>CM067082.1:67637349-70520683 GCA_034008185.1 Gorsachius magnificus
CCATTAGCTAGAAGATGTCTGTGTATTTGTAATATCTTAGCCAGCAGAAGGAAACAGCAAACACCCTGCTACTTTGACACTGTGCACAGACATTTTTTTTTTAATTTTATTTCATCATTGTTTCTCTATTCCATGTCTGTGAATCTCTTTTCAGTTAAAGTCAGAGCACTCCCAAGAACAGAATAGACAATTATAAGTACTGGTTTATTTAAAAAAAAAAAAAAATAAAATAAGCTGATTAAAAAAAAAAATTAAAAATCCTGTATTAAAAAAGATAGATATTGTCAACCTGACTTTTTCCTTTTTTTTTGGAGGGGGATATTTCTGCATATAAAGATACTTTTGTAAAACTGTATGATAAGATACATCATAGAGACAGAATTAACCTAGCCTTGTAAAAATATGATAGGTTTCTATATCTTTTGTTGTTGTTAATGTTATCTAAAATTTCAAAGTAATTGTAGAGAGAGGCTGTGAAAATTCTTTATAGCTATTGCCTCCATCTGCCTGCAGTATCTAGGTTGAAACTGCCAAATTAGAGTATGCTCCCTTTTTAAACTGTCCGTGTTTACTTCATGACAGTGCACAAGAGGCAGGTTTTAAAGTTTCATAACTTACTGGGTAATTTTAATTAATGTCACTGTAAATTAGGGTAGTCATGCAGTATTGGTAATGAGATTATGATTATTATTTCTTTATTTATTTGTCACTGACATGCTGGCAACATGTATCTCTTACCAAACACATATTGGCACCTGTCCCAAAAGACAGGTTGTCAGAGGCTGAGCTCCTACCAACTTCACTCACCTTTAATAGTATACTTACTCAAAAGGAGTCACGGTATTATCAAGGGGTGTCTCATGGCAAATATGCAGACTATAATGAAAACCCGTGGCAGGTGAGAAGCCTGCTTGGTGAATGGAAAATTGGACAGTCCTGCCTCATGCTTTTCCCACTATTGTTTTTCCTCTGCTTTGGGAGAGGAGCAGTTTCCCTCTCCCTCCAAATGAGCTGCTCCCTGCCCTTTCCCACCACCTTTCTCTGATGCCCATGATCCCCTGGTGGCTGTGCCAGCAGCCTGGGAGCCCTGTGCAACAGTGGGCATTACCTATGCGAGCTCCACTGGGTGGCAGGGACTGTACAGCAGCAGCTGGTAGGGGAAGACAGGCCCTCTGCCTGGCTGCAGCACTCAAAGCTCTCACTGGTGGGGGTGGTTGCCCCAAAGCTGATAATACTCTGCATTAGTTATCAATGATGAAGATCTATTAAGATGATCACCAGCTGATGACAGTGTGGGGCAGCATGCGGGTCCTCCACCTTGCGGCGCCTGGGGACATGGGGGCTTTCTCACCAGCACCTGCATTGGTGGAATCTGGGGAGCACCTGAGGCACACACCAGACTGGAGAGACCACGTTGGCCTTGGAAGCAGGTTAAATGGGACAACCTGCCCTCCCCAGGAAGGGATGGGAGCCTATGACCCACATCTGCTGTGGGGTAATGTGCGTGCAGAGGGAATGTACAACTCTGAATGTGTCTGTGGGATTAGAGCTTGGAGGGATTCGTCCTAGAAGGGTACTTAGAAAGTTGTATTTACTAACATTTTCTAAGTGTCCTGTGGTGTGGTTTATCTGTTGTATTGCACATATTGGTCTTGAAAGTATTGTTCACTGATTGCTTGTTAATTATGTGCATTCATAAATCAAGAAATCAAGTTGCAATGTTGACTGGATTTAAAGCATGTGAACTGAACAGTTTTTCCCTGAGATTCACAGCACCCTTGTGAGTAACTTGTCATTTCTGTGACCCCTTTCTTTCCTTTCTTCGTGAAATCTTGCTTGCTTTATTGGAGTCATGCTAAAAGTCTCTTTGGCTATCTGTGTCTACTTAAAACAATATGAGTTTCCTTCTAGTGTAAATGCCATCAAAGGTGCCTTTTGTGCAACTTGCAATACAAGTCTGTTCAGAGAAAGCATACACAGCTATACAAGTGGATCTCTATTTCCACAGCTTCTAGAGGAAAATTAGAGAAAGCATACACAGCTTTCCTTCAACCAAGATATCCTGTCTAACAAGATACTAGCTGAATCTCCTACTAGACCTCCTGTTCCTCAAAATGTCGACTTCTATTTTCAAAATGCAGTTCCATCCATCCCTGAGCTGATGGTAATAAGAGAAACTTGGAGAAGGAGTATATGAGCTGAAGTCTGGTAATACCTTCTAGCACCATCTTGAGTGTCACGCTCTTGCATGACCTGGTGATGTATGACCATATAATAAGAAATATCTTATTATCAGAGACTTGAATGCCTCCAGCTTGAAAAGAATAAAAAGTAATTAATTTTTCTTGTGGTAAGACCAGTACATGGCCATATTAGTAATTTTACACGTAACTCGATAAAACTAGTCTGAAAGTAAACTTTGCTATGTAGTTCTGCAAAAAAGGACATCCACGCTTGTTCTAAACACACAACTAGCATCTAAAAAGAAATTCTTTTTACGTTCAGTGATCTGAAAATTACTCACTAGCTCCCTTTCCAATTGTACTTCTAGGCTAACATTACTTGTAAGCCAGTCATTTTCACTGAAAGCACAGTCAAAAGCTATTATCATATGTACGCACAGACCACAGTTCTTAGATCACCAGACCTTGACAAAAATATTTTCTTCCTAAAACAAAACTGTGGATTATTATTCAGTGAGGTTTACGCCTGTGACAAATTTCAGCTGCCAGACCATGACAGTTCCAGGAAACCATGCATAGCTTTAAATATCAGGTTATTTCTTTTATTTATCCATTTTTATTATGAATTATATGTGTTGAAATTCCCAGGGGAAAAAAATGTAGGAAATTTCAGCATCATTAACTGAAGTCCTCCACAAGGTTAAAAATGTCTGAGACGTTTTAATGACAAACTTTGCCAACACTACTATGTCAGTTAAGGAAAACCCATGGAATACACACATGTAGCACATAATCCTTCTGCTTTTTCTAGGATAATTTGTCTGAATTTCTGGGAACAGTCTCCATTAGGAAAAGCATAGTTTTGTTAATGTGATCTACAACTGATAATGTTACATGACACTTAATCAGCAATGATGTATTAATTGGAGATTATAACCTGAACATAATGAACACAGGAGCCATATCTCCACTACCACGTCGTAATTTCTAGAAAAGAGTTTACTTGTTTCTCTGCAAGGATTGAGTGGCTTGTGAAATTCATTTCTATGCAATGGCTAGGCCCACATTTTATTTAACCTTTCTCACGTATTTGCCCTCATTGACAGGTTGCTTGGTTTTAATACTAAATAAAGTTACTTAATCCACTCAAATGTTTCCATTAGATTCTCCTTCCAAGTGGCACTATGGGCAATTACACCTCCTAGGAAGGCAGGTACTCATTGTTAGAACAATGTCTATTGTCACTGGAGCACAAAATAGTCAATCGAGGTAGGTTCATAAAGATTTTAAATGCAATGTAGTTCTTTATCTTTTATGTTCAAGAATTTTGCTATTGCCTAAGATCTGAGATAAATTACTTTCAATAAACTCACTGATACACTGGGTAAGCTTAGAGTCAAATCTCATTTCTCTCTGTCTCTTTGCTTGTTTGCCTGTCTGATGGGGTTTTTTTGTTTGTTTGTTATGTTTTCCTTTTCCGGGTCCTTTATACTTTTTCTGGGTATTCTCCTCTGAGAAAGTAATCTTTCATTGGTAAAGCATATCTAACTTTTTTTTTTTTTCTAGTTGTCAGATCTTCCCCTCTCTTCTTTTATAGAAGGCTTTGGATCTTTTCACCTTAAAGGAGTTCAGTGGTGAAAAGTCTCTCAATGCCTCATGTTGATATGGCGGTTTTGTGATCTTAGACAAAATTTGTTCCTACTCAATTACCATACTGCAGACACTTCACCCTGAGCAAATTACTACCTATGACTAGTAATAATAAGGTTCTCAGTATCCAGATGTATTTTATAAAGGGAAGTAATTCGTTACCAAAAAAACATTAGTACTCCAGCTTGACCCTAAGGGCCAACTCCTGCTTAGGCCATCTAAAAAAAATATATGTTTCCTAATAATAGAGAAATAAGGGATATCTGATCCTTTTTTGTTTCTAGAGGTTTTAAATGTTATTTTAGCAGCTTTGAATACATTGGGCTTCCATCTTTCCTTTTGCATTGGGCAGGTCATTATGGCTTCCTACAAAAATACATCATGGCAAGGTGTTGTAATATCTTTCTTTTTTTTTTTTTTTTTTAATGCTGAATTATGGAAAATTCTTATGTTCTTACCTATGACAGTACAGCAGTTACCATTAGGTATTATTCAAAAAGTGGAAGCTTAAAAGTAGCAGGCTTTTGGAAACCAGTGCAGACATATCACAGATCACAACAGAGAAAGACTGCTGCAAGGTATGCATTTTTGTGTTTTTGCCAAATATATGAGAAAGGAAACAATGGCAATCAGATAGGATAAAGTATGTTTTAGACTAGGTGACAGATGATGATGTTTTGCACTGGATTTTCCATGTCATGTTATTCCTTCTAGAGGCTGTGGTCTAGCCTGGAGGATTGATGTGTTATTATAATTACAGCCCATGAGGAACGGTTTCAAGCTTGCAATCTAGTTTGCTTTGTGTTTGTTATTTTGCAGCTCTAATTTTCAGGGGCTGTGTGTTTCCAGTGACTGTTACACTTAGCATAAATTACATAGGTGGAAGAGAGACACACTGTCAGTGCTCCGTGAAGAGTAATTTGCCTGGTATGGGCTCGCAATGCATTATCTTGCAATGCTATAATTAATCAAGCACCTTTTGGCAAGTTAGTGTCAGATGCAGAGCAAAAGACTTCTGTCAAATAATGACTCGCTAGCCTTCATTAGCTGTATAAAAACCTTTAAAATTGCAGGGGCAGACTGACATTACCTGATCACTTCCAGAAATAGGTACTTTGCAGCATTACCCAAAGATTCATAATCTACTCACTTAATCCTTTTTGTTCTGAAATGCATGGTTGCTCATAAATTGCAAATTTTTCTCCTCTTGATCAGAATATTTGTTTATTGGTGCAGAACTGTAAATTACTGCCAGATGTAATGATAAGAAATATATCTCTTATTTACAAGGAAAAAATTGTTACATGAATCATCCACAATTTAAATAACTACACAGTGTGCAGTAATATTTACTGAAGTCAAACTTCAACTTAGTATACTACAGATTATATCTGGCCTGGTGTACATTGCTCCACAGCAAACCAGGGAGGGGTATTGTCAGCAGATATGTAGCTGTGAAAATCACTCAATACCAGATCATGAATTCCCCTGAAATGAAGGCAACAGAATTGTGAGGGCAAAGAGATTCTACACCTGTGATAGCCAACACACCTGAAAGAAATTCACAGGAAGAAAAAAAAGGTGATAGAAGAATGACTGCTACTGTGTCCTTCTTTATTTGGGCAGACAGAAGCAGCAATCACACTGCAACTCTGAGACTCACAGCTTAGTCTTTGCTCTCCCTTTGATTTTGGATGCTTTTGCTTTCTCATGCACAAATAAAAGCACCTTGAGGGGATCCAATAGCCATAATAAGGCCTCTTTATGAGAAGAAGTGTCTGAGATTCTGAAAACATAGTCTTTTGAGGAATATTAAATTGCATCTCAAGAACAGAGATGTATGAAATCAGAAGATATTTTCAAAAACTTCTATCAGCAATTTTGTCTGGTTACCAGTTAATCACTAGAAGAATGCCTCATTCTCGCTTTCCAAGTGTGCTCTAAAAGGACAAAGAAAAAAAAAAGAACATCAGTGCAACTGTGTGAAGAGGAAAATAAGAGAATTAAATCACAGGGAGTTGCATGTGTCTATTATTTGTGTTTCCTAATTCTCCTACACACATCTGTGATGGCTCTCTCATTTTAATGAGCTTCATATCCTCTGTCAGATCATATATACAGAGTCATCGACAGAACTTTTCTGGCACAGTATATGGGTCACTTGCAAGTATAAAGAATGGCACTCAGGTCACCTATGGGGTAGGATCCAGGAATACCAGGACAGAAGAAAGTCTCCAGTACTTCGCCTAAGGAAAGACAGGTTGTAACCTAGAATTGCCTTTCCACACCCACTCACCCTAGTGCTGTGTGGGTGAAAACATGTGAGAGTGTCCAGGAGCTTTCCTCACTGTCTTTGGGGATGTGATGTTGCAACTCAATGACAACGGGACAGCTATGGAAACTCCAGCTGCACTGAAGATGACTGGGCATTTTTTAGTGGGATTTTCACATGAATATATCTGTGAAACTGTTCAACTTACCCATTCTAATAACAACATAATCAGGAGGTTTTACTCAAAAGAGAGCTGAACATTACAATACAATTCATAAATACTATACAAAGTAATTTTCTGAAGTACCACTTTCTGTAAGTAAAAAAGTAACCCAGGTCTTTCCTGAAAATCTAAACACCAGAGGTGAACTAAAAGGAACCCAAATTTAATTCCTTTATTATATGCTTTTAAGGCAGTTGTCTAGATCATAATTTTCAATGTCTGCAGTGGCAGTCCTGCAGTTTTATGAACTCTCAACACCGACAGTTGGTGAAGAGGTAAAGGAGAATTGAGCAGAAGAAAAAATGGGGTTGAGGGAGGAAACAGCATTAGTATTCCTAAAGCAACACAGTCAACTAGTCAAGAGAGCCCTCCAGAGATCATGACCTTGGTATATTTATTTTCTGCAAGTTTATACGTTGCAAATTGAGGTAGAACAGAATTAAGTACTAGGGCAAGACAGGTTAGCAAAAAGGGCATAGGCCATCACTGACAGAAAATATCTAGAACATTTTCAACCACTCTTCCTCTTCCCCTGTTTCTGAGAAGAGAATGTATTTGAATTTCAATGTTCAATTTACAGTCTGGAGAGCATATTAATGGGCATTTTTTCTCTTGTCACTCTTGCAATATTGAACAATTTTCTGATTTTTTTTTTGCATCAGCCAACAATGATGGTGTGAAGGTTAAAATTGATGCAGACATTTTCATGGCATAACATCTGTACTATTCTTTCATTTACTAACCATTTGCTTGTCTCTTTTTTGTTCTTTTTTTTAAGCTTGTACTGACAACACATGGTGTCTCACTTTCTTTGTAGCTTTTTTTCGATGACTAAATCCAGGTAGAGGGCTGTGACATAATGTCACAGTAAATTCCAGAGTATAATGAGAAAATAGACTGTTCACTTTTTGCATAGAGAAAACTCTACAGGAAGAAAGAGAAGGGAATTGCAAAGTACCAGGAGAGGGACTGTGTTTGCACACAAGTTATAAAGGTGTGATCTCATATGCGAAAGATAAAAACTTTAAAAAAACCCACAAACAATTAATGAACTAATGGAAAGAAGGTGCACTATGACATATATTCTCCACTATGAGGGTGGTGAGGCACTGGAACAGGCTGCCCAGAGAAGTTGTGGATGCACCATCCCTAGAAGTGTTCAAGGCCAGGTTGGATGAGGCTTTGAGCAACCTGATCTAGTGGAATCTGTCCCCGCCCATGGCAGGGGGGTTGGAACTAGATGATCTTTAAGGTCCCTTCCAACCCAAACCATTCTATGATTCTATGATTTTATTACATAAACAAGCTGATGCAATGTAAAAAGTGATGTAAAGTTATCTGTGAGTTGTGGCTTGGGTTTTTTTTTTTATTTTGTCTGTATATAGAGGGTTTGTTCTGTATACAAAACACAACACAAATAGCTTGTAGTGTCTGTATGTATTCAGTAGTTTTTTGCATTTCTGATGTTAAAACTAAAAACTATGGCAATCACAGAAATTTGCCATGATCTTGTGATTCTGTAATCAAGTCTTTTGGAGGTCTTCATCGTCTTGCAAATACATGTGTAACTTTTCTGACTATGAGGAGGGCTTTTTTTTTCATCCATAAGATAGAGGTAATGAGTATATGCTCGTTTCACAGCTGCTGTAGATTAATGGATATATACTCAACTTGGAAAGTCTGATGTATTTATTATTATGATCACGTCACAACCCAGGACTGAGAGAATCACATTTTTTCAAATGTATCATAGATAATGATTACCCACTTTATGGTACATTAATACTATGTGACACGTGACATCATTGCTGAAACATTTTCAATTCTGCCCTAAAGTTTTCCAGTACGTTGATGACTTTTAAGTTCTTTCACTCTAGGTATTAGTAAAAAGATCCTGACAATTCTCTCTCAGTAGAAGCAAACTCAACACAACAGCAATTATAATTTATGGCCTTCTTCTCAATTAGATAATTTGCTGCATTCTTAGAAAACTTGGTAGCACTGATTTAGACACGAAATGAAACTGAAATCTCATGTCACTGTACACTAGATTAAGAACATACACTTTGCTCACAGGATACTCTCAGGATCAGCTTTATTTTCCATGTACACATAAATATAATATTAAATTATATTTTTAAAATGTAAATATTAAATGTTCTGGTTTTGGCTGGGATAGAGTTAATTTTCTTCCTAGCAGCTGGCATAGTGCTGTGTTTTGGATTTAGGATGAGAAGAATTTTGATAACTCACTGATGGTTTAGTTGTTGCTGAGCAGGGCTTACACCAGTCAAGGACTTTTTCAGCTTCCCCTGCTCTGCAGGGGGCACAAGAAGCTGGGAGGGGGCACAGCCAGGACATCTGACCCCAACTGGCTAAAGGGGTATTCCAGACCATATGACATCATGCTCAGTATATAAACTGGGGGGAGTTGGCCGAGGGGAGTGACCATTGCTCAGGAACTGGCTGGGCATCAGTCAGCAGATGGTGAGCAATTGCATTGTGCATCATTTGTTTTTTATATTCTGTATATTCTCTTACTACTACTACTACTACTACTACTACTACTATACTACTATTATTATTATTACTATTATTATTATCCTCTTCTGTTTTATTAAGCTGTCTTTATCTCAATCCATGGGTTTTATGGTTTTTTTCTGATTCTCTCCCCCATCCCACTGAGGCGGAGGGGAGTGAGCAAGTGGCTGTGTGGTGTTCAGCTGCCTGCCAGGTTAAAACCGCAACAGTATTATTAGAAGAGATCTTTTAAAAACTAAGTGTGTTTCTTTCTAAAATAGAAATAAATGAAGAGTAAATTCCAGAAACTCAGGAAGTTGAAAATGAAATATTTTTTTGCAAATTGGAAATATTTTATATTCTAAACACATAAAAGAAAAAGAGGACAGCAAGAATGCCACACAGAGAACAAAGCACTCAATAGGTTAGCAATCAAGTGTCTATTCTCATCTAATGTAATTCCATTCTCTTGTAAATCTGAGAACTAAAGTAAAGCAAAATAAATTACTATGTTTAAATATACTCTGTTGACATTATCTGCAAATAAATACCTTGGCACTGCAAACTAATAAACAGCTCAAATTCCCCTAGTTCCAGCACAACCAGAAATTAACCCCTTATCACCTCATAGGTTGCTGGTCCATTAAATGTTTTTATGCAGAGCTCCTGCACCTAGCCAAACCTGAGGCTGAGCTCTGTACCAAGGTGAAATTTCGTCCATCAGATTGCCTAATTAAGGAGCTGTACAATCTGTGTCTTGTGAGACTTTAAAGCTTTGGAGAACATGCCTACATGTCCAAAACAAATTTATGTGTTTCCATATAAAGTTGATTTATCCAAAAAAACAGCTTTCAAAAGCTACACCAGATTAGAGAAAGAATGAATGTTTTGAGATCTCTTAATTGCTTTGAGATCTCCTAATTGCTTCTGTTAGATCTATGGCATTTATAGGCCTGGATGCTGTCACATCTGAAGGAGTGGCAGTAGACTGGAAACAGTATTTTACTGATTTCTGATCCTGGATTGCTATGGGGCCTTATGAGATGGAAAGATTTCAGTTTCACTACTGAAACTAGGAGTGATACTGCTTTCCTGTAAGTGTCATTAGAAAGCTAGGAGGATTCATGCAGATATTCAAAGGATATTACAAGCATCACATAAACTTTGAATGCTAATATAGATGGGGAGACAGAGACTCATGGGTGGCAGAACAAGCTCCATCTGGTTTACTTCAGAATAGAGATTCTCAGCCATGTAGGGAATTTCATTTTAATGGTGGAAAGATATTTCTTCCAAACAAATTAGGAAGAGTGGATGACATATTGGTTATGAAAAGTAACTCTTCTGGAAAGCATAGGATGTCAGATGAGTAATAAAAATCCCAATCTGATCTGCTCTGGCACTATACATACTATTACCATTATAAAATGTAGTTACACTTAGTGTGGTGGAAACTAAAGGAAACTTTAATCTCTACAAGAAGGTTTATGTGAGTTTCTCTAGAAAATTCATATAATGCATAATTTCCTGGAGGAGAATAAGTAAAAATGTAATTCTTCTGCTAAATCTTTTTCTAGCATTCTATCTCATTTTTTTGCTATTCCTGACTTTCAGTTTAATAAAAAGATACTATTTAACAATTACAGAAGAAATAAAAAAAAAACATTTTTGGGGGGTAAATACAAAGCAAAATGTGTTTCTTTTGCTAAAATTTACTTGAACTAGCTAGTCTTGTTAAATACCTGCTTTTTTCAGTAACTGTAAACATTCAAAACCAAAATCAAATATAACCTATGTTCAGTTGCCATTGCCTACCTTAAGTACAGTGTTTCTTCATTGACTTGTGGGATGTTGGCACAGTGGCTGTTGCAACACTATTTCATATTGACTATGTTTGAGTGAATAATTAACATGGAATACAGTATTCCGCAGGTTTAGTTTCTTGCACTTCTGTAATGTCCAGATCCCAGTCTCTCAAATGTATTTTTCATATGAATACATTTCAATATATACATACACAATTGTCCATCTTCACTTTGAATTAGTCATTGAAAGCTGATCTGCAGATATTCCTGAAGTCTTTTAAGAGACCAGGCTTAAAGCTGCAATGTATTCATTACAGTGTCAGAGCATTTACCTGCTAGCTGATCAATACTTTTGTCTCATATTTTTCACAAAGCTAACTCTGCAAAGCACATGTTTCTCATTAAATGTTGAATAGCACTTTCCCACTTAATTCTGTTCTGTTTATTTATTATGAATCTGATGTGCCAAATGTTTGTGAGGCACCTAAAGGGGTTTCTCTCATAGATTCATGGACCTACCTTACCTTTTCATCAGTCAGTCCAAACCCAGTAGGTGTTTGATGTGTGTATATTCCATTAAATATGTCCTCAGATTAAAACCATACAAATTTAGGCATTGAATTAAGAGAACAACATCTCTGTTTTTCATGTTTCTCACGATGGGACTAAAACTATAGTCACTCAGAAGCATATGCTTCTTCCATCAGACCTAATACACCTCTAGACCTTCGTTCCATGCACTAAAAAAAGTTAAAATGTTGGGGTAAGCCAGGATGACAGTGAAAATTGGACATTGCTTAATAGCTGATAATTTGGAAGAGAGTATCAGAAAGAGAAGGTGATAGAAAAATCAGTGTTCAGAGCGATACAAGTCCTCTATTCTCACCACTAGTCTGCATTTTTCTAGTTTGAATCATGTTGGTAAAAGACAGGGGCATTTAATGAAAAAGCATGCCTTGCTTGCATGTTGTTTTTTAGCCTGAAGCAAAACCTCATGACAATGTCAAGCCAGAATTCACCGTTGGTGCAAAATTGCTCATCTTGCTTCTCTCTGCCATTAAAACTGAATAGATTTGCAGCCACCTTTGGGGGAAAGGAATGCTTTCCATGAAGTTCTTTTTTTCATAGATTTGATGAGTACTCCATAACAGAGTTGAAGCTAACAGATTTCAAGCAAAGCATTCTGTGAAGTGCTTTTGATTTTCTACAGTATGTTTCCATAGTGCTTAACAAAAAATTCTCTTGCCTTATAATGTATTATTGCGTCTGTAAGTCAGGTAGTAAGACACTACAACCATAAAATTCACAGATCTAAAAATATTTACACTTCTCAAATCTTAAAAAAATAAATCCAGTACTAAACACATCTGTTCTAATAGTATTATCCTTTGACTCTACTACCCTTCAATTTGCATTTCCTTCCCAATTTTCACTCGGTGTTTTACAAGAGCCACAAGCTACTTTCATGTTCACACCTGTTGACTGAGAATGTGTGATCTGGACACCATGTATCCTTCCCACACGTCCCTGGTGAGGCAGTAGGTTTATTTTCTGCCAGGTGATCATCTTCTTGAAGTATGAACAAAATTGACTAATTCCTTAAAGGAATACAAGCTATCAGCAAAAAAAATAACTTTAATGAAATAAATTGTTTGCTAGCTGTAGACTGAGACTCCAGGCTTGTCTAGATAAGAAGTTAGCCTCAATTACTGTGAAAAGGATAAACCCCAGTTATACCTGTTTCTAAGAGACTTCCCCTCAGGGTGATCCCAAAGACAGAGAATCTCCCGTCCTTACAGAGGTAATTGTCTCAAAGGTCTCAGCACTCAGTGTCATCCCTCCCTATATTAACCATTCAAAACTGTAATATCCTTTGGCAACATCTTCCACTTGAGACAAGTCTGCAAATGGGAAAGTCAGTATTTCCGAGCCTAGCAAAACAGCACATTGCAAGGCAGGGTTTGGGTGCCTGCTTAGCACATCACCTGGATATCTATTTGCATGAGTTTAGTGGGATGTTTTTGGAAAGCATGGAGAAAGGCAGATCTTCCATTTAGTCAAAATTCAATATAAAACTTATTCCCATTATTTATGATGTAGTTATTGATGGTCATAGCCTTCTGCCTCAATTTTTATAAGCTTAGGAAAGGCCTTCAAGACTTATATTACATTAATCACAGTAAACAAATTCTACAAATAAAAAAGAAATAATAGATAACAATTACATAAAAGGCAATATTTTTCCCTGCAACACATGGTAACCCACTGTGTTTTATTTCCCAAGGTTTGAGCATTCTGTTTTATTTCACTTATTTTTATATTAAATAACTCATGTCTTTCTTATATTTATTCAGTAATACTAAGAGGACTTCTGTTTTGAACCAGACTTGAATATTTTTTACTTCCACTGAAAATGTTAATATTTATACATTTTTTTTTTGTATAAAGCTTCATTTCAATCCTACCACCCTGAGATGTGAAAAGGATAGTGGGATTTGGTGCATACAGTTTCTCTAAAGGCAAAAATCCTTTCTGTTACCTTCTGTCTCAAATATAAGATGCAAAAAGAATTGAGGTGCCTATCTGAAGGAGCAAAACATGCAGTATAATCAGTTCAACTCCTTCACTATAAATAAAAGGTAAATTTTCACCATTTTTTCAATTCTAATATATGCTTGCAGCTTTTCTGTTTATTTATAGTGACAAATATAGGTAAATAATGGATAAGTCTGGACATAATAAGTAAATTTATAGTTACTGAAAGCTAGCATACACTGTGTATGGTTTAGGACACTATTTAATATTTATGAAGTCCCAGTTTTCTATGAATATAGAAATTCAGTAATTATTACTGTCACTATTTGTTATTTCTATGCAATTCACTTCAACTTACAGGAACATGAGGTTTTTGGTTGCATTTAGAAAGTGAGAGATGCTTACCAGCTATTCCTCTGGATTTACGCTATTGTATACTGGTTTTCCTATATTTCAAACCTTTTTGAAAATGTCTGATTAAACTGATATTATCTTTTTATCAATTTCCCCAGCCCACTTATATTAGATTTATACTATATTAAATTGCATTGTATTATGCTATATTTTTTCTTATTCTTAATTCTTTTTTAAGAAAGAATACTATCCACAGTCACTACTGAGACAACTTACTATTTCATTTCCCGACTATAATGGTCTTTCAAATGTTTAGAGTGTGTGTGTATTCTTCATTTAAACCTTATAAAGGTGAACCTAAATTTTGAGGTCTGGGTACAAACTCAAGGCTGGCCTTGAAACATAAAATGCGATAAGTTTTGAAACTCTAGGAATGCCTGGAGATAACTATATTAGCATGATTCATTTGCTAATTGTCTCTGCACTAGGATGGAGCAAGAAAAGCAATGGAAAGGGGTAAACCAAGGTGGCCTGAAATAGTGCTTATGGGACAAATGTAGTCTTTTGGTTTTCTGTATTGATCCTCTCCTGTGACTGTTACCAGATACAGCTGATGCACAGCAGTCATGCAATATTTCCTCCTTTACACTCGCATGCCATGCCATTTACTCAATCAGTCCCATGCAGAGAGATTTCCTTGCCACACCATTTTGTCAGGCCAGCACTCTTAATGACCCCTGTAAAAATGCTCCATACTGATATTTGACCCACGCATTTGGGAAAAAAAGGACCACTCAGAAAAGTATCATAAGTAAAAGGGACTTCCTTTCTTTTTTCTCTCACCTTCCTATGTCCCACTCCTGCATGCCTTTCATGACATTAGGAGTGAGTTACTACCATTTACAGTTCCATTGTAACACTGTGAACATACCAGCTTGAAACTTGTCCCTGATAAACAGATTTTCCAAGGTTCCTTGGAAGTAATGATACTCATATTCTATACTAGTAGAAAATATCAGAATGCGCAGATTGGATTGGTTCAAACAAATTGAGGACATGCCACTTCCTTTTTTGTAACTGGTAAGTTTAATGTGTTGACAAGCCTTGTGACAGAAGAAACAGAAGGAATTTTCAAGTCCTTTGAACATCCTTATCTTCCCTGGATAGTTACAGAGAGTGAACCTACCCCTTCTGTCTTCCCAGCCTTGACTGTGGGATCTAGGAGGGCTTCTCAGTTCTCTCGGGTTGGCAACCATGTAGTCCTGGCCCCACAGGAGGATGAGATTTGGACTTGCTTTCCAAAGCTAGGCCTGCATGCTATACCTGGCAGGACAAATACCCAAGACCCATTCTGGACTGTGCTTCAGCCTTTCTTTTTCAGCTGGTGAATGATTGTCAGGTTTCTTCCCAGTTTTCCACTTAATAGGGAAAGTTAATTCTATTTTTTAAAAGGAGACATATATTACCTCTCAGAAAGCTGTTGAAAAGGTATGAATAATTTCCTTTTGGAGCAACACTTATTAGAAAGACAAGTACCTTCATGCCATTGCAGGAAGAAAAAAATCTGAATTCTTACTTTGAGGCTTATACATGAAGGGCAATTAGATGTTCTCTCAATTAATGAGGCGTGCTTCATTGATGGCTTTGGTATAAGAAGGCTAATAAAACTGTCAAAAAATGATTCAAACAGGTTTTTTTGCAACAAGACGATAACCTCAACCACCCATCGTGCGTTAGGTTTACTAGGCATTCTACACCTTAGTTATCAAAGGAACTGAACATAAATCTAGCATAAAGAGCTCTTGCTGTATAAGAGAGCTGACTTGACTCCAAAATAAATTCATGAAAGGGCAGATATAAAAAATTTGGAATATAATCTTATAATGGAAAAATGAAATATTGAGCTGATTTACTGACAAGACACGCACATCTTCATGAAGATTCTTACTGCTGTTTTATAGTTAGATATGTAAAAAATAATGTGTGGCAATAAACTAATAATGAAATCACACTGAAGTTCTAGCTAGTTAAGTAAGAAACTAACAGAAATAATACAAATCAAAATGATAACTATTTTTTAATATTATTCTCAGGCTACTTGAAAATTTTTGTAGGTAAATGAGGGCAGAAGACAGATTGTTATGTCAGCTCTAGCTTCTGTCCTAACACTCTGAGATCTTACACAGTCTTGAGCAGTTCTTTGAGGCTGAAATTATAAAAAAGATCAATAAAAGCACATCTCCCAACAGCCATGAATCAAGTCATCGAAATATTCAGGTAAGCCATGCAGCTGGTCTACTCTTCCTTCATAAGTGTGCGAATATGAATTAAGAAAAAGATAGACATCGCATGCTGCAGTAATACAGAGATCAGTTATGTTTTCTAAAACATTGTTTGATGTAATATTCAGGCACATCTTAGGAAACCTGTTACTTTGCTACTGGCATATTTGTCTATCCATCAATATATGAGGCAGCAATTATAATTTAAAAAGGACTATATTCCTTTTTTATGCCCCAAGTTGAGTAATTTCAAATAATAGCCTATTAACACTATTTTAAAATTCAGTTGATTCATCATTAAATTTTATATCTAAAATCGTATCAGGTCTTGATTTTGGTCCATTAGATGATTTCTGGTCCTAAAAAAATATACAGCTTTTAGACATCAGTAAATGACATTAAAAAAGCATTAAAAAACAGTTATTGCAGTCTGAAACTATTGCATGCTGTGGATATTTTAAAATTTGAATAAGTAAACATTCATGTAACTTCCCCACAAAGGTTTTTAAGAGTGGATCAGAAAGAGCATGTTTAAAAATAACGGAAAATAAATTATCTATCAAGATACGAAAGTCTCAAATGTATGTAAAGTTTGAAAGAAGAAGAAAAAGAGTTTCTTATCTCTGTTACTGTTTCTAATGCCCCTGCTTGTATGCATATGTGTACTTTTTCCGTGGTGAAGGTAAATGTGACAAAAAAAAGATAGTTATTATTTCCATCATGCTACATAGATGAAGAGTCAAAATTATATTTTTTCTTCCACATTCACCATATAAATTTGTATTTTTGAACTTGTGAGTGACCCACAGGAGACATATAAAGAACTCAGCTGTATAGATATTTTATGATGAGGTTTTATGCAAAGAACTATTATTATTATGAAAATTAACTTCTGAGAAGGAGGATATATATTAAAAACTTGACCAAACCAAATGAAAATTCATAGTGAGCCCCTTGAAAATGACTATGTTTTTAAACATTTCCACCATGGAGAACTGAATCTATTTTATCTACCTCATGTGATTAATCTCTCATTTTCTCTCTTATGTGGCTTATAATTTTTCCAAATACGTATGATACAAAGAAGAGATATATTTCATTATCTCTTCTGAGTCAGTTTTGGCCTTGTTGTTTTTGGACTGCAACATGTTGGATATTAAAAAGAATTTTTAAAAGGTGAAAAAGCTTAGAAAAGGGATTTGCTCAGAACCTCTTTAACACTGACTGTTCTCACACAGAGACATCAATCCATGCTTGCTGGAGTGGAGTGGTGTGAAAAAGTACTTACCTAGTGAAATCAATCAAAATTTTGCCATGAACTTCAGTGAGGTTGGAATTAAACTGTTGACTTCATTCACTGAGTCAGGTTTAGTAAGGCCATCACCCCATCTACAAGATGGGCTTAAAGGAGGATCCAGGAAATTGTAGGCCTATCAGTCTTACTTCAGTCCCTGGGAAAGTTATGGGACAAATCCTCCTTGGTTATCGCAAATCAAATGAAGCACATGATTGGGAAAAGCCAGCATGGATTTGCCAGGGGCAAATTGTGCTTGACAAACCTGATCATGTTCTGTGACAAAGTAATCTGCTTGGTTGATGTGGAGCAAGTGGTGGACATTGTCTACCTGGATTCGTCTAAGGCTTTTGATGCGGTTTCCCACAGCTTCCTCTTAGAGAAACTGTTGCATTATGGTCTAGACAAGTGGTCTGTGCAGTGGGTGGGGCATTGGCTGAGAGGCCGCACCCAAATGGTGGTGGTAAATAGCTCTTTTTCTAAGGGGCAACCCATCACAAGTAGGGTCCCCCAGGGATCGATATTGGACCCAGTGCTATTTAAGACCTCCATATGTGATCTGGAGGATGGGATCAAGTGAACCCTGATTCTGTTTGGCAATGATACCAAACTGAGTGGGCAAGTGGACACTCTGGAAGGGAGAGCCACCCTGCAGGAAGACCTCGATAGGCTGGAAGAGTGGGCTAACAAGAACCTTGTGAAGTTCAACAAAGACAACTGTAAGGCCTCGCACCTTGGAAAACATCATCCAGGAGTGCATCACAGGCTGGGATTGACCCGGCTGGGGAGCAGCTCTGTGGAAAGGGACCTGGGGGTCCTGGTGACAACAAGCTCAATATGAGCAAACAGCGTGCTGCTGTGGCAAAGCAAGACAACAAGATGCTGGGTTGCATCAATAAGGGCATCACCAGGAGGGATAAAGAAGTCATCATCCCCACCATCCCACTCTACTCAAGCTTGTCAGGCCACACCTGGGATACTGTGTTCAGTTTTGGTCCCTGCCATATAAAAGAGATGTGGACAGGCTGGAGAGAGTCCAGAGAAGGGCCCCCAAGATGATCAAAGGACTGGGAAGCCTGCCATATGAGGACAGGCTGAGAGAACTGGGTTTGTTCAGCCTTGAGAAATGAAGGCTTAGGGGAGACCTTATCACCATGTTCCAGTATTTAAGGGGTGGCTACAAAGAAGGTGGAGAGTCCCTTTTTACAAGGAGTCACATGGAAGAGACAAGGGGTAATGGGTACAAGTCAGTCCTGGGGAAATTCAGATTGGACACAAGAGGAAAATTTTTCACAGTGAGAACAATCAGCCATTGGAATAATCTCCCCAGGAAAGTGGTGGATACCCCAACATTAGACTCTTTTAAGATTTGGCTGGACAGGGTGCTGGGCCATTTTGTCTAAACTGTGTTTTTGCCAAGAAAGTTTGAACCAGATGATCCTTGAGGTACCTTCCAACCTGGTATTCTATGATTCTATGAATGCTGGAAATGTCAAGACTAACTTCAGAGGTAAGCTAGGTGGATCACCCTATTCTGGTCCAGTTTGTTACGTATAGAAGGTGTATCATTTGAATCAAAAGTAAACATTTCCAGTGGTATAGTTTTAAACTAAGTACTATTTATTTACTTATTTACTATTTCTGCTGACCATCATTTGCTTCTTTCTTTAATCGTAGCTTTAAGACCATGTGAATAATAGAAAAGCAAATTTATACATTTCTCAGCTTTATGTCCCTCGTTTATGAGTGGGTATACAGATATGGGTATGAGGGAGAAGGGGAAAAACCCAGAAATCTAGTTTATACTGGCAGCCACTGTTGATACTGATTTTTGTAATAGGGGGAATTCAAGTTCAAACTCTGGGAATCAGTTCTGAAAATTAAGTTTGATTTTTTGTTTTATTTTTTTTATAGCCAAATTTTCAAAATCTGTTGGAGTCTATGTGCAGATTACTGGTTTTGGAAAAGAGAGAATATATTATAAAAACCCTCAGCCATTTTGAACCTCTTTCTTTTCCTTTGAAGTCTTGGAAATCTGATGTTCACAGTTCTGATGGGCCAAGAATATACCAAGAACAGCATTTCAAAATCTATTTTGACATTTCTGTTTCAGTCCTTTGGGGGACAACAAATATTGAAAAGGTTTACTTCAAATTTTTTATGATTTTCTGACACTGCTTTAGTTAGGTCTCATTATTTCTCCCATCTATTGTGGTAACTAACAGAAAATCAGTATTATCATGAGGCCCTAGTCTGGCAAAACAGTTATATATGTGCTTAAGTGTAACTGGTCCATTGAAATCATTATCACTTTACAAAGGAATAAGTTACATGATTAAAAAGAAATATGCATTGTAACCTGCTTAAGCAGTCATCTAAGAAGAGATTTTTACTTCAGGAAGACTTTAGTCCCTTTCATAAAATCAGATAAAGCTGTGCCAAAAAATGCAGCATGGCTCTACTTCATCAATTAAATTTGTCTTTCTCCCCACAAAACCAGAAAATGAATAATTTCATGCATATTTACTCTTGACAGAGCAAAACAGAGTCCATCAGAGGGCAATGTTGTTCATTATTTACCTATTTTGGACAAATTGTCAAAGCATTGAGAAAAAGAGAAAGTGATTCATCTTTATTTTTAATGCCCCACTTTCCCAGCCAGTTCCAGTTTAAAAAAGGTCTCATCTAGGCGGAGAGAGGGAGGGAAATGGAAAGGGAGGAAGGAAAAGAAAAAGAATGTTTCCATCTGTCACTTAGAGTTTTCTTCTAACAGCTGCTGATTTGACTAATGATAGTTGCATAATTACCATTTCACACGTGTTTGATAATGTTCTTTGTTTGGACTGCCAGTTGTCTTGATGGAGTACACTCAATGGTGCTATTCAAGAGTGGAAACCTGCTTATTTAAAATCCATGCCTAAAGCAATTTGAAGAGCATGAGCTCCCTATGTGAAACATTCATGCCCTCATTGCAAACATTTTTTGTAGGTTTTTAATTTTCCCTCTGAAAATTCCACTGCTGGAGACCATAAATACACCAATACTATAGGGCTTTTCTTGATTGCACAAATGCCTTTTTGCACATGTCAGGACAAGTGTTCAAGAAAGCCTAATCGTTAGACTGACATCCAAATTATTTTACCAGTGCTTTGTAAAAGAAGAGATAATAAGAACCAGTGTACTTCACCATGGCTCTGATCCAAAGCTCATTGAATAGATATAATTATGCCTTGATCTATCAACAAAGATACTATCTATACAGATAAGGCTCTCTTCAGCCAATGAAGATTTGTTTCTGAATCCAAAGTTTCTGTATTAAATCATAAATGCAATTTTAGTATGACTGAATCATTCGTTTGTGTCATTAGATAATGTTTCCACTGTCCCATGGGGTGAAAATTCCCATATTTCTAACCTGCTAGGAAGTTAACCAGAAGTTTAATTTAAACTCTTCACTCATTGTTCCACCAATGAGTATTCTTACCAAATAATTAAGTACCTTAGAAATATAGTGTTAACAAAGAGATATCTGATAAGAGTTCCTCAGGAAGCATTTTGACAGTGTAAAAAAAATCTCTAGCATGCTTTCACCTTTCTGTGTTCCAACCTGCATTAGCTGATTAGAAAAAATTAGTTAAAATGTTCCCCAGGAAATAAAAGAGCACCTTTGTCATGAAAATGTTCTTCAGAACTAATTCTGTTTGTTGGTTTGTTGGACCAATACAGCATTAGCAAACTAAAATCAAATTAGAAAAAAAAAAAAAACAAAAACCCATGAAGGAAAAGGTCATTTACAAGCTGGTTTCTTCAATATCCAAAAAGTAATACATGATATAGACATAGAATCAAGGGGAACAGTATTGTTCAGGAGCTCTGAAATACAAATCAGTTTATTAAATATGTATATTGTTAAGTGACTAGAGATTAAGGATCTTAATTTAAGTTCAAGTACTGAACAAATCTAATCAGACAGGTTCTGAACATTTTGTCTATCTAAAGTCACTTTAAAAATTCTAAAAAAGAAATATTATTGGATGTAAACTTGGGAAAATATTTGTCAATTATAGATTAAAAACATTCCTAACAATATTTACATTTATTCAGAAAGGATGTGTAGGCATATTCAGAGGTTACTTTTTGCTCATAATCTTCTCCTCTCTGTAGATTCTGAAGCCACCCTCATCACTGTAATTTAATTGCTTCCCAGCAGAGCTTTAAGCACTCTGACTAACATCTGTCACATATCGCTCATGATCCCTCTCATCCTCTCCCTAGGGAGTGTATGTAGAGCAGTGTGTCATTTTGTTAGGGTTTGATTTGGGGGGAATTTATTTTTCCCGTATTGTTATATCATTACTTAGGCATGTAGATAGTCTGTCAGAGAGTCATTATCTATCTCGTGACATGGTGTGCATTTAGTACACCCACATGAAATACGCTTTATAAAATATTCTTATCTATTTTGGGCTAGTTGAATAGTAGTTGTTACAAAAGTCAATTGCTCAGCTAATGTGCTTAACAACATAAGAAATATCTGGAAGTATATAAGGCGGCTGTATGTCTCAGCATCTTTGGCATTTTTACAATGCAGAAGAGTGATTATAGTATAATTCCAGTCCTTTGACACTTCATTCACTGTAGTTCAAGTTGATTAGCTTTTCTGGCTGGGTTACTGGGTTCCCTCCAACTTTTATGATATCACTAGTGATGCCATCTGCCCCAGGTATTTTTCCTCTTAAAGGCTTCATGACTTTCTCTATCTTCTTTTTGAGTACATAAGGTAAGATTTTTTCTTCACGTCTCTTTTTATGTTATAGGAGGTGGTGAAACTTATCATGTTTGTCTCTATGCATTCTTGTAGAGCTGCTGGTAAAGCTCATCTGCTCTCTGCAGGATGCTATCTCTCCCTCTGTAATTACTCTTTCATCACTGTCTGAGAGGGACATCTGGTGTCAATTATCTGTTTTCTTCTCATCTTGCTACAGCTGTTTCTTTTAAGAGTATTTTAAATCATTTCTATGTTGCACCATATATTTGGATCCTTTGTGATCTTCCATTTTCAAGGTCATGTAGAGCCTGTAGTTGCAAGCAATCATTCTTTCTCCTTTTAATTCAATTTCTTTTATCGGGAGTGTCCTAGATGTATTTGCACTGCTAAAGTGATCATGATAAAACACAGTCCAGTCATCCAAAGGTACAGCTATAATGAGATTTCTTTTTCAAAGAAAATCCTTGGCCTAGTGAAACCATGGTTGTAACTTGAGAGGACCAAATTACATCAGGGCAAGCAGATCCTCATCAAGAGAATGTAAGTAATTGGTACTTGATATGTTAACTGTCCTTTCTTACAACTCATGTAATAGTATAAAAAAATTTCGTGGCTAAGAATATGTAGAAAAAATATTTTACGGCATATTCCAATCAGCCACTTTTTCCCCAGTACAGTATGATATTTAATTCCATGGTTTGCTTGACTTTTTTTCTAGTCTCAGTGATTTCAGTAGAAATATTCATTTAATCCAGGACCTACCAAGGTTGAAGGCTTGAGTCTGAAAACTTCAGGTAAAATACACTGAGAGTGTACAGGGACATTAGTTCTAGCAGATTCTCACTCAGGCATCCATTAGCAGAGTTCATACAAGGAGACCAGATGACTGCCCTTTATAACTGGTCATAACATCTTGTTCATGTTAAGGACAGGGAGCTAACACTATACCAAATACTGCTGATGTGTCTTATCCAGGTCCAGAATTCTTTTATACAAAGTTGCCAGGGAACACAGACAAAGCTGGTGAGAGAAAATCCCAAAGTGAAAGCACTTTTAAGACCTCATCAACAGCAGAGTTTTTGAGCTTGAGCAAATGTCTGCTTACCTGAAATAGATAAGAAATTTGCAAAAAACAGATAATAGACACTCATCTGTTTTGTTCCAGGCTACGTGTGTGGTTGCAGGGCAACCATTACTTCAAGAGAAAAAGCAATCCAAGCCTCTTCCTTAGACTGCTTATTATCTCCCTTTTGTCTTTTCTATCCAAAAGGAGGAAGCTTGCTATTAATTTTTTTTTTTCTTCTGACTTACATAGTGCCAAGGACGCAGGCTGCTCGCAATTCCTATATTTGGTTGAAGTGATATATAATTGCACTGCTGAATATGCCAGGGTAAAGTTGAAAGCCTTATTTATTTATTTTAAGGAAGGACCATTTGTGCTCTCTCGGGTGCCTGGAGGGGAATGATAAATAGCTAAGGATACACGCACTCTCTGGTGATGAGAAGAAATGCTGTGGTGACCACTGACAACCTTCAATCAACATACATATTTTCTCAAATTAACCATCTGCTGAGAGGAGTAAGGAAGCTGAGATGTCTCAAAGCTATTGCTTTTTTGTAGTTTGCAGAGTTTTAGCTGAAGTTTGGTTCTTATTTTCAGGATCCTATTTGCATTTAAAGTGCAGGAAACACAGAGTTTCAAGATGTGCTGGTTTTGGCCAGGATAGAGTTTGTTTTCCTCATGGCAGCTATTATGGGGCTATGGTTTGGATTTGTGCTGGAAAGGTTGTTGATAATACAGGGATGTTTTAGTTACTGCTGAGCAGTACTGACACAGAGGCCTTTTCTGCTTCTCACCCCACCCCACCAGCAAGGAGGCTAGGAGTGAATAAGAAGCTGGGAGGGGAAACAGCTGGCACAGCTGACCCCAACTGACCCAAGGGATATCCCACACCATATGATATCATGCTCAGCACATAAAGCTGAGGGAAGAAGGAGGAAGGGGGAGAAATTTGGAGTGATGGCATTTGTCTTCCCAAGTCGCTGTTACATGTGATGGAGCCCTGCTTTCCTGGAGATGCCTGAACACCTGCCTGCCCATGGGAAGTAGTGATTGAATTTCTTGTTTTGCTTTGCTTGTGTGCATGGCTTTTGCTTTCCCTATTAAACTGTCTTTATCTCAACCCATGAGTTTTCTCACTTTTACCCTTCTGATTCTCTCCCCCATCCCACCAGGGAATGTCGTTAAACCATGACTCCTGAGAAACTTGAACATACACTAGTCCGTGGGACCCAAAAATATGTATCCCAGGGTCCCAAGGGAATTGACAGATGTAGTCTTTAAGCTGCTCTCCTTCTTTTGAAAAGTCATGGCAGTCAGGTGAATTTCCCAGTGACTAGATAAAAGAGAATATCACACCCATTTTTAAAAAGGGTAGTAAGGAAGACCCTGGGAACTACTGACCATTACTCTCAGCTCTGTGCCTGGTAAGATCATGGAACAGATCCTCCTGGAAGTTATGGTGAAGCATATAGAATACAGGGACAGGTGATTAGAGAGAGAAAACGTGGCTTCACCAAGGGCAAATCATGCCTGACTAATCTAATGGTGGCCTTCTATGGTGGAGTGACTGCATCAGTGGACAAGGGAAGAGCTATGGATGTCATCTCCCTGGACTTCTGTAAGGCCTTTTATATGGTCCCCCACAACATTCTTACCTCTAAATAGGAGAGAGTTGGGTTTGATGGATAAGCAATGGGCTGGACGGCCACATCCAAAGAGTTACAGTCAATGGTTTAATGTCCAATGGAAACAGAAACAAGTGGTGTCCTTCAAGGGTCCGTACTGGAACCAATACTATTTAAAAATCAATGGAATAGTTAGTAAAATTGAGTGCACCTCAGCAAGTTTGCAAATGACACAACACTGAGTGGTGCAGTTGATTCACTAGAGGGAAGGGATGCCATTCATAGGAACCTGGACAGGCTTGAGAAGTGGGCCCATGTGAACCTCATGAAGTTCCACAAGGCTAAATGGAAGCTCCTGCACCTTGGTCAGGGTAATCACCAATATCAGCACAGACTGGGGGATGAATTGATTGAAAGCAGCCCTTCAGAGAAGGACTTGGGGGTACTGGTGAATGAAAAAAAATAGATATGAGCCGCAATATGTGCTCATGGTCCAGAAAGCCAATAGTATCCTGGGCTGCAACAAAAGAAACATGGCCAGCAGGTCAAAGAAAGAGACTCTTCCTTCTCTACTGTGCTCTCGTTAGACCCCACCTGGAATACTACGTCCACTTCTAGGTTCTCCAGTACAAGAAAGGTATGGCCCTCTTAGAGCAGATCAAGAAGAGGGCCATGAAAGTGATCAGAGGGCTGGAATCCCTCTCCTATGAAACAGTGCTGAGGGAGTTGGGCTTGTTCAGGCTAGAGAAGAGAAGGCTCCAGGAAGACCTTACTGTGACCTTTCAATACTTAAAGGAGGCTTATAAGAAAGATGGAGAAAGGTTTTCTACCAGGGCCTGTAGTGAAAGGACAAGGGACAATGGTTTTAAAATAAAAGAGGGTAGATTTAGATTGGATATAAGGAAGAGATTTTTTTACAATGAGGATGATGAGACACTGGAGCAAGTTGTCCAGAGAATCATAGAATCATTTGTTGGAAAAGACCTTTAAGATCAACAAGTCCAAACATACCTGTCCACAGCTAAATGATGTCTCTAAGCACCTCGTCTACCCAACTTTTAAATACCTCCAAGGATGGTGACTCCACCACTGCCTTGGGCAGAATGTTCTAGTGCCTGATAACCCTTCCAGTGAATAAATTTTTCCTAATATACAATCTAAGCCTCCTCTGTTGCAACTTGAGGCCATTTCCTCTCATCCTATCACTTATTATGTGGGAGAAGAGACTGACACCCACCTCAGTACAACATCCCTCAGGCAGTTGTAGAGGGCGATAAGGTGTCCCCTCAGCCTCCTTTTCTCCAGGCTAAATAACCGTAGCT
The DNA here is from genome assembly GCA_034008185.1 of Gorsachius magnificus. Lineage (NCBI taxonomy): Eukaryota > Metazoa > Chordata > Aves > Pelecaniformes > Ardeidae > Gorsachius > Gorsachius magnificus. Next base: position 67,663,246 of record CM067082.1, read on the forward strand.
CCCTCAGCTGCTCCTCATAAGACTTGTGCTCCAGACCTCTCACCAGCTTTGTTGCCCTTCTCTGGACATGCTCCAGCACCTCAGTATCCTTCTTGAACTGAGGGGCCGAAAACTGAACATAGGATTTGAGGTGTGGCCTCACCAGTGCTCAGTACAGTAGGACAACTTCCCTGGTCCTGCTGGTCACGCTATTTTTGATACAAGCCAGGATGATGGCTCATATTCAGTCAGCTGTCAGCCAGTGCCCCCAGATTCCTCTCTGCCAGTCAGCTTTCCAGCCACTCTTCCCCAAACGTGTAGCGTTGCATGGGGTTGTTGTGGCCCAAGTGCAGGTCCTGGCACTTGGCCTTGTTGAACCTCATACAATTGGCTGTAGCCCATTGATCCAGCCTGTCCAGATCCCTCTGTAGAGCCTTCCTACCCTCAAGCAGTTCAACACTTCTACCTAGCTTAGTGTCATCTGCAAACTTGCTGAGGGTACACTCAATACCCTCATCCAGATTATTGATAAAGCTGCTAAACAGAACAGGCCCCTGGGGAACTCTATTTGTGACCAGCCTCCCACTGGATTTAACTCCATTCACCATCACCCTTTGGGCCTTGCCATCCAGCCAGTTTCTTATCCAGCAACAAGTATGCCTGCCCAGGCCATGGGCAGCCAGTTTCTCAAGCAAAATGCTGTGGGAAACGTTGTCAAAGGCTTTACTAAAGTCCAGGTAGAGAACATCCACAGCCTTTCCCTCATCCACTAAGTGGGTCACCTTATCATAGAAGGAGATCAGGTTAGTCAAGCAGGATGTGCCTTTCATAAACCCATGTTGACTGAGCCTGATCTTCTGGTGTTCCTGGATGTTTTGTGAAGAAGTTGTGGATGCCCCATCCCTGAAACTGTTCAAAGTCAGGCTGGCTGGGGCTTTGAGCAATCTGATCTAGTGAAAGATGTCCTTCCCCATAGCAGGGAGGTTGGAATAAATGATCTTTAAAGGTCCTTTCCAACCAAAACTATTCAATGATTCTATGATTTTTTTTTTTCCCCTCAGGTAACTCAACTTGGCAACAAGGGGAGGTGCATACCTATTTCTATGAACAGGTTACTGAAAATGTGTACTGTACAATCTAAAATAGCGAACATTACTTACTTTATCAACTTCAGAGTATTCTTATGTTTATTAGCCATGCTACCCAATCACTGATACCACTGCACACCTGGGAGAGGAAGCTTTGACAAATATCATAAACTCCTTATTTTTTCATAACTACTCATTTTTGCACGCTGATATTTAGCATCTCTCTCATTTCTTCTTTACTATTCTAGCCAGCCTTCCATGGCATGACATAGAGAATCAGATTTTACAAGACTTTTACAATGTTGAAAAAGAAGAAATTAACAAAATTAGCTGAGGGGCTTAATGTTTTTTGGATTGATTTGGTTTGGCCAGTGTACACCTGACCACTCTTTGTGCCCAGTTGGATCTTTGAATCTCAAGACAAAACATAAGTGGATCCCCCCTTAGGAGGGGAGATACGTCATGGTTGAAATATCCAGGCCAAAGGTATAACTAATCAAATATTCAGACATGCTAATCTTAATAAACATACTTAACTTCTGTTGTCTCAGCCTCTTCTACAGTTGAGGTTCAGGGTGACCACCTTCATTTCACAATTGTGGAATTAGGGCACAGAAAGAGTTAAAGTGCATTGAACAAGTTTGTCCAACAATCCAGCAACAGAGAACTGGGAACTGAAGCTTGGTTTCCTAAAACCAAGTGGGTGTTTGCCAAGAAGTAGTTGCCAAAGTCCAAGTTTTTTTAAAAGACCCTTTCAGCTTCATGCCCATAGCAATTCTGGTGATGAAAAATATAGCATATAAATGAAAGGTATGAAATTAAACCTTGAAAGGGGATTCAGTTCTTCCAGGAAATACAGGAGAAATGAAATTTCCCTACTACATAATGTGGTTCTCAGGATGTGTTTCTTATGAGTGTTATGGAAACGAAACAGGGAAACACACAGAAGAGATACAAAAATAATCTCTTTGCATTTTTTCTAGACATTTTTCACTGTAATAGCCAGAAAAATTTTATAGCAAAATCATCCAAAGCCCAGGAGTCTGCTCCAGTCTCCTGCTTAGCTGTTGTGCAAAGTAGCCTCAGGAAACTGGGTTACTCTAAAATTTAATTTTTATTTAAAGAGCTAAATTAGAACCTACCGTATCAACTCCCAGTTCACCTATTTTAGAATAAGGATGCACAGTAAAAGTTGGGGCAGATCTGCAGGAAAACTCAAGCTCTGAAAAGAGAAATATAAATTCCCTATTATGGAATGAACTCTCAAAATAGAGGAAAAGAAACATACAAAGACAAAACATTTTTCACCTGTTTGGCAGGAGGTGTTATTAGTAGTAATCGGTGGGTCACAACCAGCAAATTAGGCCAATTAGCTTCAGTTAGCAATTTTCCTATTCAAAGCTTAACCAATTTCTCAGGTGAATGTTTTAAGAGGATTTTACCATATTACTTGTCATATAGAGGTAATTTTATAGTATTTTAAAAATCTGAAACATATATAATTGGGCTAACATTCACTGGGTTTAATAGGTCTTTTTTTGCAACATAAATGATTTGTTCTGAGACTTTCCTTCCCACCCCAACCACCATTCCCAGCCTGGACTGCCGGCCAGAGCATGGCATGTGCACTTGAGGCATGTGGGAAGAAAAGAAGGGCTGGGAGTGGGATGGCTTCTGTGTACAGAAGGTATAGAAACATGGAGTTGCCTGGGACTCTGCTCTCTCTTGAGATGTTTTTGAGTTGCAAACTGAGAGCATGCAGAGCAGCCCTTTTAATAGGGAGGCCAGGGTTATTTTGTTGCTGTTTTTTTAAAAAAATTGTTGTTTTAGAGAAGCAAAAGTGGGCAGGCAAAGTCAGAATGAAGGGCTATGTCTTTTTAGCCCATTTGGACGCAGTACTTGGAATATCAGCTTTGGAAAGGATGGGGTTGATCCTGCTGTACAAGAAATGAAGAGTTGAGAAGAGAATGGGGAATAAGGGAGAAGGGGAGGGAACAGGGAGAAAAGAGAGTTAAGAGACCCTTATCAATGTTTGACTTGTTTAAAACAGAGAAATAAAGCCTAGAACAAGGAAATATCTGTTGGCTACTGCCGAGTGCAGCTGCCACTTGTGAGAGTGTGTTAATCAGGCGCTGGGACACTAACATTCGTCCCTGTCTTTGCTTACACTTTGTCATTGTCTGTTCAGGAGTGATGGGAGCAGCACCATGTTTGAGGAGAAGAAAAGGACTAGATACAAAAATGAGAAGTCACATATCTATACAGTTGTCTTCTGTCCTAAGACCTGTATAATTTAGAACTCCCATAAATCCTTCACAAATCCTTCTAGTATGTTAGAAGTATTTTTTTTGTCAGGTATATAAGTTCAGTAATGTAAGTTAATTAACACTTTTCAATCCTTCTCATTTTGACTGAATAGAGTCAATAGAATTTTACTGTGGCAAATAGGCTCGAAATTAAAAAATTCTGATCAAACCCTCAAAACATAGATGTAGCTTAGACTACAAGTATTTTAGGGATGTGATGCAGAGTTAGGCAATTCCATTAGATCAAAACTTTTCAAACCTGGCTATCTTTTCTGAGGAGACTTATTGAACAGATGCTGAGAATAGTTTGCTATACTATATTATAAGCTGTGCAGCTTTGGTAAGACTTTGTTTCCTTTGAGTAAACTTTCAGCACTGTTTCTATGGAAAACTTATTTACAGATTGCCATGTCTCAACAATATCCTTTCCACATCTTAGAAGCATGAGAAATGTATATTATAGTACTAAATGGGGATTCTTTTCCCTGTCTAAATGCTTTCCATGTATTTCTATTTTTTCCTTAGATCACAGTTATATGCAATTATGCTACTTCTTTAAAAAAGCCTTTGTTACATCCCATAATGTAGTAAGGTGATACCTCCTTCACAATGCTCCACCACCAGTGCTCACCAAGCAGCAGAAAGTCTCTGCGTATATGAAACTACTGCTTCACGCCACTCTGAATTAACTCACAGTGGGTGTTAGACATCTGCACATGAACAGAAACCTCCCAGAGGAAAATGTTTTCATTAGATCTCACCAGTCTCCCAGCCTCCATCAGTCTACAAAGCAAAATCCCTGTTTGATCTTGAACTCAGTTCTCTACAGGACAGGGCATATTGCAGCACTATCACATAGTGGTTTAACTTTGTGCACTGTTGTCATGAGTAATTTGGTTTTGAATATGGAATAAAGGAAATTATTTTTTTTTTGGCCTGCAGTGAGAAGAGCCATTCTTTACTCTTAATTAGCCATCACCTGCAAATAAATCCCATTTTAAGAAGTGAATGACATCTATTTGCAAAGGAGTCTTTCTAATCCAGTTCTCAAAACTAATCCTTGATTTGAAATGAAATCTAGTGAACAACTTTAAAAATGTTCATTTAGAGGTTCTTTTGATTCAATTATCTCTTTGGAGTAAACGAGATGGCATCGAAACACTTTTCAATCTGTTGATGTAATTCTTCACATGTCATTCTCTTTTCGTCATCCACTTTTATATTCAGAGAAATTATTGGCCTGTGCTTTCCTAAACCTCGTATAAATGAGTACAGTTTAAGCATGATATTTGATTGCATTTTATTGAAAAGCCTTTTAAAAAAGGCAGATCTGTAGGCAAGAGGGAAGGGGGAAAAAAGTATTCAGAATAAATTGAAAGCTAGCGTCTTGGTAATTTCATATAAAAGCTTTTATAAGTTGTTCCCTTTCAAAGTATCGCAGGTAATAATACAGCTGTTTGCAGTTTCCTGGAATTTCATTTCTGTATCATAACAATAAAATCTTTTTGGTCACATAGGGTTATAGTCATCTCCAATGCTCTTTCCCCCAACCCCAACACACATAGATTTTTGGTTAAAACTAGTAATTTAGACTCCTTTTGCAATCAATGGAGTGATAAAGTGAGTGAATCTCTGGATGTGATTTGTCCCACCTTGCTTGGAAAACTGTCTTAAGGCAGGATGAATTCATTTCAGGAGGGTGCCCTTCTCCCTCCACCTAATTGATCTTTGACTTTAGTAAGCTAAGGTTATATGGGATGAATCGTACAATCATTGAAAGTAAGGATGCTGGCAGTTTGCAATGTAACCCTGGGTGTGATGTACAGCCCAGTTTTATGTGGCACAGCTATGTGACCTTCATTTAGCTTTTCTGAAGAGTAGTGTTAACCTGCAAGAGTTTGTAAATGAAAGCTATGCAAAATGATAAATCTAAAAGGAAAGACTGAAATTAAATAGTTGAGATGGTAATATTTAGTAACTTGGAGTCTGGAGAGAAAAACACCGACATGAAAATTGACTAAAAAACGAGAAAAAAAAGAAACAGAATTGAAAGACTCAACTAGGCGAGATTAGGTTCAGCTCATGAGAAAGCTCAGTGTGACTGATACCTCATTGCCTGACTGTAACTGCCTGACAAACAGTCTCATCAGGTGTCTGCATCAGGAGTCATGATGCTAATGCTTATCCCATGCACTTTAGTCACAAACATCTATTGCATGTATTAGCCGGGAAACGCTGTGTATTCATAAATCACAGTTAGTTCTTATTACAGAGTTCCTAATCCTGGTGAAGAAACCCTAACAAAAGTGCTGCCACTTTCTACTGAGAGTAGAGGTAGCCTATGAAAAAACAAGAGAGTCAGATGGCACCATCCTCCTGAGATTGCCAAGCACAAAGAGAACTAATACTGCTAGAGTCCCAACCCATGTGCTTATATGAGCCCAAATCTGTCTCAGCTGACTTGAGGAGTGGGACTGGCTTCCTGTGTGAGTACGGATTTACAACATGGATTTCCAAACAGCTGTTTCCTAGAAGAAAATGGAAACGTGGCGGTCAAACTAGAATACTGCTCTGCTGAGCAGGACACTGCAGGGACAGTCAGGATCTTTTGTTCTCATTGCTGCTAACAGAAGCATTAAGTTTGTCCTAGAAATTGTGGAACAAAACAGAAAACAAACTCTATGTTCAGGGAAAAAAATATGAAGAAGCATAGAAGAACTGTGAACTGCTGCCAGCACCCGTGGCTGCTGCAAGGCACCCACAGATCTGGTGGACATTGCCCAGCTGATCTGTTGAGAGCCTGCCAAGCAGAGGAGGGAGCCAGAGCAGGTCCCACAGTCTCAGGGATCCTCAGGGAAACTTGGGATATTGTTCAAAGCCTCTGGCACAGTCCTGACTTGTGTGCAAACCACTTACCTTTTCTGTGCTGTTTCTCTTGCATTTTGCCTTTTTTTTGCCTGCTCAGCCCAAAAGCTGCTTAGAGGTAAGGTTTGTATCCCACTTTGTTTTGGCAGTGCATAATACAGGGCTGCTGCAATACAATAACTGAGTGATACTTTGATTTTTCATAGTATAAAGACACATTTCTATACCTAAGTCTAGTTCTGGTTAGCTCAGGAAAGTTGTGGTACCAACAGAAATTAGAAAGGAAACTCCTGACAGTTTCCTAAGAGCCATAAAATAGCTGCCTTGTGGATTTTAGCCATATGACGGTGATCTACCCAGACTCTTCCTTATGAGATAATTTAAGACTATATCTGATTATTTATTTCTACTTTTATCTTTGCTGCTTGGTTGTTTTGTATGTTCCATTTTTGGTGTAAGCTATCTAACATCTCAAAAGTCATTAAGCAGCTTGACTACTGGAGCATTAACTCAGGAATGTAAGAATACAATCAATTGACTAAAGCAAGCAATGAATTTACTGTTGAGGTTTTATGTCTGAAAACAGGCTGAATAGAGTAAGAATGAGAAGGTGCCAAGGGGTTTTGATTAATATCTGTAGCTTATTATGTGTGGGGTGGGGTTTTTATTTCCTTTTTTCTTTTTTTTTTTTTTATTTTAGTAATAGTCTTACTGGAATTCTCACAAGAAAATCTAAATGCATATTTGGCTTACAGCCAGAGGATGAAATGGTCCTGATTATGTTTTTACATCAGTTTTATGCTGGTACGACCCAAAATTACTTAAACAGAGTTAGTCACTGCATGCCATCACAGTGGAAAGCAGACTCAGGTCCAATATATATTCTATTACTTGAATAGAGAATATATTAGCTATGAAAATTATTAAAAAGTATTTCTGCACAGTGCTATTACCTATACTATCTGCAGTCCATCTCCATCTATGCATCTTAAATGACCATTTTAAATCTTCTTCAAGCCTAACTGTAGCTATTGTCCACCCGACACAGTTTTAATAAAAATATTAAATGCTTTCTAAGCTGCAGTTTATTTTCGCTGCACCATTGTGTTCAGTCCAGGGCAGATTTTCCTTTGGCATTTTTTCTTTCCTAATGTAAAATGTCAACAGATACAAATACATGTCCTGATACTGTTTCCCACACATTGATACCTACTTTTTTTTTTTTTTTTAAGATGACAAGAGATTTGAGACAACCATGAGGAGCTGCAGATATGACATCACATCTTTGGGAGTCCTAACCACTGGTTGGATTCCATGTGAAATACCCCCAGACATCACAAATAGCACTAGATAGTTACATGTGGGTGACTGAAAACCCAAAGTGAATGAGATTCTTACTGAAAATGTTATGGACCTAGGGACCCCTCATTATCAATTTCTGACTACATCTAATTGCTTTTGTCTGAACCAAAGCACAACTGCAACTGACAGTCACCAGTTTGATCTCTAACCAAAACATGTTCACCTCTTGTTGCTATGGGTGAGGTACCACAGAACTGCATTTGCTTAAGTGGAATTTCACTCATTTTGTACCTGTGTAAGTGTGAACACAAGATGTTGCTGGCATTAGAGGAAGTTTATCATCACTCAGAATTAAACAAAAGCTCAATTTGATTCAGACATAAGAAAACAATTTTTGAACGAGAAAAAATAGAGCTCATAATAGAATTGCAGGTCCTTTATGGATCCTTGAGCTAGGAAAAAAATATACATAAGCTTTATTTATTGTCTGCTTAAAATGGCACTCCAACCCCAAGCACAGAAAGAAAACTAGTATATTAGACACAGCATTTTTCTACTCCTCCAGAATAAATCTGTAACAACTGAGGTTAAATTGAAAGAGTTACTCACATGCAGAAAACCATATAAACTACAATGGAGTTGGGCCCTTTCAAATATGTAATTGGCATCCAAAAAGAAATAGAGCTAAAAATGTCATTTGAATAAGAATTCCTGTGATATTAGAGCAGTTCAGGAAAATTCAATTCCAATGGAAATAAATACCTTAAAAATTGTCTCAAAAGTATCTGATCTATTTAACAGTACTCCTTTGAAACTTGACCTTTGTAAAGGATTACAAAGGCACATAATGAACAGATTTGCCATATTATGTTTAATTCCCTCAGAACTTTACACTGAATGTCTGCGATAATGGAACCTTGGAAAGACCATGGAACTGAAATATAACCCAAATGAAGCCCATTTGGGATTCTGAATCTGTCATTGAAAAACTGTCATCTTCTCTTTTAACTGGATACCAGCATTCTATCCATCTGCATAGAAATTGCAACCCAGCATGGGTACATAAGCCATACCCTTTGGTAGCCAGTGCAATGAATACTAGAACTGTGGCACCTTGGTTCAGCAAAACACTTCCTGCATACCTTGATCTTTCCTGCCAAACAAGTATTTTATATTTTATATTGCCTGTGGAAATAAAACAAACCATTTTTGATAAGGTGACTTTTGACAGTATAACTTTTACCTTTTAAATGGTATATTTTTGCCAGCAGATTCCAGATTCCACAAGGCTGAACAAAAAGAATAGGCTAGAAAGATTTTAATCATAGTCAACCAGTCATAAAATTCTTCTCATAAACAGTATCAGGACATTTTAATGTTAATAAAGTCTTGCTTGCACAAACACTACTGGAAAGCTGTTTTAGAAAGCTGTTGCAGAGATTAGAATTTTTTTTTTCTGATTTGCTTTTTAGTCTTGTTTCTAGTCATTATGGTCTTTTTTTTTGTTTTTAACACTTTGTTGTGTTTTAACCCTATCCAGCAACTCAGCACCATGCAGCCACTTGCTCACTCACCTTACAATGGTATGTGGGAGAGAATCCAAAGGGTAAAAGTGAGAAAACTCATGGGTTGAGATAAAGACAGTTTAACAGGGAAAGCAAAAGCCATGCACACAAGCAAAACAAAACAAGAAATTCATTCCCTGCTTCCCATGGGCAGGCATGCGTGCAGCCATCTCTGGGGAAGCAGGGCTCCATCACGTGTAACGGCGACTTGGGAAGACAAACGCCATCGTTCCAAATGTCCCACCCTTCCTTCCTCTTCCCCCAGCTTTATGTGCTGAGCATGATGTCATACAGTGTAGGCCATCCCTTTGGCCAGTGGGGGTCAGCTGTCCTGGCTGTGCCCCCTCGCAGCTTCTTGTGCACCTGGCAGAGCATGGGAAGCTGAAAAGTCCTTGACTGGTGTCAGCACCACTTAGCAACAACTAAAACATCAGTAAGTTATCAACATTCTTCTAGTACTAAATCCAAAACACAGCACTATGCCAGCTACTAGGAAGAAAATCAACTCTATCCCAACCAAAACCAGGACACCCTTTGTTTTCCTTCCTTCCCATTTTGGAATGTGGATCTCTCTCTCTTTCTCTTTCAATATTAAGATCAGCTGTTATACACAGATCTCTTTCTTTAATTATTTCCAATTCCTGATCTTACAAATTATAGCAAAATAATATTGTTATTAGTCTGTAATTGTATGTCTTTCCACTCTGGATTGAGTTGTGTGGGATAGTTTTCCAGCTTTCAAATCACCTAGTTCTTATATATGCCTCTCTTTCTGTGTACTGATGTTGATACCTTCCAACATCAGAGAAGGAACACTCCTATTTTTTGTAGAAAACTTTACCCTGGATGGACTTCATCATAAGTAGTATCACTACTGATCTCCTGCAGCCAAACTTTTATCCATTTTATAATTCTTGAAACAACTGACATTTCTCTACTCTAAGTAATAATCTACTCAGTGCAGTATAGAAAATGCTTTACTTCAGTCCGCATTTCCTCTGTACAGGAAAAAACAAAGTCAACAAAAAACCCCACTTATTTTACCAAAGATAAAGTATGTCATATGACTGTGCATAAATCCATGTTTTTAGATACAGAGCCTGCACAACTTGAACAGTCATAGGTGTGGATGTCAAAAGTCATTGCTTTTTCTACATGTCTTTTGTAACATTTAAAAACATATTATAGGTAAGCCTTGAAACAAATGCATGTTGAATCAGTGATCTTACTTAATAACACTTGAATCCTTTTCCACTTTAATGATGATATTTATACCAAAAGTTTGTAGATCGGTGCCTCTTAACTTCAACAGTTAAGATAATAAATAACAAGATTCCTCACTAAAATAATGAAATTTAAAAATTAAGCAGGTGTAGTGTACTAGGTATTCATTTAAACTCAAACAGACCTTCCCTACAGTATGAAAAAAGATGTTCTTAATATATTCAGATAAAACTCTGAAATACTGAACTCTTCTTTTCCCACTTACCCTTTGTTATATATATTTCACAACTTATTGCCCAAGGGTTCTTGAGGGTTAATGGTGTTATAGGCGCAGTATATAAAACTAAAGAGGCTGGCAAATACATCAGATATGCAGTGGAAAAATCAGGGAATCTGCAAAATCAGCTTTGCGCAGTATTACAGATGAGAAAAATCTGCTACCTGATGGAAAAAGCTCTATAGGAACATATCTTATAATTTATTGCATTCCTACAGAGATTTCATAGGAAAAAAAATTTGGAGCACTCCAACTGTACTCAAAAATAGTAATTCTGTAGACGCTGGAAAATGAAAAGACAGACATCAATATTAAAAATGACCCTCTTGTCCTCCCCCAAAAGTCTGAAAGAAACGTTCTTGCCTAATGGGCCTTTGGCACCATCTTGACAAGTACGAAGAGTCCCTTTAGTGTAGTAAAAATATTTATTGCTATGGATAAGCCCCAAGATTTAAGAGCACATTACCTGAAGAGGTTTTAATTGCTGGCACACAGAAACATTGGGATGAGAAGAAAGAGAAAGAGGTTTCAGCCAGAGGCAGCTTTCAACAGGAGAGCTTCTGCTTTAGAAATGGAGGCAAATTAGAGGGCCAAAGGTCAGGGTCAAAATGGAAACCCAGAAAGGCATTTGTTCCTCAAGGAAGCCCTATGAAATTTTGCAACCAAGCATTTCAAATTAAGATGTTCACAGGGCCAAGGAAGTGGATATCCAGAAAAAGTATCCCAGTATCACCTGGGATGTTTAAAACTTATCAGATTGTGTCAAATCACATGGAAGATAATAGATCAAATTTAATTGTTCACTATTGCTTTGAAATAGAAAGAAGATAAATTTGTCTGAGCACTGTCAAAAAGCTTGAGTGGTTGAATCTCACTCATATGCCAGAACTTGAAAAGTCAAAAGTTTCCCAGAATTTGATAAACTTTTGTAACTAAAACAATGGTGAAAGCCCTGTTACTGGCTTCTGAAGACAAAACTTAAATACTTCTTGAATGATATATGAGACCTTCAGTAAGATTCTTTACAAACCCACACTTAGGCATATTCACCTAAACAATTTTTAAAGCTGTGCTAGACTGCAGAAATGGAACAAGTTCCAGAACCAGTAAGGTTCCCAAAAAGTAGTTTGCCACAGACTAAATCATGCACATAAATCATGAAAGGCAAACTCTGACCTAATAGTTTGAGCTAATGGTTCTAGTCACAATAGTATTGAATGGACAACAACAATGCAAAGTAAGGCTGGTTTCATGAAAGCTTGCCAACCTTGTTATAAGCTAAGCAGGACACATGAAGCAGATTAAATATTCTTGTAGAACATAAAATCATATGAGAGAATTCCAGGATGAGAAAAGGGGCTCCATTTCAGCATCACAAACATAAGCACGTGGGGTTTTATTTGAATGGACTTTTATTTTAATCCCAATGGAAATGTTTTTAGGAAAACAGGCCCATAACAGAAGTGCTTTTTGTTTGGTTTGAAAACGGTATTACAAATAATCGATACAAAAAGGCACTTCTGGCATATTTTTATGTCAAAGTAATCATATTAAAGTTGTTTGCTTGTAAAAATTATTCTTTTCTTAGGGACCTTATTAATTTTGTTTATTCCCTCACTCAAAATAAGGAAAACTATTAGAACTGGTAACATTCTGAAGGACTGAATGGACATTTTGTGCAAAGGGTTACTTTTGCTCATTTAATGCCATGTAATAAAAGTGTGAAATCTTTGACACAACAGTCCATTCACTGTAGGTTACCACCTCTCTAAGAGTTAGCAACTTATGCTTTTTTTTTCTCCTCGCTTCCAAAGTGCTGTACCAAATGTTGGAATGAGTCTATAATCCTTACATAACTACCCTGTAACTTTAGAAAAAATGTTTCCCCCCTTCCACCCTTTGAATAACCTGTGTTTAGTGTCAGCTTTACTCTCAGTCCCTTCAACACTTTGTCAACATCCTGATGCCATGGCAGATTTGGAATTAGCATGGCTAACATTTCCTCACCCTTAATCGATGAACTTCAAACTTTCACCAAACACAGCTTTTCATTCATCTCTCTCAATGACATATGAGGTCTTGACTTTTCCCTGTGCAGCTGGCCTACCCCTATCAATATTTACTCTCTTGTCATTATTTTCTCAAAGCAAAGACATGCTTTCTCATTTTAAAAAAGAACAAGACGTTTACACTGACAAAAATAAAAGTTCTTTGGAGTTGAGGCAACATCCAATACACAACAAAGATAAGAATATTTTATGGTTGAGAGAAAAAAACAGAAAAGAGAGGAAAAAATACATTTTTATATTAGCATCAACAAAATTTATAAAAGATTATCCATTTGTTCCAATGTTAAAAAGTTAGCTTCCACCTATACAATAGTTATCACTTAAGCCTGTCATCATGATAGGGAACAAGAAACCCTTCTCCAGAAGATGACACACGTGCTTTCTTTTTAACCTATTAGGTTTTGACTCTACCGTTTTTCATCATTCTTACTGGTCAAAAGAAGTTATTTATATTATTCAGATTCTAACATATCATTGTACTTCAGAAAAATTTTTTTAGAAATAGTACTTTAACAGAGGATAAATTCACACAAGGTTTACTGATCAGAAGATGTTTACAAGTCAGAAGACCTTTCTAAATACAACATTCATGTGAACTACTGCTTTAAATTTCAGAAAAAGATGCCTGGAAAATTTTGTTCTAATGAAAGTTATAGAAAATTTGAGGAGGAACATGGTCTTCCTTATCAAATATAAAAAACTGTATCATGTGTCCCTGGAGTTAATGTGTGAAAAGAATGGACTTCATAGAAAACTCAAATGTTGATGAAAAGCACTTGATATAGAATCATAGAATCATAGAATCATAGAATCATAGAATGTTTTGGGTTGGAAGGGACCCCTAGAGGTCATCTAGTCCAACACCCTAGGTCAGGGACTTCATTTGCAGCAAAAAATCTGAAATGTGATGTCAATGAATACACTTTTTTCTTACTCATCCTTTCTTTTTAATAAGATTATATTAAATGTTGTAATAAGATGTGTTAGAAACACAGATAAATGGGTGTGTTTTAAACATGATAAAATATAAAAGAAAAGTAAGTTCAAAAAAGCACATTGCTTATTCACAATTTTTTCCCTAAGTTTTGTAGTTGTTGTTCTTCTTTTTTTAACCTGTCAGATAGCTGTGGTGCCTAATGCTGAAAATTTGATGTGCAGATTTGTGAAAACACATTGACAAGTGAGAACATAGACCCACAGAATATGAGTGGACCTTGTGCTCTTAAGACATTTATTTTTCCTTGAAATCCCAACTGTAGGTTTCAGGGAGCATATTTTCAAAATGCCTAAGGCCCAGATACCAATTGTTCTTGTGAGGATAAACTGGTATCTGAAAAATGTAAACATACTATCAATCAGGTCATTTGAAATGTCACCTCACACTATTCAATTGAAGATATAGGAGATGCATAATTTCTTGAGATGAAAATTCCTGCCTGCAGAAATAACCTGTGCATCTGAACCTACAGAGAAACCAATATGCATGCTGCAGTAGTTCCATGACAACACACAAAAAGTGTCAATAGGGGATACGGCAGTAGTTAAACAAATGTTAATTGTTTTTTGGTTAGGACCAGGGAAGGTAAAATAGCCCACAGTGTAAAAGAAACATTCTTTAGCAGAACACAGTTCTTTCTAGTAGCTTCTTAGCACTTAAAATTTTATTTCCCCTGCTTTCTGCTGCCTTTGTGCCCTTAAATCTTGCCTCTTCTGGCCCATGCTTTGACAGGCAAACAATTTGCTTAGGAAAAATGGCACAGGATGGACAAATTTTTGCTTAAGCTATGGAGCGCAGAGGTTTCAGACATTTTGTAGTTCAATTACTAGAAAATCACCCCTCTATAGGGTGCTAATCCTCCCTGGATCAAAGATTTAATAGGTTCAAAGAAGGGGAAATATCTGTGTGAGCTGCATAATTAAAAAAAAAAAAAATCCAGTGGGTTTATATCAGAAGATACCTTGTGTTTCTCTATCCTTCCATATCAAGCTAAAAACAGATATTATTGTTATTTAAACAGTCTAAAGGGTTGTACAATGAAAATCAGAACAGTGAAACTATAACTAAAATCTTTACAGATAACAGCACTAATTGATTTTAATATTAATTTTTACAAAATGTATCCTGGTTAAATGATGTATTTGATAGCTTTTAAATCTGCTTCATTGCTATTTTGCTTTCAGTGTCACTAACACATTTTTCCGTAAGAGTGAAAACTCAAAGGATATATATTCAGCTGCTTCAAAAATAGTGCACCTGAAGAAAAAGAAATCCTGGCCTTACCTCAGGATCACACCAACCAGGATAACAAACTCTCATTACTTTCACTAGGGCCAAGGATGAGCTGTAAGTTACTGACTTCACAGGTGTGCAAGAAATTCAAAATCTCAGATGCCTCAAAGATAATATGCTTTGGTGGGGAAAGAGGGCTTTCCATGTTTCCATAACTTGTTTCAACCAAAAAGGATGTTGTTCTGTTTTCTTTTAAAGAAGGGTTGGGGGTTTTTTTTTGAGAAGTATATCAAGGAATACACTAGTTAATTTCCTGAAGTAAATTTAATTATACCCTTATCTTGCAGCTCAACCTATACTCCAATTTTGAATTTTCAGTGACTTCTTTGAAGATTAATGCTGAATGAAAGCTGTGATTTGATATTTTCTGTAAGTCTTAGTCTTATAAAGTTGGTTTTCCACTTTCATATATTACAGAATAATGTATTACAAAATCATCCATAAGACACACCACTCTAAAACCTTGCAAAAGTATAACATATCACATATG
Organism: Gorsachius magnificus; assembly: GCA_034008185.1. Taxonomy (NCBI): domain Eukaryota; kingdom Metazoa; phylum Chordata; class Aves; order Pelecaniformes; family Ardeidae; genus Gorsachius; species Gorsachius magnificus. The sequence goes on from CM067082.1 coordinate 67,678,701, forward strand.
CATAAATAGATGAAGCTGTTTTAGGAAAAGTTTCAATAAAATTTATTACAACTGCACCTACAAACGCATATTTTTACATGCAGATGGAAACAGACAAGCTCTTCAAGTGTGATATCTGTCATAAGTAAAGCATTTCTGCTTTCAAATTTCCAATGACCTTTTCCAGTTTTATCACAGTATTTTGTTACATAAAACTCAGGGTTTAATCCTTCTCTAATCATACCCAATAAAAGGAGAGATTTTGATTTTCATGGAACTTTCTTGTGATACTTCAATTATATTTTTCAAGCACTAGTTGTTTTCTAACAACCTTATAAAGTCATTTTCTGTAGAGAAAAATATACACATTTCCAAAATACTGAGCAACATGCAGAGTTTCTGCAGCTCTGCAGCTTTAGTTTCTGGTGAGAGCTGGTGTATTATAAGAAATAGCTTCTAGCAATGACAACAACACAAAAAATATTTCTGCACTAATGAGGAGGGGAAATTAGGGAAAGGGCAAGTTTACAGTTATTTATATGTTATTTCTGCATGCCACTATTCTAATCAATATTTCTATTTATATAATACAGTGAATTATTATCAGGGAAATCATTGGCATGGCACCTGGGAAAAGTCTTATTCAAGGTACATCTGTCAAGACCTGGATTTTCAGGTGGCATATTACATCAACAACATATATCTGTAGCAGGTAACTTCTGTGTTTTGTTATATTGCCTATAGCTGCATAATAAAAATTTGTAACATCTGCTGATTTTTCTTCCTATATCAGATGAAATTATCTTTGGTGAAAGATGGTACAAATGAAGCTAGAGGCAAAAATGTCATTGACTTTCATGGAGTACCCTGGCTTTTTTTTCAGGAAGGAATTTTCATATTTTGTCCAAGACGAGGAATATTTTCCAGGTTCAAAGCAGAGCAAAGGTATACCAAATGACAAGTGAATTAGTTTTATCAACACAATGCATCCAGACACAAATAACAATTTCCCTTCAGAATCCCCAAGATCTTTGTTTCTCTCTAATTCACTTCCTCTTGGTGCTGCACTTCCTGAAAGGTACATTATTTGTCCACATGATAGCTCCAGGTCCCAACAGACTTAAATCATAAAGAATGTATGACTTCACGCAGCTTTTTTTTTTAGAAACAATTCTCAATAACCTCTTGCAAACTCTGGAAGGGCTCTTCCAGAGTAGATTCAATTACTCTTTGAGAACCATTTTTAATAATCTAGAAACGGTAATATTCTAACCTTATTTTACATGTTATTACTGAAGTGGTATAAAGCTGTTCCTGAGATATGTCTAAAATGGGCTAATATTTTCATATCTTTTTTACTCTGATGTAATTTTTTAGCCAAACAAGAATAACAAAATGACCACTTGAACTTTAATTCTAAATGGATTCATGTCTTGAGGGATTAATTTAGATTCTCAGGTTCAAATTTTCACAGAAGTGCTGAGAAACCCATGTCCAAGGTAGCTGACTTTTGTAAACAACTGTTGAATATAGGAAGTTTTATCAAATAATTTGTTTGTTTATGCTGGTGTTATGTTCAAACAAGTTAATTCACTCATTTAAATGACTAAGTTAAGCTTCCCTATCTCCATACAAAAAAAAATAGCTACAGGAATGGGTATATTCATTCATTCCTAGCTATTATAAATACTCAAACCCACCTAGCACTGGGTTCATAACTTCTGTGACTAAAGAGAGAAAATATTCACTGTCTCCTAGTAGGTGACATTTACAGAATTGGAGCATCGGGTACCCATATCACTCAGTGTCAGCCATCTATTTACCTCCAGCTACAAGGATGTAAGGGTTTGTTCACTACAGTGTTATGTGTGATGCTCTGAGGTCCTTCCACCAGGGTGGTGGGTTCTAGAGCAGAGCTGGCAGCCCCATCTCTTACTGTGTAAGCAAAGGAGTGGCAAATGTTTGAGTCTTTGACTCAAATATTTAAATTAATGTGAATTTCCAGCACACAATAATTTGTACAAAAAAATAACATTTTCCAATTTTATAAGATGGCTCCAATGTGCTTTTATCATTTTAATATGTGTTCCCTTCTGTAGCATCTTTTCCTAGGGTTTGAATATGATATTTTTATTCTTTTGTGTTTGTGCAGGAGAGTAAGCGAGTGAGCAAGCAAGAGTGGGATGAGAGACAGCATGATTTTTGGTGTCATTTTACAGCATAGAAAGAATACTTGCTTTCCTAATGTATTCAAACCCCCACATAGTCTTGCAGGCAATTAAAAAATGCTTTCTAACTGCCTTTGAGGCACAGTGTACTTGACAAGTTTGGCAGGTTCCTTGTCAGTTTGCTGAACCTGATACAAGATCAGGTAGTCCCAAGCTTACACAGCTCTAGTTTTATAACCCCAGAATCCTTTTTTATAAGCAAGATCTATGTGCATATCCATTCTAACAGCTTTAAGAGTTTGAACACCTGCTCCTTTTAAGTCATTTCAATCTCATGTCATTATTTATAAATGCTCTAAAACACAGTGCATAAATCATTGTTGGTGTTCCTGTGAAAGGGAAAAAAAATGGCCCTAAATAGACCAATAGTGAATAGGTCCTTTAGAACAGTCTCTTCCACTCATCAATAGCTTGAATTGGCACAACAATACTTTTAAAATACATGCTTTTATGCAATAAAATAGTCATATATTTTGCATACAAGTTAAGCATAATTAAAATTCAGGGGTTGAAAACAATTATCCTGCTGTGAGTATTTCCTGCAAGACAGAAATATTTGTTGACCCAAGATTGGAACAGCAAACCCATTAAGTAAATTAATAACCCGAATAATTTAAGATTCCTAAGATTTCTGGTGGGAGTTTTAAACAAAGATCTATTACATCTGTTTGACATTCATGCTGCTGCTCTGGTTGTAGTTTCTTAGAAAAACACGTACTCTTTCTGAGACCCAACAAATAGCTGTTATCAATATGCCAAGAAAAAAAATGTAAATTGGATGGCCAGCACCCCAGCCTAGAAAGTGGTACTACTATAAGTTACCATGAGCAGAAAAAGGAGTACTGCATTCTAACCACTTTCAGGGTACATTGAGAGTGACAGCACTAAGTCATAGCAAACCAAAGACAGCATCTGGACAGAATGGTGTGGTTAGAATCACTCCCAATTTATTTTTGTGGCAGGAATTCTTAAGGCTGAAATGGGTATCGGAAAGAAAGCCTTTCCCAGTTACTGTCACAAAAGGATGGAAATTGGATTGCTCTCTATGGGTAGGAAAGGTGCGGCTATGCTCCCATCACTTTCCTAGCTATTGTACACAGCTACAGAGAGGCCTGTACTCTCTTATTTACCTCCTTACACTTTTAAAAGGCACAGCCCGAAGGACAGCAATGGCCAGAAAACACAGGCCAGGGGCACAGCTTTGGTCTCTTTGAATTGCCTTAGATCTGCATCCTGGGAGGCTCAAGGCCATCAGTCTTCCAGGGCATCCAGTCATGGAGGCAGCCTGTGGTGGAGAGACAGTGCAGAGCACTGAGGGTGAAACTCATGGAGCTTTCTCGGCATAGGGAATGAGTTGATCCCAGACAAGTAGCAGAGGCAGGTGAAATGAAGACAGTGTGACATCATAGGGACAGCAAGAACCTAGGTCCAATAAATCTACTATAGCTCAATGTGAATCATACAGCACAATCCAAGTATGCAGCTCAGAAGGGTTGTGGGGGCAGTATCTTAAAATCAATTCTGTAAGAGAACAAAGTCAGTCATATGTATCTTATCCAGAGCACTTCCTTTGGACCTAGGACCTTGAAAGGCTTTGATTTCCTTTCTAATGCGCCTATTTGATTAGTTATATTAAGCCTCAGTAAATTAGGTTTGTGAGCCTACCTTAAACTAAGAAAATTTACTATTGCCAGCAGCAGCCACAGTGAAACCCTTCTCTATCCCTTTTCCCATCTTCATTACTTATCACCAGAGTACAACGTTGTTAGGCTTTTGTCAGTTAAAAACTCATTCTGCAAGCTAAATGAAATCTATATTACAAAACTTTGTTTTCTGGTATAACATATGGTTTACTCAAGTAGAAATGTAACATGTTTTGCAAAATTTGACAAGTAGAATAGGAAGCATTTATATGTTTTTGTGTTGCATAAGTAACTAAGAAAGGTTATCAGGTTTTCAACATTAAATCCTACCAGGATGAAAATACCTAAAAGAGTTTTTCATATCTTGGGAGCTTTTTAACACAGCTTCTGTCTCTCAAAATGGACATAATCAAACTAATAGTATATGAGATACACTTCCTTATGAATACAAAGTTTCTACCAAGTCCTTTCCAGTTTTCTAGGTCCTTTCCAGATACTTAAGAGACTATTTATTTTGTTTTAACAGAATACCAAAAGTTTTCATCATCAGTTTCTCATTGGTTTCATATAACGCGTTGCTTAAACTTTTACCCATTTTCAAGACAAGAATTTACATTTAAGGTATCTGGCCAATTCTGCCACCAATATTCATACATACAGCCTTTCAAGACCCCCAGTGCCCACACCACTGAACAGTAGGTATAGTTTATGGATGAACTTGCTGAAGGAAAACCTCGTAAACTATTATGTGCATGATCCCGATGTACCTCTCCAAGCTGAATTTTCAACACTTTCACAAGCTATCAATACATCTTGAAGAACCCACTGCTTTAAATCAAAAATCAAAGGCAACGAATTCTCCAGACAGTAGCTACTGCACTTTGCAGTTTGGAATCTACTATATGAGAGGTATAAATTCCAGATTTTCAAACTACTTCTGATTCTGTCAGATATAGTAGTTGAATGTGGTCATAAAATTGCCTAGTGCTGTTTCTGCTGTTAATAGGGAGATGATAGTCAGTAAATTCTGAAGCTTCATATACTTCCTGAAGAATGTAAACCAAGGTGCAGGTAATTCTAATGTCAATATTTAGTTATAAAAGCACATGACTAATTTTTTTTAAGCCATATTATATATAACATTATTGTGTTTTACAGACCTAGTCACACCTTCAAGAAAATATCTCAGGGTAGAAATACTAAAGAAAGAAATAACATTACCATCAGTAAGACATGACCTATGGTCCAGATGATTCCACATGAAAGAGTCAACCTTGAACTTTATAACAAATATGATATAGTATATTTATAGTGTATTAAAATAAGACTACTCAGTCACTCTTTCTGGAACATTTTAAAGCAGACAGTTCTTGATTTGGAAAGACAGAGGAAAGAGAAATTTACTTTCCCCTCTTATGCTTCCTAGGTTAGGGCCAAATGATGACATTAAATGATTACTCAAATTTTGTGGGCTGATAATTAAATTTAGTTGAATATAACTTAAGAGCTTCACGGCAACAAGATAAAACCAACTTACTTCGCCAAGGGTATTAAACCAATTATTAATGAAATCAGTGGGAACACAGATGAAAATCCTTTTTCTTTACTAACACACCATGTTATCAAAACCCAGAGCTCTATCTAGCAGATTTTCTGGGTCAAGATGTCTGGTTTTCAGGAGCCGCTCTAGTCCAGTGTGCAAGCAGGGTGTGAAGGCTCACCAATTCTACAATGATCAGACAGAGCATTGACCTAGATAGTGCTGTCTCCAGCTTCCCTTACTTCCCTGTTTCTACTGCTAAGCATAAGCTGTAGAGTTAAGTCCATCATCTGGATCATCCTTCTGGATTCCCTTGGAAATTCTTCCCACCACTTCCTATGCCTGTTACTAAAATCATCAATGAGATACCTAACTTACAGTAACCTCCACTACATCCTCCATTAGACTGATTTTTATCTGCTACTCCAGCTTTCCCCTGGGTGACAGTTTTGTGGGACAGAAGAGCAGAGTGTGCCGTTTATAGATAAGGATTCAGGAGACAATGGCTGAAATCCTGGGACTTCCAAGTACTGCAAGGATAATTTCAGCTCCACCTATTCCCCTTATCAATCCTTCCAACAGTAAGAATTTCAGAGGGTATACGTACCTCTTCAACCAGAAGTGGAGTGCAAATAAAATACAGTACATGTGTTGGATAGGACTCCATGATTGTTTCAAAATACACAGAGATCAAGTCCGGAGGACAATAAAAATATTCAGAAAATAAAACTGTTTGCAATTTGTGTAAGTGTTCTGTGATGAGATCTAGTTGGAAATCTTACTTTTAAGTTTATTATAAAATGTGCTACTGTGCACCGCTCCATTTTTACTTGTGCAAATGGTACACAAAACAGCACCATTGGGTACCCATGATATTTCTGGTTAGTGATGCCTCTTCAGGAAAAAAAAAGTACATTACTTTCCACCCCCAAACACACAGATATGGATTTTTTTTAAAAGTACTCACCACAAAATTATCCTTCTTTAATATAAGGTTTACAGAAGAGTTTGTTCTTTAATTGGAATCAGGAAAAAGGCCTTTACTTCATGCTTGTTTCCTGACAATCCTTACACTATGTGCAAGTCTCAAAAATGTAGCTCTAAGTGTCTCAGGGTTACTGCCTGCTGTAAATAATTTACATTTTAAATGCTTTTGAATATAAAATCCTTACCAGTAATGTTCAATCACTTTTATTTAACTGAGTTCTTTTTAAGTGTATTTTTATTGAAAGGAAAATACTTGTTTCTATATATTTACTTGTCTTTCAGAAAGGGAAACCTACAAACACATTAAGTATTAAATAACATGTCATTAGTCTCTCCTACATTTATTTACATCCTCATTTTAAATTAATTTCGATGAACTTGGCTTTACAGATAACTTCAGAAGGATCTCAACAACTCAGAAGTCTAATAAGATTTTCTTACTAAATTTACAGGTTTCTTTCTTGGCAAAAATAATTAAATGTACCTGATTTCCTTCATTTAGATTTCAAATTCTCTCCCTTTCTGTCCCCTTTTCTCATTCATAGTCAGTTTCTTTTTCTAGTTGCTCCTGGGGCTTGTGACTACATGTCAGATGTAGGAAATGACTGCAAGCTTTTTAAGACACCATGCATGGAAATACACAGAATATCACACATTAGGGTTCTGAGATGAAGAAGGGAGCACAGTATTCTTGTGGTGGCATCTAAGTGTAAGAGAGCCTTTGGATTATCTAGGAGGTGAGCTTCAACTGGGGATGTGCATTTAGGACTCCCTGCTACTTGCCACGCACTGCAAAGTGCATTTCTAATGCAGTGTGAAATCCCAGTACTGGGAAAATACTGTGCTGAACAAGTGCTGTGGACTAATTATACAGAAACAAAACAAAGCCACTGGGCTAGTTCTATGAAAAGCTGACGAGTTCAATACAGAACATTGCATCTTTAAAACATCAAGCTGCAAGCCCAGCCTTTGGGTCTGCATCATGGTTCTCTGCATAACAGCAAGGAAGATTTGCAAGTGTAAAATGGGATCAACGAACTGAACAGGCAGTTAAATGCCTAGAGGAAAAGTTGGATTGAGGGATATGCAAAACATCTTCAGGTCCATAACAGCATTACTTTAGGTTGCAAAAAAGCACTTACCTCATATGAGTTTTCATGATTCTGCACTCTTAGATCTCAATGCCTGCCACTCTCCATCCTCCCTAGACAAAGCAGGGTTATTAGATCATTTCCTAAGTAGCTTCATAGTTAACATGTTTACCTAGCAGTAACAGACTGGAAGTCAAGTCGTCTTCTTCCTAAGGAAATTTGACCCCATTATGTGTTAACGATCATTTTAAATTATTTTAATGATAACATTTTAATCCATGAACATGGGACAGGACTAAGGGGGCTCCCTAGTATTGCTTATAGACTGGCAGGGAGAACATTCCTCAGGAAGGTGGAAGAATAGCTAACGTATAAAGAAGTGAATTGGATTCCCTCCTGTTAGCAAGTTCTCAAACCACAGAGCTGTTGGATAAAACAGCTCTGTCATTTATCATAGGGGAAGCCAAGCTCAGGAGGGTCCAAGCTGTAAGAAGGCATACTGGTTTGGACTCTGCGGGTAACCTTATTGTGTGAATCTCAGTCATGCTTGAGGGAGAATTAATCATTTAGCTGCTAACAACACTGCTTCTAGGCATGAGAAGGAACATACCTTCAGGTAAGTAAAAAACATTCACGGCCTTTCACTTGAAGCAGGAGGATGCGTATCTGCGCAGAGGAATAGGGAATAAATGCATCCATCAGATCTCACAACCATCAGCTGTCTGTGAGACTACCAATGAAATGCAGGGGATGCAGCTACGTTTAAGGGATTGCATAATGAGCCTTCAGGTATCCTGATCCCTTTGCTAGAAGCTACCTGGAGTGTAATCCTGAGTTTGGCTCGTAGCACATGGAACAGATAAAAATGGAAAGAAGGCCTCTTCCCAGAGGAAGAGGAATTCTATCAGTGCATGACCAGTATACGACAGGATGCACAGGAAAAATTATCAACAAAAACTTTGGTGCCTCTAGATTTTAGATATGTCAATGGATAAGCAATTCACAAATAGTCCTGGGGAACTTGTACATGGAACACTGCTGGAGTTGGAGCTGTAGAGATGGGGAAGTGGATACTGTGTCCACTGCATATATCATGCATTCTGATATATTTGACTTACAGTGCAATGTGGTGGGTAAGGAATATGGAAAAATCAGGCTCCTGCAACACAGGTTTTTAAGTTGTTATACATGTACATCGTGGTCCTTCTCCTCGAACACTGGACATTCGGTAGCTATCTGGAGCAGACAAATTAACAAGTATTTCTCCTTCATTTTTCTGCAAGGAAAAAACTTTTGACAGGCAAACCCAAACACATGTAGTTCTATCACAGGATCTGTATAATTAGCAGTCACAGTAGTTACAGAATTAAAAGATTGATTTTTTTTCTGGGGCAAGCCCAATGAAGCCAAAAGATTTGACAAACACTATAGGACAGAAAATGCTGTGACTCATATTTCATATAATTTTCATCTCCAATCAAATGGGGTGAGTCATAAGATGACTAAGTGAAAAATAATTATGATTCAGAAAACTCAGATTACAGCATGATTGTTCTTAAAAAAAAAAGACTACACACTTATTCTTAACTTAGCATATCTCCTCCCCGTGGCTGCTAAAATACCTATCTGATGTCTTTTATACTACCCCAAAGTTTCCATTTTTTCTCATTCTTGCTAGGTATGAGAATCCCAAACAACTAAAACTGGTGAGTTTGTCTTGTTTCTTTCATCCACAAAATATTAATTAAAGAAATTTCACTATTAACATCACTTCTACTGCTTGTCAACAGTTTATTTTATCCTATATGGTTTCTGAAACAATTGTCCTATATATTTCAAAAGGGAACAATTCAATATCATAGAATCATAGAATACCAGGTTGGAAGGTACCTCAAGGATCATCTGGTTCAAACTTTCTTGGCAAAAACACAGTTTAGACAAAATGGCCCAGCACCCTGTCCAGCCAAATCTTAAAAGAGTCTAATGTTGGGGTATCCACCACTTTCCTGGGGAGATTATTCCAATGGCTGATTGTTCTCACTGTGAAAAATTTTCCTCTTGTGTCCAATCTGAATTTCCCCAGGACTGACTTGTACCCATTACCCCTTGTCTCTTCCATGTGACTCCTTGTAAAAAGGGACTCTCCACCTTCTTTGTAGCCACCCCTTAAATACTGGAACATGGTGATAAGGTCTCCCCTAAGCCTTCATTTCTCAAGGCTGAACAAACCCTGTTCTCTCAGCCTGTCCTCATATGGCAGGCTTCCCAGTCCTTTGATCATCTTGGGGGCTCTTCTCTGGACTCTCTCCAGCCTGTCCACATCTCTTTTATATGGCAGGGACCAAAACTGAACATAACTGAGCAGGTTACTTGGTCGCAGAAGGCAATCAGGTTTGTCAAACATGATTTGCCCTTTGTGAATCCATGCCAGCTTTTCCCAATCATGTGCTTCATTTGACATGCAATAACCCTCAGGAGGATTTGTCCCATAACTTTCCCATGGACTGAAGACCAATGGGCCTATATTTTCCTGGATCCACCTTTAAGCCCTTGTAGATGGAGGTGACATTCGCCTTCTTCATGTCTTTTTGGATGTTCCCCTATGTCCATGCCTTCTCAAAGATTACAGAGATTACAGATACAGCCTTGCAATGATGTCAGCCAGATCTCTTAACACCCTTGGGTGGATATTGTCTGGGCCCATTGATTTGCAGGGATCAGGCTGCTGTAACAGTTCACATACCAAGCATTTCTTCACTGATGTTCGGTCTGTGTTTGCTTCAACCTGGATTTTTGTTCCCAAGGCCTGAGGTCCAACAGAGCTGGCAAAGACAGAGGTAAAGAAGTGTTGAGTGTTCACCTCTCCTGTTCAACAGTGGGCCAAGATTTTCCTTCTGTTTCTGCTTGTTGTTTACATGCCCAAATAACCCTTGCTTATCGTTTTTTGTATCTTTGGCTAATTTCAATTTGAGCTGAGCTTTTCTAACTGCATCTCTGCAGTGCAATGCTCTTTTTCTCGATAGGTATTCGTCTGCTTTTCCATCTCTGTTATGCTTCTTTTTTGGTTTTGAGCAGACTCAGAAGATCACAGTTAAGCCAAGGGGGTCTCTTGCTCCACCTACTTCCCCTACCTTTAAAGGAGATTAACTGGTTTTGTGCTTCCAGGAAAACATTCTTGAAAAACTCCCAGAACTCACTAGCTCCTTTATCCTCCATGGAAGCTTCCCTCAGAATCCCACCCAACTGAGCTCTGAGCAAGCTGAAGTTTGCTCTTCTGAAATCTAAAATCTCTGTCTTAGTACTAACCTTCAGCATGCTCAGCAGGATCCCAAACTCCACAACACTGTGATAGCTTCAGCCAAGGCTATCATTAACCGAGATATTACAAAGCAGGTTTTCTTGGTTTGTGAGTAGCAAGTCCATCAGTGCCTCATTCCTGGTTGGCACACCTAACATTTTTATTAGAAAGCAGTCCTCTACACGTTCCAGGAACTTGATGGATGAAATGTGAGCTGCTGTATTGTTCTTCCAACAAATGTCTGGGTAATTGAAGTCACCCATAAGAACCAGGTTCTGCTGACCTGAACCTTCCACAGTAACCATAGTTGAATTCTATACATTCAAGAATCTCCTTAACATAAAGCATGACTCCTCCTCCCCTTCTTTCCTGCCTGTCTCTATGAAACAGCCTATAGCGATCCATCACAATTCCTCCAGTCATGTGAGTTGTCCCACCATGTTTCAGTTATTCCTGTGATATCATAACTTTCTGGGCACAGAGCTCCAGTTCCTCCTGTCTGTTCTCCAGTCTGTGTGCATCGGTATACATACATTTGAGGGGGTTGGTCTTCTGGTTCTCATCTTGGCCTGTCTTATTCTCCAGTTGGTTGCAATGGTGTGAGCGTTGCCACTTTGGACCCACCTCCTGAGTCCTTCAGTTTAAATCCTGCCTCACCAAATTGGCCTGACTGCTGCCAAAGATTCCCTAGACAGGTGGATCCCATCCCTCCCTAACAGGCTATAAGCATCAAAGAATGTCCCATTGTCGTAAAAGCCAAAACCGTCATGACAGCACTAGTCATGAAGCCAGAAGTTTATTTGCATTTTACATCTAATGCTGGATGTATCCTTGCCTTTAACTGGTAAAATGGAAGAAAAGATAACCTGGGCACCAATACTTTTCTCTTGCACTCCAAAAGTTTTGTAGTCTTCTTTGATTCTGCACAGGTTCTGGCTTGCAGTGTCATTCCTGCCCACATGAAAGAGTAGCAATGGATAGAAGTCTGTGCCTTTGACAAGTTGTGGCACCCTCTCGGCAACATCTTGGACCTTAACTCCCAGAAGGCAGCATACCTCTCATGGCTCCCTGTTAAGCTGGCAGAAGGATGTCTCAGTGCCCCTTAATGGAGAGTCACCCACTACAAGCACTTGTCATTTCTTTTTGTGGTATCCACCATGTGCTGCTGGTACAGTTTCTCCTTGCTTATGGGTGTCTACAGCTGTTAAAGCTTCATATCTGGTTTTGGGTGTAATGCTGGAGGGTGGGGACTGAAGCAGAGTCCTGCTTTTGTGGGTCATCAGGGTCCAAGGTGCCTCATTCTCTGTGGTGTCCACCACAGGACCATGGTTCTGAAACCACTTATCTGTCTCCATCTTGTCCCCTCTAATACTGCACGGCCTTCCAACAGTTTCCTGCAACTTGATCACCTGACATAACAGATCATCAACCTGTGCACATCTTTTGCAGGTACTTACCTTTTCTCCAGGAGAAGTGTCTTGGCACTCGTTGCAACCTGCCATCTGTACTGAAGTCTCCTTTCTTACGAGTTCCATCTGTGTGGAAGTGTCAGAAATCTCAGGGGCTTTCTCTGTAGAAACACTTGTTTTAGCTCTGAGGCAAGTACCCACCATCCTGGCAGAGACCTAGAGCACTTCCCTGGGATGTGGGCCTACAAGCAGTGTGCATGGCCCTTTTCACACAAACTGCAGTGCCCTCTCTGTGAGCCCTATCAATCCATGTTTGCACCCCCTGTTTGCAGCACTACCTTGGGCCATTTAAACCTCCTGCTGTTGCTCCTGGCAAAGCTGCATTAGCCTCTCTCGTGAGGGCTACTGACTTCTGGTGGGCTCTTCCTCAGGTTTCCCTGACTCCAGGAACCCCCCTGTGCACCTCAGTCTAACACTCAGCCACAGAACTTACCGCTGTCACAGATGTGTGCCACACTGACTGAGCTGCTCAAAGATGGATCAAAGGTTGGTTCCCTTCACAATCAAGGGAAAGTACTAAAGATTCTCGCGGAGTGATATCCAGACAACAGTCCCTTTTTTCATTAACACTATGACCTGGATGCCTTCAGAGGCAAATGTATTTGCAACCTCTTTCCCTAAGAATATTGTGAACAAGTAAGAAATGCCAGGCATCTTCACTTCGTGGTTTCTCACCCACCTCACCATTAGAACAAATTTGTGATTTCTCTCATAATAGTTCAGAGATCAATTAATCTTCACCTCTCCTCCTGAACATGTGGTGCAGCTTTGGACTAAATGAACTTTGTTCGTAATCAAGTGGTGCCGAGTTTCCAGCCATCTCCCTTAGGTGTGTAGGTATACTGGAAAACCATTTAACAAAAAAAAAAAAAAACCTATTCCAGAACCAAATCCAGAAGCCTAAGGCTTCATCACTCCCTTCTACTTGAATGTCTTCCCTGCTAGACTTGAATCAGACTCATTTTTCCCTGCTCTTTCTGGGCCCAGGGATCTTCCACTCTTCCATCCTCAAAAGAACAGAAGCAGCAGCTTCCTAATCATAACTCTGTGAGTAGGTAGGTGCTCACTGCAGAAGCAGAGTCATCTTTCCTCCAGGTAACGAAGTGCTGCAGATGAGGTTGCCTGGGCTGTTTTGTAACAGGGTGAGCACCAGCACTGATCACTTCTGGGTTTAGTCTGGGTTCACATGATGAACTCTAAGTGTGAGGCAAGTACTGTCTCCAGGTGTGTGCATGGGCATGCCTCAACAACATCTTCAGATATAAACCAGGTTCTCATTAGTCCTGAACGCTGGTGAATTGACTCACCACTGGGAAAGAAGGTGAGATTTCAGCCACAATTTAGGCAGGAGGTAGGAAGATTGAATCATAACTGTAGGATCAAAGTGCAGTCCTGTTGGAGTCAGGTACTCTATTGACTATTATTGAGGTTAGTATTGTGAGAATATGTCATTACACTGCCTCTAAATCAGGAAGATGGTGCTTTCTAATACTTAATAGTGTGATCCAACCAACACTGAGGTCAGTGGAGGTTTCTCCAAACACTTCAGTGGGCTTTGGATGCAGTGATAATATATATTATTGAGCCCTAGGGTAAAAAAAAAAAAAAAATCTTCAGATTCTTGACCAATTAAAAGAGAAAAAAAAAGTTTCATTTCTGTCATGTTGATGATCCCACATCTGCTTTCCACAGATAATCAAGTACATGTATAGTTAATTTATGTTACTATTCCAGTGAGTCACAAACTCTTTTTTTCAGTTTGAATTTCAAATTAATTGGCTGTTAAATATTCAGAATTTTTTGTGAGTTGTTGTGATTGTTATTTAATATTTTGCTTCTGCTCATTGAATTGGTGATCTAGTCAGAACATTTCATATTATGAGCTGTGAATATTACAGCTAGGTATAAAAACCCAAAATTACCAGTTTGTTGGTTTTAGGTATGTACAACATGGTGACTTATGTATTAACAATGAATAACTTCATTAAAGCAGACACCTAAATTATAAGAACTAATATGAACTTAAATAATATCAACCACAAACCAAGAATTATTTACTACAGTTGTCTGTAAATTTTAGCTAAAAAAATACATCTTGGAAAATTTTCTAGTCTCTTCTCATACAGTTTGTGAAAAGGAAAAAAATCTTAAATTCATCAAATAAGTTATTCATTCAGAATTATTTGCTAAGCTCTGTTAATTAAGCAGTAGGTTAATTACAGAATAGAATTGCGTGTGAGGGGACAGCTAGGGAATCCCACTTATGAACTATGCATCCTGGGACTGAACTGAAGAAATGTCTCCTCATTCTCTTGCCAACGGAGGCATGCTGTTAATCATTCTATGTATTGTGCAGTTTAAGAGTTCAAAACAAATAAAATGTTGAGGAAAAGTTTCTTCCATAAGTTTAATTTCTTTTTCAATTAGCAATAGACTGGGAACCCACGCAATACATAATCATTATTTATATTAATTATCTTTAGTTTCTTTTAAGGAGTATTTTTTTCCCCAAATAAATTAACAGTCATCACATGCCACCCATTCATCCATCAGTACATATAGGTCATTTAGATAAATGGGACAACCACTTAAAATACTAGATCAATGTTCACTTTTAAAATGCTTATCAAATCTCAATACACTGTGCACCTTTCAAACTGTCAAGGCTAGAGCTTCAGACAAGATCCCCGAAGGGATGCAGAAAATTACCAGTTCAAGAAGCTTAAAATGTTCTATAACCTCACACAATTCTGCTTATCTGCAGAAAGAAAAGTGAGCAGGTGAATGTAGTGGATGAAGGTATATATATCCTTCAGATAGGGGATGGACCTCATAAAAGAAGATTGTTAAGAGGTTAAGGCTTGATATTGTTAACAGAGTTTTTTAACAAAATCTTAACTTAGGGCTTCTTTTTCTGACTGTGGCCTCCCCTATCACATAAGCAGATTTGTATGCTTCCACAGACACTACCCACTGTGTGCCCAAGTTTTATAGGATTAGAGGACTTATGATTTATAGGAATGTGGGACTAGAAAAGACCTCCAGGGTCACTGAATCCAAGTCCTTGCTTTCACATGGAGCCCTGCCATTTAATCCTCCTTTTCATAAATGGATCATCTTCCATCTTACAAGTTGTTAAGGGGTTTTGCCACTACTTCTATTGTAAAGGTATATCAGATGTCATTCTTCTGACAGGAGCATTCTGTTGAACATTTCGGACAGCTAAAACATTTTCCACCTCCATTTTTCTGGCCTATATGTGTACATGTAGTACCACTGTTCTTGAGCAGTGTTCCTTCTATTATCTTTTTTTCCAGATGAAAAGCATTTTTCCATTTTGACTCTTTAATCCTGAAATCTTTTTATAGGAATTATGAGAATTGCATAGAGTATTTAAGACATAAAAATGCCAGTAATTCATGCAATGGCACAATCATTTCCCTAATTTATTTTCTTATTAGAAAAATCCCTACTAGGGTATTATAGGATTATATCTTTCTGTTGGTATATTACAGTGGGAATCAGGGTCATCTTCTGATCAGTTAGGACATACACATTTTTCTTTGCTGCTATTTGTAGCTGCAAGTCCCCCAATTGCACTAGAAATTACTTTTATTAGCCTTCAACCTCATGATATTGAACTTTGACCTGATAAAGTTTATCCTGTTTCTGCTATAACACCCATCACAGTCATCTAGTTAATCCAGATAAATATCCTGATTCTCTACTCTAAGGATGATGTTTCTCAAATCTTTTAATATAAAAAATGTCATCAGTGCTCTTATCTTTTTGTACATCTCTCTCTGAAGAAAATATTAAATCAGATTATTTTCAGGACTAAGCCTGGAGCAATGCCATGGCTAAACTACCCTCTGATGCCATACTTCACTGCAAAAACATGCAAAATCACATTTGTCTGAGCAATCTCATGTTGTTTTTCTGCAAAGGGTAATTCAGAAGGGTTGATACACTTCTTATTATCTTACTCTCCTCTACACCAATTCTGAATTTGAATGCAGTGTTAAGGTAACTCCAAATGCTACAGCAGGATTTCTATTAGCATCTACATAAATGAAACACTCTTATTGTGCCACATCCTGCTCACAGTCTATAGTGAGAAATAACCTTTTTTCACCTGAAGTTCACAATATCTAGTATCTACCGGATGATGAGCTCAGAAACTCATTTGGTTCAGCAACAGATGCAACCAGAAAGCTAGTTTCCTTCCAGCACTGCATGCTACAGGGCTACTCCGGGCATTCACCTGAAACAGAGCATTATTAAATAATTATGTTTATGCACAGTGGTGCCATGAATGAGTGAATGTAATGACAATCATAATGAAAACAGATGCAGATATTTACACATATTTAAAGTAAATTCCATTGATCATAGAAGATCAATAGAAGTGTCCAGCTCCGGAGCCCTCAGCACAAGAAGGACATGGAACTGTTGGAGCAGGTCCAGAGGAGGGCTACAAAAATGATGCGAGGGCTGGAGCACCTCTCCTATGAGGACAGGCTGAGAGAGTTGGGGTTGTTCAGTCTGGAGAAGAGAAGGCTACGAGGAGACCTGATTGCGGCCTTTCAGTACCTAAAAGGGGCCTATAGGAAAGATGGGAAAAATCTTTTTAGTAGGGCCAGCTGTGACAGGACAAGGGGTAATGGTTTTAAACTAAAACAGGGTAGGTTTAGACTAGGTATAAGGAAGAAATTCTTTACAATGAGGGCGGTGAAACACTGGAACAGGTTGCCCAGAGAGGTAGTGGAGGCCCCATCCCTGGAAACATTCAAGAAGAGGTTGGACGGGGCTCTGAGAAACCTGATCTGGTTAGCGGTGGCAGGGGGGTTGGACTAGATGACCTCTAGGGGTGCCTTCCAACCCAAAACATTCTATGATTCTATTATAGGCTTTAATCCTAATTTAGAGATAATTACAGGATAGGGTGATCCCAGATAATAGCCACATGACCTTCACCAACTAATATTGTCAGTAGCCCTAATGTAGATTCAGTGATCAACTTTCACTTTATTTTGGCTCAGGCCAATGGTGGCTTAAACTTGACGTTACACAGGATGCCAGCACTATACAAAAACCTGCTGTAGGGTTTAAGATGGTTCCATAAGCTGATTACTTTTTTTCTTTTTTGGCTGAAAATTATTATTTTTGTCTGCTGGAAAATGAAATTAAAACATTGCTCATTTCAGAGACGTCAGTGAGCTTCAGCAACTACTGCTCAGGGCTGATATAGGTAGATTTGATCCATTCACCTCAAAGCGAGAAGTTCTCCATTCTCTTTATCTTCTCAGCTGCTCAGTCTACTCAAGTATCTCTTTGATTCTCTACAAATTTCTAGATGTTAGAGCTCCCCTTTAAATGTGCCTCAAAGCAGAAGTAAAAACTCTCTGTCTACTGCCGAATAATTAAAAAATGTTTTCCTTTTTTAACACTTTACATCTGTTCCCTGATACAACAACATTTTATTTCAAGAAATGAGGGAATAGGGAAGAAAGAGAGGCTGCACATTTCAGAAACTTTGCTTTTCAGGAGAGACCACTAAAGACCTTTAACTGAGAAAGGAGTATGAACTATAAGATACATGCCTTTTATTCATGAACTGTATTTACTGTTTCTGTTACCACTTGAGCTTATACTGTGGTCAGCTAGATGAGATTTTAAACCAATGAAGTTGTGAAATCAGTAGTTATGTCTTCTATAAAAGTGTAAAAAAAAAAAACAGTGTGGAAATGGACTCCTGGGTCAATCACAGGATCGTATTTGGCTCCCTTTCATATTACTTATCTGCAAGGCCTGGCCTGCATATGAAGTTAAGCACATACATTGGTAGTTCAGAACCAGAGCTCTTGGTCATTTACAAGTCAGGGTTTCCATGGAAGTGCTCTGATTCCAAATAAGCTGGTATGTGTTAACTAAAAGGTTAAGCAATTCTTGTTTCAGTATTGCCTCAATCCTATTTCTGCTGTAAGCACCTTTTTTATTATCACTTAGAAAT
Organism: Gorsachius magnificus; assembly: GCA_034008185.1. Lineage (NCBI taxonomy): Eukaryota > Metazoa > Chordata > Aves > Pelecaniformes > Ardeidae > Gorsachius > Gorsachius magnificus. The sequence goes on from CM067082.1 coordinate 67,696,949, forward strand.
CTAAAGGGATTCCTTTTTCTGGTGAACATCCTTGGCTGAAAAGTGAGTTACTCAGCAGATACAATTCCATTCAGGTGATAGTGATTGAAACTACATTGGAAAAAAGTTAAACACAGGGTCTGACACACTTTCTAGGATCTCCACTAGTTCATAGAGTACAGCAGCTGTACATTCTAGTATTATTTATCTTCCAAAATCTTATTATCAGCTAGACTGGTTTGTAAAATCATTCAAGAGTAAAGAGAAAATCAAGCAGTACTGGCAGCTGTAGTCATGCCTTGGTTGAATTGGTCTGTCACTCATTACTCACTATTCAATGCGGTTTGGATGAGCTACTTGTTTTCTAGCATTTGTATGTTCTCTGCATCTAAGCCTCCTTTGAGTCTGCATATCCAGAGTCTCTTACTGCCTGTTTCTGGTCTTCTGACATGGGGGGTTGATTTTCTTGCTTCTACTCTTTTTATCTTTCATTCCACCTTATTTGGAACACAATGAAAGAAGACAAACTACTATGCAGTTATCTAGATAGTAATCAATTTTTAATTAAAAAAAAGAAAATTTTATTGAAAAATACATATAGGTACTGTGTTGGTCATGGATTATTTTTTTCTCAGAGTCTCAAATTCTTTGAAGTTCCTGTAAGCTGCTGAAGTAATTTTCCATGAGTAGACGAATTTTGCTTCTTATGTGTTTGCCAATGATTTTGGAGAAGCCTTCATTTATTAAGCAAAATTAGACATCAAGTCACATTTCTGTTTATTCATTACCTTTTTTCCAGAATCATACCATTGCAAGGAAGCCTCAGCTGAAAGAAAAAAAAAGATCATAAGTTTTTATGCTGTAAGTTACTGGTTTCATATTTTAACTTTGAAATATCTTTCTCATCTAAATCTCTCAATCAGCTCTGTGAATTAGAAATTTCATTCTTGAGAATTTTGATACCAAAAGAATATGTACATTTATACAACATAAAAAAAAAAAAAAAAGAAAAAGAAAAAGTGTTAGCTTCCATCCAGGTTGCTGATGTTAATGCAGTACATAGTGAAAATTACTGATTTTACTGTTTGCTGCTGATTATTGAGTTTCCTAAGTTTACTCCCTCCTTTCTATCCATACTCCTCACTGATTCAGAGGAAAGCAGGACTCTGAAAGCAAGACTCTGAAGTCCTTGCACTTTCCAATTCTATGGTGAGAACAGGGTGGTTGTACTAAAGCAAGTTTTGTGTTCTGCTTGCAGCTAACCGTTCCAAAACCTAGACTCATAGGTGCATATCAGTTGTATCCCAACTTTTTTTAGTGTGATAATACATGTGTGGTTTTATATAAATGCATAAATACACATGCATATATACGTATAAATGTTTGTAAGTGTGTGTGTCCATGTGTATGTGTCTCTGTGTGTGAATATATGTATTTACTACTTTTCCTAGTAGCGTGTAGCCAGTCCAGCTCTGGGAAACTGACTGAATTCCCTTCTGACACATGCATCTCTGACAGAATTGTCAACTATTTCCAGCTCAGAGTCTTAATTGCCAGTGTGTGAGCTGGAAAAAACCCAGGTTTATTAGCAGATTCCAGGCTCAGTTTGCATGTAATTTGCTAACAAAGACGGTACATCACTCTAGCCCAGACTGTCATTCAGAAAGCTCCATAGTTCTTTCTTCTGTTCTGATCTGTATTAATTGTGTTTTACTGAGAAATGCTGACCACCATCAGAACAATTTTCAATCTTTCTGTTACAGAGTTTTTCCTATCAAGCCATGAGGAGACTATTAACACCTCTCTGCTGGAAGCACATAAAATAATCATGGGAGCTGTTTATGTTAATTCAGACTAACTCAGACCTCTTTTTTGTTTCAGAATAATTACTGTTTCAAAATATCAGCATGTGTTAAGAGATCAGGATTAATTTGTAAGAGCTGAATGACAACATTTCCAATGGCTTATTAAACTCTAATTAAATTTAAAATGGTGTGACTCTACATACACTTGTGTGCATCAAGAAGTTTAAACATCTGTTTTGTAAGTAGTATAGGTTGTAAGGTTACAAAGTTTAATACCACTAGGGGATATCTTATCATATTAGATAACAAGTGATACATTCAATTCTATGTTTTTCAGCATAAAAGATTTAGTTCTTTTTTTTCCAGTGTGTTATGTGCTAATTAAACAGTTAGCTTAAGTAATTTGTGGGTCTACTCATCTGACTGCAGTTTAAATATTATAAATAAGAGTATTTCCTTAAATGTCTGCTTGGAAACTAAGACAAGCTATAGTTCCCCAGTAAAGTAGGAAACAAGAAAGCATAATGCAAGAGAAAAATAATTATTTTAATATTACAAATGTAGGGATCAGAATTTGTGTCATTTATTCCCGTGTCAGTAGTGCAAGTAATCAAAAATAATTGGAGAAAGTACAAACAGAGCAACAAAAATAATCCTACTAAAATCTGCTGGAATGCATAGCACTAACCAAAAATAATAAGCTTAGATAATGCCAACTACAAATCTAAATGTGAAGCACCTGAAAAAATTGTCTGTTAGCTTAGGACTTATAACATACACTATATTACAAAAACTGAGTTCAAGTCAAAGATAACACTGAAGACATTACATAGTGAAATATGTTCTGAACTGACAGTGCAAGGCAACCCTAGTTAACTACATATGCAATGAAAAGTCAAGCAAACAAGAAGCTTCTGAAAGTATATATATTTGCTTAACTCTTTTACAAGGTTGTTCAAAGCCAAAAATATTCCATCTCCCTAACAGCAAATATATGCTTATGACCAGAACACTGGCCCTTCCTTCACAGTTCATGTGAATTTAGGAGATCTGGTGCTAGATCCAGGTTCTATTTGTGTCTCATTCCCTTGGGTTATTTTAAAAGAGAGAATTATATATTCTAGCCCTGCTTTGTTGATAGAGAGTGATGTGAAATCTTCACCTTTTTAAAAATAATGAGGTTTTTTTCACAATTGATGCAAGACCAGGACTTAGACCAATCTGATCAGAGCTACCTCTCCCACATCACAGGCCTTGTTCAATGATTAATCTACCTATTTGCCTTGGCAGTATGCACTAAATTATTCCACTTGTTTCTTAGCTGATTTTTTTCACATGTTAAATGGCAAACACATCAGCCACTCCCCACAGGAGAAAGCATTGGCTGCTGTAGCTACATGATGATGATGAGACCTGCTCAGCAGCTCTCTTCCGAATAGAAATCTCTTATGAGAGGCAGATAGACATTAATTTGCAATGTTATGCTCTTATAAAATAAAAGTGCACTGTCTAGACTGTTCTAAGTACACCTTTCCTCCCGCAGCTGGATAGAGAACTACTGGTTACAGGAGAGGTGGAAGTATGCTATTATGAAAATTGTGTGTACTATTCTAGGGAAAAAAAAGAACATTCAAATAACTAATCTGCGCTACTAATCTGCCATATAAGTGTCTGTTATTTAATTAAAAATTTGGGGATTGTTTTTTTTTCTAATAGCCTTCACTTGCCTATATTCTCCAATAATAACACATCTGCCCAGTCCGGATTTGTTCTCACAGTCACTGATGCATCATCCAGTATTTTCTGCTTGAACTTTTAGGATTAAGTCTTAAATTTATTGATGTTTATGGAAGTTTTGCCATTTTAAATTTCATAAGTCAAGATTACCCTTAAAGATTTCCACTATGCACAAAGCTAAGGGGTAAATTATTGGAGAGTATGGATGAAATCTTGGTTGTGTAAAAGTCTGTTGGCATTTTGCCTATGACCTCAAGTGAGACAGCACTGCATATTTTGTAAACTGAAGTGGCCTGCTGTTCTGCATTTAAGTTTGGTGTGACAAATAAGGTGTAGAATTAAAATATATTTAAATAAAACTTTTTATTTCATTCAGAATTTAGCTGGTTTTTTTCTCAAATTCAGCTGCATCCACCAAAAAAATTCTATCATGACTTAAGTGACATTTTAGGCTTGAATTGTCCCATCAGGGTATAGGATAAGGGTTATATCCTAACATTACACTGGACATAAGCCACTTGAGTTATATAGCCTGTATATTTTAGCTCACTTACTCTACTGTCATATTATCCCATGTCCTGCCATATTATCTTGGAGGTAGCTGTCTTCACTGGGGCTAAACTAGCTTATCTGGGATCACTAAAGCATGTTCATAGAATCATAGAATGTTTTGGGTTGGAAGGGACCCCTAGAGGTCATCTAGTCCAACCCCACGTTATCACACTCTAATTTTTTCTCTCTGATTCCACAATTGTTCATATCAGATCTGTGGAGTACAAGACCCTGCTGAAGCATACACTAAACTTGGATGAGATATGGGTCAACTTTACATATCTGTTAGGTTAGCCAGGACATATACAATTCAGTGTGTTTACGTGCCTGCAGGGCAGCATGTAATATCTAATCACTTACTGAGTCAGACAGACATGTGGAGATGATAAGGGACAAGGTTACCCTCTCAGAAAATTTTGACTGAATCTGAAACTGCAAAAAGAGTTTGGATGGACTCTGTCCTCTGTGCCATGTGACTGTTGAACGTTTTTTACATGCTACCAAGTACCCTAAATACAGATTTATCACCTTGTCAAGCCATAGTCACAGACTGTCTTGGATAGGTAGTGTTGTTTTCCATCAAATCTGTATAGGCAAGGACTGTTGTGTGATTGGGTTTTTGACTGCCTTAAATGTTTGAATCTCATTTTTCTAGATGCCCTTGGGACTACAGTATGTCTGGTTCCATTTTCCATCCATTAATACAACAGAGTATTGTGACTGCCAAATTATTCCTTTCCACTAAACACTTCCACTAAATACTTACTTACTAGTATTCAATGTGTGGGTCTGTGGGATTTTCAGTTAAAGAAGTAATTTTTGTGTAATTTAACAACAATTTTCAAAGAAAAAATAGAATAATTGCCAATCATTGCTAATAAAGTATGGATCTGATAAAAAGACAAAGAATGATCGATTCATAAATAGCTACAGGACAAAAAATGTCATCTTTATTCCTGAGAGTAAAGTATAACTTCATAATGTTTCAAAGCATGTTATATTATAACTTGCTACCTTTTCTATTACGTTAAGTAGTCTAAATGTTTGTTAAATAATTTATAAAATTATATGCAAACTCTATATTTATTTAACACCCCCTAATATTAAATGCATAGAATTCCTTGATGTTAGACTACATTCAATCATTGAAACTAGTAATTAACAAGAAGTAATTGTTTTAAAAATTTTTTTAAAAACGAAAGAGGATGGAATAAATTGTTGGATACGGGATTGTAGTTCTAATATAATCTTACAGAAATGTAATGAAAGTATCAGATAATGCCTCAATAAATAATGATTGGATTGTAGATTAGGACAAAACTCATCGATATATTTTATGATCTAATGTACAGCTTTATATCTTTCAAGAGATCAAAAAGAAATAGATGGGACAATGTTTTATTCACGAGATAAAACAGAATAGGAGGAGGATTTATGTTTCATAAGAGTAGATTTTCAGCTAATTAATTGTGAGTTTCTACAATGCTAAAATTAGTTGGCACTGCATAATTCTAATTAAATTCATGGCCAACTCAAGTAATTTGAACAAAATAATCATGTGATCAAAGTTCACAGACAAACCCACAGTTTTACGTATATTTTCTGTCTAGGCTTCAGCTTTAGACATAGGCATAAAATGTAGTGATATTCTCTCTCATGAATCAGTGATGAGAATTTACTTTCCATATATGAGATGTATTTTGATATTTTGACACATGCAGGACTGTATTAAAAAGGAAAAAGGAACTCAGTTAGTATGCAATAGGGATTAAATTGCATGTTTATGTGGCATGGAAGACCACTTTGAATAACCAATGTTTTTAGTGATTTCTAGATTTCCTGGTAATTCTGGCCTTTCTGATAACTGGCATTACCAATATATGATTGAATAAATGTGTAATATCTCATTATTCTATTGATATCCCAGACAATCCTAGTTCTTTGAACTCACAAGTGAACAAGCAAATGGTAAGAATGATGGCACTTTCTGTACACTGGACTATGATTTACATTGGCTTTATTCTCCTGAAATCTATTTTGATGCTGCATGACTATGTATGAAGGAGACACATGAACATTTCATTTCAGCTAACGGAGCAAAGAAAAGCTGCCATTCAATATGCTTGTTTAAAACATATTGTTTAGTATATGCACTACAGAATAATCTAAAACTTCATTAGGGTACACAGCCTACATATATTCATGATAAACCATAAGACTTATTTTGTTTAAAAGCATAATGATAAGAAACATTACCCTCCTTTTATACATGTCGAACTGAAGATCATAAACTTTGAGCTGCTTTTCCCAAGGAGACAGAAAAAATAAATTCAAAAGACAAAGATTTGTTCAGATTTCTGGGTTTCTAATCCAGTGTTTAATTGCAATGTTTTTCCTACACTGTGAATAAATTACTATAAATCATCTCTGTATTTCAGTGCTTCAGAGCCCTACAGGTCATCCTCTGTGCTGAGCAATCTTTAGATAAGAGGTCAGAACTTTCTAGACAAAGTTCTGTTTTGTTTTTTCATTGAAAGATAGGGTGAAATTGCTTCTTTCTTTGCAACCAACCCAACCTTATTCTTATTTTTTCAGGTTCTGCCAAGTTGTCCAAGAGAAAACGTAAATGAGTGAGAATACTTTCTTTGTATTTCCTCATTCCCCTTTCTCAATAAGAAGAAGAAAAAAAAAGCTTTTCAAATTATGAAGGAAAATGCTTTCTATTTTGATAATGGTAAATGTGATGATTTGCAGCCAGTCACACTGTATACCCCTAACATATTCCTTCCTTTTTAGTCACAGAGTGCACCAACAAAGGAAGATGGCATAGATCAAGATAAGGCATTTTGGTCCATTTACCTCAGTGTGATCTTCAGCTTTTAAATTCCAGAGTAGGTGATTTTCTGGCCACCTTTCATTCTTTGACTCCATAATGATACTTCAGTAACAAGAGTTCAAAGTACAGAAATACATTGCACCTCTGCTTCTCTTCTCTTTACTTAATTTTTCTTTTATTTTAAGATGTAAGTGATTCTTCTGGTAGGGAAGGCTGACATTCAACGTGCCTCATAACTCAGCAGCTTACTCCACTTTCACTTCCCTTCCAGGCTGAGGATCTAGGAAGTCTTCCTCCTTGGAGAAGAAAGATTTTACCTTGGCAATAGCAGGGTCATTTGCTTCCAGCTGCATGAAGGATTGTGATCTAGAAATCCCTGTTGTTTGGGAAGGCATGACCTCGTTATTCTGAGTGACAGCCCTGCACGAGCTCTGCCTTTGACAGTGGTGACCATGACTACCCGCCTCCACTGTGCCTGAAGGCAGTGCATGTTCTTTGGTGTCACCGGCTTCCATAACACAGGTGTGAGCTGTGAGTCAGGGCCGCCCTCAGCAGGGGTGGGATGTTGCCCAGCACCCAACTTGGAGCTGGGCAACTCCACCACCCCCCGAGTGCCGTCAACCCCGGACCTCCATGCCTTGGAGAGCCCCCTTCACAGCTCTGCTCTTATGGTGGTGACCTGGAGACCCCTTTCCTTCACCTTATTTTCCCTTCCAAGGGTTGTTTGATAGTTACGCAGTGCTGGCAGTTGCCCTGCTCACTGCGTTGGAACAAGCACAAACTGATCTGCAGCTGCACTTTGCAGGATCAAACCCATCAATTTGTTCAGAGAATTCCTTGCTTTGCCACAAAAAACAGTTTGTGAATGAAAATAACCCCTGGGTTTGGTTTCTATGGTTACTACTGCACTAAGGAAAACAGCAAGTATCTCATTTATTTATTTATTTCCTATTATAATGTTGTTTGAACAACCCAATCTCAGTTCTGCCACCATTTTATACCTGTCCTAATTTTGCTGTTCTTATTTTCAGCTAGGTATCAGTAAGTCCTGTTTCCATGATTTTGCACAAGATAAAAACTTTGTAAGAGAGTTGATCTCTTTAGGGTAGTATTAAGGCATTCACTGAATTCTTTAAACCTAGATTATTATAACACAATGTTGTTTTATTTAATGTGTAATTTGTGGGCACTTATAAGGTCACCTTGTGTCTGCCTGGCTTTCTGTATGGTAGATATGTTATTTTAACTTGAAACATAAAAAAAGGAATGTCTTCAGCTTTCCTATCAGTATTTCACTCCATGAAATATGACTATGAATAGTTATTTCTTATTTTAGAAAGAAAGCTCTTACTTTATTTGAATTTTGCTTGAAAAAAAGAAAGTTTAAAGTTATAAATTGACAGTGACAGTCTTGGGCTAATCTGCAGATTCACTTCTAGGTTTTAAGAGCTGAATAATGTCCATCAAGGCCTCAGAATTCTCCTGTATATGGAACAGGACATTGATGTGACTTTTTTTCTTCCCAGGTCAAGCAGTCCTTTCCTATCCAATTGGTCCTCATATGGAAGCAATTCTAAGCCTTTCATCATCCTTCTTGTCCTCTGAATCTTTCCCACTCCTCATATATCCTTTATTTTGGATCAGGGGACTACAGACACAGAGTGCCAGAGGAGTAAGTTTGTTGGTTTGCCATGGGTTTATTCAGTAGAATAATTATTCTATCTTATTTTCTATTTGTTTTCTAATACTTCCTAATATGTGAGATGCTTGTTTTTCATGCCTGCTGAGCACTATAGTAGATGTTTTCATGCAGTACACTGTGGTAAAACCAGGGTATCACTCCAGAATGGAAATTGCCACTTCAGGATCCAACATTTTCTGCACAAATCCAGGGTTGTTTTCTTTCCCTATTTTTATTTCTTGACATTCACCTACTGTGAGTTTCATCTGCCATTTCCCTGCCAAAGTGATAGTCTTGCAATTCTTCAGACACTATCTTCATCTCTGCTACTTACAAGATAACTTTGTATCATCTATAAAACATGTCACCTCATTCCATTTTCCCTTCTCCAGGACTTTAGCTGCATTTTCACTAATCTGTGGAAGTGAAAGCCTTTGCCTAGCATGCCAGCTCTGCTGCTTTTCCCATGCTAGTCCACAACTGAACAAAACTGTGCAACACATCCTATCCCACTCAAGCAATGCAAAAATTAGTCATTAATCTACCTTAGCCATGAAAGCTCTTCTTTAACCAGAGAGAGCTAAAAACTCCAGAAATCCACTCAGCTCTTTAATTTTAGACATCTGTCTGAAGGCTAAAGTTTTCTGACATGATTTCTGGAAGCATCTGTAACGTCCACTGAGAAAGGATGAACACTGGATGCCTAGCTGTTAGAGGCTCACCAGGTGAGATTAATCCTATTTCGCCTGGGTTTCTCTGTTTTTTCATTTGTATGCAGGATGCCAAGATGTCAGCTTTGGATTGTCATGTTTTTTCCCATTGAAAACACTTTGTTTACAGATCTTTCTGGGGTGTTCCTAGAGCATACAAATATTATATTGGTTTCTGCACACTCCACAGTTTATTTATTAGGCTGCAGTTCAATTTTTAGTGATAAACTGCCTGATGAAATGAATCACAACTTTTCATTATAGGTAGAAGCTACCTCTCATCTAAAGTGTTAAGTGAAAGCTAAATCACAATTCACAGGAGAACTGAAGTGAAATATAAAACAATTTATTTTTAAAAAGAAGATCAATAACAACTGCCATTTCAAAGATAAAATCATCATGTGTTCTATCTTTAGAATTCTTACTAAACATAACTCATAAATTTATTTTAAAAGCCATGATTTAAATTCAACAACTAGCAAAATGAGAATGTTAAAAAGTTCTAAGAACTGCTCAGCGCTCCCATAGTTATTATGAATTAGTTTTCACCAACACAGAGGAAAAATACATACATTCCTCTTAAGGGAGCTTAATTTTTTTGTTCAGCCAGACTGCTCTGGCCGTTTATCTGACAGCGGGGATGATATTGAAAAAAACAACATAGGACAAGAGAATTTATTAACTATCTATAGGCATAGAGTCCAAACCTCAGCTACTGTTGAACTGTCATTGTTTTGTTTCTTTCTGAGGACCTTCATCAGCATACACCAGATGCAGATCAACCTCCACCCTTGTAGTTTCAAATTAGTTTTGAAGGCCATTACGTGTTTAGGGGTTTTATTGTCATACTTAGATGATATTTTTCTATCTGCTGATGCTCAACATATGGGATATAAAAGGCCATTAGAAGTTAAAGGGAAAACCAACTCAGACCCAGATAATATTATGTCTCAGGTACCTCGGAGCTTGAGAAAATAGCTAGATCCATTACTCCATTTGGGAATGAAATTTTGTCTGTGCTGAATAGACAAGCACATCCTCTCTGTTGAAGGAAGTTGGAACAGTAGAGAAAACAGAGGCCTGTTACACCCAAAAAAGTAGAAGCAAGCTTAGTATATTGTTTGCCCTGAAGCAAGGTATAATAAACACACCAAAGCAGTAAAACCAACAAGACTGTATGAGCAATTTGTAACATTGAAATACCACTACTAGCACTTTGTAACATGGATAAGCCTAAATATAGAATTAACAGCCCCAGCCACAAATGGGTAGGTGGAGACTTGTGGTATATTTAGAAAAAACAGGTGCAGAAAAAACATGTGCAAGTAGTAAAATCTGCAAGATAAGAATGAAGAATGTGGAGTAGATGGGAAAGATGCCTGGTAGAATCAAAAGCATTCTGCAAAACAAATGACAAAAATGTCTGATGGGACCATAATAATCCTGTAGAATAAGAAAAGTCCTTATACCAAAAATAATATGCCAAGAGGGGGGGAGACCACCCCCTTTTTCATTTGGGGAAGGTTCAGAGCAGCATAAAATATCAACAGTGAATAAGGACAGGAAGAGAAGGAAGTCCACAGCCCACATAGGTCCTGGCTTCCCTATTTCATGAGCTCTCAAGTCTGATAACCTTGATATTACCAACTAAAGACCATCATAAACCACACACATTAGTGCTAGCCAGAAAGGTGTGAGATTTGTGACATTGTATACTCACTGCTAATTTAAGATAGATTTGTTAAGGACTAATTGTTTTGGGAATGTAGTGATAATGATTGATAGTTACTGTCAATATGTATTCTTACTGATTACTGATACAGTAAAGAGGTTTTGAAGTTTGAAACTGGTGTGATCTGTCAGTCTTTTAAGCATGCCTACCAGAACCATCTCTAACTTCCTAACTATATATGGCTGTATATATTCTGTTTCAACAAAGCACTGTCCTTTAATGTAACTGAAAGCAATGAAACTACATAAAAAAATAACAGCGATAGACTCCACCAGTGCTGGCTGTGTACTGACTCACCTTTTGAGTTGTTTTTCCTCTCTCTCATTCTCTGTCTTGGACTATCTTCTTTTGTGTCTTGTCTGCAAAGTAGCTGAAAGAGTCTACTTATCCTGCACTGAAGCAATAAAGTTTGTCTAAAGCCCAAGAAGTCAAAATGCAGTTTATTTTCTCTTTTCTACATTTTGAATGAGATCAAATCTATATCACAAAGGACCGATCACAGGTTGTAAATGCTTTTGACAATTAAAAAGAAACATAAACAATAGGATACCACAAAATAAAGCCAGGAAAAATCTGTTTTAAGAATGGACTCTCCACATCATTACTTTCTCCAGATTTGAAAATGAGAAATTTTATATTGAATTTTATCTTGAAATGACATGAAAAAATGTGTCTTTTCTAGTGCACATTTCAGCTATAAGTTTCAAGCTTTTGAAAGATAGAGATTCTCTGCTTTAGTGGGTCATGAGAAGAATATTATCTAATCCATACAAACTATAATAGAAAATCGTGATTTACACGCTAAAGCTCCTAAACTACCTAATGATGGAAAACACTGCTTTCCACCATCATGCTAATTAAAGTGTCACTGAGGTTAGGAAACGTCCTTTGTACTGTGATGACTGAAGATGCAGGTAAATTGAATTTCCTTTCTGATGGTGCTAGGTAAAAGATAATTGACCACTTGTTATTCCTAGGTGTCATGTAATAATAGGACAACAAAAGCCTAGTCTATAATGAACATACTGTTGTCAGAAATAGATTTAATCAAAAAGGAAGATACAGGAAGTTAAAAAAAAAACAGTCATATGGGAGAAAATAAGCTCTCCTCAGTAAAACATTGCAATGAAAATCTAGATTTACACTGCATGTATACACAGCCTAACATATGTGTGTGTTTTATTCCATCCCATTTTTCAAATATGCCAAAGGTGTCTCCATGCACAAAATTTGTCACACTGTAACGTCTTAGAAGCAAATATTATTGTACTCTGCAGTTCTCAGCTGAAAGAGAACACTGATTTTGTTGAACTGATCATCAGACGTGTTGTTCTTATGACTGAAGTATTGCTTTTTAAAATGCACATGAATCTGAAAAGTAAGTTTGTGAGAGTTTATTTTTAGTTTTCTTGAGAGTAATAGGCAAAATAATGGGATGAAAGAAATAAAACGAAAATACACAAATAAGGATTATTAATGTGAAGAAGAGTCCATGTCTCTAATTCTGAAACCTCAAACTGATCCCTGTATTTTCTATGGCCAAATACTCATTGACATCAGTAGCGGGGAATGAAATTATTTCATTGCATAGCTTCCCTTTCTGAAGATATTTAATTCTTCATTTCTAAAATAACAGGGTTCAGTACTACCAGGTGACATCACAGAAGAGGGTGTTTAAAATCTCCTGCTCTCAACTGGAAAATTACTTTTTTTTAAAACCATATAATGTAGTGAGTGGAGTGAGTAGGCTGGACAGCTATTTGCTTTCCAAGAAAATTTTTTTCAATAGTCCTTTGCTTTCTTTTAACTTTTGCTTCACACACACAGAGCATATGGTAGTCCTTTAATATGAGCTGTTTTTTTTTTTACTTGTGTGACGGGATGCATCCAGTTGCCACCTCTTTGGGGCAAGGACTGTATGTTTATACAGTAGCTAGGACAATAGGAAACTGTAAGACCTATGGTAACACGGTAGACATAGTCCTGCTTCTCTACTTCTACTTTCTTTTGGGTTAGCACAGATGTTTTTGTACTCTGAGGATTCATACTGATATGAAAAAAGATGCAGCCACAGGAAACGCTTAGGTCCAACAATGGGGATATACACCTAAATGCAGATACTAGACATAATCTAGACATCCTCTACACATTGCCACTGTGTAAGGTAAATTTTATACATTCTTCATGCCTATTGTTTGACCAGCTGGCTTCTAAAAAATTGAATGCACTGCTAATACCCTGACTGGGGAGAGTATTTTCAGTCTTACCTACCCCATCTAAAATTTTAGAAACATTTGTGGTGACCTTAGTATCTTCAGGCTTTCTGCTGGTGCTACAAATTTGGAAAAGAAAAAATTGAACCGACTCATTTCATAGACCTTTTTGAGGATCTCAGGATAAATCGTTTATTGCTTTTCTGTAGGCTGAAAAGAATCAAATTATTTTAAGTACAATACTATGTTTCCAAAGAATATTAATTTTCACCTGAAAAAAAAAATAATCTGATGGATGATTCACAGGTTAGACATGAAAACACATTTTGTTGAGATCTGGGAATACGTGGTCTATGAAAGAAGCAGGTTAGTAAAGATATACATTGATGTTTAGTCCACCGAATGGTTGTATTTTCAAATTTTAAAAAAATAAAATAAGAAACCTGTGGGAAAACAAATTAACCTTATTCAGGGATCACGAAATTTAACTATGCAAAATCATCAAAATTGATAATATCTGATAGCACAGGTGGGTCTGCCTCTAGACTGAGTATGTAAGACTGTAACAAGCCCCACTGAGCAGCACAAGTGCCCCTTTCCTTCATAAGCAAGTATACAGAATTTATCACTGATACTCGATACTTCACTGATATTTAAGTAAGTGTTACTAGAGAGCTGGATTTTAATGGTGGTGTTTTATTGGTCTGGTATGGTTACCTGCCTTTGAGGACTGGCTGTCAAATCTAGATGCAACACTCAGTAGAGAATAAGGGAAGCCTAAACTGTAATTTTGTTGATTTTCTAGAAATGGAAGAAAATAAAGTGATATTAACTGATAAATAGAATTAAAATATAGCTTAGCTCCTCCTTTGCAAGCTTTGCAGGTGTGGGGTGATAGAAAAGTCAAACCTCAAATTCTTCAGTGAATGTCTAAGAAAACCTTCTGTGCTATAAGTACATACTAGAAATACTTGCTTCTGTGTTGCCCGTATTCCCAGAACAGGGGAAGACATGGGCTCACTTAAGACCCTGTGATCCCTGGATTTTTAACTAGGTATTTGTGGCAATGAGCATGGGTAAGAGTTGTCAGATGGCCCAGAATTGCAGGAGAGATGCAGCAGTATCTAAATATCACCTTTATAATCAACTCTGGTGAATGCTCACTGGCTGTGGCTAAGAATCAGTGCCAATGCAATTTTGCACAGAAAATTTGAAGAACTGGAAAAGTCTGCAAAGTGAGCTTGCTGGAAAATCTTGTCTAGGCATTTACACAATTCTGTGTCAGAACTCCATATCTCTATTAGTGACCATAATTAGTCCCCTTTATCAATAATGTTCCTCACAGAGAGTGTTCCTGGGTACCTCCTCCAAATTCTAGTGGTTAACATCTGTTGAATTTTTAGCACCAACTACAGACAGTGATATGCTATCCAATGTTTTAGAAATGAAAAAAGAGTACTTTGGCTAGCATAAAAATGTGTTTATGTTTTCCAAGGTAGCTTTTTTAAAAAAATGCATTATGGGAACACGATTATATTTTTTCAAGAAATTCCTTCCTTCCCCCCTTTAAAAATATATCATGGTGTTACAATGAAGTAATCGCGTGATAAATTAATGGCAGAAGGATTGAAATCCTTTTCTAGAAAAAAAATGTATGGCAGAGATTTTTAATTATCTGAGAAAAAAATAGAAGAAATGACTGTGATGGCACTGTAGTGAATCACGCCCTTTAAATATTGTCACAAGTTATGCCCATCAAAGATGACGGCTATACTTCCATTCTAACATGTAATTTTCCTGTGGAAACTCATGCTTGATGAGATGCTACTTTTCAGTTATAAATTATAATATTTTAACCTTTTGTTGGTTTATTGCTGTAAAATCCAAAGATACATAATGAATTCTACAATTTATATATGATACAATTGTAATGTTATGCAATGATACACAGACTAAATAAAAATTTACATTGCTCAACCATTAAAATGTATCACTAATGAGAGCCAAAACTGAACTGATCATTAACAACAAAACCAAAAAAACCTCAGAGTTTCCAAGAGTCAGAAACCTGTTAGTACCAAAAGTGTCAGATTATCTAGTTCTCAAGAAGACTTATATTTGTGCTGAGACGCATAAACCATGGAAATTATTGGAAAGGACACATTTTCCTGACATTCTCTAGGAGCTCCATTATGCTAAAAGTAATTCATTTTTAGCACTCATCATCTGAAGATGTTGTTCTTAAGAAGAGAATATTCATTATTTCCATTAAACTCCAGTAAATGTACATATCCCAGCACATCTACAGTCCCCAAAGGAATTTCTGCCATCAAATCTAATTTGGCCAGCCACACAATCTCAGCAAACAAGGTTAATAAGACATTATAAAAATGCTGATGAGTTTGAAGTGAATCCCAACTTGGCAATCATCACAAAAACTATTACTATTCAAAAATGATACGATGTCAAGTTAAGGTCCCTTCTCCCTCTCTTCCAGAGGTGTCCAGCATATAAGATCTTTTTCAGCGTTAGGGATTTTTAATCCCTATGTCCAGCTCAACATTATTCCTAGTAATAAAAACAAGCATTCTGAATAACACTTAGGATCTCCAATCAAATGTTTGTTTTCTCATGGAATTGCTTCAGCAGTTAGCATTCTGCCTGTAAACTCATACTCCTGCAAGGGCAGAAATTCATTTCATATTAAAACAGTAAAAAGTATAAATCCAAACTACTACTTTTGATCTTCTAGGCTTTCCTCTTCACTGTTAAGATTTTCAATCATCATTCAGGATTTTATTATGTTTCTGTCCTTCAGACAAGGCATTTAAGATGCTGTCTGTCTGCAGCAACTTCTTGCTGATGTTGTTTACTTCTACTGTGTCTGTAATTGGCAATAAAGTAATTGAAGATGGATAGACAGGCAGAGGGTACTAGTTTCAAATCTGCCCAAAAAAAAGGAACATTCCTGAGTGAAGACAAAGTTCCAGAAGAAGTTTTTACATAAACCTGTTACATGACTGCAGCAAGATCCTCTTTTCTGTTAATGAAAAGAAAGGATTTAAAAATGTGAAGAATCCTTTGCTGCACAGTACATTGCCATAGTTATTGTTAACATTATTTATCTCCTAAATAGTTGTGAGCAGAATTTGTGAGTAGACTCTTCTCCCAGGATAAGCCAAGTTGTGGTAAGCACTGAACCAGCATATCTCAGGAAACCTATCATCCAAATGGTGAAAAAAATGAAGGATTCAAACATGGTCTACAAAGTAGAACAGATTAGTTGATCAAGAGATTTGGATATATGCAAATTTTAGAGAATTAGGAGTAGCAATTAAAAGTTGCCACCTGCTTAATTTTGCATTTAATTTTATGCATTGCAGATAGGTACATTATAAAAATGGTTTTTTTTAAGAGAGTGAATAAAAATTACCAGGTGAAAAATTTTTTCTGTAAAATGCATTTTTTGGCAACAAATACTGTTGAATTTGTGTTCAATTAATAAGATTATTTCAATCAAGACAACCCTGGGAAAAAAATGGAAGTTGGTTAAACTGTATTTCCTCACCAACATAAGTTGGCTATTATTTAGCCTTATTTTTTGTGTTTTATTATATTTAGTTATTATTTAGTTTTATTATTTAGTTAAGTAGATTTAAACATAGCTAATTTTACTTTTTTTTTTTCTACCTGAAACTAAAAGGGTCCTTGAAAATAAATCACAATATTTTGGTTTAGTCAAATTTTACATGATCAAGAGTGAATTTCTTTGAATTTCCTATTCTGGTAGGAAAGCTGAAATGTTGTTTCAGTTTGACCCCAAAAGAATTTGGCACAAGGTAATTTCAATGTGCAACTTCACCAGTGAACCAAACTACATCTTTTATTTCCATTTTTTTGCACCACTTGCTCTATGAATCTGGTATCCTAGTTATTGACAGACATTCTGTATCATTAAGTACACATGATTTCTCCTTGGTCTCTTGTGGTTTATTCAGCTAGCCCAAAGCTGAAGATCTCAGATACGTGAGTGAATAGTGCATCTCTGAGCTGTACCATGTTTCAGAGAAAAGACAGGATGAAATTCAATAACAAATATAATTAATTCCTTATTTTCCCAACGTACTGTTCTATGGGATGATTCAGAGTTAGCAGGAGAATGAATTCTCTCTCCAAGTAATCAAGTTTCCTGCATGATCTTTTCTTGCCCTTCCCCTTTTTTCATCTGTTTGCTTTGACTGATCTTTCTGGTAAGGTTGTCTCTCAACTTGTTTCCTGATATCCCATGAATTTACACTAAAGTCTATGTGCCAGTCACAAATCAAGTACATCTAAATCTTCTTGTCAAGGAAAGATGAATTCATAAAAATGTAATTACATCCAGCCTGAAAAATGCCCCGAAGTACATTCCATCTCTCAAAGCTGAATTTCTGTGTGATAAGCTACTGTAGATATTCCTGAACTACAAAAGAGAGTTAAAAAATGACTGTTGCTGGGGTTTGTGCCATGACATCATAGTGGCCAATTTCCTTGTGTTCACTAAGTAATTTTCAAACACCATCTCTTTTTAATACATGCTATCTACTTAACAAAAGGAAACCAAACACTGATTTCTCAGTGTATGTCTGGAAGTAGATAAGGCAGTAATTTGGACAGCAAGAGATTTCATCTGACAAGAAACAAGAAATTCTGTGACATCTTAAAGAATCCAATCATTTTTCTTAGCTTTTTTACTGTGAGTTTTTACTCCACAAGAACGATTTTCCTTTGACCCATGAAAATCTTGTGCTCTTGATGTCTTAACTCCTGGCAGAACCCGCTAGAAAACAAATTCCACAAAATGGCTTTGAAAAATTCAACACAACTGTTGCAGCAATTTCCCACTTACCTCACTAAAAATCTCTCCCTGCAAAGGTTTTGATTTCAGTTTCTTTTTAACGTGTACACATATTTCATTAAACACATTTGTGACTGTAGCAGCAATGGTACAGAAGGATGCGAAGCTACTGGGAGTCCTCATGGTATGTGCTGGTGTGTTTTTACCAGACTCACTGAGAAACTTTGGTGCTTTATTGATGCAGCAAGAAAGATGAGCAACTACACGCCCATACGGCGGCTCTTCCAATTGCCTACAGGAAACACAGGATCATAAGCAATGCTGTGGCTCCGGCAGGCTGCCAGGGACACTTGGTATCCAGGTGACCTGGCAGCAACGGCTAATCATGCAAATCCCTTTTGAATGTGGGCAAGAGACGCATTGTCATTTGGCTCCACCAGTGACAGAGCAATATGAGAGAATCATATCTCACATGGATAATGTAGGCATTATCCTGTCTACGCTGCCAATGTCTGTCAGGGGGAAGGGTGTCAGGGGGCACTGACAGGTCTAAACTCCCTTTGGTCTTCCATCCAGCAGAGAAGCATCAGCTGGTTCCTGCTGTGGGAGGTACATACAGTGCTGCAGCTCTCCATCACTTTAGGTTAATTTTTCACTCAGGGTAGAAAACAGACTTTTAGATGGTCATACCTTATCTTCATGCCCATTTCATTCTGGGAAATCCCATTTCACCAAAAATATGCAAAAGGGCTTCTGTAAAGAAGCTGTAAAAACTGGAGCACGTAACAGCTGAAATACATATGTCATCATACTCTGTGCAGAAGTCCATGTGTACATTCTGATATTCCACCCATGTCATTATAACAATAGGTCATAGGGATTCATGTATCTAAATCCTTCATGAAAGTTCTCATTGTAACCAATGTCACTGATGTAGAGGTTATCACTGTTGTGGTTTAACCCTGGCTGGCAATGAAGCCCCACACAGCCGGTCACTCACTCCCCCCACAATGGAATGGGGGAGAGAATCAGAAAGTTAAAAGTGAGAAAAATTGTGGGGTGAGATAAAGGCAGTTTAATAGGGAAAGCAAAAGCTGCACATGCACGCAAAGCAAAGCAAGGAATTCATTCCCTGCTTCCCATGGGCAGGCAGGTGTTCAGCCATTCCCAGGAAAGCAGGGCTCCATCACGCGTAACGGTGACTTGGGAAGACAAACGCCATCACGCCAAAATCCCCTCCTTCCTTCTTCTTCCCCCAGCTTTATTTGCTGAGCATGAAGTCATATGGTACGGAATACCCCTATGGCCAGTTTGGGTCAGCTGTCCTGGCTGTGCCCCCTCCCAGCTTCTTGTGCACCTGGCAGAGCTGAGAGCTGAGAAGCCCTTGGCTGGTGTAAGCACTACTTAGCAACAACTAAAAACATCAGTGTGTTATCAACATTCTTCTCGTACTAAATCCAAAACACAGCACTATGCAAGCCACTATGAAGAAAATCAACTCTATCCCAGCTGAAACCGGGACAATCACATAACAGTGCAGATATATAAATTAGCTTCGTTAACATGTTTCTTCTAATATTGATCTAATGATCTAATAATCTATCGATCTATTGATCTAATGATTACTATCTAATGATAGAAATTTTTATACTTCAACTATATGGTTCTGGATAGTTCTGAGGAAAAGTCTGTGAACAAGGTGAAGCTTCATGAAATTCTTATATTCTAACCAAGACAGAGATCAAACTTCTAGAGATTTTACTAGTTAAACTCCTGATTACTGATGAGTTCAGCATGAGTCTGCAAGAGTGGTCACCTTGGTAACACAGGTATGCTTCAGCTCTGAGCAGCACTGTTACTGCTCTGGCCAACTCCTACCTTTTCAGTTTCCTGTCCAGAATTCTCATTGTCTTTTTCAAATGGAAAACAAAGCCTTTTCATGTAGGTAAAGCAGCCAACTCTTTTGACACAGAATGCAGTTTGCATTGATAAGTGTTCATATAAAATATGCTTTATACGTGTTGCTTCAACTCCAAGACAAAACGCCACATTTCCTGAAGAAATGGATCTAAGCCCTTCATTTTAGGTCTGGGTTCAGATACTTCAAGTGATTGTACATGCTTTTCAGGCTGATTGCTGCTCTATTCTTGTTCCTATTTTCAAGAGTATCATTTGGAAGACACCAGTATGCAGAAATAAATGCTTGAGGACTGGGAACAAAACCATCTTCTCTTTTGCTAAATGCAAGAGAGTTACTGTCATTTAGAGATTGGAAGGTGGTGAAAGATATATTAAAATACCGTCTTGCTGGAAAGATATGTCTTTCACAGGAGTAAACATTGTGTGACTGATAATGATCCTATACAATAAAATTACGTGGCTAAAATAAAATTATAATTCATATACAAACATCATCAATGGCTGAACATTCTTAATTCAAGGTAGAAAGCAGCTGCAGGCTAAAATAATTTTTCAATAGCATTGCTTTCATTCTGGAGAAATATCAATGATACATGGAGTTGTTTATTCATTTTTGATTTCAACATAACTGAGGTCAAAGTTTGGATTTATATGTCCAGCAATAGGTCCATGAAGACATCAGTCACCACAAGTTTGTTGTTGTTTCTAACATTTGTATGCTAAACAGCTGAGAAAATATTTATGTTGTCCTAAATATTAAACATTTCTGTTTGCTAAAATTAGACATCTATTATCTGTATTATGGTGTCTATATGATAACTTCCAGTCAGTGCTGAGAAAAGCCCTAGTATGCTGGGATCTGTGTAAGAAGTACAAGTGGAAAACAAAAGAAAGATTAATGATTTATTATTCCATGGTTTCTATGTTTAAAAGGCATCACTCAATGCAGGAAAATACTTCAAATAATATAAAGTACAAAGGCAAAAGGTTATTGTTGTTGAGGTCATACTTCTGGGTGTGCAGAGAATTGAGAATAACATATGCTTCTAAAAGGTAGCAGGCATAGAACTGAATGAAAGCAGCTTTTTTAGCATCCTTAACATGCAGCACTTTCATACTGTACTTCAGACACCTATGCACCTCACTGGTATGTATTGTCACAGGAGATTAGTATCAGCTAAGGTACATTACCTGATTTTTGTTAGTCACAAAAAAAGTAGTATGAGAGCTGTCAGAACATTATAGAATGTGCAGAGCTATACACAGAAACACTGACAGCAGTCACTATGTCCCTATACTTTCACTGGTGGTAAAATAACAAGATTTTTAATTACTACAACCACAAAGTTGTATATAAAAAGTGGTCTTTTCATAATCTGGCTTTTAACAAGCACATTTTTAAATTATTTTGTCTTGGATGATGGCATCATAAGGTAATTTTCAGGTGCATTTTATTTATTTATAGGTGTTTTGGTTTTGTTTTTCTTTTATATTCCACATATATATTTGTCCAGAATTTTAAGAGACTGGTTTGGGGGTTTTCTTTTTTCCACCAGAAAAATTCAAGTATATGATTTACGAGCAGAACACAGATATACAAAATAAAATGTTCTAAGTTCTAGAGCTCAAATTTTATTTTCATTTTATTTTAAATTACATTTACTAGCTTATTCGTCAGAAATTAATTGGTTCACTTGCAATTCAAGTGAAGAAGTTTGTTTAGACATGCCTACAATATAACCATAGGAAAAGTTATCGGTAAAAGAATTATATTCAGAAAGTCACAGCAAGATCGGTATGTAGATAAGAAGTCAGTTACAGGTTTTGTTAATTATCAGTGTTACTTATCTCATATAATTAACAAAAAAAGTGAGAAACTGAACTGTAAGCATCCAGTGTCTAAAACCAAGAATCACCTTTTCTTCCCTTTTCTATCCCACTTTCCTTCATTTTGGATTGGAATTCCCTAGGGTAATGACTCAACTGGAGCTAAGATTTTACAGAGGTGGAGCAAACTACCTTCTCACAGAAAATTAGTTGGATAAATAACAAGCACCAAGCTCAATTAGCATAGTAGGTAACAATTATTTCAGGTATGTCTTAAGCAAAATAAATAAAACAAACAAACAAAAAACAGGCCTTGACAAATAATCAGTAAAATGGCAATGAATGAAAATGGGCTGATATGAATTGAAGCATTTCTTTAGAAAAATATGAACAGATTTAATTTTTTTCCCTGTCATAACATATGCTTCATAATGAGAATACTGATAACACGGGTACATTTATATTTTTCAAACTTTGCCAGTGAGGAAACAACAGGAGTGCTAAAATCATTATTGCCATACTTTAGCTCATGGTCCTGGTTCTTCAGACTCTAGTTTAGCCCATAAGAATTATTCTACAGAGTAGCTGATGCATGGGTCTTGGGCATCATAAAACGAAAATGTGCACATTTCTCTTTATAGAAATATTTTTTCATGCTTATGAAATAATTCAAGTCCAGAATGAAAGTACATGCAACTTCATGACTCCACAAAACATTTTCTTCTCACACATTAAACTGGTTTCTAGATTAACACACACACACACCCTTTGAATGGAGAAGATGAAAAATCCATGGACAAGTCAGTACTGTTTAATATTTCTTGTGCTAAGGTTGTAGACTTCTTCCATTCATATCCTTGTCTTAATGAATCTGCTACAATCTTGTATTCCGTATGTAACTCCTGTATAAAAATGTAGAATGAAAGAGTGACTAGGCAGATGCCCTTCATTCTATTTCAACCTCTATTCCCTTCTCACTAAAAAGAAAGTATTGAGTTTCCCAAAACCACAAAACATGAAACAGAATAATGAAATGCAGATGAAAACTACAGGTCAACTCTCTCCAAAGAACTAACTTATGATAAATGTCATTGAATTACTGTTTAGATGGGAGAGGAAGAGCTTGTATCTGAATAGTTCAAAACTGATGAACGGAAGTTGGGTTTCTTAGGTGATAAGCTCAACTGGTGTCAGATTGTTCAGTACTCAGCAGAACGGGGACCCAAACCTGCAGGCAATAAATCCTAAACATTAGAATGGCTACTGTATTAGGAACCAATTTATTCTCTTTAGGAACAAAATAAATGACAAAAAACCCAAAAAGTTTGTTGGGTGGTCTTTTGTTTCTTTACGTGGAGAGGAAAAGAAAGGATCTAGTAACTGTAATAACACGTAGTTTGTAAACAAATATAAAATTCAGGGTCTGCAGGCAGAACATGTTCGTGTGTAGGAAACAAAAAAGCACAGGGAAAAACATCTCTGGAGAGTAATGGCCCTACAATAAAGGTGATCTACAGTAAGCCATCAGAGAAATAGAAGAGTGCTCTGAGCACCTCTGTGCCGGAAAACTATGGAAAGATCCAAGGAAAAAAAAAAGGTGACCTCCTGACAAAAAAAAAAAAAAAAAAATAATGCTGGGAAGGACTAGGAACAGAAAATGTGAAATGAAGAGAACAGATAGAAGTGGGGGAAAAAACCCTTAGACCAGAGAGTAACCAGAAAACTATCAAATAATATTTACTTGAGAATTAAGTACTTAGGGCTGAAAGGCTGGAGGGAAATGAAGGAATGGGGACCAAAACAAGGAAAACAATAAAATGTAGAGAGGAAAAGGGGTGGGAAAGTGCATGATGAAAAACAGGCAAAAGGGAAAAATTTGCAGAAGGAAAAGACAGCAAGAAAAGAACTCAAATAGCCCAAATGTACAAAATTAAAAGTAATGCTTTAATCATTTGGTATAAATTACTTTTGAAACACTAGAGCAAACAATGATAAGTGGTCACAATTTTGCTGGAGATTGAGGAATGTTTTAAAAACTACATGTGGCTTTAAAAAGAGTTTCAATCATCTTTATCTCTCTTTTGGAGATAAAGATTTGCAAACCATTTGTAGCATTAGCACATAACGCTGAGTTAAATGTGAATATTAATACTTGATAAGAAAATGATAGACTTACAATCAAGATATTTTGTACACCCTTATTTGTAGTTACAAGGTATCTAAATTACCTTAAGTAATATTTATTTCAGTCATCATTGTCTTCTTTGTATGTTCTTAATGTCTTAATTTCTGGACATCTGAGATGGTAAAAAAAATTAATCTTCTGTTTTAACATAACATTGTGGACCTCCCATGTGCAAAGAAAACATATAAAAGCACTTTGATATTTCTAAAGGAAGAAATCAAATAAAATAACCCAATATGTAAAATTGAAAATATGTATAATTAACATACTTATTTTGGGCAGTTGATTTATGATTTTTGAGCCTTCAAGTTAATTGCAATAGCAATCTCAATAGGCATAGTAGAATACAAAGCATGCATAATTGCATATAGACTTAAATTCTATTTACTCTCCTGGTGTCTTGATTTTTTTATTAATTGTGTGAAAAGAGAAGTGGATTTTTTTATTTTTTTTTTAAAGAAAAGGAAGTTGAGTAACTTACTGCTATTGGCTTTCAAAGTATTTTAGACACCTAACTGCCACTAGATCATTTTAAAATTCTTACCAGAAAACACATCTTAAGTTTTTATTCTTTCACAATCATTTATATTTTATGGATGAGTAAAATTAGTGTGGCAGGTGATAATAGCCACTGATACTGCGGAACTTCATATAATCATGCTTCTGGTTATCCTTAAGGACAGTAAGCAACTTATAACTGCCCTAATCACAAGAATTTTTGTGGACCTGTGATTTCAATTTTAGCTCTGTCTCCATGTCCTGTCTTTGAATTAAAGAGTATATTTCGGTAATCCTTCAGAATGATGACTGCAAAAGCATCTTCATTCCATTGTTGACAAACTGAAACAACATTTTAAAAAAAGATTCTTTTAAAATTTCTGAATGTTCTGGCATGTTCATGCTTTGTCTTCTATATATACTTAAGAAGAAAAAGAAGTTTTCTCAGCATCTTTGTAGGTCTATGAGGCTGAAAAGGGTCTTAGAAACAAATTAAGAATAAAGAAAAGTCAGAGAAAATGCAAATTTTTTAAGATTTGGCACAACTGAAATAAGATGTGTACTTTTTTGAGACCCAAGTATGAGGTTGTGTCCATTGAAATCCGTCTTGAATTTTCAGAAATTTCTGCTCTTCCTATGGTATGTTCAGAATATGAAAGTTAAAATGTCAGGGAAAAAATAAATCCTTGTCAGTCTAACCTGAAAACAAAAAAGAGAGACAGACAGACAGACAGAAGAGAAAAACATCTTGATTGTGCTTAAATGAATGTATATCATCAAGAATGATCAAGCATTACTTTTAGTTGTAGCAGAAAAAGCAGTCATCCATACTAAACATATAAAAATGTAAAAAAATAAAGACAAAAATTCAGTAAAATTCGGCACCTTTATGCAAATGCTTCACTGATTCTTATGGTCAAGGATTTTTCAGGCAATGAATCAATTTGCGGATCTACTTCAATACCTTAAGGTGGACAGGATTTTACTTTTCTCTGATGACTGAACTATATACAGTCCTGAATTCTCTGGTGTTTCGCACCCTTATGATTATATCATGAGTCTTGTGATACTTGATCTTTAATTTAAAGGTCCAGCTCCTGGAGATGTAAGAATGGATCTCAGCTTTCATAAGGATAAAAAAAAAAGACGGAGAAGAGGAAAGCAAGAGACTGTCACAATTAGAACAGTTGAGCTAAACATGCTGAGAGGGGAAGGAAGTTTATATCCTACAAATGGGACTAAACATGACTATTTTTTCAGGTATGTGGTTTGCCACAACTGGAGTCATAAATGGATCCTGCCTGTTACGGCACTTAAAGTGTCATGTAATCAAAATGACTGTGAAGCTGCGGAGGCAGGTACCTGGAAAGGCTGAATGAAATGCAAAGCAACACAATGCAGCGCAGTCAGGGAGGGACCGACTGTATTGGCATCATTGGCCTGAAACTCATAGCAGAAGGATCTATTCCAGAGGAATGTCACTTCCAAAGTGAGTGAATTAAAACAGAATTAGGTACTGTGTAAGTAGAGAAAGAAGTTTTATGGGTGGATGTGAGGTATTTCACTGTGGAAAAGCAGTTCATATGGAGACAGTGGCAGTGTATGGCCCTCTATTAATGTCATTATCTGTGACCCAGTCTCTGGTGAAACATAGTCTAACCATCTCTTTACATTTTCACACAACCTCAGTTCCTGCTTGGTAAAAAAAACCCCTCCAATTTCATTTCAGGGTAGGAATAGCAGAGCATAAAAAATTTATTTGGGATAATTTAAATGTGTTTAGTAGATATTTCATCTTCACAAAGATGCTAGTAGCAAAATTCTATGGTTTCCAAGCATCTTATTCTGCCACATTTACTCACTGAAGATAAGGAAGTAAACTGGAAGAATAAGGCTTCTGGAAACAATGAATAGACCGTTTATCACTACAGAAGTGCTAGAAGACAGCAGTCACAGGTAAATGATTGCCAATAAACATGGTACCCAACTGTACTAAAATAAGAATATTATATGATTAGTCCACAGCAAGACTCTGAAACTGGTTTGACTGCTCCACAAACATTTAAAGGCTATAAAGAGCTAAGAAGCAATAAATACTCAGTTCTTGCTTGTTCCTGCCAGAACAAACAGCAATAAACAATCAGTGTTTTCTATCCTGTGTTTGGTTCACCCTGAAATTCAGAGTTTCATCTTTGTTAGAAAGTTCAAAGAAATTGTGAGTCTTCTGAGCATTCTAAGCTCAATCTTTAATTAACAGGTCACACTTATGCGTTTTACCTGAGTACTTTAAAAAATTAATACAGCCATCCAAAACATTTAGACAATGAAATTACATTCAATTTCCCTTCTGCATTTTGAACCTTTACATTTGAAGGACATTTTATGCTTCTTCACAGGCTTTTAATCCCTTGTGTTGCATGTCTTATCAACACGTTACGGGATTCTGTTTCCCCATGGGTGGGAGATGAGAAAAGACGGTTAGAAAATTCCACTGAAGTTACGCTGGGCTCAACAGGTAATTAATGATATACACAAAAAAGATCAGAGTGCTGCCGCTTAAAAATGTTCATATCAAACTGGTTAGCCAAGGCAGACCACTTGGATGGGAAAAACATACACATTGTTCCCATAATGATAATTTCTATGTATTTCACATGAATTCATTGCTGAAAGACCAGAGGATGACTTCTGAGACTTAATTTTAGTACTTTTTCCCCCTTTGGGTGGGGGCAATGTAATTGTGGATGTTTCTCCTGAAGCAAAGTCAGACCAGATGAAGCTGTCACTCAGCTTCCCCCTGAGTACGTGGGGTTGAATAGTGAAGGTACCCAGAAAATTCTGACCAATAATCTAGCAACTTAATTTTAATTATCTTAAAAAAATTAGAGGAAAAAAACCTCCCAAGATTTTAGAGGTAATCACTTTACAAAAAACTTTCATACTTATTGACTATCATAATTAGAAGTACTTTCTAACTTATAAGGAGGCGTATGGAAGGAAATTAGCAACAATTTCAGTGTTCTTATGGAATGAAAACCCAATGGCCTTGCTAAGAAAGAAACCCAGCTGTGTTGTTTCATGAATTCTGGGTTGGGAAACTTTGAGAATTCTCTTTCATGCTGTATTGATTTTTTTATAAATGTCACCCCAGTTTAGAGAGACTGACTTGTTTGAAAGAAAATGCAAGTGTAAAGCTCATGTCAGGAAGTGTATCTTTTCCACATAAATGGAAATCTGAATTGAGCATATTTTTTTCTTTTATTCTGTTTGTGCACTTGCCAAAAGCAAAGCATAAAGAACAGTAAGAAAAGAACTTTCTTATATTTAAATTTTTAAAATGATCACGCTTGCTTAGTCATGCCTTCTTTCATACTGAGTCAGAAAGCAACCAGCACTTTAAAGGGAAGTCCACAATTAATTGCATCTGTTTTCAGGAGATCAACCTTACTCCTTAGCTTTGTCTAGCTGCTTTGTAGACATCTAAGTCTTCCAGACATGGATTGGTCTGTCCTAAATTCCCTGGACACTAACACACACTTAGAAGCAATCTCACGTGGCAAGCTCGGCATCCTTCTCTTACCTTTGCTTCATATAAGCTAGAGTTTATGTGCTTCGTCAATAAAAATTCCCTTCACGAGCCATATGTATATCCTCTTCTCATGGCTAATATTAAATTCAAGATAAAGGAGAGGGAAATGTGACTACTTAGAAAGGGGAGGTTAATCTTTGGTTGGATGTCTTGTGATTGGAGTACAAAAAGCTGGCATAACTCTATTAGCTTTTCATGTAAGAGATTTTTCCCTAGTGGCTTATAAATTATGTAGGAAAGGGTTACTTTTTACCTTTCTTGAAACAGCATTATGGCCCAGTATAGATGGTAATGAATTTATCTCTTTAATTTCATGATTAAGTGGAAGAACTGTCATAGGTAGGACTGTTCCTGAACTTTTAAAAAGAATATAAAAGGAATCTCTAGTTACAATTACCGCTCTTTCTAGTCTGAAGACCAGGCATGTAAAGGTTAAGAACTTCAATTTCAGTGGTGTCATGGCTCTAGCCCTTAAGGAAATGTATGACAGAAGAGAGACAGGAACAAAGCTTTTCTGAATTGCAAGTTCATACTAGAATCTACTGCATCATCTTTCTTAGTTTCACTTCTGTGTGACTAAGAAATTATTTTTAACATGCCTACATACCTATTAAACCATGCGTACGTCTGATGCTGGGTAGTTGTGTGTTTTACTTAGGTCAGAAGGCAGGTACTTAAGACTAGATTGATAAGAATTTTTAAAGGTCATTGTTTCAAAGTATCTAAAAGCTTTGAATTCTTGCCTTCAGAACCTTTCTGAATTGTCCTCTTGGTGGCTAAGAAATTATGTAATAGAATATTACTGGATACCTTAAAAGTTTAATTTTATCTATCCACTATTGTCTTTGCATTTAAATCCATGATGAAGACAATTAGTTCTTGATTATGGCTTGGTTAGTGTTACTGATCAGAGTAGGAACTTTCTAACACACAATAATCTTTGCAATTGCTCCTCAGTCGAACATCTCATTGTGACATCCTGTTATGAAGTCTTATTAAAAACATGGATTAAAGTATGAATAAATGAACTGAATCAGTTATAACACACTATTGTTTAAGTCAGTATGACTTATGTTCCCACTGTACGATATGTGAGGTATGCATATAAACACATGCCCACACACAGGACACTTTTGCACCTTCCGACATGCATATTTATATATACAGATATATATGTAAACTCAATCATATTACACTATTGCAATTAAAGATAATAACTAACTTTGATGCTAAAAATAATATCCCTATCTCCCTTGTCTATTATTGTCATTTTTGATAAATATATATATTACAAGACATATAGGAACATCAGTCTTAAGTGTCAGTCTTAATTTTTTCTGCCAATCTGTTGATGTCTTGATATGTTTATTAGCTCTGCTAATGAGAATTCATTACTTTTTTGAGTAGGAGCTGCATCTTACCAGAGGTGTTACCCACATATTTTCAAAGCATTCCTTCATTGCATTTCTGCAGCAGTGATTTGAATTTATGGAATACTTGAGCTATAGGCCAAGAACTTAATCTGAGGGATGCCTATTGTTACTGTTTATTCTAGAGTGCTTAAAGCACTCATTTAAAGTAATAACTGAAGTGATTAATGATGATTTTGCTTTGGAAGAACTTGAGAGATTTTTCCCTCAGGTGTTTTATGACATTTCTTATTAGCATTTTGAGTCTAAGCTACAATGTGCAAAGGTTTTCTCAGGAAACAATTAGTCTCAAGCCTGCAATATCAGGCACATCAGCAATAATCCAAAATGGAAGGAGTCAGACATGTAAAACTATTCACAGGGACCAGGACAAGAATGATCCACACCTCAGAACATAGATTTAAAAGAAAACAAGTTTCCCTGATGAGAAGAAATGAAGGAAAAAAATAATTACTATTTTAACGTCTTACCTAGCCCCCATGTGAACCCTCCATAATGCCCTCCTATCACTGCAACATTATATGGCACTTGAGATCAAATCATGGAATCTTACTTCTAATTTTGGCAAAATAAAGCTGGCTGAAACTGGAGGCATGTGAGTAAATCCTCACATGCAGGCTGCTGTGGTAGATCTTGTAACCTCAGAAATCAAGTACCCCCATCTGGCTTTATCTGACCAGGAGAGGCACCAAAAATATCTATGAACGGTGTATGTATACACTTCATGCACTTCAACAGCATTCTTCTTGAACCTATTTTCAAACTGACCTCATAACATCTTTGCAAGCAATGCTTCCTTTTTCTACCAGTGGAGGAAAGTTTTGTGTGTATTAAGTATAAAGGCACCCCAGCATCCTGCCCCACACATAGGCTGCTCTTGGTGCAGGTAGAGCACTTTTGATACTTTTCCTGGGATATGCAGCTGGCTTTATATTACACGGAATGATGGGAAATTTGTAAATCAATAGTAAAAGTAGAGGTAACTTTCTGAACATTCAAAACTCCCTACTAGCCTCATAGTATCATTATTTTAGCACTTTAGGACTATTTCTCAGTCTTACCTATGAATCCTGTATATCACATTGTAGCATACCATATCTGGAATGTTAATATAAATTACCCCATTTTCTTTTTTTACTGTTCTGCAAATGGTTTCTAAAATGCTACTTATAGCTTGTCACTAATTACGAGGAATATGTAAGTCAGCTCACGTTCCAGCAGATGTGTAGCTTTTCTGCTTTAATAATTTTAAAATCCTCCTTTTTCTCAGCTGGATGTGGTCATGCTGCCCTAAGGGAGGATTAATCTGTTTTCCAGATTAAAAATCAAAAAACCAAAACAACCCCAAGACACCAAGAAGGTTTCTCATATGAAGGGACATTTTAGGCAGTTTATTTACTAGCAGGAAACATAATATTACCAAAATGAAAAGCAGAATGACCCAGAAATATTTCCTTAGGGCAACAGCCATCTATCCTCCCTGCTTGAAGAGAAAATTCTTCATCTAATATTTCAGTTTTGGACTAAACATCGTGATCATAATCAAAGTGGAGAGTGAAATTACTGCTTGAGGATGCACCAGGAAACCTCTGCTGGAGGTTTCCACACTAGGCCCAGACGCACAGACCCTTTCGTGAGCCTTGGGCAGACTTGGAAATGTGTGTTGTGGTGCAAAGGCCTCATGTATTGTTTCAGCACACATACTCAGAAATTAGAATATTAATTCTATCTTGAGACTATGTAATATGCCTACAAAATTCCTCCAGTCTGTGCAACTGTTATAGAAATTTCTGAAAGTATGCCTTCATTGACAGGGCATAAGAATTCAGAGGATGTAAAACCCCTTTATTTTTATGGATACGGGGCAAAGTAACTACCTGGGTCTCATCCTGACATGGAATCACATGTAGCCAAGCTATGCTCCCAGATCTAGTAACCATGGAAAATTTCTTGGTCCCACCCTGTAATTTCATGTTATTTAAAAGGAACACCAGGTTGCAAAAGGAAATGGTTCCCAAGCAGAAAATTATGTTAGCAAAACCTGAAATCATGCCTAAAGTATTCTTCCTCTCATTTTAAAGCAGTATCTTATTTTGTCATGATTAATGTACACATGGATGCAGATGGTGCCGAGGCATGAGAAAACAAGAGTAAAGGTCATAGCAGTTTGATCAGTTGAAAACCAACAAGGACATTTGCTGTAAGTTTTTCTTGTCCAGTTTCTGCAAAATGTTTAGAAAAGAGTTTAAGAGAAGTAATTGATAAAAAATGAAACTTTATTTCATTTTAAACAGTGATTGAATCAGAATTATTTTAATGTTCGTCTATTAACAGGACATTCTCTTGTCAACTTCACCAAATGGCAACATTATGACTGTAAGTCTTTTATATTTATAACAGGAATTAACCTCTGTCTCTTTGATATATGTATCTACAATGTTCTCAATGTCACCTGCTGAACTTAAACCAGAATCTGGATACAGATATGTCTGCTGTGTTCTCAGCAGGTGCTGAGGTTAAATATACCTCAATCAGTCCAAAATGACAGAAGCCTGTTCCAGCTTTCCCTGCTTTTTCTTTTACAGCATTTATTTCTGATCTGGCTTAGTACGCACAACTTCCTTCAGACTTGTCCCTTCATAACAGCTCTGCCAGAACCAGATGACTCTCTTTGAGCTCTGTTCCTTTCAGCACGCACAGCGATGAGTCATTCCTTCAAACCAAATGGAGTTATATCCGTGTGAAATTCCTGTAATTACGATTAGTATCGGTTCCCAAACTGGAAACCTTTAGAGAACTCTTACCTGCCCTAACACAGTCTGGCTTTTGAGAAAGGTGTTAGAGACCTGCCAATCACCTGGCATTCCTTTGTGCTCTCAGTATGGCACAATCTGCTACACAGCTCCGTTGAGGACTCCGGGATGTATTAATGTCAAACTTGCTATGGCAAACAACAGATGTGTGGACAGCAAAACTTGTACTGAGTGCCTTGGTGACTTACTTGGCACAGTATGAAGCATGTAGTACAAATATTGCTGTTCAGTTAAGTCAACATGTGGCCAGTTTTTGAAGAGGTTGCAGAAGGATGAATTCAGATGTTGCATTCAGAAAAAGAAATATTTATCCAACTGCTCCTGAATCTACAGAGCCCTATCTTTCCTCCTCCAAAATAACAAAATGACATGGCTGTACACACTCACGCACACACACACGCACAAGGGAGGAACACAGCTACATCCATTTGAACAGAAACAGGAAAAAGGTACTGATTTGAAAGCGCCAGAGGCTGGGAGGCTGAGTTTAGAGACTCCTTCATTTAGATATAATTCACTGCACCCTAGCTAATCTCATTCACATGAATCTGCAAGAACCTTTTCCAACTTTAAGTTTATTCATATACCTTTTTAGAGAGTGATACCAATTTTTTGGTTAAAAGTGACACATATCGTACCTGTGCTTTATTCAAATAGCACTAGAAAAACAAGGAGGTAAAATTGGTCTTTTTTTGCTTAACAAACAAAGCTGTTTCATTGATATTTTCCTTTATTTGTATTTAAATGTGCCAGTTCTCATAACAATATTTTTTAAATGTATTTTAGAAAGTAAGCAGCGCTTTCAGCTGGAACTTATTAGCACTTTTTCAAGATATCTTTTTTTGTGCACCAGATTTAGAAGAGGCCAGAGTACAATTCATTTCCAACGTCATATTTGAAATAACATTATGATTACTTTGCATTGGGTACACACATCTTTACAGTGGACCACTGGATTAAAAAAAAAACTTTTTCTCCCAGAGTTTAACTTCAGAGTCATGGTGTATTTTCACAAGCTGACAAACAAAGGAAGAACTCTACTGGAGTCAACTGTGTTTGTTCTGCTAAGGTATAGAAAGAACATGTGGCCGATAGATTTTGCGGGACACATAGGGAATTAATGTCTCTTTCGTATTAAACCTACACAAGGACATCTCAGACTCTTATCAGCTGCAGTCAGAGATAGATCAAGAACTGTTCGGTACAGCTAAACTTAAACAATATGGTGGTAATAAAGAAAATTGAAACTATTCATACAGCCCACTTCCTTGATATCATGTTCACCAGAATTTGGTCTTTCCTCAAGCAATCAATCAGTACATAAACTTCTGCTTTCTGTTTGATGCTTCAAACATTAATTTTAACTCATTTTCATTTTAAATAGGACAAAATTTCTGGACTTTTACAAGAAGGCTTGTCTGGATCACAGTAATCCATAAAATCATGCCCTCTCAAGATGATGACTGCAGCAAACTACGGCTAACAATATTAATTGAAATTACAATATACATTTTTACATTGACAATATAATTATGCTATTTGCTGGCTGTTTAAGCTTGACAGCCAGACTATTTCTGGATAGAAATTTTGGCTGAACCTAGATTATTAATTTGCTCCCACAAGAAACAGTTTAGAGATCTGTAATGTAAACATTAAGGTTGGTATGAAATTTGAATGGAAATAAATATGTGTGAAAGAACCTGAGAAACAACAGGGCAAGGGTTTTAAAGAATTAATAAAATTAACTATCAAGGATGGAATTGACAGCAATAAAATTGATAAACATTGAAAATATGTTGATCATATCAAGACAAAAATGCTTGAGCAACAACAAAGCCACAGGATAGACAGCTCATCAGCAGAAAACCCAGGCTCTGATAACAAGAGGTGACATACATTGTACGTGCTGCTTCTCTTCCTGTCATCGCAACAGGAAGGTACGCTCTGGTCGTAAAAATCCCTAGAGCAAGGAAAAAAAGATAATGGGCAGTAACCTTGCCTAGTGTTTATGAAGGGTGAAGTAACCAGATTCTGAGGCAAAAGATCAAATAGTAACTGTTGACTACTCAAGAGTAGGAATAACCTATACAAATAACAGTTCACCATTACTCATCAAGAAGAGCCCTGAGACATAGATGTGCATAGTGAAAATGGATACCATGATTGGTCATACTCAAAGTACAGACTAAGAAGATATTGTCTGTAACTGGCATCCTTCATCCCCTGTGTAAGGTGCAAATAATCATGGCTTGACCACTTACACATCCATATATTGGTACTTGTGAGTATGGAAGAATGAGCAAGTGAAATCTAGAATAGAGTATGTATGAGTGACTGAAAACAGTTTTGCTTAAAATAATTATCACTTTTCTTTCATCTGGGATTTCATACTGAATTTTGTAATGGTATTTCCTGCAGTAAGGGTGAACCCAAACTTCATTGCTTTAGAACATCATAGTTTATCTTCCACTTTGGATTTACTTGAGTAAAGTTTTATTAAATAGATGGGTAGAACCATTGAAGAAACAATAAACCTATGAATCAATTAAGCTCTCTTTCCTACAGGTAAGAAGATAAATAAGAAAGCGAGATTGCATCTATTTTTAAATGTTTGAAACATATATTGGGACATGGGTTGGGGATTACCCAGCCTGATTCATAGATCAGAACTTGGATCTGAACTCTGTCTTGTAGCGTATGCATGAAGAACTTCATAGCAAGGCATTACACTAAGTCTGGCTTCAATACAGGCTAAAAAACATTGGAAAACTGCTGATGATGTTGAGTTTAACCCTAACAGGGCTCTGTCTGCTTCCCCAACTAAAGCCAGAAGAGCTTTTCCTTTTCTGCCTTATAACTTGGGTCAGGTCCTGGCAAACTGTGAAACAGGATGTGAGATAGCCACACAATTACTACCACAGAAAGCAATCAATCAGATTCATGCTCATCCCTGCGAGTAGTGTTAATGAACATGTTATAGCTCCTGGTGCCCTACCTCTGAATTTGTTGATTCTTCTAACCACTGGATGGGTGCTTTATGGAGATTCCTATCTTTTTTTCTTAATACTTGGCTGGCCCTAGCCCTGCCTCATTACTTTGCCCTGTATACCTAGGGGAGTTAATAATCTCTCTGCTGTTATTCTCATAAGGTATCTGCACTCTCTCTTAGAACATTTAATTGCACCTTAGACATACATAGCATTGTTTCTGCTCTGACTGTTGTATTTCCATAATGGATTTTTACCGTTCCTTTCATTAATTGAATTTATAAGAGGCTTTTGCCTCTTATGAGCAGGGGCTATTGCCTCTGGGATTGCTTGAAAAATAATATCCAAATGCTAATTGAACTCAGCAATCCCTATTGCACAAGCGTTAGTGTATCATCTTTGGAAGTCAGACCCAGCTAATACTGTTGACAACATCACAATATGTTTTCTAGAAATAAAGTGAAAAATTTAATTAACTCGTCTTTAGTTGACTTTCTGTTTAGTTTGGTAGGCAGTTGATACTGTATAGTAAAGTCCTCCTGCCTGTCACAAGTGATATATGTTTAAGAGGATTGCAAAAAATTGACAATATTTTTGATTCTGCTATAATCGGGAGTTCTGCTCTGAAATCACTTGCTGCTTGTCAGAATGCAAACACTATTCTGAAAGATTAATTCTCGCACAAAATGCTCATCGAAGCTGCTAGGAATTTTTTCTCACTAAATTGAGTGTGGGTAGAATTATGTACAATGTTGCTATCATTAATGTTTTTCTTTCTCAATAATTAATACAATATTCCTAAATGTAATATTTTACCCTCTGATTCAACGTAAATAATATAAACATATATGCATATATAAACTGAAGTATGCATGTCTGCATGTATGCACATTTGTGTTCAGTAGACATTTCTCTGTGCCTAGAACATTTTAAAATCAGTAAACTTGATTGGAATCATGATGAATATTTAGGAAATTACATTTAGGTATCTGTTTCTCAAATTTCTATCTCCTGATTAATTTTGTGGATTATGTAAGGTTTAGCAGAAAGATAATAATAATGGGGGCAAAGCAGGAACAGAATATAATTTGAACAATTTTTTAAGCATATTCAGTTTATACAAAAGTGCATTAGAAAAACAATTGGAAAAGAAACGTAATCACAAAGAGAGTAGGCCGTTCTGATAGAATAGCAGGCTACAGCAGGGAATAACCTGAAGAGGATTAAGGTTTAGTAAACTATGTCTATACATGCAGATTATACTGCATGGAGGCTCCCAGACCTGTTTCTGCACACCTACAGCCAAAATGAGAAAATGTATGGTATGCCCTTAGCAGGAGACCAGGTGCCATCTAGAACTAGTCACATCTCAAGTTCATAACTAGAACAAATTTCCACTCAGTTTCTGCACTTCATATATGGTATCAGCCTACCTTGCTTTCATAAAGATAAAGCTTTCAGGCCCTCTTCCCAAATTCTGGTGGCAGAAACAGGTATCTCTCACCAGGACAGGATACTACTTTTATGAATATCCATGTCTCCTTGTGCCAAACGTACACAGAATTATACTGATTTTGTGACAATACCAGCCCTGGACACTGTGAACAACTGTGTCCCACATTTTTCCCAGTGAGGTACAGTGTATGGGAGTCACTCTTTCTAATAAAGCAAGATACCACTGACGATCTAAGAAGAAGCTGGTACCCTTGCAACTCAGAAAGGCAAAGTTCTCCTTGGTTTTGGGAAAATGGCAGTCGGATCACTCTGTTTAACCTTTGATGAGGCATGTGGGCTTGCCACTGATTCTGAAAGACAACCACTCAGTCACTTTATAGCTTATCTGTGAATACGTAAACTTAGTAGAAAACAACTCAAACCGGTTACCCATTGCAGTAATATAAAATGCATGAAGTTAATATTATCTCTCTATAATGTTATATAGCACTGGTGAAAGCCATCTGGAAAACCTGGGTTTAGTTTTGCTGTCTCCCTTTTAAACACAAGATTGAATATCTGGAGGCACTACAGAGGAAAGGCACAGATGTGAACTGAAGGTTGGACAGAATGCCTTACAAAGGAAAATGTTAAAAGCTAAAGACATTTCATACATCCCAAATGGAAATAAAGAGATAATTTGATTATAATGTTTATACAACATCATCAGTGGAAAATACCCTGCATTAGACTAGATGTCTTTCTGAAAAGTACTCTTCAAACAAATAGTTGGTTTGGCTTGATGATACAAGTGATACGAGGTCAGGTAATCTTAGAGTTTCTCCTGGAATCAATGTTTGTGAGTTCGTGACTATACAGACACAGTCCTAAAAAACTGAATCAGAGAAATGAAATTTCTCCCAAAATGAAACTTTTTAAATTTTAAAACAGTATTTGGTGATAAATATTTGACATCAGCAGGATGATGTGCAACAAATCAATGAAGTACATTAGAGCAATAGGGAAAAAAATATGATACTTGGGATCTGAACCATTGTGTAATTAGACTAGGCAGACAAAGCTTATCTTGTATAATTAAAAATTGTAAAATATGGTGAAATC
This sequence comes from Gorsachius magnificus, assembly GCA_034008185.1. Lineage (NCBI taxonomy): Eukaryota > Metazoa > Chordata > Aves > Pelecaniformes > Ardeidae > Gorsachius > Gorsachius magnificus. The sequence continues at coordinate 67,734,836 of CM067082.1, forward strand.
AGTTTAAAATTGAATGTTATAATTGTAACTGTCCCAGAACCATTAACTTTATTAGAACTACCCCAAGTTAGATCCTCATTTTCTTTGATCTTCATTATACATTCATTTTAACTCTCAGCACTGCTCCAAGGATAAACAAATTCAATAAACAATTCAACCACAGTGCTCCTTTTCCCTCAAATAAATACTTTTTCTTTACACTGTCATTGATTTTAAAACATTTTTTCTTTTTTCTTTTCCCCTCTTCTACCTTGTGTTAGTGAATTAGGTGAGGCAGTTCTGCATTTGAGCCTCCTCAGCACTGAATTACAAATCGTTCATGGAGAGGTCTTCCTTATAAAGAGGAAAGTTGGGCTTCAGTGACTTACAACGATAGTCTAAAGCATTTTTAAACACTTGCTTATACATTGGCGCAGGCTTCATTTTTCAGTTAAGAAAGAACATTTACTGAGAGATGAGAGTGAGGTTTGCAGCCATCTGAAAAGATTTCTTTCCCCATTCCGTGTGTAACATCGAACTATATGTGACCAGTTTTGCATGAACTGAAAAGGTTTTCACAGTACAGAAGAAAAAACAGCCACGGAATATAGATTCACTGACCCATCTGACTTGGAAATTTTTCTGTGTAGTTTTCTTTCATTTGATCTGAAACCTCCAAAGTTTTTGTTATCTGACAAAGAAGGATGGATTGCTGTAGAATAAGCCATCACTCTCTCTCAAAGGGAAAGATCATGTTCTGTGAAGTCAATGTGAGGTTTGCCTTTGGCTTCAGAGGAGGAGGGCTGCACTGCTTCTCTCTTATTTACCACTCATAGGACCATGTCTGGAAATGCAGCAAGTAGCCAAACACTCCAGTCTGGGGTGCCCACAGACCTGCAGGTTTGTGAATACTGTTCAAATCTAATGTTCAGTTCTGCCAACTTCTGAAACTTGAGAAACGAGAGACAGGTTAATGAACTGGGACAGCCAGACATCATTTTGAGGGGCAGCAACATTCAAGCTTGCATCTATTGCAAAATTAATACAGTTGATCCTATTGTATTGAGACTGAAGTAAAAATGTGTCTTTTCTTCTTCCAAATGAAAATGTGTGTGAATAGTGGGGAGTCCACGTGGGTCTCTTTTGTTGTTCTGTGTTTTACTGCAGAATTAAGAAAGTAGATATCTGATTAATTTTTTTTTTTTTTCCTGAATGATCTCTGTTCATGTAGTAGGTAGATAACAAGCAAAAGCAGTCTTGGAATGGCTGGTTACTATACATTGCACTAGTTTAATTATTAGGTATTTCCCAAGGTGAGAATTTTTTAGAAGACACTCTGTAGTGACATCAACCTTGTTTGTCAATGAATTCATCTACCCAAGACCACAGCTTGTAGTTTCACCAGTAGAAGGAAAAGAAAGTGTGAGTAATTGCAAGAGTAAACCCTGATTTTCTGTAGCAATTTATTTTTGTGATACCACATATACCAAAAATAGATTAATGACTTTCTTAGTCCAAAACTCTCCTTGAAAAGTGGCTGAAAAAGTAATATACTTCCACAAAGACATTTATTGAAGATGATGAAGCAAAAATGTCAGCTACACAATTGAATAAGCTGAATGAGACTGCTCAGACTCAGCTTCAGTCACGTCAGAGACAGCAGCAGCAGCAGCCTACTCAGGCATGACCTGTCCAGCCATGCTAAACTCATTCACCCGTACATCATTTACATCCATTTCAGGAAAGGGTAATGTATCTTAGACATAGCAGTTCTATTCACAGAAAGGATTGGAAAGTCATTAGTTCACAATACTTTTAAAAAGTGCTACCAAGTCATGTTTGACTGCTGGATTTTTTTTCTCTTTCTGTTGTTAATGAATACTTGTAATTTGAGCATTACTTACTCATTTCAGATTTATGCAGTGCCTTGTCAAAGAACCCATGGCATATCAGGAAAGAAATACAGCTTCAGACTCTTCTCTTTATAATTATATCTCAGCTAAAACTATCACCCAGGAGGGGATCAGTTCTTAGACTTTCTTGAACATCGGTATCTTTTTTCCCATGACTGACTGACTGATTAGCTAAGCTACCTGTCTTCCTGCTGTGCAGCATCATAGCACCTGTGCATATAAATGTACATGGTTGGACTTGATGATCTTAAAGGTCTTTTCCAACCTAGACAATTCTATGATTCTATGGATATTCCTGGATCAGGAAAACATTATGGAATAGATGACTTGGATAGATTACATGGATGCATCAGAGACTATGAGAAACTAACAAAGGTTTATCACCACATTGTCCTACCCATGGCCACAGTCCAGGATCCCCCTGGATTTAATGTGGCAGACAAAGGATTGACATTTTGGTGCCAGAAATATGTGCTGGCATGAGTGATGCTGGATTTCATCACATTCAATCTCTTGTTTTATTTCCTATTATGCTAATCTGCAGAGTCCCACAACAACAAATTACCCTCTCTAGCTTTCTAAACCACTGGAAGACATGAGGCCATTTATAGGGACAAGCAATAACAACATACATGTCAGGCACTTCTATTTTTCATTGACAAGAAACACTGACTGCATCATATCCCAGCAATTGTACCAGGTGAAACCATTAGCACATGGATGAAAAATAATTGATGAAGGCTGAGCATTGTCAAGACATAAATAAGCCTAAAGGAAGAATAAAGAAGGTAACTTTTCCTTTAACTTCAAAACTTCATTGAGACAAAAGTGGATTTAAAAAAAAACCCACAAAACCCATATGTACATAGATATGTGTCTGCATTTATGTGCATGTATACCTATAAGTAAATATATACACATATATTCGTCCATGTATAAGACAAGCAAATTATTATTTGATTATCAAAACAATTGTCTACTTAAATAATATTTCAAAACCAAAATCTTATTTCTATTATCTATTTCAGTTTTCCAGTGTTTAGAAATATTCTGTGGGAAAATGTCTTAATAGAACTAACTTCATTATCTATTCTGGAGTTGAAGAAATAACAGTTTAGAAATACTAAGCAAACACAGATATATAAATAATTAAAATAGTCTAATTTAAAATACAAACAATGTTTTTATCTTTAATGTCTAAGTCAGCTACTAATGAGAAAGAATTTTGAACCTGACTGTATAAAACATATTTTATACATATATATACACATACAAGCATATATGTAATGACATATATAGTGATTTTATAATCTTTCTCTGTCTCTGATAATTGAAAAAGATAGGATATTTGATTTATACATTCTTTGTTGTGAGCTGGTGTGCATTCCCACTGCTATTAACATTCAATCAGAAAGCTTGATTTTTTATGTAGCTCTTCAGACAGTTATTTCTACCTGGAAGCATGAAAATGTTACTTTAAACTTTTAATGGCATCAATGGTTAGGTATTTAATCTTCCTAAATTTGTTCATTTCATCCCTGCTCTCTTCTTCCACTTCTCTCTCACTAAATTGGTGTCACTGACATGTTTATGATGCTTAATGTGATTACGTAGAGATTGTAAGGAAACAAATGATGCGCATGACAGTGTATTTCACTGTTATGCAACAGTGTTAACATCTGGTTTATCACTGATACAGTTCCTAGAGGAAGAGAAGTTAAAAAAAAAAAAAGAAACAATAAATTCCATTTTCCTTTGATTACAGATTACATAAAAAAAAAAAATTTTTTAACTTTTGCCTGTTGTCTATCCATGATCTCCAGCAATGTATTTCAACAACCACATTAAACTAACCACAAGAAACTGATTAAACTTCAGAGCTACTAGATTCAGATCTTCAGAGTACCAAGAAGGTTTTGGAGCTTACTGAAAATTCAAGGGAAAACAGTATACTGTTTTGCAGTAATACTATCTTTTGTTACCATCTTGCCTGGGATGTATAATCATCCTGCCTTTATTCATGACTCAGATTTAGTTCATCCTTTTGTGGAATGTTTGAGGTTCGATGATGTAGCCGAAAAATAACAAAATCGGTATTTCTCAGGAGCCTTGTATCACTGCTGATGTGTGAAAGGACATTATGAATGTGTGTCACTTCCTAGAGATTCTCATTTTGCATAGGCATTGTGTAGGCATATACTACCCTTTGCTTATTTGTGAGAAGCACATACGACATGGCTGCGCCTATCTGCCAACATACACGTATAGCACCTATCGCATCAGGACAGGTTGAAGAATGCAGTTTTATTTTGTGACAAACCTGAGGTTTAAAAATGTCCTTTTCCAATGCAGTCAAATTAAATCTCTTTTGTCTTGAAATACCTTTTTTCAATAAATCAAGAAGCAACAATGTTTTACTTCATTTCAGAAGGGAGAAGACAACTTCAGTCCAGATGGTGTACAAATACAAGTGTCACAAGATATATAATATGCAGGACCAGAGAACGTTCATGGAAAGTCTGAAGAGTTCTACCTCCTGTAGAGCACTCTAGTGGGAAACCTGTTCCTGCTTTCCTCAGTGGTTTGCTGACTAGACAGCTGATATTAGAGATCTAAGTTCAAATTCTCATTCTGTCTAGTTGAAAGCAGGTCTTTTTTCAACTTGGTGCCCTCTCCAGACAGAACAGTGACTTGGCATTCCATAGTTCCTCTCTAATGCTGGGAAATTTTATAAAGTAACAACTGGAGAAAGGTTTCTGAAGATAACACAAGGTGTGATAAAGCAGGCAAACACCTGAACAACTGGACAAGTCTTTGCACTCAGACTTCACTTTTTGGTTCCAAGACCAAGCACAGATCCTTTTGCTAATAAATCCTGGCTAACGTCAGTGCATAAAGTAAGTTCTGACCCTAGTACTGAAAGGTGTGGATTCTTCTAAAGCAATTGTTTTGCCTTGTAGTTAAAGGATTTATTTTTCCAAATTCCAGCAGCTAATTATTTCTTCTTCATGGTCACTAGTCAATTAATTTGTCATACAACATCCTTTTTTAGCCGCTGAGGCCAAAAAAGCCTGCCAAAACCCCACCAAAAAAAAAAAAAAACCAAAGAAAAAAACCCCAATCAACAATTAAAAAAGAAACTTTGATATCAGCAGAAGGATTTTTCTCTAGTAGATTTACTCACCCAATTATCAATACGTCACTGTGATTTCACAGGAAGTTAATTTTCTGCTCTGGTTATTCATGGGCATACTGTCCTAATTCCATGTGTTTCCTGCTGTTTACCATGTTAATCTTGTTCTCATCCTCATACTTCTGTTTAGCATTACAGCACTTCATGTTGCCTAACTACCTGTTCACACTTCATTGTATACCATCATTAGATGTGGGGCTTCTTGCAATCTACCTTGCAGTGTCTGGTGGTTGCAATGTCATCTGAAGCTCTGGGCAAGGTGAAATTCTGATTGCTAGAATAGTATGTAACATTTTGTCTCACTTTGGAAAGACAAACTGTTGAAAATAATGCTAATCTCCTCATTTACAAAGAGGCTTAACCTCTGGAAAAGGATATATTTGAGGCTTCTTGCCCGTTGACGGATAGTAGCCTCTAACTTCCACTGAGGTCAGTGACATTACTTGGGGGAAACATGACACACTCTGACTTTCTGCATTCTTTCTTGAGCTAGTCATCTTGTCAGTGACCGGACTGAGAAATATATCAGCCCCTCACTTCTACTTCATACATGCAGAAAACATTTCTGGGAGTGTGATAAATATATACCTTGTTTGGATCTTGCTACAAGCGGCCAACCCAGTGGCTAATCCAGAATATTTCATGAACCAATTTATGAAAATGAATTTAGATTTTGAAATGCATCTTTATGAAGAAAGAAAGAAAATGTTTAAAATAAAAAACAATAAACCTGCAATATTTTCAATCCGCACTATTGCACTTTATGTGGTTACTCAGGGATTGATTCGCATGCCTGTAGATGTCCAGTGCATAGGGAAGCTGGGATATCCCCCTAGGCAATGGCAGACGTGATATCTGGGAACCCTACAGGCTTCTGGAAAGGCACTCAGAAACCAGAAGCCTCAAATGGCAACTAGACTTCTTGCTATAGGAACACAAGTTACTCCTCCCTCTCCACTCCCCACCCCCCACACCCCCAACAATTAATTTAAGCATATAGCTGGGATGGATACTTAGATTGTTATCTTCAAACCAGCCTGAAGTTGTAAAAGTTCATGGACCTTCATCCTCATGTTTCTGTGAATCAAGTCCTGGTTTAGTGCACCTATGCTGGGTAATCTTGGCAGTTTTACTTAGCAAATTTTTATAAAGGTGTGAAAAGCAGTAACACATAAGTGCAATTGTTGAGGCTGTTGCAGGCAGCAGCTGAGGATTCAGGAAGAAAAATATTGACATAAAAATCCCCAGAGAATCAGAAGACTGCAACGCAGCAACACAGAGGATCAGCCAACTCCAAGGCACAACAAAAGTCACTCTTTCTGCCCCCCCTGAGGACTGTCTGACCAACAAGACTTTTTGGGTTGAGGAGGGGTGAGAATATTTATGCTTCAGCTGGTAGCTGATCAGGTCAGTCTTAGCTACGTTCTGTATATATTAGCCAAAACCCCAATTGCTTTGCAGTGTTAAATTGTGCGTCTTGTACTTGTAGAGCCTGTATCTACACAGTAAAAGTTGCCAGGGAGGGAAGGTTACTTTAGAATCCTAAAACTGTATTTCAGCATTTGTAAAGCCTGCATTTCAGATGAGTCAAACATTTGTACTTCCTATTGACTTCAGTAAACACAAAAATGCATTAGTTTTTCAGCTTTGCAAAGAAAACGGATGGGAACAAAAGGTTAAGATATACAGCTGTGAAAAGATTTATCCTGAAACCCGAGTTAATAATTCAGATAAGCCACATCTTGATACTCTGAAAATTTAAGAATAGATCAGTAGAATTTCTCCCAAAGCTTCCTCCAGTAATCTGACTCTAAAATAAAACCAAATTTAAGAACGTGCAACTCAAAAAGTAATTTTGGCATAAAATTAGTAAGTCATTTAAGAAGTAAATAAATTGAAAATGGAATCAAAACTTGTAACTAGTCAATATAACTGTAATTTACAAACTTCATATTTTTGTTTTAAATATGAAAGCAAAGTGGTTTTATGGGAAAGATTCACAGAAAGCATTGAGGCCATTTGTGGCAAGACACTGCACTAGGGTCATGTTTCAAATGCTGAATTAGTCATTTAATAAGGAAAGTGGCCATCATGATCCACTGTTTCCACAAGGCAATTGTTTGGTCAATAATGTTATATCCCAAAATAATACACATTCACTTTAATGTCACCTACAGGAGCCTAGTACAATTGGAAATATTGATTAGAGCAGAGGCCATTATGCCAAGATATAGGCTATGAAATATAGCAAGAATTGATTTGTATTCTACTGTTTGGCTTTGTGTGAGTAATGCTCAAATGGTCCCTAACACAGCTTACTCACACTACCCATGATGGCTGATCAGTACTGGTAGTTTACACCTGGCACCTACTGACTTTTCTTTCAGTCTGTGCCACAATGGAAATCAGAGAAAGATGTACACAGGAATATATTAAGTAATACAAATCTAATGAACTTCAAGGAAAACAAGTGAGAAGACCAATTTGAAAAGTTTGAGTAGCATTCAGTTATTGTGCCACATAGCTCCTGGTTACGTAGGTTGCTATTTCATGGCACCTGAAGTATTTCAGAGTGTATTTCAGCACAGAATGCTGCCTGTAGGGGCAAAGTAACAGCAGATAGAAACACACAGAAGGCAAACTATTATCAATGCATATTCATCATTTTCATTCTCAGCTTCTTTTCAAACGGTTATTTGCAACAGATATGTAATGTACCTGCTAAAAATATGTTCATTTTAGTAATTTATTGATACGATATCTATACACTTCATGATGTTTTGCTTTTGGTTTCGTGTTTTTCTTGTTTTGCTTGTTTTCTGGGTTGTGTTTTAAGCATTTCCTTCCATATGAAAAAGAAATACTGGATATGTATAAAATACATCAATCAGTCAATAAAACAGGACATGGATAAAGTCTACAGTGATTTTTATATCTACAACTGTCCACATGCATATAAAAGTACACACTGAAAAAAAAAGACTTTACATTTTGCCTCGTACCTTTAAATCTTCATGCTGTTTACAGTATTTACTTTTCTCCTTTTCCCTTTCTGGTTCTGTCTCAGAGAGTCTGAGTAACTCTCACTAGTACACACTTTCAATAAGATTCATCAGATCAACATGCTTCGTTAATTTTAACTTTAAATTAGCTTGATAGGGTAGGGGAATCTAAAAAGAATGCTGCTGGTTTAAATTTGTTTAATCACTTGTGCATTGATGTGTCTATTTGAATTGTTTTCTTGTCCTAGTTTTAGCTGGAATGGAGTTAATTTTTTTCCTAGTAGCTGGTATAGTGCGATGTTTTGGATTTAGGAGGAAAATAATGTTGATAACGCTCTTATGTTTTAGCTGTTGCTGAGCAGTGCTTACTCTAAGTCAAGGATGTTTCGGCTTCTTATACTGCCCTGCCAGCGAGGAGGCTGGAGGTGCACAAGAAGCTGGGAGGGGAAACATCCAGGACAGCTGACTAAAACTGGCCAAAGGGGTATTCCATACCAAATGACATCATGCTGAACAAAAACTGGAGGGAGGGTTGGTCAGGGAGGCATGGCCGCTGCTTGGGAACTGACTGGGCATCAGTCAGCAGGTGGTGAGTAATTGCATTGTGCATCACTTGTTTTGTATACTTTTTATCATTAATATTATTTTCCCTTCCTTTTCTGTCCTATTAAATTGTCTTATCTCAACTCATGAGTTTTTTTTTTTTTTTTCCAATTCTCTCCCCATCCCATGGGGACAGGGGAGTCAGTCAACAGCTGTGTAGTGTTTAGCTGCCTGCTGGGTTAAACCATGACAGTTATATAGAACTCTTCATTTATTTGAGAGTTTTAGCAAACATTTCTGTAATATAAAGGCATTGATAAGAAACCTTAGGTGTAGGTTCTAGCCTACAGCTATTTTCTCTATAATTATATACTGAAAAATAAATGCATGATGCATTTCTCCTACTCCATGTTGATGACTAATTATCCTTTTCCTTATACCCACAAGAAAAAGATTATTCAGAATTAGGATTTGTTAGGAGAGACCAGCTATCTACACTAAAGGAGAAATCCCAAATGTACTTTAGTGGGATATGTGCAAGTTCTGACTGAGCAGTGCAACAGAGTTGTGAATCTGTATCACAGCATCGTTGTTGATCACATATTGCAGTGCCTCTTAAAAAGATAATTTGATTGCTAGACTGCAATGATTTCTCTCCTCTGACTTCTTTACATTCATCTACATTTAATTTGGGTTTTGCTGTAGACAATAGTACAAATAAAGATGAAAATAGAATTCTAATGTTATTGCTTATAATATCCAAAACTGGTTGTTCTTTAATTACAAATTTTTGTTGGTTTTTTTTAATTTTTTTTAAAATGTCACTAGGCTAGGATTTTCTTCTTGAATTCATCAACTACAATATATATTGTATATTATGTATAAGTATAGTATTGACACATTTGGTAATGCATTGTAGTAGGGTGACACTGGCTGGACACCAGGTGCCCAGAAAAGCTGCTCTATTGCTCCACTCCTCTGCTGGACAAGGGAAAGAAAATACAATGAAAGGCTCATGGGTCAAGATAAGGACAGGTTGATCACTCAGCAAGTACCGTCACAGGCAGAACAGACTTGACTTGGGGAAATAAATTTCATTTATTACCAATCAAATCACAGTAGGGTAATGAGAAATAAAAACAAAATCTTAAACACCTTCCTCCAACCCCTCCCTTCTTCCCGGGCTAAACTTCACTCCCAATTTCTCTACCTCCTCCCCTCCAGCGGCGCAGGGGCTGGGGTCAGTCCATCCCACGCTGTCCCTGCCGCTCCTTCCTCCCCGGGGAGGACTCCTCACCCTCTGCCCCTGCCCCAGCCTGGGCTCCCTCCCACGGCAGACAGCCCCCCACGCACGGCTCCAGCCTGGGGCCTTCCCAGGCTGCAGTTCTTCACGCACGGCTCCAGCGTGGGTCCCTAGCCCGGCCAGCAAACCTGCTCCAGCCTGGGCTCCCTCCCCCGGGGCCCACCTGGGCTGCACCCGGGGCTGCGGGGGAATCTCTGCTCCGGCGCCTGCAGCCCCTCCTGCCCCTCCTGCTGCACTGGCCTGGGGGCCTGTGGGGCTGCGCCTCTCACACGTTCTCACTCCTCTCTCTGGCTGCAGTTGTGCAGGCTTTTATTTCCCTTTCTTCACTACGTTATCCCAGAGGTGTTACCACCATTGCTGATGGGCTCAGGCTTGGCCAGCAATGAGTTTCCCTTGGAGCCGGCTGGCATTGGCTCTGTCAGACATGGGGGAAGCTTCTGGCAGCTTCTCACAGAAGCCGCTCCTGTTGCCCCCCACTATCAAAACCTTGCCACGCAAATCTAATATGTGCATGAAGAGAAATATGCAGGCTAAGTGGAACATACTAATGGTGTAAAGAATAAAGAATTTTAAAAGGGCTTAAAATTGTATTGATAATATTGTTTTGGTATCCATGATGATGAAGGTATGTGAAAGCTGTTTTCTGGGAGAATTAATACCTTTAATTAAAGGGATATTTCATTAGTCTGTAGCTGTTCAACTCTTTCAGCTGACCACAAGATAAGCCATTACCTCTCCTAATAGAGTTTTTTTTTCTTTTACAGTTTGCAAAAAAATTCTTGTATTTATTGCATCATAATACTTCTATTATAACTGCTACGTTGTGTATGACTTTGTGTTGTACATGAAACATATTAGGTTAGTTCGGCAAAAAATTTGTCTCGTGTCTGTAAAATAGTTCAGTCCCAGGTCAATATATTGGTATTTACTTCCCTTGAATAAAACAAGACTTCTATGTGTGTGTCTGTGTCTGTGGATCCATGTTTGTGTGCGAAATGATTCGTGAATTTCCTTGTTTCTGCCTTTTTTGTAGACTGTTTGATTTCAGACCAACATTATTTCTCTCTTTAACTGAATATTTTTATTTACTACCATGACATTATTGGTATTTATTAATCATTCTGGTGGGGTTTGGGTGTGTGGGGGGTTTTTTTGGCTTGGATTTGGATACAGAGCATGTTATTGAAAAGGGTAAATGTTTATCAACTTGAAGGTGTAAATGTCCACTTCTCAGGCAAAAGCCAGAGTGAGAACATTATAAATCTTGCCATGATTAAAAATTTAAAACCAGATCCTTATTTGGTACATATGAGCACTGGGTGGATGAAATCAATCTCCTCTAAGCTAAAAACTTAGTAACATCTAGTCTGTTTCAGTTGTCTTGAGTCAAGAGAAAAAAACCCATATCTCCAATGGGTGACTCTGCTTCTGCTTGAAGACTTCCTTGAGGATGAGAGGAAGTGCCACTCTGGAAGGCCTGTTTTTCTGTATTGAATTCAGCATTTTGTCAGATAATGAGACACCTCTGATATTTAACTTTTAGACAGCTTTTAAATAATAGACACAGTGAATGCTTACTTGGATGTTCATCTTCAAAAATAAGTCCATTAGAATGTACAATCTATCCTCCAATGTCTCCCTTGAGCTTACTTAATCAGTTGGACTCTGCCCATAAAGTTGGGATAGTAATTTCTTAAAAGGCATGTTAGAGGACTTTTTATGTAATAGTTCTGTATTTAGAACTCAGGATATGAAAGTTTCAGGTAGAGAGAGCTTTAAAAACAACAAAATAAAAAGAAAGGCTCTCCCCCTGCCACCCCACTGCTTTTATATTTTGTTTTAAGAACAGCTGATGTAAACATCTCCAAAGTCAGAAATCTTGGCTTCACTCCCAGGGGTGTTCATTGCATCATAACTTTTCCATATATTAAATTCAATTCATAACCTAGTTTTGATATCTGTTCTCTGACATCACAATACTCAGGTTCACAAGAACCAGAAAAATATGTACAATGGGATGATACATTAAGAAAAACAGATTGCATTTTACATTTCATTGGTATCCTATTTGCAAATGCGTGGACATTAACTTCTAAGATAAGCAGTAGAATCATGCCAAACATGAGTTAATTGTATAACAAGAATTTTAATTTTCACAGAATGAACAAAGATGACATTGGCATTAGGCTTAGGCCACATCAGTCTGAAAGCTGAATCCTTTGGCTTGAGGTAATGGCCTTAAAAGAGAAACTAACTAGAGGATGCAAAAAATCGTTAAAAATGAATTGTGTAGAAAGTGTATTTTACCTGAACATCCCAAACCAAAATATTGTATCTTGATTTTGTTCAACGCAGAAGTTGACATTGTATGTTTCTACATAAACATACAAAGACTTATATGTGGGGGTATACATAACTCACTCACCCACTCCCTACACACGTGCACTCACAAACACGTGTACACACACACATTTCAACTATAGCTAGAATCAAAGATTACATATCAGTTCACTTCACCAATTCAAAATTAGATGGAGAAAAAGGTCTATCTCTAAGGGAAAATAAAAGTTCCCAGAGTGACAGCTATAATACTGCTTGGCTGCTTTTCATCTTTTCAGACTGGCTTGCAAATGTTTGTTGAGCACTGAGAGATGGTAATATGTAAAACAAACAAACAGTCCTGACAAGGTATAAAGCCTTATTACTTTCTCTGTTCTTGCTTTTCTGCATGCTTTCTGGACAGAGATCACAATTATCTGGAACTTTCCCTAAATCCCGCGATACAGTTTTGATTGAAATTCACCAGCTTCCAGTATGCTTTTTACATTAAAGGGATGTAGTCCTTGAAGTGAAACTTGTCAGTATGGTGCTACAAACCTTTTTGGCAATCACACTTATCAGGAACATAATACATATTTAAAGAGAGCTGCTGTTCAGCTGCCTGCCAAAGTCTCCTTGTGTTCTGGCTTCCTCGAAACCTACATATCACTAGCAAATATATCCTTTATAACTTTTCATGAGAGCATCAGAGGTATATATTGTCTTTTGTCAGTTTCTACAAAATAAAACTTATAACTGTCCAAATAAGAAAAAACGTTCATATAAGTCACACCGGCAGTCTACAACTTCGGCAAAGGTACATGGGACTACAAAAAGATGACTGTGAAATAGATCTAATAATGTTTTCATCATCTCTGCTGGCATGCTCAGTAAGGGCAAGTCCATCAACTGAAAGATTCCCAGATGTCAAAGTTATCCAACCAGGTGCTTATTACTGGAGCAGATGCTCTAAGTTAACAAGAGCAATGGAAGGTTTATGGCCCATTTTTACCTTGTTCACCAAAATAAATATAATCATGGACAGTGAGGCAGTAAAATGCTCATGGAAATCAGTTGGTAAGAGATTTAAAACAGAGCTTTATGAAAACAAACAAAAAAGCACCTTTACTAAGAGGATGAATATGCAAGCCACAAATCCTTGTGAAACTGTTTTGTGTGACTCTACACAGAAAATACTTGTGTGAATTGTCAACTGTATCTTGTGCATAAATTAACTCATTATTGACACAATTTACTATACTATTTGAAACTATATCCAGGAGAGGCACATCTCAAAAACAAAAAACTGAAAGAAAACATGTATTAATACAAAAACTGTAAGCATCTTCTTGTAAATATTTTTCAGGGTGGAACCATCCCTTAATAGAGACATGTGTGGTTCAAAACTAAAATCTGCAATACAAATGAAAGTTGCAATGAATTATAACAATTAAGAGAAGCTTCTCACCAGGTGAAAGAAATTAGAAACTTTCTAATTCTCTAATTCTTCTTGGCACTCTACTTAATATCATAATTTATGAAAAACATAAGCCTATGTTATTTTACCTTTCTAAAACCATGAGTATAAAACCAGCTACGCTTACTTTTTAACCTGGTGGAATGTCTGGCTACTTTCTGAAGAACTGACAGCCCAACAAGAAAATAAAATACCTTTATTATAACCATCCGAGCAGTAAAGGAATAATTTTAAGGACTCGTTTCATGATTCCTGAGGAGTGCTACATGACTGACAATACTGTTAGGAGATTTTGAATGGGGCCCAGTGAAGCAGGCAAGTTCAGTAAAGACATTCATAGTGTCTCTGATTTTCAGTTTAAGACATTATCACTAATAAAAAGGGAAAAAAAATCTTATCTTTGCTATTCACCACCATTATATAAAGAAATTGCTCGATACACTCACATATCAAATAAACTTAAATGCTTCTGAAAATGTGAAAAGAGAAAAATTTCTGTGTTTAACCAGTATACATTTTACCAGTACTTTTTTTAGAAAATGGATTGCATCTACAGAACAGAAAATATTTGGACAATTTTATAATACTGCATTTAGACTACCCTTTAAATGGTCATTGAGAGGAAGGAAGACACTTGTTGCTAGGACATGGGCTTAACTGCTGTAATTCCTTAGTGCAATAGTGTGTAAGGTCCTCATTTTTTTTTTTAGATATCCCAGCAAGGAACTTTCAAGATTTGCACATCTGTTGCTGACAAATATGACTGTGGCCAGGAGTCTTTGCAGCGATTTGCAAACATGCAGTTTAACAGGAGTCTTCTCTCTGAGTGTGCCTACTGTCAGGGCACACTGTCAGGGCAACAAATCCGTTGTTGTTTTGTTCCTTGTAGTTTTGACTACTAATAAAAGCATTCATTTCGAAATTTCTACACAAAGGTCAGCAGTCATGAGATTTACCAGAAAGAGGGAAAATGTCAAGAAATATTGAAATTATTGTCAGAATGTTATACTAAAGAATAGCTTAAAAAAGAGGGAAATACATTCAGTTGTTCTGTTTACTTACTGTTAATTGTAGCATTTCAAAAGTTCTAGTACAGTACACTATGCTGTGTACATGAGTAGTCATTTTTAAGTGATCAGTGATACAAAGAAATGAAATATGATTTATTTTTCTTTGGAAGTGAACAGTTCAAGAATGAACACATTATGTAATCCTAACACATTTTAGACTGTATTAGGCTGTAAAATTTATTTGACACTTACACAACCTACATTAAAAATGGGGATGCATACACCTCACATTCTGAAGAAAAAATTGTTGCATACAGGAATCTAATACATATCCTTTACCTGCTTAAGTACCTGATTCAATAGAAAAAATATGCTTTGGATATATGAATACCAGTAGAGGATACTATAAAGAAAGTATGAAACAATATAAGTGGAAAAGAGTGTTTTTCCACTGAATTAGTGAAAGGATTTTCAACTGCTTTGAATTCTTTTATGAAAGCTTAATTCTGTTTCTCTACTTATTTTTGTTCTCAGCTGTGCATATTTAATCTTAATATGTCTAAAGTACTCTTTCCAAAACAAACTCTTTATAGATACAGAAAATATTATCTTTTTCTACCATCTGAACGGTCCAATACAGGATATGTCAGTTGCTCTGCCACTGAGCAAAGCCAACAGCTTTTAATTACTAGAAAAAAAATTCTTCAGGAGGTGGTATCAATGCATGAATGCAATGCAATATAATGAAGGAAGTGGAGCAAAATAAGAACCATACAGATGCTGCAGGAAAATTCACAAATGAAAATAACTTTATTGCCATTCGCTCATGTCTGCTGCCAGCTATTCAATCCCCTGATATGAGAGAGACAAAAAAGGGGGGACAGTTTCTTTTTTCTGTAACAGCCATCTTGAACCGACCCACAGCAGCATGGCAGAAACAACACAAGGAAATTCCTTAAGGAAAAATAAAATCCAAGGGGGAGAAAAAACCCCACAACAGTAACCTCTCTCCTATATTAACACTAGTACATTACTCACAGCTGCAGTTTTTAACGAGGTTCATTCTTCCCCTCATTTCCATCCCTCTTCCCTCTTTCTACAAGACACAGAGAATGACCATTAGGTTTTCAATTAGTTTGCACAAATATCTCTTACTTGATCTTCCTCTGTCTGCCTTCATAATGTTACATGAGCATTCTTGCTCATGTGAATTATGTCCTCTGCTCTGTCATCTCAAGCTTACTAGTTTTGTTATAGCTTTATTGCATGAAAAGAAAGAATTCATGTTTTTTCTTCTGTTCCTTCTTTGTACTTGCCTGAATGTTTGAAAGTGAGTTAGCCATTATGTTGAACAATTTGGTTCACAGAAAAAAACCCAAACAAATATGAGCCAAATATGCTCAGCTAACATACTCAGCATTTGAAAGTTCAAAACAGTTTAAAATACCTCTGTCCTTCAAGCAACTCATTACTGACACTATCAGTGGCACAAAAAGTTTTCATGTGGAGTTTCAATCTCCTTTATTCAAACATAGGTAGACAAAAAAACACACTTTATCCTTGCTGCTGCCCACATGCTTGAACAACTGACAATATAAAACAGAACTTGGGGGGAAAATTCATTGAAAAAAAACTTAATTTAAATTGAAATTTGCGATCATAGGTTCCAAGAGAGGTGCTTTCTTAACCATACACAGAGCATTTTGTTTCCTCCAAAAATTACTAGAGAAGTTCTATTAAAAGTATATGTAATAAGAGATGTTGTTGTGTTAACAGATAAAGTTTTCTGCTAAAAGCAGTGTAGCTATTAGACCACAGAAAAATTACTTTGATGGGGAAAGTCTTACAGACATAGCTCCTCCACTCAGACATTGTGTTAAAATGCCATCTCTATTTTTCTGCACTGAAAGCATAAAAGTGAACCAGCTTGTACCTCATTATATGATTTCAGAGACTATTTTTTTACAAAATCCCTATAATATAAAATAAATTAATCAGTCTTTTTTCTTCTTTTTTTCTAAAGGTCAGTTAGTGATTGATTGGGCTCTATGTGGGGCAAATGGCTATAGAGCTTGCTTTTAAAAGATTTAGATTTGCCAACACTTATCCCAGTAGTTTTTTTTATAACAGTCCTCTATTATGTATCAGTAGTAAATTAGGAAATAACTTCTGTACTCTTTGCAATATGTTATAAATGATAGCGGGAAGACTAAACTATCACTATACAGTGTATGCAGTATCCACAAAGACAGTGATTTTTTTATTCTAAAATAGTTTTCAATCTAAATTGACTTAGATGCCCAAAAAGCATCAGAAATTCATCATCATTACTGCTTCCCTGTAGGGGAACTGAAGGACAATGTCCCAGATCCACAAAAGGATGCATCACATCAGAGACTATTTGGAAACAATTGCCTGATCTCTTTGAAGATGTAGGATGCCTACCAGAACATTGCAAAATGGGTGTGTTTGCAAATACAGAGACAGCAGTGAATATACCAAAATAGTTGTACTTAAGAACAGTGTCCAAGGTAGCATGTGTAACATCACTGAAAAGTCAAGAGGCAACTGGCATTGATTAACTGATGTAGTAGAAAAGAAAGACACCAGCTGATCCACATATGTGACGATTCATGAGATGCAAGCAACAATGCAGTGTACCTACTTTACCTTTTGGCAGGCAGAGTATTTATGTACTGGATGCTCAGCCTGAATATTGCCAGCTCAGGCTCACATGAGAAAATGGTCTCTTGAATGTCCTTTGCATAGCTTATGCACAAGAAATAGTCAAAAAAATAAGGGAAAAATACTATAATATTAACTAACGGGTATTGAAATTGTTGTTAGGGTCTTTCTTGCACTAAACAGGAGTGGTGTAATAATAGAAATCTGATGGTATCATTCACCAGCAACACACGCAGACTGTATCACAACAGAATGCAAGTTCATTTTGAGCAATTCCCGCTATTAGAATCAGGAGGCATCAGATTTGACCTGAATGAAGTGAAACATCCAAGCAATTTAAAGCCTTTCCTCAAAAAGTATTAGAATCCATGCTTGACATAATTTAGCCAGAGATTTTAATAGTGAGATCAGCCAAATTGTATGATGGTTATAAGAGCTGAAGAAACAGAATAAAAAATGTTTAGCATTAATTTGGATAAAACTCTCCCCCCAAACATGAACTGTCACCTCAAAACCAAATGACAATAAAACAACACAAGAATTGTTGCAAGAAGGAAACCCACTGACCTCAAAATCAATGACAGCACTGAAATAAAATTAAACTGAGAAAAAAAAAGTATTATTTGACACTGTTGCAGAAATCTCATGGGTACAGTATGCACCTTGCTTGGATGCCAAGTACAAGCTGGAACAGATCACAACTCCTTTGAGAACATTCCTGACAACCTGCTACCTTCTGCACTGGCAAGTCCGCAGTGCAAGCCTGCAAAATTATAGAGGTCTGCTGTGAAAGCAATACAGAATCCCAGAAGACAAATTCCTGTAGCAGTTTCTCTTGCACCATTTCACAGAAGGACAAAATATAAAAAAAAATCAGTCAGATGAACAGATGCCTGTGATATTAAAACATTTGCCAAGTGTTTAGCCACTAGAACAACATTCTCTGAACAGGACTAATAAAGTACAGAAAGCCCATGGAAAAGGTTGGTCCCCAGACTACCAGAAATTAGTGGGGTAAAAGAATGGTATGTGAAGAATAGATCAGTTCTAAGAGAAGATATATTGCTGATCCTAAAGTTTACATTTACTGTCAACCAGTATAACACAGTAACACAGTGCAACAGATGGGCACAATTCCCATGCTCTCATGGAAGCACAGAAAAAGGAAATGGACAGGTTGTTATAAAGCTCAGGAACAAAACTGAATGCTGCTGGCTCCAGATCCCAACACAATTACAGCCAACCCAGGCCTACTCATGAAATGATACTGTGACTGTAGCTACAAAAAGTAAAGTTCCAGGTGTGGAACTTAGCATGGAACAAGCAAGCACACAAACATCCTCATGAAGTTATTGAGCAGGAACATCAGTGATAACTACTCCAAACAACCTGTATTTACGGGAGGGATATGTTGCAGCTCTTGGCAGTTAAACAACAAAACCACTGTTCCTTTAAAAAGAGAAATGAGAAATGCCTCTGATACAGCTTTGCTGTCAGTGTCTGTGCAGATATTCTGTGTTGAGACTGCTGACATCATCATATGTCTTTGAAAAGCCTATTACTTAAGCCACTTTAGTTTACCGCATGTTGTGTGGAATTCAATTGTGTTGAGTTATACAAACAAAGGAATAAGTACTAAGAGAAAAAAAATACACAAATATTTTGACCTTATGTAACCTGATTCTTTGCATGTAAGATTTATTTTTCTTCAATATCTATGATAAAACTCCAAACCAAAAAACACACCCCTCCCCCCAGAAAAATGTAAAAAATGGCCAAGAAATATTTTGAAAAAACTAGCAAATTAAATGTCAGTAATTCCCAATGCAGGTAAGGGCAACAGATGCCAATTTGATTAAGTCATAAAGACTTATGTGAAAACCAGAAGGCCTTAAAAAAATTATAAACAAACTGCTAAGGACTCAAAGATCTATAAAATCAGAGCAAATTAAATATCTAATCAGTAGAGTTTAAAATAAAAATTCCAACTCAATATGAATTCCACAGGACAGTTCCACAAATGTTAAGGAGTTCTTCAAATTTATGGGCAGTAAAATGGTAAATAAAAGACCATTTGTCCACTAATGGGAAACTTGGGAACTGATGCTTGAAGATGTTAATTGATGTGTAATAGCAAGCTAATTGTACAAATAAAGCATAATCCTTGTATTGAGTGTTTTGCAAAATACTCTTTTTAAGATAAAGGAGTGCTTTAAACAATAGTGGATTATTCAGTGAGGACTCTAAAAGGTATCACATTACTACAAGTGAAACATCTGCAATTCTCTATTTTAGTTTCTTTTCATCCATATGTGATATATTTGAAATGTGCCTCAAAGTACACCTTTGATTTCAACCAAGCTTTAAAAACATCGGACAATTTAGTGCCATTTTTTTTGGATGTAGCTTATTCATGAATTTGTACTTTCCTGTGCCTGTTTCTAGGAGACTAGAAATTTAGTACAAGGAGGCTATCTCTGTTTTTACATAAAGTTCTAATTCTTGACCTCATTTTTTTTCTAATACAAACACATATTACACTGGTGATTCATATGCATAAGAGACTAACCTATCTGTGCCTATCCCTTTGATCAAACTCCTCCTTAGGCAGATGATTAGATTATCGTGAAGTATCAGCTGAAAATTTATAACCCATAGATGATAGCTATGAGACAAAAAAAATCATGATTTGATTATTGATGTGATTCTCAAATGCTTACAGCCCCAGGATGTGAGACCTTCCTGAATCTTCTCGCACTCTTTGTTCAAGGCTAGTAACTGTATTCGTCATAGTGATACAGATATAGCTTCACACCGAAGGCATTTTCAGATGGGATGTTCATAACTATGAAGTGTATTAACATGTATCTCATTTAATCCCTACATTTTGGACTTACTGTGTTATTTGGTTTATAACTTGTATATTTGTACCTAATTGACAATTTTATATGTCTTGGTATTTTAAGAAAAAGTAGGACTAAAAAATGCCACAACTCATTTTCCATCAGGAAAAGGGGAAAAAGGAAGAGAACATGCCATGAGATATTGCATTTATGTCACTCAGACAATTATTTCTGAAATTAACACCTTACAGTGGTAAATGCTTGACAAAGACCAGAATAGAATAGAAATCTCATCTAAGAAACCCTTAATTTCAAGAGCTTTTCAGGTAGGATCGACCATCCTTCATTATTACTGAGATCAAGTACATCTAAGCAGTCAAGAATGATCTGCTGGAACCATGTCCTGCTTCCTGTTCTCAGACTCCCTTCCAAACAGGTGGCCCTCTCCTGTGATGAAAAACAAATATTCATCCAGCATGTTCTGCTGGGTTCCAGTAAGTGCTCCTGATAACGAGAGCTGCTGACTACTACCGTTCCCTAAAATGAGATTTTTGCAATGTAAAGAATGATACAGTCCAGGAGTAATTTTTGTTACAAAGAACAGGGTTTACACAAGAATGCATGCTCTTGCTGTTCTTCAGCTAGACAATTCTCTCTACGCAGTTTCCCTGTTCTGACCCCATGGATTACTAGCTTAATATAATTTAGTGAATTTCAGAAGACGATTATAAGCCTATTTATAATTTAGTGTGTTCAGCAGACAGCTACATATGGAGACAGGTTCAGGCTACTTTGAGAAAGCTTTTTGTTCCTAATGTTTAGGAAAAATATTATTAAAAATTAATCAGATTTGGACAAAGAATATTCAGGTTTAGATCTAATCATTAATGTGGCCTCAACATCACATGTAGTTTGTGGGCTAGATTTTGTCTGATGATTCTTGTTTACTTTTCCATAGTTGTCAGTATAACAAGACTAACTGATGGCCACACAGGCTAGATTAACATGAGGCAAGACAACAACCTTAGTCTAAGTGAAATAATGAGGGGTTTCAGATTTTTCAGCTGAGTAAACTCAGCTTTAATACATAGACTATCAGAAGAGCTAAGGGTCTTTAAATCTCTACCTGAACTTGCCTTTAATTAGATTCCAGCTTAAGCATATACAATATCCTGGTGGATATCCTAATTCAAATGGGCAGTTGGTCAAAGAAGAAACGTATGGGCTTGCATTTGATACAGTGCAGAACATCTACTGAAAAACAATCTTTTTAGAAGGCTTCTTCAGGAAAATTATATTGAAGCCAGTGTGTTCCTGACCAGGGCAATGTGAAGTTCAGGAAGTCTAGAATATAAGGAAATTGTGTACACATGAAAAATATTGTTCAAGCATTGCAACTACTTTTTAAGACACAGAAGAAAAACTTGAATGTTTTTGTTCTGACAGAAATGCACAGAGGTAAACAGTGAACAAAGATAACATCCAAACTTGATTCTCATTTAAAAATCTATTTCAATGCTGAAGCGTATCTCTATCATAATACATTGCAAAAAATGTATCTCAGCTTAGAACACTTTAAATTGTTTAGAAAAAGCCTTTCAACTTTCAGTGCTGTTCAGAAGCAAATCTCAATGCTAATTTGTTAAAAATAACCTAAATCATTAATTAGAGGTTTAATAAAATACGTGCCTATCATAAACTATCTATTAAATGTACATTAACACTTTGCATTAGCTGATGGTTTCCTCATGAGGACATGTTCCATTACTCTGATCATTCCAGAATTCTTTATGCTCTTTTCATTTTTTAATTTCAACTTAATTCATTTCCTATGACTTTTTCTCCTTCCTGGTAAGGTTTTTTAATGAGGTTTTAGAATTTTTAGCATCTGAATTCAAATACAGCTGAGATTTATGGAAAACTTCAATGATTATTGCTGTTGCCTCTTACAATAATATATGGATATCAAATTAGCAAAATTAAACTGCATGCTATGTTATAATAAACATTACCTGCTTTGAAGGATAAATAATAATAAATCTTAACTTACTATTTTTCTATTATTTTTTTGAGATACAACAGTGTTCCTAAAGAATATAAATATGCCATGCGGTGTGGAAGGCATACCACAAAAGACAAGATAAAGGTAGCACATGACTAAGGAAATTCCATAAAAAATGCAGTGCATGACTGAATTTTCTATGTAATTGAGCAAGATTCTCTTGTTCTCTTTAGTTAAGAGTTTCTGATTGAAGAGTTTCAGATCACAGAGAAGGTGCTGGAAATTAAAATTTCTTTCTGCACCAGAGGGCAGAGATTCATTTGCTTCAAGCTACTGATAGGAGGCTGAATGTGTACTAGATTTGCTTTGCCTGAGAATTTTTTGCTATGTCAGTTTCAAGGACATGTTTAATGTTTGCCTTTTCTATCTCTCTCGCACATCTCAGCACTGACCTGCTCTACAATGGAATGATATTGCAAATCATTGCCCTGTTCCATATCCTTCTTGTATGAAATTCATACACTCACTTAAAGCCCAACTAATCAGACTTAAAGTGAATAGAATCTGAAGAAGTCAGAGAAAAAAATGGATTTACACAGCCTGATACTTCTACTCTAGCTGTTTCACTGTGTTGTATACTCTATTCCAGTAACAGGTCTGCTCCACACAAAATGTGGCTGGTCAGCTTCAACATGTGGAATGTTTGGGATATAATACATGGCCCAATCCATTGAGTCACTGTTTTATCCTATGGTTTTGTAGCACTTTATTAGGAAAATAAATTCAATTCTTCTTAGCAAATGTAGAAATTATGGCAGGAAAATATCAGGCAGGGAGTAAATTCCATGGCTGGGAAAGAGAATTGGAGTATTCAGCCTTCTGCATTTCTTGTCTCCTGGGCCACCTGGACGTGCTGTACTTTTTATGCCATATTTGTCCAACAAAAACAATGTCATGATCCTACTCTGTAACAAAGGCTTCTGGGCACTCTCAAAAAACCCAATAATAGCAGCACTATGAAGATACAAGACACTGGTATATAATGCTTGCAGAATTATAACATGATTACCTCTCTATATGTAAATAAAGCCTTCTGACTTAGTAAAACATGGGTTGGTCTAATTCAAGCCAGCTATAAATCCCTTCAATACTGTAATCTTCCTCTTGTTTAAATAGATTTCATATGCTGAGGATTGTATCTTTCATGAACTTCAGTGCACTCTTGTACAAATCAATAGAAAAGCCCCACCCCATGTCACACACAAAATGCCTGACATAAAGCAAGTTGCCAAGAGCAAAAGAAAGACTTTAGTAAACTGCTAAGATGAGGTGCCAATCTGTCTTCCTGCAGCGAGGGAGGTGCTTCTTATCTGCTATGTCAAAGCTTGAAATACATTAGCATACTAGACACTTATATCAGCAAACTCAGCACAGGGTAGCATATGACATGTACCCACAGGTGACTGCTTAATATAATTTCCTTCATTTTCAATCAAGACATATTCTGTTTAATTTAGATAGCCGTAAGTTCTCTGCCACTGGGGCTTGTGTCAAGCTTATACATGGGATGCAGCAAGCTTTATTAGCATAGATATTAAAGTCACTCATTACAAGTGACATGGTCAGGGCAGGCAATCCAGTACTTCCACTGTGTCACCAGGTAAAACAATGTTGAACTTGATCTGCATTTCTGTATCTGAAGATATAACTACAAACAACTGGCATCACAACAGAACAAGAACACTGATTTAAATGTTTATATGTATTTGTGCTGGTAGGTTTACCTGTAGAGATATTAAATGTTAAAAAATAGCTGCCTACGTATTTCTTATACTTGTCTGTATTCTTCCTTACTGAAAAAGAAAAGTAGCTTCCTTATTCATTGCAAATCTCCTCACCTCATCCAAGAAGCTTTGCTGTCATTGTGTACCACAGCAGCAGCAACACACCACAGTCAAGATTAGGAACATATTAACTTTGTACTTTACAAACATTAAATGCAAATAGTGAGAGGCAGTCCTGGCCTTAAAAAGCCTACAATTTCACTGAACAAACCAGATAAATAGGTAGGAGAGGAACAAAGAATCAAAGGGGTGAAGTGATGTGCTTGAAGTTACAAAACAAAGTAAATCCAAAGCAATAAAAGAGCCTTCAGGTCATCTAGTTCCCCATCACTAGGCAATTATGTCCTCCCTCATCCTGAAATAAAAATCGGTTTCTGCTTCTTGGAGTTAATGCCATCAAAACACCATTCTCCAGCTGTTGCTGCCACTTCTTTGTGTGGCAAGAACAAAAGTTCTTCTGTAATGTCTGACAAATGGAGAGTTTGAGGACCCCCTTGGTTAGTGGGGTGGACACCTGCATATTTTATAGCACCTTCTAAGAGCAGGAGACAATATTTGTGGAGACTCCTGAAGAGTGCTTGGAACCAAAGGCCTGAGCTACAGAGCCCCAAACCAGAGGATTAGCAATCACTAGCCATAATAGGTTGTCCACATTTCATGTTAACAGAAAAGCACTTGAAAGTTTTTTAAAATAAGCTACTTTCCTTACCAAACTCTCTTTAAAGTCTAAGAGTTTATGTTCCTGCAATAGTCTCCAAATTCAACACTTCTCTTACAATGTTACACTCAATGTCTTGATTATGACTGTTATATATGTATATGTATAAAGCCAAGAATCTATTGTTACTAATAATTGCAGTCTTAAAAGTCTAATTATTGTCTCAGGAGGACTACAAGGATGTTGCAAGGTCATGCAGAGAAAAAATTAGAAGGGCTAAAGCCCAACTAGAACTTAAATTGGCCAATTCTGTGAAAGATAATAAAAAAATGTTTCAAAATATATATACAACAAAAGGAAAGCCAGGGACAATCTCCATCTTTATTGGATGCAGGAGGAAACATAGTGACAATAGATGAGGATAAGGCTGAGGTACTTAATGTCTTCTTTGCCTCAGTCTTTAGTAGTAAGGTCAGCTGTTCTTCAGGTACCCAGCCCCCTGAGCCAGAAGGCAGGGATGAGGAGCAGAACAAAGCTCCCATGATCCAAGAGGAAACGGCGAGTGACCTGCTCAGCCAATTAGACATACACAAGCCTGTGGGGCTGGACAGAGTCCACCCAAGGGTGCTGAGGGAGCTGGTGGAGGTGCTCACCAAACCCCTTTCTATCATCTTTCAGGAGTCATGGATGACTGGGGAAGTTCCACTTGACTGGAGGTTGGCAAGTGTGATGCCCGCTTACAAGAAGGGCTGGAGGGAGGATCTGGGGAACTGTCAGTCTGACTCTGTGCTAGGGAAGATCATGGAGCAGATTATCTTTAGTGCCATCACACAGCACATTCAAAACAGCCAGGTGATCAGGCCCAGTCAACATAGTTTTATGAAAGGCAGATCCTGCTTGACTATCCTGATCTCTTTCTATGACAAGGTGACCCACTTAGTGGATGAAGGAAAGGCTGTGGATGTTGTCTACCTGAACTTTAGTAAAGCCTTTGACAACATTACCCACAGCATTGTGCTTGAGAAACTGGCTGCCCATGGCCTGAACAGGCATACTCTTCGCTGGGTAAAAAAATGGCTGAATGGCCAGGCCCAAAGGGTGGTGGTGAATTAAGTCAAATCCAGTTGGAGGCCAGTCACAAGTAGTTGGTCAGGGCTCAGTGTTGGGGCCAGTTCAATTTAACATCTTTATCAATGACCTGGATGAGGGGATCGAGTGCACCCTCAGGAATTTTTCAGATGACACCAAGAAGGCTCTACTGAGGGACCTGGACAGGCTGAATCAATGAACTGAGGCCAATTGTATGAAGTTCAACAAGGCCAAGTGCTGGGTCCTGCACTTTAGTCACAACAACCCCATGCAACACTACAAGCTTGGGGAAGAGTGGCTGGAAAGCTGCTTGGCAGAGAGGGATCTGGGGATACTGGCTGACAGCTGACTGAATATGAGCCAGCAGTGTTCCCAGGTGGCCAAGAGGGCCAACAGCATCCTGGCTTGTATCAAAAATAGTGTATCAAAACTAGCAGGACATGGAAGTCATCCTTCCGCTGTACTGGGCACTGGTGAGGCTGTACCTTGAATATTGTGTTCTTTTTTGGGCCCCTCACTACAAGAAGGACATTAAGGCACTGGAACGTGTCCAGAGAAGGGCAACGAAGCTACTGAAGGGTCTAGAGCAGAAGTCCTATGAGGAGAGGCTGAGGGAACTGGGGCTGTTTAGCCTGGAGAAAAGGAGGCTGAGGGGAGACCTTATCAGCCTCTACAACTGCCTGAAAGGAGGCTGTAGTGAGGTGGGCATTGGTCTTTTCTCCCAAGTAACAAGTGATAGGATGAGAAGAAATGGCCTCAAGTTGCATCAGGGGAGGTTTCAACTGGATATTAGGAAAAATTTCTTCACCAAAAGGGTTATCACGCACTGGAACAGGCTTCCCAGGGAAGTGGTCAAGTCACCATCCTTGGAGGTATTTAAAAGATAGGTAGACGAGGTGTTTGGAGACAGGGTTTAGCAGTGTAAACATATGGTTGGGCTCAATGATCTTAAAGGTCCTTTCCAAACAAATGATTTTATGATTCTATGATTCTCCGGCTACTTAGAGAAATTGCTGTGGTGGCTAAAACAAGTAAAACAAAGATGCAGGCTGGTCAAGAAAATTTCAGACAAAGCCTGACAAACCTCATTCATTGTTATTCATTAGAAATCTGTATTGGGTGTAACTGTCAAAGTTTTGATACAGAGGTTGGGACTGCAGGGGTGGCCTCTGTGGGAAGAGAGCAGGGCTGCCCCATGCCGGACACAGCCAGTTCCAGCAACCTCTGCAACAGACCCACTGCACGACACAACTGAGCCCATCAGCCATGTGTGGTGCCTCTGGGAAAACATGCAAGAAAGAGAAAAAAACACAAGACAGATAGAGGAGGAGGGGAAAGAAAGGAGTGAGAAGCAACAGAGAGAACACCAAGGTTGAAGGAGGAGGTGCTCCAGGCACTGAAGCCAAGATTTTCCTGCAGCCCCTGGAGTACCCATGCCAGAGCAGATGGATATGCCTGAAGGAACTGCCATCTGTGGAGAGTCTATGCTGGAGCAGAGGAAAGGGGTGAGTGGGAAGGAACATCAGAGAGAAACCACTATAAACTATGCACCCTGCCATCACCCTGCACTGCTCAAAGCAGTGAGTAGAGGAGTTAGAACTGAAGGGGTAAGAAAAGGTATTGCTTTAATGTTTACCTTTTTGTTTCTCACTACCCAAACCCATGTTAAATAAGTAAGTTTTCCCCAATTCAAGTCAAGTCTGTTTTGCCTGCAACAATATTTGCCTTATTCTCCTGTCTTAGCCTTGACCCATGAGTTTACTGGTTCCTGGTTTGGTTTTTTTTTTCTGATTTCTGTTCCACTTGGCGGGGGGGGGGGGGGGGGGTGGAGCGAGCAAGCAGCTTGGTGTAAGTTTGGCTGTCAGCCCAGGCTAACCCACCACAAAAGCCTGTGGCCGGTTTCTAACAATGGCAATATTGTATTACAGAGCTGCATCCATACATTGTCAGAAATGAAATATACATCTATCTAAAGATGTAAAACAAGGAAGCAAAATTTGAGTTTCTGATTCCTCTGGAACTATTCCAGCAATGTTCCCTATAGACATTTACACAAAATAACCCATCACTGGTTTCAAATATCAGCAGACACACAGAATCTCTTGTTGTCCCTTCTCTTCATTCTTGACCTATAGGGGAGGCCCCATATTTCTGCTGGGTTCTATTATCAGTGATATCTCTGCAAAGAAATGAAATCACTACTGAAAGCCTACGAGGAGGCACCATGTTTTAAGTGTAAAGCAAGCTACCCTATTTCCTTATTACACTAAAATCACTAGTCTATTGTTACAATTGTAGAATAAAATGAAGTAATTAAGATAACAGGTATTGCTTCACTTTTCTTTTAAAATTATTTTTGAATGTGAATTTTGACTATGTTATTAGCCTTTTTCATGTTACTCACAGGGGCTTCTCTTGGTTCCAGTGTCCTACAATTAATAGTTTTGTCTTCAGATATCTATTTAGGCCTGCACATGTCACTCTTCTTTTAAATATCACTGCACATTTTTCATAATATTGATGTGTTACAGTAAATATTATTCACAATATTTAGCATCTGTTAAAAAAAAGAAGTCTATCTTGAAACTTGCCACTTTGCTCTACATTTCAGTAAGTGTTTTTTCTCAGTTTTATGAAGACCACTGAAATTCTGTATACCATCAAGGGCTGTTTCTTTCATGCCCAATACATAATTCTGTAGTAGATATTATTTAATCCATTAACACTTGTCTTCTCTAAAAGTACTGTAATAAAAAAACAACCAAAATATATGTATTGGATATATGTGGTGACATTTTGGTAGTATGGGGGCTACAGGGGTGCAGAAGCTGCCAGAAATCCGAATCCAATAGAGTCAATGCCAGCCGGTGCCAGATGGACCCACTGCTGGCCAAAGCCAAGCAAATCAGTGACAGTGGTAGCACCTCTGGGATAACATATTTAAGAAGGGCAAAAACCCCTGCACAACATCAACAGCAATTGCAGCCTGAGAGAGGAGTGAGAATATGTGAGAAAGACAATTCTGCAGGTACCAAGGTCAGTGAAGGGCTAGGAGGGGCTCCAGGCACCAGAGCAGAGATTCCCCCGCAGCCCCGGGTGCAGCCCACGGTGAGGCCGGCTGTGCCCCTGCAGCCCAGGGAGGCCCACGGGGGAGCAGATCCCCACCTGCAGCCCGGGGAGGACCCCATGCTGGAACAGTGCGTGGGGGGCTGTCTGCCATGGGAGGGAGCCTAGGCTGGAGCAGGGGCAGAGGGTGAGGAGTCCTCCCCCTGAGGAGGAAGGAGCAGCAGGGACAGCGTGGGATGGACTGACCTCAGCCCCCATTCTCTGTCCCCGTCTGCCACTGTGGGAGGCAGCAGAAAAAATTGGGAGTAAAGTTAAGCCTGAGAAGAAGAGGGCTTGGGGGAAGATGATGTAAGATTCCGTCTTTATTTCTCATTATCCTACTCTGATTCGATTGGTAATAAATCAAACTGATTTCCCCAAGCTGAGTCTGTTTCACTTGTGATGATAATTACTGAGTGATCTCCCCCTGTCCTTATCTCAACCCAGGAGCCTTTCATTCTATTTTCTTTCTGCTGTCCAGCTGAGGAGGGGAGTGATAGAGAGGCTTTGGCAGGAAACTGGCATCCACCCAGTGTCAACCCATCACACAAAGAAAAAAACTAATGTCTGCAGTCCAGTCCTATTTAGTCAGGGTACTGTGGAGTATGAAGATTTGTGATGTGTCAATTAGCCTCTAAAATTCCTTACTGCCTGTGAATCGTTTCAAGGAATTAGGGTATGTTGGAAATGTAAAAGGAAAAGGAAACCTGAGAAGGGTTGAGAAGCTAAGTGAGATTTACAGGCAGGGGAAAGCTGTACAATTCTTAATTATTTTTTTTTTCCCTAGGTACCCCTTCAGGCCTAGTTTTATTAGCTAAACCCACGTTTTTTCTTCCATGCCTTCTTTCACCCTTCCAAAAATGACAAACAAACAAAAAGTACTGAAACCTCACAAATAGTTCTCACTCCTTTTGCTAAGGAGAAGGGTAAGCACTCTAAGGAAGGTAAGTCCTCTAGAGCTTGACCATCTTCCTTCTTGATCTGAATATCTGGGTTCAGGTGGCAAGTACTAACCTGATAACTTGAAGAGCTTTTCATTACCCAACAGTGGACTGCCAACAGTGATGCTCATGGACTTTGTAGCTCTGAAAGTATCTTTATCATGTAAATTATCTACAGGGTAATCGAATCAATAAAAGAAATCTTATTTTTTTATTCTCAAAGCACAAGCTTCATTGTGGTTATTCACATGTTTATCTTAAAGCTTGTGAAACATCTTTTGTCAGATCAGAATAAAGTTATAATGCCTATAGTATGTGCACACACACAGAGGAGTATATGTATATTGACATTATTACCAAATTATAAATAACATCATTTTTTAATTATGCCATTGTGTATTTGGAAATACAAATATTTTAATACTATATGAAACTTATAGATGGCCAGTTTGAGACTCTAAAAAAAGAAGAATAAAAATTTTTAAGACAGGTAATTTAGTTGCCTAAAGTTTAGCTTACTTATAAGCTAAATTTATTTATACACTTTTAAATTTGGCTGCATTTTTGAAAGTCCCTCAGATGATAATGAAACTTAATAATTCTGTATTCAAGGTATAAAGTATTTTTTTAAGATATGCTTCATGGTCAGATAATCAGCTTTAAAAATAATTGGGGAACCTTCATCAAGTCATGATACCAAGATCCCTTGTCTCCCTGAGACAGAAACAGGAACAGCCACCATGAAAAAAAAAAAAAAAAATAAAAGGGATCCTGTATCCTCCACCTGCCAGATTGAAGGCAATACCTTAAAGGAAAGGAGTGAATGGAGGCAAGTCCACACAGGCAGGCGTACCCCCTCCTTGCCCACCTCATCTTCCCAGGTGCCTCTCTACAACAGGTATGAGGCTCTGGACGTGGAAGGCCAGCCAAAATATGATGTGGATGATGGTCCATCTACACCAGGGCATGTCACCAAGATCAGAGAGGCCTACCCCTGTATCATGACTACCTCCATGAGAAATAAAAGACAGGTTATAGTTGTAGGTGACTCCCTTCTGAGGGGAACAGATGGTCCAATATGCCAGACAGACCCTCTTGTTAGGGAAGTCTGCTGCCTCCCTGGGGCCTGGGTTAAAGAAATCACTAGGAAACTTTCTAGCCTGCTACAGCCCTCAGACTGTTACCCATTACCGCTCTTCCATGTTGGTGACAATGAAGATACAATGCATAGTTCAAGGGCGATCAAAAGAGATTTCAGGGTCTTGGGTTGGTTTGTAAGGGAATCTGGAGTACAGATTATGTTTTCCTCTCTCCTTCCAGTTGCAGCAATGACACTGGAAACAACAGAAGTCTATTAACACATGACTCTGTGGCTGGTGTCACTGCCACAGTTTGGGATTTTTTGATAATGGGATGACCTACACAGCACCAGGCTTGCTGGTGTCAGATTGGGTTTACCTTTCTCAAAGTGGGAAGAAATTCTTTCCTCACAAGCTAGTGGGACCCACTGACAGAGCTTTGAACTAGACTTCAAGGGGGAGGGGGATAATATCAGGCTTGCCTGTAACAAGCTGTGGTATGACATGTCAAGGTTAAAGGGACAGGGTGCTAGCAAGGACCCTTGGCCTTTTGCTCTGAGATGTGCTGGCTACATTGCAGCACATTTTCAGTCTTACAGAGAAGAACTAGGGGTTCCTGAGGTAATAGGAGGCAACAGGGAAACACCAGTGAAATACCTCAAAGGAATTAAGGGGTGTTCCACTAAGAAGCTGGCATGACCAACAGCCCAGCTAAGTGTCTCTACACCAATGCATGCAGCACGGGCAACAAACATGAGGAGCTGGAAGCCACCATGCTGCTAGAAAACTATGACCTAGTTGCCATTACTGTAACTTCGTGGGACAAATCCCATGACTGGAGTGCCGCTATTGATGGCTACAGGCTGTTCAGAAGGGACAGGTGAGGAAGGTGGAGGGCTTGCCCTCTACATCAAGAAATGGATACAGTGTGAAGAGCTGTCTCTGAACAATAGCCACAAGGAGATTGAAAATTACGGGTAACAATCAGAGACTGGGGCAACAAAGGGAGCCTTGTGGTTGGTGTCTATTATGGGCTGCCCAATCAACATGGAACTGTTGGAGCAGGTCCAGAGGAGGGCTGCTAAAATGATCTGAGGGCTGGGGTACCTCTCCTATGAGGACAGGCTGAGAGAGGTGTGTTGTTCAGCCTGAAGAAGAGAAGGCTGCAGGGAGACCTTATTGTAGCTTTTCAGTACATAGAGGGGAAAAAACTTTTTAGCAGGGCCTGTTGCAATAGAACAAGGGGTAATGGTTTTAAACTAAAAGAGGGTAGATTCAGGCTAGATATAAGGAAGAATTTTTTACAATGAGGGTGGTGAAACACTGGAGCAGGTTGTCCAGAGAGGTGGTAGATGTCCCATCCCTGGAAACTTTCAAGGCCAGGTTGGGTGGGACTCTGAGCAACCTGGATCTAGTTGAAGATGTCCATGTTCATTGCAGGGGGGTTGGACTAGATGAGCTTTAAAAGTCCCTTCCAACCCAAACTATTTTATGAATGATTCTATGATTGTATGATTTGCGTTACCCATAATGGACAAACCTACTCCAGCCCCATTCCTTAAACTTACCTTCTTTTCCACAAAGGGATATCACCATCTCCTGTCTGAATTTTCTTGTTGTCTGAAATTAGCTTTGTAATATCTGACAGTTACCTTGGGTAATGCCAGATGATTTTACACCATTTTAAATGTCAGGGCATTTGGACCATGATGTAGAGATAATTGAGCACACATATTGTTACAGTTCATTCTTTCAGGAAAGTTATTTGTGCATATGCAGCTGCAAGGGTAGAAAAAGACATATTTTCCTGCCTGTTTAAGTATATAACAAAAGACTCCTTAAAAATGGCATAAGTACTCTAGGATTCCTTTATGTAGCTGATATAAAGCAGCTAGATCCCAGTAAACGGTACTAACAATATTACCTAACAATTATCTTCATTTTACCTAACAATTCTCTTGATTTAAAATGGAGACTCAGTTTTCTATCTGCAGCAGAAAAAAAGAAAAATAGTTCAGTACCTTGTTCTAGACATAGCTGCATTTTTCTTTTCTTCTAGGGACAAAATGCTTATCTGCACACAAGATGAATTGTTTCAAAATCCTTTCTCAGGTGTGAATCTAGAAATGTGCGGTGATAGCTCTGGTCACAGTTAGAAACTTGTATTCCCCATCCTGCTCTGCAGTTCCCTCAGAAATCGACATGTTGGCAGATGATTCCTTCGGTCAGGCAGCAGGTTCTTCCCTCATTTGTTCCTGCTGGATATTTAATCCTCTTGTCAGTTAGAACAATTGGATGTGCTCTTGTCCCTTTTCCCTTCGTGATAGAAGGCAGTCAGCTTGCCAAATTAATTTCCCTCATCTGACTTACTTTCTAATTTTTGTGGTCAGATGTGTAAGGGAAATGCAGAGCTGAGTCCTGTTAAGACTAAGCAAGTCCTCTTTTTCTCTGCACTTTTAGACAGAAAGGCCAAGTCCTGTAGAAGTGTACGTGTGTGTGTGTGTGTGTGTGTGTGTGTTTGTTTGTTTTCCCTAAGCAATTCAAAGCCGTGGCTAGGTCACTGTGTATTTAGAAGTACATGTTACCAGATACAGACTTGGTTCTTCCTCCCCAGAGCTTTGTGCAGCAAAATGTATGTACAGTGTTTCCACCAGTCAAAATTTGCTGTCCATTCTGCTGCAGCATTTCCCATAAGCTGTGCCTTGAGGCTCTTGGCAGCTAGGACTTCTGTTCTAACACTCATCCCTCTGGTTCTGGTTAAGCAGCTTACTATATGCATTAAATCCATACTACTAGAGTCTCCTAAAGGTCTGCTAAACATCCCTTCTTGATATTTTGTTTTTCTTTCAAATGCAGTAACCAAAGAAGAAGAATTGTTCTAAGCAGTCTAACTGAGCTCTCTGGTTACTGAACATGCAGGTACATTACTTTAAAAAGCAGCTCACAGATGATTTTAATTATTAATCAATGAAAGAGTTATTGATTGGATATTCTTCTTTATATGAGAGTTGACTAAAGTGTGCCAAAAATTTACTGAGTATACAGTCTGATGAAACCCAGAATGATATGGATGCTGAATAATGAGTATGTTGTATAAAATTCAATCAGATCTAGTCAGCAATGTCTTTGAAATATCAGAGACAACTAGTCTCTGCCTCCCACTGGATTCCTATATAGGGACCATGGGTTTCAGATTCATAATTCTGCTCTGCGGCATTTGGGCAAAGAAACTGGCTAAAGCTCAACAGCTGAAAATGAGGAATTCTCATTTTTTGCTGATGCCAGTGCTACATTCTAAATACCAATTCAGCTAATAAAGATTATACTTCAAGTTATGGGTGATAGGAGAGAAATAAAGAGGGAAAAAAAGGTTTCATCCAGTGTGAGAAAAGCCAGATCATCAAGGTATATTTCAAAATCTGCAGTTAAGAGTATCTGCTTCTCCAGTCAGCATTATACTCAAATCATTTGAGTATCTGCAACTATTTTTGTCAATGCTTTTTGTGAGAAATCCAGATATTTTCTGTGATACATTAAATATTTTCTGTAGATCTCCTTAATAAATTAAAAAATTTTAAAATTACAGAAAGTGGGGTTTTCCTGAATATTTGCAGTATGTCTGTGAACAAGATATCTCTGAAATATACAAAAGTCATGTACAGTGTCCTGGTTTCGGCTGGGATGGAGTTAATTTTCTTCACAGAAGCTAGCATAGTGCTGTGCTTTGGATTTAGTGCTAGAAGAATGTTGATAACACGCTGATGTTTGTAGTTGTTGCCAAGTAGTGCTCAGACTGCTCAAGGACTTTTTGAGCTTCTCCTGCTCGGCCAGGGGCATAACAAGCTGGGAGTACAGCACAGCTAGGACCCAAACTGTCCAAAGAGCTATTCCATACCATATAACGTCATGCTCGGGGGGGGGTTGGTGGGTCGGTCGGTCTCAGGGAGAGCGATTGCTGCTCGGGTACTGATCGCTGCTCGGGACGGGCTGGGCATCGGTCGGCGGGTGGTGAGCAATTGCATTGTGCATCATTCATTTTGTATATTCTGTATATTTTGTTATCATTCTCATTATTACTATTCTTATTATTTTCTTTTATTAAACTGTCTTTATCTCAGCCCTCGGCTCTAACCTTTTTCTCCTTCCCAATTCTCTCCCCCATCCCACTGAGGGAGGGGGGGGAGTGAGCGAGCGGCTGCGTGGTGCTTAGTTGCCAGCCGGGTTAAACCACGACATACAGGCATGCACGTTAGGGCTTCTCAGTCTGAATCTGCCTACAGTTTTGGTATGGCAGCCTGGCTTGTGCCATATTGCTCTACCTTCTAGTGGATATGTACTTACTGGTGCAACTGGTGCATCCATCCCCATTCACCTGAGATATCATGTCATAGTCTCAGCTGAATTCAGAGAAGAAGGGATCTAGGATAAATGAAAAAGTCAGATGCTTTAAAGATCAGTTTGGTACTATGCCACCAATAAAACTTTCATAGCTCGATCCAGGTTGGTATATATTCAATTGTTAGTACTGGTTTTTTTAGAAGTAGAAAAACACATTTTAAAGGTTTTGGTTTGGGTTTTCTTTTGGTTTGGGTTGGGTTGGGTTGGGTTTTTTTCCAAGATATCCTGCTTTAGAATAGTGTTTGTGTATTTTACCTTTTTTATGAGATGGCACTCTTAAATCTCTCAGTAGTGACACAGGCTCTGGGACTTGCTTCAGAAAGCTTCTGCAGAGGCGGTAACTCTGCACTTCCATTCAGAGAGCATCCAAAATGCCAGATTAGGCACCGTGACACCTCTGCTGGCATAAATGACAATCCACATGACTAAAATAGGGTTTTCTCTGGTTTTATGCAGTATAAAAAAAACCCACATATGAAACAAAATTATTATTTGTACTCTAAATCCGAGCAAAAATAAATAGTTGTGAAACCAGAAAGAAAATGGGTATACTTTTCCAACCTAGAGATGGGTGACTAAACCTCAGAAAGGAGAGAAGGGTAAAACATCAAAAATAAATTATTCTTGTCTACTTTGAATAGCTATCTGTTAATTGCTGAGGCAGTCTTGAGTAATGCATCCAGCCTGGGACATTAAAGTTTGCGTGAAATGTAAACACCTTATAAAGAAAGACAATAATACTAGGGTGCTTAAAATGAGAGCTCAGTGGGGAATAGTTGAAGTACTTGGTCTGGTTTAGCCTAGCTAAATAAATACCACAAAAGCAAAATGGTAAAAACTATTTATGATGGAAAAGATAAAGGAGAGTGAAGGACTTGTATTCGAGTAAGACACAAAAGTTAAAAGCTCAGTTTGATAGAAACATGGTGGGACAGTAGGAGAATTTAGAATATTCATATCCTAGAATATTTAGTGTGTTAATATCCTGAATAGAAGGCAAAAAGCAAAGCAAAACCAAGCTAAGAAAAATGAAGCATCAGGTTAGAATGTATAGGAGGACTACAGAATCTGTCTGTCTGGAGGCTGAATATAATTATCCTTCCCCTAAGGTGAGGAGGGGTGGACTGGGTGACTTCTGGAAGTCCCCTTGAAACTGTATGTCTGCTGTGCAATGAGTAAGTCAAAATTTATTAACGAGAGTGTGAATAGATGGAGGAAAACCCCTTTATCTGATGTTTCCTGACTTTTGGTAAATTTACTCCACCTTTTGGTACATGTTAAAACCTTAATAAGAGCTCGCAGTTACTGAGAAATGTGATGCATGAAGAATTAGAAGGCAAAAAAATTCAAGGCATTTCATTAATTCTGCTCATTCTTTCATGACTTTATTATTTCTTAAGGATAACATGCGGCACTTACCCCCAGGCCATAGCTCTGTGACACTGAGACAGGCAAACGGTGCTGGCCAGGACTGAGGGCTGAACTTAGATTAGCCCCGAGCAAGGGGGAGCCCCTGAGGGGGCTCCTCACAGCCCACTGCCACCCAGCTCCCTCCCCACCATCAGGCCCAGGCCCCGTGGCTCCCCCTCAGCGGGGATGGCCTGGGACCTGCTGCCAACACCTGGCCACGAGTAACTAATGAGGATCAGTAGTTGATGGTTTTGCTTGCTTGTTTGTTGTCCCTTTCACTGTGTGTTTTCTAACCCCTGGTGTGTTATGATTTAAACCTTGCAGATGGTCTACGTAGCTCCCCAAACCAGCATTTACCTGCAATCTCAATAGTGGCCTGTGCTGACAAATTGTTGAAAAGGCCAGCGTGATGAACACTGTAGAATTGCTTATGTGCAAGCAAGATAATAGAGCCTGTGTTTATCTCACTGAGTTGAAAAATTTACAGTGGAAGTTTGAACAGCTGCAGTACTTTGTTCAGTCACCAGTGCTGAATTCCTACATAAATCTTATTGAATCAAAGAAATATTGGCAAATATTTGCATTTTTAGTTAATGGACAAAAGGGATGAGCAGTGGAATGGAAATGATGCTCTGATACCTGCTGTAAGGATTCTGGGTGGCACTACTCATGGGTATAATGACAACCCACCATAGAAATATGCGATCGGTGAAGAAAAATTAATGGTATTATAACTACACAGCAAAATATGCCTTGTTATTTCCTGTTGAAAATTGAATTTAGGTTGTGTGGAAATAGATACATATCTCTTGGAACACAGAAGGAAAGACAAAGAGATATAAAGAAATAAAAATGGAAAGACAAAATGACCAGCCCTAGTATACTTACATGCGTGAAAATAAGCTATAGAGACTTATTATAACTAATTTTTTTGGGGGGAAAAAAAGGCCTGTTTTGAAATGTAATGCAGAATCTGAGAAGTGCCTGAATAATAAATATTAAAATATTTTGTTTGAAAAGCTAATTCAGAAAAAAATATTTACTTTGTCTATATTTCCTCTTGTGACAGGATGCTCAGAAAGCCAGAAAGCCTTTGCTGTTTTGCAGATCTTTGATGGAGAGCTTGGAAAGCCTGAAAGCAGCCATGTCCTGTCTCGGAGCTCTGATCTTAGACCCTAAGTTCTAACTGTAATTATATGCATATAAGCACCTTTAAACAAAGTGCCCGGGAATGTTCTGTAGCCCTGCGTCTACAGGGACATATAATGACTGCATTCACACTACTTACTCTTACTAACTTACACTACCCTAAACTCTGGATTTCCCCTGGGACACATGTGGTGAGCCAAGATAATAGGGTATTTTTAATTTTTAATTTCCATACTGTATGAAATAATGTGAGCAGTACTGCAGGCCACCAGAGTAGATCAGGTCTGGTTTTTTACAGCATTAATCTGAATGCCTGCATTGCATGCCTTGGGGCATTCAAAAGAGTATGTTTGAATCTGTAAAATATATTATGAAATAGTGATGGAGTGCCACACAAATTGGAGAGCAATAAAAATGTTAAAACTTCTCCATACCACCCTTTATATTGGTCCCTGGAATGTACATCTCCCAAACCGTCTATGGCCATTGCCTCCAAAAGTTTTAGCTGGTTTGGGCTGAAACAGTAGCAGAGAGTATAGTCAAGGAATAAACACGTTGGCACTATCAGCAGTATCGTGCCTGAGCTGCCTGTTCAGGTGTAGGAGGAGGGTCACACTATAAACACAGACGCACTTAGCTGTATCCCTTTTGGGAGTTTTGCCAAAATAATATGTTTCACTGGAATGTTTTGCCCTTCATAAGCCCAGCTTTCCAACTTACCTTTTTGTCCACTGTTAAAATGCTTATTGTTTGCTAGAAAGAGGAGCTTAGTGCTATACAGAGCAAAATAATTTCTCCAGGAACACCAGAATGCACAATGGCTAAACAAGTGGAGTGAACTGGAACTGCTGCTACAGCTTCCTCATAGGGAAACTAGGCAATGAACACAGCTGGCCAATAATACATAGATTTGCAACTAAGTTCTTTCCTAGCTGGAGCCTGATAGTCATGTTCATGCTGAGCATTGTCTTACTTATATGTAGCCCCATGCAGATAGTGAACCAAATTATCTGCTGGCATAACTTCCCTGATGTCAGTGACCTCAGGAATGTATAACAAGACTAAATCACTTCACTAGGAATATGTGCACTATTACAGACCAAAAAAAAATGACTTTAATATAGAATCATAGAATTGTTTAGGTTGGAAAAGACCTTTAAGATCATTGAGTCCAACCATTAACCTGACACTGCCAAATCTATCACTACACCATGTCCACAAGCACCACATCTACATGTCTTAAATACCTCTAGGGATGGGGACTCCAATGCTTGACAGTCCTGTCAGTGACAAAATTTTTCCTAATACCCAATCTAATCCTCACCAGGTGCAACTTGAGGCCATTTCCTCTCGTCCTATCACTTGTTACTTGGGAGAAGAGACCGACCCCCACCTGACTACAGCCTTCTTTCAGGCTGTTGTAGAGACTGATAAGGTCTCCCCTCAGCCTCCTCTTCTCCAGGCTAAACAACCCCAGTTCCTTCAGCCGCTCCTCATAGAACTTTTGCTCTAGACCCTTCAGTAGTTTCGTTGCCCTTCTCTGGACACATTTCAGTGTCTCAATGTTCTTCTTGTAGTGAGGGGCCCAAAACTGAACACAGGATTAGAGGTGTGGCCTCACCAGTGCCAACTACAGGGGAACAATCACTTCCCAAGTCCTGAGGATGAGGAAGATCTAAAGGACTCACAGCTAGCAACAGGAGTCAAGGACAGTGTTTCTATGTATGTCCCGTATCTCACCTCCAAAATTTTTCTTCCAGACAAAACATGAAGGTCCTGCAGCTGGAAGGCCTGAAAATTAGCTCAACATACAGGAAAGATAGGAGGCATAGCAAGTCAATGATGTGCTTTTGTGCTTGCAAAGAATAAACCAAATACAGATCAAAATGGGCTAGAAAGAAGGAGGAGCCTGATGTGGGGAAAGAAAGAAAGATGTAGGAATTCCTGATCTTGCGCTAATCATGCATCTGAGGCTGCTGAAGAGGTTTTTTGGAAAAAAAACCCAACAACAAAACAGTCCAGAGAAGCACTGAAGGTCTTCCACTGCAATGGATACAAATTAAATGAAAGCAGTACTAGAGACACTTTTGAGTATGCTGCTCTGCTTTATTTCCCATTTGGGAAAGAGTTAATTTTGAAAATCTTAATCCCTTATATCGCTGTAAACATCACAAAAAGAGGTAGTTGATCACAAAGGCAGAACATTCCTTCATTCTTGAAACCCTTGTGCTGTCTACTCTTGCTTACATTCAGTAACAGAATTAGAAATTAATGAAAAAGAGGTTATTACTTTTCTTTAATCTGTCAGCACATTTTTAACTGTATTGGGTTTTGCTACATGTCTTGGTAATGTAGGACTGGAAGTATCTATAGAGAGCAACTGTGTAATAAAAGTTTAATCCATAAGGGTCCACAGAACCTTACTTCCACACTACAAGCCAACAACAGGTTCAAATAACCTTATGACCTCATATTCCTGAGATGTTTCTTTTTTCCCACGCCTTTAAAGTGTGGAAAGAGGGACTGTGGACATGTTTGCAGTTTCTCCCATCAGTCTGTCAGAGCAGCATAAACTGTACATGGAGTGACAGAAGAGAAGAGAGAAAGAACGGCAGCTTTTATGGATAACAACCAATTTCTTTCTCTTCAGGAGCCCAGACTATCAGCTGAGTCCAAGCCTATAAGCACAAGCAAACACACATAATACCTGCATGATTCTACTTCATAACAGCCAGGTCTGAAGAACTTAGAATGACAGACCTTCAACAAATAATGGCAAAATATATGTTGATTCTGACCAAAATAGAAATAATAATAACCACAGCAATAACAATAATGATGAATGATGAGCTAACAATGCCAACAACAATAGTAAGAATACATCTCTACATTCTGTGTGTAATCATTGCTATAGGACTCACAAAGCTGTCAGCTCTCCTGTGGTCCAGGTCAGATCTTCATTCTTTTTCACATGCCAATCAAAAACATGGAACAAAGGATATAATAAAGTGGTACAAACAAGAGGACAATACTACTGTTCATTTTGGGGTAAGATCTGATTGTACACGTGAATAGAAAAATAAACATGATCTGGTCTAGCATTTTGGAAAGACATGAAATCCTCCAAAATTTCTCCAGCTGTATTTCTTTTAATCTAAACAGATGGCCTACTACATTTGTTTTCACAAGAATGATCAAAGCAACATTTAAAGAATATCCTGCATTTCCTGTACTATGTATTATTTTTTGCTTGGGATAAAGTGAAAGACAATTAATGAAAAACTTAACAGTTCCAAACTGTAAAAGATTCTATACAGCTACATGGTATCATTTACCCCTCTCTCCTCTATTTCAGCCTAATGCTTTGAATCTGGTTTACACTCAAATACACTTAAAATTCTGCCTCTCCAGCCAAGAGAGTAATGCAGAGCTATTTTTTTTTTTATTTGGTTGTAGATGATCCTAGCTTTAATTTTTCTCTAAAGGAGGACTCATTCAAAAAAATAAAGTTTTTATTTTTATTTTAGTAGACTTTAATCAAGGTAATGAATTTGATTTTTACTTTCATTACCCTAGCAGAGATATTACCTTGAGATGTGACTCATCATTGCAGGTCAATGTATTGCACATATGTTAAAAAAAAGTATCCATAGATACACCTTAGAACATACACTACTTTGTTTTTTTGGTGTGTAGTGTTAATTTCCTTACCAAGGAAATTTCCTTGAAACTGATTAATGCTCATTACATAACACATGCCTACATATGTATATATATGTGTGCATGTGTTTTTGTGCAGGAGTGTAGAAATACATTAAATCAATACATAGAACTCTTCCTCTTTGTCATGACTATATAATCGTTGGCCTTTTAAAAAGTAGTTTTCTAATATCTTTACCAAAGATAAATAGATTTGAAATGAAAAAAACTTGTTTTGGTTTTGGTTTTGGGTTTTGGGTTTTTTTTTTTTTAATGTGTCTATAGTTTAGAGAATGGAAGTAATTCCTGTTTGGAAAATAACATCTAGATTAGCATCTTTCATTCTTCTACTATTTTAGAACATTATTTCATACTCTTATCCTTGATATTCACTTTCAGAATTTTTTCTTCCTTTACTTTCCAGGTCTTGTAGGGTAGTGATATACATCATTTTCATATTTGTTCTCACAAGGAGAATGCATGACAACAATACAGCTAACATTATCAGTGTTTTACTTGTGGTCTCAACAATCTTTTTAAGACATGCTACCATAAAGTCCATGGCCACTGATCAGTGTTTTCAAGCAAAAATATGTTTCATAACTACAATTTCCTGTAAATGTATGTTATTTATTTAAACAGTGCACTTACCTGGGCATTTTTTTAATTACTACAACAAAAACTGAGATACAGTAGCTGTGTGTATCTCTTTATCAAATCTTTTCAAACTGTGTTACCTTCACAGAACATCTTATTCTCTTTAATTCTCTCATTCTTAATTTTGTATCATATATTTGAAAGACAATGGTACAAAGACAAAGTAAAGCAGCATTTTCAAGTTAACCAAAAAGAGATTCTAAGTTGCTTTAAAGGTCATTATATTTATCTAAATATAAATATTTTTTGTTTCAGTGCATAATTTTGTTAAGTTGAAACAGATGAAAAAAGGATCTTTTAATATTTGCACAAGACTTAATATTCTACTGTATTTCCAAACTGTAGCTGTAAAAGTTTTTTCTCCAAATTTTTACTTCAGTTATGAATCTGAATACCTTGTTATTTTTAAAGAATAATAATTTAAGATGGCATAGCTACAGATTTTATGTCGTCTGTGTTCGTAGCTGTAAATTGAGCTTGATCCTTTGACTGCAATGAAGTTATGCCAAATTGCTCCACTTTAGAATAAAAGTGAATCTGTATTTTTATTTTGTTGCTAGTTAGAAAAAAAATTACTTAAATGTTTCTATATACAGCAGCCATAAAACCTACATTCTAACTCTGCTACAGACACACAAACCCCATCACCTAGTGTCATGTAGGTAATCTCTTGGGTATCTCTGTGTCAACCGTTATCCTTGTTCATGCATACGCACTGGTAGGAAGAGTGGAAATATTTTTTTCCCCAGTGTCCCACATGAGGTGATCGTGCCATCTGATCTTTAGTAATTGAATTAGTCCCGTTTACATATCTTCATAAATTGAACTGCAGCCCTGGATAATATCACTTGATTCCTGTGATAACTGTCCTTCTGCTCTGAGAAACGTATGTGTGAGTATATTTTATTCCAGCTCTTCTAAATATACCAGTGAGATGATTTGACATGGTAAAGGATAAAATTATCATTAGAAGTTCACTCAGAATAGTCATTTTTCTTCTTTCACTGTCCCAAACTTTAGTTTCTTTTACATCCAAAATGTCTGAAACAACATTACACAAAAATACAACAGTGAAACAGAATCTTAACAGGGAATCAACTTGCAAGCTCAAAACATCTTCTTCATGCAAAATGAATAGAAGTCTATGCACAAAGGATTTTCATTGTTTCCAAACACTCATGCCCTGCCTGTGGATCTGTGGTCTGTGTGTAGTGTGTTATATTTCATGGATGATGGGAAAAAGGAGAAGAGTGGCACAGTATGTCTTCAAAGTACTTCAGAAGTTTTCCCATTAGAGCAAAAAAATTTCACACTTACTAATTTTTTTAATACAGATTTAAAAGAACATAACTTTGTTAATCTCACCCCAATTCTTTATATTAGGAATTATTGTCATCATCACTGCTCTGAAAGCTATCTTCTCAGTGAGAAAGTCTGAAAAGATCACAAATGAAAGCCTGGAGGGAGTTGGGTTTTGGTTTTTGTCTGAGTTTGGGTTTTTGGGGTTTTTTAAGGAAAAATCCGTCCATGTGTCTTGCCTCAAACAGCTTCTCATTTTTTTCCAAGGTTAAAAAAGGATGAAGCTAGCACTGGTCCATCTGCATGTAGTATAACTTATCAAAGTTAATAAAAAGCCTCATGCAGTTTCCCGACATTCTGCAATCATTATCAACTCCATTTACATTTCCCATCAGAGATGCACCCAAATGTGTGGAATTGGCAATCGTTTTTCAGAAATCTTTAAAAGTGAGATAGCCGTGTTCCATTTATAAAATGAACTTTGAAAGGCTGGCCCTGGATTATGCTTTGCATAATCAGCCTAATGGATTAAGAAGCTCATTTACAATATAAAGAACCTAAAACGTCTCTGATAAAACCTTGATTACAGTTACAGTCTGTGAAAGAGATGACATCTGTTTCTGCATGAGACTAAACCTATGATTTGGGCCC
This sequence comes from Gorsachius magnificus, assembly GCA_034008185.1. NCBI lineage: Eukaryota > Metazoa > Chordata > Aves > Pelecaniformes > Ardeidae > Gorsachius > Gorsachius magnificus. The sequence goes on from CM067082.1 coordinate 67,779,084, forward strand.
AGTGGGTAAAGGAAGATGCTGTTAGTTCTGAGACAAGTTATAATAAAATGTGAAGCTGCTTTCAGGTTCTGTAATGCATTAGCTCACAGATTGGAGCTTTTTCTAGAAAAAAATACAAAAGAAGCATCAGTCTGTTTGCTTCATTTGCCACTTATCCCTGTACAGCATTGATTTTCTACTTCTTCCCATTTGTTTGCATTGGAAAATGAAAGTGCAGTGTAGACACAGTATTCACTTATATGAAATAATGAACTACTCTGAAACATCCAAATAATATGCAGGGGAACTTAACAAACTCTAATTATGTTTAATTCTCTAAAGCCTAGTAAAATAAAGATACCTTGATAGATAAGGAAATATGAAGCACTTCATTTTCTCTATACAGTGTTCTTAAGGAACAAAAATTTATTACAAATGAAGCATTGGCTTCTGTGGGCATGATTCTGCTAACTTCAAATGCTACCTTGAGCTTTGGGCTTTTATTAACACAAAGACTCAAAGGGCAATTGTTTTAAAACTTCTGGTACTCACTTTGTTTGTAATTTTTTTAAAAACAGTTTGCTGTAAATTGCCATTCATATCCACAATGCTGGGTCTGAGTTTTCTCTGGAGGTTTCAATATCAAGCTCCAGTGAACACCATGCTCAGCTTAAGGGTAAACTTTGGAATGAAATTCTCCTTGGGAAAAATCTGCTACTCATATATCAATGCTAATCTGTATTTTAAGAAGGCACTACTGATTTTTAACATCTCTTCTTTACAAGCTCAAAATATAGTCTTAAAGAACTCTGGAAGAACAGAAAAAGCAGTATCACATTTTCATTTAATTTGATGAGAAAAAAACAAGTGTCACTTTTTGTCCTTTTGAAAAATTCCAGCTACTCAAAATGTTTGGGGTTTTTTTAATCAATAAATCTGAAAGCTTTATTTCTTAGCTTATTAATTATCAAGAATAATTAGCATTTGAAATGTTATGTTAGCCTCACCTCCCCAAAAGATGTTGTATTATGAAAAGTTTAAAACCAGACATTTAAACTTAATATAAGGATTTAGGTGATTTTTTATTTACCTGAATCCAGTCTTTCCTGTGCATATGATTGCCCAAACAGCTTCCCAACTCATGATATACTAGTTATATAAAATCTTTACAGCTTGGAAGCTAGTTGTTTCCTTAAAAAAATTACAAAAGCATGTATGGAAGAGAAAAGAGTTAGAGAGAGCAGGGCACACCAGCTCTGTGATGGAGAATCCCTCAAAAGGTGCAGAGTGGTGTCCTGCAGCTGTTACCCTGAAATCCTGTAAGAGTCCTACAAGGTGCTAGCACTGCAAGAATAAGTCTGTAGCCATTTGGGGAACACGGGTAGTTAGCGATATTCTCTGCATCCATTAAACTAAGAGCTGATGTGCATTGTTGCTTCTTAGACTTTCCTTTTCTTTCCTCTAGAGAGAGAAGCCATAGTGGGAACGGCTGTCAAGGTTTGGTAGGTAAGAAAAAAGGATGCTGTCCCGTTCTGCCAGTCAGTCCTGCTGTGCAACATGGCAGTTGGCAAAAAGCAAGACTTTGTCTCTCTGGTGCATCCATCGAAGCAGTAGATCAATAGCTACATAATAGAAAGGACATCTGATCAAAGTTTACATTTTTAATGACCTCTAGAGGAAAAACAGGAGGTAGTTGGAAAGGTGATGTTTCCTACTTCTGATCATAACAACTCTCTTGATCTGAATGCAACACTTCAGATGGAAAAATCCAAGTCTTAGCTCAGAAAGCACACTTACAATTGATAATAAAATCTACATTTTTTGAGCACAGCTGGCCTTGAGGCCACCATTTACCTACGGGATGTCAGCTGGAGGCCTCCAGCCCAAAGGCTGAACACCACTGCACTGTAATCCGAGCTAGTCTTCACACCACACAGCACTTTCACACATGCCATGTGAACATGCCACCCATTTGGCCTGTATAAACTGTTCAGAGGAACAGCATTCACTTGAGAGCATGTTTGTGGCACCCTGTCAAGGGTCCAATAGAATATGCCTAATATTCAGGTCAATACTGACCCCACTTTGAATACCAGATTATCCAAAAAAGCCAGAGCGATTTAAGCAATTGATATATCTTAGACCACAGATATGAGAAGATCTGCAAGACTCCATAAAGATTTTTTGTTGATTATGGAAATGAGAGGTCACAATGTTTCTCCTGCAGTTGTTAATTTTGAAGTAGTTATCTCTGAGTCTGCTGAAACAGCAGAGATTTACATCTGGAAGCGATGTTTTGTACCTATATATTTTTCAAATGACGGAAGTGACTTGTATATAATTTTTTTTCCTTTCCACTGAATGCTCAGAAGATTGTGATTCACTGTTTTTTGGTGTGCAACTGTGATGCAGGAACAGCATTTACTATTTTACGCAATGCTTTATTATGCTTACGAGTTTATAAGCTAGGTAAGACAGCTTCTTTGTCTTGGATCATCACCAAGACCTAATGCAGAGTAAAATTTATCCTTTGAAACTCTGAACTCAGAGGGCAGAAACCACCTACAAAGCACAATGAAGTCTACTCAGGGAATGCAAACATTCAGCATGTGAGATGTACATCCTCTTTTGTAATACCAGGAAATACACAGACCACAATACTCTCCAAAGCCAGGTAACTAAATTCACCTCTGCTCTGACATGATCTGAGATGCCCAAGGGAATCCTATAATTGTTAGTCACTACATAACATCAAAATTGAAAGATAATTTCAATAACATACCAAACAATTGTCACGTATCCATTACTGTGACATGCTATTTGCATTACCTCTATTGATTTGTCAGTTTTATCATACACTTTTTTAAATTGCAAGCACAGCACAAAATAATACAACCTCTGGCTTTAACGAGGGACTATCATCATATTTTATGCCTCGTTCTTCATAAACTATCGCCAAAAAAGTTTTATATCTAGCATTTTTACATTCCAGATGGAAAAAGCGACTGAAAATTGCACCTGATGAAAATGCGATCCAAACAAATGGCTGGAGCAAATGTGTGTTTCTGCATCTCACTTCATACATTCACTGGCAACCTGCATCCCCTAATTTGTCTCAGAAAAGCTAAAGAAAACCTGATTATGCCAGTGGCATTGTCTTGAGAGGCAAAGACGGAACAACTGCTAGGGTATCTCTTAGGTATGGAGGAAATGATAGCTTGAATGGTTTTATACGTCAGCTCTGTGACTGATGAATGACATAACATAGATCTGGAAAAGATTTTTGCCTTAGTTTTTTTTAAATGAGAAAATGCAATGTACTTGACTTTATGCCTACAACTTTATGTCTTGCTTAATCTTAGGCAAACAGAAATCTAATTGTTTCAACCTTTGAAGGAGTATTTTGCAATGTAGCCTTACTTGGAATTGAGGTTTCTGTAAGTCATTTTTGGTAATGTCTGCATTACCAGCAATTTTCTGTTATTTTGATCATGAAATCTCTACTGTGTAATAATGCTGGCTATAGCCCCACTACAGGTTACTCTTATCTTGTTACAAAGACGACCAAACCAAACCAAAACGAACCTCCCTTTCATGGTAAAATTTCAAATCTATTCTGATACAACTAATGAATTTCTGTTAAAAAATTATTTCCCATTAAGACATTTACTCTTGGTTCACACATTAAATTCTCTGAGCATTTACTGGTGAATCCATTAATTCACTTATGAATTCAAATGAATTAAAGCAAGCTTCTTTAGGAAATTCTGCATGTGTGTCAGTCAGTTCTTCACCTCAAAGGATTTTAAGAGTAAATTATGCAGGCAATTATATCTTTCCATTAAATTAATTAAAATATTTTAAAAAGGCTATATTTTAAATGGTTATTAAGAACATACTTTAATCTCAATTGTTGTATCTAATGGTTATAATTATGTAGGATTTATAGGTTTTTGTCAACAAATTAGAGAACTCTTCAGGGAGATATTACAACATCGCAGTTACCATAATCATTCAGCCTTTCTTATGTACATTTAATTGCTTATGGTGGTTTCTTGGATTCTGACAATCCTGTTAGAAGGAATAAGTTAGCCTGGCACCTCATGAAGTCTAGATCTCAATATAGTTTCGTAAAAAACGTTAGCAAACACAGATCTAGACCAGCAGCAGATGTTTTCTGTTAAAATTCCTTTTGGTGCAAAAGTGTGTTTTCTGAAAAAATTAAAATAAGCAAGTGCAGGAACAGACCGGGAGCATGTCACCTCCTTCATAAAGTGTAAGCAAGAAATTCAGCAGTTCCTTACTGGCTTCCTGAAAGGAACAGAAGAAACAGCAATTAGTTTCATCTGTTGAAACTTGGTGCCATTTAGGTGGAGTTGAACTATACATTCTGAGTATAATAATTCACAGCACAGCATAACATGCATTTTCTGCTACATACAAACCCGAAGCAAAACCAAAACCACAATGAATTTAAATCAAGCATGGGAGAAAAAAAAGCTGGTATTAAGGCAGTACTGAGTCAAATTATAAAAAAAAAAAAAAAGATTGCTCATACCTGACCATTATCTTTGCATGTTAATGTAAGGAAGGTCTTGTTTCTGCTTTTCTTTTTTTTTTTGTTAAATAAAAATAAACTGCTTAATCACATCAAATTAGTTATACCTGGGATCTTCTAAGCAAGTATTGTCATCATATGCACCCTGTCTTTAGGACAAAATGGAGCTCTGATGGTATTTATATGGCATCAGCTGGCATATATTTCCAACCTTATTCTTCCTAAATTAGGATAGTTTTTGAAATCTGCAAGATATATATGCCTTCAGTTTTTATGGGAAAGAAGTGAACCTCATTGCCCCAAGTTTAAAAGCAGAAATACATATTAAATCATATATTCATTTCTCTCCCTTTTTCCCTCTTCTTCAATCCAGAGCATTAAGCAGTTGAGTCAGCAAAGAGCTAGTGGATTCAGTATTTTCTAATCTAATGAGTAGGTTTTTTCTTTCAGTGACCAGACACTCTCAGAGAGTATGTTGCCTTCTGTTTTACAGCATTAGACAGTCACAAGGAGCTGATTCTTGCTGACTACAGTCAGTATTGCAGCTAGTCACAATGTGGAATAGTCATTCATTCCCCTCTAAGTTGGATAATGAAAGAGTGAGTTTTACGCCAGTGAACTTTGCCCTTACATATTCTGTCTGAACTGAGAGAGATTGAAGGCTGTAGCAGTTCAGTTCATATTGGTAAGTTCTTTGAACAATTTTTTCCCCCTTTCTTTTAATACATATGTTCAACCTGATGGAATTTCAGTAGAGATATTCTACCCAATGCCTGCAGATGCTTAGTTAAGGGGGTTTTCTATATGCTTCCCTTAGGGCTTCCAGCAGACATTTTCTGAGAGCTAGAAATAACGTTTTTCACAATTCAGAGTACAGCAACTTATTTTCTTTTGCAAGAGAGTTTTTCAGAAGAGTGGCTAGCACCTTCAGTCAAATGCACCACACAGGCAAAAGCAACTTCCTATCTCCACCCTAGTGGGATCTATTAGGCCTAGTTTCTTCACAGCAGTCGCAGAGCGAATTGTTACTGATATATCTCTCTTCAGCTAAATTTCCCGAAGTCCAAAGACCTTTTTATCCTGTTGACTCTGGAATACTGGTCTAACTTCTTTATAACCATTAAAAGTCATTTTCCAACAGCCAAAAGCCAGTCTAAAGTCCTCATTACTGCATTCCTGTAATTATTGCTTTTCACGGTCTCAACAGTGGAACACTTTTTATCGTCTGCATGATCTAACAGCTGTACTGAGCTCCTTCCTCTGTTATCAGCCTCCAAACAAGGACTCACACACACACATACATGCACACAGGTAAGTGCATACACAGTCATGTTTCATTCCCTCACTTTTTGATTGAAATCTGTTTCTAATAGATAGTGTGAAGAAATCAATTCCACACTCTTATCAAATCTGAGCAGCCATGCAGGAATTTCTGACAAGTTTCCATCTTCTCTCTGTCATGTTAATTGCACTGTCATTCATTTCATAGCCTCCATTGCATGTTGTGACTTATATTTTCTTCTTTTGGTTTGTGACCCTTGGTTTTCTATTATGTATAGCTCTGAAGTAATTTTCCATATCTGTCTGTAGTGAGAATCTGCTAAAGAGAAGGTTGTGCTAAGGGAGTTGTACCAATAGGACTTCTATTTATTTCTGCCGTATTTTCCCAGTGATGAGTTAATTGTCTGTTTAGGTGCTTTATTCATAATTTGAATGTGGTGCAGCTCTGAAGTCAGAACTGGTAAGGTTTTTGCAGCATTACAGAATATGCGAGTTGACATCTGAAGAGTTTTCATGTTGGTAACATGGGTCACAAAACTGTATCTCCTGTGAATCATAAATTCAGCAGTATCTAAATATTTAAAGGTTAATATTGCTTTTTGTTTAATTTCTTTCTTTTTTTTTTAATTTAAAGAGGGAAAGGTAGGAAGAAATTAAATTTGTCTGTTGATAGCTTAGCAGGAAAACAAATCTTACCTTGTAAAAAATACCCCGGTAATCTCAGTTTACCTTCAACAACCAGGAAAGAAGTTTCCTCACCAGCTCATCCATGTGTAAACATGTATTTTTAAGTTTTAAACACAAGGGGGAATATTGCCAAAGTTTTGAGAATGTGGTACTAGAAATCTGTAACACAGGTCCCAAAAATTAACTCAGGTTTTTTTGCTGTTGTACATAAAGTCAGAGCCTGTCAATGTAGTAGGTACGTACTATTCTTAGTGGGTAACTCTTCACTTCTGTACTTGTTCATTACTTTCAGAATACAGGTCTACAACTAATAGCTCAAAGAAAAAATCTGAGTATAGAATCGCACTTCTAAATTAACATCTTGGTGTTGCAATCTGCACTCTGCATTCACCATGCATCATATGAACCTTGCTGGTTTAACTTTGTACTGAAGGTGAAGATAAATTGACAGAACATTTTTACTTTCTCAGATGAATTAACAATTCTTCAGCATCATGATCCTTAACCATTTATTAAGAGAACATCTTAAATGAGTCACAATAATCACATTAGACATTTTTAGTTTAAAATATGCTGCGAAAATGTCCATCTATTTTTTTCCTTCAGAGGAAGAAGGAAATGTTTCATATGCTTGCCTGAGGTTCCCTAGTCAAATACAGTTAACTCTTCAGTGACAGCTTTCTTGTGTGACTTAAGGCAAGTCACATTTATTCCTTATTAGTGAAAAAGGTGTAATTTTCTGGATTTTTGAGAATAATTATAGGCTAAATTATTAAAAAAGGCAAGGCATTGAGTTGCTGTCATAATTAAGACCATATAAATACAGAAGTGTATAATTTCCTTTTCCCTTCTAAAAGCTTAGAGCATATCCAAAATCCCCTTTAAGACTAGGTAAGACTGGTAGACCCTTAAAACACACTTTAAAACTTATCGTATTGAATTAGAATCTTTAATAAATAAATATTATTAAAATGATAAAGCCTCAGTATTCAGAAAAAGTAAAATTTTAAATTTTACATTTCATATTTCAGAAAAGTATGACCTGAATAGCACTCTGCTTAGAATTAGCAGGCATCCTTAACTGACAAAACTTTTTTGTTATTTGTATGTGGGCATATAATCGCATTTGCAGCCTCTGCCTGGCACATCATAACAAATTTCCTTCATGACTTATTGACCAAGTCAGCTGAGAACTGAGATTTCATCTCATGAGAACTGAAAGGACTGCAGCATATCAGCAGGTGGCTTTAACTTCACATTGTGCCTGCTCAGAAATCAACCCGAGTCAATCTTTGCTGCAGTCTTAGCTCAAGGAAAGGCAGCAAAACCTGAAAGACTGGTGAGTAATGCAAACTGGGTAATTGATATAACTGTCATGTAACTCCTGTCAGGTTCCTGCTACAATGCTTTGAAGCTATGATGCTTTACCCATTCTTTGTTTGTGGCAAATGAAGTAGAAGTCTTAAGTGGATTAAAAGGAGCTTGTGAAGTTTGCTCTTTCTTGTCTATTGTTCCTTACAGTTTATTGGCAGAAGAAACTAGGAATAGCCATGCCAGGTCATATAAAAACCACCACCTAGTGCAGCCTGAAGATACTGATAGTCAATAACATCAAGGGAACCATTATATGAGGAAATTTCAGAGCCTCCTTTTTCTTTTGCACCTGTGCAATCACTTTACTCCTCTCAATATCTGTAAACCACTATCACAATAAAATCCTTTGCTCCATACGTTGTTGTTGTTTGATTATTTTTTTTTTTAATACTTGCTTTTTGTAGGTATAAATAACCACAAAAGTAATCAACTGTATCTTTTGGCAGAAGCGGGTGAGACTCTGTATTTCTTCTTCATATGCTAACCAGTTTGTCACATTTACTATTTCTTGTTTCACAATGATTGTAACGACAATCTTAAAAACTTAAAACAAGATGAACTCTGTCTTTTCCACCTTAGACAAGAGCACGTAAACATACCTTTAAGAAGTTCATGACAAGAGCTGGTTCACCTGAAGGCTAGACAGGACAACTGAAAGAGAATACTCAGGCTGTAGTCATTTTAAAACAAATAGCTGTTTTCTGAATGTCCCATTCTTAACATTAAAGCCTTTTCCTTGTTTTTAAGAATTTGACAAATTTTCAGTCCTGTGTTATTAATAAAAGGTTACTTTTTAGTTTAAATCACACTTCTGAAAATTTTCAACTAACTGTGCTAGAGAAGTACAGAAAGAATTAATCTTGCTAGAGAATTCGGACTTTCTGTTTTGCACAGCGTGCATGACTTTGGCCATGACAACGTTGCAATTATCCCCCTCTCTCAAAAATCCCTCATTTTTAATTTCTTTTGCAAGAAGATTACACTAAGCAATTAAAGTCCTTCCTGAGTTATCTGCTGTATTTACAGTTTGTATTCTGTGGGAATATCACAGCAAAGGAAACTGTCCATAATAGTCTACAGAGGTTAATAATCTGCTAAAAATGCATGGGGCAGGTCTCCTTCTCCTGACCTTTTCTCAGAATGGTCTCTAATGAGAATGTGCCCAAATCTAATTAAAAAATCTGAGTAGATCAAGGTTTAGACATAAGAAATTTCTTTAACTTTAAACATCCCTCTGGTGCTTTGAAAGACCTTGGGATTTAACCTTCCAGAAAGGTCACTGAACTCTGACATGAGGGAATGATATTCATCTGCCTTAGAAAAAAAAGTATGGAAACCCAGGTCTTTATATTGACCTAGATAACTAAATCAGAGGAAAAAAGTCAGGAGTGCCAAATCAACAAAATATGTACTTTTGGATCCAAATATTTCTGTTCAGTGAGCTATCATTATGACTTTCTATTATAATATTTTCTTCCATATAAAATATAAAATGTGTCTAATTTCTGAAAGGGAAATTCTATTAAAATTAAGACTTATATTAAAAAGAAAATGAAAAGACAACTAAGAAGGCAACATACTAGCAGGCAGCATGAAGATTTCTTGAAGACATGATATTAGAAGCTCAGAAAACTAGTATGAGTTATAAGAAAAATATTGTTTGAAAAGCTGCAATGCTACTCTATTTGACAGTGTACCCCTCTGAATGCCTGTGAGAATTACTGACAGTGTTTTGAAGCAAGATTTACAAAAAGTGAGATTAGAGTGAGTTCTCTCTGGGTATCTGGGTTTTCCTCCTACAAAACCTTACAACGACACTAAATGTTCCTCAATACATGGTCTTCCAAAACATAATTAATACACAAGGCTGAGATTTAGGTTGTCAGTGACCTGATATGCTGAAAATACTGTTCAGAGAAGCTGACTTACACTGAGAAAGATGTCACTACACTTACTTTATTGTATGTGGGAATCTTCTGTTTTTCTTTCTTACCTTGATGAAGAACTATTGAATAATTTTACTTTAATCTGTAGTGCTAAGATATCTTCTATAAGAAGATTATATAACATGCATAGATTATATTGTATATAAATGAAATCCTATAAAGCAAATACATCAAAGTATAACTGTATATTTGAAAAGAAGCTTAAACTCAACAAGAACCACTTACAAGACTGAGACAATATTAAGATAGAGGGTAGTGAGGAATAAATGGGAAAAGAGAAAGTATATTTTTTAAGTATAATAGGAAAAAAAGTGCTAATTTTCTACTCGAGTTACAAAACAAATGTTAGCTAATATGGATTAAACCCAAATATATTCTAGCAATTTACTCACCAGCATCCTTGTGCTTCTGTAGTATTTCTGATACAAAATGCAACATGGTTATGAGAACAATCCCTGATAAGAATAAATATTATCAACAATCACTTCTTTCATTTAACATAATTTTTTTAGAAATTTCTGAGCAATTATCTACCCTAGAGACATCATGTTACGTGATGAGTTGATAAGTTTTGTACAAATGTCTGAAAGTCAAATGTCTGTGTTAGTCTGAAAAACTGATAAGTTTTCATTAAGTAAATTCCAATTCCCTCTCAGAGGATAAGTTAATAACTTCTTAATCTCAAACACATGAATTTATTGTCAAACTATTTAGCTCACTGTTACTAAGTTTGAAACAAGAATGAAAGAAAAAATGCTATTAAATAATTTGTCCTGAAAGTGCCTTTTAGATAACGCTTAGTGAAAAATAAACTTTCTAGGCTTAAAAAAAAATATTAGCTGTAGCACTATAAACTTCTATTTAAGCATTTTTTTTAAATGTAAAAATGTTTATCGCATCATTTTGGTGTCTATGAAACAATAATTTAAAGCCAACTTAATTAACTCATATTTTCCCACTTTAATGTGATGGCACTTAATAATTTCCAAATTGAAATCAAGATTTAAGAGCCAATCCTAGTCATGAATGACATGAATAGCAAAAAAACCCAACTTTTTTTCTCCTCCTAGAGTATACCTTTTACAGACTACAGGAAAAGTATCCCTTTCACAGTACAATTGTTCATGCCAATGCTCTCAGTTTTCACTGAAGAAGTTCTTCTGGTGTACTTTTCAGTGGTCATATACATGGATAGAGCTGTTATGCGTAGTTTCAACATTTTAATCTTTATAATGCATAATGTTAGATACACATGCTCAGATACATGTATCGAGATCATAACCATTATACCTACCATTATACCTATGATGCTGGATCAGAAAATATTTACCAGATTCAAGGAGGAAGAGCTGTACCCTGGTTACATCCCAGGTTTGGGTTAGGTCTAAAAGCACAAACAAAATCCTACATCCTCTTTGACTCCAACACCCTTCCATTCACTTACACTTTAATTGCTGTAAGAAAGAGATACAAGCACATGAACTACAAGGCAATGTGGTATGTTTAAGAGGCTTCTCCAAACTGGTTATTCAATTAAACAGAATTAGAGGGCGTTCAGATATGATTGCATGTGTTAGTGGGTAAATGCAAACAGCAGTGTTGTAGAAAATACAGCCATTGTAGTGACTCCTTCAGTGGTCAGATTTTGACGTTTACTTTTGAATGACCTTGTATTTTGCTGGGTATTGTTCAGCTAGGTCTATCTATGGTTAAACAGCATGTTATGAAAAACTTATTTGATGTTACTTTCCCTTGCCAGTCATTAGATTCAAAGTCCGTGGGTTCTGGAAGGGTTTTTTTTCAATTCATTAGATAATTAGGTTGAATAGTCATAGAAGTCAGAGCAACACCAGCCTCTAGCAATGTTTGTCACATAAATGAGTCAACACAAATACATTTCCTAAAACAAACACAATTTAACACAACATGGCATTATCGTCCAAATGCAAGATTATCTTCAAAGTGGGTATCTTCCCACCATGCCTGTTAAAGGAAATCAGCACACATTCTTTTTTTCTCTAGAGTGCCGTTTTGGGGATGAGGGATGTGTTGATGTGTTAGTGGAAAGTACCACATAATCTTTGAAAAGGAAGGAAACATCTTTGCTTGTAGAAATAAATTATCTTCTAATTTCATATAGTCAAACTTACTTTGTCTCTGATTCACTTTCATATTTTTGTTTACTTTCACATTTCATTTGTCTCCTTTTTAAATTTTGATTTACTTCCTACTTTATTTTTGTTTATTTGTATCTTTGAGTTGATTCTGTCACTGCTTTCTAAATGTTGCAAGTTACATTTTATTTAAAGACAACCAATTTCCATCCTCCTTGTCTTTTCCATTACAACTTCTAAACATTTCCAAATAATTTAAATTAACTTTTTAGAATTAACTTTTAAAAAACTTTTGGAATGTTTTAATGTATTCTATAACTAATTCTAAAAGTATATATGGAGAATTTTAGAATGTTATAAATACATCATCATCTGCAGATCAAATGTAGTTAGTCAAATCTGTTCAAATTGAAACTGTCACCTTGTACAAACCTGTAGAGCTACAGAAATGAAATATTTTGATCTTTCATATGAACTCCCTCAGTAGTATATTTAGAAGTCAAAATGATAAAATCTTATGTTCTTGCCATGTTTTGTTGTATGCAAGGTTTTTTTAATGTCCTTCTACTGTGAGTTTCTTTTTCTATAGCTCTTTCATCATTTCTCCATTTTCACCTGCAAATATGTCCTGAATCGTTTGGTGATGCATTCTGATTTGTTTCTTCTCTAGCTAGTATTCATTTTTCTAGATAATATTATGCTCTCTAATGTTTAAAAAAAGCCCAAAACGAGACTGTAAAAAAGATTATGGCATAGTGTGGCTTTATAGCATATATAAAGAAAGCTTAATTGTGACTATTGTTTCTGATTTCTACTATAGTAGTACCCAGCTGATATAATGATGCTAAGATAAGAGTTCAGGTGTAGATAAAATTTTGATAAAATTTGCTGGATTTCTGTGAGGTTTCATCTCCTCTCTAGCCAGGAAGATGAGTCAAATTCCTTCCTCAGTCTCAGCTGCCTTTGGAAGTGTTACACTTGTCAAGTTGCATTTCTATTTCCCCATGCTTGTCAGAAGCATGTTCATTATGCATCTCCTCTTGTGTCTTTTGTGCTTCCATACGACATTGCCAAATCAAGTGCAAATTCATCTCTGTCATGGTTCTTAGGGTTAGATTTATTTAGGTTCTCTGATTTGTAATCACGAGTTCCATTCTTCCCAACTATTTATAGGCACATGTGAAAAATATCAGCATAATGAAAAACAAATGTAGGAAAAATCTTGTTCAAAGTAAATGTCTAAGAAGGAGTTAGAAATTGTTGAGCCTTCTTCATTAATCTAGCTCTCTTTTTTGTTCTGGGTTTTCCTCATTTGCTTTTAAAATGACTAATGCCTTCCGTCTTTTAACTGTTAAAAAGAATGTTGGAAGCACTTGAACTTTAAGCCTGAAATAATAATATGCTATAACACACTTCAAAGCTTGCTGCAGCTAGGATGATTGCCACAAAAAGATTGATGCACTAACATCACCTAGCTTGTAGTCCAAGACTACAGTCCCCAAAAGCCTACTCAGCTTTCATCAGAGCCAACATCTAATTTTTTTATTTTTGCTTTAAATACTTTCAAATGCCTAAAATTTTCCTTCTAGCCCTTCCCTGGAGTACCTGTGACCTCACGGTAGCAATATTTTATCTCAAGTTTCTGTAGTTCAATAATCATGCCATTTGCCTAGAAAAATACATTTTGGTTTTAATGCTTATCTCAGCTTATTTCAGCTATTTTTCTAATACTATTAACATTACAGAAGAGATATTCTCCATTGCCTTATCCTAGATACTACTCTTATTAACCATACGCTTCCTTCAGTAGGAAGTTAATATTTCCTTTTTATTCTTTGAAAAAATAATCTTGTGCCATGAAGGAGGAATAAAAATGGTACGTACTGGAGTTGTTAGCCAGTACTCTCTGCTATAAGGCCAATGCTTGCATTTGTCCTCAAAGTGGTCAGACCACAAGGTCATAAGATAAGAAGAACACCTTATTCAGTTATGGTCTTTTAAAAGAAAAGTTTGGCTTCTGCTTTGACTTTCAAAGAAAGCTTACATACACAGTTCAAAATCAGGAAAGAGATGGGCATGAAGCCAGAGTAAAGTCTGTAGCCAGGGTTTTGTAGAGTTTCAGGCACAGGCTGCTGTTCTCAGTTCTACATTTCCCTTTACTTTGGGGTCCCTCCTCACTGCTGCGACTCTGGAAGTTGATTCTCAGTTCAGGTGCACAGTGCACTCTGCAGGATTCAGGTTTGTCCTTACTGGTAAGGTGAGACTGCTCAGTACAGCCCCTGAACTGTCAAATCAGGGGTCTTTGTCCCCTTGTTATTTTATTATATTTCGCAAAATTTCTGTGTGCACTGTCAGCAATCATCAGTAGTATTAAGAAAACTATGGGCACATGATAAGTGGTATCTTCATCACAATTAAATGAATCTCTAAGGAGTACTAGACACCTCTGCCATTTAGCAACAGTCCTGGTATGCACTACACTATCACCCCAGTTTCTCTATCCTTATCCCCATTTCAACAGATACCTTCTCTTAGTTATGTTAATAGCTGGAGATTGTTCCTGTGCTGATATTCGTTCAATACGTTCCATTCTTGAGGAATAGATGACACATGACACTCTTGAGGAACATCCCTCTTCCCCTCCCATTAAATATGATGTTTTATGGTATGCATGGTGCATCCTGTGATAGAAGACTTTATGGAAGGCCTTTAATGTACCTTGGAATGGGCTTACCAGCTGAGAAAGGCAAAGCTCCAGGTTTCTCTGAGATTGCTTCTCAATAAGAAGTAAAATAGTCCTTTAAGACAATGCCTGGTTGGAATATATTATAGAAGTTTTCCTTGGGGTTTAGGTATATTAATAAAGATTGAATTTCAAACCCCAATATTAAAAATGTCTGCTCTTTCACATATGACTTTAAGATGCTTTTGAGACATTCAGATATAATTTTCATACTGATTTCATTAGCTATATTATAATGTTTGCTGCTTTTCCTCAGTGAGAATTTCACAGTCTCAGGTTCACAATTTTCTGCATATACTGGCATAGTGACCAGCTTGCACAACTACGAGGTTGTGATTCATTTGGGTTTAGCATGCTGGTCCAGATATTTTTGTACCAAAGAGTTTTATAATATTCTGGGTTGAAGTTTAAAAATAGTCATTCTTTCAGGGTGAATGGTCATGAGTGAGATCAACTGATATCAACATGAGAGATATCTAACTTAATTCTGACTATATTTGTACATATAAAACTAAAGGCACTAAAATCTAAGAAAAGTAAACATAAATGAATCATAGTTTTCTCTTTTTTTGCATCAAAGACCACCAGAGGTCATATTTCACTTGTCAATTTTTGCCTTTACTATTTTATTTATAGCTGTATTCATATATACACATATATTTTGGAATATGTATGGGAAAAATGTAGGCCATGGTTTTCAGTGAGAGTATTCTTCCTTTAAGAATGATTAATCAAAACAGCAAAAGTTCACAATGTTGTGCTACAGTGAGACAAATCTAACACATAGCATACAGCAGGTGTGGCTTTAGGTAGACACGCATCTTGCACAAATAATAAAATAGGGTTCTTCCCATCTATTAAGACCTGACAAAGTACCTGATATTATAAATCAAAAACCGTTTCTATCTTAACTGCTTAAAAGCATCTGTGTGTTTGCATATTCAAAAAGCCTATTTGCAGACACAATTATAATCACTGATTGCTTAAATTTTCATGTAATTACGTGCATGTCATAGGCCTTGGCCTTTGGAAGTAACTGAGAACAAAAATAGCTGTCAGATCTCCAACTCCACAATTTTTTTTCTAGAGGTTACCTTGGATATTCAAAAGGAAGTTGCTCTGAAATCTTCAATTTTTTATTTTTTTTTTTTTTAAATTGGGGCAGGGGGAACAGGACAGTGCAAAGACAGTTCTAAAAGAAAATTTCTTTTTCAGGAAAATCATATAGATCACTAACCATATAAGGGCTGTGTTTTTATATACAGAGACCCTATGAATAATAATCCTATTATATAATCCTGTACTTTGCTTATGTGTTGTTGTTTTTCTTTAATCTGATGTTGAAAAGTTCATTGTTTTTTCTGGAAGAGACAAATGTAAGAAATTATCCACTTTAATGCAAGGTCTACTCTAGCAGAATTTCAGGTATTTTTTCCTGCTTGATTCTCCTTTGTTGCTGCATGTGCTTCTGATATTGACTGAGCCATTAAGAAGCTGTAAATACTTCTAGAAAATTATTTTCCATCTACTTGTGCTAGCATTTTAACCTCATGTTCACAGGAAGAAATATCCACCATTGCAGTATGAACAGGAGTCCATTATCTTTGGGAGAAGACCTGCAAAATTCTACATGGCCCATAGAAAATATTCTGTTCCTTTATCACACTTTGATGTTAGCTAGTGATTTGTTCATGAGTTTATATAGCCCACTGCGATGCCCTGAAGAGGTACTCAGGGTGTATTTATTCAGAATCTCACAACTACAGTAAGTATTGTTAACCAAGCTATATTGCTTTCTAAATATTCATCATAGTGTACATGATTTTATCCATTAGTGTTATTAACAGAAGGAAGAGTACCAAAAATTTATTGTAAAAGCATGTTTTATGGATTATCAAGGTTTATGAACTCTTTGTGTTAAGATTTGTACTCACATAAAAAGATCTAAATTCATCTTCCTATAGGTCTGATAATCTGAAGGTAAAATAAGGTGAATTTAACAAGTAGTTTGGAGAAATATAAAGTGAGCTATCTGAAATTTTTCTTACAAAGAAAAAACAATCAAAAAATAAAAGTTCTCTTTTAGCATGATGTAGTATATTTTCCTCTTGTCCATGCTTTGGAAGAGCCTATAATGTTATGACTGACATGAAAGTGAAAGCTGTAGGAGTACTGAGGAAAAGTAATGTAACATTAAAAGTAATGTAATATTAATATTTGATGCTGTCTATAGAGGATC
Source organism: Gorsachius magnificus (assembly GCA_034008185.1). NCBI lineage: Eukaryota > Metazoa > Chordata > Aves > Pelecaniformes > Ardeidae > Gorsachius > Gorsachius magnificus. The sequence continues at coordinate 67,796,005 of CM067082.1, forward strand.
CAAGTGTTTTGACCCATTAGAAAGAAGGCAAACATTTTGAAAAGCTGGATGGAAATTTGCAAGTAACAGTTTAAAGCAAGAGTAAGTGAACAGGAAATGTTCCTTATTATCTATGCTAGATTTCTTTTTCTTAACAAATTCACAGTGTAATGGAAAAATAGCAATGCAAAACAATAAATACTCTGTCCATTTGGTACGGAGTTCCAATTTTTTATTAGCTAACCTGAAAAGGACCAGTTAATACACTTGATACATTTATGAGCTCGTATTAACCTTCATCTTCTGTTAATATTAAGGATACTGGACATTCTTTCAAAAATCTCTGAATATACTTCTTTAAGGGGCAGAAGTCTTCTACTGGATCCCTTAATCTTAATTGGCTCCATTGGTATTAACCTTTAACATCAGTGTTGGCCTATTATCTTTATACTACTAACAAAAGTGTGAGGCCTTTTCACCCTGAAGAGCCTTGCATAAACAGAAATCCTAAAGGTTATGAATTTGTCTTGTCAGAAAAAATGAAACTCACAAAGGAGCCAGATACAGAAGTGCATGTTCTCTTATCTTTGAAAGTGTATTGAAACATCTTTGAAATTGAGGGGCTGATTGATTGACAGATCCTTTTAATTTCAGAAGCTGATAAAACACGTCATGTCTAATACACACAAGTCTTGAATTCAGTGTCACATCTGAATTCTAGGCAGAAAGCCTTTTTCAAGCATGTTGAATAGAGAAGACTCAAAAAAGCTTTGATGGAAGCTGAATCAGACCCCTAATCATCTCAAGAAATGAGTTCAGTGTTTCTGGGGCAGCAGTGTTGTGTTCACCAAATAGGAGATATGGTGCAATCTTTCCAACATGACATCAGTGGAAGCAAAATAATGTACCGTGCTTATTATAATTACAGAAATTAAAGGGAGAAACTTTTCATTTGTGTTTATCATTAACATTCCCATAGATACATAGTTACTACAGAGTTATTTAAGAAATACAGCACTTCTTTTACTGCACTCTAAAAAAACCCTGACGTATTACTGGTAACAGGTCATGACAATTGTATTAGGCTTGTGGACAAGATCCTCCACACATATAATTCCAGAAAACATTAGCAATGACTTCCATAGTCATCATATGCAATGTAATATACCATACCTTTTACTGAAAATAGTAATATTGTTCTGTGAGGAAAATATTTACTACATTCTGGTTGCGCTTTAAAATAATTCAACGGTTTTGAAAAATAAAGTTAACATTCAGTGATTCATTGTCCTTCTGATGGCAACCAGTAATGCTTTGTGGTTCAGCATTGCACTGTGTATCACAATTAGACATCTTTCACTGTAGAGTGTCGTTCTTTTAAAAGAAAAAACTCATGCAGAAATTCAGCCTCTGATGCTTCACCTAAGGTCCAGATACAGGAAAACAGGTGCTTCAAACTTAACAATATGCTTAAAACAGAAGATATTTCTCAATGCTGTTCTTGAAAACAATGCTTTTCAGAATAAAGGCCTGATAAAATAGAAGAATCTGTCACAAAAATCAGACTTTTAAAATAACTAAATGTCAGCTGAGACCTATAGATGTTAAAAATAGCTATTTCTTTTTAATTTGTTTGGAGTTAGAAGTAACTGTGTTGATAGTTCTTTAACTTTGTTTCAAAGCACATAATAAGCAATTATATCACACATGATAGATTCAGCAGTGAAATATTATCAGTTGGCAGCTGGGTATTTTACAAACATAACAGAGCATGAACATGAAAGGGGCTAGAACTAACCATCTGCCAAAAAAGATTGCATTACAAATTTAAAAAAACAAAAACAACAAAACAAACCCTTTAGAAATCAATTTATTTTATATCTCCATATTAATCTTCTGGGACATGCATGAGGAGTATACACAGTAGGTGATGGCTTATAAAAAAATTGTTAATTTGCATAATTATATTCAAAAAACATTTAGTTTCTGTTTCATTGGCATTGTAGTCTTGATAAAGTCGTTGCATGCTTTCTATGCACACTGATGTAGATTGCTTGTTTACTTTAAAGAAAGCAACCCATATCAATTTGACAGCAGAATTTAACAGATCAGGTACTACCCAGTATTACTCAGAAGAGCTGTGAAAAAAATACACTGGTGTCAGTCTAGGGCAGGCATTCCTTTTAGGTGGAACAAAAGATCCCATAGGGATCAGGGGAGGTAAGAATCCCAGCTGCCATTTTGCATGGCAGACAGCTATCACAAAGTTGCCAGTATGAACAAAAACTAAGACTATAAAGATTAACCAGCATACATTCCTTCCTTAAGAAAGCAGAACAATGTTGAAGATGGTTAGATTTTTAAAGAAAGTGGTATTATTTAGTACTAATTGTATTATTCAATATAAGAGAAGCAGAATTGCCACAGAAAGCATCAGCCTAGTGCAAGACTAAGAAGACGACAAGTTAGGGCAGTAAAGTATCCTATGAAGAGTAGCATTCAGTTCATGGTCCTGATGCTGAAAGTCCTGCCTATACATACAGCTCTCTTTTCTCAGGTTTATATTCAACGGCTGAAGACATCCTCATAATTGTCTCATTCAGTTGATGAAAAGTGCCCCCTGCATGTGTCTGAATCTGCTTATTCAAACCTTGTGCACAACCTTCGTAATGTCTTGAACTTAAAATCTCCCCTGATTTCAATTCTTGGTTTTAGCTTTGAGATTAAATTGTAGTGTGATGTATACTTAGCATGTGTGCCTGACATTTATGACAAATAGACCCCCTCGTCTTTCCCAGGTTGGCTTGTAGAGAATGCGTGACAATGAAAATTACTCACAGTTAAATAACACATTTTAAAAGTCTAACTGAACAGGAAAGTTCTCTTCCGAGGTCACTGCACTTGTATAGTACATGATATAGCACTTCCCACCCTCCATTCAAGTAAAACACGTGTAAATGATTCATAGAGCAGCATGTGATCTTTGATAGAATACATAACAAAGAGGGGTTTTATACATTATACAAAAATCTCAGTTGCTTATTTAATTTGTGTTTGCTGTGATATAATCACTTTTCACAATGGCATTAGCAGGATTAGAAATTTTCTTGAGGGCACATTCAGAAATGATATAAAGAAGAATTTCCAGGTCTATAAGATTCATGGAAGAAGGACTCATTAAATTATAGGTCCAAATGCTCACAGTATTCAGTGCCTTCATATTTGCATATCAAACTGGAAACAGCTGGAACTAATTTGCAAGAATATTGAGCACCCATAATTCCAGCTACAGTCAGACTGCTAGTGGCTGGCAAACTGAAAATCTGGCTCTATGCATATAATCATCTGATCTTTTTGTAGGTCTTGCGTGACCAGCAATGAGTCTGCAAAATCTCCATATCCATTCTATAACATCCTGGTAGCTTGTTTTGTGGTTCTGTTTCACTGGTGTGTCCTCATGAGTGAAGTCAAATAGCACGCTATGATTTTCAGCTGGTGCTGCAGCCCTACTTTCCAAACACTCTTGAATGATGCTTAGCATACCTGAGGAATGTGTGGAAACAGTAATGGTTTCCTACTCCAGTCCCAGCACCTGATCCAGGAAGCAGCTGAAAACTAATTCAGCCTTACAATCCTCTACAGCAGCAGCAGGGTTTATTTCAGCTCGGCAGAATGTCAGGTGTTGGGCAGCAATGACATTTCTTTTCTCTGCCCCAGGGAAGCCGCACACCCAGCTCTTCCAGCTGCATGACAAAAACCACTTATTCTGTGCTAAAGATAGCACGCGTAAATCGTATCTAATAGATGAAGTATAGATACAGACCCCTAACTGCAACACAAGTCCAAAATTCTGCTGAAATTTTTACTCCAATTTTGTGGGGTTTTGTAAGCTGACAGTTGTCACTTGTGTGTAAACATCTATGAATGTGTTAGTCACCCTGCTTCTTCAGGGACAGATTTGAATGGTAACTGTGTGTAGAAGAATGAATGCACAACATTTCCATCATAGCTGTAATGGTGTGTCTTTTAGAGAAAAACAGCTTTAATGTGTCTTAGATACTATACTACTCTTTTTTTTTTTTTTTTTTAAGAAAGGCAAATGCTGCCTCAGAGAAGAGAAGCTCATTTTATGCTAGGTGTGACTGTCTACATACCTATTTCCACCAGGGAAAAATACATTCTATCCATCAACGAGCCTTTCAACACCTACCATTATCCATAGTTTTCCCCTAGGTAACTATCCTATCTCATTGTGAATCCTTATGGTTGGATACTCAGCTAGGAGGACATTCAGAAGGACAAGTGTCTCTTTCTTGTGGTGGGGAGTTAAAGGAACATCAGTAGTGGTATACTTAGCCCAAATAACAGAAATTCCTGTAGAAGAAACATGGCAGGAAAAGGAAGTTCTCTCTTTCACAAAAAGTTTCATAGGGCATTAAAATTGAGCAGACTTTCAAGTAATTCCTAAGAACTGTCACTGTCACCTTGTAGTGAAATTCCCTTTGGCTAACAGAATGATTTAACTCTTTCCTCAGAATATTAAAATTATATGAGAGAAGAAAAGCTAAAAGAGTTAGCAGGAAAAGATAATGTTAAATACTTTCAGGAGGATAGTTTTTTAAATCCTGATTGCATAATTGGAAAGAATAAAGCAGTACTGTCCCCATGCCCCAATCTATTTAAATAATCTTATTTTAAGCCAGCACTTAAAATATATTAGTTCTTTTGTACTTAAAGTGTCCGCCATAAAGTGCTAGCAGCTCTGTTAATGAGAATCCAAGAGAAAGATGATGAAGGTGTTCAGATCTGATGATATTTTATGACTTAAAGCATTTCCTTTGTTAATAGAAAATTTTATTTTATTTTTGTAGGACCTGGTGTTCAATAAATGCATAGGCAACACATGTCAAGTTTAATGAGCCTACCATGTTTAATAATTAAAAAATTTAACAAACAGTATGAGAATTCTGGGAGAGATGATTCCTGCTACATCCTGAAGTAGGAAATCAGAAAAACACAAATACTAAATGTCCCTTTCCCTTACTTTTGTTCAGAGGTTCATGTAAACATAGGAAAATGCATTTGGCTTGAATTTTCCATCTGAAGTTACATTAAACAACTTCTCTTGAGATCTACAAAAGAAAACATGTTTCCCACACACAACTACCCTTCTCTGTTATCAGACCTCTGATCCTTAGAAATTTTATCTGAACAGATTAAAAAAAAAAAATACATCTAATGGGCCAGGTTCTGATTCTTTGGCTGAGACTGAACCCCATGTCCCCCACAGAAAGATCTGCATGTGCTTGTGTTGCTCTGCCTGAGACAAAAACTTGACCCTGTACCAGGATCACTCTGATTGATAATCCTACATTTCTGTTCCAATACTGATCTCTGTAATTGCTTTCTTACCAGGACACACACTGGTTGTATCTTCTTGACATGATGCTACTATTTGCAGAGAACTAATATTCCCTTGAAACCCTACTAACTGTACACATAACAAGTAAAAATGCCCAGCAGAGCCTGATATAGCTTGTGTGATGTAAGACTGGGATCTTCAAATCAGAAACCCTCATACTTCAGCTGTGAGATCAGATGGTCGAGCCTGATAAATGTCTAGCTACAGTATAATCTGATCATCTACATTCATTCTTGTGATAGGACACCACTGGAAATTCCTTTTCTCTAACAGCTTCCTTTAAAAATTGTTCCAGTTCTTTTGCCGTCAACCATAATGTCAGTATGTTTCAACATAATCTATCTGTTATTATGGTATGGTATTTCACACAGCATAGGAGTTTTCTTGACAAAAATAGCATCTGGATACTAAATCTGACCCTTTATCTAATGCTCCAAACAAACACATAATCCCCACGAACACACTGTTGTAATGGCTGAGGGTGAACAATAGTTTGTATTGACACAAAAAAGACTAAGACTGACTGTGTCCATGGATCACACCTTAGATAGACACTATTCTAAATTTCGCTACTTCTTATGGCATATCTGTAATTAGGTATTCTAACACAACCAAAAATATTTAGTCAGCCTAGTGTGATGAATATAGCTTCCATTTTCAACCTATAGTCAGAATCTGATGAATCAGTAGACTGCTTGTAAAAGATCCTAAAATGTAGGTAAGAAAAAATTCTTTTATGCTAAATAATAATCTGTGAATAGGAAATTCCCAAAAGGAGATCTCCACTGGAAAATATGTACATCTGTAAACTGAAAGCATTAAAGTGCTGAAATGAAAAGCCATTGAAATAGCCTATAAATGGTTGAGTGTATTTTACATATCACACAGAAATAATAACAACATGGACAGTAACAATAACAATAAATCAGATAAGCAAAAAATCTTAAACTGGTATAATGTAGCCAATCTTTACTGATTTTAATGAGATCATTCTGATTAACATGAGCTTAGCATCTAGTATTTAGTCTCTCGTTATGCCAGGAAAGGTTCTTGCCTGTGAAAGCCAGATGTGTTTGTGTTTGGACTCAGACCCTAAGCTGTTCACTAAAAGAGGATCATTATTTCTACATAATTGCTCAGATGGCTGTAAATGTAGCACCATAATATGGAGTATAAAACTATTATAGGATTTTTCAGACTTAACTCTTCAATGGACATTTACATTTTAGAACACTTGGTGTCTGTGTACTTAAGTTTACTTAGAATATAGGCCCACGCTAACTGCAGAAGCACTTAAATGTCATAACTCTCTTGCTTCATTTTATGTTGAAACTTCAGAGCTATCTTTAGCAGTTTTCTCAGGAACACCAAGTTTCAGTAGTGTTTAGTAGACCAATTCATTAATCACCTTGTGTTGGGTGTCCAAACTAGCTGTTGTTCTTCCTCATACTCTTCCAAAATTCTGTTTTGCAAGGTATTCTCTGAAACTGTCAGCTGATACTCTCATAGTATATGATATACTGAAAGCACCTCCAGACCCTCCTCTTGGAGGTATATCAATGTGCCAACAAAATAATGAAGACATTTTAGGCTCAAGAGAGAGAAGCATGAACAAGTGTGAAGATGAGCATGTTTCCAGATTTATGAAGGAACAAATGGGGATAAAAAGAAGTTGTAGAAAACAATGGAAAGAACAGAAAAATAATTTCAGAAAAAAGTTTGTAAGGAAAACTCAGACTCTGGGCAAAGTGCCAAATGGAACAAATGGATTAAAAGAGGAAAAGAATAAGAAAGAAAATATAATATAAAGTATGTAATGGATATTTTCCTAACAGAAGAAGGTACACTGAAAAGGAGGATGTCTTTAATTCTGTTTCTAGCTGTGCTACTAGTTGTTCTGCTCACCAAAAATTCATGGAAGTTGTCTTTATGCTTTAATTTTCTCATCTGGATAAGGACTAAACCAGACACTTTATCTCAGATAAAGTGAAAGCATCTTGATATTTTTAGATATAAATAATGCCATTAATATCTTAAATGGAGTTGGACATGCCAAACCAGTAAAAAAACCCCTCCTTATCATGATTATGTTGTCAAAAACATCATTCAAAAGCCAAAGCAGATATGACAGTGAGAGTTCAGACTTTGTGTTTGTACTTCCTCACATCCCAAGTAATAATGCTGTTGTGACCAAGAGTAGAAAGTCTGGTGAAGAAATTCTGATGTGAGAAGTCTCAAACCCTGTTAAGGAAGATACCTTTGGGTCAAAGATTTCAGAAGTCTGCCCCAGAACAGCAGAATCTGTTCAGTCTTTAAAGGGACTACCAGACCTGAACAGTCTTTTAAGTTTGCATAGGAAAAGACGGAAGTGTTACGAGTAGACACTTGTCTGGGCCAATGCAGGTGCAATAAAATTGGCCATGGGATTGACAGCATGATCTCTTTCATATCTGGTCACCATGAACTCTTTAATTTTTTTGGCAGCACTACACCATGAACTTTTTAGCCCGACTGATAAATCCATATTTGTTTAACAAATCCTTTTTTACTGCAGGGCCTGTGGCTGGAGGGTTAAGGTAATAAACATCCAACAGCAACAGCCCTGTATTTAGTCAAAAAGATTCATTCCATCTGAAAAAACACGGGGCAGGGAATGAGAGGGGAAAGAAGCTGAATAGGAAAAACTGCAAAAAGTAAAGCTATGAAGAGATTTGAATCCAAACTCAGACTTTCCTAGATGTCTTCAGTTTATCAGACCGCTCAGAGGAAGCCAAGACCACTTAAGAAAGAGCAGGAGATGACACTTACAGGTACAGTCTGAATATTAGGATGTCTTAAACTGAGTTTTCTGCAGGTGGAACTGTTAAAGTCAAATTTTGCAGTTTGTTTCTGCTCAAAGCAGACAGAGTTGTGGAGGCAGTAAAAGTCGAATCCACTGTGAAAACAATGAGAGAAAGTATCTCAGCTTGTTTTCTCAAGTTGGCATCCAGAGGTAACCCAAAGCACAGTAAAGCCCCTTTAATCTATTCTCACTTGCTGAAAAAACAGCCATAATTACCATTCCTCCTACTATCACCCAAAGCAATCTGCCCTTCATAGTCAAGAAAAAAGTTAGCTGTATAGTCTATTTACTAAATTGGTTGATATAAAAACTACAATAAAATGTATAAAATTAGTCCCAAAGTCTCAGACTGACAGAACAGCAAGACATTTGGATATACTATTTTTCACTTTGCTTCTGAGCTAAGAGGTTCTTCTGACAAAGCAAATTTGTTCTCAACCACTTTTTGGTCAGTAGAACTCCTATGAACATAGTACAGGAACTAAAACTGATACTGAGTGGAGGAGGATGAATATTTGTAAGTTTCTCATGCTTATCTGGGTGAGTTTTGTGCCTTAAATTAACATGCCTTCAGAGAATTCAGCCTATTTTAATATTTTTTAGAGGACATGATATACTTCTGATGTGATCCTGAGTATTAAGTTTTGGAATCTGACAACTAGGGTAAGTACAGAATGAGCAAACTTTGATTTCCTTCCGTAATGCTGGAGCTATCATGTATAGAGTTAATTCCCCAATATAATCTAAAACAAATGAGTACCTGAAATAATTCTGAAAATCCAGAACAGTACCTTGGGTTAGCATTGTGTAGACCCATCTAAGATAACATGTAAAGGTCAGACCAAGAATTTTGGAAAAATATGTTGGGTTTGGACAGTTTGTTAGTCAATATTGAAGGAAGAAGAAATGACATGTAACCTAGTGCCAGGATAGAACGTTTTCATAGGCTGCAGAACATAAAAAACACCTAAAAACTTGCCAGATGGTAGTCTAGAAATGTCCATGCTAAAAGAAGTGATAGGATAAAAAAGGAGATAGTGTTCCTTTAGCAATCTTTTTTTTTTAAAAGAAAAGCAGCAAGTCTGAGCAGCTGCAAGAAAAGAACTTAAAAGATAAAATGGATTTATATATAAATGTTATAATTCTATAACTTTTTTGTGAGAGTCCTAAACTTTATCTGCAAAAATAGTTTTTCATCAAGTTCATCTGTAAAAATCCTTATAGCTGTTTTAATTGAACTTTTAATTAGGCTGCATACATTATTGAAAATGTTTCCACTTTGATTATGTGTAGAGAAGTGTCTCTTTGCCCATGTAAAGAGACCAAATTGGCATTTGCTTCCTATCTCCTTCAGAGCATTCAGATAAAGATAATTGCATTAGTTCCTGTCTAAACGATGTTTCAAACTGAAGCCCTAGGGCCAAAGTACTGGGTCTTAATTGGCTACACTACCTAGTCTATTCATGTGGACAAATTAAATTAATTACAATATTTTGAAAATGCTTCCACAACAACTTTTAATAACAAAACAAGGGAAAAGCCTCTGGAATTCCACTGAAACTTAAATATAGGCTGTCTTTGGAGCATCAGCTATGGTACTTTGTATAAAATACTGCTTTTAAAAATCATAGGGGAGGAGAAAATATTTTTTTTTTTATGACTCCTGGATGATTTTGCCGTTAGAAATGCCAGTTTCACGCTGTTTTGAATATCAGATTTTTGCATTATGATCACTGTAATGTGCTATTTTTTTTTCTACAGCTCAACTAATTAGCCTATTCATAAGACAAGTGTCTTGTGGTTATAATAATCTGCACCTGCACACTTGACCACTCCTTTGACATGATAGTTCTAAAATATGCAAAAATAATATGATTGACAATGTTGTCTACTTCTGTGAATTTAAGTTTTGCCAGACAAGTGGTATAGCAAGCCATCATTTTCCTGTAAAAATCTGGAAAAGAGTTATTTCTGAGTATCATAACAGGTAGACTGTAACTAGGCATAAACGTGGAAACCCTTTTTAAACAAGAAATCTTATTTAGATCAAATAAAAAAGTGTCCAAACTAATGTCCAGTTTTTAATCTGAAAACTCTTGATCCTTTTATTGCTGATCTATTTTTATTAAAAATATCAAAGTTTTCTTTTTAAAATTTAATTTACTTTTTAAATTTACATAGCATTGTGAGACAATTTTATCTTGGTCTCTCATGAAAGCAAAATTATTAGTCATCCTACATATATGTGAAATCTTGAGTCATTCTCTTAATAACATGTTAATCAGTTGGTCTTTTCAGCCAAATCTGGCAGCTGGATAGAAGCATCAGTGGCAATAAAGTTTCTAGAAGTTTTTTAAAAGAAGATGGGTAAAAATGTTCATATATCAGACAATTCACAAGGGAAAGAAAACTTATATATGACCTAACACAAAAATCTACAACTTGCAATTACGATATCATTAACGTCATTACCAATGAAACCCAAGACATGAGCCCATAGGGAATGTGTTTAATTTGTTCTTCAACTCAGGGAAATTCTTGTTCTCAGTTTGGTATCTTGGCAAATTAATACATGCATTCATTTTCAGGAACGCAAAATCACAATTTTGTTGTTAAAAAGATGGCAAGTGACTACTGAGCCTGAAAGTTGTATGTTTCTCATATAAAGCAGACCAAAAAATTCAGACTATACAAAAAGCATCCTGAGTCTGCCCCAGAGAATTTATTCTCTCTACTAGCTTGTCAGAAAATATTGTGAGGAGTGTGAAAGCACAAACAAGGAAAAAAAGCAGAGTAGCTCAAGAGGAGTATGAAATTTGGTTATTGAGTCAGCAGGAATAATCATTCTAGAAAAGAGGTGGAAACCTGAGTTATAGCCTTCTTACAACACCACTGGTCTAAAGGTTAGCAAGCTACAAGCCTCTCAGAGAAGGGCATGTCTTAGCAGTACGACAAGAAGAGAAAAGTGAATGCATGGTCTTAAGCAGAAAACCCTGTTTTTATTAGCTAAGGTTCCTTTAAAAGACATAAGTATGATAAAGTAGGATGGTAGACATCTCTTTAAATGAAGTCAACCAGATAAACAAGCCCGAACAGAAAAGCTCCTTTTTTTCTTTTTTTTTTTTTTTTTTTTAAAGTGCATATGAAAGTTTTAGTATCACAGTTTTATTTTATTTTCATTTTCAGGTATGTGGTACTACATATGTTAGCAAGCACCATACAAAGAGTTTCAGGTGATTTATCCTTCATTTACATTCATCATCAAGTGCATCGTCTTCCCGTTTAGGTTAATCTGCTCACTAATGATCAAGACTAAGCTTAGATATCAGCAATGTTCCATCAAAACAATTCTTATTGTACTGAAAGGAATTCACAGAGCTAGCTCAACGTATATTGCTTTTATTTCCAGCACTAACTGCAATGGATTACTCCCAGTAGTATTTCACAGAAACATGTAACTTATCAGTTTTATAACCATTACAATATGTTCTTAATAGCTTTAAGAGGTAGGATTCTTATTCTGCAATTATTATGGTGAGCTAAGCTCAAGCTAAAGCACTCATATTTCAGTTGGCAGAAATCTCAGGAGAGAACTGATCCAAGTGCCACAAAAGCATGCATAAAATTTGTCTCATCCCCAGAGCTGATGACAATGACAAGTGGGCAACAGTGAAACTGTTGGGACTGCCTATTTCACATCTCTAATTCCTTTTCTGGGTATAGATCAGGTAAACACTGATTAATTTCATTTTAACCAAAGATGGGCTCAAACTGTCTCTTTCTGTCCTTGTCATTTACCATAAGTACATGATATGTAAATAAAACAGTGAAAAGTATGTGTCCTAGACCAAAATTCTGTGACCACTGGTGTTTTTTGATGTGGACAGATAGTGTTCATAGCATGGTATATTTAAAATGTTCAGCCTAGAAACTGTATCAGTCCTATATAATTTGCTTTAAAAGCTGTAAGATGGCTGGAGAGAACTGACAGAAATTGCTTATTTTGTGCATAATGGTTACAGGCATTGAAAGAACTTTAAATGGGCACATATTTTAAATAAGTGCACAAAAATTGCAATTATACTTGAGAGGGATTCATCTCACTAAATTACAATTTTTTTAAAAGTTATGCCTCTAATCTAAGATAGTTATCTATATTCTCTGAAATAAATCAAGGAAGGGAGAAATGCTTTTCATTCTCTTTCTGACTTATCTTAACAAGAGGGCTGCATTTCACTAATAAAGATTAAAGTTTAAATTTTGGACAGAAAAAGCTAGATGGGGTACATTTCACTTTATGTAGGTAAAACAGACTACATGTCTATAAAATAATCTTAGAAGGGAACAAATAAATTGAGGGTCTATACAGAACTAAAATTTTCTCACTTGAGGAAAATCACCACATATTATGTCAGGGAGAAAAACTGAACCTTTTGAAAAAGAAAAAAAATTATGCAAAAATGTGTGTATTTAAAGGACTGTATTTAAGAGGTTTAGTTGCACTTTCTGATTACTCTTCTGCTAAAGAAAATCCAGTTTATAGAAATATTTCAAACAGTAAATTAGATTTTTTTTACTGAAATCTTAGGAAGACCTTTGAATTATAATTGAAAAGAAATATGGCAATAACTGTATATAATGTAATAATGTTTATCACAGACTATCAAAAAGATCCCATTCAAAGGTATTCATTACATCAAATTCACCAAATCATATAAAATTAATGTAATAGCTCCAAATCCTAAAGGAATGACTGGAAAATGGATGACACTGGTTCTGATTCCACAGATATTCCCTGCTCTTGAAATAACAAATAAACATTGCAGTCAGGTTTGAGATTTTTATCACTTCTCTCATGGTATTTTATCTAGTTTAGGCTTTTCTTTTTTTCCTCTCTTAAAAAGGCAGCTTCTAAGATCTTTTGACCACCTGAAAATGTCAGAACTTATTTTTTAAGAGGCAAATTTCCATCTTCCTGCCTGCAAAGAAAACTTCGAAATGAAGAAACTTGAAGGTAGAAAATCAAAGGCAAATAAATGAAACCCAGTAGTCTTGTTAAAACCTCATCATTTTTAATCCAGTCTTCTGATATTAAGATGCCTTGGTCCTGATTCAAATGTATGGGCAACTGCAGCACTGAGCAGAACTTTCTGAGCATGACCTTTCCTAACTTCTGTTATAGCAGAATCAGCAATTCTAAAGGTATCCAATGGGTATAACACAGAGGGGTCTGGGAGAAAGGATAAAACTGTATATATATTCTAGTGTCTGTTCCTATAATTGCTCAAGTATTTTAGCTCAGGATTATGAGTTTTGGAAAGGTGAATTGTGAATCTTTTCAGGAAGCAAAAGGAGTTTGCTTCTGCCACTTCCTACATGCTGAATGCTCTACCAACAGAATGACTGAATAAAAGTGAGAAGTTACCATCCCCATGGGGTTCAGTGTACACGTTTGTGCAGATCTCACTCTAGTATACCTACAACTTCACTGATTTAGGATCCATACATCTTACTAAGGGCTGTGAGCCAGATTTCAAAAAACTAAGGACTGCAACACAGAGTTGCAGACTCTTCTTAGATCTCAACTTCAGTAACCATTTCATCCAAAATTTTGAAATGGAAAAAATCAGTACTTGTTAGACCTTGCAGTGGTATATTAACTGGAATCTGTCTTAGATTCAAATATAAAATTATTCAAAGGATTTTGAAGCTGCCATTTTTTTGCGTTAGAAAGCATTCAAAAATGAACTGCATCCTCCTGATAATAAGTTCCTTGAAAAACTTTCAATCCTTTTTTTGTGCCAGCCACACTGGAATTTTGGTAAAACAGAAATTTGTATTATTTTTCTACTTCTGGTATCAACCAAGCCTGGAAGTTTAAAATTACATTAAAATAGTGGGAAAAGACAAATAAGTGTGCTGGAAGAACCATCAGGAAACATCAGGTTTCCTTGGGAACCAGCAGGTCTGTCTTCCTGATTGCCTTCCAACCTCTCAATGTCAAGCATATTTGAAAAGCTCTGCTTTCTGCAAGAGTCTTTGACCTTATTTTCTTGTCACTCTTGAATACCTAATTCAAAAGAAAACAGAGAGAAATTTCTCAGCTAGAAGGAGGAGCACCAGAGCCCCCAAAATCTGAATTCTGCACCCAAGGATCAATGGCAATGAATTTATGAACAAGCATGGAGTAGGGGAGGGAAGAAAGGATACAATGGGAGAATGAAAGATCATCTAAAGTGAATGAGAAATAGAGAAAGGTGATGAACAGTAAAAACAAAGCAAACACTCCCTCCCAAAACTCAGTGTAAAAAGCCAAAAGGAAAGCCATACAAAATGAACATACATGCTCATTAAGACAATGCACATCCTTATAAACAGATAGACTGAATATTCAGTGCAGCCCAACAAATAAGTGGACTCAAATGTTATAAAATGGCAAATACAGCAGGTGATTAACCAAAAGTAAGGCTCTCTGGGAGCACGATTCCAGTGTTTTATCCCTTTTATTTTCTTTGCCTCTGAAAACCAAACAAGCACTAACCACATGGAAAATAGTGACATGTACTCTTTTTTTTTTGCTTCTTTTGCTTGGTTATGTAACACAAAAGCCAAAATATGCTATTGGAATAACTAAGCATTTTAGGACGGAGATAATATCTGACTGCTTTATGAACAACAATAAAAAAGGTGGGAGCAATATTTAGAGAATTATTTGTGTTTGCCTTTCATTGCCCCACTGCTGTGAGAAGTAAACTGCAAGTAAAAAATAAAGGACAATTATCAAGAAGAAATACATTGGATATTCTGGAAAAGAAAATTCACAAAATGTTCTCTCCACGGTAGTGGGGACTCAAAATGTCTCTGGTTTAACACAGCTTAGCAGCACAAACTTCAAACACCGCAATGATTTCTCTCTCAGCTTTGAGGATTCAAAAGGAGAGCTATCCCAACAGAACGTATGTTCTTCAAGGCAGAACCAAATGCAAGCTTAATATAGATGTATTCCCTCTATTGGGCTTTTGTTCCTCAACTGAAGTTTTAACATATAGCTGTACAAAACTGGTAGTGAAATGTGCTAGAAAAAAGCTGAATTATGTATTTAAGAAAAAAAATCAGATAATTAAGACTTACTATTTAATGAATTATTTTTTCCCAAGAAAAACCCTCTTTGATGAAACCAATGAGAAATAGCTAGAAATCCAAATACTTTCTGACATGCTAAATTAAACACTATGAAATATAAAAGATTTGGTCCTAGCTGTGGTCTTAATCTAGTATTCACCACATAAGAATACAGCTGAATATCGGCATTCATAAAATTGTCTTCTTTGAACTTCATAAGGTTATTTGTGACTGAAATTACTCTTTTGTGTTTCTAAGAGCAGGCTGTATTTCTTGTGTATAGAAAACTCATACTGAAATTATAGTAAGTTTGACCTAGCAGTCACTGTGTGGTTTGGTTCATCATTAGTAAAAACATATTAAGCATAAACCTTAGAATTACATATTAATAGGTAAATGAAAGAGGTTATGGCATTGTTATAAAATTAAATCAAGAATAAATATTGATAAGTAGGTATTATTAAATAACTTCCATGGTCCTTTCTGTCAGTAAGGATGCACAAGGCTAACAGATGGGATATGCTATGCAAGTTTAAAGCAAAGCCTCCCTCTGTTTTCATTCTGTAGTAAGGGCTGCAAAATATGTTTTTGAATTGGGAATAATTTCCTAACAATACCGAGATGCTTAACTAACTTTAATACCCTTGAGAATATCGTTACTAAGTAATAGTATGTCTTCCATAGATAGCAGAAAAATATGAATAATAATTGCCTTTAACCTTTTAAAAGAGAACAACACAGCAGACATTAGCAACAGGTAGTGAAGTTGTAGTCTCTGCTCATTTCATTGTTCTAGTCATTAAAATTTGGAGATCTGCAAGAGCAGTGAAAACTTATGATATAGCCATGTGTGTGCTTCTAATTGAACGGAGGATATGCTTATATCAATCCTTCAATTTACATGTCAGGTAATGATGTCAGTTTTATACTGACAGTTAACAGGTATAATGTGGTGTTAATTGAATGAACTTTCAGTTATAATTGATTGAAAAATTAACTTCTTCAGCTTTAAATCACATTCTCACAGAGCAAATTACGTGGAGATATCCATCCATATGTGGATGTAGCAGCACTAAGAACCAAAAGATCCAGCTATCTTGGAGATGGATTATTACCACAGTTTCTGGAATGGCAAGGATATGAAAAGAAAGGGACACTAATTACTCCATGATTTTTTTTAAAAAAACACCTAATATTCAAAAGGAGAATAATGTTACCAAAACTAAGCGCACACACACAAAAAAATCTGAAAAATTTTTACAACCTGAGGGGTTTTTTTACTTTATTTTAATGCATCATATTTGATATTTAGATATTTACTCGTTTCTCCATAAACCATGGTTATGAATCCAGATTATTTCAAAACGGTAGTTTTGGTGAAATTTATTGCATTATTTCCAAAAGTAAGGTCTTAAATTGGTATATATTCTGTTTAAAAAAAAAAAAAAGACAAATAGAAAAAAGTGACAGATTAATCTGACCTTCAAGAATGTTATGGGAGATATTCAGTATTAACTGGCTTCCTTATTCCATATCTAGCATGAATCCTACATGTCATTTGTAAAGATAGAATAAATATGAAAATCCGAGAAAAGGAATCCCATTCTTGAGCAATGCAGTTAAGTCATATTTTCATTATCACCTGCACATTGTAGCATGGGCTGCTATGGAGTTGTTCAGAAGGCTATGAAAAGCTGTAAGTCCAAAAGTCATTTAGCCACTGTTCTCTGTGGGTGTTCCAGGTGCGCCTACGCTGCCAGTCAAAACGCCACCTCTCTCCTGTTCTCAAGACCAGCTTTGTATCACTCGATCTCTGTAACACTCACACACACACAGGTAGTGAATTCAACGTAAGCTGTGGAGGTCCCTGTTTGAAAACAGTGGAAGAAGAGTGGTATGCATTTTTTCTAACGGTGTTCTCAAAGGAGGTGTCCTGTGCAGTGCCGGGAGTAGCACAGCCCATTCTCCCACATGATAATGCTAATGCCATTCCTAAACACAGTTTACATCAGAAAGAAGCATAGAGCATAAACCCTTCCATCCTCTTTTTTTCTTTCTTAGTGGACATTCAAAGTGGACTTCAGCCCACTTTCTGAACAGTTATTTTCACACCTTACCTGCCTGGTACTGACACTGGGCAATTCTGTTCTCCCTGAAGCACTTACATTGATAAATAAGGTCCAAACAAGTTATCATTATCCTTTTAAAATAAAAGAATAAAACCCAAATCTGGCTTTTTCTGGACATTTATCACCATCATATGGGAAGACCAAATTGTCTGCATGTTTCCATACTATTTTTTTTTTTATCAGCCTGATTTCAGTACAGGATTCTTTGCAAACATCCCTTCCTGTAAAAGTTTCAAGCATCTCAAAACTATTGTAAAAACTGTATTTAATTCTTTAACATCACTGGCACCAGCATTATGAGATAAAGCAAATGTGTTGCAAGTCTGTTGTGGGATTTCATAGGCTAATGGTCATCTTCAAGGTTATATCTTTATATTCTAGACTTGAATTCATCATTTTTTGCTTCTTGTTTGTTTCTGCACTGCAAATAAAAGTTACATAAAGTTATTCCTATCAAAATGTCTTGCAATTCAAAACATTTGGAAACAAATCCAAAAAACAGTGAATATCTGCTTTCATTGAACAGATAATATACACTCTTCATAATGTTACTAAACGTTCTTCTATATTAATTTCTGACACACTGAAATTTCAAAGAAAAGTGTTTATATGAGTTCTGTATGAACTGGAAAGTTTCAGTTTTTCTGAGGCTATCATGCTTTGAATTAGGGTACAATTATTTTCAAATTATATTATAGTATCCTATCAGTTTTATAGAGCAAATAATCTCTACCAACTACTCAACGACCAAACTTGAACCTATTTATAGCTTAGAAATCAGAGGTGTTCTCAGAAAGGGAATGTCTCAATATTTTATAATTAGCATATTGAACAGCCAAAAAAAAACCCCAAATGTCACAACAATCTGACTTAATTTGTTTAACAAAACTGTCATACTTCTAACAAAGTTCAGAAAAGACTAGGAAATAGAAAAATCTATAGAAGTATACCACAAATAACTATACACCAAACTGGGCATTTTCCTCAAATACAGCTTGTTGGACAGTAAAAAAAAGATTAAAGGTGTTGTCTCAGTTAAACGTATTTTCTTCATTATAGATTATAGTAATAAGGTAATAGTAGTCATGGAACTTGAACATAAATCAAGCTCTTGCTTCACAAGAGGTTTTTTAGATTAGGAAAAGCTCTACCAGCAAGTTTTATTTTTTGAAGAAAACTGACACTTAATATAACCACTTGTGGGAAGGTGATTATAAGGGTTATGTATTTCAGATCAAGAAAAACAGTATTCTAAGTCTACACTCATATAGGCAGATGATGCATTCTTACAAAGAGGTTTGGCCTAGCATATTTTTGTCTGATATGTATCACGCAATATGAGTGAGCTGCATCTTGCCAGCCAGCGTTCTTCAGTGTTCTCTAATGACTACTTGGCAAAAGGTTGGAAAAATTTTACATGTAAATATTGTTTTAACTTTTTTATTCTTTCTGCTATCATTTCCCCAAAATGTCAATATGTATTTCATTGTGAAGAGTTTCTGATTGTTAAAAAGTGAGTAGCTGATTCTGATTACTGAATATCAAGGAATACAATGGTAATGGTCTTGAGTATAGCACCTCTGTCTGCTTTTCTGGATAGCTGAAAGAATGTTCACGCACAAATGATGGCTGTACCATAGAATAGCTGGAGGACACTTCATTCTTATCCTGAAAAAATAAATGACTGTCCCAGACAACATAATAGACATGGTATCAATCATTAGAACATGCATCACTAAATCCCCTCTGATAATTAAAATTCACAATTAAGACAGAATGATTTGGAGGTATTACAGAAGTCTGTCAGATTGTAGTATATAGTTATTACGTCTTGGAGTTGTGATGACTAATAAAATGTATTTCACAGAGTTGTTCTCTTAAGCATATTTCATAATTAATTATGAATACACATACTCTAACATCTCTTTTCTTCTTGTTTATCAAAGTAATCTTATTGCTTTTGGAGAGAATATGAAGAAAGTGTGGAACCATTCATTGAAAATAAGAATAATTTCCCAACACTTGCCATAATCTTTAAATGTCATATTAATAGCTATAAGCAATGAACTTCCACACACATTGTCACTTTCTACCTCTCTTGTTAATAAACTGTAGAAGGACACACATAATTTCAGTAACTATTCATGTCTCTGGACCACTCTGTTCATGCTTGCTCACTATGAGCAAAGTATATAATTACGTATGATCTATTCAAGGTCCTTTCTGTGTATCAGAAATCCCAAAGCATCGTTAATTGAAGTGAACAGAGCATCTGGTTGCTTGTGATCTTATAGTTTCAGTGTATAGGATATTTAATTAAAATAAATGCCCTCCCTCCCTCTCTCATAGGGGAATTAGCTCATTAAAATTTTCAAAAGTGAGAATCAGTCCTCCAGCAAACATTAACATTTGGTAGGAGCAGCAGACTGGGTGGATAAAGCAGCCTGTCTTCTCTATGTTATACATTTGTCCCTTGGTGCTGGATGACACTTCTACTGCTCATTCATCTTAATCTTGAGGTAGGAATCTTTGATGCCCTCTTTAAAATTAAGTTGGTTTACAATACTTTTGTTTAATCTTGTGCCATGGATCTTTTGGATCCTCTAGTTAAGTACACAGACCACCACACAATTCTGCCAAAATTAGTTATTAGGTACCTACTTATTAAATATTAGTATACTTGACAGTCTTCCACTGTCTTATTTCCATAACAACTTACTCACTGATTCCCTGAGTATTTTCTACTCACGTCCAACATGACATGGACATCCTGTATCACTTGGGGATCCTGCATACATGTAGTCCAGCTACATGTGATAGGACTTTTCTGAACGCTTACTCATACGTGTGGTTTTTACATGGCTAGATGGGAGTGTCTCAGACCACAATTCTGTCAAATCCATTGCCATTCATGTGAGCTGTACATGCATTTTTATGCTAGCTTTTGCTTCTTCAGCTGGCATCCCAGGGTGTCCTTATCCTTTGCTCAGGAATGTCAGGACTCTTACATATCAGTCAATACCAGAGAGTTGAGGAACTGGGATGTCTTTGTCCCTACAGACTCAGCTATCAGCCAAACCTGCACATTTGACCTTGCCGGGTGGATGGGGGAGCAGATGGTCACTTCTGCAAGCCTATTTCTCAGATTTCATCTGATATAGTCCAGGTAGCCAAGCGTAATAGCCTGCATCCAGCTTGCTGTCGTTTGAAACACTGGAAAGTTACACACCTGACCTGTCAGTTTCTGCTTCCACCTCACTGAGCCATGTATTAAACAGACATACACGCAAAATCAGCTTGCTTTTACTGATTTCAAATAAACCTGAAAATGAACTTCAGATAGAAGAGATCTAGCACAATATAAAGTGCAATGGTGTCGAAGCTCTTGCTCACTTTTGATTGCACTGATATGAACATGACAGGAACTCTGTCCAATTTTCCCTCAGATTTGATACAATAAGTAAAACACAGCATAGTTACACATTTTTATTTTCCCCAAGGCTTCCATGAAATATTAAGTGTTAGGAGTTGCTGAATCTGGTAGCCTTATAGAGGCAAGTTTGCCACAACCCCATGCCCCAAGGTCCAGCCAGCAGTAGAGCTGGGCAGGTATTCCCAGTAGGCACTCGTGCACAAGCACACATAAACAGCACAGGTGAGCATGGCCAACACAATCAACACACAAACTCTCAGCACTGGGGCTAATGTAAACAGCACCACCAGCAACATCCTGGTCTCCCCTCTGGCTGATCATGATGAAGATCCATCAGTGGGGAAATATATGCATATATATATAATGCAGATACCTCTGCTAACTGGCCTTAGACACTCAGTCTACTGAGTGACTGACCCTTGGATCCTCTTGCTTTCAGCTACTTCACACAGGACACACACATGCATACACAATATGGACACATGCCTGTCTCTCAAGTTGCTGGCACCACAGGTATGTGGCCCTTATAACCCATGGCCACCCCTCCTGTTAGGGGCACTCAGGCCAGTGCTGGAACCACAGACATACTGGTCTCTATGGCTAGTGCACACAGGGTAGAGAATCCCTCACCCAGGGGAAAGTTAGAAACGGAATTTAGCAGTAATACAGGATAGGCAGCACTGATCAGGTGCAGGTCATGGACAGGCAGGTGTACCAAAAAGCAACCTGCTTACATACAGTCAGTTTCTTCTATCACTATACCTCTCTATTTTCACACCCATCTTCCCCCCAAACCATCTTAATCCCCCCTTATCTTTCCCTAGTTTTGGTACCTCCCATAAATATCCCATGATGTCATGTATAATCCCAAGACGCATCCTATACTAAATCCTATACCTCCAGGCTGTGGTGCCCCTCAAACTGAAAGGTGCTGCAGGGAGCCACCCCCATTGACTCACAGTGATGGGTGCCAACCCCAACAAGGGGCTGATGGCTCCCTTAGGGCAGCCCTGGGACCCTTTGACTGGGTTTCACCACTTGCTCTTGTGCCTTGGTGCTCCTTGTGTGTATGGAGACAAGCCTTTTATCATAAAACCTAACATTAAACTGGACCAGTGTCATGCAAAAAAATACACTGTGTTTGCAAGAACTTTATTGTCACAGCTTGGTTATTCTCACTGATCATAAGTTCATATAAGAACATAAAAGGACATAAGATTATGAATAAACTTTTTTTTCCTGATATATCTGCTTCTACCACTCCCAGCAATCGAAAGAAATAGGGATTTCTTGTGATTGAGTTTGTATTTGGACTTGAATTAAATCCACATTGATTGACTCATATTGCAAAATCCATTTTTGCCCCTGTTTTTATTTTGGTCACCTATCGTTATGGCTTTTGTGTGAAAAAGTATTTCCTTTCATGTGTTTTAATCTTGCTATGTAGTCATCTCACTCAGTGTCTACTAGATATTTTTTGCCATAAAGCATATAATGATTTAAATTTTTTCTCCCTGAGCATGTTTGCAATTTTCTACAACATAATGGTGATCAGCAACTCAACAAATGTTCCATTCTGAAGCCTCAAGTCATAGGGTAGGTCCTCCTCCACCCCAGCAGTCCTTAGAGATTCTGTCAGTAGCTACAGGAGACACAGCCAGAACACAGAGGAAGTCATGGTGACAATTGTCATCCTTTTTTTTCCCCCATGAGACCACACTCTATAGCACTTTTCTGGAACTTGGGAACTGTATGTTCTGTCAAAGGAAACTTGAAGACCCACCAGCCTGTCCGCAAAGCTGTTTGGACAGATATCTCCATATCTCATTTTGAAAATGTTTCACGTGGTATAGAAATTTTAAACATTTATTTGAACAGTTATCCATGACTAAGTTGGGTCTTCTTTTTTTTCCTCTTTTCCAATAGATATGGTGCTTTTTTTCCATCCTCTCTACATACTGTATCTATGTAGGTACCTGACTTGGGTTGTAAGTTCCAGTAGGCAGTAGCACCTTAAAATTTAAGCTGATCTTAGCTCTGCATTGCCACCTTATTTACCACTTATGAACTGATTCAGACCAGGTTGGATGGCGCTCTGAGCAACCTGACCTAGTTAGTGGTGTCCCTGCTCAGTGCAGGGGCATTGGACTAGACGACCTCTAAAGGTCCCTTCCAACCCAAAATGTTCTATGATTCTATGATTGATTCTATGATTCTATAACTCTTTACTTAAGTTATGAAGAGACAACAAAGAAGGTGATTATGAAGTCATGAATGAGCACTGGTCAGAGCTGACATAAAAGTCAGAACAGCTTGAACTTTTGTTGAGTGGTGATAACCAGTTATAATATCAAAAACATCACCCAAAACTTAATACACAAATTTTCTGAGATTTCAGTAGTTCAGTAAAATTTATCTGTTACATTTCTCTGACTTTTTCTGCACTGTCACAACGCCAGTCAGGAATGCATTAAGCAGAGAGAATCAAAACAATTTTAACAGTATTTTAAACCTGAAGTAGAGCCTAAGTGAAATGTGAATCATAGCATATTTGAAGTTCTTTTTTACTGCACATGGTTGTATACAAATGTATACACATGCATATGTACTTTCAGGTGCTTGAATATATACATATATATTAAAAAATATGTATATATTTTTAAAATACATACTTACATATAAATATATATACCTAAACACAAATATTTTGGTGACAGGTATGACTATCTGGATTTTCCAGTCAGTAACTGAGCATGCTGGCTTTTGGGAACTGTAGGCCAGTCTAAATAATGATCAAAGAATCTATCAAGAATGCACATGCACACGGACTCTATAACCTTGCCTTCCCTATCTCTGTCATGAAGCTCTGAGAATTACTTTAGTAATACTTTAAGGAAGTTTCATGTTGTAGACATGCAAGGAAAATTTTACTAAAGCTTAGTCACGCAGCATAGAAAAAGATAAGAAAGGACTGCAAGAAACAGCTGTTGCTACAAAATATCCCCAGAACAACAACATTAGAGAGCAATAAGCAGAGGTTTTTTTCTGGTGTGTCAATCATTTTGCATTTGCTGTGTATACAGGTGTTCCATCAAAGTAAAACCATGCGGAAGACTGAATTCTGGCTAATATTCAACTTTCATACAAAAAAAAAATCTAGGAAAAACAAGCTGACCAGATTAAACTTCATGTGTCTCAGGCCATATGTTTGGCCTTTTCAGGCAAATTCAAACGCCTCTCTCTCGTCTCTCTCTTTCTGTTTTACAGTGATTTACAGATGAATATTTGTTTATATTTTAAAATATAATTGTTGCCACAAAGATTGAAAACTCAGTCTTACCAGTCATTATTATTGCTAAATGCATGCAACATATGTTGAATGAAAATTGCTCTGGAGAAACTTTTTTCAGTAGAAGAGTTGAACAGAGACAATTAAGTTTCTTCTTTATAGCCATGTGAATAAGTCTTACTGGGTGACAAGAACTGCATCTAGATGAAGTGCCCTAGTGTCTCTTGGCAAGCCCAAGAGTGCCAACCACCCAACCTTTCACACCAGGTTGCTTAGGGCAACCCATCACTCCCTTACAGCCTGTTGGCAAAGGTAGAAAGGGTGAAGGAGCACATCAACGTCTCTCCAAGTCTCCCCAAGGTTCTGGGTTGCAACATGGTCCCATGTACAGCCCCACAAATGTAAGTATCTCAAACTTCTCTCAGAATACTGTAGTTAGTATATAGCATAAAAATGTCTAGGAGCCTAGATCTTTACCTTCATGGCAAGCCAGATAGTCTAAATTAGATATTAAAGAAAGCAATTTGTGAAGTTATCCTTTCTAAAGAAAGTCTTTGAGCACTAGTTTCTTTCTAGAACTAAAGCATTCAGGAGTTACATTACCAGCGTTCCTACAGCCACAACTTTGCTTTAAGGACTCGCAGTTAAGAGTCACAGTGACATTACACATCCTGAGTATAATATTAATTTCCTCCTGTCACTGATCAAATCATTGTCTCATTAAATGGGTATGCTTCAATTAAATATGCAGATCCTGTAGTTGTGGGGGTTTGGGTTGGGTTTTTTATTGCATTTTCATTCTACTAATTATACGCTACAGGGTGAGAATATTTCTGACATGTGAATAACAGTTGAAGACACGACACAGAATAATAAATTCACCTGCAGAGTAGATTATTACTTCTCTTGCTTGCTAAGCAAATAATTTACTATGTAGAGCCATATTTGTACATTTTATCTAATGTAGAAAAGGCCTTTTCCTTCCCAAGGACCAAACAAGATTTTGGCAGGTCATTCCTTAATCACATTGATTTTTGCTAGCCATCTAAACATTTGTTAGCCCCTAAGGCAAGTTCAGAGCTGTAATGTGGGCCATCATCTCCATCACAATGTTTCCCACTTTTTTACCCATGTTATGTATTCTCCTAATGCTTTATCCATAACTGCACCTCCTCTCCTGCTGTAATATCTTTCACCTCACAGGACAGGGACCTTAAGCCACATATGACAAATATCCCCTCACCAGACTGTCTATTATGCTTCATAGGTTTAGTATTCTGTATCCATCTCTATATGAATATGTGTTTTTCCATCTTTTGTAATCAAATGCCTATCTGAGTGATGTGAGGAGGAGTCTAGAACTACTTTTAATTTGAACAGACCAACAAGATTAATTGTGCAGAACCAGTATGGACACTCAGTGTTTACCGTCTGCCATGTATAAAACTATATTATGTGTCTAAGGAATTACAATGCCATCTGTAGCACTTCTTAGACTCAAAGAAATCATTTGTCGGTTTGTTTGTGTCCATAATAAAATAAATGCAGAACGTCATGTTCATCTGTCTCACAGGACAGCAGAATATGCAGCTTGATTTCTTTTTTTATTTAATTTGCATTTCCATTTTTCATTGCAAATGGATACAAACCAAACACCATTTCTGAATATTCCTGCTGTTGTATTTATAATGTGTCAAACCAAAAGTCCAACCTATATTCCATATATGCAAAAAACCTTCAGAAACAGCCCCATCTTACATATCCTCTTATATCTCACTCCAGTCCTCCTAGCTGTGCTTTTTTGCTGATGTTTTATTACATGGTCACAAGCAGTTACTATCATTAACAAACTGGATTCATCTCACGTGTTAAAAACAACTTCAACTGATCTCCTAAAGTATATTAATAGATTAAAAAAAAAGTTGAATTCAGATGAAATGTTAAGCAAAGGAATGTGCATGGCTTAATTACTACCTGAAATCATTATGATTAGATTATGAATTCATAAAGACAATGCATGGAGATACAAGGGGTTATTATAAGAACTTCTTTAACACCATTTTGCTTTCATTCCTTACATCACAGACTTAGTCATGCCGATAGACAGCTAGGGAATGCCTCATCAGAGAAAACAGTTACAGAAATATTCCCTCCACAAGAGGACATGGAACGTCGATATAGCCCACCCAGAATATGCTTTTCAGTTGCCAAAATCCTGAGTGATAACATCATCCCTGCAGTATCTATGTCAAATGTGTTGGTGCATTCATAGTGCTGAAAAATTGACTTAAAAATTGTAGTGTGAGCTTTGTATTATCAAGGACATTTTGAACAGCCCAAAAGGCCTTCTCCCTTCTTAATTATATACAGCCCATAAAATTGATTGAAATGATACAGTTACATCTTTTTATTTTATGTTTTCACAGATGCAGAACTACTGTCAGCAAGCCTGTGGGTGAATATGAAGTTAAGAAGCAGAAGAATAGGCATGAGAAAGAAGCTACCTCTCAGAAATGCAAATCAAATTACAAAATACTGTATAGATACAAGGGAGTATCTGAAACCCTACAGACCGTACATAGTGCTGTTACTATAGAAAAAAAGTTGAGGCCTGAGATCAAATTCTGGTACTGTCCTGAAGCCTTTGAACTGAAGGTATGACATGAACCCTATTAGTTGTCTTGATTAGTAAACCTTCAAAGATAAGTGAAGGATGCAGTTCCATTTTCCATTTGAATTTCTGTCCTGGTTTTGGCTGGGATATAGTTAATTTCCTTCCTAGTAGCTGGTATAGTGCTGTGCTTTGGATTTGGTATGAGAATAATTTTGATAGCACACTGATGTTTTAGTTGCTGCTAAGTAGTGTTTACACTAAATCGAGGACTTTTCAGCTTCTCATGCTCTACCAGCTAAGAAGGTTGGAGATGCACAAGAAAGTGGGAGGGGCCACATCCAGGATAGCTGTCCCAAACTGGCCAAAGGGATATTCCATACCATATGACGTCATGCTCAGTATACGAACTGGGGGAAAGCTGGCCAGAAGGCCACTGTTTGGGAACTGGCTGGGCATCAGTCAGCGGGTGATGAGCAATTGCATCATGCATCACTTATTCTGTATAGTCTTTTATCATTATTATTATTAATATTATTAATATTTCCCCTTCCTTTTCTATCCTATTAAACTGTCTTTATCTCAACCCACAAATCTTACTCCCCGCCCCCCCATTCTCTCCCCAGTCCCACTGAGGGGGAAATGAGTGAATGGCTGTGTGGTGCTTAGTTGCCTGCCAGGTTAAACCATGAAAATTTCCATTCAAATGAAAGGGCTAAACACTGTCATTTTAGAACAATATGCAGAGATTTCCTGGTACACCAAACCAAGGGAAGTGATTCTAGGTCACATGGCCCCTTGGACAACTATGAAGGGCAATACTTTATGCTACAGGAAAATGAATACAAATGATACAACATATGGTGCTGGCAGCCACCTGGTGAGAATGCATGATTGGTCACAGAGCAACACAGAGTTAGCTATAGAATTAATTCCGGTTAGGTATATTCTTATTACTCTACTAGTTTCTCAGTTCAAGGTCTCACAGTTTGTACAATATTTATCAGACATACAATAGCAATTCCCAAAATATGAGGAAAGAGTAAATTCAGATATTCACACTACGGTAGATCTGCCATAACAGTAGGAGTTCCTCTTGGTAGAAACAAGTAGCGTAACAAGTGTTTCTTTGGTTGTGGGCACAGTAACTGATTCTGTGCCATAATCACTTTGCTACTACCTCCTAGGTAGTATCTCCTTTGGATAATCCAAGCACCAGGTATCAACAGAAAATCAGCCAGCACTGACTTTTTTCAAAGGAAGATTTCCTTCCTTTATAGAAGAGGAAAAAAAAAGGAAAAAGGAATCTTTTTTGGCCCATCCCTGAGGAAAAAACATGGGCTCTGCTGTCATAACTACATGGGAAGCACTACCAAAATAATCTCTGTAGAATTATAATATCTGCACTGAAAAGCTCTCATTCTTTTTCTCTCTGAGAGATATTTACCACCAGATTTTCTCTTGTCCTTTATTGCATTCCACACTTAGCTGTACAATACCATATTCCTTACCTACAGTATTAACGAGCAGGGCATTGATGCTGTGGCAAGTATAATCAGTACCAAAACACTTAGATAATTTGCTGAGTGAACCGCTGTGGTCTTAACTGTGGAAAGTCCTTAGTACTTCAGAGAAGTACTTCATATATCCCTGTCCATATTATAAATTGGAATGTCTTTTTTGTTTACTACAGCCTTCATTAATAGTGTCTTAGGGTATTGGTATGTTTTGGAAGGTATCACTTATGTTACAAAGGAACTTAAAAATAGCTTCATTACATCAGATGAAAGGCTCTTTCAAACATAGTATCCATTCTTTGATGATAGCAAATAGCAGAAATTTGCAGAAGATATTAGGAACCGAGCAGGTAGGTAGCAATACTTGTCCTCAATGGCATCCTGGGTTACACCCACCTGCAGTTCAAAGATTTCTTAAATCACAGATCATGTTCTTGTAATTAGAGATCTGTCATGGATTATCTTCAGCTGTTTGGTTGCTTTTTGAATTCTTGAAAATGTGTAGCACCCACAATGTCCTGCCAGGAAGAGGTTCCTTGTCTTGCCTACATATGGAGAGAATAACTGGTTTGTTTTGCTTGTTTGGAATTTATCTCCTGCTAGTTTCATTTCAGGTTTCTATCTTTATTGCGCTTAAATAAATGAGACACTGCCATGTTCATGTGAGGCCATTAAACATAATCTTTTTGACTGTGCTAAGAGCAGGATCACACCCATGGTGTTTGAAAAATATGTGCTTATTTGTAACATGGTTTGGACTCAGAAATACCCATTTAAGTACAAAGCACTGCAAGAAACTTGTACAACATTTGACAGTAAATCAATATTAAATCTTGATATCTTTGATACTATTAGAGTTCTATATAATTTTTTTCCCCATTTCATACTTCACCTATCAGGTCTTCTGTTTTCTCCACTATTAATTTGACTTCACTACAACCATCTGATGGATTTGCTGTCCTTTCTTCTGATGATAGTGCCATCTTCTGATGCCAGCATTGCTTTTGCTAAGGGGATTAATATGCATGAGGCTCTGTTGTTTGTCTTTGCATTGTGAAACCACTGAAACAGCTATCCATCACTGATAGTTGTCTGATATGTTCTAAATGAAGCTTGCTTTGGATATACCAATGCCTCAGCAATGTTGCAGAGGCAGTCAAATTATACAAAACCTCTTCTAGGAACTGCATTACAGTATTAATTCCTGATTAACTGTGGACAGTTCTGTCTCTCTGCCTCAAAAATGGATTCTATTCAGTGATAAGTCCCCTGCTGTTCCCAGAAAACTGTGAATCATCAGCATGTTCCTTTTGTCCAAGGGTCTTCCTTTTATATTAATAAAGGGAACCTGGAGAAAGATGTATAGTGTTCTTATGCAGCAATGTTTCTTATGTAAGGTTTATTAAGCCCTCTTTACTTCAAGAACTGTTCCTGCTGAAACAGGGTCTGAATTGTCTGCTTGTTGGGTGGGTTTGGGCTGGTTTTTTGCTTTTGGTTTGGTTTGGTTTTTTTCCTAAAATGTCCATTTTGCTTCCAAAGACTAGGAATTCCTTGGGATCAATGTAGAAAATTTTCTGGCTCCATGATCCTGAAGTTCATTTTCGGTATTTTGTTCTCTGCTACTGTTTTTCAAACATGTCACCCTACACTTTATGCTAATATTGTCCCAAATTTTTAATTCGACAGTGCTAGTGAGCAATATATTGAAGCTGAGTAAAACTGTGCAGAGCTGAGAGGAAATCTTGCTTTAAGCTAGTAAACAAAGGAAGAGGTCAGCACAAGAAGTTAATCAAGGGCTTATTTCTAACCCGAAGTCAGTCTGGCGCACTCTCGGGACCCAATTTGCCTGTGCAGTCAGCTTGTCATGAATACTTACTATAAACAGAGCTCTGTCAAAGTAGAATACTTGTAGCATTAAGCTCCAAGGTAGTACGTAGAACAAGTGTGAATGCAAAGGTAATATCTGCTCCCAAAGCTAGTCCCTTGCTGCCTCCACTCCTCAGCTTCTTAGAAAGATAAGCTCAGGGTGTACTAGGAGTCTCCACACAGACAGGACTTCTTATTTCCCTGCAAATGTACCATGGGCCTCTTAATGTAATGAATAAATGACCAGCACACATACTGTACATCTCCTGAGGGACAGGAGAATGCCACCACTTGAGGAGGATGGCCAACTCTGTTTTCTGCTTGTAGCAGTCAGGTACTCAGACAAATACAGATACTATTTTATATTCAAATGAACAAATTCAAATTCAGAGCCTGATCTAACCACACATTTCCAGTAGTCCTGAGTTTCATTATCTCCAGACACTGAGAAAAATACTATGTCTCTGAAGGACATAGTACTCCTTATGGTACAGAACAGTTATGATGTACTGGCACTGTCCAATTCAGATGGTGTCAAAGTATTTTCTTTATGCCTCAAGCCATGCAGGAGGCAGTTTGAGGAGAGAGGAGCTCTGTGCACTCTCTTTGCTTGTTCCTCCATATAGTGTGAGTAATTTGCCAGTGTTCAGTTGCCACAAAATCTATTTCATTAAAGTTAAATTAAAAATTTCACTGAGAATTTTGTGTTCAGTTGTATTCTATTTCTGGTATTTGATGTTTTGTAGGATGGAATATAACCAGCTTCCCATTTTCACAATTTAATTCCTAATCTTGTTATAAAATTCATTTCCTAAATGTTCACAAATCTGATGAAATTTCCCATGCCTGAGATTTTTCTTTGCCTGAAATTATTTTGAGTACTTGAATCTTGATATTAGTTTCATTGAGAAGTACTAACTGTATGGTTCTTTGTAGCAGAGAGATAATTTCAAAGGTATTTATTACTCTAAAAATAGACAGCACAATAGAATTTCAATCACAGTAGAATTTGAGGATGGAGTCCCCGTGTTGGACTGTACCAGCTAAATTCTCTGCAAAGTTAGGAGGTCTCAGGACCTCCAGATAGGATAAAAATTAGTGTCATGGTTTAACCCCAGCTGGCATCTAAGCACCATGCAGCCGCTCGCCCACTTTTCCCCGCCTCCAGTAGGATGGGGGAAAGATTCGGGAAAAAAAGTAAAACCTGTTGGTTGAGATAAAGACAGGGCATTTGTCACCATCCATGAGTCAGTATAGAGATAGACCGCTGGCCACTTCTCTCATTTGGCAATATCTAAAGCCAACTGGATGGCTTTCACCTCTGCAAATTGACTAGATTCTCCTTCTCCTTCAGCAATTTCTGCTACTTATTGTACAAGGTTCCATATAGCAGCCTTCCACCTCTGATGCTTTCCCACAGGATGGCAGGACCCATCAGTGAACAGGGCATATTGCTTCTCATTTTCTGGCAGTTTGTTGTACAGTGGAGCTTCTTCAGCACACATCTCCTCCTGCCTGGAATCAGATATGCTTTACCCACCCACCTTTTTTTCCCCCAGACTACCAAAACTAGAGATTTTTTTGCCAAAAAAATATTGAAATTAGATATCATTAGAAATCTATTGTTCAATTCCTTCATTGTAATTAGATCCAGACATCATAAAACAAGACCTTACCAAAGGCAGTTGAAGCATCCATACATTTGAAATTTGCAAAGAGATTACATGCTGGGCAGGCGTGGGGGGCAAGAACAGGTGATGACAGTATATTTAAAACAAAACCACAGACCAGAAAACCCTGAAGTTCATAATCCTGAAGTGTTATGGATATACTTTCAATTTGTATTGTATTAATGTATTTTTTCAAGTTGCTGATATATTTTTTATATTTGGGGGAAGAAATATATGAATTTCTATTACCCAAGTTCTCAACAAGGTCTGTACTGCTCATGTGAAACTTAAAATCAACAAACCAAGTCATATAATTTAAGATACAGACAAGTTTTGAAAGCTGAAACCTTAAACTTTTCAGGAAATCCCTGATTTCTAATTCTGTCAAAATCTAAGTATTTTAGTGAGCTTACCTGTGTGTGCAAACTATATTTTCCTAACTATAGCCTAAATATACTGTGTTGAAACATATATTAAATTAATTCATGTCCATTTTAAGTGTTTGCTTTGATTTTGTTAGTCTGTATTTCTCTCTTTTTTGGGAAAAAAACTAGCAGTTTTCTGGCACAGTGGTGTTTCAGATGCATGATGGCACAAACACACCACAGATGTCAGAACTGTGTTATTATGGAAAAAATTTCTACATCTCCAGTGAAAACATTCCTCTTACAATTTTTGCTCAAAACCACTGCCTGCTGTCTGCTCCAGCTTACCCTGAATAATATCTTAAATTTCCACTGAGTCTAAGGTATCTTTATGTCTTCACAAATCAGTTTGCTGAGATTCAGTACGTTTTACCCTGAGCACATTTATCCTATAACAATAACTTCCTGTTGTGAAGAAGAACTAAAGAAAACCATTTGTCTGTGTGCAGTTAAGGCCTTGAACACAGACTGCCACCATTTTCATAGCCCTTAATTGTTTGTGAGCAAAACCCTTGCTTCACGAACTGTTACTCCTCTTTTTATAGTGTAATTTAGAAAAAAAAAATACTGGTGAACTGTTTCTTAGTTTAATGGACATATTATATTCTACCACCAGCTGCCAAATAATGCCAAATGCATTATCTTTTTGTGAATGTGCCCTAAGAGAGAGACAAAAGTAGAAAGGCTGTTTGCTAAGTGTATGGCAAAGAAAAACAAACATTGTTTTCTAGAAAGCAATTAAAATACATAATTTCTTTTGGGTACGGATTAATTAGC
The DNA here is from genome assembly GCA_034008185.1 of Gorsachius magnificus. Taxonomy (NCBI): domain Eukaryota; kingdom Metazoa; phylum Chordata; class Aves; order Pelecaniformes; family Ardeidae; genus Gorsachius; species Gorsachius magnificus. Next base: position 67,829,087 of record CM067082.1, read on the forward strand.
AGAGAAGTATAAGTAGCATATTTATCTAACCTGAGTGGAATAAAAAGAAAATCATTAATTAATGCAATACCTTCAGCACAATACCATTCAACAGAATGCTTAATCACAAAAGTTTAGCATATTTCAATGTAAAGGCTGCTTTACCTTCAACATTCAGACCCTCCTCCAGGGTTGCCTTTCAAACACCCTCAAACATCTCTATGCCCACAGTTTTGATTTAGACCCCTCCACATTTCAGCACTGTAACTCAAAACTTGGGTGCTTCACTTATGATTCAGGGATCTGTATTTCTCCCACTGATTCAGTCTTGGCACTTGGCATGTGGATAGGACTCCATAGGTATTTCTCTGCCTAAAATCCTCTGTAGATTAATTTTGTGTTTTTTCTTAGACAGCACATAATACATGCCAGGGTGACTAAAATTTCAAAACTCCAGGAAAAAAAATGGTGACAAGGTACTTTATAGAACAGGCTGGTAATTTGAGCACTCATTGACAATGGAGGAATTCTGAGCGTCTTTTCCTGGGTTTAAGGATTATTTCAGATAGAGCAGGCCAATGCATTTGTACCTCTAAGTCTCTCCCTCTCCAAAGGGTTTCTCATAAAGACTTAGCTTCTGGATAACATGATTGCTATGTGACAGCCACTTGGCCATTATAACCTACCAGGTAGGGGTTTGGCTGTCCTACCATGCCCCAGTGGTGCCTGAATCTGGGTTTTCTATATCCTCACATGCAGAGTGTCACATAAAAGGAATACAAAATTTCCCTTGGAGACAAAAATATTTAAAAATAATAGATGAGTGTAGAGATGGTATTGATACATACCCTAACCTACCTAGATTCCTTATGACAAATCAACAAAAAGATTTCCTTAGGAACATCTGTTTGCTAGCAATTTGTGTCTCCTGATGTTTTTCAGCTGAAGATTTTGCTGGATAGCTCTAAGCATCCTGACTCCTCCAGATGATTGTTCCAAATCTTTGAATCCCTTAACTTTCTTTCTACTGTGTATAAAGAGCATGACTTTCAGAGACAAGTGTTTCTCGGAGGCTGAATAGCAACAAAAGTGGCTGAAATTACTTCACTATTAAACTTGTGTGGTAAATACCATAGCAAAATTACTATACATCAATTATTTAAAAATTAATTAATTATTATTATAAAATACTGTATAGTATAAGTTACCCCCCTAAGATATTTGTGCCTCATCTATCCTATTCCTTTTTCTTCCCTTGTCACTCTTTCTCACATTCTCAAACAGACAGGAAAGAAAACCTATCAGTCACATTCTACTTGAGCCGAACCTTATCTTAAATATGAAAAATTGCAATCTCATAGATATTCCACAAGTCCAAAAGAGAAGACAGATAAATTATTCACTGCAATTGTTTGTTTCTTTCTCTCTAATTATCATATCATTCAGAAATGCTCTCGCCTAGTTATCTGTTACATTTCTTGAAGTTTAAATTCCTGCAGCCTAATAAAAGTGTCATACTGTATGATAGCATGATGCTGAGGTTAAATATCTCTTGAGGATCACTTCATAAATTCAATTTCTATATATTCTATGTTTCTTTCTTCCCCAGGGATCCTGAGGTTTATGTGAAAGAAAAATAAACTCAAACTCAAAGCAGACAAACATTCATAAAATCCATAGGTATGGATTGTACTGAAACTCATTATATACTTTGCATTAACATAATAAAAGAAACACAAACTTACACAGAAGTTTGCTTGCTTCTGACAGCTGTCCTCATTTACAGTGTGCCCAGCATGAAGCACCCGGATATAATTAGTACCAGTAGTTTTGCAAATATTGAGAGGTCTCCTATGGATGAATTCAAACTTGCATTTGGAGGGAGTATGGTATATGTTGAATTTTTTTGAATGCAAATTAAAAAGAAAAAGGTAGTTTAAATACATAGAGTAATTTAGAAAGCAGAATGGATGTGAATGTGAAACATATTAAATCACTACATCTGACAGCCCAGAAAAAATGAAACGAGAAGATGCCTCTCCAACAGAACTGCTTGGAAGAATGATGTTTTGCAGAATGAAATTGAGGATTTTATTTCCACACACAGTCACTAAACCTTAGGTGAATGTAGGAATGACTTTTGGGTTCATAATGTATATTGGAAGAAGTTGGTGCTCAGTACTCTAAACTCAGACGCAGTGAAGACTACCTTCTGCAATGGAAATACCAGCAGGCAACACAGACCATGATTATTGATAGCAAACCCCAAACTCATCAGAATCATATCTACTTTTGCCAAATGATTAGAATGAGTAGGTTAAGCAAACTTATAATTAGACCTGTGATATTTGTAGTAAAAGGTCCAAACAAGCTTTGATTCCCTGCTTTATATCGCTTCAGCAGCACGTGCTGGCTACCTCTATCTAGACCCACATTATGGAAGTTTGTTAAGAGTTCTCAGTACTGCAGCTTCTAGATATTCAGATATTAAACCCCACTTGAAGTACTGAGAAACTAGACTTCTTGAAGATATCAAATGCAGCTACCTGAACCAGTGGTATCAGCCATCAACCATTACTTTTCAAAAGCAGGACATCAATAAATACCTACTGTCATGTCTAAACTGTCACAGAGCAATTCAAGCATACAAAATTCACAACATTCAAATATGTAGAGAGAGATATATTGTCATTAAGATCAAACTCAAAATGTCTAGCATAGAAATCATACCGAGATTTTTGAGTGATACAGAAGAGGATTGGTCTGGGGACTTCAATAGTTATACTTGTTTACACAGGGAATCTGATGCCAAAATATCTCTCCCAATAGTCTGGCATCTTATAGTCCTTCCAGTTTACTACAAAATATCAAAACTAATCCAACCTAAAACATTTTCTCAGGTCACTGAATTTTATTATAAGTCTTTCTTTACATGGCTAATAATATTTGGAAGCTGCTGACAAAAGGAAACCATGCCATTCTTTTTTAAGTGTTCTAAAATTTGAGGGTTTTTAATGTTTATATTATTCTTCTGGTCCTGATTTTTGTCTTCAAATACACAGTAAATATGATAACCTTTCTGCCTTCTGGTTCATGACTTCTTATGGAAATTATAGGTGCTGAAAATATACCTAAAACTTCAACAGATTTTTGAGTTTATGTCTAATATGTTTATTTTTATAATCCTGATTGGCCTACTCTAGCATGGAAAGAGCTATTTAGATTTCACTGAGACACTTATTTGTATAATATCAGCAGAACCAGATTTAGTAAGCTTAAATTTGTTCTTCCCTGTTCAAAAATCACTTTGTATAAAGCAAAAATAATGGTCTGTTTTGCTTCTAGATGCATAGTGCCTTAAAAAATCATATAGACTCTTAAAAAGCTGCTGAAAATGGCATATTTATGAAAAAAAAGTGCAGTATTATTAATCAACGAAACATAAATAACCTTGCTGTGACACTTAAATCTCATTATTTTGCTCTAGTAGGCAGCTATGGTACTGTTGTTGTCCCACTGCTGTAATAATGTGTATATTACTTACAAAGGCTTTTGCTTTTCAAGGAAATACCACCTACCTATGTATGAAAAGTATTGCATTACAGTGAAGACACTAAAAATCTAATTAGAAAGTTAAAGCTAGATTAGAGCAACTCTATTACTTTGTATTTCTTTTAATGAACTATTTTTTCTCCTCGGATTCTGTTTTCAGGGAGCCCAAATATAATGAGGGTGGCAAGAAGGCTTATTATTCTCAGCATCTCAGTAATTAATTATCATAACTCCATTAGTGATGATTTAGAATCCATCTCATTATTTTGAATCAGTAATGTAATTAGTGTCAATGCAGTTTCTGGCAAGTGAACCCCAGGTTAGAAAAATCTTATGGGTTTATTTTATCATAGTTTAATGTTCTCCTCCCTGCATTTATCGACACATTTCTTTTTTATTTTCTTTATTTGGCCTCCACAAAAATCAAACAGAAGGCACATTTGGATATCTGATCTTACTAATATGGAAATATCTCTGTAACACTAACAACTTCATTAAAGACCCACTGAAAGTTGTTGCAAACAAGCTTTTTTAGCTCTAACATTTTTAAGTAAAAAATTTCAAACCAATACATCATATTTCTTTTTTTGTCATAAGCCAGTAACAGATGCTATTTCACAATGATATTATCATGATAAATAAAAAAGGAGGCTAATTCCCCCACTTGGTTTCCAGTCTGGGTAATTAAAAGCAGACAAATGCTATATCAGCCAAATTAGAAAGCATTCAATCAATTATCTGAATTTATACAGTATTGCATCATTATTTTTCTGCCTTCATGAAAACTACTTTTTGGGGAAAAGTCTGACCAGAAGTCTTGGTGTGATATAGAGCCCTTACTGCACAGGTTAATTCCTGTTAGTGGCAGATCTCCTGTGAAATCAGCCCAGCACTGCTCACAGGCAGCTTTTCCCTTCCTGCACTGCCCCAGGGAATGAAGGCATACATGGGGAAAAAACCCCGCTTTTGATCATGTGGGAGCATAATATCTCATTAATTCAGAGACAACTGGGCTACTGGAATTTTCTTTGCTCATGTAGTCTGTGTCTACACAGGTGAGGCTAACAGTGCCGAGGAACTGATAAAAGGGTCCGTGGCATGATTTTTGGCTTGCCCAACTGGCATGGTCCCAAACAACTTCCATACAAAGTGCAGGAATTAGCCCTGGCCATAGACTTTCCCAGTGGTCAGTTTGGGTGAGACTCATCTGTTTGGGGGAAAAAGAGAGCTTAATAATATGGGTGCTGTTTGTTCTGTGGCAGGTGGACTCAGTGTCAGAAAATAAGCACTCCAGTTAAATCACAACTAAGCTTAAGAAGAAATCTTAACTTCTTTTCCTCATTAATTTAATCACAGATCCATCAGGATGCTTAGACAGCAAAGAACTTCTTCGCTGTCCTGGTCTAATTTTAATAGCCTGTATTATATGCTTTTAATTTTTCTCCTCCAAAGCCAACCAAGCTTTCAAAGGTTGGTTATTACACATTGCTATAAATTAAATTACAAAGTGTCAGTATAATTTCTTCTTGATGTGATGTGAATACCAAGGACTGAAAGGCATCTTGGTTATATGACAGTGTTTGCCTGGCATAAATGAATAAGGTTTTCCCTTTGTAACCTAATCAGCCTGACTTTGTTCTCACACCAAACCAACAGAGGACAAATCCTACCATCCGTGGAACTGCAGACATGCACAGGCAAAAACCCTTCCTTTCATTTCATCACAACTCAGTGCAGTTACATCCATTATGTCCACAGGGTGGAAATGCTAAAAAATGCTTTCTTGTTCAGGGCAGTTGAAGGAGGTGTGGGTTTGGCTTTTTTTTAATATAGCCATGTGTTTAGGTCATAAAAAAATAATTGGTTTTGCTTTTCTTCTGTATGTATTAGTGTTTCTTTTCAGTGGTTAATGGAACAATATCATTTAAATATATACATGATCTGGACACTTTTTCCTAATACAGATAGTCAAGGAAAAAATTACTTGTGCAATTGTTCAACACAGATTTGTAAGACATGTCTTTACTTTTTTTTTCTACATTAGAGAAGAAAACCCTTTTTCAAAACATTATTGTGTTATGTACTGTAACAAATGTAAGGTGACAAGAAGGGGACTTGAACAGGACATAAAGAGGAAGGAAACTTGAGAACAACTGTCACGAGCATTGGATGAAGATATCCTATGGTCTGCCCAAGTAAGTGTTCATTATTTTCACATTTAAATTTATATTCATATAAAGACCATAAGCGTTGCATAGCTCCCCATCTCTTGTAAAGGTAAATGTCAGATACCTATCTTCACAATTCTTCTACACTAGTTTCTACTATTTACAATGAGAATTGAGACTTCACTTGTTTCTTCTCCAGAACAACACTGGTTTCCTATGACTAAGTTCTTCATGGCATATTACACTTTGAAATTTGGTTAATGTAATACTCAGAAACAGCAATCTGGCATCTTTACTATCTCTGAAATAAAAGTATATAGTCCATAGCAAAAAAATAAAACCCAATAAAACAAATTATATGTGGACACAAACAGAGAGAGAATCATTGGCTGAGAACATGGACAAAGGACAGGATGAACTCAGAAAAAGCCCTTCAACAATTTGGAGAGGGGGAAAAAGACAATTCCTTAAATCAAAGCAAATTGCCCCAATCCAGTCCATTTTATCTGATTTTCACTGGGATTTTGTCACTAAGGTTTTTCAGGATTTATGATAATACAGATCTTAGCCTTAACAAAAAGGAGGCTATTACTGCTTTCTGTGCTGGAACTGTAAAATAATCCTCCAACTACCTTTGTCTAAAGATCAAATGACACCTTCAACCACAGTATCAGCAGTGTAAACCTGAACAAACAGCTATTACGCACCGTTGTTCTAGTAATGAGTGTATTAGAGTCCCTAAGGGTGTATTTATGGGGAAAGACCAAATGATTCCAGAGGAGCTATAACTGTATTTTAAATCAATGATGCATGCACTAAGGAGTCCCTAAGCACTCATTGACAGTGTCATGCCAAACAGCTCCCTTGAGACCTGTGTTGAGGGAGATCTTCCATTTCCCATGGTAGATAGGGAACCTGGCTACAGCAACATGGCTACAAAACCACCTCTGTCAAGCTGCAGTCACCCCAATCCTCAAAGTTAGCACTGCAAATTAGCAAATGTAGATCCTGAAAAACTTACTTCTCTGTAATGTTGTCTGCTTCATAATATGACTCAAGGGATTAAAAACACTAACATGAAAATTCTGTGATTTTTTTAATTAAGCAACATTTTAAAGAAAAGTTCCTTATAAATAAGATAAAAAGGTACAAATTTATTTATAATGTATCTTTCAAAACAGGTAGAACATTTATAATCTTGCCTTCTTGGAGCTTAGTAAAATCCCATCTTTCCCTCTGCTCCAAACTAGCTTAAAGGAGCTAAACCACACAGGCACATGCGCACACACAGACACATACAAAACTTCCGGATTTTTCCCCCAAAACACAAAGCCAGAAGAAATTAGTTAAAATCCTGTCTCCTAATAAACCAAATTAACCTTCTTTGAGAAGATACAAAAATTGTTGAAAAGCACATCTGTTTACACATAGGCACAAACAAAAATCCAGGAACATTACATACAAGGCTATGTGTGTGCATTTATAAAAAAAACCCCCACACATATTTCAATATTATCAATGTAATTTTAAACTCTGTTTGTACATCTTAATAGCAAAAGCTGTCATTGATCACCTCCTGCAGGAGCTACTCGCACCCTAGTGTAGGGACCTGGTACAGTTATAGCTGTGACAAGAGCAGGAGTTAGCTGTAGCTATCTGTTTTGCTTACAATTTGTATTAAATAAATGTCTTTACTTGCCTGGGGGCAGCCTGTAGTCTTGCATGTTAGATGGCTGCCTTGTCTAGAGCAGGGGCTTGACACCTCACTGAAGGATTGTCACTTAGCCACCACGGAGATCACATTGACTTTGATTGGCCCAGCAGCTACTGCTAACTCCGGGGAACAGCATTTTCCCTACATCAGGGCTTGTACATGGGACAGGCATGACAAGGGCACTGGGAACAGGAACGTCACTGTTAAGGATGTGACATACTGAAGAGACAAAAATTCACTGTAAGTGCAATCATGTCCTCTGTGGTGGTATATGCAATCTTTGGCACCTCAGGTCTTTGTTATTTTCAAAGGTCAGTTAACATTTGGAAAGCTTCAAGTGAAAGTAAACTATTTGGTTGAGCTTTTTTGGCATTTTTTTCCCTGTTATATTTCTGTGAAGCTAAACCAGGAGTACCCAATGCCCACACACAACTCCCAGGTGTGCCATGGTGGTTCAGGTATCTGTGACAGCCAAATATTGCTTTCTTTGCTAAAACAGCCAGATAACGTATCAAGTTTGGAAGTATGTCCTGGAGTCCTTAGACTAAAAATCTAAATAAAATCTGTTGATGTCTCATTGGTATGGAAATAAGTGGCACTTGCAATCAGTTGTGCTGTACCAGGCTGCAACAATCTCATTTTTTCTTTAACAAAATGGTCATTATGTTATCATAGGTAAATATTAGGCTTTAGGAACCCAAAAATTGCTGAACACTATCTGTTGGTAATGGTTTTTCCCAAGGTTTTGGTAAATCAGTTAATTTAGCTCCAAGAAATCAACAATGGTATACCAGGATGCATCAATGCTACACTAAATTAAGATTTATCTCATTATATTTTGCAAGGGACATTGAGCTCAAATTAGTAATGTCCTACTTAACTTGAAAGACAATAAAATATTGTAGATCATAAAGAAATTGCAAAGGTGCAACTTATAGTGGCATAGCAGTCCTCACTGCTCAAAGCTTCCATAGAGCTCCACTGAGGCAGTTCACTGCTTATATCTCTGTCAGTGACTGGGAGGTATAGCACAACCAAAAGGAATGATTTTCAACTCAATTTCAATCCAGTTTCAGTAGTAGTTACCATTATTCCACATTACCCCATTGGTTATCAAATTCTTGAAACTACCACCCCCCCACCCCACACACCCTTCAGTTCTTTTGTCTGGGTTTCTGAAATAAACTAGGTTTAAAACTTACCAGAAAATATTTTTTGCACACTGGCATAAAACAATATAATTTGGTAAAGGAAGAAATGGTGTTGCCACAGAAAGAGAATTGCATTTTCACTCTTGGAAGCAAAATTTCCAAACTGAACCTGGACATTTTATTGATTGTTTCTTCATTAAAACATTAAACATCATTAACAAATCACATTTAAAGTATATTGTTTTTCCAATTAGAATCCCAAGGAAGTAACTGATGTTTAGACAGCATAGGTAATAAACAAGTAATATAGATTTAGCCAAACAAACTGAGGATCATAGAATCATAGAATGTTTTGGGTTGGAAGGGACCCCTAGAGGTCATCTAGTCCAACACACCTGCAGTGAGCAGGGACACCACTAACTACATCAGGTTGCTCAGAGCCCCATCCAACCTGGCCTTGAATGTTTCCAGGGATGGGGCCTCCACCACCTCTCTGGGCAACCTGTTCCAGTGTTTCACCACCCTCGTTGTAAAGAATTTCCTCCTTATATCCAGTCTAAACCTACCCTGCTTCAGTATAAAACCATTACCCCTTGTCCTGTCACAGCTGGCCCTACTAAAAAGATTTTTCCCATCTTTCCTATAGGCCCCCTTTAGATACTGAAAGGCTGTAATCAGGTCTCCCCGAACCTTCTCTTCTCCAGGCTGAACAAGCCCAACTCCCTCAGCCTGTCCTCATAAGAGAGGTGCTCCAGCCCTCGGATCATTTTTGTAGCCCTCCTCTGGACCCGCTCCAACAGTTCCATGTCTTTCTTGTGATGAGGGCTCCAGAGCTGGATGCAGTACTCTAGGTGAGGTCTCACCAGAGCAGAGTAGAGGGGCAGAATCACCTCCCTCGACCTGCTGGCCACGCTTCTCCTGATGCAGCCCAGGGTACGGTTGGCCTTCTGGGCTGCCATCGCACATTGCCGGCTCATGTCCAGCTTTTCATCCACCAGCACGCCCAAGTCCCTCTCGGCAGGGCTGCTCTCGATCCTCTCTTTCCCCAGCCTGTCCTGATACTGGGGGTTACCCCGACCCAGGTGCAGGACCTTGCACTTGGCCTTGTTGAACCTCATGAGGTTCACACAGGCCCACCTCTCCAGCCTGTCCAGGTCTCTCTGGATGACATCCCGTCCTCCTGGTGTGTCAACCGCACCACTCAGTTTGGTGTCGTCCACAAACTTGCTGAGGGTGCATTCGATCTCGCTGTCTAAGTCATTGATGAATATATTGAACAGCACCGGTCCCAGTACGGACCCCTGAGGGACACCACTCGTCACCGGTCTCCATCCGGACATCGAGCCATTGACAACTACCCTCTGGATGCGGCCATCCAGCCAGTTGCTTATCCACCGAACAGTCCACCCATCAAATCCATAGCTCTCCAATTTAGAGAGAAGGATGTTGTGGGGGACCATGTCAAAGGCTTTGCAGAAGTCCAGGTAGATGACATCCATTGGTTTTCCCTTGTCCACTGATGCTGTCACACCATCATAGAAAGACACTAGGTTCGTCAGGCAGGACTTGCCCTTGGTGAAGCCATGCTGGCTATCTCAAATTATCTCCCTGGCCTCCATGTGCTTTAGCATAGCTTCTAGGAGGATCTGTTCCATGATCTTCCCAGGCACAGAGGTGAGGCTGACAGGTCGGTAGTTCCCAGGGTCTTCCTTTCTACCCTTTTTGAAAATGGGCACAATGTTTCCCTTCTTCCAGTCCCCAGGGACTTCACCTGACTGCCATGACTTTTCAAATATCATGGAGAGTGGCTTGGCAACTACATCGGCCAATTCCCAGGATCTGCACTCTCCTCACAATGCTCCAGAACCTAGAAATTCCAAGGAGAGATTATAAATAAGGATCCAAGCCAGCTTATAAAAAGATTACAGAAATCCCAGAAGAATCACATTTTCCCTTCACTTCCTTTGATTACATCCCCATGCATTACAGATTTTTAGACAGGATTTAAGCGCTTCATTTTCCCTGTGAACTGGGAGAATTAATTAAGACAGCCAAGACAGCTTTCCCACTCTTAATCTTGAAATGAAGAATATTATTAATGTCAGCGACTTCATATTTCCCTATGAGATACATCATCCCTTCATATCTATTGTATTATGTAAGTTCTAAAAGGGTAATTCACAGAAAAATAGAAAGTGAGAAAGTTTAAAGAAAAAAAAATCTTTTAAAGATCCATGACAGGTAGCTCTGTGTCTCCAAACCCACAGGGCCCAGGAATGCATCAGGCATCATGGTTGTCTGTAAGAGGCTGACTCAAACTCTTGCTCCACCCAAGTTATGCCAGGGTCTTTCAGCTTAATTATTGGTATCTGTATTGGGTGCAGGTACCCAGGTGATGGCATGGGGGGGGGGGCTTCAGATGTGGCCTCTGTGGGAAGATGTCAGGAGCTGCTCCATGCCAGGGACAGCCGGTTCCAGCCATCTCTGCCATGGACACACTGCAGGACACAGCTAAGCCCATCAGCCAAGCTGGCAACACCCCTTCCAACCTAATAAGTTCTATGATTCTATGATCTTTACAGACCCCCGCCTGAGCACATTTATCCTTTAGTGAAATCTGCGATCCAAAGTACTGTCTAGGATCTCTGTGCAGTCCATAACAGATTGATGGAATTTCAAACAAACAATATTCTGCATCCTAGAAAAAAAAATCAAAGAGCAGAGCAGTCCCTAAAAAATAATTAGGTACTCAAACCTGAGCTTTGCATTGTGCAAGTTCAAAGATATATAACTTCCCTCCTAGGAGAGCCCCTGAACCAGTCCTGTTCTTTCTCACAAAATGCACTGCTGGGAAAAATCTGTTCTTCTAAAAATCACTATTAAATCCTTCCCATTGTGCTTTAAAGTATAAACCCTATGTTCAAACATCTCCTTCAATAGACTGGATAGGATTTCTTGCCTCCCTGAAGAGCAGATTTGGGAGCAGTCTTAGTTAGTTTTACTGAAGGTGTTCTGGCTCTTGCAAGTGCGTAAATATTATTTGCAACAGGGACTGAAACTTGACTACTTAACTCCAAAGTGAATATCCTAATCAGTGGGCTGCTGGACCAAACTCTTTCCTCTTTCAACTTCCTAGCAAACATTTATCCTGCAAAGTCAAAAGCTGTACAGAGAAAACTGATTTCATCAAACCAATTAAGGTATATTTTCTTGCTTATATATTGGTAAAACATAAAATATTATTCTGATGAAAGGGAACAAATTCATCATAGCATGTAATTTTCTACTAAGAAACCGAGTTGTTCAACTTATATCTGGAATTTGTATGCATTATAGTCCTACTAAGTCAACATCTTTTATAAACCACATTTATCAAACCCTGTCCTTTATCTAGTAATATACTGAAGAAAAAATGAATGCTTATTACTGTAACATGAGGAGAGGGTAGGTTAAAATCCAATCAGCTAGGTCAAGTCTGTTAACATCCCAGATAAATGATTTATACTTTGATTATGACAAAGAAAAAGGTAGTGTTAGGCTTGCTCAGGGGATATCTAACAGACTAAACTGAAGTTGCTAGCCTGGAAGGTATCTTCTTTCTGGATCCTTATGTGGCTACATGTGAGATAGGCACCAAGGCATTGCACAATGCTAGGTCACTGTATGCATACTAGCAAAAGGAAATTCAGTTGGTATATGGTGTTTTCTGGAAGGACAAGATAATAAAAGAGTTTAGGGACCAAAAGTTAAGCACACACAAACCTTCTCTGAAGGCCTTCAAATGCTTTTACATCTGACTTACCCCTGACTGTGTCAGGAACATGTATATAAATTAGGCTGCTTCAACCAGCACCAAAATATGAGTGAAAATTAGACTGGGATCACTCAAAAGAGTCATATCCTTGGTTATTTACTAGCTTCATGCTTTGATTTCAGAAGACAAAATGCCTTTTCATGGAATTTGTATATATCACTATTTTCCAATTATGTCTTTTTTTTTCTCTTAAAAAAGGCAAAGTAAAGCCTTGAGGATTTCTTTTATCTTTTACCACCTTGGCTTGTGGAAGAGCTTCATTCTAGTTTCCCTTTCCCTTCTCTCTTTTTTGATAGAGTGATGTTATCTCTCAGGACTCAGCCTCAGGAAGACTGCAGATCCAATTTTCTCAAAGTCTGAGAACAGTAATGTTACTAAAATACAGCACTAGCTACCCTTTTAAAACAACAGTACAAATGGCAAAGAAAAAATCTTTAGAGACTTTTAAGCCACCTTTCACTCACACACTATCATTAAGAGCAATAAATCAGATTTAGCTTTTTCCAAGTTTGACGTTTCACAGGAAATCAACTCAAATACCATTTCAACAGTCCAAAACCAAATAAACTCAGTGTTAATCCATTTCTGTGTTATGGGTAACCAAATTTGACTAATGATCTCTTTTCTTAATGCAGTAACTACGGATGTTATTATAGATGGTGTCATTATTACCAGGTATTACTTCCTTAACATCTCACTCATTCCTTTTGAAAACAGTCTATATTGTGCTCAGCTCAGGACTCGGGGGCAGTCCCTGAAGCTGAGAACCTAAGCAGATGGAGGAGAAGCACTCTACAAAGGAGTAAAACATCTTTCTCCAAGTCTCCAAGTTAAGTCCTGAAAGTCATTCATATCATCTGCAACCTAGTCAACACCCCACCCAAATGTCCATTCCACTTTTCATGATTAATCATCAGCTGAGCTCAAAAATTGGATGAAATAAGTACCTAATGTATCACATCACCCTTAGATAGAAATGCAATGCCATAATAAAGGCGAGCTATCAGCTTCAACTGTGAATTTTCATGCTTTTGTGAAGGAGAGAAAAACCACTATTATCCTAACATAACAGTAGTTAATTTGTAAAGCTGTCAGACTGAAATATGCTGGAAGAAGAGCCTAAAATGATTGCTTCTGATTAACTATTATGTGGCTATTACACATAATTATTACACAGTGTTATGAAAAAAAAAAAAACAAAACCAAAAAACCACCAAAAACCAACCAACCAAAAAATCCCACCTCAAAACCCCTCTCTTAGTAAAAATTAGTTTAAATATTTTTATTCTGCTTTTTTCTTGGTAATGAAGGATTGCTTAAGAGTACTCACTGTAGAAGAAGGTGAGTAATACATAGAATATTCTGAAAATATTCATGATGACAGTGATTTATAGTTTAAATAGCAGGCAATCCTCATATAGTCTGCTAATGCATATACTTCAGGTGCATCTGGACAGCTCAAGCAAGCAAGAAAGAAAGGTTTTCCTCACTTATCTCATGACACCAGAAGAGGGGTATAGCTGCTAAATTTTGAGACTGAATTAAAAGTAACAATCATTGAATAACTAGAAGTCTATTTCCTAAAAGTAATTTTGATTTGAAATAACATCTATTCATATTTTTGTCAAGCTAGATCAAGTAAACAGTCCTTTCTAAAAGTGAATTATTCAGGCTTGACACCATTATGACCTACACTTTCCATTCAGTCCTTAGGTCTACATTAAACTGGATATTTAATTTGTATCATTTCTGCAACATTTCACTCAGCAACTTTATGTGAGCTTGTGAAAGTATGGTCAACTGGTGGTATCAGTAGTAAATGACTTGGCTAGTGAATTAAACCAAATGTTAGAGGAGTATTTTTCATAGTTAGAATTTGATGTTTAAAAGTAACCACTCAGTGTTAACAAGAACCTAGTAACTTGGCCTTGAAAAATAGAATGAATCATAATTTTGATCCACTAGAAATATTTAGTGAGCTAGACCCAAATAGTGCAAAAGGTGGAGATACTTAAACATCAGAGTAGTTCTTACAACAAGGGCAATGGTTTGGGTGATTCAGCATTTTTATTGTTGGGAAGAGGTTTTGCTAAATGAACTTAGTGAATAAATGAATTCAGGTCACTGAAGTTAATACTCATGCTTAACCTAGTATAGACTAGTTTAAATTCATTACATAGGAGGGAGAGAGTGGGAACAGCACATCAACATTTACTTTCCAAGAATATTTTATAATATTTCTCTCACAACTGCTATTTCCAAAAGTAATTCTGTCAATAATAGGCATTTCCTAGGTATTCAAAAAAAAAATAAGAAAGCTTAAGCCAGACTTCAATGGAAAAATAACATACATTCAGAGATTTAGGAGACTGATCTTCATAATGGGTTCAGCCAGTGCTGCAAACATGACAGAAAGCAGAGATTAATTAATTTGCATTCAATTTCTTCCTTCATGTTGACCAGGGTAAGACTTATTCTGTTGCTTTTCAGCAACAGGGATATAACACATTCTTTATTATTTGAGGAAAACAGAACTGATACATCTGCTTGGGAGGGTATGCTGAAAATCATCTATCTTGATATCCAGTAGCCCTCCCCCTTATCCAACATATTTGCCTTTTACATTTAAGACAATTACTGATATAAAGTTTAAGAATTATCTGGATAAACATTATATTAGGGAAAAATATCCCAATTAAGAATAAAAGGAGGGGTAAAACTAGGAGTCCATCAGCATATTCAGAATCTGCTTTCAGAGACTTAGATGCTGAAAATGTGCTGACATTTCTTCACTCAGCTGGGGAATAACACAACATGATTTTCTTATTGGCAAAAGTCTGGTATGCTTTATCACAATTTTCATATTCTAGACTGCTCTCACTATTATTATTATGCTATTCATTGATTGTTATTGCGACAATTTTTACTCTTGTATTATTGCAGAAAAATTTCAAACAGCGTATACATACATGCACTGTGCATGGAGTGCTAACTAGAGCCTTGTTTGTATCCACCTAACTGTTCCACCTGACAACCTTTTTCTTAACTGTTCTGTCTGACAACCTTTTTCTTTAATATTCATTTAATATTTCAGTAAAATACAGTCTTTTTTTTTTCAGAACATTAATAAGGATGAAAAGGTATCTTCACACTTGTTAGCATACAAGTGTCCATGGTCAGGAATTTTGACCCAGTGCCTCAAAAGAACAAGAAACACTGGACTATATAAGCATAGATCATAGTTATTGTACTATCTCTTTCCTAGAGATAACAGCTAGGATCATTTTACCAAAACTTAATTTATAATTCCTTATCTGGCTTCTGTTCTTACAGAACTGTTCTTGTTCCGTTCTGTTCTTGAAATGTTTTAACTAGCTATCAAAACCAAGCTGTTCCAGAATGACAAACAAAGCATCAAGAATAATGATATTGGTTTGAATCAACAAGCTGTCTTCATGAATTTGCTTTTACTGATAGGAACAAATGGGAAGTGTATTACAGGATGCTTGTGAAATACTTGTGGTAAGCAAGTAAGAAGGTCAGAAATGAGAGATATGTAAAAATCCTGGAAGTCAGACTTTAAAAGAGAATAGGAAAGTCAGATACCCAAAGTACAGTTCCAATGAGTTACTAAAGGGTGACATCCAATTACTTTAAAGGGAATTATTAGGTTTCAAAAATAAAGGGCTTATACAAAGAATTTAAGATCACTTATTTATAGGCATTGATGTTGGCCTTGGCCAGAGTTTGAGTTTAATATTTTAACTCTGATAGTGTTTCTTCTCATTTATACACTAGATGAAGGAATTCCAGGGGCCAATTTGATTTTGCTACTTGTCTTCTTAATGGAAGATTGTCTCATATTTCTAAGTAGTGAAGCTTACTGTATAAATCTTGACATCTAAATTTAGCCCTCTAAAAGATAACTATCCAGTCCAAGATAATCAGGCAGTCTGTTGCTACTGTCAGGAGAGTTTCCATTGTAATGATGATTTATTCTATTTATTGTATACCCCTATTTCAGCATTAAGTGGATTGACTTCAGAAATGTCTCTTTCTCTCAGCACTGACTATGCAGAGAATTCAGATGGTTCTCTTACTCTAGATATCTGCTTTTTAACTGTCTGAAATATATTGGAATAAACCTCACCAGATGTAACTGAAAGCTTTGAACTCTTTTTTCATGCATCAATCCACAGTGCTTGTATATAACCAAACAGAAAAGGAATTGTCAGATCCCAAAATCTTTTCAATCTCCCATTTTTATCTTTCTATGATAAAGTTTTATATCCCTAGTAGAAGCCCCTTCTCACCCCTGTTAAACAAAAGGCTGAAAGCTGATTCATTGTTTCTCAAGGCAAACCAAATGGATACCTCAATATGAATCATAACATTTACTATTTTGTGAAACTTCTTTGTATGAGTTGGATCTTTCCTAAGTTCAGAGTTACTTTTCATATACTGAGATTTGGGCCTCTGGGACATTTGTAGCCTGGAGGGTAGAAGAGGGATATGGAGGATTTGCCTTGCTTCACTGCTTCCCTCTCATTTATTTCAAAAAGGCTCACAACAGGGTCTCTTCCCTGTTTGTTTGCTGTAGTGTAGTGCTCTTAAAACATCTGCCAGAGCTACCTGTTTTGGAGGGTCAGACTTTGATTCATGCCCATATATTGTGTTAAACACTTCATGCACTGGCCTTTCATCACCCTCCCACTTGAGCGCAGTTTTGTTTTTTTTTCCTGTAGAGTGTTAACGTGTATGCTAGTGCAGCTTTTCAGATCTGGTCCTTGACTGTCCCTCTCAGAGGGATAATTATGAACTATGAAAGCATAAACTCATTTTCGCACATCACAATTTGAGGGAATAGGAAATACAATTCCTCTTTAGAAACAGCAATTTGTGTAAAATCTAGAAACTAATGTACAAAAATAGTGAAATAGAACTACACTGGCATTTGGCAGTTTTATAGCTTTTTTCTTAAAATCTTTTTCAAGAACAATCTCAAAATATTTAGATAGCTTTTGTGATGAGTTTTTATTAAAAATTAAAAAGGGGGGAGGTACCTCTAACAATACTTGTTCTACCACAGTTATTTATACTGATTAGGAGCACCTCCAGCTGACTTATTATGACACAACAATGTGCCAAAATAAGACCTTTATCCCAACCATATAGCCTTCATCTTTTTAAGTGAACCCCTCTGAGTGTATATAGAGCTCTTTCCCCTATGTTGTGGCAGAAAAATGTCATCTACTTTCAGCATCATCTTGACAGAGAGCTAAAGTTCCAATAGAAAAAGTGGTGCTTTGTAAAGCAACTGTTTTACAGCCCTCAGAACTGGAAGTCTTATTTTAATGGATAAGAGGTGTATCATAAGCATCAGCAGTGAAAACTTGGATCAGTATCCTCTCATTTCAGTCTTGGAGGGATAAGTTAGATTGCTTATACATTGCCTTTTATCAATAATGTCATAGACATATAAGACCAGAAACCAACTAGGTTTTCAGGAGACATAATTAAGTGTTAATTAGTTTCTATAACAGAAATAGAGTATTTAACTTACCATAAATGGGTGCAGGATCTTTGGTGGAAGTCTAGAATGTCGTATCTTTAATAACAATATTACCTTTGTAATAGAGAATAGAGAGACTTAACTCTGTAGAACATCTACCAGTTCAAAATGTTCATAAAGAGGTTGATAAGGTGTTTTCAGCATCAAATGTAACAGATACTGAAGTCTAGCAGTTTTTCAGGATTTTTTTTGTGTTAATCAGAACGGATCTGCAAAAATGTTTTTTACAAAGCAGTTATTAACAAAGAAAGAAATTACAAGCAATATTGCTGATTGAAAAATAAAAACTTTCAGAGAGAGTTTATTAAAAAATATTCAGCTAATTCTAATTCTTTCCTGCTCTTCTCCCATACAAAGCATAGTATTTACCCAGTATCAAATAAGGGTAAGTCATAACAAGCTGAACTATACTAATTCGCATTTTCCAGGATTGTATTCCATAGCAGCACCCAATAACCTACAAATTAAAGAAGGCAGCAACTTCTGTGTTTTTAAGTGGCATCATGATCTTATCACCTTTTCTAAATTAATTAACACCATTACAATGACTTCTCAGCTCTATAAGCCTCTTGAAACTTAACTGTTCTTTTTTTTCCAACTGAAAGAGAAACAATCACATTTGTTTTGAGTCTACACATAGGTTTTGTTTGCACTGCTCTCAATTTTTTTGTTAACTTCTAAGGGGAAGTCAGCTTCTTGGAATGATACATCATGTGATAAAAACCTATTATTCTGCTTTGGACTTACATAAATTTGTCAGATGTAAAAACTGGGCACCAAAGAACAGGTTAAAACCATGGAACTTGTTATCAAAAACATGAAAGAATGAAAAAAATCTTGCTTCAGCAAAATGCAAGAAGTTCTTGGAAATACTTGTTAAGAATCATGTTGATTTTAACAAAACAGATTCACAGCTCTTTTTTTTTTTTATGAGTGAACTGTATATTTATTAATATTTATCTTCATTTACTCATAAATTTGTAATAGTAAAATTATGGCCCATTTTCCCAGCTGCAGTAATGTAGACTTGATGTTTTAAGAGAATTCAGACAAATAGAATCAATGATCTTATGATTCTATGAAATTTTGTAACTTATACTACCAGAGGATCTGTCCTAAAATTAATTGATCTTTATAAGTATAAGGCTATGCATTAATAAAGTTGAAAGACCATTACTTTTCGGAAAACAAGCTCTTCTCCTCTTTGATGTACCATCCACTAAATGTGATGCTTGTCTTACTCCTTGATTTTTTATTTAAATTATGCATACATATAGCTGATGGTTTGGGGTTTAATATCGGCATAACTTTAAATTGCCATACAGGTCATATTTGTCTCTATTCACTAGATAAAGTTCACAGACAAAACTAAAAATTCTAGTATCTCTTGGGACTGATGCACTAGCCTATATATAGACATTAATATCTGAATTTCATTAATAACATTATGCAATCCTTTTTCATTTAAAGTCTGCTCATTATCACAATATTCCTCAGGAATATATTTTACTGAATATAAAATCCACTTTCAGAGACATCATCTTGTTCTATGGATGGAAAATTAAATGCCATGGTCAATCATGTCTTATTATATCTTCCATTTTAAATAGAATTGTAGTATGGCTGTTGAATGACACAAAATATTTTCAGTATTGAGTAACAGCTGAGGCTCTATATATAACATTGTTGTTGCCAATACTAGCAGTATGACATTTACAATTTTTGTGTGCAATACAGCACCACCAAGAAGCCCAATTGATACAAAGATATGACATTAGGAACTACAGATCCTCAAAGTAAAAGACAGCTTATATCTCCAAAGTGTTTTCAGTCTGAGCAAATAAGATTGGAAATCTACATCAACTGCAATTCCAGCATCACTCATACCAAAGAATTTCACTTACTGGCTTCAGTGAAAGAACTATTGCAAATCAAGACGCTTCAGGAGGAATGAGCATTAAACCCATCTAAGCACGAGATCTTAGAACACTGTATGTCTTGACACAAAAAGCTTACCTCAGGAAATGAGCTGAGAGCACAAAGGACTTGCAATCAGAAAATCATTTAAGTGTTCATTTAGCTAGAAGGATAAGAGTCCAGCCACTAAGATTTAAGCATGTTTAAACACCTTTGTTAACCAGGGGTCCAAAAACTAGGTATAAAATGGTAAATAAGACACTGGTGTGGGGGGTGGGGGGTGAGGGGGTGGGTGTGTATGTGCATGTGTGTGAAACAAGTTTATATGAAAAGAAAAAAAAAAACAACCAAAATTTTCAATATTTTTTTACTTTGTTTAGATCAAACAAGGTAGAAAACAGTGTTTCTTCTGCCATTATGTTGTAATTTGGGAAAGACTGAAACTATGCAACTGCACAATATCAGGCAGTTAATACTGCATAACACAGCTCTGAAGATTCATGCCTCATCCTTAGGTAAGAAATTACTTTCCAAGTATAGCACAAAAGACTGGTGCCAACTTGTAGCCATGCTTCATAGGCTACAGAGTCTAGTATAAAACTCAGGAGATGGAGTTTTATTATTGATAAAGGATCAGCTCACTTTTTAGTTCTTCCTCTACTATATTTGGGGGTGGTAGTAATTAGGAGAGGATTTGGCAGACAGCTGGGGGCAGAATGGTAACCTCACGTAAGTGGCCTTACGTGATTCTCCAAAGCTCATTTGTCAGAGTTATTAAGTCTTTCTGTGTAAAGACATCCATTAGTAGAGTTATGCCCTATAGAGGCATCTTTTGAAGCACCTTCTCTAGCAATTTGCTGTCATGGTTCGAACAGAGGTGCACAAATTAAATTTCTTATGGCATTGACTAAGTCTAAAATTAGGACAACTGAAACCACATTCAGTGTTATGTGTTGCTCATTGTTGTGTTATACTTGTTCTTTGAATTTGAAATGGAAGCAATAGGGAGCAGGAAATGGCTCTTCAGGCTGTATTTGTCAAGTGCACAGTAGAGAAATTGTTGAGGTTGACAGGTGCTACCATCGCATAACAAGTGCATGTATAGTAATCAGACAGTATTTTGCAATGCACATTTGCAATAGACAGGACCAAAAAAGGCCATCTCCAGCCCCTAAATCTCATGTTAAAGCATTCAGATGCAATTTCAGTCTATTCCAATGTACTCTAAAATGTCTGATATGGAGTACTAGATTTATAATCTCTCAGTGAAGAGGAGCGCTTAGTTTACAGCTAAAAAATGACCACTTACCTGTATTGTAAACTTAACTGGAAATCTGCAAAATCAAAGCATTTTTACACTTTTTTCTCTTACTATTTTTTCACAGAATAATTAGTAATGAACTTCAGTAAAAAAGTGAAAATATGATGACGATTAATTGGAATGTAATTCAATAAACAAACTTCAGTTAAAAATAAAGGCTTTCCAAATATTGTAATGTGTTAGTTTACTGTTTTTAAATGAAATGCTTTCACTTTTGTTTTGAAAAAAAGAAATTGTCACTTCAAAATTTAAATTATTATAAAATGAAAACCTCGATGGAGTTTAACAAAAGTTTATTTTTGATCAAATGGAATGTTTCACTCCCCAGTGAGTGTCCCTGTCACCAGGCTGAGGGGTATTCTTGGTGCAATCCTCTCAGCACCTCCTGATTTGTTTTGTGTGGCCTGTCTAAATATTAACTTGCAAGTGAGAAAAAGAAAATGTGGTTCATCTGCTTAGTACACTTACATTGGAGGGGGAAGAAGTGAGTACTAACAAATATTAAGTAGAACTCTGTACACTGGTGTCTTTGTCACCAAGATAAGCTTGTGACTGTGGAAGAACTGAAGTCAATAAAAACTTTAATGTGACTTATAAGTTAGCCTCAATCCATTTCATACATTCAGACAATACTTACTCTAGTGACAAAAATCATAGGCAGCAAAAGAATTGACATGTCTTCAATACCAGACTGCAAATTTTCAACTAGGCATCCAAATTAAGAAATAACTTCCTAAGATTTATCTGAACTTCTATAGATAAGGATATGTGGCATGTGAGAACATCTGGATCATTAAATTGTTTGGTAAAGGACTATACAGTATAAAAGAAATAAAAATTAGCAGTGAAAGTCTCTCTTGACTGCCCTCAGGCTTCTTGTTGTGACTTAATTGCTGCTACCTGAAAAACCAATAATGGATAATAATCTGAGGGCCGTACCATGGTAGGAAGCCTTCTCTTCACATCTTTAACCCAAGCCCCAGACTTCCCTAAGAAGTGTGTCCTGTCTGCATATTGGGTCTTCTGTTCCCTTCAGAAGGGAGTCTCCTACGACAATGACCCATCTTTATTTCTTTTTGGAAGCAGTTTGACACAGGGTGTAGTCCGACTTAAGCTTGGCAACACCTCCAAGCTAGATGAACCATCATCCTCATTATTGTTCAGTTCCGCTTGCAGAGCCTCTTATTATTCAAGGGCACCTGGGAAGGTGGGGTAGTCACGGAGGAGACGCGCCTCCCGCACTGGGCAGGAACGGTGGAATTTACTATGGGAGGTTTAGGGGAAGAGCCAAAGGCAGGGAAGTTGAACAGTCAGGCTGGACTGGGGAGCAAAATCATGGGAAAATGAAAATGGGCATGGGTGGAAAGGGCTGCTCCTGTGTTAGCAGGCTGACAGTCAGTACACTTGCCTGACTGAGCCTCCTGTCCAACCACTGCAGTATATCCTATCTTATTATTAAATCCTATATTAAATCCTATATTTATTTTTTCTATGTAATGTCAACCTTTTTCTTTTGTTATTACATATGTTTGCTGCAAGGTCTAAATCCCAGCTATGGGAGAATCAGTGATGGGTCACGATGTCGCTAGGTCTAGTTGCTAGCAGCTGGAGGCAGAAGGTGTGTGTTTGTATGTGTGTTGAAATGTCTAAGTGCCAGCATCTGGAGGAGGAACTGTGGGCCACAGGTCCCATAGGTATAAGCAACAGGAGAAAACAGGGGTTGTGGGGGTCTAAGTGCCAGGAATGGGAGAAAGAACTATGGGTCAGAGTAACTGTAAATCTGGTGCTGGGAGAGAGGGCAGCACACATGCATGTGTGAGAGATCTAAGTGCCAGCAACTGGAGAGACCTGGGTGATGCTTTTATTTCCATAGTTAGTTTGATTCTGTGTGAGTGTGTGTCTGTGTGTAACTCACTAGCAAACTTCAAGGTGGACTAGCCCTCAGGCAGGAGACTTCCACCTGGAAAGACTGAAGGTCTGAGCCACTGGCTGAGTAAGGGGGCTCAGGTCTGGGCACGGATCTTAGATGTAGGGACCACTCTCATGTTCAAGGGATCTGTGAATGCGGTTGTGCCTGTGAACCAAGAGAGTGAGGTCATGTGTGTTTTCATGAATGAACTTCAATCCTAATCAGCAGGAGAAGAATGACAGGGCGAGGCTGGCTGTAAGAGATCTGGCAGTGTTGTGCCTGGGTGCTGGCTAAAGGCACCATGTGTACACTGTGGCTGGCCGTGTTGGCGGCCTCTGTGGGCGCACATGGCAGGAAGGAGGGAATCCCTGGGTCCTGCAGTCTGTTGGGCTCAACAGGTCTCACAACACCCTTAATAGGTTTAGATTTAGCTTTTCTTAATTTCTTTTTTCCTGGAGTCCCTATGTTTAGTGAGAATATCAGTATCATATCACATCATATAAAAATGTACACAGACTGGAAATTTTCCAAAAGCAAGATACAAATCTAAAGAAAAAAGTGAAAACACTTGACACAAAATTGCTTACTGCAAGGCTTCTTAAAGCAATATTAAAGATGTAGATACAGGTGACAGGTCACTCTAAGTACAATTTAACTTTTGTGAAATGCCAAATATTTCCACTTAATCTATCAATTTATTATCAGTTATTCTAATTTATTTAATCTTTAATCTATTATCCCAGTAAGCAAGATTCAGAAGAACGCTAAAGATAAAATCACTAACTAATTACTTCTGGAAGTAAAAGCGGTATTTTTTGGAACAACATGAATGTTTTGGCTTCCCATTTCATCTGGGAAGACTTGGGTAATTAAGAAAAAAATCTGGTTGCCTGTGATAAATATTGAATTTTTGGACACTAACAGAGCACTCAAGGATTCAGAGCATTTAATTTATATCTTGACGAAAATTGGCGTTGTGTAGCTTGTTCTGTTGTGGTTTTGAACATTTAAAAATGGAACTTAAAAGGATTAAGTCCCTCTGCCACGGAGTACTACTTCATAAAGTTCCAGTAAATGTATTTGAATTAAAGACATTTATCAAGGAGAGTAATTTCTAACTGATATTTTGAACACCCCATATATTAATTGCAGGGCAGTAGTTCAGACATCAACTGACAATAGTTTGATTAACTTTTTGAGAAACACAGTCATTTTATACAATTAAATCAATTGTTTCATTCTGAGGAAGGACAAAATGTCATAATGAAACAATTAGGTTGTAAGCGATGAAAGAAATTGATCAAGAATATATTTGATTGTAAAACCTCATATTTCATAATATATTGAAAAAATATTGCTAGTGGCCTTACTAATTCATTATGGACAGGGTATTAGTTTTGATTTGGGAAGGACTGTGATGTATCATATCCTTAAAATTATACATTTTTCTAGAAAGAGGAAAGAATTTGCATTGCTTAATGTTCCCTTGGGATTACCCCTAGCATATTTGGAGTAATATGATTTATTTATTTGATTAATTTAGCCAAACAAAGCAGCTTCAATTTTACAAAAGAGGCTGGGACTTAATACTCATTAACCCCAAGCTTCAACCAATCATTTCAGAAAGGACACTTTAAATTATCACTCTCTGATCTCGTAAGATACCAGCATCCAAGGGTATGCACTAGACTAACAAGTTTGTGTGTAGGTTGGATTCAGTACCATGGCTTTTATGAACCAGTCTGTGGTGTTCAAGGTCAGGTTGGATGAGGCTTTGAGCAACTCAGTCTAGTGAAAGATGTCCCTGTCAATGGCAGCGAGGTTGGACTAGATTGTCTTTAAAGGTCCCTTCCAACCCAAACCATTCTGTGAGTCTATGATAATGCTGGAGCCCCAGCTTCAAATGCCACCTCTGCCCCTAGACAGCGAGTCATAGAGTCCTGCCTGCTCCTGCAGAATCAGTGCCAAAATACAAGTATGTCAGTATGTTGTAGATATGCTATGGCATGCAATAGGTCCTTGAAGAACAGCCTTGCCTCTCTTCTGTAGTTTCTGTCTAGCCTAGCCTCCCTAGACAGCATAAAGAAGTAGTAGTTTAAAAGTAGCAATAGTTTAAAAGTAGCAATAGTTTAAAAGAAACAAATCTGGGAGTGAAAATGAGAATCTTGCTTTTCATATTTGTTCTGAACAGTTATTAGTTACTTAATATGAATAAGTTACATTCATCCTACTTAAGTTTAGTCTGTTGACTAAAGCAGAATCAAAACAAAGCCATTTATATCCATTAATCAGCAATATCGTATTATAGCTTCCTAAGGCTTACTGCAATGCCACTTTCAACTTGCAATTTTAATCCAAATATCTCAAAATGTCTTTATGAACAGTTATATTTAGATGCAGTGTTACCTTTGTGTTTTCTAAGTTTAAAGCTTGCAAGAAGAAAACGAGATAGGCTAACCATTGCTTGCCAAAATTCCTCTGTCAGATGTGATGGAAGTGCTGATGTGCAGTACTTAGAGTACAAGGATTCCTACAGCTAAATGAATTGAAGGTTCCTGGCACGGAGCTGACAGACTCATGTTACCCCAGAGGAATGTGAAATAATGACAAGTCTAAATAGCATTAGGTTTCTTTTATATCCCAGAATAAGGGTGACTACAGAGATTAGAGAACTATAAGAAGAAATGGGAGACAAAATCTGGATTTTAATAGAGACACTGAGCACTCCAAAAGTGAATTTAGGGGCTATACTCAACAATTTTGCAGCATCGGTTCAATAGGAGTCCAAACCTGCCTGGCTCCCAACACAAAGGCAGTCTTGAATGTGCAAAAGGATAGAAGCACATGATTCTCAGGCACACATAACACCGTATCTTGCTTGTTAAAGCTACAGCCCTTATATCACATTTCCCTTTATCACACCAAGCAATGCCATGGGATTCGTAGATTTCTGTGCAATATATAACACATTAGAGTTATCCTGAAGAGGTGAAGGAGGGAAATATCTGAAACGCATCCATAAAAAGAATTCATATTTCTAGTTGACTAGGAACAGCAATTGTTTTAAAACTTTCATAATTCTGGAAGATATCATTTAGAACTGCTGTAGCTGTTAGTAGAGAAACAGTTCACAATAAGAAGAGATTGGTAAGTTTGTAACACTGTTTGAGGAGATGTTTCTGCTGAGCAAACAGCAATTTAATAAATATAACTAGTAATAACATTTCACATACTGCTAGTCAGTTTTGCATCTCCTCTTCTAATAGTTATTCCATAGGTTAGATTACATTTGTGAGTATGAACCTTTGCCTTCTAACTGATATTACAGAAAATCACATCAATTATACCTTCCACAGAGAACTTGCTGAAGTTCATTGAAGAAGAAAGTCTAAACAATTCCTACAGGTATATGTTTATATTGCACTCTCTAACCAAATGTAGCTGGCAGTACTGTTAATTTACTTCAGCAATAGAAAGTGATCATATTACTTAAAGCAAAGAAAAGCGGTCACAGGTTTCATTTCAATGCTAACAGCCTCAGATACTTTCCAGAGATAAAAGGCAGGTAATGCAAATTCCTAAGAGGGAAATAAACCAATTCATCTTATTACAGAAGCCTGCAATTAAGAGGAAAAGAGAAGGGTTTGTAACTTGCAAACATCTTCCAAAACCAGCCAGAATGGAACAGGAGTTGGGAATGGACCACTGCTCGTCGTTATAGAGGCAGGTTCTCCCCTTGCACAGTGTGGCACCATGTGGTGTGGAGAAGCTGTAGCCCTGTGTTGGAAAACTTGTCTGCTTCTTAATGAATAACACCAAGCTCTCAGGCATATGGTTTAGCACCGAGGTTTCAATATGTCTTTGGGACATACTGCTGACATCCTAGGAGGCCTTTGTCAACTGAGCATGAGAAGAACTGCCCAAACAAAAGTACTTGGTAGTTTAAACTTGTGAAGCTATCAGGCCTGCTCATATTCCCTTAAATTTTTTCACAACCATCTCTGTTCTTCATTTACTATCACAGTTTTGTAGACTTAGAAATTACTTTTCCCAATCAGCTGCTGATCCTTACTTGTTATTTTCCCAGCTCTGGCAATTAGGACTATTTGGCAGACCAGTTCTGGTGACAATGTGCTTCATTATCATGAAAGCAATGATGATGTCATAAGCATTGAATATGAACATTACTGAAAGAATCAGACAAAACATAGAGATATTTAATCAGCAATGAGGAGAAAAGTAATTCAGAAAAAAGATACAATGTCTTTAAATGAGGCTTAGAAATTGCATTTTTTTTTCTAAAAACTATGCTGGAGTGCAGAACTACCCATTAAATACAAGCCCAGGGGACGCATCCCCTGCAGTTGATATGCACAGACAAGTAAAACCAGTGCAGTCTGACAATGAATTTCTAATCAGTGACCTGACTGTTTTTCACTTGTCACAGATGTTTTGTGTAGCATTTTCTGCATATTGAAGATCAGCTGTGTCTGTGATTTTGCATATATTAATAAAAAAAGTTTAGCTTACTACATTTCAGAATGGAACTTCTGAAGGAGTAAAGAAGTGCAGCAGGGAAACTGAACATATATACCTGCTGCCTTGCCAAAGGACTGTTCCTACGTTACTGCTTAGGAATAATCCAAATCTCTTTCACACAACTAGCTTTTACTCTCCTATTATATGACACCTTTTCAGTCAGGAGAATAAAGCTAAAACTTCTGACTGCAGTGAGCCAGTCCTCATTCTTGCTTTGGCAAGGAAGCCCCTATGGGTTCACCTAACACAAATCCAGACCTGCTGGTTCTCGTTAAGCCTGAAACATTAAAAAATCCTTCCAGCACACTTTCTAAAGAATATACCTGTCCCTACAGAACACATTATGAGTAAAGAAATAATTAGGTAACACCTTGAACTACCCATCCATCTGAGATCATCCTGCACTGCTGCCTCAGTCTGAGACAAATTACCCTGTTTCAGATCCTAAAAAGAGGCTGTGCCCCAGAGTGACACTTTTTTTTGTTAGGCCATCCTATTTGTGTGAAAAGAAAAATATGTCCCTTCTTTCTACAAACCATACATCTCTTCATTTTATACACCTCCATGGGTACAATACTACCTCTATTGTATCATTTTTCAAACACAGAATTAGATTCACAGCAATGATTAATTAAACAGTTGTTTCTTTCAGTAAATAAATGTGATCATTAGAGTATAGTGCAAACATCCAGACTGATCCTCAGAGTGCCTGAAGTCTATCTTTCTTTTGCTGGAGAAGTTCCTTAAGCTTTTAAATTTATTTTAGTGAAAACAAACACAATAAGCTTTTCATATTCATGCCTATTGAATGCTTATATCCCATTACAATCCATGGACAACTTTTGCTCTATCTTGTAAGACAACATCAGGCAGGTGTGCTGAAGGTACTAACTACTCCATACTTTAAAAAAGTGGCAAAACTAAGTTGCTATATAGAAGAAAGAGCTAGGTTTAAGTACCTCTTCCAGCCTTACCTGATACCTCCTGGGTGAGTGCAAATTATTCAGCAGATTTTTTTCTATTGGTGGAAACATTTCTCTTCCATTTTTGAAAGATCATGAAACTTCACAGTGATATTTATCAGTCCCAGGGAGAAACAGGAATCCCAAACAGCCTGGATTTAATTGTTCTAGGTCCTATAAAGGCAAAGACAACTATTGCCCTTGGATTTCCAGTTCTTAATGATTGATATTAAACAGTTCCCTGCACTTCTTACTAGTTTTTGTAAAACTTATTCTCTAGCAATAAAAAATCCAGGAAAGGAAAAGGAAGCCATCAGATAGGGAGAATCAGTAAGCGTAACTTCAAACTAACAAGAGCCTGGTTGGAAGCTCTGTCCCGCAAGGATTAGTTTTAGCAAATGCTACAATCAGTAAAGGCTATTTAACCTGAAAATAATCTATTTTATTTAAATGTATTTGCATGATAAGCTCAGCTGAGTCAGTGCACTCAGGGTTTCCTCATCTGTATTCAGAAAGTAAGCTGCAACAGTGAGTTGCATAGTATAGAGTTTTACAGTTTCAAAGATCTGTATTTCAAAAATGGGACTAGCTTCATGTGAGACAGGTACAGTGGTTATCCTATCCAGTCCCGGTGCAGGAATGATCAAGGTGCTTAAAAACACAAGATGAATTGTCATAAATTACCCCTGTTAAGATATGTTTAGAGAATTGCAACAAGCAAAAGGATCCAAATCCATCATAGATCACAGTCATAACTATATTTGGAACTTGTATCAATCAAAGAAAAAGCTCTGGTCTAGCCTGAGTTTCTCTGTCTTGAAACTTTGCTTCGTACTTGGAGCAGAGCTTGGATATGAAGTAACAGATATAAGGGGGAACAAGTGGAGGACCAAGGCCATAACCTAGCTAATGAACAGAAAGTACACAAGTCTGACAGAACAGGTTCTCCCAGATGAGACTAAGAAAACAGCCTGATCTTTTGATATGTGATTTGTTTTTGTCAAAGTGAAAGGTATTGCCCTTTGCAGCTATTTATTTTTATGTTGTTTGCTCTTTTCTCAAATCTTCCTTAAATGTCTCTGTCACTTCTAATTACATCTTCCCTCTCAGAGATAACTCTTATTCTGAGGTCTTCTACTAAATTCAAGTAGACTTAACATCAGCTCCTTAGAGGCCATGCTTAAATATAGTCAATTTAGCCTTTTTAAAGTTTTGTTCACTAGAATATAACTGAACTTTATTTATAATAAAAGTGTGAGCAAAATGTCAATCTCCCCACTCAGAGCAATGCAGATGTAGCATTCTAAAAGGGCAATCTCCAGTGGTTTCAGTTGCGTTAATGGCTCATTCCTCCCCCATCTTCATTACATGCAGATGCCTCAGAGGCAGCCCGTGGACAGTATGTGTAAGCGTGTTTGGCAGCAGCCTGACCTGCCAGGCATGCAGTGCCCTACATATTATGGAGGCAGCACCCTCGCAGAGCCAGGGTCCCATCCTGCAGCTGCTGTTTGCAAAGCAAGCGCATCTCCTCTTGAGGGGCTCCTTCCTAGACCATCTGGGCATAGTGAGCGGCATCCAAAATATAGCTGGCTTCACCCATGCCTTTGAAAAATAGCTAAGACAAAACAATTCTGTGAGTAAGGAACCAGACCTGGTCTTGGGAAAACAGTCTTTCTGTGCATCAATCCTTTAAAAGTCACCTGCTTTTTTGCCTTTTTTTTTAAAGTTAATGTGTGTATTTAAGACATTTTTAGATGTATTTAAGTCTGCTTTCTATTTTTGTGTGTCATTCAGAATGGTTCTTGTATCCAAACAACACACTTACACATTTTACAGCCATCTCAATACATGGATAAAAATACTTTATGCTATAAATAAGAAGGTGATACAGTTGTTAAATAATTTGGTAGGGGAACGTTATTATTTCTGTCAGTTTTCTTACATGTATAGGAAGACAGAATCCACTACTCTTATCTGTGAGAAGAAGAACTTCTCCCAATGGCAATTCCATTTGTTTTAGCAACTGTATATGCAAATTTATTACTACTTTACTGCAGTACATATCAAATACACACAAATGATATAGAAGCATCCAATATATCCTTGCATATATCAAAATAAGTATCAGGTTTTGAAGGCAAGACTTTTTGGTAATGCACAGGACTGGCAAAGTGACCAGCAAGGATAGATATTCTTTCAAATCAAATTACTGGTTAAATAGGATCAAGCATAGGCACTTTGAAGTCACTCAGTTGAGACCCTCGATCTATAAGCAATAAGATTTCTTTCAGAACCATATCAAACTCCATCTTAAAAGGTTTCAAAATGTTACTTTTTTAGGTTTTACTAGGACTCACTGCCCAGATAATTCTTTAAATCCAGATTGAATATATCCATGTCCAGCTGCTTTTCTCAGGTAAACTCCAGCCTTTCTTAAGTAAATGCATACGAAATAAGCCTATGAAAAACTTATTAATAGAACATTGAATATTAGATTATGCTGTGATAAATTGTATGGTGTCATATAAATGCCGTCAATACATCATATGATTTCACAGTATGCCATACTAACATCATTGCTACTTTACATGTTGAGATTACTGTGATAGAAAATCCTTTAAGTATAATCAAAATGCAACAATTAAAACATAGTATATTTTTAAAGGCAAAAATATATCTGAATAGGAAATCTGTAAGTCATCCTAGTCTGGAATAATTTTCTCTAGGAAATTCCAAATATGTAATTTTATTCTGACTCGGTATGAAAGTAAATTCTGAACTGTTGAGTGGAAAATGTAGTTATAAGTTTCAAACAGTTCTAAAGAATAATTAATCTTATTTTTCTTTTTTCTCTTTTTCTCTTTTTCCAGTAAGGAAAGTCTTAAGAAGTTGCAATGTCAGGGTTGCAGTGGAAGCAGTGATGAGACTCAGTAATCATTTTTCATGAGCCAAACTGTTTTGCTGTTAGTCCATAAACCAAATGTATACTAAGCTGAAATATAATGGTTGATACTAGACATAGTCAATATAAATCTCATGGAGGATTATTTAAAAATTAATCAAGCAAAAATTTAAAAAAAAATTAAAGTTGGTAAGCTTGGTTTTGAAATAACCCTTACAGATCAGTAGCTCAGAAACTCAATATTTAAACACAGTGCACCGTAAAATATGATGTTCCTAAATCTCATCACTGAAAACTGTCACTGAGATGTCTGAATGCTTTGGGTCAAAGGAAGAAGTTATAAAACTGGTAGAATGGAACAAGTAATAAACTTCTTGCCTACATATAATCAAAATAACAGAACAAAATATTCAATAGTAGAGAAAATCCCTGTGAGAGAGCAGAAAAAAACACAGCACCTTAATACTCACTAGTGTATCTGTACAGAGCTATGATGAATAAAATTTGTCAAGCTGAAGCAAACTATGAAGTCCTAATGAATGGCTATGAAACAAAAGTATTTAGACAGTGTGCTTATTGTTTACACATTTTTCTGTGAGTTAGAAGACTCTCTTCATGTTAAAATACAGCTATGTTTTTTATACTACTTTAGAAAATACTAATTTGAGTTTTGCAAGCAAGTTACTCTGCAAAGAATCTTAGTGAAAATCAGTAACTGATTTTGCAAAGTTATGCTCATAGCCTTGAAGGTATTCCTGGGTTTTCAATCACTTGTTCCTTTTTAAAACACAATTGATTCAAAATTTTCTAAGCACAAGTATATTTAAGCAGAAGTATATTTAAAAAGACATTTAGGAATGTACTTTTCAATTGGACAGTGTTATCCAATTTGTCCACAAGGCCCTGACTGAGCAGCGTTTTTAAGCACCTCCCAGTGGGACCAGATTAAAATAAGTACTTTCTTAAATACCTTGCTGAACTAGCATTTCAATTACTGCATATGAGTAAACATTAATGAATCAGCTTCTATACTTTATTATAGAGCTGATCTCTTTTGGTTTTGGGACAAAATGACTTTTTAGGGTCGAGCTGTAGATAATATAAATTATCCATACTGGGTCCAGCTAAGTAACCTCACTGTCAGACTAAGGCCCGAGCAGGCAATGAAGGAAGGGCCATCTTTCAGAGCACACCAGCCTGGTAGCTCCATTAAGGGGAGGCAGACAGTCATTTGCATCCTTGACTTGCAATCTGTGCTTTTGTAGTGCAACTCTTTCTTCCTGCTGCTGCAGCTTTACCACAAGACAGTATTGTAAATGTATGTGGAAGGAGAGGGTCTACTCCCTTAAGGGTGTCTGGTCAAGGACCTTTTTCAGTGCAAGGAGGGACAATAACAAAGGGAGGAAGGCATAAGCAAGAACAGACAGGGTCACAGACCGGGCAGGCAAATCGTAAGGGAGGGTGTGATGAGACCCAAACCTGATCCATGACATTAATTGATGAGGGTGTATGAGAGAGTGAGAAAGTTTATTCCAGCAAGGTTATATCTGATCAGGGAACATGTCAATTGGGAAACTAAGGGGAAAAGGGGAAGACCAGAAACAACATATGCAGAGACCCAGACCTGGCAAAACAAACACGGAGCCAATGGCAAGAAAAGAACCTTGCCAGTCACTCTGATGGGCTCTCAAGGCACTTCCAGGAAGATCAACCTGGACTTTGCAACTGATAAGACTGTAAACCAGGGGAGATCAGGGCTGGGAGGGAATGAATGGAGCTGTATGGACCCATGGGGGATGTGCAGGGGAAGGGGAAGCAGGGAGGAGCAAGGAGGGGGGAAGACAGAAAAAGATAGGGACCTGTTGTGTGTAAAACAGCACGGGTTAGTACACTTGTCTGGCTGAGCCCTTGTGCCTGACCATCGCAGTCTGTCCTACCATCTCCTTAACTCTTTTCTTAATGATCTCTCTGCATAATGTCACTCTCTATCCCCTGTGTATGTGTGTGTGCTGCAAGGACTCGGTGCCAGCGACTGGTGAGACCTGTATGTGCGTGAGTGAAAACTGGTGGCAGCTACTGCAATCAGAGTGGGGGTGTGGGTGTCCCTGGCCTGTGGTGTCAGCTACTGGAGTGAGTGGGTTCTCAGTGCCAGCAACTGGGGAGAGTGGGATCTTTAACTTCCAGCCACTGGGGTCAGAGTGGTGTGTCTCCCAAAAACCAGCTACTGGGAGGGACCAGCAGGAGTGAGGTGAGTGAGGGGCTCGGTGCCAATGGCTGGAGAGTGACTGCAGGTCACAGCCCCTGTGCCAGGTACTGGCTGCAGGGGGGATGACTGTCTGCATCTTCCCCAGTCCTGGTTGTGTGTAGGTGGGTGTGCATCTGTATTTGGTGGCAAACTTGAAGCTGGAACAGCTGCCGAGTAGGGAGGGTGTCAGGTCCAGGACAGGGTACCAGGCAGGCAGGGTGTCCATGCTGGTACCCCTGGGGGAACCTGTGAACATGGAGCACAAGAAGAACGAGCATGTGTGTTTGTTAGTGAGCATCACGCTGTACCAGCTGGCAAATGGGGACCTGTGGGGCGGGTGAGGGAGCTCAGAGCTGGGCAGGGGAGCCTGGCGGGCAGAGAGATGGTGCGTGGGGGGCCCACAAATATGTGTGTGTCCTTGTGAACATGGAGAGTGTGGTGTGTGTGTGCCTGCACTAGTGACCTGTCTCAGCCAGCTGAAGAGGAGGAGGACGTGGTTGTCCACACTTTGTTTTATGTGAGTCTTGTATGTAGGCTGGAGGACGTGGCCATGCTCCTAACAACCCTTAACAGGCATCGCCTTCTGATGTCAGACCTATGCAAGCATGCCAGTGTGGTGAGCTGAGAGCCACCACCGAACCCTGACCCACAGGCAGCCTCAGTCCGTGAAGGCAGATCTCAAGCTCTTCCACCATTTGTGATGAGCTCACAGACTTACGTCCCCTCCCAGTCTCTTCAGGCAGACAAAAAAACGTGACATCAGATAATTATGATCATCTCAGCATCACCTCCTGCAGAGCAAAACCAGACACCTAATCTGAGATGAGGAATTAAGTTCCTAGCTCTTAGGTGTCAAACAGACTATATCATAATGTTATCCATTAGACTAAGCTCCTCACACTTCTCCTGCTGATCATACCTGTATTATTTCTTCCTAAGTGAGCATTCTAATGATTACTTACCATTTCAAGTGTCTGCACTTTTTCTGCTAGAAACTTTGTATCTTGTTCATATTGCTTGTATTTTACTGTAATTAAGGAGGCTAACACCTAAATAACATAGCAAACCATGAAATTATTAAACAAGTGGTAATTTATTACAGAAAAAGATATTAAAAGTATGCCAGATTAGGAATAATTATGAAGTTATTCACTCTGCTTTTTAAAAACTGCATGAATAATTAATTGGTGAAAATGTCACATCACATAAATGATGCTATTGTTCTGCAGTATGATCTCTTCTCTTTCTGAAGGTATGCACCGTGTATTCGCACAGTGTTATTTCTGAAGTTGTTAGGATTAATAAAAAGCATAAAAAGGCAGACTTTTTGTAGTGAGGTTAGACTTGTTAATATATCCAGCTCCAAGGTTTCCTTTACAGCAAATAAAACATCCATGCCTGTGTAGAGAATGTAACAGATTTCTACTATTTGAACTTATTGGAGCAACAGTAAAATTGACAGAGAGAATAAAATGAATAATCCTTTTATAGTGATCTCTCACAGCAACAGAAAGGATGTTAAAAATATTATATGTGAAATTTGCAAATGTACATGTGAAAGTGCTATGGTTTCATCTGCACTAAGGAAAATTCTCTGGCCTTTCTCAAAGTATTTGGATTCTACTTATATATAATATGAGTCTTTGATCTTTGACCAGCCGCACCCTGGGCTGCATCAGGAGAAGCGTGGCCAGCAGGTCGAGGGAGGTGATTCTGCCCCTCTACTCTGCTCTGGTGAGACCTCACCTGGAGTACTGCGTCCAGCTCTGGAGCCCTCAGCACAAGAAGGACATGGAACTGTTGGAGCGGGTCCAGAGGAGGGCTACCAAAATGATCCGAGGGCTGGAGCACCACTCTTATGAGGACAGGCTGAGGGAGTTGGGCTTGTTCAGCCTGGAGAAGAGAAGGCTGCGGGGAGACCTGATTACGGCCTTTCAGTATCTAAAGGGGGCCTATAGGAAAGATGGGGATAATCTTTTTAGTAGGGCCAGCTGTGACAGGACAAGGGGTAATGGTTTTATACTGAAGCAGGGTAGGTTTAGACTGGATATAAGGAGGAAATTCTTTACAACGAGGGTGGTGAAACACTGGAACAGGTTGCCCAGAGAGGTAGTGGAGGCCCCATCCCTGGAAACATTCAAGGCCAGGTTGGACGGGGCTCTGAGCAACCTGATGTAGTTAGTGGTGTCCCTGCTCACTGCAGGTGTGTTGGACTAGATGACCTCTAGGGGTCCCTTCCAACCCAAAACATTCTATGATTCTATGATTCTATGACACTGTTGTGTTTTAACCAGGCAGGCAGCTAAACACTACACAGCCATTTCCTCACTCGCCCACTCCCCAGTGGGGTGGAGGAGAAAAAAGAAAAAAAAAAAAAAAAAGTAAAATTTGTAGGTTGAGATAAAGACAGTTTAATAGAACAGAAAAGGAAGGGATGATTATGATGATGATAATAATAATAACAATAATAATGATAATGATAATAATAATATACAAAACAAGTGATGCACAATGCAATTGCTCACCAGACACTGACCGATGCCCAGCCAGTTCACAAGCAGCTGTTCCCCCCCAGTCAACTCCCCCTAGTTTATATACTGAGCATGATGTCATACAGTATGGAATAGCCTTCTAGCCAGTTGGGGTCAGCTGTCCTGGCTGTGCCCCCTCCCAGCTTATTGTGCCCCTGGCAGAGCATGGGAAGCTGAAAAAGTCCTTGGTGTCAGCACCATGTAGCAACTAAAGCATCAGTGAGTTATCAACATTAGTCCCATGCTAAATTCAAAACACAGCACTATACCAGCTACTAGAGAAAAAAAAAAAAAAATTAACTCTATCCCAGCTGAAACCAGGACAGACACCCAAATGGTTGTTCAATATTTGATTCATATTGAATCAAATATTGAGTATGGACAGGAGTGCAGAAAACTAAATATATTTTACAAGTTCTTTTTAAATTCAATTCAAGGAGCTGGGCAGAAAAAAGATCAGACTTAGGGATTCTTTCATACTAGTACTATGCAGAATATGTACCCCAATCTCTAAGTATACTTTTCTTAGACATGGTCCATACTCTATTGTATTAAAGGAGAGAGAATTAATTTCAATCAACTTTATACACATTTATATGATGACAGATTATGTTTTAGCTTGAAATAAACCTATGGTGATGCAAGACTAATAGTGATAACTAGGCTAGTTTTTTGTCACAGAACTGTCAGAGGAAAGCTGGAGTTACTGATGTCTAAATAAGAGATAGGTCTGGATTCTGATGCTTGAGAAGAATGGGAGGCAGCTGGAATAATTGTCATTGATGGATTTTTCTGCTAGAACAGTCATTAGTGCAATCAGAAGTACCACTGGCATTTAGTTTGTCATCATTTTGTTTTCAAACCAACAACTTAATAAAATAAATTTGTGTTATCTTTTATTTCACCCCATCAGCAAACTAAGGATAGCATCTTTATACCTGCTTGCAATCATGTTTTCAAAGTTGCCTTCATGGCCTTTTCCTTTTACTGCCAAGTTTATATGTTAGAATACTCAATTCTAGAAAAAAGTAAGAGAAATATTCTGGGGTCAGAAAATACTCTGAATTCTGTGCGTAAGAGATTTCCACTTTCCCACTCCTTCATACATATTGATTTTAGTGATGGCAGTTATTTCATTATTAATAGCCTGTCTGTGTTGAGAAAAAAAACATCAGTAGTTTTCACAGTGATGGTTGTTAAGGTCAATGTGTAACTTTACGGTAATATTCCAAAAGAAAACTAGGAGAACAAAAAAGTGAAAATCTAGAAGAAAAGTCTCATGTAAAATTTTTTCATCACCAAATCAACATGGTACATGCATTGATCAGTTGTAGAAAGAACATGAAATCAGTCAAACAGTGATGACTTGGGGTCAGTGCAGAAGCGCCATCGCTGCTCTGGGGGCAGCACCAGGAGTATGAAATAGGACCTGAGGGCAGAGATCAAGCTTTGCAGCTGAAAAAGAGATGTTCTTCATTAGAGGGCAATGGCAAGGCAGGGTTAAGCATATCAGATATCACCACAGAAATGGCAAAGAATGATCAAAAATATCTGACAAACTAGTGCCAGGGCACAGATTTCTGTAACCTCTTCTCCCAAGCCCAGTTGGAACTAACTGTCCCTGCCATCTCATGCCCAGCAGTACAAATTCCCAGAGGTTCCCACCTGCCAGGCTGTAGCTTGTTACAGAGCAATGACAGCACATGGAGTAATGGTAGTGAAGAAGAAATGGGAAATACCTGCTGAGCTCAGTAAGTGAAAACTAAAGAGGTAAGATGAGCAAAAGGAGCTTAGGAATCAGCTTTAATTCTACCATCTGGATCAACCTCCTGTGATTCAGCTTGGCAACCATCCCTCGTTTCTATGCCTGCTGAGATTTACTTATTATTGTTTCCTAAGTGGCAGCTGCACAAACCTAAAAGTCCATTTGTTCTGCAAGGACTTCTGGTTCTTTTCCCAAATTTTTGTGATCATTATCTGGAATACTATTTTTAAAAAAAAAGTGCCACAAAATCTTGTGGTTTCACCTATTAGAGATGGGCTTTATCCAGCAGCTTTAGCTCACTCTAGTCGTGCTCACTATATGATGGTCTCCTCCATTCCAGAGAATCAGCCTTGACTCACCTCAGAAGGCCATTTATTCTCACCTTTGATTTTCTTCCACCATGAAGAACACTTTCATGAACAGCACTTTCAGCAGTCTTCCCTAGTTTGTAATTTACTTTCGGTCTCTCTGACCCTTGTTCTTTTCTTGTTCATGGAGCTGCTGTAAATTTCAGTCCACAGAGAGTTATCTAACAGATTAATTCCTAATAGCCATTTAATTTTTTATAACAAAGAAACTAACTAGGCTGCATCTATTCTTAAGCTATTTGAAGCAGTTTCACACCCATGCCTTCACTGTTTGTATTAGCAAATGTTTTCATCTTTCAGCATGTAAGTGGCCAATAAGTTTAGATATTTCATATATGATCAGTCCAGACATGTCACCAAAAAAAATTTGTATTCCTGGTCTCCTCTCTTTCAAGACTCAAAGTCAGCAGCAGGAAATCCTCATGGCACTTTGTTATTCTCTCTAAATTTCTTCTTTCATTATTTCTTCCCACCTTAAATTTCCTTCTTTCTCACTCCTTCCCATAGATATATTATGATGTCATGGCATACTCACAACTCACAGCAATAGCAGTGGCACATTTGATGTAGTCTTAACTCCACTTGCAATTATGCTGTAGATTTTATCTTTGCATCTGATTCAAAGCTCATTGAAACCAAGAGACTGTCAATTTCTCTTGTAAAACTATGTTCCAGTTTATTTTTGCTCTGGTGTATTATAGGGAATTTTTCTATAATGAGAATTTATTGTACTTTCCTCTCCACACATCACTCAGAAGTGGTTGTGCCTCATCAGAGAACCATAGATGTTCCAATTAATTCCCTCAGTAATGTAAAAAATCTGAATAAGTTCATGACAGCTGTAAAACATCACATGGAATAGAACACACTCCTAAGCATACCTGACAAGGAATTTGAAAGGTAGAGCAGGAATGAAATTGAATGGACTATTCAGTAACACTGATGGCATTGCAATTTACTATGCCCTCACTGACAAAAGGAACGTATTTTGCATATAAGTCTGTATATCTGTGTACAAGCAAATAAAAGTCTGTATAATGAAACAATGAAAATTTCATTCTGAAACAGGCAGACATGTTTCCTGTACTTGCAGAATATTTGGAAACTAAGAATGGTACCACCTGGCTACTGTGACTTGAAATGGAGGATGCTTTCCCACCTACATGGCAGAGGAAGCCACCATAATTATCTGAACTGAGGCTAGCAATATTGCCTTGACATCAAAGCACTCAAAAACTAGGAAACCATTGCCATAAACCCTCAAAAACATCTGAGGACCCACGACCTTCATTGGCTTTGTGTTAAAAAATGTTCAGCTTGAAGACTTAAATGGTATTGGTAGATGTAAGAAATTTTTCAACATTTTGAATGGTGCTCTGGTATCCTCTCAGTAAAATGTGTTAGTTTTGGTTTTCTGTTTTTCTTCCTTTATGTTTCTAGAACTCAGTTCTTAAATCTTGAAAAAATTATGAAGAAAAAATATTTAAAAAGACTATTTGGAATCGGTTACTGTGCAAATTTGTAACAAAAAATTAGTTTATTAAGTAATTTCCAAGGAAACAATTGTCTTTCCTTATATCTTCTGTACCATTTATGGCTCATAGAAGCAAGATTTGGAATCCCACTTATGGGGTTTAATCCTTTTTAGTGCTTCCCAAAGTATTTTCTATCTTCAGTAATTCAACACCCCTACATATCTAGCTGTTATTTTTTTAAGATTTTTTGCACAAGTGACTATAATGCAAACACACAGTCAGGGCCTCACAGGGTTGCATTCTATAACAATATATTAGACTAACATTTTCTTGGCCTAAATAGGCATTAAAAAAAGAAGGGAGAAAGGAAGAAAACTGAGGTATAGAGAAATTAAGATTACTATGTAAACTGGTTCCCAAACCAGAAGATCTTTATCTGTTCTTTAGATTTCCCAGTTCCAAGAGGTCCTGTGATTTGAATTATTACATCTTCTCCCTGTACCTTTACCTTGTGAGCCTTTATCTTTTTGATCTCTACCCGTTTCTCCAATGCAAACAGGAAAAGCCAGTTGTTAGAGTATTCCTATTAAATGAGAAGAAAAAGACTCATGTTTAGGGTCAAGGTATCTAGATTAATTTCTTTCCACCTCTCCAACTTTCTTTCTTTATCAGGTATTTTTTTCTCCTACGTCAGACGTGCCTATTCAAACAGCAATTCCTGGTTTGACCAAAATAAACACTTTCATTTCTTTTTTCTGCTGCAGCAGAAAAAATAAAAAGATCTCAAATCTCGTCAATGCATGTTAAAATGTAGGCTTCAAGCCAAGAGCTTGTACAAAAGCTGAAAAAACAATAAGAAAAGAGACAAGATCATCTGCGCTGCTTCTGGCAGGAACATACAGCAGTTAAAGTGTTCATCGTGTCGCAAATAAAACACCTACTCTGAAACCTGAAGCAGGTAGTTGTAAGAATGCATATTTTTGAAAATGGCACAAATAAAGCTCTTTATTTACCATTTCTCTAATTAAATCGCTCTTTTTAAATATATATCACACTTTGTACATTTTGAAATGTGTGGGTTTTATGAGTTTATTCTTAATCAAAAGTGTACTAGAACTTCTAATGGAAAGCTACTTCATGCTCAGATGCTGACACAGAAAAATCTTTCATTAAAACTGCATTTTTGGGTGCTATTGTGTATTCAGTTTTTTTGCCAACACAGCTCTAAAGAAAGTAAAGTTTTCAACTAAAAAATGCGATTTAAAAAAAATTGAAAAACAGCCACTTTAAAAAAAATATATATAAAAAATTACCAGCAAGCACTACTCTCCTTGGGAGATAAGGTACTGTGTTGCCCCTGCTCCTTTTCTTTCCCTGTCCCTAATGCCAATAGCATTCATGCACATGTCGACACCTACTTATTGGCTGTCAGTCTGGCTACTTAGAAGATAAATTAAACATAAATTTGAAGTATTAGGTCAAGTTTACAACGCTATGATATGTTTAGAGAATAAAATATTCCTGAGTTAGCCTGAGATAGTTTGAAGTAGTCTGACAAAGCCAAAAGTAAAAAATGTAGCAGAACTTTTCACAAAAGGAAACTGACTTCTGACCATGGCTTGATAAGTTCTTCTCTCTGCTAAAGCTAAGTATTTTAAAGATGTTCAACCTCTTTTTTTTTTTCTTTCATTTTTTCCCATTTCTTTTCTGTTGGTTTAAAATGACCTTTAAAGAATTTATAAATTTCAGCTGATGACAGTGTTGAATGTCTTAAGATAGACTAGAGAATGTGAGCCCAATATCAGAATTAGGATCAAGAGAAGTGTTCAGATAGATACCAGTTACATTGGAATAGTTTGATTTTCTTAGAGTCATCTAAACTTAGAGAAAATACGTTGATCCCAGTTAAAGTAGTCTTTCCATAAACATTGCACAAGTCTTTAATTATCTGTCTCTCTTTTATCTCCTTTCCTAAGCAACTTGTCTTTCCAGTAAATCACATTCTTGGCATTGCATTGATGACCAAAAATAGGTAGGACTTCATCAGGTAGCAGGCAGAACTTGAATAATCATCCAAAGGTGTGGCATCTTTTCTAGGCTACATGTACCTTCTGAAGGTCTTTTGAAATTACATTGAGAGTCTTACTCTCCACAAGCTTTCTGTTGTACTGAATGCTGTTATTTCTACTAACTTCAGGAGAAACTGGGACTGTTCCACAGCACTATTTATCCATAGGGGTTTAAGAAAGGAATTAGGATTTAGTGATTGAAGAGGAGAATCCCAAGCATGAAATTGTTAGTCTGGACTGTGAATAAAGAATTAAGGTATTTTCTGTGCTTAGAACATCTGAAAGAGAATTTGGGAAAACACATTTCAGTTTCTGATTTCTGCTCTGACATTGGTGACCTTAGCTATATCAAGGAAATGGTATTTCAGTTCCTCCCTGTAATACAATACCAATGCTTTCTATCCTCAGCAGTTATCCTCTTCAGACTGCAAACTCTTCAGGGCAGAATACAGCTGTTACACTAGGTTTGTGCATTGCCTATGTATTGTTGTACAGCAAATAATTAATTAGATTTCTACTGGGAGAAACAGTGTAATCAGTGTATTGAGTACTTGAATTGTCATATTTTGGAAACATTAGATTGTGATGATCAGAATAGCTATTACAGTCTTCTCCCACACAGTCCTTATTGGTGCCCCAAACCATCTTGGTTTAAGTAATTCATACCTTTTTTCTTCTTTTTACTTTAAGCATGTTTATTTCATTAAAAAAAAAATTCCATACACATTAAACTGTTCTCTCTAATGTCACAAATACTATATATAGGCATAGATATAGTTTGATACTATATCTATAGTAAAAGATAAAAGATGCCATAAAACAAGTATTTAATCATTGAGCAAACACTATACTTTTAATAACATGTAAATGAACCATCTTTCATGGTGTTGAAAGAGTTTCACGCTGATGAAATAGAAAAATGTATGTCTGAATGTAACAGAAATTACCCCAGTAAATTGATAAAACTTCATGTGGAATAAATACAAATAATGCATGAGCAAAAAACGTCTGTTTTTATAAATAAGATTGTGATGAATACCTCATCTAGAGCTTGTTTATATACGAATCCAGTTAAGTTGCATGGTTCATTTATGTGATTCATACCACTAACCAGGCCAGATTTGGAATTTATAAAATTACTGCCATTACATACCAGAGGTCATTTAAGTAGGCCTACGCCTGTCTTCCAATTCTTTTTCCTCATTCCCTGTCTCTAGTTCCTTAGGCAAAAGCTTTATAAAATCCACTACGTACACCGTTGCCACCTAGGATATAATCCTGCCATACTCCTGAAGAGAGCTTAGGCTCTGCTGCTGTCCCTCTACCTAGTCACACAAATCCTCTACTGACTAATCTTTCTACTGAACCACTACCTATCTCACCCATCTGGTATCATCAATAAATGGAGTCCTTGCATGGAGAAACCTGGACTTCTGACTTTATGTGCATATGCTGTTGCCCTCAAAAATGATTTCAAGGGAAAATGGTATTAGAATGATACATATACTCGAGGTGCAAATAGTAACTTCCAAATACAGGAAAACAGGGAGAAAAGTTTAGACGGAAAAGGCGAATCAATAAATAATAATATTTTACATCAAAACAAAAGTCAATACTTGACATCTGAGCAACTGAATTTTTCATAAAACTCGTTGCTAGCAGCTATTAAGTTTAAACTTTCTGTCCTCCAAATTGCTTCACTGATCTGAAAATCTCACAGACCAAGGGAGACCATTAAAGGATGAAAGTACAAAACATCTGCAATTATTTTTCTGTCCTTAAAAATATGGAGAAGTAAACTACATTTTGCAGTGTATAAGATATATATTTTCTTCAAAAATGATAATCTAAAAACTAAGGTTCACTGTAAACAAATGCTACCACTATTAAGAACATATCTTAATGTATACAGACTTAGTGTATACAGGCTTATAGTATGTAAGTATATATCTTATAGTATATAAGTAACTGTGTATATAGTATCTTAGTGTATATAGACTGAACTATTAAAAGAGCAAGTAGTAAGGGCATTCAAAAAAATAGTCTTCTAGAATTCCATTAACAATTACCCAGTTTGTGTGAAAGACTTTCTGTTTTCCTGTGGTTTTTTTTAACCGGATGTGTAGACCTACATATTATTTTTTTCCCCACTGTATATGGTGCATATCTCAGATTTTCATATACATTGCAGTATCTGTAAATTTGACTAACTCTGTTGCTTTTGATTCCTATTCTTCCTACATTTCTTCAACTTTGTGGTGAAAGATTATTACATTAATATAGTTTCTATTAAGTACAAGTAAAGAGGAATTACTCATTGTAATACCATTTAGAACACAACTAAACTTATTATAAACCTATTAAAATAATACAAAATTAATATACCTGGGTTGGTAGTTTTAGTGGAATGGAACCAGAACTACTCTTTCTCTTACTTGGTAGCTTGTTTTATTTAGAAATATATATGCAACCCACAGATACGCAATGCTCTACCATGTCAGTATTTACATTGCATTAAAATTATCAGTTCCATAAAAATAGGAACTCAATATAAATTGGCTGACAGTTTAATCAACAACAACAAATTAGTGCTTCATCAGCAATCATAAAATCTTAATTTTTACCCTCTTTGGAATTCTGTTTTCCATTGGATAATTCATTTGCAATGTATATTGCTTTGCAGAGTAAATATATCTGTATTCAGTACGAGTGTGGAAAACTAGACAACCATGTGCTCAAAACCAGTTTTTAAATGATTAGTCTCATAAATAGCTCCAGCGAACTACATCAAACACTTATTTTTCATAAATAAGATCAATGCAAGATCATATTAAAAATATAGCTGAGTAGCATTTATTAGTCTGAACAGATAAAGATTCAGTTGAAGTTATTTATGAGTA
Organism: Gorsachius magnificus; assembly: GCA_034008185.1. Taxonomy (NCBI): domain Eukaryota; kingdom Metazoa; phylum Chordata; class Aves; order Pelecaniformes; family Ardeidae; genus Gorsachius; species Gorsachius magnificus. The sequence goes on from CM067082.1 coordinate 67,873,940, forward strand.
ATTAGTCTTTGAGTTCATTATTATGTAGAGCTAAATTCTGTGAGGTATGGAAAGCAGTGGATGCCCCATGGGGAAGGAAGTCTCCCATTCAGTGCTTGCCTGTATTTCCCAAAGGGCTATGAGACCTGCCCACTATGACTTCTGTGACAAGGTCAGAAGAAGCAGAGGCTCTCCTGGACCACTTGTATAGGCATAACACAGTTCCTAGGCAGAAATAATCTGCCTTTCTGAAGTCACTTGAGAACAACAGAAAAAGGGAACACTATTTTAATAATACAATTCGTACTGAAACTTAGCAGCCTCTCCTAAAACCATACATTTTGCACAGCTGTTAAGAGCAGAATACCCCAGTGGTTTCAGGGGATGCAAGGTGTATATTTTGCGTACAACAGCACATCTGCAGCATTCAGGCCTGTGAAAAGACTCTGTACCAAACAGTATCTACATTCCTCTTACTCCGGATGCTCTGCATTTTATGGAAGAAATCTCTGTATTGGCCCCAAGCAAATTATATGCCATCTCCATCCATCAGTGGAGTAAGCTCGTGGCCCTAATCTCCTGTTTACTTCACAAACATCATGTATACTGAAGAGCCAGGACAGGAGTATCCTCAGATGTGCAAATGTCGGTAGATTAATAGTAACTTCCTTGGGTTTATTTTCGTTTGTGTTTGGGAATAGATCATTCTGTAAAATGTTCAGAACTACATAGTCACTGAGAGGATAAGGTAAAGATGGCATTAGACTTTACAAGGCTGTGGTTTTGGCCTATTCAGAAAGTTTCTTTGTAGTGTTTTATTTGCATTTTTAAACAAATGAAATTGATAAATTCCCTTCTACAAACAGGCAAAATGTAAATAGTATGTAAACAACACACCTTTTCTATCCAAGCAGTAAGCCCAAGGTTCCCCATGACTGCAAATATTATGTGTGAAAAACCATACTAATATCACCTTGTTGAGTCCTTTAAGCTAGTTTGTCAGAGGGTTTCTTTTCCAATAAAGGAATATAATTGCTTTCTATTTGGCAAAGGTGAGATTTTTTGAGCTAGTTATTGCTGTAGGTTTTATTCACCAGAGATTTCTTCATGCTCATGTGGAAGCAAATGACAGGACCCATATTAAACTGCAGCTCTGTGATGGAGAGGAGTAAACTGCTTCACCGAGAGCTCCTGCCTTCCCCTTCCCCAGTCCAATTCTAGTCACCTCAGCAGTGATAGGCCATAATAAATCAGGTTTGCACTCATTGCAGCAACGGTGAACAATAAATCACAATAATTCTCTTACTGTTCAGAGAGATTTCAATTCTTAGGAGATTTTTAATCACAGCAGAGAGGCAAGAGTGTTAATGAGGTCTATAAATTACCTTAAAAGAGGGTAATTATGTCCAGTGTTGTAATAAAGGCTGAGACAGCTAATATCATTAAAGCAATTAAACACTTTTTTAGATTGTGAAGATAAATGAGAATTAAAATATTACTGTAAACAAGGGGCCCATTTATTATGAAACAATTAATTAAATAGTGGACTCAGCTAATATTGGACTGGCTTAAACAGGTTCTGTGAACTCCATTCAGATTTCTTAAAGTCACAAGGCTACATATCACAAGTAGATTGTTATTACATTATCATCACATGAATCAATGAACAGCATCTTTACTTGTGCTCTTAATTAGATTCTGTTCAATGCAATTCTTATAATTTCCTCTTAACTAGCTTCTGCTCATCTTTTTTCTCATCTAGATTTGTTCTTACCTTTCAGATTTCTTTTTTGTGGTCTGTATTTCTAAAATAAATGAAACTCATAATGAAAAATAAATAACTGGACATTTCTGAATGCTAAGCTACTAGTAGATTTCCATGGATACATTCATCACAAAAACATTAGCACCAGAAGAGTTTTTAATGATGAGCAGTCATAAAATCTGAATAGTAAAGGAATTAGCCAAGATTTACTGTCTTGTTTAAACTATACTCAATGATAAGCTGAAATCAAAACTTCAGTGTTGAGTACCTAACTACCCCTGATTTTGTGTCCAAAACAGAAATACAATATATTTTTCTTATCCTATGCCTTTTCAGCATGATGCAATGTACTGCTCCTTGCACTACAGTGGCAAAATTCATCAGTGAAAGTGAGAAATATTCCTACACTAATTTAGCTTACAGGTTTGTGGTTAGGACACTTTCAGGGGGGAAACATAGAGTCTGAATTTCATCAGCCCAAAGATGGCATAAGTGCAATTTTCTAGGTAGCTGATCTAGTAACCCTAGGCTAATTATAAAGTGTTTGATGGTGGGAAGCAGATACCTAGGAGATGCAAGAACCTAACAGCTCAAGAGAATGGCCTAGCCAGCAGTCTGTGGGCTACTTAGGGAAAGAAAATAATCAAGGGGAAGAGTGTGGTAATGTCACAATATTTTATGGAAGTCTTAAATATTAACAAGGTCAAAGGGATCAAGCAAACATGAGCACAGTTGACTTATCCCAAGAACTGAGACATTAGCTTAATAATGACAGAACAATGATTTATGTAATCCTTGTCTCTAGGAGCTTTTCCCTTTCTAAGGCAATGCCCAGACTCAGTGCACTGCAGACTCTTGCTTTTTTGGGCTCAATGAATATTTAACTATTTTGTACAAAGGAGAACAACTTAATTCAGCTGTTTTGCATAAGTTCATTGCTGAAAGAAATGCACTGGAAGTCCTTCAGCCTGGGTGGAGAATTTATACTGTGCTTTTGCATAAAATGGAGAGGAAGACAATGTCATATGCCAATGTTGCTTTATTCCATATTTCCTCATTTTATTTTCCTATATGTTTTGAAATGGTTCTGTAAATTAATTCCAAAGAGTGTACATAGACATGAACACTGAGAAGTCCCTAAATCTGGAAAAGAAGTTGGTATTTAATGCATACCCCTATTTTCAGTATTTCTTTTTGTTTATCATGTAGTGATTGCCTGATGTGACTTCCTTTTTGAGGTCCCTAACTTCCCACCTGTACTGTTCAGTGACCACAGGAGCATACCTCCAGGCCTGATTCTACTCAAAGGACCAAGCAGAAGATACAAGAACTATGTAACATTCTAATGAATCTCAGAAAGTACCTGTGACCCTAGTTAACTGGATATCTGCTTTCGTCTCCTGCTGTTTGCCAAGGTTATATTCAGGCTCTGTCAAAATACTGGAAGATTTAAATGTATTAGATCTTCTCAACTCTTTTTTTATATGCCCAGGAAGCTGGACTGTGGCTTACTTTTCCATCCTTTGTTTTCAAAACCTGCATTTTACTTGTATTGTAAAACTAAATAAAATCCCTTTCAAGCTGAGATGTACATTTCAGTCCACAACAGGGTTTAATAGCTCTTCTACACTTGGTAACAGCAGGATTATAGAAATGATTCTATAAGCTGTTCAAGCCAATTTAACCTGAGTATAGGTTATATGAACACAGATTTAATAAAGCTGCTTTAAATGATTGCCAGAGGATGTAATCAAGGGAAAAATGACAAGCATATCTCAAAGATATAATCTTAATAACCATAATTGTTAGTCAAAGCCTAGGTTGAATACAAAGGTCTAACTGTATCTCACCTAATGTTAGGCACACAAATGAAGTACCCAAGGGAGGAATCTAGGATCCCACTATAGACCATGGAAAGAAAGACACATAAAAGCAGAGGACTTCCTAGCTGAGCAAACTGCTTGCTCTATTTATTGTCTAAACAACTGCATAATGTCATGGGCTCCAAATTTAGAATTTCAGCTAACAGGAAATAATCTTTTTCTAAGGAACCAAACCAAAAGGAATCTAATTTCAACCTCAAAGTATTCTCTCTCTCAATAACAAAGAAAAACAGGTGAGGAAATTAATGAGGAAATATATTTCAATTTGTATTAAAATTGTGTGCATTTTATGTAAATTTCCAAAATTTCAATTAAAAAAAAGATCCTGTGAAGGCTGGATTTTTTTTTTTCTGAGTATATATTCCTTTTTCTGTGTAACAGAGGAAAAATACTCTTCTGATGTGACCTGATTAGCAAGGTAGACTAACAGGTACTCCAATATTTCTTGCCTGCACAGAGGTGTATTCACCATTTTGAGACTGATCCTGTTTTTCAGCTCCATTATGTATAGTCAAAGGGTAGCAAGCACTCTCACCCAAATCTCCCTGAATATTTTTTTTCTACATCACATAGGACAGCAGACATTTGAGGCTGCCTCCTCTCAGAGTGAAACTGTGGGAAGCTGCTGTGAAAATCTAACAATTCAGGAGCAGCCCTGCACATTTTCTTTAGACTTCCTCCACTAGTTGGCCAGAGATTTCAACCCTGTTTTCTGTACATGTTCAGATGTTGCCATTCACGGCACCCATCTGCGAGCTGATAAAACCTCACAACCCACTGGAACTTAAACAACTTTTTTTTTTTTTTTTTCTAGGCTAGTGAATTAATGTGGTTAATCCAACAGAAATATAGTGGTGGAGGATATAACTGGGAGAGGATTACTCAGCTGTAGCACCAAGCTGTTAGGCAGTCTAAAACTGGCTCATCTAACATCACCCACTGCATAGCCATTATTGGAATAAGCACATGCATTTCACCTTCAATTTTCTTGTGAAAAAGCCAGGGGAGAGACCAGTATTCAAAGTATACAGTAAGGAAAATTTGATATATAACAGTGTTGATGTAATACATGCAAAGCAATGTGAGGAGTTATTTTTATTCTTCTTCAGCTTTAACAGGTTGAGGTGTAGAGGAAAATCTCTAGTCAAGAAGGAATGGATTGTGATGTCTCACAACAGGGAATTGTGCCGTGTTTGAGTGCTGCTCGGTTAGCAATCTGTGAGTATAAATACTGTGTGAAACAGAAGGTAATTATAGGACTTTTTTTCTGGTAGTATTTGCTAATTGATAACAGCTATCAGGCAACTGACTGGCTGAGGGTTATAAAGAATATAGCTCTAGCTGAACTCCAATGTAACCCTACATGTTCCTCCTCTTACTAGTGCGTATATTCATCTTGCTCAGATGTCAAGAGATTTCAAGATTTAAATACAGGAGGACAGGAAAATTTTCTTACATAGTTTCTGCTTTTCAATACTAATGCATCTAATAATCATGTTATAAAGAGAATGTCTGGCCTATTGGATAGCCTAATCTATTTATTCATTAACTACTTATAAAACATTTTGTACAGTATAGGATGACGTCCTGTCCCACATGGTGGGCTGCAACATGGATGAATCTTTTTGATCCCCTGAGGGTTTCTGTACCGATGAAAAGCTGATCTCTGCTCAGCAGAGCCATGTGGCCAGTAGAGTCATGACAATGACTCAGAGGAACAATCTAACTGGTAAATTTATTAGCTGGCAAACTTAATGAACAAACTGGCAATGGAACTATTTTCCAAGCAACCCGTCGCAAGTTGTCCAAAACTTATATGCATGAATATATGGTAGAGAAGTGGAGAAAGAAAAGAGCAAGCAAAGGAAAAGAGAAGAGAGGAGGATAGAGAAAGGAGAGGTATCACCACCCTTGGATCCTGCATTGTCGTCTTGGGGCGGAGTCTGGATCCGTAGGTGACGGGTCAACAAGGCAAAACACACATGCTCGTTCTCACATAGTCTCATTAGTCCAAGACCACCACTAAGGCAGCAACCACCTCACTTCTGCGCAGTCAAGTGTTCTAGAGAGTTCTTGAATTGGGTCAGGGGGTGTCAGTGGGGTAGCAAGGAGTTTTGGTAATCACATGCTCCTTTCGTGAATATCTGTTGAGCGGCTTGTGCTCAGTTGTTGCTCAGTTCTGTTGGCCAGAAGAAGCCAAGGGGGCAGCCCACTGCCCTGCCTCCACAGGGCTTGCCTCAGCCTTCTCTATTTCCCCTCTGCCCGGGCAAGTTGAGACAAGGAAATATCTGAGTGCCTGGTCAGTCTGAGATGGATAGGAATACTCAATTTCTAATACTGAAAAAATTACTAAATCAACATTCATTTTGATAGTAGAATTAGATTTTTTTTTTCTTGCAGGCAGCCAAAATACAACAGGTTTAAGCTAAAATATGCTGGATCACATTTCAGAGATTAAGATGGTTATAGAAAACTATATAAACTCACTGATATACATTTAACATATAATACAAACTGAGGGTATATGTAATAGCTGAATGCTGTATATGTACTAGTGGGTAGTTACTGAAGTAGTCTACACCTGCTTGGAAAACTTGAGAATGCAATATTCTAATAATTTTAAAAATAATTTAAATAGAAATTGTATTGTTGCATTTTCTCAAAATGTAAAGACTTTTTTTTCTTAAATAACTAAGCTAAAAAGGAGGACAGCTGGTGGTCAGAAGGAAGAGGGACTGATTGCTACATAGGATTTTCCAAACTAAATCTGGCAATTCATCCATCTTGTTCTGTAACCTGCCTAAAGTAGTTACTAGTACCTTGTAGAATACTCCTAGGGGAAGAAAGGAAAAAAATAATCTCAGGGCACTATCCATTAGCCAATGATGTGCATTCAGTCAGATCCAGGGTGATGTTTTACAAGTTTCACTTGATGTTGAGATGCCTCCCATTTTCAGTCTACCTAAACTGTGCAAACTAATTTAAGGTCATTTATAATCTGTAAAAATTAGGTTAATCAAACAATACAGACTATTTCCATTTCAGATATGTTTTCAATGGCAGTCTTGATAAGAATTCATTCCAGTAGTTGTCTGCTATTCGTCATGGACCTAGTTTAGTGCTCACCTTGCCCAACCTAATGCTCAGTAATAGTTTGCTGGTTATTAATTACAGCTCCACGATATAGCAGGTGCCCCATGCATCTCAGCCCATTTATATTCTGGCAGGCCGGTACACCTCATTCTCATATGCACACAGCACCAAAGCAATTACTGCTAAAAGCAGGTGTATTATTCATTGTGCTATGAAAAGTTCTCTTTCTTGTGGAAAGGTAATGAGTACTTGAAAAGACTAATGTTTAATAATATTCTGTTAACAGATCATCTGTTAGAAATACTGATTAAAGGAAAGAGTGAATGCTAAATCCACATTTGGTGCTCATTAGCATAGCTTTATTGAAATCAATAACCCTACAGAGGAGCCTAAGTATCCAGGTAAAAACTGCTCACCTTTAAGACTGATTCTTTGATCTCTGATCATTGAGAAGCTTGCATGAATTTTCATCTGTGTCTGAAAATACACTTGAATTTCCCCAAATAATAGTTAAAGCTATTTTTCTGAAAATTAATTCTGAGAATGAGCCTGAATTACAGACCTGAGACTTGGATGCAGATACAAAACTCCTGGAATAATCACTGTTCTTTGGATAGCACATTTTGAATGAGCAAGTCTTAGAGGAAAAAAATGGATGACGAAGATGTAGAGAGTATCTCACCCTAAATGAGACTTACTTCAAAGTTCAGGTAAACTTAGATATGTAGCTTGATTCTTCTCTGCTTCTGTATCTGCAATGTAACACTGAAACCTTAGAGAGATTTAATTCATACCCCGACCACCAGTTTCAGTAAGGTCCTCCGAGGTGTGGGGACATGACAGTGCTCTATGTCAGTGCTTTGACTTTCATTTGAACGGAGTGTGCAGGTACAAAGGTACAAAGGAAAAAACTGGACTCTGGTTCAGAAATATTATTGCCTGTATTCCAAAGGACCTACCTTTGAATTATCAAAATAGATGACATTTTTTAAGAGAGGCCTCCCTTTTGATAACGGACAGATTAGATTCTCCTTATGAACATGCACAAGGATTTAAAAGGGGACGCTTCTTGCTAGTATTCCTCTGGAAATGGAAAAATGTGAAAGTAGCAAAAACCTGTAATAAAAAAAAAATAAAAGGAAAAGTCTGTAAAAAAAAAACGTTAGCAGCAAGCAGAAAGATTATTCAATGAACCACAGGAATAGTCACAAGCTGAAATAACAGCTAAAATGGGTAATTTAAACTACTGTTTCAATTCCTAAAGGGCTGTATTTAAATTCTTAGTTATACTATTAGCTTTATTTTTGACTGTTATTCTAATGTGACTCCAGATTAAAACATAACAAAATGCTGGACAGATTCCCAATCTTGCTATATTCAGTTCTAGAATTGTGAGTACCTTGGAGACAATTTCAGAAATATAAGACTGCACAAATATTTCTTGAAGAAAGGTTATTGCTGTGTTTTAGATGAAGCTGAGGAAGAAATTGTAAGTCCTGTAAGTGGTTACATCTACTTTCTTTTACCTGCAAACTTTCAGTGATGTTTGTGACAGCTATGGAGGTGAGTAACAGTTTGTTTACCAAGGGTAACTTAAAGACTTATACCTAAAAAAGCATGTGTCTGTCAGAGAATGAAAAAGAAATTCTTTCACCAATTTAAAACAGAAACATTTTCAAAGTTGACCATGTTCCTTCCTGCTCTAGTGAACATTTATAGTCAAGGGGAAGTGCTTCAATTTTCCATTTTTCCTTCTTATTCTCGTACCAGGGGGAATTTAAGAGACATAAATCATTTTTCTGTGCCTTTATGTAGCTTATTGGTCAATGCCATGGGAGCTTAAGATGGCATAAATCATTTTGTGAGTATTTATACTGTTTATTGTTGAGAGCCTAGAATTTTGTACAAGTTCTACTAGCGACCTTCAAACAGAATAGATTTTCATGGCAGATTTTAGGGGAAATTCAAAGTAGCTAACAGTGTTGCTTCATGCAGGAAATTATAGAATCATAGAATCACCTCGGTTGGAAAAGACCTTTAAGATCATCGAGTCCAACCGTTAACCTAGCACTGCCATCCCACAACTAAACCATGTCCTTAAGCACCTCATCTATCGTTCTTTTAAATACCTCCAAGGATGAGGACTCGACCACCTCCCTGGGCAGCCCATTCCAGAGCCTGACAACCCTTTCGGTGAAGAAGTTTTTCCTAATGTCTAGCCTAAACCTGCCCTGGCACAGCTTCAAGCCATTCCCCCTTGTCCTATTGTCTGTTACCAGGGAGAAGAGGCCGACCCCCACCTCACTACAGCCTCCTTTCAGGTAGTTGTAGAGGGTGATCAGGTCTCCCCTCAGCCTCCTCTTCTCCAGACTAAACAACCCCAGTTCCCTCAGCCGTTCCTCATCAGACTTGTGTTCCAGACCCCTCACCAGCTTGGTTGCTCTCCTCTGGACCTGTTCCAGCAATGCGACATCTTTTTTGTAGTGAGAGGCCCAAAACTGAACACAGGATTCCAGGTGCGGCCTCACCAGCGCTGAGTACAGGGGCACGATCACTTCCCTACTCCTGCTGGCCACACTATTCCTGATACAAGCCAGGATGCCATTGGCCTTCTTGGCCACCTGGGCACACTGCTGGCTCATATTCAGCCGGCTGTCAATCAGTACCCCCAGGTCTTTTTCCACCAGGCAGCTTTCCAGCCACTCTTCCCCAAGCCTGTAGCGCTGCATGGGGTTGTTGTGACCAAAGTGCAAGACCCGGCACTTGGCCTTGTTGAACAATTGGCCTCGGCCCATCGATCCAGCCTGTCCAGGTCCCTCTGCAGAGCCCTCCTCCCCTCCAGCAGATCAACACTACCACCCAGTTTGGTGTCATCTGCAAATTTGCTGAGGGCACACTCAATCCCCTCATCCAGGTCATTGATAAAGGTATTAAACAAGACCGGCCCTAGAACTGAGCCCTGGCGGACACCACTTGTGACCGGCCGCCAACTGGATTTAGTTCCATTTTCCATGACTCTCCGGGCTCGGCCATCCAGCCAGTTTTTAACCCAGCAAAGAGTACATCCATCTAGGCCATGAACTGCCAGCTTCTCCAGGAGAATGCTATGGGAGACTGTGTCAAAGGCTTTGCTGAAGTCCAGGTAGACAACATCCACAGCCTTTCCATCATCTACCAGGCGGGTCACCTGGTCATAGAAGGAAATCAGGTTGGTTAGGCAAGACCTGCCTTTCATGAACCCATGCTGACTGGGCCTGATCCCCTGATTGTCCTCCATGTGCCTGGTGAGCACACTCAAGATAAACCGCTCCATAATCTTCCCCGGTACCGAGGTCAGGCTGACTGGTCTGTAGTTCCCCGGATCCTCCTTCCGGCCCTTCTTGAAGAGAAGCGTCACATTTGCCAACCTCCAGTCATCTGGGACCTCCCCTGTTCTCCAGGACTGCTGATAAATGATAGAGAGTGGCTTGGCAAGCTCCTCTGCCAGCTCCTTCAGCACTCTTGGGTGGATCCCATCCGGCCCCATAGACTTGTGGATGTCCAGGTGGCATAGCAGGTCAAAGACTGCTTCCTCCTGGATTGTGGGGCGTTTATTCCACTCTCTGTCCCCATCTTCCAGCTCAGGAGGCTGGGTACCCTGGGGATAACTCATCGGGCAATATAAAATATAAACAAACACCCAATGAAGTCCTGGGGATGCAAATGTTTTATGACATTGAATGGAATTACTCATGTGAGCAAAATTATGCACATGCTGAAATGGCTGAGGATGGGGAGTTAATTTGTCAAACCCTTACTTTTACTGCGGTTCTGCCAAAATATGCATATAATTCAGTAATTTCCACATCTAACAGAGTCTGTGGGAGTAAAGCTCCCCATCTTGTTCAGTGGGAGAAAGACAATTCCCAAGAGTAGTCATCTGGCATATTTGAAAGTCTACTGTTTCATATATAACCATGAAAAAAAGAATTTCTTGGTTGCACAGGAAAAAATCCCAACAATTTTTGCATATTCATCTCTGGACTTACACATTTTCTTCTTCTAAGGCAAAGCTTAACTTCTTATTTCCTTGAAACATATCTACAAGGGCAAATGGCCTCTAGAAACAGAAAGAAACAGAGAAAAAAAATATGTATAAGTGCATTTCTCCAAATTAGCATTAATTTTGGTTTAAATTGCCATGTATTGCTAGGGGTTTCACTCTGATCAAATTTTTTTTAAACACTACACAATTTTGTCAAAAAATAATTTAGAAGTTTTCTGAGGCAGACACCCAGTTTTAAATATACCTCAGGCAACATCTGAGTTTGCATCAAAGCTGGAAATTAGGAAACAACTTAAATAATTATTTTTAAATCAATATGAACTAATTTCATAGATTATTTGTGGATCTCATTTTTTCAAAAATATTTGTTAATGGTTCATAAGACTTTACAAAAATTTGGAAGGGGAATATCTGATAATGGGTTGATGATTATCAGCTGTGTATCCATCAAAAGCACATAAAATTCACATTCAGATGAGTCTGTACCTCTACAGACTTTTTGGTCTGGGAAGTAGATTATGCTACTGTTGGATTCAGGATGACATCTGTTAAGAGTTCCTCAGTTCTGCTAACTCACTAAGCGAAGGCTGAGGTGTCCAGTGTTTCTCCAAAGAAGGTTCTTCCTTACCTTGTTGCCAACCTGTGGGACTGTTAAAGAATAGCTCAAAAATTTAATGGTTCTGATACCAGATGTACTTTGTAAATAAAAGGAACATTTAATCAGAAGAATGTATTGTTGGCACTCTTGGAATAAGGACATCCTGGAGCAAGTAAGCCTGAAGAGGACACCTAAGCAAGATGTTTTGAAAACATCCAAAACTTGGCAAGCAAACCCAAGATCCATGTACCCGCAGCTGAACTACCCTCATTATAATGCTAAGAACCATGCCCCCAGGTCAAAGGACCCTTGCCCAGGTCAAGACCCTTCTTTACAGGGCATCCATAGTACAAAGAAAGGACACTGTAGCTTTAAATGAAGGCGTGCGAGAACCAGTAAGAAATGGATGTGATTAGGTGTGATTGCAAAATAATCGATAACCAGTGCATTGAGTGTATAAAATGCTGCTGTGTGATCACCAAGGTGTGCTAGCTTTGTGGAGCTACCACCTAGCACCCATCTCTGCAGAAATGAAATAAATAAGCAATGTCTCTCCTGAGTGTGTGACGATTGACTTACTGCACACCAGGCCACAAATCCGCTTTTCAGACAACAGGACTGTTACGGAAAAATATCAGAAGTGTGTTAAAAAGAAATACGGCTGTCAGAAGTGACAGAGAAGAGAAAAAGAGAAAACTGCAATGCTTTGAAGAAAAAGGAAGCAAGCATAAGAAATTAAGGTTTTATAAGAAAATTTGATGAAGAACAGAAAAAAACCCGCAGAAACAAAGACAAATCAAGATATAACATAGGAACAGTTCTTCTTCTTAGTTGTCCTTTGTGTTTATGTTAAAAAAACCTATTCTATGAACCTGAATCAAGATTGAGCCCCAAGGTGGATATATTTCTGAGTCATGTGTAACAATAATTTGATATTGCATTGAAAAAAAATCTTATTCTCAGGTGGTTTGGCAAGGACATGACGCTTTTCAATTCCTTAGCTCCCTCTTAATTCATTGCAATTCTGAACACTTACAAAGTAAGATTATTAATCTGCACACCAACAAGTGACTGTGTGCATGACTGAATTACTGTGCTTATGAATATTGGACAGTCATTTTTCTTTATTCATGACGTATAAATATTCAGATTTAAGGGTGGCTGACAATATTAACCTGATGGACTTTTTGTCTATTCTTTAACAAACATTGATCATGCTTTAGCAGCTCCCCTGTGCAGCGATTTAAGAAGACTTCTTCTGCATTTTACAGACAATTTCACCAAAAGCCTTATTTATCTGCCTAGAAACTGAAAGCAGCCTTCGTCCATGGAAAGCAGCAGATGGGAAGTAAGTTGGCTGCCAGTAGCCAGGGAGAGCTAAAGAGATATATAGCTCCTGAGTGTAATTTACTGAAGAAAACTCTCAGTGGTTTACACTAAAATTCTTTGTTTAACTGCAATTAATGCTGAAACCACAGCTTTCACATGGCTGGCTTCTGCAGCAGCTATTATTATTCCAAAACACCAAGGGAGCAACACAGTGGTCTGTAAGGAATGATGCATCTTTCTTATAGTCAGTAATTCTAGCATTTCAAGATACTAGAGATCCCATTCAGGTACCTTAATGCTGTGGGCAGATTTTCAACAACTCTCAGAGGGAGTTGCAGGTTGCTGACAGAGCCACTGAAAATCCAACAAACTTTGTGTAGATATTCAACAGAAAATCAGCTGCTTTGAAAAAATAGCCATTAAATTTCAAATCCTGAACTTCTCCAAAACATTTGGACTCATTTTACAAGCAGAAAGTTTGAAAATCCAAGGCAAAATAGAGTCACAGGTGTTGCATGCCCTGGCTCTGAGACGGGTTGAGAGTATCTGAGTTTGACCTTTCTCTGCCACGATTCAAGCCCCAGGTTCAGACACTTGGTGGCTAGAAAGATACCGAGCAATTTGCTCAAGGCCACAGAGGAAAACTCAGTGTAAGAATCTGGAACAAGAAACACCTGTCTATAAAAAAAAAAAAAACCAAAACCAAAGAGATCTGACTAAACATCCCTTCACCTGTCCCTTTCTGCATCACCAGAGGCCATCTGTGACATAAGGCAGATGCTTTTACACCCACTGAGAAGGCCAGATGCAGATCATCAATTAATAATACATCATTTTCTTTTATAAAGAGCCATACTCCACTAAAGCATTTAAAAAGACTATTTGATTAGTGTTCATAACAGCGCTGTGAATTAGACAAGAAAGTAATACCATAATCATTAACTTGACACGTGCTAAATGATTTGTTCTGTGCCACAGTGGGGAAGTCTGTATTAGGATTAGGAGAAAAAAAAAAAAAGTCTTCTCTGCTTTGCTTTTTCTAGCCTTCTATTCAGTCCATTAGATGAAGCAATGCTAAATTTTGATGTCCTTAAACTTCATAAACCTCATCAGACAACAGAACTCTTCCACATCCAGCCTGAATACTCAAACAGAAATGAACTTTAATCAAGAGCAAGGAATCTTTGTATCAACTTGTAAAGACTCTGAATTCAGCTCTTCGAGAGGACTGTTCCCCACAGCAGCTAAGACTATGACCACATGATGTAACCTAATGAGCATCACAAACCAGTAAGCAAAAGGCTGCTGCAGAAGAAATGCAGGGAGCAGCCCTGCCTACACTCCCTTTGCAGGGCTCTGTCTTTCCGACATCAGGAATTCCTTTAAGATCTTCATTTCCCATAGTTTTTTTTTCTCAATTTTTCCTTTGCCGTAAAGGACTGCTAATACAGCTGCAGTTATAAGTTCTTCTTTTCTCATTTGTCTTTCAAAGCTTTGTCTTCTCTAGCCCACTTGGTGTACAATTCATTACACCTTTGTGTACTGAAATCAAGCAATGATGGGTCACAGAAAGTTAACAAAATGCTACTTTACATGCTTTTCACAAGGCATGACATGTGGCATATTCATTCAGGAGCAACATAAGCTTTAAATGTCAGCATTGACTATTGTAAAGAATAGGTTTCAGTGGTGGTGTAGAAGGTTTTTTTAACTCAGAGGAGGATTGTTCATTTTTTTTCCTCCCTTCCCTGCCAGTTCATGTTCCTGTATAATCATCAACTTTTTGGCTTTCTTCAGGAACTGATAGCAGTTCACATTTGAACCGTTTACATTACAGATAGGTGAAACAATGTAGCTAAAATAACAAGGACTGCCTAGGTATCTAAGTTTCTCACCTTTTGTGATTTCATTATTTTTCATTTCTGAAATGATGGTGCACAGTCAGGGTCAGACTGTTAGAATTATTATATATGAAAAAATTGCATCCAGCCCTGAAACAAACGTTATTTCTAGTGCTATTCCCCAATTGCTCTGGAAAGAGCAAAAATTTCACAGCAAGGCTTATTCCTGTAATATATCCAGTTCAATACTGAAGGCCCATGATGCTCCCCAGCAACATCATATAAACGTTCTTGCTGTGAAATACCTTTATAAAAATACCAGTTTTTAATAAGCAGAACAGAAGATATTGTGAGGTGTACAGACAGAAAGAAAAGGAAAAAGAAGTCAAATAATATTAGTAAATAATATTAGTAGCTAACTGTCATGGTTTAACTCAACAGGCAGCTAAACACCGCACAGCCGTTCTCTCACTCCACCCTCCACACCCTCTTACCCCCTCAGTGGCATGAGGGAGAGGATCGGAAAAAAGGTAAAACTTGTGGGTTGAGACAAAGACAATTTAATAGGACAGAAAAGGAAGGGAAAATAATAATAATGATAAAAGAATATACAAAACAAGTGATGCACAATGCAATGGCTCACCACCCATTCACCGATGCCCAGCCAGCTCCTGAACAGCAGCCATGCAGCCCCCAACCAACCCTCCAGTTTTTATTCATCATGATATCATATGGTATGGAATATCTCTTTGGTCAGTTGGGGTCAGCTATCCTGGCTGTGTCCCCTCCCACCTTCTTGGCATCCCCAGCCTCCTCACTGGCAGGACAGTATGAGAAGCTGAAAAGCCCTTGACTTAATGTGAGCAGTGTTCAGCGACAGCTAAAACATCAGTGTGTTATCAACATTAGTCTCATCCTAAATCTAAAACACAGCACTATACCAGCTACTAGGAAGAAAATTAACTCTATCCCAGATGAAATGAGGACACTAACAAAGAAAAAATAATATTATTCACTCTACTAGTAGTTATATCATAAAACATTTTCTAAACTGTCATAAAATGTCCAATCATGCCATCACCACTGGGATTAAAAGGAAAACATTGAACAATAAAGTTTAAAATTCAAGATGTATAATTTCAAAATGTAAAATGAAGAACGGCTGAAAAGAAAGAGTTGGCCCATTTGTCTGCTGTTTCAATGAAAGGCTGCGCACAGCCTAGCATAGCAATGCTTGCACTCGCTCCAAATGAACAGACTAGTAGGCTGGATTACAGTCAATTGTTCTTGTTTCCCCAAACTTCAGCTAAAGAGATGAGAATATTTTCTTCACATTAGGACATTATATGGAAAGGAACTCATGCACAGCTTTTAACTGTGATTCACTAAGCTTCTGTTTACAGGTTCACATCTCTTTAAGGGAGCATGTCAAAAAGCACACTGATATACTCTGAGAAGATCCTTCTGCAGGTGTCCCCAAGCTTAAATCATAAAGGAAAGCTACTAGCAAAACTAATGAAACTCTAATACACATTTCTCTGCTTTCATTTCTTTCTGAGCTCTTTAATCTCTTCAGATTAGGTTAGAGTCCACTGGAGGAGGACAGCTGAGTCACATTAATCTGTACTTCAGTGGGAACCAATTAGCACCTCATCACAGCACAAAACTCACAACCTAAAAAGTGCCTTGCACCCTATCTGGGGATGTGTGCACACTTCACTGCCAGCCTCTGATTCCCGATCAGAAGCACTGCTCCTAAAATGTCCAGACATTCTGTTACAAGATACACCTTTATGTCTGAAGTCTAATATAATATACTTTAGTCCTAACTCATTCTGCCTCTATTCTCAGGGGGAAAAAAAAAAGAAAAAAAGAGCTTTATCTCTGCAAGCCACCTGGAGGATTTGCCAGACAAAATAGTTCCCTTTACTCAGTCCATGTAGATCTGCATGCATATAAAGCTAAAATAAATATCTCAACTATTTCTCAAGTTGTGGTCACAAGGGAGCTGTGGAAGGGCTCTAAGGAATTAAAAAGTTCTTATGTTAACCAATGTCAGAGGCCAATAAACATTTTAACTAGATCTCTTGGAGGAACTGTGCTGCTGTCAGCAATTAAACGTATTTAGTTGTTCACTGGCTCTCAAAACACACTTGCATCCAGGAATTATACACCTAGCTCACGATTCAGGGGAAACGATCTGCAGGGAACTGTTTTCTGATTACTATAGACTGCTGTAGCAGTGAAAGGACTAGCGACAGACCGCTCCCCAAAGGGGTTATGTTTATAGGGAAAAGAAAAGGAAGAGGGAAAAGAAAGAAGAAAAATGGGGAGAAAGAAAAGGAAAAAAGAAAAGAAAAAAAGATAAACTTTTTTTTGTTGTTAGAAAAAGAAGAAATTATACCATTTTACAATACCCGGTGGCATTTTAGATGAGTAGTAGTTAAAGAACAACATCAAGCTTAAGCAAACTTTGGGGCCCAACATTTCCACATACACAAATCACTTCTGTGAGAACTCAGCAGCCATTTAAGTTTCTGTGTAAAAGAAACTGAAATTAAAACCAAGAAGCAGAATTAAACCCCTTATTATTCAACATTCTGAGATCCTTTGTAGGAGTGTTTGTGCATCAAAATGGTAGGTAAACTTGTCATCCATTCTGTGATATATTAACCCATTCTTCACTACCAAATGAGATGCAAAATTGTGATAAATGGCTTCATCAGCTATATTTAGTGTAAAATTCCATTTCTGCATTTCTCTCATTTTTCCTTTTTTATTCCTTCATTCTGTTTAGAGACAGATTATTTTTTTTCTTTCTATGGGAGGTGGAGAAAATTGAACAAGTGGTTAAGAGAACGGCATTTAAACATCACTGTCTCTGTCATATTTGTTTCCTGCCCAAGTGAAAGACTGTTGATTACTGAACTGCAAGAGCATTCACTCTTTTTCCCTCTCCTTTTAATATCTCTTTAAAAAGATGTCTTTGATGGGCATCTTCACTGTGCTTTTTACAGATAAGTTTCCTAGGACCCCTGATCTAAATTTGAAACATTATGACATCATGAATTTTCCTGCTTCATCTCACACTTTTATAGATATAATAAGGGGCGTTTTTCTCACACTCAGGAATGACTTTGATTATGATTTCTAGTAAGGTTCAAGCAAAAAATCATGAATCAGAAGGGGAAAAAAGTATTGTAAGGTTGAGTTAGAAACTCTAGGATAAAACCAGATATGAACAAAGAGGATTCTTCGCTATCACTGGTTTTTGAGATTTGTAAGCATGCAGGTTTCTTTGTAACCATGAAAAGCAGAACTTCATTAAAGAAAAATGAAACTTTCCATTTATCATATAAATCCTGAAAGCTGCAGCATCAAGCAAAGTAAACAGGACTTTCACAGTACAGCTGGATTAGTCAATAATTTAATTTCAAGAGACCAATACAACATCACAAGGGAAAAAAGTCAGATTTCACAAAGTTTTAGGGTTTTTTCCAAATTTTCTGATATATTTAGTTTCTCTCTTACCTCTTTCCTCCTCAGAACCTTCCAATTTTTGACCATTTCAATGGGAGCTGAATGTCATAGACAGACACTTATGAATATCCTGACTCAAATAAGTATACATTGCTTATGAAAATTGCTTCATTATAAGCAGTTCAATTGCTCAACGATTGTTCCTTTTCAATATGTTTTTGCACATACTTTTAGAACAAAACATTCACTATTTACACTTGTGTTAACATGATTTATACTTCATAGTCTTAGAGGACTTCACAGCAATTAATATTAGACACTGCCTTTTACCAAAAAGTCAAAGATAGATCTTTAAGTCAAAGATAAAGGAACCTTCCAGCATTTAAACT
Organism: Gorsachius magnificus; assembly: GCA_034008185.1. Taxonomy (NCBI): domain Eukaryota; kingdom Metazoa; phylum Chordata; class Aves; order Pelecaniformes; family Ardeidae; genus Gorsachius; species Gorsachius magnificus. Next base: position 67,892,342 of record CM067082.1, read on the forward strand.
AATATTTGCATTGAAATGTCTGTGTATGTAAATATTTAGTTTTACAATATTGTTTGTAATTGGTGAAAATAAGAAGCAATTGTTATGAAATTGTTCCTCCAACAACGTAAACATTTTCATTCACTCCTAAGACACCCCAACTCTCCCACGTAAACTATTTTCAAAAAGAATCTGCTTTTGTCTCCAAAACTGCAAATAAATACATCAGAGAGTTGGTAATTGACTTTAAAAACAATGTTCTAGCTGTACAGTGTAATGACTAGGGTGATAGCAACTCATCATATGTCATTTCATAGAAAGTGGGGAAATCTGCTGTAGCATAATGGCATGTCAAATTTCTAACCTAATAAGCATAATAGCATGTCAAATTTCTCACCTCCAAACCAGGGAAAAAATATCTTTTGTGCTGCCACAGAACGATCATAATGAGATCATCTGACTTTCCAAAATATTTAAAAATGTTTCTTTTAAAAAAAGGAATAAATTAACAGGCAAAAATATTATTGGGTAGTAATTATGAGACCAGCCTACACTTTCCCAAAAAACAACTCATTACCAAGTAAGCCTTAACCATCTCTCTGAAATAACAATGTCATATTTTGCCCACTGACTAATGCTTCCCTTTGTGCTATAAACTATCATCTTTTACAACTTTATTATCTTTGACACACATTATGTGTGCAAGAAAGAGGAAAGATCGCAAGAATTAATATAAGCCAACATTTTCTTTAAAAATGTATAACTGTGGTTAATGCCACTAAGTCAGCACCTAGTTCCTCCCAAAACTACTGATGCCATAAATTACCTGTCTTTGTACAGAATTGGGTGAGAAGAAATTAGTGTAATAAATTGTGTGACTGCATTGATATCACAAACTCTATACTAGTATTATATTATTTTCACCAGACCTCATGTCCATCAACACTTAAAATGCTTTTTCATGTTCTTCCTCCAACTCAGAACATAATTTTTTGTTCCCCTTTGTTTTCCTGTTCCATCACCTAATTTGTACACAGCATATATTTAAACCTCCCAGTTATACAGTAGTTCTTAACAGCACACTGCAGCCTACAATATCTAGAAATGTATCGATATGAAATATTTTTTGTGCAAATAGAAAACTTTATGGCTTATTTGTAAATTCTATATGCAAATGCATAAAGTTATTAAAATACTGCACAGGATTTGCTTTAGTAATATTTGCCTTATTCCTAGAGTTGCAATAACTGCTTCTTCCTTCTTCTGCATTACAAGGGATCAGTGCTTAAAAGGACTGAGAAATCATTTACTCAGCCTGTGGTTATAAAGCAGTGTAGGGAAAAAAAAATATTATGGAAGTACTTCCTAGTACTTAAGTCTCTTTATTGGACGTCCAAAATGGAAGGTGTGGCTCATAAAAGAACAAACTCTACTATGTTCCAAATGGGACCACAGTTCTATTTTTAAAAAATGTTTTTTAAATCTTAATTCATAGGGGTTGCTTTTGCCTGAAAAATTAAGATGTGAGCAATATGATATTTTCATTAAGGGTGTTTAACTTATGAAAGAACATTTTTAGCTTTTTGTCCCTCAAAGAAGCACGTAACTGAAATAAAATATTTATTCAGCCAGAAACAGAAATATTTTTGTTTGGAAATGAAAGTTTGTGCAATTTGCCTTTGTGTGTTTCTTTTAGTCTTGTTAACCATAACTCTGAAAACTACTACCAGCAGCCATTATAAACTATGGAATACAATAAATCAAGAGTATAACAGTGGTCCCTCAGCTTGAACATGGAAAATTATGTCATACAGATAATGTAAATAGATTGAAAATTGCACCAGACTCAAGAAATATCACTGCAGGATAGTAATTATCATTTTAAAGGGCAGAGATGCATTATTTCTGCTGGAGGCAAGAACCTGAAAGTGATCTGTCAATACCAAAGAACACATAAGAAAGATTGTTACTTCTTCCCTCTGTCAAAAACTTGGCTGAAACAATTGTCACTGAGCTAGTAATAAATTGTCCTGCAGTGACATGTCACACTGGGATTTGGTCTTCAGACCTCTGATTCAAAAAATATGAGATTTTAATTACTGATGTTAAAAATTCTGTGGGCAAAAATGAAGAGGCCCTTGCTATGTTTTCATACAGAAGAGCCCACTCTCACTCTTACATATATGCTACATCAGAATGTAGCATATAAACATATATTTAGTCTAATCTAACAACAAGAAATTACTATTGTGATACTATCAGAATGAAACCAATTATTTCTGATGCTTTACCATTAAAATACATCAATTCCCATAAAATTATTTTCTTTTTTTTTTTTCTCCAGTGGAAGGTTCCTTTGAGCAGCTCTGTGACTGAGCAGCTACTCATAGAAAAGGTCTCCTCAGAATGAATGAGACTATTGGCAGTTATCAAACCATTGTAGAATATTACAGAAGTCTTGCTACTGTAGAAAAGGTAAGATAAATTATTTTTAAAAAGCAATAATACAAGATTTTATAAGAACTATGTTACATTTGTACATATATATCCACATACATATGTTAGTCAGTGACGTTATGAGTTAGAATACTTACATTAAAAACAGATAGAGAAACCAGCAACAAACTCATGCCTGTCATCAAATCTATTAATATAATAAATATATTGTAGTCAGACTCTGGTTCATAAGTTTCTTTGAAGATATGATTGCTTCAGATCTGACAGTAAGGTCTATGCTACAGAGTCCCTAGAGAAGATATACAGAAGAGAAAATGGGAAGGTGATGAAGAAAATTATAATTGGGCACCTCTGTCTGTGTGGTTAAAATAGGACAATATGTTTCCTTTGTGCATGAAGGGATATTTCTTTTAAGGCAAAGAAAACATGAGTATTATCCTTGGTAAGAAAGAGAGGTCTTGGGTGTTTGCTGCAACATGTAGGTATGTATTGCTGATAATTTAGACCATTCTTTCAAAGGACATTAAATTTATCTTATTCATGTGATGTGACAAGTGGCAAGTCATTCTAGCATTAATGGAGAGGAGAAGCAATTCCACACTTAAAAAAAAAATGTCTTGCACGGGCATTTCCTTTACAGCCAAAGACTACATTTGGATGATTGAATTTAAGTCCATGCAATTATGTTAACACATTCTGCACTTCCATTTAAAAACAGGTACATAGGGAAAAAAAGAACACAGTTGTTTCAGTTTTGGTTTTTTGGTTTTGATTTTTTTTTTATTAAAGGTGTATGGGAAGCAGAGATTAAACCATCTGTGCCCAATAAATCAAACAGTGTAAAAGCCCAATAAATGCAAGCAGCCAGGTATAGCTCAGAGCAAAAAAACCTGGGTGCAGGGAAGTCTGAAAAAAGGAAAGAACTGAAAGCTGATGGCTGGTGGAAAAGGCCTCTTCTCTGTCCTGTTCATTTTCAGCCAATGGTACAAAGTATTGACAACATTGTCCTTTCATATGTGGTTATCAGCGGCCTGCCCCAATGTCCATTGACTTTTTCTCTGTTAATTCTGGCAGTCTTCTAGGATCTAACCTAGCTTTCCAAAAGTGTTTGTTTGCCCTGAAAACAGCAAAATGTATCCATAAAAACTTAAAAAAGAAAAAATAATAATTAAAAAAGACACAATGTTTAAAAGGCCCAGAAAATGTAACAGACAGAAAATGCAGTTAATGTAGTTAATATTTTTGTGAACAGCTGCAGTGTTCCTCCTAGCATACCATGGAAATGATCTAACTGTAAAAATACAAGTTTTTTAAAGCCATGTTGGTGAATATTTTTATAGAGAGAGATATCAATAAAATATAAAAAGACATTATTGAAACTACTGGGTGCTGTATGATAAAATATTCATACATTAATTAAGCATAATTAGCATTAAAAAATAGACATCATTTAGATGTTAATTAATTCTTGTTTCCCTTATCTTACAAGAGCATATGTGGCATGTCTAGCAGCAAAAGATGTTACACTGAAATGTCCTCCAGAAAGAAATATATTTTTCAAAAATACACATATGCTCAGAAATGTTTTCTAAATACATTGTCCGTACTAAGAGCTCAAAAACTTAACATGTAATTGCTGTTATATTCGGAATAATGGTAAGTGTATACAGAAAAGGATGTGAACTTGAGACTCTAAGAGATCAAAGGAAAACCTGTCTATTCAGTCCCCAGACACTAGTTTGTAGCTGTACCCTGACATTGTTTTCATCTTAAATCTTTTTTAAAAGCTATTTCTATTGCTGCCCTTTGTGCTGTCAGTCACAATGGAATAATGCTCACTAGGAAGTCAGGGCTCATAAAGCGTTAACACCTTCCCTGCAAAGACAGCTGAAATAAACAACCTTCCATAGGCATTATGTTTTGCTTTCTCAGACTGGAGTTTGGAAAGACATTTCAAAAATTAATTTAAACTGGGATCTATTTTTTATAAAGGAACTTACTGGCCCTAAACTTCCTGAAAGTGTTCGGATCATATACTGATTCTAATAATTCTCAATCCAGATTACCAGTTAATACATGGAATTAGTATTCTTACAGTTTATGCTTCCAAATCCACATATACAACAGATACGGGCAGAAAATAGTTGATGGTTTTGTTTAATCTACTCCAAACTGTCAGGTTCCTGAAGAAAGGATGGTTTAGAGTAAGTATAAAAGGTAAGAATCCATTATATGTAAGTAAGTTTTAATTATGCATCTTAACTAAAAGTCATAAAGGGCTTCAACTACTCCGTGATCACATCCTTAGTTCAAAAAAGATTCTTATGAGACATTTACTTCTGTTTGGTGTCAATGGGTTCACTATTATTCTTAATATTATTCTTAATTCTAATTCAAAATTGTGCACAGGCCTTTAGGGAGAAAACATAAATAAAGTAATCATTAAAAATACTATAATTCAAGATGTTTCATACAAGTTGTAAGTGGGCTATCCACCAGGAGCAATGTAAGAAACAGTGGGCGCAGAATGTATCGATGTCCCATAAAAATAATTAAACCTTGGGGATGGCAAAGCCATGGATATATACAGTAGCACCGCAATGTATTTTATATTCGATGCAGATTTAAAACATGAAATATGGTCAGATGAAATATGTTTTTTTTAACCTTGAGGTCTGAAAAATGATAATTCAACTTGGTTACCATTTCTCTGCACACTGTATTAGGCCACAAGCCAGACGTGTTACATTAAATGAGGCCATATTTGCATAAAGTTGTCAGGGTTTTTTTCAGGAAGGGGGCTAGAGGAGCACATTCTTAGGAAATGTTGTGTATACAGAAAGGAAGGAATGTATTTAACATTTTGAAAGTCTATTTGTGTTTACAACATGTAAAGTACTCTTAAAAAATGTCCTTTTTTACTCCCATTTTCTTATCTGGAACATTTGAAAGCACAGAATTTTGTGACAATTAAGGCTGAATAAAAAAAAAAAAAAGTGTTAAATGACACTTCTTTCTTTCCTGTTGTCCCAAATGATCTTTTCTTATCAATCAGTGTTTCAAACAAATTGAGGTTTGATGTAAAAGAGAGCTGAGAATGTAATTTTAGACAAAATACCGAAGAGAGAGAGTTATAAGTGCCTCAGGAAGAGCAGAACATCTGAACGCAAAAGTGGCCTTTCTGATATAATTTATTACACAGGACTTAGGAAAGTTAACATGAGGGAACATAAAAATTACTGCAATTGAACAAACTAGTGATCCAGTAAATATGGCATTTTCTCCCTGGAAGTAATGAGTAACAAAAATGTTGAAGTCTTTATTTTCTTCTCCCTTCCCTTCCCTTTCCCTTCCCTTCCTTTCCTTTCCCTTCCTTTCCCTTCCTTTCCCTTCCTTTCCCTTCCTTTCCCTTCCTTTCCCTTCCTTTCCCTTCCTTTCCCTTCCCTTCCCTTCCCTTCCCTTCCCTTCCCTTCCCTTCCCTTCCCTTCCCTTCCCTTCCCTTCCCTTCCCTTCCCTTCCCTTCCCCCTCCCTTCCCCTCCCCCTACCCTTACCCTTTCCTTACCCTTTCCTTACCCTTTCCCCCTCCCCTTCCACTTCCCCTGATCTTCTCTTCTCACTAGAGAAAACACAAAAAGCCTCAAGGTTATTTAAATTGGTTTTATTAACAAAATAAAATATATTTATAAAACTTGTTTATATAGATTATGAATAGTTACAATTAAAAATAATATTTAAAAACCACTAAAGAGTAATGTTTTAACTGACCCAAAATATAAATAAATTTTTTCATTTTATGAATAAGATTTTAACATAATGTTCTGAAGTAGCAGGAAAAACATGTTCTGATATCTCCAGAATACTTGAGAAAAATGGGTCCCCTTTTAAGTCTTGTCTAGATTCAGACTGAAGGCTTAAAATTATTTAGAATTTGGATTTTAATTTATATTTGTTATATATTTACTACCCAAAGGTTTAACAATTTTTTGCACATTTATGAATTAATAAGAAGTATGTACTTGATAGAGGTATTATTAAAAAATTGCCTGATGTACTGAGATTGTTAGATCATGGTAGATAGTGATAAATTAATTTTAAAGAGAAAATTTAAAAATGACAAGTGAAAGGGTAAGTAAAAGTCCTGACTACTTAAGGCTATAGAAAACAATTTGAAAAAAAAATTCTGCTATAGAAAATTATGAAAACTCAGTAAGAATGGGCCCTCTTTTTAAGTATGCTTAATTCTCTTGACTAAGCTTCAGTTGTAACATTCTCAGGTCTGAAAGGATAACTGTTCTCCTGTTTTTTCACCTGCTTTCTGCATTCACCTCTTTTTCCTGCAGGTTTACCTAGTGTGACACCTGGGTTATTATCAAAACGTACTTTTCTTTCTCCTATTCTGTCGTCTGCAAAAATATTTACTTGTGCTTTACTTTACTAATTCAGAGTACAACCACCTTTTTTTTGCGTGTGGGGGACCTAAACTATTGAGTACCCCAAAACACATTTTGAATACTCTTGCTTCTTTCTTAAGAAGGTTGAGTCAGATCCCTGACAAAATAGCCTGCAATTTCTGATACCTACAAATATCCAAAAATCTATTTCAAAGTTCTTTCCTTATCATTAACAACCTGATTTGTTCTGTAATGACTTTCTTCTCGGATGCTGAGTCATTCATGACTCCCAGCAACAGCAGGCAGTTTCATGTCCTTTCCCTACACAACTCAGTCTAATTCTTTTGATTTCAGAGAGAAACTGTTCATTTTCCCTTTGCTTATGGACAACTTTGAAGACTTTCCAAATCTTTATCCCTTTAGGATGTAATATTTTTATTAGGAGAATTTACAGGCACGGTAAAAAAAAAAGATGAGGTTGCATCTACAGAAACAAACAGTGGGCTAAGAGCAGAAAAGGAGGTTGCGACTTAAATCAAAACAGAGATGCCACTTTTAAAACTTACCTCTGATCACTGTGTACAGTCCTGTCCTTCCAATTTGTCTTATTGCAAGTTATCTACAAGAGTATTTAGTTGTACCTTTATTGCTTCTCAATCTTGCTGCATTTTCTTTCAGTTTAATCAATCAATTTATATGCTGCTCTTTTTGCCAAAAGCAAATACCAATTGTTGCCCGTTTAGATATCCTTCACTTTGTCCCTTCATTGCTGCTCTCAACCTATTTGTGAAAAATGTATTGCCATGCCTTACAACAATCACCTTGGAAAATAGCATTTCATGTACCACCATTCAATCCTAAGACATAATGAACAGTAAAGAAGAAATAAAGAGGAACTGCTGTTTCTCCGGGTTTTCCATTAAGAAGCCCAGGCAAAGACCTAAATCAATAGGCTGCACTGATAATGTAAACCAAAAATATTTATGCCTTCCAGGGAAGAATTATGATATTATAGTAAGTAATTGAACTACTACCATGGATAAACACAGGGATTAATAAACCTCCCTGATTCAGTAACTCATTCTGCTGTGAAACAATTTGGCATAGCAGTATTGATGATTAAAGCCAAAGGACTAAAGTCTCAGTTTCTGAATGTCTGATGTAAAAGGTCTTTAAGTCACCTGGTTGTCACAGTGTGAAATGGTCACTTCCTAAACATTGTGTCCAATAGAGGACCCACTGTTGGGTGCTCAGCTGTTGCCACACCCCAAAGCTCACTCGTTGTGGGAGAAAATCTCAGGCTGCTTCTGTGAGAGAGCAAAGCCTATGCATAGGACACACACCAGGCTCTTCACAAAAATCCATATGACCACCACATCAAAGACTGTTAAAAATAAAATGATGCAGAGAGATCCATGTGCTTCGAGCCTCATTCTGGAATCCCCTGTGAACATGCACATCACTCCTTTACAAGACAGCGTAGTTAGATAGATACTAATCAAAAGCAAGCATTTGATTGAAATATTAATATTGTTGTCTGAGAAGAGAAAATTAATTTTGGACTCTTAGGTTCGGACATTCTGACTGAAAGAAAATGCAGCTGGTGCAGAACAAAGACTGCACAATTAGTACCTACACAGATATGAATGAAGCTGCTAATGAGAATCCTACCGATTAGGCCAGGCTGAGATTTCTCAAAACGAGGGTAATATCCTTTGAATTTACACTTCAGTGGCTCAATATTGTACAGTAAAAACTCAGATTTAGTACAGTGCGTCCTAAAGAGAGACATTAATTCCCTATATATTTTCCAGTAAAATTAACATACACAACACCACGTACAGAGTCCACAGTGTGGCTAGGTTTTAATGTTTACCACTTAGTTCAACAGCAATTAATTTTAGAATCAACATATGAAACATCTGCCCAAAAGAACTATTTTCCCTGCTTTGAAGAAGTAAATACAGTATTTGAGAAACTGTATGTCTTAGATAAGTACCTGCCATAAGCTTAGATTTTATACAAGTTGAAGATATGTACTTAGCACATATTACCTGATTTTACAGCAATTTAGCGCTGCATATGAGTGCAGGCTTGTGTGGTAAATTTATAGCAAATTTGTGGAAGATTTGTTTTACAGATAATGGTAGGAGGACAAACATTCCATTATAGAAAATGAGTCTGCAAAATCATGCTATTCTACAGAAACACTGCCTGGCAGAACACCCCAAATCCTATAATTTCCTCTTTATTTATTCATTTAAACATAAGAATTAGAAAAGCTTAACAGAAAGTGCTGAAATGAAATGCATTAAATGTATTATTTTGCTTTTAACCCTGCAAAAACAGCCCCTGAAGGGCAGCACAGGTTTTAGCACAGTTGGACACAGTGGAAGTCACTGATAACATCCTGCCAGATGAGATCAGACACAGGCTCTTAAAACGTGATGCTGGCTTGTGTAAGCCCAGTCTGGCTGACAAAGCCACAGCCCTGTTTTACCATGGGATTGCAGAGTGACCCACAGATCACAGATGACTTAAAACAGCCTTTCTCTTAAGTACAGCTGTAGCAAATACTACTGAGGTCCGCTCCTGGAGCTCTCATCCTCTACCTACACATACGCAATAGCTTCAGGGATGGGAGCAGATGAGCAGCGTTTCAGGTACTGATATGCAGACAGATACCTAGGGAGAGTTTCCAAATCATCTAGTAGAAAAGTGTCTAAACCAGAAGAAAATCAGTCCACTTCCACACAGTCCTGCAGAACGTCTTTGAACATCATTAGGCTCCTCTGAAGGTCTGGCCGCAGAACCTTCTCCTCAAATAGTCTGTGAACAAATATATGAGATAATCAAAATGTTTTCTCGCTTCTCTAACAATTGTTTAATGGGCTTAACTTTGTATGAGCTACTTCTATATACGTGTATTCCTGAAGCTCACAGGACACACAAGCTGGTGGAAGAGTATTTAAAGTCTAAAACCAGATGAAGAACGGATGCTTCTTATCTTGTTTCTACAGGCTTTATGTTGTTTCTACACGTTTGCAATCACGATGATGAAGAGTAATAGAGCTACAAAAAAGAAAGTATTTTTAAAGGTGAGCAAATTCTGTTGACACATTTTGACAGAAATTCCTACCCCATTTGGTTTAGATTGTGTTTATGCTGCTTTTTTTGGTTGTTTTCCTTTTGCCTCCGTATAAGGATTGAGTTTACTAGAAGAATTACTTGCAGACACAGCAAAGTGAAGTGTATAATAGAGAACAACCACAGATGTTAATTTTGAATTTGCAAATATGAACATTTGGACTTTTATGCTCCTTCAGTCAGGGAATAAACATGTACCATATGACTTTTAGGTCTAGCTAAAATTGTGACTGTTGAGCACCACGAGGGGAAATGCTCAGTTCTCTCTTAGAGACAAAGAAATATTTGCAGAATTATTTAGGTGGAGTCTGTTTCTGAACTCCTTTCTCCTCAATATGAAAAGATGTATGTGCACCAAGAGACTCACTGACTTAAAATAGGACTATACAGAGATAGAGGGTTGTGCTGGCAATTACAGCATATTCAAGACATACTAAAATAATGGAATTATTTCTATGGACTACAGAAGGCTTTGGATAAGACCTTAGTTGTTTAATTATTTTGTGGATTTAGTGAACATTTGAGCATTTTTGTTCAAGAATGAGCTTAGGGAATTGGGATATTAATAAACAAAAAGAGGTAGAATTTTTAGATAAATTACCTGCTATGAACTGTTTGCCAAAATTAGCAAAATCCCTAGATCTCTGTGGTTTCCCAGACATAATCACCGCCTGCCAACTTTATACGTCTGTTTTATTTTCAACCCTCAAAAGCAAAGACCACATTTTTAACACCACCTGCTGCCTACTATTGAATATATTGTCACATCTTCCAAATGATACACTCTATGCTGCAATTCAAGTTTAAAGAGTTTTAAGAGCTCAAACCTCAGTTCAGGATCTGCATTACACTATATGCAGGACTGAAAAATCAAAGAAAAGAAACAGATTTTGAAAGATTATCCACCAAAATCCTTCATAAATAGTAACTCTCACTGCAATTGTGATATCACCTGAACTGAAATTAATTCTAGGCGAACCTGCTTAAGCAGGAGGGTTGGACTAGATGATCTCCAGAGGTCCCTTCCAACCCTTGCCACTGTGTGATTCTGTGATCCTGTAATACTATATGAAAGTAAGGGAAAAAGGTTCCTTACTTCAGATGCCTGCCATAGTATTCAACCTGCAAGCTATTATGTATAATCTATTATGTATAGATTAATTTTCAACCTTTCTGTGATTCATGGGTTCCTAAGAAATTTTTTAATGTACAAAAGTTAGGTTTAGATAGTTCATCTTATGCAGACTACTGTGTAGCACACATTAAATTATTTCTCTCGGTCAACTTTGCAAGTGATTTAAAAGTAGTGGTAACTCCCTGGAGTCTGCAGATCACAGGCTGAAAGCCATTGATCTATAGGATAGTTGGCAATGATGGGTGAGGTTTTCAGGCTTGCTTCCCCTCATGTCTCCTACTAAAGTGGTTTGACATCATGTGCTTCCACTTCTGCTAGCTGGGCACTGGGCATCGCTGCCCAATTGCCTCTAACCTCTCTATTGTACCATTATGAGCCTGACAATTTCTTTAAAGTGCTAGGAAAATGGGTTAGTTTCTAAACTGGGTGGGGTTTTCCTATGAATCCGAGTAGTAAATGTTATCCCAGTATATAAGGGAAGTGGCAGAGCTGGCAAACCACCACTACAGGTTACAGAGGGTAAATAAAGGAAAAAGGGGGGGAGGGGGGGAAGAAAACTTTTGCCTTCAGAAGAGAACTGTAGAACTTTTTACTTTCTAGACCAAAGATCATCCCTTTAAATCCCAGTCTTGATCTATTATTGAATGGAGTTATTAAAAATTACAGGAAATATTCTTAAAATGATGGTATACAGTATGATGGACAAAATTACTCCATCATTAATTCAAAGCAATAATAGAATAGATGACTGGTAAATATGTCAACAGCCTGTATTTTGGTAATAAAATCAATCTACTTTTTCCTCGTTGAAAAATATTAGAAAATCCAAGTCACACAAATAATTTTCATTATAATTCACTCAAAGGTCACAAAGATCCTTGTTTAGTAATGTAGATAAGACTCCACTTAGTTTCAGTGAGAATAGTAGAACTACATTTCTCTGTTATCTATAATAGAAAGAGAGGATATGCTATCAGATCTGATAGCATCAGCAAAGCTGTAGGAAAATTCTTGATCTCATTACCTTTGAAATATTTCTACTAATTTCAACAGAACCTGGATCAGATAATTTTTGAAGAGAATTATACTGACTAAGGCAGCAGTCTACTCCTCCACCTGCATGGCATTTCACCAAACAGCAGGTTATGGTGCAAGACAGGGATCAGAAAGACAACCATTTCTTCAGAACAGAACAGAGCGCAGCCTGTGCATCACAAACTCAACTGTTGTTGGACTCAACAAAATATCTGTGTGAACACAGACTACAGCAAAAAGCCTCAGCCAATGCTACATTTCACAGATTTGCTGCTTCTCTTAAAGCTTGCTGAGAAAGGTATGAGGGAAAAGACAACACAAATGCATGAGAAAAGTACAGGTCAATACTCTCCTTACAATGGATACAAAAAAACACCCATGCAAAAAAACCATTTAGAAATTAAATTCCTGAGCTGTGTATAAGGACATAATATTGTCTTTCTTGTTGCTTTTTTTTTTTTTCTGTGACCAATGGATAAAGACAAACAGTGATTTCCAGCAATACAATAGTCTTCTACATTTTCATGAGTTATGATTCTTAAAGACTATAACTGTTCTTTCCACAGCCACAAGGGATAACTGCAAAACATCATTAAATGCCTTCTTCAAAGCCATTCTCTTGAAGAAAGAGGACAATTGCAACTACAACATACAAACCATACATACTATGACAAATCAATTTATCTATAATACACCACCAAATACTCTTCCAATTATGTCCTCTAAGCTTCTTTTATGCCATTGTTGTGTTCAGAGAGGTTCAGATTTATTTAAGTGCTAAAGTTTTAAAACCTGGGATCAAGTACACATATTGCCAGTTCCCTTCCTGCTAGAAGAGATTCTATTCCCACCACCACCCCCAGCCCACATCACAAGCATTGTATGGCAATTCTTTCACTCCATTTACCACATCATTTCTCCTGGAGAAACTGGCTGCTCATGGCTTGGATGGGTGTACGCTTTTCTGGGTAAAAAAATGGCTGGATGGCCAGGCCCAAAAACTGGTGGTGAATGGAGTTAAATCCAGTTGGCGGCCAGTCACAAGTTGTGTTTGCCAGGGCTCAATACTGGGTCCAGTTCTGGTTAATATCTTTATCAATGATCTGGATGAGGGGATCGAGTGCATCCTCAGTAAGTTTGCAGACAACACCAAGTTGGGGGGGGGGGGGGGAGGGGAGGGAGTGTTGATCTGCTTGAGGGTAGGAAGGCTCTACAGCGGGACCTGGACAGGCTGGATCAATGGATTGAGGCTAATTCTATGAGGTTCAAGAAGGCCAAGTGCCAGGTCCTGCACTTGGGTCACAACAACCCCATGCAACGCTACAGGCCTGGGGAAGAGTGACTGGAAAGCTGCTTGGCAGAAAAGGACCTGGGGATGCTGACTGACAGCCGGCTGAATATGAGCTGGCAATGTGCCCAGGTGGCCAAGGCAGCCAGTAGCATCCTGGCTTGTATCAGGAATAGCATGGCCAGCAGGAGCAGGGAAGTGATTGTGCCCCCGTACTCGGCCCTGGTGAGACCGCACCTCAAATCCTGTGTTCACTCTTGGGCCTCTCACTACAAGAAAGACATTAAGGTGCTGGACCTTGCCCCTCTTGCTTTTTGTTCTCTTCCCCCTGTAATTTCCTTTCTTTCTAGACTACCCACCTCGAACCCTAAAAGCTGATGCCATTAGCATCAAACTGGGCAGTGTGACTACCATGTTTCCCTCTACACTTGGGCAGTATGATTATGTTCTCTTTTGCTCCACTGGGGAAGCAATACTTTGAAGACATCAAATGACCACCACCAAAGAAGTAAAATCAGACTGACAGGAAGGTGGAGAAACACTGGTCACAGTCTAAGGTTCACAGAGGTTATGAGGAACAAAATCTCATTTGTTTTTGCTCAGCAATTGGTAGCAAAAAAAAGTTACATGGTCTCTTAGAGCTACACTAGAATCAAGACCAAATGCATGGCTCAGGGAAACTACCATGCTGACTTTAATGCTGAACAGCCAGAATGTAAAGAGATCGGTAGGTAGCACAGTGAGCAGAAAAGTGTTTCTTCTGTTATTATCAACAGCTACACTCTTAAAAGCATCCTTCATTACCAATAACCAGGCAAAGTGCCATATTCACTGCTGCCACCAAGTGGACCAAATCCGTGGCCCAGAATGTGATGCACGTAGAGCCACAGAGTCACATTTCTTCAGGACTCTATATGGATTTTTATTAAAATATAGGAAATAAGACCACCTGCAAAGATAGCCTATCTCTTTTCAAAAAACTTAACTCTCTCTGTCTTCCAGTGTCCTGGTTTCGGCTGGGATAGAGTTAATTTTCTTCACAGAAGCTAGCATAGTGCTGTGCTTTGGATTCAGTGCTAGAAGAATGTTGATAACACGCTGATGTTTTTAGTTGTTGCCAAGTAGTGCTCAGACTGCTCAAGGACTTTTTGAGCTTCTCCTGCTCGGCCAGGGCATAACAAGCTGGGAGTACAGCACAGCTAGGACCCAAACTGTCCAAAGAGCTATTCCATACCATATAACGTCATGCTCGGGGGGGTTAGTCAGTTGGGTCGGTCGGTCGCGGGCAGAGTGGTCGCAGCTCGGGCGGTGTGATCACGGCTCGGGGGGAGTGATCGCTGCTCGGGACAGGCTGGGCATCGTCAGCAGGTGGTGAGCAATTGCATTGTGCATCACTTGTTTTATATATTCTGTATATTTTCTTACCATTATTATTATTATTATTATTATTATTATTGTATTGTTATTATTCTCTCTTATTAAACTGTCTCTATCTCAACCCACGGGTCTTACTTTTTTTTTTTTTCTTTTCTCTGATTCTCTCCCCCATCCCACTGAGGGAGGGGGGGGAGTGAGCGAGCGGCTGCGTGGTGCTTAGTTGCCAGCCGGGTTAAACCACGACATCCAGGAATAATATACCTTTCTTCTCCCTGAATCCAAAGGAAGACAGATTTAAAATCTACCGAAAGAATCTGTAGGATTTCTATTGGCTGAGAAGACACCTTAATGGGAATACCATAAAGAACCACAGCCAGATCTTTGTGATAAAGAATGCCGCCTACTTCTTCTTTAGAGGATTTTTGTTCCTTCAAGAATGCACTGTACTTTTCAACTGGCAGAAGCTGTTGCAGGTGCCCAGGAGCAACCAGTTTGCACATTTTGCAATGGCAGCAATCATCAGCAATAACATACACAATACCTTCTTCTTGGCACATAAACAACATTTCCCTAGGAGTTTTCTGACAGCTGATGTTGAACCTTATCAATCATCTGCCATGTATGTAGTCACAGAGAAAAAAAGCCAAAGCATTAGTCAGGGTAATCTGTATGATTAGCTTTGTTTCTCTCTGCTCAGAGACTAGTAGGGAGTCAGAGGACTGACGTGGTTCCTCCTAGACATTCTCCAAGAAAATTTTCTGACGAGTTTCCATAGCAATCAATACTAATTCTCTGTGATAAAAATAAATAATGGCATATTTTGGATCCTTCCTCCCTTCTCCATAAGCAATTCTGTATCTGTCCCTTTTAATGACCACTGTATTTGCATGTTAGACCTGAAACTGACTTTAAGATCTGGGAGAATGAAGTCAGGATGATTGCTGGGAACACTCAAATTTAACTCAAATCATTTCTGTAATGGTCCTCCCTTATAACCCTTCAAGCCATCCACTGTTTCACCTGATTGGCATTCTCCTCATGTTCTTCAGTGTTCCCTTCCTATTCATTTTGTACTTGGTAAAAACCAAACAAGCACTCTCTGTGTGACTAGCAGAGCTATCCTATTTTCTTTAAGGCTCCCAGAATTTAGAGTGACAAAAGTATATGCAGCTGCAGGATCTGCATGAAAGTTTGTCAGTCACTGTATTGGACTGAACATGAATCTTGGAGAGGCTTCTGAGCAACACTGGCATCGGCCAAGAGTTATAGAAAAATATGGCAGAAGAAGGTGCATTCTCTGCCTAAAACAAAGGAGAGAAGCTCCAGACAGCAAACAAATTGTAAATAAGGGGGGCTAAAGTGTCAGGGAGAAGCTTGGGTATATCAGAATTGTTTGCCAGTTCTCTAAAGGTGGTTTGCAACAGGAAAACTGAAAGAACAGAATATAAGTTGCAAAACAAAATGCATTAGAATAATAAATAAAATTATAAAACCCCATAGATAGTTCTAGGCCATTTTCTTCTAAATTTGTTTGCCTTTTCAATTTCTTTCCATTTCTGTGGTAATTCTTAAAACTGCCCATCAGGCCAGGTACTTTATCAGTATTTTTAAGCGAGCTTATCCTTCAAATGTATTCATATTATCACTTATAGTGTTCTAGGAATTTATCTCATACATTTGTAGCATTTTTAGTAGTAACCTTAATAGGTGAACATACATCAGCTTTTACTTCCATACTGCTACTTGATCTCTCAGTTTTATCATGAAGCTGTTATGAAGATCTACTTGCTTCAGTCACAAGGCAGCATAACTATTTCTTCACAAGCTATACAAATTCTAATTTATTTCTCCATCTAGATCTATTCCATCCAAAGAAATAAAATGAAAAAGAATCCATCACTCTGAATACAAGTAGGTATAAAGCAGTCCTAAAAGTGTTATAACTACTGTAACAAATGATGGTGGCAAAAGCTATTTTTAACAGCAGATAACAATATTGGTGAGATTAAATTGAATTAACCTGGAAAACGTTGTTGGTATCTAACCAGCTGTCAACACAAGGCCCACCGATATTGCTAAGTGAATTCAGGTCAGCTGGATCTAGCCAGCTGCAGGGAGGCCTGATCAGTGTCAAATACCAGTTACTGAGCTCAAAATCCTTTTCTCAGAAATTCCATACAAATGCTCTGAGTCTCTTTGAAAATTATTGTAATATTAAAATACTAAGCAGTTTGGGTAGACTTTCTATTTTATGAAAGAGATAGAGAACCCTGACATAAAGTTTCTTATGAAGTAGAAATATTAACTGAAATTTGCTAATAACAGAACAGAAAAAATGTAATTTTTGGCCTTTTGTTTAAGTTTTATTTACTATTATGCGACTTTAAAATAAACAGGTTTAGAGTGGAAAAAAATGTTACTGAATAATTGAAATGGGATGTGTTGGAATGTTTTTTTGGAAGAAATCCAAATCCCTAAGAAATCTCCACCATATTTTACAAAGTACTTCAATTTTTACTTACCCTATATATTCCACAATATGATTACACTGAATTTTCTTATGCCATCTCTTAAGTAGTCCAGAGCAATTCCATTTGATTGTGTATTTTGCCGTTACAAGTAGTTCTGATGTCCTGCAAACTTCACACTTACCAGTTTACCATTAAAAAAATGGATTAAAAGAAATTTCTTCATTTTCCAGCCACAAAACGCAGTCAGGAAGAAGCAGGTGCACAGTAAAAAGGTTCAAAATGTAAGCAAAAAAGGCTATAGACAGTCCACAATGCTAAGTCAGGGTTTTCAGAGATCAGTACAGGCTTTTTAAGAATCTTTAGCTAATCTTCCCAGATGTCAAACCTTAGCGTGATATGTATTAATTTTTGCCCATATACACTGGGCAGGTACATCAGTTGTAGCTCCAATATTTAGTGCAGGGAAATCTCCCTGTGGATATCTACAGTGGAAACTGAAGTGAAGCTTGCTTCAGGGAACTGAATTAAGAGGGATAGTAAATGGGAAAAGATCTGCAGCAGCATGACAAGATGGAGACATGGAGAAAAAGAAGGAATATGAATATACAGATGATGTTGCGAAGCAAATAAGCAAACAATAAATCCAAGAGAGGTATTCATTGGGGAAGCTTTTATGACATATCTTGGCCTAGTGTTTTTCCTGTCCTGAAAAAAACAGAAAAGCAACAAATTTTAGTGACATCAAGAATATCCTCTTCCTCAGGCACATATTTAAGAAAGAGTAGGAATTCATCATGCAACAGTATGCTTTCTAAGAATAAAGAAGTCTTTCTTTTGTTGGACACCTCTGATAGCCTGTATCTGTCTCTGGAAGTGACAGGTGATACTATATCCATATCTTTGCTATTTCCTTCATACTGCCTGCAAATATTGTGCTACTTGTCTGTCCTAACTTTAGGGTCTGTGCCAAGTGCTTGTGTGGGACGCTCCAGAGTGCTAAAAGAATCCTATGCCCCATCTAACCTAGGCCCTAGAAATACTAATTGCTTTTCTTGATAGTATGTTAATTGCATACCAAATCATAGCATTTTCAGTGAATGCATTTCTCCTCACTGTTGGAAGTCCCACTGCTCCTGGAATTTCCACTTTACTATTTATCAGCCAAAAAAAACAGTCTATGAGACTGCATATGTTGTTTCATTATAGATTTATAAGGTACCATTGAAGGGGATGAATAGCTGAAACCCACAATTATTACAGTGGCAATAACATTGTATATGACTTTTTAAAATTATCTAGATAGGTCCCATAAATGACAATAACCTTAGTGTATTTAAACAATGCTTTTGGTTTAAAAAATGCCTTATTATCAAAGTTACTTTTGCGATTTTTAAAACCAGTTATCATGATTTTCTTGAGATGCTTCAACCACCACAGGAACAACAGCCTGTGGGCTCATTTATTGTTTATCAAGGCTCAGCAGTTCTACACCACTATTCAGAAAACACAGAAAGGTATCCCATGGCCCATCCCTGAAGAGACTAAAATCTGAAGACAGAAAGAAACTGGCTTAGATTGCATAGGTTTAATTTGTTTAAAATTACATAGTGTAGGTGTTCCTTTGGAAACGTTTCACAGAAGATTTGTGATGCTCTTCAACAAAGTTTCCAAAAGATACCTGAGGAAACCATTTGAATGTGGGATATTTGGATTTATTCATTTTACTTCAAACAAAAGCAAGGAAACTAGACCCTGCATTCTCAAAGGTACTTGAAGCTTTAACACTCCCATGCTGCCTAATCCTTCTGTCACTGGTATATGAAAACGTACCTTGGCTTGATTAATATTCTATTAATCCATGACAAAGTACCCACATCACTCACATGCTTACTTTCTCGGCAAGTTCCTGAGATATGCCTCATTAACGGGATTACTTGTTTGATCTGAATGCTGTCATACTGTTCTGTTGACAGCTAGGGTGCCTAATGCTAGACTGTGCTGTGAACGGCCTTTTTTAGCACCAACCCCTTCACGTAATGCCTTTCTGAACCCTCTCATCTGGCATATAGGAGGTGGTCAAACAGTTTGTGATTAGCTGCGAACATAAATGTTGGTATCTTGTCTCAGTTATTATAAAATTAATTTAATTAACCTTTGATCTGACTTTGAGATAAAAGAAACTTGAAAAAGTTTATGTTGAATGAACCTTTTTTTTTTTTCCTTCACGGAGTAAAAAAATATTTTCATCTCTGTTGGCTTTTTTTGCCTGTAACTTCTGAAGGAATTTAGTGCTGCTTAGAGATAGCATTCTGACAGCCATGAGACCAAAATTCTCAACTAGTTACACATGAGAAACAGCATGGTCAACAGCAGCACCCATTTTTTTCTCATAGAGAGCAGCTCTTCCAAATAGAATCATATTTCCCATTCCATGAGGCTATTTGCTCTTTTTCCATCTTACCAAGGACTCAGTCAACTTTGAGGGTACAATGACTTTCTTAACTTGCCTATAGGGCAGGTGCATCAACACCCACACCAAAAGCCTTTTCTTTTTTTTTATTTTTTAGCCTGCCTCTGAGTCTCCTTTAAAATTTAATTGCTTAATATTTGTTATATATTCAGACTGTTATATACTCAGAGCTGTATTTTTCAGGGAAGTGTGATTCTAGAAGAGGGTTAGAAATGAATTCTCTAAAATGGAGGAAAACCCCCTCATTATCCACACACACACACATCAGCATATATATATTTGATATTTGAATCTGGGTGCAGTTTTAAATGTCAGCATTTTCAGAGAATTGGTGCTTTGGGTGCATTCTTACCCAGTTGATTCTGGCATGCTGGCAATCTGTCTAGCCTTTTCTCAAACATCACCCGTGGTGGTGAACACAAGCAATCTATTCTACTGCTTCAGTATCTTTACGGGAAGAAAGTGCTTTTTAATATTTAATCTGAATACTCCTCACAGCATTTAAGCCCATTATAACTGGTCTTGTCTACTGTGGGCATGGAGAACAGATTCCATCTTTCCTCTTTTCTGCAGTTTCTGTATCATATGTTTTAACCAAACTTTATCTTCAGGAAAAAGGGGGAAATATCATTGATATTTACTGCTTTATAGTTCTGCTTAATTTAGATGGAGTATTTTAGGCTATAAGTAAGCATTACCTTATCCATATTTTATAAATAGTGACACGTTGATTGAGAAAACTGGTATCCAAGCATAGTAGTTCCAGCTTTAATTGACATATTATACCAAAATGAGTTTTACTAATTCTGAGTCTATTTACTTATAGCAGTTTGCAGTTCAACATATAAAATATAAAACTCCCCTACTGCTCTTATCTATAATTGTCTTTACTTTTACTTTTATTAAAAAAAATAATTATTTCCTTGACTAGGTGGGCTAAGACCAGTAACAGACTGGTTTCCTGACTTAAGCTCATTGAACTCTGCAGAGGTGATACAGTCTAAACCAGCTGGGACCGTGGTTGTAAGCCAAAGAAAGCAAAGTTCACTGTTGCATTGCGTAAGCATTCCTGACAGCTTGACTATACTTCCACTTCTTCTATCATGCATTAGACTCTATTGGACCAAAGTTGTAAGCAAATAAAGCACCTAACTTACCTATCTAAGAAAGGTCCATTTCTTATTCCATACTTCAAAGCAATGGTTGAAAACCTCCATCTGAATAAAATCTTTCCTGTAGTGAAGTGAATCCACACATGGAAAACTGCTCTAACGGTATATAACACACTGTTAGTCAACAGCTTGAAAACAAGTCTCACTGCATAATGTAAAACCTAAATTTTATATGGAAAAGTTGTGACAGAATCTTACAAACCTGAATAAATACAATTTTTTACATACTCAAAATAAAAATGAACTGAGTGATCCAAGGTAACAGAAACTACTGTCTGAAACCAGGACCAACAGAGCTCCTGGCTACATTGAGGTCAATAGTAAAAGTCTTCATGGTTTTGGCTAGGTCAAACTGGCTTGAGGTGGTTATTTATTCTGATTCAAGGTGAGATCTGATGGATCAGTAAGGCATGAACTATGTGAAATACGTATGCACAGAGACAGATGGTCAGTCACCAATTTGACTTTGATCCTAGAAGAGTGTTGCTGACAGTATACAAGGATTTGTTCTTTATTAATAGCCACCTGGATACAGAGAAAGTTTCTCGTTTCTACCACATATTATATAGGTTAACCAACCTTGTAATAGCTATAGACACTTTCCTCTGCCAGAAAGAAAATTATCTTGGCCAGAGATCGTACCCACAGAGATCAGAAATGAATTGAATTTGACTTGCTTATGGTATCTCAGGTAACACTGCTGATGGTAGAAGTATAAAGAGGTTGCTAAGAAAGCCCACTGGATGTTATTATCAATAGACTGTAAATCAAAATTCTGAGCAATTTCTTGTATTGAAAAAGACTGAATCCAGCAGAGCTAAAAATGTGCATTTCAGTGTATGCATAAAGAAAAAAATTACAGTAAAGCTTCTCCACTTTCAGTATTTCAGGTAAGATTTGTTCATATTGCCACAGCATAAAAAAAATAATGGTAATACGTGTAGGATGGTTTAACAGATGGTTCTAGAGAAAGTGCATGGAAAATGAACTTTTCAGATTAAAGTTTGCTATTGTCTGTGAAACTGATAAAACATGTTTAACAAAAAAACTTTATGAAGAAATCTTTATAATCATCATATGGAGAGCCTAAACATGATGTGGCAAGTGTATGTGATACCTGATATTTTGACCATGACAGCATTTTAATATTATGTCTTAGGTAACAGACAGTTAATGAATGTGAGGAAGAAAAAAAAAAAAGACCATCATAAATTTTGCCTATTCTCATATCAAGTGGTTTAGATTCCAGGCCTAGTAAAGCCACTGTGAAGTTTTACTTTATTCCCAATTAGATCAGGATCTGATGGTAGCCTCTCTCTCACTTTAAATCAGATTGGGTCATTATTATTTTTTAAAAATACTAAGGAGTTACATTTTATAACCCAGAATGACTGTTCTTTAAGAAAGAAAAAAATATGTTTAAAGCCAATTTTCATGAAGTGGAAAGTGTAGTGTGAACTTTTTATTTGTAACACATTTTCCTAATCTTACAATGGCAAGTAATTTGGTTTTCTATGAATAAACAAAAACTAGTCTGAATACTTACAACATTATTTGCTTCTTGTTATAAATGAGAAAAGAAATTATTTGCTTCTGCTTGTACAAGTCATTAAATATTAGAGAGACATTTAATAGCAATCTGGATACTTCTATACTTTCTGCTTCCAAATTTCTTAAGGCTGAAGAACAACTGCTTAGCTACTCCTTCCATCATTGCTGTTCTAACTTTTACTCAGTAATTGCATCTGTGATGGCTCAAATTTGTTGTTGGGAGGACAGAAGTTGGCCATTGCATGTACAGCTTGCATATTCAGTATCCAAATCTGTGGTGCTTTCTTGTAAACCTTTGCAATGCTGAAGAGGTGATCATGGAGCATGGGTTAGCAATGTTCCGGAAAGTATGTTGTCTGCCTCATTAGTCTGCATCCTGCTAAGGCTATCTAGGCATGTTCAGGATCATCTGCAAAGGAGACTAAGTAAGCCGAGTGTGGTATAACCAATAACAATTTTGAATAGATAAGTTCCATGAAATGCCCAATAAAAATAAATTTTCTTAAACTTCTCTTTTTTGTAAATTATGAATTAAACGTAACCCTAAAAATAAATATTGGCAAAGTGACAACCCAAGTGGAACCAACCTGAATTTCCACCCAAAAGCTGAAGCAAAATGCCAAAGAGCCTTGATCCAGAACACAAGCAGAGACTGTGAAGCAGAGGATTATTGGTCATTACAGAGTTGCCTTATATTTATGAACAGAAAGGGCATTCCTATCTCAAGGCTCCGTATATAAATTTCTGTGTAATCACCAGAAAGGCTAGCAGTGTTACATTTTAGTAACTATAGGGACGTAACTGAACTGTAGCCTTCGGATGCTATGCTATGAGGATTTTAGGAGACGCTGTGCAGTAGAGCGCTACTCTCTTTAGACACCACAATCTGGTATTTTTGTCCCAGAATCAGATTATACTAGAAATATAGTGAGGATTCATTCTTCTAAAATTTCCAGTCTAGATAGCTATATCTAGGTGTTTAAACAGGTGAGTAAACCATCTCATTGCAAGGGTCCTACCTGAATGAAACTACTCTCTGTACTACTGAAAACAACTTCTCCTTACTGGAAACACCCTCCAAAGTCAACACTTACTACTGTAACAAAAGCTATTAAAGGTAAATTTAAGAGGGGGGTTTTTTGCATGTGTTTTTTGTTTTCTAGTTGAAGAAAGCTTTATAAATACTGTATTTCTTAATTCTTATTATTTTTCAGAAAAGAAAGAGTTCTTACTACATAATTTCAAAATGCAACATGCCACTGAACTTTACAGTACACTTACTTTCCTTTATACAAGATTGCTTAGATGGCTAAAATTAATTCCTGTACTCCTATGTGAATACTTTAATAATCTGTACACTGTGGTAGGGTTAATTTCTATTCCTTTCTTACATTTTCTCTTTATGCTTTCCTACAAGTTTTACCATGAAAATATGAAGAACAGAATAAATTCCATTTTTAAGTTTAAATATGCCAATTAAAAATACTTTTAAAATAAATAAATTAATAATAATAATAATAATAATAAAAATCTTTATAACTTGCCGTTCAGTTGTTAAATAACTTGCAGTTCAATACCACCACACTAGTAGTTCACGCATGCAGACTCTATTGAGCACCAGTTATAAAGCATCTGGTCTCAGTGTAGCTTCCTGTTTTCTCACAGTAATCTCTTTTTTATCTTTGCTTTCTTCTTCATTCTTACAAGGTGTGGGCATCTGAGAGGTCGCTGATATTTTTGAAGTGCCAGCACTGACACTGCCTTCTTATTTCATAGACTTATCTCTGCTGAATCTCTCTTCCCTCCTTAAAGAGACCTATGTGTGTCCTGTGTTTTTACTTAACTGAAATTCTCACTTAGTCTGGCCTGTGACCTTTTGCAGTATAATGTTCCTGAGACAAAACTATTACTTCTAAGATATCTGCATCTTTAAGAAGGAGATTTTTTTGGCAGCTTATGCATATACTTCCAAAATCACTGCATAGCATTTTTTAAATTTTTGACTGAAATTTCTTCCTGCTGTTTCTCCAAGTTCTGAAAATGTTTGGAAAAGTTTATTTGTCAAAGCTTACAAAGAAATCTTTCTTCCCAATTTTCTTATGGTTTCTCAAAACAGAAGAAAACCACATTTTCTTAAAATTTAACTATTTCAAAGACATTTTCATAAGACAATAACTGTTGTGAAAGATCTAGCCTCTATATATTACTATGTGATCACACTCATGCACTTGCACCTTCTGCTTGAACCAAAGGCTACTTTTATACTTCAGATGTCACCTTATAGCTGGCAGACATTCAGGATAGGTGTTAAGGCATAGCTCCTTTCCAGCCATGGAACAGTGCATAACATGGAAACTCTATCCTGGATGGTGGTTCATGCCCCGTAAGACAGAAAAAGTGCTCTAAGAAGTAACTACTAGGTAAAATAAAATTAGTACCTTCTCTTATTTGAGGATAGCTCTTCCAAGCTACCTAATTATTGAGGCGAGTGCATTATTTCAAATTTTGGATGGAAATGGACTACTCTCCTGAAGGCTCAGTTATCTGCTTTTTGAAGAACAGATCTATATTTATCACTTTGGCAGTTCTTAGTGGCTGATTTAGCAAAGGAAGCCTCTGATGTTCTACTATTTCACTCAAAAGAACCTAATTCACCTATATTTTTTGTATACATACATGCACAAACAGATTTGCATACATGTGAAAGGAGTTTGGGTGCCTACAGTGAGGCTGCAGGTACCACTGAGATGTTGTTCAAGTTTTTTTACACATCTTTGCTAATTGGTTGAACCCATATGAGAATAATATGTTCAACAATTTGCATAGAGGATCCAGGATGGATTTTATGTGCTTCCTTGTAAAAGTTCTGTGATGCCCCAAATTATGCCTGATTCCAAAGTGTAATAATTCTGAGTCGCTATGCTTCCCTCTACTGCTGTCAGCCCAGAACTATTCTTTTCTCTGGGTTGCCAAGCTCAGAACAATTGTGCTTTCCCTTCTCAGTTTGTGCAAATCAGTTACCGTGCACAGCCCTCAATCTTAACTTTTAATAAAGGTCTTTCTAATTTTCTAGAGCACAAGATTTTCATTTAGAGTAAATCTTTTGTTTATTTACCTCTTACTACCAACTTACTTAGACATCAGGCATTTTAGCCTGGAAAATAAATGTTTAAAATAAAAGCTAGAACAAGTGAAACTGTTGGACCAGAGACTATAAGAAGTCTAGGGATATCTAATCAGCCCATTCATCACTGTCACACACATTTCCAGAAGCTACTCCAAAACTCCCAGCCTCCATCTACTCTCCTGGGAACTCTTCATTGTTTTCTGCCAGAGTGTCAGCAAAATACTCGATTCATATCATTTTGGATTAGGCTGAAACCGAGGGTGCTGATGAGACCTGCAAGGACAGCTTAGTAGTTCCACATCATCTATAGAACTGATTTGGAATTTAAAAGTATCACTTTATCTTTTTTCAAAAAAAAAAAAATATGTGTTCATAAAACACCACATCACAATTTTATATTTTCTCTTTGAGTATTTGAAATAATAATGCCCTCAGAAAGATGCAGAAAATCTAAGAATACATTGTCTATCCTCTGCTTTCTACTGGGTTCAAACTTTCTTTTCCTGTCTCATAGAAGTAGATTTTTAAGTAAGGTACTTAATTGTTTCAAGTTCTTTAATTACAACTTCCTTTGGCAAAATAGAGACATCATGAAAATCTATGTTTTTAAAAAGATTCAAGCTGGTGCAGTGTAGAAATATTTGCCATGCAAGGTCACAAAGTATCATTCTAAGATTTATTTATTTCAGCATTGTTTCTTGGAACTTCATAGTTTCTAATGTTTCTGTACAAACACAGATGACAAATACAGTCCTATTCAGATTTTCACTCTCCATTTTAGAACACAACTTAATGTGGTTTTTAATCTAGGTTTTAGTGATCTTAACTTTAATTAATGTTTAGGTGCCACCATCTACTATATTCAAAAACGTTTTTAAAAGTTTAAAAAATGTCACTGTTACAGTCGAAATTTTCAGTATCACTTGACTCAGCAAATCAGGATGGTCAAAACCACATCCACTTGACTTTTAATAAACTGTTCTCCTTGTAAAATTATTCATTACACATTAAAAGCACATCATGTTTCGTGAATCAGTACAGTGATCACTGCATCCACTAATGTTTTTCATACCTTATGTCATGCTACAATTTATTTTTCTATTTTTTCACTTTTCACTAGGATTGTTATCAAATGCATGTTTCAATGCGTAGTGGCTATGCACTAACTGTTCCCTTCACCTCCCTATTCCAGTTTAAATATAGGTTGTATAGTTCAAGTGGCCATAACTGTACATTTTGCTTTCCATGTGGTATATTACCCCTATAGTCACAATGGTATGGTTCTGATTTTAATTTGTGTAACCTTAGACATTTACAGCAAAATGGGCCCGATTTTCATAACTTCTAGGCATGCAACATTAGCTTTGCAAAGATCTCTGAACTAAGAATTCCCATACTGACAGCTACTTTCCCCAATAGTGTTTTTAATGTTCCAGTTTAAAAATTGCACCTCATTTCTAGCAGTCGTTTCTTTTCCCATCAGTTACTTTTAGTGCAAAGGAGACCAAACTTGCAACATACTAGGCAGTAGACAAGTGCCTAAGTGCTGATCCATAAACAATCTGGATTTAATGTTTGTTCACATAACCATAATCTCTTTCCCAGTGGGCATAACTTTAATTTTCTTTAATAATTAATGAAGAAACTGACTTAAGAAAAATAAAATAAAATCTTCAAGGATCATTCAGCTGAGTCAAATCCTAGATCTACATCCTCAAAATTATAATTCATCACTTTGTAATAAGTAGAGTTTTGTGCATAAATAACAGCTAATGGTACCTTCTATTTTCCAATTTAAAACAGAACATAATTTACACTGTAGAATTATATGTACATTAATTTGGTTATCTTCCTGCAGGTGCGCATTCACTAAGTACTATCTAATGTCTACAGCAAACGAGGTAGAGGAATGACAGATTTTTGTCTCATTTCTTATATCACTAAAATAATTTCCAAGCATTATTTATTATATATGCTGAAAGAAACAAAATCTTATGAGACGGCAGTTTGAAAGTACGAGATTAAAATTCTACCATAAAGCATTCACGTGCATGGGGCAACTTAAGGTTATCCAGGCAAACTCATTCTTTATTTTATTTTTAATCCCATTTCCTTGTTTTATGCATTTGATTTGTCAGAATTAATGTGTCTTTATGTAGCTTTTCTTTGTACAATGTCCTAAGTCTATGTTTTTTCTTTTAAGGAATATGGAGCAAGCAATTGCCAACACTGTGTATAATGACGACTCAGCAGGGCTGTATAACAACCAACCTGAGTACCTCAGCACCGTGTGACAGATAATGGCCATGGGCTTCCATCCTTGGTGCATGCCAACAGGGAGATGATGCATGCATTTTTGGAATCAGTTTCAGGGGTAGTTTGATAACAACAGAGAGGGACGGCAATGGCAACACAGCAAGTGCCCCAAGTGCCCTTTGCTGAGACATGCTGACTGAAGATGCAGTACCTAATTAGAGAACATAGCTGCTTAAATCTTTCAAAGTCTGCAGGGAAAAATAAAGATTTTTCTTTTATTTTGAAAAATGACATTTTTCAAAGTCTTATAGCCTAGCTGAATTGGGGCAAACTTCAATGCCAGTTGAAGACACTTCACTTACTTGATTGCTCTACTCCCTCTTTGACATATTTCAAATCCCTATTTCACAGGATGGGAGGTTGTCAAGAGACTTAGGGACCTAAAAACATTAGATTTCTCTTTTGTATTGGCAAGACAACACTTTTCTCTAACCTTCTTGAGTGAAACAGTGAAATCATATTCACAGATATTTTTAAAACTATTCAGCTTGAAACAAATATGCAGCCAGAAAAAATATAAATATTTAAAACTTAACTAAGTATTAAGCAAACTGAAAATGGGATCTTATAATTGGAAATTTCAGCTAATTTTCTACATTTTCTCACTAACTGATGTCCCCAGTAACATTTTTCATTACAGGACACTCCTGAATTGCTCTAAAAAATGTCATACTTTTAAATACCCAAATCCACATCCAGCTGGGGAAGCCCTATGGTTAGTATCCTAGAGAAGAAAATCACCAGGCATTGCTGCAATAATAGTATTTCACATTTCCTTAGGACTTCTCACAGAAGACCTCAAAGAATTTTACAGTTCATATAGCTACAATCTAGAAATGGATTGAATGCATGCTTACAAACAGAAAAGCCATCTTATGTATAGCAGCAGCTTGCAGCCTGGGGTATTGACATTGCCGGTAATCCCACTGTGGCTGCCAGTCAGAGTGATGACCTGGATAATCTACCCTACACATTTATCTAGGTAATGGCATGGTCTCCCTAACTTTCTCAGACCAGCAGCCTACAGTGCTTTGCCATGTAATAGCCTTTAAATAGAGCAGCCCTTGAGAAAACATTAAGAATCTTTTCAAAACAGAACATGGCTGAAATCCCACTACCTCTGTATTTCAACTGTAGAAGAAATATTCTCAACTGAGTAATTCATGCACAAATTCACAGAAAAAAAATTGAGGACAAATTTTTTCCAAACAACCACAGTGTGCCCTCCAATATATAATAGAAGGTGCAAAAATTCAGTTGCCAACAGAAAACCAGTACAGATGGAAGACCCGAGCCTGCTTCCACAAAATTAGTTTTATATGAACAGAATCTTGTCTTAGCACATTGAATATATTGATCAGCAGCATACAAAGCGCAGTCTTTTCTATGTCTTTCCCTCCATTTTTCCTTCTCTTACATCTAGAAGAAAAATCAAGATAAAAAAAGGTAGGGATGGGTGTGTTAAGGACAGGTGCAAGATTTCCACTCTAACAAGTATTATATATCTGGAAAGAGATGTTGAAATTAAAAAAATGAACAGATGTTCAGTGTACAATGATTATATTTATAGACTCTTCACATTGTCTTTCTGTTATACTTCGGGGGGGGGGGGAGGGGAAGGGACAAAATGCCCCTAAAAATCATGGGGGGTAGGAGAAGTGTTTTCTCTGCGGAGTAAATAAGAAAAACTCAGCAAGTTACAAAATTGTCCACAAATTAAAAGGAAGGCAAGAAAGTCCCTTAAAACAGTGATTTGCTTAATAGCACCAGGTGCTTGAAGCACACACTGAGCAAAGATCTTCCTTCCCACTGCATAACCTATTCAAAGATTTAGGACAGACTCTTCTAGATTTAAGAGTAACTCTTCATATTAATGTCAAAGCATCCTTAGCCTCACAACATTTCTTCAAAATGTTAAATATTTTTTGAAAGATGGGAAACTAAGAAGGTCAAATAAGTACACAAGGAGTCTATATTCAGTGATAGATCCTGTGTATTATGCACCTGCAAGAAAAAGGAAGCATATACAGACATAGTTAAACTATGTGGCATCCTATGTCTATAAAACCAGCCTGTCTTTTCTTCTGTGCTCCTAGATAAATTACGAGGAGGAAAAACACCCAGCTTGTAATAATTATAGATGGAGGAAGATTTAATTTGTAGTACAGTGAACACACTAAGCTTGAAGTGCCTACAGTGTTTCTGACATTTTCAGAAGGAAAATAACTCAGACATGAATAAAACATCTCCACAACACATGGATACTAAAAAAAAGCAAAGCACTGATAAAAACAATTGAGTTAAAAAAAAAAAAAAGAAATAGCAACAATGAAAAACAAAAAACCCCAAGGTTAAAAGAATCACATTCACTTCAAGGCTACAATAATTACCAAATCAACAGTTTGCCTACTGGCAAAGACCCTGTTTCAAAGCTGACCATACAGACTACCAGAACAGGGTCCTGCGGATGAAAATAAAATGAAGAGCAACTGGCTTGAATGATTTTGTTTGCATTCCTCAAGCTACAAAGCAACTTATTAGTCAAAAGCCTGGAAGCATATTTAATTAATATACATATATACATAATTTATATTAAAATAACATACCAAGAGAGATGAGAACCTAGCTTTTGAAAGATAACCATAGACAGACTGCATAAAACAATGCTTTTCTCCCCTAACACTAGGATACTCAACATTCACAAAATTTACCAATAAAACTCTGAGTTGATTAAATTTCTAGGACTTCTGCTTCCGAGTAGTTCCCTGCCAGTTTCCACATATTCTAGAACTGCTGTCTCACAGGTTCTGGCCCTTTTCTTTCCTTTCTCATCATCTTTCACAAGCCTTCCAGCTCCTGAGGTGAGCCTCTCCTATCATTCTGCCAATGCGCGTATAGGAGTTATACCCCAGCCCTTGGTAAATGAGCTGCTGTATATTGAGTTCTGCTGGCAACCGCCATTCCTGCTGAAGGTCATGCACCTGGGAGAGATGTCTTTACAATTTAATCCACTGTATGCTGAGCTCTGAAGAGAAATGCTTCAGCATCAGGTCCTCCTGAGGAAGAAGGGGATGTCAAGTAGGGCGGCCTACCTTGGCCAATTTAGGAAAGGAATAAATGCAGGCTAGGACAAAGTGCAAATAGACATGGAAAAAAAATTGCAGATTAAGTAAATTCTACACTACTGAGCTATATTTTGGATAAATGTGGATGGCAGCAGTAGTCAGTTTAATCACATTTAGTGTAGAAGTTAGCAGACAGGCTAGGAAAGGGGTGGATTTTTTTGTTCATTTGCTTTTTAGCTTGTTGTGGTGGCTTTTTACCCAGCTTAGGCTGTGCCAAGCAAACACAGCACTCCAAATTGAACACAGAACTTTTTTTTCTTTTTTTCTGAGTGTCATCTAAAAGGTAAAACCAACAAACATTCTCTACAGATTACATTAGATGGTACACAGATGCTTACGAAATACTGTAAACACATTTTATAGTACTGTGACAACTTATCCGTTCCAAAACACTAATGTGGTTTAAGGCAGAAATATCAGCCCAGAACGTATAAAACACAATTTAGCATTTTACACCATTATCCTACATAAGTAAATTCTGAAAATACTTTCTTTTTCATATAATACATTTTTTCTTGTTCCAGCTTTTCTCCTTTGTATTCCAATAAAGGACAGAACTAGGGTTAAACACTAAACCAGCTCTCATGTCTTCCAATTTTTGCACATGCAAAAGCTCACCTCTTATACCCTTGTGCTATGAAATGTATTGGCTTTGAAGCAGCCATTAGTTTTATAGAAGTCTGGGGATGATTTCTGTGTGCATTTTCTTGGGCCAAGATCTAATATTTAGTAGATGTACCAGAGCTAAACCCTGCCAGCACGTGAAAAGAAAACATGTACGTGATAATCATTGGCTTTAAGGTAGGCTACAACTTCATCATCGATAAGTGGTAACTGAGGTAAATTGGATCCAGTGCACTTATTTACAGCAGTGACATCTTAAAAGAGGAAATTAAATTCTCTCTGTTCAGTTAGGAACTATGGTGAGTAAATCAGGAGCTCCAGGTTCATAGGGATTTTGTAGATCCCAGTTCATCTCATGTACCTGAAAATTTGTCAATTCATTCCAAATCCATTTTCTCCTGTTCATTCATAATTGTTATCTGCCTCCCAGCTGGGTTTCCTGCGTATGTTCTTGATAAAGCCATTAGACTCAAAATCCCTGTCTATTTACAAAATTTTTTCTAAAGAAATGTTTTCCTATTTAAATAAGACAAATGTTGGGTGCCTATCCACAATTATATGAACACTGTGATCTGCCCCTATCACAAAACTGCTGCAACAAATCACTTCAAACCCCACCAGTGGGTTCAGATGTAACCCAGTTGCTCTACATGCTGGTCTCTTGTAGTCCTGTAAGCAAGACGACTCCCAAGCCACAACAGAGAATCTCAATAAGAAATAAAGTAAGAGTGGTGGTTTGGAAGGAATTACTTTGTCTTGAAGATCTAAGTGAGGGGAAAATAAACTTATTAATTGCAGCTGACCAAGTCCAATTTTGCAAAGGAGTAGCTGTTCCTGTTTTAAAGGTTGTCACGAACTTCATGGCCAAATGCTATGAAGTCTTTGAGCATTTAAAAAGGCAGTACACCTGCTAGCTAGACAAAAAATTGTCCCTTCTGATCAGACTTGCACCATCTCAGAAAACTCTGTTATGAGGATGACATGAAACAAAATAACCCCCAGTCTCTTGTAGGTATATATACACCCAAACGTTTCTTTTAAAATATCCAGAGCTCCTGGATGGCTGTCACCATGCCTGTTCCTTGCCTTCTGTGCTCAACAACCACGTACCAAATCAATAGTGAACAACCATATAATGGTGGCTACGGTCAAGTCCTGATCTGTGAAACATTTTCAGCCCGTAAGTTTTTGGGTACTCTAAAGGAGCTCTTACTCATTTGGAGCTATTCCACAGAAAGGATACACAAGAAATGCATGGTAACTTGCTTGTGAACGAATCAGTGCACCCTTGCTGTGGTCTGTCCTCGAAGGGATGTCGTCACTCACCTACTAGCTAACACACAGGTATTTCAACTCCTCTGAACAATGTCTACAACATGGTCACTGTCATCATCGGGAAGGAATGGAGAGGGGCAACCTGAATTTAATTGTAATTAGGCCACGTGTTGGAGAGGAGTAATAGGTCCCTGAATAGTTTTGGGGATGAAGCTGTTCCCAAGGATAGGAACATACCCTGAAAAACTGGGACAGCAAATCAAAATCAGATTCCTGGATAACTCAAGATTAATCCAAACATGGAAACTATTGCTATTGACTTTGTCTTGTACACTGTGCATTTTCTTTTGGTATATAAAGTTTCGTCTCATCTTGTAGAAGATGACACAATGCCATAGACCCATTATCTTCAGGTGGGCTGAGGCGCGTGCTTTGGCAGTCCCTTTCACTGACCTCTGCAGAGCTCTGACAGCTCTGCCATTGCAAAGGCTGCAGCTGGGATGCTCTTCTTAGAAGCACAAGCCTCTGCAGAACTCAAAATGGAAGATGGAGACTGACTATGATTTATTCTATCTGCTTATTCTTGCAAGTGTTATGTAAAGACAGGGCTTTTTTTTTTCCCCTTAAAATAATCTTTGGAATTATAGAAACTACTGATTTCACTTTTAATGTTATTATATCTTCAATGACAGTTGCCATAAGAACTAAACGACATAATATTGAACATTTTTTAAGTGTTAAATGAGCTCAATTTATTATGGAGCCCTGTATATTTATCTGTATAAACTTCCTAGGGACGTGTAACTCATAATCTCTCTGGGTCTATGATCACTTAACATCTGCTGTTTTCTTATTATCCTCTAGAGTGCCAGCCTATGTACCTAACAATATGTTTATAGTTTCATGTACTCCAGATTAAGAAAATTTCCAGGTTTATTTCAGTCACACTTCTATATCAGTGAAAGTTATCACCGTTTTCCCAATTTAAAAAATGGGATAGTAATTTCTTTCTGTTTCAAAAACCTGAAGAAAAACAGAGGCCGCAAATCATATGAACTGACATTAACCAAATAGACAAGCATCCATGTATGCAGCAAGATGAGTATTTTTGCTTTTAGAAAAAGGCTGTTACCATCCATAACTCTGGATGGTAAATTCCTTTCATTTTCCACTAACGGTCTGGAAAGCACATTTATAAAATAACCATTGATGCAACTTTCCATGAGACCAGTGTGCAAGACTTAATGTGCCAGCAAAAAACAGATGCCTTTATACAAAGCTAGCAGGGTTGCCCGTGGCGGCATAGTCCTCCCCAGCAGGGAAGAGATCAGAGCTGGGACCTGGCTGCTGTCGGTGGCTGCGGCTGCCTCAGCCATCTGCAGGGCAGCAGGGGCTCTGCAAGCGGCTGCCACGTTACATCAGGAAAGTCTCTGATCTGGAAACCTCTCTTTTTGACTACCACTGCTTTCTGGAGTCTCGACCATAAGCCAAAGTAGGCATGTCTGCTTCCTGCAACTGTTGTTCTCTGTCTAAGCAAGCTGTAATTCTCAAGCCGTACAAAATGGTAGGAGAATATTTTTATTTGTTTTTATCAAAGGAAAAGGTTTCCTGGTGCAGGGATAGCCATTCTACTAATTCAGTATAAGCAGGGTAAGATTTCTGAGTAAAATAACAGGAGCCTGTTCTCACATGAAGATCTAGTTTAAAAAAAAAACTCGATTGTTTACTTTTATTTTTTACCTTGAAATAAAAGCATGTCAACATTTTAATTAAAAAAAAAAAAAGAAAAGAATCCTATTCAAAGGAAATTTATTTAAACTTAGAGAAAATCATAATACTGGACAACGCTATGTAATTATTAGTACTGATACTATAATGATTTATCTGCATATACCTATTGTACCATCAGTTTGAAAGCTCCAAACCTACGTACATATAAATTATTCTAATGAGTGGTAAGTCAACAGGGAACATCTGGTCTAGCTGGTGAACCTACTAATGTCATCCACCTGTCACTATCTAGGTCATTACATAGCTGTAATTGTGAATTGCTGTTAATATTTTTGGCACATATACAAAGCCCCAAGTTGCACTAACAGATTGAACTGAGGTCCAAGATTAATATACCCTTTTTATCTTTCATTATCCAACATGCATATTTACAATACTCATTAAGGCCACCAGGAAAATACCAAGGAAATTTCCTTCAGCATGATTTTGCAGTCGTCTTTTCAGTTACAGTCATTTTAGAAGAAACTGCACTATATTTGCCACAAATAAGAAGACAAGTGTGGGAAGATAGTTGTCATAAAGTATTGATTCAGGGATTGTTTTAGAGCACTAGTTTTCACATTGTGTCTTCCTGTGTGTCTGTTTATCCATTTCTACTTCCTCTGTACTAGGCAGCCTAAAAACTTGCTAAAACAAACCACTTTTAGCAGTATTGTCAAGACTGAGAACTTAATGTGAACTTTTATATGAAATATTCAGATAAACCAGAAATAGTCTGGCTAAGATTTCACTGCTTATAGCAAAGTATATAGTCATTAAGAAGGTAAGGGCCAACCCACCTTGAGCCTCTGTAAAAGAACATTACAATTTAGGTCATTTATGTCAAATGCACCTCAGAAAATTAAAGGTCTCTTGCACAAATGATGCACATCACACTTTTAAAAGGTGAAAGCCCTGATATCTTACAGTATACTTTTCAGCACTACGGCAAAAACACTTAACTTTTCTACATATACAGGCTACTGTTATTTCTGAGGTGATGGGTAACATGTCAAGGTAAACTTATTAACATGTTATAGTTGGAACTTTGGCCTGAAAACTGAAACATCTCAGCTCTTTTTTTTGATGTATAGTGATTATTTATCACCAATATTTAAATGATCTTCAGCATTCAAAAGGTTTTGTTCCCCATTTATAAATGAAAGACACCATACATTATCAACAGTAGGGTTTCACCTGGTATAGCCATTGCTTGTGATACTTAATCCACCAAAGAAATGTACAAGCATAATCCAGAGAAAACTATTCCAAAGGTTTTACTATACCATGCTGTAAATTATCCATGGGAAGTATTTTAAATAACTTCCTATCTAGTTCTAAAGGGTACACAATGAATTCTTGGTCTGTGTAGAAGTTAAGGCAAGGAAGACACAGGCATACAATAGTTTCTTCTTCTTGTGTCCTTTTTCTTTCAAAGACAAAACTCAGCAACTCTCAAGTTTTTCCATCTTCCAAATTTCCAGCTGAGCAGCCATTCTCTTTCATCCACTGATAATAAAATACTTATGATCTAGGCAGAGAAGTGAAAAATTATCAAAGTAGAAGATTTTGTTCACAGACAAGCTTAAAAAAAAAATTAGCTACCCTAGCTTAATGAAAGGAGAATTAAGCTGTTCTGTACTGTCAGATCCCGGGAGCTCAGTGGGAGCAATAGAGGGGGTTATAAAGAAAATACTAAAAAAGGATAAGTAGGGGAACTTGGTGACTGTAATTGGACTCCAAGAAATTTCAGTCTAATACTTCTCCTAAAACTTAAACTTGGAGCAGGAGACATTGGATGAACTAGTACCTAAACATCTCCTACCAAATCGCAGTTGTAACCTCCCAGAACAATGGGCGTCTTTCACTGCCAGGCAAGTGCCCAAACTCCTAACTATTGACTTTGGTGACAAATCTCTCTCTTCCTGTCTCACCCCTTTAGGATGCCATAAACAAACCTTCAAGGAGCTTTGGGGCAATCCCAATTTAGGATGAGACTGGTTTTAATAAAAATTAAAACATAGGCTCTTTCAAGACTGTTACTATCACTATTCATAGACACATTGTGCATGAAATTGTATCTACATTAATAAATTGACATAAAAGGAGATGATCTGTTACTGAAGAAGGTAAATCCTGAAGCTTATATATCTGTAGTATCTATGCTTCTATTTTGGGATAGCTTTAGTCTTGTGTCCTGATTGAAATTTTTCCCAACACTGTCCAAAGGCCAAATTGTTTCAGACCTTTATGTCTCCTTTAGGCAGATGTAGCACATTTAGAGCACATCCGGTGATAGGCTTCTAAGTTTAGTTTCCTCCCAAAGGAATCCATCTAGCATGAACCAAAAGACCTCTTCAATTCAAATCAACAAGATTCATGAAGCCAGGCTGATCAGGGGCTTCATGCCAGAACTGCAGCACTGCTTATAGTTGCAACACCAGGTTGACACTACCTTAGGGTTCATCTGCATTTTGGGCTTAGTCTGGATCAGGAATGAGTGTTGCAGCTACCCCCTCTTACTTGGTTTGCATGTTGAAATGATCTCAAGGCACCTCAACTAGATTGCTTGCATCTGAAACTAGATTAGAAATTGCTGTCCAGCTGCATGTGGACATTTAATCCATATGATGAGATTGAAGCTACTGAGAAATAAAAATAAATCCCTCAAACACCTACAGTATGAGTATCAGCTTCTCAGCACTGCTGCTTTGTTCTAGAGCTCTGTTCCTACCTGCCTAAACTACTTTGATAATATAGCCATAGCTTCAAAGTGTTAAAATTTCACCTGAGATTTGTTCAGTTCTGGATTGCATTTTGGATTATCAAAGCTTCAAAATGGATTTTCCTTTTTTCCACGCTTAAGATTTCTTCCTTATGAAAGCTATTTTGTGTACCTTAGCAATAATCTGACAACTGGTGGGTATTTCCTATTACTCCAATGTCTTTTATTAGTGTTCATACACATTCTTTAGTTTTTAATAATTTCTAACTACAAGCTCTTTGTTAAGGTAAAACATTGAAACGTAAGTGAGATATGATATCTCATTTTAATTAAAAATGAATTAATTACACATTCCTTTTTAAAAAGATAAAATTAAACACAGGCTAAAGGTATGCTTAATTAAAAAAGTGTACAAGCTGGTAGACTTTACCTTCTTCCTTCATGTCACAGTACTCTTAAATTTCTCTAAGTTTACAGGACAGTAGCAGAAACAAAATATTGCCAATAGATAGAAAGTTACTGTCCGAAGACAATGATATATAACACCTATTGGTATGTTCAAGTTGGTTCTGAAATTATCTACTTTCATTAATGAAACCAACTCAATCAAGATTTGGCATATAAGTAACAACCTATTTTGTTGACATTTTTAAAGGGCCACTTTCAATTTGAAATTACTTTTCTGCATGGAACACCTACTAAATTTATAATATAACTACAGTGAATTAACATTCCCTCCTGTCATGGTTTAACTCCAGCTCCAACCAAGCCCCACGCAGCTGCTCACTCACCCTCCCACCACAGTGGAATGGGGTAGAGAATTGGAAGAGCAAAAGCAAGAAAACTCGTGGGTTGAGATAAAGACAGTTTAATAATTGAAATAAAATATAATAATAATAAATAACAACAACAACAGCCACAAATTGTAATGAAAAGGAAAACAATAAGAAAGAGAAACAAAACCCAGGAAGAAACAAGTCATGCAACCACTCACCACCCTGCCAGTCCTGGAGTAGTAATTGCTGTCCCCCGGCCAACTCCCCCAGTTTTTATACTGAGCATGACATCATACAGTATGGAATAGCCCTTGGGCCAGTTGGGGTCAGCTGTCCTGGCTGTGCCCCCTCCCAGCTTCTCATGCCCCTGGCAGAGCATGGGAAACTGACTGGTGTAAGCACTGCTCAGCAACAACTAAACCATCAGTGTGTTACCAACATTCTTCTCATCCTAAATCCAAACCACAGCACTGTGCCAGCTACTAGGAAGAAAATTAACTCTGTCCCAGCTGAAACCAGGACATCCAATCTTTCCAAGAATTTAATGAACCAGTGTGGAACCGAGTAGAGCTACAGGCATAATTTCTTTTTTAATTAATTGGTCAAACCACAATTGAAAACCAAATAATATTTTTAGAATTTTTTTTGGTGGAGGGAAATAGTTTAACCTTTCCTTTATTAAATATAAATTATTTTAAAGAAAAACCTCATTTCAAAATTTAAGAACTTCTCACTTCAAAACTTTTGAATCAAGTTTTTTCAACTTTTTCTAGTTTCCCCTTTGCTCTTCTTCAACGTGACAAGTTCAACACATTCTTGCTTCAATGCTTCAGTTGGTCTAAACCTGTTAAAATAATTTTTCCATTTGAAATTTTCCTAGTTCTTAACCGAGCAACTTCAGCTCTCTGCTAGCTTTTCATAAGGTTGACTTTAATAGGGCACTGCAGTATGTGCCTGTCCTGGTTTCGGCTGGGATAGAGTTAATTTTCTTCATAGTAGCTGGCGTAGTGCTGTGTTTTGGATTTAGCACTAGAAAATGTTGATAACACGCTGATGTTTGTAGTTGTTGCCAAGTAGTGCTCAGACTGCTCAAGGACTTTTTGAGCTTCTCCTGCTCGGCCAGGGGCATAACAAGCTGGGAGTACAGCACAGCTAGGACCCAAACTGTCCAAAGAGCTATTCCATACCATAGAACGTCATGCTCGGGGGGGTTAGTCGGTCGGTCGGTCACGGACAGAGTGGTCGCAGCTCGGGCGGTGTGATCGCAGCTTGGGGGGAGTGATCGCTGCTCGGGACAGGCTGGGCATCGGTCAGCGGGTGGTGAGCAATTGCATTGTGCATCACTTGTTTTATATATTCTCTATATTTTCTTACCATTATTATTATTATTATTATTGTTATTCTTCTCTCTTATTAAACTGTCTCTATCTCAACCCACAGGTCTTACTTTTTTTTCTTTTCTCCGATTCTCTCCCCCATCCCACTGAGGGAGGGGGGGAGTGAGCGAGCGGCTGCGTGGTGCTTAGTTGCCAGCCGGGTTAAACCACGACAGTGCCAATTGCATATCAAATAAATAGTTTTATTGGTTTCAGTGCGAATCTTCACAAAGACACAGAAACATTGCTGAAGCATGGCCATGTATAAATACAAGACCTAAGTAAATATATTGATTTTAAAGTAAGTGCTTTAATTCCTCTCAATGTGACTATGTCATCAGTACGTACTTCTTCCCCAGAAATGTTTGTCATTTGTAATCCTAACTATAGTATGTTAATGGACTTCTGCAGTATGACTAATGAGTGCCAAAAGAACAAACCTGTGATGGCCAAAATAAATTCCTCCAACATTTTTTTTCCTATATTTTTACATGGGAGAGAATTTGTAGGATCAAACCATATGAGATCTTCCCAGATAACTATATGGAAATAGGTCTGGAAGGAACCTACAGATATCACCTTCTCTATGCTTAAATTTTACTTTTGAATTATTCTTTACATGTGGGGAAAATCAGTTTGAATAAATAAAATGCGTTGTGCATAGGTCATTCCTTTTGAGAGTCTTAGTGTGTTTGAATCATCACACTTAAGTAATCAGAGGTGTACAATTTTTAGCATTGATTATTGTTTCAATATAGCAGCACATATTGATCCTTCAATGCGTCTTTCGGGTTTTGAGCCAGCCGTGCATTTTTTTACTTTAAGTGTAGGCTCAGAGTCATAGACCCCCAATTTCCTGAGTTCAGAGCCTAATCACCCTTCTGTCGCTGAGACCGGCACTTTGCAAAGGAAGGCCATTCCAGAAGTCTAATTTAGCATCTTCTTCTAAGTATCAGATTCAGTGGGAGGATCCTACAACCTGGCCTACAGATTTATGCACTATACAAGCAGGGGGTTTGGAGGAGAGCGCTTTCTAAGCGCTCTGAAGGACTTCGGTTCTCTAGAATTTAAAGTGAATTTTAAATTTTTTTCTTTTCTCTGAAGCATAAATGTCATAAACTGTTTCCATAAGGTAATATTGGCCCTATATTTTTTTATAAATTCATTCTTATTTTATAAATCTCTTCTGCAACTTCTATGCAATAACCAAAATATTTTTTCTCACTGTCATGACGAATTTTTGCAAGCCTATCATTTTCTGGCAATCTTCCACTTCCAACTATATAGTTTGGAAATATTTTATTTGACTTTCATTGGTAAATCAATGAAAAGTTTGCTTTTCTGACATCCCAGACCATATGAAAAGTTTTTAACATTCTCAAAGTGCTGCCAGGATATGGACATTCTATGCCTTCTTCCTGGAACTTAAAAACAAGTCAGGGATGTTTGTTTATTTTGTTATGGCAGAATCAAAATGTTGTAATCCCACAATCTAGGTACTTTACAGATATGAGAATGAAGGTGGTTTATCATGATAGATAGGATTAAACCCTGGAAGTACTGAAACTTTACTTATGTGTTAGTTGATTGATAATTTTTAATCAAAGTCACAAAAATTCTCTTGGAAATTCTTCCAGCTCCTCCCCCAAGGATTAAGAGGCCATCTTCAACAGACTTAAGGGCCAAAACTTAGGCTTTTAAATCTGATGTCAGATAGCCTTAAATCTATATTCCACAGATAATTTATTAAGGGATAGTGGGCAAAATTATATAAGCAGAAAAAGTAGCATTTCAATATTTCAGAGTCCGGCGACGCTCACATAATTTATTTTACATAGGATTTCTGTTAATACATGTTCCAGTGCAGCTTTCTCCATCATTCCATTCCATGTAATATAATCCAACATGTTGAATCTCTATAAAACTCTGAAAGGGAACACCTCAGGATTATATTTTTAGCCATATTGACAATTTTTTTTTCTTTCTGCTACTATATTTTCTCCTATGTTTGTTTTGTTACTTCCTTAAAACACTCCAAACTCTGTTTTTCATTTTCAGTGAGTCACCAGGTAGAAAGAAACACCTTAATCTAACTATAGAAATCATCCTGATCTCAGAGAATTTTCAGATTACTATTAATAAACCAGACATTGAATTCAATACTCAAGTTTCGAAAGAAGTTAAACCTAAGTTTAATCAGTTAAAGTGAACTGAATTGGTATAATAGTAAAATATCTTAAACCAAAATATGATTTGATCATTTGGTCAGGTCCCTCACCATTTTTACTATTTGACTCCAAAATACGAAAGGTAGATATGTCTATGTGCTAGGCAGGGATACGTTGGCGATCAACTCCATCTAGTAACCTTCTGCTATGAAAGTTTCCTTCCCTCATATGGGTTCTTCTCCCACCCTTCTCTGTGTAGACCCCACAGTTTCAATATGTTTTGATGTTCAATTTCTTGTGCTTTCCCTACCAGTAATATCATACAGGCATTGGTGAAAGCCCTCTAAAATTTTTACAGTCAAAAGGAAAAATGGCAGACTAAGTAAACCAAGATAATATAATTTGGCTCACCTGAATTAATGTATAGGGAGAGGTTAAAACAAATTATTTTCACTGGAAAATGAAAAAGTTCAGTGTAACAAAAATAAAACCTACAGTGTAGCAAGGATTGATAAAGCTCTTACCTTTTCAGTTCATGTTTCGTGGTGGTAAGAGCCTTAACGTTTGCTGAAAGAGCCTTGAAAATTATTTTTTATTATGAAAGGAAGTCAATAAGAATAATTCCAGGAAAAAGGATTATTCATATTCAGAGTTGTAGGATCAGAAAGAAAAAGACGTGGAAAGAATCCTGACAGAGGCAATATTATTTGATCTTAATTTATTTCTACAGAAATCAGTACTGGAAACACACACATATTCCCTTACCCAAGACCACAGTTAGGAGAAATACCATGCACACTAGTTTAATGAATGGCCAAAGAAAAGGGAAAAAAAGTAATGGATGAGGCTGTATATGAGCTGAAGATTTTGGAAAGCCATTTTTTTCCTGTCAAAAATGAAAAAGTATTGCATCTCTCTGTCTACTCAGCCTAGCTGTCATGGTGGGGCCAATACCTTCCTTTTGGTAGCACAGTGTGTCTGAGCCACTTAAACTGCCTGACTTACATGATGATAGATCAGTCTTGCTATTTAACTGCTCCATGTTCTTCTGTATGCAAACAGCCCCCAAAGTAAAAAATACAAGAGAATTCAAGCTATACTCCTGTCTGACTTCAAAGAAACTAGTCAACATGACAATTACACAAAAATGCTGGAAAGAATGCTATTTCACCACAAGGATGAAAAAAAAAGTTCCTACCCACCTGAAGTCTTACATGTTCTGTGTTGAACCTCCACATTGCTATTAATAACCTCACCTACTACATAATGTCAGTATATTTCTGAGGTACATTATGTTTCTCTGCAGACAGCCTCAGTTATGGTGGTGTCTCAGTTCTGATCTCTAGAAAATGGACTTAGATCCCACTGCATTTTTATTTTTTTTTTATTTTTACACAGATAATATCTTGGACAAAAATGTACTGCCTTGTACATATCAGCATTTTTTATTTGACAATTTAAATACCTTAGATGTGTGCTAATTAGAAAAAAACCT
Source organism: Gorsachius magnificus (assembly GCA_034008185.1). NCBI lineage: Eukaryota > Metazoa > Chordata > Aves > Pelecaniformes > Ardeidae > Gorsachius > Gorsachius magnificus. The sequence goes on from CM067082.1 coordinate 67,935,593, forward strand.
GAATCATAACTGGAGAAACTGGAATTGCTGTCATCGAAGTATCTCCTACTTTTGGGGAGATTCTAGCAAGCCTAAAAGCATTACGCAGGATTGTACAGAGTTGTTTCTTTGGCAATCTGGATGACACTGAGCGATCTTTGTCTAAGCAAAAAGAGTAGATTCCTTCTCTGAACACTCCTATTCATAGTTTCTTACTCATTTGCCTTATTTTCATTATAGGTCTATGAAAAAATTAATGCCTGGTTCCACAATGCAAGTTATTAATTTTCTCCTTCAGTAAATCAATTATATAAATTAAATATTTAAACATCTTTATTACATTCTGTAACATTTGCAGGTATTGCCAAAACAGCTTTCTACCTTGATCCAGTTACATAATGTCAAAGAACAGAAAAAGAACAAAGAACAGACTGGAATTCTTAGTGCCATACCTCTGCCTTCTCTTCATTTTAGATAACTGATATAGATGAAGTCCTCTGACTAGAAGATTAGACTGGATGATGATGCAGGATTGATGACTTGCATTGACTCTGCATATTAGGTATTACCACAGAATGTTTAGCCAAATGGGATTTATGGGTAGTGGCTTAATTGTTTTGACAGGATAGTGATGAATGCACATTTTTTGTCTACTTTTTGAAAGCATATTTTGCCGCACAGTGAGATATGCTGTGGCTGGCATACTGCAGACATTTTCCACAGTAGAGGAAGCTTTTTGCAATCAGAAGGTGCAATGAATACATAGAAATGCTGCAGCTCAATTGAAAACGATCAGCTAGTTCCATAAGAACATATGGAATAAATGCTTGTGATATTAAGAATCTAAAACATCTATTTAAACTGAAAAATCTGTACATAAAGTTATAATATTCCTGAATAGAGTAACAAACTATTAATTTTGATCTCCCTTTTTATTCTGAGCTGTGGTGCTTGACCACGTATATCTGTTTCAAACAAGGTCTGAGTACCTTCCTTCACTTTATAGCAGAACATATTTTACAACCTACAAGCTAAGGCTGTATTGTAGCATAGAAAATAGTTAACACTGGAAACGCTAAATTAGAATTATCGAATTATAGAATCATTTAGGTTGGAAAAGACCCTTAAGATCACCAACTCCAACCATAAACCTAACACTGCCAAGTCCACCACGAAACCATATCCCCAAGCAACACACCTACACGTCTTTTAAATACCTCCAGGGAAGCAGACTCAACCACTTCCCTGGGCAGCCTGTTCCAATGCTTGAAGTTCCCATTAAGAGAATGAGAAACACTGTAGGGGTAAAAAGCCCTTTTGCAGGTGCAGAGGGCTCCTGTGGAGTTTGAGGTTGCATGGAGTGCCCTCAGAAAGATGAAAATACATAGAAATTGGACTTCTCTAGTCTGAGAAGAAACACATAATCTTTCTTCATCTGAAGAAGATGCTTAGTGTGCAGTTTTTCTAGGCGGTAGCCTTCTAAAGTCAAAGGGAAATATCAACCTAAATTTCTTTCCTCTCAAGAATATTTTCTGGACTTCACTTTGGTAACTAAACTGGTGCTTGATAATGCCTGGAGAAAGACTTCTGCCGTTCTGTATGATACTTGTGTTCTCAGTTACAAAGGGAAAAACAAAGAGGCAGTCTAAAGAACTTGCTTGTACACATAATGTTAACTATGAGGAGAAATACCGATACTTCATTCACGCTAGAAAAAAATGTGCATCCTCTGAGTTTCTGTTATTAATTGCTTTCATGCCACAGTGGTTCTATCCTTGGTTAGCAAGCACATTTAAACCATTATGTAAGGATAGAAGTGAATAAAAACTTGTAGAACAGTATGATATAGAAGACTGGTTTCCATGAAGCAATTAATTTAGGGTATCAGAAACAATAGACAATTTCACAAGACTGTTAACCTCCGCAAAATAGTTTGATTGTACTGTACTTCCTTCACTTACAGATGATAATATAAAAATATATTAACTGTTGAAATTAAAAATGGAAAACAAGGAAACATATTAAAACAATTTATACAATATATCAAAGCCTGCAATAAATAATAGTTACATGACTTTTGTAGTCCACTCAACTTCAGAATGTTAAAGTTTTTTGATCTGGAAATTTTTATCTTGTAGATAAAAAAATAGCTGTTTAAAATTCTGTCTTATCTAACAAAACAATCATTAGGTAACAAATCTGTAAATCACACAGAAAAGATACTGTAAAATACCTTAAAGTCTTCCTAGCTTTAAAAATTTCTAACATATTTTCCACCAAAAATATTATATAGATATGACTGTAAAATATATGACAACACAAGATCTCTGATTAGGGTGTTTCATATGATGAGTGCACAAGACTTTTGATCATAGAACAAAGGAACTTTTACTTAAGCAATGACCTGAAGATGTGCTTTCAGTATTATCTGAAACCACAGGGTTTTTAATGTTTTCTACACAACGATGCTTTGATATTTCAAGAGTCTTGATAAAGGAGATAATGACTGGGAAACTGGAGAAAAAGACACTGAACTTTCTGTTCAAAAAGGATTTTTCAGGAAGATGCTTTTACTCTGATTCAAAGCTATCTTATAGAAAAATAGTAACTACCAGCTCAGAATTTTAATAATGAATAACCATGCCAGAGGCTGCTTTTGTCAGTCCCTCTTGTACCTGGCTACTTTACATAGTTCTGAGCTCTTCAGGACATCAAAGTGAGTATGAAATCTTGAAATACAGTGCATAATCTCAGTGTCACTGCTTGATTTTAGTAATGGAAATACTTCAAGTGGTCAATTCTGTTGAACAAAGATATGAGGAAAAGCAAAAAGGACCTGTTCCAAGATGTTGTGTGAATGGTTAAAATGCTACAGGAGTGCATCATGATTGCTCACTGGTTTTTGCAAACTTTTATTCTATAGAAGGCATGAGTAAAATAGCTCAGCTGCATTTTTTTTTCATCCTCTGCTTGGATTACAATAAAGAAACAAAACACGCAGTTTGCAAAAAATCAACCTTCAAGAAAAAAACAAAACAAAAAAACCAAACTCCAAACAATCCAAACAAAAACACTGCAGAGAATTTCAGTGTTCCTTTGACTATCAAAATCACCTGCTCCCATTTCCCTGTGCTAGCTTCCATATAATCACTGAGTCAGCTTTGAGGCTCAAGTTCAACAGAATATCACTTTATGTTCTGCTCTAAAGGCATTGAACAGCACTTTGAGCAAAGTGGAACAAAGAATGAAAGAGAACTTGTTTATTGAAAAAGAACTAGTTTATAATGACAAGTTTACCAGAAAGCTCTGAACAGACAAGGCCCAGAGCTTTCAACTCTGACTAGAGCAACAGAGGTTATTCTGTAATTATGAAAAGCTATCCTGAATAACCAGTTTGGTGCTTTATGCAAAACATTCCAGTGATAACAGTGCCTGTAGATCTTTTCACTCATTACAGATCAATAATAGGTGTTATTTTTGCATTCTTAACGTGAACCTCAGGAAGTGGACAAATTACCGTCCTATCTCTTCCCATAGTTCCATACAGTTGTTTTTCCACAGCTTATTTTTCAAAATACATTGTTGAGGCTGGCAACTGGCCAGGGATCGCAGACACTAAAGGCAAGCTCATGATAGACTCTAGCACTATAAAATTCATTTTAAAACCATGTTGAAAATTTCTAAAGCTCAGTGCTACCAAAAAATTATAAAACTACTATATGATTAGGAATGCCTTAGGAGACGTATTTAGGAATTGTAAAATAACAAAGTATATGATCATCTTGATGGATGGAAATGAACATGACTTGGGTAATTAGAAAACGCAAGCCTTATAAGCTTTCTTATTACCTTATAACTGAATCCAGGAAACCATCACAGGGGGTTTTGTAGTGTCCCTCGATAAAACAGAAACTAACTTTGGTTCCTATACAAGTCACCTGTCATTACATGGGAGCCTATAATACTTTAGGAACAAAATGAACTGTTAAGGATGCAATATTAGTTACTAGTGAAAGCGAAGGAATGACTAAAAGAACAATGTGGACTAGAGAAAACAGATTTGTTTAAAATTGAACTGTTTTAAAAATTAATAGATCTGTGGAGCCATACTGCCACCACTTTAACAACAATAATGTAACATCACGTAACTGAGTATTTGGCAATCCCTGGGTAAAATTCCTTCGCAACATACTGCATCTAAGACAGAAGTGTTCAAATTCTCCAGCCTAAATGCTCCCCTCATTCACCTGCTTGAGGGCTGATATTACAGGGAAAACAAACCTGCATCTACATTACTCCAGTAAAAGAGTGTCCGTAAGGGCATTTCTCTGTAGAGACTAGAGAGAACAAAAATAGTGGCCCTTCTCCCAGTCATCCTCTTCATGATCAACCACTTTCACCATTCTCCAGAGAAACAATACCCTCTGCAAACGATGGTTGAATCCCTCACTGAGGCAGTTATTGTACCTGCGTGATGCCTCCCCCTGTAAGGACACAGCATCGTGTAATCCTGGCAGATCAGAGAAGATGACCTAACATTTAAACAAAGTCAGGTATAAAAAAAAGCATAAAGGTTTTGTAGCAGGTTTTGTCCTGTTTTTGGGTTTTTTTATTTACCACTTTATTTTTCATAAAACACTAGAAAACCCTATTCAAGTCCCCCAGTTGGAAATGCTTCTCCATGAAAGGGTGTCCCAAGAACACAAAGCTGGAAACCTGATCTCTCATCTCCTTATCCACCCTCTGCCCAGAAAGCCTGTCAGGGATTTCCAGTCAATGACAGCTACTGTACTGTTCCCAAGGACTTCTCACCATTTTAATTCTAACACAGACAAGAAAAGCAAAAGAAAGAACTATTGCTAATTGTGGGCTTTCAGATACATTTGCTTTTCTCTAGCTCAAATAGTAGCTTAAGAGCAGGAGAGGTGGTCTTTTATCAGTGGCTCCTCTGAACTCACTTGGACTGAGTCAGTTCCTATAATACTATCCTCTAGTTACTGAGACCCAGAAGCAGCTGAGCCAAGGAAGATTCATTGAATACTCAGTATCAACCTGATTCACATCAGTGAAGTCCTGTGGTTGTGAGAGAAACAAGAAGAGCAGCTGTGGAGGTCACGCTTCCTATCCTCTAGCTGTACTGATGAGACTTAAAAATTACAAGAAATTAAAATCAACATGCATTTCGTTCATACTAATTCATCATAATCAAATTTATTTTCTTCAGAATGAAGTGCCTATTTAAAACCATGAGATTTAGTGTCCCTGGCCACTCAAGCCCTCAGACTACCACTTGGATACTACTGAGCAAGTATTTCTAAACTCTAGTCCTAAAACTTATGACAATGTTCAAATGATATTGGGTTAATAAAGAAAATAAAAACTCTCAGAAGGGCTTTACATCCTTTAAGTAGTCTGAGTTTGTAGAAGAAAAGATAAAGAAAAAAAAATTACTCCAGTTGTTCAGGTTTACTTCTTTCTGGAGCTAAAAAAACCAACACAAACCCCATCTGCTTGGACTCTGATGGCTGTGGATTTGTTGATGTACAAGCTCAGCGTGAATCCTATCATAATTTTATCTGCCTACCTAAGTTTCTGTCTTCTATCCCTATGGCACTTTCAGGATTAGGTTTCACTTAGGTCCAAGGCTTTAGCTCTGCATTAAACAATCAAACAATGTGTTTCACCAGTTAAGACAGGGTGGGGGAGGAGTGTAATGAGTGCTCTAATCAGCTCTCAGGATTGCTAAAGGCTTCGTATCTACTTAGAGCATCCAGACTGACGATGCACACAGATGTGCTTAATGTCTTTGTGTGCTTTGGTAGCGTAGCTCCCATAATAATGCAGCATCTGCCTGGTGACAAAGACACTTCAGTGGTATGGAACAGACCAAGAAAGAAAAAATCCTTTATCTTTTAGTTGCACAAAACACTTGAACACCCGTAGCATGATTACGTAACCTACTTGCAGAGAGAGGAAAATAGCATGATATAGACTGCCTGACAATTACCCTGAAATTATATTATGGTCCAGGGACTGTATATTACATGACAGGAAATGTCTGGCAACTGCTATGCAAACTCAGCAAAGTCATACACACATAAAAACCAAACGAACAAACAAACAAGCAAAAAAGCCAAACCCAAAACCCAAAGAACAAAAAACAAGAAAAGCAAACAAACAGAAGAAAAAACTTTGGCAATTGAGTGCTGAATTAAGACTTCACAATCTACAGCAGAGTTAAACAGCACTGCAGAACGTCCTTGTACACAGTTGGAAAATATTGTGAAATGTTCTGAGTTCCTTTTAAACACTTAGCCACTTTCTAGAAAAATCTGGCTGGCTGCACATGGAGAATGAGGACAGAGTCATAATAGTGAACAAATATTTCCAGCACATATTCTGGAAGTGATAGCACTCATCATTTTAAAATGCATGATGCTCGCACAGATGCTTTTTTGAATCCTGCAAAAATATCATGCCATGTAAGAATTATCTCTAGTGTTTGCAGCAACTGTGGTTTTATGTCTGATTGAGTGTTCAGTAACTACATAACTAACTACATAAGTGTTATAATTTTAATTTCCATTCAGTCCCTTTATAAACTTCTTTTAAAGTTTGGCTATGTGCATTGCTTTGTCAGGAAAAGTATCTCTACTTCAGCATTTTAACTATAATTAATGACGACACTCACCTTGAGTGTTGCCAAGTTTATATTCCCTAAGAGATGGAACAAAACACACAATGTGTGAATTATTTATACTTCCATATGGAGGCTTATTGTTAATACTTTCTCAGTAATTCTTAAGTGTTGGATCTTAATGAGGAAATGTAGATCACTGGTGCGTTTAGTTCAAAATACAAGCAGAAGCATGTATCCAAAGAGATGAAAATGCTATTGTACTTCAGAAGTGAACAATAAAGAAACCTTTCTTCCTGTCAAAATTGCTGTGACAGCTTTCAGAATGCATCTATACATGAACCGAGATACCCTTCTCTGCTGTATAGTCTTCCTTTGAGCAATGACACACTGCCAATATTTTAACAAGGAGCTTCCATAAGTTTAAAAAAAACCCAAACAACTCTGTTGTCTTGCAGTACTCCCCAAATGCCAGGCAATCTATGATCTATGGCAGGTTGAAGGAATGACAGGATATAGCTCTCTACTTTCTAATTTAAACAGATCTCATGTTAAGAGGGGAGGGACAGCAGCATTTGATACAGAAGCTTTAATTCATATATTGGGTGGAGCTGGTGCTGTATCTTGAAAGTTGTATGCCAAGTGGGGTTAGCAGCAGCTCAAAGGTGCTTTGGATCTTCTGCAATTTGTACAGAAAGAGCCCTGGACCCATTGTAAGTACTGTGCATCATGTTCTGCCAGGTATCATTTCAAAATATAGCTAATACTTGGCTTCGTTTCTTAGAGCAAAACCTTTTCTCTGCATTGCTCTTCAAAAGTATCAAGGTATTTGTTAGTTCATGTGGAAGTAGAGAAAACAAGCAATTCTACCATCTGTCCTTCATATCTACACAGAGATATCTAGATATATTTTTATATAATATATTTCTGTCATATGATTTATGTCATTATAATTTATTTATGCATAATTATGCATATATAACATGCATAATTAAACTTCCCTCAAAGTTTTGTTTGCCCACAGTTTTCTCTGACTAAAAGGAAACAATAATTTTTACCTACAATTTTCATTGGTGTTTCATTTCATTTCATCCTCACCATGGCAGGGGGGTAGGACTAGATAATCTTTGAAGGTACCTTCCAACCCAAACCATTCCATGATTCTATGATTTCTATTGTTCTTAGAAATTTGGGAGCCAGAATAAAACAGCACATAAGTTGTGTAAAAAAACCACAGCATGTGAAAAGAAACGCAAAGTCTACCTGAAGTCTCTGCAGAGGAAGAAAGACTTTGGAAAAGAACTGTAATTCTCAGCACACATATGTGTGAAAATCACAGGCAAACACTTTGCACAACACAGACTTGCTATATTGTCTGATTTCTTGCCAATGATGTTTTTGCAGACCTTTTTTGCAGATCTTTTGAAATACATCAAATGATAGCAGAAAAATTTTAAGAAAAAGTGGATGCAGCAATTATTCCCAGACTATAGGACAAATCAAAGCCTTTTTCTCTTTTCTGTACTTTTCCCTGCCGTCTCTGTATTTGCAGAGTATCGCACTCTCAGAGTATAACTCAAATGTTGAGAAGTGAAGCAGTGTAAGAGTCTTGCATATATTTGCTGCCTTCAGGTGGGGCAAATGCAAAGATTTACACACTGTCCTTTCCAAGTCGTTTTTTTCTCCAGTCATTGGAGAGGTGTCAAAACCATACACTCCCTGGCTCGCTCCCCTTGGGTACTACTTAAAGTGGATTGCATGTCGTCTCACCCAAGTGGTTTCAGCCACTCCGTCACAGCCATCTATTCAATATTATTTTTGTTTGCACAGGAAGGAGCATGATGTCCTATAGCAGCAGCTGGGGAGAAGCTCTGAGAAGGAGTGACATTTTGGTCCCTTTTTTGTTCCCCTTTTTCTCAGGCAACGTGCTTAAACTGAACAAGGAAGATGCAGAGCTTTCTGCAGATTTCAAAATACTGTTTGGTTCTCCAGCTTCAATTAATTTGTTTTGTACTCACTATCTGTGATAAAATACAGGAACTGAGATCAAGAAGTATGTCAGCCTGAGTGAAATTGTCCTATCTCAACTGTAGAAAGAATCTCCTTCCATACTGTATGAGTATGTGCCAGAGCTCTGTCTTATAATTGACTGAGTCTCATGGGTTTAAATTTCTATTTTCACTTTTATGTATATACATTTATATGTTATTAGTTTAGTTATCATGGACTGATGATCATTTACTGGTTGTAGGACCTTTTACAATTCAATATACTTTACTAAAGAGTTTAGATAAAAGTTGGACCATTGGGAAGATGGAATCTTGGCTCCTTGTTGAATCTCTAGAGGTAAACACAGAAACTGTCACTCACTAAGAAAATAATTTCCCAATCGTCGTGGAATCAATCAAATTTGGAAATGCATTCTAGTCAGCATAGCAAAATTAACGGTTGAACTCTGAAACTCTTACATTAAAAACTAGCAAAGTGCATTTCTTGTAAAGCCAACCTCACTGTACATTATATTTCCTAATCAGAAAGTCTCGTAAAAAGCGGTGTATGAGCTTTCTTGACCAAAGTTCACTCATTTTGGCATATTTATAAAAGGAACAGAGCTTAGGCTTTGGGTTTTTTTCGGATCTCTATCTACTTATTTCTAATGTCAAACTATTTTGGCTGTTCTATACTGCATATAGTTAAAACATGATCACCCTGCTAAAACTTGAACATGGGACAAGCCACAAGGGTTAAGGAAGAAATCATCAGGACATCTAAACTGTAAGGTATTGCTGCTGCAATTGGCCATAGTTAGGACGAACATATGCTGAAGAATGTCAGTGTTTCTAAGACTATGTCAAAATTCAGAATTAGAATTTAGATTTTAATTTTACAATCCATAATCTAACATATCCTCATCGTTTCCCTCTTTACCTTCTTCTATCTTGCTCTCATGCTTCGATTTTCCCCAAAAGCTCTTTCCTTCAGTCCTAAGTATGGAGCCCAGCCGCATAAAGTAGGAAATAGTAAATAAAAGTTTGCATGATTGATTTAGACTATAAGGGAACTGACAAAACAAGCTTGAATGGCACCTTCCATTGAGGACTGTCTACAAATTAGAGCTATGTATAGCACTTCAGAAATCTCAGACTGAGAACAAAGCTAGTAAAGGCTTAAGCATCTGTTTGGGTTCCTGACAGGCAAGCACTTAGTTAGGATTTTAGTTCAGATCACAACTATGCTTTTTATCTGAGTCCCCATTTATTGTACCTTGGTTTGTTTGGCACAGAGACCTTGGACAGTACAAACTGGATTCCATACAGATTAAATTATACTAGAAGAAACAGTTCAAAAGCATAGCTAGTGCTCCAATCAGTAATGGACATTCAGCCCAAAGGACAAGGCTAGAATTAGCACGTGAGATGCAGTCTGGATTTTAGCTTAAAAAATTTCCAGACCCTTCTAACCCTGGTTACTCAAAACAGTCCTTTAAATTTTAACAACATATTTTGGGTTTTTTTTATTTAAATCATTGGCATTTTTTTAACTGAAGAAGTATTAACGTTATAAAGTAAGACAGAAAGTATTGAGAGAAATGGTAAATTAAGCAGAGTACATCTGCCCTATGAATTTAATTAACTGTTCTGTAACATTAAAAAATAATTTTAAAAAAATACTGATATAATTTTAAGGGGAAAAAACCCAACCAAATCAGTCCATTTTCTTGATATTTTTTATCTGACACAGTTCAAGAACTTTGTACTCTGTCTAGTATTACAAGTCTTTTTCCCTCTTTGTTTTCTTTTTTCTTATTTTGTGCCTTTCGTATACTTTTTGCACCTTGATTAATTCTTCTCAAGACAAAATGAAGATCCTCATTTGATATTTGTAGATAGCTCTCCACTTTTTCTCGCTCTTAATACTCTGTCATAAATCAAACTCTGTAATCTATAAGTTTGTGCTAGGCAAACTCACAGCTTTGAATGCAGTATTTTCTATGTGATCTCATCCATTGCACTAAGCATTATAGAGCAGTGATTTATTGGAATAGGGAAGCCAACTAAATTCCCTGTCTAGACTAATGTAATTGTTCCCTTGTTCTAAAGGTTCAATGATTTCACGGTTAGTCATTCCATCTCTTTTCCCTATAAATGCATGCAGATACCCGCAAAATCAGCAGCCTTACACAACATACATTTAACTTAATGGAAAGATTTCCTTGACTTCGTATGACCAAACCTTTAATCCCTGATTCACTCAGGAAATATACATATTCTACATATGTATGACTTACTCTGTGCATACCTAGAAAAGTGAATGCATAACTATGAGATAAAATAACTGTAATCCATAGAAAAAGTAAAATTTATTCAACTCTTGCATTAACACAATTTTAGTAATGCAGTATAGCTAAAGACAAAACTTACCATATTGAAAATGGGCTGATAGGCAGCTTTGCTATTCCTGTCTCCGCTGATACCAAACTGTCTAAAAGAAAGCGTCATGTACGTAACACATCACATCGTCTGTATGCAGTTATACAGCTTGTACCTCCACGTAAAGCAAGTATTGGTGAATCTTACAGTGCAAAATCTATTAAAAAAAGTTAATTATTAACAAGGAAATACATTCATTTCTGTAAATGTTATCCTAACGACACACCCACACCAGTCCCCAACTTCCTAGAAGCACATGTAATATGGAGAATATCTGTGTATATGTAACCTAGCCTCAGAAATTATTGTGTCTCTAACTTGTATGGAAGTGGCTTCCTATGATCCACGCTGATTTTCATGCTAATATAAATTTTGTATTAGAGGCACCAGGTATTTATTCTACATAAAAATTTTTCAGTTACAGTAATAAAAAGTGCAAAACTATCAATAGTTTCAGATAATAATTAAAACACATATAACAACATTTATTATTTCAATTTTCCATTCCATCTAATTTTCTTCTTATACATTAGACAATATTACACAGTGGGAGACTAACTGCTTAGCTTCACGAATTTCAAGTATTCCCATCATTAACAGTATAGCTGTTTATATGTGCAATGTTAGTAACAGATGTTTGCTAGACAAAGATACAGGAAAGCAAGAGAGTAAATGAAGAGTGACTTGAAAATAATTTCTTGCCAATCTCAGTTTTCTCTTTGTAAATCCACGTGTGTTGGACAGGTGGAAGTATCCTAGATGTACATGGAGGAAAAGCAGAACTTAGACTTACGTAGTCCAATTCTGCTACACACTCATCTGCTCTGAGATTCACTCACTCCCTGAAGTAAATTCATAATGTAAACTCTTAGCTGAGTACTGTTACAATTTAATCAGGTCATGATATTTTTGAACTTTATTGATTTCATCAAATAAATGTACTTTTGAAAGACACATCAACTATAGCCTAGAATCTCTATTTAACTTCAGCTTACAAACTCCAAATGCGTTTTGACTACAGCAGTTTGGGTTGACTAATGATGCAGACTCTTACCCATAACTATATATTGAAGTTGGGCAATCAATGGAAGTGACAAGGAGGCAATTCTTCTCTCAACCTAGCAATGTATTAACCTTACTACACCAAATGGTAAGTAACCTGAATGCATCACAGCTTCTTAGCAGTAAATACGCTAAATAAGAAGGCAACATTCAGCAACCTTTCAGTCTCACAGAGGATTCGAATTGATTAATAGGAAAACACATAGCAAACCAACTGCCAATATCTTCAAAGCTGGACAAGGTTTAGCAGTCCCACTGTGACTTCTGTAGAGTAGCATTCCCAGCACAACAGATACAGTATATTATAATTAATTCAGTTGAAAAGAAAAGGTGAATTTTAGAATGCATTTTATTTTCCTCTCTTTTATGCTTCAGCCTACCAGAAAATTGAAATCTCTATCTCTGGCAGCACTGTGGCAGACTTCCAGCTTTATCTTAATGAAGAAGGAATTATTTTTGACAGAGTTCTGGTTCCCAAGTATCCCAAAATCCTCTAACTGAGTTACCTGAGGTAGAGAGGAAAAGAAAGGATGGAAGGAAGAGCAGCGAAGCACACAAATATTACTCAAAAAGGATATAGGAAAGTGTTCTATGGAATAGAAGACATGAGTATTTTATAGTAGAAAAGTACTTCAACCACATTTCCTTAAATGTAATGCTTGAAAATTCACCATTTTATTCTTAAATAACACTATCAAAGGAATAATAAATGAATGCCACATTTTGAAAATGAAATGAGTGAGAGAAGTGCAGTTATAAATGCTTTCAAAGGAGATTTAAAAATAAGTTTTTATGAACTGATATTACATCCTGTCATAGGGGCATTTTTTCTCAAAACATCCCAAGTCCAAGCCAATAGCTACTATAAGGAAAAAAATCATACTGAAATTGAGAGATACTGATTTAGATGATTTCCTTAAATTGACATGTGGACTGTTGGTTTCAAGCAGGACACTACATAATCTTTCCATTATATTTACCTAAAATTTCTATAGTGCCATGTGTGCCTGTGACAAATTACAGAAAAAATTATGTTGACATCTGTGTTCAAAGAATATTGCAACTCTGACTGAAGCAAAGAAAACACAGATGCCGGAAGACCAAGAAAGCAGGACAACAGTTATATCACTTTATCCTTTAGGTCTAAGTGCTCAGTATTCTACAAGTTATATATTCAAACATGACCTATGTATGGGTATACTTGACTCCAGAATAAGAATCTTGAATTGTTGTTTCAGTTGAGAATATGCTCATTTTATAGACCTATAACTAGCAAGACCTCTTAATAAAGTGCCAGGAGAAAACAATAATGCTAAAAGCTTGGCATGGTTAGCCTTGGCCAACAGACAAACTCCCACCCAGCCACTTGGTTGCTCTCCTTCCCCTCCTCAGTGTGACAGGGAAAAAGTAAGAGAAAGAATGAACATGCTTGTGGGTCAAGATAAAGACAGGGAGATTGTTTACCAATTACTATCATGTACAGAACAGACGGGGGAAAATTCACTTAATTTATTGCCAATTAAAACAAGTATTTTCCAGTGGTGGGAAACAAATAAGACAAAGGATAAAGCAAGACCTTTCCTTCTCCCCTTTCCCAGTCTCAACTTCATTCTTTCAATCCCAACTCCTTTCCCCATGTGGTGCTTGGGGTCATGGGGGAAGGAGGTTACAGTCAATATGTAGAAATTTCTGCTTGTCTTGCATTCTCATACTTTTCCCTTGCTCCAGCATGGGCTCTCTGTGGGCCACAGCTCCTTCAGGAATATCCACCTGCTCCAATGCAGGATTCTCCACAGGCTGCAGTGTGTATATGTGCTCTGTCATGGTCCTCTCCACAGGCCGCAAGGAAATGCCAGCTCCACCATGGTTTCTTCTAAGGGTCGCAGGGGAATATCTTCTCTGCCATGGAGAAACTTCTCCTCAGCCTCCGATGTCCTGGTTTCGGCTGGGATAGAGTTAATTTTCTTCACAGAAGCTAGCATAGTGCTGTGCTTTGGATTTAGTACTAGAAGAATGTTGATAACACGCTGATGTTTTTAGTTGTTGCCAAGCAGTGCTCAGACTGCTCAAGGACTTTTTGAGCTTCTCCTGCTCGGCCAGGTGCATAACAAGCTGGGAGTACAGCACAGCTAGGACCCAAACTGTCCAAAGAGCTATTCCATACCATAGAACGTCATGCTCGGGGGGGTTGGTGGGTCGGTCGGTCGCTGCTCGGGTACTGATCGCTGCTCGATATTTTCTCTTATTAAACTGTCTTTATCTCAGCCCTCGGCTCTAACCTTTTTTCCCCTTCCCGATTCTCTCCCCCATCCCACTGAGGGAGGGAGGGGGGGAGTGAGCGAGCGGCTGCGTGGTGCTTAGTTGCCAGCCGGGTTAAACCACGACAGTCCTTTTTGGCGCTCAACGTGGGGCCTGGAGGGCTTGAGATAACGACAGAATAACCGGAGTATATTAAGGAATTTATATCTATTAAATAGTTGTGGGTTGCAATTTGATTCATTTGTTCTTGATCTTAGCTTATCCGATCTGCACCATGCTCCCTCCTTTGCTGTACTTGTTAAAAGTTGGTGTTGGTTTTTGCAGTTTGTTATGCTCTGCGGTGACCAGACATGTTTTGCTTGGGAAACTTGTTATTAAAACAATGACCTTGAGCTTTATCTGGTATTTGGGTTTCATGTCGAAGGCTGTACTGCACTTTGGGTACCACCTTGCGGGGAATATTAGCAATTATACATGGGACTCTGAAAAGTTTGTTCTGGAGGAAATACAGAATGGCACATTTTCTGCCTTCTTTGATGATGTTTCCTCCTTCACTACAATAACTTTTCAGTATCTTGAGCATCCTTGGATAGTTAAGGTATATCTATTGATATCTATTTGGAATATTGTTTCAGTTTTGTCCAAAGTTTGTAAGCAACTTAATAATACCATCCAGATGTCTGCCCCAGGGCTGGATAGTTATGAGTGGAAGGGTATTTGGGGTAGTATGGGTAAATGCCTAGAACGATGGGCACCTCCAATGTTTTGGAAATTCACTCCTGAACAAGTGCAGAATCCTGAAAAACTAGTAGAGTATTTGGAAAAGGTATGCTGTCACCCTGGCAATTCTAAGCAAACACAAATCACTGCAATGTGCTGGGGCCTGGCCCATGCTTACCGAACCCTGTTCAACATGATTCAACACATCCAAAGGGAACAGAAAGTCTCTGGATCTGATGATAAGGCCACAGCCACTGCAGCTACTCCAACCCCGGCCACAGCCACTGCAGCTACTCCAACCCTAGCCACAGCCACTGCAGCTACTCCAACCCTGGCCACAGCCACTGCAGCTACTCCAACCCTGGCCACAGCCACTGCAGCTACTCCAACCCCAGTGATATGCACTGCGGCTACTCCAACGAACCAACCCGTGCCAGTATCAGTCGCCCCTATACAAAAGAAGAAATCTTGGAAGCTAAAGTCAACTCGTTTAGAAAGGGAGGATGAAAAAGCGGGGCCATCACAAGGGGAGGAGGAAGAGCTCATAAACGAGACAGAAACCACCAGATCCCTATCCTTGAGTGAGCTGCGAGATATCCGAAAAGATTTCAGCCGTCGTCCAGGTGAGCTCATTGTCACCTGGCTACTCCGATGCTGGGATAATGGGGCCAACAGCCTGGAACTGGAGGGTAAGGAAGCCAAGCAACTAGGATCCCTTTCTAGGGAAGGGGGCATTGACAAAGCAATTGGAAAAGGGACACAAATCCTCAGCCTCTGGAGGCATCTACTGTCAGCCATGAAGGAAAGTCCCTTCAAGGAAGATGTCATATGTCGCCCAGGTAAATGGACCACTGTGGAGAAAGGCATCCAGTACCTGAGGGAATTGGCTGTCCTGGAAGTGATTTATAGTGACCTGGACAATGACCAGCTGCCCAAAGATCCAGATAGTGTCCAGTGCACACGACCCATGTGGCGGAAGTTGTTACGGAGCGCACCAACATCATTTGCAAACACATGGGCAATGATGAGCTGGGAAACTGGACGGGGACCAACAGTGGATGAAATGGCTGGCCAGCTCCGCGAATATGAAGAAAGTATCTCTTCCCCCTTTGTTTCGGCTGTGGAGAAACTGTCCCAGAAGTTTGAACGACTCGAAAAGCGTATGCCCTACTCCCCTCCTGTACAGACCAGTATCTCAGCCATCAGAAGTAAGCGCCCTTCTGCTCAAGAAAAATAATATCGAGGGTACACACCACGGGGCACTCTATGGTTTTACCTGCGTGACCATGGAGAGGACATGAGGAAATGGGACGGAAAACCTACCTCGGTCCTAGAGTCACGGGTACGTGAGTTGCAAAGAAAAACAAACACAAAAGGGGGCTCTTCCAAGAAACTTGATGCTCCAATTTCCAGAGACTGGGACAACTGTAGTTTTTTCAGACAAAATAGAAGGGCTGATCTTAATTCTGATTGTGATGAAGGAACTTCTGACTCATATACACAAACCATGAGCAACAGTGACCAGGATTAGAGGGGCCCTGCCTCCAGCCAGGTGGAGGAAAGGGACAACAGGGTTTACTGGACCGTGTGGATTCGATGGCCTGGCACGTCAGACCCACAGAAGTATAGAGCTTTAGTAGACACCGGTGCACAGTGTACTCTAATGCCATCAAGCCATATAGGGGCAGAATCCATTTGTATTTCTGGAGTGACAGGGGGATCTCAAGAGCTGACTGTATTGGAGGCCGAAGTGAGCCTAACCGGGAATGAGTGGCAAAAGCACTGCATTGTGACTGGGCCAGATGCTCCGTGCATCCTGGGCATAGACTACCTCAGGAGAGGGTATTTCAAGGACCCAAAAGGGTACCGGTGGGCTTTTGGTATAGCTGCCTTGGAGGCAGAAGAAATTAAGCAGCTGTCGACCTTGCCTGGTCTCTCAAAGGACCCTTCTGTTGTGGGGTTGCTGAGTGTTGAAGAACAACAAGTGCCGATTGCCACCACAACAGTCCACAGGCGACAATATCGCACCAATCGAGACTCCCTGATTCCCATCCATAAGCTGATTCGTCGACTGGAGAGCCAAGGAGTGATCAGCAAGACTCGATCACCCTTTAACAGTCCCATATGGCCAGTGAGAAAGTCTGATGGAGAGTGGAGACTGACAGTAGACTATCGTGGCCTGAATGAAGTTACGCCACCACTGAGTGCTGCTGTGCCAGACATGCTAGAACTTCAATACGAACTGGAGTCAAAGGCAGCCAAGTGGTATGCCACAATTGATATTGCAAATGCTTTCTTTTCAATCCCTTTGGCAGCAGAGTGCAGGCCACAGTTTGCTTTCACTTGGAGGGGCATCCAGTACACCTGGAATCGACTGCCCCAGGGGTGGAAACACAGCCCTACCATTTGCCATGGACTGATCCAGACAGCACTGGAACAGGGTAAGGCTCCAGAACATCTGCAATATATTGATGACATCATTGTGTGGGGCAATACAGCAGAAGAAGTTTTTGAGAAAGGCAAGAAAATAGTCCAAATTCTTCTGAAAGCCGGTTTCGCTATAAAACAAAGTAAAGTCAAAGGACCTGCACAGGAGATCCAGTTTTTAGGAATCAAATGGCAAGATGGACATCGTCAGATTCCAATGGATGTGATCAACAAAATAACAGCCATGTCTCCACCAACTAGCAAAAAGGAAACACAAGCTTTCTTGGGCATTGTGGGTTTTTGGAGAATGCATATTCCAAATTATAGCCAGATTGTAAGCCCTCTCTACCAAGTGACCCGGAAGAAGAACGATTTCAAATGGGGCCCTGAACAACGACAAGCCTTTGAACAAATTAAACGGGAGATAGTGCATGCAGTAGCCCTTGGACCAGTCCGGGCAGGGCAAGATGTAAAGAATGTGCTCTACACCGCAGCCGGGGAGAATGGCCCTACCTGGAGCCTCTGGCAGAAAGCACCAGGGGAGACTCGAGGCTGACCCCTAGGCTTTTGGAGTTGGGGATACAGAGGATCTGAAGCCAACTATACTCCAACTGAAAAAGAGATATTGGCAGCATCTGAAGGGGTTCGAGCTGCTTCAGAAGTGATTGGTACTGAAGCACAGCTCCTCCTGGCACCCCGACTGCCGGTGCTGGGCTGGATGTTCAAAGGGAAGGTCCCCTCTACACATCATGCAACTGATGCTACGTGGAGTAAGTGGGTCGCACTGATTACACAACGGGCTCGAATAGGAAACCTCAGTCGCCCAGGAATCTTGGAAGTGATCATGGACTGGCCAGAAGGCAAAGATTTTGGAATATCGCCAGAGGAAGAGGTGGTGCGTGCTGAAGAAGCCCCATTATATAATAAACTGCCAGAAAATGAGAAGCAATATGCCCTGTTCACTGATGGATCCTGTCGTCTTGTGGGAAAGCATCGGAGATGGAAGGCTGCTGTATGGACTCCTACAAGACAAGTTGCAGAGACTGCTGAAGGAGAAGGTGAATCAAGTCAGTTTGCAGAGGTGAAAGCCATCCAGCTGGCTTTAGATATTGCTGAAAGAGAAAAATGGCCAGTGCTCTATCTCTATACTGACTCATGGATGGTGGCAAATGCCCTGTGGGGGTGGTTGCAGCAATGGAAACAGAACAACTGGCAGCGCAGGGGCAAACCCATCTGGGCAGCCACATTGTGGCAAGATATCGCTGCCCGGGTAGAGAACCTGGTTGTAAAGGTACGTCATGTACATGCTCATGTACCCAAGAGTCAGGCCTCAGAAGAACATCAAAACAACCAGCAGGCAGATCAGGCTGCTAAGATTGAAGTGGCTCGGGTAGATCTGGACTGGCAACATGAGGGTGAATTGTTTCTAGCTCGATGGGCCCATGATACCTCAGGTCATCAAGGAAGAGATGCAACATACAGATGGGCTCGTGATCGAGGGGTGGACTTAACTATGGACGCTATTGCACAGGTTATCCATGAATGTGAAACATGTGCTGCGATCAAACAAGCCAAGCAGTTAAAGCCTCTCTGGTATGGAGGACGGTGGCTGAAATACAAATATGGAGAGGCTTGGCAGATTGATTATATCACACTCCCACAAACCCCCCATGGCAAGCGCTATGTGCTCACCATGGTGGAAGCGACCACCGGATGGTTGGAAACATATCCCGTGCCTCATGCCACTGCCCGGAACACTATCCTAGGCCTTGAAAAACAAGTCCTGTGGCGACATGGCACTCCAGAAAGAATTGAGTCAGACAACGGAACTCACTTCCGAAACAGCCTCATAGACAAATGGGCCAAAGAGCATGGCATTGAGTGGGTCTATCACATCCCCTATCATGCACCAGCCTCTGGGAAAATTGAACGATACAATGGACTGTTAAAGACTACACTGAAAGCAATGGGTGGAGGAACATTCAAACATTGGGATACACATTTAGCAAAAGCTACCTGGTTAGTCAACACTAGAGGATCTGCCAACCGAGCTGGCCCTGCCCAATCAAACCTCTTACGTACTGTAGAAGGGGATAAAGTCCCTGTAGTGCATGTAAAAAATATGCTGGGGAAGACAGTCTGGGTTACTCCTGCCTCAGGTAAAGGCAAACCCATCCGTGGGATTGCTTTTGCTCAAGGACCTGGCTCTACTTGGTGGGTGATGCGGAAGGACGGGGAAGTCCGATGTGTACCTCAAAAGGATTTGATTTTGGGTGAAAATAGCCAATGAACTGAATTGTATAATGTTAATTGCTGTGTAATATAGTATGTCTTTATTTTTACTATTGCTGTATGTCATATCAATGGTATAGTAGTAAGGATCACCCAGATTAAGAAGAATGAATTTTGAAGAAACTAAGGAAGTACAGCAGATGGAACCAGAACTGACTTCAGCAAGCAACAACCCAACACCAGACCCCATCTCTCCTGCCCTGAAAGACTGTTACGACAGATGGAGCCCAAAACTGTGGACTAAATGAACCCAATGGACATTTCAGAGGGATGGTCCATAGGCTAAGGGAATGATATCTGTGTATGTACCAAAAAGATGAGAAAATGGTGGTGATTAATTGGAATGTATTGTAAGGGTAGGACCTAAGCATGATGTAAATGGTATAGAATAAGGGGTGGAATGTCCTGGTTTCGGCTGGGATAGAGTTAATTTTCTTCACAGAAGCTAGCATAGTGCTGTGCTTTGGATTTAGTACTAGAAGAATGTTGATAACACGCTGATGTTTTTAGTTGTTGCCAAGCAGTGCTCAGACTGCTCAAGGACTTTTTGAGCTTCTCCTGCTTGGCCAGGTACATAACAAGCTGGGAGTACAGCACAGCTAGGACCCAAACTGTCCAAAGAGCTATTCCATACCATAGAACGTCATGCTCGGGGGGGTTGGTGGGTCGGTCGGTCGCTGCTCGGGTACTGATCGTTGCTCGATATTTTCTCTTATTAAACTGTCTTTATCTCAGCCCTCGGCTCTAACCTTTTTTCCCCTTCCCGATTCTCTCCCCCATCCCACTGAGGGAGGGGGGGGGGAGTGAGCGAGCGGCTGCGTGGTGCTTAGTTGCCAGCCGGGTTAAACCATGACATCCGACTTCGATGTTCCCTTTCCTGCTTCTCACTCTTTTTTTTCCCTTCTCTTCTGCTTGTGTGATGTTTTCTGCCCTTTCACACATAAATATTCCCTGAGGTTCCCCACCCATGGCTGATGGGCTCAGCTGTCCCCTGTGGTGGGTCTGTTGCAGAGATGGCTGGAACCAGCTGTGTCCAGTATGGGGCAGCTCCTGTCATCTTCCCACAGAAGCCACCCCTGCAGTCCCCCTGCTGCCAAACCTTGTCACCTACACCAATACACTTGGTAAAAGACTCAGAAAATATTTTTAACACAGTTCTTAATACAGCTCTTTTTAAATCTTGGAATTTGTAGATTTTATTGTCCAGTGTCGTGGTTTAACCCGGCTGGCAACTAAGCACCACGCAGCCGCTTGCTCACTCCCCCCCCCCCTCAGTGGGATGGGGGAGAGAATCGGGAAGGGGAAAAAAGGTTAGAGCCAAGGGCTGAGATAAAGACAGTTTAATAAGAGAAAATAATAATAATAGTAATAATGAGAATGATAACAAAATATACAGAATATACAAAACGAATGATGCACAATGCAATTGCTCACCACCCGCCGACCGATGCCCAGCCCGTCCCGAGCAGCGATCAGTACCCAAGCAGCGACCGACCGACCCACCAACCCCCCCGAGCATGACGTTCTATGGTATGGAATAGCTCTTTGGACAGTTTGGGTCCTAGCTGTGCTGTACTCCCAGCTTGTTATGCACCTGGCCGAGCAGGAGAAGCTCAAAAAGTCCTTGAGCAGTCTGAGCACTGCTTGGCAACAACTAAAAACATCAGCGTGTTATCAACATTCCTCTAGTACTAAATCCAAAGCACAGCACTATGCTAGCTTCTGTGAAGAAAATTAACTCTATCCCAGCTGAAACCAGGACATCCAGGAACATAATTTGCTCACCCACATTTGCATAAGACTACATATGTAACAAAAAAGCCCAGAAAGAAATGAAAGCTCATGGAAATTATACCTGGACTTTAAGCTTCTCTTATTATCATTAATGTTTTTGACTACAGGCACACTTGGTAAAGAGGTGACACATTCAGCGAGCTAAGCCTTAACTTTGACAATGATTACTTCAGTGTCAAAGAAACAGTGGCAGATGCCCAAACCTCTTTTGCAGGTTTTTCTGAGTTTTCAATGGATGAGACTGTCTACTTGGAAAAGAGAAGCTGGGTTATTCCCAGATTGTTCAGGACATGTTTATACAGCTCATTTTCAAATTAGCTTTCACCAGAAACATTCCTACTTACCTATGACACAGCTTAAATTTCCTTTCCTCAGAAAAAAGGAATCAATAACAATGGTTCTTCTCTTCTCCAAGGGTGACTGTTTGGCCTGGTTACTATCCAAAATCACCTTAAACAGGAGACACTCATTAAAATGAACAGTTTAGAGGTAATTTCTAGTGTACTTCTTCACAGTTCTGCCACCAGCTTTGTTTCCTGATTTCTAAATTTATATGGGTAGCACTAAGGTGCACAGAGGCATCATATGGGAAGAGGAAGGCTTGGCAAAACTAAATTTTACCTTTTTATCTAGGTACTATGGAATTATCCGTTATTCCTCTGTACTGTCCTGATGAATTACAAGTTTCCCTATGGGGTATTTTATAATTGTGATATAATATAGATCAAAGATTTTTTTGTAACATATCAAATCACTAGTAAATGGTAATTAAGCATCAAGAACCTAATTTATTTCTTCTAATGTCAAATAAAAAAAAAATCCAGTTATTTCAGTAAGAATAGAAAACCCAAATCTGTTAATCAGGCTCAACTAATCTTTTAATGACTTTTCATACAATAAATTCTAGATTCAGAGTAATTCATAAAATCTGATACCTATTTCAGATTTATTCCCTTTGTTTAAACTATTAACAGAACAATCCCTTTTATTGCAGTCTCATGAATCCCACTTTAATGTTCACTGAATCAAACAGAAAGGTGTCCTATCCTGATGCACTATGACCCTCAACTTCTGGGATACCACCATGACATATGACCACTCTAATCACAAATTAATTTTCTGTTATATTTGATATAGCTAAGGGAAACAAATCTGGTTTACAGTTAAGATTCAAGGATATTTTCATTTCACCATTCTCCTATTAAAATAGGAGATTTGCACTCATAACTTCAAAACTTATAGAATAAAATATACAGGCTAAAACACTCCCTAGAAAACCCAAACAAAATTATCTACAAAAGTATCAACAAATCCACAAACAGGAAATTAAAAAGAAAGAATATTACACGGTTTGTCTTATATAAGCTTAGCAAGAATCCAGCAGGATAGCTCAAGTTACTTGTAGGCATCTGCAATTTCATAAGGTTGTAAAAGATGAACTTTTCATTTTCAAAATAATGATTTTGTATCTATTTTATTCTCTTAAAGTGTCTACTTTTGATTAAACTAAGACAATAGAAACAGATTGAGTTTCTCTCACACTACAGTGTGAGTACAACATTTGAATTTGCCCATAACGCAGAAAAGAGTTAGAGCCATCGAGAGGTTATTAACATAAATTGCAATTATGAAACTGATTGTCATCATTTACAACTCTTTTCAAATTACTTGACAGATTATCATGGAAAAAATTATGCTAATTTATTGATGTTTATGCAAATTGTTTTACTTTAAGACTGAAATAAGACTATGGATCCAATACCCTTCGACATTTACAGTGAAAAGCAAAGGATATGCATTTCACTTAAATTTATGTGAATTAATCATGGTAAAAACAAAATAATCTTATTTCTGAAATTGCTTTGATTGGAAGATGTTCCTGAGTCATACAAACCGAGAAATTAATCTAGCAAAGTATTATGTAGACTGTGAGAGAGTTCACTTTGGATGTGATCATGGACACATTTTGACTTAAGATCAGGAACTGTTCAGAATGCATAAAAATGAAGTAGTTAATGAGGGGAAATTGGAGAAGGATGTTATGCTGTACTTCTTAACTGCATTTTTTTAAGTCTTCTGATTGCTTGTAAATTTTGATTTAAAGTGCTTTACGTAATCATGTAAATACTCAGCAGGCTTTACCCAAGCCAAGTTACTTCTCCAGCTGCTTTGCAGATTTAGACAGGAAGACACATCAGACTGCATTTGAGATTTGACCATCAGCTTTTTCGCAAATTGAAAGTTTGCTCATTAACAACTTTTTTGTCTGAAATCATGAAGAAAAAAAGTAAAAACCTGTTGATTTATAAACTTTCAAATTGCAATCATAGAGAAAAAAGGACAAATATGTCCAATGGGCCAATGAGCAACATCTACAGAAGATGTTTCCACCAGCACGAGCTCATTAACTTAACTCTGATCTCACTATTAAACAGAAACACACTTGCTCTTTTATAGGTTTAGCTACTTCATAATCTCAAAAAGACCATTATTCTTTCAACATCCAAAAGAATAAAAAGGTGAGTAGCCCCAGTAAAACAGAATGACATGTTGCCTCTTCACACTGGTGAGGAATGAGAATCAATGAGACTATTCCAAGATATGTGTCATTTCTGTACCCTCCCATCGAGATAAACCACAAAGTAAAGAGAATTTATGCATGTCTCCATGGAACAGCTGAAGTTTCTTTATTCTTCATCTCTTTACATCCTCATCAAGAAAAGGTGGTGTTACTCTATGGTTAACCATCCCTGCGTCCAAAGAAATAGGCCAGGTCTCCATTTGGAGCTATTTAGCTGTACTTTTTAATCTTTTAAAGGATGTGTGGTTTAGCTTAGTGATTCCTCTCTATCACTGCCCAAGAATTATCTCTTGCTGGCAACTGCCTCAGTAGAGATAGGGCAGTTCAGGGTATTCAACTATTAAATTTGCAATGAAATATTTAAGAATTCGGAAGTACACAACCCTCCTCCCCCCAAGACAATAACAGACAATCGAGGGGGTTTTTTTCTTGTTATATGAAACAGGTGCAACAAAAAAATTGAAACAAAAATTGAAAGCTTGTAACTTTGTAAGCCAAAAATATAAAAAATAATAATCTGTGGAAGAACTATCTTGGCCTTTCATATTAAATTTAATTTCAAAATTTTGCTTGTAGTTATTACAGGAAAAGAGCATCTGAAGACTAAAGTCAATTAGCTTTTATTTTGATTTGTCTGTCACCTCTTATTATTCATTATGGTATACTTAGATGTCTCATCTATATTCTGAATCCTAATTTCTCCGTATCAAAAGACTGAATATCAAAAAAGGTAGTGAAAGAAATGAACCTGAGGACCCCAGAATATTGTAGAGACCTGGAATTCCTTCAGGTCCGAGATACTAAAATTGTCAGCAATCTACACAGGGGAAATGATAGGAAAAAGAGGATAAAAAACCTTCTGAAAAAGGGCCTAACTGAATCAATTGTTCTCTCAGGAAGGATTTATATGTAGGCAGAAAAAAAACCCCAACCAACCTGATTAGCAAGGAAAATTACACGTTAGGAATCAAGAAATAGAAAGGTAAGAGGCAAATGAGTCAGACCTGGGAAAAGAATATTAAAACAAATAGCTTAAGATTCTTCAGGTATACAGAAGAACAAAAAACATTAAAAAGTAAGATTACTATGAAGAAGGTTCTGGGTAGAGATTAAAGATAAACTTAATGTGGCTCAAAATCAAATTAATATATAATGATTTTCACAATTAATCAGTTGTTGAGCTAAGGACAACAAGAAAAAAAACTTAAGGACAGTAGGAAAACAGAATCCACCACAATGAAACTGGAAGGAAAACTCAAACAGCTTTATGACCCCTTAATGGGGGGGCGACGAACAATGATCTCCCCCCACAAATTGTTCCATATCTGAAACACAAAATCATTACAGAATCATAGAATCATTTAGGTTGGAAAAGACCCTTAAGATCAGAGTCCAATTGTAAACCTAACACTGCAAGCATTCCTAAAAATTTTTTTAAGACAAGAGAGTCTTGGTTTTGTTTTTAATATCTAGTGAACAGTAACTGTAGCACATATTAAAAACAACTTAAAAAACCCCAAACATAATTCAGAAGTGAATTACTTGATCCAAGTATTCAGAACCTCCGATATAAGCTCAATAATGTGTAAGGCATTATAACAAAATTTTCTGTCAAGAGCAACTATGGATATGGAAGTTAAAGAAAATGGGAGTAGACATTAAAGGTCTTAGCAAAAATAACCTAGCAACTAAATTTCCTAAATAAGAGACATACAAGAAATCTCATCTAATTGGACTTCAGTGTGTATTTGGTACTGTCACATGGAAAACAAATAGAGTTGGACAAGACAGAAAGTAATAGCAATGGATGAGAAACTACTAAAGGACTGGTAACAACCACTAACCTTCAAAGAAAATACCATGACTGAGTGAGATTTTAAGAAGAGTTACCATTTTAAATAATGGAACCGATCAAATATATGATTTTCAACACCCCTTTTCAATAAACAGTTTGGACAGCACTACCTGTTTTAGAAGAGACTGGCATATCACCCAGAAGAAAGCCACAGGCTACCTCAATGATCAGAATAATAATGGCATGAAATTCAAGAAAAAAGAAATTAGAGAGGTTTACATGGATCTTGAGAGGAAATGAAAGTCATATCTTGCAAGAAAAGAATAACCGAAAATTTTTGCCCAGTAAAAGGAATGCTAAGAAGGCATATAACAACTCCATAAATATTTGATGATGGGGAATCTAAATACCAGACTGTGCTGGAGTGAGAGCAAATTTAGGAGCATGATCAAGACAGATTTTTTTCTGACTGTGAAATTTCAGGCAGAGAAGCAAGAACAAAAGTCACAAGTACTCTGAAATGGAGCTTCCCGCAGCACCCTGTGGTAACAAGGGTTGATGCAAGAGGTTTCTGTTATTGAAATATATCATAGTCTATCTACATACACCGAAATTCTTCCTTGAAACTAAGACTTAACTTGATTTATTTACCTAAGCTCATGCAGCTGGGGAAACTGGAGAGAGAGGAAATTATTTTTCAGTTCTTAATCCATTTTACTAGATTAGTATTCTGTCTTTTCTTTGATCTATGCTCTTTAGAAAAGCTAGATCTCTCTGGTGGTGGCATCTTCCCTGCTCAGTCAGATCCAGAAGACATACAAGTCTCCCAGAAATTGTGAAATGCCCAGTTAAGTTGCACATTTTCCTAATTGTGCTATCTGGGGTTTCTTTTTCCTCTGTTTATTCTTTTCTAGAGTTAATCTGCTCTTTTCTACTATCTGCCAAGCTTGATAGTTGCCTTTTGTCACAGACAAGCTCCTGACCTGCCCTTTTCCCTCTTTTGCTCTGCTCATAGATCCAACCAAGAGGAGCTGCAAGGCTCACAGAGGTGCAGTGAAACAGCTCCCCCAAATGGTACTATTTAGCACAGAGATCCCTACGGAAACAGTTTAAACTCCTTAAGATTCTTAAATGTTTTGGAAAAACTGACCTTCATAATATGTATGCACTTTTATTAGCAAGTTTTTACTGAAAACCTTCTTACTAAAATTCTGTTGACCAGCTATTGCAGTCTTGTGGATGCCCAGAGGTCTACAGTTCATACTTTGCTGCTCTCCAACATTTATCACAGCTGAGATTCAGAACTCTAAAGATATTTGGATAATTTTTGGACCCTGGAAG
The DNA here is from genome assembly GCA_034008185.1 of Gorsachius magnificus. Classification (NCBI taxonomy): domain Eukaryota; kingdom Metazoa; phylum Chordata; class Aves; order Pelecaniformes; family Ardeidae; genus Gorsachius; species Gorsachius magnificus. Next base: position 67,962,910 of record CM067082.1, read on the forward strand.
GCATGCAGATTTACCCACCCCACCATCACCATCACCACCCCCACCCCGGATGGAGAAACATTTGTGGCAGAGAAGGTGTCATTCTTTTGTTGTTAAAGCAGCAAACAAACAGATAACCAGAGGAAATACCAGGTGGTATGGAGGAGGACCACAGTACAAAAGGGAGTCTGTGGTACCTCAGAGTACCAGTAGCATGGACAAGACAGCAAAATGAAAGAGTATCTTGACCTGTCCAAGGAATGCGCTGGTTCAACCATAAATTTGTCAGCAACATGAAATTTTGTTGCTTTTATTTCATAAAGATACTTCATTTTGCCCTTCAAAGTCATCAGTAAGTTCCCACTTAGTAATGCTGATTCGTTAAAGGCCTAATTAGTTCCAAAAAATTTGACAGAATTTCTGGAGAAAATAAAAAAAAGGAAACTATTATCACATGTAATTCCTATGGTCATTGCCATGGGTTTTTAGCTCAAAACACTGCAAGTCAGACCCCCAAAACTCTTTGATGAGGTGTAAAATTGTCGATTGATCAATATCTATATTTATATATCCTTGTAGTTTTTGATTTGCTATCTGTTCTTTGAGCCTGGGGACATCATATTTTCCAGCTTTTCTTTCACCTAAAATGATTTTTTTTTAATTTTATTTTTATTTTTTGTAATAATAAAACTACACTTCTAGTCAGGGACTTCAGGGGCTGACACTTAAAAAAGACTAACAAGAGTCATGATAACATTCTGGCATTACTTCTTTCCTTCTCCCAGTGTTGGAACACTGAATAGTAACTCACTGAAAAAGTGGGTAAAATACTTCTTTACAAGAGAAGTTATCAGGATACAGGCTAAGATTATTAATTTATTCCTAAAAGGAGTTTTTAATATATTTTCAAAAGTAAAAACAACCTGTGATTTTTGTATTATTATTATTGTCAGACAATAGGTACCAATTGCTGCTTTAACAATTACAAAAAAATGCTAACAGCTATAAAACTCATTTGTTTCAATGTTTCATATTTGCAAAATGTGCTAGCAGGTATATTTTATTTGAACATCAAAAGAGGCCTTATTTAAAATTACCTGTTTGGAGATATCTCCAGCTATTTTGTAGCAAGTAGGCAATTAATGCAAAATACAAAAGGAAGTTTGAAACACACTGGATGGATATTGAAGGTCCTGTGCACATGTTAAAATAATGTATTAGAGGTACCTACAATGCTGAATGACCCTGTCTAAAACACAGTCATCTTTACCCCTGTTTAATATTAGTGGGCTTTGAAATTATTTCATGCAGACACTTTGCAGAATCAGGTCATGTATTCATCAGATTTTTGAATGTCACTGGCTGCATTAGACATGTTTGATAACATTGTGGTTCACATCCAGCAAATACGCCAGCAGTAGAAAAAATTGTCCTTTCTAAAAGACCCTGGAAACGCAAACACTAAACGGCAAATATCCACCGTGTGTCATTTCTCCTCTAAGCTGGCAGCACTTTGCATTTTCAGGAAGGTTATTTTTCCCAGTAGTTCCATCCTGACCAAATGGTGGTGGCAAACAAACAATCAGCCAGTATCATCAGAAGGAAAGGCTGGCAATAATTTTAACTGTTTCTTCCCTAAGGAGTAGAGACTAAATGAGGAAATGACCAAAACAACTGAAAGCCATATTCATCAGTGTCAGTGCTGAACAAAGGATTGTCTTGTGTTTCATAACAGATATTATTAACTCACTGGAAAGGAACAATATTAAGTGTAGTACAGGCTGCTCAGCTTTAATGCCTTTGTAAATATGCAATCTGCTCTCTGTGCATCAGTCACGGACACCCAGCTGTCTTTGGTAATAAGAATATAGTGAATTAGTCTTACTATAATGAGAATGTGTGTACGACTTCAAAGGGAAAAATTAATAATAAAAACAAAAGGATGAAAACATCAAGTATTAAGAAGTTAATGAAATCATACTCACAAAAAGCCTGCACCTTCAGGAAGAGAATTTCAGTACAATAAAGTTTGACATGAGCTGTTAAGGCAAGCAAAGCTATTGCCAATTACATGCTGCCTTTTCAGGTCATTCCAAGACAACACAGCGACTGCAAGCACATGACAAGATTGTAACAAAAATGATAATAGTAAAGAAAAAGGGCATTTGCTTTAGTACCTAAGTAAACAAACTTGAGGTTTTTTAAAATGAGGTCTTCCTCATAGGTTTTGAACACTTTTAAACCTAACCCTGTGTTTTGAAAATCTGCTCAACATCACAGAAAAAAAAAGCTAAACTAGAAAAATAGATCTGTTCCTCTATAGTTTTGGCAACATGCAGTCAGTATTCTACATAAACAAGTCATACATTCTCTGTTCTGCTTCTGAGTATCTCAGCTGTGTCTGATTAATTCACACATCTTTTCTCCTACATTTAAACATTTTTGTATCACTGCTAAAATACAGCATTTCCCAGACAGAATGCTTTTCTACACCTTGCTTAAAAATACATCAGAACCCTGTCACTTAGGATTTTTTTTTCTCCCAGTGCCAAAGGACAGTAACGTTTTGTGACCTTATCCACTTAAGGAGTCATATCTAATATTGCCTTTCCTCTTGGCATGTGGAGACCTGGCTCATACCCTTTGCCTTGTGACTCAAGGTTGTGCAACCACGTGAACTGTTTTCAGGCTATCATCGGAAGCAGCAACTACAGAGCTATAGCAAAACAGCGCTGGCTCAAAAGAAGCATTAGCCCTAAGCTAGGATGTTTGCAGCTTGGACGTACAAGAACTGGTGGAAGGCAGGTGCTAGGCTTATCTGCCAGCACTCCGTAGATACCGGACTGGGCCAGGCAGCTTGGGCCTTTTCACTCCTGCCCTACGAGGTGCATACTTTTCTAGAGCCCACCCTACACCCAAAAAGCCACATCAATCAGCTGGGTTGCCTGAGGGCATGATGACTTTGACTGAAATCCCTTTAGAAATATTGTTTTGGGACGGAACCCTAAGGAAAGCATATGAGAGAATGCAGCTCTGTAATATCTAGTTCACTGAACAGAAAAAAACTCATAGTTCCTGAAAGAGATAAATTTCATACCGATAATTTGAGAGCAGTTCCTAAGGAACCAAAGGAGATGACTGAAGAAAATCTCAAGATCTGGTTTCCAAGCATGGAATTTGGAATTTTCTCTTCTTGCGCATCTGAGCTATATGTATTTCTGAATAATATAACTCTCATGTTTATTGATTATAATCCACTATCCCCTTTCTGTTTTAATAAGTAGTATCCAAAGTGTTATGGATTGTTTATAGAGATCTTGTTATTTTAATTCATTTTTAATTCTTTAAGTAACTGAACTGAATTTATCTGCTTTATCAAAGGTTTCTAGAAACCGCTCCCTGTAGAAAAGACCCATCACTGTCAGAAAAATCTCGTAATGCCTCTTCCTCCTTGTAGCAGAGGGAGTTAGCCAGGAGCAATGGAGAGCAGATATACGCAACACTTTATTAAGAGTCTTTCATAAAAACAGTAAAAGATACAGTGTCCCAGTTGAATTTGGTGAATTTGTGAACATTAGTAATTTTATTTGGTTTTGATTATTTTTTTTTTAGAGAAACACAGTAAAATGCTACACACCCCAAACCTGTTTTCTGTCAGTATAATGTAAGGAGAAGAAACAATTACACAATGAGTAATTCCATTTGAATTGCAGGCTTGATGGTAGATCTCTTCCCATTTGAAAATATGAAAAAGTAAATGAACAATATAAGGGGTTACCTAAGATACCTTTAATTTCACTTGAAAGCTAGGTGATCAGGTGTTTGAAGATCAGGTGTTTAGTGTGTTCATCTACATCTGTTTTACAGTTTGTTCATTTGGGATACAAAGAGAAATTGAAGATTCAGTTTATATTAATATCCATCTCTGTTTCACTTTTTCACACACAAAAAAAGGCTACTGATATCTATGATAATCTTTGAAATTGTTCATAAAAGTGTTCTCTACTGGTTGTGCTTTGAAATTCTATTCGTGAACTCTCAATCTTTTAAATATGCCCTGTAATACTATGTTGATCTCTGTGAACTCACACAAAATTGACAATTTGACAAATGTCAGTGCTACATAACCTGAAAACCCTGTTCAAGTTCTGTAGCATGCAGCGACCCAAAAGATGACATTTTATCATCCTCCGTGTTTATTTTCTCTCTGTCAGGTTGATGCAATTATTTTTTTTTTTGTTTGTGAAATATGAAAATCTGTTTTGGATAACGTACTATCCTATCAACTTCTTAGCCTAATGTCATTGTTTTGGATGCCAGTTTCAAAGAATGTAGTTGGGAAAGCAGAACAACATCAAAGAAACCTTTTTTAATGATAGTTGATATGAAATTTCTTAAGATAATTAAATTTTTTGAAGACTAAAATGCCCCCTTTTATTCCATTTCTCTAAGAGAAGGTATGAACCCTGCTTTAGGACTCAGAGTGAAGCTCTGAGTGCAGCAGAGTGCTCTTTCATGCTAGTTTAGTAGTGGTTTCTGGTAGAGACAACGAATGTCTTTTATTCCCATGGAAGTCAATGAGGCTAGAAGGGGTGTCTGTGCTTCCTGGCATCAGGACCTTGCTCAGACTATCAGATGTTAACAGTTAGGTGAGGTAACACAGAGAAATGAAATAGAAATGAAGCAGTGAACTTAACAATTATTGCCGGCACCTGGGGCAGTGCTGTTAGTATAAAAATCAAACAGGAGTAGCAGGGGGCACCTATGCTCTCACAGCTGAAAATCTGTGGTACCTGATATCTCCTGGGAGACAAAGCATCCGCATCATAAATCAGGATGGAAAGATTAAAAGTAAAGCAATATGCTGTTTCAATACCTTACCACATGGGAGTGTTGCCTTAACCTTCTGCAAAGCGTAACTTGTTTCAAATGTTGTGAGTTATAGCTGCCTAGATACCACATGCCCAGTCAGAGAGGTTAATTAAAAACTTTTTGTGTCTCTGGAGCCTCAGTAACTTGCTTTTCAGATGAAAGATGAAAATCATACATATTGGGCTACTGCACTGTTAAATCAGGTATTGAAAAATATCTCTGGGAAGTTCAGCATTTGTAGCAGGGCACTCAAACCTAGCCCAGTTTCTCTCTTCATCCCCCTTCCCCTCCCCCCCCACCCCCACCAAAGGGCTTCAGTCTGATACTGAACAGAAGAGACATAGAGATCAAATTTAACATTCTCCTCTCACTCACTAAGAGTGCATTGCTCACTGCTGGAACAGGTATTGAAGAGTAAAAGTTCATGAGGGTATTTTAGGAAGAACAATGACAACTATGTGGACCAATTCAGAGAAATAGTTATTCATAGTCATGACTAATGACCTAGAAATGTGGAAATCCTATGGTCCTAGAAATCTGGTCCACTTGCATGTAGACCCTTAGGTCTGTGAACTGAATCTGACCTCACAGATCTAGAGCCTCATTGAAGCCCTAAAAAAATGGGGTCTAGATCTACATTGAAGCCCACTATCTAAGATAATTCCATTATATAAAGTGTTTGTTCCTTCACATTATTTTGTAAATGCATCATGAAGGTCTTGGAGGATAATGGTCCTTTGTCATCTACTAAACAACATCACTGGGCTCTTCTTTAACATAACACTCCATATTCTAGCTAAATCTGTGCTTCATTGAATTCAGTGCTGTCAACCTAAATAAGGTCAAACTTCTATTCATGATTTTTAACACCCTCTGCATCTAATAAGGCTTAACAAGAATGCAAATTGAGCAAGGTATTAAGTCTATTTTAGAAGTTAAATGATTCAGCCTGTTTCAAACTTGGGTAAACCATACCTCTCTTCAGAGAATAAAACAGTCTTCACCACTCAAATTTTCCATATTTTTTTCAATTGTCCACTAAATATGTACCAGAAAAATACAAATTTTAATTTTACTCTTTGTGTGGAAGAAAAGCAAGAAAAATAATTAAAAAAAAGGATAAGAGCAGTTACAATATTAGTCTCTGAGAAAAACAGTAGAGTTTGTCAGACATACAGACATACTATTGCTATTGCAACTACTTGTGCCAGGAGGAGATGAATCCCTTTGTAAAAACTAAACCAACTAAAATAGATATAGTTTTTGTATATATTTTTCATGAATGTAGAGGGAACCAATTTGTCCTAATTCATATATTAATTAGATGTGTTTTATTCAGATGTATTTAGATTAGTTATCTGAATTATGTTAATTATTCTCCTTCCACAGGAGGGAATCTTCTAATGTTGTACTATACAGTTGATGCTTCCAAGATACATTACTCCTTATTTAAAATGAATAAATCTAAAACTGTAAAGGGTGAAGGTAAAACTACATTTCTCTTTAATGTGATACTGAAATTATTTCATAAATTGTTTTAGGTTTTAATTAATTTCCTTTTTTTAACACACTTAACAATATTAACAATTATTCACAATCTTTCCCTTCTGTATTATCAAGTACTGGACAAGTAATCAAAATTGTATACAATATGCTACTTCAGGTGAAGCAGATATATTATTTATTGTTTGCTCTAACAGCCCCAGGCTGTGGTTTGACATTTCAAAATGCTTAGGCGCAGTAGTGACATGGGATATTTCTATTCATTCCTGCACTGTGACTGATCTAAAAATAAATTAATCCATTCAACATACAAACATTCCTTAGTGATTAAAACTTTTTAAAAATAACAGCCTTATTCTTTAACAAGCCATTTCTAGATGAGGATCAAAATAAAAAAGCAGAGTTGCAGGCTGCGCTGGCACACGTGGCATGCCCTACTCCAGGACGGGCAGCAATCACTGTTCATCATAGGTGTGCTGTCCATAAACACACATCCACGTAAGAGATATATACAGTCCACTTGAGACAACATATATACAGCAAGATGGAAGAGGAGAAGGAAAGAGTGAGGCAATATTGATCATTTTCATGAGCAGAGATCATACTCAGGCTGGCGTTGCACTAATACGAATTCTTATATAGTTTTTGGTTTTTTTCATCATGACAAAGGAAATAGGATTGGGAGGGGGGATATCAATGTTTTATGGATGTTTGAGATGCAAATAGCAGGTTGGTGCTGTAGTTTCCAGTGATAAAGTAGCGGGTGGCATAATGGGAAAAAGATCCTCACAGGGAAGGAAGATGAGTTCATGTTTGTGAGCAAGATCCTCCTGAGATTTGCAGCAGAGGGAGAGGAGACCATGTACAAAGCCATTCGGAAATGTCAAGGGGGTCAGGATAAAGTTGTAACATGGCAGGAACCACAAAAGTCACTCTAAAACAGACAGACCAAAGAAAGCAAGGTATGGAGGGCAACTAGGAGAGGCCTCCCAAAGACTGGGCAATAAAGGAAATGCAGCTCGTTTGTCCATAACAGTTGCATTGAATACTGATTCTGGGCCTCAGCTAAATAGATATCATTAGCGACTGTGACTATTTTTTTTAAAAAAGCCTTCAGATTAGTCACAAAGGAGATTTTCTTCAGGACCTATAACTAGATGCCTGTTATCATTTTTCCTGGGTCAGATATTGCCACTTTATATTCTGTTGTTATTTTCAAATTTTGAAAGTACGTAGGTGAACAGCTAATTAACTGCAGAGATAACAGGCAATTAGCAAATCCAGTGCACCATATTTACTACACTTATGTAATAGATTTAACATCAAATTCACGGTGACTTCAATTCACACGCCATTCAGGCACCACTGAGTTCCTGTGCATTTTTGCAGCGGTTGGGCTCACTGCTCACATTGTGTCCGGGCCTTCCTGGACTATGAGGACATCGCTGTCTCTTAGATTAATACTCCATTTCCCAGGGCCATCTTTCTGTAAAAACACCCTTTGTATTTCAAATATTTCTGCAAACTCTGTTAATGCAGGTGTCTCAAGTTAAGTCTTTGAAACAATTTCTTATAATAATATGGTTGGGAATTTACAGAGACAAGTTCCTACTTGCTGAACTTGCACTGCACAAGCTTTCAGAATAGACTTTTGTTCTCATATTTTTGGGCCTCTTGGGTCCTGTACAGTGCTTAGATACTACAGTGAATGGTATTGTGCAGGTGTCTATGCGAGCTTTTTTTTTTTTTTGAAAAAAAAACCCCAAGTTTTGGAACACATCGGTGACTACACAGATTCCAAAACAGTTTAAATGCCAATGACAGAATTTCTAAAACATGGACTTTCCTCAGTGAACCTTCTCTATGAAATACAGGAGACTGCCCAGTGCTGGGTATTTCGTACCACTGCATACTTGTGCAATCTCCAGCAGAGGTTCTGTAATTCTGGTTAGTTGTTTGAGTATGAGAAAGTTAGGTTTTCTGGCAGTCCAGAGAAAACCTCCACCTAGTTAACATGAAGTCCTTATAAAATTCAAGAAAAATAATAATCTATTCAAGTGTCTTTAGCTATAAATAACAGTATGTTTTCCATTTCAATCCAAACACTTGCAGTAGCTGTACCTAAAAAAATGTTTTGGAAAATACATAAATAGGAAAAATTCATCAGTGAAACTACTTAAAGTGACTTTTATCTTGGCTTATTTGTTTTTGGCTGCAAAAAGCAGAATATTGGAATGGTTATAAGAAAAATCTTGACAACAATTTCAGATTATTATTACTTTACGACTGAATTTAAAGCAGGTATACAGGGGATGTTTGGTTTATAATTTTGTTTCCAGAATCTCAGGCATTGTATTTCATAATAGCATTTTATGCTGCATTAACAAAGTTTTATGCTGCGTTAACACCATTTTATAGCATAATGGAAAACAAATGGGTACAAAAGAGGTAAAATGGAAAATAAACTGTAAAATTTTTTTTCTAGCTGGTTCCTGTGCTGTACACTGATAATATTGCCAACAAAACACCAATGGCTTTTAAACTATCCTCCTCTTTAACTTCACGTTGAAATGAAGATTTACTGTATCATATATTTTCATATATTTGTAAAGAGACAGACTGGGATCCATATTTTGGAGCCAAGATTTTTCTAACATGAGCACTTGTAAATTAAATTTGGCTTGATTTTAAATACAAAGTATGATATATTACATAAGGCAATTGAGAATGCTAGTTGTCCTATCAAAGATTCAAAGAAGTGGAAGAAAGGAATAGATAACTATTTACAGCTAGACAAGGGGTTTTCACAAAGGAAAGGATTACCCTCTAGTGATTAAAATGAATCAGGTTTCCTGTTCTGCTTTCTGATGTTATTGACCTTTTCCTCAAAATTGGTGTGTTCTCAGCTGGAATCATGTATAGCTTTGGACATTTTTTTCAAGAAAAGTTCAGCGGAGAACTGGAAGAAGAATACTCAGAGGCTAGAAAAAACAGGCAAAATGGAAGGTATAAACAAATTGGGACTGCTTAGACTGGGAAAGAGACAGAGGAGAGCAAATACAAGTCTTCAAATACTAGAGACAAGAAAGGAGGAGAAAGGGAATCATCTGTTCTTCATGTTCATAGTAAATAGGGCAAAAATAAAATAGGGCAGCAAAGAAATTTAAACCAGACATACATACAAAAACCTACCAATAGCAAAATGAGTAAGAAACTGGATAGTTTACCTTTGAAAACACCAATTAAAAACATCTTAGGAACTTTAAGAACAGGTTCATGAAACATGCTGGGAATAAGTGTAGTTGCACTTTTCTATCATTAATTTGATTTTGCTTCCCATGGAGAATAAATAGAACTGGGCGCTGAACTTTGAACATTTTCCTCCTGCTAGGTTACCTTTCAACTAAACCAGTTCCTGCATTCAGCTCACTGTGCAACCATTCAAATACTCATGCCAGCCAAAAGGACAGGGTAGCAAAGGGACAGCAACTAACTGCTAGAAGCAGGGAACGTGTGTGATTGCTTCCTTTGGCAGATCTGCTTGTCATATGCAAGTGCAAGATATTTATAGAACTATGCCTTATTTCTTGTATTATACCACAGCCTATTTCAAGAAGAGCTTTTTTGTCCTAAGTTTGTCTGTTGTAATGAGATGGTCCTGAACAATGTCTGGAATTCCTAGGTAGGGTAGCAATTTGAATAACAAAAGAATAAAATACACTAGAGTTACTGAACCTATATACATCCCGATATGGCAACTGGTGACATGTTAGGATTTCTTTTTTTTTTTTTTTTTTTTTTTTTAATTCCACACATTCAGGAAACTTTACTGGTTTCACAGTACAAACAATGAATACAAATGCTATTTGTCAGATTTCTAACAAGAAAAGCACTAAATCTTGCGTATTTAGTGTTGTGGTACATAACAGCAGTCTTCCATCAAAGCTTACACAACTCCATCCAGGAAAACCTACCTATATTAAAAGCAAAGAATCATCTTGTATACCCATATCTATCAGGAGCCTTCAATAAGAACAATGTTTACTGAGGGCAAAATGCGTGACTGAGACGGATTTATGATATTTAATTACTTTTTTCCCCTCATGTTTCTAAAAAGGTTATTTCCAACATCCAATTCTCCTCTTGCAGCTCAACCATTTTACAGTGGCTAATGATTTTTTTTTAATAACAATAATTGATAAACTTTCTTTTCCTTTTAAACTTCTGCTCACAACACTAGAAAACCATCATAGTTTCACTGGCAAGGAATTGCTCATGCTGATGAAAGTAGTATTCTGCCAGAAATTGCATGCAGTGAATTGTAGGGCAACTGACAGAGTATCTGGTTGTTCTTTTATGTGGAGATCCTTCACACCCTTCCTTTCCTTTTTTAAATGTTGTTTACATAAAAAAACTCCATCAGTTACATGTAGGCTTAATTGCTGTGGGCTAGAAGACAGAAAATGCGTGCATGGATTTTCTGGTTTGTTTGTAGTAGAGCTCATCAGTTATGGATTTCAGTGCTCACCAGCAGTTGTCAAGGCTTCTGAATTTTTTTTCTTCAGCTACTTCATTGTTTGGCCTCTCCACATACCACTTTCCACAAGTCTTTTTCTAAATCTTTCCTCTTTTCTCACAAACCAATTCATCCTACTTAGTTATCAGCCTTCTTGTCATGGCTTTTAATGTCTTCTACACATCTGAATATTCACATTTTCTTTTGGTTTTATTTCTCTTGTGATGAGTGTCTTGGCTTGCTTTTCCATTTGGCTCCTTTACATGTCATTTAGTCAACTAACATGAATTCCACTCTTTCAGATTTTTACTCCACTGCCTTTCATGTAGGTGGGGGCAGTCTGTGGACTTTGAGGATTCCTCAAATAGATAAAGTCATTTTTTATATGCCAGAGGTATTTCATTTCAAGTATAAATTTCCAAAGGTGGTATTACCCAAATAGATGACCTACTGATAGTGAAACAGGTTAGTAAAAAAACCCCACAACTGGTTAGTATCTGAAAATACATGAGCATAAATAACAACAATCAGCTACCGTTGATTAAAAAAAAAAGAGCCATGGGAACATCTTTTAGGACTCTACATGAACCATTCATGTGCAAGATATTTAAAACTAAAGAGCTTTTCAAGTTTTCTGGGGCCTTTGTTTTCCAATTTTCAAATTCAGAGTAAGACTAGTAATGAGAAAGAACTAGAAGCAAAAAGGACAAAGAGCTGAAAAAGAAGAAACACAGTGTTCTAAGTCTCCAAAGACAATTTTGAAAATAGCAATATATGACAGCTTATAACTTACAGCCTGGTGAGAATTTTCCGTATTCTAAGCGTTATTAAAAGCATAATTTATTTCAACAGAAAAAAATGAAAATAAAAAGGCAAGAAATTAAACAGATTCAGAGGCAGGCATAAAAATGATTAGGGACATGAAAGAACTTCCATATGACAAAAATGAAAAGATCTGCACTGTAAATTTAGAAGACAAGACTTGATGAATGTATACAAAATAAATTATAGTATAGTGAAGATAAATTAGGCAGTCTCCTTCCGCATTTCTGCAGTGCAAGATCATAGGAATATTCAACAAAACCGAAACCCAGGAAAGTTAAAATGTATAAATGGAAATATTTTTGTGCTACATTAAGTTACTCTATGAATTATCATTAAATACTTCTAAGTCAAGAACTAAATAGGTTTCAAAAACCAGACCAAATACATCTATGAATGAACAAAGAATACCTACATTAAAAATAATTACAAATGTAGCAAACCATGAAGCAATTTGTCCTGCAGATTTCTAGATTGTACACCTCTCCTCTGATACTCCTCTTCCCCTTTTTCTCTTTATTTTACAATGAAAGTAGGAACACATCCTCTTATATCACATATATTAACTGAATTTCATGGTTTGCCAAGGAAGTACTGGATTAATATAGCTCAAATACATCAAAATACACATGCTATTGATAAAACTGACCTACTTCTAAAAAGAAAAATCGTTGTGATTTAAGGAGGTTCAGCATATTTAATAGGTGTAGGCTAACTCCTGTTAAAACCCCACTAGCAGGATGTGCACATGAGGCAGACTTTGGAAATTGCTGCCTTTATCTTTCAGAAAGACACACAGACCAACACTCCACAACGAAAACCAAACCCACAGGTATTTTCTTCCACTTTCTCCTCAGGTGGGTCTTAGATGGGAACCACACACCACACTCATGGACAGACCTACTAATCCTGGTTTTGCAAGTTCTTTCATGATAGTTCATTCAGTGGCTGATAAAAAAATCATCTATATAATCCAAATGCAAGCCTCTTTTGTCCTCCTTAATGGAGGCCTAGGAGAGCCACTGTCTATTCGGAAGAAGAAATGAATGCATCTTCTGCAATTGTCTGAGAAAGATGCAATTTCTCCATAGTGACAGGAATTAGCACTGCTCAGATTCTAATGGGATTAAAAGGAGGAGCTTGAAAAGGTGATGATGTTAATACATCTATACTGAGAAAAGCAATAACACTTCTAAAAGTAATGTATGCAATATCAAGTGGAAAAGATAATAACACTGGCTTTTTTTGATTTATTCTCAACCTTTACAACCCATCAAAAAGTTAATTTAAAAAAAAAAATCTGCAGAGAAAGTGGTGGGCCTGTATTTGACCTAATAAAACCAGAAAAAAAGATATGAGCTCATAAAACATTGTAATGATATGGACTACTAGGTAAGTAATAAAATTAGCCTGATGAGCAGATACATTCAGCGGTATGACTGAAAACTACAGGACTGCCAAAACTAGATTCCAGTTCAAGCTCAGGGGCTGACCAACATTCTACACACTTTCCACTCTAACAGATCAAACTAGTTCTCTTGATACCATTCACAGTGAACTCTGGTATTTAGTCCAAATGCCTACGGCTTATAATGATTTCCATACAGGCCTATTCTAGCACCCAAAAGTGAGTTTCATTTGAATTCCAAAATCTGCTAATAGGAAGCCTAACAAATGCCTGGAGTCCAGGCAGGATAATAGTAACAGTGATTCCTAGAAATCAGGAACAAACCACATGAGAAACATGTGAAAACAATTCCAAAAAATAATCATGAGTGACTAAGGAACAAATCTTTACAGCAATAAAAATCACTAGAATTTAAACCTGAATGCTGTCCATGTGCAGTAATTAAATAATTAGATTCTATTATTGTTATTATTACTCAAACTTTGAAAATTGTCTTACTTGTTACTTTCAAAATCAAATAGATAATGCTGATGGACATAGTAAAAGTAGGAGAAAGGGGTATTTATTTGCTTTACAATTTTTTCCAGAAAAATGTTAATCACAGTCTTTTAAAAAAAATTAAAATTCCTGTAAGGCATGGTTAAGGCAACAAAATAGTCTTCCTAAATTAAGAAAGGAAAAAAAAAAATAATGAGTCGTACTGGATGAATAATAAATACAGCCGAACAAATAATTTACAACACATCATTTACTGATCTAATTTAAAATTCTATTTCTATTCATGGAATGTCTGTGATCAGCTTATAAGATCATTTAATGTACATTTTCATTATCTGAACGTAGTCAATAACATGTAAAGGTACTCTTTTAAATCTGAAGTTTGTCATAAGATTATGATTAGGAACAGGTATTTTTGAAAATTATTACTAGTTGTTATTGTGCAAGTACTAATTAGTCATTCCTTGTATTTATATTAATTTTATCTTTGGACAAACCACAGACCGTGTGACACAGCTCTATTCCCTGATAGGAGTGCTGTTACTTCTAGAATCTGCATTCAGATGTGCATCTTGTAAAATTAGAAAGCTCTACGAATATACTTTATTAAGGCTTACTTTCTTCCTAGAAAGCCATTTAAAAGTCCAATAAAATTATTTTAAAAACTCAGATGAGTCTGAGAAGTTGTATTTTTCCTTTTGTTACTCAGACTCTTGTCACGTTCGAGGAAGAGCTCTGCCCTCTATGGCTGAACTCTATCTGTTGGTGAGGCAGAGACTTTCTCACTTTGCCTGTTGGATCCTTGTTTACTGTACCTTTTATCTTGCCCTTTATTTCATATGCACACTGCCCTTTGTGTATGATCTGTCTCGCTAAGAAGATGCTGACAGCTCATTCTGCACTACATGGCTGGCTTTAACACACAGGTTTTGGCTACCACTGTTCCAGTTCTTAAAGACTGTAATTCATATTGACCTAAAGGCCTGCTGATCTCCAGGAGGAACATCATCTGGGGCTTCACACTGCATATAAATGCATCCTTCCCAATACTGTAAATATTTTTCTGTAAGCAGCCCAAGAGCACTGCTGGCATTAGTGTCTAAGCTCAGCACGTACCTTAACAGAACATATACAGCATGGTATAAATGCAAGATGGAAAGTTTACAGGGCATCTTAAATACACTACTGGTTTTAATTTGGGAGAAGATATAAATTTGGAGAGCGGGCATTGTTTTATGTATGTTTTACAAAAAAAAAGAATAATCTGTCACCAAACATGCACCAGCAACTCGACTGCAGGTACCATAAAGCTGGAGTACATGATCCCATGGCATTGGGAATTCTCATTTTTTCCCAGAGCAGTATCACTGGTAATGTTGAATGCTTCTAACATTATCCATAAAATGTTATCAGGATTCTAAAATTTGCTTCAAGTTTGATGGAATTATGTATGTCCACTAGGGACTGCTGTTCTCACACACGGGACTTTCAACATGGGTGTTTGGACAGGCCCACAGTAAGCCAGGAACCATCCCAAACCACAGTGCATTTATTTGCAGGGCGTATTTCTGTGAGATACTGTCTCCAGTGTAAACTCGAGATACAACAAAAACATATTATCTGTTAAATGTTTGCTTCCACATATGTAATAATACATATTGTGCCATTATACTAATAATACATATTAATAAATAATATATACACACAAGTAAAATATTCATATATAACATTCACAACATAGAACATGTATTTATTATTTATACAGAATATATAGCATATATATGAGTAAGCACACACAAATTATAAAAGCAAAACCAAGCACTCTGCTGAACATGCTTCCTAGAGAGAAGACGAGAACAAATCAATGAGAGACGTTAATGATACTATCTAAAGCACCATGTGTCTCATAGGACTAACAGAGGAATCCACAAACAGTAAGCCCACACTCCTGGATTCTTCTATCATTCGTTATCTCTGCAGCTGAGACACAGTGTAACATGCTGTAAGTCATTTTTCCTAGAGTTGGAATAAACTAGACAAATGAATAGAAGAGAAAAAAGGAATGCAAATAAAAATTAATTTTTGACCCAAATAACTGATGGAATTGGCTTATACAACAGTTATCACCAAGTCTTTAAAATTTCCAGAGAATTAGCTCCTTAATTCTTTCTGAGTTTTAACAGGGCTTAGGTGCGTAATTCCATTTAATCACTGATAAACCTACATGCATCTGTGATATAATACATTTTAAAGAAGTGATCACTGTTAGAAAGGTAAATCAAAAAAAGTGAGGCTATAACACTAACGAGCTCCAGCTCACCTCTGAACCTAATTGATATAGCCCCATGTGAGTGACCATATAATCACGAAATTGAAATTTAGCATGGTATTTGTGATTATTAACGTGCTTATGAAGAACCGTGCTCATTTATAAAAGAGGACCTATTAATTCCAGCAGTATATCATCATTAAATATTGAGCATATTCAAGTCAGCATCTGATCATACCCTTATACAAGTCAAACATAAGCTAATGATTTCACCACAGTGAAAAATCAATGCAAGATCAGAGAGAGAGAGAGAGAGAGAATTTTTATGAATGGTCCATAACTGCATCACACATGTTATTTCAGGGAAGAAATCATACTTTAATAGCACAGATAATAAGAATATGGAGGATAAAACAACCTCAGCTGATACAACTTAAAAGAGTACCTAGCACTGAAGATTATTTTAAAGGTAAAAGGTAAAATGAGGCTTCTTAAATACAAAACCTGAAAATTTCCTACCTGATTCTGGTTTCTATCACTGCTGTATTAGGATAGAGGTGATAAATGATATTATATGAATTAGGGAATGTACAGAACAAACATTATGCAGATTTTTTTTTTTTTGGCTAAACTTACTGCTTCACACAGCAGACATGCCACAATCCTAAAATAGCATTATTAAGTCACAAAGAAAAACTCAGAAAGTTAAGGCTAGACTACGGTTGCTGGTGCAGCCCTAATTCTGCCCTATGCACCTGTGTTATGAGGAAGCTTTTAATTACCTGATCACACTCATTTTCACATAGGACCTCTGCCACAGCTAGTGCATAACCTTCTCTAAAGAAAGAATAATTAATTTCCTTATGGATTTTTCTGTGGTGGTCGTAACAACAGTAGGTGAAGGCTTGATGAAAATTAATTGTCTTCTCAACATTGCTATTTTTTCCATGTGAACACTTGCTGCATTTTCCACAGCCTTGTCCCTGGAAACAACTGCATTGTTCTGAGTGAAACTAGCTAAGTATAGCCTGAGGCAGACATGCAGCATGGAAAATTTAATCTCTAACTTTAAAGTCTTGCAAAGTTATAAACCAATGAAAAGAGGGTCTGATAGGTGGAAGTGTCAGGATACCTCCATAGTAGATACCACTAGCAATTTCCCCATAATATACCCAGATTTTCAACTGGCGTCAATTAGCTTCCATGTAATGATTTCAGTCTTAGTGTCTAAAAAGGCTGTATTTGAATAAATATCGAAAAAGACAGAAGTTTAGGAGACTAGATTATAACTGAGAGTCGTTTCTAAAACAGAAAAAGATCCTGATGTGATGACACTGGAAATCCAGGATTAAAAATCAGAAAAGGGAGATTTAAACTGCCTAGGCAAGAACTGGTAATTAGCTGGCAGCAGAGAACTGCAACTCTGAAAAGCAGATGAGGAAGAATAAAGAACTGGGCTTGACTGGGAAATCATAGTATAAACAGATAGACTGGATAATAACCTCAGTGGAGACAGCTGGGAATCAAAAAGTCAGATTAAGAGATAAGGAAGACTGAAGCTCAAAATTCAGGGATAGTCAGGTGAGATGAAGTGCCTCGAAGAACAGGAACTAAACTGTGCTGACAGAGAGTACTGGGTTTGAAACAGAAAGACTAGAATCAGGGAAATTTGACCATTTTCAGGGAAAGGCTGGAACATCCTATTCTCTGTACTGAGCTGCCATCCACTGGACTGGAGCTTGAATAGACTGGATGGTGTACTGGGAGTGACTGTAAAGACACAGGACTGGGACTACTGACTGACTGGAAGCAATAAATCAGAACATGTTGTTGAACCTGGACTGAAAGTAAAGGGAACAAGCAGAAGAAATACCACTCATTTGAGCTTGCGGCTTTCCAGGGCTGCAGGACTCCACACTGCACCTTTGTATAGGCAAGTGTAGTTATTTACTACTGCTGAAATATCTATCTCACTGCATGATATTTTAGATGACAGTCATGATGATACCTTGATAAAGCTATTGCTTTATTAGCTGGAGCATTCGCTGTGTGAGGCAAGAGATGGCTGACACACATACAGCAAGCTTGGATAAAATCATAGAATCAGACCACTAAAATCATCAAGTCCAACCATCAACCAACACCACTATGCATACTAAACCATGTCTCAAATTGCCTCATCTACACATTTTTTGAAGACCTACAGGGATGTGACTCCACCACCAATCTGGACAGCCTGTTTCAATGTTCAGTAAAGAATTTTTTCCTAATACCCAATTGAAATCTCCCCTGATGCAACTTGAGACCATTTCCTCTTGTCCTATCGCCTGTTACCAGGGAGAAGAGACAAACACCCACCTCTCTACAGCCTCCTTTCAGGTAGTTCTAGAGGGCGATAAGGTCTCCCCTCAGCCCCCTTTTCTCCAGAATATACAGCCCCAGTTCTTTCAGCTGCTCCTCACAAGACTGGTGCTCCAGGCCCCTCACCAGCTTTGTTGCCCTTCTCTGGACCCACATCAGCTCTTCAATGTCCTTCTTGTAGCAAGGGGCCCAAAACTGAACACAGGATTTGAGGTGTGGCCTCACCAGGGCCGAGTGCAGGGGAAGGATGACTTCCCTACCCCTGCTGGTCACACTATTCCTGATAGAAACCATGATGCTGTTGGTCCTCTTGGCCACCTGGGCACACTGCTGGCTCATATTCAGCTGACTGTCAGTCAGCACCCCCAGGTCCTTTTCCAGCAGGCAGCTTTCCAGCCACTCTTCCCCCAAGCCTGTATGTAGCATTGCATGGGATTGTTGTGACCCAAGTGCAGGACCCATCACCTGGCCTTGTTGAACCTCATACAACTGGCCTCTGCCCATCGATCCAGCCTGTACAGGTCCCACTGTAGAGCCTCCCTACCTTCACACAGAATGACACTGCTGCCTGTCCTGGTTTTGGCTGGGATAGAGTTAATTTTCTTCACAGAAGCTAGCATAGTGCTGTGCTTTGGATTTAGTACCAGAAGAATGTTGATAACATACTGATGTTTGTAGTTGTTGCCAAGTAGTGCTCAGACTGTTCAAGGACTTTTTGAGCTTCTCCTGCTCGGCCAGGTGCATAACAAGCTGGGAGTACAGCACAGCTAGGACCCAAACTGTCCAAAGAGCTATTCCATACCATAGAACGTCATGCTCGGGGGGGTTTAGTCGGGTCGGTCGGTCGGTTGCGGGCAGAGTGGTCACAGCTCGGGCGTGTGATCACGGCTCGGGGGGAGTGATCGCGGCTTGGGACAGGCTGGGCATCGGTCAGCGGGTGGTGAGCAATTGCATTGTGCATCACTTGTTTTATATATTCTGTATGTTTTCTTACCATTATTATTATTATTATTATTATTATTCTCTCTTATTAAACTGTCTCTATCTCAACCCACGAGTCTTACTTTTTTTTTCCTTTTCTCCGATTCTCTCCCCCATCCCACTGAGGGAGGGGGGGGAGTGAGCGAGCGGCTGCGTGGTGCTTAGTTGCCAGCCAGGTTAAACCACGACACTGCCCAACTTAGTGTCATCTGCAAACCTACCGAGGGTGCACTCAATCCCCTTGTCCAGATCATTGGTAAAGATATTAACCAGAACTGGCTCCAAAACTGAGCCCTGGGGAACACCACTTGTGACCAGTCACCAACTGGATTTAACTCCTTTCACCGCAACTCTCTGGGCTCATCCGTTCAGCCAGTTTTTTACCCAGCAAAGAGTACGCCTGTCTAAGCCATGAGCCACCATCTTCTCCAGGAGAATGCTGTGGGAAACTCTGCCCAAGGCTTTGCTGAAGTACAGGTAGACAACATCCACAGCCTTTCCCTTGTCCACTTATGCGGGTCACCTGGTCATAGGAGATTGGGTTGGTCAGGCAGGACCTGACTTTCATGAACCCAAGCTGGCTGGGACCAATCCCCTGGTGGTCGTGCACATGCCTGGTGAGAGCATTCAGGATGAACTGCTCCATAACCTTCCCCGGCACCAAGGTCAGACTGACAGGCCTGTAGTCACCTGGATCCTCCTTCCAGCCCTTCTTGTAGATGGGTGTCAGTTGTTTTACAGGCAAAAGTGTGACTGCACTTGAATGATGCCCTGGTAAAAGAAAGACTGGATCAGGTCCTTGCTTCTGTCACCAGACTTGATTCTAGACAAGTCACTAACATCATACTTTCCCAAAGTAGTTATTACATACCTAGAGATCTCACCTGCAGCAGCAACTGAAGCTAATGAGAGCTCCACTTTGAACTTAGGAAGCACCACATAAAACTGAAGTCATCAAAACTCATCTCCTTGTTGTCTCACATTTACTTGAGTCTCTCCTTACCCCTAATTAATTTGTGCATTAGACACAAGAGTGTCAGTAGCAACATACATCCACAATCTTTATAATAAAGCGAAATTCGAATGATTGCATGGCCTTATTCATTCTGACACTTCTAACTTCAGCATTCTTGATTTCAGAGTAGCAATGTTGTTCTTGTAATTTAGCTTTTCATTTGTTATTTCAATCCTAGGCTGGATGTTTTCCAGCACCAAAGGCCATTTATAGATATCTATAAAGGTTTTCATAATTAAAACTTGCCCTAGCCAACAGCTACTTCTCAGTTTAACAGAGCTTTTTTTTTTTTTTTTAATGTTTATGACTTGCTTGTGTTCCCTGAAATGACCACACTCATTCCTCATTTGCATTATTTATACTTTTGTATATTTGTTTGTTTATTTGTATTTTTACTTACACATGTATAATGGACTTTGTTTTATCTTTCCAGGACTTAAAACATACATATCTTTTGTGTACTGCAGCTATTTCCCCCCCCCCCCCCAGTCAAAATTAATTAATGCTAGGTATTAGAAGGGAAAGAGAATTTGGACAAGTGTCCAGATTTTTTCTCAAGGGAGCCTGTTGTTTTCTGTTTCATAAACAGAAAGCTTTTATACATCCTAAGCAGCCCTGAAAGGTTTGGTTTTCCAATACATTTGCATTTCTCTAAAGCACCTGAAAAGCAAACATCATGTCACCAAGAATATGAAAGTGACTATATAATTAAATATATGCTTTATCTATTTCCACTTCCAATGGGTTTAATCCTTAACTATCTATCTCCCTAAACACATTTGCCTATAACATACAGTGGGGATTTTTAATTAATAATGTTCTTAAATCTATGCATTAAATATGCTGTGGTTTGGGGTCCTTTGTAATGATGGGTATTTTGAAGCTTGAACTGCACCAGCAAAACTAATCCATTTAAAGTTTCTTCATCATGTGGAAAGGGAAAGACTTATCCTGTTTTACAATATCTTTCAAAGATATATATATATATAGATACACATATAGGTATATAGATATAAAGGTATATTTAGATATATAAATATATAGAAAAAATCATTATCAGGTTGATTCAATATCAAAATTCATGTCACCTCACTTAAGGCACTTAAGTAAAGTTCTTACTAGGAGCCTAATCCTCCTCAAGATGCTATTAAAAACAAAAAAAGAAAAAAGAAAAGTTCATTATTTGGTGATTTGAAAGATACAGTACAGATATCATCAAGATATTTCTTGTTGCATCAGTTATCAAGGATGGTTAAATTAGGGATATCGAGTAAATGCTTGAAGTTAGGCAAGTAACCAATAAGCCATGCACATGGGCAGATGGTGGAGCACAGCCTCGCCTCTCATCCAGTACTCGATTCTTACAGGATTTTGATACAGATAAAGCAAAAAGATCAGCTTTTTTCAAGTTAGGGCCTTCCGTGAATGAGTTTCTTACATGTTCCTCCCTTCCAGTTGCAAGACATTCCTGAAACAGGTACAGAGAGATAAGCTTCAGGTTTTTTCTGTAAAAATACTTTTGTATTCTTTTTGCCCTACTCCTTATTTTATCAGAGTAATGAGACCAGCAAAACAATAGAAAGTCATCACAGTTTGCACAAACTTATAAAATGGAGAGAACACTGACTGATTAGCACCAGAGAGCGAGACAAAGCAACTATTAGTTTGTCAATTATTTAGACACCTAAAAATACGTGATCAGTTAGTCTTTAATTTTATCATATTGTCCTTTAAGGATGGTTCTTTCTACCTGCTCTCTGTTCTCGCTCTGTGGCCTCTCTTTCTGAGAAAAGAAAGCAACCAAAATGGTTGTTGTTTTTTTCATGAATAATCACCAAGGATGTCACTCAGAAGGAATATTCAATTAATTAGCAAATAAAAGTGTATTTATCTTGAAGGCTAAGTAATTTAAATGAGGTATCAATAATTTAGACACTACTCAGCTCTAGCTAGCAGGCTTTATAACGAAGTTATGTGAGTATTTAAATACTTCCTACTAATTGTTCCCCACACACAGTAAAAATTGCCTGTTTCTTAATAGATTAAATGTCAGGATAACCACCGTAATTAAATTAAATTAAGATTTCCCTACCTAGCAATGTATGTACTGTAGCTGCTGCAGGAAGAGTAAGCAGAAAGTCATGTAGAATTTTGATGTTCAAGGCCTAGTCTTGTAAAAATTCATGCAAACCAATCTGAGTTACCTATTCTATTAGTTTCATTCAGCAAACTGGAATCCACAGACAGTCTACAAATATGAATGTTAATTTATGTAGCTTACCACTTGAATTCACCTAAACAGCTATGACATATGTGAATAATCTCTCAGATAGCACTTCTGAATTATATATGCTTTTCCTAGACTTGGAATTTGTTTCTGCAGATGCTGCAGACTTGATGCTTTGAGAGCTCTATTCTAATCATGTATACATGAGCACCAAAAATTAGTCACTGCATGAGCCAAGGAGGATTTTTCAACCAGCTGCTTGCATTTTGGCATACCTGTACGTCTGAGATGAAAATTAAGTTTCAGGTCCCTATGATTGGGTTTTACAGTCATACTGACAGGAATAGCAGAGAAAAGAATGAGCTGCTCTATTACTCTAAAACAAGAGCTGGTTGGTTTGTTTTTCCCAAGACAAAATGCCCTAACGCTTTCAGAAGAACATATTAAATATCCTTGCTTGTATTCAAACTCAAATGTGAGCAGTGGAAATGACCATTCGGTGGCTCAAGCCCCCAGAACAGAGTGAGGCTTTTCAGTTAATCATTTTTCCTTCTTGCATGGGCCTTTATCACAAAATCACAGAGAAGTAGAATTTAAAGAAGATACCTTAGACACTAGTTTTAATCTTCTCTCCCTGGGAAGAAAAGTAAATTCCCTTCCATTTCTTTCCTTTCCATCTCATGTCATCTTGTTCTCAGCCTCAGTCTTAGACAATATAACCAGCTCTTTCCTATCCCCACAGAACCACACAATACACATTGTACAGTTTGATTTCCCAAAAGAAATCTCACAAGCTTCTATGTGGTATTTCTATCATCATCTTTTTTTTCTCTCTGTTTTCTTTTTTAAGGGGAAAAATATCAGCAAAGATAAGAAACATACAGTACCAAATCCCTCCATGCAATTATCTCCCATGTTTGTGAGGGCTGCAGGGATGAGGATGTATCTGCTCAGAAGGAAGCATCTTTTAGTCCTTTTGTTATGCAACTTTTTGCCTTTACGTTAAACATAAATTGTCACTGAAATATCAAATGCCTTCTTGAGTGGAAGTATCACAGACAACCATAATGTGAATTTCTAATGGTTTGCTATGATAAAGGTCAAATAAAAGTCTTCTTACAAAGCTTATTTATCAGATTCCTTTTCTATGTTTTTCAGGGCAGACCTCAGCTTGAATAAGTTGCCCTAACTCCAGGAGCCCTGATAATTTACCCAAACTGAGTAGCTGACCCTTAGTTTCTAAGCACCAAGCTTTCCAAAGTGGAAATAGAGAGATAACAATTATATTGAGGAACAGAAAGGATTTGAAAGAGAGTTAGAGTGCCTGATGTGACTTTTCCATGCTTTTATATGAAATTTGCAATGGAAATAAAGCAGAGTAGTAGCTCTTCCTACCTGAGGCTCTATATCCACTAAACGTTATGCACCCCCTGCAAGCAGAGATGACACCTTTTTGCTAAGTGTCAAAAATTATTCAAAGGGGAGAAAAAAACCACCTGTAACTGCAGAGACTTGTTTTGGCTATTTCCATAAGCACCTCCTGCAGAGAGTCAAGAGGACTGTGGGACTGCATTATTAAACACTGTGCCCTCTTTCCACATGCTCTCGGTTTTGCTAATCTCCCTGAGAACACACATTTCTGAGGAACTCTCACAGCTTAGGCTGCAGTGCTTAATAAATGCAGATACACCAGGCAGAAGTAATTTAGGAAAACTGGAAACTGGTGATGGGCATTTTGAGTATTTTGGCAACACATAGTTTCTTATTTTCATCTACTAATTCTGGACAGAAAATTCTAATTAATGAAAACTTTGAAATGTAAAGGGAAGGGAAAATTAAAGCCATTTTGTGACTTCTCTCATGTTCTGGCTCATTTTATATACTATTTAACCATTTACAACTGGGGATAAGTACTAATGTTTGAATAGTTGTTTGATGATCTATGTCAAATTAATATGATTGCCTCACCCCAATTCTTCACATAAAAGATATGACAAAAATAGTATACAACAACATTAACGGAAAACTATTTTTCTTTTCCTCAGAAGAAAGATACATTTATGATCTAAAGCTGTAGCCATATTCAGCTGAAGAGAGAGTTGTAGATAACGTATCATCAGTTTATGCTTTCTAATGCAAAATGGTAGGGCAGAATAGACATGATACAACTTGTGATCCCACTGTGAAAGGTTTTGCACAGGGAAAACTTACAGAAGTAATTTTCCTGGGTTTTTTCCTTTTTTTTTACTTTTTCCCGCTTGCCTAGAGAGGATTACTGGCCCTACACACAAGATATTTTTCACTCAACCAAGAGCAGAAGTTTACAGAGTGAATGTCATTGTAACAACAGGATTGTGTAGCTCCATTTTCAGATTTGCTAAGAAGTGAGAAGTGAGTGGAGACAGTACCCTCAGAGGCGGGACTCAGTGCTTTGCCCTAGTCTATATCCTCTTCCCCTTTAGCCTAAAAGGGCTCATGGAGCTTTTGTGACCACTGTTTCTATCCAAAAAGGAAATTACAAGGATAATATATTTGGTCAGAACTGAAGGATAGGAATGAAATGTGAAACATGGACTTTCCTGATATTTTCAGGTTACTAGGCTGGCTAACAAGTTCATCAAATGAAATATTGATTTTTCTGATGACAACTCCAAGCAGAATCCTATTTGAATTCAGGCTGACCTAATTGCTATTTATCTGGCATTAAGGGAAAAAATAGCAAAAAGGTTTTCCAGTTTAATGTACCATAGCCCATGAAGCTATTTTTAAGCTTGACTGTACATTGGGGATCGCTTGTGCAGAGACAGACAGCTGCCAGAAAAGTTAATAAATATTTAATTGGCTACTTTCATCTACTGCTTTTTCTTCAAATTCCACAATAAGGAAAAAATAAATAACAGCACAAACAGCTTTGGGCAGAGTACATAACTGAATAATATTCTCTAAGATTGCTTTGCATATGTTATTCATGGAGGTATGCACAGACTCTTATTTTGGGAAATGATGCATAAAATGTACTGTATACAATGAATGCTAGCAGGTAATCCTACAAGGGGAAAATACCTTTTCTCCTTAGGATTTCTAATGTTTTGGAACATTTCAAGCGTCTTAACTTGGAGACACAGAAATATAATCAAATGCAAAGGCTGAATAATTAAACTGGCAATGTTGACATTGAACTTCCACTGTTGTAAGACATAACAGTTAATAAATACAGTATTTCATTCATATTGATTATTTTGTATTTCAGGTCCAGAAGCCAAATTCTATTTCTTATGAAAAAGACAAAAGATTTCAACAAAACCCTTAGTCACCCAATAAAAAAATAACTGATGCTTGCAAACTGGCTGATAATTAAACACAAACAGTAACAGAAGCAGGAATAGTACATCATAAAATGGACTTTGTTAATTAATAAGATGAGTTTAGCTTTAGTAATTCATGCAAACATCTCAAACATATTCATTAGTGTTTCGCAGCATGTTTTGCAAAATAAGCCATTTGTATGCAACGGTGATACAAATGTTCTTGAAGGCCAATACGGTTAAAACATACTCTGCATAATGATGGTTGGATCGTATTTCTCCTCAGTCAGCAATAGATGTGAAAACTCCTAAAAACAGGTTTACAATGATAGTTGGGGCTATAGTCTCGACTTAAGGCATTTGCCATGTTTGCCTAAACTCATATTTTTTCCAAACTTGGGCCATCTGAGTCTGGCATAGTTTGGAGGTGGGAGAGTGGAGGCAAGGAACAAAACAAAACAAAAACCAGCTTGAAAGCTGAGTCCATTAAGCATGACTCACAGACCCACAGAATTGTTTAGGTTGGAAGTATCCTCTTGAGTTCATATAGTCTGGCCTAACAGTGAAGTACTAATTCAACCCTGAAGAATTATTTTTAGCTGAGGTCATCACGGTAGGTGCTTCACACTGAACTGTACTGTTGCTTTTTGTTTAATATTGTTTTGTATAAGACTTTGCTTCTTCCTGTTTTGTATAAGACTATGAAAAATGGCAGCAGTAAGATTTCAGAAAAACTTTAATTAGAAGGCAGAGGGGGAATAAGGGTCCCATAATAACCTGTAAGTGATAATTTTAAATTCACTTTTCCAAGAGTTATAATACTAAATATAAAAGCAAATTGGGAAGATGGAAAACAATTTTCTGTTTCGAAGAAGAGCTCCCAAACTTTATTGTCCAGTGGTGAACATTCCAAAAGAAGTCACACACTCTTAAACTTCGGACTTGGCTGGTTTTTTGGTCTCAGTTGTAACTTTTTCATTTCTGTGGTAAAAAATTGCTTGAGAGGCTTGCCCATGAGATTTTTTAATTGATTTATTTCCATAATATAATGGCAAACTCATTTAACAGTGCCTGTATAAAGGCCTGCTCCTTCAGATGAAACACACATACAACTGCATGCCATCAGGAAACTTCAGAGAAGAAGATGCTTTCCTTTTTTTCCTGAACTTCACAAAATTACTTCCTATTTCTATACTGCAGAAAATTGTCCCTAAAATTCAGCATGGCTCTTCATAAAACATTCTTCTTGCCTTAATCTCTCAGAAGATTTGCTCTCAGATTTCCAGGCTTGGTTTTCTTTTTCTCCTCTCCCTCCGCCTCCGTGCCCCGCCCTGCCCCTCCCCCCTCCCCCCCCCAGTTTCTAAAATCATCCAGGCATTCAGATTTCTTTTTCGCAGAAGTGAATACGCAGTAGTGAATAAGATCTTTGATCCAATCTAAGCACCTGTTAAATCTGAAATCAGGTAGATTCAAGAAATAATGATTTTCATTGCCACTTAGGACTGACTGTATCTACACAAAACTACTACCCATTTTACACAGACAGTTATTTCTGTCGAATCCCTGTTTGGAGGCATAATGACTGACAGCTGCTGATATCTTTCTTAAAAGTCCATCCATGCACCCTACCCCCAACTACTTTTTTGTGCTTTTTCATAATAGTTCTCAAAGCTCCTATTAGATAGCAAAAAAAATAAAATGTTTTCATAAAGGAGTTAATACTCAAATCGATGCTTTGCATTGATCCTAATATGATCATTTCTTAGTTACCTAATGGTACCTCTCCTAGCTAGGCTTTTAAACAGTTTTTCCTTAATCCTACGAGAAAAGAATTGCTCATAATGGGTAAAACCAGTGTCAGCTGAAAAGCAGTACCAAATTTTTTCTCGCGGTGGGTGTATTTTAGCTATTTTCTACTTAATGCACATGTTAGGTAAAAGGTTGGCTGATTAGGATTGATGGAAATGTTTTAAAAGTCACCTCTTTCATCCCTTCTCCCCTGCAAAATCAAAATGAAAATAAATGCTAATTTCTCCTTTTCCCCACACTTTTTTTCTTTCTTGTTAAGCTTTATATGCTAACTAGGACTTTCTATACGAATTCACCTCATTGAAACATCTCAAAAGACTTTTTAATGCTGAAAATTTAAAGGGATTTAAGTATCCCTCTGTGTCCATGAGAGGACCACCCTAAAGAGAGTCAAAAAGTTTTGTCTAAAAAAAATGCTGGAGAAAAATTTAGTAACATTTATATACTACCCAGAAACTTTAAAAGAATCTACAGTTTAAATTCTATGAAGAGTCCAAATTAGTGGAAGAGTGTATGGCCTCTCAGATTAGTAACTCTACTGACAATACTGGAGACAATAAGCAAGCTCAGAAATTACTGTATTACATTTTGATTCTAATAATTGCATATTGACTCAAGTAAACCATGACAGTGACTTAACATATGGTATGTAAATTGAGCTGGAAAATTTATTAGAAGCAAATAATACATTCAGATGTATCTTATTTGCTAGCCTGAATTTCAGAAATCTGTTTCTCATTGAAGATAAGCCAAAAAAGCATACTTTGTTTCATCAGTTTCTCTCACGAAATGTTTTATTGCTCTTATCATTTCTCTCCAGGTAGTAATTTGAAAGGCAACGCTTCTTTTGTTCACTTGTTGCTTTGTGACCCCTTCTACTACAATAACTAGAGAAAGCTGTCTTATTGAACTAGCTGGTAGCTCAAAAAGAGATTAAAAATGCTTAAAATCATTACAACTTTTACACAAAAATTGCTCCTATTTTGACTATGCTTTCTCCTTTTAACTTGATATATTATACATTTTTGAAGGATGAAAAATGTAAGAAGTTTTAAAAAAAACCTGAACAGCTTAAATACCATAGCCTGAATTAGAGTCTAAATACCCAAGATGTTTTTGAAATGGAACAGCTGGTAACATTTTTGAGTCAGGTTTTTCATGAGAATTTTGGAACGAATAATTTCTAAAGAATTATAATTTACAATGACTGATCAGATTATTTATATGCCATAGCATAATACCACCAATTTTCACATTTGAAACCTTGCATGGAATAAACAAAAAAGAACACAGATCATAACCAAAGAGTACATATATTTGCATTTAAAATATATTTATGTATTTGCAGTATTATTTATCATACCCAACAGTAACTTTGTACTCTTACAGTGAAAAGTTTGGAGTATGAGGTGAATTAGAGTCACTATGACAGAGACCTATTACAAAACCTATGCTAAGAGAGTATGACAAGTGTACATCACACAGGTACTATGACTATCACTCAACTCTAAACTGCTGTTTGAGTTATATTTAATGTTGGTTTTATATAGAATTATGGTATTGCTGAGGCACTTTAGGGTTTGGGACTCCAAATTAGACCAAGCTGATTTGCAAGGCATTTGACTTCCAAACCACCATTCCCAAAACTTAGAATTTATTGTTAAAACTGAACTTTGCATTTTCCAAGTTAATATTTCCTGAGGTTTGGAGACCATTCTAGTCAGGCAATTTAGCTAAAACTGATGAGATGGCATTTCTATTTTATCATACTTCTTCTCTAAAATTTCCAGTAATCTTTCTTGGTTAAAATCTTCTGTAGAAATATATAGAGAAATCATACCATATTTCTATAAACTCTAAAGGTCTAAAGTAGCAACTGAGTACCTTTTCAAGCTGCAATTTTTCTGGCCACACTCACTGACTGATTACTTTTTAACACTTATGCATCACAGAGGAGCTGCTGAAGGGTCATGCTAGATTTCCAGCTACTTTACACTGAAACCATACCAGACAGCCACAAGGCACCCTTATTTTAGTTGTCTTCTTTCAAGATTTCAGCCAATTCATGTGATATTTTCGTTAAGAGTAGTGAAATCAAAAGGAGGTAGATACCCATAAGAAACTCTTCAGTTCCGCTTATCAGTTCAGGCTGAAAACTAGGAATGGGGGAAGACAGGTATCACAAGGTGGGGAAAGAGAAAGGAGGTTTACTTATAATGTTCGCACAACATTACAGTGAAAATTTTAACTTTGGGAACCACATGCATGATTTTTTTTTTCCTTAAAGTATCTTAGACAATTTGCCCAGAGTCTTTTCTTCAGCACCTGCTACAGCTGCATAACCAAAAATTAAACAAGAGTAAAAAGGATCTTGCAAGTATTCTGCATTTTGGATAGATTTTGGAAATACAGACATAAAGAAATATAGAATTAATGTGACACTTGAAGGATAGGATAGGATAGGATAGGATAGGAATAGAATAGAATAGAATAGAATAGAATAGAATATTTCATTTGGAAGGGACCTACAACAATCATCAAATCCAGCTCCCTGACCAATTCAGGGCTGACCAAGTTAAAGCGTGTTGTTAAGGGCATTACCCAAATGCCTCTTAAACCCTGACAGGTTTGGAGCATCAACCACCTCTCTAGGAAGCCTCTTCCAGTGTTTGGCCACCCTCTCAGTAAATAAATGCTTCTTAATCTCTAGTCTAAGCCTCCCCTGGCACAGCTTTGAACCATTCCCACATGTCCTATCACTGGATACCAGCTCAGCACCTCCCTCTCCACTTCCCCTCCTCAGGAAGCTGTGGAGAGCAATGAGGTTGCCCCTCAGCCTCCTTTTGTAGAGGGATTTCTTGAACAACAGGGCCACAATGTGTTGTGGAGCTATGTGGACAATCCAGGTGTGTGACTGATATGATAAAGAGGGCTATTCCTGGAGTTCGGTTAGCACAGAAACAAGAAGGGGGGGATTGTGAATACATTCCTAGCAGAACAAGGACATCAGGTTCTGATAGGGTTGGAATGCTCTTAAAGGGGAAATGCTTAGTTGCCAGAATAGAGAAGCAGTAACCGCAAGTAGGGTAAAGTAACCAATGAGTGAGGCTTTGCTGTATATATCCAATCGCTATTAGAGAAGTGTATGGACAATGTATTACACCTATGAAATTATTGCTTATGCTGTGTGAACCCTGCTCTGCTCTATAAGTATACCTGCACTTTGCAATAAAGTTGAAGCAGCATTCACCATACTCCTATGGAGACTGTGTCTGCTTTCTAAAGCTCCCCTCTTTCCTGGTTAGCCCGAGTAATCCAGTCACCCTGTTCAACATCCTTTTCACCAAACTAGATAAGCCCAAAGTCCTCAGCCACTCCTCACAGGACATATCTTCAGCCCTTGCACCAGTTTTGATCAGGGACCTTCACATCCTTCTTAAGTTGTAGGGCCCAGAAATGCACACAGCACTCAAGGTGAGGCTGCACCAACACTGAATACGGCCGGTATAGTGTTATATATAAACACAGTATAGTGTTTGATGCACCCCAGGATGGGGTTTGCCCTCTTGGGGTACTGAAGCTGTAAAAGTTTCTAGCCTTTTTATCATTACAAAATGATTATTCTATTTATTCTGTGGAGGTCAGGATAAATAATGGTCCTTCTTCCTAGCCCAATCTTCTAGGCTAGGCTTTCACCACAGAAATGATTGGTAAATTCATACAAGCACTTGCTGAGCTAAAACCAGCCACCTGTCCAAGTAGGAAAGGTGAGAGACCTGTACTCTCTTAAATTGGTTTGAGAAAAAGCAAACAAGCCATAAAGTGGGAAGTTTTTCTCTTTGTCTTTTTTAATTGTAGACCATGTCAACCTTCTGAATTTTAATGAGATCATTTTCATGACCTTTAAGTGAAGCTTTGAGCACTTGAAGTTTGCATGACAGCATAATAGTCATTTTTCTATTCTATACATAATTTGCCATGGAAGCTGAAGAAAACAAACAAAGAAAATGAAGCTAAAACTGGTCTCAGCTTTGAGCACAAGGCTCATAAGTAGGAGGGCTATATCATTCTGATGAAATAAGAGGTTATTTCATGCAAAAGGAACTGCCCCCATCAGCTTGCACACCATGACTCATATGGCCACCCCTGATGACAGTGCTCATCAAGGAAATGTATTTCTGTAAGCTTTAAGAATACTCCAGAGATGTCCATAAGCTCCAATTTCACTACCCCAGAAACAAAGGAAGTCAAGATCTGTGAAAAAATTCAGGAAGGTCCATATCCCTTCAACAAAAAGCTGAGATGGGGGGATCATTCAAACCTATACAAACTCCCATACTATTTTCCTCCAAAGGCTAGAGTTTCCTTGGAATGACTTCCTTTCCCTCAGAATATAAAACTGGAAGACATTGAAAGACAAAGAGCTTTTGCTGCCTTTTTATGCCATGGGATATCAGGTACATAAGTCCTTTGTGGCCTCATGATCAGGTACCGATATTTATCTTCTGTAGGTGCTTTTCTCTCCTTTTTATTTCTAAAGTGTGAAGCCTGCTTTCAAAATCCAGCAGAAGATATATTCGTAGTGGAAGTCTCAGCCTGAATCCTTTCACACTTTTTTTTTCTTATTTTTTTGTGTACTGAAAGAATCTGAAAGAATTAGTACAGCTGTTACAGGTAACGAGAATTTTGCTGCAGATGTTGCTATTTCACATCTACTCACATTATTCTAACTATAGGATTTCAGCTCACTTCTTCAGCCAAATTAATCCTGAAGTCATGGACTTTACTAGCTCCTACTTACAATACTATTTGAGGACCTCCATCTGAAATTTACTGTCAATTCTCTGCAACTTTCTCCAATTTGGAGCAGACCCTGATTTAATTTTTTTTCCAAAGACAACAAGAATTCTCCAGTTTGGCTGCAAGATGCTTCATGAGAACATGTTTTGGGAGAGTTTTTCTGTTTATGCAGTAACCTCAATCCTCATTATCTAAAGAACTCTTACCTTCTCACATTCTTTCTCACCTCCCTTTCTTGTTTTTTCCATAAAAGGTCATAGATACATAAATAAACTGAAATCCTTCTGTGTTTATAACTAGAACATAGGCATTGATTTTTGCCCGCATTTTTCTAATTTCTGCTTCTTTCTCATTCCTCTTCTTTGTGTTGCCACTGAGGAAAAGAGATAAGGTTGTCTTCAATTTGTTAAGGCTACCTTTTGTGTTGATCTCCTACGTTTCTCCCTCTGGTTATTACAAGTTTTTCAGGGTAGCCTTATCTCTGAGTTTCTTAGGTTGAATGTTTGAAGTATGAGATAACATCCTACAATGTTCTTTTTACGTTTCAGTCTCTGACATGAGTTCACAGTTTCATTATTATTTCTAAACTCTCCAGCTGGGAATTCCTTCTGTTATTAAAAATTGTACAAAATGTCAAGACAAGAAAACAACAAGCAGCCCATATGATAACTCATGTGATATCAAGATTTATAAAATCAACTGTTATTT
Source organism: Gorsachius magnificus (assembly GCA_034008185.1). NCBI lineage: Eukaryota > Metazoa > Chordata > Aves > Pelecaniformes > Ardeidae > Gorsachius > Gorsachius magnificus. The sequence continues at coordinate 67,995,983 of CM067082.1, forward strand.
CTCTGTTTATTTTAAATTTCAGAGACAGTTCATCAGACGAGTACAAAGCACTCAGCACAGTCAGCTATTAAGAGATCTTGTCTCTTGCAGAAATATCCAGGAAACCAAAGTGAACTTGGGGCAGGCGCTGTTCATAACTGTTGCACTGGATTAAAGCTCCTTTGTATTGTCAGATGAACACAAAGCAGTCAACACATGCTTATGAACCCAAACCCTAACCCAGGCAATTATTCTGCATTATTTTTCAATTAATTAGCAGTAGGCTTATAGGCTTATGCACTGAGAAGCACTACATGGTGTGGAAAAAATGGATATACAACCTTGATTCTGTCTGGATACATCTGCACAACCTTCTGATGGCAGAGTGAGATCTCTTCTCAGGACTAGACTAAATGTTTGAGGCACCCTGATGCACACTCTCTAAATTGTGTGCCATCACACCCGCAGAATTAGTATGACAGCAAACAACCTCTGCACTGAATGATTCCAGAAAATGCTCTTGCAGAATAACAAAGATGTGGCCAGTGGTTAAGTCTCTCCCTGCATGGCCTTTTTGACACTTTCATAAGATGCTTTTCAAGAGTTAAGCTGTACTTTGGTGTGTAATTCTGAGACCACCATCGTGAGCCACAGAAGGTGGAATTACTTGATCCACCTGTGGAAACTCAGTATGTTTCCACAGACTCTCACCCATCAGTTCACTGCAACTGAGCATTTACTGTGTTATGTTTCCAATCATTTATATGCATCTGATAAATGCCTTTGAAGTACCATTGCACAGCAATTTGTGTTTGCTTATCACTCTATTTTCTTTAGTTAATTACTGTGTTGACAAGCTGTCTGTTCAGTTCAATGGATCATCTTGGGAGAAGAGAGAAATTTAGGAACGCATCAGCAAATATTTTAGACAGTCCTTCAGTATTCATTTCCATTGTATTCAAATATCTCTGGGAAAGTGCATTGCTGCTAATTTTCAGGTACATTACACCTTTAAAATGGCAGAGGGATATATTTGTTTCATTGTTTGAGTTGTCCATAAGAAATGACAGACAAATAGTAATGAAATTGAGGCCTCTGTACATTTAAGTGCGGGGCATGGAAAATTCATAATAAAAACCACGTATAGTGACCTAAGAATAAAAGCACTTTAAATAAGCACACATTTATTAAGCCCCTTTGAATTGTAACATGGGACAGAAAAAGGTTGCTCTGCTATATTGACATGCTGCCAAACCTAGAAAGAGCAAGTTTTGAAAATCAGCCAATGCACTGGCCTTTCAAAGTTTAAATGCAAATTTGGGTTAAACCTAGGTTCAGATACAGCAAATTTAATTAGATGAGCATGATAACAGTAGACCCAGTTAAAGTGAGTCGTTGGCTAATTTCTGCCTATGACTTACAATGGCTAAATAAAACCACTGCTAATAATCTAATTTCAGTTAAATATAAATACAAGGAAGTAATTAAGTTATTATTTTGATGCAAATGAAAGATTGACACAGGTGCTAAATTTCTTTAAATGTAAGTATTATGGAGACATGAGATACCTCCCTGAAACAGTCCCTGAAAGTGTAAGAAGAGGAAAATTCCAAATTCTCAATTTTTTTTATAATACATAAATCTCATAGCAAGATAAATATAATAAATTTTGAAAGCATTTCTCATACTTACTGTGCCTTATGTTATATAATATATGAAGGCTTACTATTATGTTTTAGAAGACTATGAATAGGAGAAAGGTTTTTAGATCCAGAATCATTATGCAAAAAGTTTCAGGACAGGAGAAGAAATTCAGGTCTCCACCCATATTACCATTATTATCCTTAACATCCATCACAGAAATCAAAATAAAACAGTTGGAGAAATTCATATCATCTTGAGCAAGGGAAAAGAAATAGCGGAAACTTACTGCAACTGATGACTCTACCAACCAACTTCAATGACAAGATTATGTTACATCATGGCTAGAACACTCCCAAGCATACAAGCCTTGGCAGAAATTGTAAAGGATAATTAGGCAGACTGACATGCTAGCTGAGATGTTAGAACTAAGGATAGTTCTAGCTATGATTACATTAATCAAACAATACATTAATGTATTTGTTTTAATTTAAATATGCATTTGTGCTATTAATGCAAACCTGTATTTTCAAGCATTCTTTCATCCTTACATCTTGTTTCACAACAAGACCCCACAAAAAAAGCTGTCTAATGCATATGAAGCATAACTCTCCTACTTTGCAGAGGGCAAATATAACTAGCTCATGTGACCTGCATCCTTACATTCCATGTAATTACTATGGTAATGCTTAAAGGGTCCATTAAGTTTCTTGTTTCCTAGCTTCATTTGTAAATTCCATGTGCAAAACAACCATGAGGAGGGAGGTATGTGGAACCCAGTTCCATGATTTTAACTTATAGGCTGAGGTTTTCACAGTCTCAGAATAAACCTTCCATTCTCTATCATTTTGCAACCAAAATTCTGCAAAGTTATCATTTAACTCATAAATCTGATACCTAGTCAGTAAATCTTAAAGCAAAAAAAAAAAAAAAACCAAAAAAACCCCACCCCTATTTCTCAAGGATTTTTTTCTACCATTACTTAATTTTAAAAGCCCCCTATCAGCCACTGATGAGCATGGAGGGGGCTGCAAGACTTTCAGGGAACTGGGTTGGTGGGTGGTCCCTGAGGACCCCTGACCCTCCTGGAAAACTTGTCACCATCTCATCCAGGCTAGCCCAGGCATAGGATGAGGAGGGAACCAGAGCCCAGGAACACGAGGGGACATGGAGGGCAGTCCCTGTGCCCAAGGGGCAGCAGAATGGCACAGGGAAGCAATCCCCAGTAAAGGAACTCTCAGCTCCCCCCAACCTTCCTCCTTCTCCCACAGTAGGGCATCCTTCAGGCCACAGGACCCCGTCTCCCAAAACAGCCATATTTGGCCACATGCATTGCTATTCAATCATTTATCAGCAGTTCTTGCTAACTGGGGACATCCCAGATGACTGAAGATTAGCAAGTGTGATGATCATCTACAAGAAGGGCTGGAAGGAGGATCCAGGGAACTACAGGCCTGTCAGCCTGAACTCAGTGCCGGGGAAGGTTATGGAGCGGTTCATCCTGAGTGCCATCAGGCAGCACATACAGGACAACCAGGTGATCAGGGCCTTTCAGCATGGCTTTATGAAAGGCAGGTCCTGCTTGACTAACTTGATCTCCCTCTATGACAAGGTGACCCTCTTAGTGGAGGAGGGAAAGGCTGTGGATGTTGTCCACCTGAACTTTAGTAAAGCCTCTGGCACTGTTTCCCACACATTCTGCTTCAGAAACAATCATGGCTTGGATGGGTATATGCTTTGCTGGGTAAAAAACTGGCTGGATAGCCAGGACCAGAGTTGTGGTGAATGGAGTTAAATGCAGTTGTGGCCAGTCACAAGTCGTGTTCCCCAGGGCTCGGTTCTGGGACCAGTTCTGTTTAATTTCTTTACCAATGATCTGGACGAGGGGATTGAGTGCACCCTCAGTAAGTTTGCAGACAAAACCAAGCTGGGCGGGAGTGTTGTTCTGTGTGAAGGTAGGGAGGCTCTACAGCGGGACCTGAACAAGCTGGATCAATAGGCTGAGGCCAATTGTATGAGGTTCAACAAGGCCAAGTGCCAGGTCCTGCACTTGGGTCACAACAACCCCATGCAACGCTACAGGCCTGGGGAAGAGTGGCTGGAAAGCTGCCTGCTGGAAAAGGACATGGGGCTGTTGGTCAATGGCCGGCTGAATATGAGCCAGCAGTGTGCCCAGGTGGCCAAGGCAGCCAGTAGCATCCTGGCTTGTATCAGGAATAGTGTGGCCAGCAGGAGCAGGGAAGTGATCATGCCCCTGTACTCAGCACCTCAAATCCTGTGTTCACTCTTGGGCCCCTCACTACAAGAAGGACACTGAGGTGCTGGAGCATGTCCAGAGAAGGGCAATGAAGCTGGTGAAGGGTCTGGAGCATGAGTCATATGAGAAGCAGCTGAGGGAACTGGGGCTGTTTAGCCTGAAGAAGAGGAGGCTGAGGGGAGACCTTATCGCCCTCTACAATTGTCTGAAAGAAGGTTGTAGCGAGTTGGGTATCAGTCTCTTGTCCCTGGTAACAGGCGATAGGACAAGAGGAAATGGTCTCGAGTTGCATCAGGGGAGGTTTTGATTGGGTATTAGAAAACTTTTCTTCACCTGAAGGATTGTCAAGCATTGGAACGGGCTGCCCAGGAGTGCGGTTGAGTCCCCATCCCTGGAGGAATTTAGAAGACAAGTAGATGTGGACTTGGTAGTGTTATGTTAACAGTTGGACTCAATGATGTTAAGGGTCTTTTCCAACCTAAATGCTTGTACGATTCTATGATTTTATGATCACAGTTGCCTCCTGATGTCATGAGCCACCTCACTGCCTTCTTTTCTGGGCCCTATAAATACAGGAATCCCAGCAGCTAGCTCACAATTTGCTGAGCTTCAAGGCCCTCAAATGCCAATATGCTTGGTATCAAGAGGTCCCAGAGAAGCAAGGTGGGTGGCTGCCCACCTTTGTGTGGGGCAGCAGAGACATGGCTGCAGGAACCACAGAGGAAGAGGAGGTGGAGTCAGAGGTGGGGCACCATCAGCCGCGTGGTAGCAATGGCCATTGCTCATGTGGCTGATGGTGTGGAGCCCATGGCTGTGGATCCACCTGAAGGTCAGGAAGAACCGATGGAAGTGGATCCACCTCCAGCATGGCTTACCTGGCACCACTATACCATTCCAGGGCTCCTCTCCACGATGCCATGGCAGTGGTGTCACAGGAGCGCCTGGCCAGCACCCTACCATCAGCCCAGCCTCTGCCTCTGGCATTAGCTGGTAGGCCCAGCCTCTGCGCCTGGCCATCCTGCGGGCTCACCTATAACATCTCCTGGCAATCGGCAATTATTTTGTGGATTGCCCCGGGCAGTGTGAGTCCTTATATCCCATCCCCAGCCCCACCCCTCCTGAAGTGGTGCCATCTCCCCTGCTCCGAGCCTCAAGAAAAGGGGATGAGGACACCTGGCTTCTGCCAGGCTGCTGCATCGGGGCGAAAGGAGTCGTCCCTCAGAGGGCCACTGAGAACCCTGGGGCCTGGAGGTGGGGTTACTTCAGCCTGAGGACAACAAGGCTGCCCGATGGGTGGTTGAAGATGAAGACAGACCTCCACAGCGGTGCACAAACAATAGCAAAAGATGAAACAAAGAAGTTAGAGAGACAGTTGTTCCTTTGGAGAGGCAGAAGACTGCAGTTCTGCCAGGAAGAAGTGCTGGCCTTCAGCCTTAGGGTCCCTTCTAGATGCTTCATTAGGAGTTCTTTTCAAGACTAGGCAATAAACAATTTAAAACACAATAAAACAAGGGGAAAAAAAAACAGTAAAAGTGCTTTTGTCCTTCCTTATTTGGTACTTTGGCGACTGCATCTGGACCCCTTTGTCTCTTCCTGGTCTCCCCAGTCCAGGAAGGACATCGATGCATGGGCTGTGGGCCCAGGGCCTTTGAGGAGGTGAGGGGCTGGGGCACACGACACATGAGGACAGGCTGAGGGAGCTGCCTCTGGTCATGAGGGTACTCAGACATGGAAGAAGTGCCCAGGGAGGCTGCAGTCACTGTCCTTGAGGGTATCCAAACATGACTGAACAACCTGACCCAACTGGGGCTGCTCTCAGCAGGAACTTGGACTGCAGACCTCCAAGGATCTCTCCCAACCTCTGTGTTCCTGTGGTTCTTTGAATGTCAGCCTGTTGGAGTCACCCACAACCTTGTGGAGGTTGGCCTCTGTTCCACCACTGCACAGGCCCTTCCTTCAGACAATCACCAGCATGGATGACTGGCGCACCACTGACCTGAGGCATATCAGCACCAGCAACCGCCCCATGGGGGGCTTTGTTCTCGCTGATCACAAGGCAGTGGTCCTACCACCTCGTAGTCTCCTTCTCCTGTCCGTGCCTCACTCCTTTGTTATTCTACTTCTTGGGTAGAATTGGGTAATGAACAAGACTACTAAAAATGAATGCACAGCCTAACAGCTCTCCCATTTTGAAAAATATTGTTTGGCTGTTGGGAAGGAAATGATCCATGCAGTCTGTCAAAACTAGGCTGCTTTGGTATAACCCTTTACACACTCAAAGCTTATAGCTCATGTAAACTGTAAACTTTATGCAAACATTAAAAAAAATTAATCCTATCCACTTCAAACTCTCATTAGAAACTCAACATGCTAACAGATTGAGAGTAGGGGTAAACTGGGCTGAAGAAGACCTAAAATTGACTGTCTTGATATGAGGATATCATGAAGATCTTTTTTAAGACACTAAAAACTTCTGCTCTACTAAAGTTATCTACACAAAATTTTTCTTTGGGTGGTGTTATGAACACAAATATTTCTTCCCAAATCACATGCATTTATGCACCACATTGTAAGATCAGTGCTGCCTTGCATAGCTGCTTACACCCAAAAAAGCACCTGTCATTGTAGCTACTGTCTCTAGGCAACATATAGGTCTAATAGAAGGCAATTTCTCAGGAAAAAAAAAAGAAAAAGAAATAGTTTTTCAAGCATGATAGTCCCTACACCTGAAGGTAATTTTTTTAGACTTCAACAATTAGATTGATTTTGCTGAGTATGGTGAAACTTTCTGATTCCAGAGACACAAGCATTTCTTCTAAATGTATCATTTCCTACTCTTGTATAGTTTGTACTTCAGCAGAGTAAATGAACAGTTTAGTCCAATTCCAGCTGAACAGGTGAACTGATTATGGTAGCAGATCACGCACTCACAAGTTCCTATAATTGAATTCCCAGCAGACAAAAAATAAAGAGATGAAATCTCAATTAGTCACATGCTTAGGCTTTTCCTTCATGAGGGAGGGGGCTACTAGTGGGGCAACCTACAGAATATTACCTGCTCCACCTATTCATTTGGTTATGTTTTTGTTTCTTTTCTAATATACCATCTTCACTTAAAAAAAACCCCAACCAAACAAAACTTGGGGTTGAAGAGGCTGAACTGACCTGATGAGGAAATAGAGAAAAACTTTTTTGTAAACAGATGGAAGAAAATAGTACTGTATCTTTGAGATAAAAGGAAAGAGAAAAAGACTCGTAAGGTTTTGATGGTCAATAACTGTCTGTAAATTATAGATATGCAGTATACCTATAAAATGGCTCTGATCTGTCAGAGAATTAAGCCACATACTCCTCTGATATATTGTTAAGAAATTCCAAACATTAAGATCTATATCAATGGTTAAAAAAAAAGCCTTTTTATGTTGCATAGGAGCCTTCTAAACAGCTCTAGACAGTGATTCTAATCCATGATTTATAGCAGGCAATCTCCCAGACCCAGATCTCCTAACACTATTCAGATAGCTCATTCCCACTGAAGTCAGTGAGGTCTCAGCAGTAAGGCAAAGCAATATCAGTGCTGGAGAGGGCTCCATAAGTCTTACGACAGACTTTGCTTGGAAGCTTTGCAATAGGAGAAAGGAGAGGGTGAAACTGTCTCCTCACATCGGTGTTACCAAGACAGGAGCCAATTTTTTCCCTCAGACTGGCCAGTAGATGCCAAGCTGAGAGGAGCACCACTGCAGCATCCTGTGGGCAACACAATGGGGTTGTCTCTCTCTCACAGTGGTTTTCCTTGGCTACATTGCGTTCCCTATTACAGTCCAAACTCTCTGGCTGGGTAACAAGGCAATTAAATTCTCTTTCCACTCTCCAAAGTCCCCTTGGCCCCAACATCTCCGTTTCAGCTGGCATACTCAATGTTAGACTAGGAGTCTGGAATCTACCCTCACTTTCAGGCATCATGTGTCCCCAGATAACCTTCTTTTTGCCTTGATTCTCCCATCCATAAAATGGGGATATCAGGGGAGGCCACATATCCCACTCTTGGCAAAATGGCCTGGATGACAACTGCTGCTGGGATAGGAGGGTAAACAAACAAAGGGTGCATGACTCAAAAGCCAAAACTGTTTGAGAGGTAATCAACACCAAACAGATCATGTTTGAGAGGAAGAGGGCTGTCAGCCAGAATTAAGAGCAACCAGAGAACTACCAAGAAGCTTTTGAGAAAATAAGTCAGCATGAAGAGAAGTGTAAATGAGGCATGGGGATTTGTAGTGGTGGTGAGAGACCCTGGAGTGGCAGTGGCCACAGCCAGGGTTTGGCTGGGCACTGCTGGCTGTTCCCCCAAGAGTTATGAAGGAGCCTCCCCACGGATGCTGCACCCAGCTGGGTGCTGGTGGCACAGGCCAGCATGTGGGACCCCCACTCTGGGGTGCCTGGGGCTGTGGGGGCCTTCTCACTGTTGTCTGCATTTGTTGGCAGGGTCTGGGGAGCAGCAGGAGCAGAAGCTGGGATGGGAAGGCTACAGTGGCGATGGGAATTGGGGTATATGAGGCTACTCATGCTCCCTGAAGAGGGATTAGGGGCCTGCTGAATGGGGGCTGGGGAAGGTAGAGCTTTTTGAGATAAGTTCTATAATGGTGTTAAGAAATTTGTTGATGTAACAGCTTCAAGTGTCTAGTATTGTGATTTATTTGTTGCATTACTGATCCTGAATGCATAGTTCATTAAATGCCAGTTAATTATTAGTTGTTAATAAATGCATAGCTTGCTTCAATCCTGATTTGAATTGAGCTGCACAAATAAAGCAGGGCTGGATATTTTTTTTTCCTTGCAATAGGGTTCATATCTATTCCTCACCTTTCCCTTACCTTGTCACTTGAGATTATAATTCTTAAAGCAAGAGACAAACAGAAGCCTTATCTTTTAACTGTGCACTAGCCATAGTACAAATGAAGTTGAAATAGTAAAACCAGCCTGTGTTCTAGATAAGCTTGTACAATATGGGGAGTTAATACAAAGCAAATTGCTAAAATTTCTCAGGCTCATCAACTGCTGGTAAAGCTTGTTAATACAGTTTCAGCAATTAAGATGCATCTCTCTGTCTTCTCCTATTCCAGCTTCAGATTTCTCCCTGGATCAAACACTTCAGCTATATTTAACTTTTTGTCCTATAACATCACCCTCACTTTCTTCACTGAGAAATTAAATGACAAATTAATCATTTGTTTTCGGATAGACGTCACCATCAACTCAGGGTTAAAATAAGAAATTAGCTGTTAAGTCATTCTTCGTGTTTTCCATTCTTTATGTAAATTGTTATGATGCTGACAGGAGTGTGGTAGTAGCCCTTTTTCTTTCTTTCACATAGTTTCTATTCAATAGCCAGTTCTAAGAATATGAGTTCAAGCTCTAATATTCAGCAGTTTTAAAAAATTGTGCCTGCTTTTATTTATGCTATCAGAAACATAACTAACTGCTTGTGTTAATCCTCCCAAGTACTAATTTTCATGTAATGGTATAATACACAAAATGAAATAGATCAACAATCTTTGACGTCATGGTCATTTGCCTGTGGAAGAGGAACTTCAAATCTCCTTTCTTTCCTCTCTTAAGTCACTTTCAGGTCAACCATGGCAAGTCCTCCAAGGGTTACCCAGGGCAAGACTTGATGTTACAGTTGTACCAATCTAAGGCTTACTGCCATTAGATTCCAATTCTTGCAGCTGATGTCAGTTTTGACATTTGTGAGCAGATTTAACTAAACCAAGTAGTTTTCTGATTGCTCTGTTTTCTGAAGGGTGAAACAAGAGTAGCAGAACCTGTAAGAGGAAAAGTAAGACTGGCCAGAGGCAGGAACAAGTCATACTGTAGATTGGCTTAGCTGTAATGCAAACCCTTACCCTCTGTTTTCCATGCTTGTAGATAACATCAATCAGGAGTAACAGAAGTATTTTAAATTAGCACTCGTTCAATGCCACCATGTGGCTGACAAGTTCAAAATGTGTTGGTTCCAAAGGTTTGGACAGACCATCTCCAGACACATATACACACATAGGGTACTCCTTTCCAATGGAAAAGGAAAAAAAAAAAGAGTTATGGACAGGGATCCTCTCTAGAGACTCCACTCCCAATCAAAAGAAGCTGTAAAAGAAAACAGTTCAGGAATGTGACGTTCAACTTGCAATAGACAAGAATTTTTTGAACTCTCAAGTTAGCAAAGCCAATAAGGTGGGGGTTATTTTGTTTGGGGTTTTTATTTGGGTTTTTTTTGGTTGGGGGGTTGGTCTTAACTTCTTCATTGAACTAACTGAACCAGCAAATGAAGTCTGGGAGTAGTAAGAGAGAAGTCAGCCTTAGAAGACTGAACAAGGCCAGAAGACCTTGAACCACAGCCAGCAGAGGGCCTGCATCAAGAAATACTTGGGCTTGAGGAACCTGAGTGAGAAAATAGGGATCAGAGAACTTTGGATCCAGCAGATCAAAATTCTAATTCATGAACCACTGTATCCCAGAATAAAAATATAGCTCAGACTTGATCTATATGGGAACAGGCACCAATATCTACATATGGGCACATGGGCATAAAGTTTTCTATATATTTTTTTTTAAATTTAAGTAATTATACATAAATATATTATAATGGGTGTTCCCATCCCTCCTGTTTAAGCTGCATAATGATAAACACATTGTTTATCACTAAAATTGTGGGCTACTATTTCAGTTTTCCTCATCTGAATCAGAAGTGATGATGCACTTTTCTTTGACTGTCAAGTTCTTGAATGTTAAATTGTCTTGTTAAGAAACTGAGAGTTTTCAAACACTGAGATGGGGCACACAATAACCTACACTTTAGTGTTGTCCAGTAGTATTACAAAAAAAAAAAAATACTCTAGCCCATAAGAAATATAGGCTTTGAACTGGCCAGAGGACTAAAAATTATCTACCCTTAATCTAAGATGGTTTTGGTAACTCCCTTTCAAACCGCAATTTACTTGGCAATAAGCCTGACACCCCCGCAAAGTACAAGACATTATCATTTTTCTGAAGAACCACTGCTCAGCCCAGTTTATAAGTTTCTTTCAAATAAACATATGACCTGGTGACAGCTAACATACTAGAAACAAGACTGAAGTTTAATAACAACATGATGAAAGCGTAAATAGCCTGTGGGCACAGCAATAAAAAATGATTTATGTCTCAGCAAGCCATGATGAAATTGGAAAGAACAATGCATTGGAAGTCAGCATGTAACGCTGTCTTGCAATGAAAAGAAACATGATAAAGTCATTTACACTGGAATAGATTGACTAAGTCTCTCAGTATCAGGTCATGTCATCTCATTATGAAACAGAGTACTTCAAAATCAGAGCATTAGAAATTTTGATTGACCCAAATATCCTACTAAGCTATTTGCCTCCCACAGTCTTTTCTCTTCGCTAGATTTCTGATCATTTTACTTCATTGCTTGGGTCCCTCCACCTGCATAACCTTACCTCATTGATAAGTACTGCCCTGCACTCAGGCTTTTGCAGCACCTGGCGGCCTTGAGATCAGACTTCTCAACCTCATCTCAAAGGTCAGGGCACACCAACACTCCTCTGTATCCCACTTCAATAGCTCATTGAGGAAAGATCATTACTGTTATGAAATAGAATCATATGATTTCAAACTTTCAAAACCATCAGAATAGAAGCAGTTCAGTCTGAAGATTTAAAAACCAAATGGAAGCTGCTTAAAGCATTTAAGTGGTGCAGAAGAGGAAAAAAAAAAACAACTTTATGGTGATGAAGAGATAAGTCAGAAGATGGATGTAAATGGATTTTCTAGATGTAATAGTACCTGTAATTCTGTTAATATAGCATTCCAGAAGTGAAAGAAAAGACCATTTTAATAAATATGATGAACTTCTGAAGAAATTTTGCAAGTTTTTGCTATCAACAAAGCAAATTTCTATATTCAGTCAGAACAAGTTAACAGTGACAGATTTACTTCTCAGATACAACAAAAAACTACATAACCTAGGAGAAAACTATGTGGAAACCTTGTATTTAGGTGCAACATCGAAGTGTTGCAAGTGGCAGTTGTGTATATGTAAGTACCTTTACATTTATACTCTCTCTGCTGCTGCTTATGAGGTACCTTAAAGCTAGTTGGCTGCCTAAAGTAGTACCAAGCAGTATCTGGCTCAGTGGACCTGTACACCTTGTCTGATCAGTTGGATAAATACTCAGCTGGTTAAGCAACACTTAGATCCATGCGAGCTTCCATGAAATCAATAGCTAGTCTAGGCAATAGGAACAAAATAGAATTTGAGTTACAATTAGAAGTGTAGTTTTGGCATGCATCAACTTTGATTTGGAAAAGTGACTTACAACTTGTAACAAACCACAATTTATAACAAGACTTCGATTTGTAACAACACTTGAAAGTAATTCTCAGACAGTTTTTGTTTAAAATTACTTAATTCCTAAGCAAGAAAGATAAAGAAAACTGCCACCATCGTATTTTTCTTTGTTCAGAGAGATATAGCATCAGTCTTTAACAGTGTGTATCTTTTTAAATCATTAAGATTGAAGTTACCTGTACTCCAAACCAGCACTAAACAGGCCAGGTACACTAGCTGTATTAGCTCTCTTTCTTATCAGAACAGCCTAACAGAATTTATCAGTCTATCTTTAAATGGCAAATGACTTACTGGCAGTGAGATAGTCACTGTATGAAGACATAGCAGAACTCAGCCCCTGAATGTGAATGATTTTCTACTTCATAGCTTTTCCAATATTCTCTAGTTTTCCCAGAAGTGTGAAGTTTCTGGTGGAACTGAGGCATTCATTTTGTGGTGAACTTTTTGTATGATGTAACCTCATAAAACTCTAGTAAGAACAGGTAGGCTACTTAGGTTTCAACAGAGAACTCATCACACAGCTATCATGCATCAGCAGTAAAAGGGAGACTGATTATTAATAGACGGTTGCAAGAAAATTTGCTGTACAAAAAAGGTAGCACTAGCTGATTGAGTAAGATAACATAATTCTGTTTACGACTGATATAGAACATCTACTTCTATTAAATCTTATCTGTATTCTGATCAATAAATTAGACAAAAAAATTAAAAACAAATTAATCTCTTCAAAGGGGAAAATTTTAATATAGAAATGTGTAATTTATAAAATATCTTTAAATTATTTAATATTACTTAATTTGAAGCATAAAAAAGAGAATTATTTTTAAATACATACTTGATAGTGATTCTTAATTTAAAATTTAGTGGAATTACTAAGAATTGGAGTGCTGACAAAGAGGAAGGTAGGTTACATTTTTTTATGCAGATCCAAACTCTGATCCCTATTGGGAGTACAATGTTAAAGCTAGGGTGACCAACCCCTGAAGTGATCTGCTTGATCCTTAAGCTCTTCAAAGGGAAGTAACATATAGATCATTAAATCTAAAGAAAGAGGAGGAGAATCAACTCAGATTTATAATGTGGTGAAAGCATCTGGTAAATTATTTCTCCTGTTCTACCTCTCATAAGCACCTGAACATCCTTCGTGCAAGAGGAAGGCAACATATTCACTACTAGGCAATTGCACCTAAAAGCACAAAAATCAAACAGCAAAGCTTGAATTGCAGAGATAGCATTACTTGTGCATTCTTGTGTGCATCTTTCAAATGAAAAGAGATTTGGAGCAATGGCTTGTTTTCCATGTTTCCTGAAGTGAAAGTTTTGTTTCAGCTACCTCTTGTACCTTGACAAGGGATTCAACCCACCAAGTGAAGTCAGGTATTAAGTTATTACCTCAGCACTGCCTGTCTTTGATGAAAAGCAGCTTCTTCAGAGCTGCTATGTTCCTAAAATGCAACTTAACACCCCTATGTTATAAAACACACAGAGGCAGCCATTTTAGTTTACAGCATCTTAGTTCCAGTGGACAGGATGTAGAAGAATGCTTCACTGCTGAGCCACATCTGTGGTTAAAGTATTTCACTCCCTGGAGCAGGACATGTAGTATTTCATAATGCACAAATGACTGAATTTTTCAGAACAGCGTTTTGAGGCTGCTCCAAATTATTCTGGGTACTTGCAATAAGTAATTGTGCCATTCTGTGACAACAGATAAAATGATGGCTTAAAAACAGTTTTGCACAACCTCCTGCTCCAACTCCGCCAGAATAAAGTATTAGAATTGAAATTCGTTGTTTGGACTAAAGAATGAGCAGGCCATAATTTGTCCCTTTGTTAAGAGATCAGGACAAGATTTAAAGGTAGGGCAATAGTGCATACTAGATGAACTTAAATTTTAAAAACTAGATACAGAAGTAGTCACGTGAAAATTTCTGGCACATTGGAAACTGATCATAATTTTTCAAAACAAAATGTACTAAACAGTGAAAAAATATAATATGTTGACGTTATTCCTAGCTGCTTCACATTACACTATTGTACTTGCAGAACAGTTACAAACCCCTGTTGTCAAGCTGTATATTTTTCTGAACTGCTTTTAAGTTGAAAAAATCATTTACTTCTGTGTCCATGCTGTGTAGAAATAATGTCACAAAACTGCTCTTTAAAAAAATAGTATTTGCTTCACCCTTACCTCCCACCCCTCTTATGTTGAATATAGAAAACAACGTGTTCAATTTTTAGAAATAAAGCAAAAAATAAGCACGGATTAGTACTTAGTGACACTGTGTTGCTCATGAACACTTTCATAAATATTTAATTGCACAGGATATTTAGGGGATATTTGTCCCAGGCACATGTGATATAGGTGTTGCATTTATACTATTATTTTTTTCACAATATTATTTTCTTTGTCAATTTTGAAAAAGATTTTTTTTCTGATGTCAGTAATGGAAGATTCCCCCACACCATTGGATGCTTTTCAAGTTCTGCCAAATTTGGATGTCTACCATTAAAAATTGCCAAAGTATCTTCATTTTAAATTAAACTTCATTAAGTCAGAAAACACAGTTTTGCCATAAATGTAAATCTCAGCTCTAAGTTTTACCAGCCTTTTTATAGCTTTCAACTGTCTTTTTTGTTTATGCTATTTTTAAACAAACAGAACAATAGAAAAAGTGGCTTTTACCCCAGATTTTGCCTGTAGTTTAGTAATTGTATCCTTATTTAGGCACTGTAAATCATTAGTGTTCATTAAATTCATACCATTGTGCATTGTTCTTTTATTCCAGTTACCGGAGTTGGAGTCTTTCACAAAATGTGATGGTTCATTTTGACAGAAAGATGTTGTTTCTCCGCAAATAACTATTAAATACTAATATTAATTTTTCACTAAAATTAAAGCTGTTTTATTGTTATCAGAGTTAAGCAAATCCACTATAATTATAACTCTGCCACTGTAGTTTAATGGATGCAGAACACCTATAACTCGTCCCGGTAATTTCACTGACAGCACAGACAAACTGCAGAGGCTTGTCACATGTACTTAGAGGATATCAAAACTGCTGGAGATGTTTTGATATTGCCAGTTAATAATGGTAGAGTGCACATAAGATTCTCTGTACCCATATGTGAACATATGCTCTAAAAATCAGATGTACACTTGCTAGTGCTACCAACTCATTAGTCTTGTAGCTGAGCAATCTATGCCTGTTTAAAGACTTTGACTTCAGCAACAATTATAGTTGTCTAGTCTATAGTCATTTCTCTCAACCATGATTTCCAAAACCATTAACAAAAACCCAGGTACCCATCATTTTTATAAAGAGTTTTACCTGAGAAGCTAAGACCTAGAGTAGTGAGGTTTTTAGATTTCAGGAAAGAGAAGTTGGAAAGGAAAGGAAAGGAAATAATACAAAAAGGGCAAGTGGAAACATAGCTAGTAGCTGCCTGTGGATCTATGAGTTATTAATTACTCATCATGTATGAATTACTCAAATATTCCTTGAAACCACATAAACTTTTACTTCCTCTATACTCAAACCCAATAAATTCAGCAATGTAATTAAGTACTAGGTGAAAGAACCTGTTACCTTCAGCCTTTTAGAGAGAACTTCACTAGGTCATTTTCTCTGTATTTCTCCTGTACAATTTGCTTCTTTAGACCACTGAATCAGAGCTGCACAGAGTGAAGGTATGGGTACATCACAGGTTTTTACAGTTGCAGAGACATGGGGTTTACTTTATACACAGGCCCTTTCATAACAATCCCCAACAATATATACCACTTTGACCACCCTGTTCCCCACCCTCACTAGTGCCGAGATCTTCTCCTTAAATGGCAACAGCTAATTCAAAGCTTACCTGTTTCATACGTGGAACTAAGAAAAGTTTTTTTCCCTTCCAGCCTTGTGTCGATTATTTTATCCCAGTGATTCATTATCAAGAGATGCTTCTGAAATCTTTAACTATGTTCAATAACATTTTAACAACAAAACTTTATCCTCTCACACATACTTGTATCACAGAGTTTCTGAGGTTGGAAAGGACCTCTTGAAGATCCTCTCGTTCAACCCCCTCTGCTCAAACAGGGTCCACGATCAGTTAGGTTTTGAGTATCTCCACAGGTCTGAGACTCCACAACCCCTCTGGGCAATCTGTTCCAGTGTCTGATCACACTCAAAAATTATTTTTTGTTTTCAGATGGAATTTCTTGTGTTTTTATTTGTTCCCATTGCCTCTTGTCTACTCACTGGTCACTGCTGAGAAGAGTCTGATTCCCTTATCTTCATTCCCTCCATCAGGAATTTATATACATTGATGAGATTCCCCCCGAGCCTTCTCTTCTCCGGGCTAAACAGTCCCACCTCTCAGCCTCTCCTCATATGAAAGATGCCTTTAACCATCTTTGTGGCCCTACACTGGATGCACTCCGGTAAGTCTGAGTTCTTATACTGGGGAGCCCAGCACCTAACACAGTACTCCAGATGTGCCCTCACCAGTGCTGAATAGAGAGGCAGCATCACCTCCCTGCAGCGGTCTTCCTAATACAGCCCAGGATACCTTTAGTCTTTTTTGCCACAAGGGTAGATTGCTGGCTCATGGTCAGCTTGTTGTCCACCAGGACCCCAAGGTCCTTCTCTGGGGAGCTGCTTTCCAGTTGGTCAGCTCCCAACCTGTCCTGGTGCCTGGGTTTACTCCTGCCCAGGTGCAGGACATCGCATTTCCCCTTATTGAACTTCATGAGTTTCCTGCTGTCAGCCTATTTCTCCAGCCTGCCAAGGTCCCTTGGAAAGGCAGCACACCGATCTGGTGTATTAGCCACTCCTCCCTGTTTTGTGAACTTGTTGAAGGTACAGTCTGTCCCATTGTCCAGGTTGTTAATGAGGATGCTGAATAATATTGCCCCACTGTCAACCCCTGGCGTACACTACTAATGCCTTGTCTCTAACTGGACTTTGTGCCACTGATCATAACATTCTAGGCCTGTCTGTTCAGCCAGTTTTCAGTCCATGTCACTGTCCACTTTTCTAATCCATGCTTCATTAATTTGTCTGTGAGGATGTTATGGTAGACAGTGTCAAATGCCTTACCAAAGTCAAATTAAATAACATTCCCTGCTCTCCTCTTATCCACCAAGCAAGCCACCTCATTGTAGAAGGCTATCAGGTTGGTTAAACATTATTTCCCCTTCATAAACCTGTGCTGACTACTCCCAATCATCTGCTTGTCCTTCATGTGTTTGTAAATGGTTTTCAGAATGAGTTGCTTTCTCACCTTCCCAAGGATTGAGATGAGGCTGACCCTGTAGTTCCCCAGATCTTTCTTCTTGCCCTTCTTGAAGACAGGGGTGACATTTGTTCTCATCCATTCTTGGAACCTCTCCAATCACCATGACCTTTCAGAGATAATTGAGACTGGCCTCACAATGACATCAGCCAGCTCCCTCAGCACTCATGAGTGCTACCCATCAAGTCCGATGGATTAATGTATGTCCAATTTGTTTCAGTGCTCCCTAACCTGGTCCTCCTCCATCAAGGTTAAGTCTTACCCTCTGGTCTCAGGGGCTTGGAGTTCTTGAAGCCCCGTCTTACCAGTAAAGACCAAGGTAAAGAAGACATTGAGCACCTTGGCCTTTTCTGTGCCATTTGTCACCAGATCTGCCACGCCATTGAGTGGTGGGCCCACATTTTCCCTAGTCTTCCTTTTGCTGGTTATGTATCTGTAGAATCCTTTCTTTTTGCTCTTTACATCCCTTGCAAGATTCACCTGCAGTTCATCCTTGGCTTTCCCAACCCTATGCCTGCAAGATCAGACAGCTCTACACTCCTTCTGTGTCACTTGATCCTGCTTCCATCTCCTGTACACCTCCTTTTCATATCTGAGTTCAGTTAGGAGCTCCTTGCTCATCCATGTAGGCTCTTTTCTGACTTTGCTTCACTTCCTACTTGCCATGAGGGACCTTTTTAAGCTTGGAGGAAGCAATCCTTGAATATTAATCAGGTCTCCTAGAGCTCTTTTCTCTCCAGGGCCATATTCCATCATATTCTTCCAGGCAGGTCTCTGAAGAAATCAAAATCTGCTTTCCTGAAATCTGGTATTGTGGTACTGCTTTTTGTCCTGTTCCCTCCTCTTGGGTTCATAACCTCCATCTCATGGTCACTGCAGCCAAAGCTTTTACATCCATGACCTTCCTCACTTATGAATATCAGATCCAGCAAAGCATATTTCCTTGTCAGATCCTCATTCACTAGACGAGTTAGGAAGATTTTGAAAATGTAAGCTTTGAGCCTAGATCCTTATGACACATGATTCAAAGTATTTATTCACTTTATTATAAAAACCAAGATTTTATCCCTACTCTGGTTCCTATCTTTTAGCAACTCTTAATATTTTAAGAATTTTAATTCACAATGAATCTGTAGTATAGAATAATTCATCCACCTTGTTTAAGACTGCTCTTCAACCCAGAGTGCTGTTCCTTGGCCACAGGAATTGAAATTATTCTTGTCTTACAAGTATACTAAGTTACATCAAAACATTATAAGGTGTAATTCAATATTATCGACCACGTTTCCATGGTTGGACTTGATGATCTTGGAGGTCTTTTCTAACCTTAATGATTCTATGTTTCTATTTCCAAGATATCCCTTCATTCTATTTAAAATTAGGATTTGCAATGGGATTTTACCCTTCTAGTATTTCTTTGGGTTTGATCCAGTTTCTTATATGTATTTCTATGTATTTCACTCTGCAATTCGAAAGAGCTTTCTTCTGCTGCTAAGAAAATCTAAAGGATTTTTAAGAAAAACAAAAGAAGATTGAGGATTTTTTAATTCTTGAAGATCTATAAAGTATTGTGTATTGACTGATATATCACTACACCTAATTCTATAACTACAGTGACAATTATTCTCAGCTTGTAGTAAAGTAGAAGAAAATCTGAAGAGTGGAGCAGGCAGGAAAAGAACAAATAGGATAATTATAGAACCTAAATGAAACAGAAGAACAAAGAAACAATAATTTTTCATTAGAATTTTAGGAAGAATATTATTTATGCATGTTTGAAGTGTTATTTGGAGTGCTAAAGAACCTTTGAGACAGATCAGCTACATTAGACCAGGCTTTTCAGTAGGGCCAGCTGTGTCAGGACAAGGGGTAATGGTTTTAAACTAAAACAGGGGAGGTTTAGACTAGATATACGGAAGAAAGTCTTTACAATGAGGTAGTGAAACACTGGAACAGGTTGCCCAGAGAGGTGGTGGAGGCCCCATCCCTGGAAACATTCAAGGCCAGGTTGGACGGGGCTCTGAGCAACCTGATCTAGTTAGCGGTGTCCCTGCTCACTGCAGGGGGGTTGGACTAGATGACCTCTAGGGGTCCCTTCCAACCTGACTTAGTTTTGCATAAATTGGTTGCTATAAGTTTTAAAAATAAGTTATGTTTGGACCAAATTCTACACCTGGATCTATAATTTCCATCGTTTCTCTCTCTCTTTTTCCCAATTTAACCTGGCACTCTTTGAAAAGATTTGCACCTCTTAAAGCATTTCTTGTCTAGGAAAGAAAAAAAGCTTTACTTTCAAGAGGAGAGGGGGATTGTTTTTTCACTTTTCTGTGGAATTTTTTCCCTTCTTTTCTAATTTTCACCCAATTCATATGTCACTTCTCTTAATGTTTATACAATAATCAATATTATTGGTTTATACAAAATCATACAATGTTATTTTGTATATAAAATGTACAGAGCATATACACATACTAGGAATATTTTACTATAGATCAATTTCAAATTAACTCTCCTTTAAACTACAAAATCAAGACTCTGGGCTTTTTGGCAAAGTATTAAGAAAGCAAGCTATCTGAGGGAACAAACTTTTAAATAAAATGTTATTGGATGTACATAAAAAACATCCAGGAAAACAGAAAAAAAATCTTTTTTCTTGTTATAATACTTCACTCACTAATCTGTGTGGAATAAATGTACCTACTATACAGAATTGCTTTAAAATGCACAATTCTGGTTCTTATACTGTAACTTTATTGTTTCATTCTTCTCCCCTGTCCCCCCTTTAGTGTATTTTATATTTCCTAGAAGAGAATGACAAGAAATTTAAAAAAAGAAATGTTGAAGGAAGGTATTGTCTCTGTTACAATTATGATCTTATTTTTCATGCTTATTCACAGAAGCCAGCATTTCATTTAAAAGTCACAGAATATGGCCGTATAGTTGTCACTCATGAGATGAAGGT
Organism: Gorsachius magnificus; assembly: GCA_034008185.1. NCBI lineage: Eukaryota > Metazoa > Chordata > Aves > Pelecaniformes > Ardeidae > Gorsachius > Gorsachius magnificus. Next base: position 68,016,515 of record CM067082.1, read on the forward strand.
AATGCAGATATTTCCTCCAGTGTTGCAGCTAAGTTCTATTATCACACTTCTCTGAACACTTCCAAACACTCAGCCAAAATTATTCAGTGCACCCTGTCTTATTCAACATATTTAGACTAGATGTTATCCTACCCATTCTCTTTATTTTAAACTTTCCACTCTAATAGCACTCCCTGTTTAATGTTACATTCTGAACACAATTTCTATTTATGGTATTTTTATTCAAATGACTGATGCTGCAAAGTTTTTTCCACTAGTTTTAAGACTATTGAATACTTCCAATATTAGAAGGAACATCTCTGCAAAAGATATGTGATTAATTCAGGGAGATTACAGTATTCAACACAGTACCCATCTGATCTTAGATGACTTTCCATCTGAAGAGCTGCTCTGGATATTTGTAGTTGACACAGCTTACAACTTAGGTTGTTCAACTAACCTTAGCTTTCGTGTCTCCAAAATACATTCTTGCTGTGCAAGAAAGTATCCTGTGTGAAGAAAGCATCTTGTGAGAAATACTGTATGTTACTACTGTCCTGGTTGCGGCCAGGATGGAGTTCATTTTCTTCCTAGGAGCTGGCATAGTGCTGTGGTTTGGATTTAGGATGAGAAGAATGTTGGTAACACATTGATGGTTTAGTTGTTGCTAAGCAGTGCTGACACCACTCAAGGACTTTTTCAGCTTCCTCTGCTCTGCCAGGTGCACAAGAAGCTGGGAGGGAGCACAGCCAGGACAGCTGACCCCAACTGGCCAAAGGGGTGTTCCAGACCATACGACGTCATGCTCATAAAGCTGGGGGAAGAAGAAGGAAGGGGGGACATTCGGAGTGATGGCATTTGTCTTCCCAAGTCACCATTATGCATGATGGAGCCCTGCTTTACTGGGGATGGCTGAGCACCTGCCTGCCCATGGGAAGCAGGGAATGAATTCCATGTTTTGCTTTGCTTGTGTGCGCAGCTTTTGCTTTCCCTATTAAACTGTCTGTATCTCAACCCATGAGTTTTCTCACTTTTACTCTTACAATTGTCTCCCCCATTCCATTGTGGGGAGAGTGAGCGAGTGGCTGCGTGGTGCTGAGTTGCTGGCCGGGGTTAAACCATAACTACTGTGCTAAAATTTCTTAGGAAGTTAAAGAAATGTTATCTAACAGCCAAGAAAAAATTGCCAGACAGCCCTGATTATTTTTTTTCACTCCCAAAATATCCATATCAGTTTCTTGGAATGTGTTTATGGTATGCAATTATTTACCATTTTAAAGGCTTTGTTTATTTGTTTGTTTACTTTTATACCTCCAAGACCATTTTTCTCCAAAATTCAGTGTTTCTTTTCATAGGTAGGGTTGAACAGATGCATCTTAAGACTTCACTGAAGTACACTTCAGTGTACTGAATGAGTACACAGACATTTCTGGCATGCATATTCAAGCATATCAATTTATAAGACAGTTTCTATAAATACATATGTGGGTAATTTCAAAATCTGCTTCCCAGACAGGAAAACATTTAAGTATGTGCAAAACCCAAATGCAGAAGAGGCACAAACATGGCTGCAATGAATTGATTTCAGAACTCAAATGCATATTCATCGACATATTTTACAATATTCAAACATCCTATCATTAGTCTTTACGTTGATGAGCTGTCAGTCCGTCTAAGATTTGTAATCATAAACACACTTATTTACGTAGATGGTATCTTATGCAGTCTAGTTCTAAGACAGCTCCTGCATTTACATATTTCCAACACTGAATTTAACAGTACTACATAGAGAAATAGTCTCAAATCAAACAAGGCCCCAGTTTTCTTTAAACCCATAAATATTTTTCGAATCATTTTAGTAGCATAGCTTGACTCTAACAGTCCACATCCAAAAAAATCCACAAGTTTCCTGGGAGGGAACTGTCTTCCTTAGACCCTCAGATCTCTAGTAGCTGTACTACCTGGTCTGACCATCCAGAAAAGAAAGAACAACAAAAAAAATCTCACACAAAGTGAAGGATGAGACAGACACATAGGCTTACTGGGTAAGCCTCTGGCCTCCTAACCCTTTTAGCATGACATTATGAGAAAGAGATTGAGGTTGCTTATATCCCTTAATGCTCCAAAACAGCAAGTAAGCACAAAGCCTATCAAGTATCACACAGAAAAGGAATCATAGAGGAAATAATCAGCAGCAAGTGTAGAGCCATTGCCAATAGCTTTAAGGAAAGTAGTCTGATAGTTGAAAATAAGCCTGGGCCTTTCCTGAGCACATATTGTTCACTCCTATACCCTCCTTCTCAAAGTTTATTTTGTCTTTTCACTGAAGTTGATGCTTAAGATTGGCTCTACAGTTAGCATGAAACACTTTGCTCAAAGAAACTCAAAGCTAGCTCTATTTAATGGCTGTACATCATGGTTGCCTTGTTTCAGGTTGTTGACTATAATTGTTTTGTGGTCCTAGCCAGCCTGGACTGAGAAGACATCAAAGAATACTTCCAGGAGATGGCAATGGAATTGTAACATCCCTATTACTGTCCCCAATAAGTGCAGAGACATCTTCCAGCCTTGTGGCAGGAAAGCAGTCCCATTCCTTCTGCAAAGCCACAGCATCTGGTCCCTAACATCTGTGCCAACAGGTAAGTGAGCAATAGCTAGCCGATTGGTACTAATTGAAAGAAGATGGATAAGTTCATGGTCAATACTAGCAAGAGAAAAGAAAAAAAAATCCTTAAAATTAATTTCTGCTTCTGATCTTCAGTAAAAGAACCAGGCAGAATTTTATTAGAGTTCCTCCTCTCATTAATAACTTGTCAGGTTATTGGCAAATTCAAGCCCAATAGACCTATTTTGCATGAGTGCTTCCCATGGTAGGGTGTCTGGATTCTCATTATTAACAATTACAACTGTGCACTTATGACCTGACAAACTCAGCAGATGTCAAACAATTAATAAATAGCTTCAGTGCATCTAGTATCACTAAACTTTTGAAAATTAGATAATCAGTGAAAAATGTACCAGAGAAAATAGCTGAATCATCAAAACATCAATGCTTCAACCAAGCAGAAACAAGATTTAGTATCAATTTTTTGGATGTTGTTGAAGAATGCACCCACCCACTTTTTCTAAGCTATATTACTTCCAAAGAACGAACATGCTAATAAGTAAAAATATCTAATAATTTTGATGACTTACCAGCTATTCTTGCACTTGTCCCAATAACTTATGCAGCAAATATTTTTTACATTTTATGAGACCTTCTAGGCAAACCACTTCAAGAGGTACACTCTCTGAGCTTGAGGAGAAGCAACTTGTGATCACTTTATCTCCTACACTGTCTGAGCTTGAGGAAAATAAACCCGTGATCATATTATCTCCATCATGACACAAGCCCAAGGCAAGAATATTGTCTTCCCACTCACACAGAAATAGCAAGCAGCTTGAGGCAGAAGCTGCCAATACAGCTCGGGTTTAGGCCTGCTCACTATTTTATTCCACACCTGAGTCTTACCAACTATGTATTGAAAAACCTGTTCAAAAGGCTTCATCAGCTCAAGCCCTGCTGCCTATTTGGGAAGAGCAATATACATAATCAGGAGTAATTTTTTCCTCAGGTCACCAGACTTTGTTCTGGAGGAAGACAGTTCTGGTTTGGGTGGTTTATTGCATTTGAAACTTGAGAAAACAAGCAACGCAAGTTTTGCATAACACCAAATTTTGGAAAATTCACATGGAAGAAAGCATGTGATGAACAGCAGCATATGGAATCAATCACTGCATTTAAAGTGCTCTGGCTCGAACAAGTCAGATAGCACCAGATGCCTCAGGTTCAGGAGGAACATTGAAAACAAATTTTCACTGAATGGTAGGGATTCAGCTGCCATAACAGAAAGCCCAGTAGCTACAGTTTAATATTTGAAGAGTCGTGCCCTTTTGAAACAGTCTATTTTCCAGGCTTGGAACTTCATTAATGGTATTCCAAGTTAGTTTCACTATCTTTCTCCTTTTTATGAAATCCTGCCATATCCTTGATCTTAATGTGATCTTGTGCCCATGAGTACCACAGATTAATTCATAACAGTCCAGGAAAAACTCCAAAGCAGGAGGCAGAGAGGTTATTTCTTGAGCGCCACCAATGCAAGGTCTAGCTAGGACTGAACCTACCTAAAATTGAAAGATTTGTTTACAAACTTGAGGGTTGAATTTCCTTGAATTTCAAGGACAGCACATCCCAGAAGTAAAAGTACTTTTCTCTATTGTCAAAATACACCAGAGAACACTTAAATAATAATCTGGACTTCTTGTTATTGGGAAGATCATATTTTGAGTCAGATTCTTACGATCAAAGATAATATTAATTCCAAGCATATTAAAAGAAAGCACATTTTTCATCTTCTTCCAATGATAGAAATAAATATTAATAAAGACTTCCATTAAGTATGTTACCAAGTTTTAACATTAGGTATGCTTGAATTAAAATATTATTGATTCAAAAGTATGTGCTTGCACTTACTAAGAGAAGAAACTATTCCAACCTTTTCATATATAAAGATGATAGCTGCACATTGATTCTGCAGCAGAGAAAAAAAGGTGATTACGTTTTGAAAACTAATAATGTGTAGCTTCAAGCAACTGAAAAAAATCAATTTATATTTATTATTTGTTTTCCAATGTCCTATATGTTCTACAGCCCTTTTTCAAAACTGCAGACTACTTACACCACCATCTGAAAATATATAAACGTAATTGGAAAGATAAAAGAAAATAGTGACATTTTTCTTTCATGAAGGGTTTTCTCCTGTGAACAGTCTTCATTTTCCAATAGCAAATCTTAAGAAAGAAGAAATGCATACACAAAATCCCCACAAAGTCTTTAATTCACATGTGCTCCTGCCTCTCCATTGCATATGTACAACTACTGCAGCTTCACAGATAAGTCTAGGCAGAACAGTATTTTAAAGTCATCAAGTAAAAAAGAAACTGGTGAAAATAGCTATTTATATCAGTAGATGCTGTTTCCTGAGAGTACTTTGCTATGTGACAAATCCATCCACAGCTAAAGTAAATGGAAAGATTCTTTTTTACTTCAGTGGTTTGGGCCCTAGGAGAAACAGACTTGGATTACACAAATGTGTAGGAGTGTTTATAGCCCTTTTCAGATGACTACCCACACAGGACAGGGATAAAATACACTTTTCAGCTAATTCATTTCTGTTATGGGGCTTCTGTCACTGTCTTGAACTGAAACTGTCAAGAAGTCAATATTTTAGTACTATGGGCCTGAAATACTGAAAATATTAGAGTAGGTATTCTTGTGCAATATAGTTTATGTGTCTCCTGATCCTAATACATGAAAGCAATAACACCACCTCTACCACTTTAACCACAAAGAACCAGGCTCTCAGGTCCCAATGCCTCAAACTCATCAACATGTAATTTTTTAACCACTGCCATTTCTTTTGGAAAAGGTATGGATGTTTTGATCCACACCACTGTCCAGGTCTTGCAAAAAAAAAAAACCAAAACCCCAACAACATTTTACATGGATAAAATAGGATAATTTGAGCTGGGCAGCTTTACTATCATGACTAGCAGACTAGCAGCACATGGAAAGGAAATAGCTGATGTCCAATGGTTTCTCAGACTGGGTAAAATATATGGGCGGTCTTCATCATTAGATCATACAGATGTACTTCCAGTTTTACCAGTGTAAAGAATATGTCCTGTAACTGAATACTGAATCTGTAATTAAGTATTTATTCAGAGTATCAGATCCTATTAATCCTGATTTTGTTATGTGTCTTTTTTTCACATGGCCTACTTACAAAAACAGATTTGAAGATAAGACTAAGCTTGATGCTTTAGTAGCTGCATTATTGCAGCCTGCCTTTTCCTAGTCAAATTCTCAGTTCACCTCAGGGAAAAGTTTCTGTCTTAAAGAAATATGTGATGAATCCTTTTTCCTGTGCTCTTCAATTCAATCCATATTTTTTCCTGATATTTTTCCTCTTTTAAATTTTGTAATATTGTATCATTATATAGCAAAGAAGCTGACCACCCCACTATGCAGAGAGATCAGAGCTTATAGAAATCCCTACAAAAATGTATGCACTCAGTGAGTAAGCACTAATGCCTACTTTTAGATTCAGCATGCATACAAGGGAAGCAGCCAAACTGCATTAATTTTGTTCATGTAGGATATCACATATATACTGGCATAAATGTAACTCAAACGATACTGAAGACTTAATCTGAAAAATGAAATAGAGAGTAAGATTTTTGTTTATGACTCCATAAACTGGAGGAATTTAAAACTTCCTCACAAAGATTTAATATGACTTCTTTGTGCTTGTAGTGTAAAGAAGCACTACCAGAAAATGCAGAACATACAGGTAGAAGTAAAGGTCAAGGCTCGCTTCCATTCATCTTGAGCAGTGTGCCAAGTTCTCTCCATATCATAATTCATCAAATAATCTAATTAACTTGTTTAAAATTATAATTAAGTTAGGCATACTTAAGGTCATGCAATTACAGGTCTGTGAAGAGAGTTTTACACCAACAAAGCAGCTGCAATCCAAATGACAAATCACACATTCTCTAATAACTCTCCATTCCCAGACAGCCATTAATAATGTTTTCTTAAAACCAAATTAAAAGGGGGGTTTGTTGCTTTGCAAGTGCTGTCTATTCAGGAAAATACTGACAATCACTATGGTTGTTAACTCAGGATGAGGCTTCTTGATTGGCATCTGGAATCACCATCTTTCAAAAACAGAAACACTGTCAGGAGATGTTGGGGTTACCATTTCCTGCTTCACTACTGAATTCACAGTGATTCAGTGGTTGGTTTGTTTTCTCATCATGTGAGAGCTCATAAATTTGTTATATTATATAGTCTTAGAACCTGGCCCTCAAAAAGGGTGAAACAAAAAAGCTTCCAACTACTTTAATAAAGAAATATAAAAATCAGCCCAACTACTGAGCTGGAGAACTTCACCAATATATGATCCTTTATCCAAGGTGAAGATACGCTGCAGTTCCCAAAAGGGATGGAGGTGAAACTATTTTGCCTTATTAACTCTTGACAGGCAAATTCCCAGCAGGCTGTCAGCTGAGCTGAGGCCTGGCAAGGCCAGAACAAGCAGACTGACAGCAACAGCACCGATGTCTTGAGAAACCCATGTCCATACTGGCTGCCTCAGAAATTAACAGAACAGAAAGAACGAGTAGGTTGACTGTGTTTTATTTGACACAATTTACTATGTGTTAGATAAATAACATCATAAAGTTTGGCTGGGTGTGGAAGATACAGAAGAAATTGTACCTTCAAAATGGTCTTTAAGAAAAAATGACATATCTGGAACTTCTCAGTTGTTAAGCAAACAACTTGCATTAAATAATGCTGACAAGTTAAACTCAGACACTGAATGAAGCAGACCCTGTAGGCTCTGAAGAACATGCTGCTACTTTCTAGCATATTAGCAAATTAGAAACAAGATTTTTTTTTTTTCCCCCACCTCAGGAGAATTATTTCAGTAACCTGGCAATCTTTTAGAGTTTGACCAAGAAGAAAAGGAAAGGTTGTTATTCACCCAAGAAAACTAACAGACTGAACACCACAGGTGTTGACCAAAAACAAACCTACAATACACTGTAAAGAAGATAAATGCATAAATGAACACTCAGCCTTAGTGTATTTCCAAGACTTACACTGACGTGTTAGTTATCCCAGTTCTTCTATAGAGCTATGCTAACTATACTTGTTGATTCATGATGTTACTACTACAGCCATTTGCCTTGCATCTCATCTGGAAACTTCCAGTCCTGTTCCAGAAATAGCCTGACTAATTATGAATCACTAGTTCACGCTGACAAAAAAAAAAAAAAAAAAAAAAAAAGTCAGTGCTTGCTTGCATTAAGTTCTCTGACTGTGACCTGCAATTCAGGAACCATTTCATGAGTCTGTGGATACCTTTACTATCCCAGCCTAAACCAAAGCGCTCATGAATCTAACCCGTAACTTCAAGTAATTCCTTATGATCAATATGCCATCCAGCTACCACAGGCAATGCAATGTTGTTATGCTCTTTATTTACAAGAAATCTCTATCTAGACCTCATGCAAAGAGTTTAATAGGTAAAGCAAATTACTATTTTGAGGTGTGAAACATTGAGGGGCAATCACCTTTCCAAGCTAAGTGTCTGGATACCAAGACTTGGAAGGAATAAGACGCATACTTCCCTGCGAAGATGTGGTATTTCTTAGGACAAAAATCTGTGCTGCTGATTTTCTTCCCCCACCCTGCTGCTGCTGCCAAGAAGTAGCACGGTGAGCCAGGAGGGGAGCCAAGCAGGACCCTTGCCCCCAAATGCCTGCTGGAGCCTGTTGGTGAGCTCAGTGCTCTGGCACATTTCCTGGTGAAGGCAAGATGGACCTAGCAGAAACTGCTCAATAACTGCCACTGAAGACACCTGAAGACTGACAATGTCACAACATCTGCCACCTCTCACAGATTTCCATGCACCCCTTTCTTTTCTTCAGACTTCAAGCCCCAGAGGTCAGCGGAAGCTCATTCAGACTAACGGCCAGAGAGATGACTGGCAAAATGGGAACAGGGAGGGAGACAAAGGGGGAGACAAGAGGGAAGGCCATCACGGAGGGACACAAACATCAGGACTGTAGTAAATGTGTGATTTAAATAAAATTTATCATGACAAAGTTCTTCCCTGTAAGTAGGGAGATTTAAATTCACTGACGATATTATTGATTAGCAAGTATAATGTATGGTAGCAGAAAGACTGCTAAGCTCAGTATTGCCTGTATATGATTTCTTACAAAATTAAATTTTGCCTGCTTACCCCTGTTTGACATCAAAAGATTATTTTTTCCTTTTCTAAAGTGTCCCTAGCTACTTTTTCTGCCCCGTGCTTTTGTCAGAAGAAACATAAGGACATAGTCATTCTGGCGGAAAGGGAGAGCCTAGATTCTTCCATGTAGGAAGTTTCTAGTGAAGGTGAGGACTGTGGGGACTGTGGAGTTACCTTTGCATCCATTTTTCAGAAGGTTAGTATTAAATCCACCATAAAATGATTTTCTGAAACACCTAGAGGAATCATCAACATTACCACACGCCACAAGTAATTTGAAATTGTCTTGTAGAATAAAATGATTTTTCATGATTGTTTTTTTTCAAAGGTAAGTTGTTCTTGCATTTTTAAGAGTGAGTAATAAAATTAGATATATTTCTCTAATAATGACACCACGAACAGTTAAGATGTTTTTATACTGAATTCAAACACTAATACTAATGAGAAATTAACCTGAATACAACCTGTTAGTTAGCAAACATGACAGATTCCTTTTTTGCTTCATCTACTGAGAATACATTCACATCCACAGGGTACATCCCTTTAGATAAACTCATAACTCACGTTTTTATTATACCCTCCATTGTAACAGCTGAGGTACAGATTTCCAATAAAGGAAAAAATGCCACATACTAACACTCTGAGTAGCACAGCTCATGACACAATTATGTTCATCCATAACTCTATCCAGACTGAATTTTGCTAGTATTTCATTGACTTTCCCGGCTCTACAAGATGCAAATTCATAATGCAAACCAGGGTTGCTGGAACTGGTCTTTTGCCAATGTCTTCTGAAATGGCTTTTGTCAGCAGAAAGCACTGTAAACTCATTCACACATGAATGAAGTCCAGGAAGCAGCAAACAGCTGTGTATTAAAGAAATACCATAAATTCTGTCCTTCTTGCCACTGGGACACCACAACATCTGCATGCCTACCTTAATAAGAAATACTGGCATCATTGAGGTCTATACTTCAGCAACAGTATATTTCTTTCAATATTATTTTAAAGTTTTGCTGTTTCCCCGAAAACCTTATAAAGGTGTAACATGTAAGGTGGAGATGGTTCAAGCACAGATCACATGAGACACGTTAAACATGAGCAGCTCTTCAGGCAGTACTTATAAAGGTAATGCCAGGCAAAGTGAGATTTCTGCATCAAGAAACTGCAGGAAGAGAGAGGAACACCAACCAACCAAATATAAAGAAAAAATAAAAATGTATCTACCTTCATCTTGTTTCTACTGCTTTCCACTAACATTGCAGCGATCCCACCTTTGAGACCAAGACCCTGGCAACAGGGCTCCAGCAGGGCAGGGAGAGAAATCCCCATGGAGAACTCAGAATGAGCAACAGCAGCAAGCTTAGCAGCCATAGCTCAAAATGGAAACACAGCAGTTCTGGCCTGCCTAGTAGATCTTCCAAGGCCATAACCAGCTCAAAAAATATCCCTAAGTTGCTTCAAAACAAGTTCCAAAATGCTAACTTTTTTACATTGACTCTCATGTGTACTTTGGAAATAGGAATTAATATGAACAAATTAAAATAATGAATGACACACTATTTTCTATCCTGTATGTCAGATTTATTTTTCTCTTTCTTTCATTTTTAATTTCTTGTCTTTCATCTTTCTATTATTTCCTTTATTTTTTCCTTTTATCTACCATTTGTCTTTAGTATACTCGCACTTCAATTTCTTCTTTTCAGCTTTGGTCAACAATATTCTAATAGGTCCTCAGAGCTGAAATTCTCCCAATGCATCACATAGCTGAAATATAGCTTCAAACTGCTCCAGGAAATTAGAAAAACAGAATCTTCTGTCTCTTTTTTTTCCAAAAGTGAATCCCTGAGCATATAAGCTATGCATCAGGCAAGGTCAGCCAAGATCAGAGCAGTCTTGGGAATGGAACTGACACTCTACACTCTATTTATCATAAGACAGTTCTCTGAACTAATAAATAAATAAATAAATAAATAAGCATTTTTGAGCTTCTGATCTCTTATCCCCATTGACCTAGAGTTAATAATTACAAGTCTACAATGGATCTTTTAATAATCAACTCATTGTATGTTTAATTAAAAGTTCTCTTTTCCACCTTCTTTTATTAAATACAAGTGTTCCAATGAGGGCTTTGAGATTTTATTTATAGATTAGGCACTGGGCATTTCAATACATTTTACTCATTACTAATGAACTGCATTTATTCAGAAATAAAGTTTTCTGTTATGTTATTATAAAGTATATTGTATTACTAGAAGGTATATATCAAAGCCGAGAAAGGGCATGTTTGTCTTTTTTTTCAACAACTCCGTTTATATAAAAGTTAGTAGTGTTTATAAAATGCATAAACATATACTCACATAGAAGCAAGTAACTATGAGTTTACACAGTTTTAAGATCACTTCTTTATGCATTTAGTCAGCATTCAATAAAATAAAATAAAGGGAAACATAAGTAAAAGTCTTTGGTTAAAAAAAAAAAAGATAGTCCTGTTCTGTATGTATTTGTTCTTTCTTGTTAAGACTGCACATTTCTCTCTGGGATTCCCAAAGATAAAACATGTATTCATGCATGGTAAAGTTTACCTAGAAACACATAGTCCTGCAAAATATTGCATAAGCAGTCTAAACATGAATGGTGTGTGTCTATATACACATCTGTGGGACACAGACTTCATAATTAATGGAATTTCTCTCTCACCTCTAAGCTGTCTAAGATGCCTAAACCCTGCCCTCACTTTTCAGGAAGTATTAAAAAAAAAAAAACAAAATTCTTCCAAGGAAGGGTTTATTCACTATATTCACAGAATGTTAAGGGTCAAACAAGTTTTTTTAAAAAAAACAAACCACCACTTATCTTTTCTTACTTTGGATTTATGGGGCACACATGGTATGGAATTAAAAGCAAAGGATCACATCTCATCCTTAAAAAATACCTAAGAGCCAGCAGCATAGCAATACTTGAATAGAAATCTTTATTACTATTTTTTTTTTCATGAGCACTAATAATTTAGGTACTCAGCATTCCCCAGGGATCATTTAACATCAATAAAAATACGTGTTATCCAAATGCAAGAGATAAAAGACAGCCAATTATGTTTAACAGCAAAACTCCAGGCTAATGTTCCCAAATGGATTAGTCAAAGAGCAATAGGTTATTTTGTGATATTTTGCAGAAAGAGTAACGGGGGGGGGGGGGGGTGTTTGCCTTTTAGATCAATCTTTCCCTCTAGTGTTATCAAATTAATGCATAGCTTTAAGTCTACATCTGCTTTCTTATAAAACCAGTAGATGACATAAAAAGCAAATTCCCTTATTTTCTTATTTATATTCATTAATAATACTATGAATATTACTCATTCAAATGAATTGGATATCCATTATGTATTATTATTTCCTCTCCTTCCCTGTTCCCTCCCCCCAGTCCCATGGAGTCTCAACTATTAATCTAATCATATTCAGCAATATGACAAAAGGATGCCACCAACGTACTTTGTTGACCAGTTCTCCTGTAGAAATACAGAAATATTTTTACAGGATCATCTCCAGGTTAAACTAGACCAGGAATACCTTGGTTCACACCAGGACTGGAAAAGAAAGAATGGAAATAGGAGAGAAAAAAAATGCAATGGTATATGTTTAATTCCCCACTGAACAGCAAGCCAGAATTGTAGTTTAATTTTACAGATTCAGGAGACTTGAACAAAACCAACTAATCCACTATGAAAGAACACCACATTTGGAGGAAGAGAACTTATTTTCTTTCCTCTTTATTGTTTTTTGGAGGGGCTGGGTTTTTTTGCTTTGTTTTGGTTGGTTGGTTGTTTTCCTGGTAAGTGCCAATCAGTTACTTAATGTATTAGATTTCCATTTTCACCTGCATCTTTCACAGTTATCTTGTATAAAACTAAGTATCTACACTGTACTTTCTGAACACCTTTTTTTAAAAGTCACTAGTTTCTTGTGAACAGCATAAGGTATCAAAGAGACATCAACTCAGAGCCTTGAGTGTTCTGACAGACTTATTATTGTAAGGATCTTCTAATTCAGGTGACTACTCTACTATCCCATACCATTTATGACAAGAGAGCAAAGCATTTCACTGTCATTCAGGTCTGATGCCACCATTTTTTATTGTCAACTTTGGGGACACCTGTAAGCAGCTAACATTTTTTCACAAAAAAGATTAATATCAGCTCACTAGTTCTCAATATTTCATAGTGAATTTTGAGATCTGTTTAAAAAATTAAACTGAATTAAGTGTTGATCACGAAGCACTTGATTTCTGTATTTATATGTATATATCTCCTATATCTGTTTAATTACTCTATAGAAATAGCAGGGGTTATCTAATTCATGCAGCACATGACTGCCTTAGGCCTTGATGGCTTATGAACAAGACCAGCAGTAGCAACTAAATTTATATAGAGGAACTGAGAAGAAAGGGACCATGCAGAGGAAAAAAAAGAATCACTTTTGAAATGTAGAGTCATCAAAATATATATCTACATTGACAAATGAAGTAGCTTATTTTACAGTCTAAACATTCTTCCTTCTGACCACGATCAAGAAAAAACTTTGACTTGTAATTGATTGCAAACACTCACTGCTTTCAGCACTTTGAGTGAAGATTACGTCAACCTGATATAAGCCAAAATTCCCTTACTGGAATTTACTTAGGTAAATAGGAAGCACTCAAGGTTAAGTGCTACGTGCTGCCACTACCCATGTGGGTATCACAAGAAACCTTCTGAAGAAAGTATTTCACAGGCACAGCTCTGTCAAAACATCAGCTTCCAAAGCAGTGGATTAGAGTCCCAGGAACAGACTATTGCATGTCAGGAAGTTAACTCTGGGTTACACTTAGCTAGCAGCACACCCTGCCATGCACCCACAAACACAGGCCATATCACTAGACAGATGAGAAGTAGACTAACATCACAAATCTCAGGTCTGCAACAAACACACTGGTTACCAAACTGCACTCAAGTTGTAAAGGAAGCTTGTATCGGGTTTGTGTGGCAAGGTTTTGGTAGCGGGGGACTACAGGGGTGGCTTCCGTGAGAAGCTGCCAGAAGCTTTTCCCATGTCCACCGCTGGCCAAGGCCAAGCCCATCAGTGATGGTGGTACTGCTTCTGTGATAACTTATTTAAGAAGGAAAAACAGCTGCTGTGGGACAGTAGCTGGAGAGAGAAGAGAAGCGAGAGGATGTGAGAGAAAACAGCCCTGCAGAAACCAAGGTCAGGGAAGAAGGAGGGGCAGGAGGGGCTCCAGGCACCAGAGCAGAGATTCCCCTGCAGCTTGTGGTGAAGACCATGGTGAGGCAGGCTGTCCCCCTGCAGCCCACGCAGGCCTATGGTGGAGCAGATCTCCACCTGTAGTCCATGGATGACCCCACACCGGAGCAGGGGGGTGCCCGAAGGAAGGAGACTGTGACCCCATGGGAAGCCTGCACTGAATCAGGTTCCTGGCAAGACCTGCGGACCTGTGGGGAGAGGAGCCCAGGCTGGAGCAGGTTTGCTGGCCGGGCTGGTGACCCCATGGGGACCCACACTGGAGCAGTCTGTGCCTGAGGGACTGCACCCCTTGGAAATGATGGCCCAAGGGAGGACCCAGACTGGAGTAGTTCATGGAGGACTGTCTGCCGTGGGAGGGACCTCAGGCTGGAGCAGAGGAAGAGTGTGAGGAGTCCTCCCCTGGGGAGGAAGGAGCAGCAGGGACAGCGTGTGATGGACTGACCACAGCCCCCATTCCCTGTCCCCCTGCGCCACCCAGGGGGAGGAGGTAGAGAAAGTTGGGAGTGAAGTTGAGACCAGGAAGAAAGGAGGGATGGGGGGAAGGTGCTTTAAGATTCAGGGTTTCTTTTATCCTCTCCTACTCTTATTTGATTGGTAATAAATTAAGCTAATTTCCCCAATTTGAGTCTGTTTTGCCCGTGACGGTAACTGGTGAATGATCTCTCCCTGTCCTTATCTAGACCCACGAGCCTTTTGATATATTTTTTCTCTCCCCTGTCCAGTTGAAGAGGGGAGTGATAGAGTGGCTTTGGTGGGCACCTGGCATTCAGCCAGGGTCAACCCATCACACAGCTAAACAAGCATTTCATTTTTGGGAACCTTTGACCCCAACGAGGCACCTACAAGTCTGAATGAACCAGCAATTTTTAGGAAGATCTTTCTAACCAATTATGGACTTGACATTCATGTGTGTCACTTAAGTTCTAGCTCTTACATGTATTCCTAACAAACTATCACCTTTTATTTTGTTATAATAACTTCTGTTAAGTACTCAAGGCAGCTGAAACTAAAGCAGTTATAAAATTGTTCCTCTCATCATTATCTGAGCCAGTGGGAAAAGAAGTGGGAGGAAGAAGCATGTCTGAGTTATACACCCTATGCTTTTTTTGCTCTAGCAAGACCTTTCCTGGAAGTTACAGCACAGAAACGTCTCCCCTGAGCTTTTATACCTGCAAGCGATACAAAACCAAATGCACTTTCACTGGATGTCCAGCACTCTTTAATCCAAAGACTGAGCCACTGGGGAGCCTTTACCAGAACCAGTAAGCGACTCTCAGAATTAAGCGCTGGCACTAGACAGACCAGAATCCAGATGGTTTGATCATATTCCTGGACATACTGCCACCTGTTATCTACATTTCTCATCAGAACATGTACATCCCATATTCACAAATACATGCTGACATATTTAAATGAGGCTGTTTTTCTGTCTAGATATTTGGCAACGGGTCCGCCTGTTTTTGTCATCATATGTCAGACAAAGCCATCCTCACATTTGGGGATTCCTGAGGTTTTTCTTGAACTTCTCAGCATTTACACGTGCAATAAGAATGTTTCCATATAATTTCCTATCCCTATTTGCCCTTTACTGGTTTAAAAAACATACAGTCCTATTGAACTTTGCTCCCTTCTCCTCACCCATGGAAGAGCTGCCCCCTCTATGACACTGCTCGGCCACAAACCCTTACCCAGCACACAGGAGTTCAACATGTAATTGCAATCACACAGGTGTCCAGATCATCCTGTGCACAATCCATTGATCTATGACCAGATCTCTAACCCTGAGGTAAAGCTGAAGGTATGGAGTGGCGCCAATGCACCCTGGGGTATGTGGGACCTGGTGTCAGAGGGTTACCTCAGCCTGGCCCCTCCTTGACCACTCAAAGTAAAAGTAGGTCTTGGCCAGCTGAAAACTCAGGCTCTTCCTCCAAATCTTTGTGGTCTCACACATTTCCGAGCTTTTATTGAGATTCTCATCATGTTTAGTGAGGCTAAAAATAACTTCTAGAGTAAAATACATAAGCGTCTCAGCTGTATATCAACCAGTACTGTGCTTAGTAGCTATAAAAATAAAATTGGAAACATGAACTCCAGTTACTCAAAAAACAGACAAACTAACTTAACATTACTTGAAAATTCATGTTGACTGAGTAAATCTCCTGAGTAGGAGCCATCTTGGTTTTGCTTTTCTTTCTGGTGGGGGTATTGGGATAGAGGGCTGAAGGAGGACCGACTCCTAGTTTCTCTGAATATTTTGAATTATATATGAGTAACACATATAATCACATGCAAGCAACATATACAAATCTCCAGTTCACTCTTACATCTCTGAAAATGCCTAGTTTTTTTTCCTTCCCTGCCCCTGCTATGTAACGTCCATTAAATAATCAGACTCTTCTGGCCAAAAAAGCATGCGAGCCTACAGTATCAACCAATATCCCCATTATGTTTTAAACAGCATAGGCTAGGGGACCTTAACATTTTCTAACCATTGTGCCTCTTCTTTTAAAGCATACATTCATTATAGTCAAAATATACTATCCTCATACCATACTCTTCTGTCATCTCTGTATCACAAGTTGCCCACTCCATCATATTCAGTAAAGTTTTTGGAAGAGGTTCTCTAAAAGGTAATGCAAGTATGAAAATTATATTTTATTTTTCTCAGTGTGCGTTTTAAAGCAATCAGCCTTGCAATAAACAAGAGACTCTCTTGATAGGAACAGTCAGTGTTTGTCAGGCATATTTCCTTAAAAAGAGTTGACTTGATATTAATAGCAATGTCGTTCGCCCTATCAATCAGGAATTGCAATCAGCCACAAACACACCCTCTAGTTCTCCTTCAATCAGGGAAATAGTGCAGAAAATAAATTGCAAGTATTTAATAAATTCATAAAGGGAAAAATCCATCAGAAATTGTTGGGGCCACACTGCGATACCATTATTTAAACTAGGATTTTTCTTTCTCTGTGAGAACCTTTATCATTTTCCATGGGTCTTCATATGCAGCAGAGTACGAAGAGCCTTAAAATCTAGGGTTGTCTGCTTTGGGAATTTTTTAGTTCACAGTTATTAAGAAAAAAAGAATCAGTGTTGAAACTGTTACTGTTTAGCACTAATGAAAATGTATGTGTCTTTTTTCAAGTGCTTTCTGGGAACAGAAAAGTAGGTTACCTGTCAGCTCTTCCCAAACAACCTCTGCAACAAAGCACCAGAGCAGACTCCCTATTTCCCAACAGTGAGGTATCATTAAAAAAACACTATGAATTTAAAACCAGGAAGCTTCTTTTTGAAGAGCTTAAGACATTAGCAAAACAGATTGTTTCTCCCAATGGTATGTTTAAACAAGCAAGGTACTTTCAAAGTGTTACTGTACGGAACAGAATTTCACTTATGCATGTATTTGTGATGCCAAATACAAGTTTCTGAACTGCCTTGCAGATTATCGTTCATTATCAAGGAGAGACTTTGTTAGGTATTACTAAGCCTCTAGTCTTGGTACCATATGCTTTAATTCCCCTATGGGAAATCTCATCCAGGGACAGAAAAGTCACAGCAGGTGGAAAATTATACAAAACTTTTGGCAGTTCTTTAGAAACAACATGAAATAGTATGCGGTTTCAGATTTTTTTTTTCTTTTTTTTCCTCCGGGAAGATTATCTTAGAGCACTGTAATAAATTCATATTTGATATATCACATCCAAGAGTCAGGAGAGGTGTTTGTTCAATTTGGCTGAAATACAAGGTATAAACTATAACCTTGACTTAAAGTCCTCTGATATCCTTGGGAATCTTTCTATTGACTCTAACTAGGTAAATCCACATTAATACTGATTGCATTGCAAAATTCTTGAACAATCAGGATATGTACATACTACTTATAAGAAAGAAAAACATTTTTAAGTCAATGTAAAAGACAATTTTTAGATTGAGTTCTTGAAAACTGCAAGTTAGAAATGTTACTTTTAAAATATGGCTACATGTAACACATTTTTTGTCCTCTAATTGTTGCCTAGTGAATCCACTGTCCTAGAAAAAAGCATCCAATAACTGAAGTGTTACAGCTCTGGTGCTATCGGGTGATGTTATTCTTAAGTAAATTCATTTTATTAGTGACATCAGAACAGGATGGCAGTTTAGTATTCACACTAAATGAGATGTTCTTTGATGGCCTTGGAAGCAAGAGTAGGAGTATTAAAATGTGAAATTGTCAAAAATTGAGTTTGAATAAACCACAGAAGATTAGTTATCCAGAGGAAATGTGGAAGATGGGTTACAAAGCATATGTGTGTGCATGTATCTAAATAGAAGAATTTGAAGCTAAGTATTATACTACTATGAATACTGTCACGTAAAGTTTCTCCTGTTCAATGCAAAATAAACATCTCTTCCTGTCAGAAGATGTGCACAAAGTATACATTGTTCCCACACTTGATACTTCTAGAAAGCTACCAATGATCTTCCTAAATGTTATAATGTCTCTTTTGAGTACTAGTTAAATAAATATTCCAGAAAAGGTTTGGGTCTTGGTTTTTTTTAGTGCTTCTGAGTTGAAAAGATGCAAATGTACCGTAGAATGGCCAGTACAGATCGAAATACACTTACAATGTCAAGAACTAAAAGCCAGGGAAGGAGTTTTCATGTTAACCATTAGACTCAAGTAAAGTAGATTACATTCACCTTTTAACACTAAATACTAAATCTTAAAATTATCAGACTAATACTGCTTTGACACTATATTAACTGACTTGCAAAATGATTATTATATTTAGCAAGAAATGTATGTCTCACACATCAGGTATCAATACAAAATTATTCCAGCCTATCTTTTGGTCAAAACATATAGCAGGCCCTTTATCATATAGATTCTTCTGCCTTGCACACTAGTAATAGCATCCTGCAAACTTAAGTCAGCAATGAAGCTGTTCTGGTATGTGATGATTGGCATATTATTTTGAAAACACTATCTAAAAATGCAATAATTTGAAAGATTAGTTTACAGGAGTCATACACGATGACTAACTCAACAGACCTGGTGTTTATAGCATTAAGCTATTCTGCACTGCATGTCATCTGCTTGGCAGCTAAGAAGAAAATGTGTCTGCCTTTCTGTCTTCTCTCTCTTTGGCTCAGAGTATTGCAATAATCACATATACTAGCAATCTTACATATTTAAATATTCAAAATGTTTTTACTTTATTTTGAGACCCAGCGTCTGAAATTTTGTATATTGGGGCACCGTTAGGACACATACCCTAGGCCTAAACTGGGAAAGTACCTGTAACCTCCCCCATTGTCACTGAAATGCTCCATCCTGATGACAGAAATAGCCAACAGTCACACTTAATAAGCTTTGTAATACTCCACTGCAAGAAAGTTTTATTCTTAGGGTGTTACTCTTTTGTTCTGAGGCAGCTAATGCCAGCTTGTGCAATCAAGTACTACAGACAAGCCACGGGCATATCAAGGTGATTGTACCATATTCAGCAACACCTGAACCCAGAGTATTTTTTATTCCTTTTATCTATATTTTCCTGAGCATAATTTTGAAAATTGTCATACTGCACTAGTTTTAAAAACAGTTCATTTATTGAAAAGTTTTATCATTTTCTGTAAATGCTTCCCATAATAATTGTGATGCTCTTGAAGGACAAAATTTTCAAAAGACACAGGATGCAAAATAAAACATGGTGATTGAAGTAAGATTCAAAGCCAGTGAAGTCCAGTAAAATGGGATCTACATTTAATTAAATTGGATTTCTCATTCTGGAAAGGAATGATAAATAGCATTATTGTATTTTACAATGCTTTAAATCATGACACATTCACATATTTATGTTCTTATCAAGCATGTCTAGACATGGCTGCAATGAAGTTCTCTGGTTTACCCTTTTAATTAAGGCTTTCTGCTCTGCTTTTTCTAACAGCTCTGGCAAGAGTAATTTGCTGTAATGGAAATCAAATGTATGTGTAAAAGTGCAATTAGAAAGTCACCGTATTTGTGGGAATACAGTCTTTCCATTTAGTAATAATAGAACTGAATTTAACCTATTGTTTGTAATTTCTGTTAGATGGATCAAATTAACAGTCTACTGGAGAAGTTACCAAACAGACAAGTCAAGAAACTAATGACTCTTTTTCTGTGGAGTTAGTAAAGACTGAGTTAGCCCAAAACTGCCTGTATTTTTAAAATTGCAGTAAAAATGAATTAGAAACAACACAAATGAGATGCTAAGTTTCTATCAAATTCATACCTTTCATCACTTTACAAAAATATGTGTTTTGTTTTATATGCGATTTATTCATACTGGAGATTTACAGCTGTCCATTGCTTTTTTTTCTCTTTTTTCTGTGTGTACATGCTTTTTTTTTGATCTTTTTTTGCTTTCAAACCCCAGAGCAGCCTCAGAATGGCCTAAACAACTCTGCATCACCCTCATGCTCCATCCTCATTGACTTAGACTGCCAATGCCAAGATGAACCTTTGGACACACAAAACAGAACCTCACCTTTCAGATGCAGACTGACCCTCTCTCACACTAAACCTAGTGTCAAGCAACACTTTCCAGACAGTAAACAGCAGGAAGATTTATAAGAAAAGGACTCCTGGAAAGGAAACAAACTTTGATTCCCTGCCTTTAAAGCCTCAGTCTTTTCAGATGAAGTTACTATAGAGGAACATTCTAAAAAAAAACCCCCATGTTTCATAAGAGAACTTGATGAATTCAAACCTGTCCGGTAAAAAGAAATCAGATTTTAGGATAACACAGGTTTTTTTCCTGTGGTAAGAGGAAAATTGAAGGTTAAAATAAGCTTGGGGTGTGAAAACTATGCAGAGAAGTCGTGTGTAGGTTTGTTGGGCTTCATTGCACAGTGGATGTGTACCCCTGTGCATTTTCTTACCCCTGTGTTTACTTCAGTTAATGACAAGCAGACCGCTTCAGGCCAATTCTTGTAAAAGGACCACATGAGAAGGACTCTGCTATGGAATTTTATTCTCCAAGGCCATTTCAGCCAGCTTGCCAGAATTCCTCCTTTAAAAGAAGAAACTGCAAAAGCAAATTTCTCAGGGATTTTCTACCAGATATTTTAAGCCCTGAACAAACAAGATGAACACCCATATGGTGGCCAACAATTTAAAAAGTGATTGACAGTCCTGAGTGGGACAGTGTGGACCCAGTTAAAGCATCTGAAAATAGCGTATGTATTTATACTCAGAAAGTGGTGGGGACAAAAATGAGAAGGGTGATCTTCCCTCTGAAATAGAGAGCAGCTGACTGTAATGAAGTTATCTGGAGTGGAATTATACAGACTCTAATGGAACTTCAGATGTCTCCACCCTACAGAAAAACCTGTATTTTAATGTCAATATGTCAGCACCTCAGATGGAATCATGCACACACCACCTCTTCCTCTGCACATCTTCTGTCATTGATAAAATATAGAATACACTTATATGCACACGAATTTGGAATACTTCCACATATATTAACTTTTATGGATATGTGTGTGTGCACACATGTGTGCATATACCTCTATAAAGCGATCTTAAAGGAAAGAATGGGGTTGGCTATATTTATTTCATAAACAGTGAGCAACCTTCGTTGCTATTTCCTTGTCTTTTTCTTTATGGGAAATGTTGCACTTTCAATGATAACTAACATAATGGTGTGTTGCATTTAAAATGGCATGTGTCCTCATTTAGCTGGGTTTCAAGCCACAAAAACCTTCATTTTTTACTCTACGGCAGCTGTCTATAAGGCATACCAGTATGTTTCTGCCAAAAAGCTCAAATTTCCTAGCCAAGTTTCTTCTGACTGTGGAAGATCGGAGCAGAAACTCTGTTCCAGCAGCTTAAACCACCCACCTTTTTTGATGAACAGAGCTTGGTGGCAAAAACTTTGAGCTCTCTACCAATTTGTTAGGAGCAGGTTGTTAGATGCAGAAAATCATTCGTTTTCCTAACTGAAAGACCGTCATGTTGTTACATATGGCTTTACATATTCCAGATCTTTATGCTTCCATATGACTGTTTAGACCATACATGGAACTGATCGAAATATGAAAAAAGTTCATAAAAATTTTCAGGGTTTCCTGGTCTTTCAGTTTGGGGATTGGAGAGTTTTTAAGATGAGAAAAAAAAGGCACTCAACAGAACAGTGAATGAGACCTTCATGTCTGGCTCTCCCTCTCTTTATAGCATTGGAACATTTACATCTTGATTCAGCATAAATTATTAATACTCATAACATTGACAGTAATTAAATATTTCATGTCTGTGCTCTATTAAGATATTGCTCTGGCACCAGACCTCTGTGTTCAAACCTCAAGCTTCACCCCCTTCCTCAGTCAAAATTATAATATTTATAGCATGATATAAGACTGGAGATTAGACAGATCTGCAAGGAGAGAATATGCATTGTATAGTTATAAGGTAAAATGGATTTAAAGGTGTGTAAAATACAGGGGGGAAAATCAGTTTTAATAATACATATACTTTTCTTATTAGTTTGTTATTTATAATTCAGCAGGGTTAATTATTCTTCTGTTGCCTCTGATAAGGCCTCTGCTATATAAAGACTCTGAAATGAAAGAGTAAAGGGTGAAAACAAACTTTTGTATAAAGCTATTTGACTTTTCCAAACTTTACAGGTTGTATATCTGCAGACTAATTCCATGGCAGTTTTATTTGCTCATTTGTTTGGCTTCCTGTTAAAAAAAAAAAAAAAAAAAAAAAAAAAAAAAGAAAAAGGCAAAAAGACAGTTACCCTATATTCAAACATGGCAAAGCAAAGCCCCTACAGGATAGGTATTTTGTTCAACGCATGACACTGGTGACACAACAGTGACTTAAGAAACTATCAAGGAAGCACTTCTTTTTCAGTATCACTTTCTTTGGAGAAAAATGTAGGTAGAATAAAATTAATTGAGAAACCCAGATAATGTTATGAAATTATTTCTTTCTGCTACCGGAGACAACACTGACTTTATTGATCTCTGGCTGGCTGGTGCAGTTAACCATCCTTCATGATCCATTCAGATGATATGCTTTCCAATATATGTTACCAAATAAAAAATACAAACCAAGCAATTTATGATGTGCCAAGTTTTGAAGCTAAGGTGTATCGATATAAATGAATAGGTCAGAGCTGATGAAGTCTAAGTATTTCCAAATACAATAAAAAACTTATATTCCACGTGTTTTTCATAAACATAGGATCATAGAATCATAGAATCGTTTAGGTTGGAAAAGGCCTTTAAGTCCAACCGTTAACCTAACCCTGCCATCCCACCACTAAACCACGTCCCTAAGTACCTCGTCTACCCATCTTTTAAATACCTCCAGGGATAGGGACTTGACCACTTCCCTGGGCAGCCCATTCCAGTGCCTGACAAGCCTTTCTGTGAAATTTTTCCTAATGTCTAACCTAAACCTGCCCTGGCGCAACTTCAGACTGTTTCCCCTTGTCCTATCGCCCATGACCAGGGAGACGAGGCCGACCCCCACCTCGCTACAGCCTCCTTTCAGGTAGTTGTTTGGAAGCTATTTGTATCACTAACTTCTTTTGAATAAACTATTCCATAGTTTAGACAAGTGCCTTTTGAGTATGTCTCAGCAAACAGATGGTTTGGTTGAGTAATCTCAGCCCTTATTCTGTCCCCCTTGAAATCTTATTTCAGAATGATTAAAAAAAGATTTTTCAAGTACTGGCGAATTTCACAGAATTGTAGAGTGGTTTGGGTTGGAAGGGGCCTTCAAAGATGACCTAGTCCAATTCCCCTGCCATAGGCAGTGACATCTTTCACTAGATGAGGTTTCTCAAAGCCCCAGGCAACCTGACTTTGAACAGTTCCAGGGATGGGGCATCCACAGCTTCTCTGGGCAACCTCTTCCTGTGTCTCACCACGCTCACCGAAAAAAAATTCTTCCTTATGTCCAGTCTAAATCTACCCTCTTTTAGTTTAAAAATATTGCACCTTGTCCTGTCACTACAGGCTCTGTAGGCTCTTTCTTATAAGCTCCCTTTATATATTGAAAGGCCACAGTAAGGTGTCCCTGGAGCCTTCTCTTCTCCAGGCTGAACAACCCCAGCTCTTTCCTCACAGGAGAGGTGCTCCAAACTTCTGACCGTTTTTGTAAAGATCACTGAGTGATCTGGGGTGGGAGTTGTCATGCACCATCTCTGTCTGTCCAGTACTTTCTTTCCAAACACAGCAATAGGAATGAATCATCTAGTCAGCTCCTTATAAATATCTGAAGATCTACCAGGCTGAGAACCAAAGGAAGTCATTTCACAGCAATGAGTAAAGGAATAAACTTTTGTTCCTGATAGAATAAGCATGACAGCCAAGACAGGATGTGGATGGGGAAGCTTAGCAACCCAAAAAGGAGCAGTATGGCAGCCACCTAGATGACTTCAGCTGGGATATATGCATTTTAAGTTAGTTCATTTGCATAAACCCTATTTACTTCTGTTGTTTCAGACTCTTTGAACTGGATCAAGACTTGAAATAAGTATTTAAGCAGGCTGTAAGGAACACATCTTGGTGGCGCACCTTTATGCAGTCACTTCTCAGAAGCAGATACCAATAGGCATTCACACTTATTTTAATAATAGCAACGCCAGGTCACAATCAAGTTCAGAGCTCCCCTGTGTAAACACATGGTAAGAGGTAGTTGACCATATGGAGTAGGGGTTGTCAAAGTAAAAGACAGCAGTGTGTGTCTCTGTCTTGCATATGTTCAAGGTTACAATGCAAGCCAAGAATTTAATCCAGTTCCCAAACTTCTGAATCCCACACAAGCTCTTTAAGTATGGCAAAATTAAACTTTCCTGTCCCTGTGCAGATATCTGAGCAGATAATTAGAAAGAGGAAGAACAGAACATAACAGCTTCTTCTCATATTTTTAAAGTTGACCTTCTTTATCCCAGACAACTGAGGAAAGTAGTAACTCAATCCATAATTGGTATGTTGTGCCATTCGTTTCACATCTACATTATATTTTACAGCAAGTAGGGTTTTGTTGTTTTGTTTTGTTATTCTAAAAAAAAAAAAAAAGCCTAAAATACCTTAAGTACTGCTTCTGCTATATTCAACAAGGAGGTGCAGTCCATACTGAAAAGATGCACTCAGATTTGCATATAGATGTTTCAACTCCCTTTCCTCCTGGCACCACATGCTGTGCATGCACAATATTGAAATTTAACAGTAATATGCCAAAGCATTACCTTCCCTGGTAATTCCTTTGCAACAGTGAGATTTGTCTACTTACTTCTTTGGCATAAATCTCTGGCATTAACATTTGTTATAACAAAAGAAGCAGCAAGAAAAGAGCCAGTTTGAGCCTCTAAACATCATGCATTTCCAATGCAGGCTGAACTTATTTCTAACTCATTAGAACTGACATGGTGTGCAGGATCTGAAGGATGTGTTTGCAAATGACACTCTCTGAAAGTTGAATTTGTAATAAAAGTTATTTATGAACTTGCCGCAGCAGAACAGCTCTTGTAGTAGCATGAACTGTATTCTCAGTCAAAAAATTTCACTAACATAGCTCTCCACAAGAAGACTCTCTAATGTAAATGGCTTTGTCAGCATGGAAGGCAGGAAGGAAGGAACATGACAGACAGTAGCTTTCAGTGATCACAGCCGTCAAGAAAACCATGGAAGGAAGAAGGGGTTTTACACACACAGTCAGCAAGAAAAAACTAAGACTCAAGTATGCAAATTCCATGAAGATGTTACATACCTAACAGCAACAGAGCAATTCCAAAATAAAAGGTAAGTGGAAAGCATAAATTTAGGGTCAGGAGAAACAGATATACTAAAACACCTACAGAAATATATAGGTAAGAATTCAATGAAAATTTACATCAGATGTGACAAAAGTTATTGCATTAGACTGTCATCTTCTCATCCACCCACTGATTTGCTTTGACTGCTATGCAGTTCAGTTTAGTGGAGGCCCCATCCCACTGGGTCATTTCTAAAACCACTTCTTTCCTGGTTTCGGCTGGGATAGAGTTAATTTTCTTCACAGAAGCTAGCATAGTGCTGTGCTTTGGATTTAGTACTAGAAGAATGTTGATAACACGCTGATGTTTTTAGTTGTTGCCAAGCAGTGCTCAGACTGCTCAAGGACTTTTTGAGCTTCTCCTGCTCGGCCAGGTGCATAACAAGCTGGGAGTACAGCACAGCTAGGACCCAAACTGTCCAAAGAGCTATTCCATACCATAGAACGTCATGCTCGGGGGGGTTGGTGGGTCGGTCGGTCGCTCGGGTACTGATCGCTGCTCGGGACGGGCTGGGCATCGGTCGGCGGGTGGTGAGCAATTGCATTGTGCATCATTCGTTTTGTATATTCTGTATATTTTGTTATCATTCTCATTATTACTATTATTATTATTTTCTCTTATTAAACTGTCTTTATCTCAGCCCTCGGCTCTAACCTTTTTTCCCCTTCCCGATTCTCTCCCCCATCCCACTGAGGGAGGGGGGGGAGTGAGCGAGCGGCTGCGTGGTGCTTAGTTGCCAGCCAGGTTAAACCACGACAACTTCCAAAGGCATCACCATTCAGTACTGTAAAGGGTTTGTAATTTTGCTTAGTTCAGGGAAAGAGAAAAGGAAAAGTTTTCCAAAATGCATCCTAAGTAACTTTTACCTGCAAGAAATTCAGAGGCAACTTTCCTACTGATCTTCACTGGAAAAACTAGCACAAGCATTGCACATTAAAACTACATGCAGTGGCAACTGTGGGCAGTTACTGCTTACTTTTGTTTATACGGTAACATCACCAAATCTATCAGAAACCTAATTAATCACAGACACCCACAGGATTAAACCTCTTCTCCTTCCAGCTTCCACTCTTGCCTTTAACCTCTGCAGCCAAAACCATTCTGTTATTGTAACGACAGCTCTGATTGTTCTGAACAGCTTCAAGTATTTTTCAGGAGGGAAGAAAGTAGGGAGATTCCCTCTCCCAAATTTCAAATTGTTTTATTAACATGGTTTGATTTGCAAAGGTTGTGACTCCTTGGTTTTGGTTCTCAGTTTATAAAGCCCGATGATTAAAGAGCATTAGAGTAACTAAAGCAAGAAAGCAAGCTGATATATTTGATAGCAGAGTGGCCCTAGGGAAGCTATTTACTCAGCTCCAGTAAAAGAAGGAAAGTACTGAACTCCATTTCCTTTAAATATCCCAGAGATTATCCTAGCATTCAGCTAGAACTGGAAGTGTAGTAATACTGGATAAAGTATAAGAAGTAAGTTTTTCTCTTGTACTATGACAACAGGGCGTTAATTTTGACTTTTTAATGTGTTAGAATATAGTGCATAGGCAGACATAATGTTGTATCTGAGACTGTCAGCTAAAACAAACTGAAGACATTAAATAAAGCAGGTGATGTGGGAAACAACTGTGTATCAATATGGACAGGCAAGTGCAATCCAGTTGGCTCTTTTCTATTTGTGACTTTGCAGGGACAATATACAAGCTTATATAAAACCTTTTTTCCATTCTGTGCCCATGTGTAAAATTCAGATTGTGATTCCTAAACTTGGTATAACATCTTTATATGTAGCAAAGAAAAAACAGTAAGCAGAAATTCTTGGCTTTATGTTTAGGTATTTCTTCAGATTAAACTGACCTTCTCACAACGTGAATGTCACAGCTACATTCCTTTTGTAATAGTCTCTTACCAGAAGGTATTCTTATGCACCCTTACTTGCATCCAAAAAAAAAAATAAATATCATTTTTTTCCTCACAGCATTTGTTCTTTTTCCTCCCCCCCTTTTTTGCTATTATTGTATTGATTTACTGAGAACTTAATGGAATTTCTGTATCTATCTTCTTAGAGAGAACTTCTCTTTACTTAACATATTATTAGCTCCTTCATCAACTTTTTAATTTTCTGTTAGTCCTTAGGTGGTAGATTGTAGGCAGCTCACATTTCTACTTTCATTGAATACCTGCTTGAATGCAATCATAGCTTTTTACAATAAATATTTACCAGAATCTGTTTGGGCAAATGTGCTTGATTGAAGAAGTGACGTTTTCATAATGTGATTTTTATATCCTTTGCACAAATCCAATACCATAACTAATACAACCCACCTGCCCTAACAAATCCTAAACACTACCCTCTGAAAAAGCTCTGTAAGGCAAGCAAATGAAAGCAGGACTTTTCAATGAGTTCTACACAAGAGAGATATACATCTGACAAGACATATTCTTAGAGTACATTCATTGCACAGCTACATTACAGAAAATTCAAATTCATAGGCAAGGCATATTATGCCACACATGTTCAGAATGATTTGAACTCACATTTGATGTCAGGTTACTTGGGCACATACTAGTACAAAACATCTACAGCAAATCTCAGTAACTTTCACCTGCAACAAAATGAGCTTTTTTAGCTGAGTCAAAATTCTGTGCAAATACAGTCATATTCCTTTTAGTATCAGCATGAACTGAACAGCCGTTGAGATAAATGGTCAAAAATCATTTTACACAGATAGAATTATTAAAGCTTTTTATACCTCATTCATTTTTTTCCATTGTTAAACATTTTCTACTACTTATATTGTAACACAGGTATGAAATGTGTGTATATATAAAATACTTGATTTAAATATACTGTTTCTGAGAAGTGTATGCTTTTTGAATAGCAGTTTGCCTTTTTAATGTTGCCCCAAATAAAACAATAATGGTTCTAAAGCACAAATATATTGATTCAACTCTTACGCTGATGCAGACCACAGACAATCCCATTTAATTTTAAGTTACTGCATCCTTAGCAAAATGCAGCAGCTCCCAGTATCATAGGTATATATGGCATATATTATACAGATCTGACCACAGGGAACTTGACAAGAGAGGCAGTCTGAATCATATTTCGTAGGAAACATTATGGCAGCTTTCAAAATGAGAGATACGTGTGTATTCAGAGACAATAGTTGAATTTTTCATGGAAATGTTTTACCTCTTTAGTGCTTACTTTATGATTCACTATTTGTCATTCGCTCTTTGAGCTCCTCAGTATTATTTCTGCTCTTTACCAGTGTTTAAAAGTTATAGGCATAAGAATATGGGCTATAATTAATATCAAATATTTAATTTTAAAAAATCAAACACGCTTTAATAGAAGTACTTTCATTTGTACACTAAACCAATCAAAGAATGTGCTGATGGGGGGGTAGGATAATTCTTTGACTGATTCTCCTGAAAGTATTTGCTCAATGATAAATAATTAGCATCATGTCGATTGGGGAACTGTTTGTTTTTCACATCATTTCCATCCCTGCTATTCTTGGTCACTACAGAACATCTCTCCCCTCACAGGAACCCCTCTCCTCATGCAGCTTGCCCACGAGCAACAAGCGCTGATCTGAGCAGCGGTTCCTACTGAGCTAAAGGGACCTGCGTCAATTTAAATTATTTCTATCTGAGTAAGGATTGTATTACACTGAACCTAATTTTTTTTTCCTTGCTCCTGTAAGAAAACCCTCACCCCCGGGGACAAGCAGCCCCATTCCCCACCTCTCACCCCCCCGACACCCCAACAGGCACCAGCCACTGTCCCACCCCCACCACCCCCCCCGCCACGCACACGCAGAGGTAACCCTCCCCAGGCTACGGCCCGCTACCCCTTGCACAGAGAGACAACTAGAACATACTCACTTATCAGTAGAAAGCGGTTATTTACAGGTACTAATTGCTATAAAGCAGTTACGTGCCCGTTACAACACAGGGCACAGGCGGGGCGCAGCACCCCCACAGCCCGCACCAAAGCCTGGGTGCCAGCGGGCAGCTGCCGGCCGGGCAGGAAGGGCTGAAGTGCCACCTGCCCGCGGCCCCATTCCTCCCCTGCCATTGACACCCGCATTTTTCCCTCTCGACTGCCCAAGCTACTGCCAACCCCCTCCTCGGCCATCCCCCCCAAGCCTGGGAGGCTGCTTTACTGGTGGCCCAGCTCAGCTCTTGCGGGGCTGACATCCTCCCAGCTCCACCACTGTCATGGAGAGCTGGGCCTTGGCCTCACCAAACCGCTGGCAGCTGGGCCCTGGGTGAGCACAGTGCACACGGGGTGACACAAGCAAGGGGTTACGTGCCAAAAATCATAACACACCAACGACATATCTTTATCCTTCCCTAATTACTACTATTTTGATCCTTTAAATGATGACAGCAACGTGTTCTCCCTTCCTCCCTACACACATGCACTCTTCTTTCCTACGCAGAGGGAATTAATTGAAGGGCTTTTTTTTTTCCCCGACTTACATGACATAGACTTATCCAGTGAATTTCAGGCAATTAGGTTTTCAAATAGTACCATATTAAAGCACTAGACTTGTGTGGTGACTATAATAAATTCCTTCCAGTCTTCTGCTGGGTGCATACAGGAAAAAAACCAATTTCTGCATTATAGTCATAGAGAATGTATATTAATTTCCTTTTAAAAGCAAACAGCTAAGAACCCTTTCAACCTATCCGAGGCAAAGTCTGACTGGCTATGTTCATATGCCCTTGTCAGAAAACTTATGAATAGATACTCAGATTCAAAGCCACATGATGAAAGATGAACATCCACAGTTGAGTTTCCAGGAATATTTCAAGAGAAGCCTAGTCCTCAAAAAGAAGGATTTCACTGAATGTCATTGTCTAGGCAAGGGCTTCATCTACAGTTTAAAACAAATATATTTATGAACATCACGGTATCTCATAAAATAGAGTTCTCAGCACCCTGTATTGTAACTGCAATAAAAATGATGACGCATGAGAATGCATGCACACAAACAGCGCATGTGACTGACTGAGACTGCCAAGGCGCTTTTACATTGCACATAAGCACAACCAAAAGAGGGTTTTGCCATTTTCCCTGATTTTGTTTGGCACTAGGCTCTCTTTTATTCCTAAGAGACCAGTTTTAGCTTTCCCAACATGAAAGTATTTGAGGATGTCAGCAACATACAAATAAGTGTGTTGATAAATTCACCATAAACACCTTTTCTTCTTGGCTTTTCACACAGTAGTGAATTTGAGCAGATTGCTAGTCTGCCCAATTAGAGGAAGACAGCATAAGAGTAATTTATGTTTTACAATACTTAATACTTTTTACTGATTTCACAATCAATAATGTTATGAATCAATAATGTTACGAAGTTGCTAGATATTAATCCCTGAAGACACTGCACTGCACTGTTGATTAAAAAATGTCTAAAGGGAAAGCCAGTATTTACTACCAACAAGGCCAGGATATAAATGAGTAACAGTTTTATTTGTGATGTTTAGTAAATCTTATTTCTTCGTTTATTGTCCCAAACTAACTTAATTCAGTCCATTGCAAATATTCTCTATGAAAAATATACTTTTCTCTTTTTAAAACTGCACGCTTATTGATAGTTTTCTTATTTAGGATCACACTGATGCCAGATTTGAAGTTCTTGCTTCAAAGCTCTGCAGTTGTTAAAAAACAAAACAAAACAAAACAAAACTTTTGGCTTCTCCTCTCTCCTAGTTAGGCTTGAGACATTTTTTCCTGAATCATCTTCTCTGGAATCACAGAATGATGAACTATCATAAAAAAAATTCATGCTAGAGAGACACTCAGGATGGAAATTTTCAGTCTGAACACTTGAAGCTTGGAGTGTCACATGCATTTGAAATCAGAGAAGAAATTAAGCATTTCCTTGATACAGAGACATGACTTACCTTTTAAACAAAGTCATGCATCTTTTAAACACTAGCCACTTTTAGCCCTGGTCATTTTTCACCATGATAGCCAGAGCCAGGAAAATAAACTTTTCTTCTTGTGATGTTTCAGAAAATATAAGAAGGAGCTAGCTGCATCAAGACCAAGTATAAAGACATTTACTGCAAAAATATCTGGTGGTCCATACGTAATAGTCTCACCACAGCTGAAGAGAAATTTTGCAGTCTTCACATATAATGCCTCTTGCAGACAGTGGTCTTGTTCAAGTCAAACTGTGTACAAATAGGGAAGAGAAATGATTCAAGGCCTGCTTGAACCTGCTTCCTAACATCAAACACATTTAAAAGAATGGCAGAAAATTAAGAGATTATTATTTTCCATGGGAATTTGCAGCTGGGTAGTGAACAGACAAGCAGATTAGGAAAAACTCAGCCCTTATACAATCATTTTGACAGCTGTAAACCAGTTAATTAGGAAGTGTACAGCACACCAGCCAGTCAGTCACCTTGTACGCAGGGATGTCAAGGCCTGTCTTATCTCTCGTGCAACAAAGGAAGCAGGAGGCTAGGTTGTTCTTTGGCAAGGTTTCAACAAGGGAGACAGGATGCCAAGCTCCATTCGTTTTGCTTCTCACAAAACAACCTAACTGTACCCCACATCATGCAGAAAGATGAACAGCAGAGGAGCCACTTCCAGTGCATTTTTATCACTTTGTATTTACACCTGTATCTCATTCACATCAACAAGATACTGTACCACACAACTTAAAGTCTCTGCGAGTCAATCAGAACTAGCTCCCTTCCCTTACATGCGTTATTAGGAGACAGTTTAGCTGAGTGAGAGTCTTAGTAACTTGATATAACCTGGTAACTCCCTGC
This sequence comes from Gorsachius magnificus, assembly GCA_034008185.1. Lineage (NCBI taxonomy): Eukaryota > Metazoa > Chordata > Aves > Pelecaniformes > Ardeidae > Gorsachius > Gorsachius magnificus. Next base: position 68,049,254 of record CM067082.1, read on the forward strand.
AGTCTTGGGAGATGGCTTTCCAGAGCTACTCCTTATTTTAAGCAAGCATGTTCGTATGGTACTTCAAGTCATGAGGAAAAATAGGTTTCTGTCTACAGAAGTTGCCATAAATAATGCTGAATTCACCTGCCATTCTACCTTGCAGAATATGGATTAAAAAGAGTGCAAAGACTTTTGGGGGGAGGACATTACTGCAGGATTTATGGGGAGAGCAGAACTGTGCAGGAACAAAGCAGCAGGATGGGTGATTCAGAAAGCTGCTGAAAGCACACAATCATTTAGTGTTGTGCTCTGCAGAGTCCACAGCAACTTCAGTGACTGAACAATTCGAACAGACAGAGGGGCCTCTGGGCAGCTGTCAAAAGAAGTTCACACAACAATACAGGATCACAGTCTATATGGTTTGTTAAGTCAGTACATGATCAGTCTGTAACACACTCCTGAATGTGCAAGCAGCCCTTATATGCCTGTGTTTCCCAGGTGTATTTCAGCATTTCTTGGCTGAGTAGTGCATTCTGTAGTCTTACACAGCCACACTCTCTGATCTTAAGGCTGCTCCATTTCAAGTTAGTTTTTCGTTTATTGTTTTAAAAAAAAAATCAGATTGTCATTCAGCTGGCAGGACTGCAGGGATATCTGCTGTGTTCAGCAAAGAAAAACCAACCGATGTGTTAAGACTACTGATACCCTTTTATTTTCTTCAGTGAAAAACACACCTCTGCAGATGTACACATTGGAATAAGTACCTGATAAGATAATAAAGCACCTTCTTTGTTTCCAAACTGAACCATCAACGTTTTTTTGAGAGGGATGTCAAAAAATTCACTGCACAGATCAACCATGTTAAGAATCTAGCAAAGAAAATTTATCTGGGTAATCTGCAAGAGCTGTACAGTAGCAGCCTTTTCAGTTTGAGCCTATGATTTCCAGTTGCATGAATTTAAAGGTTACTTGCTACAGAAATTTAACTACAGATATTGACAGAGTTATGCAAGTCATAAATTTTAAATAGCTGGCTGCTGGGAAAGAGGTATCTACTAAAAATGAACAGAGGCCTCTTCTACAACTTCCCCTCAGAAAATCACACCAAATATCGATTGAGATCTTAGATCATACACAGCACAACGAATAGTTTTTTAATTAATCAGTATCCAACATTAAGACAAAGCAATGATTTATGCCACTGTGCCTGCAATTCCCAAGAGATAACTAAACAGGATATAGTAATGTATTTGTATTTCACATTTATAATATACTATAATCTATACAAAAACTTTCTTATAAATTTGGTTTTAAACAAAGAGTATTGATTTAATATCATCCTTAGAGGAATAGTGGACACCCTTTTCTTCCTTTCCTCTCTGACCACACTGTACTATCATATTAGAGTAAAATATATAAAAGTAATAACAAATACATTATTATTGTAATTTCTTCCAGTTAATCATTCCATTATTCTGGACAGTCCTATGGCTGCCTTCAGCCACCTACCAAATTGAAGCCAGGTATGCCCACGTAAGCTCACAAGGAAGAAAGGAACCATTGAGACAGCTGTAAAGTAGAGTTACCATGCCAGGACCTTGCCTGCGCAGAGCTTAGCAAGAGGTGTGTATAGCTGTCACAGGCTCAAAGACACTATCTGTGAATATTAGAAGGAACAAGACCAAAATAAGAAGAGCATGGATCAGAGGGCATCTGAAGATGCTGTTGGGCTAAGTTTCTGTAGCGGGATGTTGGAAGACTTTCTGAACGAGAAAGCTCGCTCTCTCTGCTCAAAGAAACAAGAACATGCGCACACATTTTCATAAAAAAACCAGAATTTCTTCAACAGACTTGGATTATGGGTTTCTAATCTAAGTAGGCATGGAAAGTCTAGTGCTGTCATTATGTCATTTAACAAAACAAAAATAAAAAGTAATTCTTGCCTAATATGTGCCCTTTTTACTTTCATTCTTGAATGAACTGCATGGCTTTTGAGTATAAACAGATGGGAAATCAAACTGTATATCAATGACTTGTTAGTTCAAGCTGCCAGCAAACAGCTTATTGCAGAAGTTTGCCATAAACCAGGAGAATTTGGATGCTGCTTGCTTTATCCTTTATCCCTGCTCTGCTTTAAGCCGACAAAAAGCTCTTTGCCGTCAAACACCAGTAAAATCAGACCCCTTACCCCAAGAATATCCATGTGACTGAACAGACTGTGGATTTGAAACAATCCTTTTCATCTTTTTAAATACTATCCTTTCAGACTGCAACAACACAGAAACATGAATTTCTGAAATGCTGTTTGTATTGTATGAAGAGATAAAATGCAAGTTGAATGGCTTCTTACCATGCTAACATCAGCTATAAATTGTTGGGAAAGACTTCAGCTATTCAGTTCCTCTCTCCCCCCTCACCAGCTTTTTAATTTTATTGTATTTTTGATTTGTAGCAATATAAAGAAGAAAAAATTATACCCTTATAGCTGTAAAACCCTACTGATGTTAGCTGATATAGAAGATACAGAATAGGCAATACTAATGGGATTTTGGAAAGGTGAAATAGAGATAACAGCAATGAAGAAAGTTTGGGACTTTTTCCTTTTAAATTTGTGAAATAGATGAAGAAGACTTACATATCTAATAGTCTTAATAAAGAGAACAAATTACACTGCACTCCAGATGCTGAGCCTAATACAATCATGACTGTGAGATAAGCAAGAAGTGTAAATTTTTCCTTTCTTTTTAAACAATAAAACAACAAATTTTGAAACATCCTGGCTTTTGAAAAATGGCTTCTATAAGCAGCTGTTTCAGACATCTACAGCCGTGCTCTGAAACTCTAACAATGGCAAAATACTAAAATACTAACCCACAACTTTTCAAAAAGTTTGGAATCCTATTGAAAGACCTGGAACTGCAATGTTTTCTTAGCACCACATACTTTCAAATATTCCTACTAGTCTGAATTTCAGGCATCGCTTTCCTTCTTTTCATAAGAGCTGCTTCTTTGGGGCTCCTTTATTTAAGCCAATCAAACTGACTGACACATCTGAGCACTATTCTTTTCCTGACATCATATCTCCACTGACAACGCATCACTCACAGTCCTGCCTCACTTTAAAACTTCAGTGCTAGAACCAAGCAACCAACCAAACAAAAACCCACTACTGAGCCTCTAGCTGTTAATGATAGGAAAAAATTAGCCAAGGATTGGCCAGTTCTTAATTCTCCTCCAGTAGCATGGAGGAGACTTGCAGCAAGTCAAATAACGTAGCAGTAGACTGCATGTCATGGTTTAACCCCAGCCAGCAACTAAGCCCCACGCAGCCGATCACTCACTCCTCCCACAGTGGGATGGGGGTGAGAATCAGAAGAGTAAAAGTGAGAAAACTCATGGGCTGAGATAAAGACAGTTTAATAGGGAAAGCAAAAGCCACACACGCAAGCAAAGCGAAACAAGGAATTCATTCCCTGCTTCCCATGGGCAGGCAGGTGCTCAGCCATCCCCAGGAAAGCAGGGCTCCATCACGCATAACAGTGACTTGGGAAGACAAAACACAATCACTCCAAACATCCCCCCCCCTTCCATCTTCTTCTCCCAGCTTATCTACTGAGCATGATGTCGTATGGTCTGGAATAGCCCTTTGGCCGTTGGGGCTGGCTGTGCCCCCTCCCAGCTTCTTGTGCCCCTGGCAGAGCAGGGGAAGCTGAAAGGTCCTGGTCTGGTGTCAGCACTACTTGGCAACAACTAAACCATCAGTGAGTTATCAACATTCTTCTCATCTTTAATCCAAACCACAGCACTATGCAAGCCACTATGAAGAAAATCAACTCTATCCTAGCCAAAACCAGGACACTGCAACAGTTGAAGTTTCAAGAATTGACTTCTTCCCCTCCTTAAAGAGCTGATACAACACAGCTCAGCCAATATGATCCCCAGCTGTGTGATGCATTATCACTTTCAGCCTTTGCAAATCTGAATGTGCCCGAGTGTGTGATATTTCCCTTGCTGAGTGGGAGCTCTAGGGAGTTTGTAACAACTCCTCCACCTATTTTTCTTCACGTTTTTCATCTAGTAGCAGTGTAGAAGCACAGCACATTTATGTCTAACAGGTTAGTACTATACAGCAGGACCTACATATATTGATTCCCCAACATACCCAAATTAATCACCCCTAAGTATGTGCAAATATTCTATAATACTAAATTACTTCCATAAAGAAAGCCTCATCCTGTTATAAAGACTACTTAAAACTGGCTTATAACGTAATTGTACCTTGTCCTCTTCTTACTTTAATGCTCACTGGGCTCACCCTTTACAGCTAGCATGTAAAAGGTACTTTCCTCGTGTACTACAATGGAAGAGAAGCTGTTAAATAAAATGAAAATAACCCTCTTTTTGAATGTGTATGTTCATTTTATTATACTTTGCCTACATACTATCAAGTAAATAGAACAGACGTTAGCAAGAGCAGTACAGGTTTTATTGAAAAAGCAGCCTGTAGTGCTTTAGATTTATAGTTCCTTTTGAAAATATCAAATGATCTTACACTTGACTAGAAAAAACACCAAAATAAAATCAAGCATGTTTTTCTATGAATTGGTGAAAGTAATCTCATACTTATCTCTTGTGCCCTTTTGTGTGTGAGAAGAAAAAAAAAAAGCTGAAATAGCTCTTGGACAATCAAAATAATTGCAAAACTCCACAAATTCAAAAACTTCCTAAGAGAAACAAGCAATACCAAACCCTTTTCAAAGACTTATTATATATCATTGAGAAAAAGATTTATTTGTATTCAGCTTAAAGGATTTTTTGATTTATTTTAAACATCAGTTAAATGCAGATAGTCTTGGAAATCAAACAGCTAAATTAATCTTTATTTTTATTTCATTTTGAGTGAGATGTAGACACATCCAAATAGGGATTTGGAAGCAGTATGCCATGAGCTGCCTTTAGACACATCTTTATTCAAATTGGAGCTATGCTATTTCCTTCCTCACCTGTAACCTCACCTGTCCCCACTTGCACAGAAGAAATACATTTCCTTCGGCTACCTGAGTGAGATAAATATTTGAACAGTGGTGTTTTCAGAAGAGTGAAGAGAAGGATGTTATAGCAATGACTGTGGAGAATGATGAGGGTTGATAGGGCAGGGGACAGAGTACAGAGCTGCATGTAAAACATGACAAAAATAATAATAGGGATAAAACCAGTTTTCTTAAATATCCAGGTAATCTGCCAACATTGTTGCTATTAAAATAATATTTTTTTTGAAACAGCTAAAAAGACTCCAGTTCCAATGAGCCTTAGCATACCATCTGGCAATCCTGGTATTTCAAAATCTTCTTCACATACTTTTTACAATGGGCAAAATAGGGCTTTACAAACAAGACGGAGCCAGAAAAAATAATTTATGACCTAACTGTGCCCTTGCAATCTACTTTCAATCACTGTCCATGCCCCACATTTTTCTTCTCCCTTCCTAATAATATGTGCAGCCCTATTCCACACCACAAATACTTCTGTAAATCAAATTTCAGTAGGTATATTGCTTATTTTTCTTATTATTTTATTTATTTATATTGCTACCTAATCCCACATGATGGGAATCAAAGTGTTAGAAGTTAGAGAACCACACGTACAAAATCAGACTTCAGGACAGTGTTATCTTTTTTGCATCCTGTCACTTTGGAAATACTCTTTTTTTTTCTTTCTCATACTGATGGTAAAAGGTGAAGATAATGTTCAAGACATTAAGCTCTCAGGAGTAAGAGCTAATGCAGCTGCACTAAAGCACCTAACACCTTTGTTCTGATCACATTTTTGTGTGCTGTCACTGACAACTGACAGGCACGCAGAACCACCAGAGAAACAGTTATGTATTTCAAGACTGTACAGTACTAGCAGGTTAGAATTGTCAACTAAACCTTCATAAGTTATATTTCACAGCAACAGGGTAACCCAAGAGTACTCTACAGTGTTTATGGGTTACCTCTTACTGTGTTGGTCTGTTCTCAGCCTACTGAGCATGTTCGTATTCTACTGGAATGATGAAAAAGGAAAAGATAGCGCCCTTTTGTTCGTAAATTATTTGGAAGCACAATTCTGCATTTTTGTCCCCTTTTAAAATATAGACAAAATGCTGGCAGATGTCTTTCTGTTTAATATAAATCCAACTTGTGTGTAATATATATCAGGTTTTGAGCAGAACACAGTTAAAAAAGCAAACAAGCCAATAGAAAAATAAAACGATGTTTGCAGGAACAATCAGGAAAGTACAGTTAGAAGTTATGAACAACCTACTTAGAACAGTATTTTGTTTTATGACAACCTGGGTGAAAATCTGTGTTTGAACAAAAAAACCCATAGAGATACCACCAGCTGAGAATATCCCTCCCACATCTGAAATAGCATGTACATTCAGTTCAAATTCACAGATGCTGATGACTACATGGCATTTAAAAGAGTGGGGGAATGGGACAGCAAATCACATACTCTGCGCCCAACAATGTCAGTCTGTTACCTACAGTGAATTCTTGAAGATTTGTATCTCAACTTGCATTAAACGCATCAAATGTACTAGCTGCTGACTCCTTCCTGTGCCTTTTATTCTCTAAAGATACAAGCGAGCTATGTGACGTCCTTATACTTTGCCCTATCTTCCCCAGTTGAATGTTCTCTAGATTGGGTCACCGAGAATTTTTAAACAAAAAGGAAATCTGTCATTCTTGAAAGGAAAAGGTTCATCAGTTTTTAATCAACTCGGCTCAAAATAATCAAAAGCAAAATTACCTTGGCTCTGAAAAATTTTGATGTTTTCCTGTAGTACATTATTGATTTGCCATTCTGAAGTGACTTGCCAAACAAAGAACATTAATTTATTTGAGCTTGATTGCTAAGAAAATGGTGCCAGTGTGATTACTAAAGCACTGCTGCCTCTCTGCCTTCATAAAAATCCTTGAATAACTTTTGAGACAGTCGATGACTACAAACAGGTTTGACAAAAGCAACAAGGAGACCCAATGGCTATCAAGATCTTGCAACTTTATGGAAACAAGCCACTGCTAAAGTGGGGGAACCCTTATACAATGCCTGACTGCAGAAAAACATTATTTGAAGCTCCCACCTTCTTAGACTGCAAAGCCAAAGAAGGCCTTTATGCAGCATTAGCTCACTTATTCTTATGTCCCAGGATCTGACTTATTAAGTTTTTGAAAAGTGGAAAAAAAAAGGGGCGGATGGGTTGTTTGTTTCTTCTTTTATTTTAGCATATAGAAATGAATACCCTGTTTTACTGAGAACCACTTAAAATTTCATTTTACTGTGAATTTCAGTGTTTTTCTCTGTTTATAAGCAGAAGAAGAACGTGAAATAGAAAAATTTTCTTTAAATAAGCGGGGAGAAAATCCAGACCAAGTTCTGGTCTTAATTTAGAGTTGCAGAAAAGCTGACAAGGGGAAACAATTTTAAATCAGCAGTCCCAGCTGGTGGGAACCCTGTTCTTGCATTCATACCAGCTCATCTGACCCAAGTCGGCTCAAAGAACTGAGGGAATACAGAGGTAACATAAAGCCAGATATAACTCGAGACCTCCTCCAGCAAGTGGTGGCTGCAATATGTTTGTGATGAATGAGACAGCTGCAGCTCTGTCTGGGATCTACTCTGGCATGTTTAAAAGTAGTAATAGCATTAGCAGTGAAGTTTAGAAATATTCAGAATCATTAATGCCTGACAAGTTGGATCATAAGTTGCTTCCACATCCTAAGGCGCTATAACAACTATGTCAATCAAAGAGTGAATATTTAATACATCAGATAAGAACTGATGTTTCAGACATTTGTTTCAATTTGAAAGCAAGCTCTCACTGTTCAAAGCTGTCAAGATATTGTGTTAAGAAAAATTCTATTTCCAACCTTTTGCAATGCTAGAAAAAATTGCAGAAAGAAATCATGCTCTGATTGATACTCTCCTTTAGAAGCAGATGATAGATGACATAGTACTAAAGGGAATCTCAGGAATGTAAGATGGATCCTACAAAGCCATTAAAATTAAAAGTTAAATTATTCAGAATATTTGGCCATGTTCCTTACCTGCTTATAGCCCTTATGCTTCCTGAGAGTCAAATACTGTTGGGGTTTTTTTTAAACAATAGCAACTACTTTACATACAAATTACATAAATTGGCAATTATATTCTATTCAGGAATATGACTTTTTCAACTAACCTTTTTGGTGTATGCTCTAGATAGTATGTAGCAAATAGAACTTTTTCCCAAGTAGTAAGACAGATTTACCATAGATTTTACATAGATTAAAATCATATAACTACTTACCAGTATAGTTTTAAATCCTGTTTATCAGTTATTTATCAGTAGTAGCAGTAGTTATATATCAGTAGAGAAGTCCAAAATCGATCAAAAGGGACTTCAGGGAAATTGGTTGAAGGATCAGGAGCACAGGTAGTGTTTTCCTCAATCCCATCAGTGGCAGGGAGGAACACTGAAAGGAACAGGAAAACTCACCTGATTCACAGGTGGCTCAGAGGCTGGTGCCATTGGTGGAATTTGGGTCTTTTTGATCATGGGGAGGTTTACACGGCACCGGGCCTGCTGGCGACAGATAAGAGTTCAGCTATCTCAAAAGGGAAAAAGGATTTTTGCTCAGCACTTGGTGGGGCTCATTGAGAGAGCTTTAAACTAGGTTTGAAGGGCGAAGAGGATATAACCAGGCTCACTAGACAGGAGCCTAGGGGTGGCACACCAATGTTGGGAGTGAAATCAATAGCCCAGCTCAAGTACATCTACAACAATGCATGCAGCATGGGCAACAAAGGGGAGGAGATAGAAGCCATTATGCAGCAAGATAGCTATGACTTAGTTGCCATCACAGAAACATGGTGGGATGACTCCCATGACGGGAGTGCTGCAAGGGAGAGCTATAAGCTCTTCAGAAGGGATAGGCAAGGAAGGAGAGGCGGTGGGGTGGCTCTGTGTGTTAGGGAGCATTTAGATTATATAGAGCTCAAAGATTGTGATGATAAGGTCAAGTGTTTGTGGATAAGGATGAGGGGGAAGGCCAACAAGGCATATATCCTGCTGGGAGTCTGTTATTGACCACCCAACCAGGATGAAGTGGTAGATGAAGTGTTCTGCAAGCGGCTGGCAGAAATCTCAAAATCGCTGGCCCTTGTTCTCATGGGGGACTTCAACTTAACAGATATCTGCTGGAAATACAACGCAGCAGAGAAGAAACAGTCTACGAGGTTCCTGGAGCGTGTGGAAGATTAATTCCTGACACATCTGGTAAGTGAGCCTACCAGGGGAGGTGCTTCGCTTGACCTGCTGTTTACTAACAGAGAAGGACTGGTGGCAGAGGTGGTGGTTGGAGGCCATCTTGGCCTTAGCAACCATGAAATTATCATTTTTTGATTTTTGAGTTTTTGATTCTTGGTGAAATAAGGAGAGGGGTAAGAAAAACCACCACCATGGACTTCCCAAGGGCAGACTTTGGCCTTTTCAGGCCTTCAGGCTGGTTGAGAGACTCCCTTGGGAGGCAATCCTGAAGGACAAAGGGGTCAAGGAAGGCTGGGCATTCTCAAGAAGGAAGTCGTAAATGCGCAGGAACAGCCTGTTCCCATGTGCTGTAAGACAAACCAGAGGGGAAGACAACCAGCCTGGCTGAACAGAGAGGTTTTGCTGGGACTCAGGAAAAAAAGGAGACTTTACCACTTTTTGAAGAAGGGGCAGGCAACTCAAGAAAGAGTACAGGGATCTCATTAGGTCATGCAGAGAAAAAATTCAAAAGGCAAAAGCCCAGCTAGAACTCAACATGGCCACTGTTGTAAGAGATTACAAAAATGTTTTTACAAATACATTAACAAAAAGAGAGCCAAGGAGAATCTCCATCCTTTATGGGATGCAAGGGGGAACATTGCCACCAAGGATGAGGAAAAGGCCGAGGTATTTCATGCCTTTTTTGCCTCAGTCTTTAATAATCAGACCAGTTATGCCCAGGGTATTCAGCCCCCTGAGCTGGAAGACAGGGATGGAGAGCACAATAAACCAGCCATGATCCAGGTGGGATCGACCTGAGAGTACTGATGGAGCTGGTTGGGTGGAGAAGCTTGCCAAGCTACTCTCCATCACTTATCAGCAGACCTGGTTAACAGGGGAGGTCCCACATAACTGGAGGCTTGCAAATGCGACGACCATCTACAAGAAGGGCCAGAAGGATGATCCAGGGAACTACAGGCCTGTCAGTCTGACCGTGCTGAGGAAGGTTATGGAGCAGTTCATCCTGAATGCGCTCAGCAGGCATGTGCAGGACAGTCGGGGAATCAGGCCCAGTGAGCATAGGTTCATGAAAGGCAGGTCCTGACTGACCAACCTGATCCCCTTCTATGACCAGGTGACCTGCCTGGAGGATGAAGGAAAGACTGAGGATGTTATCTACCTGAACTTAGCAAAGCCTTTGAAACTGTCTCCTGCAGCATTCTCCTAGAGAAGCTGGCGGCTTATGGCTTAGACAGGTGTACTCTTCGCTGGGTAAAAAACTGGCTGGATGAGCGAGCCCCGAGAGTTGTGGTGAAAGGAGTTAAATCCAGTTGGCGGCCAGTCACAAGTAGTGTTCCTCAGGGCTCAGTTCTGGAGCCAGTTCTGGTTAATATCTTTACCAATGATCTGGACAAGGGGATTGAGTGCACCCTCAGTAAGTCTGCAGATGACACCAAGTTGGGCAGCAGTGTCATTCTGAGTGAAGGTAGGGAGGCTCTAAAGCGGGACCTGGACAGGCTGGATCAATGGGCTGAGGTCAATTGCATGAGGTTCAACAAGGCCAAGTGCCGGGTCCTGCACTTGGGTCACAACAACCCCATGCAACACTACAGGCCTGGGGAAGAGTGGCTGGAAAGCTGCCTGCTGGAAAAGGACATGGGGGCGCTGGTCGACAGCCAACTGAATATGAGCCAGCAGTGTGCCCAGGTGGCCAAAGCGGCCAACAGCATCCTGGCTTGTATCAAGAATAGTGTGGCCAGCAGGAGCAGGGAAGTGATCATGCTCCTGTACTCAGCACTGGTGAGGCCACACTTTGAATCCTGTGTTCAGTTTTGGGCCCCTCAGTTCAAGAAGGACATTGAGGAGCTGGAGCGGGTTCAGAGAAGGGCAATGAAGCTGGTGAAGGGTCTGGAGCACAAGTCCTATGAGGAACGGCTGAGGGAACTGGGGTTGTTTAGTCTGGAGAAGAGGAGGCTGAGGGGAGACCTTATCACCCTCAACAACTGCCTGAAAGGGGGCTGTAGTGAGGTGGGTGTCAGTCCTGTCTCCCAAGTAACAAGCGATAGGACAGGAGGAGGTGGCCTCAAGTTGCATCATGGGATGTTTTGATTGGACATTAGGCAAAATTTCTTTACTGAAAGAGTGGTCAAACATTGGAACAGGCTGTCCAGAGAGGTGATGGAGTCATCATCCCTGGAGGTTTTCAAAAAACATGTAGACATGGCACTTTGGGACATGGTTTACTAGGCATGGTGTTGTTGGGTTGACAGTTAGACTTGATGATCTTGGAGGTCTTTTCCAACCTTTATGATTCTGTGAATTTATTTATGTCTCCAACAGGACAGCACATGCTTGGGACTCAGAAGGGCTGCCTGCAAGGGAAGAAAATATTAGGAGTACCAGAAAAATACCTGTGGGTTAGATAGCTGAATGGTGAGGAAACTTCAATCCATAGAGGCAGAGAGCCCATTAGGAACGCTTCTTGTGTGTTGCCTTTGCTGTTAAAACTTCAGCATGCGAGGCAACTAAAGAGAAAACTGTAGTTAAGTACCAACAAGAAGCATCAACACACTCATTGAAATTCATCCAACCTCCAAGCTAACATGAAATATTGTATAGTCTCGTTATTGTACTTGTCATTATAGAGCAGTTGTGTTGTCATAATTGTGCCAGTGTAAGGAAATGAGAGAAGCAAAGTCTAGAGGAAGAAGAAATCCTATCACCAACAGATATGATTGAAAAAAAAAGACAAGCTCCTAGACACACAAGTTTATTTTTGGATCCCTTGCCTGAAGATGAAAATGTATTATGACAACTACTAGCAAGTGCAAGAATGCAAACACAGAACAATTTGTTAACATCAAGACTTGTGCTCTTGATCTGAGCATATTACCTCTGCCTTAACTGCACACAGACCTTTAAAGGATTAGCAAAATACTAATGTTGCTATATTCTCTAGTATGATACAACAAAAATGTTAGGAAGGGTTAAGGAAGTAATCTTGAAGAAAGAGGTCAAGCATAGTTCAAAACAATATTATTAGCTCAATGTCTCCACTTTCAAATTACAGAATCATTAAGGCTGGAATGGAGCTCTAGAAATCTTCCAGCCCAAACACCCTGCTCAAGTAGGGTAAGCTAAAGCAGGTTTTCCAGAACCATTTCCAGTCAGGTTTTCAATATCTCCATGTATGGAGAAGCCACAAACTCTCTAGGCAACCTCTTCCAGCATTTGAACACCACACACACACCAAAAAAAAAAAAAAAAAAAAAAAAAAAAAAAGTGTGTTCTTTTTCCATCTTGTTCATATGGAATTTAATAGTTTTTAGTTTGTGTCCATTGCCTCTTGACCAGTCATTATGCACCACTGAGGAGAACCTCTCTCCCTCTTCATTTCTTCCTATTTATACACATTAAAAGTATCGCCCACCTAAGCCTTCTCTTCTCCCGGCTAAACAATCCCACCTCTCTCAGCCTCTCCAGAAAGATGCTCCAGTCCCTGGATCATCTTTGTGGCCCTGTGCTGGAGTTGCTCCAGTCAGACCATAAAGTTTGTGTGCTGACAAGCCAAGAACCAGACCCAGTGCTCCAGGTGTGGCCACCCCCAGGGCTGAGCAGAGGGGAAGGTTCCCCTCTCTGGACCTGCTGGCAACACTATTCCTCGTGCAGCCAAGGATGCTGTAATCGTTCTTCATAGTTCATTACAGTTCAGTTATCTTCTGATGCCTATTCAGGAACAGAGTGGAAAATAAAACTGTCCTTTCAATAAAAATAAAAATCACACTCTTTATATGTTTTATATGTTCAGACACAGTGACAATTTATTTACTAGAAGACACTTTGCACACCACATACTGAAGGTCAGCTGCTACAAAATTTAGCACGGAGGTCCCATGTTCTGCTGTGAAACATTACAACTTCACTTTGTTCCAGCAGCAAAAATACTGCATCCGGAGAGAAGCAGCCATACTACATCCAGCCAGCCACAGCGACCATGGAGTTCCTTACAAAGCAAGAACTAAAATTGCAGATTAACAAATACATCTATATTATCTACTGATCCTTGGGAGGGTTTTTGGTGGGGGACAGGGGGGTGCAATTACATCTATACTTCAGGGCTTTTAATGACTATAACTGATACAACTTAAGGATTTGAATGAATAATTTTAGGCCAATTATTAAAGAAATGGTTGTAGGTATATTTTTAGCACCAAGCCCATCTCATTGCCATGCTAACGAGAGAAATTCTTTTTCCCAGATGTGGCACATGGTGCATATATATATATAAATATATATGAGAGGGATAAAGCTGTGTGAGGAACAAGAAAGGTTGGATTGATTGGCCTGCTGGAAATTCTGCTTTTGTTTATAAGGCTTCTCATGAAGGTAAATCGTGAGTAATTCCATAATGCTGAATGGAAAAGCTCGGCACCACTCACCTGAGTGAAAATTAAAATGCCCCTTTTTCTTTTTATTTTTCTAGACACTAGATGCCACTAGTAAAGTATCTGCTGTCCTTCCCATCATAAACGCATCAGAACAGCAGAAGAGTAATATTTTTATGAGCAAGATTTTTTCACTCACAGCTAAAATAACAATAGAATAAATTGTTTCATAAGGATTTGACCTACAAAAGGGAAGGTGGACACCAATCAACATTTTTTTTTTTTAAGTTTAATCTTACCCATAATTATTTGAGATGGTTTTGTTGTTTGGTTGGTTTTTAATTTGAGAGACAAGACACTTTTAGAACAGTTCACACATTCATGACTGGAGAGAGATTTTTGTGGAAATTTCAAGTGACAGATCACACAGTCAATAAACAGTTACAGAATTGCTAACTATAATGGAGATTTCTCAAGTAAGTTGTAATGCCTGCATCAATATTCCATGTAAAATCACCAGAATTACATTATTGATTTGACTAAATTTATTCCTATTCTGGTGATTCCAAACCATTGCATTTGAAAACAATTTTAAATTAATAGCAAAGATATATTCTAGGTAATATGCTTCTGGGATATTACTGTGCTTCTCAGCTGGTTATATCCACTCAGCCTTCAGTGTGGGGCTGCAAACACTGCTAAATTGTGTAGCAGTCTCCCACAGAAATCATCAAGAGTCATGTCTTATTGCTTTCATAAAATGTGGTTTACACCTCTCTGAGTAATTGAATTTTGCTAGGGTTATGGGCAGGGAGCATATTTGTGTGCACCAAAATACTGTGTAGCCCTTGGGGAAAAGCAGTTCTTTCTATTGTATGAAGTCTAATCAGAGATTACTTTGTGAAACTTATGCTGGACATTTTTCACTCTAAAATGTTAATTAACAAGGAGATGAGTTTGTCTAGGAGAAAGAAAAGTCCCATGGAGTTGTAACTGCTCTTCATAGAGTTATAACTGCTCTTAGAGAAGTTTGGAAAGGCTTCTTGTGTATTATAGAAAGTCTCTATTACATTCCATTACCAGTACAAGCATAAACTATCTCTCTCTACTGCCAAAAAAAAAAAAAGTTCCTACAGTTAGGTCAAAATCTGACACCTGATGAAGATCACAAATGAAGAATGAATCATGCCAAGTGTATTAGCAGGGTTTTCCCTAATGTGTATAAATACTAAGAACTAAAGAAACCATCAAATTATTCACAGCTTTACACAAACATATTTGGAAGCAGACAGAGCTAAAGACAGGCAGACAGAGCGACAAACAGACAGACAGATAGATATCCACAGGCCCAAGTACAAGAACGAATTAACAAGAAAACAAACAGGAAGCTTGATCACACATGGTAAGGAGAACAGGTAGAGGACTGAAATTATAGACAACCTGTGACAGTCAGCAGTCCATATCTATCAATGAACTTTTGCTTGCTGACTTTAATGGGTTATGGAGAAAACCTCAGTTCCCTAATTTTTCTCCCCAGACTGTGGAAATAACAACACAGCACAATTTTTGCTTGATGCTTAATGTCTTTGACACAAAAGGGAGAGAACAGAGTTCTTCACAGAAAACTAAAACAGCACTAAGTCACTTGTATAAAACAAGACGGTATCACATCTCCCCTTGTGAATACAGTGCATGTTTAAACTAACAAAGTCATTGAGTTACTTCATCCTCTCCCTCATTTTCATTAGCTCTGCTGTGCTTCTGTAAAAGTCCTGGCAGGTTATTAAAGAAAGTACTATTCAGCAAATAGTGTAAAAAGCTACAATATAATTTCTTAAGTCTTAAGTGCAATCAAGGCTGTCATGTTTAACAATGTTTATTTTGCTATGTATATTCCAGGAAAATCCTATCATTTCATATATGTTAACGTCATTGATCTCGATTACCACCTTGAACATTGCATCTCCTCACGAGTGGAGGCCAATGCTGCTCAGAAGACTGATGCTGCTGTTTAAACGTTTGTTGACAAGAGACTAATCTGGCAAATCTTGCCACAGCACAGCTCTCAGCCACATCACTAGCAAAGATCCAGTAAGCCGTTTTATACGGCAGATGTGTTGTAACCCAAGAGGAGTATTGTCAAGACAACCCTCCCTCCTCACAGTTTCAGGATGGGAGTACTGAAGAGAGCTCTCTGGGAGCTCCTATTCCCACCGGGTATTCCCAAATCAGCTAGATATGAACAAGCAGCACTCCTACATGTCATCGAGACCAGATCACACTTCCTGGCGAGTAAAACAATCTCTGCAGCACCAGAATCCAATGGAAAACCTAAGGACCTGAGTATGCTTACTAACAATTTATTACAGACAATAATGAAACATTTCACACTGCCCTCTAAACCTTAACAAGTATTACACTGAGTAGACTGTACAAGTTACTTGCAGGCTGCTGAAGGAATGCAGTCATCTACTTTGATCACAATGCTTGTATAAAAGAAGTTTGTATGTTACAGAAATTTTCAAGTGTTCCACTTCATTCCAATACAGAGATTTCCTAAAGAATTTGGAAATGTTCAAAGCAATATTTCCACGTGTTTTTTTCCACTGCTATAGCTCAGTGCAGCAGCTAGACTAGGTCACGTTCCTGTTTACAAAAAAAAAAAATAATCAAAAAGTAAATTCTCATTCTTAAAAGGGGAAAAAAATCTTTTAAAGATAAAACTTATGATATCTGTGCTTCCTATCAAGAAACAAACGAGAATGGCAGATTTTATTACTGAACAGAACTTAAATGTTTTATTTATTTACCGCAAGCGTGGCAATCATTTGCTAAGCAGGACGAAGCTTTGAAATGGAAATGACCCAACTTTTTCTCAAAGCGAGCACACCAGGAGCATCTAGAAGCTTCCACCTCCACTGCTTTTTAGTTTTTTATTTATTTACATGTTTTTTTACATGTTACTGCACGATCTAGGGAATATCGTTGAAATAGATCTGCTACCTGCAATCAATTAAGTATAAACATGTTGTAAATAAATTTCTCCCATATTTTTCAGGACCCTGAAGGGTGAGCTGCTTCCCTCTGCTTGCTTTCTCTGTCCATTCACTTTTAGCAATGTCAGCTCGCAACAAGTCTCCACCCAGTTCTCTCCAACCCCATAGGAATTTTTTTTCTTTTCCCATCACCTCAAAGTCCTGTTCCCTACTTTACTCAGTAGGGAACCCCAGATGCCACTTCCACCACAGGCTCCCTCCAGGCCTGCCATGATTTTCAGTCTGTGCTGCATGTTCGAAACTTCTTCCAGCTGCACACGCTCATTTGCTCTTTGGGAGGGCAAAATTTCTTCCAGCTGATAACATTTAACTTGATTCCCTATGCAGCAGCCAAGACAGGACTAGAAAGTACTCTTCCAACTTGTTGCCCAGTCACCTTTTGTGAACAGAAAACACAGTAGCATCTATCAAAAAGTAAAATAATTTATATATTATACTTCAATAGTACTTTATAATAACAGTTTAATACTTCAATTCCTCTGTCACCGCTCCGTCTTTCCTAAAGAAGGGAATGAAACACCACAGGAGCAGGTTGAAAGCAGACACACAATATTGTAGTTTTCAATTTCTCTGTATTCCTTAGGAAATCAAGATTAAGTGATTCACTGATATTTAAATAAAAATCAATAGGACAGTATCAATATGATTACCTTTTCTTGCACGAACTGTGGCTCTGTTTAAAGACATCTGAGGCTGATGAAGAATGAAGTAACTGATAATTTACAGATAATGAAGGGAAAACCATTTTTTTGGTTGGTTTTTTTTTGGGTTTTTTTTTTTTTGTTGTTTTTTTTTTAAAGGCTAAAGGGAAATGTTGCACAAAGCACAGAAATGACATGCTGGGGACCTAAGTGAGACAAGGGGCCCTTTCTGCCAGGCAGAAAAAGCTGAACGCTGGTGTTCAAAACAGTTATAGCCTAACCTGACATGATGGGCAAAGGCCAAAGCAGGAACGGTGGCACAGGGAAGGGAGAAAACCAACCCAAATGACACATGTCAGACCAATGACAAGAACTGGCCCCATCTCCTGAGAACCCGCAGGGTGAGCTTTTCAGCGGTGCATGAATTACTACCCCTCACCTCATCTTCCCTGGACAATGTCTTTTTATCTGCCTGGAAATTCTGTTTGGGTAGAACGAAGCTGTATTTGGTTGGTGTGGGTTTAGTTGGGGGTTTTTTTGGTGGGGAGGTAGCTTTTAGCATTTGCCTGGGGTTTTCTAGTGCCCGGCAGTTTGGTTAGAAACACTGCACAAGCAGAGAGTCCAGGCCTTCAGGGAAATTTCTAGGTCACGTACAAGGCTAATGTTTCCAGGAAGCCTCAGACAAGGCTTTTCTTACCCATGTGAATCAACTCATATGAACCAAAAAACATTTAAGAATATTCACGGAAAAAGCTATGAGGAAACAAAATACTCAATTATAAGGAAACAAAATATTCAATATGAATAAGTTTGTAGAAGCAGAATTGGACACTAGACACTGTCTTGAGTCTAGGACAGCAGAGAGGAATTGCAGAGTACACTGCGCATGTGCAGAGCCCGGTATGCATAGCAAAGTTAAATAAAAAGTCTACATGCTCAGATAACCACACTAGGAGTGTCCATTTGGAGAAGCACTTGAAGAAAAACTAGCTACCCACTTCTACAACTGAATATATTGAGACATTGGCTCTTAAATTCAGTTTGCTTTCTAACACTTGCATGTATCGCGACGCCCTAAGGAAATATAAAACTATCTTTTAGTTGCCCTGATCTCACGCAGAGGAATTCTGGAAAGCAGCCTCAGGCAGTGACAAATTTATTCTTCACAATAACCGGATCAGAAAGACATATCCAAGGAAAGAGAGCAAACTAATTCTTATGAATTCCCCTTTTTCACAGCCCTTGCATAATGGTGCTAGTTTCAAAATATGTCAGCCACAGTAACGCCTGTCCTTCCACAAAATATCAAACTTTTAGGTGTGTCATAAAATGAGCAAGTAAAGCAGTAAAAAATGTTACAAAACATCCACAATTCCAGCTGTTGCACAAAAAACTCAGTTCTAACAATGTGATGGTAACATTGCATATCTCTGTATATTCTCAAATAGAAGGAAATTTTCATTTGTAAAGTTAGATTCCCATCCTCTTTTCAAGGCAATTAACATTACAGAAGTGAAAATGCAGCAGTCTTTGTTATTCATGCATCAGGGCTGGTTAAAATCTCAGTTTATTTTACCCCCTGCACAGTCTTGAATCCAGCTGTATATTTTTCTATAAATTGTATTTCAGTTTCTAAGGATAAAGATTAAGTTCCTGGATCCCTGTTTTCTCCTCTGAAGTCTGTATTTGAAATTCAACCTTAAAAAAGTTCACACTTTCTGAAAGTGTGATCACATCTATTAATTCTACTGCTGAGTCTTGCCATTCTTTGGTGACATGGTTCGTTACAATTTGAGGACCATGTTCTGCTCGTATTTACACTGGGGTACATCTGGAACAGCCTGGAGCTGCAAAATAAATATGATGTAGATGACAAAGGAAGTTTTCTATTAGAATTGCTTTTAGAATAAATCTGTAGAGAGAATAAGGACTAAACCATGATGCTGAATTGGAGATCTATTTCATTGCTTTGGGCTGAAACTGGAGACATCTTAATGAAATATATAGTGCACCCACATGCTGAGCTGCATTAGGCCCTATTTGTTATTTGATTAGAGCTCCAGAGCCAGATTCTGATCTGTCCCCAATCTGTCTGCCAATCCTGACTCTGAAGAGACACACACCTTCCTTCCATTTGGGCCAGAGAGGAGGGGAACATCTCCCATCTTGCCCAAATACATGCAAGAGGGTTCTATTTTGAAATTACTTATCCTTACCAGACAACTACATAGATCAACCCCTCTCCTTGTCAGCTTTGCCAGTTTACCCCAAATTTTTGTGTCCCTGCTTAACTTCTAAAGTTGCTGCAGCACCAATTTTTCCTTCTGGCAGTACCAGTGCCTCATTTTTCTCTTAAAACTGTGATGTGTTATTTCTGCTTTCACAGAGCTCAGCTGTGGACAATTTTCGACTTAGACTGAACAGAATACGCTTACACGATGAAGTCGCTTTCAAGCACCCAAGGATGCAATCTCTTTGTAGAAGATAAGGCACTCACCCAGCAAACCCCACATTTCCAGCAAAAGGGGGTATTATTACTAACATTTCCTCTCCTGCAGGCTTGCCAGAGCCCTCTGTCTCCACCAGTATCTATTCGACTCCTCTCTAGGTACATCTGGGGCACTGCTGCCCCGGTACGCTCGCTATATACAAACATACTGCACAAATACATGCTACAAGAGTGGTGAGGTGGAACAGATGTGGGACAGCCTTTTCAAGAGTGCAGAGGGGACACATGTGGCCCTTGCAGGGAGTTTTCCTCCATCGCTCCTCTTTCTAACACTCAATCAATCACAGTCTGGCCCTTCTGAAGTCTACATGTCACACCCTTGTGGCTCAGGACATATCACAGTTTCATTACCATCTAAACAAATGTGGTCTTCTGATCCCAAAAATCGATGGATTAGTTCCAATACGCGTAGAAGTTGATGACCATTTATAACAAACACAAGCGAATCCTCCTGGACACCTATTGCTGGGCATCCATAAATCAAAACCCTAAAATGGCTTTCTGCATTTACAGCTACTTACATTTTGTCACCATGAATTGCAAACATGATCCAGCTATGGAGCCCAATTTTCAGACAGAACCCAATGTGTGCAAAAAAAATCACAATAAAAATAAAATAAATCTTTCCGCAATTTATTTTTCAAAGCTCTTTGCTGAGAAGATGAGTATCTCAGTGTGGAAATAGTGTGTCACAACACTTTCATAAATTAAGTTTACTATTCAAGAAAAACTAATATTTCAATAAAAAAATCACCAAATCAAAGGTCCTTATAAATATATTTACATTGGAACTGCTTGTCAGTGATTCATTTCTTTGCAGGAGACATAATTCCTTCCCAAATGAAATATTGCCTCTATTATAAAAAAGTGCACATAGGCCACGGAGTTTATGTAGTATCACAGACATTCATCCAAGTATGTTTGCATATATGAACTTCAGCTTCCTCTCCAGAGTAGTTCAACCAAATTCCATGCTGTCACTGACAAACCCTGTAACCTTTTATAATTTTTATCTGCTATTTTAAGTCTCTGCATATTACAGAGTTGACCTTGTCCTCGCATCACTTTTCTCTCAGTGACTAAAGAGAGTCATATTCTCTCTCAATGCCACTTCTCTTCTCTGTAATTCCATTTTCAGTACATAAAACACTGGCTAAGCATAAGAGAGTCCCTAGAAAGTAGAAGCAATGGCACCTTTCCAATGACTCAACCTCACATCATTTAATGCAGTTCTGGGTACAAGTCTATTGCTCTGCATCAATCCCAAGAGCAGAATAGTAGCAATAGTAACAATGACATTATTAAGCACTTCACAGAGCCCATCCTGCTCTTCCTTAAAAAGGCAGACACACCACTGAATTGATTTTGACTGATCTCTGGAACTGACCCATTTCCCTCCTTGCATCTCAGTGGCTTAAGTATCCAGAAATAAACTGTTAAAGGAAAGAAAAAGGATGGGATTGCTGATTTTGTTTTCTACATGCCCAAAATCTTAACCCTGAAGAAACTGACTCTCTCCATCCTCTCCTTCCACTCAGCTAACTCAGCGTCATGATCGGTAGTTTTTGGAAGGCCGTCCCTTAGCATCGAAAGTGACCTTGCACAAGTAAACTGGAAAGTAACAGTCTGGGCATTCAGTTTTTATCATCACTTTTACTGGATCCTACAGCTTCCTCCCAGAGATATTGATACACATTAGAAATATCTCCTTTGTATTCTTTGTTATTTTATTAATATTAAAGATAATGTAAAAAAAACTATGTAATTGAGTATCTTTTAAGCGATTAGCAAAAGGCATGTAGAGGAGGGAGGCAATAGAGTCACTCCTTGAATACTTCTGCAGTGAAATAGAGCAATTGGGAAGATTTTATTTATTGATTTAATTTTGAACTTGATAGGGAAGCTTATAAAAAAGGGTAAAGAAAATGTTTTGAAGGATTATCAGGAACAGCTGAAACATGCCTGGCTAATATAATATTTCCATCTTATATGATGGACATCTGTCCTTTCTTTGGATAAATACCCTATTCCTACTGTAAAGGAAGCACTCTGTATGGGAAAAAGGGTATGATACTACAAGTGAGAAGAAAAACGTGGTCTATAGAAATTGTCAAAGATGACTTACAGATCACATGTAAATCATCATTAACACAAAATTTACATCCTTATAAAGCTTTTAATAAGCTTTAATCTCATAAACACATCATAATCAAGAAGTCTGTAACCTACAGTGGCAGACCATTTCTCCTACACAATACTGTGACCTATATTTTTTCATCTAGCAAGAGGCACCTATTCCTATCCCTCCTGTTCCCCACTGATGACTCAGCCAAAAATAATCTGGAGATTATTTTGGGGCAGGGAATGCAACCTCACTTCCAAGATAGCTGATTAACGCTTTTAGAGATGCACTTTAGTTACAATTCTGAAGTAAACATATTCCTGTATAAACTCTTGACCACCTTCTTATGGCACAGTAAGCATGAACCCTAAAACATCACAGTAATCCCACAGCAGTAATCCACAGAGGTTTACATTGCCTGAACCCCACTCCAGAAGTTGCACAGACTCATAACTCCAAGATCAGGTTGTCAGGCTCTAGAATGGGCTGCCCAGGGAGGTGGTGGAGTCCTCATCCCTGGAGGTCTTTAAAAGAAGGATAGATGAGGTGCTTAGGGACATGGTTTAGTGCTGGGATGGCAGTGCTAGGTTAACGGTTGGACTCGATGATCTTAAAGGTCTTTTCCAACCGAGGTGATTCTATGATCAGGTCTGATCTTAAGTCCAAAAGTGGTTGTCTGCTTTCAGAAAATGCTACGCCAGTTTCAATGACACTGTAGGTAGAGCACAGAGAGTAATTCTGAAAAATGAAGATATACATCATAGTTCTGTTACTTCTAGGAATAACCTATTCTGGTCAATTTACTCTCAATTTTTTGAGATTTAAGAATGGAAATCTTTTCTTTCTTAATGTTTTTACCGAAACTAGGTCCCCTATTTTTAGACAGTATCGTAACATTGTGTAATTAAATGTAGATGTGAGGGCACATACACACATTCCTACAAAAGGGAATACAGAAAAATCTTTATATTTTTAATTTCCTTCTCTGAAAAGCTCTTCAGTATTTGACTGTCCACAATGACATTCAAGTGTTCACACTGATGTTTTTCTTGCGAGGAAAAAGAAAATTAAAAAAGCCAACAGTTTTTTCACTGTTTCACTTTCTTGACAGCTTCTGCAACACGCTTTGTTTTTACTAGGCCTGGGTAAGTACAGGTTCAACAAACTCCTCCTCACAAAACAGTTGTGTGTTGCTATCAAAAATGTCAGGTTACATCCAGTGCACAGTACATGAAACACAGCAACCTTAGAAAACTCTAAAAAAAAAAAATATTTCTCTGCTAAGGAACTAATTCTACTCTCTGTCCCTTCTGACCATCTAAATCAAGGCAACTAGCATCAGAAGTAAGCTTTGTACAAAGAAAGGGAAAGTAGAACCAGAAAACTGAACTGGAAAAGATTCAGAGATGAATAAGAAAGGCCCTCAAAACACTGTGGAAAATGAGCAGGAACATTGCAAGGAACAGGAAAGAAGCCAAGCAAACCCATCAGAACAAAAATCTGCACAGAAGAGCAACCTGGAAAAAAATTAAATAAGAGGAAAATGTCATATCACCAAGAGCAAAAAATCAATTTTATATTCCTCTGATATACCAGCATTTAGAAAAAAAAAAGTCGTAGCTTTAAAAGTTGGAGCAGAGATTTTCATTAAGAAGAGGTAGAAAGGGAAGTAATTGAATAGAAAGCCCAAAGAGTGAGAAATCTTTGACAAGCCTGAGACTTCAAAGTGAAAACTATTGGAAACAGGCAGACAGAACTGTAAGATA
Source organism: Gorsachius magnificus (assembly GCA_034008185.1). NCBI lineage: Eukaryota > Metazoa > Chordata > Aves > Pelecaniformes > Ardeidae > Gorsachius > Gorsachius magnificus. The sequence continues at coordinate 68,072,989 of CM067082.1, forward strand.
CCTAGGCTTCAAATATAACACCAGCACAGCTTTATCCACAAATACAGACCAGAGCTAGGGAAGATACGTATCTGCAGTAGGACTGCAATTTCAAAAGCTTTTTGTACCCTGTGGTACTTACTGGATTTCTCTCCTTGCTCTAAGCGTGACTAGTGAGAAAAAGCTCTCATGATAGCACTGAATTCTCAGCGAAGTTACTAATCCTCATTAAGGACAACCACTTTCCATGTGATTTATCAATATTTATGGCAATTTACAGCCACGAGTTGGCCAGGCTCCACTTTTAAACAAGAAAGAGAAAACAAAAAGTTGTTTTTATCTGAGGAGACAAAGAGTATGAAAAAGCTGGCATATTCAGTATTAGTTTTCTGTCAAACTGGCAGGAGAGCAAGCTACAGTTCTCCATTTGGGAGAGGACTTCCATTTACTGGATAAAAAAGAAAGTAATTTTGAAAAGCCGTGGATTTCTCTGTTGAATGCTTCTGGTTCACAGGAGGAGAGAAATGGTTTGTAAAGTTAAAAAGGCACAAACTGCTTCTTTGTTTTATGAGAAAATAAGCAGATTAGCACATTAGTTGTTAAAAACAAATTAGAAGGCCTTTATACACATCATTGCTCACTACTTAACACATACTTCTGCAAAAAGTAGACTGCAGCTGAACTTCCTCAGTGTTGCCAGTTTGCTGGGTTTGACATTAACCAATTCAGGAACAGATTTCCTTTATCCTACTTGGCAGGAGTTTAAAGGAGGTCAACCCTCTTCCGGAAAAACATAATTGGGGAACGGATCAGTAGCTTATTAAAAAAATCAGTTACAAAAAACTATTAGTAGCCCTTAACTAACTTCAGCTTATCACAAAAAAACCCCTCAAACCAACCAACCAACCAACGAGGCGGCACATCAGTTTTGAGTAAAAAGTACTTTGGATGAAACATATACTTTAAATTAAGATTACAACCAAACCTCAGTTTAGTCAACCAAAGTATTAAGCACGAGTACTTTACATATCATTATGACTATTATGTTTTGGGTTAAGTTCTTGTAAGAAGGTTTAACAGTTCAGATCATGGAAATCTTACCAGAACTCACTCTATAACCAAATTTGGGCTTGTTCAGTCTGGAGAAGAGAAGGCTGCAAGGAGACCTGATTACGGCCTTTCAGTATCTAAAGGGGGCCTACAGGAAAGATGGGGATAATCTTTTTAGTAGGGCCAGCTGTGACAGGACAAGGGGTAATGGTTTTAAACTAAACCAGAGTAGGTTTAGACTGGATATAAGGAGGAAATTCTTTACAACGAGGGTGGTGAAACACTGGAACAGGTTGCCCAGAGAAGTGGTGGAGGCCCCATCCCTGGAACCATTCAAGGTCAGGTTGGATGGGGCTCTGAGCAACCTGATCTAGTTAGTGGTGTCCCTGCTCACTGCAGGGGGGTTGGACTAGATGACCTCTAGGGGTCCCTTCCAACCTAAAACATTCTATGATTCTATGATTTCCAGAGCTTTAATTTTCTTTGAGTACAGCATGCAAGGGAAGTTATTGGAGGAGAAAAAAAATGATAAATAAATAGAACTTGTTTTCCAAGCAATCAACAGTTTGCAATTTTTCTCATGACAGTAAAAGTGGTAGTAGGTTAGAAATTCTTGCACTGGTCACTGCAAGGTTCCTTTGCAGAAACAGAGGGATAAATAATTAATTTGTCTGGCAAGGACCTCGGAAAGGAGCTCTGGAAGTCCTCCCATCCAACCCCCAACTCATGTTAGCTCTAATTTAGAGCAGGATGCTCAGGACCTTGTCCAATCAAGTTTTGAGTACCTCCAAGGGTGGAGTTTCTACTCAAGGTCAGGGTTTCCACAACCTCTCTGGGCAAACTTTGCCAGCTTTTGACCACACTCATGGTTTAAAAAAATAATTCCTACCACTTAATTAATGTTTCCCAAATTCCAACTTGTGTCCGTTGCCTCCTGTTCTACCACAATGCACCTGAAAAGTGTCTGGCTCCATCTTCTCTATGCTAAGTAGTTAGAAAGCAGCAAGATTGTCCTTTAGTCTTCTTTCCTTAAGGCTCAACAAATTCAGTTCCCTCAGCCTCTCTTCATGTGTCCTGTGCTAAAGCCCCCTGATCATATGGTGGCCTTCTGCCAGGAATGTTCCAGGTTGTCAGTGTTTTCCTTGTACTGTTTTCCTTATTCTTTTCATTACTCTTATTAAAAATAAAGGAGCTTCTTGCACCAAATGGTCTACTATCTTTACCACAGGAGTATTTCAACAATAAATTACAAAGAGCTCTAGCTTTGTTAGTAACCAAACAGCTTGGCATGATAAATGAATCACTAAGAGAAGAAGAAGAGAAGGAAAGAAAATCCTCAGTTAGTTGATTTCTAATTTCATTTTTAGTTCTAATATTATCGGAGGCTCTAACAGAGCTGTGACATTTTTATTGGCTGAGGACTTAGCCCCAAGAAAGATCTAAAGTGAGTCAGAAGACTACTTTTCAAAGCAAGAAAAGAATCTGGTATCCATGTAACCAGATTATTTTATACCACAGAAGAGATTTGGGGCTTTTTGCAGGATGCTTCCATCATAGCCCTGTTACAACTGCTTAAGTTCCTACTGAACGTTGCATATTTTTTCTAGAAACTAAACCAGCTTTACAAATTAAAAATACAATTTTTCTTCTATCTTCTTACAGAGATTCCAGTTTGAACTGAAACTCAAGTACTGCTTGAGCAGAAATGGTAAATGAATATTTGGGCACAGAAAGACTTATGTAGCTATGGTTATCAGGCAGGCCAAGCAGGAAGCAGGGCTGGGCTGCTTCTCCGGAGCAGAGACTCAGAGCGGCCTGTGGGCTCGGAGAACCCTAAGTTCCCCAAGCAGACAGTCCTCTCTCACACTTGAGTCACAGAAGCGTGATCTGGGCTTATTAACCAGTCCTTCCATCTCTCCTCTGCTCCCACACTGTACCGCTTCTCTCCTCTGTGTGCAAGGTAGTGTCCAAGCACCATAAGTGGTGCGCCATCACCATATGGGGCTATAGCCATGTAATGCCTGTGTTCACCAAATGCAGCTATAGATGTATAAAGTGTGGGTTCACAATGTGGACAATTACTGTATAGAGCAAGACTAGCCCCATGCTCCGTGTAGAGGAAAAAAAAGGGGTTATGAAGATGACAAGTATACAACTACCAAAAACTGTCTTTATTTTCAACAACTTAAAATGAATTTATAAGAATTTAACACATCCCTTCCCCTTCCCCCCTTGACAGCATCTGCACACAGACCTCCCACTCTGACTGGAGGAGGAAAACAGTATTCAGTAACCTTTTAAAATTTTAACTATCACTACAAGATTATGGGTCCTCACAACAATTGCAAGCAGAACATCACTCTAGACCAGAGAGGCAGATCTCCTGATTGCTCTGGCCCCTTCTCAGCACTTCAGCAGAAGACTACTTATTTCTTCCATTTGGTCCTTTTGGGGACAGAGGCCAGTGCATCATGTGTCTCCAAATGCCAGATTGAGAACTCTAACCAAAAGGATATTGCAGAAGAGATGAGTTGTGTGTATGTGAAACCGTCAGCTTCATGTGTTGAGCAGCCTATTCCTATTTGCGCATGAAATGACTGAAGAATGCCTGTGTCCTCCAGCTGGAGAAGGATCCTCATTCTTTTGGACCTTGAACTACCCACATGAGGATTATGAGCTAGGCTGCTCAATTTTTTTTTGAGCAGTGTGTTTCTGAGCAAGCAGAGAGGCACAGCTATAAACACCTTAGCAGACCTACAAACTAACATATCTACCACTGAAGTATCTCCAGCACTAACCAGCATAGAAGGCTTCAGGCCAACACAGAAGACATATGCCTTGATATGTGATTCACAGAAGATTTAAAATGTGTTCAGTTCATATGGCAGATGTCAGATTATTTGAAGCAGCTCTTTAAGTGTCAAAATAGTTTTGAATTTGCTATTTAAATGCATATAACTTTCAAAAAAGGATACCTAGGTTATTAATTCACAGGAATATAGGGCAAAGAACTAGAAAAAAATCTCCTACATCTAGCATAGCTATTACAACAAAACACTTATTTTCCCTGAATGTCACCTTTTATCAGAAAAAAATAGGCCAAAATTTAAATGACTCACTTAATTTTCTTGTTCTTAGCTTTCCTTAAAACCTACCTAAAAAAATCCCATCAACATTTTTGTGACCTTTAAGTAGTTCTTTACCCTAGGTACTATCCACTTTCCATTATTTGGAAACCATATTTTGGTACCTACATTTCAGCAACTTAAAACCAACATTTTCCTTTCATAACAGAGGCTCTCTATTCCTCAGATCATCCCAAAAGTCCTTTCCAGCTCCAGCTGAGCCCTTCACTAGAAACTCCTTACACTCCTCATACTAAAACTACACTTACCTTTTCCTTTACCATATCATTTTGGTTTCTCATTGATTCTATCATTGCCTCATACTTCTTAAGCCTTTCTCCTCCTGCACATATTTCTCTCCTTAAAGACTAATAACAGGAACAACACAACCTTGGGACTTTGCCCTAGTGAATATCATTATATGTCTATTACTGTCTCCTCTAGGTGACCCTATTCTGCTGTATGATATTCCGATCCTCCTCTCTACTGAGGAGCACTCAGAGCTTTGTGTTATAAATAATGCTCTCTTACTTTGTGCTCCAAGGTCCTTAATGAAATTAAATATTAAATTAAAACTCTCTTCAGATTCATCTCTTCCTTTTCAAATAATTGCCAAGATGCTTTTGAAGATTTCATCCAAGGACGTAAACAAGTATTGATTTGGCACATATTCATTTTAAGAAGAACTACAAAAGATTGTGGCATTTTAGAGTAGCACCATAAATGCTGCAGCAAAAATTACATCACTGGAAAGGCAGTTATAAAAGATGTAATTAAATTCCTTATCCGGTCCATCACTATCACAGTCACTTTTAAATACAGGAATTAGGGGGCTAAGGATAGATGTGAGTCAAAACACCTTGGAATTTGATGACAAGACCTTCACATACACAAAAGGACAGAGCAATGCTGAGATGTCATCCATATATTCCCATGAGAAAAGGAAAACAGTTATGAATTCTTACCTTTATAGGACTGGAAGGAACCACTAGGCTTTTTTTTTTCTGGTAGAGGTCTCATATTAGGAAACATGGAAACTTATTCAAGTCCCAAATATTTCCCTCTATGTGAGCACTAACTTGAAGGGAGTTTGTCTATGACATCAAATTCACCTCTAATGTCACTCCTAGAGATGCTGAAATATGAGAGCAATCACTCCCCAATCACTTCACTACCATAAGATACTGACCCCAGTAATAGAGCGCAAGGGATTTCCAGTTTCCCTGATGAGCACACGCAGAGCATTGCTCCCCTTCCACTCTGTCAGTACCATGTCCTCCCACGTCCTTGCGCTCCTCACAGCCACATAAATATTGTGCTAACAAGCAATATAATCACTTGCGTGTCCCTGGGATGTAGGGACTGCTTGCATGCCCTAAGTAGATTTCTTCCCCACACCATACAACAGGAAATTTTGTCAACTGAAATAAGAAGCAAGCAAGAAAATGTGAAAGAACCCTGCACCGGGATTGTAAACAAAGAGAATTTTCTCTTTTCTGTAAATGCTAACAAGAGAACCAGCCACCCACTTCCACACCATCTCCAGGGCTGTGAGCTCCAGCGACGCCAGTCACGGGCAGGCAGAGGTGGGCAGACAGGGAGCGCCAGGGGGGAGCCCAGGGATTCTCCCCACCCTGCCTTATCTTTAGTGAAAACATCTCAGTTCTTCACTTCACAAGGATGACTTATCTCCAGTTACCAATGAAAGGAAGGGAACAAAAAAGAAAACAACCCTGTCCTTTAACCTTCCCCAAAAAAGGGACAGGGCAATTAGATGGTTGCCTGGACATACCAATTAAGGGATGAAATCCAGATTTTCTCTCAAGGTGTGAAAAAGACACAGTTCTTTCTCCACAGAGAGATCACGGTATTTCTGACCAACTTTAATCTTTAGTCATGATTTCATTGCATGTGCTCTGCAGAGCAGCTTGTTAAAATAAAAGTTAAAAATAACTGAACTCTGCATTATGTCCTTATCTATTAATACCAACTCTCTCATGAAAACGTTTCTTCCCATTGCAATCAGACTAAAAGAGAGATTGACGTGTCTTGCATTCCATTTAGTGTGCATAATCAGTATAGTATTAAATTGATAAATCATTCTATTAGGCACAGAAAAATTCTACTGTAGATCTTTGAAGTATGAATACCTAGCATGACGAAGAACAGTTTTCAGGGGGTTTCAAGCCATACAAATACTGTTTATATGCCTTCAAAATTTAATAAAAAATATGTTCACATGTGAAAACAACTGCTGGATCATCCTCTGTCTCCCATATCACAACAGACAGAAAAATGGACATATGATACAGGAATTTAGAGATCTTTTTCCATCACTCCCTCTTTTTTTCCTGCTCTTAAATAAACCATATGAAGGACTGTAATACTGATGGCCATAGAAATCCACAGCCATAACTGCAAGGACCAGGGAGCAAGTGAATAACCAGTTGTTTAGACAGAAATAAAGGTGAGTACAAGAGCCATAGCACAACCAAGGGAAGTGGAGGCAAGTAAGAGGATGGCAACACTGAAGACAAATATGCCTGACACTCAGTAGCTGCCTACCACCACAAAATAAACAAGAGGTAAAAGAAGTACGAGGTAAGCAGAAGGTGGAAATTCGTAACTAGCGACAAGGATTTAATCATAAATGCAGAGCTTTAGAGAGAGGAAAAAAATAAATAAGACACAAGTAAAATTAACAGGAGTATTTTAGATTTGCAGTAACAAAAAGACTGCTTAGGAAAAGGAACAATTCAGACATAGGTATTACACAAACAACAACCGTTACAATTCTGAAAACATTCCTGCTTCTACTATCATTTCAGAAGTATCCATTACCTTTATATTTAGGCCACAAGATAAGACACAAATTATGGAGCAAAACAGGAGGTAGGAATGAAAGCAGAGAATATTGTCGGGCCCTAAAAGATTAAAGTAATTCTGACAGAAATCACCATTTCAATGTATTATCTCTTATAACGCAAGATTTAGAAAACTACCAGGAAGACATTTTCCATCTGTCATCACTGACAAGTCAGAAAGAAATAAAACAGAAAAAAATACCACCCGCTTTCAGACAAACACATTTCAAGTGAGTAAATTAAACTGCATTACACGTGATGGGAGGGTGTCCCCCAGCCTCCATTCTATGTATGCATTTCAAGATAAAAATAACAGGTTTGCACTATCATTAATCTGAAAAGAAGTCAGGCATAGCAACAGATTAGACAGCAAAATTATATTGAAACCAATTATAGATATGTGGTAGTGTAAGTCTGCAACAGTAGAAGTGCATATAAGATCTCTTTATATCAAAAGAGATTGCAGGAAAAATTTTTAAGGACACTTTTTTTTCTGTTTTAAGAAAAGATGAATGTTAATTTTCTTCTCCAAACTTCTATGCCATAAAAGGACAAGTGATCATGATGGTAGGAACTGAAATAAGAGTGCACTCTATTTCCAGGGAGCCTAACGCATGAGAGAGACAAGGGTCTGACTCTTGCCTGCTCCCCTCTCTCAATCCTTATGCCCTGCTGTAAAGTGCTAATGTCAAATGAATCTGGAAAAGCTTTTGGATGCTTAAATAATGATGTGTGAATCAGAGATAGGTTGAAGCAGCCACGTGTCAATCTTCCCATGTTCACTATACACGTTTTGAGTGCAAGCTTCCTTGAGCTCTACATTGCATGCAACTGTTCAGACAGGTGGCTTCTGGTTCCTAGAAGACACCCTTGAAGCATACTGATAGTGCTACTGGTGAGATTTCTTTTGCATGAAGCTTTAAGTGGAACAAAATAAAGCTGCTGGATCAATTGCACTTCATCAGTGAGTCAGTACAAGTTCTTTTGTGATTCCAGCTGGCCATTAAATGAAGGATCAACCAATCAGGCATCTACAAAAATTACTTGGCACCCAACAGGAGGTGCAGCAACTTCGCCTCTTAGGAATTGCCCCAGAGAAGCTAATGTTCAAATACCCAGATTATGAAACCAGGCATCTGGAAAGGTATAGCCTCTATTTCTGGGTCTTGCACTGACTCACAGCCTGACAGCAGGTGGGTCTCATAGCCTCCCTATGTCCTGAGAACAGAGGAAAACTTATTTCCCCAGCCTTCCATCATTCTCCACAAATGAATGGGCACCACAAATGAAATTTCTAAAGTACGAGAGTCTAGACATTTCTGACACAATCAATTAATCCAAAAGAGCATTGCTAGAGTAGGTATCCCTCTTATAATCGCGTAATTAGAAACATTATCAGAAAGAGAGACTGGAGATGAAATTAAATAGCATTTCTCACTTAAAATAAAAGTGTAAAACTGCCTAAACAGAATTTACATTATCAAGTTTAGTAAAAATTCATTTTTTTTTCTCCCTAACAATATTTGCTTTCCAAACTTCTCCCTTTTTGTTTCTTACTATTGCAAAACAGCTTTAGATTTTAGAGGTTGGGTTGTTGCCTCTTTGTAGTTACTTAAAAGAACTTTGTGCCAGAGCAACCTAAGGGTTTTTTTTAAAAAATAAATTAACACATGTGCAATTGCCTGTTGCTCACAGGCTTTTGTTCATGTATTCAAATCTCGGCTCTTCCGGGGACAAAATCCCTCACTGTTGGTATTTCAAGTGTGCAGATAAACACAGAATATGACTCACCAATTAAGCAGAGCAGACATTGTTCCCTTGTAAAGCACTGTTAGACCAAACAGATGTGAGGAATCATTGGAAGACCTAAATCATTTTGGATTTTTTTTTTTTAAGCGACGAAACAAGACATAACTGATTTCTTACTTTCCACATTAGGTTAAAAATAAAACCATTAAGCAGGAAAATATAATTCAGAAAACTGAAAAAAAAAAAAAAAGTCAAAGCTGTTGCCTGTAAACCCACTGCTCTTTTACGGGAATAATTTTATTCTGGTTTTGATTTTTTTGTGTGTGCCTGTTGTCATTTATAACAGCATTCAAGTTATATGATTTGCAGAGGAAAGACTTTCTGATTGATATTGTCTGGAAATGATGACTTATATTGATGTCAGTCAAATATCTGATCTCCAAACACACTCAGATTTCCAAAGTCTAAGTTCAGATTCAGCTCCTACAAGGACTGAATTGATGGCTTTGGCAGCACCTTCAATTCTGTTTCATGAGCCAATGTAAAAAATGCAATAGCTTTGATTATGTGCAAGGGGTAAGGACTTGGACAAAGACACTTAAAAGAACTAGCCAGATAGAAATGGCCTGGCATAATTAGCTAAAAATAAACCTCATATTAATAAACGTGAAAATAACCAGAAGATCCACACACATATTTCTAATATCTATTAAAATCCTCTAACAACACATTAACTCTCATCTTTAATTTTAGTAACAGACTGTCTTGACTGAAAGATGAAAGCACTTCGGTAACAGAGTGAAAGGTTTTCCAGTTCTGTTCTACTTCAGAAAGCGTCTATCTAACCTCTGCTGAACTCCTATCTCTGCCTCACTGACTGGAGATCAAGAGGGAAGCCCTGGTGTTCTGTGCTAAACCTTGAAGCTCAAAGATTTTCTGTGCTTTGCTGCTGTTGCCATAAAAACAAGAGATGCTGATGTTTTCTCTTTTGGTGTCAACTCTGATAGGTGTGATCTCACCACTCATTCAATGGGAGCAGAAAGGTAGTGAAGAGAAGCAAGCATGTTTGGGGCTCAGCTTGCATGATCTTTAGTTTTTGCTCTCAGTGATCCAAATTTATCTTTTTCTCCCAAAATGAAAAAGACTGAAATACTCTCTGCGGGCTCTGATGTAAGATTCTCCCCAAGGATAAACATTAGCCCAGCAAAAATACATTCACTCCCTTTGACAAGGTCTCCCATGAAGAGCCTATTGGCATGTTCCTTGATACACGATCTTCTTCAAGACTAAGGGAAGAATAGCAGTAAATCCTTTTTCAATTAAATCTTAATGAGCACACTTAAAAGATGGCTGATGGAGAGCACCATAACTCATTTGTAGTGAGCACAGTCCTATACTATTTGCTCTTCCAGTGAGTTAGTCTCTGGAGTCTGTACTCTGGAGAAATCTGTGCAGTAGCTAACTTCAAAAGATTTTTGTGAAGAGAAGAAAACAGGGATGCACCTCTGAGCATCACTGAACCAAGTCTTTGAGCTTTATAGCTTTGTCGTCACTTGCACACCGGAAAATTGAGTTTTAAATGCACCTCTGATACTTCAGAATCACCATCCACATTTGCAGACAGCTACGCAGCTTCTTTTAGTATCTTGCCTCTCACATTGCTCCTGTGGTGTTTGTGTGTTTGGTTGGTTGGTTTTAAATGTTCCTCTCTAGATGGGAACATCTTTGATGTCAGACTCTCCATCCTACCAAGTCTTTCCAACCTGAAAATCAATAGCACTTTGTTAAGTGTTACTTGATGACATATTCGGACAGAAATCCCAGTTCTATACAACAAAGTTTCATTACATATTGTTGGGAACCTGGGAGCATTTCCACTGGAGCTAAGAAGTCATGACAGTCGAATAACATGTTAGACCAAGTTGTGTTGGCTACTGTAAATTTAACTCCTGCCTACAGAGCAGAAACAAAGGGGATAAAAAGATTATCAGCGATTTCTGATATGAAACACTGGAACTGCTAAGTAAAAGGTCTGCTTAAACTGATTACTTTCTCCTCTTGCCTTTCATTTTCCCCCAACCTACACCCTCTGTCATCATCTTACTGAAGTTCTGTTTTAAACTTGATTTTAAAAGGGCCCCCAGGAAAGTTCTGCAAAAGCGTGATTTAGTTAAAAAGGCTGGAGCTATCTGTCATTAGAAGCAATGTTTTCAGAGAGTTCCAACCCGTCTAGTCAGCTGGGTTGGATGAGCACAACTTCATCTCTGCGTCAGTAACAATAGACAAGCCCGCATGGCAGCGGCAAGCTCCTGCCCTCCAGGGACCCAGTTATCATCATCAGCACCATGATCACCAGCCCCTTCTGTGGAGCCTACCACAGAAAGCCAAAACTAAAGAAAGCAATAGCCCCTACAGCAGCGGTCCTTTAGACAGGTGAAGTATTTCCCCACCAGCCTGATGGCGGGGGCCTACTTTGCCGGGCTGTCAGCCAGCCCAGGGATGCGAGAGCAAGGTCTTCTCCGGGGGAAGAGTGTACCAAGAGGCAGTAGTTAAAGTTGGCACCAAGATTGCTTGCAGATGTGGAACCAAGCAAGCTGCAGAGTCCAGGTTAGACCTACCCCACACGTCAGGGAGGCCAAGGCCACTCCTTGAAATAAGTCAGAGTTTCAGGGCATCTGCTTTGTAACATTACTGCATCGTGCGGACTGCCCTGCACTGTTGATTAATGCTCTGTTGGGATGCGCTGCAAGGCTTCAGCTTTGTACCATGCCTCACCAAGCACCTGAGAGGTGATTAAGCAGCACTGGCACAAAGTTTGTCATGTCTTACTGATTAATTACAACAGCACACCTAAAACTTGATTGTTCCCACTGAGTTGCTATTTCTTTCTTTCCATAGGCTGCTACTTCTGGGGGTGTGATATACAACAAATTGATTTCATAAAGAGGGTGCACTGTTTATCATGTGAACATCATGAACTACATACATCAGCACTGCTCATAAGAGAAAACATAGCAGTGAAATGCTTTTTTAAACAACAACATAATTTCTTGCAGCTTCCCTACCTGATAGCTACTATTATTTTATAAGGGAGGTGGCTGGCAGATAGAAACTTACATTTATATTATTTGCAATGGCAATAGGCTTCAGTCCTTTTCTCATTACTTTGTCATTCTCAATTCACCTTGCCATTTCTCAAAGAGCAGATTTTTCATCACACGATGACTCCATCCAAAGACACATAACTAGAGCACCCGGAGAAGTCAATGCTCTGCCCGCTCAATTTCTCAGAGAAAAACTGTGGGTGAGATCACGAAAAGTATGTCATGATGACAGCGTCCCAACAGGTCCCTTTAAAAGTTAAAATAGAAGACAATGCCAAGCATTCACCCTTTGAAAATCCTATGCTGTTTAAGGAGTATAGAAGGTCAGGCTCCCTCAGCACAAGTACTCCTAGCCTAGTTTTGTAAGCTCAACAGTTTTTTATTTCCCCCTTGCTGACAAAGAGGGTAAAAAAAAAAAAAAAAAAAAAAAAAAAAAAAAAAAAAGAAGAGCTTGCAAGTTAGAATACAACTTTGGCCTGCTTTGTGAAATTTCTGACCAGCTGGCTTTATGACTGGGAATCTCTTCCTGTAAGTTTAAAGCATACACCATGTACATATTTCATTAGGTCTTGGACCTTACCAGGCGTTTTGTAAATGTAATTTAAAAATCAATATGGGCTTTGGAATGATAACATAATTAACATTAAATTGCTGAGTTATCTCTGTCTATTTTATACAAGATTGATCATTATAATTTTTTATGCTTAAATTAGTCAGATAGAGCAAATTACTTTTTATTATAATGGGCAATCCATATGCTTCATTCAACTTGCATCTCTAATAGCTGAATAATGCACCTGCTGTTTAGCTAAACCTAAAAATAAATGTATTTTCTGCAATCTTTTCAAGTTTGTCTCAAGAAAACTATTACTTCTCAAATACTTCAAGATGGGGATAGAACTCTATTGATCATAGAGAAGAATATTTTCCTTCTGTATTTTCTTTTAAAGCGACCATTTCTTAGGGCAAAAAAACCCTCTTAAAAATTAGTTTGACAACCTAACACTGAAACAAATTTATAATTTTAGTGTCATACTGAATTGCAGTTTCCTTAATAGGTTAAGGGGCAGAGAAGGAGATTAGGAACAGAAGTTAAAGACAAAAACCTTATACAAATTTAAAAAAAATTAAAAGAATCTTTCTTTGTATCTTCCCTCACTTGGTGTTTTGTTTTCTAGGTGAAAATTGGAAAACTGACTTACTGAAAAGAACTGAGGTGTCTCAAATTAGGAGTTTCATTCAGAACTCCATATTTTCCATAAGAGCAATACCTGATGTTAATTTTGTTTCCTTTTTCTTAATCAAAAATATATTGAAAGTGCTTCTACTGAAGCCTATGTTTGAAAAAGTCAAGCATCTTCCAGGAGTACAGAATTAAAAGTTTCAACCAAATTTGCTAGCACTATAGTGAAAAGTCTGGGATAAAGGAGTCCAAGGAAATATTTATTTTTTGTACAGCAGACCAAGGCTTCACAGATACTGAGCCCAAAAGGAAGCTTTGGCTGCAGCACAGGTAACTGCACTCACATGAGTTTTTCCTCGCTCAGCTTAGGAACAACAGCAGCGAGGATGTCTCAGAATACCACCAGCCTTGCCCTGCAGAGAGCTCAGTGAAACACCTCCTGACGTATTTCCATGCTGCTATTCTTGTGCTAGCTACAGCAAATGCTGTTCTTGACTAAGCGTATATGCACAGTAACACCACCTTAAACTGAAAGGCTAGTTAAATCTTTTCCTATATGAAAGATAGTCCTTTTCCCCTCCGTAACAAGAAAAGATTGAGTTGGGGGCTTTTTAAAAATCTATCCACCAAGAACCTACTCAGAGTCTTTCTGCTGCTAGAGTGTACAGCACTGACTGCACACTGAGAGCCTGGGACAGATATACAAGACTTTGTACCTTCGATGCCCCATCTGTGTTCAGTTCGCTGACATGGGAGTATCAGGCACAGGACACACATTCCTGGTCACCAAGTGGGAAGGCTAGCTGGATGGGGAAGGAGAAGCGGGCAGGGTGAATGACCACCCAGAGCTGCAGCTCAGAACAGGGAGCAGCCCTCAAAGCTCCCTGGAGGGTTGGTGAGCACTGCAGCTCATCGTTTGTCAGAATTAGGTCCCAGGGTAATTCTAAGGATCAGAAAACAAGCAAGGGACTTGCAATTAAAAAAGATGGGGCACATAGGCTAACATTTATGAATTATTAGCTGAGCAATGCAACACTGCAAAGACCATAATAATGTACAATTCTGAAATTATCTTTACTGTAGCTGCGTTGATAATAATTTAGGAACCCTTATGATTTTCTTTAGTAAAAGAGATCCAAGGGAATCCAAAGAACCATTTATTTTGAATGGCAAACCCAAATTTTAGTGAGATTAGAATAAAAACTGAACATGCTGTATCCCTGGTTTGAGTTCCACGGAAAGCTGAAGTAGCTTCCAATTGCATCTGTTACTAGTAAGACATGAAATAGTATTTGGCTTAAATTCATTCAATTTTCTTTCAATACATTCATTTCTCTAAGGTCCCCAAACATCTCAGTTTCCACAATTACATCTTTCCACTTGGAAATCTTGTTTTTGGTGAATTTAAGAGCTCTGACAAGGACATCAGATGTTGCTGTGCCGTTACTGCCAGACAACAGTCTCTGTCCAAGCAGGCTGCCAGATATCCAGAAATCCCAAGCAAATGGCCACTATAAATGTTTAAATAAATTGTACATTGTATACAAAAGAATCCAGCACTTCAGTCTAATTTGGTCCATGTACAGCCGGTCCACGGATATTCTAGATGAATCAGTCATTTTTAATGCACCTGCACTCACAGGTAATTTTAGTATATTCACATAGCAGAGATACATATGTTTGTATCTGAGAAATCTTTCCCACTGCTCCACTTCATTTCACAGCCTACATCTCTGCTTTTACCTTGCCCAGAAAAAAATCTGTAAAGGAAACTGAGAAAAAAACCATAAAAATAAAAGAAAAAATAAAACTCCAACATGAAAACTCACTTCCTAATGAGCAACTTTATTTCCTTAAAACGTTAAAATGCTAAAAATGAAACACATACATATTCTGTATTGCTAGCGACATCAGCAACAATCCCAATTTATATCAAATATCTATTGATATTCTCAGACATAGTCTAGCTCTTTTCATTCCATCTCACTACATGCTCTTTCAAAGACTGAGGCAAATAAAAATGAATACGCAGGTGCTGACCATTTCTTTCAGTTTTCAGGTAGATTTTCCTTCCCAGGGGGTGGGGATGGGGGGAGGTGGGGAGGATGTAGACTTTGAAAACCCTACAGTTTTCATCTCTCACATGCAGTCATTTCCAATAACAGCACTTTTGAAGTTCAGCAAAGGAACGATGTTTATGCCTCATGAAGCGTGCATTCTCAGTCTCATAGCAGCTTCAGAAAAAAAGCAGCTGCATGATATTAACTAAACAGGAAATAGGATGGAGTCTTCTCTTAGGACTAAGGAGAGTTGCCAAATATTTCTACAAAACAGCCCTTTATCAAGCAAATACAGCATCACTAGACTTACAGTAAGTTTTCTGACAGTTTTTAAAGTGTTCCATAACTGTGATGAAAGAGAAGCAATTTAGATAAGTCACCCCCCTTTTATTTTTATTACTAAAACTGGATATCTGCTATCAAAGTAACCATCCACATTGCATTAAAAAGCTTTCATGCGCAATCATGTTTTGAATGTCAAACATCACCAAGAAATCAAGCAGTGGCAGTACAGAAGCTATGTATAAAATACAGAAAACATCAGCAGCTGCTGAAAGAACAAAGTAAGACTGTAGGAACAGACCATTGCAACTAGACCTGAACTTAGTGTTTGGTAAGATAACATCTTAAATTGATATTAATTTAAAGGAATAGATTATTTAACAATTTTCTGTTTTGCGTTTACAGTTTGCAGAAGTGGGGAAGAAGTTTACAGGCGTGCAAAATGTTTTAAACCAGTAAGTTATTAATGAATTATTACCTTTACTTGATAATTTGATTTCTTTTCTCCCTTCAGATAATGGCAAAGATTTCAAAAGATGATGAGCCTTAGATCTAACTTCTACACCAAACAACCCATTATTCTTTTTAGCACAGGCACATACTAGAGGTCAGAGTGAAAGATTTCATTTGGGCCAACATTATTACGATGGGCTGCTCACTCTTCACAGTGCTTATGGGATTCCAAGTTTGCCGCCACACCCAAGTTAAAAGAAATTAGATATTAATTTAGAAGACACCTAACAACAACCAATAGACAACCAATCCTGTTAATGTCTCTCAATAATAAAATAACATTTTAATCAGATTTATTGCTCTGGGAGATTGATACATACATTGCTAAGTCCTCAAAAACCTCACGTCATCCCCTCCTGCAGAGCTCTCATGAAGTCATTGCTCATCCCACCCACTCAATCACAGCACTGGAAATTGGTCCACAACTCCTACTTCTTCCTTGCAATGCTGTCACAACTCGCCCCCAATGACAAAACTGCTGACCCCTTTAAGACCAGCATCCCACCCATAAGCAAACAAATCAAAGGACTATTGTGTCAGCATTAGGCATAGTCCCCAAACACAGACACACATCATGCACTTCTACTTCCTCCAGAGCTTCTTTTCCTGATGGGTCAAAAGAACAGCTCATTTTCTCAACAGCCTCCAGGTTGTACCCCACACATAGGTTATTCAAGCTCACAATACTTTACAAATTTCAGGTGTGTACAATGCACACAGAGTCATCCTACTGCACTGGCTAAGTGTGCACAGTTGGAAATAATTTGAAACGGCACGGATTTGCTTCTTGGACCTGCCAAGGGCTGTATTTTCTCTTAGTAAGAACTTCCAATCAAGACTTAGAAATCCTTCCTGAGTGCTGAAAGAAACTCCTAGCACAACTTCTGCCAGAGCCTTAAACCAGATTTCTTCTTTATTAAAATAAATCAAATACAAACAATGCTAAAGAAACAGACTTACCATTTCTAATAGATGTCTAGCACCTGAGCAGGCTCAGAAAAAGGCTAACTCATTTCACCTTAATGAAAGGTAGTGTATAGGCTGACATACAGGCAGCCTGGATTAGGACTTCAAAACTCCAATGACCTACAGAAGGCAGAAACCTATCCTTATCTTCCTGGGGCAGCATCCATAGAGCTGAAAAATAATACATTACTGTCCCATCTGAGATGGTTCCTCACTCAGAGGGGCAAGCAGGTGGCTGGAGAAAGAAGAGGGAAGAACTGGTGCATACAATGACCTTACTGAGTCCCTAACACTACATTTTCTCTCAATGTACACAACTATTTGCTGGATTAGTCAAATAAGTACTAAGCAACAGTAGCATGAGGACAATCATCTTGCTTTTATATAAAATTATGCAGTTCTGATGCTGAATTGCACAGAACTTGAAGCAAAAGGTGGTCTTATGAGATGAGATGGTTCAAATGAACTAAGAAAAATTCAGATGTCACTGGCAAAATGTGGAAAGTTCGAAGTGCACATTAAGGAATTCTGGTGCAGACTCCTTCACCTGCAAATACATGATCAAAATAGCTAACAGAATTATTAAAGCGCTGGTCAGTCTTGAATTTACTGATGTGAAGGCTGGATACAGAGGCATAGTCACTCCCTATCACTACGAAAATTTTCCCAATTTGCATATAATTACCCAAATATCTACACTTAAACTCAATCTCAAATTGGGCCCTTGATCAATAGATGCAATTAAAAAAAAAATTAAAATAGAGTTCTCTCAGCCATTACAAAATATAATGTTTGCCTGAAGTACTGAGGCAGGCTCAAACATCCCAGTCCCAAAATCTGCACCAACAAGTAGACCTTAGGCACCGAGTCACATCCTATACATAGCAGAAATTATTCCTCGGTTTTAAATACATATTGACCTTTTAAGTACAGGCTGTAGTTATTTGGCCAACACTGCCCAGAATTTGCAATAAATACAGAAGCAGTTTCCCAGATTATGAGAGACATGGAATCCCCCTCTTAATTACAGTGCCAGCCGCCAAAGAATTTGCACCCTGAGGAGCGTACAGACATCTTACTGCGCCCACATTTTGCTCCAGTTTTTTTTAATAAACATTCACACAGCAACTTCCATATAATTGAGTTTAGATGAATATGATTATGGTATTAATTATGAAAGGTAAGATAACAGGTTAGGAAGCCTAATTAACTCATCAAACTTCAGGTCTAGTCTACAGCAAATTGGATGTGTCTCTTAAAATTAAAAGCTACTGTGGATTGATGCAATAATTGTAAGACTTTATTTACGTGATGCCTGAAATTAATTGTGCTAAAACTTCCCGATCACTACAAACAGCGGATCTCCAACAGAACACCTCAGAACTGCTACAGTTGGTCTTTCCAACAAGCCATAGACACAAGGCCTTTAAAATGGAAATTAACACTACATATAACGTAACAAATCAATTCTGAGGTCACCATGGCAACTTCCATAGCGTTAAGCATGAATTATATAAGAAAATAATTAAATATTGCTTTCATTGTAGTCATTTAATTTACTTTATGCTGAATTGTAACCATACTCCCTCCCCTGAAAGTTTCCATTAAAATTACTTCCAGAAGATAACTTTTAAAATTTCTAATTTCTGAAAGGCAAATAGGATTAATACTCAAAAAGGAACAAATTGGATCAGCGTAAAATTATTTTAGGGTACATAATCGCAGATAAGTAATGTCTACTTCTGAAAAAAAAAGAAACAGAACCCCTACTCTTCTCTTCCTGTCCTCCATCAGCAATCTGAACAATTACAATTAAAACCAACAGCAACAACACGATATTTGTAAACTAAGCTGCCTGAATAGAGGCTATCTGGTTAAAAGACACCTTTTCTGTTCTGATGGATGTTTTTCCCCTTGAAGCTCTGCCTGGGGTTGTAGGTAGTGGTGGATGCATAGCTGACTGATTCTTCTCTGAACCCTTTCCACCATTTCATCAAAAATTGCTTACTCAAGAGGTGGAGACAGTAGTTTAGATGCTAAAACAACATCAGATACAACCTTACTGCTCCTGTCTGAAGTTTTCCATGAATATCAAAAGGTCTGATTAGTTCCTTTGACCCGTGTCACACTGGGAACTACTGGGAATTAAGTCTCTTCTAGAGTAACCCATTCCCTAGTCTAGAAGTTCCTATCCTGTACTGTGTTTATTATTGGTTATCCAACCTCATATTCAGCTGCAGTAGAACACCATCTGTTTTCCTGAATTCCCATGTTATCTAGTTCACATTTCTTTTTCACTATTTACCATTCTCCCAACGGCCAAAATTTCTCCATCTTTGCCATCAGCTTCTCTTTCAGTAATAGGTAAAAGTCTCAGCTTGCTCTCAAAGGTCTTTATCCATTCAGTCCTCAAGTATTTTAATATTCTAAGTTTTGAATGGATCTTATATATTTTTCCTACTTTTCTTATGTGAGGAGCACAACTGGAAGACCATTAGAAAACAGACTTCCTAAAAGCAAAGAGTAGAAGTGCTTCAATCCATTTCTTTGTTCTTGATAACCTCTCAAGTAGCTACAGACTCCCATTCCCGTTTGGGAAAAGCTGGCAACACAGCTCCTATAACAGAGGTCATCTGTTGCTGGGAATGATCTGACAAATGACTAAAACTTCAGAGGAACACAGAAGTCTTCTGGTGATTTAGTGTTTCTTATCATTAGCAGTTTCTTATCAACCACAAAAAAAAAAAAAAAAAAAAAAAAAAAAAGAAGAAAAGTTGAAAGCTTTAAGAAAGCTTAAGTGAAATGGCCTATGCATATGAATTCACTTCTGCAGAAATTCCCCAGCTCTTCCCATCACACACTTTGTGACTAATATTTCCTTCATGTGACTACATAAAACAGAGTAACTCTGACTGTTCCATTACTTTAAGATCTACTTTAGACTAACAGCGCTATCATCTTGTTTTTAACTATTTACATTCAAGCCTAATATTTGCTTAGTATTTCACACACTGATGAAAATCAATATTAATGATTTAGAGCTTTGCTTTTTTTCAATTTTTTTTTCTGTAGTTCTTCGCTCCAGGATTTACAGCACTTGGCATAAGCACCACCTTTATTTTACTTAATATACAGTTCTCATACACATCTGGCTTCACTTGACTTCTAACAAGGCTACACTCTTGCTAGACAGTTAGCAGTTTACAATTCAAAAAATAATTAAAATTTTTACAACTACTTTGACCTCTTTGTGGTTACAAGACAGGGGCTTTTTTGATACCTAAAAAGCATTCTTAAATATTTATTTTTGAAGCATTCTTCACACTTTTTCATTCACACTACATTAAGTAGTCTGTCCAAAGTGATTGGCCTCTATTGTTTTCAGCTTTAGATGAGCAGCTCTTTGAAATTCCAAATACACGTACTGTTTGTTTGGATTATATTCTGTTTGCCAAAGCCATCTGAGGTCAGGTCTTGATAATTTCTACTTACTTATCTGTGATTCTCTGTTCTGAAAATCAATTTCTCCTTATCTGCTAAGATCAGGTAGCTTTGTGCCATGTCAGATGCAAAATGGAATAGAAAGTGTGCTTTAGAGCACTTAAAAATGTCAAGCACGTTTTAGTATTAGCTGTATGAAGTTTCTAACGTTATCACCTGAAAAGAAGCCTTGTAATTATGTAGGTTTTTTTCCTCTCACACAATTTTAACCTATGATTATAAGGCAGACTGGAGGCCTGAAACAGCCCCTAAATTATAATCCATCTCACATATTATCTGTTATGACATTTTTCCATAAGCAATTAAAGACTGTTTATGCTTCTGACTTGTCAGTTCCTTGAACGCAGTAATGTCTTTTTTGGTTTTGGAAGAAAATGTCCTTCCTATAGAACACTGCAACACTAACACAGGTTTGGGGGTTTTTTGAGCGCTTCAGTCCTGTTAGCCATTCAACCAGACTGTGATAACACCGAAGTCAATATTTTGATTACAGACTCCTAGTACTGTTGTACAAGCTATTAAAAAAAAATTCTTCTCCTCCCTTTTTTTTTTCCCCACATAGCCATTTCTATTCCCCACCTCACAATTTTTTTACCGTGCATTGCAGTCCTCCTTCCTCCGTAGACACACACTTTTCATAAAAATATAATATGCTCTGGCACTTTCACTCTCTTGAAATGGAGACCATCCCAAAAGAACAGCAATTGCCTCTGAAGAGTGTACAGCACGTTCTCCCAGGGCCGCACAGTCTCATTTTGCAGTAGTCACCCCACAACCTGCTTCTGAGATAGCCTGCCCCCTGCCTTTCTTTAAATCGCCCTTTCAAAACCTCACAAGTCTACAGACCTTCCAGAAGTGCTATCAAGCTGACCTCAGGGAACTGACCTGACACCTCCACCATCTCTCTAAACCTGTTTCTGACCACTGGGTGATAGCAAAAATTTGGGGAAGGATACATTGCATCTAACACTGCAGCAGCAACAACACTTGCTAGCATCCATTGCCTTGACTTCCCCACGAATTTTAGGAAGTTCTCACTTGTGTTACCTAGACCTACTCTGAAATTCTCACTGTAGATATAACGCTGGAGGCAGCGTGCATGCCTGGGGCATTGCGCCTATAGGGCCCTCTGTGCTGCACTGTGGAAACACTTAATGTATTTACAAGGTGCATTACAAACATTGCTAGATATCACACAGATACAGTATTATGATAAAACATGTTAAAAGACAGAACTACAGAAAATGCTCTTTTTTCTTTCATTTATACATTGATCTGTGTGCACCAGGAAACTCTAGCAGCAGTGAACTGTGGTGGTACCTTTTCTGATTAAGGATGCTTCACCTTACCATAAATAATATTTTTATCCTGCCAACTACCCTGACTGACATAGGCAGTGGGATCAAGGGCACCCTCAGCAAGTTTGCAGATGATACCAAGCTGAGTGGTGCAGATGGCATGCCTGAGGGATGGGGTGCAAACCAGAGAGACCTGGACAAGCTTGAGAAGTGGGCCCATGTGAACCTCATGAGGTTCAACAAGGCCAAGTGCAGGGTCCTGCACATGGGTTTGGGCAAGCCTCAGTGTCAATAGAGGCTGGGAGATGAAAGGATCAAGAGCAGCCCTGTGGAGGAGGACCCGGGGGTACTGATGGATTTAAAGCTGGACATGAGCCAACAATGTGCGCTTGCAGCCCAGAAGGCCGACTGTGTCCTGGGCTGCATCAAGTGTGGCCAGCAGGTTGAGGAAGGTGATTCTGCATCTCTGCTCCGCTCTGGTGAGACCCCACCTGCAGTGCTGCCGTCCAGCTCTAAAGCCCTCAGCACAGGAGAGGCATGTCCAGAGGAGGGCCAGCAAAATGATCATAGGGATGGAACACCTCTCCTATGAGGAAAGGCTGAGAGAGTTGGGGTTGTTCATCCTGGAGGAGAGAAGGCTCCGGGGAGACCTGCTTGTGGCCTTTCAATATATAAAAGGCACTTAGAAGAAAAATGTGGACAAACTTTTTCGTAGGGCCTGTTGTGATAGGACAAGGGGTAATGGTTTTAAACTAAAAGAGGGTAGATTCAGACTAGATATAAGGAATAAATTTTTTATGATAAGAGTGGTGAAACACTGGAAGAGGTTGCCCAAACAGGTGGTAGATGTCCCATCCCTGGAAACATTCAAGGTCAGGTTGGCTGGGGCTCTGAGCAACCTGATCTCGTTGAAGACATCCCTGTTCCTTGCAGGGAGGGTTGGATTAGATGACCTTTAAGAGTCCTTTCCAACCCAAACTATTCTATGGTTTTATGAACTATCCCTTTATTTTTCCAGTCCAGTATTAACGTCAAATCTTGAAAATATTCAGTTGCTTTGAAACATTTTATTAAAGAAAATAATTTTACACATTTTTTTTTCTTTCTGAATACCTGAACTTATGAGAGGTCTAGCATGTTCACGCAGCATGCACTTACAAAGTCTGTCTCTACGTAGCTACCTTGACTCTCAAATAACACTACTGTCTTGTCAAAGGGAAGACAATAATCAATCTCTAGTTCTGAGGAGGAATGGCTGAATTTTTATTTTAAAAAAGTAATCATTAAACTTCTTGTATGTAAGCACGCCAAGCTCTGGTTATACCATTTCGTTAGATACTGGACTGCTGATAATGTCAAATATTCTTGTAAAAATACTTTAATCAGGAAAATAATAAATAGGGAAACCTCTATTTCATTGATAAACTATCATAGAAGTTAACCAATTATGTTCTGAGGGTTTTTACTTAAATTGAAATGATGTTTTACCTCCTAATTTCCAAGAGCTTATTCTCTCCTGTGCAACAGGAAGAGTCAGACACCAGCACTCGGGCATCTCGACTGCAGAACTGCACTAATACAGCACAAGTCTAACTATTCTACCAAAGAACAAAACTTCAGATTATTTATATTATGCTATTTTCAGTAACCATTGATTAAAAATACTTAGTTGGCTTACTGTGATGAGCAAAAGTGTAATAAGAAACTATTTCAGGCAAAAATCAATAAAATGTACAGGCAATGAATAGAGACTACAGGAGTTTAAGTCCATTTCCATGACAGCTCCCCCCCCCGATAAGATAACAATAAATGATACTGTCCAGCAGCTTTTAATTCACTTTCATTTTCTAATGTATTTTAAATCTTTAAATTTAAGGACATACCTCCTGCCTCATAACTTGGAAAATTTGTGCTGCAAGAGACACAAAAAGGCACCTACCCAGAGTGATATTCCTTGGCTCATACCCTGAGCCATTAAGCTATTGGGAAAAAAAAAAAAAAAAAAAAAGGAATACCATTGATTTCCTCCAGTTTCATTTGTAAAGGGCTGAATGAACCCTAATTATTTCTCTTAAATAAAAAGCCCAGGCCTTTGAGAAGCTTCAGGCGTAGCTTTTGAGCTGGCAAAAAAGCATCTCGAACTCCAGGCTGAGGTTTGTGGGACTACAGAAGCTCTTTCAGGGTATTACAAGGCTCTCCTATCTCATTTTCCTTTTTGACTAGTTCTGTACAACTGCATACCTAAGCGTACCAGTGTAATACATCTCAGTATTCAACAATCTGGTGTTTTAAATCCTGCTCTGCAATGCCAATTCTCTCCAAGAGCCGCATAGGGAGTATAGGAGCTTTAACTAAATATTCTGTCTGTCTATGCTGTATGTCTAGATCTTGCAAATTCAGTTTTCCACCCCATTGTAGAGAATGTATGGAACTGCTGCATATCTGCTCAGGCCTTACAGTTCTGTGGCTGCATCACTCGCCAGGCATGAGAGCACTTAGGAAATAAAATGCTATGCTCAGTGACAATGAACAGAAAAGCAAAAAGCTTTCTGGGAAGCAAACCAAAAATGTTTCCATTACTAAAACGATTACACTTCACTCAGAAATATAAAGTAACAGGAAACCAGTAGATGGTTTTACATATTCTTTGTCTTAATTGATCATACATGCCTGTCCTGTATAAACAAGGTGGTGGGGGGTCCACTATAAAATCCTGGTCTCAATAGCTGATAAAAAACCACAAACAAACAAACAAGAAAAACCAGTAATGGGCTTTCTCCCAAATTATCACAGCAAGAATCAGCAAAGTTGTAAGGTCTAAATGTGCTTAAAAGTCGCAACCAAGCAACAAAGCAAATGTTTCTAGAGGAGTCTTAATCTAGATGCACTTTACATGAATTTACATGAACGGACTTTATGTGAACTTAGAAAACCAGATTTTTTCCAATAAAACTAGCATAGAAAAAAAGCTTGTCATTCTTCACACTCTGAGGAATTTACCACCTTTGCAGTTTCACCAAGCTCCATTCACACTGAATCCATGGAATATTTATAGAAAACAAGGTTGCTGGGTGAAAACATTACAATCTTCATAAATCTAGACTTTTTAATACAAAATTACTTTGCAGCACTAAAAGCTGTCTAAAAGCAACAGTGTGCATGCTCAAATGTAAAATAATCAACCATGCAACTTTCAATGTAGATTTCACAGGAAAGCGCATCAAAGGAGCGAGCACGCTTCAAAAAACAGTGAGAACCAGGTACTGCCAAACTCCCTCCTATGTACACAGGAAATTTTGCAGAATTAAATTGTTTTTAGCAAACACTAAAAAAAATTGTTTGCTGGCAAATAGCTCCAAATTAGTATTTTCACAAACAATCTATCTTAAGTGCATGTCAGCATTCTATTTCTTTTTCCCCTAAACAAAATTTACACTCATAGAAAGAGTATTTTTGTTTTAACAACCTAGTTTTTCAGACTGAAGAAATTTTTATGGAGTTGGTGTATCCAAGCCTTAGGGATTGTCACAACTAAACTGCCTCCTCCCTTGTGAACCCTGGATTGGTAGTAATGAGATGCGGAAGGAGTTATATTAAGATTTCTTCCAGCCAAAAGGGCACATCAAGCTGCTTTATTGCTTTGAAGGAGGGATAAGACATATTTCATCCATTCTCCAAAAGGATATACACAGGTTTCCCATGTATTAGAAGTACTGGCTATACTTTATGACTAGGGTAGTATATTAACACCTTGCAGCTCTAAAGAATGACTGCAAGAGGAAGGAGATCTTAGTGTAAATAATCTACTCCCATATTTGTTGTTGAAAAGGTCTTCTCCCCTTCTTAGAGCCCCTTCTCTTGACCTTTAAATTTTCATCTTAGTGCTAACAGTGTTCTTCCTTAACTCACGTTTAGACAAACATGCTCAAGTCAGTAGGAGCAATCTTGGACAAAAATGAAACTTCTCAGTTTCTAGACCCTTGGCTTCACACGGATTTACAGCAAAGAAAACAATCCAAGAATCTCAGTGGCTACAAAAGAGCTGACCTGGAGGCCAAAACAAACAATAGAGACAACAGAAACAATAGAGCAACGGTTTTGCTTTATCTGCATGCCAGATCTCAGGATCTGCTGACATTATTAAACAAATACCTGCCTATTCAACTGAAAATAGGTAGCTTCTCAGTTGCTATGTTTTCTCTAGAAGAAATGAGATCAGAAAACTCTTCCATTTTTCACCTTCTGCATTCCTTCCAGTGGATTTCTTAGCAAAGGAGGGACATTATCTTTTCCTCACGCGTACTAGCACAGAAGTATTGTGAAGTGAGATTTAACTCTGGAGCTGGCCCTGCTTTGAACAAGCAATTTGTACCAAATCATTTCCAGAATTGCCTTCCAGCCCATATAATTCTATGCTTCTACTTAGATTTACTGTTAGTAGCCATATCAAACATCACATGAATCTTGCACTTGGAATCTTTCTAGAGTCTGCTGTCACCTATATAACCTTACAGGTACACTGTAAGAATGCTATGGGTAGGATAAGATATGTATGTACTGTATCACCTCATATTGTAGAACAGATTTCAAATATTTTGAGTATAGTTTTCCACTATAAAAAGTATTTAATCATTTTTGGGACTCTTCCTCTCTTCAGCTGACAATAATACTAACCAGATTTGTCAGGGAGGCAGTGTTCAGGGTCAAGAAAGCACATTCCTACAGGTCCATGACAATCCAGCAACACTTGGCTCATTTGTTTACTATCGGTTTACATTTGCCATCCATATTTCATCCAGCATAATTTGATACTAGCTGGCTACAAAAAAAAAAGACCCAAACTCAAAAAAACACCCCACCAACGTTATTACCATTCTGATAGTACTGCTCTCTTCATCTCTAACTTACACAAAAATCACTGGTAAATCCGATTCTCCTAAAGGTTTCAGCTTTGACAGTAAAGACTCCAGATATTGTTAGCTTGACTCTCTGAGACTTGCATGACCACAGCTGTCAGCCCCTTTATTAAAACTTGGCAATTTTCACCAAATTTGAAAAAGGAGTTGAAATTTAAGTTTAAGGTTTCCACTGGGACAAAAAGCAGAGAGATCAGTTGATCAACCAGCAAGTATATTGCTTTGAAAAGCCATAACACTTACTGCTTCTTGCAGAGTCAGTAGCTCACGTGAAGGTAGGTAAGGAAAGGAGCTGAAAATACTGTAGCAAGGAAACAAAGGACATGGAAGGTAATTAGGGGATTAGACAGTATAAGTGAAGACTACAAAGATTCACTGAAGACTAAACATGGGGTGGTGCAAAGGGAGAGGAAGAAATTGTAAATGAGATTAGAGTACTGCAGCTAGCACGTACAGGACAAACTGAATGTAAAAGAAAGCTTTCATTTGTTTTACTACTCAAAGATTTCTTCATCTGTTTTTGTCTAATTAGATGCAGAAACCAATAAGATGTTTCTGCATCTAAAATGTGTAAAAGTGTGTTTATATATATACACATGTGTGTGTGAGCAGATGTGGTAAATTCCTCTCACTGTTGGCAACATGGAAATGACAGCATATTTGATGATCTTTAGAGATATATGTATATCTTAGATTTTCACTAAAAAAAATCAGCTATAAATACGCTACAAACTGTAAAACAGGGCTGAGCAGAGATTAAAGAGTCTGCATAGCAATGCTGGAGATTTAAAGTTGCTGTAGTGATAGCAGTTTGTTCTCATCACTTCTGCTCAGAGTCAAAAAGAAAGATTTAGGAGTGTAGTAACTTTGTAGGATGTTAGGTAAAGAACTATAAAGTAGGATGCTAAATAGGTAGTAAACATGACAGAAGAATAGTTAGGGCCATACGATAGCATGCCTATGCATTACTGTGAAATAAAAATGTAGCATATTGTCGAGACGTTCTCTTCCCAGGACAGAGAAGGCTATAGATGCATTGGTCTTCTATAAGAGCATACTGCATTTCCTACAGTTGTTGGTTGCTGAAGACATACTCCAGATACCAGAAGCAGAGATATCAGGTGTGTTGGATAGTTTCTGTCAAAAACCTTGTTCCTAGTAAGTTAATACAACCTTTAACACGTCTTTTAAAGTCTTAAAAAAATAATTTTTTAAAAAAGAGTATTTCCTGAACAACAGAAACACTAAGATAAAGCTGCATGACAAGGATCACTTTAAAGGAATAATATCTCAACATTCCTGCAATTACACCAAGGAAGGAAGGAAAGGCAACTGTACAAATAAATGAGCACCTTCAAATTATTAAGCAATTAAAGCAGCAGCAACGTGCTCAGTTTCACAGAAACAAGTACTGTTAAACAAAGACAGCTTTACAAATGTGGAGTTCAAGTCACAATTTTTAGCTAGGATGTAATTGCACATACATTATTGCAGTAAGATTTGTTTAATCATTCCTCCTTTCTGCACAAGGTATCAGCAGGATTAGTTATTCTTGCACTGAGCTTCTTGTTATCATGATGGCAGATGCAAACACCTAGAAATTTAGCTTTGTATAAATCCTGCAAAGCAGCTATTACTGCTATCTCTTCATCCCAGGACACACAGCACAACCAGCAAGCAAGCACTTTACAGTCACGCCGGAGCTATTTCACAGACCAGAATTAAATACAGAACTTTCAGCTTCAGATTCTGTGCCTCAGCTCTGACCTCTCTTCCGCCTTCTCCTGTGAATGTTAGGGTGTCCCTGCTATTCATCAGGATAACAGCCTGGAGAGGTGATCAATCCAAATGATACTGTATTTTACAGACATTGTCCTTTCATCGAATAGTTATGACCTACAGGTATCTTCTCTTCCTACAACAGCAGGACATCCTGAATTTAATCCTCTATTTCTGGTCAAAACCTGCTGTTCCAACAAAATAAATCATCATGGGAAGACACTCGACTATTTGAAAGCATTAGATCTGTTTGTTCCTGAAGACTGATGCGAGGTCTTCTGCGCTGCCACCCACAATCCATAAACTGGGTGTACACTACTCTGCAACCTCAGCATGACTTTGCAGCCTCTCCCTTCGAGTCACCCTGACTTTATTTTAAACACACTGCTTTATTTTTTGCTTCCCTATCTCCACTATAAACAGCATTTAGGAAAAAAAAAAAAAAAAGAGCTAAGATAATTGACCAGAATAAATAATAGCACTGAACTCTTTTATTGTATAAAGAGATTCCAACCACATCATCCAAATATTTACAAGCCAGGATGAGTCAAAGTTAATTTTTCACAGATACCTCTATAAAAGGGCAGTTTACAGGAAAGATTTGAATACTAAAAAAGTTCCATCCTTGCCAACTGTGTTTGGAACAGACTGTGGATGGGGAGAGTAAAACTCTTAGAAGAAAGGTACTCGCAGCATAACACAGCTGAATTCACAAAGATGTACAGAAACTAAAAGTCACATTGGTACTTGAGAGGGCAAGAGAGATTAGACACCTGGAAATACACTTAACATACTGAAATTGTAGGGAGAAGCCTTTGAACCATTTTTCTGACTACCAAACCAAGCCACCTTCCCTCTTTCCTTGTGTTTCATCAAAACTGGGAACATTTCCAACTGAATTTTGCATAAAACCCATTTTATCAGAATAACTCTGAATGACTACAATGAATGCCCTCACACGTACATTTTGCAGCTGATTTAACATCCTCCTTGCTTCCTCCGAATGCTATAGTTAGCACCACAGCAGTCAGGACTGCTTGCTGCAAAATTTACCAGCAGTAGGTCATCATCTCTGTTGGCATATAGAAAGGTGTCCTTCCAGTCTTTGGTGAAGGACAAAGCCACAGCACTTGCCACACAAAGAAAGGAAGGCAAGCAAGAGGACTGAACACCTTTCAAGGGTGAAAAAGTCTTGTGGGAAAGAAGCAGCTTGTGAGAGGAAGGAGAAGGGGAACTTGCTAACGAAAGGCCATTCAGGCCCCACCAACGGGAGCAAGCAGTGTTTCACTTCGTTGAAGAAATAACTTCCTTATTTCTTGCCCAATTAAAGAATAAAAAAAAAGCAGTGCAAGTGGCTCAAGGCTTGGGGTTCTCCTATGACCTGCTACTTGCTTTGATTAAGGCAGCAAAATCACCCATGGAACAGATCCATGGGAAATTAATTTCATGATGGACAGGAGACAGACAATGAGGAGGCACAAGGTGAGACTGTAAGGCAACTTTAATAAGTAAATTATTGCTAGGATTTCACAGCAGTTACCACAAATAGAAATTTAGAAGGTCAAATTTACAGGTCTGGAATCATCAAAGCAATGCAGGAAGTCACAGGTTTGAGTTTTGAGTCAGACATACCAATGACCCTTTTGCCTTACTCGAGAAGTAAGGCACAATAAAAAAAAAAATATCACCCTGTCACACATGACAAATCTAAACATGTGCTCAATTTAGGGCTTAAATGATGAAGGAAGTGCACAGGCAAGTAGAGAAATGGCATAAGAGTTCATCAGGATAGCTCAGCATTCAAGGTTAATTTCATGAGTCTTTTCCTCTTCTGGATACTACTGTTGTTAATACTTTCCAATATGTAACTCAGAAAACTATACATCTATGCTGCCTATGCAACCATTAAAATGTTGATGAATTACCCTCAGGCACCAGATGCCTTTATCAACTTTTTTTTTTTTTTTAATACCCTGCAATAACATACTTGACTCTCAGTATCTTCTCGTACAGCCCGCTGTAATACCCCCATCCTGTCATTTGTTTGTTGAGAGGTACGTATGATTATGATATAACTATATATCATTACTCAATATCACAACTTCAGTGAAATAGTAAATTTTTAAAATAGAGTGTATAGAAAAAAAAGTCATGCAATCCTTTCATTCATATCTCTATAACACAAAAATAGAGGTCAACTTAAGACATACGCTGTTCAGTTTTCATGTTAAATATACGGCAGTAACTCTTAATTCAAAATGCTATCTTTAATTGTTTTTAAAAAAATATTCACTTGTTCACCTTGTACGTAGCACAGAACAAACAAACGGTTAAATTGAATGCTATTAAATTAATTGATTTAATTAATTATTTCAGTCCTGCCAGGAAAGATCACTGGAGAAATTAAGTATGGCAGCAGATGCTGGAAGACACAACAGCCTTCACAAGCAGCGGCTTGCTCAGAAGGTTTTTGCACAGTGCTTCAGATATCCACTCTCCTAAGAAAAAGAGCCATCAGTGGTTCTCAAGTTGTCCACTAGAAGTTTCAAATAGAAGACCCACATGATTTTTACTGACTGCAAAACATCAGCCAACTAAATGCTTTCATTCTTGGTTACTGACAGAAGATGTGACTTTTCAAACACCATCACACACCGCTCCTTAGCACACAGGGCAGAGCAACGTAAAACATCCCTGCCCACAGCTAACATTAACTTGCGTTCACTCTGCCTGTTGTTCCTCACACATTTTTTTGCAGCAGAAAAAAACCTTCATTAAAATCTGAAAACATACCTAGGTGACTGGTAGCACGCATCTGTACAAATGAATCCTGAATGACCTTGCATTCATCTTTTCATGTCATTTACTCCATGAAATATTTAGTAAGTACATCTGCACAAGTTTCCTTTCCTTTTTAACCATTCCATCCTTGCTTTACACCTCTGCTTTCCTTCACTGAACTCCGAGAGCACGTGCGCTCACTCAGCATTTCACTAATTTTTTTTTTTTTTAACTTTAGTTTTAAGTGCATAAAGCCAAAGTTAAGGTAGTTTGAGTAGAAATTTCCATAAATCTTTCAACATTTTGTCAAGGTTCTCTCACAGTAAGTTAGTTTGCTTCTCCCCAAGCATTTAATCTGTCGATTCAGTATCGTTTCAAACAGCTAGGTCAGGGATACCCCAACTCTGAATTGCAAACAGCAGATATTCTTAATGAAACAGTTTGCTGAAGAATAAAAGTAAAGGGCAGAGCTATTATCTTATAAGTTTATTTCCTCTTTTTTGAGAAACATTCAATTGTAATCTTGTTCTGGTCAGTAATGCATGACAATCACACATTCTGTACATATATTATGAGGTGGAACTTCAGGGATGTGAGAAATTCTGAGTGTATACCCTTCTCTCATTAAAAGCCACTGGAAAGCAAACAAACTCAGCTTAAAACATAGTTTCAAACCACAGTGAGAAACAAGCAATGTACTTATTTACAGTTTTCTAAATCATGTTCTGTAAGATTAGTAGGTTTATTAAAATACCGGTCCCGGAGGAAGAAAACTGAACAACAGCATACATTAGAACTTAAAGACCAAAGTTTTTCTTTTTAAAAAAGGAAGAAATCTGTTTATCTCAAACTCAGTTATATAAAAGCTATCAACATTTAAAAAGCAAGAGGTTATTTGAGAAGTTGCACGTCCCATGAACTTGGAAAACCTAACTTTCCAAGTGAATTTACCAGATCAGCTATTTCAACTTATTTATATGGAGAAATTTGGTTTTAATCTGTTGCTACTGTTGACTATGCCTCCAAAGAACAACACTAACAACAAAACAGAGCTTCCACAAAATTAGTGAGGATGTTCTATTAAGTTAGCTTCAGACTAAGAATCATATTCAAAACCCACATCTTGTTAAATATATTTTACCCTGACTTTATTCAGCAGGGAAAGAGCCATGCCTGGCATGGAAAACATGATGGAAGAACAGTGCAAGTAGAATTGTCAATTTTAAGCTGTTTGTTTAAATTTTATCATATTCTCTCTACTGTGCTGACACATGACAGTAGTCTTGCCACCTAGGAAAAAGTTGAGAGGGGGCAAATTACTCTTTGTGGTACTTCATGTGACAGTTTGTAAGGCTGAAGCATGGAAGAGAAGACAATAGCAGAGGGTCACATACCCCCAGGAAAGTACTCTGAGCCTGACAAATTACAGTCAGTACCATCACTTTACTTGGACTGTGCTAAAGAAAATATCTGGCACTCCATATTAGCCCCCCCAGTGAGTTGTACAACACCAGAACAGATTGTAAATATCAAATTATTACTTGTTGCACCAACTGGCATTATATTTGATTAGTTCCAGCGTTAATTGCTTTTTCTCGCATAGTTTCTCTTTTGGGGCACATCCCACTTGCTATAGGATTATTCTAAAAGTAGCTCCTGCACATCAAGCCTTTCCCCAGGCGTTTTCTTTCATTTGCAAGCTCTGTCTACACTGTCAAAGTCTGGACTCCAGTTACCAGCATTTTCAGGTAGAGCAGCTCCATTTCATCTGCCACGTATTTCAATAGCAACCGTGACACACGCCAGGTTGAGTCTACAGCAGATCTGGTGTGTTGCAAGCACAAAACGCAGCCCACGCAGGGCTGGGCAAGCACAGCGCTTTCAGAACACACTGCACACCACGCTGTGCACAGACTGCCTCTGCCATGCATAAGCAGTGTCCACACAAGAGCATAGCTGGTTTTGTACTTCCTGGGCAGAAAGAACCAACTACTTCTATCTTTGCTATAAGTTGCTCACTTTGCACATATAGGTGCAAAATGTGCAAACTGAAAAATAAAAAAAACCTATTACATTGGTTGTGCCTACCCTCTCTCCCAACATGCCACAGTAATTATCAAAGCAGCCCTTCAAATTGCCTATAACTTTAGGAGAAGGGAAGGGGGGGTGGGTGGGAAAGAAGCTTAATAATAGCTTAGCAAGTGCATCAAAAGACCCAAAACAATGTTCCTAGCCTAATGTAAGATCGGTGGTATTTAGCGGAAAAGCTGTATTTCAGCTTCCAGCACAAGGTAATGATACACTTATGATCCTTATGCTTGAAGAACAGATATTTTCACATTTCCATTTTCACTGCCTGAAACATTTTTCTGCAACTTTACATTTACAACCCTTATTAGGTGAAAGAAGTGATATTTAGTTTGCTTTTTGAAGAAAGTTGCTTTTTGAAAGAAATTTTTGAGCAATGATCATTCCCATTTAAGATGAGTCAGTCCCAAGGCTGCATAAGTGACTTAGGACCCAAGATTCAAGACTCTTTCACTGCATTAATCATAATTCTTAAACTGCAGGCCTTGCAGGGTTAAAAACTAAATAAACCTCTGCTCCCCAGTGTGAGCACTCATTGCATTCTGCAATGTAACAATTCGGTAATGTTAGCCAAATCTGTTGTGCTCATTCCCTTCTGTAGGTTGTTCACATCAGGAGACAGCCACACACTTCTCTTTGGAGAAATACTCTGACTCCAGACACAAAGCATTATGAATGCAATATTGTTTAGAATGAGAATAAGCTATCACGATGCACCTATTGTGGGTGTGAAGGAAACAATCTAAGGAAGTCGACAGTAATTCCTAACATTTGAAGGCTAGTTTCTGCTATCTTGAATTCCTTTAACACAAGCCTTCCTACATATTTATGCCTGCTATGTACTTCAGAAAATCACTCCTATTTTAAATTGGAACATTGATCATTTTGAAGACAAGGCAAGCCAAACCAACTCATTGAGAATAAAATGAGGTTTCCTATCCCCTGGAAGAAATGTGCCTGCCCATATACAAAATGCATGGAGGCCGGATTATTTCTGACACCCATGGCATGCACGCCACCATGCGCTATAAAACTCAGCCTTGTGCACTATGTTCCTGTATACCCCTACAACTGGTTAAAAAAATAGCAATAATCACCCAGATTAGGATTGCCAGATTTTGTCTTGGACAATAACTGGCTTCTGATGCACAGCCAGCTGTCATGAGGGGAGCTGTACAGAGTTGGAGAGATTTTGCCAAGGCAGAGAGGGAGCCTTTAGCATCTGCTGGGTCCCCCGTAAGTCTCAAGGTATTTGCTTGACCTCTGTTTTTCAAAGCAGGCGTAACTCAGTTCAGATCACCTTCATTCATAAACTATGATCCAATTGAATATGGAATCTTTCTCCAGCAGGATTCTACAGAAGATTTCTTTTTTTTTTTTATTCACTCTTTGCTAGTATTGTGGTATCTGGATGTTTGTTTTAAAGAGTTATGAATCTTAAATACCGAGAATGATATTAAACTGAAAATAACACTTATGTCCGAAGGAAAGCAAATTATAACTTGGAAAATGGTTGAATTTAAAAAATTACCTCCATTTTCAATACTAATATCTGTAAAAGAATATTTTAAAGAAGCTGAGTCACCTTGACTACTATGCTTGGGTTTTGGTTTTTTGGGTTGGGGTTTGGGGTTTTTTTTGGTTCTTTTGGGGTTTGGTTGGTTTTGGTGGGGTTTTTTTGTGGAGGAACTGCAACAGAATTTGGTGTATGGGCAGGTTTCTGATAAAAATAGAGTCACTAATGCTGTTTCAGTTCAAAACATCAGGGTAATTCAATAATCATGAATATGTATTCAGATTTCTGACATAAGTAGTGCATGAAGCTTCCAGGAGAGTCTTTCTGCAAAGACTGATTACACAGAAGACTATTTTAGATTAGTATCACTTGGAAACAGTAAAATCTCCTATGAAAATGTCTTCACTGTATTTCCCAACGATGCTATACTATACATGATTTCTGTCTGCTTAAGCTTTGTCTTGCTGTTTGCTGAGGCCAAAACCAGGCAATAAAGTAATTGTTAAAGGACTGAGCTTGAGAAGTAACACAACAAACGGGTCTCAGCTACACAACTTTCAGAAAGCAGTTACTCTCAAAACAGAAAACAGACTGCTGCTTTCCAGCCAAGGAGGGTTTTTTTCACCTCCAGAAAAGAGCAGCCAAACTGTAGACTGCTTATACACATATGGGTCAACCACCAAGGTAAACTGACTGAAACATGGCACTTACCAGGCTCGTTCCTCAAACTGATACTTAGAGGACATCATGTTTTGGTATATTTCATTTCCTATCTTAAAGGACAAGCAACATAAAAACATACTCAGCAATAGACATAGACAACTTTAAAATATTACAGATTACTGAACATTACTGAAAATTTGAAGTTGTTCATAAGTTGCAAATGAAAATATTGCAAAACAATTCAACTTGAACATTTTGAGCATTGCTTGAAGTAATTCCATTTGTTTATTTTTGCATTTGCTATCACTGATAAGTTAAATTGCACTGGTGCATAGGAAACACTACCCGTTAACTGAGAACTTTCTTCTTCTCCACCTGTGACCCAACAAACATCTGGATGATTAATATGGAGATTCTGTCCCAGCACACTGCAGTACAGTGCAGAATACTCCTACCGCAACTCAGGCTCCATGAAGCTAACTGGAGTTAAATGCCCATTGGGGAAGAATACATAAATAAATATACTATCTGAGTATCTTGACAAGTTCTGCTTTTAAGTGTACTTTTCTTTTCACAGGTCAAATCCAGGGGAAGTATAAGCAACTTTAACCTGATAATTTAATCAGTTACAGGACAAGTACATACTACATGCAAACTACTCCAATAAAGTTTGATCTATCTACCCTATACAGGATTCTGTCCTGCAAAGCTAATGCTAATTAAATTAAACATTTGCTTCTAATCACACCAGAATTCACTTGCCCATTTTACTTCCCAAGAGAAAGGGCTATAGCATCAGAGGAAATAATTTCCAGCTTTTCCAGTGATAGCTCTGAGACATGTTGGTTGTGCCTAGTATTACCAACATGAAACTTCGCAGAGCTGAAAACTTTTAATTTCTGACAGTCTTCCCCGAAATTCTTCCCTTCAGCAGGCACACTAAGATCATTCAGAAATGCATTTATCACACCTAATGATCTTCTTCCTAGCATTCAAACTTTCTTTCAACTTGAATTGGTTTTCTTTGAGGAATACAGATGTGTCTAAAAAACAATATATCTGTTCTCCACAAGAGATAAATTAATGTGAAACCAAATACTGTTGTTGTTAAGCTGTCACATTTACTAGCATCCTCATTTCATACTTTCAGGATCTGGCTTGGATGATAATCCAAATATGATGTAGTATCTCACATCCCATTCTTGCAGAATACTAACGCGCTGCATTCACAGAGCAGCACAGGGCATATGTAGGTGCATGCTTTGTGGTTCTTGTAATTTCCAAAGGCTACCGGTGAAAAGAGACATTCCACTGGGAAATGTCTTTGTGTGGACAATATCCTCTAAATTTCTGTAGAAGCAGTCAGGGAGCAACACTTTTTATTGCTTTTAAAGGGCTTTGTTCACTGCAGCCAGGAGTCTCCAAGTGAAGGGATAGAAACAGAGATTAATTGCCTCATCCGCTCAAGGGGTAATTCCCTTTTGGGCAGTACCATAAAGCCTAGAAAGCTTATTGATGGAGTCTGTGTTTTTCTGTGGAAACATTGCTAGTTTCTTTGCAATGGACTTAATCAGCTGAACAGGGTAATTTCAGACTGGCATTTTGCTAGTTGGAAGAGTTGCATGCTGAAGCAATCTTTCTACATCAGGAATGAAATTTCCCTATTAATCTACATTTGACTGTGTAGTCAAAGTCATTCATCAGTGAGTTAGATCAGCTTGGAAGATGTTTCAGGGCTTTAGCAAAACGGTAATTTCCTTTCACTCCAGACAAGGTTTGGAGTTTTGTTTTTGTTATTGCTGGTTTTGGTTAGGTGTTTTGGTGTTTTTTTGGTTGGTTTGGGGTTTTTTTGGGGGTGGGTGGGTGAATGTTACCTTGGTCTGTCTATATATGATGTGTAACTGTAATTCTGTTAACTTTGAAAAAGAGATGGAAGACTGTATTATGGTATCTGCAGCAGACTCAAACTAAATAATAAAAAACTATTTTTATTTTTTTTTAAGCCAGCCTTATAACCAAAATACTGCACCCCTCTCTCATGCCATGACTCTGATCAGCTACCAGAGCTCAGCAGCTCTGCTCACATTGCCATAATGAAGTCAGAACCAGAGGTCATTGTGCCAGCTCAATACCAAATGAAAAAGGGAAACAATAAACCTAAGTATTTCCCTGTAACTCCTTGCTCTTCAGCAAATATGTTTTAATGAATGTTAACTGATTTGATAGTGCAATATAACAAGTTACTGCAAGTTCACATTATAGAAACTAGAGTTAAACAACATGGTAACTGGTAACTAGAGAGCAATCAATGAGTCCATGACAGGATAAAAAAATTACATTATGTATTACATCAGAAAGTCATCTTCATTTATAGTACTATCAAACTGCTGAACAGTGAACCCTGGGTAGGTTTTTCTGATTATCTGTACTGCAAACCATGATTTCTGAAGAGCCAAACGTATTCACAATCCAGGCTGCTCCTTTAGCCTAAGAGTAGTGTCATGGCCTCATAACCTCCACTGAAATGGCTTCAAAAGGGCCCAGCTGGGCTAGACCGGGCCCCATTGGGCAAATGTTCCCTGTTAGGTAAAAGAAAAAACTGGCAGTATCAGAATTTTACAGAAACCAAGCAAGGCATGGTCCTCCTTAAGCACGAAGTAATGCCTTAAGATCCCCCCCATCTGTTAGTCAAGATTATTTTTGAAACTGTGTGAAGCACAATGGTTTTGCAACCTGACTCTAGAGATCAGCATTTACTTTTGTAATGGGCTGTAAGTATTGAGGCTTCATAATCAAGGGTAAGATTGACTTCTGCTTTCTAAGCTGCTACTGTTCAACTGATGAAACATATCAACAAAATCAGCATACATCTAGAGGTCTTATACTCCAAGTCAGTTCCCCTTGACAGATTCTCCTTCATTCACCATTGAACATGTTATAATGATAGACCAGTGAATAGTTAATAGAGTTATATAAAGGACAACAGCAAGGGAAAGCCTTGGTCTTTCACCCTTTGCTAAACTCATTACAAGTCTCTGAAGTGGATTAAAATAGTACAGAAAGCACCTTTGATCTTCTTTCAGTCACAGAAATGACCTTTGAATTTTATTGTGTTTACAATAATCTTCTATGCAGATGGGTATGAACTTTAGCTAAATTAGTTTGACCTACTGCAAATAAAGAAAAATTATTTGCATTTAGTGTTTCTTCCTGGAAACTAAGGGCAAAATGAAACCACAGAGCAGCATATCTAGAAAATGCTTAAACACCTTCTCGTATTCTACAACAAGAATACACAAAATTCATCATTGGAGGAAAAAAAAGTGGGAGTTTAAATAACAGTAAACAGCATGCAAATTGGCAAATTCAGAGCTAGAGCCTTCCTAAAGTTTCCAAGCCCCAGAAAAGGAAGAAACACTTTCTTGCATGGAGTCTGTTATGTAGGTAGCCAAGGTAAGAGGAACCAGAATCTAGCCAGTGTAAACACCGCTGTAGTTTCCTTGCAGATTGCATCCAAACAACAAAAACATCAGTTGCAAGGAAAGATAGAAGTCAGTCCTTATGCCAAATTCCAATTTAAAGACCTGTCTTATCTGTTTTTTAAATCAATATATTCTATTAATACACAGAAAAGCCTTTTCTCAGCAAATATAATAGGAATGGTACACAGCTGCAGCCATACAGTGCAAATCTCTTCTGAAATGCACTCAAAACATCTATAATGGCAATTTTGGGAGTGGGATAGGCTGCACTCCAAGCACTTTACTTTTCATGCTTTTAGTACTGACAGAGTTCTGCTACCCCAGTGCAAACTACCATGTGAAAACAATTTGTGCCTATTTCTCTTGCACCCTATTCACTGCACCCGCACATACACTCACAAATGGGCTACCACCCAAAGATGCAGGTTGGCAGAAGTTAGATACATTTATTAGGAGAATTATTACTCTATCTGTCCTGCTCCCACATCCTTCCCTGAAGGATCTTTTTTGTCAGAAATCTGCTATTAAGTTTAGACAGAGCTTTGGCCTCCTGAACCACGGCATGCACATTCCAGCCCCCATCGTATCCCTCACATCGCTTTGCCTGTCACTGCGTATCCCTCAGGGGGGAAGCCCCTGTCTGGATGCAGACAATACTTCCTCCTCCCACTGCAAAGCTGTCACCATCATCACAGTGTACCATCTTAGTGAGGCCAAGGGCTCCTCTGTAAGTCTAAAGGCTTTACAAGCTTTATAAAGAAAATAATTATGCAGCCTAATCTAATGCTTATAGATGCAAATGAATAAACTTTATCTACACTCAAACTGCCCTCTATAAACTATCCAGAAGTCTTTAGCACTGAACACTTTTGGGACATCCGTGCAGGAGCTGAGATTTTTCACAGCCGTTATTTCAAACCCTGCATTTACAGACCCAGGAGTCCATAAATATTTGGATGAGAATTTACTTCTCTATAAATAGGTCTACAAATTCCTATCACAGCCATCCACTTACACATAACTAAGATTTTTTGCAGCTAGCTGTGACCAAATGTGACCACCTTTCCTAAGAGATTCATTTGCTTACCATTAAAAAAGAATAACAACAACCAGTAAACTTCCTCACATTCTGTACTAGAATACAAAACTTACAGATGTGGACTAGCTGATTACAAGAGTATCTCATGAAATATAAAAAAAAAAAAAAATCATGAAGAACTAGTTTACTATTATTACCAAAATATGTAGCACATCTGATAAAAATATGCCTGCCTTTGGAGCTGATAAACACAACTGTCAAATCAAACCACCTGAAATACTGGCAAAGTACGAACAGCAGTTTGATCATTTTGTTCCACACTATAAAGTATTCTGAAAGTCAAAGGGGGGAGAATGAGCATATTATTGTTACTATATTGCTACTATAACTTAAGCAATTGGTGGAAGCAGTAAATACCATCTTGTCTTACAACGTACTCATACCTTCCTCAGCACCAGGTGCTTTAACTCTGTTCTGAAAAGCCTGAGCTATTGTTCTACCTGCAGGTTCCTCTTCTCTGTTATTTACAGAGTTTGCAAACATCCTCAAGGTGAGAAGACAGAAACTGAACACACAGGTCTTTGCATGTCCAGCAATACCAACAGATATGAGAAAAACCTTTGCAATGCCAGCTGTTTTCTTCTCTGTACAATAGAGTATCATACTTTTACATGTATGCAGAAAGTTGTATTGGCTCAGGTGAAGTTTAATCAACAGGCGTTATTCTAAGTCTAGTGCTACAAAAGAGCAGTTTCTAATGCAACTTCACTTTTGTCACAGGATTGAAAAAAGAAAAACAAAACAAAACAACAAAAAACCAAATGCCAACCCACAAAACACCACCACAGAGGGAGGTGAAACAAGCCCAGGTAGAGTTACATCCATTGCACAGGATTAAAATACAATTTTCCTACTATTTCCCCCTTATTTCCTCATAATTATGGACTACCAAGAGTGCTGCACATTCACTGAACAGTTTCCTAACTTCAGGATTGCTTCTCTTTAAAACACAGGGTTGCCTTAGCACTGACAGATGCCCCTGTCAGAAAATTAGATTGTTACCATGAACCTCTTGACTCTGTCAAATAACCATCAGACACTGATGAGTTACACAGTGTTTGGACAGGGGCCAAAAGATGATCATGTACCTACAAGAAAAATAATCAGAACATGTGAAACTATCTACCTGCTGCCATGGAAAAGGAGCTTGTTCTGTGATTTTTCTCCTCTCACTGGAGCAGAAGGGATGGTGGAAACCTTAATGACAGCAGGGCGTTGCAGGTAGCTAATCAAAGCAAAGAAAAACAGACCTTTTTTTTGTGTGTGTGTGAAAAGGAAAGGAATAAAATGAACAAAGATATATTTAAAACAAAGAACCACCTGTTCTTTAATCATGGTCTTGTACTGGGCCTGGCTGGGATGGAATTAACCTCCTTCATAGCTGCCCATAGCATGCCATGTTTTGGATTTGTGACTAAAACAGCGTTGATGACACCGGTGTTTTGGCTAGTGCTGAGCAGTGTTCGCGCAGCATGAACGCTTTCCCTTTTCCTCACTCTGCCACCCTTCCCACCCCGCAGCCTGTAGACAAAAGAACTGAATTGGCCAAAGGAATATTCCAAACCATGTAACATTGCTTAGCAGTAAGAATGCAAGAACTGCTTCCATGGTAGCCGTTACTCGCAGAATGGCTGGGCGTCAGTCTGCTTATAGCAGGCGACAAATGATTGTCTTTGCATCACTTCTTTTTTTCCTCTCTCCTCTTTCCTTCATTTATTACACTGTCTTTATCTTGACCATTATTTTTTTTCTTTCTTTTCCTCTTCCTATCCTCTCTCCTATACTGCTGGGGGTAGGAAATGAGTGAGCAGCTGGGTGGGTGCTTAGCTGCTGGCCAGGGGCAACCCACCACAACTCATTTCTAGAGGAATAACAACCAGAGTGTAGTGTGGGCAAGAGGGGAAAATGGAAGAGGAAAGAAGAAAAAAACCTACATTATTTTTGCAAAGCCCCAGGGCTGTTGAGCGATAAGAAGTAATACTGTCAAAAGAGAGATCAATGTCAGTGGCATTACCTTCATTCCACTGAGCTTGACATTCTTTAAACATTCTGTTCGAGCACCTTAGTTTTATTCCTGATTTACCTTATGAACTAGATGATAAGATTAAGTTCTCCTCCTTTTTTACATCCTGAACATGAGAGAAGAGCAAGTATGTGAAAGTAAACTAATTACATTATCGTATTTCCCCATGTTGAAAAATACATTGTTGGCAACATTTAGGTTCCATTAGTCTGTTTTCTGATAACCAGAAATATGTTAATATTGTGTTTTATAAAGGGATAGATTAATCATTAAGATACACCAATTAATGCCATGAAATTAAAGGTCTGCATTTGAAGGAAGCCAAACATTTGGTTCCAATTTCCATGGGCAAAAACTGCATCTTTCATACATATTTTTATGCTTACAAAATTAGTTGTGAATGACTAACCAAGTACTTTATTGTGCAGGCACAAGTGAGGTATTAAAAAAAAAAAAAAAAAAAGATCACAGAAAAGGAAGCCATCCTGGGTCCAAACAAGCCATATTTGAAACAGTCACAAATGCATGAAGCACATGTAGCTCTCATGAACCCAAAATTTTATTAGTTTTACTGATCACAATATATCATATGAAGATAACACAAAGTATAGCATACTCCAAGTTTAAAGCAAGACTGAGGCGGCTAGTAAAACCCCTCAGTAAGTGGACAAATAACATCCATATTTCTTGCAAGGATTTTGGAAAATGCATGTTGGAAAACTATTTTTCCTGGATAACAGCTTCCTTT
The DNA here is from genome assembly GCA_034008185.1 of Gorsachius magnificus. Lineage (NCBI taxonomy): Eukaryota > Metazoa > Chordata > Aves > Pelecaniformes > Ardeidae > Gorsachius > Gorsachius magnificus. The sequence continues at coordinate 68,115,758 of CM067082.1, forward strand.
TATTCTGAATAAATGAATCACTATAAGGGGGGAGGGGATGTCTTTTTTAGGATGCCAAAACTGTGCTGACTGAATAAGCAGTAATAAATTGCATTATGTTTGCAGAAAAAGTAACTGGTGTCTTAAGTCTGATTAAATATATACATGAGCTAGATTCTATGAAGATACATGGACAGCTGCATTGTTTTTTGCATTTCATAAGGATAACAAGTTAATATGATAAAGAATGTTATATTTATACCGCTATTTGTAAAATAAAGCCACTTGTTACAACTTCTTCCAATGCACTATTATACTTATAACAAAAAATGGATAATGATAACAGTTTTCAGAGACAGATAAATATGGAAACCTTTATGATTTTATGAATAGAGATGCCTATAAATATATCCTGATTAATAGTTACAAAAAATAAAGCATTATGTTTGTTAAAGCTTATGGGAGGCTATATGAACTGGCTCCACTTGCATTCTGTTTCAAAGCACGTAACTCCATATATGCTTTGACTGCAACTACAGCACAGAGTGCAAGACTTGCAGAAAGCAGTAATACCTTGGTACTCAAGGCAGACTTACTCAATAGTTTACTTTTCAAGGCCTTATTTTAAAAAATAAATCTATTTTCAAAATTATACTTATTTAAGCCTTAAAATTAAATAAATATTTATTTAATAAATATGATTTACTATTACATAAATAATTTAAATTTATTTACATTTTCAAATATAGTATTTTTAAATTGAATTACAAAAAAAACCCCTGTGCAAATATTGTCAACAGGGATTTAACATAACTATGGTTTGCCTTCATGGTAGAAAACTCCATGTTTCCTCATCTTGTGGAATACATTTCTGCAGTCTGAGCAAGTTATACACCTCAGATTTCAATGTCATAAGAGTTTAGCAGATATTTACAGCTGTACAGTTCAAAAATTCTGTGTGTTATACTATACTATCTTTGTGAGCTGCAGCATCCCATGATAACTGTATCTGACCGATACTTGCAAGGATGTTGAACTCGGGGCTTTAGGCTTGGGGTCCCTCTGTCCCCCTCTCCATCCTATACCCTAGACACGAAAGAGGCAAGCAGAGAGGTACCCTGCCCTGAATGACCAAGGCTCCCTCCTGCAGGAGCTCAGGCAGCGCGGGAGCAGCAGCTTGGTGGCGTGGCTCAAAGCAGAGTAAGAACAGAAACAGATTCAAGGCTCTAACAGGCACTTAGGGATCCCTATTAAAAGGGGTTTGAAGGGAAGGTAGAACAGATGAGAGTAAGAAGGAAAGAGCAGAAAGAAAATAAAATCAAGTAGTACTTTCTCCACAGCTCACTGGATCCTTCAGTTCGTGGCTAACTCTGGTTCCAGATGTTAAGCAGCTCTAGAAATAAGCCACCAAGCACGCTCTCACTGCACAGGTCTGTGCACGTGCCCTCTCTGCAGGAGTGAGCGCAGCACAGCTCAGCTCCAGGACGGGAGAGACCATCACTGCCCTGCTGCTCTCTTGTCACCCTGTCGCCTACCTGGCTGCTCAGCTGCATCAGTCACACGCCTTTAGTGCGGACAAGGCTGACAGAAGCGTAGTGAGCCATACAGATAATGTAACGGCAGATAAACCTGAAGCTAAGCCTCAGAAGCCATCCAAAAGGTGACAACTGCCTTATAGGCACAGCTGCACAGTATAAACAAAACAAGAGATGGAGGCAAGGTATGAAATGCAAAAAAAAAAAAAAAAAAAAGGGTCACTAAAACTTAATTGGCAGATCGGTACCACTGAAATACAGAAGGCTCTAATTTTCCTTCCTCTAAAGGCATGCATGCCTTATTAGATGTATTGTATTCCTTTCCCATTTTACTGCAAACCCAGTCAGATGGATAAAGACATAATTACTCATATAGTTGCTCATGTTTGCAAAGAGATTTAAAATAAAATAAAATAAAAAAAATAAAAAAATCAGAACCACACACCTTTCATGAATTGATTTGAAGCATTAAGAGTTACATCATCCTGGCATCCTCACATTTCTTCTACAGAAGAAAGGTCAGGATAAAAAAGGATGGATTCCATAGGATATATAGAACATATCAATCTATGGTAGACTCAATTTTCCAGAAATTTATACAGAGCAATGGCTCTTATTTTATTAACATGCTATATTTTTAGAAAGTATTAATGAAATGTTTTGATGAGTTTAACACCCCTCCTGCTGCCAGAAGAAAATGTCAGTTCATCATAAAAGGAGCTGCCAAAACATGTCTTTATGGAAAAATATTTCCCAACAGCTCTCTGCAATGGATGTAGCCTCCCTCCCCCTGTAATGGTTATCTCCATATTGCTTAAAAAATAGAAGAGAATTTGGATAATAAAGAAATCTGAAGGAGCTGTCTAAATGGTAGCAGACACATCAGGCACCTAAAAGTGGTCTTTATGCTTCGATTGTTCTACAAGTTAATCAGTTATCTCAAGGAACTTTTTTCTTTTTGCCTTTCTAAAATCCACTCAAATACAACAGACCCCCGTCCTCCCAGTTTTCTCTCTCTCCAGTATGAAAAGCCTCTGTTGACACTGGGAAAGGGTAAAATTTAAGATAAGATAATAAATCACACTGGTCAATAACAAAGCTCTGAAAAATCAGCACAGTAAGAAGACAACCAAACTATTAGCCCTTGTTTTGCCTACAGTTCTGTGGACAGGTCTTTGCAATTTGTGATCCTAGATCTTGTGGTAGTCAGCCTGTCTGATGATATTACAGAACTTGGTGCATAGCTTTCTGCTGTTGAATTATTCATCTCTTCCTGCTGTGGAAAAGGTTGATTTCTGAGATGCCAGGAATCAATTTCTAATTTACATACGTACATGTACACACAGTCCTTATCCCAAATACCTTGAATCAACTCAGTATCAGAACTTAGGGACCAAAAATGAAAAACTAAAACCATGTAGCTTTACCTCCCGAGAGACTAGCAAGTTTCCAAGCAAGGCCTTTCTGAATCAATTTGGGATTTATGCACCCAAAATGTGCTTAAATTAATTTAAAATTCTCCACTTTATCATTATCAGGCCAACTGAGCAGAGTTTATATTGGTCCGCATCTCCACTTTACTGAAGTTTTTTTAAAAAAAAAAAACACCAAACCCAAACAACAACAAAAAAACCCAACCACAAAACACCAATCCCCCCAAACCCAACAACAACAACAAAAAAAACCCAAAACCAACTACAGAAAAAGCAACAACTAAACCCTGCCCCTTCCAACGTAATCTCAATACAACCCCAAAACTGTGTCTTGCTAAGAAAAAAGAAAGAGCAGTGAATAAGAAAGCAGAAGCGTGGGCTGGGGTTCTCACTCCTTCCTTTTAGAAATAAAAACATTGCTGCAACCCCTGTAAAAGACAGGATTTCACAGCAATATTTGCATTTCTTCTGGGCATTTGATAGGTAGAAACTTGGTTTCAGCCATCACTTATAATTTGCTCCAATGGGTTTACAAGCGTTTTACTACACCCCTTTCAAAAGATACTGGAGAAGAAAGTCACCCTTCTGTATGAACCTACAGCACAATTCCACATCACCCAGAATTATGCACACAAGGTAGGGATGGGGCACAACGGCCAAATAGCTCAGCCATTTTTAAACATGTGCAGGTCAATGCATAATTTTGTTCTCCCAGACACAGACCCAGCACTAGAGCTCTGTGTCCACATGCAGGGTCTCCCTTATATCATCCCCCTCCTCCTGCATCTTTTATTGCAACAGTGCTGACACCCGACAGCCCCTGCGCTACCCCAACCAACCACTTCAGGTTAATGAGATGCAGACTGAACACTTTAATATAGTATCTGCAAATAAACACGGTGGTCCAATTACTGTTTTCCACTGATGTGGTTTGGACTTTAAAGTACAATTGTCATCTGCAGACCAGCTGGGAGTATCAAGCTTGCAAACAGAGAAAAGATGAAGGCATAAGAGAGAAGACAGACACAAGCTATATTGCACTCACCAAAACTGCAGTTCTAGGAAAACGGAGCAGGGGCGGGGGGGGGCGGGGAGCAGAATCACAAAACCAATGTTTCATTTTGACATTTTATTTCAGAACCAGCCTCGTTAGTCTTCAGTAGCTCTGAAACTTTTCACATTTCAGACAGAAACCTTTTTTAAATGTATTTATTCCTTTTAAATTTTTTTCCTTATTCAGTAAAGCTGAGGTCAGCATATCCAGCTAACTAGCCCCCTTCCCCCACACCTTTTTTTTTTTTTTAATTTTTTAATTTATCCTGTTAGCAGTAGTTGCAAGCTCAACCTTTCCTTACCCTTTCCAGATGAACCTTCTGGTACAAGATGCTCTAACATCACAGTGATGCCCAGCACCTGAGGTTGCTTGAGGCACTTAATTCCCAGTACCTCTGAAAGCCCTCCCAATAAAAAATCCTACAACAATTATTTACAGTTAATATATTATTTTCTCATTTCTTATAATTACTCTAGTTGTACAGTAAGCTTAGAGTTCACCATAATAATCCCAACAGAATTATAACAAAAAGTACAGCTCCACAGACACATTCTTTTGCCTTGTCCATTCCACTTAATTTCATCAGCTACACACGCAAAACCAACTCCACATTACCCTGGATTCCCCCCATAGCAGAGGGACCCCAGGTATCACCTCCCAAGGTGTGATTAAACACAGAGAAGCAATCCTCACTAGTTTTCCTTATTTGTAGGTGGAAAGGGATGACAAACATGCGATATTCCATTTAACTGGAAAGACCGGATTTCATTTGGTAGTTACACAACACCACCAAAGACTGGAAATCTAAAGCACGTGAGAGGAACTGAAAGAATAGCATCTTTCCAACGCAAATTCATCACTGATAGTGCAGTACCGGCATTCGCCACACGCTTTCATACTTCTGGACGTTCAGGATCAATTTTGAACAATTTAAGTTTATAACAGCCATATGAAAAGAATTATTACCAAAAATCAGGCAGCTTAAATGTGACAGCATAATAATAAGTTATACAAAATGGCTGTAACATAACTTGGAGAGGTTACAGTCTATATGCAGAAGTATTCTTTCCCAAGTGAATGGAAACTCACCACATAATTATTTTATGTTTACAGAAAAATAAATCAAACTGTAGAAATATCTTGCTCCTGAAAAAGCCACTAATACACACACAAAATGAAATAAAACTATGAAATTAAGATACTGACTTTGTATCTTCTGTGCCTTCAGATAAAAACCACAAGGCCAACAGACTCGCACATACAGCCTCCATCAAATATATTTGCACAGGGACTATCTCACTAAGAAAAAGAAGACTTAAAATTACCTCATGTTCATTGATAGCATAAAATCAACATCAGCCTGTGTAGGAACCTCTCTTTAGATGCAAGAAAGAGTTGTAGATGACCTGATTTTTTCTTTGGAGTTTTCCTTTCATCATCTTTTTGTTGCTGATCTTTGTTGCCTGCAAAGATGAGAAAGAGAGAGAATAACGAAAATAACAACAGCAAAATAGTGCACAAAAGGGGATAAAACAGGAAACACACAGGGGTAAATAAAAGAAGCAGAAGAACAAGAGTGATATGCTCCAGAAGCAATCTTAACTCTCTATATTCTACTTTACAAGGGACAACAGGCCCCACAGAGTGATTTAGCTGCCAATGCCTCAATATAGCCTTTTGATTTCTTTAGTTCAGTACTTCTTGCAATGAAACAGTGTCCACAGTGCATGGATGTTCAGCCACTGATACACTGACAGCAGGGTTGTAATACAATGGTTTTATGGCCAGTAATTTAACCTTTTTCCTTCAATACTGTTATTTCACCCAGGTTTTAATAGTGGAAATTCTGAATCAAATGTGTTCGTACCTTCCCTTTTTTCGCAAATGTAGCCTTCTGACTCTTTAAATAGGCTCTTAAAAATTATTTGATTCCTGTTAAGCCTTTAAACTTCCAATGCTCATCAAGAAAGTATTCTTTTTCTTAATCTTTGAAGAGATTTTATCCTCCTGACTTTGGTGAAGAGTTGCTTAATCACTACAAAGTAATTAATATTGCAGTTAGTTTCAATATTTAATTTCAAACATCTTTGTTCTTAATAGAGAAAAGCACCTCATGAAAACAGCATCAAGCAGTCAGTATATGCCATACAGCATATTTATGAGCATATGCCTCTGACATTTGACCTGTGAACAAAATCTTTCACCCTGCAGTTTAGTCAGCAAAGATCTTCCTTCAAGAAAAGACCAGCCACATTTAAAAACAAACCCAACAACCAACCCCTCCCCCAAAAACAAAACACAGAAGAACAGAAGTTCATATTTTCCCATTTCAATAGAAAAGAGGATGCAACAGATTCTTATTTTTATGTGTGTTCTGGACAATGATCATAGCCCATCAGATTGCCCTTTGTAACAAACTACCTTCCAGTAATTTCACTTCCAATTTAAAGCAAAACTTCCTATAGATCATTTTGTTGCCAGAAAGGCCCAGCATGTGAAGCTCACTCATAGCTGGAAAAACATTACAAGAGAACTGGAGTTAAATTTGAACCTGGAGTTACCTGAAGGTACAGATGCAGTCCCTGGCTCAGCAGGAACTCAAATCACAGCAGACTGCTGAATACTGAAAGGTTACGATGGGAGAATCTTGCTCCACTCTTAGCTGTCTACCAGACCTTTTATTTGATCCAAATACATTCTATGTTATGATACTTAACATTTATAGATACAGACTGGACCCTTAATGTAGGCTCCAAAATAATGAAGGCAAATGACTACCAAATAAGAAACTCTGTAGTAAAAGAACATGCAACCTGTATGTAGGCTAAGCCATTATTAACACAGACCACAGCAGTTCAGTCTGAAAACCACAGAAAATCATCTGCTCCTTTGTCCTGCTATACTGGTCAAAACACAGAAAGAGGTAGAGACAGGGACTGGCAGTGTAGCAGACTTGTCAAAGCATCTGGCAGGACCAAGAACTGATTGCACACAGCAGGAAGCAACCTACAAAAAGCAACTGATGAGGACAGGAGAAAACAGAAGGAAGATGGTCCTAACAACATCAAGAAATACGGCAAGAACCTGGAGAGCCACCAAAGCATCAGCCTCTCAAGGTTACAACCCACTTGCTTTCAGACTGTGCTTATTTTTACTGAATGCTAAGACTATGCAGTGTATCCTGCTGGCTTTGACAATGAGATCGGAGCGGGAGGCTGATGAAGCAGTATGTAACTCTATTTAATTGCTTAAAATCTTTGCAGCAAGCCAGCCAGGTTGCACTCTCGCTGTAGGGATTGCTTTGCAGGCTTCCTTCAGGCAGCAGCAGCTGGTGAGCAGCCCGGGAGCACTCCACCGGGGGCTGCAGGGACCCAGGCTGGGCAGCGCTCCCACCGATGGCAACCAGGACTAGCAGTCCTCACTTTGTCCACTCCCTTGTAACTTGGGTCTTTGTCCTGCTGTTGTCCAAAAAGCAGATTCATGGCCCAGTGTGCAATAGGTCAGTTGTCACACACTGCCACTTTGTTAACAGAAAAACAAAGAAACAGCTTTACAGAAATAAGCTGGAAGCAGGCATTTTTTTCTGAACACAGGCATAAAAATGACAAAAACTCTACATTCAGTAGGAGCATGACAAATCTGCAGTTATTTGATTATTTAAAAAATAACTTTTGCAAAGACGATTAGCACTTCTTTAGTTATAGATTATTGTAAATACACTTAGATCTGTCTGCAAGCAAGTGTACACATGACATAATATAGCTTGAAATATAATTCAACATCAGAGCAGCATGTCTTTTTCTGAAGAAAAATTGCTCTGGATTTCATGAATGTGAAATTTAAAAGCATTTTCCAGCAAAATATTCTTGTTATAATAGAAAATGATTGATTTTACTGCACAAAAGATTACCCTCAGGGTTTTTTCAGCAGTAGGAGGACTACAGTCTATTTGACATGAGGCAGTTTTTTAGGTGTTGGGGGTTTGGGGGTTTTTGTTGTTGGTTTCGGGGTTTGGGGAGGTGGGGGTTTTTTTCCAGAGGCAAATCCCGCTTTCTCTGAACAGGGTGGCACAACTGCAGAGTTAGACAGATCAACTATAATCTGTCTGACCCAAGGCTGTGCCTGAATAGGTTGGACAGACACTTCAATTTTGCCTTCATCTGTTTCTAGAAACAGCATTTTTCCTTTTTTTTTTTAGTAGTACAAGGATGTATAAGACTTCATGGAGAAGATAGTTACCTCTCACATTTTTGTGTTTGATTTTAATAACAGGGCTATGGGCTGCAAGTTACATTGTTTAAGTGTTACACTATTGAACATCTAGGGAAAAAAAACATGGAGAATTAGACACAGCTCTGTCTAAAAATCAAGGTAATGTTAGCGAGCAAAGTCATAAAACTCAAAGTTTACTTCCTCTTTTAAAGACCCTTTTCCTTGCAGCAGCATCTCCTCCTCCTTCTGCAACTTGGTCTCACAGCCCCTTCTGCAAGTGTTCTGCATCTCCTGATCGGTGATGCCTGAATCAGGACCATTACCAGACCCAGGAGATCATCTCAGGATGCAAAAGCATCATCTCCACTAAAGTTTGTACCAGAACTCTGACCCATAGGGAAGAAGATCATTCTTAATCATAAGCACAGGGGACGTCAAAGAGAGGCAGATTTCTGCCTTCTTGTAGCAGTCCCCATTTGGTCAGACTAACACATTTATGGGCTGAATTTATAATGCCTACTTCTTCATATGAAAATAAAGTTTCCAGGAAGGAAATCTGTCAATCTGGACTACACAGATCCAAATAAACCCATTTAAAAGTTATAGGTGCTGTTTAAGGTCTAAATAACAACAGATGGGTTCTTCATTGCTTAATACAGATTACCCACCCCCACACCTCACCCCGTTAAAACTCCTCAGCTCCTGTATTCAAGTTAGATTTCAAAATTTAATTCTCTCTGGGGTCATCCTGGCTCAAGAATGCCTGGCACCTCAGCAAAAGTAGACGTTAGAGGAAAAGACAAAGCAACAAGCCATAATCTTATGTTTGATATTTGATTGTAATTAAACCAATTAAGCAGGAAGTCACTACAGAAACTTGTGCCACTTCTGTGGAAAGAGAAGTGCATCAAAACATGTATGTGAAAGTAAAATCTAGCAGCAAATCAGACTGTGAAACTGGTATTTACTCTAACTGCAGGTGGTTTCAAATTACAGGTTTTAAAGCTATCATTTGGAAACAAAGCAAAGACTACTATAATTGTTTTTAATCAGAGAGTTCTATAGGACTGACGTCATCAGCAAGTGAAGAATGTTTGCTTTAAAGCATATAAAATTATAAATGCAAAGCAGCCTACAAATCACAAGGGGGAGGGGGAATGGACACAAAAAGCACATGAAGCCACGTTAGGTACCTCATTATTTTATATTTTAAATACAACTGCAGGTGTTGAGAACTGTATTTTTTTTTTTTAGGAAGCTAAAACTTCAGTGCAGAACTGGAGAAGCAGTTTCCTCAAAGCATCTAAAACTAAAATGGGCCTAACTGAATGTTTGTAGATTATCAGATTGACTTTTTATTCCTTGAGGTGAAAACCCAGACCCCAAGCAACAGCAAACATCTCATTGGACAGTCCAGACTATGAGACATTCAAAAACATGACTGAAATGGAAAGAGCTAGGAGATTTCTATCATTACAATTTATGGATGGATTAACAGTTGCCCCTGTTAACAGTACGCTGAATACTTTCTATCAGGGAATAACGGGTCCAAACAGAAATGCAATTCTTGCCACATTTATAACCACCAGTAGGAACTGTCGTTCTCTGTTGACACTTAAACCCCAAAATGAAACAACTGGGTTTATTAGTTGTTTGGAGAAAGAGACTGCAACTCTCCAGAAAAGCCTGTGAGAAAAGAGCTACAAAAAGTCTTAGTATACGACTGCACAATACTTTATGAATATATATCGCTCTGTTCATTTCCATACTGACAGTGAAAGTGAAATGCATAAGTAAGATACGCTCGTGGTAAGAAATTACTGCTTTAATTATATTCATATTTCTTGATTATAGCATTTGCAAGTCTTCCCATGCCAGTTACATTCCAGTTTAAAAGGTTAGACCTGGAAAAGTTGAAAAACACTGGCAGCAATTGCAACTACACAACACAATGGATGACAAAAATGCGTAACTAATTCAGATTTGGTCTCCGCTGAATTCTAAATTCTCTTAAGCGAGACCATTTTCCTCAACAACAACAACAACAAGTGAAAAAGTAATAAGGTCCTAAATTAAGATCACTTTCTGTAGTAAAGATCAGGATGACATGCGGATTCCTGTTTGCATTCTGTGTTTGTCCTTTGGCTAACAAGTAGATTTAATTTTTCAATTCCAAATCCAGATTCTGTGATTCCCCTCTCAAACTGCATCAATTCAAAGCAGCACCATTAAGAATATTTAAGGTACCACTTGAGCATTTCTGTAACTATAAAAATTATCTTGAGAATACACTGGGGAAGGGGAGAATTGATCTGAATTCAGCTTAACCTTCATTATCAATAGGAAAAAAAAATCAGCTGCAAATACATAATACTGAGAAGTTACTAGCTGCATATCAGCAGAGAACCGATTTGTCTGTTCTTGTGGGCCATGTGGAAAGGAATCAGTATTAACTTTTTTAATCTGAAAAGTTTATTTTTATTCAAAAAGTAAGGGTCTATATACAGTTTGATATCAGAGGCTGCTTTCTATATATCCTGCTATTCTCCTGTTACAGCTCAAGAGACACACTGCCAGTGATCACAGAATCACAGAACGGCAAGGGTTGGAAGGGGCCTCGGGAGATCATCCAGTCCAACCCCCCTGCTAAAGCAGGTTCACTTAGAACAGGTTGCACAGGACATCATCCAGGCAGGTTCTTAATATCTCCAAAGGAAACTCCACAGCCCCTCATGAGTTAGACATTAATAGTATACAATACAAATATATGCCCTACATGGCAAGACAACAGCTCAGAATGAATTCTCACACCGCATTGCCCTTCTGCAAAAAACCATTCCCCTCCTGCAGGAAAGCAAGGCTTGGCAGCAGCGCGGGTTGCCTTTGAGCACTGTTAGTGGCAGGCAATATTCTGCTGGTTCACAGACAGTGTTCGCAGCTCCATCAGGTACTGCCTCATCAACTTGCTTGGGAGAAAGGGAGGAAGCAAAAGCTCGAATACAGTTTTTGTCCCTTAGCATGCATCTTGAAGTGAAGTTTGTTAAAAACCTACTGCTGCCTGAGTACTGGCCTTCTACTTTGAACCCAAAGCCTTTTTCAGGTAACTTCTGCACCGATCTGCTGTGCATTTTAGTTGAGCATGAACTACTGCAGAACAAGCAACCCCGAGAAGGCCAAAGGTTAGCATTCCCCTGCCTGCCTTCGTCAGACGGGTAACTCGCAATGAGAGCACTAACTCAGTACCAAGGACAAAGGGGTAAGATTGCTGCCTGAAATAGAAGAAGGACATCTTGGACTGTTCTTTTAAATGTTTTTAAAGTTGTTTGGGTGAGATATAATCCATTGTTGAATATTCTGAGGTTGTTTCTCTAAGTTATTCACAATAAAAATTGGTGAACGTGGTAGGACATAGTAACCATCCAGATGAATGAAAACCAATAAACATTTCCTCCTTTTAAAAGAAAGGTTTAGAAGCAACGAAGATATTGTAGACAAGCCATATAAACTTAAATTCATAAAAAATACAGATGCAAATTTTTAAACAGTTTAAAGCCTTTGGAGGAGAATTAAATAATCAAGAGAATGTGGTTTTATCAAGAAAAGTCATTCTAGATTAGTCTAGCTTCCATCTACAAAACAAGCAACATATCTTTAGAATACGGGAGAAATCCTGTCTCTATCTTAGCAAACTCTTGATGTGGTCACATTCTGAGACCTGCTCAAAGTTCAGTCGTGACAGTATGTCCTCCATGAGGCTATCATAAGGAACACTAGAAAAAAATGTGCTGAGCATCTATCCATAGTAGACTTAAAAAAACAATGATTCATCACAGACTGATCTGAAGGGCTCTGTCTTCCAGCAGCAGTTAGTATTTTCATTAGTGACATTAAGGGTTGAAAGTACATGGGAGAACAGAACAAGACTAAAACGCAAAAACGTCTTAAGCTGTAGTGTCTGGGGGGGGAAAAAAAAAAAAGCCTCTATGCCTTCACTAAATTGCAAGTACCAGAAGTTTTAGTCTTGATAGCAAAAACTCAGTACAACGAGGGCTAGGTGAATGCCCTTTAGAGCCAAAGGTTATAATGGATCCCAGGAAAAACCTAAGTAATGTGTCACATGACTGAAGAAGTCAATCAGCATGACAGGATACACAAAGTGAAATACAGCCCAGAGGACCCTTAAATTAATCTTTCCTTTTTACCAGTCATTAACAAAGCTACCAGAACAGTAACATCCAGTTTGAGGTGTCACATCTCAAAGAAAAGGAGTAGTTGGAGAGAGCTTAACACAGGGGAGCAAGACTGTTGAAAGGATTTTAGGGATGTAATCTGTAAGGAAAGAGAATATACATCACATCCTGAAAAAAATGAAGTCTTTAATACATCTCTGCAAAAGAAAACAAATGACATCTTCTAGTCTGGAATAAAAAGGAAGGAAAACCTGAGTTTAAACTGCAACAGGGGAAATTTAGGTCAGTCAAGAAAACCCGCTAGCTGAACAACTACACACTGAAATCGCTTTTCCAAGAGTGTTGTTCTAATATCATCTTTAGGGCTAACTAAAGCAATTAGACAAGCATTTAGCACAGAATAAGTTTATTTTGGTAACAGCTGAATGCAGGCTTGCAATAGAAACAGCAACACACATCTTTAAGAGTCCTTCTTACCAGTTTACAACCTTGGCAAAATAGTTTATTACTGCTTTGTAGCTACAAGGTCATTGAGCATAGCAAAAGACTCTCGCAGTCTTAAAAAAAACTCGATTTTTTTTTTTTTTATGAGCTCAGTTTTCTGCAGAATCTAGACTTAAATAAAAATTGTATCTTGAAAGGGTATGTTTCTCCTGCTTGTCATTAAACCAGAATACCCAAACAGCACCCAGATCTCTGCTGCCTACAGCAGATAACCTTTTTGAAGCATAGCATGTTTTCTCCTGCCATGCTGTCCCCAGCTCCCTAGCTCTGCATGAAGCTCACCACACTTGTGACAACCTCCCCTGCCTATCCTTCCTGAAAAAGTGAAAAATATTACAGCATCAACAGAAAAAAACTCCTCCCTCATAGCTTGACAAAACTCCCCATAAATTTCAATCATTTTCTAGCCTGTGACTGACGCTTTCCTTAGTACAATGCACATGGACTTTTACAGGAATATTGTGATAAAATTTGCTGGAATGCTCTTATGGGAATAGCTGCTCCAGTGAGCAGAGAGTAATAACCTACAAGGCAGAGAGCGGCTGATCTCTGCCATGCCTCTGATTTGCCCCCTAGGGATGCTGAGCAGCTGGATACCTGTAGGTCTGAACAGCCACTCCAGGTTCTAAAGAAAGGAATATAATGCTTCTCTCCCAAAAGACCTCTCCTCCCCCATTCGAGACATTCTGTTGCCATCAAAGTGATAACAACCCTTCCCTAGTCTCATGCTGTACCACCTCAGAAATTTTTGTATTTTTAACAGCTGGATTTTTTGCTAGTGTTTTTTTCCATTTTTGGAGACAAACCCCAACAATCATCGTTGTTATTTTACAGCTGTGCCTAAGGACATGGATTTCTTCTTGGTTTTACTCACAGATCTGCTTGTTCATAGACAGCATGGTCCAGATCCACAGATTTTAAAAAAAATTTAAAAAAATTTGTAAAACTATACATTTAACATCCAAACCAAGAAGACCAGAACATATATCAAACAGTAACAGTAGCAGCTTAGAAACTGGTATGCAAAAGGCATACCATAGGGAAATGTTTCAAAGCAACTACAAAAAATAAAAAGTCAAATAACTGTAAAACTTCAATGCTATTTTACAAAGTCAAATATCAGCATTTAAGAAAAGATAATATGTGTTCTTCCTGACTTGTTCAGATTGCATATTTTGGGTGTTTGTGTCCTTATGTACTTCTCCACAACACGCACTTACACCCAACATCCATTCTGCATAGTCCAACATTCCATTAGAAACAAACAGGACAAACATAGAAACTTATAGTTTTGTCTACTGGTGAAAGATAAATTAATGCTTTCTGATAGTACTTTCCTGCTAAGAGGTCTGGGAAAGAGTTGCAGTTTGGGTTTATTTTAAATAACGGCTTTGCTTCTCTCAGTTTTATGATTTATATTAAACTTCAGAGTTTTAATACTCCCAGGCCATTTCCTCAGGAATTCTGTCCCCAGCAATTCTAGCGATAACTTTGTCATTAAGTTATCTTGAGCACTGCAAAAGAAAGTGGAAAGTCATGGCCAATTCATGAAAAAAAAGCGTTACCAAATGCATATTTTAGCCTCCATCTACCAAATAGCTTAAAGACCTCTGAATGCCAAGCAAGAAGCTGAGATTTAGCATAAAAGACTGATGTTTCATTCATACCATGCAGAATCTTACATGAACAGAAATATCCACCAGCAAAAAGCTCATCAATTGTGTCCCATACTAATAGCACACTGTACCTTATTAAACAGAGCAATTTAATCAAAACTTTAGGACTGAGACGAAACATTAAATAAAGATTTAAATTCCCAGTCAGTATGTATGCTTTTTAATGAGTGGCTACAAAAACACAGATTAATTATAAAGAGGGGAATAAAAAAAAAAGAAGAGAGAAGTGAGTAGGCAGCTGCTTGAAGATGAACTATATACTTTGGAAGTAGAAGATGAAATATATACAATATGTGCAATTTTATATACAAACAATCCTGTATTACATCTGTATTAAAATAAAAACTGCTGCCCAGTGAGCAATTTAAAACAACTATAAAATATATTCTTTGATAAAATGGAAGTGTTTTCTTTCCTAAATAGGAAAGACAAGCCAGACAGATAAACATCTTAGTTGAAGTGGCCAAGCACACAACACTTGTACCTACACCACCCACAGAGCTGAACTGATTCCTTGGATACTCTGCCATGGGGCCTCTGATGCGGGGCAGGTGGAAGCAGCACAAAGAGCCTCATACTGTCAGGGTGAGAACTTTCGTACTTTTTTCTATGTGCCATCAGAAACTATTTTCAAAAGGCTTTTTTGAAGTTCCAGCTTCCTTGCAAACAACAGATCCTCAGAGAAGAGGACTGCAATCATGTTCTGTGGGGTTTCATGTCTTTGAAAACCCTTTCTGAGGGAAAAACAAGAGGTATAGCTTACTTGCTTAGAGGAAGGCATGCTTATTCCCAGTACCACACCATTTCTATCGTCTATGGAGACAGTTTTTTCTCTGACTGATATCTGATGTAATAATCTACAAGCATTTCTCCCCCCTCCCCCCCCAAAATTAAGGGTCACTATGTAAAACAAATAACAAAAACCTTTGCCTTCTTATAATCCCAATACAGTTTAGTACATCATTCATAACTCATAGCTGTAGTAACCTTCCCCACAGCACCAACCAAGAAACGTCATCTGTCAGCCAGAGTGACAAACCATTCCTTAAACATATTTGTTATTAACAAGTAACATCGTACACATTTTTCAAAGCATGGTCACTCTATATATCTTACTCAGTTGAGTTCACACTTCTTTATCAATTACCCTTGTACTAGACATTGCATGACAAGAAGATGATGAATGGAAGTAGTAAAGCCAAATTCTATAAGCTAGACACAGCACAATGCCCTGATGAATACATAGAGAAAGATAAAGACATTATTTACTTTGGAAGTTAACAGTAATATTAGAGCAACGTAGCAGAATAGCGATGTGCCCTGAACACACCTTTAATACAAGCCAGCCATGGCATCCTTCTGGAGCTCACTGGATTGCTTTCCAGAATAATTGATATTCATTGCGAGTTCAAATGCTTCTTGTGGGGCTGGATTGCTACAGGATATACTTGAAGTGAAGCCTTTATAATTTCAGCATGAAGGTTGTTTTTTTTTTTTTTTAAGAAAAGCACTGTTTTGTCAGAAATAAATTAGAACATGAATTGCAATTTTATTCCTAGGAGGTTACAGTATCTCTAAGACATTAGAAAGACATTAAATTACACTTTAGCAATACAGGTCTACTACAAAAAGGCTCTGCATTTTCTTTTTTTTAATCATGTTAAAACCGTATGCATTATATGGGTCAAACTGGGATCTTCAGAATTCTGGCTTTTGCTGTGTCATTATATAGTACTCATGGAAACCCACATACAGGCATATTAATCTAGGAACTCTGCACTATGACCAAGTCATTCACTGCGAATGCTTGCTCACATATGGTGTTTGAATTCCCAAAAATGTGGATTCATCCATCTTGGAAGGCAGGGCTGAGCCAAAGTATCACTTCTTGCTTTTAAGCACACACTTGTTTAACTGTTTTTCTGCAATGCTAAGTTCTCAGTCCCAGTGGACTACCACAGGAAAAACAAATGTATTTAGGAGTAAAAAAAGCCCCAACAACTCAAAATAATTTTCTCTTTCATCTGTTTAGTCACTAGTAACATTGCCTTGATAATTACTGATGTCACTATGCCCCCAATAGTCTTTAAATAAGTGATTTCTACACCTATTATACAAAAGAATACGGTGGGAATGGGATTACTGATGAAGCAACAGCAGTTTAAAACAAAAAAGTCCTGAAAATAAGGCATTTAATCTTCTGGAAGTTTATCTCAGATGTAATATAGTGAATATGTCATAATCCAATGTCTGTAAGATAAAATAATAGAAATAAAGAGAACTATTGATTCTGTTCACAAAATAAGCACTTATACACACTCATCCAGAACCCACACTCTTCAGTGGGAATACTGCCAGACACAGAGTGATAAGAATTTTGGGGTTGATAGGACAGAGTATTTATATACTTTTGAGGATACACAAACACAAAAGGTAAGAAAGATGATGGGAGAGGGGGCAGAGGGGAAGTCCAGATGCAGCTGGGTGTATAGGAATAATCAAAGTGACCCAAAAAAAATTTCTGCCAAATCATCTGTTTTTATTACACTATTACCGTATTTAGAGATAAGCTTCAAATCTTTCCCACCTGTTTCAAATAAGCTCTTTAAGCCTGTCCAATTGTTTAGAGCCTAACCAGGATGGCAAAATCATCTTCATGTATGTGTAAAATTATAGGGATGGCATCTGTCTTTGGTACAGTGAGGTCCAGATGATCTCTGGTAGTCTGGCTGCCATTTCCAAGCCAGAACATGCCACTGGGACAGCTGTGGGTCTCACTCCTACCTAGCTCTATCCACTGTACAGCTGTTCCCAGCACCTCCATAAGCACCTTCTAGTGCTCTCCCATCACTGAGTGCTTCTAACAGGTTTAAGACTCTGAATTCACAATTTTTGCTAACACGGCTGGTTGTGGGGGAGTTTTTCTAACAATTACATAGATAAGCATGAAGTTATATTTTTATCCTATAAAAGCCTCTTCCTTCATCCCCAGCATCTGCCTTTTTAGTAAAATTCAGAAAACTAATCAAAAGTACTGAGAGAACAGTATTAAGCTACACAGCATAAGTTGAAGAAGATAGAACAGTATAGTAGGAAAGTGAAACTATTTTAAAATAATGCCTTTGGTCTAACTCTCTGGTAGTGCTTCAGCACAACTCACTTTTCCATAGTTTCAGTGGATATTCACACTAGTAAGACACCAAGTTCCACAGTACCAGAAGCCATTTAAATCAGCTATCTGCAGAAATGCTAATAAGTTCTTAAGCAAGAAGGCCTAGACAGTCTGTCACCATGATGTGATTGGGTCCAGTTAGGTATCTGAATAAGTGCTAGCCTTCCCTTCCACTTATTCCACCTTTAGCACCTCCGTAGCACTCTGACATCTTTCAACTTGTATGTGAAAAACAGCAACATAATGATTGATTAGCATTAGTATTACCCTGGGAAGCTATTTTAGGATGCTCTCCCAAGCAAGCACATTGTCATTCATCTGAAAGTCAAGAGCAAATGTTATTAGCATACTTTAGAGGCACTATTTCCTTGCTGTTACAAGCTCTCTGAAACTTGTAACACTATTCAGTTAGGACTTTGAGGAAGTTTGGTGTATAAGTGACTGTTAAAGCATATTTGTCTCTTGCTATTCCAGACAACAACCCAACGTGTTGTGATATGAAGACAGACATAACATCTTTTCTGAAACTTTTAACCTCTACATCAAAACATTCACACATAGGCTCCTAAATGGTTGTTAAAGCCTAATTTAACAAGAGACAGAAAAAAACAGAGTGACCTTGTTCTGAATTATTAAGTACAATTTTTATTGTGTTTCCATCTTCTCACGGTATTAAGTTGCAGCACACAAGTGATGAAAGCAGAAGGTTTTGAATTGAAGTTTTTAAAATGAAGATGAATCAATAGTTGAGCAAAATAGATGGACAGTGTTGGCTTACAAATGGAAAGAAATAGCAGAAAATTCAGCTCATTGGAACATTATGCAAGCTTTCTTTTTAAAAGCCACATTGTCTCCACTGGAGACACTTAGTACGCTAAGAAACATTGGTTTCTTGAGCACAAGATAGGCTGCATCCATACACAAAGCATTTATAATAGTATTCCTATGCTCCAGCAGAAAAGCTGAAGTACTTTTTACTTTCTGCAAAGCCAAATGCCAGTCTAGTAAATATCACTCTTGTGCCAGCATAATTACTACAGTTCTCACTTCCCAAAACACTTGCTGCCTTTTGAACAATCCTAGAAAAACCTTCTGGAATGAGCACCGTGTCAGTCAGACACTGTGGCCAACACTAGTTAATGGCATGGCTAGTACAAAACTTTGCCCTGTATCTTATGTACCTTGTGGGAGCCATGGCAGCCCGCTGGGCTAACCTGAGCAGCCGATAGCTGCATTCATTCTAATCCCTTCAGTAGCTTTGACAGAACAGCTCTGCAAGATGGAAAGGGAAGCTAGATTGAGATCTAGGCACAACTATAGACAGAGTGCTACACCTAAACATCATTGTCTGGGACATGTCTTACTACAGTGACAAGAACAACACATCTCAGAGGAGAGTCTATACATTGAGGTGGCAAAAAAAAATCTGTTTATACAAATATTTTGCTGTTATTACTAGTTATTTTGCCATTCTCTTCAGACAAAGCTTATGCTGTGTCTTGCATGTATGTTCAGTGCATTCAGTATCTTATGCCGCTTTACTGTAGCAAGGTGATACACACTGAGTAGTGATTTACTACATAACACTGCCTTCCTAAGCTTGCTGTACTATACAATGCGTAAGCATAGCATGCACCTTTTAATGTGAATTTCCACCTTAAGTGAACAAACCCTTTACCACATTTCATTTTCATTTTACCTAAAGATTAATGTAGTCACATACTGCATGAAAGACAGTCTAAAATTAAAGCATTACAGTTACTAGACTGTCTTATGTGATAAGAAAATCTCCATGGTGACAGGAAGATCCCTTTTGCAATATTATAGCTAGGCATTAAATTTAGCACTTCTTGTAATTTGACAGCCATTTAAGCAACAATAAACCATACAAATATATGTACCTATTACATATGGGGGAGGCAGGCACAGTCACACATTACAGAGCTTCACCTACACTCTACAAACCCTCACTTTGCTAGATGGTCAGGTGTTTTCATTTTGTATTTGGTGTCCCAGTAAGCCTCATAAACACCAAGTTCATAAATATTACCGAACTCTGTTCAATTTTGAACAGGATAAAACTCTCCCTTGGCATTACAGGGTAACTTCACTCACTGGTGTTTGCTCAAAATGCTCAAACAGCTCAGCTCTCATAGCCAGAGTTTCTGAAGGACAGAGCCAAATTATTTCTGCCCAGCTTCACATTTCATAAGAACTTTGTTTTATAGTCCCAATTTAAACATGATTATATTTGGTATTTGGCTGGATGTACCTCACTGAAAATTGAGTTTTGATTTAGCACAATCATTTTAACTAAGCACAACACTAAACGCAACCTGTGGTACAGATGCAGATGGATTAAGCGTGATACCGCATCAGGTAGTAATGTGATGCTAAGCCTAAATTCAACTTTCCATGTTGATACTTTGAACACATTCATGCACATAAAATCATATACACAGCTACTTTTGACTTTTTCTTGCTATGACAAACAATCCTGAACTTCAGCAGAAAAGCAAGCAACTTGTTCAGGGAAGATTACCATTTGTAAGCAGCATACACAGTACATGTTCTTCAGTTGGCAGCTAGAAAGAAATAAATTCTATGATTTGCACTAAAAGTGAAAGACTACCTTCTAAGTTGCCAATTGTCTTTCATTTATTTGATAACCCTACTTAATGTTTGGGTTTGGTTGGGGTTTTTTTAAATGCTTATTGCTCCTCAGAGGAATAAGATTCCTTTTGCCATATTGTCAAGAATATTGCATAGATACTTACAATTATACCACTCCACCCAGCCAAATAGAAACGCTAGGAGTTGTAAGTGTGCTTACTGAGGTTACAGACCACCGTTAAGCATCCTACCACCTTAAGCTGATATTATAAACACAGAATTCACTCAACATCTGAAGTCCCAACATTAGCCTCAAGATTGGTGTTTCCTAACCCTTGCCCTGAAGAGCCCCAGTTATGAGCCAATCTTGGCTTATGTTGGCTTTGCACTGACAAAACAAACAGCATCTTTGTCCTAAAGATCTCACAACCTGCATTTCATCCTCATTCACAATGTCCTAAAAAAGAGCTGTCAGAAATTCACAATTGGCATTGCTATTTTTTAACCAGTTCTTCATTCTTCATTCCCCCTCCCGCCCCCTGATTCAACTAGAAACACACAAATTAACAGTTCCCTACATTGCAGTTAATTATCATGACTAAGACATGGTTTTGAAAGGTAAAGGGATAGAAGTTCCAGGTTCCCTCCTTCACAAATAAAACTTTTAGGATGACTTGTTTCAAAGATACAGTTAAAAGTAGGGTATGGAATCTTGAATCTTCAAATGCATTCATACATCTTCAACCCTCAACGTGACCATAGCTATAATTAATCTTTCTATATTCAGAATTAATTCCCTATGTTCTGTGTGTCTATTAAAGCTTGTCTTTAGTTTCATATATTATACTTGCCTCCCTCTCAAAGTGAGGAGATTTATTATGCTCGGTTGTTGAAAGACTTTCATTGTTCAGGCTATTAGTTTGATTCATCCTCAAGTTTTTAAAGGTCAGCTGCAAACCCACAAACAGCTTGACAAACAACCAACCTTTGTAGATGAATATCAAACTTACGCAATATTATATCATTCTCATACTTTTGTAATTTGCAGCAATCTAGTTCATGCATGTCATTTAAAGATATGTAGGCCCTCAATCATTCATGGCTTCAGACCACCAATAAATTGTTCAGAACTATCCTCCTTCCTTGGACAACCGTTCCCATTTAAATTACTCCAATTTCAAATAATCTATTTAGAATTTAAACTGATAGCCAAGACCACATCTGAATTTGAGTGTTTATTTCTCAACTACATAATCTCTGATAAAGTAGTTCAACAAAAGGTATACAACCTAAGTTATCTATATATTGACCATGTAGCATAAGTTAGTTTTATACTGATCAAGTTTTATTTAGATGTGGAAGAAATAAGAGTGCAGCATTATAGGGGATATAATTGTCTTTTACGTGTGTGAGTACACGCATACACACCCTAAAATATGCTGTTTTCCAGCCAACAGCCATTTAACGTAACTGTTGGGCTCTTAATACAACTGGTGATTAGCAGATCACATGAAGAAAACATAGTGTCAAAGACCCCACGAGATTTTTCAACTTACATTTCATAAAAATTGAAGTTTAATTTAGAAAGAAAGGGATGTGACAACGGTGAAAAAGTTGGCCAGGTCTGCATCTCTGATCCCAACATGAGTCATTTGCTCTACCTTGAGTACTCTACAATAAATAATTCATTCTACCTTTTCAAGCATTTTCAATAGGAAAGCAATAATCTTTATATATGTTGTCTGGGAAAAAGAAACACAAAAGATTTTACTTCTTTGACAAGTGAAGTGGCAGAAGTCATAGAATACGTATATACGTGCTTGCTAGAAAGGCCTCAGGTAAGAGTAAATGGAAATTACTCATCTAGAGATACCTTTAACTCCTCCATGAGTACGGAATCAGTTGACTGATATTTGGGATATTTACAAGTAACAGTTTATTCATTGTTACCTTTTTTTTTTTTTTTTTTAAATGAAGGGCCTTGAATCTGTACAGTAATTAGTATTTCTCATAGTACTTGCTTTTTTTGTTTGTTTGTTTTCAGACGTCATTTGACTCGTTTCTCAGCACTGCTGAATGGATTATTGATCTCTGTTATTGTACGCTTGTGGTTGACATTGTTCTCTTCAGAATCCTTTGAAACTGCTGTATTCCTTCAGTATAAAATTGATTCTTCAGACATTGCAATGTCAAAAAAAAATTCATGAAAATACCTGTAATACCCACAAAGATTCTACCAGCAACAACATCAGAATGATTTTGGAAGTCATATAACAGAAATAAATGCACGAGCAGCCCTGAACTCTATCCAATGAGGATTTTAAACACTAAAGTAAGCCACAGTGGCAAAGACATGGCAATAAACAGCACCTTCTGAACCATCCTTCACGTTACCTTTATATGAAGCAACTCATTACTTCCAAAAGAAACATCACTATGGAATTTCTTTGAAGGTTCACTAAAACCACTGTACATGTCATTGACCTTCTCATAGGTTTATAAGCACTTGCAAGTGCTCTGTCACACCCCCAAAAGCTAGGCTGTTATGAAACAAAAGGAGAGGGGGTGGAGAAGGGAATGTAACATATTGATACTACTGTAGTTCATATGCTATCATTTGTGGGGAAGCCTATTTTATACAGGGAAATTGATTTCCATCCCACCCTTGGGTGTCTCAGGAGTGTACAGATGACTTAAATTTATAAATTTACTAATTATCTCATGTCTCCCCTTTAAATTTTATGTTTTAATCCTATTCATTTTGAAGCAATCCTGGCACATACTTTCCATGCACAATAACTGCATAGAAGCTTTTACAGAAAGCAGAAACTTGTTCTCATTTGCACTAGGAATATTTCATAACATAAAAAGTAATCTCAAAGTTCTTTAATTTCATCCACAGCAAGCATTACCTTCCAAAATTGATTAAGTTCATAGGAAATACTACTACTACCACTTTTTATCCCAGTACTTCAAATTGCTTCAGTTAATATTAATTTAAAAAAAAATAATAATGAAGTGTTATGAGGTTTTGATTTGTCAGTTCTCTAGATGTCAGAAAGGGACCAACTTACTCAACATTACCAAGTTAGTGCTGATCCCAGTTATAGGCAAAGATTAGAGAGACACATTGAACCCCTGGTCTAGTTATTAGACTATGCCTTTAATAGCTGGTAACAGGATGTTAAAGTTGAGCTGGGGCTTCTAAAAGATGTCATTTGCCTTCAGTTTTCTTTCACCATAAATTACAATCACAGAAGACCTGACTGTCAAAACCAGAAATACAAGGGTATGAAAGAAAAGTGATGCCATTAAAGACACAGAAGTAGCTGTGATCCTGTTTTCATTCACATGCTAGGCTTCCCACCTGGAATATGTCTGTAACTCCAGCTTGAGAGGAAATCAGCATCATGGGACACACAGCATGGCCAAGGAGCCAAAAGAGTAAGAAGCACCTGAAGTAGCCTTCAAGACAACATGTTAACATTTTTGGAAATGAAAAGTTTGGGGTTGTGATATTATTTATTTTATACTTTTGTAGTAAGGAGTCAAAATAGAGAAAAGTAGACAAAAGGAAAATTTTCTGATAACCTCTTCAGGTCGGTCAGCTAGTTAAGGAGTCTCTTATTGTTCCTTTATTAGAGGAGAAACACCTTGAGTTGGCCTTTCAAATCTAGCAAATGTTGGCAGAATGCTCTTGGCTAAGTACTAAGGTTATTAATGACAAAAATGTATCCTGAGGCTCAGGCAAGTATGTGCATATATTTCAAGCTTACTGCTGTTACAGAAATTGGCAGCCCTGAGATCCAGATGAATAAAGACTATCACTCTCCTCCAGTTCTTTCATTACTAGACTCTCCAGTTCCTTTCCTTCAAGGCTTTAAACCGCCTGTTCTCCGCACAACATTTTAATATGCTCCTTTGACAGGGCACCCTAGAAAGGCAGCATTTTTGTTGTAACTGCCCCATATACCTCTCCCTTCTCCCTTTAATGAAAAAAAAAAAAAAATCTCTGAAGTACGAAGAACACAACTTTAAGGAAAGAGGTCGCCTTGGAGCTCTGTACAGAGAAAGAAGCCATTTCTGGAAAGCCCCATTATACTATTTGTCTGCAAACTGCTGCCACGCCACTGTCCTACCTGCTGTTCCAATTCCACATCCCACCTTTTTTTTTTTTTTTTTTTTTTTTTTTTGCAACAGCAGCAGAACTAATAGAGAGCGCACTCCTGGCTCAGACACAAGCAAGTTATCATGATCTTAATGGGTTATGCTGCCAAGCTGAAGTAGCCATCTGCCTGCATGCTTTTAGCCCACTTCAATTATGAGATAACACAATTTAGTTTAATCTTCAACGTAAGAGCTAAATATGAGATAACATGACTTAGCTCAAATCTGAAACTAAACTGCATTATCTCTCAATTTGACAAGCCAAGCATGCACCCAACTAATGGATAGCAAAGGTTAGCTGAAGGGAGGAAACTTGTTAAGCCATTACAACTCAATCATGCTAATGAAAGGTTTAATCTAATGTACTTTACAGCATATCTGCAGCTGTAAGTGCAGTTAAGGATGCATTCATGAACGGTTACTCCGGCTCAGATGAGGCAAAATAATTCACAAAGCTGAACAGTCCATTTGTGATGCTTGATAGGTCATATAACATTTGTATATACAAACTAGCCAGATTTTGTTCTAGAATAAGTCAAACCAACCTGAACAAACATGTACAATATTCAATGACAGATGACCCTCCTTTTTTTGACGAAGCTACTAATCTATGGTTAGGAGACTTGTATCTAGCTTGCAGAAGACTTTAGTCTTCAAATCTGGGGATGCTGTTTACAGAGCAAATAAAAATAAAAACTACATCCAGTTTTCCTGTACTTAGTACATGGTTCCAGAGTCACACCCAGCGTTCAATAAGATTGTGGTGGATCTCCATCACATGCTGAGACTGTACAATAATTGACTATATCTCAAAGACATAGTTGACTATTCAATTTTTAAAAGAAAGTGGTACCCGTACATAATTACCATTTTTATTTAACACATATCCATACTTAATAAATTCATGCCTCAGCACACACAGATGCGTAACACACTTTGTGCAAAATGATCCTTTAAGAGTTTTTAATCTGAATTTTAAAATATAACAAAAAAGGCAGCTCCTCTAGTATTAAGCTGCTACGGCTGAGAAACAGCTACATTCCTTTCAAAGGGCTGCTATTTGCCCAGATACATTCCCAGTACTTACACACCTGAAACTTTCCAACAATACTACATTTATCTTGTTACAGTGAAAAACAACACAACCTGTTCTAGCTTTCTGGTTGCTTAATAATATGGCAAGACTTACTTTATTTTTAAATAAATGGTAGTATTCTTGACTAAGCTTACCCTATGCTTACTTTATTGAGTTCAGCAGAGGTACAACAAAGATAACCCTGGTCTACTATGCCAAAGTGATTCGGAGCCAAATTATGATGAATCATCAGGCAATGAGAATTTAAAAAGAGCCAAGGCGTCTGTTCAGAACGAATACTAAAAAGGCTAGAAACCACCAACACAAATTACCAGACTTGCAGGGAACTCCACTCATTGAGGATCCAGATAAACACCTAAAATAATGCATCTGTGTACTAATGTCTTTCCACAAGAACACGTAGCTACCGCTTACAATAGTAGCATTAGTTTCACAATTTTCCCCAAACTAAAAAAAAAAAAAAAAAAAAATAAATCACTGTTTAAAAAAAAAACCCACACGCTAAATATGTATGGATATCCAAGCAGATTCCTTCTTCCACCATGGGGTGTTTGCTTTCATCAATTCTGATATTTTTTTTTTTTCATCATTCTGATTTTGAAGTAAAGATACGTGCATCTGTACCAACCTTGTAATGCCACTTACTCTAATCTGTTGACTCTTGTTGCACCAAAACACATTTCCTAAGCATAAAACATTCAGATTCCCAAATTTTTTTCTCTGCTCTCTACCTCAGCACAAGGTATTTTGCCATTCCTCTGCCTTCTGTATAACAATCCAGCAACTGTATTCCATTGTTTTCTCTTTCGCCCTTCAATCACAACTTAAAAGGTATAGTACAAATTTCTTCATAAAAGCACTGCTTTTCTCCCTGTTTTCCTAAGTATTTTCTTTCTGCATTAAACTTGCAAGTTCTGGAGTCAGCTCACTAAGCAATCCTAACAATTAAAGCATAACAAATGAAAACTGTGCAAAGAAAAATGCCGTTATGGAGTAATTATTCAGTATTAATAGTGTGTGTAAAATTATAACCAGGCTTTTGTGTTATTTATTCTCTTATTTACACAACATAGCAGGGAACTTGTACACTGTATTGTTCCATACCATAAAATTTAAAGTTACAGCCTCCATTTCTCATATTAATTGCCCAATTAAGAGCTCACAGGCTGGCTCAGTATTACCTGAACTACAATGAAGAGAGCAGACTGTTACATGTTGGGCTCAGCACTGGGAACACCACTTCGGCAACTCCATGGGCAAGGATAGTTGCTTTGGTTTCAAAAAGAACAGGACAGGAGTACACCACACAGCCTCAGGATCTTTTTCAGATAACAGGGAACACACCCAGGGACAGTTTTTTCTTCACAGTGGGTATGAAAACACTTCCATGCCCAGCGTTAACTGTAAACTATTATAGTCTGACAGTATGTAGTACATCTAGACTTTTCCAGTTAATTGATTAAAACTCTACCATTTGTCTACATGACTACCTTCTCTTTGCCTAATAATGCGAAACATTTTACAATGTAGTACTCTTCCTAAAGCTGAAAGCTTAATCTAAGTAATGAGCAGCATTCATCACATTCCAGCGGGGACAGTCAAGTTTCAGACAATGGAACCAATTTAACTTTGTTTAATGAGCAACTCTGGTGAACATGAGTGATTTTATTCCTAGGTACAAGACCACCAGTTATAAGCATCCACTAGATACACATATCACTAAGAGAGGCCTTTTCCTGCCAGACTTCACTTCAAGGGAGGTAAAAAAAACCCAAAAAAAACCCAAAAAAACCCCACCAGCCTTCAAATATAGCTGTCATACATCAAATATATTTGCATGATTTCAAATTTTAATATACAACATTTGGCCAAATTAAGTTCCATCTTGTCAAAAATAATTTTGGTTTACAAAAGCATGGCTGACCTTGGGACAGTATTTGCAATAATTGAAGCTCAAAAGCACATGTGAATGGGGCGGGATACAACACCCTCTTAAACACATCCTAGACAAGAACCATCTTTACCCTTGAATGGTTAACACTCACTATTCTACAACACATTACAGCAGCATTTAGAAAAGTTCCTTTTACCCCAAACCAAAATCTTCAATGCATGTTCATGCATATGTATAAGTACCTTTGCAGGCACTATAAAGATTTTCAGAATTCAACCTCTTAAACCTATATACACAGGTTGCAGAACATGTGGATTGATCTTTCCAAACATTTGATTACACAGATTCTTTAGTGAGAGCTACTGGATGCCCAACAGTTCAGTGGAGGAAAGTAAGTCAGCCATCTTCAACACCTAAACACAAATTAAAGTCAGGGTTTGATGGTAGTTGTAACACTTACATATAAAGGTCCCTTAAATACTGGAGGGTTGAGTGGATACTAAAAAAGAAACCACACAGTTAAGACTAATGATACACAGTTAAGACTAATAAAACCAAGCAGAGGCTTTTAAAGGACAGAATACATATTCCAAAGGATAGAATACAGAGTAAATTACAACATTTGTTTTGGTAGCATTAAAATAAAGAGAATCAAAACTGGCATAATCCAATTCTAACTTAATTAGTTGACTATCTTACAGAAAAAATTATTACAAAATGCACTATGCAATCAAAATATGCTTCTATAAAGCACAAGCAATCACAGTAATTGCCAAAGTATTTTCACAAGAGGCAAAACTTTGGTGCAGTTGACATAGGAATGCTGTGTAAGTAAAACGTGGTAACATGGATTCACCAACAGCATCCATGAAAAGGAATTTTGCAGAAAATCTAGAAACTAATCCTCATGCTCTTAAAAACAGAAACAACATCTCTCAGCTCCCAAACATTTCTGAAGGGACTAAAAGTACTTTAACACGCCAAAGAGTAGTTCTGCTTTGTGTGTCCAAAAGTCAGAAGTCAGGCCTTATTGCATTATTGTGTTACAATCCCTGTTAACCCTTACTTTTTCTGTATTACCCCTTAAAGATCTTCCAGTCCCTTTTAATTGAGGAAGCTTTCTACTAAAGATACAAAGCTCCTTAAACAGTTAACACATTTATTGGTTTTCAGCTGTAAGGTCCACAACATTATTCTGTCAGAATGCCTTTCCAATTAAATCCCTTTTGCCAAATAAGTCACGTAAGTAAGATGACTCTACAAAATTATCAAAAACATACTTAATGATGATATTTAAAGCTGATTTCACTTGAAAACAGTTGTCACATTTTATATTTATTGTCTACAGATGATTTCCACATCAGGTGTCCTCAGCTTTCAAGTGTAATTACTTTTCCCTTACTGCTAATAGCAATGAGCTACCAAATTTGAACTTAATCTAAAGGGTATCTTCTACTGGATTTAGAAGATAAAGGCATGTTAAAGCCTTGAAAATAATACAGCTGCTTATTTTTTCAAAATTTATAGCTGTTCACTAGATAGGACACCAGTATTTAGGATATTTACAGTGGAAGAAATTTACAGAAGAAGGACAAAATTTAGTTCTTCCTTTAAGTGAACTGATGAATCAAAATTTTAGTTTCACCCTTGAATTGATGCTGGTCGTTTATCCACCCTATAAGATAGCCTACAAAACAAGACAAGTTTAAATATATTCACATACACCAGTCACCTTTTTAGCCAGGGCTAAAGAGAATTAGGACTGTTAAAAAAAAGCACAGCAAGTTACAGTGTGGATTTAAAGGGTGAGATTCTCTCAGTCTAGCCGTAACTAGCTTTCTGAAAATTGATCATAGAATATGATATACATTTTCCAAAGCTTTGCAAATATTACACAAAATCCATGCATTTTATGCATCTGGCTTTTCACTAGTTCTTCTGCAGCAGGATACCAAGTCAACAAGGGCTTTAAACTAGATCTACCTTGACCTTTTTCCCTATGGTTAAGTTCCCAGAAACAAACAAAAGGCTTTAGAATAAAAGAAAAAAGAAAGGCAATCCAGATTTCACTAGATGATGCTAGAATAAATAGCTTTGCAAAATAATCTAAGCAACTAAGATAGACAGCAACAGTAAGGTTTTATATGCAAGTCTTCCCTCTATCCTCTGTATGTAGGGCCTTGCTAATAATGAGTTATAAAACAACTTCACAAGGTCCCTCTGGTTTTATCACCCCTGGAGAGTCCCTCATCCATTTCCAGTACCCGAGCTGGCCAGCTCTGTCCCTCTCATCTCAGGCCTTGACTGTTTGAAGTCTCTGACCCATTCCCTACCAGCATCCAACAAGCTCTCCCACAGCATACACAATGGCTTCCCACTCCACCAGAAAAGTCACCTGACCCAGTTACTCCAAAGTAACCCAACATACAGACTGAGACCGAATCCCAGCCCTACCAAGATGCACAGTGACCTACAGAAAGCTCTCTTTGAGAACAGCCTTGTAGGAAATTCTTGTAGCATGACATTCAGGACTTCATCTACATCACTTAATGTTTTAAATATGAAAGCCTGTCCTCCACTGCCACAGGTGTTTCATATAAAATCAGAGTTAACTACCTAGAGATAGAGGAAATGGCTTGGCGCTCAGGGGAAGAAATCTCCCCAGCACCACCAATGGAGCTGAATACTTGCAGTATTTCTATTGATCTCAACAAGACTTACTTTCCTTCATTCACTCAGAGTAATTAATTCTTTTTCCTTTAGGAATGTAATGTCTGACTGTAGATACTGAAGTGTTGGCATTTTGACCAGATACTTTAATTAAAATGCCTCAAAGCATATAGGTAAGTATTACAGTATTTCAACTTATATGAATTTTGTATCTACCCACAACCTATAGGCTGCAGGTAGTTATGTTCAGCCTCAACCAATTCTGCTTTAAAACGTACTCCCTCTCTTTACTGCATTGTCTCACAGCTTAATATGAATAAACACATAAAGCGGAAACAAAGCTATTCATTTTTGCAGGTGCACAAGTATGAAGGCATAGGACCTATAACGTAGGTCAGGCCCAGGCAGGTGCCCCAACAGGAGCTGAAATGGGGCCCCCAGTCTCATGGGCGGAGCAGGGATCCCAGGTGAGGCTGCTCAGGGTCATTAATGCCCATTAGTGCTCTCAGGGCACTGATCTTCAGCTGCATATCTGTCAATCAAGTAGGTTTTTTTCTTTTTCACCAGAGAGTTTTTATAACCATACTTCAGGGTTTCCTTCTGACAAAATTATTTTTCTTAATTCATCATTTTCTATCTTGGTTCAAGGCAAAAAAGGAGTTGCTGCTAAAGTAGAAAAATGTACCTAAGCATACTACATCTTTATCATCCACAGAATGATAGAAACCTTATTGCTTTCCAAAAAAACCCAGTAACTAACACAGAAATTAAATTCACCACAGCAGTTATAATGTAATGACACAGTGTAATAAATTTCAGATGCTACACAAAGCAGCTCTGGTCTTTAGCATAATTTTTCATAGCTTTAATTGAATTTTTTCATTTAGTCCAGGTCACCAGTATACCTATCCACCTTTTTCACAAATTAGCTGCTTCTACTGAAAATAGATGGCTCAGAGTTGAGATTGGACCTTGTTTACCTTCTGGATGGATCAGCTGCTCTTCCATGCATGCCTGAGTCACTGCAGATACCTGCCTGTCTCTCAGTAGGCACTTCCAAATGAAATGAAAGAGAAGCAAACACCAAGAAAGCAAACACTGATGAGCCTTTTGGTTAGCCTGATAACCACTACAGAGCTTCCTCTTCTGTTGGTTCCTACTCAATCAGTGTTAGTGCTGCACAGCTGGAAAACAATGACTCAGTTATGAATAACAACCTTGCTATTCTTCACAACTGTTAGTAAAAAGTCGCTCAAGCTTTTAAAATGTTGCTGTTTCCCCTTCCTCGGTTGTAATATAATATTCAACTGATGCAACATTCAATTTAAAAAGAAGGTTTCTTTTTTGTTAGGTAGTTGAAATCAAAATGGTATTTGGTTTGCAATGTAATTACTAGCTGAGAGGAAGGTTATTTACCCATTTTCCTATAAGAGACAAGCGTGCTCTCATAGCCTACGCAGTACCTTTTAATTATGTGTGTTTTCAAACAAAGAAGAAAAGAACAAGCAGCAGGTAAGAGGTGAACTTGTGGTCAGTAAAACTGTGGAAGTGTAGTCTCTGCATATATCATATTGAAATTACTGCACAAGAATGGTGTGCTATTGTAAATCATCTAGGTTCTGTATAGTCTCTATATCTTTATTTATTTTATCTGCCCTTGAATGTGGCAGATATTTGCCCCTACAAGGCAGATTACAAGCAAGAAAAGGGACCAATGGTCATGACTGTGTTATGGTTTTAGCTTATTTGGGGTTTTTTAAAGAGTAATTAAGTTTCTATCTCTTTTTGCATGAACTAGAGATACTAACAAGTGTTGTTCCTGTACAGAAATCCCTACTCTGAGTGAACTATAGGCACATCTCATTTTGGCACAAATCGATTCTATGTTTGTAAAGAATAAACACTTGAAATGGAGGTGTCCTCCAAAATGGGGAACCTTAAACATATACCAGGGATAAAAAATTAACATCAAAATACTAAGGGTTAACTACTTTTGAGGTGCATGTAATTACAGCCAAAACAGAGAATTAGGTATTAAAAAATCTATCCAGCTTTCAGAACCAGAGTAATTTTGGCATATATTTTAACTGACAAAAAAAATTAATACCATATGCTATAAGACTGTGTTCCAAAGCACATTTACGCTTGAGTAAAATTATTCATAGTAGTATGTAGGCCCCATAATAGCAGACATAATAAAGGTTAACAGCATAGAAGCTCAGCATCGCCCAGGCCAGCACATTTAGAAAAAGCATTGCAGCATGCTATATGTAAAGTAAGGACATTTCCATGCAATTTGCATAATTTTCATGTCTTCACCTACACAACTGCCTCCATATCTCATGCGTATGTTTGATACAGGGGCCTCCTACAAAATGTCAGTAAAAAGTAATTGCTCAATAAAACATAATTGTTCATGTTCTTCAACACAAGGCTTCACCTACAGACAGTTACAGGCAAAACAGTAAGCTAGATCTGCTATGAAGGCACAGATCTTGTGTGTGGCATACATAAAAAAAATCATTATTTTATGTTTATTAGCCCTGAGTATAAAATCAGGCATTCATATTTGAAATGAGTCTCTGTAAGGATACATGTGGCTATAACACCTTCATAGGCACAAAGAGAGGCTGCCAAAGTCTTGTCAGGCCTGGTGGTTGTTGCTCCTGACTTGAAAAGGAATCTAAATCAGGTTTCTAAATGTTGATGAATTCTCTCTCATGCCACCCAGATCTCCCTTCCTCTACAGCAATGCTCCTATTATAGTAACAATATAAGTAAGGTAATAATGCTTCCCCTAGTCTCCCAAGATAGAAAAAGTACTCTTTACATTTGGTATGTATAGTGTGTTATAACACGAAAGCAATACTTTGGGAAAGATTTCACAATCCTCATGTAATCCATTGCAACCTGGGTTATCCCCACTCTCTGAAAGTACCTGAATGAAAACAGTTCAGCGTACAGAGCCCTTGTGTTGTTTCTCTTGGTAGGAGCAAACTCAACAAGACCTCATGTTCCCAGCCCTCACTAGGCCTATGAATCAGCTATGCTAATTCACGACACTGAGACACTTAATTAGCCCAGGCTTTTAGAGGCATGGTATGAAGAGAATGGCCCAACTTCATGGAGCGCATCCCAAGCAGGAAGCATGTCTCTCAGAAGGCAGCTCTTACACCTTTAGTGCACCAACCTTAATTCTAAGTCAGAAATTGTTTTTATGAACTGTTGCAATACAGCTTAACATAGGCATGTGCTCACACAGCCTGTCTTCATTAAAATAAATCCTTTTTCCCCTCTAAGAGGTGGCTATGTTTTCTGCAACATCAAAACTCCCCAATTGCCCAGAGAGCCCATGACAGTTAAACCAGGTAGTCTCATGACAAAGCTGTCAGTATGTGGCTTTGTTAATTTGAAAGCTATCCTTCTTGCATCCTCCCTGAAACACAACTTTACCGCTTTTCAGTCTTTTGATACAGTTTTAAAACATGTCCGAAAGATAATTCTTTGTAATTCCAAATGTTTTTATTGCAGTGTCACAGACAGACTTGGTTCCTAAATTCCTCCTATCAGAATATTAAAAAATAGCTTTCTTCCTTTCAAAACAGCAGTAGAAACAAAACAACAGAGTGAATTAATTCCTACTGCAAAAGACAAATGTAAGTCTTCCTCTTTCCACTGGACTTTTGAACACGTCAGTTTGCTGTTCACCCAGGAATCTCCTCCAGTTATGCACCCTCCCTCCTACTGAAACATTTGTAATAAATACATCCCAAAAAGGCAGTGTATTGTTAAATAAATAAATAATTATTGTTAAAATATTTGGAAATCTATATTTCATCACTCATTGACATGTTTCTTATTATCTGTCACAGAACTCAGAAAGTTACATATTTATGACCAAATCTGGCAGTGCTCTCCAGATTTATATACCAAACACAATCTCCTCCAATTTACAGCTTCAGTCAACACGTTTAATACAGTGCATACATTTCCAATTATTCTTCCACTGTAGCAAGGAAAATACCAGCTAAGATGCAAATTAGCTGCTAAACACACAGCCCAACCCCACACCCAGAGCTTTTGTTAAATCACTCTAGAGAGGAATTTATAGATCAAGTTAGCTGACTAGTAATTGACTTATTTTAATTTTTTATAGGTTAATTTTGCCAAAACCAGGAACACATCTGTTTCAGCTAATTCAAGGTAATTCACTTAAATTATTATTCAGACTGAAATGACTCAGCAGTTTCAAGGAGTGTTCCTTATGTACACTGTCTGTGGGACTAATCCCGTAATCAACGTCGTAAAATTCGGCAATTTAACAATAGAACTGTTAAGGCATTGGTAATTTTTGAAGGTCTGGCCTTAGACTTAGCCAAAACCTACTAGGAGTGGGGAGAGGCAATTCTTTCCAATTTTCACTGTATCAAAAAATGAGTATCGGGATATTTTCTGTAAAAAAACCACACATGACAGTATATCTAGCAATATACCAATTAACATGACCACTTAAGAGAACTTTTGTGTTAAATATTAAGATGTGTGTTACCCAAATAGCTGAACTGCTCCACAATTGTCTCTGGCTTTCATCACCCAGAATAATATTTTATCTTACATCTGTTATATTCTAAAAGAGTGGTTTCCTGAAAAATACCTGAAAACTAATCCTGTTCATTTCAGTATCAGTTCACAGTATTGACAGTATGACTAGAAACGTGGGGACAAGGTAGGAAGAACAGAAGAAGCATTGAAGTTACCTGGAGATTTCAGTTCATTATATCATAACCCAGTTACTCTTTGCTTAGATTTAAACAATTTTTAGAACAGCAAAATAAATAATTAAAATTTAATAAGAAGAAGGGATTACAAGACCCTGAGTGGCAACCAAGCAGGAAAGATTCTACTCTCAAGGCAAAAGTGGATTTTTCTGCATCAGAAGGACACAAAAATAAAACTCACAAGCGTGTTTTTTCCAATCATTCGTTTCCTCAGTAATCTCTTCTCCAATATACCCAATATTTTTTAACTTCTTTTGAACCAGAACTTCTAGGACATTCAACAGATCAGATGTTAATTTCAGCAGCCTGAAGGCATGTTCTTAACATACAAGAGGTACTCATTAACACCATTAAAACCTGAAGGATGCTTTTATTTGCCAGATATTTCAAGGTACGTTTCCGTTGATAGATTCTAATTATCCTCATGTAAGAATCAAAGCACATCGAACTCATACAACTGCCTCACACTTAAACCTTCTTCCAATTCATATAATTCCCTTCAAAGAACTTGGCTGTATTGCATGTCAAATCCTTTATAAATCTAGCTGAACCTTTTTAGCATTTGTATGATAATCTGGCTTTTCTTAGGAATGTTTCGTCTCTCCTGTTTCACTGACAATGAAAATGATACTTTGAAGTAGCTACAAAAACTAACTTCCAGTTATAAGAGTAGCAATCTGTGAGTCAAAACAGCTGTACTTTATTCCTTGTTCTTTCAGTGACCTTCCCTGCAAACTAGGGCAAGTCACATCAAATCTCTCTTTTCTTTTGTTTGCTCTCTTGATTTACCCTTCTGGAAGCTCCTCTGAGAACAGACTTTCCATGTACCTCCAGTGTCCCAAGGAGGCCTCACTCTCACTAAGGTCTTCTGGGTCTTTCGTGTTAGATTCTAGGTATTAAATAATGAATAGGAAATACTATTTGTTTGTGGTTTACAAATACATGTGGATGAAGTGTTAACTTTTCTCTCTGCAAAACAGCCAGGATTTTCAGAATCTGATACTGAAGGACTGCCACATACAAAAAGACTACACAATGTGGAGAAAAGATACTCAAACCCAAGCAGATAATGTCACTGCCCTAAAGAAGATGTCTCTGTATGAGAATTAAAAATACAGAGAAAGAATAAAAGTGAACTTGCTTACATCTTCTTCCTGTCCTTGAGGGCATAAGTAAATATTACAGAGGAAAGACTTGATCTGAGATTCTGTTTTTATTCTGGCACCAGAAAAGAAATCTCGCTTTAATTTTTTGTCATAATGCAGTAGAGTTAATTAGTTTCCAAAACCTAGGAATGTAACCATTCCTGTTTAAGAAGATGTGGACTGCTGTACAAATGTTTTGATCTCAGTTATGGAATATGCTGATTGTTCCCTGAAACTGTAACAACTTCAATTTATCCTTTACTCAACCCTCAGACTAGTTTCCAAGGAAATTCTCAGCTCATCTCCATTAAGGCAAACTATGTTGCTCTTTGTTTCCCCCATTTATTTGTCTTACCCAGGCTGAATATAATTTAAGGCATTTCTTGAGATAGTAGTGGCAAGGGGGAGAAGAAACACAGGCAGAGAAATAAGAGAAGAAACGAGAGAGAAATCTTGCTAAATTAACTCTGTCCACAGAAAAGCTCTGAAAACCGTTATATTCTCATCTAAGCTTGGAAGGGAATATTACTTTTTGTATATAACACAATAAAGCAGTAAAATTTTAAAATGCACTCAGCAACTCAGTACTGAATTTTCTGTTATCAGTTACAATTCAAGGAGCTGAACTGTTTGCCTAAGGGACATATCAGGGTTTTCTGTACCAGTGTTTGAGGTATTTTTTCCACTACATATGAGAGACCTGGTTCAGAAATAGCCTCAGAATCTTCTCTAATTCTTAGGCTCAAAACAAGAAAACCCTCACAGATATGTTTAATTAATGGGTTCAAGAACATTGAGTCTAGATGAATATAATAAAAAGAAACTAGTGAAAGCAAGCTGTAAGGACAACTGTGTTAAGATAATTTACCCATAATAAAAAGCTGGAAATCTTGGGTATTTTCCAAACAAAAGAAGGCAGTTGAAAGCCATTCTCAGTGAACAACTCAAGCATCAAAATTTTAGCAACAATTTAAAATAGCATGACTTCCTCCACCAATGTAAAGTCAGTGGCTAAAGCTTTAAAAAAGTGAGCTCCTCCCAGACAAAATAAATAGTATTCAGCTGACATCTGACTTACAGATTTGTAAAAACATACAAACAGGCAGGCCTAAAACATTTTAAAATTTTGTTTCCACAGAGGCATTTTTGTTAACAAATGAACTGTGATATGAAATGGAGGATATTTCACAACTGTGAAGATTTTTTACAAGTCTGGGGTGATCAAAAGTACTGAAATGTCCTCAAAGTAAAATGATGGTAGCCTAGCAAAAGGCACCTGGAAAGATTGCTTCAGGGGTGCCTTGTTAGCAAGGAACTACATACAGGTTTTTGCTCAGATAGCAGAAATGCTTGCTGAAGAGGCAGCTGCAAAGCTTATCCAGGGCAGCCAAGAGCTGGGATGGCGAGGTGGAGCAGCACAAGCATGCCAAGCACAGGATGAAGCAGTCAGACTGCCTGTGGGAGCAGTGGCCAAGTGATTTGAACTGCACAGCCAGATGCTGCCAGGATCAGGCCCAGGGTGAGCAGTGTAGGAGACATGACAGGGACCTGAAAATCACAAACTGATAGAAGGCAGTGGCCAAAGCAGTGGGAAGCAAAGAGCAGCCCCACTAATAGCCTTGCCAAGAAGAGGACCGTACATAGTTTTAGATTTCGGGAAAGCAATTTTAGGGATGGCAAATCATCTCATTGCACTGTAAATTATCCTGTTGCCCTTCCCCCCCAATAAATTACTTTTCATCAAATCAATCGATTCATGTCTGAAAGTGGAAAAAAGGTAGCTAGCTTACTGAGCTCCAGACAGCCCAGTTTAATTTCCCCAAGCTTCTGGGGAAGACTGAAACTGGCATTTATCAGTGATCCATAAAATTTCAATTGGGTATTTTTGCTGCCAATCAAGTCCTAGACTAACTTTCTTCATTCCCAAATCCATTCTGTGAAAAGGTATATTTGATTCCTTCTTCAAACTGAAAATAAGGCCCTTTCACTGAAAAACAGATATTGACACAATCTAGACAGAATTTAAACAATTTCAGTTTTTAACCTTATTCTTCCTGGCCACTTAAAATTCCTCTTCTTTACTTGCACCTTGGGGTTGAATAGCCCATGGTGCAGTCTTGCATCCAAGCTTGACTGAGATCTAAAATAATACAGTGGGGTTTTTGGTTTTGTTTTTAACCCAAATCCTCTTGTGCATAGAAGCCCTGGTAAGCATTTTCAGACTAAGACTAAAATACCTGTTCAAGACTAAACACAGCATAGGAGAATCTGATGCTGTTCCTCAAAACACAGCAGTACATGCCCTGCTTTTGGCACCCACCCTGGAAGTAAGGGGAAATAGGTTGTCTCTTCAACTCACTGGGATCAAACACCTTGTACTTCCCTGGTGAGCACCCAGCACCCTCTCCTGACCTGGGCAGGCACTTTCCGCTACTCTTTTTTAGTATTTCCACTGTGCAGATGATAACTTGGTGCCCAACTGGGAGCAGGTCTGATTCTCCATCCCTTATGACTGAGAACAGAGAATTTGCAGCTCCAGATCCCTGCACTAAATTCTATCATTAAATGGAACTAAAGCAAAGTACAGTAACTTCAACAGGTGAAGTGGAAATTGCCTCCAAAATAGTCTATAATTCTGAACAGAGAAGGAGGAAGGTTCTGTAGCAAAAGAAATTGACCTTGGATCTCTTTCTCTTGTGTGAAAAACTTTTTCATCCAGAGGACTTTGAAAGAAGAGAAATGACAGTCTGGCATTTCCTCCTCTAGGCATGTTTTAGAAGACGATATATTCTTTTATTATAATAATGTTGATAGTTGCTTACTTTATGGAGATATTCACAGGACGTGAATTCTTAATGCTGTGAAAATACAACTTCTTGCAATCTTAAGCGAGATTTCAAAGCCCCAAAGAGTAAGTCTCAAAGGAAGTCCTCAGAAATCCAAGGAAGTTCACATGCATTCTTCCATGGACCTTAGGCACCTCTTGGCACTGGAAAACTTGGGGTTAGTTTCTACCTCAGATACCTAGCAACCAAAGGCTGCAGTTTTTACCTTTCACAGTGCTAAACATTTGTTTGTTTTAGATTTTGCTTGAGTGTGCTAGGAAGCAGTGTGAGCAGACTACTCCGCAGTGGGGGCTGAGCTGGTAGCTGAGGGTGACCCAAGCGCAGACCATGCCCTCCCTGATGGGGCACCGTCGGGGCCAGCGATGGTGGCAGAGTATGCCAACAGCCCAAGGATCATCAGACTAGGTTTTTCATATCTCTGCCATATCTGGCTTTCTTAAAAGAAATCTCTGAAGCTCGAGTTTGGTTTCCACCCCCCCTTATTACCATCATTTAGGAATGAGAGAGAGAAGAACATATTCAAAGACCCTGTTCCCCAGCCCAACGCTGCTGAACTAGCAACAAGGTGATAAACATGTACATCTACAAAACCTATCCAAGAACTTCATACATACTGGATCTCTATTGCTAGGGTACCTCCACAGGAACACAGAAACAAAGTCTGCTAAGGACTCGGAGGCAGCAGCAGGAGGTGTGGTTGGTTGTCTGTACTGCTCACTGCAGGGGGGTTGGACTAGATGACCTCTAGGGGTCCCTTCCAACCCGAAACATTCTAAGATTCTGTGATTCTATGATATAAGGAACTCCCAACAGCTTGTCCAACACCCAAAGGCTTGCATAGAAAATTAAGGCAGTACAGATAATAACAATAGAAAATGGTTTTTGAAATAGTCTTTAGTAAGCAACTTGCTCATCTAACCACAAATACAATCTTTTTTCACAGTAGTTATTTACAATCCTTTGTGAGTCTTTAAAGGCATTTCAACATTTTTCATTATTTACACAATGGTTCTTGTTACAGTCAGGTATAGGAATAAACTACAGATAAAATGTAAGCCTATGGAGTAGTTTTCAGGCTCAGGTTTCTTCTACATTCTCCACAGAGCACTGATAACACTACTATAGTGAATAAAGCAGGTCCTTTCCAGTCATTTAAAACTGCCCTTATTGTAGGCAACAATATTGCTCCTGAAAAATGGGAGGCAAAATGAGAAAACATAGAATAAAGAGAAAACACAGAATAAAGAGACAGGCATATGAGGAAATAACAAATGTTCTCACAAGCATATTCATTTGCATAGGAGTGGTCTCTACTGAAAAAAAAAAAGCCAGTGAAAGTCATAATTGTAGTGGTTCTCTTGCTGAGGCTGGGGGAAAAAAAAAGGCTTTCAACAGAACAGAGTCAAAGCTTGACAAATTACATAGTTCAAATCACAAAGTGGAGACAATAACTCCAGGAGAAATCATCCTGGGCTGATGTACTGCAATCTGTTTAATATATACTAGATAAACAGATACAATCACCAAAATAAAAGACTATTTGCCACCTCACCATATCATAGCCCTTTTGCAGATGTCTACGTCAAAGAATTGTGAAAATGGCTTAAAATTTTCTTAGTACAAATCACCCAGTAGGGAACATATGCACTGCAGGGAGGCATTCAGTGCATCCATGATTGCTTTTCAATGGTATTCGGTTGACTGGCAGCTGTCACTATCTATTCATTTGTACGAAATACTCATCCTACCTTTAAAAACCTGCAAAGAGAATAAAGATGGATTTTAAAATATTTCATTGGTGGGCCAACAAAACAAATACTGAAAAAATAAGGGGAGGTTCTAAGCAAAGACAATTACTTGAAAATCATAGAATCATAGACTGTTTTGGGTTGGAAGGGACCCCTAGAGGTCACCTAGTCCAGCCCCCCTGCAGTGAGCAGGGACACCGCTAACTGGATCAGGTTGCTCAGAGCCCCGTCCAACCTGGCCTTGAATGCTTCCAGGGATGGGGCCTCCGCTACCTCTCTGGGCAACCCGTTCCAGTGTTTCACCACCCTCATTGTAAAGAATTTCCTCCTTAGATCCAGTCTAAACCTACCCTGCTTCAGTTTAAAACCATTACGCCTTGTCCTGTCACAGCTGGCCCTACTAAAAAGATTTTCCCCATCTTTCCTATAGGCCCCCTTTAGATACTGAAAGGCCATAATCAGGTCTCCTCGCAGCCTTCTCTTCTTCAGGCTGAACAAGCCCAACTCTCTCAGCCTGTCCTCATAAGAGAGGTGCTCCAGCCCTCGCATAATTTTAGTAGCCCTCCTCTGGACCCGCTCCAACAGTTCCATGTCCTTCTTGTGCTGAGGGCTCCAGAGCTGGACGCAGTACTCCAGGTGAGGTCTCACCAGAGCAGAGTAGAGGGGCAGAATCACCTCCCTTGACCTGCTGGCCACGCTTCTCCTGATGCAGCCCAGAGTACGGTTGGCCTTCTGGGCCACCAGCGCACATTGCAGGCTCATGTCCAGCTTTTCATCCACCAGCACGCCCAAGTCCCTCTCGGCAGGGCTGCTCTCGATCCTTTCTTCCCCCAGCCTGTCCTGATACTGGGGGTTACCCCGACCCAGGTGCAGGACCTTGCACTTGGCCTTGTTGAACCTCATGAGGTTCACACAGGCCCACCTCTCCAGCCTGTCCAGGTCTCTCTGGATGACATCCCGTCCTTCTGGTGTGTCAACTGCACCACTCAGCTTGGTGTCATCTACTCATCTGCAAACTTGCTGAGGGTGCACTTGATCTCACTGTCTAAGTCATTGATGAAAACATTAAACACCACCGGTCCCAGTACAGACCCCTGAGGGACACCACTCGTCACCGGTCTCCATCTGGACATCGAGCCATTGACCACTACCCTCTGGATGCGACCATCCAGCCAGTTCCTTATCCACCAAACAGTCCACCCATAGCTCTCCAATTTAGAGAGAAGGATGTTGTGGGGGACCGTGTCAAAGGCTTTGCAGAAGTCCAGATAGATGACGTCCATTGGTTTTCCCTTGTCCACTGATGCTGTCACACCATCATAGAAAGACACTAGGTTCGTCAGGCAGGACTTGCCCTTGGTGAAGCCATGCTGGCTATCTCGAATTACCTCCCTGGCCTCCATGTGCCTTAGCATAGCTTCTAGGAGGATCTGTTCCATGATCCTCCCAGGCACAGAGGTGAGGCTGACAGGTCGGTAGTTCCCAGGGTCTTCCTTTCTACCCTTTTTGAAAATGGGCACAATGTTTCCCTTCTTCCAGTCTCCAGGGACTTCACCTGACTGCCATGACTTTTCAAATATCATGGAGAGTGGCTTGGCGACTACATCGGCCAATTCCCTCAGGACTCTGGGATGCATCTCATCAGGTCCCATGGACTTATGTGCATTCAGGTTCCTCAGGTGGTCACGAACCTGATCTTCTCCTACAGCAGGAGGGGTTTTGCCCTCCCGGTCCCCCTCATGCCATCCATCAACTCAGGTGGGGTGAGGAGAGAGGTTCCCAGTGAAGACTGAGGCAAAAAAGTTGTTGAGTACCTCAGCCTTCTCCTCATCTGCTGTTACCAGCTTGCCGGTCTCGCTCATCAGCAGGGGTATGCTTTCTTTAACCATCCTTTTCCGGCTGATATACCTGTAGAAACCCTTCTTGTTATTCTTTGCATCCCTAGCCAAGTTTAGCTCCAGCTGAGCCTTGGCTTTCCTGACCCCATTCCTACACAACCGGACCGCGTCCCTATACTCTTCCCAGGATGCCTGTCCCTGCTTCCACTGCCTGTGCAGTTCCCTCTTCCTCCTTAGCTTGACCAGCATCTCTCGTCTCAGCCATGCCGGTCTCTTCCCTTCTTTGCCTGATTTCTTACACCTAGGGATCAAGAGCTCTTGCGCTCTGTGGATCACTTCCTTAAAGATCTGCCAGCTCTGTTCTGTTCCCCTGTCCCTGAGGACCGTTTCCCAGGGAGTCCTTCCAACTATCTCCTTGAGGAGCTGGAAGTTTGCTTTTCTAAAATTCAGGGTCCTGACTATACTCTTCATTCTTCCCATTTCCCTCTGGAGCGTGAGCTCTACCAGCGCATGATCACTGCAACCCAAGCTGCCTCCTATCTTGACATTTCCAACAAGCTCACTTGCATTGGTGACCACCAGGTCCAGTATCGCATCCCCTCTGGTAGGGGTGTCTATTACCTGGCTTAAGAAGTTGTCCTCAATGCATTCAAGAAACCTGCTGGATTGCCTACAGCTTGCCGTGCTGGTTTTCCAGCAGATGTCAGGGTGGTTGAAGTCCCCCAGCAGGACGAGAGCCTGCGAGCACGAAGCCTCCCGGAGTTGGAGGAAGAACGCTTCGTCAGTCAGCTCCTCTTGATCTGGCGGTCTGTAGTAGACACCAACCACCAGGTTCCCTTTGTTGCCTCTCTCTCTGATCCTTACCCATAAGCTTTTGACCTGCTCGTGGCTATT
The DNA here is from genome assembly GCA_034008185.1 of Gorsachius magnificus. Classification (NCBI taxonomy): domain Eukaryota; kingdom Metazoa; phylum Chordata; class Aves; order Pelecaniformes; family Ardeidae; genus Gorsachius; species Gorsachius magnificus. The sequence goes on from CM067082.1 coordinate 68,159,202, forward strand.
CTTCAGGGCCAGCTCTTCACACTGTAATGATTTCTTGATGTCAAGGGCAACACCTCCGCCCCTCCTTCCTCGCCTGTCCCTTCTGAACAGCCTGTAGCCATCAATAGCTACATTCCAGTCGTGGGATTCATCCCACCAAGTTTCCGTAATAGCAATCAGGTCGTAGCTTTCTAGCAGCACGATAGCTTCCAACTCCTCCTGTTTGTTTCCCATGCTGAGTGCGTTTGTACAGAGGCATTTCATCTGAGCTGTCGGCCTCGTCACCTTCATAGCAGAACACCCCTCATTTACTTTGAGGTGCTTCACGGGCTTTTCCTTGTTGGCTCCTACTGCCTCAGGAGCCTCCGGCTCACCGCCGCCAGACTTCAACTTTTCTGCAGTGCCCCTGGCACACTGCTGGGCAACAAATTGAGGGCTCATACTAGCCCCCAGTCCCTCTAATCCTTGCGTTTCATCCCCTAGCCTGTCACTGGCAAGCCCAATACGTTCCCCTTCCCCCTTCACATCTAGTTTAAAGCCCTGTCAATGAGCCCTGCAAGCTCCTTGGAGGCAAAGGATTGCAAAGCTTGTGTATTTTTTTAACTGAAGTAAAAAATAGTTCATAATATCTCATCTTGCTCTGTTGAAACTTAAATGACTATGTTTTGGCTATAATAAAAACCCTTCCTATATTTTTTGTTATGATCACAACTGTCTGAATAAAATTTGTATGTAACCTCTTACTGGTCTTTGAGAGGATAGTCATGCTTAAGGGTATTTTTTAAATCATACACTGGCTAAAACATAAGTGTCAAAGTTCATGGGCTATGAAAACCATAAATATATCCAAAAGTTTTCATATGTCAGCATAAAGAGATAGGTAAAGAGATTCGCAGGTTAAAAATACATCCTTAAATAAAAAATAAGTAGTGAGCTCTTTATGTAAGTGTTAGCAACAAGGAGGCTTTGCGTAACTGGCTGTACTTTGGAGGTTATCTATATGCAAACAGCATCAGTAATATTTCATGTCTTCTTGTACAGCCTGTGAGGGGAAGTTTGCTGGCATGTCTTTCTCTAGATCAGCCACATGCCATGGCACATAAGACATCCTGGTGGTTGCAACACTGTTAGCCATTTTTACAACTGAACAAAAAAAAAAACCTCCAAATGCTTGGTTTTTTTTAATTATGTAATTTTTTTTACCGTTTTATTATTATAGCTATAATAACTGTACTATTAGTCGACATCATAACAACTTAACTCAAGCCCTCTATCAGTATAAGCTACAAAGCTAACTTATAATGACATTTAAGCACTGCCCACTTACTACCCCTATCGTCTATATTTTAATGAAAGACTAGCAAAATGAGGGATATTTTTTATTAAATACCAGAAAGTGTTGAAAGGAACTTGTAGCTACTTTAGAAGGTTCAAAATCAAATATATTCTTTTCTCCTAGCTTAGGTAGTTTATTTCCAGTCAATTAATACTTTAAAGTTAAAACAAAATTGGAAACTGAAAAACAGCATGGTTTTTTTGATAAAAAGTTAGTTATAAGGCAGATATGACAAGCTGAATTCTACCGGTTTTAAAATCTTGAATTATACAAAATATGCACAGTTTTATGATTTAAAAAAGCACTGTCTTTTTGGTGCCAAACGCTTTCTAATAACTCTTATTTTTTGTTGCATATTCATCATTATATTTCGTTAATTTTTATTCAAATAGTACCTTACTGATGTTTTTCATTTTATTTCCATTTTCATCTTAAAGTAATTCAACATAGAAAGAACTAAAGATGACTTCTGAAGATTAGAAGAAACGATTCATTCATAATTTAAAATCCAGCAATCTGAAAAAAAAATGTTAGGTTGTTTTTAGCCTTATGTATAGTCTATCTGTACATATTTGGGGGAAAAATGTACCAGATTTGTTTAAACTTTATATGCAGCTGGTCATCACTTAGCGATAAACCCTAATGTTTCCCTTGGGGGAGGAAAGGGGAGCAAAAATTAAAAACTAAAATGTTGATATGTGAATCAGAACTTGTGCATGTTCATTAATCTGTGGGTAAAGCAGACGGTTTAAGCTACTTGGACTAAGTCAGTCCCTACTAGTGATCTCTCTATGCTTGGAGTTATACTTTGATAGTGGCTCATATTTCAGCCTCTGTAAGGTAAAGCCCAGGCACCCTTCTAGACATATATAGTATAATGTGCTATACTGCTCATTTTTTACTACTTTATTTCATATGGTAGATAAAAATACCCTTGAAATATAAAAAATTCTGTTTAGTGTTAGTTTTTCAAAAAATAAAACAACTTGAATTCCATGAACTGGAAGAACATGCTGCTACATATGACATAGAAAGAATTCAATTTTTTTAGCAGTCAGTCAAATATTCTGTTGACATAAAGGACTCCATATGCTTAGTTGCAAGGCTCTGTAGAGACAACATTGCTTAGAGGAGGATATATGTGAGCAGCGGGATAGCTGTCCTCGACTGTGATTAAAATCAGTTCCCAAGAATGAATTACTCCTTGGGCTTAAGACATCTGAAATGAAACCTTCTGTGTACGCTGCTTGTTTCCCTGCATGATATGTTTTCTGCCTGGTTTCTATAATGGAGAGAAAAACAGTTACATCTGCTGTCATGGACAGCTCGGATCTCTCTGAAAGGTTATGCTTGGATTACATCTTGTAAGGACATCTTTCAAATCAGCCACACCTAATGGAGAAGGTGAAAATGTTCTTTTTACAGCCACTTTGTCAAGCACTTTTTTTTCCTTACCATTGTTATGTGGGAAAATGCAGATGTACAGAAGTATCTGTTAGTAAGTTTTACAAAAAACAGAGATTCCATAGATGATTACTCAGTAAAGAACCGTAAATATCATTAATTTTGAAAGATTTAATACACTCACAGACTGGAGTATAGGGGCGTTAGAATCCTCATGATATTTCATTAATATAAATCTCCTTGGCAGCCCCACCCAACTTTACACTGTCTACCTGTATTCTGTGAATGCAGGGGAAAATATTGCACAAGTAAAGAGGAATGGAAGGGACCCTAGTTTTATACAGTGCCTTTCATATGTGTGTCTTTAGCTAATGACATCTAAATGTACACCTGAGAGCATCACCTGACATCCTGTGCCAGTCTCCTAAGGAATCCGCCTGCAAGCATTTTTCATTGTGTCATTTATATGCAATTTTATTAAATAAAGGGAATGTAATGGCCTGCTGACCATTTTGCTTTTGTGTGTGTCAAAAAAGATGTATTATAGTAATTAAATTGTACTTGTTGGGCCCAGTTCCTACCTATATTTCTGAGCTGATCTAAAAGTATGTGAACGGCAAGAAAGAACCAAATGATAAATAATGAGTTAGTGGTTTTATTTTAATTAACATAATTACAGATTGGCTGTACCTCCACTATGTCTCAGGTCTTTAAATGAGTCTCAGTTATAAATGGTAATCAGCAGGAATCTCTCCATCAATTTCAGGTTAAACCATCTTTCTCTACCTTCATGTGGCAAAGTGCCTTAATATTGACTATCTTTTCTCAGGAAATGGCTAAAATGTCTACGTGAATTATTCTTTTCTGAAACTCAAGTTTCTATCCCCCTTACCCATAAAAAAAAAAAAAAAAAAAAAAAAAGGACAATTAAGAACCAAAACAACTACAGAGCCCGCCTGACTTGTTGGCCAAACTGCCTTCTCCCTACCCTATCCATTTTCCGACTTTGTTCCCCTGGAGCACACTAAGATGTGATACCTTAACCCCAGTCCCTGTGGCATCCTGTGATAAAATTCTTTGAGTGCTCCATATCACACTTCATTTCTCACTCCTGCACATGCTGCCACAGCCTCCTGAACCTCCTGCATCCTCTTGAGCACTCATGAGCTGGAGATGGGCGAGAGGAGCTGGAGCATCCAGGTACACACAGATGCCATGGGCAGCATGACGTGGTCGCTGGGATAATCCAGCTCCTACACCTCAGAAACCATGGCCCAGGAGCACAGCAAACAGCAGTTGTGTCTCACTGGCCTACCAGCCGACTGCCCTGGCTCACAGATGCTGGATACCTGCTCTGAGATCCTGCCAGCGTGATCACGCCAACATTCAGGTATGGGATGTCCCAGGCCAGGCTGACTGGTAGGAACAAAGAAAAGGTTTGCTCTTCAGATTACAATCTCAAGGCTACCAGCAAGCTTGCTTTCTCATGTCAGCCCCGATATATGTATCATAAATGCATATGCCACAGAGGTTATTAAATAGGGCATATGCATGGGGGTGCAAAGGGCACTGGAGGTGGAAACAAGATGTTGATAATGCAGTACTGACCAGTTTGGGGCACTCAAAGGTGCATGTGGTTCACACTGCAGGAGAGCATACCTGGAGGTTCTCTGTTTCTCCTGAGATTTCTCCCTGACAAAAGAACTCCAAGCTACCCCAAAGGCACTGCAAGGACTGGACAACAGAGCTGCAGTGAGGGTACCACCTGGGTGGTATAGCAGGATGTAGATACAGTCATTACATCTCATCTCTTTCACATCAATCTCAAGGCAAAACTCCTAAACTCAGAATTTTACAATTATCCTCATGATACGTGCACAATTGTGAACATACTGCATGTATGCGTCCCAAGAGCTTTTTTTGTACGAGGGCCCAAACACATACATATGCTGAGAATACTGCATGCATAATGTGGATGCATGTAAAATTATTCATACTTCTTCTCCAGTGGACACATCTGAAAGCAAATAATCCCTTTTATCACCATCTTCTAGAAAACATTCTCATGCATTAAAACACTTAGGACATATGTTAATTTCAATTTTACTTGTCTCACATCAACAACTGTTGCAACCAAGATTAGCACTTTAACACAGAAGTACATAAACCCAGTGTGTGAATCCATCATTTACATTAGTGAGCAGAAATGCTCACTGTAGATCCATGGATCCACACAGGTTACTTCTTGTTGTGGTTTAACCCCAGCCAGCAACTAAGCTCCACGCAGCTGCTCACCCACTCCCCACCTGGCGGGATGGGGGAGGGAATCAGAAGAGTGAAAATGAGAAAACTCATGCATTGAGATAAAGACAGTTTAACAGGTAAAGCAAAAGCCATCCACACAAGCAAGGCAAAGCAAAGAATTCATTCCCTGCTTCCCATGGGCAGGCAGGTGCTCAGCCATCCCCAGGAAAGCAGGGCTCCATCACAGAATCATAGAATGTTTTGGGTTGGAAGGGACCCCTAGAGGTCATCTAGTCCAACACACCTGCAGTGAGCAGGGACACCACTAACTACATCAGGTTGCTCAGAGCCCCATCCAACCTGGCCTTGGATGTTTCCAGGGATGGGGCCTCCACTACTTCTCTGGGCAACCTGTTCCAGTGTTTCACCACCCTCATTGTAAAGAATTTCTTCCTTATATCCAGTCTAAACCTACCCTGCTTCAGTTTAAAACCATTACCCCTTGTCCTGTCATCATGTGTAACGGTGACTTGGGCAGACAAATGCCATCACCCCGAATGTCCCCTCCTTCCTTCTGCTTCCCCCAGCTTTATATAATGAGCATGATGTCATATGGTTGGGATACCCCTTTGGTCATTCGGGGCAGCTGTCCTGGCTGTGCGCGCTCCGCAGCCTCCTCGCTGGTGGGGTGTGGTGAGGAGCAGAAAAGGCCTTGACTCTGTGTCAGTGCTACCCAGAAGTGATGAAAACATCCCTGTGTTATCAACCCTGTTTCCAGCACAAATCCAAAACATAGCCCCATACTAGCTGCTGTGAGGAAAATTAACTCTATCCCAGCCAAAACCAGCACACTTGCACTGCTCGATCTTGTGACGGGAGTTTTTATCTTTATAGCCATTTCCCTTTGGAACAACTTCTACAGCAGCTTCTAATTTGGATTATCTTTAAAAACCACTGTTTCCATCATACATTTTCATGTCTCCTAAACATTTATATCCATTAGATATTAGGTTAGACCTAAGGAACAGAGACATAAAGGAAAATGGATGAGATAACCCTTTACACATTTTGAATGTTATTCTTTCATTCACTCCACCCTTCCCTCAACTTCAGATAATGAAAAGCTAGTTAACTCACTTTATTTTCTGTTCCTGTGTGAGAGATAAATGTATCTACTGGAGCTGCTGTGCAGTACTCAGAAAATGGGAGACATTTTAATTCACTTTATTATCTGATCTTCTCAGAGTGATAAATAGTTAGTAGGCTTTTCAGAGTTATCCTGGGATTCACAGGATCACAGAACCACAGAAGGGTTGAAGTTGTGTTTTTCATTCCTGTTGACCCCATTCACAGGCCTGTCACCTCTCTGTCATGGTACCTACACTAGAACTGGGTCTCCTGTTTTCGGATGTTGCCTGCCTTCATTTCCTCTGCAGTATAAATACTGCATATGAATTACGTATATAAAAACATACATATATAACATGTATTCTTTAACAACCACATATCCTCACGGATATATAAATAATTCTCTAGAGAACAGTACTGTAAAACTCCATGAAACAGTATCACCCATAGTTTAGAGCCATGTGAAGACTGTCATCAGGAAAGTATGCATTTTGCTTTACATTAAAGTAGCTGTAAGAGAGAAAACGTAAATTGGGAGCTGTATTTATGCCTTCTCCCTTCGAAAATAATGAGCAAATGATCAACAAACTTGAAAATTACATACGCAGAGGAAATATTTTCTACATTTTGCTTATAAACTTTTGAAACTTACTACTGCAACATATTAATTGATTCAAAGATCTTAGGAGGATTCTGCAAGTATTAGCCATGTATATCAATAATGAGTATATCCAGAAGACAAAAAGAAGGCAGCAATAAATAGTCAATCATAAAACCCAACAATTTTCAACCCAGGCCACCTAACATTTTAAACATCAACTGTTTTTCCCAACAGGTCTCAGAATTATTTTAAACACAGAGTTAACAATGCTTTTATGTATGATAATAGACTTTTAAAAATTGTTTCCAGACTACAGTATTATAGTAATAAACTAGTTTATTAAGTGAGTATGCTCTCTTCAGGCAGTTCACCTCATCTGCATTTTAATTTTCTATTTAGTTGTTCTAAGACTACCACACTATTAACACAGTAAATATATTTGCCAGAATTCTACATTAGAAGATAATGTCAGAATATTTAATTGAATAAATAAAAGCAATAAAATATTGAAGGTAGAATAGTAAAACTAGAAGTTACTGATGCTGCTTTGGTTAAATTAAGAAAACACAGTCTCTGAAGAAGATCAGTCATTGTAATACCTAGCTCTTGCATAGTCCTTTCAACCAGCAGGTCACAAAGCACTACACAAAGGAAGTCAGCATCATTACCTTTGCTTTTCAGATGAACAAAGTGGCTCAGAAAGAGAAAAGCGACTTCCTAAAGTTACCCCTCACATTGACCTGGGTACACAAAGGAATATCTTGAGTCTGATTCCAGTATTAAACTAAAGATGCTACGCTGCTTTACCAAAGGTATGTATGAGCAAAACCAGACAGAAGCAGCTATAATTGCTGGTATGCTTTCAGATTCAGCTTGTCATACTACGGGTTTTTACTCATTTCACTGTCCACAGTAAAAACAATAATCTAAGGTGGTTTTGTTGGTGTTTTTTTTTTTACTGAAGAGATCATGAAGATACTGCCTGCTCAATGGAAACCTTGTTTCACACAAAACTATGTAGAGGGACACATAAATGACAGTCAGACTGAAAAGTAGGTTAATTTTAGATTGTGCTGTGAAACATAAGGTAGTACGACCAAGGAGATCAGCAAGGCTGGAAATTACAGTAAGAAAAAACTGGCATGTGTTGGCCTCAGAAAAGCTAACAAATATTCTCAGAGCTACATGGGAACTATCAAGAATCCTGTAGCATTATGTAAAGTTCATGATTGTAGGGAATTTCTTCTTATTATAATTACTTTTATTAAAGAAAATTAACAATCTGCATACAAGATATTGAATTAAATTCAAGTGACTGCATGGAACAAGGGCTTGCATCACGCCTAGGCTTTCATTTGGGGAAGCTTAGTCCTTATTTACTATATGGATTTGTTACAGTTGAGGTTGTGGTCAAGTCTCCATTCAAGTTCTCCTTATCAGCTCTATCATATTTATTTATGCATACAAATAAATTAATAAAACACATTATTTATACAATACACAGCAGTTAACTTTTTTTTAATTTCTGTATTTTGGGGAAATATTCTGGCAAATATTGTCTAGGAGTATATCTTAACAGCTTTGGAAATGACAACTTGACGTCAACAGCTTTGGAAATGACAACACAGATAAGATTCTTTGGTCTTATGACACCAAAATGGAATGACATTACATAGAAATGTTCCAGAAGCTGGTAGACACCCTTTAAAAAAAAAAAAAAAAAAAAAAGAGAAAGAACAAGAAAAAAAATTCAGAGAAGCCTACTAAAACCTGCAGAAGAAAAAGCCGTGACTTTCTGGAAGGAAGGATGAAATGATGTCATTTTATGCCAGACTTTCCACAACTCCATATCAGTGAAACTGCTGGAAGGCAGAAGCAGCAGCTAACGTGCAACTCTCATTTCAGCCAACACACAGTATAAAAAATATGACTGAGCCCTTTAGACAAGGGAAATCATCTCTAGGAACCTTTAGGCAGAGGAACCATTATGCCTGAATTCTTCTGACACATGCATTAAATGGCACTGCTCATTGAGAACAGCTGCTGAAATCAGATGGGGAAGCCAGGGCTTGCCTCACATATTTTGTAGTACAGGCTGGATACCGTTCCCACCAGCTTTTCAAAAGTCTTTCTGCACCATAACTGCAAGGCTAAGGCTCTTTGAATGAGAGCCATTAGTAACGCATCTCCTAAGAACAGCTCTCCACCACATTTTGGGGAGGGTCTGTAAATGACAGAGTCAAACGTATAAATTCTCTACTTGCCCAAGATGCAGATCTCTCCTCTTGCCATGGTCCACACTTCTACCTTCTTAACCACAAACTACCTGCTGCTTCCAGAAAATTCAGCATCACAGCAGCACTAGCTGACAGGGGAGATGACTTCCATGTGGTCACTCCACTCACAGATCTGTAACAACACATGGCCTGTGTTTTTCAGTCATCCAAACAAGTTTTACCTCAAAGGAGATCAATAGGACACTTCTCAGTCATCACAGCAACAAACACCAACTTGTTAAAAACCAGGGGTCCAGAGTGATGTTCCCTGGTCATATATGAAACAACTGTAGCAGTTGTTGCTTTCTTGCCATTAGTAGAGAAATTGTAAGAGTATAAAGAACATGCCTTGAAGAAACTACCTTTTCCAGTGACTTAACAACTCAATCATGCAACATAATATAGGTATGATATGGCAAATTCATGTACTATAGCAAGAGGCACATAATCTGTCTCAATTATCATTGCGTGGATACAAAATGAAAATGAAAACAAATGTAATAGAGAAAGAGTAGATACGTAAAATCAGAGGTAAAGATTATTACAGGGAAATGATAATAAAGAAATTGTCTGTAATGGCAGAAATCTTACCCCACTTACTACCGAATATGAGCTTACTAGCTCATATTCTTCTCCCATTCTGTTACTGATACTTATATACAATTTTATATGTTATGATAAACAACACAGTAACTAAAACAGCTATACAGGCTACATAGGCTTCTTCTGTAAGGCACTGCAAACTTCAGCTTTAACAGTTCAGAACTCCCACTGAGGATCAAACAGCATGAAAAATTTCCATACAATCCTTGTCACTTTGGTGTGACACGTTTGCATAAATCCACACAAAAGCCACACAAGAAAAGCCACAGAAAAATTATCACACCAAGTATAATTCTAGCCTTGATTTTTGTGAGGACTTTAAATCACTTTTGACTCTTCCAGAAAGACCTGAAGAATGGCATGGAAGCCAAAGCTGTCTTTTCTGATCCATCTAAGCATAGCCATTTCAGAAGAATGTTGGGGGTTTTTTGAAGGAGAGGTCGAAGCTGTCACTGGTACACACACTGTTGTTTTCCCTTCAAGGCTGCTCTTGCTATTAATGTATCTGAAGTTACCTAAGTGATTATATAACCAAAAAGATTGTACCAAGGCTTTGGAGGTCTGCCGCAAGGGAGCAAAAATGTATTTTCCACAGATACATCAGGGCTAGACATCTGAAACGGTAGATTGCGCAGAGAAGGTACAAGGTTAGACTGCAAGCATTTTTCCTTCCCCCCCCGTCTTTTTTTTTTTTTCTTTTAGTTTAAAGTGAAACAGGTCTGTTTGAAATGGTTGGAAAATCCAAAACCAGATGCTAAATTTCCCTGACGAGAGCAGCTGGCAGATTTGAGCTACTGGCAGTCCTCATCACTTCTAGAAAGATAAGTCCATAAATTCAAGGGGAAAGCTCTGCCTGTGATGTGGCAGTCTAAATTTGTCCTGAATTATTCTTTGTTCTTACAGAAAAAAGAAAAAAAAAAAAAAAAAAAAAAAGAGGTTCTGCCATCTTGCCCTACCCTGCATAAATTCCAGATAGATTTCTAAATTAGTATATTATTAGTATGTTCTTTTGATAAAGAGGAATATTAAATATATGTATGTTCCATGAAACTGTGAGCAGTAGCACAACTTAATGTTTTTATGGCATCACCTTCCTAATAAAGAAAGCATGACTCTGTCTTTCTTCCTTCCCATTAGTAGCATTATCCATACCTTTCTGTACAGGAATAATGGCCACTACAATCACCAAAGGCTATGCTTATTAAAGAGCATGCTGAAATGACCATCCAAAAACTCGCAAGCAGCTGACTCCCAAGTGAGTGTGAAGAAGAGCATGGAGTGCCGAGGGAGGAGATTCACTTGTCCTCATTTTGATCTCTCAATATTTGCACCAGGTCTGAGCTGGTCACTTCAGGCTCTCTTGAGACTCACTGGAAAGGCCTTTAAAAATACCTGCCTTCAGAGGAGCAAGGACATTGTCTGGAAGCACCTGCCCCTGGCCTGGAAAGGGAGCCTGGAGTAACCAGCTCAGCTTTCAACATCTCATCTTAGACACCTCAGAAACAATGATCCTCCCCGGAATCCGTCCAACCTCTCTCAGACTCTTCCTCCTCCCCCTGCCTCCACTGAACCTGCAGTTGTGCTCCAGGTTTCCAACACAGAGAAGAGTTATGTCGTGCTCCCACTACCTAGAGGGCTTTTCAGATATTTGGGTCTGCAATACCTGTAAATCTCTGTAAATACTGACCCAGGACTCCGGAGCAGGCTGCAAAGGCGGTGGAGAAAGGTCAAATGTGACCTGCAACCCTCATTTGCAGCTTCACAAAGGGTGATGAGGTTCCTCTGCTTATCAAAAGCAAGGCCCAGTGAACCTCTTCCACAACCATACTTTAACACCTCTCTTGCAATTGAAGATATGCAAGGTATTCCACTTTTACCAGCTCTTTCCACATAGAACTTGTTCGGACAGTATGGTAATGGGAAATACTATGAAACTATAGACAGGGGAAGGAAGAGTGATGTTTTAATGGATAGTAGTGATAGTTCTATTACCCTCATCGACAGAACATATATATGATAATGTAAGAAAGGACTCATTTTTTCTATTCTCTTCAAGCAAGAGTTTTATCCTTTAGTTATAAACCAATCACCCAATATTCTGAATGCCATATAAAATAATAAAGAAACACTCCCTGTTAGATAATCTGTTCAGAGTAGTAAAAGAAGATTACAAAATAAACACTAAAAAAAAAAAAAAAAAAAAAAAAGAGAGAATGAAGCCACTAAAGAAATTTTATCATAACTAAAGGACATACGGCAGAGCAATGATAATTTATACCAGAAGAAGCAGATGACATTGTATAATTCTTTCATTTGCTCTATGATTAGTATCCCCTCCTATATAGCAAATGGCTTCTGTTAATTCTCTTTGTCATGCAAAAGCTTATCTAATTTGCTTCTGTTCCGTCAAGAAGAAATACTTTTCAGCAGCCAAGAACCTGAAGTAAGAATTTTATAGTGGGAGAATATTTAATAGCTTCTGTGTATGAAACTGTAGACCAGAATTCAGTGTCCGGCCTTTAAATAAATTATAACAGAGTAGTGTGAGTAATACTTCCAGAGGTGCCAAATAAATGTAAGGCCATATTGTTTTTTCTCAAACAGGAAATAGCTTATTGAAATCTTGAAGTAATTTTTTGTAATATCTTATTAAACTGTGTAATATCCAAATTAGAAAAAGAGTAAGTTTTAGATAATCATATAATATTGCAAAGACAGATCTTTGCAGCATAGAATTAACCTTCACAATATCAAAACATGAGCAAAAGAATCAGAATAAACAAATCTGTGAATATTAACCTGACTAAATCTATACTGACAAAATATTTGCAAAGAAGATGATCAATTAAGTAATTTGGAACTCTGGAATAATCTTTTTTTTTTTCTTTTGTCATTTTTAAGTACATCTGGAGAAGTGGTTAGCTTCACTATTATTTTTGAAACAGGCTTAAGAGTCATTCATGCCCAAGAGAGAAGGCTGAAAAAACATGTTTTCTTTCTTTGATCCTTTCAAGCCACACAGGTTTATAGCTTAATGAGGAACAAAAAGGTCCTTCCTTGCACATCTACCCTATGAACATTTGTCACTGAGAACTGACAAGCAGCTTGTCCAGAAACAGTCCATCTGACGTTACTCGGTTTGCCCCATCTCTCTTGGAACTGCTGACTGTTTTACGAAGGTCTCTTTGATTAGCTGCCCTTCCCACAACTAACCTTCCTTATTACTAGGCATCTGATTTATTTTACTTCCTCAGCCTGTGGCAAGGTTGCTGAGGTAGCTGCACCACTGCTCATCCCCAGCAGAAACTCAAGCCCAAAGACAGCTCTTGCTGGTTCTGGGCCACATTCACTCTGCCTGCACGGCAAGAAGCCACTGTCATACGCCAAGGAGCAGCAAGCCTCAGGGACAGCAGGGCAGGCACGCAGGTTGTCTAAACTGATGCCTGCTAATAGATCGAACGTGCAGAAGGCAGGAGATTTGACTGCAGGAAAGGTACGCAGCAGAAAGGGACATCAGCCTTTCTTCAGATGAAGGTCATGCAGGGGACTGCCAACCCCAAAAGCTAAGCAACACTGGTTTTGGAATTAGGATAAAATAGGATCATTTATGTGCTCAGTCTCTTCCAGCTTTTCTAGGTATCACAGTAAGCTACAAGCTGTCTTCTAGAAAGCCCTGAGGTACGTCTCCCATGGTATAATGAAGTCAATAGGTCTAAATTCAAAGGGCTTCTTATTAACCTGCAGAAGACCATGTAAGCAGATAGCATCCCTTCAAAATGACAGTATAAGTCTACTCTGCTACATTAACTCACATCTTGAAAACATAGTTTGATTTCATGGTACATATGAATGGAGAAGAAAGGGGGGGGGGGGGGTTATGTATTTTTAGGCTGATTCTCTAATGAAGGGGGAGGGTTACACAATGGCACTATTTATCTACCTGTTAGCTTTCTCCTAATATTTTTCACTCCCTTGGCCAATTTCAATAAATGTGACTGAGGCAGAAGCCTCAGGGATGAGAAACAGCTGACTGAGAGAAGGCAGAAAACTGAAGGGGGAAGGGGTGAGCTCTGCAATTCTCCCTCTTGCTGCAGGCAGGGCGGGCAGCGAGCACTGCCCAGCAAGACCACCCCTCTCCCCATAGCGCAGACTGGGGCACAGGACCTGCGGCCCATGTTTTGGCTGGATGGGGAAAGCAATTTGGTGGGAAGGAGGAGAAATAATAACAGAAATGGCAGGAGGTATGGCAAGGGGACACGTAGATATGCCGAGAAGGGTTAAAGGAGGACACAACAGGGGGTTGGGATTACTGGGGGAGAGGCACTGGGCAGGACACAAATCCAAAGAAAATAATTAATTCTGCTGCTCTTGAAATGACTGGGCTTTTAGGGAGCTGAGGAGGGAAAGTGATTTCACTCTCAGGCTGACTACCCAATAGATAGGATGTTTGTCTATTAAGGAATTAACAGATGAGTATTAAGAGCACAGGAAGTTTACCGCAGAATTGAAAAGAAATTGGGAGAAGTCTCACTGGATAAACTCTTCCTTCTTTGCAGAACACACTCTCTATTCCACCGATGTCCTCTGCCAAAACAAACCAATTGCAGCTCTTGCTCAAGCACAAAAAAATATAATGAATCTTTTCTTTTCCTAATTGCTGCCTTCTCTGATGAAGAGAACTATCACCTCTAGATAAAGGATAGGGATTTTCTGAAATATGTCCTTGAGGTAATAAATGTCATCATCTCTGAAAAGCAATCTCACCTCAAGATAACTAGATCTTTTTCCCATTTATCAAATATCAGAAAGATAACTATCCTTACTTGCTATTTAAATTCCTCCGCAGAAATTGCATTCTCGCCTTCACAAATAACGATAGTTGCAATTATTTTCTCAAACAGTAAGCACTGTTCCGGTTTGAAAAAAAAAGCAGCAGGGGTTTAGTGGAACAGCGTAATCTGCAGACTGGGGGAAACAAGCCATTTGTGTCCTTATTTTACACTCTAGAACAACTTGGGTATAATTTTCTTTTTTTTTTTTTTTTTTTTTTTTTTTCTTTTGTTTTGCTTTTTCTGGGGGGAAGGATTTTCCCATTAACTGAACATTGTTTCCTAGCAAATCTTGAATATGGTTCTCGGGTCTGCCAAAGCTCAGATCAAAATAAAACAGGCTCATTTATAGCTCTGCTCTGCATTTTCATGTCGTAGGTGTTTCAGATGAGTTCAGCTAAGTATCACATATACATCCTTGTGAAGAAAAGTGGCGATTTGATTCCACTCCAAAACTCCACACACAAAGATCAAAGTGACTGGAATTGTACAAGCACTATGGTGGTCTGAGCACAGTGAATCCAATATCACAACAGTTTTCTCCGACAAGAAACAAAGCAAGAGAATTCTTATTCTACAGTCAGTTATTTTAGAGAAAAAAAGTGATAAATCATCTCTAATTCAAGTGATATAAATCACTAAAACCAATCTACCTTCATTGTCTGAAGACTCAGTAACAGATTTGCTTCAGAATATGCTGTCTCAGAAAAATATAAGTAGAAAGGATGTGTTTCTGCTTTTACAAATATATTTAAAACCATTTTTCTTGAATGCTATGAAAGAGCTCTTTTTGTTAAGATCACAGTTTGATATTACTTCATATTTAAAACCTTCTACAAAACAAACAATGGCCACAGTTTGCCATCCTTTTTTTTTCTCTTCTTGTTTATTCAATTTTAATAGCATTGAAGTTATCATTCTTAATCTATCCTTTTAAAAATAAGGTAGCAATTGATGGAGGTACCATATGAATTGACAAAAACCCCTCTTTTGTATTCTCCATTCCTTTCCCTTCTCCCCCCTTTGTTTTAATTGTCTCAAAGTCTGAAAGGAATACAAGTTCTCCCCCCGGAGCCACTATTTGCTCATGCAAGCCTGTTTCAGAGCCGTGGCTTGCAAAGGCTTTGGCTACTCCAAGGCAATGCAGCCTCTCACAGCAGGGCAAGACCTTCCCAGAGCTAGAAAAGTAAGCAGCCTTTCTGAAGACATGCCTACTCTTCATGTCCCCTGTTTTAAAGTGATGCTGTCATATTTTCTACTTAGCTGTATAACTGCATTAAAAAAAAAAAAAATAAAAAAAAAAATCAAGGTAATGCTGTGTACCCATAGGATGTTTCCGTACAGATGCCAACAGCTAGCCCAGTTGCATTACAGAGACTATGGGATTATATGGTAACAACATAGATGTGACAAGGTATTCCAGGAAGGATGCTTCTTCCCTCATACACAGAGGGGATTGTAACTGAGGAGGTCTGATGGTAGGTCCAGATTCTATCTGTATTCTCTAGCAGGTCTAAGCTGTGGCTGGTATTTAATTTCATATGGGTATCCAGCTAAAAAGTAAGACTATGCAGTGATTTAACTAATCAGTTAGGTTCTACAGACAGACCATAATACAAATATAATGTATCATAATATAATAGCCAATATATGGGTGATCACATATCTCATCAGCCACATCTGTCTGATTCTTAAGGTGTGCTAAAACTGTGGTTTTCTTCAGGCTTCTAGGACAGTATCTTTTTCTTGCTGTTTTGCGTGCATTACCATTATCTCAAACAGCATACTGGTTTCATCTCTGAAGTTTCAGTCAGCTCCTGTGGCGGCATCAGCAGCATACAAGTGCTTTTAATAAGCTTTCAGAAAATGTAATGAGAAGGATGATTTCTCTTCAATTCTGCTTGGCTCAGTGCTAGAGCACAACAATAGGATGTTGTCAGAATAAAAGTTTGAAACATGCCGTCTCATTTGCTTCCTTTCATTAGTGTTTGGGGGAGGAGGGGACTGTTGTGACAGCTGGTCAGTAGTGATTCAATTATATGCTCCATTCTCTGGACTTCAGTTCAAGATGTCCTTTGGCAAGATGAGCAACTGCTTGATGGTAGATTTAATAGCTAGGATTTGACAGAGTATGCAAAAGGACACAACTGGTTTTGATAGGTTTTTCAGGCAGCATGCCTTTGAGGGTGCACTATGAGCTATGGAACATCCATTCCACCAGAGCTTCCCATTAAGTCTAATTCTCCTCTCCCTTACATAGTGAAAGTTGTCTGAAATCACTCCCTGCTCCCCCAGCGTGTGGAATGATATAAGTAAAAATGAGAGGAAAACCAGGCTCGCAAGTGCTAAGGACTCAGAAACTAGACCTGACCTGATGTAATGTTACTTCAGTAATGGTCGCGTCTCAAGCAAGAGGGAGAACCTGTAAAATACAAGTTCCCTGAGGATGCTCAGGTCAGGCCTGCAATTGTACAGAAAAGGATCCAAGGGCCCTCCAAGAATTCCAAAACACCACTACCTGTGGTGCCTTTGGACGTCTAGGGCAGGTGAACTCTCCCATTTCTGCATCTGAGCATTTTGGACTGTGCAGGGAAACAATTTATTCAGCCTTTGAGTTCAAAGAAGCTTGGCTGAGAGCTCTCCTGCCCACCTCAAACTCAAAGAAAACTGAAGTCAATCTTCTGAAAAACAAAGGCAGTGGAACAAATGATGAGTTAAACTGATATCCGTGAGTGACAGAGATAGCTCTAATATTTTGTGGTCTATGCCTATCACTAGTCTTTCACTGATCACCTTGGAACAGTCGTCTTGAGTTGACAGAAGGATGGCTGCCAAGGGAATCTCCTTTGAGGATGAACGTTTCTCACTTCTGATGCAGCACAGTCCAACTTGCATAGGTGGGAGATTCAAGCCTTATCTATTCTGCCAGATTTTCCCGAGGACCTTAAGATGATTGAATAAATGATACGGAGCAGAGGCATTTACTATCTTTTTAGGTACTTTTTGCAAGCACCCTAAAAATCTATTTTGCGAGGAATATGAACCTTATACAGATTTTCACGGAAATATGCTGTGAACATTAGTGGGGCAAAATTATTCCATTAAAAATCATAAAGCAAGAGACATCATTGCAGGTCATCAGAATGTGTGAAAAAATACAAAATTATTCTATTTTGCGCTTCCTTTCAGGATAGAAGCAACTGAGTGCTGCTATTATAGTTGGCAGTGTCGCATGAAAGTAAAAGTTTCTTTTAATTCTTAGTTTTCTAAAAAAGAGGAATCATTTAGTAGCTATAGTGTAACTATACCATTTTACTAACTTTACTGTAGTATAGTTAGTATAGCAACTATGCTATAGGAAAAAGCACATTCATACCTGTTGTGTGTAACAATAACTACCTACATCTTTTTTGCACAATATTAGTGAATGCAAACCATTTCATAAAATCTTCTTTTAATATAGCATGTAGGACAAAAAGTATACAGGAAGTAAGCTACAAAAGAATTTTGTTACCATGAGCTCATAATTTTACAAAATATTCCTATAGTTACTGGGCATACGTTTTTTTTACCTAATCTACACCCAAAGGTCATTTCCACTTTTCAGTGAGATTTCTTGGGGAGGCTGACTTCTGGAGGGAAAATTATGGTGTATTTTCATATCACACTCACTGTGTTTCAAAACATCACAAATACCTAAATTTGAAAAATGGTGAACAAATAAATAGAAACAATTGAGTAAGGACAGCAAATTGTGATATCTGCCATGCCTCATCACAGTATTTTGCCAACTGCAATTTAAATATATTTGATTATGATTGCGCCTTATGGCAGGAGCCGCTTAGAAGTTTTTTTAGCAGGAGATGAGCTAGAAAATGCCAGTTTTTCAGAACAAAATATTTTTAATCTATTGGGGTTTAATATGTGTCCCAAATTATTTCTAAGAGTAAGGGTGGAAAAGGACATGATAGGGAAATCTAACTCCACTGTTGTGAAAATGCTAGTTTTCTTCTTAAACAGAAGCTCAGAGTCTTTATTCTTATTAAACTTCTGCCTATTCAGAATATTCAGTTTTATTGCTCTTACTTGCTTACAAAAAGATTGTATTTTTAGCATGTGTACCTCAGTGTTATGTTAACACTATCTTTCTTATATTTGGTTTTATATAACTTTGATTTTTCTTTACATGACATTCTTCCTCTGGAATGGTTAAGAGTCTTATCAAAATGACTGTTTAATCATAGCTGTTTAGTTCATTATTTTCATATCATTCTGATGACTCCTCAGGGAAGCCGACACCTGTCAGATGTTCACTTTTCTAAAATGTGCTGGAGTAATATTGCAGACATTAATTTTTAAAGCGGGACAACAGTGTTTAATCTCAGTATTTTCTGCTTTATAAGCACATCGACTTCATCATATCTAGTTTTGAGCTACTGTGATACTACAGAAAGAGTTCTGAAATGGTCAAGTATAAAGTAGAAATCCTCCGGTATAATAATGATCCTTCCAATAACGTAGAGCACATAGCTTCCTTAGGGAAATAGTCCTTTTAAAAAGTCTGTTTGATTTACTTCAGCTCTGATTCAGATTTTGACTCAAAGACTGAAGGAACATTTTCCAATGTACAAAACTTTGGGACCAAACAAACTGTCCTCAAACCACTCCAAGTAATACGCTTCTGCTGTTAAATTTTGTGCTTAGGTTCTGGCAAAATGAAGTGAGGTGGCTGGTGCTCACAGAAATGAAGCCATCAACAGAGCCCTTAAGTGTGCTGCTGAGGCACCTGGGAGCAGTTCTGCTTACAAGCATACTGCCTCAAGCAGTAAAAACAACTGCAGAAGCTTCCTCAGAGAAGGTTGTGTTGAATGTCCTCGGAAAAAAAAGTTTACATTCTAAATGCTAGATCTGCTCTCAGGAAATAAGTTGTAATCAAAGTATTGGCGCTGACTAATCTGGCCTTTTGCATCAGAAGCAGGGAGGGAGTAACTGGTTTGCTTCTTCACTGTTTCTGTACTTATGGCTAGCAATACCATATAAACAGAACCAAATGCCGTAATATTTAATACCAAAGCCATAGTATGAAAAGGGCATGACCCCAAACTAATGTGCCGCATCATTTGCACTTTATATAATGAAAAACTGACATGCATCCACTTATCTGCCAATTCACACCACTCCTCACCAAGCCTCACAGGCTCCTGCTTCTCCCAGCACGGACTCGCTTCTGAGGCAACCTGCTGGCAGGGAGATGGACGGGTGCCACTGCTTATCTATCTGTACCCAGGTTTGGATTTTCTGAGAGGCAGGGTGTTCTGAATTTCTAGAACATGAGAGAAATGTCACGACATGGGAACACAAGAGGTGGGGAAGAAGATCAAGTGGTGCAGTTTTCCCCTCGATACATTATTAGATCTCAAGAAGAAGTTGGGAACATTTTCCTGTGCCTTAGAGCAGAGGATGAATCTGATCTGTTTACCCTCAAAGTGCTACAGATCTGTCAAGCCTCACATACGTCTCATTCTGATACATTTAGACTCTACATCATGCTCTCCAAATATCTTCAGCACATGCATTGACCGCATTGTTTCTTGGCCTCTGGGCCCCCGGCGTTCATGTGATAAATCAACAGATACAGATACTTCATATTTGCTAGCTCTTTCACAAGTACTGAAGTTGCACAAAGCTGGCCTAAATTTTTTCCCAAAAAATCTGTTTTACTATCTTTGCAAATGAAAGCTGGGATTCTTTTATGAGTGCAAGCATCCAAGAAAACAGGGATTTAAGGCAAAACCTTAACACCATGTCAGTCAAAATATAATCAGAGCCCTCCTTTGTTAAAGGTTCCAGTAAGACAAGGCTAGCACCCCATCAGGAAGGGTTTTATTTACACTATTTTATGCAAAAATAGTTCTATATTTACCATTAGACCTCCTAACCCATTAAACAACCTCAGCCCTCTGTGTTCTAGATCACAACTGACAATATATGAGATATGCAAAACTTTAGGGTAATATCATTCTTTCATAGTCACGCACAACTGATGATAACAGGAGTAAAACAATGAGACTATAGACTAACATTCAAATAAAATTAATCAAAATTCTGGGTTTCATTAAAGAATGTCTAGAATATATTTTATGTGGGGGGGTGTGGGGCGGTGGGAGTTGACAAGCCATGGGAATTTATAAAGAATTATATTCCTTGTTCCGACTCTTACAAGAAGCCTTCAAAGACGTACGGAAAGAGATTCCTTCTATAATGTATGTTTTGCTATACAAACTCATTCACAAGTCCATCCAAGTATATCCTCACAAACCATCATACCAAGAATTAAATCACATAACTAGCTGATTCATTTAATCTTTCAGAAATCAAACTTAATTAATTTCTGTATTAATAAATGGCAACTAACAACTTCATGGTGATCTCAGCAGCTCTCCCCACATTCCTTACCAAGTCTAATGCTTAGAAACTGCATTACCAAGCCTTCCATCCCTTTCACCCACCATACAGGCATAAACATACACACATATGCTCAACAGAATACGGTTTACAAAGATCTTTCACTTAAATAAGAATGAATCCAGGATTCATATAACCATCCAACACAGTAAATTATTCCTATTACAGTCATCGCTTCACTCAAACCTGACAATGAAGCATTTAACCTGTTACAGAGACAGGAAAATATTCTACACCTGTTTGTGTTTAAGTCTTTTTCTTCAAACACAACATTCAAGTACAGAGACATACTCCTTTCCAAAAAACAGCCCATCACACCTTCTGAAGAGGAAAAATAACCTTTGCTGTGAAACATGTTTTCTTTGCAAGCCTTTGCTCTCAAAATTTTATTGCTGTGCATTTCTTCCAAAATCTTCTGAAATAAATATGTAAAATATCCGTGGTAATTGCTTGAACCTCTACACAAGACCAAACTAAGATTAAAAATAGGTGTAGTTGGAAGAATATCAAAAAAACCCTGCAGAAAACATTACCATCTCTAAGTTCAGTCTTTTCCACAGGGTTAAGGCCTCTAGAAATGACATGTAGATCAATTTATTGTGGAAAGCTCTCTCGTCTGCTTTAGCTTGCTGTAGAATTTAAATAAGGCAAACTTTTTTTTTTCCTGGAGAAAAGCAGAAATGCTTATCGTATTCAATATTCAACACTTTCCAACATTTTCCAAGAAGGGATGCACAGGACCTTATTTCAGTTAACTCTGTGCTTCAAAGGCAGAGAAAGGAAGTGCTAGGCAAGCTCACTAATTATAGAATTCAAGACTATGTTTAAAAAGAAGCATCTTGAAAGCTTTTCTGCAACAGCAAGTTGTTTCCCAAAGGAACATGGACAGCAATAAGAAATGCAATATCTTAGAATCAGTAGCTTAGAATTGCATAAAGTAGTATCTACCACAGGGGAAAAAAGTATGTGTTTTGCTAAGTTTTTGTAATAATTCATGCTTAAATACATGTGAAAAGGGAGAGTGAAAAAAGCACATTCAGCTAAACATTTTTATTTTTCAGAGAAGGATGATCACCAGTTGTAGTCATAGGACATGAATGGGATTCCTAGCCAGTGTTGCTTCTTCCTTCACCTTCTCTCTGTCTGTTACTTACCATATTCAATGTCCAAATTAATAACTGAATAAAGTTTTCTTAATGCTGACAGAATGTGATTCTTAAGACAGTAGATGAAATACTGTAATTTCTTGAGGTATCTCCCTAAACAGTATTTGGGACAACAGGTTTAAATAATTTACCATTGTGTCTTACATGGGTACAAAGCTGATCTTTGCACATTACTCTGAGAGACTTGAATGGAAAGGGAGTGTAGTGTTGCCTGGAAGGCTACATCTGATACTGGCTGTTGTCTTAGAAAGCAGGTCCGTCCCAGCCTCTCCATTTTCAAAATGGCATGGTTAGTAAAGATTTACATATTGAGGACATGTGTAGCAGAAATATCTGTATTTACTGAAATGAAGGCGCTTTATACAGAGATATCAACTGTATTTGTGTAGACTGAAAATGTTCCTATATCTACAGCAGCTGTTTAGAACTGCACACTGAGGAATGAGGCAAAATATCCTGCCTTGACTATAACACAATTTGGTAAGTCGGATAAGGATAAAGAATACTGCCCCTTCCAAAAAGCACCAGTTTTAACCCTCCACTCTCTCATTTATTTGATGGGAGCAAGCCCCAAAGTTAGGGCTTTCCCCTACTTCTCTCACTCTAATCCATCCCTTTTCCCAATCATTTCCCTTCCCAAGGCAGGAGTTGTATGCTTGTAGCCCTTCATCTTTGAGATGGCAACATTCAGTTTGCCCGTACTGTTGAAAAGACACAAGCCAAATCCAAAAAGCAGTACAACCTCAACAGATCTAGTTAGGGTGTGCTTGTAAAGCACTGAGAGAACGAGACAGAAACAGCCCCTTCAACAACTGTCCTTAGGACTTGGAGGAACAAGAGCAGCACTCTAATTACATGCTCAGAAGAGCATTCACCCAAGATCCCACATGGAATCAATCCTGCATAGTGCCCTGCCAGGAAGACTCACATTTAACCCGCTAGAAATGCAAGCTGCTCCTGGCTGAAATGGCAACTACACATTTTGTTGCACACGGCTTTCACAATTTCAGATACTTCTGAGTGAGAAAGACTCCAGGTGGGAGACAGGGAGACAGTGTTTTAGGTGAGAAAGCACAAGGAAAATAGTATTTTTAGATATGATGCAGCTTTACATAGAGACTCTGGTTTTCTAGACAGGGCCAAATAACTTCCCACTCTCCAGTGCACACCTGTAACTTCAATCCAAATTTACAGCCAAATACTAGAAATGTTTTCTCTAGTTCATCAAACAGCTAAAATTATAGATTACCTCAGAATACAGGAAATGTAACAGTTATTGCAACATTTTCCAGGGTAAAGATACTAGACTTCTGTCATTTTATTTTTTTGATTTTACACCATTTTATCAGGCAAAGTCTCAGCTGGAGTATTCAGTACTCTCCTATTCAGTAAATTATCCTAGATTAGGTGGGACATTGATTCTATCATGACTGAAGTGAAATCATGATATTTACCAGAAGACAGTCAAACAAAAAAAAAAACCAACAAAAAACCACAAACAAAAAAACCCCTGTAGTTTCTAAAAGAAATTCGTTTCTAGCAATGGCACTGCTAAAAAGTGCCATTGACTTTTAAAGAAGTTTGAACTCTTAAATGACTTACCACTTTTAAAAACAGAACCTGGACTTCGAATTGACTCAAATACATTAGGAAACTGTACACAGGGTTAAGCTAGATATCCAAATTATTTTTTTTTGGTAATTGACATGCTTCTCAGAACCATTTTAAGACATATACCTCTTGGGTTTTGCCTGAATATTTTATGTACAGCATTGCTGTGAGCCCATTAATCATCATTTTTGCTCTATTGCTCCCACCTGGAAAGAATGAGCCTGTAATTGAAAAGGCAAATTTAGCATTTATATTGGTAATAACACAGTTTCATTGCCATTCTCCCCAAAAAGAATTTGAACATTATGGTGAACCATCTCTCATTGATAAGTGAATGGAAGGAAAGTAAAGCTTTCTCATTACCAGGCCCCCGTGAGCCAAGTCATTCATTTGTTGAGCAGAGCCTTCTATTGTGTTGTAACAATTACTTTTACTCCCACACAGATAACTCTTTGAAGCAGTACCTGGGAGACACACGTGATCTACATTAGCAGGGGAGTAATGTAGTGTTGGCTGATAAACTAATCTCATTTGCAATGCACCTGATATTTCATTGTTGTGGGTTTTTTTTTTCTTCTAATGGTGACAGCCATGGACTCTGATTCAAATAATTTAACTCAGCAGAGTAAATTACTTAAATCCAAGATGAAGTTTGAGATTATAAATTTCTTTTAGAAACTTCCATTGAAAACATAATGCTGTGCTTTAGAGGTTTTTAGCTAGCTAGAGATTAGAACAGAGTTTGAATAGAGGCTTGTTATGCTGGCAGGTATGTATGCGTTATTCTAGGATACCTTTTCAGGCAAAAAACTTTCAGTAAGCTTCTGAATCACACTGTGATTAGGAGAAGGAGGGTATGTGTAAGTGCTACAGCAAGACAGTGAAACAGTCTTCATTTTTCATAAATTACAGCTAGCATTTAAAGATAAGACACATGAAATACAAGATAGATGGATCATTCTGAGAAATTATTAATATCATAAAGTCAACAAAATTACGGACTCCTGAAAAGTGGTTTTGCTACTTTTCAGTACTCTATGTGCAGAGTAAATGCGTATGTTCACCTAAACTAGCAAAACAATCAAGTCTGTGCCTTTAGTTATGGGCTTAGGGAAGTATTTTCTGAAGCAGCATGGACTTTAAAACAGATTGGTGGCGAGGATTATGCTTGAGATATTTTTTTTTTTGACCAATCTGTACCTGTCATTGGTAAAACCCTTATTGTTATGTAAAGTAACAGTCCCTATACACAGTTGTACCGGGATACCCAGGTATCTCATGAATTCAGGATCAAGAGTGATACACATTGCAGGCGAATAAAAAAAAAAAAAAAATCAAACAGAACTTTAAAGCGTCTGTGTGTTCATATTCAAACAAAAACTCCATACAGATTCCTGTACAAATCTCTGTTTTGCTGAGCCATTCTCTGGTTTTATTCATTGCACAGGTAAAAGTGGTCCCCCTGACTTCAGACATCGATCAATATGCCAATATGCTTGATGAAAAAGTCTTGTGCCCTGAATATTAAATAAAATTATCCTGATAAAGAAGGGAACAGAAAGATTATACTGCTATGCAACCCAAAAGCCTTTTTTTTTTTTTCCCTTTTCTTTTTCCTGGAGAAAAATGACTAAAAAAGAAAAATCTGTTATGCACACAATGCTCACCTTTGATACCCTTATCAGCTCACAGGAGCAAGAAGTGCACACAGTCTCTCACTAGTCACGGTTATCTGGCCTGAAGAACAGCACTGTATTTCAAGCCGTGGAGGCAGAAGGCCACTCTGATAAGTAACCAGAGAGTTTTGGCCTGTTCCATATCCACTGAATTGCTTCAGACAGCCAAGCTTTTGTATCTACTCGTGGCCACTAAATGGCCTCTCTGCATGCAGCTGGCAGGTATCCCATTCATCTGCATGAGATTTTTCTGGTGGTGTCCAGTTCCTGCCTCACTTTCCTGGGCACTGAAGATACAAAGGACAAATACTGAAATGCTGTTTATATACCAGTATTTGAGCTGTGCCATTTGTTGGGCATCACTACAACTCATGTCCTCCATCAGCTGCCAGTCAGAGTTTTATACATCTGGGTAACGCAGCTGCACACCAGACAGCAGAGATGAGATTTTTAAGAGCTTCCCACGAGTCTGCTTCCTTTCTGAATGCTTTGTGCTGGCCCATCCTGAAAACAGACACTCATATCCGAAGTAGAAGCCAATAAATCCTGTATGTGGCACCTTTTCTTATTTTTGCCTCAGAGGGCACTGCATGAAGCCATGCTTCAGTTGTCCTTGCTGATTTTATGACCCTGCTGGGGAGGGCTCACCACTGCTCACAAGCACCTTTGTGCATTTCACAGTGCTGAGGCTCAGCAACAACCCTGCCAGTAAGGGTATCTACAGCCTGATCCCTCTTTCTTTTGGGACTCTCAGGACCAGCAGCTCTTTTCAGCCTTCTCATTTTCACTATTCCAGGCAAGCCAACCATTTTGACTCTCCCATTTCACATACAATCCTCTAAAAATCCCCATCCTTTTCACACTCTTTCTCCTCTGATCTCCACTACCAGAAAAGGAAAGAAAATTCCCCATCGTGCACAGCAAAGGGTCTGAGCATCACACAGCACCTGTAACTGTGCAGGATGTGACCATGGCAAGTAGGAAAGAAAATATTAATATTTCCATGAAAGAAAATACACGTTCATCCTGATGCTATCTTGTGTCACCCTAGGCTGCGTGCTCCAGACTCCACCTGCCCTAAGTTAGGTACCAATGAATGAGAACAGGCAGCCTGACAGCTGCAGCAGCTCAAAATACAGTCTGAATCTGGTTTCAAACTTGGAAGTACCACTCTGGTTGCCAGACCCCTCTAATACAAAGTTTCAGGTGCTGATGGTTGTTCTCTTTGCCCACTACTGAGTCTGGCTTTTCAAATGACATTACTGAAATTCATGCTCCTGACTACGAAAAGTGAATTACAAGTAGTTATCTGGTGAATGCTACTACATGAGGCACAGTCATCATACTCCATGTGCCACTTCCATCAAACCACACATACAAGACGCTGACACAAGCCTTTATAGTCAGGCTTACTCAGAAAGAATGCTTCTGGTTTTGAAGAAGTTTCTCTGTGCGTTTCTCTCCAGGTTTTCTGGGCTAAACCATGATTTCTTAATCACACTTATGAATAAGCTGTGAATTACCAGGAGACACCAGGTGTGACAGCCCCTCTGCAGGTAGGCACAGATATAATAAATAATTTAAAGAATCATCATCTTCAAGGAAAACTCATACAGAAGCACCTTACCACCCAACAGTTGTCTTTTAAGCACAGAAGCACAATCTTACTGGAGAAGCTTGTATTATGAGAACAGTTACAATATTAAATTGTTATCAGGCAGGTAAAAGGCATCATGTCTACAGATGTGGACAAAGGTACCAACGTCCATGTGATTTTCAAAGTATTCTTCAATAATTTCAAAGGCACACCAGACTGACAACGTGACTGCAAAAGAATATTTTTTCCCCAAGTAGATATTCTTTGGAAAAACTGTCCAATTCCTGTTTCTCATCTGCCTTTAATAGCCTCAGTATACTATTTAAAAGTAAATCTGTGAAGTAAATTTATTTGATATCTTAAAAATGAGATTTAAAAACAATTTGATGAAACAAAGCTCCTCTGTCCATATACAGTTTGCAATGTAATTCTGTCTTCTTACACAGATCACAAAATTATGAACTTGCAAACCAAAAGAGCACCATGAAGAGCAGTATTCATTAATGAATCAATCTCAGGTGGTAGGTAGGTGTGCTAAAAAGCATTTAAAAATCAAGCCAAAGATGTGTTGTGAAGAAATCTTTGTGTTCCCTCCCAAACACAGCACTAATGGGAGAGTGACTGTACACATTTTTTTAAGACACTGCACATTACAAGTGTCCTGCCCAGTGTGGGATCAGATTTTTGTGGTCTTGCATCTTATTTACTCAGTCTCCAATGGAGATACTTCATAGAGAATGGTCACTCGATGTCTATAAAG
This sequence comes from Gorsachius magnificus, assembly GCA_034008185.1. NCBI lineage: Eukaryota > Metazoa > Chordata > Aves > Pelecaniformes > Ardeidae > Gorsachius > Gorsachius magnificus. Next base: position 68,186,877 of record CM067082.1, read on the forward strand.
CAGTACAAGCACTATGCTACTTTCATTTCAAGGGAATGCATTTCACTGCTGCTATAAGGCAAGAAACTGTTTTTCATCCTTGGAGATCCCCCAAAATACCTATTTTTCAGAAACCCTTGCTAACAAAAAAAAAAAAAAAAAATAGGACTACGACAATCCTGAGCTGTCCTGCTAGCCACAGAAGTTCCTTTGCCTGTGTAAAATGCTGAGATGCAAAAGCAACTAAGAGGAGTTAAGCGTCCTTCTAGGCTACTAGGTCAGTTTTGACACTCTAAAAAGATAATCCAGACAGATCCTCAGGGGAATTGCGGAGTAGTCAACAAGTTGATCCTCCTATGAAAGGGAAATAACAGCAACTCTTTCCAATATTGAAAAATCTCCTTCTCGGTAGATCCTCAAAGAGGATAATCCTCAGCTAATCTAAGATCTTAGTATTTAAAGCACAGCAAGAGAAAAGAGCTACACTGAAACAGTCCTCTGGTAGAGCGCATCAATCCAGAACGCCTAAACCTGCAAACATATTATGACTACAAGATGAATGGCTAAATATTGGTACTAAAGGCTACCTGTAAATAATTGTTGTAATTTGTATTCAGGGGGAATTCAGCATTCCAAGTAGCCATAAAACAGAGCACTAATATTCTTACAGCAATTAAAACCACGTAAACAGCCTACATAAAATCCTGGAAAACAAAGTTTTTCTTCCAGCAATGTGCAGCCTGAATTTAAGTACAGTGAAGTCCCTTCCTTTAAATAAATACTGAAGCAATGTCAGTGTCATTGGTCCTTTCTGAGGGACTCCATTAGAAACCACATTAGTGAATGAACTGGTTTCCATTGTCCTACTCAATGTGAACTGATACCACACCACTGACAAGATGATGCGTTGATTTCTGTGACCTTCAAGTCCGCTAGTGGTCTAGGTTATGCTTAGCTTCTGCTTACTGACTCAAATCTTATTTACTTTACTTTCTTCAATAATCCTATTCCTCAATAGGGCAAGCAAGGAATAGTTACTGCATGTTCATGATGTTCCAAGCAGTCCTTTAAAGTCCTCTAAAAAAATTAGCAAGCATTTCATTCCACTGAATTGGTATATATGATACAAAACACTGACTCAGGAAACTAATTTTCATAAATCGTTTTCTCTTTGCTCTTTTAGCATTTATCAATACTTAATAATGAAAACATGGAGTTTCAAATTTATTTCTATTTCGGAATCATGGTACAATTTTAGTCATTATTGTAGAAGACCTTAAAAATGATTTAAAATATTCCAGCACATGTTCTTCGTCTATGTGTCAATATTCACTAATGCTGTGGATGCAAAACCATCTTTTTATCTCTTGCAGGTTTCTCATACAGTACCCTGCAGAGCTGACTCACCTGCAGAGAAGTTACCAGAATCTTTTGCTTTACACTACAGCTCTTCAGTACTCTGGGAGCAGTTAACTACTGCCTTTTCTTTCTCTCCAATTTCCTTGAATCCAAGCGAAATAGCAAAACTGCTAGAAATGTAAACCATGCAATTCGATGACCTTGCCTAATAACAACATTCCTAATCATTACATGTTGTCATTTCTAGTACCTTTTTAGATGGCCAACTTTTTGGACAAATTTTATGATTAAAAAGCCTAACTGAAACCTTCTTCAAAACAATTTTCCTCTGTTTGTATTAGATGACTAGCAATACATTCTGAACCTGACATAGGTTTGTATAAATTTTACACTGTAAGTTTAGCAACTTAGTCAAAAAGGAGCATTCAGACATTTTTAAGGAGTAACCCACAATCACGGGGGGGGGAAAAACACTAAAGAAAAAACAAACCCAAACCTGTTTACTTGTCAGCATTGGGAACAGTAATATGAATTCTCTCTCTCACCCACACCCCTCTAGTTGTACTACTAACTTTTTTTTTCCTTATTACTTGATAAGCTGACAGCAGTTGGCTGTTGTTCCAAGCTTTTATTTCCCTGACAGCTTGACTTTCTTGGCTGGTTACATTAAAAGTGAAGAATTGGTTTCCAGCTGAACTAAGAACTAGGTTGCAAAGTCCCCAATCATCCTGATTCTACCTAACTCTTCAGATAGTTCCTTGTGAAAGAAGCTGAATTTCCATTCACATGGGTGCAATAGCTTCAACCAGCCAAGTACCTGGGACATTCATTTCAGCAGGATTTGGCATGGAAGAACACAACTGCATTCATTGTTCAGAGGTAAAGGACTACTATGCCCATAAATTACAACACCTTCACAGGCATAAGCATGAGCCCCTCTTGCAGTCTTCCATCCCTTCCTGTTCCACATGGGAAAAGAAAATGCAGTAACGTTGTTCCATCACGGAGGCAACACAGCATGTTCAGTTGGCTCACAAAAGTGCAAGTTTAAGGTCATTTCTGAGGATATTCAGGTATTCAGACATGTTATCTCATCGGGTCATTTCTCAAGAGGCTAAAGACCATTTGGAGAAGAGCTCTAGGCAGGATGGCACAGAAGCTGAGGATAAAAGCTCAGGGGCCTGGCAGAGAGGGCAGGACAATGGGGTCAGAACTACTGGGCACATGAAAGATGACCTGAGACTTGACTACAAGCCACCCTTTCCCATTCAAACTTGAATTCCCCTCCTGGGGTAGCCAGTTAACAGAGGTCAAAGCAGAACCGATCTCCTTCTCATAATTTAGACAGCGTGGATAAACTTACCAAGCCAGGAAAGCATGACTGTTCATGTGAATCAGTTGTCACTCTGGACCCCTGTGCAGTACAGCCTCCTACAATTACAGCCTTAGAAATGTCCAGAAAGAAAAAGAAAAGTAAGATCTAGGATATGAAGTGGTCTGCTTCACTTCCCTCTCCTTCTTTTGATCAAAAAAGCTGAAATTTCAAATAGGATTTGGGAAATTAATGTTTGACAAAATTATAAAAGGCTCCCGGTTTCAGTTCAACATCTGTTGCTTCCTTTGGGAGGTTTTGGGAGTTGTCAAGGGTTTTATTTTTTTAATTGAGCAGTTTAATTTTTTTTAATTGCTATTACTTTATTATATTGGTATAATTTAACACATTAGGATGGTATAATGACCAGACACTGCCTTGCTGCTTCATGGAAGAATAGGACACAGCTGCCTGTGCTTTGTGCAAGGAAAGCATTGAAAATAATAGCCTTGTGATGAAAGCACATTGAGCTGTTAATCACTTTCTAATATTCTGTGCACAGAAATATTCTTGAGATATCTGAAATTAGACACAAGAGGCAAGAGAAGGCGTCATTTTTGAGTAGCGACGTGACAACTATGGCCATCTATCCATATATGTGTAGAAACTGCTCTATTTGAATCCATAGTAGAAAGAATACCTTGTCATTCCCTGTTTGACATATCTGTCAAATCCATAATTTTCATTCCACAAGACTAAGTCCCAAATAGTACAGGAGATGATGATTCAGATGTGCCAGTGTTTAAATGATATAAGTTATTTGGATGACTCCAGATACTGGGGAAAGTACAAAGGTATAACACGAGATACGTATCCCAGAAGAGACAACTAAAGAAAAGGAAAAAAAAAGTAAAAAATCAAAGGGTTTGAACAGATTCAGAGACAAGAAAGTACACTTTCTCTCAATGGCTCTACTGTGAAATATTTCAAACATGAAGTCTTTTCCAGACAATTTAACCTTCTTTAAGAAAGTTAAGACAGCATTCATCTTACACTGATCAGTCTCTTGTGTGCATTAAAAAAAGGAATGGTTTGGACAGAGAAGAAAAATAAAGCTTTGTGTAAAGGACAAGCATTCAATAACAGACATCTGTTTATTAGAATAATCTGGAGGCTTAAGATAGAGAACATTAGAAATGCCCTACTGTATCAGGCCAGCAGCCCATCCGACCCAGTATGTGGTTTCCAGAAATGGCAACAGCACATGCTGTTCACTAAAAGCATGCAAGCCTGCCCACTCTCTATTGTCTATCCCCTCCACACTTTCCTAGCACCAAAAAATGGTTTTTGTTATTTAAGTAAGGCTTGTTAAAGGGCACCCACCCTGCTTACTCCCATCAGTTTAGGGACCTACTGCATATGAATATCTGTCCTTTTTTTTATTTTTCACCCTGCGAATACAACCTGCCTCCTTATCCTCCCGTTCCCGATGCTCACTGCTGGATGAGGACAGTACTTTCTCTTATCCAGTTTGAACTCATCTGCTAGTTTCCACAAGTGGCCCCTGGTTGTAGTACTGTGGGATTTGGTAAACAGCAGTTCAGCATTCATCACTGCCCTCGTGGTTTCTGAGCCTCAGCCACATGTCCCCTCCTCAGGCCTTTCCACTCTAAGCAGAGCACTCTTGTCCTCTCCTCATAACATAGCTGTTCCAAGCTCTTAATCAATTTAGCTGCCCTTCTCTACTTGCTTTACTTCTGCCACACCATTCTTTCAGTCACAGGCAACACAGTCATGCTAGCAGAGCCAGGACTCTGGTGAGGGCCAGCAGAGAGGCAGTATGTTTGCAGAATAGCAGCAAGCTGGGAGGAGGCAACAGTGGGTCCCTTGCAGCGTGCTACGCCACATCCCTTCCAGGCACCAGACTGACAAGAGTGAAAGAAGGGGAACTTCTGTCTGAAAAAATATGCATATTTTCCTATTACATAAAATAAACTTAAGGATGGAGCTGTATAGGTTACCCATCCTTTCCCAATGAGTCAAACATGCTAGACTTCAACACGTCAGGTGTCTGCTTGCATTGCTATTTCATGACTCAGAAGTTTTCCTGCTGTTTTGATCCTGAAAGCATGATGAGCTTAAGTGGGAAAAAATAATGTCTCAAATTAAAACCTTGCATACCCAAACTTGTCTTGCCTGCAGGGTGAACTCTAACTCAACCCTGCAACATGCCGTTGCACTTTCATTTGATACATTTCCTATAGTAAGTCAGATGATTAACCTAAGTATTTTCTCATAACATAGCCTCTCAGCTTGCTATCATCCCTGACTTCTAATGTTAGTAAGACAAATTCATGAGGGACACAAAAGTAGAGTCCCACATTATGGTATCTTTTCTGATACTGCATTTTCAAGACTTCGTCTGCCCTTCTTTATAGGTGGTTCTAAAGGATATAATGAAGTAATATCAACTTTGCCAAAAAATTACAAATTAAATTGACTAGCACACAATCATTTGCAAATTATTCAAATGCATTTGTAATACACGGTTTGAAATTCATGCTGCATTACTCAGTCACCCAGCTTATTCATACAGGAGTAATGAAACTATCATCTGACTTGCATATTAACTAATCCAACACAGATCAAAGTATATGCCTGACTTTCACCTAACATTTTTAGATCAAGCTGTAAGTTTCAACATTCTGACCAATTTAAGAGGAAGGTGATTTGCAAAACTAGCCACAAGAGCCCTACTTGTAAACTTTTATAGTGTGCATGTAATTAAAAATTTGCTTCCACCTTTGAGCATTCATGCTTCAAAAATGTGTTTTCCACACTTTTTGTTACAAAAAAAAAATTAAGCATTTTTGGACAAAGGTTGTTACAGTCAAATTAAGACCAGCCTTCAAAATCCACTGGGCATATTATAAGAATTCTGCAGTATAACTGAAATTTGGTTTCCTTATAGAACTTAAGTTTCATAATTAATTTGAAGTAAGGTGTTTTCTACGTTGACTACCACACAAAGAAAAATAAATACATTTCAACTAAGGTGAAGGAATGATCAATTGTTACATTCTTTATCAAATTTGGAAGTTTGGTCAGACTCTCCACAGGTTTTCTGAACAACAGCTACCTGTTACATGACAGCCGGCTTACATTTACCTTACTGTTGGCTGTAACCACCACGCAGAGGCAAGATACATGCACGCAGGCCATTTCTTGGAGGCGTCTAATGACAGTGTTTGATTCAAAGTAGACTGCACGAGAAAAGCTGTAACTATATACAAATAATCAAAAGGCATTTAGGTAGGGTTTGCACATTTTTGGCTGTTAGAACATTTCAGAAGGTCTTTAAAATGACAACATAAATGCAAAGCAACAATTGAGTCACCTTCTTAAAAGGCCAGTAGATCTGTTTGCTACAGCAAACTAAGCAGACTGTAGCACTGTATTCCAAATGTTTGTCTCCCTCTAATTCCATCTAATAATGCTGCTACCAACGTTTCCATCCACAGCACACATGACAGATTTGGGAAAAACAAAAGAAAACAAAAAACCCCACATGATGAGATCTCAGCTTAGCAGTTTCCAATTTATGGTTTACAGGGCACCATTTTGCTTGCAAGATTTTCTGATGATAGTCTCAACTACAGAAAATTAAATGGCAGAAAACAAAGCCAAAAGGAGTGCTCAGAGTGTTACTGGCTCAGCACTGCTGCTTGTGAAAAAAAGGAACATAAGAACACTATTGCAGGGAGCATTAACTCCTACACTCACCAGGTACCTCATATGTGTGATGGGGTATAGAAGAACAATGTTCAGACATATTGCTTTAGTAAACGTTTTGCTGTTGTAATTCAGAATGTTTTGGTGCCAAAATACTTTGCAGGAAGAAAGGAAACCATTGTTAACAGTAGAGGAGGATTTCCTCATGAAATATGAGCCAGGATATTGCCTGAAACAATGACTCACAAAAATCGATGTCAAAGGCAATATTATTTACATCAAATGCATTATCAAAGATCCCTCTTTCTTTTCTAATTCTTTGGTTTTGCATTTCATCTTCAATAGACTAAAAGGCATGCTTCATCCTTGAGGGGCTGGGGGTACAGGGACAGACACAAACGACACAACACTTTGAAGTGGGGAGAAATAACTCCTCCTGAGATTTAGTAACAACACAAAGCAATCACCTCCAGAGAATACACTGAGGATATCTGAAGTTTCAACACATGATTGTAGCAGTGCTTCTGTGTCAAAACTGGTCCCAAACTTAGGTTTTGTTCCTAAATATGGCTATGAATAAATGGCATACTTGCCATAGCAGAAATGACTCTTCTATGTAAGGGTCAAGCTCTGCCTACTACAGGAGACTCTGCATAGTACGTAAGTAACAGACAACACTGGCGAGAGCCTTGTTTTGGTTTCACTCCATATTTAACAGGGATAATGCAGAATATCACCATCCCTTTGCAACTAGGCATACTACTGCATTTGTGTACGTTTTATTCACCTAGCTACTTACGACATTAGCCTGGACTTACACAACAAATAAGGAGAAGGGTTTGCCCTAAACAAGCTACAAAATGCAGGACATCAGAGAAAACCAACTCTAAATGAAGAATTTCTCGTCGATACTACAAATACTCAAATGCATCTCCTATTCATAAGTGATAAATGCCACTTTTATTCAGTCTGTTTAGCCAACAAGACCAAACAAATACATTTTGTGATGATAATTTATAACTTTTTTGTGAAAAACGAAAAGATTTTATACTCCTGTTCAGACAAAATCTGAACAGGCCAATTTTCAACAGGCTTTTCAGATTTTTCCATCTTTTTTTTCTGCCCAGAATCATTTAAGTTACAGTTTCAAATCAGACAGGTTTTCTTTATGTATCATTTAAAAAAAAAAAAATAAAATCGCAAGCTATACCTTGTTAAAAAAGGGTGCCTAGGCAGTGAGAAAGATTATCTAACTGCTTTGCACAGACTGCTGTGCTTTGAGTCAAAAGTAATATAGAAGATTGCCCCTCCAAGTTTAACTGATCATACAAAGCTCAAGGAGCCTTTTTGAGAAAAGGACAGGGCTCAAAATCCAACTTTTGACAAACAGGTCAGGCACCTCCAGCATAAGCAGCAAGGAAACACAGAGCTATACCTTAGAAGTGATGGAGAAGAGATTTTCCTAGAGATCTGAGTTGTGTTTATTCCTTATTAAAAAATTGCCAGACATATCACAAGTCTGAGAGAAAGGATCTATCCTGCAAATCTTCTGACATAGAAGCAGGAGGTATGAAGGCAGGTTATTTAAAACCCATTTTTATTTTACTGCCTTGCCCTGCAGAACTGTGTTTCTGCATTTTCAGTTTTATCTTAGTTTGCATTTAAATAAAACCTAGCTTTACAGACTGAAAGCCTCCCTGTGGTTATTGACAAAGCAAACTAATCTCCAGCCTTTTGGGCTACTCGGGAAGCCTGTCACACAATCCCAAAAGCATAGCTACACAGGGGGTCATGAGGGAGTCATGCACTCTTGAGTGAGAGTTGTTAGAAAATACACTGTTGGGAGCAGGCGGTATTGCACTAGAACCCTCTTTCAACCTGGCATCTTTTGCATTAGGACATTCATTCGTATATTTCCCCTCTTGCATGCTCTGAATCTTACCTCCATTCTTGCATAGCAGTAAAGCTTAACAAGGGAAGTTCAACCACAGAAGAGGATCTCCAGCCTGACGGAGCCAAAGTCTTCTCCCTTGAAAATGACATGGAGTAGATGATGTAACAGGTGCTGCAGCGTATGATGCGATACTTAAAAAACAACACTTGCAAGCCTATGAGGCAAGAGGAAATGAAAATTGCAGTGGCATTTCTTAGTTTCTGTATTTCTGTTGTTTACTATTACGTATTAGAAAACTATGACCGTTTTTGGATTGCAAAACACCTATCATTCCTCAGTTTATACTTCAGCATACTTGAAACTGACACAGAAGTAAATTTATTGACTCACTGAGTTTAAGGGGAAATCTGCTTGGTAATTCCATGGTTGGTAGGGAGGGGAGGAGGGTTAAGCATTTGATTGAACAAAGACAGTGGCAGCAATACAGCATTAACTGCTGCTTCCCAGAGTATTTTGAAGGTTACCTTTTTACCAGTATCACGGAGAAACACATACCTGGTACACCTCCAATTACAGAGTCCCTGAACTACAGTTTGTTTGCATTGCAGCTGGGTGGTTTTGTGATGTGCTTTGGGTTTGTTTTTTTTCCCCCCTTTTTTTTGCCTTGCAAATTAGCAAGCTAACAGCCAGCTGTGAAAATTGCTTCTGGAATTCACCAGATGCAGGTTTTTAGTTTAAAGTCTTCTTGATCACCAGCATGCACAGAGCCCATTAGCAGGAGGTGGGCATTGTTCTGACAAATGGCAAGCCTGCCAGTCAAGGGTTAGTGAGGCTGTGCACACAAACAGGGGCCCTCAGGAAGCAGTTGCTACAGGTACTGGACCAACACGGACCTTTTAGCCAGCATCCAGAAGAAAAGCAACAGCATTTCCATACCACCCCCGACTCTGTGAAAATCTGCTCCTGCAGAAGGGGTTAGTGGGACAGAAACAAGTATTAAATAAATGTCAATTATATGGTACAGTCAAGGACTGAAAAGGAGAATATGGGGTCAATGGTTGTGAAGGAGGAACCCAAGTTTTGGCTTTTTTTTTTTCTTTAAAGATAAAACAATGAGAAGGTAAACACTGAATTAAAGCCAATATTTTATATCATACAGGGAAAGCTTCAGTTTTCTTACAACAAAAGCATGGTTGTATTTAAAAAAAAAATCCATTTTTCATTAACAACATATAGCAACTTGAGATATTTTAAACCCAACATTTATTTCTTTTTGGACCTAATTTAATTAAAGCCCATCAACAACTCCACGCAAGAGCATACTCTCTATGGAAAATGTGGCTTGGGCAGGTTTGTGTTGTTTGAACAGAACTCCTGCACCCCACTATTTGGAGCAACAACTATGGATTTTCTACTGAAAACTGTTTGTTTGGGTTTGGTGGTTGGGGTTTTTTTTGGGTTTTTTTTGGTTTTTTTAAGAAAAAGTACTTTTTTTTTTTAATAGTACTTAATCCTTGCTGCTACCAAGGAGAACTGTTCAACCATGTAATATGATGGTAATACAGCATTCAGAATCAGCAGCTACGAGATAGAATTTATGTGCTGTGAAAAACTGTAAGGCTTTCGCTACGAAAATCAGGGAAGAAAAAACTCAACAAAGCCAAAAGCCAGAGCGTTATTTTTCAGTCACACCTGGACCGCCAGCCGGCAGACCCAGCGCCAGGCCACGGCGCGGCCTCGGGCAGGGCGGCCGGGCCCCTCCCGCCGCTCCAGCCGGGAGCGGGGCGGCCCCGGGCATCGGGCACCGCCCCGGCCACAGTGCCGCTCTCTCGGCCGCGGGCAGAGCGGGCGTAAGGCCGGGCGGGGGGTACCCTCCGGGCGCCGCCGGTCACTCCCCGCCCCGGTACCGGGCTCCCGGGACGGCGTGGCGCAGCCCCAGGTGAGACGAGGGACGGGACGGGGAGGTCGGTCGGTCTGTCTGCCGGCGCGCCCAGGCGGGGTGCAGTGGCGCAGGTCGGGCCTCGGCCCCAGCTGCTGGGCGTCGCCTCTCCTCATGCTGTTGCATTCTTTTTTCACTTTTAGAGACACGAGGGCAGAAATAAGCACGGCCCCAGATAAATTGGGATTAAATTAGGATGACTGTGTAATTATTATTATCCTGCAGCCTCCTGGGAATTTCCTTGCAGCTGCCTTTTCCCCCACACCTTACCTTACCTCACCGATCGGCAGGCTCAGCACGTGCCTCCCCTCAGCCTGTGCCGCCATGTTTACAGCTTCTAGCCAAGAACTACCAGATGAAGGCTGCCCGCAGCCACGCACCCAGAGAGCAAAAAAAAAAAAAAACAAACCCAAGAGACTAGGAGAACTCCAGCTAGCCCAGGGCATTTCCCCTTTCATTGCATGAAACCAGCTGATACAGATCAGGGCCACGGGGCACTAATAATCCCAGATGGCCCTAACCAGACTGAGCAAAAGCCTCCCCCACCCGTGGGCACAGGATCTCTATTTAACCGCTGCCAGGAAGCTGCCTCCTCTGCCTGAGCTGTGTGAGAGGATTGTTGGGTTCTGGCTCAGTCACAGCCCCTGCCTGGTTGTGGAGTATCTTGATGCTGGGTGTTGACTTGCTGCCTTGACCTCAGCCTGTCTCTGTAGCCCTCCATGATGATTGCTAGATCTGACTTTGACCTCTGTTTTGATTTCCAGGCTTGATCTAACACTGGTTTCATTGCTGTGGTATTGTTTTATAATCTGGGTTTGTGGTTCAATCTGGCTCTTGTTTCTAGGTCTGTCTTGCTTACCTTGCTGGGAGTGGTGGGATAAGCCTAAACTGGTAGATGAGGCCTTTACCCATCCAGGCTCTGAGGTGCCCCTTAGCTCCTGACTTGCCTTACCTTAAGTAGCAGCCATGCTTTCACTGCTTTCTGGTAGTAACCTGCTGCACAAACCTCATCCTTGCTATCGTAGTATATTGCTTCCAGTTGTGGCACAACAGAGCTATTCCAAACATTACTGGAGCTTAGCTGGTTCCTAGCTAAGCTATTATAACAGGAAGGTGATTTTATTACTACCTGGTTGGGGGAAGCTTGAGGGGCAGGCTATATATTTATTCCCCTCCTTCACATCTTTATGCAACACGCTGTAGCAAGATAAATTTTACTCAGAGTGTGTGCTTTATATATATATATATGCACACTTAAAAACCCCCACAATTTCCATGACCTTCTTATATAACTTGCAATTTCAAATTCTAATGGTTGAGATCAGCTCATGCATTTATACTGCTTCACTGAGCTAAATAGGCATGCATTAATAGTTATAGAAAATAAAATTTTGTATATTAAGGAACAATAAGTGTGTAGGGGACAATTGCTATAGAGATAGTCCAGACTGTCTTAATTACCAGTTATTGTTAGCTGGGTCTAGAATGCCAGGACAAAAAAAAATAAATCATCTTGGTGTCAGACCTTAAACAGGACAAATACTGAAATAGTATCATGGCAATTCTCAGAAAATACTCTACAGACCTTGGTTGTGTAAGCATATGCCACAGCAGTAATGCAGTATGCTTAGTACCTCAGTGTCTTACCAACAGTTGTCCCTTCTGCTAGTACTTCGAACACATCTTGATTTTTCAAAAGGGACTTAAAAGTGTGTAGCAGCATGCTGAATCTGCCCTGGCAACAAAATACTTTTGTATCCAAAGTACTTAGTTGCCAAGAAAGATAAACTATAATCATATGGTCATATGTAATATGACCACACATTAGTTCCATAATTTTAATACACAGTCTTCTGCATCAACAGTTGAACAAAAGTTTCAGCTTACATAAATGCATAGCCTTCAGTTGTTTATAACATATGGCAACAGATTTACCATACTGGGCAGCCAGCCCTTACTGGTTTGCCCAAATCTTGCCCCAGGACTGCCAAACAGAGCTTTTCTGCACAGTGTCTGCATATCTCTACAACATCTGCTTGGGGTAGCTTTAATATCAGCTGAAGTTAGTCCTGTACCATATTATTAAATTCTTCAAGGCAAGTGGTTAGTATTTCTTCCAGACCAGATGGAGCCTAACATGAGATAATATCCCTCACATTTAAACCTCATCCATTTGATAGACTTCCTAGCGTAATGACCAACATGTGAGGCCCACTGTTACTGTTATTTCTTCTGTGTCTGTTGCTGCTTTGGCATGGCACACTATACCAGCTGGAGAGGGAGCTAGTTAATGGAACCCAGAACGTTCTTCACTTCTCTGCACCAAACAGCAGGAATCCTCCCACACCCCCATTTATTTACCCAGGTAAGCGAACAACAAAGCTGTAGTGTTCAGCAGGGCTCCTCAGGGCCATGTAAGCTTACCTGAGCAAATGCAGATGAAGAATTAGGGCCCCACTAACCTCGCTTAAGATGAGGTGGGTCAAAACTCTGCTTTAGTGTTCATCTTCAGTCCCCTTGGATACTTAGTCTTAATGCTGTTAGAGGCTAGTTCAGTCACAAGGGAACGTTTTAGCTGGGCCATGCTTGTCTTTTGCCTCTGAAAGTCAGTGCAGTTTATAGAAACCTGGCACAGGCCCTGGTTTCTGGCCATCTCCCTGTGCCCAGGTGGATTCTCATACAAACAGAATTGTTAAGCTTGGATTTTCACAGGCTAAACCATCTCTCACTGCTTAATATTAAACACTCCTCTGTAACTGCACGTGTATCAAGTATGTGCACAAACTCTGCTCTCGGGTGTTGAATGTGAAAAAACCTCTACCATTTCCAGTGCAAGCAGTTCCCATGTGGATCAGACTAGGTAAGAGCAGGATGTGTGCATTTAACTTTTATTACTGGTACCTGCCATCCTACACTCTGCTTAGTGGGTGCGGAGTGTGGGAGGGAGCTCTTAGCCTCACCAAGCTAAAATCTAAGAGTTTTTGGACTAACTTTCACAGCCTCTGAGTAGCTGAGCCCACTGAACCAAGTTTGGGCCTGCCTTGAGTTTTGTGCATCTCGGTGAAAGTGAGAGAATTTTCTCAGACCACAGGGAACATCAGAGCAGGCCTTTGCCCCATCAAATAAAAAATGCATGTTGAAGTGAGAGAGGCTGACTATATACCACTGCAGATTAATGGAAGTCATCTTAGCCTTCAACTGACTCAAGCTAAAATTTTGGAGATGAAAGGCTTATCATTAAGATACGAGAAAATGTCATACAGCCATAACTATAGCAATGGCATTCTTTTGTTTTTCTGAATGTTACCCTAGTATTTATGTCTCAGGGCACATTTTCTGCAGGCAGGCAGAAATGTGGTATGTCATTTGTCCAAAGTGGCCTTCTTTATGCTAACTTAGAGATTACTCGGCAACTCACCTTTGATAAATGAATACCAGGAAGCTCTTACAATACCATTCTGTTCCAGAAATGTCAGCTGCAATTTTCCATAGATTCAACAGCCCTAAATGATATTGTACCTTCTGCCTGGTAAATAATTGATATATGTCTGATAAAGCAAATGGAGCAGGAAGATTTCTGTTGCATCACTCTTCAGGCTGATGTATATTTTCTCAGGTTTTGGCAACACTAAACTGATTAAGAAATATGTATTCACTACAAGCTCAAGCAAGTCATACATTCCACACATGAAAGAAAATTAATTATACTCTCAGAATGAAGCAATTCAGAGGGTTAATTTGCCATTGTGAGTCTTACAGGTCTGAAAAGCCGGTAGACCACAAAAATTTTAACAGGCAATTTAATTTTTCGTAACATTTATCTAGGCTTTGTTTGTATTACACGTAAGTAAAATAGATGTTGGAAGAATTAGCTTGCAACTGATCTAAGATCTGAAATGTGTTATATATTGTCTTCTTAATCCAGTAACAAGGGTGAAATTACTCCCTTAGTTTCTTAGTACTTCAAAACTGAGATGCTCGTTTGCCCTTGCAATGTAAGGAAGCATAAACAAGTATTAGTGGATATCTCCCTGTAGAACTTCCTATTGCTATAGCTGCAATAGAAATATTAAATGCTTTTGAGTGCCACAGCCAGAACACACATAGAGTTTCACCACCTCTTTCACTTATTTTGTGTCTTTAAGATGTATTGTAGAATTTGAACTCAACACAGGAAATCTCTGTCGTTGTAATGCCAGCAGTTAAATCTAGGAGAACTACTTCTACATTAAATATTAGTGTAGAATTAAACAGTAGTATAAAATGAACTGACGACAGATTAAAATGCGGGACTGGGCAATTCAAAATATATGCTGGCTTGTCTGGAACCCACTTCTGTTGTTCTTAAATCTTGCAGTACTCCTCTTTCTTTATCAGACCTGGGAGAAATTAACACGTATGTTGCTCAGACTGAATAGAAAATGATTATGTGCCATTCCAGCACTTCCCAGAATGTCACTGCCACTTGTTGTGTGCATTAGCTGCTGGACGGATCTGAGGGATCTCCCTCAGACCAAGACTTCTTAACCCCATACTTCTGTGACTGCTGCGCAGGACTGCTGCACCTCTGCTTTACTACTCCAGCACCACAGATACAGTCACTTTTTATCTAAAAGAAGGTATTCTAGGATATATATGTGGTGGTCTGAAAAGTGAAAGAATGGTGTGTAGGAAAACCCTTTGTAGTTTCCATCCTCAATTTAAAAACCCCATTTAATACAATTATTAAAATGTATGTAATGGAATTTTCAAGTTACCTTTGTGTATTAATATAAAGTGCTGAATCCTACAATTCTTTCTACCTCATTTTAATTTCATCTTCAGTCTTCACTAATCCAAATCAATGTTATTTGGACTGAGAAAGCACGTTAAGAGCTATCCCTTACAAAATATGAGAAATATTATTAATTATTCGTCTTGCAAATTAAAATTATTTATAAAAAAAACCAATTGTTCTCATTTACACCACTGAAAATGTGGTAATCGGAGTAAATGCTGTGATGGCAACTTAGAAAAGTAATTGATTTAATAACAAAACCTGAAGATTTTTAATTGCTTATATGAAGTTATGCTTTGTCAGCACCTTGCATGTTACACATTGCTATATGAGTTATGTCTGATGTTATAAATAATCCACACAGCTTACATTATCAATGAAAATCAGTAAAATTTGCTTATAGGGTTTTTTTTATGTGATGTCAGGTTCCCAGTAATGTAATAAAAAGCATGTTCATAAGTGATCTGCTTATCATCAGTTTCAAAATCCACCTTAGATACGTGTCCATGCTAGCAATGCCTAGGTGCATAAGCAGTCATTAAAAAAGAGCAGTCACATTAAAATTCTCTCTGAAATTTGGACAAATGTTTCAATAAAAATCTATGTTCCCTAATCTCTAGACATCCACATACTTAGAAGTGGTAAGAACACTGGATGCTAGCCATTGTGCTATATTATCTATGTTTCTGTATTGACCTAATTCGAGCTTATAGTAAGGGAGTTTTGTTCGTTTTTGAAAGCCAGGGTATTTCATATGTTATTACACAGATTCCATCCTTCTGCAGGGTTACCATGCAGTGTGTTCTGAAATGGCTCACATTACATAAATTCAAAGAGCATGAGTCCCATCTTCTTTCTTTTGTATTTTTTCAGGTGTATTTAAAAAGAAAATCTTCAAATAGTTAAGCCAATGATATCTTTATATCTTCGCCAAAAGTGCTAAACTGTTCTTTTCCCTGTACAGATATGAAAAGATGTGGTCTTGCTGCTGGTGATACTTGCTCTGTGGGAAAGAAGCTGAAATAATGTTCTAAACGCAAATAGAGTACAGAGGACTTGGGCCGTTTGAAAATAACTCTCTCTGTATTGATTCACTTCAGGAATAAAAGCGTATAGGACTGATTGAAAGTCAGCCACAAGCACAGACGAACCACTGCAAATTTTTTGCACAAGTGGCTTGAAGGCTCTAGTAAATGTCAGCTGTGGATAGCAGGTAGGGAGAGTTACCCAGCAGCTATGTATCCCCCTACCCCCAAACCTTTTTTATTCCAGCTCCTGAAGACATTCAATTTAGATTAAAAACATCCTCTTCCTTTCATAGGTGAGGATTTTGAAAGTGAGGATGAGATCATTGTTTAATATTGTCCGAGTGAGATAAAAAGAGAATGGTAACAAGCATTTTAAGAAAACTTTTACCAGTGTTAGGGGGTAGGTATTTGCATTGCTTAAATACAGCCAGCAAATTACATACTTTGGTTCCTTGAACATGCCTCTAATGGAGAAAAGGTTTTTTTTAGAAAAGACTTAGTGTGAACCTAATTGTCTGACTCACCACTTTAGAGAGAGCACGTTGTCTCCAGAGCTTTTTGTAGAAACATTAATTCATCTTAGTTAATATTTAGTCTGAAATCATATCTTTTTACCTTTCCATAGCTTACCACTTGCTAGCGTGTTAACTTTTCACAGTGTAGGCACAGTTAAAATCTATCCGGACTGTTTCAGTGTGAGCATGCACACCCATAGGACCCTCACATTTCTGCCCAACTGGACGTCATGTTGAAAGACTGTCAAATACTAGTGGCCACACATAGATATAATAACTATTGCTTAAAAAAAAGGGTCTGATCCAGCTAGAATACTTTTCAGCAGTCCAAGTAGTCTGCTACAGGGCAAGAAAGGATCAGAATCCAGCATGAGACTTACTCTTAGAAGGAGATAACTGCAAGAGGACACATGGTGTAATTTTTATGTGGCAGAATTTAGGAAGGTAAGGTATCCTGCTTCTCTGAGTCAAGTTTGAGCAAGAAGATTTTAATATTTTTCATGATCAAATTCAATTTGGGTTCTTATATTAAAGGCTGAGGACATTGTCAGTTGACCCCTGAGACAGATGTCTCTTTATTGCAGTCTTCCTTGCAGAGGGAAACTGAAAGTCAGGCGTCAGTTCAGCTGAATTTAGACGAACACCTGTTTGATGTAACAATGTTGTGTGCGCAGCACTGTATCATCTGGATACCCTAAAACCACCAGATCATTAAATTCACTAGATTTCTTTCAGATTTTGGCATTGTAGATGTTAGTTAGAGGCACATCAGCCAGGTCTAGCCACCTTTCTGCAAAGACACTACTAACACACTTTACACTGTCAAATGATGGGTTTAGTTGTCACTTTGGCTGTATGTTTACATTATTATTAATAAGATATATTCATTATGCAAGCATGGAAATTAGACCTTTTCCTCTAAGAGTCAGTTGAGCTTCTTGAGACCAAACTGCGTACACAAGAAACAGTTACAAAACACAACATTCAGGCTGATCTAGCTTCTGTAGCAAATAAAAATTTGAGTTAATGAAAGAGGTTCAGTGGAGCAAAGCCTCATCCTTGAATGGGCAGCAAAATCTGGCAATTTTTCCAGGATCATTAGCAGGGCTTGTAAGAAGTACTACTGAATAGGACAAAAAAATGAAGGAGATTGAAAGCTGGTTGTTAAAGAATGCAGTCTCTTTTGGATTCCTGGCAAGGCAGGTTCTTCTGATTGTGTATCTCCTTACTCTGATGGAATTGCTGCAGACTGCTGAAGATCAAGCAGCAGGAGGGAAAAGAAAAAAAAAAAAACAGCGGAAATACTCAGAACACAATTGTACGTTTCAGCCAGCATTTGCAATTCTGCTATCCCTAGGGAGAATATGGAAACCGTCAAATTTCCCTGTGCTAATGACTACATTCAGAGGCTGATTTAGGCAGGGAAGACAAACAAGGTGCCTGAACAGCGTAACACTGTTGGGGTATAGGAAGAAGTGGTATTAATTTGCCAGAATATGAAACATGTTGTTTCATCAGCAAAAGACAATAGAGCAAATGAAAACTTAACTGCTATTGGTAATGAACGTATGCCGGCAGTATAGATCCAAACCCAATAAAACCTGCTGTCCATATTGAGGGCAGACTTCAAAATCACGAGGAAAATTGGTGAAGTTCTCTGGAAAGAGAAGAAAGACCTTAGGCAATGGAAATTCAAAATTCAGAAGGGATTAAAAGGGATCTCTAAAGTTAAGAGGAGATTGACATGAGAGTTTAGCTGCAGATTAAAACTCAGAACTTGTTTGGAGGATGAGAGCAATCCAGTGCTTCCTAAAGTGAAGCACTCCCTCACAGACTACTTTAAATTAATGTTACAGAGCACAGTCAAAAGCTGCCAGTTCAGGAGACTAAAGCAAAGATGATGGATTTCTTGATGTATTCGTTTTGTCTTTAAGGAAAAGTTATATTGTACCAGGTAGGCAGTATTTGCAGTAAACTACTGCATTGAACTGTTTCAAAGTCAGCCTGTACAGTGCCTCTAGCAACTGGTAGCGTTATTTTTTTGTGGTGTGTAGCTCTGAGTGGCCACTGGTACATCAAAAATCTCCAGCCGCAAAAGCAAGCAGTGCTTGCACCTTTCTGAAAGGGCACATCTCCCATTCTTAAATAGGAAAAACATCTTTGGACAAACCCGTGAACAATCTTACAACGGCATTATATGTTTCACCCCGCAACAGACATTAAGCTTTGAGCAGCAGTGTTACTCCTTGCAGCGAGCTGACGGATGGCCAACAGCTGAGAAGAGAGGAAAAGGGCTGGAAGCTGCAGGACCGAGAAGTGTCCTGATGGGATTTATCATCAATAAGGAACTGGTAGGGTGCTGCCAGATCATGACTGTAAGAAGGAGTAAAAAGGAGGATTGCAAGAATGGGGTGTGAATATCCCATTTTCTGCCTGTTACACAAAATAGGAGAGCTTTCCTTTTTGCTGTGAAACTCAGCTGGTAGCACAGGGCATTCAGGAGATATTCTAGCCACTAGGAATTGCCTTAGAGGAACAAGTGACAGCTATTAGCAGAAGCAATGGCAATTGCTGATCACTGTGCTGCTTCTGCAGTGATTGCAGAGAAGACACGTTACATGGCGTGACAACATTAGTAGGAGGTGAAATAACAGCAGCATGAGAGCAGGATCCCTGATAGGCATTATAGAAGGTATGATGGCCTTGTGTCTAACCACCATGTCATTGTAGAGCACTGGGCTGGCGTTATTGAGGGAACACTGACTTTATTTTTGCACAGGTCCCTTTTTAGCATCTATGCTCCTATTGCTTTTTGAGAGAGGGAGGTTTGTGGGGGGGGAAATGAAAGAAATACTGAAGGAGAGTTATGAAAGCTTTAAATGGCAATCCACTACCCACCTAATGTAGCTAGTTGGCTGACTAGTAACAGCTGGGATGAAATGATGGGAGGCAGAGGCCATCCAGAAACTGTTGGCTGCAGACTGAGAGAACAGTTTAAGTAGCAAAATTAACGACACCAAGAAATACTGGCTGTGGAAGAGAGGGCAGTACTCCTCTTTTCCTTCTGTTCTTAACTGAGCACCTGCATGTTTAGTAACTGCTTTTTTAAAGCTTTTTTGAAGTCATCATCAAAACCTTGAGCACAGGCCACTGATGAAGCTAAAATATTGGAGATTTGATCTTCTCTGGCAATCCTCTGTCAGGGAAGTTTCCCCTACCTATCTGTTTCTCATGAACAGTAATTTGGCTTAAAACTCAGCACACACATACCAAAGCTTTATTAAAATGTTTCTGTCTGAGCAGTGCGTCAAAAAGCTGCAAAATGTAAGTCTGACAAAAGAAGAAGATCCATATATGAGTTAGTGACAGTAATTGTCAGGTTTAACAAGGATGAAGAGTTATATATTATATTCCCCACCTCTGTTTTCCAAAGAAAGTAATAATCTATGTGTTTTTTGTTGTATAATTCTGAAGAAATAGGCTGGTTTTTATAACTCAGTGATTATGACATTTATTTATTTGTACCAGAAGTTCTGAAGAGAGTTCTCAGAATCATTTTTATCCCTGACAAGCTGTAGCAATATAAATTAAATGCCTCTGATGTAT
Organism: Gorsachius magnificus; assembly: GCA_034008185.1. Lineage (NCBI taxonomy): Eukaryota > Metazoa > Chordata > Aves > Pelecaniformes > Ardeidae > Gorsachius > Gorsachius magnificus. The sequence continues at coordinate 68,207,018 of CM067082.1, forward strand.
GGTGTTCTGTGATTATAACAAGGATGAGTTGTTCTTGTATAATTTCATTTTCATATTACAGATTTTGTCAGAAGCATGATGTACCCATATTTGGATACATGGTTTAGTTTAGGAAAGACAACAGTAAACATCAGAGCTTTCACTTTCTGATATTCTTGTATTTGTTTTCTCTCAGAATTACCATCTTCCTGAGGTTTATCCGAAGAAAAATAGACTAAATGCAGTAATATTCTGAAAAATGTGTTACATGGGAGCGAGGCTTGCTTATGACATATCAAGTATTAAAATAATGAAGGTACCTTCCTAAACCAAGACTGTGCCACTGTATTTCAATGCAAAAAACCTAAAACCCTCTTTATTGAACTGATATGTCAAGTATAAAACTGCTTCAAAGCAAGGAGCTTGTGATGTTTAAGTTTTTCCTTTTTGTTTTCAAGGTAGAAATAGGTTTTCCTATCCTTACTGATGTTGAATAGCACCATACACCATGAGTAGGTCCACTGATCTCTTGTTTGTTGTTTCCCTTTGGGTGTTACTGTGCTTGTTGTATGTTACAAAAGCATGCATACAAGCTGGTACTGTAGAACAGCTGATACAACAACATAAGCTTTCACCCCTGTTTATTCCCCCAGCAAGCAGCAGGCAGAAAGGCTGCTGTTTTTCAAGGTTTCAAATTTTTAATGTCTGCCTTGTGGTGGTAAACTGATGACACAGGCACAGATGTTTTTGTAACCAGGAAAGACTCGCAATTCTAAATATTTCTTCTGTTTCTTTTTTCCCTTTCTTAGGAAGAATTTTCCATCTGGGAAGCAGACTTCTGTGAGCCGTTTAATTGCAGCACCTGAAAAGTGAGGCATATGCAACACCAGGTGGGCTGTCCGGTTTCTCAGTCAGCTGTTTCATCTGTTGGTCTTCTTTACTGTATCTGCTATTTCTTGGTCCTTACTTTCTACATTTGCAGTTTTTAACAATGAAAATACTAACCTTAATGAAATTCTCCCTTTTTAAGCCAGGTCCAAATTTGTTCGTGTGGATTTTCTCCCTATGCATACATTACAAATCAAAGAAATCCATTTTTAAAGTATCATCGGTCACATTTACAAATGTCTGATGCATGCATTTCTTTTTAAGTGCGTTGACTTCAATACAAGGCAACACAGCCCAGTGCTGAATGAGTTTAAAAAATCCCAGTAGTAGCAATTTCCACTTCCCTTAAAAAATTGAAACATATCAGTTCACAAACACTTCCACATACACATTTTGAATATTCACTGTCAGTGCACAGTTCTGTAAGTCAAAAACTGATTAAAGGCCATCTTTTATTTTGTCTGAGAATTTGGTAAGTCTAGTGTTAATTACTATCTGGACATCCTTGGACACCCAAGAAAAGGAATGAGTGGTTGACTGGTAGAGCAAGAAATGTTGAACATGCAAAACCACAATACACAGATATTTACATCATGACTTCAATAAAAATAGATCAACCATAAAGTAAACAGTACTAAGCTAACTGGAGAAAAAAATATGCATTTGTTAACATCACTGTGGTTGTTCTGTGGCTATAACTGAGTCACAGGAAAAATTCACTTCTGACACTGAAAAAGAACTTTACTGGAGCAAAGGTATCTCATGCTATCCTTTCTTGAACTCCAGTATCTTGAATGATTTGTACTTAATCTAAAACCAGTTTGAGCAAATAGAATCAACTCTCCCTGAAAGGAGTTTTTTATAGGATATATTATAGGATTAATTTAGCAGTGTATAACCAGTTTTGTATGTTTAAGTCAGTAGATTTTTTCTCTTTATTTCACTGAGTTATACCAGCATTAAATTGATATAATATAGCAGTGGATGTGGCTCGGAGATTATACACAGTTTATTGTGACTTTATGCTAGATAAAAATAAGGGTATTGAAACATTTATGTTCAGAAGAAAACAACTCAACTCTGATAAAATGAAATGCTGCAACTTTACTTTTGTAGGAAAGCATTTGTTCCTTTCAGAAATGTCAAAAAGTAAATTACACTTAATTAATCAAACTCTGAGTGATTCCCAATTAGTTTCCTACAGTTCTTCTATGACAGCTCTTTCCATTATTACAGAGTGTGAAAACAATAAGCAAAAGAGACTGACAATACATAATAACCAGGAGAAATTCAAACATTATAACTTCATAAAACACACTGTCTCTTCCTCAAGCTCTGAATGCTTACTTACGTAAAGTCCAAAATTAGGTTTGTGTACACAACCCAAGTAAGGTCTATTCAGAAAGCCTCTGGTGGCTTCCACCCATGAAGGAGCGTCAGGTAGTGACACAGAACTGTACCTTGCACCTGTGACATACTGTAGGATGGGAAAGATAAAATACTTTTCATTTTAAATAAATCTTAATTTAATTTAAATGTTTTCTAATTTCCCTACGCAGAAGTATCTCCAGGATGGAATTCTGTTCTTGTGCTTGTTCATCCTGCTCTTACTTAAAATGGTGTTGTTAAAGCCAGTGAAATTACAGAAATTGACCCTCAATATTTTCCTTTCTATCCTGTAGGGAGTTATTTAATCTGAGATAACAAAACCAGCCAGGAAGTAAAAATACAATTCATAAAAGTCAGTACTTCCACAAATGATAGCTAAGCTGAAAAAATAGAGATTTGCAATATGGGGCCCATTCTTTCTACTGCATAAATGGAATTTTTAGTTATTCTTTGTAGAATGTCAGCTCTGTCACTGTAGAAGAAACATTTCCAGAAAGGAGCACTATAATTTCTTTCTCTGTGTCAAATGTTACTGGTGTCTCCCACGCGTGAAGATCACTGATGCACTCATTTTCAATTGCATCTCCCAGACTTTGAGACTTGTCTGCAGATATTTTCGCAAGTGCTTCAGCAAATGATGAACAGAAATCAGTTTATTTGTTTTAAATAGTATAGTATGCTATTATAATTTCATGCATTTACTTTTTATTTTTCTAAAAGCAAAGACAAAGTAATTCTCAGCAGTTCTGACTTGCTTCTCTCTGCTTTTATTCTTTTAAAAAAAGAAACTAAAAATTATTCTATCTTGAATAGAGCTTATCTGCAGAGTATGTCTGAATTTCAATGCTTAATCATTGCCTTCTTAACCTTTAGCTGATTTTAACAGAAGCATCCTTTGCACTATTGTTCTGGTTCCTGTGTTGGAACAGTTAATTACTATATGGACTGCATATGTGTTTGCAACCAGAATCTCATCTAAAAGTAGCATCTGGAAATTCGGCTTGCTTTCTTATTTTGTTCCCTTTACAGGAAATCTTTTATATCATATCCATATGTGCAGGCAACTTCCAAATCTATATCATTGACAGCTGCTAAGTCTAGGGATGAGGCTGCTGAAAACACGTGCATCGTAAGACATGCACAACTTCCTTACTAACCACAGCTTCTTGCTGAACAGTGTCTCCTCATGGAGCAGAATAGAAAAACGTGGAAAATCAGCTGGGAGAAAATGGACAAGAGAAGGCATATCCAGAGAAAATATTTCGCAAATGATGAAGCGATGGTAAAATTTCTGAAAAGTTTCTCAGGATTGCTAATGACACAGTAATAGTTATCCATTGCTTTTCTCTGTAGTTGCTATCATCTCTCTACTCAAGGATAAATATGAAAACCATAGCAATCAAAGTGGTCTAAAACTTTCAGCACTGTAATTTTCTAAAATTATCAACTCACCTTAGGATGAGACAACTTAGGTAGCTCGCCCCAAAGAACAAAAATGCTATACAGTCACACTATGAACAGGCAGGCATAGAGGCAGCAGCAACAGCACACCCCTCTCAAAAGCTGAGTATCACCTTGCAAATCATATGTCAGGACTATAACTATGTAAACACCATCAGTCTGAAGAGCTCCCGTAGCTTTCTGGATGGTCCAAAGCCAGCAGCCATGTGTGGATTTCAGGGCTGAACATAAACGATTTAGCTGAGTTTGCATTTTTACATTTTTAATCCCTTTCATTGCAATGGTAGGCTTCAAAATGTAACATTCCAGGTTTAGCATGGATTTGACCTAATTATCAAAGTTATTCCAAGTCCTCACTAGCTGCCAAAAGTTAGGATCCTGGGGACATGAAGTCCTAGACAGAACCCTCAATGTGTGTTTAGTAGAGTTGGTTTCTTAATTCAGCTGAAGATCCTGTCGAGTTCTCCATCTGACTTAGGAGGCAGACCCAGTGCAGCCACATACTGTCATTGTGGTTTAATCAAGTCATGTAGGGCCAAATGGCCAAAAGCGGTCATTGCTTCGGGTACCCAAGATTAAATAAAAACATTTAAAATGCTTTTCATCTATTCCAAACTAAAAACCTGGCAGAAGCAGAGTCAAACCTGCAGGATGCTGAAAGCTTTGACCTTAATCTGGAAAAGCACTTTGGCTCATACCTAGCATGACGCACACAACAGTGTCTAGTAACTGCTCACCTAGGCTGGAGGATATGGTTTTTGGGAGAACAGGCAGAGAATTCTGCTGTGTTATTTCTGATTACATTAGTTATGGTTTTGTCCTCTTTGCAAGGATTCATTAGGCAAAACTGTTTGAGAAAAGTTGCTTTGCTTTAAAGACAAGAAAAAAGTACCAAAAATGAAGATGGGGCAAGGTTTGCCAAGTTAACTAAGGTCTTGGTATTTGGAGGAACTAATGTTCATCATCTGAAAGCTCCTAATAGTTGTCTCTCGTATTATCCTGTCAAGTACAAGTAACAATATTAATAGTGAAAGTGCTTTGATTCTAGAATACACAGTTCCTTTGAAGATCTCAGAATATATACCAAAAAAAGTAAGCAGAGCTTTAAAACTTTAACATCTGCATTAGGTCATAAAGAGTTTATAGGTAGAGGAAGTGCGTGACAATTATGCAGTCTGTTGCAAATGGTTTCAGCCAGGGTTGCAATTAATTTTCGTTTAACTGCAGATAGGCAAAAGTTAAGGATCCATCACTGGATTGGAAGCTACCTTCCCTGGCTTTCCATGGTTTCTGGGACTTTGTGAAATCAGTTTTATCTTTTATCCTACAAGTTTGCAGCAGTCCATGAGATACATATTATAGAAGATACAGTTTCTGAAAAAAAAGTAATTCTTTTTTTTTTGGAGAAAATTTGCAATTTTTTTTTTTTCTCAAAGAAAAACTGGGGAAAAAATCTTGCTTTCAGGTGGTTCTCCTGAATGGAAACAGTTTGCTTGTAGGACCTAATAGAATACATTTATTCAGCCAGTCCACCTGAACTTTGGCAATGCTCAATAGGCAATGTTTCATGTTCTCATTTTCCCATATGATATAAGCTTCCTTGCCAAACTATCCCCACCTATGAAGGAAAATTTCAATCCATAACCATGTCTTTATTTCTTAACGATGTTGCTGTCTAACTACTTTTTTTCTACTGAATGTTAAAACTTTGCCCTGAGACTGAAAGACAGATATTGAAAATTTGGAATTCCTAGTCGGATAAAATATTTTTTATTTTCAGTTAGATCTTATCTACATTGAGTTTATGCAGGACTGCTCCAGCTGTACTCCTTGTCAAAATCAAAATATTTAAGTGAGAAATGATGGAAAAACAACTTCCATCAGTGTTTAATATTCTGTGTTACAGTAGTATCCAGAGACACCAATCTGCAGTATTGTGCTGGGGCTTATAGAAATAGTTAAAACTGATCTTTGTCCCACGTAACTTGCAAGCAACAGAGAACCCTTGATTCAAGGCCTGTCTTCTAACTGCAAATTCCTGGGTTCAGAGGAATTCAAGTGAAAAGTAACTAAGAGTAATTCAGGTAATCATTGGCAGCAGGCTATATGGAGAGCTGCATTTTCACATAAGAGCTTTCAGGTTATATACAATAAAAGGGTAGGCCTTTTTTTTTGTCATTCAGATCCAATCCTTCTCTAAAGCTGTTTTTCATTTTCTCAATTTTTTTGCCTCTCTGTTACTAGAAAGTCTTGTTATCTTCAGCCTAAGTAAGTTGTAGCCTAACTTCTTGTTTTGAGATAGCCTATGGGTCATAAATACAAAAGCTAGGAACTTGAGATAAAAGGTAAGACTTCCATGTACTGACTCGACATGCTCAAAGGTCATCTCATTTTCTCTACTTTTCCTCATAGTATCACATGCAGGAGTTAAGAAGTAAAAACTTACCCAGGCAAAAAGCATTACATAATTAAGAAACTAAATTTCTATGGAAATCTGACACTGAGTGAAATGAAAGAAGGCTTTTGGAGAGGATTTCCACACAACTAGAACCATCAAATCACTGAAGTTTTTCAGTAATCCAGAAAGATGCATCAGAAGAATGATAACTACTGGGGTTGAGTAAGATTTGTGGAGGGGGAACGAGTGTGAACAATACTTTTAATTTTTGAATTTCACATATTTGCATGTTAAACATGCACACACAAATGTGCATCCCAGAAAAGCTTTTTTTTCTCGGATTGATTTTAACTTTCTACTTCTTGTGTTACTTTCCGAGAGGCTACATTAATTTGTATGTGATGCTGGGTTTGAATGTTTTGAGTGTGGTGTCCAGCAGCATGTGCTGAGTAATGGAGCTTTCAGTGTACTGTGTGAAAGACGTTACAAAGCTACAACTCTCTTTTTTGTGGAGTTTATAATCCCTAGCACTATTTAATTTTAGTATACCTGTTTATGAGGTTATTTAGAACCTGATAGCAAAACCTTGCTAGGAGCTTAAGCCAGTTTTCACAGAACCTAATGGGCAAAGTGGAGGTCAGATGTGTGAACTGTACGGTCCTATGTCAGGTGATCAAATAATTTCATTTCCTTATATTCTGGTTCTGATACCTAGGAGCTTTGGAGCATGAGAGGATTTGACAATGACCTAGGTCAGAACAGGAGGCTATAGCCTTTGCTAATGGAAGCCATTAGAAAGAACATGATTTTGGCAGAAGTAGACGGAGATGTAGTATTCAAAAGAAATCATGTCTGGAATGAATTCCTTATCACAGAATATCAAGAATATTTGAAATAATTTCGATCAGATCTAGAACTGCTGTGTAGAAGATGTACTCAAATGCTAGGCCACTGTGCTGTGATAAATGAAGTATCCAAGGGGCCTCTTCGTAAGTCGGGGGTCTAAAACATCCCTCTCAAAAAGTGAAAGCTTTGGGTGGGAATTAAACCGTTGGATGTTTCAGATGTACAAACCATGCAAAGGAGAAATAAGGGAGAAAAAGGAAAGTAAAAGATTTGGAACAATATGCTAGTCTGTGCTCAGCAGATAATAATGTCAGAAAGACTTTTAAAGAAATGTTAAAAAAATGGATTTATTTTTGTTTTGTCCCTCTTTTAGAAAGCACCTAATTCTTTCAGTAATTGATTTGAATGACAGTTGTAGACGACTAATGAGCTACAGATGTCCAACTCCACAAGCTGCAGTCAGGAAAACATGGCTTATTTATCAGTCCTTTGCAAGAGGGAGAAAAACCTAAAAACTTTTTATCTGTTCTTTTTATTTGTGTTTAGTTCCTTCTAACTTTGCAAAAATCTTTAGCTCCATCTTCAGAGCAGTATTGTGTAGGCACCTTCAAACCAGAGAGGTAGGAATCTGTTTAGCATATCACAACATGCTGGAAAGTAACAGCAGAAATGCTTTGAAATATGGTTGAGAATAAGAGAGAACTTAAACCAAGTATGAGGCAGAAAACTTTGAAGAACAACACTTATTATAGATTGGTCCTGATTCTGGCAGTTACTTGTGCTAAGTTGGTTTGTGGTGTTCTGTACAGCTTAAATATACATGTGTGTAAATACTTCCCGGAACAGGGTATGTTTTACCAACATGCACATAAAAGACAAGTGAAAAACTCTTGGCTGGGTTTGAGGGGAAGAAGTAGGGAGTGCAGGGAAAAACAGTGATGTATTTAACCCGATAAATTACTGGGTACTGAGCTGAGTGGCTTAAAGCTGATGATGAAAGTTGACACTCAGCCGTTGATAGCAGAGGCTGAATACTTAGGAGCCTACTGTGTTTGAAAATAGGAAAGCCATCATCTGGCAGAGTTAATGGGCCTGTTGTCAGCTGCATGACAGCTGGGTTATAGAGTGGTAAGGCTAAGGAAGTCAGAGGAGTATAGAATAAACTAATTCTCAGCTGAGAGTATGGTTGTTTTAAATGTCAGTACTTTAAAGGCATTTCATCACTTGGCTCGAAGTGCCAGGTCTGCTTTTGGCATTGGCTTCTTTTTTTTTTTTCCCGTCCCACCAGTGCAGCTTCTGTCTGAGATCGGGTGGAGCTAAGACCTGTGCTGCTGAGAACACCTCCCTGAATTGCCAATGAACATGAGCAAATTTATTTGGTGTATTACTGTTTCCATTATTCAGTTTGCAGTGTTTTCAGAACCTACTTCAAGGAAATAACTCTCACAGCTCAGTAACTAGTTTGGGATCTAGTTTTATCATAACCACATGGGTGTTGAAGAACATACTTCAGTCCTTATGGGCTTGATGTAAATATACACATTCCATTTAATATGCTTCAAGTCCAGCTTTAATAATACTGACTTCCTTTTCTCAAATTCAGCAAACTATTGCATACTGTAATTAAACAGACACTGACGCTAAAACCCAAGAACATTAGTGTTTGCATTGTGTTTCCAATAAAGGCTAATGAAAACAAATTTAAGTTTTAATAATAGCTAGGAAAATAGTACCAAAGACAATTCAAATTAAGCTGGACACATTATGTACAAGACAAGTGTCCCAAAGCAACCCTAAATAATTGCCAATTGTCCTCCTTTCTGCAAAATGTGGTTCTTTCAGAGTTAGGAAGATACGTGTTGCCCTGGAGTTTGCTTGTGATCTCTGCATCTCTCCCTCAAAGTCAGACTGCAAAAAGAATAGCTTTAACGCCTGTGAACTTGCTTTTGCCCCCATTGATTCAGAGCTGTGCAAAGAATGTTTGGACTGGTTCAATCAAATGTTAAAAACTATTAAAACCATAACCAGCTTATGAGCTACCTATTCAAATGTACTTCTGACATGCCCAGTGCTACTGATCTCTTTCTTCATAGGTCACAAACAGCATGTGCGGCTCAGCTGGTACTTTCTTCTTTACCTGTCAAATGCAAGTCTGCCTAACAATGGAAGGACAGATAAAGTGGTTGAACCTCACTAATACCAAATAGGTAGTTAAAATAGAAAGTGGAGGAAGAACATATATGATGTGTCAGAACAGCAGCAGCTCTGGTAGCTCAAATTCTACTCTCTAGATGCTGGATTGTGCCAGATACTGTAGGAACTACTACATTAACTCATTCCTAAATGTAAGCAATTCCCCACCAAGAAAAAAAGGCAGCAAGCCCATGTGTGGGAGTCCTCTGCTGGTTACCAAAAAGGCGAATGTTTTCTGAAAAAAATGCCAAGTAATCTCCTCCACCAGTAATGCAAGGAACTTCAGGGTTACACGCAGAGGCTTAGAGGTTGCTTTTCACAGCCCTGAGGGACAAAGTTTTAACAGGAAGTACAGCTGTTCTCCCAGTCCTACACTGACCTGAAGAAAAAGCACTATCTCCTAGGAAAACACAAATTCATATGGCGCAAGAGCTGGGTAATACCAGGAAGTTGTAAGATAGTCTTCAGACAATTGCCTGCCCTGAGACTGAAGGCAAACCATCAAGGTTGTCATGGCCAGCAGAGAGAGCATGCCCCAGGATCTACTCATTCTCGTCTCCAGCTAAGATTCTCTATGCTGTACTCATTAGAGTGTGTGTGTAGTAATACTGGCCCTTCAGAAATGCTGAGAAACATGAAATAAAGCAATTCTTGCCATTTGTAAAATGTAGTAAAAGAAATAAGGATGATTGAAACAGTGGTCAGCTAGGCAAGTCATTTATACTTTGTGCTATTAGGTGTGATACTCTAGTATTAACTGGGCTTATTTTGTAGCTGGGTTTATTTTGTAGTCTTGTGCAATGCTTTTTTTAATAAGGGTCTTTCAGTCATTGTTTCTACTTTATTTATTCTTAAAAGGTAGAAGAAAGTTGGTATTCTCTAGTTCTTAATTCTGGTTTTAATTAGTCTGAGCTGCCAATCTGATTGCATCAGCATAATGACGTAAAGTGAGGGGGATACACAAGTCAGATCTTGCAACTTGATGGCTAATGGGCATTAATAGATACAGTTATGGATGTATTAATAACACTGCGATCTAGTCTATGTGCAGTGCATTACAGCTGCCTGCTCATACTCTTCCAAGAGCTGCTATTAGAATCTCATGTCAGGAATATCATGTGGCTGGCTGAAATAAGGCAGTTGTTTTATACAGCTGCATATAATAATCTTAACATTTTGTTGACTAGCAGGTTTTGAGTGGGAGGAACATTCAGTAAATATTCTAGAGACACAAGAATGTAAAAAATTGAGTTCATACTGCTAAAGAAAATGTTTGTCTGGGACAAATGCTGCTAAATACAGCATCCAAATTCAGGTCCAACCAGACTAGTTGGACCAGTCCTTTCCATATTTTCTCCTAAGTAACAAATTAAAATTAGGCATCAGAAACTTCATGGTATCACGTTTCCATAGACTGTGCAATGAGCCAGCCTGCAAACTCACTTCTATAAAGATGTTTTTATGTGGCTTCGAGTTTCCACCATTGCTGTAGCCTATCTCTTCTAGCATCTCACATGCATGAGATACCAGGAGAGTCAGAAAAAAGCGAAAGCAGTGCCTCACTGTGTCACTGGATTTCATTGCATATGAGCTGCTGGAAAGCTGCAGAGTCTTTTTCAACGCAGACGTTCGGAATTTGGAAAGTAACTCCAACATCTCTGGTTCCACTGTCACAGACTACACTGGAGATACAGCTTGGCACAACAGCTTGATGAGGCAGCTTTTGGAGAGCATAGACAGTGCTTGTTAGCATTAGAGAACATTAAAATAGCAATATACAAATGTTTGCATCCTTTGAGCCCTTGATGTTCCAGGAAGAAAAAATCTTAACCCTTCAGTAGGCTATTTCTGTTTTATACCACCCCAAGTCCATTTTTACTTGCATATCGGAGAGCATTTTCTCTCTGTCAGTTTGAGTACTTCGAGCAGGAGGTGCAAATCCCTATTTTCATCCATGCACAGAGGAAACAAGTGAAGGGATGTGAACCAACCTGAGCAAAGTCATGCTGGAATTCACTGGAATAAACAGGAATGGAATATTGGTTTACTTGCAGAGGGGTTCCCTATTTAGCAAGGCATGTTGCCTTTCATTAAAAAGACTTTTAGTACACTCCAATTCAGTTTTTCAAGGTGACCATGGGAAGGTGCTGTATTTAAACGATGTGTCTACCTGGTAAAATGTTGTCTGTACTAAGCACAAAAGGGTGGCATTATTTACTATCAGCACGTGAGAAGAAACTGATTTTACATCTGCATTTCTAGAATCCATTTTCCTGAGTGGAGCTGTAAGCATTCTGTGGATTAAATTAAATAAAAAAAAAATAAATTAATAGAAGCTAGAAAATGTGTAGTTTTACCTATGCGTCTTTTCTGCACAATATCATAATGTGTATGTGTAGAAGAGTTTTGTTGCTTTTTCTTCCCTAGTAAGGACATGAAAATAGGAGCTTTTACTAGGGTTCTTAGAACCAGCTTGTTCTACTGAGAAACAGAACTGGCAGCAAGTGTACAATCACTCCTTACCCTGGTGAATTTATCTTCAGAGATTTCACAAAGCTCAGCTTGCTTGCAAATGCAGAATTCCTTTTGTCGTTTCCCCTTGTTCTTGCATTGTACCATACATCATTCCATTAGTCCACAGCTTAGTGCTCATTGAACTATCATCATTCTTTTTTGTGCTTAATAATGTTTACTAAGGTTTTAACAGCATTCCTGCACACAACAATAACTGCAGCTAACAGATGAAAAACACAGCCATTTCAGTGCAAAACAATTAGCTTACATATCCTTGAGACATTGTTTGTGTTATAAAACTCAAGTTAAGAAGGAAGGAACCATGCATGTTAATTGGAAATAAACAAAAAATACATTACTGCCATATATTCTGATGTAGGAAAAGGCAGTACTTACACGCTGCAATTAATAGGTTCATTTCATAGAGAATATTTAAGTGCTTTATAGTCTTGCTTTAGAAGTCTGCGTAAGTCATTCTGATCATCACATGTAATTCAGGGTACTCCTGTAATACTCAAGACACTGACAGAAAATTATCTGCCCCTTTTTTCATCAATGTACCCAAGCGTCCTAGAACATCACTGTTCTCTGCATCCACGTAGGCAGTCTTCCAGTGAGGCCAGCAGTACATATTCGGTGCCGGGCACTGGGCATACATGGCATCACTAGGAGTCCCCCAGGACCAATCTTTTCTTTGAAGTCTAGTAGAAAACCCTTACGGGAGAGTCAAAACTCTCTTCTGCAGAAATTCAGAACAAATCCAGGAGTCAAAAAGCCATTTATGTGGCCAGAGATTCTTGCTTGTGAACCCAGAAGAGGTTGGAAGTGTGACAAACTGCTGCCACCTGCTGTTGGTTCGTTTGCAGCCACCGAAGCTCCGGGAAACCAAATTCACAGCAGCCAGCTGAAATTGTAAATCATTTTGTTCTTTAGGGAAAAGAGAAGAAACAACCTGCTATATTTATGCCAAGAGTAGGCAGGCACTGCTTAGACCCAGGCACTAGTGCCACTCCTATGGTTGCTGGTGTTCAGTACCTTGGCTTTTCTACCTTGCAGTCGCTGCTCTGTCAGTGACTTAAGTGTGTAACCTTGAGAAAGCCGATTAAGCTTTTTAATGTTATTTTCCAAGCAGTAAAAGGGAAATAAAACTTTCAGTGTTTTTCACAACAGTTTCTAAAGGTGCTGAATATATTGGTGTGGCTGTTCAGGAGGGTGCTTTTTTGTTATTATCTTTACATCTTAATTCTTTCAGAAGGCTATTTTAATGAAGCTCCCATTGTAATAAAATCTTTGAGCTTTTTTAATAAGCATTAATATTCAACTGTAAGGCAGTAAGTCTGCTCGAATTGTACATATAATAGGGTGAAAAGAGAACAGGCGGAATCAACAGGGGGAGGTTAGATTAATACGTTTTTGTAAAGTTCTAATCCATCCATACATTATATGTGGCTCTATGCAGTCATCAAAAAAATTACAGGGTGCTTCTGAAGACTTGCTTTTTAAAGATGTCAGTAATCATTGAATTTCAAATCAAAGTCAGAGCTCAAGTTGATGTGTTCCACATTTACTAATAGGAGCCAATTCATAGAATCATAGAACCACCTCGGCTGGAAAAGACCTTTAAGATCGTCGAGTCCAACCGTTAACCTAGCACATGAAGCACATGAAGCCCCACAGTCTACCAGAAGCAATATGAGTGCAATATATACTAGCCAAATAACTAAGAGCTCTGACTATTTTGCTACCTGTAGGTTTCATATATTTCTGAAGGAAGTCCATTCCTGTTGGTGACATTATAATGCAAATTGTCCTGATCTCACTGCCAAGTGTGGAAGGATGAACCACAAAAGTGGAAATGCCAGCAGGGTTTTTCTGTGATCCAGAGGAGTCTCTCTCTGAAGGGGAATTTGATGGCCCTGGGTGAAGACAAAGCGAGCTGGTTCCCAAGCTGGTAGCTCTCGATCAGGGCCAGCAGCAAAGTCTTGTAGCTCTCACTCTTGGGTATGGCCTGGAGCCTGACAACCAGCTTGAAAACTCAGGTTTTCTGAAGGCCACATATGCTTACTACAAAGCAAGCATTCTTTTGATCTGGAAAAGACCAGCATAAATATGAAGTATACTAGTTTTGCCTATACAAAATGATCTGAAAGCAGTATGTTTGTCCACACATTTTTAATCATTAATTCAAACCCAAGTATTTCTAAGGTCAGCACCATTGGAAGATGCTCAGATGCATGTCCGCTATACATAAAACAAGCGGCAGATATAAGGCATTCTGTGACTGCTTATGTGTGTGTTTTCTGTACTCTTTTAGGCAAATGAGTAAGATCAGACAATGCAGTGTAAACTCAATAGCATTTAAGAAACCACACTGGGGACAAACTGCCCACTGGCAACGTACAATGTGCAGCTACTTCAGGGAGCTGAGTCTCTTATTTCCAGTTTTCATGTCAAAAGACAAGGCCTGTTCCTTGCTGCTGCTTTAATTACTTCATTTTTCTCAGATAAAAAATTCTACTTAAATGGTGGTATTTCTCCCACCTGTTTTTTGTTTGGCCATAATCAAAAGGGATACAGGGAGGTTGCTGTCTGCAGCAAGAGCATCTTGGAGCTGCTTGGCTTTTTCAGATCAAAATTAACTCTAGGGAATCCCAGGGAGGTTCATGGTGTAGCAGCAAACACTGCCACTGTTCTAGGATGAGTTATACTCCATCCCTCAGCATGACAAATTCTGCCATAAGTGACTTCTCACTTCCTATCTATGGGGAATTAAAAAAAAATAAGGGTTTATTTTAAGAAAAAAAGCCATGCCTCTTCTTTCTACTGTGGAAGAAGGGTAATTCATCCCCTATGTACAAACAAGTGATAGCAGTGCATCTTTACTTTCATCCAGGAAAGTCTCCATTAATCAACTCAATAGCACAAGTTAGGTATTTTCTCTTTATTCAAAGAGCAGCTGGGGTGTGAAGAAATTGTTGTGGCTGGTTTTAGTAAGTTTTTGTTGGCTGTCACTGTTGGCCTGAGTGTAAAACAAAAACCTTATCCAACATCTCATGAATATGGAGGTTTTTCAGTTAGGACAGGGTGATTAATTTTTAATGTTTGAATGTACACTGGAGCTTTTTGTTTTCAGCTTGGACGACAAGCACAAAAAGAAGGGAGAGACACTTCTGTTTGCTGGTCATCTTAATGGAGTAATGCATTGCCATTCTCTGCTGTCAGACACTTTTCTTACCTTGAGTGAGACACTTGAATCTTCAGTACCTGTGTTTGTCTGTGAGACAAAGACAAGTCTGCATCACTTTGTACGTAAATCTCTCTGAGCACTAAATAAATACTCAAGACTCACTGATTAATCTGTGAAACATCCTGAGGCCTGTTCGTGTGATACTTTCACCTGAGCTGAATATTAATAAATACCAGAAATTCTGAGATTATATAATCCTTCAAGATTTCCATGGAAACTGGTCATCACATGCTCAGATGACCTGTACAGTAGTTCAGCTAAGCCACAGAGACATCTCAAGTTTCTCACTGACAATCCTATTATGGTAAAGGTAGAATAGTTCATGCCCTCAACCTGTAGGTTCAAAGAACAACATACTTGTCTGCTCCCTTTGGAGGTGGAAAAGAGCACTTTCCAGAGAGGAGGGATACACATACCAGCTGTTGGAAGGTTGTGCTGGACCTCATTCCTTATTTTTCCTTTCTTCTTTCAACAGTTGTTACTGACAGTGTTGTGATACGGATTTTTTCATTTCTGTTCACGTTACAAAGTTATGTAATGATCCCTATCATTAGAGGAGCAGCAGAACAGGATACAGTGTTGACATTAGGCTAGCCTATGATGTGAAAGGTGAAGGTCACTGGGCAAATGCAGATGGAAAAATTAGTCGGAGAAGATCAGACATCACCTCCTTCTTTTAGAGTCCTATCACAATGCCTTATCACAGAATCAGTCACTGAGGTTGGATGGCACCTCTGGAGATTGTCTAGTCCAACCCCCCTGCTCAGAGTATGATCACCTAGAGCAGGTTGCTCAGGGCCATGTCCAGTTGGGTTTTGAATGTCTTGAAGAATGGAGAACAGGATGCTTCAGTGCTCAACCACTGTACACACAGTACAGTGTTTAGGTTTTCTCCTTACGTTAAGTGGAATTTTCATAATTCATTTTGTGTTTATTGTGCCTCTTGTCCTGTCACTGGGCACCACTGAGAAGAGCCTGGATCCATCTTCTTTCACCGCTCCTCCCATCAGGTCCCAGCTCTCTCAGCCTCTCCTCCTATGGCACATGTTCAATGCCTTAGTCATCTTTGTGGCCCTTTGCCAGCTTGCTCCAGTACATCCATATCTTCCTTGCACTGGACCAGATGTGTCTCACCAGTGCTGAGCAGAAGGGGAGAATCACCTCCCTTGACCTACTGGCAACACTTTTCCTCTTACAGGCCATGATACCATTGAGCTTCTTTACCACAAAGGTGATTTGCTGGCTCATGCTCAACTTTGAGTCCACCAAGGTCCTCTTCCACCAAGCTGCTTTTCAGTCACTCAGCCCAAGCCTGTGCTATTGCATGAGACTGTTCCTCCTGAGTTACAGGACTTGGCATTTTCTTTTGTTGAACTTCATGAGACTTCTGTCAGTCCATTTCTGCAGACGGTTGATGTCCTTCTGAATGGCAACACAACCATGCAGTGTATCAGCCACTGCTCCCAGTTTCGTATCATACACAAGCCTGCCAAAGGTGCATTTCTGTCCCATCACTCAGGTAGTCAATGATGCCATTAAACAGTACTGGCCCCAGCGTCAGTCCCTGGGGTACAGCGTTATGGACAAACCTCCAGCTGGAGGTCATGCCACTCATCACAGTTCTCTGAGCCTGGCGTGTCAGTCAGTTCTCAGTCCACCTTGTGGTCCACGTATCTAGCCTGTTTGTCTCAGTTTGTCTATGAAGAAGTTTTGAGAAACAGTGTCTTACTAAATTTGAGATACATAACATCCACTTGCTACTTTATTATTTCAGTGTACTGAGTCTGAAATACAAGAATAGATGTGATGCTGTAGGGGAAAATGTAATAAAATATCTGAAATTGACACGCATGACCTTTCTTAGATTTGCTCACTCCAACACAGACGGTGTTTTGGGGTAGTCCAACTCGGTTTACTGGCATGCAACAAATTTGCCTGATTAAAACAGATGAAAAATACTGCTTAGGCAGTTGAAAGTGAGGGCTGTCAAGGTCACAGTCCTGATTATGGAATGCTTTTCAATGGCTCTCTCCTGATGTGCTAAGTTGCTATAGTGATTATCCATCTGCTTTTACAGCAACTTCATAAACATCAAGGAAAGCTAATCCATTCGCCTGTAATATTCATTCCGAATATTAAGCTGTTATATGAAAGAGGGTGATATTCGACACTTCTAGTTCATTACAGGTTTCCCTGGACAGATCTGAAATGATATTACAGGGCATTCTGGGCTCCAGATAAAAGTTTTTCAAACCTGCTAAGCGAAGTAAGGAAATTACCCACATGAACAAGAACAGCAACCTGTGCTGATAAATTTTATCCAGAATTTCTGAATGAAATTGTATGTCTGTAGTTTATATACAGCCAAAGGAAGCACCACAGCGCAGTGTTTATCCTCTGCAGGATATGGTTACTATCATAATACAGTATCAATGCACAATTTGAGGATCATGTCTCTGTGTTAATTTAATTAAGGAGCCTGGCATGTTAGGACCTGCCGTCTACTATCTGCACAAAGGGTGTTGTCACCTGGAAGATCCTGTAATTCGGGCAGTAGCACAAGGGTCTTAGTGGACAGGGACCCTTTTTTCCCTTACCTTGTTGTGTTTCAGTTCCCTTTCTTTATAACATAAAGCATAGGCAATAAAATAATAACTTTCTCAAACTCTTGCAGAGCACTTCAGTGAGCAGATACCCATACATTTTTGCAAGTAAATACCTCTCCATTGTTGCAAATATAGTGAGGTGGATCCTGGAATGACATATGATTACATCGCATATATGTATGTTTGTGTAGGTAGTCATGCAGATAAAACTTTTGTTTGTTCCTTTTAGAACATTGGCAGGGTTGCTTTTAGTCCCTACTAGTTACATATTTTAACTTGAAATTACTCTGCATAGGACTTTGGAAATAATAGCTAAGATTTTCAGATGACTCTTAGAAAAATAAGGCTTGCTGTGATAGATAATTTCAGTCACAAAGACACTTTCTGGTTTGTGTGTGTGGCTTCTCTCACAGCAGGATAAAGTTCCAGAATTGGAGATCCTGAACACCCCCGTGATGCAATGAATAAATAATAGTGCCTGATCCAAAACCAATTAAAAGCAACTCAGCTTTAAGTCATGCTTAAGCACAAACAACAAATTGTGAACAGATCATAGCATCTTGCAAGACATCCAGCTGTTAGATCTTGATGAATATATTTCTTCCTAGCCAGGCATTTCATGGCTTATAGTTTCACTCCAAGCTCTTTAAGAAAGTTGACAAGGGACCTCTCAAAAAGTAAATAACATCTCCCAGCCCCTAAAATGAAAGAAGGGAGAAGGAACCAGAAACACTTATTGGCAAGTTGTCAACAGCAGCTTGGTATTTTGCAGCCTACTCTGAGGAATGTAAAACTACTGAAAGTGTTTAAAACTACATCTTCCCTTGATGCAGGAAGGCATCCACAGTGGGACTGTGTAAAGTAGGATGATTTTAATTTATTAGAACACTTAAAATACTTAAGAGACCACAGTCCTTTCTCACAGCTAAAGACCTTTTAAAGATTTAAACCACTCAGGTAATTTTAATTTGTACATCACAGAGCAAGAACCCTATCTGAACTGGGACTGTATAATACAAGGGCATGTATGTGTAAGAGCAAATCTGAAAAGTGGTTCCATTTTGGAGAAAACTGTGTAACCTAAGGGACCTAACCAGTCATACTCACCTTTTTCTTTGATCAGTACTGAAAACAGAAATAGAAATGAGAGAGAAATGACTAGCTTCCCACCCAATCAATCCCTTCTCTTTTTTTTTTTTTTTTTTTTTTTTTTTTAAAAGGAGTGAAGTGTACCCGTGGGTGGGCTTATGAGAAATAAACAAGATGTTGTGAATGAATGTGGTGTTTGCATGCTAGAGAGTAGGCAACTGGCATAAAGGACAGCAGAATACTTGGACAAGGATCCTATGTAAGAGATTGTGGATTTGCTTATGATGGATTCTCTAAGGGCTGATAAAACCATCTAACAGAGGGCCAAGTGTCCATGTTCTAAGAGCAGCAGAAAGAAGATGCTTAGACGAGATAGGAAGAAAAGTGAGTAACAGAAGATGGGCTTTTAGTAGCCCTCTAGCTTGCGTGGCATCTGGAAAAGCATCTGGAGTCCCAGTGGACGGAATGTTTAGAAATAAGTGCAAAGATGCTAGCAAACCTGAGACCCAAATGTCAGCACCAAGTTTTGCGATACCTACATATGCCTGCTTGGGAATGATGGCGACCAACTCCTATGATGAGGCATATAATTGGCATATGATGAATGTTTTTATTCACTATGAGGTTGCTAGCTAGAAAGCACTTCATTCAGCATAAGAGTTGGTATTGGTAAAGGCAGTGTTGTCATATAGGTGGAACGCTAAACCAAAGCAGCAAGATAACAGGCCAAAGATCAGATGGATGAACTGGAGTTTACCTGAGCAGGGACTCATGTGTGTCTTCTTCAGAACAAAATTGAGTAAATGTAATAATTTAACAGCGGGACTCAATGGAGCAACTGAGCTCTGTTCAGGGAGGTGATGGGCAGGTACAGTTATTGGGATAGATAACTGGGCAGGAGGCTTCCTTGTAACCACTCAGTGGCAACTCTTTTTTCCAGAGCTTCACTATGGAAGAATACCCATCCTGTTACTCAGAAACGTCAAGCAGGGACTGAGAGAGTGGCTTGTCCTTCTCCTCACTTACGAAGAAAGATAAAGATTAAATTAACCTATCTCAGCTCAGAAAGTCTAACTAATTTTCTGGGTTTGGCTATCTTTGTAGAGTGAAGAAGTCTCGTAAGACAAATAGGAAGTAAATCAAAGTAATCCGGGTTCGCACTGGAAATGTGAGTGCTACAAAGGCAAAATGCCCCAGATACAGAGCAGAAAACATGGTTTGGTTTTTTCCCATCTATAGGAAGGAAGCAGGTTTTTACGCCTCGGTGCTTTGTTGTGGGTTGTTAATGTTCCTGAGCTGTAGTATGGGCACAGCTGTTGCCAGTAAACAGCCTGTGCCACAGTCTCACAACTGGATGGGTACTATCAAATGCTTACCTTTCACGCAGTTTGCAAGCTCATTGTATTTTGCATTCATGAAAATACCAGGTGTTTGCAGGGACCCGGGTTCCAAAGGCTATTTGAATTTACAAACGTGTGCACTCTAATTTACAAGTAAGAGTTAGATGGTTGCAAGTATGCTTTCAGTTGTACAATATAGTTCTAAAAAATTAGCTGTATTAGATAAACAATAGGGTACTTTCCCATATCATTAAGATACCTCATGGTTCAGACTTACCTTGGGAGTTTTGTTCTCAGGGAGGTCGGGGTAGGGAGGTAGTGTTGGTATCCCCCCTTGCAAGAGTTTCAGTAGCTGTCATCCAGTTTTTTTCTCTGAAGTCCAATTTAGAATTTCCCTGGGATAAGCAAGGAGGGGAACTGTGGCACTTTGTGGAAAAACAACTTTGCAAAAGTTCAAGTGCTCTGATAGGAAGTATGGAAGAATTTGCTGTATTGCACTGTTTTATAAGCATTCTTGGACTCTATTCATAGCTTGTCTATCAAACTTTAAAAAACAGAATTTAGAAGCTGAAGCCATTAAAGAGTTGTTGCCTGAGACTCTGCTGAAGGTACAATACCCACAACTGTGTCTCAAAAAGCCCTTTTTCTGCCTCCTTTTGCACTGTATTTAATGCTTTTTCTTCTCCCTCTTAACGGGCCTTTAAGTCCATTCAGTACACATGATAATATTTTTTTGGGGTCAGAGATTCCCCACAGCCACGTCAGATTTCTTGTCTCTTCAATGCACTCACTGGCACTGGCACTCAAGGCTTTTGTTAGGTTTTCTGATTTTTTTTCTCAACTGTCTGTCCATCAGACCCTCTCTTTAGTACCTTGCACAACACTGAAATTGGACACGGAATAGTGCATCCTGATGGTACTTGTTTTAGAATAATGCAGCCCTTCCAAAGGGAAAAAAAAAATTGGTTTGGGTTTGTTTTGTTGGTGTTCTTATGACAGACGCTTGTATAGCAAACTCTGTATCTAAATCAGGTGTTTGAATTTTTCTGAGAACTCTCTTCACCCTTGGTTCCCCTTTTGCACTTGACACAGGTCAAACTTGCTCAGCTATGTTTTCCAGCATGATCAATAATTCACAAACTATAATGGAGCTGAGAATCATTTTTTATTCATAAAGCTTTTTTTTTTTTTTTTTTTTTTTTTGCATGGGGGTTTCAGGCTTGGTTTGTATATGGCAGGAATAATGTATGACAGGGTGTGAACTTTAGTGGCTTATAGCGTATGCAGGCCTCAGATACGTTGTT
The DNA here is from genome assembly GCA_034008185.1 of Gorsachius magnificus. Classification (NCBI taxonomy): domain Eukaryota; kingdom Metazoa; phylum Chordata; class Aves; order Pelecaniformes; family Ardeidae; genus Gorsachius; species Gorsachius magnificus. The sequence continues at coordinate 68,228,272 of CM067082.1, forward strand.
GAGCAGAAGGCTGTGAGGCCACTTGCACTGGAGAAGAGAATCTAACTCATTAGCACCATAGACCCATACACTATGTGGCTGCTTACAGAGATATATTATTTCCACTGCATTGACCCTGTCAAGAAGTGTAGACTTAACATTTTGTCTGCTGGTCCCTAAAATGTTAAGACATTGTCAGAGAATATGTCAGAGAGAAAATCCATCAGCATTGCTTTCCCTGAAAATACCTCCCTGCCTGGAATTAACAGCCACTTTAAACTCAGCAGCAGTGAGCCTGTGAGAGCCCATCTGACAGCACATGGCCCCAGGGTCCTCCATGTCACACGTTAGGGCAGGGAGCAACCCAGCAGAATAACTTTGAAACACGAGAGGAGCTAACACTCTGTCTGTGTGGTACAGTCCTGTCTGGCTGCAAGGATATCAGGAGTCATTGACACCAATTTTGTGGGCTCTGATGTCCTTGTAGAGATGAGACTAGATGATGCAGGCACAGGTCTAGCCTCTCTGGGAGCTAGGTGGCCAGGCATACACATTTTTTGGGACATGTGAGGAAATCACCTTACATGGTAGGGTTTTATTGGAATGCATGACTAGCAATTAACATCTGATTGACAGGAAACTGTCCTGTGCTTTTCCCCCAGCTCATGACTGGCCAAAACCTATGGTTTAGGTGATGATCTGTAACTAAAGGCAAATATTACTGATGTAACTGTGCGTTCTCTACAGCTGTCCTTGTAAGAGATCGGAAGCCCTTGACCTAAAGATGTGATTTATGATGAGAAAATTTAAAACCAGCTGGATTTTACAGAGCCTATTTTGCCATTCATTAACTGAGCTCCCTCTAGAAGAACTGAGCAACAGCTCACATGCTGTTCCTGCATATAACAGAAAGCAAGCAATAAAACTCCATCAGCTTAATCCCATTTACAGTGAATCTAGAAAAGGGACTTTGTCAGCTGCCTAACTAAGCAAATGAGAGGCTGAATGATATGTAACATTGTTTATTGTAGAAAATAATATTATGTAATCATCAGTCATGCAGTTTGCAAAGACAAATAATCGGTCCGTTGTAATTAATATCCTACTGCTTTGAGGCATAGCCTATTATTCTGCAGGGGGAAGTTGAATGAATTAAGCTATTCAGTTGACACATTGCACTTAGCCAGGTCATCTCCCCCAGATTTCTCTGTTACTCAGTGGAGAGACAGACACTCTTCCTAGCAGCAGCCAAGTATCAAAATCTGTTTTCTCCACTGAATCGCTTCTGGGAGAAGCCTATTTAAGTCTAGTTGCTCAAAATTGGGTGATCTTAATATTTCCCTGTATTAAATTACAGTTAAATTTGGATGACAGCTTGGTGAATACTCTCTGGTATGTTTGTCATCTGTTTTAGATTAACTCCCTTCCAAAAGAGTAGAATCAATGAGGTGCACTGAGTTAGGGCCTGATGCTACAGTCCCAGCAGTTGATTCCATGTTGACAAAAAGGGGGAGAATGGGGTTTCATGGTGGCAGTCTAAGCAAGAAAGTCTCTTCCTTCTGCAGTCCCCAGCTGCCAGAATTGCCGCTCATCAGAGGAACAGAGCAGGGAATGTTGAATCTGCATCCCCTAAACTGGCAGATACTTGTTGGAAATCTGCACTGTCAATCATTCTATTAAAGAAAAAAAATATCTTTTTTTAAATTACAGTGCTGCTAACTCACCTTTCCTGCAAGGTCACTTTCAGCTAAATTGTTAGTATTTTAAGAATGCTACATGGGTTGGATCGAGTGAAAAGGGAAAGGTTTGCTGTTTGTTTTTCATGAAATAAAGAAATACTGTTTGGTTCAAAGTCTTACCTTGAGTTAAGCCATTTACTCATGAGTCACATGTGTCAGGGCTTTGCTGAATTTCTCCAGGGGCGGACTAGGAGGTTATTTGGGCGGCAGATATTCTGGACCGTGAGTAGAAATAGCTAGGGACTGATGAGAACTACTAAGCTTGAAGGCAGCAGACAGAGGGCAAGTCAGCGCAGAATTGCCGCCTCTTATGTCTAGGGATTGAAATAGCCTGCTCTATCCCCAGTGCCTCTAGTCACCGGCTACACGTGTAGTCTTTACAGGCCTGAAGCTAACAAAGCATTTAAGTGTGTTGTCAGAGAGGGTTGAGACTGCGCATAATTCACAGCTGATGACAGGATAAAAAAGAAGTTACTTTCTGACTCGCCTGCAATGCTGACAGTCTGAGCAGAGGGGGCCACAGAGGAGGCTTACTTTAATCAGATTCAAGTTATTCAACTTTTCTCCTCTGCCTGCTACTAAGCAGAGAAGCTGGTAGTCAGGTAGGTTTTAAGGAATATGAATGTGTTGGCAGTTCCATTTTATGACTCTTTTTAAATCAGTCTTCTTTGTTATTAGGATTGCCATTGTCCTGAAGCTTTTAGGGGAATGTTATTAAAGAAAGTTAAAAACAAACAAGCAAAAAAATCCCTCAAAATCATCTAAGCAGAGAAACTAAGGACTGTTTGCTCTCAGTCGCGGACAAGGTGAATGGAGTAAAGTATTCCACACTAAGCAGCTGTGCTGTTGTCCAGCTGCTAGTACACACAACCAAAAATACCCCCCCAAAATAGTAAAAATTAAGATTGAAAGCAACCCAGCTGTGCTAAATTTGTGATCCCTGCTCTGGCCCAGGTTTTCAAAATAATCTTGGCAAGTCACTGAGCCGAGAATACTCATGTGTTCGTAGGTGTCCATCTCCCACAGATTCCAGTAGGAATAAGCCTCCATTGGTTTCTGGCTCTGGGATTTAGTTCCTCTATACTTCACATGTTCATTTGTGAAATGGAATGAAGAGAATAGGGTTTTCATTGCAGCCCCCCTTCCCAGCGTGGTGTTATGAAGCTGAAAAGTGCAGAGCTGGGTAGCTGCTCTGCTGCAGCAGAGGAAACTTCCCTGGCCTCAGTCCCTCCCCTGTCTAACCTAGCCCTACTGACCAAAATGGTTAATAACATGTTCCAAGTGCTTTTCTAAATCATAGCCTCTAATACAAATTCGGAGGAGCAGCTTTCATTATGTTCTTCAGACCTCTGAGAAAAACGAGAGACGATACCCAAGGTGAAGTGACTCAAATGAGGAGATGTCGTCAATACCAACGCACATCAGTATAGCACAGTCCCAGATTCCTCCCATCTGGAAATAATACTCACAGCAATCATTTGAAAGCAGAGCAGCTGGAGGTTGAAGCAGTGGAGGGGAAAGAAGAGACAGTATATTTCTGTCTTTAAGATCACAGAAAACAGCAACACAGAAGAGGCAGAACCTTAATTTGCAAAAAGAAAATAATAATGTGCCTGTAAGTAAACTGTACATTAGTCAGCACTGTGCTGCTCCATAGCAGAACCTTGTGCCTTTAGTCACTGAGTTTTTGCCATATTTGACAATGATATACAGCTACTGGGTAAAACCCTTAAGTACAATTTTCTAAATCTATATTTATATTGAGGCAGATTATTTATCTTTTTGACAATATTAATCACCCAAAATATAATCTGTAAATTAAAAAGTCTGTAATATTGTTACCCAGAAATACTGCATCCAGCTGAGAACATTTGTCTTCTGTGTTGCTTTTCTAGTAGAAAGTTACATTTTGTTGTTACATAATTCACTTAGCTATATCTGCATTAATTATGACAAAATTTTGCTATAGTTTTCTCAGGGTTCTGTAAATTAAGTGAAAGAGTTGACTCCTTGAGATCCTTTGCAAATTCTGTGTTTTGAGATGGTGGGGTTTTTGGAAGAGTAATATATATTGCAGGTTATTAGAATATACAAATATTTCAAGGCCTGCAAATCTTTACTAAGCTGGACAAAACAATCTAATATAAAGCATCTAGCATAAAACTCCTGAGTAGCTGTGCTAATTAACATTCCCATGGGCCATTTTCATACCAAGGGCCTGGTATAAATTATTTCAATAATACATCATAGATGCTACTGCTACTCTGCACAGATTTCATTTTCTCCATTTCTGCCACCAAAGCAGATGTTCTGTAGCTGGATCCAAGAAATGACCACCTGTTGCCCTAGAGCATTCAGCCACCGCAGGTTGCTTCCTGGGCATCTTTAGGATCACATCACAATCCATGAAAATATCAATGGGAAAGGAGAAGAACTAATTAAATTTGCAGGCTCCTACCTTGTCTCCAGAATCATCCAGTAGAAATCTTGAAAGATTTTCCTTGAAGCCAAAAAAAAAAAAAAAAAATTGGCAAAAATAAAATGCACACCCCCCCAAAAAAAATCACTGTTAACACTCTCCTAATCAGTTAGAATTTTATATGTAGCTGCATTGTAGAATTTGAAGTCTTTGCAAACCTAATTGCAAATTAGATTACAGAAAGTATGATTAATTTTTAATCCTCAGGCCTATTGTACTAGATAAATTCTGATTCCTTTTCTTCCATTCTTTTCATTTTAGTAGTAATTTTTGGCTGACAACTATCGAAGCTCTCTGAAAATTTCACAAAACAAGATTTATCTTTAGCTTGTATAATATGTTATGCCTATAGGCTAGAAATTATTATCAAGTGCCATGTAAGGTGACACAGTTTTTGTACTTTTTTAAAGTGCCAGCCTCCTTTTTCAGATAATTTATTATCAGTATGGCCATATTCATTCTCTAGCCTAAGGAATTAGTTAGCTCTGGAAAGTATTTTTCACCAAGTTGGTTCTTTTAAATTGTTAAGCCATTAGCACCGCCATTTAGAGAGCCACTATAGAATAAAAAAAGCATCTCTGTTTGTTAAGTTCAGTTCAAAGGCCAACTAGGAAGCAAATTAATAGAAGCCAGGTTTGATTTGTTTTTCTACTGAGAGACCAAGGCATTAGTTTCCAGATTTTAATTGCAATCATGTATTCAGCTCTATCTTGACCTTTTTAAAGTTTAATATCTGATTTAAACAGATATTTTGGCTTTGTTCCTGCTGTCTTGCCAACAACTAGAAAATGCATAGTCTTGATCTTTTGCAAGTTTCTTACAGGTTCATAGAAGTCAATGGAACTATTTTCAGTTATTTAGGCTATGTCAAATTTCAGAGTTTGGTAGAATAACCTCTCTAAAAGAGTTAGGTGTCTTTTTCCGTTCAGGTTTTTGGCCTTCTGTGGAAGCTGCAAAAAAAAAAATATTCTCCATTAGAAGCCTAAACAAACCAACATTGGAATCCTCAGCAGGCCACAAGAAATGAATGGTGCTGGTACCTATCCATCACTACTCTTTGACGGGAATTTTTGACAGAGCCTGCTGAATGGACATGGAGGCCCTCCGCCGTTTCCACTAATCCCAATGCTGTATTTTCACAGCGTGCTTTGTAGTCCAGGGATTTGGCTGAGTAGCCTCTGAGTATAGCGCTCTCAAATTCAAAGGATTTGTTTCAAAGAACTGAAAGCATATCTTAACCAGATTGTTGAGAAAATACTTTAAAGCTACCCGGAGCTATCAATTTTTTCTCTTTTTGAATCACTTTTTTTCTTTATTTTGTACCACAAATAGTAAATGTCCATATCATTAATTATCTTTATTAGGCCTGATGCAATTAATAATCGTTCCACTCTGTTTTCTCTGCCTCCTTTGGTTCATTTTTCTCCAGCCTAAGGTTTACCTCTTTCCACTGTACCTCTTCAGTCTGTACTCAAGAATTTTATTTGGATGTGAGATTCAAGGTGATGATCATTCAATTATATTAAATCATTATTCTATTATATTTGCTCTCCATGGGAGATTATAGTATTACTCACATGATTAGTTCTGCAAATCAGCAGTTCTCAAAATTTAAGACCTCACAAGATCAGGAGTAGTTTGTGTATACTTCTTCATTTTATAAAGTATAGTTATGAATAGTTTTTGTTACACTATGTTAGTTTTTAGTGTGTATGTGTGAGAAAACTGGACTCTGAATAAGTGTCAATCAAAAGCCCTGCTGAAAAATCTCCCAGTAAATTCAATGTCAGTTTTACATCAGGACAGCATAATCTACATAGAACACTAAACAATATAAACAACATTGTAAAATTAAGACTTTATCTTTTTTCCTAAGATGTTAAGGGAAGAGTGTTCATACTTAACTTGTAACAGTGGGGGGAAAAAATAATCTAATAGCTGTAATGAAAAACAGTATCTATGAATGCATTTATACTCATTTTCTGTCAATTTATATAGAATGAAGAAGAAATATTTTGGCATGTATACATATATATACACACTTATAAATGAGGTGTCTAGCGCGCTGTGTGTTTTATATTTCATTCCATAGCTCAGCTAAACTGCCATAAAGAAAATTTCCGACTTGCAACTACCTAGTCAGTGTGAAAAGCTTTTAGTTTCCCTTGTAGTTACAGAAGATCATACGAGAAGAGGTTATTTTTGAATGCTCCAGAGATGTGTGTCCATAATTCACTACGATCGCACAACTGAAATGATCATGTAGGGAAGATTAATATAGACGCAGTCTAGGGCAAATGTACTTACAACTGCCTTAAGGGTAAAATGCCAGAAAATGCCAGGAAAAATAAACAGAATTAAGCATTTGTGTATTTGAACATCTCTTGCCTGTATTTTCAGAAAATGGTGTCTTTGGTTTGGTTTGCTATTGTCAGAGTATTTTCAGTATTGTGTCAATAACTGTCATGAGAAGGTATCCCAAAATACGACCTTTCAGAACCTTTCAAAATTAGTAAGTAGTCGTGGAAAAGAATTCTCTTTTTCTCCAGGGTTTTAATTTAGAAAAGAATAACAGCCAAGCACAGAAAAAACTATATCTATCTGGAGCTACTGGTGGGCAGCTCAACATAGCTTAGTGAAAGAAGGACACGGACCTGCCTTGGCCCCCATCCATACAAAGGGGAGTAAGGTCAGCTAAGAGGCAGCTGTATGGAAGAAGACTCCTTCAGCAAGAGTTTTTACTCCCTGCTGGCCACGTGTACAGCAGGGAGTAAGCTGCTTTGTGAAGAGAGTTTGTATAAACTCCTCCTTTCTCTCTGTAAACCAAGAGCCAGGGAGAATGTGTAAACATCTGTTTTCTGGTCCTTCTATAGACCTTAAAGCTAAACTGAATGTGACGAGGTAGCCCTTCCTGAGGGCAGGAATATTTCAAAAAGGGTGAGGTAAAAACAGTGGTTATTGGGATTATGAGAAGCTCATGAGTTTCTTGGCTGGGCACATGGGCACTCATCCACAGACCATTTAAGCCACCTAGCAATCACTAAATTCAGAGACGTTAAGCACCGAAGAATCTCTGGTGCTGTAGACAGAGCAGGTAGCACCTTATTAATAAATGCAGTGTCACTCTGCTAAACTCATGTTTAAAATGAAGGGGGCCATGCCTTCATCAGGGGGAAGGAGATGAAAAAGGTCTGGGGTGTATTGCTAAGACGAGTATAGAGATGGGAAGGAGACATGAAGCTGAGATACCGCTATCTTCTTGGTTACATGGGATATGGATGAGAGAGAGGAACAGCCAGTTAGATTTGCTAATTTGGGATTGATTTTAGTAATGCGCAGTCCCTCAGGCACCAGCGTGGGTCCCCCGCGGGGTCACCAGCCCGGCCAGCAAACCCCCCGGGCCCCGGGTGCAGGTGGGGATCTGCTCCCCCGTGGGCCTCCCTGGGCTGCAGGGGCACAGCCGGCCTCACCGTGGGCTGCACCCGGGGCTGCGGGGGAATCTCTGCTCCGGCGCCTGCAGCCGCTCCTGCCCCTCCTGCCGCACCGGCCTGGGGGCCTGCGGGGCTGCGCCTCCCACACGTTCTCACTCCTCTCTCTGCTGCTGTTGTTCCCCAGCAGAGGTTTTTTCCACTTCTTAACTGTGTTATCCCAGAGGTGCTGATGGGCTCAGCCTTGGCCAGCAGCGGGTCCGCCTTGGAGCCGGCTGACATTGGCTCTGTCGGACATGGCTTCTCACAGAAGCCACCCCTGCAGCCCCCCCGCTACTGAAACTTTGCCACACAAACCCAATACAGCTGTGTAGGGTATATAAGAAATTGTTATAATTCCATAGCATCTCCCCTTCCTTACCATTTTAGACAGTTGTATCTAAGGGAAATAATATATAACTTCGGATATGAAGAACAGGACTGGAGTTCCCTGAGCTCTGAATTAGTAAAACTTTCATTTGAACTCCCAGCTACCAGCAAATGTTTGTAGCCTAGCTATTATGGAGAAAAGGGCAGGTGTTTGCTCTGAATTCAGTTCCACCTTGATTTGTAGATTTTTTTTATGGCAACTGATTAAACCGGACTGATTTCCACTGCTGGTGTCTGCCCAGTATACTATGAATTTATTTTTCCATTGAAGCCACATTTTTTTCTTTGTTGGACTGAATTAGACATTCTGTAGACTTGACAAAATTATCAGTGTGTTTAGCAGATGGCTGAAATGTAGTTCAGGCTTTTCCTTCAGACTGGTCATCTGGAGACCAAGTAACACCTCTGACAAGTTGTATAGATTTATACTGTGGAGGAAGCATTTTGTCTAATTTATTTGCTTTTGTGGATACTATTTAAAAATGGTGGAGTTTGGCAGGTTCTTTTTTATTTTTCCCTTTCCTTCTATTGGCACTAACTTATGACAGCAAATTTTATCAAGGTATCAGTTCATCATAGACCTGATTTTTACCCTTGTAAGCATTTTAGTCACTAAAGTACCAGCTTGATTCCAAGCTCTCACATTCTCACATTTGGTAAAACATCATTTAAAATCCGATTTGACAAACTGAGGAAAGAAATCCCTTTATTCCAGTAGTTCAGCGATTAAAGCCCTTGTCCAAATTATGGGAGACACCCCCATGCCAGGAAAATTCCTTCCTCTACCAAAAGCACTTGAAACCCAGAGCTGGATTCAGCTACAAAGTTGAGCAGGTAGTAAGACACTGTGGGGCACGGCTAACATAAATGTAAAGATGACAAGCTCCTCTACCTGCTAGTAAATCCTTTGCTCTTTGAATCTTCATTTCTCATGAGAGTCACTTATCCAGTATGCTGAGTTGACAAGTGGGGCAAGAGGTTAGAGATACGCTCTGTGTTGTTTTGCTGATGCTGTCCTATATTTCAAATATAAAAAAAAATTAAACATTTGCTCAAGCTGATAGTCGGTGAAGTATCTTAACCCTCCAGGCTAAGGAGAGAAATATTTCTTCTTAACTCACTCTGCCCTCCCAGGCTTTTATTTCCTACATTTCTTTCTGTGTAATGCTAGCCAATTGGAGAACCACAAAGTCTTTTTTTTTTTCATAGAGATTTGATCAAAAAATAACTCAAATTGCCCTTGAGAAAATGTGTTGAAAGGCGTACCAAGAGAAGTTCCTCGGTGCTGAACGCCAAGACAGGGAAGCATGACACAAAACACCAGATATCCACAACAGTCACATTTTGTTATATCTGTCTCATTAAATGGTCTGGCCACATACTGAGGAGCATGGATGTATAGCTCTGGTAGGCAAGTACAAGACAGTGCACAGATATCCCAGCTCCTGGGCAGAAAGATAGGGAAGCAATTTTTCCTAGGTGATAGTAGAACACAAGTGTCAATCGTGTAACCATGCCAAGTCCACAAGACCTGACAGATCTGCACTTATCTCTTTGTCACTGCTTTAAAATCGTTGTTTTTTTTTTCTTTTCCAGCTGCAGTGTCTGCGTGTAGTTTGTCAAGGTGTTCTTTAAGGCATGGCTGAAGGTCAGTCTCCACAAATGCATTATCACATCAAAGTGACTGCTGTCAAGCTGGCCCGAGTCAAGAGTCAACAATGAGCTGTGTTTATGTATCATGCTCAGGTGTGTGTCTAAAGTCTGGGGTACCAATATACATGGAACATAAACTCAAAATGTGTACGGGCTTCAAACTGTGACAAACGTTTCACGAACTCGGAAGGCACATTTTTCCCTCTGTAGGCTAATGACTTAATAATTCAGTCAAGCGTGGAGGCATTCAAAAGGGACATTAGTAATTACAGAAAGACAGAATAGCCAATAGCCAGAAAACAGGAATATCCACTTACTTTCTGCAGAACTTCAGAAACAAGCCCTCTTTAGAAAAGGAGAGACCTGCTGGACTAGATGTTGACACAACTAGATGTAACATCATTCTTCTGTATGTTTCAGCTAAGTATTTTGTAACTATAATGTCCCATTTGGAATTTGTAGCCAACTTTTTACTGTCCACTTACCTTAATCCAACGTACGTTGAAGTCAATTTCAAGGTCCTAGCAACATGAAGGCATCCATTCTCTCAGGTCAGTGATCTTGTGTCAGGAGACTGGACAGGATGGCAGTGCTGTGTTGCTGGTAATTTACTCCAACAGACACAACAGGCAGCTTCTCCATGTACCTGGTGGATCAGGGAACTAGTGAATGTAGAGGTTTACGTGATGGAAGTGACCTGTGGCAATTGGAGTCTGCCTGGTGAACTCCTTGGAAGCAGTAGGACAGTGGTAAAAGTGTCCTTGAATCCCAGCTACCCTAGGGAGTTCATTTCACTGGGAAAGAATATGAAACAGTTGCTTTATAAATTAAAGCAATAGAAGGTTTTTTAAAATGAGCAATACATACGAGCGCCATCATTTTAGAGTGCTAGCCCATTAGAAGTCTTTTCAAAAAATGTTCTAAGAGTGTGCTGGGCAATTTCTCCTTGCACTTTTCTCCCTTTTGATTAATATTAAAATCAGGTATCTTAAAACCAGTACACCCAATATTACCCATCACTTACGAAGGTCTAAACCATAGAGAGAAATCTTCAGCTATTGCCTAAGAGCAAGTGGATTAAGACTTGGCTTGGTAGGTAAGGATTGTTCTGTACACAAAGGGCTGGAGCATCAGTTAAGGACTGGTAAGTGACATAGCATAGTCCTACATTTGCATCCTTTACTGCAGAAGGGCATGTGACATAAGAAATCCTTGTGCACCGTCCACACTGTTAAATACAGAATTGAAAGTATGCTTTTTTACTTCCTTATTTTGAACTTTCCATCCTCTTAATGGCTTCACACACAGGAACTTTGAAGTTTATAACCTAGGAATTGTCACAGAAAAAAAAATAATCCAACAGACAAGCTGTATACTTATTCTACAAGCCCGATTGTCTTTACATTACAACTTATATATGTATGCATATGTGCATATATATATGTGTGTGTGTCTGTTAATGTATTAAAATTGTGTATTAAATAATTAAAATTACTGTAGTTTTAAATACTATAATATACTTTACATTAAAATGCTGTCTTTCAAAATACTATACATAGTATATTGTAGATGTATGCATTTATGTTTTACTCTATTCCTCTTGTTAGTAATAGTCTTGAATTCTGCAATCTGAAATTAGAGGATTGAGCCTCTTAAGTGATCAAAGAGGGTGAAAAGGTGGTAGCTTATTTATTTTCTACATCAAACAGAGCTTTGTTGTTCTAAAAATGAGCTAGAATCATTTCAGCTGTTTATTCTCCCTGTGAAAGCTGCTAACCACTTTTACTGTTTAAGCAGGAACTGCTTGCCATTTTCATTTACACTCATAGGTAATGGTAGCAAGCGCTACATTCAGTGCAATAGCCTCATTGCATTAGCCTGCCTTCTGTTGTTTTATATGGTTCTGCTCTTTCAAACACTTGCATATCAAAAGGAATTTTCTTTTTCTTCTAACCTGAACCTCCTGTAAATGTCACCTTTTGCTTGTGGCATCATAACTACCCCCACAAGGGGAAATTTTTCGGAAAAGGGTTATGGTCTTCACACTAGTAAAACCTAGATTTAGGGATGCACAAGGAAAAAGCACCCATTTACAAAGTACATCCATCTTCACTAATTAGCCACTTACAGGAAAACCAACCCTCAAATAAATGAAAGATCCAAACGTTTCTGAAACTTGACTGAGCTCAAAAGTTCACTTCTAAAATATTCATCCTGCTATCAAAATGGTAATGATACGAAAAGGTTGTTTTCAGAATCTATACCGCAGTATTTCTTTCTTTCTTTTTTTTTTTTTTTTTTTAAGAATAAGCACACAGACTGAATTTTGGATGGTTATCTACAGGCCATTACCGGAACAACGCCTGCCTTCAGAGGCTCATGTAAGTGCAGTGCCTTTTCAGTGAGTGTATGGATAGTGCTTTTATATAGTTGCTATGACAAAAGCTGTAGCAATAAAGATTGATTGATTGAAGACACTGATGATACTGTAACAGGACTTCAGCTAGCATAAATCAAAGCAGCTGAACTGAGGACCTAGACCATTATTTCAAAAAGCCTTTGTTCATTTTCCATACCTTTGGTCTACTGCCAAATACACTAAGATTGCACTGATAACTGTATAAATTCAGCTGAACAGCAACACAGTACAGAAGCACAGTAGGTGACAGAGAAGACCAGGAGGCAAGCAAGAATATCTACAGAGTTCATGTGTGTGTTTGCCCAATATGAATTTATTCATTAAATAATAGCTGTAGTTGCTATCAGGATGTTACATGATTGCAAGCAGATGAGGATGTGCCCAGAGCAAAGGGGAAGTGAAGCATCCATAACACAACATCTGCACTGCAGTGTATTTTATGCTATCGTTCATGTTCCTCTGTCTTCGATATTCTGTAAGTGCTTATTAAAGAGACTAGGAGTTTGTTTTAAGACAACTGCTGCTTTTTGGTTTCTACACATTATGTTTCAGTATACACCTAAAAGAATTAAAGCATAACAGAACTTGTGGATAATATTAACTTCATTGTGGTATTTCATGGCAGTATTGGAAGTTCAGGCTATCAGGAATAACAGACTAATGATAACACAAGCATCTTAACTACAGTAGTGTTGTAAATAGAAGTCAGTGTTCTGCTCAGTTACAAATGCTCACATACCAAAGGGATTTTCATATAACTGAAGTGAACAGATCCTAGGTATCTGAAGATTCTCTAAAAATTTCAGCTTTGTTTTCAAATACATGTTCATGACCCACGCATTTACTAGAAGTATTTGTTCCTCAAATATGAACGTGAATGGTTATGTAAATTATTCTTTGAGTATTGTATTTTCACAAATAGAGGCTAGCAAACATTTCCATACTAATAGTAAATTCTCTGGAAAATGTAGCTCAGGTATTCTAAAAGTATTTTTCAATTTGCACTGAATTCATTGAATAGTTTCAGCTCAGAAAAGATATTCTGTCGTAGAAAACTGACTGAGGAGGAAATGTGTGCAAACCCCAGAGAGCCTTGGTGATTGTGTTCCATAGGTGGAGGAACAGCAAGGGATGTAGAAGGAATTGAAGGACAGTAGTGGGAAGGCTCAGCTCAAACTTCCGCTATGACGTTTGTCGTATTTTTCCAACAATGCCGTAAGATACATCACAGAAGTATGTGATTAGCATAAGCAGTTAAACCTTGTTATAAAAGCAAGTGCTTTTTGAGTAACGGGAGAGAAGAGTGCTGCAGTGCATCTTTAAATGCTAGTGTTAAGCTCTGCAACATCGAGACATGAGGTGGGGATAGAGTATGCAATGTTTTGAGTTTGACTGTGGACAGACAGCAGAATGGATTACTGCACCGGTTTTCAGAGTATTTCCTTTGTTCCTTGCCTTTATTGTTGTGTTGTATGTCTGCCCAGGCTAATTCTATGTTCCCTTTTTTCTTCTTTGCTGCTTTGAACAAGAAAGAAATTGAGTATGATTGCTTTGCCAAGTGGTTAAGAGAAGCAGATCTGCTGTCCTTTATAAACTGCTTTGTAGATCAATCAGTGTTCTCTGCAGTGTTCCAGTAAGTAGAGTAATCATTTTTACTACACCTACAATTAGAGGTAAAAATACCATATCTGCAGCAATTAAATTCCTATTAGTAACCATGCTCATGAAAGTCTATTTTTTAGATTAAATATTTGTACATAAGTGCATAGAGAGACGTGTATATATATATATAGTAGGATGAAGTAAGTTTCCTCTAAGTCCTGTTGTAGCAGCACATGATGTGCTTGTGATTCAGTTTCAGCAAGGCTGAACTACAAAATGCCCACTTCAGCTAGTGGTTTGTTATGATTGCAAACTCCTCATTGCAAACCACAGACCTGACCCTCCTGTTCTGCCAGCACTATCAGTTATTTCCATGGTAGGCAATCCAGGCTGACAGTGATGGACCTGACAGACAAACAGTATCCTCTTTTTCTCTGACAAGTTCCTGGACTACACCATGGTATGCTGAAGCCCAGTAACAGCTATGAGCACAGAGGGGCAGCAGTGATGCAAATGGGGAGCTGCACAGCCCTGTAGCCTCTGCAGTATGACAGCTTAAAATAATATCGATTGCTCCAGGGGTGGTAACAACTTGAGAGCAAAGCTCTTTTCCCCTCCACCCCTCTTGCTGTATATCTTTGCCTGGACTTTTAAAAGCTAGAACTAGCTCTTTGTAGGACCTGATTCTCACAGAGGCATTGAATTCAACTGGAATATAAATATATAGTAAAAGTAATTGTAAAAGCTCCGTGAGAAAAAAGTTACAGTCGGTACAAAACACATTTAACTAAATCCTTTGTATAATTCTGTAACCAGTGAAGAATTTTACTGGCACTCAATTTAAAGTCCTGTGAAGAGACATAGTTCATCTTCAGCTTGGCCTTTCATACCTGTGAGATTTCAAGCAAACTGCAGGCTATCAGCAGCAGAATCTTGAAGCTCATTAATCAAGGTATTAGCATATTCCAACAGAGTGTTAACAAAGCAGAAACTAAAATATGCAAACCAACACTAGAAAGGAGAGGTTTCAGCATACTTATGTTCTGCAAATGCTAAATAGCACTCAGAAAGTAATTGCAGATCTCGGACATAATCCACATGTCTTGTTCTAGTACTAGAAGTGAATTGTGGTGAGTCTTTATCTCGGGAACAGACTGATTAGGATTTCCTTGCAAAAAAAATGAAAGGCTCATCACCTGTTGCAGTTGTCTTATGCTTATTTGGCAGCTGCTAATCCTTTATATAAATTTCAAGTGAAAGGAATTTAGCAGCCAGAGAGGGTCTGTGCAGCTGAGCCTGGTGGAATTGTTTATTAAAGACACTCCAGAAGGTTTCCAGCTGTTTCTTCCACCTGCTCTAGTCTAAAGCCTGGTGCAGAAAAAGGGAAACAGCTGAGTCCAGATACCCATTCTGGGATTCATTTCACTGTGGATCAGCACAAAGCATCTTGGACATACAAGGAATATGTGCCCAATGTTAAGTTGGCTGCTAGTGGCTCATTTGTGTCCCTCAGGTGGCACGCTCTGATGCTTATGCAGGGAACAGTGAGTGGAAACTTTAGCTGCTGTTACCAAAATGTTCACTACACTGGCCGACTTTAAAGTGGTCTAAATATTGCAGACTGATACCCTCCTAGTGCAGTTTGGAAGGTAAATTTTGTTCCTCTGTGTGATGAGAACAGGTATGTAAATGGCCTATAATCTCTTTAAGGACTTAGGTAAATAAGCGGTCCTCCTGAACAGAAGATCTGTGGAGTAGAGAAAGAGCCAAGGAGCATCCCCAGCACCTTAGAGTGAGTTACAAAGCCAGGAGTCCAGAGTGAGATTCTTGCTGATGAAAAGTATCAGGAGTAGCTGAACTTAAAAGGGCCTTCCTGGGTGCAGAGAAGATCTTTCTCTAGAAATTAAAATAACTGAAGGTCACTCCCATTCAGTGTAAGGGAAGGTGGCAGCGTCTTCAGTTCAGCAGTCTAGATAGTCTGATTCTACTTTGTCTATGAAATAAAGTCCCTCAGTAAAACTTTAAATTAGAATGGCTATTGGTCTGGGATAGATCAAGACCAGGCTGCTGTGGAAGGCAATCACAAATGCTTAATCCAAGAATTAGTGAATTATAACATCAACACCTGAAGCTTCTTGGGAAGAGAATAATCTTAACCTAAAATAAGGGGGTTAGAAATATGGAAGCGAGAGTAATACAAAGGCCATCATCTGGTAGAAATTGGTTTTTGTGAGGTCATAGCAGGCATATACTGTATAAAAAAAAAAAAAAAAACCAACCAAAAAGCGATACCTGCACTCATCTTCCCTGTCAGCAGCTTCTGTCCTTGCTACCACCATTAGAGTGTGGCAAAAGTTGTCCTTTTTCCTAGGGATGAACAGACTATTTCCCTCTCAGATCTAATCCCTCCCACTTGGCAATTCCTTCCTCTGGGTTTGTTATTTTACTTGTAACTTTGCTTTTCAGTTTTCATTCTCCATTATTAGCTGTCTGCTAGAGTTTCCTTTTTCTATTATCTGTCTTCCCTGTTTCACTGTCTAGTATTTTCACACTCTCCTGTTCACTAAGCATCTTACTCTTTGATCTTACCATTTCCTTTCGCTTTCTGATCTGCCTTCTCTCCAGTGCAAACTAATCCTTTCATTACAAAGCCACTCCCCAATTTATGCATCTCATTTTGTATTCTCTCTCATTTCTTTCTGTCTCATACATCGTTTTTTAATGTTTTCTCCTCATTGTAACTTTCGTTTTCCCTACTTTCCTCCCTGCTGCTCAGAGCTCTGAGCATCAGCTTTAACCTTAGCTTGGGAAGGGGCTGCCCAAAACTTACTGATTTTTACTTGCAAGTAAAAGTTCATCTGTTAATAGCTTGTTTTATTTAAGAACAAGATGCAACAAGATTTAAAAGCCTTCACATGTAATGAAAATGCAGATATTCTAGTAGGCTTAATAATTTATTAAATAATACGCTGCCTTCATGGTTCTTTAAATATTTAAAATCACTTTGCAACTCTTTCCACACAGTACACAAGCAGAAAGCAATTGGGCAAAAATAGCAGTCATTAACTTTGGAGATGCACTAAGCACAGCAAGTAGTATATATGATCCAAATTCTAACCACCACTTCTCAGAAGCAAAGTCTGGAGAGGTTATGGTTTCTGCAGTAGTCAGAGGGAGTATCATCTGAATGCTCGTTAAAATAAAACATAAGGACTGATCCTTGTATCTTTATTGGGATGAGTAAAGAAAATTAATTTGAGGCTCAAAACTATTATGCTTATAAGGAGGAAAAAATCCTTAAACAAACCCTAAGGAAAAAAAAAATCTAGATTAATGAAATAAACTAAATATTAGTTAACTGTATTACAGGCTCTAAAAGATGGAAAGTTGACCTTTGCAAATGTGTATGTGTGGTAGATAAAAGTTCTTAAAAGGTATTTTGAGGGCAATGGATTGCTCTCCTTCTCAGTATGTAGAAGTGCAGTATGTATTAATCCAATACTGTTTTTAACATGTTTGATATCTCTTGGGGAAAAGGTACGTAGCTCATATTTGTAACAGAACATAAAAAAAATATGCTATCGATTGGTCTTGCTGGCTGTGCATTCTCCTTTTGCTATGTTAATTACAGCCACCTTCCTTTTCCACCTGCTTCATGACGGTCAAAAGTTAAATCCCTGTCCAAAGCTTGTAAGCGGTAAATAGAGTCCATCTGATACCCAAAAAATAATTTTCTGTGAAGGTCAAGTTTGAGTCCCTTGTACCAGCGGGCATGACCACAGTGTAGCTACACCAAAGCTACTCCCAGGAGCTGCAGGATTTTTGGCAGGAGTACAGTGACTCCACATAGTTGCACATTCAGCAGTGCCATTCTGCATCTGTCAGTGACCTCCAGTGACCCACAGAAGCTACCGGGTTGCCCAAATTTGTTTCTTTCCTGCACGACAAAACCAAGCAGGTTTTACTGCATTTCATATCCCTTGGTCTCATGGAATCTCTTTATTAGCAAATTTAAAAGCAATCACTGAAAATGTGTATTCGCTGTGAAAGAATCATGGAGATGTTAATGAGACAGTATGGACAGGCTGGACCACAGGTGCAGGCCGGTGTTTTTGAGAGGTGCACATGCCATTCAGATCAAATTTCTGCAGAGCACTTACAGACTTCTCCATAGGGTTCGTGAGCTCCTCCTGACCCTGGTCATAGGGAGAATGCTTTTGTTTGTAATGCTACTTCAAGTCATCAAAAAATTGTCTACTAGCCTGGGCTGACAGAGAATGTGGGAAAGGAAAGTTATCTTAAAGCTGTTTGGGATCCAGAGAGTTAAAAAATCTGTTGACTACCAGCCTTTGAAAATTTTCCTGCTTACAAGCCCTTTGTTGTGTCCTCTATTGTATATCAACAGTTGCTGGTTTCAGTCTCCAGCTTTGCAGACAGCTTTCACCAAAAAAAAAAAAGAAATCGCAATTGACTTTAATTGGTTGCAGTCTCAACAAAAGGTCAAGGATTAAAGGTGGAAAAAACAGAACTAACCTTCTGCTTGCAAAGGTGTCCTGGCTACGTGTGGGGGAAGGATGGCAGAGAGGCAGCAGGAGAAAGTTCGCTCAGCCTTATCCCGTAGCTGCAGAAATAAGCTGTCCCAAGGAAAAGGCTGAAGGGCTTCCATGTGCAGGGATTTCAAGCCTTCACCTTTCCTGGGCACTGCCTTTCCCATAGTGATTTTCAAAAATAATTATCAGCATGCCATTAGCTATGGCATTATATAGTAGCCTTCACCAAGTCAGGCCTTTCCATCTATATCAAGCAGGATAATATATTTCAAAGTCAAAAGGAAAAATGCATTAGGCAACATGATGGCAACTGTAACCCTTCTGGATATATTGCACCATAAATACTAGGAACCACTACGGTAGAGCTTTTATCAAATCCTGGGCCTGAATGTAAGAGACTGTGGCTTCCACAAATCAGAAGAATGGTGCAATAAATCACTCTTCCTGATGTCATATTATTCTGAGCTGCCATCCCTAAAGAACACAGGATGGTCAATAGTTGGTATGACAAATGGACCAGCCACTGCAGTTGCTTTGAGACATACACTCATCTCAGGTTAATCAATGTAAAGGGAATAAAATACCCAACTCTCTGATACTGTTATTCAAAGCTCCAGTTTGGCAGAGTACTGAAATATATATGGCTAATTTAGAATTCAGATTACCTTCAACAGCAGCCCTTCTGTGCTGCAGTACATGTAAGTAGGCATGTATTTAAATGCCTTACAGAAATGGAACTTAGAAGGGGAAATGGGCTAATAAAGATTTAGGAGTCTGTCAGTCTGAGCTGACAGACTGACCAATCCCAAATTCAGACAAGGATGGTGCATTTCATGTTTTAAGGAGGAAGGCACATATTGTTCGTGTTTGCTACTTTGTAAGCAATCATACTTGTTCTGTTGGAACTGCCATCCCATAATTATCTCCCTTATCCAACTAAGGCTGCAGCTAAAATTCCCCGCATAAATCTTTCTCCCCCAAACAATTCAATTGCTTTTACCTACCTCCACTGCGATTAGCTGAGCATGTACTTTTAAAGCCTGTTTCTTCCCCACATTCAAATGTGGGATCATGCGCTGACTTTGAAATTAATTTTCAAGTGAAATGTACTTTACTGGCACCTCGGCTTCTATGAACGGGGCAGGGCAGGATGTGAACCTGTGTGACGAGGCCTTCATGTAACCAAGGACCCAGAACAGGAGTGATGCATTTAAAAGAAGTGCAGAGGGATAAGTTAGCACTGGCTCCTGTGTAAGTGTTGTGTACCTATGGCGAGCTGACTCCTCCATGGCCAAAATGAAATTACTAAGGAAGAAGGCTTAGAAATGGGTGATGTAGATTATGTGTATGTACACATATGTTGCCTGAAACAGAATGGCCCCTGCACGTGTGTAGGCTATTATTAAAAAATAATTAAAAAAAAAAGTTTGGACTAGGGGCTGAGAGTCATCATCTTTATCCAACTGTATCTAAATTCATACCAGCTGTTGTACCACATCAGACCTACCACTTTTCAGATTGCTGGAATAATACCAAATGGGGTCCAAAAAATACCGAATCTAATCTATTTTGGTGCAAAACTATGAAAGTACTGCAACATCTCTGTAAGCATCACTTAGCATAAATTCCAAAGACAATGTATTTGGGAAGGTCTAAGTGAAGCTTTATTTGATATAAAGCAACCTTTGAAATTGCAGCAGTCTATGGAAATGAAAATAACCACTCTGTTTTATTTTTAGGAGCCAGATAGAATTTGCAGGGCTGGCAGTGAGTGGGGAGGGAGGAAGAAGCCACACTTGTAATTTTATACGTAGAATGAAAACATTTTTATAGAGTTAAAAAGTGCATGAGGTGAGGAACTTCTTATTGCATGGTACTGTTTTAGATGCTTTTAAGAGCCAAACCTAGCTGAAGGGGCAGATTATGGAAAGGGACATAGACTGCAGTACCAGCATTTTATATAAATTGTTGTACCAAATGTAATTTGTGTGGCTGATTCTTCTGAATTAAATAAAATAATACAGCAAGAACATGCCTGCTTGAAAGAGTCTCCAACTCAGTAATGAAAATGAAGGGGTACTGAGACAAAACACCAGATCCTGTGTTTTGATGGCAGCTCCTCCTGGTTTTGGCCATCATGACAGCTGTGCTAATACTAGCCCCTACAAACAGGAAGACTTCTGATTTGTTTACCCTGTTTCAAGTAGGGAAAATTAGATAGACAATCGCGGGTCTTAGCAGACTTTAAAAAAAAAAGAAAATAAAAAGAGATTTCTACTATGTTTCGAAACATGCAGTAAACAAAAGGGGTTTTAAAAGGACTCTAAATAAGCTTTACAAAATACATTATTTTTCAAAATATACTTGGCAAAATAACTGTTCCTAGCAATAATTCCCACTTCATTACGCTCTTGCGGATGCTGAGCCATCTTTATGTGGGGCAAGGTAATTCTCTCATTGGAGAAATCAGGAAGGAGGGACTGGAGAACTGTGTGCTCTTCAGAGTAGCCTGGGTTTCCCCAGTGCTCACTTGGAGTGCACTAGCTTCTGCTTGGCTACTGCATATCTTCCAGTCTTCAATTCTTCCAGTATTTTGCTCCAATGGCTATACTTTCTCACTATTTATGTGTGCTTTGCTCCTATTTTGCATGGGCCAATCTTTAACTCATTCTCATCCTGAATGTCTGTGAAAAAGAATCAGTCCTTCCTTTTTTTTTCCTTTATTCATCAGTTAAAAAGAAAAAACAAATTCAGATGTTTTTGTCTTTGAATGGCTCATGCTTTGTGAACTTGTAGCTCTGAAATGAATTGTTGTATTGAGAAGAGGTGTGATGCTGTTTGATTGTCTCAAGTAATTCCATAAATTTTGTAAACATGTGCAATTATTTATATTTTAATCAGTGACCACTTTTTTTAATTACTGTAACAGCTCGTCAAGGATGTTAGGGGTTTATGTCAAAGTATTTTTCCTTTGAGAAAAGTAATTTTGTCAACATTGAAATGCCTGAGAACTCTTCAGATCTGATATCTACAAACCTTTAAGTATTCACAGAGGATGAATGTGATAATAGGGAAAAGAAGCTAATATATTCCTTGAAAGATCATAGGAGCACGGAAAAGATGAAGAAAGGCTACACTATCTCTGTAAGAGATTTCACTGTGACTATGGCAGAATTCTTGTATCTGGTTTTGGAGTCCACAGTTCAATAAGTTCAAGAAAAGATTTTGAGAAAAAAAACCAACATGAAAACGCTTTATGAGTTGGTAAATTATTTTATATTAAGAAATTCAAGTGGTCAAGTATCAGATGAACGTGGGAAAACTTAAGTAGTGAAACGATCAAAGCCCAAATGAGGAACGTAAAAGTGGTAACTCAAAGGGTCCTTCTGTCTTACGAATTTAACAATACCAAGAAGAAAGACCGTATGTGGTGGAGCTAGATAAACATCCAGATTATAATCGTTAATCGTAAATTAAATACTGCTAAGATTGTAGTAAATTCTTTCACTAACAGTTTTGTCCATCAAGATTGAAAGTTTTTCCTGTAACATGTTCTGCTTCATACAGTGACCTCTGGCTCTTTATGATATCTGTTCTTTAGAATATTGTTCTTTAAATATATCTTAGTGTCAAAAAGCCTAAACTGAAAGGAAGCATTTAAGGTGGACTGTTTTCTTAGTGTGTGTTTTTCAAGAGATCTCTGTGTTCCTGTTTCACATTCTTAGCATTTGCAAAGAAAAATTGCCATAACTTTTAAATTTTCTGTGAAAGTGAAGTGTTGGTTTTCCTCCTTTTGGTAAGACCTTTGAAAGAAATCTCTTTTGAAAGCTGTATACTGAAGACATTTTGATAAACATAGATTTTTAGAACCACAAGACA
This sequence comes from Gorsachius magnificus, assembly GCA_034008185.1. Classification (NCBI taxonomy): domain Eukaryota; kingdom Metazoa; phylum Chordata; class Aves; order Pelecaniformes; family Ardeidae; genus Gorsachius; species Gorsachius magnificus. The sequence continues at coordinate 68,250,429 of CM067082.1, forward strand.
GTGAAACAGTCACCTATTACATATTCAAAGAATGTATCCTCTCTTTATTTGTCTTTACTGTATTTATTGGTGCTTTAACACTTGAAAGAGTACTTTCAAGTATGTTTGTGCTATACTTACACCATTATGATACTGGATCTGTCTTTCGTAACAGGTGTTCTTCTAATTCATTTGTGATACATCCTCAGCAATATTTATTGTATTTTCAAGGATTTAATGGAGGGAAGCCAAATTTGAAGGAGTAGGATTTTCAGTCCTCAATGCATTCAAGTATTTTCCTGCTGCGTACACAATCTCAGTCTATGCTTATTGTGGGGATTTTCCTTTCTGGGGCATTCTCTGTTTCATATTTCACCATGGAAAGCTTGGCACTTAACTTTTTTCCTTTTGATTTTTTTAGAGATACTTCTAGAATCTCTGCGGATTCTGTGATTGTCTAAAAAAATGAATTGATCATACCCTTTCTGCTAACCTCAGCCCTTTTTCTACTCCCTAAATTATGTGCTAGAGTTCAGAGCCTTACTCCATATTTGTTGGCCATACAACTACTACATCTTACAAGCCTGTGCTGCTTCATGTTGAAATAGTTTCTCTCTTCCTTACTGAAACGCCAAGGTACCCATCCAGAGCAATACCAGCCCAGATTCAGCTGAATGTTTCATTTTAATCAGATTCCCAGATCCAGATGCTCTTTGGAGAAAATTTAGGTTAGGTTCTGCACAGTTCTGCTTGGTTATGCATGGGTTTCAAGTTCAGTTTATAAAAGCAATTTATAGTCCAAGTAATATTAGCTAACCTTTTTAAATTTTCATTTGTTTTTATTCAGAACAACTGTCCTTTTTTCCAAACCCTTGTGTCCCGGTAAGCCAATGAATCTGAAGATGGTTAAAAACAAGGAAGTGCAAATTATTTCAGTTAATATGAATGTCCTTTTTTTTCCTCCTGCCTCAGAATGTCACTTTATTCAAAAGCTCTCCCGATCACTTATTATAAAATAACATTCTGTATTTTAAAAGCTGCCAGAAAAATAAGCCAGTCTAAATAAATGAGATATTTCAAAGATACCGTTTTGCAAGCAAGGTAGAAAGTTTTATGGAACTTGTGATACTGATAACAAATGCTGTTTGTTGAACAAGCAATTAAGTATTTTCACAGTGAAGCACTACTCAGAGCTGTTGCAGATTATTTTTAGGCCTTGAAGACCTACATGTATTTATTATACCAAAAGGCAGTCAAGCAGTGACACCTAGTGGCTTCAGAATTCTCTCTTCATTTTCTATCACAGAGAAATCTTGGTTTTATCTCTCAGTTTCAAATCCAGTTTTATTCAAAATGGGTAAATAATTTCCTGTTGAAGAGGTAGTCAGAATCCAGTAGTTACACGTTAATCTGGACTTCTCTGCCTGACTAGGTGACTCTAGATAGAATGATTTAACTACCACAAATATGGATGCTACTCAGCTCCATGCATTCAGGGAGTTATTCAAGAAATCCATGGAAATACACTCTGCATTAATATTTAATTTAGTCTTTGAACAATCAAGGGTACAAAATCTGTTCTTAAAATCCTTTTTACCTGTCAGAGAGAGAGAGAAAATTTTTAGCCATTTTTAAAGCCCTTGAAATTCATGAATGGAAAACAATGTAGAAGCAAAATTCTGTTAATATTTTTTATATCAGTAAAAATAAATAAGAGGTGGTATTAGTACTGGCAGTTAGGATGACAGCTTGGCATTCTCAAAGTCATCTGGAATTTAAACTGCAAAGTAAACCAAAATTCTGCCAAAACAAGTTTTCCTATCAAATCTGACTGAACTATAATTTCCACAGAGGCATACCTTGAAAATAAATTGTCTGCCTAACATAAGGACTAAATACAAGAAGTCTCATTTTGCAATTGCTGTGTCTTGAAGATAAACAAATTTTTAAATCAATTGCCCTGCTTTATCAAAACAAGGAAAGTATCTTAGTCACATAGTACTGATGACCATGAGAACAAACTGTTGGATCACTCGGCTTTTTAAAATATGGTCCCATAGCTGTTCTCAGGGTATGTCTCTGCCTAGGAATGGCACGGAGGATTTGTACCTTGTAGAAGCTGCAGAAGAAGAATCCTAGCAGACTTCTCCTTTATTTTGCAGAGATGCTTCTCTACCAGTTCGGTGTGACCAGACGGGTGTATGGCAATGAAGAGAGTGTGGAGCTGCAGTATACCTATTTCGGCATATAGGCTATATGATCCAATGTAAGTCTTACTAACTGAGCTAAGGAATATAAGAAGTCCATGTCCATTACACTCAAGCATCTCGGTGTTCTCTCAGATTTTCATTAACTGCCCACTGCAGAAGAAGATGCAAGACAGGCAGGCACCATTCCGTTCCTGAAAACATCAACACATGCCTACATCAGAGGAAATTTTGTGAACAGTAGTCATGACCCATAGTCTGTACTCCCACAGAAATGGAGGAGAGTAGTTGCATCTGCTTAGAATTTCATAATGACTCCCAAGCCAAGATGTTAAGAATGCACAAACTATTAAGGTCTTACCCAGGACATGTTTCCCCTTTCTTATTAGAAGAAAAAAAGGGAAACAAAAAAAACCAGTGAGAAGGTTTGTCCTTAAAACTAGAGAATGGAGCAAGGGTGAATGCAGCATATGAGGCACGTACCCTGGTGGAGGTGGAACTAGAATCAGCTTTATTCAAAAGGAGCATGCTTTTTATACTCAGCGCTCAAAGAAAAACTTCCATTAAAACTCTTCCATTAGCTGTGCTGCAGGCACCGCTCACGTGACTCCAGTCACAGCGCTGATCTTGCGCTGTTCGTGCTTCCGGCTTCATTTCCTCATTCCTGAGGTTCGGCTCATGTGACCTACGTGACCACTATTCCTTCTCCCCCGCAGGTGAACCTCAGACTGAAGAGAATCCCTGCCATCTCCAGGCCCCAAGGACCTCCCTTGGTGGCCTCTAGCTGGTGGGATGTCTGGATGCTTTGCCCCCTTGCAGCCACTGTTGGGAGCAGGGTTGGTGGGGGGGTCACTGAAGACCCCCGACCCTCCTGAAACACTCTTGACACCATGTCATCCAGGGAAACGCAGGCACAAGATGAGGAGGGGGCTGGAGCCCAGGCATGCAAGGGGAGGTGGAGGGCAGTCCCTGTGCCCAAAGGGCAGCAAAATGGCACAGAGGAGTGATCCCCAGGAAAGGGGCCTTCAGCCCCCCCGACCCGCCTCCTCCCACAGGAGGGCATCTTTTAGGCCACAGAACCCGAACTGCCAGAACAGCCGTATTTGGCCACATAGATCTGCAACCACAGTTGCCTCCTGATGTCATGAGCTACCTCACTGCTTTCTGTTCCAGGCCATATAAACAGAGGGACCCCAGCAGCTAGCTCACAATTTGCTGAGCTTCGAGGCCCTCAAATGCCAAGGATGCTTGGTATCAAGAGGTCCCAGAGCAGCAAGGTGGGTGGCTGCCCACCTTTGTGTGGGGCAGCAGAGACGTGGCTGCAGGAACCACAGAGGAAGTGGCATCAGAGGTGGGGCACCGTCAGCCGCATGGTAGCGATGGCCATTGCTCATGTGGCTGATGGTGTGGAGCCCATGGCTGTGGATCCACCTGAAGGTCAGGAAGAACCGATGGAAGTGGATCCACCTCCAGCATGGCTCACCTGGCACCACTACACCGTGCCAGGGCTCCTCTCCACGATGCCATGGCAGCGGTGTCACAGGAGCACCTGGCCAGCACCCTACCATCAGCCCAGCCTCTGCCTCTGGCATTAGCTGGCAAGCCCAGCCTCTGCGCCTGGCCATCCTGCGGGCTCACCTATAACATCTCCTGGCAATCAGCAATGATTTTGTGGATTGCCCTGGGTGACTCCTTATCTCCCATCCCCAGCCCCACCCCTCCAAGAAAAGGGGATGAGACCACCTGGCTTCTGCTGGGCTGATGCACCAGGGCGACAGGAGTCGTCCCCCAGAGGGCCACCGAGGTCCTTGGGGCCTGGAGGTGGGGTTACTTCAGCCTGAGGACAACAAGGCTGCCCGATGGGTGGTTGAAGATGAAGCCAGACCCTCTACAGCGGTGCATGAAAAATAGCAAAAGATGAAGCAAAGAAGTTGGAGAGACTGCTGTTCCTTTGGAGAAGCACAAGACTGTAGTTCTGCCAGGAAGAAGTGCTGGCCTTCAGCATTAGGGTCCCTTCTAGATGTTTCATTAGGAGTTCTTTTCAAGATTAGGCAATAAACAATTTTAAACACAGTAAAACAAGGAGAAAAAAAAAAGCAGTAAAAGTGTTTTTGTCCTCTCTCATTTGGTACTTTGGCAACTGCATCTGGACCCCTCTGTCCCTTCCTGGTCTCCCCAGTCCAGGAAGGACACTGATGCACGGGGGGTGGCCCCAGCCCAGGGCCTTTGAGGAGGTGAGGGGCTGGGGCACACAGCACACGAGGGCTGAGGGAGCAGCCTCTGGTCATGAGGGTGGTGAGACACTGGAGCAGGTTGACCAGAGAAGTTGTGGATGCCCCATCCCTGGAAGTGTTCAAGGTCAGGTTGGCTGGGGCTTTGAGCAACCTGCTCTAGTGGAAGGTGTCCTTGCCCATGGCAGGGGGGTTGGAACTAGATGATATTTAAAGGCCCATTCCAACCCAAGCCATTCTGAGTCTATGAGTTTATGATTCTTTGGCCAGCATCAAGAAGAGAAGGCTCAGGGGTGGACCTGAGTGGTGACTACAGCTGCCTACCGGAAGGATGTAGAGAAGATCAGTCCTGACTCTTCTCAGAGGTGCTCCGTGGCAGAACGACAATCGACAGGCCCACGCTGGCAGACAGAGAAATCCCAGATAGATAAAAGGAAAAGATTATCACCACAAGGGTGCTCAGACATGGAAGACGTGTCCACAGAGGCTGCAGAGTCACTGTCCTTGAGGGTATCCAAACATGACTGAACAAGGCCCCAAGCAACCTGACATGACTGGGGCTGCTCTCAGCAGAAGCTCAGACCAGAGACCTCCAAGGGTCTCGCCCAGCCTCTGTGCTTCTGTGCCCTTTCTGCCTTCCTCGTGTTGGAGTCATGCACAACCTTGTGGCAGGCAGCCTCTGTCCCACTACCACCCAGTCCCTTCATCACCAGCATCAGCCCCACCACTGACCTGAGGCTCATCACCACCAGCAACTGCCCCATGGGTGGGTTTTCATCTGCTGATCACAAGGCAGCGGTCCTCCCACCTCGTAGTCTCCTTCTCCTGCCCAGGCCTCACCCCTTTGCTATTGGGATACTGTGGGAGACTGCTAAAGACAGAGTAAAGGACATTCCCTGCTCTACCCTTGTCCCACTGGGCCAGCTAAGCAAGCTCTTGGGTCCAGCCTAGCATGACCCACCCTCGGTGAATCCCTGCTGGCTCCCACCACCTGATGGCTGCTGCTGGCTTGGGCAAACAGATTCCCTTTCAAAGGCAGGGAAGGTATTTCACCTGCAGTTGCAGCAGGTAACGTGGCTTCCCTCCAACTTCAAACCTGTTGCAATGTCGCAGTGGCTGTATCGTGTTTTTTTTTTTCTCCCACTATTCAAGGGCAAATTTAACATCTGAGGTACTGTGACAGTAAGAGCCAGTCAGCCAATATTTTGCTCAAAATAGACTGGAAAGCTGTTCTTAGCGCTACATAGCTCATAGTGCAATCAGTATGTATCTCTGCAAACTCATCACCAAAGGAATTTTAAAAATATATAAAAAACTATAGCTGTTTACAGAGAGATGGATAAAAACAACAGGACAGCACTGAAGAGAAAAATTGCGATGGGAACAGGTCTTGGCTTGCTCAGGGGGATAGCAGCTCCAAGATCAGAAATGCTTCAGGCGAGAGAAACCATTTGCTGACCACCCTCTTCTTTCCCCTTTTTTGTTCTTCTCATGACTGAATGGCAGAGCAGACCGAATTGTGTTTACATGGCAGGGTTTTGGTAGTGGGCGGCTACAGGGGTGGCTTCTGTGAGAAGCTGCAGAAGCTTCCCCCATGTCTGACAGAGCCAACGCCAGCCGGCTCCAAGGTGGACCTGCTGCTGGCCAAGACCGAGCCCACCAGCGATTCTGGTGGCACTCTCATAGCAACAGGAGGGAGGAGTTCCATCTACTTACAAATTCGTAACAACTCCCAAGACAGAGGCCTGAAAATAAAATCAGACATTGTTGAGGTTTTTCCCAGGACATCTGACTCCTTATTTTCCTTCTTTAAAAAAAATGCAGTGGAGTATTTGCTTTGGATGACAGATGCTGATATGGCTTGTTTTATACTGAGGTGCCAGCTGTTCCGTATGTTCGGAAAACAATGCCAAACCTGCTGTTAGGAAGCTTATTATAGTGTCTTTTATCCAGTGGCAAGTTGTTCCAAGTGGGCAATTATTCCCGCTGAAGTTTTTCCTCTTTTTAATAGACACTTGATTTTATGCTAGAGGTCAGTGCTGTTATCATTACCTGTAGTGACTGGCTATTTGGAGTAATAAGCCATATGGCATTCTATAAAGCAGAGCTATGAGTGAAGAGCAAACAGCATTAAGCAAAAAGGGAAGTATTTCCCTAACTGTAGCTACATTTTTGCCCGCATTAGTCTTACGAAGGTGGGTATTGCGGTGTGAGCGCTGCTTTTAGAGAAAATCAGTTTGGCTTGGCAGAAGGGAAAGCTTTTTGTACAGGAGTGCTCTCCCACCACGGTAATGAGACAGAACTGGTCGTGACCTTGCAGGAAAAGCATCCGTTCCCTCCTCTCTGCCTACGTCTTCATGAACAACCAGCTCAGAGAAAGCCTTCACACACAACATTTGATTGATCCCATCTCTCATTTCTAACTCCCTCCCTGCGCCCCAGTCTCATTTATAACTACCACAACCAGTTTCTGGGGTGAGTTCAATTATCGAACAGCAAGAGCTCGGCACCTTTCCACAACAACTGTGCACGTATGATCCACAACAACTGCCAAATACCTGGAACCCATCCCTCCAAGCCTCCAATGCCTATTGAGAGTCTGGTCGCTCCATGAGCATGCACCCCAAGAGGCAGGTCCTTACTTAGTTACATGAAAATCTCCCAAAATCAAAGGTCCTACAAATGTTCAAACCATTTCTATATGTGTGCAGCTGTTTTAGGAAAGACAGCTTCTGTAGCATTTTTGGTTCTCAGACTTGTTTCTGCCAGGCAGTTGGTGACATTTCAGGGGTTTCCCGAGTGACTTGCTTTTCCTATTTCCACAACTAACAGCTTTGCTTTCAAATGGAGAGAATGCATTTTCCCTGGGGATGAAACCATGGAAATATCAGCATTGCAGACACTAATAATTCAGAAGTCAATATTGTTAGTGCACGTTTTTCTATAACACCCAGGCACAAATGCAGGGTAAAAATGCAGATGCATCTGTTTATTTGAACAGAACACAGCCTATCAAACATCTGACCCTGACCTGCACAGCTGCCTGCTGGAAATGACTTGAACCACTGCCGTGGCAAAGATGACAGATAGGCATCAAGCCCTGGAATCAGGAAGGCATAACACCAGCTCTAATCATTGGAGTTGCTCCTGCTTAAGCCCAGGCTGCCTTTAACCAATTTCATGAAATGTCTTCTCTCCCAAGGTTATGACATGTAATGCTGTCACTGAAAAGACTCATCTAAGTAAAGATAACCATTCAAGGCTATTTATCTGAAGCTTTGTGATTAATAAAATATTCTGCATATTTTCTGCAGTATAGTGTCTTCTTGCTTCAAATGGGAATATTTGAGAAAGAATTGCTATAGCTATAGCAATTTAAAATATGGCAAACATATGTAACATTAGGATGATCACTAGCAGTAATTTACATTATATTAACAACTTGGTATTTGATGATGGGGAAGATATTTATGAACACGCTCATTTTTCCTCCTCAAACACTAAGATTTTTGTTTGCTGCAAAATGGGAAAGCTGGAGAGGAATACATAAGTTACTGAATGACACATCGACAATATGAGGAAAGGAATTTTTTTGGCAGTTAAAGTGGTATTGCTTCAAATCTGTGGACATTCTCAGCTGGTTGGAGCAAGCAACAACAGGTCTTTGCTTAAACACGCACCTAAAGTGAATGCTATTAATGAGGATAATTGGCTTTGGCTGAGCCAGCCAACATCCTAAGCTCCTTCTGAGCAGCAACCACAAGTCAATATGAATTATGAAGCACTGATGCAAGTTTGTTTGTTGATTGTTTAACAAATGAGTCAGTAGCTCATTTAAATAGCATTTAAATTATGTTTTCATTGTCATAAGTTGTAGCCTCAAATACAGTACACTACAGCAGCGTAACCTGGAAACATGCAGACATGGCAAATACTGTATCTGAGGAGAGAAGGTCTCAATGGACATTCAGGGTGCAGGGTGCCCACGGTTATCTTTCCAAACTCTCATAGAAAGAATCAACGTTGAGGGAAAAATTAAACATTTGGGTAAAGGAAATTAGATATGAACCACAAAAGCTTTTCTAGTTCCTCCAGGTGAATGGTGCTGTTGCCTTGGCCAAAGCCAAAACTCAGTTGCCCCACCTTTGAGTCTAAACAGGAATTCCTACCTTGAAGTCACACACTTGTACCACCTGGGTGTCCCAGGAAGCGGTGCTGCTAAATGTTATCAGCTGTGTATGGTGCACATCCTCATTAACTTAGTTAAAGGCTGTGTTTCGTCCCATTTCTGTCAAGTAAGAGGTTACAAAATGGAGCCCCCCTAGCTATGTGGACCTTTCAGATGCAAGCCCTAATCCTTGCTGCGGTAAGTGTCTCAAATGAGTTTCTGTTGTCTACCTACTACTGAAGGTAGGTCCAGAGGAGCCTCTGATATTGGACATAGGCAAAGTCTGGAATAAGACTACCCAGCTGTAAGTAGATTAAGAACAAAAGGAAAATACAGAGTAAATGGGATGCTTGGTGCCCGACAGGGAGACCTTGTAGTCTTGGAATATGGGTTTCTGTAGCTTGTGTATCACAACACAAAGTGAAAGCCCTCCCAAGTAATCTGGAAAATCATGCATTGCTGCATGCTTGAGAGAGTGTGAGCAAGTTCTCAGAAATGGCATGTTCTGGAGATGCTGCTTTTGTGGTTTGTTTTTTGGTGGTTTTTTTTAATAATTAGCTGCTCTACCTCACAGTCAGTATGGACTGATTGAAAAGGCTGTTATTTTAAGATTAAAAAAAACCTCAATCTTTTATGTAAAAGAAAATGCTGTTTAAAAAAAATAACCTGTTCTTCTTTTTTAAAATTTTTTTTCTGGTTGGAGAAGATGTAAAATAAGCTAGAAGACCTGCTTGTTCCATCTAGATAGAAAGGAGAGGAAAAAAAAATCCAGTGGGGAAGAAAATAAGGGAAAGGGGTAGTTCAGAGAAACCAGCTTCTGTGAAGTGCCAAATCCTTGTTCTCAAGTACTTTATGGGCCTGAATTTCAGGTGGCTGTTACCCAGTGTTAGTTAGCTAGAAAATGCTACAGAACAAAACAACAGTATCGTTTACCTGTATGGTTTCTTCTGTGGGTGGTGCTCCTCTTACCTGCTTTTCCTTAATCCAAGCCTAAAATCTCTCAGATTAAGTACATCATACAAGCAGTGGTTGTTTATTTTATCTGTTGCTGGTTTGTGATTGTCTTTGCTCTTTCCAGTGAAAAATGGCCATGTATAGCTAAGGTGAGTTCATTTACTGATTTGTCTCCTCATTCTCTTCACTTCTAGCACTTCTAGTTGCTCTTGAAATTTCATTTGTTAGTTATTCTGAAACATAACTACCTGTACCAGTGGTTTTTTTTAAAAAAAGTTTCTAATGCATTGTATTCTGTTATTGGCTGTGTTATAAAATCATGGAGATCTAAAAAAAACCCCACAAAAACCAGTTTATATAAACAGCTTAATATTTTTAGAGCATGGGGTCAAGCAGATCGGCTTTTAATTAGAAACAGATTAAACTTTGATCGTTCCTGCAGAGCTCTCCAGCATTGACTGAAGGTAATCCTTGCAAGCTTTGGAGTGAGCGTAGCTGAGATAGCTTGCCAGTGACTTTGCATTTAAAACTGAAGGTCAGAAAGTCAAAGTAGCGCATTAAAGCTGGGAAGACTTGGATCCTACTGGGGCATGGGCGCAAATGATGTGCTGCTGGGGCACGCAAAAGAAGAGCAGTCCAAACTACAAATCAAATGCTAAAGTGTTCCTAAGCTCTCAAGATCACTTCATTGATTTATGGTAATGTATGAATATGTCTATTTCAGCAAAACTTAACGTAAAAACAGATAGCAATGTAGTTCATATCTGAGGAATGAAAATAATGTTTGTTTCTGTAGTTTTTGGTATGTAAAGTGTCATGAAATTTGACATAACTGTGTGTGTATATATATATTTGTCATCTGCCTTAATCTTTGAGGCGTTTATGGTGTTTCTACAATGATAAACTGATTTAAATTGCTACATCCAGGTACATCCTTGTACTTTAGCTTTGTTTCAAAAATGTATAGCTGGCAAAAAAGGGAACTTAAAAACAAGCCTCATATGGACAGAAGAATGTATGTTTATTTGCAAGAGAAGCATCAAAATTTAGTGAAGAATATTCTCAAAACTACTATTTAAATAACATGATTAAAACAGGCTGAAACTGCAGTGGCAAAGGTGTCCCTGCAAGAAATTCGAAGTGGCAAGTTAGAACATGAAGCCTTCTCACAGACTAACAGTGAAAATAACAACCAGCTTTCTCAAAAGGTTTATGAAAGCACAGTCCTTTAGGTGTTGTTTACTTCACTATCATTTATTTAACTGCTTCCGAAAAGTGTCTCTAAATGTTTGTATGTTATCTGTGCTCATGTCAGTGCACATCACTTGATGTTTCTTCCTGTAAAATCTCACTGAAGCGTTCTTCAAAGCGGTGCAGCCCAGTCAGTAGACCTAAGTTCTGTACCCAGCTCTTGAGTAACTCAGTTGAAACACATTTTTTCTTATTTTCTTTAAATTTTTATGGGATACCTTGCCCCATAGGAGTACCATAGGTATATGGAATTCCATGGGATTGTCTTGTTCCTTATTGGTGAATGATACAGTGACCAATAAGGCCCTCACTGAAGGGTGCAATGACTGGATGGCACAAATGGGCAGAGGCGGTGGTGACTCCCGTAACCCTCTGAACGTCTTCCACAAGAGAGGCAGTCAGGAAAGCAGTAGCCTCGTTGGAAGCTTTTCACTTGCCTATTCGAACTGAGATGCATTCAAGTATCTGAGATTAAAAGAAACTACTTTTGGAAGCAGCCTGGTTTTATTAATTAATTGAAGGTGTGCGTCGATGTATGTGCAGCCCAGCCAAGGTGCTCTGAGACTTGGGCAAGGCAAATTGTGTGTGTGTCTGTGTGAACAGGCAGTGCCAGAAGAACACATAGGTATCTGTTTCCATCCTTAAAACACCTCTTTGGTGTTCAACTTTTTTTCAGTGTAGTATTAATCTTTTATGTTTAACTGTTCTGTGTTAAGTCAGAGTGAATTTAAGTTTGTCTTTCTTACTCTCAGGGTATCAGTCTTGGAATACGTGAGTTGGGAATGCAGACAGCAGATGCTCCCAACGCTGAACTTTCCCAGGGGAGAAGTGTTCCCTGTTTTGTCATAAATGTGGAAAGGAAGGCATACTGATTTCTAAGAAAACTTTTTCTAGAGGAGCAAATAAATATAAGTCATAACTTAAATATTTAACATTACGCTTGTAACTTTCCTGTGATTTGACTGAATACAGTGAAAGTTTGAAAGCTCAGTTTAGACTAAAACGTTCTGACTTCACAGAAGCCAAGTGTTCCGATTAGCGAGAACTTTATTTTCAAGGATTTCGTAGACCCAGTTTTCCAGGAAAAGGAGAGAAAGTCTCTGAGCAGAATGTATTGAATTCTGGTTTTGTTTTTCAGTGAACAGTATAGAAAGAGACTAGGTGGGGAGGCAGATGGTCTGGATTTTTTTTTTTTCACTCTTGCAACTGTAGATTGTCACCTCTGCCTGGTCTCTTCCTCAAACAGATGTGCAATGACTGGCGTTTCACTGGCTCGCTCTGCTTCACACTTATATTTTTGGAGAGGTTTTTCCTGGCCCTAAGGACTTCCCTCAGCCGCTTGATAAAGCCAAGTGTGTGACTGTCACTAGAGGGTGCTGCACAGCCAGCTTGGTTAGGATTTTCCTACCACCCCACCCCCCCATCCCCAAAGTAGCTGATGGGTAGCACTCTGGGTGACGGTGCACCTAACGCAATTTGCTACTGTTGTGGTTCTGAACTCTTTGGTTAGTTGTTGGATATATCTGATAACCCTGGTAAGAGAAACATAAGATTTTGGGAAATGACTAGGTGATATCTCTACCTAGAGTTTGACTGGAGATGCTGTTTGTGATTTTTTTTTTTTATAAGCTCTTTTCCTGTTGAGCTTTACTTAAATTTTGTCTGGCTTTTAGGACATGCATGGTTCCTTTTTTAATTAATTTTTAAGTCATTGAAACATAAATGGATTGATATTTTTAATTAGGTATGTTCATACTTTCTTCCAACCATCTTTTAAAATAACTTTTGCACATGCCTAACCCAGCTGGGGTTTCTGGTGACATGCAGTGGGTAGGCAAAGCAGTAGCTCAGGCTTATCATAATGACGTATTCATGTATATGTTGTTGCTTAATTGCTGTGAACACCTATTGGCACTTCACAGCAAAAGCTCTTGTACCTGAAAGACATGAGGCTGTGAGGCAAAATAAATATGCAGGTAGAAAAACACCTAAACCCCAGAATTTTTTTATTCCTCTTCTGTCACCATTTAAAGCCGATGTAGTCGCCAAGCCACTCTCCATGATATTTGAAAAGTCATGGCAGTCAGGTGAAGTCCCTGGGGACTGGAAGAAGGGAAACATTGTGCCCATTTTCAAAAAGGGTAGAAAGGAAGACCCTGGGAACTACCGACCTGTCAGCCTCACCTCTGTGCCTGGGAGGATCATGGAAGAGATCCTCCTAGAAAATATGCTAAAGCACATGGAGGCCAGGGAGGTAATTCGAGATAGCCAGCATGGCTTCACCAAGGGCAAGTCCTGCCTGACAAACCTAGTGTCTTTCTATGATGGTGTGACAGCATCAGTGGACAAGGGAAAACCAATGGATGTCCTCTATCTGGACTTCTGCAAAGCCTTTGACACGGTCCCCCACAACATCCTTCTCTCTAAATTGGAGAGCTATGGATTTGATGGGTGGACTGTTCGGTGGATGAGGAACTGGCTGGATGGTCGCATCCAGAGGGTAGTGGTCAATGGCTTGATGTCCGGATGGAGACCGGTGACAAGTGGCGTCCCTCAGGGGTCCATACTGGGACCAGTGCTGTTTAACATTTTCATCAATGACTTAGACAGTGAGATCGAATGCACCCTCAGCAAGTTTGCGGACGACACCAAACTGAGTGGTGCAGTTGACACACCAGAAGGACGGGATGTCATCCAGAGAGACCTGGACAGGCTGGAGAGGTGGGCCTGTGTGAACCTCATGAGGTTCAACAAGGCCAAGTGCAAGGTCCTGCACCTGGGTCGGGGTAACCCCCGGTATCAGTACAGGCTGGGGGAAGAAAGGATTGAGAGCAGCCCTGCTGAGAGGGACTTGGGCGTGCTGGTGGATGAAAAGCTGGACATGAGCCTGCAATGTGTGCTGGCAGCCCAGAAGGCCAACCGTACCCTGGGCTGCTTCAGAAGCGTGGCCAGCAGGTTGAGGGAGGTGATTCTGCCCCTCTACTCTGCTCTGGTGAGACCTCACCTGGAGTACTGCGTCCAGCTCTGGAGCCCTCAGCACAAGAAGGACATGGACCTGTTGGAGCGGGTCCAGAGGAGGGCTACAAAAATGATCCGAGGGCTGGAGCACCTCTCCTATGAGGACAGGCTGAGGGAGTTGGGCTTGTTCAGTCTGGAGAAGAGAAGGCTGCGGGGAGACCTGATTACAGCCTTTCAGTATCTAAAGGGGGCCTACAGGAAAGATGGGGAAAATCTTTTTAGTAGGGCCAGCTGTGACAGGACAAGGGGTAATGGTTTTAAACTGAAGCAGGGTAGGTTTAGACTGGATATAAGGGGGAAATTCTTTATAACGAGGGTGGTGAAACACTGGAACAGGTTGCCCAGAGAGGTGGTGGAGGCCCCATCCCTGGGAACATTCAAGGCCAGGTTGGATGGGGCTGTGAGCAACCTGATCTAGTTAGTGGTGTCCCTTCTCACTGCAGGGGGGTTGGACTAGATGACCTCTAGGGGTCCCTTCCAACCTAAAACATTCTATGATTCTAAAGCAAGTGCTTGCTTTTTCAAGCGGACATTAGCAGCAGTGTGAATATGGCCGGTGCGGCACTGTGTTACAGCATACCCAAGCCAGCTCTGAATGGGCTGGTGTGGCTGAACAGCCCAGGATGGCTCCTGATGAGTCCTCTGTGGGGAATTTAATGTAGCTGCCTACATCTGGGATGGACTTGGCCTCTAGTAGGATTTGATACTCAGCTGCAGTGAGCTATATTTTGGGAAGCAACTGATTGTCACACTGCAAGAATAGGAGTGTTGGCAGTCAGGTCACCATGGCTGCAGTCTTTGTTTCATTTTTGGGTTAACTTTTCAGATCTTAGTAAAGTGTCTGATTTGGGAATGGTAAGGCTTCAGCACCCACACAGTTATGTCTGTGCTTTTGTCCCCATTTGAGAAATAAGAATGCATCATTATCACAGGACCCGTCGGGAAGTCGGGCAAGGATTTCATTTCTTGTGTTGCGATTATCCTAACCATGGAACAGAAGGGACAGGCGTGCCTGATGCTCCCTTGAGAGGGTAACTCTTCTACCCTCTAGTCCCACTAAACAGAGTGGGGAATCTGTGTCCATTCCTTTCAAAACTGTAAAGCTTTTCAGGGAAGTTATTTCAATGTCAGTGTGAGGAGTTGTTGTGAAGCCTTCTGAGCTAGAAACTTAGCAGTGATGAGCTCACAAATTAAACATGTTACTGGAGAGATGTGAGGTTGGATATGTGAGCTTGCTGCGTGCATATTCTCCCCTAGCCACCACACTTGATCACTAGCTGAGAGATTTGGTGACTTTGTGCTGATGGGTGCAGTGGGATTCCCAAAGCTCTATACTGAGGCAAAGCTTGGTTCCCTGCTTTGCATGGAACCACTCTGGGTGCACCATGGCTTTGGGGTGCTAGAGAGAAAATACTAATTGTTCTGTTTAGATACAGTATTTTCTAAAGACTCGAGTTGGCTGGAGAGCCATGTTTGGGAAAATACTGCTTCCAATATAGTCAGAATAGATGTGCTTTCCTTTGGTATATAAATGAAGTGGGCATTTATCTTCATGCAGGATCATGCCACTGGTGAGGCACAACCATGCGGAGACGTATCGTCCCACCTCCTCTTGGGCTTGTCCCAGGGACCACCCTATGCTCCTAAGCAGCTTGTGCCCCTGCTCACCAATTACTTCTGCTTGGTCCTTCTGACAGGAATGTCTGACACAAGAAAAAATTGTTCCTCTTCTGACAAGTACTTTACAATTAATTAGTTGTAATACAAAACAAACAGAGATCCTCTTTCAGTAGGGCATAGCTGCTTCCCCCATCGCAGGGGCTAACATTCTGCATGTCTCTTGTGTACGTGCACCCGCTGTAAGATGTCTGGCCTCTTCCTTTCCACAGTAAAAACCAATAAATGCTGGAAGATGTTTACATACTTTTTCCCCTTCAACCCCAAGTCTGAAGTTGCTACTTTACAGTGATTGCTGTATCCTGTTTCCATTAGGTCCGTGACATACAAGGCGGTCAGGTGATGACCTTGAATCAGAACAGACGTCATAGCCCCAAATACTTGTTTCCAGTGCTACTTTAACACTCACTGTTTGCTCCCAAGATAGCAAGTCGACTTTTTTTATGGTAGTTTTCACTTAGAATCTGGCCTGCGAGAAGCTCCAATTTAAACTTGATCTGATGCAAAGAAGTAAGCTAAACCATGGAGAGGCTGCAGATAAAGTGAGTGCATTTTTTGTGCCAAGAATAGCTTTGACAGGATCCGCATACCAAATCCTCATGTGTCCCCATGGCTTGGAGGGGAAAAAGATTCAGGTGCTTGGTTAAGTCTTAACCTTTGAAGAACTGACTCAGTAAACAGAGTCAACTGGTATTGCTCTTACAGTGTGAATTCTGAGGAGAGGTTATAGCCTATAAAGGATCTAGTGGTGTAAGGCTCTGAACACCTGGGAGAAACTTAATCAAAGGAGAAAAGAAGTAGGAGCTGCTCAAGGTGCGCAGCATTTTGGTGCTTGCTTTCAAGTGTCCTGTGCCGGGAATTGAGGTTTGCTGAGGTTCAGGATCTGTGTTTTCGTATATTTTGGGGTTTTTTGGTGGTGTGTGTCTTTTCACCTCAGAAGTGTGTGCATGTAGTAGCTAATTAAAGTTTCAGACAGGCTTGGATTTGAGATGGAGAGGTGGGTGTGAACTGCTTCCACAGCTTGGAATGGTATTCACATTTGGCAACAGAGAAATAAACTGAGGTTGAAGAATGACTATCGAGGCAAACCTGATTTGTAGAGCTACAAAGTCTTTGCCTAGGATTAGTTTTGAGAGTTGTTGACAATGCTTAAAATCATGAACTACTACAATGTAGATCAGGTCAGTCTTTTTGCTCCAACAGCATTTCTTCTTCTGCCCTTCGGCTTCATTTCTGTTACCCAAAAATAGCTAATACTTCTGGTCATTAGGGTACTCACAGAGATGCAGAAGGAATGGGTTTAAATCCTGCCACAACTGACGTGGATAAGCGTCAAATCTATTTTTGCATTTGCCCTGATTGCCTTGACGGGTATTTTTGGGATGGCTTTGCTTTGGATTGGAGCCTACTAAGAAACAGTGTCATAACCATGGTCAGATTTACAAATCCTTACAAAAAATTTCCCTGTCAAAAAAAGATACTATTTTATCCAGGAAAGAAAAAAATTGACTAAATCTTCTTAGGAGCACTGTAAGCTCAGGTGCTAACTTTCTTCTATGAGTTTTGTTGTATTTTGATATTCTTCAGTCACTGTATGAGGTGAGGACCTGCCAAATACCCAATTTGGGATAAAATTAAACAGCCCCTACCCATTCTTTCCTGCTCTGGTACCCGGACAAATAAACAAAAAAAAGGGAAGTATTTACTTGTCTGTCAGGAATTCAGGATAGTGATAGATGTTTCAAAAACTACCTTTATTTCTTGGGTACTTCTAAGTAGTTGGTATTTTCATGATGCCTTATGACAGCATGTTGCCTTACTGCCTCTTTTGGCACAATGCACTGCAATTCCTTCATTATCTTTAATCTCTTTTTAATGCCATTAGTGCGACTAGCATGTTCTTTACTGCCAGTGGAGGTGACCAGCGGTAATCTTAAAATAGTGTAGCCTGACTGTACCTGCTGTCTGTTTTACCATCTATTCTTTGTGTGGGCCTTTAAAAATTGGGACATGTAAGTGTCACAGCCCCTGGCTGTCAGTTGGCATGGGAACGGTCCGGTTGCTCGTCAAGACTACCATGAGTGAAATAACATTTCCCAAGGTACAGCTAATCTGGTCTGCTAGCAGTTCATTTTGCAGCTGTACTCTCCAAAGTTAGATAGTATTCCTATATATATGAGGCAGATAAATATTTTTGTTCCGCTGTGTAGGTGCTTTAATTTCTTCAAACTTAATCAAAAGTGAGACAAGTTTTACCAGTCTTCAGGAAAAAAAATGCAGTTAATATTTTTCTGTCATTCAGCTTTGTCACTTTAGGTATTCATTATCTGTGAGATCAGGCTTGGTTTGATCAAACTTCATTAATTTCTTTTAGAGAATGTACTTGGGACACCTTGGTAAAATGTGCTTTCTTGTATTTTTTTTTTAATGACAACTGCTACTTTCTTGGGTTTTGGGGTTGGGTTTTTTTTTTAATTGCAATGTTTATAAGAATTGCAGAGCTAGGAGGTTTTGGAGCATCACCAAAAGGCATCATCAGAAAGCCTCAGGGTCAATGTCCTAAATAGCACCTCTCAAGAGGAGGTGACTGGCCAAAATTCACTTTGCTGTCACCTCTATTGGCTTGGTGCTATGCAGATAAAAAGGAAAGGTACTGCAGGTTAATCATATGGCAGTCTTGCCTCGGTAGACCAAAAATAACCAATGGAAATACTCATCTTGGAGCAATTTACTTCAGAAAAAAGACTTCAGTATCTCTTCCGAGGCATCTGCTGTACTTCTAAACTAACTAGTTCATTTGTCAAAATTTTTTAAGTACTTTTGGTTTTTTCCTTCAGGGTGAGATTGCCTAGTAGGAAGGGACTGGGTCAAATTAGTCAGTGTTCTTCTACCCATGTGTGCTCTGTTCTTCCCAATGTGATAGGCTTTGGGCCAAGCTGACCCCTAGGTAAAGGGTGACAAAAAAAACAAAGAGGGGAAAGTGTGGGAATGACTTTGCAGGATACTTTGTACTGGGGAAGGACTTGCTTTGGCTGCCTTAGTTCTGTGGCACTTCTCTGAAAGGGAATGGTCAAAAATCTGCTGTTCTGGCTGTTGTATCTGAGGCACTGGCAAGGATATTGCCCTCCCCCCCAGTTGCTGCCCCAAGTTTACACTTTACACATTACATTCCTGATGGCACATAACAGCAAGCAAAAAGCTGTGAAAATGAGCTTCTTTCATAAAATGAAACTTGTAAATTCATCTCCTCCAGAAATCCAAAGCGTGATGGTGCAGTGTTGATCATTTTGTCCTTCTGTGAAAAGATGTCTTTGTTCTTCCGAGTGGTCTGGAAGCCAAAGGTTAAAGGCTGAATTCTTCCTGTGCTTTTTCTCAGGCTGAATCTCACCCAAGAGATCAACCAGATCCAGGCTTTGTGTCAGAAGCTCTTGCAAAAAAAGGATGAGCTCAGCTTGGGAGTGCGTGAGAAAAGCCATGAGATAAATTATTGGTAGGAGAATTATAAGGGGGAAAGATTCTTTTTAACATCTATTTCATTTTGATGTATAAACAAAGCACCTACTTGTACGTTTAGGTTTCCTCCAAGTAACGGAAGGAAAAATTGTTCAGTCTCGCTGAACGTGTTATCCCACTTCCCTGCAAGCATGCCCAGGGTACAGGGTCTCCCCTCCAGTGCTACTCTTGACCCTCACAGGAAAGCCCTGGGTCTTTGAGGTTCTGTGTGCACCATCTTGTTTATCAGAATAAGATCTCTTTTTCTTTGGCTTCCTGACCGGAATGGTACCTGTGCCCTTAAATGAGTTAGAAATGGCTGCTTCCCTTTTCACTGAAAGGAAAAACCTAATGCTGGGGGTTGGTCACTGTCACTGGATTCCAGCCTTTTCCCTCTGTCTCTGGGCTCGACTGTCACACTCGGTCTTCCTAGGAGAGATTGTGTGTCTAGGTAAATGATATGTGGGTAACCAAAAATCTAAGACTTAAACTTAGATCTCAGCTAACATTTGAATTGGTATAAGCTGCTGGTGATGTGCATGTCTGCAAGGACAGTCTTTATTTCAGGCAATAGCAAGTGACATCTGAAGGTGGAACTTTGACCGCATCTTAGTGCAGAAAAGTTATCAGTAAACAGTAACTTCATCTATTTGGTTACTTGTATGGTTGTAGAGTCCCAGGCTTGGACCATAGTAAGAAATCTGTCCCATAACTCCAAAAACATTTTGGTGCATTATTTCTGGAAGTGGTCCTTAGGGGTAACCCTGTA
The DNA here is from genome assembly GCA_034008185.1 of Gorsachius magnificus. Lineage (NCBI taxonomy): Eukaryota > Metazoa > Chordata > Aves > Pelecaniformes > Ardeidae > Gorsachius > Gorsachius magnificus. The sequence goes on from CM067082.1 coordinate 68,270,175, forward strand.
ATGAAGTCACCCTAATTTTCTGCACGTATGGCTTTCTTGTGAACAAAGTGTCGTAAAATCTTTGATAAAAGCTCTTCTAGAATGATCAAAATGCATTTAGGGAAAGGCTTTTTACCATCCTGGAAACAGGACGCTTGCCAACTGCATCCACTAACAGCTGCTCTGGGCTTACTCTACAGCATTTCCTGAGAATGGTGTATTGGGTTATGTAGGACTATGCATTCTTAATCTAAGTTCAGATTTTCGGAGCCAAAGTAAATGGTTATAGTGAGATTCAGGGTACTAAATTAGCAAGTAGAGTACTATAATAGTTCATTAGCTACTAATGCAGTCCCTTAATATCAAGCCTAGAGCTGGAATTCAATAAAGAATTTTAATTAAAAGGACAGTTGGGAATAGGTAATGCTTTTTTATCATAACATTTTCCTTTACCTTGTGAAGCTGTATCTTACAGGCAGCATACTTGCATTGAAGAAGCTGCCCAGATCTGAAAGGAACTGTGAAACCGTATTTATTCATGGGGTCAGCCCCTTTTTAAAAAAAGTGTATGTATGCATGTGCACAAAAAAATAGAGACTGCATTTTTTTGTATCTCAGCTATCATAGCATTCCCAGAAGCGTAGTCATGATGCTTTTAGCTGAATTGAATCTATCTGGAAGTTCATTATTCAGCAAGTCTAGATGTTTTTGTCATCCATACCTGAACAGAATGCTGATGTGCTGGAGCCTCGTGACTTTCTGAAAACTGAATCTCTAGCAAGGTTTGTGGGTTTGCTTTCTCTTAATGAGCCCTGTTATTACAGAGCAAGAGAGTACAAGGTGCTGTGAGACCAAAGGCATTCAGTGCATTTTCTGGAGCGTCCAAATAACAAATTGTCATTCAGGGCAACAGTGAGCCAAGGACTTTTTGTTAGCACTTAAAAATAAGAATGAGGATGATCACAACGCCAAGCAAGAGGCACCATTTGTGCTACTCTTCAACTTTAAGCTCACTGGTTCATGCTGTTTAAAAAAAAATACTTGATTTTGTTTGGTTTGGGGGGTCTTTTGGTAGGGAGTATTTTTGATAAGCATGACAGTTTGTGTGAAAAGTGTCTCTGCAGATAGGAAGACTGAGATGAGTATTAAAGTCCTGGAGAATAGAGACCAAAACTGTACACTGAGTCTTATGGAACATAGTAATATTGTCTGTGTGAGTTTTGGGGTGGAATGGCTTATAACTTTTTTTTAAGCTTCTTAGGCTTTCAATGTTGGAGCACATTTGGCATCATAAGCTTGTGTGGTATATACAGCACAGTAAACAAGTTAGCCTGAGGCCTGACAACAGCCTGGTGTTTCACCTTGGCTAACTACATGTTTCTCTTCCAGTTGTCCTACGCTGAGAACAGTTTCGCAGTTTCAGGTACCCAGGTACCTGTGCTAGTTATGAATGCAGCTGCTACTGCACTGCTTCTCTACAGAGAAGTGTATAGAAGACACAGTATGAAAGGCATCCTGGGACTGTCTCTTTTTTATTACTCCTTTTCTATGAAATTACTGTCTTATGTAGGTAGCCTTTAAGGCTGTCAAATGAACCGGGTTTTGCTATTAGTTTTAATGTTTTCTAGATCTTTATTTTAAACCTAGTGAATTAAATATGCTATGGAAAAGCAAGTGTTGTTTCAGAACCCAAAAAAACATACTGTAAGCTTACAAGGGTGCTGTGCAGGCAGATGGGTAGATAATATATTGGGCCGAGGTTTGTCAACAAACTATTAGCAGTCACAACTTGCTATATGCTGTAACTTGCTTTTGTTGTATAAGCCTTGGGGCAAGGTATTGTGGGGGGGACAAATACTGCTGTATGTCCTTGGTGATGTCTGTCGTCTGATTAACATACGGTGTTTAATCAATCTTGGCTTGAAGGGCAGGTCCCGGTCAGGTGGCAATGTCAAACGTGCAGTCAGAGAGTCCTTGGGGAAGAGAGGAAGAAAACGACAGGTTTTTCATTGTTGCTCTCCTGGCAACAGATACAGAAAAAGGGGATAAAACACATGTGAAAGGCTTGAGCATTGTTCTCTATTGATCTTGCTCAACAGAGGCTTAAAGTCCATTACCTATTAAGCATTTGTGCTATATACTTTATTTCCTTTGAAAATAAGACTTCAATTATCTTGTAGCTTCTGAAGAGATCAGAGACTCTGTTTTCAGTATCCTTGTCCAAGCATGTTGTCTGCTGGCTAGTCTTTAGATACCTGGAATTATAAGCAGAGAAAACAAAAGATAATGCAAACTCATATCCCACTTCATGTTGGCTGTGAAGTGTAAAAGGAAATAGGGAAAAGAGTCAGAAGCAAGTTGTGAAAAAAAAAAAAGTATTCAAGTAAGACAGAAAAGGACCTGTAATGGACACCAAGGCAAATATCCTTTAAAAACAAAAAATACTGCTTTTGGGGTATTACTGTGGTCTATTACCTTAATATATGTTTGAGGAGAACCTCAGAGCTTTGTTAAAATTGGGCTCCAGATTTAATCAGTCAGGGGCTGAGTGCACTGGAGATCCTCACTGCAGGCAAGGGCCCCCCCTTGGGCTGCTCCCTGCTGACTCCTGCAAAGCCAGCAGTGCTGTTGGCAGCCCGGTATTCGTCTGCAAGGATCAGCATCAAAAACGTGGATGGACAGTTCTTGTCAGCGAATGTGATAATTATCACCACTGACATTTAGGGAAGACGGCGCATACCTGTATGGGCTGTCAAAAAGCTTTGTGTTGACAGCTCCGTAACTGTTTAGCAACACCACTGAGAGTTAACGATCTGGGCATTATTTAACCAACTTCTATTCTGACAATGCTTAAATAACCAACTATTAAATCATAAGTAAAGGCTGTCACTTCAATAAGTCTTTTTAGTTAGAACAACTTTGTCTAGAGCCTTAAGGTAAGTACCCACTGAAATAACAAGGGAATATCTTATTTCATTAAAGCTTTCCATTTCAAAAGAAAAACAACAAAATCTGACTTTTAAAGTGTATGAGCTACAAGGGTTACCTCCTATGAAGGTGGCTTCTAGGAAGGAGAGGCTAACAAATGAAATTGAAAAAGCAGCCAAGATTTTAAAGGATAACTTTGTTTGAGGTGCTTTGATTTTGATCTCAGATTAAGACTGTTTTAGGAAAACTGTACTATGAGAAAAGTACCCTAGGAATGTTAAACTGTCTGCCTCTGGATGTTTAAGTAAACATGGAAATTCACCAAATCACTAGTTGCTCTTGAAATGTCTATGCATGTGAAGAGGGTTTGGAATAACCTGGAGAGGTGGGTGTTTGTGTAGCAGTAGGAAAAATGTGATCCAGATCATAATAAAAAGCAAAACTAAGAACAAGATATGCATGAATTTTTACAGATGTGATGAGACTGAAATATCAACAAAATTAAACAAAAATTATTGGTTTACTTATAGTTTAGAGTTACGTGGATGGTGAATTAGCTGGGCTGAAAGAGGCTCGTTTATGCAGGATACCACCAAATAACGCATCTTCAGTGTTACTTGTGTACCTATGGGGGTTTGTCGTGCCTTGTGTTCACGGGACATGAGAACATCCCAGCGCATTCCCGTGGATTCCAGTCAGCACTTCTAAAGGGACATAAGAAGTGGTACAATATATTAGGAATGCGTATTTTACAAACTCAAATATTTCAGTGTGCCTTGAAACTTTTTTTACATCTGGTCTATCCAGTGTTTTTATATAAATCAGCAGTCATACATATAGAGGCAGGGAAATGTGGAAACATCACACCTCTGTGTGGATTGTACTATCTCACTTCATATTTGTTTGGTTTTTTCTTGGCAAGAACTCTCCAGAAGAAATATAGTAATGTATGTAGGTGAGCCACTAACAATAACAAGCATGCCTCCTGGATAGAAAACGCAGACTACCTTTGACAGCCCTCCAAGATTTATGCTATCAGCCAAATTAGTAGGGTTCCAATTAAAGTGAAAAGCTACGTTGCCTAGCACATTTCACAGTTGTGAGATAAGGCCTCAAAATTCCTCAGAAGTTCTCTGTGGTGGCGGCTGCTGCTCTGTGGCTTGAGCAAGGTGGTGTGGTGCAGCCAGCCAGGGAAGCCCTCCCCAATGGACCTTCCCTCCAAGGGTCAAGGAAAGAAGCTCTCTGGTTTGGGGTTTTTTTTGGGGTTTTCCCTAATTTCTTGTGGGGAGGGAGTGCACCATACCTGATGCAGTTTAACATTTAAAGACAGAGAAACTGTTCTGAGTATCCAGACAGAAGAAGGCACTACCTTTGGACACCTGAATTCGGATGTATTGGTGCAAAAATGCTTCTTCCTTAAGCCTCGTGACTTGAACATTTATTGATGGTGGGAACCATACGCTGGCAAACACATCTTTCCACAGATATTTATATGAATACTTAAGTGCTTTGCTTGTACTTGAGCCCTGTTTGTATTTCCTCTCAACAAACACCCAAGCAAGCAGTATTACTTGCAGGAATCTACTTAAGAACTTTTCATTTTTAAGCAGTGATTGGGAAAAGTTTACACAAAGCAACATTTGGTTTCCGAAATGCAGCACTTAGAGGGGAAAAAAAAAAGTTGGTTAATAATCTGAATAGGAAAATCAACATATGCTTGTGTGCGTTTTCAAAATACCTTATATTTTAAATGCTGTTAAGCATGGTTCATAAATTATCTGCTGGTTAATTATGAAACAACTTTTGTATAAAAAATATTAAATATGTAAAAAATCTGCTAAAAATTTCACAAGAAGCTATTATTGTTCATGTTTCATATACTTATTTTAAGTTATCCACATAGTTCTGAAATCAAGTGTTGAATAAATGGACATAGTGAAACACCAATGACACTTCCCTCATGCGAGCAAAACTGAAGACTGTTCTTAGATGTTAGTAGTGGTTTTATATAGTTTTAATATGATTCATAGGCATCAGTGCAACAAAAGCCATGAGGGGCCAACAATTTTGCATAGCTTGTACAGGGAGGTTTAGATGGCTTTCCCCCTTGCAGTCTCTGTTCCAAAAACTACAGGGCAGTGGAGCTTTTTTTGAGAGAGATTAATCTCTTTCTCCATTAACAGTGCACCTAAAAAGAGCATTTTTTTTTTTTCCCAGACTGCCTACCTACACTTCAGAACCATCTGCAGCCCCAGTAGCAACTGATGAAACTACTGACAGAAATGTCTAATTGGAGAAATACTCAATTGTTTTAATCTGAGTGGGGCTTTTTAGTGGGGAAAAAAAAAAAATATCCAAATGAACAGTGTATTCTATTCACAGTCCCAGCATGGGAGCAGTCTTGGCACAAAAATGAATAAATAATTAAAGGTGGCTTTGCAGTCCAGATTTCAGCTAATCTTCTGCTTCAAACACTAATTTAGACCTCTTATGTTTTTTCTGAAAAAAAATTATTTGAATTCCAAATCAGTGAATTTGCTGAAAGGATGTACTCTAAAAGACTTTTTAGAAGCAAGTCTTATTATCTGCAGGTCATTTGGTTGACTTATTTTGAACGAAAACTGTCAGAAAATAGCTTAGATCTCAAAAGAATTCTTGACTTTCCATGCTTCTTACAGGTTTTCATAATTTTTTTCCTTTTTCTATAAATCTGTGGGTGAGGAGCCTGACTTCAGTTCTCTAGAAAGAATCTAACAAAACTTTTTCATAATGAAAACAGGTTGGTTGCTTTTTTGGGTTGGTTTTGCTTAATTTAGTCATAAGGCCTTTTAAAAAGTAACAGATAAAACTATAGGCCATACTGTGGTGAGAAGCAAACTTTTCTGGGTCCTTTTTATAAATGCAAAAAATGCTTTTTTTTAGTTAATAATAAATGTAGATTAATTTCTCCTCCTCACTGAACCTTTTATGAGAACCATCATTTACTGGGTTTTTTTAAATTCTTTTTTTCTGTTACAGAAGTACCAGCCCACAAGTTTGATTCTTTTCCATGACTGAAGGTGTTATTTTAATGACTTTCCTCTGACCTACCGATTTCTCTCTCGATGGTTCCATTATGCTCCTTTGAAAACCAATGGTTTTCCAAGGTTTTCAGCAAAACCAATATTTATCTGTGAAAAGTTCAGTCTGAGAAGTGTTGAGCAGCCTGCAGAGTTGGGGATCCCAGGAGGCAACCGAAGTGCTCTGCCTCCCTACATCCCACTGATGCACAGGGGGATGCCCGCTGCACCTGGGAAGACAGAGGTGCTGTGCCACCCTGCACGGGTGCTGCCTGTCCACCTAAGCCAGATTATCTTGGATCAAGAGGAATATTTCCTATAAAAAAAGGATGTTGAACATGTATTGGTCTATAAGCAATAAAAAGCCGACATGTTAAAAAAAATTCTTAACCCTGGTAGTCAATGCCTAGCATCTCTAGAGTAGATTGCAAAAAGCAGTGGTGGCCTTTCAGTGCTTGGAAAGAAGAGGGGCTTGGGCAAAAATAGTCAGTTTTTATCAGAATTTGTATTATCACCTTTGTAAACATGGGGGGGGGGAGTGTATCACAAATTTTGAGCTATGTGAAATTGTACCAACTTCCATTTCTTAGTATTTAAATTATTTGCATGTAGAAAAAAAAGTAATTACAAACTGCCAGAAGTAAAATGGGAAAAAAATAATCTGTGGGAAACAAAGACTCTTTGTGGGATCCAGGAGAGCCAGAGTTTGTTTAAACCAGTTGGGCAGGTTAAATGGAGAGATGCCCTTTTAACAAGAAATCCCCTGGAACTGTCAGTTGCTCTTAAACCCAGACAGTGAGTCATTGTCCACTGAATAAACACAGTAAAAAAGCAGTTGTGAACATCATGATAAAAACACCTTTGAGAAAAGCCCTGAGCCTTGAGGACCGAGATCTAGGTGGCAAACTGTGATCCACCTCCAGCCTTAACTTTGCAGTAGCTCCCAGCTTTTTCCAAAAGTGTGGAGTTCTCTCTCACTAAACACCATATTTTAGTACCTACCTGACTAGCACTGAATCAGGGATGCATTGGGGGGGGGGGGGGGGGAGGAGAATGCCGGGGGAGAATTTTTTTTAAGTTGAAGGGAAGGTTTCACAATTACTCCAGCTGTATGTTCACTAAATGTCTCCTGGTGTTTACATGGTGAAAACAATTTGTATTGTATGTTAGCACAATGGTGCTGAATGGGGGGGGGGGAAATCTCCAAATGATACTCCCATCTCCCAAGTGGTCTACTCTTATCTGAAGGTAGCTGGTTCCTATTAGTTGATTAGTACTTAAATCTGATGATAAAAGTGTGATGGAAAGAATGAGTTGTGCGTTTAGCAATCTTGATACAACTCCTGTTAGATATTCTAACTTGGAGTGAATACAAAGGCAGAGTACAATAACAAATCAAACTTCTGCCACCTCTCAGGTAGAGAACACTTCTTGGCAGAAGGACGAACTGTTCTTACTCAGGGGGTGGCTTTTTAGAGCACTTAATAGATTACAAGCAGAGAGGCTACTTCTAGTCCAAACTCCACTGTCTCTTTGTAATCCATACTGATGGATCTAGGAGAAATGAAAGAACATGTCAGAAGAGCTTTTACATTGGAAATATATATATGTACACTTCTATCTCTGGAAACTTTTTTAAGACGACTTTTGCTTCTTACTTCAATATAGAGAATCGGGAAAAAATGAGAACTTTCTGACTGAATCAGACACTTCATGCACTTGACCCTCTCTGTTTACCTTTAGTTTAACTTTTATGACAAATCTACCCCTGGAGAGGGCTGATCCAAAGTCTGAGCACCTACTACAGCAAGATTTTGCTCAAAGCATGCACTGAGTTAATAGAACACTAATTTAATAAACTCTGCCAATGAATAACATAATAGTCAGCAGTAAAATCTCAGTATGAAAACTGTCCTCAAGCTGCAGGTGTGAGAGTCTTCTGATGAAATAAACTCCTCCTCTCCCCCACCCAAATTGTATAGTGCCTTTAAAAATTTATCTCTTCTTGTGACTAGGTATTAAAGTATAAAGAGAAGTCTGGAAGATATTATGTGAAGACTGAAGCTACTGTTTCAGTGTCTGGTTCGGGCACTGCTCACCAGCTGATTGACTTACGCCCCATGCCAAATTACGTAAGAGCATATTGAAGAACCAAGACTGTTGTGTTTTTTTCCCCCTGCCCTTGTGACTGGTTACAAATGCACCCAAAAAAAGTTTCGTGAGACCCAGAGGTGTTTTAGTGTCTCAGCAATTTCTTATTTGCAGCTGAGGTGAAGAGCTCTTATTTTTAAGTGTGAAATAGCAATGGTTTGAGAGGATGCTTTTTTTTGCTTGGTGGAGGCAGAAGAAACTTAATGTCAAGTGCTTTTAGCATTTTTACTCCTTGCTTGTGAAGTAGCTGATGGTATCCCATATGCTAACAAGCTTTGTAAAAGCCATTGCCTTCACTAGCAGATGTTTTCTTCACAACTGGAAAAAAAAATAGTATGAGTATACTGTTCAGAAAAAAAAATCATCACCTCACCTATCCCCCAAAAACCATGAACATCTTTTCCTGCTGGCTTGAGAACCTGAGTTCTCCTCGGCTGGCAGTGTCACCATAACAATTAAAGCAATACAAAAAAGTAAATTCTTGTTTGCTTTCAGATGCTGATGTTGAGGGTAGACCACTGAACACTCAGTCAGATTTTGCCAGGCACAAGTCCTTGGGATCGATACTTGGCAAGCTTATAAACCTCCCAGTGGTTTAGATGCTAGACTAAATTAAACCCTATTTAAGACTAATTGCCTTAATTGAGAGCTGCTGGCTCAGAAAATCCAAACTGGGGACTGCTTTTCAGAGGTAGTGAAGTATGGATGTTGTAGATAGTCAAACCGTGCCTGGCCAGCGCATGAGAGAAGTGTAAGTAAAATTGTAGGAATGATTATGAAAAGGGCAGAGCCACATGTTTGGGCTTTCTTTTTTCCATCTCGCTAAAATTTCATATGCTGCTCTGCAGTTCTACTTCAGTTGCAGGAAATAAGATATTTTACTCTTGATACCAAGCTCTTAAAACTGCAGAATTTTCCATTTTTCTGCCACTTTTGTTGGGGAAATACACTAACTGCCTCTCACAGTTGTGTGCTAGAGCTGTTCTGTTGGCAAGCTTGGCCTTTTGGACTGTTTTACAAGGTGCAAAAAGCTTCCTTCTGGGCTAGAACTTGTCTTTGTGGCCTGCTGGAGCCAGTAAGACCCAAGATGATAATGCACAATACAGGGATGTCCTCTGTCTTACGGAGAAACTCATCACAGGCACATGCAGTAGATGTTCCAGGTATCTTATATATCAGTGATATGAATAGTTGAACATCTGAGGATTTGGGTTGCTGAACTATTACATAGCAACTAAATGCAGCATTGGTCTGAAAAACACAAAGAGCTAAGAATTTGTGTTGCATGGTCCCATTTTTACTGGTATTTCTTGTGGCCTGGGGTGATTAACCTATTTTTGCTGGCTCACTTTCCTCTTCTGTAAAGTGGGCATAATTCTCAATACCAGTACTATTTCATAAGCATGTTCTAAAACTTGGGTAGAGTGTTAATTGAGATGACTTGTGAAGCATATGAAGATCTACTGGTGAGAAGTGCTGTATTCACTCTAGACATATTAACTGCCGAAGACTGCAGGTGCTTATTAAGATGACAAGCCAGTGAGCTGAAGATTAAAAGTTAGGAATGGAGGTCCTGTTGGTATGCATTTGTCTATAAATCAGTAGGAAGAAGTAGAACAGCTAAAGAAAACACTTGAATAAACCCAAATTTCTCATTCCCTAGATATCAATATCTACTTAGAGCTTCCATAAGGCTAACACTTCAGTGAAATTGTAACCATTCCCAAAGCTTTCAGGAAGAAATAAGTTACTGTAAGAGGAGACAGATCTTTACCTCTAAAATTTTGTGGGTTTATGCATTTGAAAAGTATTTCCCTTCTTGCTGCTTTACTAAGAAATAATTCTTTGCATCTCTGGTAGTTTTAAACTGTTTCTCTTAGTGACCCAAGTTTTGATCCAAAACTTTGAGTGCTGTCATTCCAATACAGACCTTCTTGTTAACATTTTTTTTCTAGTGTCTTCTACAGTATTTTGCCTTTTTGGTCTTTTTTCTCACCACTTAAAAGCCATTAGTTTGTTTGAAACAGTCACTCTTCCAGCTGCACAGATGCAAGCATCGCATGAAAGCTCCAAGGAATGTTCCATGGCAGCATCTGGTGCTTCACTTTAAAGTTTATTTTTAACATGAAATAGTTAGGAGCATTCATTTGTAGCTGAAACACTGTCTTCTCAAAGCATCACAATTAGGTCTGGCCCTTCAACAGGAGGGGGAAAAAATTTTTAAAGGTAGAGCTGTTACATGCAAGCCGGTGGCTTTGCTTCATTATTCATCGCATGTTTGTGCAGCAGTGCATACCTATGTATCTTGTATGCTAACACTTTCTTTGAAGTCGGGTTGTGTCACGAGGCCTGCATCTTCAGAACCAAATCTTACCAAAAGCTTTGGCAAACTTTTTTTTTAAAAGTGTTTCTTATCCTAGTTTACAGTCTCCTTGTTGAAGGAAATTGGGTGCCTTTAGTAGGTCATTATCTCCTTCATAACTTTAGTGTGACATCACAGTGTCTTTGGAATCATTGCTACTATTGCTGCGCATAAAACTGTGATGTCACAAAGGGAGGTATAATGACATAAGATGAGAACTGAGCTTCTAGGAGGTGGGGGGAGGGGGAGGCAATAAAAATGGCTTTGAATGATAGGAACTGTGGGCAAGAGCCCCTGTGCTCCTGGCTGCACTCCCTCCCTGTGCCCCCTCCTTCAGGGCTGGGAGACAGCGAGGGGAGGAGAGGGTCCTCTCACTGCCCCCTGCGAAGCCGCAGTTCCTATCGTCATTCGAAGGGGAATCCCGGATCGTGGCTTTACAGCCGTTTCCCAGTCCTTCAGTGCCAGGGCTGGTGTAGGAGAGAATCTCCAGCCGCGTTATTTCCAGCCGTGCAGACTGACAGGAAACGTATTTAAGCAGATGTCTCGTGTTTTAACAAAGTTTCAGTGAGTCATCGGCGTGCCCTTAGGCATTCAACACACCAGGCAGCTTTTTAATGGCCATGGCATCTGCCTCGCAATCTAATATTATGCGCACATTCCATATAGTTAAATAAAACCCGCATCTTCAGCAGGGGGAAGGTCTGTAACGCTTTGCCAGCCTTGGTAAAGTCGCTGTGCAACTGAGGGCCCGGCCCAAGAGCACGATGCCCAGTGCGACCTCAGCCCGACTGGGCGCTAACCAGAACCCGATTCCGGGCTGCAAGTGGTGTCGCTGCAGCAATCTTTTGGGCCACCACTGTTTGCTGTCTTCAGACAGCCCATGCAGACAAGAGGCTTTTTGTGAGCTGGCTGGCAGCCTGTGAGGTACGCACGCAGCTGTGCGCTATGTTCATTTTCCCCTTCTTTGTCCCAACATGCTGCTCGGGGACTGACTCAAAGTGAGTTAAAAGAAGAGCAAGATGGTTCTCCAGATTAGTGTTTCAGCTGTTAACAGTAGCAAGCTTTTTTTTTTTTTTTCTTTCCCCTAGGGTTGCAAAAATGAATGCCCTAAATCAGGTAAATTGTGGTCTTGCTGCTTTTGACACTCCAGTGTGGCAGCTCTTGAGGGCAATGAAGAAGTTTCTCTTTTCCATCTGGCCTTTTGATATGCACCTGCATCTTCCTTCTCTTCCTGTCAGTAGAACAACAGCCCCGTGTGCTGCGGTCACCATTTAATGCCATCTAATTGATCAATCTTTCATCCTGAGTGGAAGCAGCAGAGGAACACATGCATCCAGCTAAGGATTTGGCTACTGGAAGGTCAGGGAGAATGTTTATACATAACCACGGCCTGCATAGCTGATCATGAACAACCCTGCCTGGCTGGTCCCATACTTCTGGCCTGCCACTAAGCTTGGATGTGAAGCTGTGATTTCTCTATCAGCAGGAACAAAGCTATTAAATATTTGCCTGGATAATTGCAAAATATTTGTTTGCACATATGCTGTGTGTTTCATACATCTGAATCCTAATGTCATGAATTGACATGAAGCCGTTCCTAGGAAGAAACCCTAGCTAAATCTAAATCATGTTACAGAAGCATGAAAAAGATATTTAAGAGTGCCAACTTGTGTGAGAAATAAACAGAGAAATTTATGGCAATGTGATGTCTAAACTGAATCTTACACTGTTGCAGAGCTGACCTTGGATTAGTACAATTTGGGGTTTTCATAGGCATGTTTTCCCTGTGTCATACAAGCAACTCAGTCACTCCCCTATAAAAGAGAAAATAATGTTTTTTCTAGCCAGTATCCCTACTGATTCTGTTAAAATAGTTCTCATCAAATGTCATTTTTACTTACAATTATTATACCAGACTCTCTTAAGTTTGCTATGCTGATAAGTATGTTTCTCTCCATAAACTTAACTTTAGAGACTGCCTGTTCTGAAAGGCTTTGACTTTGCAAATACTGTTCCTGTATTGGAAACTGAAATCCGTTCTCACAGCAAGAGAACAACTGACAAGCAACATGCAGGAAGGAATTGTCCTGCCATGTATACTTTAACTTGCATAGTTATCAAGGAGAGGGAGGAAAGAGTGCAGCCAACATAAAGAACCTGTCTTTTGGAAATCTAGTTTATTGCTGTTCTTGTGACACAAAAAAGAAATTATTTCATACACATCTACTTTTGCAAAGTCTAATACAACATCAGATCTGTGGTTACCTGGATGAATGCCTCATGCAAGTGTGCTTTACTGGCAGTAATGGGGAATGAACTTGTGTGACTTTCTTTTAAGAGCCACACTGGTGGAAAGAAAACCATGACCCAGATGAAGCCATCCTTGCTGTTGAATTGATTTGCCATGGGGGTGGGAACAACAATTCCTTCCTGCATGTTGCTTGTGAGTTGTTCTCTTGCTGTGAGAAAGGCAGAGAGCACGTGTCGATGCTGTAATTGGTAGACAGGCAGCATAACTTACTCTATAAAGTGTATTTCTTTGGCTTCGTTCTTTGGTATGAAACTAAAGCGAGTAGCAAAGCTCCCCTGGACTACAGGAAGCGAACTGGTTTTGGGGTAGTGATGAACTTGACATCTTAAAAGGTGAACCTGAATGCACTGGACAGTGACACCTCTGCATTGTGGCTGATCGAGAGCTTCTTCATTACATCCTATACCAGAATTTTAAATACCTTAGCTCTAACAGAGATACTTAAGTCCAAGCTTTTCTTTGCATTTGACAGCAACTGGTATCAAATTTCTATTCTGACTCTGAAGATAGGAAACTTGGGATTGATGGTTTTTGGCTGGGACTTGCTTTCTGTTCATACTGATGACTAAAAGGACTCAGCGGTTTAAATATTTTCCTGAAGGAAAAAAAACAGTCAAGATATAAATTGCATTTAGTTTGAATAGAAACCTGCTCAGTGAGGCCCTTGAGGACACTGTGGTTATTCACTGAGTAGGATAATACTTTCAATGGGTAACCCCATCTTTTTCACATCAAATGTGGGTAAAGAGATATTGGCATCTGGCCCACTAACATCCTTAATCATTGAGATCCTCCTCAGTACAACTGGGGCTGACAGAAACAGGGTCTTTGCTTCCAAAAAACCAAACAAATAAAAAATCCACTGGACTAATTCAGCAACTAAAGATATATGTGAAGCCTGAGATATCAACAAAAGCGATATGAATGAGGAGAAACTTTCTAGGGCATCTGTAAACTCCATGTCACTTTACAGTAATAATACATAAAGTCTACACAAATAATATAACATGTTAGTGTCTCTAACATTTATGGGAGTTCTGCAAAGGAAACTCTTATAATTGAATTGAAAATGTTAATAGGAAGAGTAATATGCTGTAAGAATGCTAAGTGAGCAATGGAAAGATTGTGAAGTTTCAGGAAAATCTGGGTATCATAGAGCTGTTGATAAATTCCACCCTGGCTTTGAGTTCAAATGTTTTTGTTCACACAGTGTTTAGTGGAAAATAACTTAAGCAAGATGCACCATGCTGACTTCCTCTGCTACATAAATTACATTAGCTGTGGAATCTGCTAACTGAATTACAGAGAAGAGCAATATTATCCACAGTCGTTATCCTTAAGCTGTGTGGAAATCTGCTGCTGCTGCTGGAAAATGTTAACTGGGAAAGAAATTTTGTGGAAAGTGCTAGTTTTAATAAAAAAAATAAAATGAAATGTCAAAAAACCCAAATCCTCCAGTGATTTTTGAAGTGAATAAGTACACTTGATTCAGGCAGAATGGGGTTTACGATCAAGGTTTCCTACCTCACCACTACTGTCTGAAGCAAAGGGCTGGTTAATAGTCTGGGGTGAAATATGTCCCTCTGAGGTTTTCCCTCCAAACTTGAAAAGGCTTAAGTTTCTGAGTAATGTGGAACGTGAACACCTTTGATATATGAATTTGAGTGAGGTAAAAGTATTTAATCTCTAACTCTACACTGAGGACCAAAGAATAGTTTGCTATACTCTTGCAAATGCCCAAACAATCTGCAGTTATGGGTGTTGAAATTAAGTCCGCTCTGATTCTCAGCAGAAGGACTAGCAGGATGATTTTGTTCAAATCTCATCAGTTCTTTAATGCCCTTCAGCTTTCGATCAGAAGTGTCACAGTTTATCAGAAAGCTACGCAACTGGAAGCATCCATCTCATTTCATACACACTGTAGATAAAATTTGAACAGCATTAACATGCAGCATGTACATTATATGCCCATCATTGCTTAGAATTGAGGGTCCCAGATCTGTAGGACAGGTGTCCATCTCATATATAGTATTCTGACAACTGGCTGAAAAGAAATCCATTTCCATTGTGTGAGTAACAATAGGCCTTGAGTATGTATTTAATATTTACATGTAGTAAGAATTGGCTTGAAAGTAGCAGAAAGTATTGGGGGTTTGATGCCATTTCTTGAAATGTGCATCTGGGATATTGTTAGTTAATATCTTTTGTCTAGACACTCTACCTGGGTAAGTTTGAATTAGGAAGCCGTTCTTACTAAGTTTCATTTATCTCTTCCCTCCCTCCCCCTCACCCCCCGCCCCATTTGCTTATGTTCTCAGTAGTTGCTGTAACAGAGGCTGCTTCTTCTGTATTATTTGAACAGGAACCCAACGGGATAGGTCTGATGTTTTGTGAATCCTAAGATTCAGCAGTAACCTAATCTCTTTGTGGAGAGGTACAAATTTATGTTACAGTATTCTTTTTTTACACCATCACTTCTGATAAGCATCCTTGAATTAGCACCTGCTGAATACATTACAGAACTGGTGTTTGCTAAACAGCAGAGTTGGTTAATAAATGTCTTCATTTCCTTTCAAGTCCCTTAAAATATGATTTTCTGTTTATAAATGTGTTTTATTTGTGAATCAGTTAAGCTGACAAAGACTTGTCTTTTGCCAAGGAAAAGCACAATGTAAGAGCAAGGAATGGAATGAGTTGAAAGAAGAAAAGCTGAGGTAAAGGACTACAACATTCAAGTTGTAGACTTAAATAAACTTTCCTCCCTTTCTTATGCCCTTAAAAAAATCTTTTGGCCTTCATTTATTTTGCACCTTATTTGGATTACCTTTCTTGCCATTTGATATGACTGAAATTCCAATGACATTAGAGAAGATTTTGCTGGGTTTTAGGCAAGTGACTTGCCAAGAACTTCTCTCTGCTGTTCTCCCTCTACATCAGTATTACCTGGGCTAAATTTTATTTATCAACTACAAAGAGGTCCTGATATAGGTTTCCACCCTGCCTAACGTATACTTTCCCAGCTATCAGAACGATGTCTCCCTTTATACTTAAAGGAGAAAAAAAAGAGGGGTTCATCTTTCTCTACAAATGACGAAACTGGAGTGCTCTGAACTCAATTCCATCTCTTGGAGGCAATGTCTAAAGTAAGAGAGGGTGAACTTAGTTACCCAAGTTAAATGCCTGAAAGTAACAATCCCATAATACCACCAACTTCAGTAAGAGTTGAGAGTATTAATTAGCATGAAAGATGTATTCGGATCTTTGAGAGCTCCATCTGCTGTTCAGGAGCTGAGATAACCAGCAGCTACCCTACAGCAAACAAGACTTACTTTCTGAGCACTTGTGCTTTGCCGGTATTTTCCTCCTCCTGCGGGATGTACAACTTCCATGGCAAGAACATCCTGGACTAGATTTACTGTGAAGGCCAATGCAATGGAGTATCAGCTCTGCAGTCGCTGTCAAGCCGCAGGCACTGTTGCAGGGCAAGGTCACGGAGGCCGTCGCTTTCCTCTGCTTATCCCTTCTCTCTTACGCAGTAACTGTGGAGAGAAAGACTTTTTGCAAGGATCTTATACAGTCCAGTGAATTTTAAATGAGTTGTGGACCACAGTGTTTAAAACTGCTCTGAATGTCCGCCATAAATTTCACTTTGCACATAAGCATCTAAAGGATTTTTTTCTTGCAGCTTAAGAGCTGCCTGTAGGAGGAACAGGGGTAAAATGGGATTATATGCAATGCTGTGGCTGCTGTAAAGCTGAGCCTTGCAGGCTGCCTGAAAGAGTAGCAGTGAGTAGAGGAAAACAGAACTGGTATTTTATAGCTGTAGTGAACCTTAAATGAGAATTATTCCCGTTAGCAAAGCATTTTCTTTAAGGAATAACTCTTGTCTAAAAGCAATGCGCTGGGCTTCATTCTGCCATCGAATGCTTACCGAAAATCCTTTTTGGCTGTTGTCCCTTGGGTCCCAGGGGCTGTGGTCCACTGCTGCAGGCAGGGCTGTTCCTGATGGCATTGCCCAGGCAATCCCGAGGCTGCCTTTGGGATTTGTGCACAGAGGCTTTTGTGCACAGTTGCTCCTGCTTTTCAGCAACAACATATGCATGCTGGAAAGACTGTAAGAAGAAAGACAAAAGCATGTTTGAGGTGTTTCTTGTTTTCTTGTTATCTAGTAAAGAAATTTGAGTAGCCGTGAGCGTGCGTGTTATCGACAAGGTGCATGGATTAATTACTGATCAAGAGTGATAACGCAAATGATCCCATCCAGTGACTCTGCTGTCTGAGTGTTGATGAACAGTTTACCTGTTCATTTGGCTTCCACGTTCAGTATGTGATCGTATGCCTGGAAGCATACAAGCAATTGTTGTTTCTGTGTGCACGTTACAGAGAGCTACTGGGTTTATTTCCTTATGTTGTTTGACTGTTTTTCCCCAGTACGGGCCTCCTTACTGCCATGCAAACGTATTTTCAGATATATCTGAAATGGGGCTACCCTCTATCAGCTCTGAAACCAGAGCTAGCAAAATAAAAAAGAAAGAAAGAAAAAAAAGATAGCTGTCATGTTCCCTATGAGCACATGGAGCTGTTTCTCCCTGACAGGCAGCGGCTGCCTGTGTGGAGATGATAGTGCTGGGTTTGCTTTGTAGGGCTCGACGTGATTTTTGTCCGGGAGGTATGGGCATCCTCCTCACTTACTGGCGAGGTATCCTATTACTCTTGAGCTCAGCCACGGTACCTTAAGTGCTTGCCTGTGTAGAGAAAAACTGAGGGAGAAATGGCACTTGCCAAGAGACCGTGACTCTCAGACTCAGCTAATATGCCTGGGAGCCCAAGGATGAGTATCTTCAGAGCCGAGCGTGATGTGATGTCTGCACGAGATCTTATCACAATGCTCTTGGAGAAAAAGGGGGATTTTTTTCAGTTGGTGGGAATTTGATACCTAAGTCTCCTGAGTACTTGTTGGAAATCTTACTGTGAGGCTTATCTGCTTAGGCATGCATTCAGCAAAAAATAATTTTGTTTGGGGGGTTTTGAGGGGGGATTTTATCTGACTAAGGATGGGAGAGGGCTAGGTTCCAAGTTTCAAACATTATTTTATGTTGTAACAGATTCACTCATTACAAAATATAAACAAATTCAGCTAACAAAATGTACTTTAAATGAACAGCTGCCTCTCTGAAGAAACCTGATGCCAATTAGAAAACATTGCTACTTATCTTATGGACACCTCAGACATGAGGAAATCGTGTGGCATGACTACAGTACCTTTCTTTTCTCATGATAGACAATATTATATTTTAGCCGCGGGCAAAACGTAACCTGTTTGCTTAAGTCAAACAATAGAAATGGAAACAACTTCCTTGGAGAGACAGAATTTCTTATGTCTACTCTGATCAAATATACAGACCATATTCAAGTAACGAAATCTGAAGAGAGTGGTACCAGGTCTGTGAATGCAGTAATGGCAACTCTTTTGTATAATCTCTGCCCCCGATGCTTCTGGATCCTCTCTTTCTTGTTAAAAACATAAATTATAGAATTGTTTAGGTTGGAAAAGACCTTTAAGATCATCAAGTCCAACTGTTAACGTAACGCTGCCAGGGATAACTAATAAATAATAACTAAAGTGTGTGTGTGGCTTTCTACCATGTAGAGAAGGAACAGATAGAGACCCTTGAGCATCATCCAGCAAACTGCTTTTAGATCCTGAAACTGAAACTAGGATTTTGTTCAAGCCATCCCTGCCATTTCTGAATGGAAGCAAAAGGGCTGAAAAGGGTATGGCAAAAAGCAGGTGGGCTGAGAGATAGGCATGAGATGCCACAAAAAGTTATCCGTCCTTTCCATTGGGAATGGAAGTACCTCACTCGTTCAGTCACACTGGCTGCCCAGACACCAGGCGAGACTGGTGTATGTAAGACTGTTATGCATAGAAGAATGCTCCAGTCTACATTCTGTATACTTTTTTCAGTGTTTTCCTGATGATGGACAGGACTTTTTTCCTTGAAATTTAAATATTCTGGCGAGATGGGTTCCATTTGTCTTTAAATGCCATGAGACATATGCTGAGAGTGTTATCAGTCATAGGATATATTTTTTTTAAATTGAACTTAATATTTCCAGAATGCTTGAGTATTCTGTGATGCTCTCAAGTGCTAATGTTTGTGTTAAGACACCATATCATCACATATGCAGTGTGCTTCATCCCATCCATCATACCGGCAGGGCATCCATCTGCCTGGTAACCCTTCTCAAATAGGGTAGCTGAGCATCATTTATATTCAGATCTCATTTCTGCTTGAAAACAGACAAGTACAAGATGGTCATGTGCAGGGGTTTTAAAAAACAAAATCCGCTCTGGATCAGACCTGCTACCTTTGTGGAGATTTACCCCCTTGCAGAAAATAGTGAGCAGCCAGCATGAACTCTTATCTGCAGAATGGAAATATCAAGCTGATCAACATTTCCGCATTGCTAGCAAGATAATCCTTCATTTGAGCCGCTTATCTGAAATCTGCCTCATGAACCTGATGGGAGGATTTACCTTAAGTATTTAATTATGTTGTTGCTGAACTTCCTCCTCTCTCCTTATTCCTTCACTTTAAGAAAAATCATGCAACTGTAAAGACTGTAGATTTCAGTTAAAAACAAATGAAACGTGATCTAGCTGAATGCTTATTAAGGTACCTGAAATTACCATTTCACTTCTGCCCTGATCCTGCTCCCTTCCCCAGATGCTCACTGTTTGCAGCCTCTTTCAGAGGGAGGACGGTGGGCTAGGTGGATTTTTAGTCTGAGCTAATCTGTCTGTTCTTACAAAGTTGTGGCATTTGGGTTTTTTTTTCCTTTTTTCTTAGTACATTTGAGGTCTTTTTGTTTGCTTGGGCCTTTGGGTTGTTGGGGTTTGGTTTTTTGGTTCAGATCTGACTTAGGGCACTTAGCTGGAGAATTCCTCTGTGTCGGGCTAAGCCCTGTCTGTTGTCCCAGCCTGAACCTGGCTGTGAGGGAAATGCAAAGACAGAATAAAGACAGTGCCAGCTTAATTATTTCTAGGGCATGCGAGCATCTTATACTCTTCCACTCCAACTTAAATTGCAGAGAGGAACCATGGTTAAGGAATTTGGTTTTTAAGGTATTTCGTACCTAACTGACACTTATGAAAAAGCTTTAGTATGTTTTGCAATTTGAGCACTGCGTTTGAGCCCTAATGTGGTGATGATAAAGAATTGCAGACGTATTGTCACACATGAAGAAAAAGGACCGTGATAATATGGGAAATAGTTTGGGGTTCGTTTCTCATGCACACAATACGTTTTGTCCATGAAGATATGTTTCACTGGTTATTCAGATTTCTCACCCAACCTCTTTCGGAAGATCCTCTTTAGGTTCTGGTTGCACACAAACTTTCTTTTCCCTCGGAATGAGCTAGGGCAGTGAGATCAATATATGTATCTTGGTGCAGCCACTGGATGAACACCCAGTTCTGCTGTGCTAGCAGGTCTGGTTTAGGGTGGGGCTTTTACGTAGCTTAGCGAAAAGTGCATCTCGTGAGACGTGTGAGCAAAGACTTGAATTCAAGTACTAAAAGGCGGGCTTATGCGAGAGAAGAGGTACCCATAAGGTTTAATTTTTACTCAAATGGTTATAAAAGCTTTCACTCTTCTTTTACTGAGTTGCTAAACAGGGTTGCCCTGGATTTCATGCAGCCTTCCTAGAAAGCTCTCCTGCCCCGAGCTGGGGATCTCACTCTGCACAATGCAGACCCTCAAGAAAAAGGAGCAAAACTTACTTGATTTCTCTGAGCATGAAAAATTACGGTCTCGGAGGGAGAAATGGCTCCATTCCAGCCCCTTCTTCTCTTCATTCTTGAAAGAGGCTAATGTTTCTCCTCGAAAAGTTTAAGACTTTGGAGATGTTCTCAAACTGACTTTCATTACCTTTACAACTATAGTGTAATTCTGGATGAATCCCAGAAGTTCCCACAAAATCTTCAGGAAGTTTCAAAATCTAGTATTTCAAAAGCAGAGGCGTAAGTGTTTTATGAAGGCGTCTGCTTAGGCATTTTTGTGATTTTTTTTTTTTTTTTTTTTTTTTCTTTGCCCGCCCTTCCCATGTTCCTCAGGACAGGTGTTACACTGCTACCTCTACCTCTTTCTCATGTTCCTGGCTGTTGTAAAATTTTTAGGAGCCTTTTGGTATGTAGTCTATAGAGTTTTTCCCAAATGTGAACTCATTTGAACAAATCAGGGCTTCTGGCTAATTTCCCCAACCCAGCACTCTGCAGGACATGCCAAAGCATTGCAAGAGCTGTGTTTAAACCATGACCGTAAGCTGTTTTCTTCTCCCCCCTGGATTTTGACAGTACTTTCTTGCACAGCACGTAGAACAACTGTTCCACAGGTCCTGGCTCTTTACATCACCATGTACACAAGGCCAACTACTGAATTATGACAGATTTAGTATGAAACGTAACTTCACATTTTGTTTTGCATTCAGGTTCTGTTTTGCTCAGAGGCTTTACCAGCCTTGGGGCAGTAGGATCCTACATGTGTGACCACTGGTTTGATGCCCAGAGAAACTCATCAGTTCATAGAAGCCTATGTGGGACCTTGCTTGGAATCCAGTTATGTGTTTTTAACTTCTGTTGGTCCTTGCTACACAGCATAGTCTTTATTCTGATATTTTGTAGCAGTTTCATAACTTGAGCAACGCATCCTGCAAAAAGAACGTGAGGAAAGAAAATTACTTTTCTTCTTCTTTCTTGCACTAAGAAGTTATTTCCTAAGGCTATCTACTTAACTGCAGCTGCTGTCTGTGCCTGTAGATATTAGAACAAATGATATTATGGCTCAGCACAGCAGCTTAATCTCTGGTTTCAATTTCTTCTGTATTTACCACCAGGCCCTTTGGGGCCCTTACCCTGCCGAGATTGAGTAGATTATTAAAAGCCCATGCGGTGGCTGCTTTGTTTCCCCTTAACTGTTTTCCATGGTTGGTGGCAGGAAAATTTCTTGCCACTCCCTTATCTGAGGTTTATGTAATGAATTGATCATAGGCAGTGCTGCCTCTGAACTTGTTCCAGTTTGGCAGAGCTCTGCTGTTCCTGAGTCACCGTGACTCCCGGAGGAATTTTTCCTGACTTCAGATGTAGGTGGGCAAGTTCTCTCTACTATGGGCATTTTGAAAAGTGTCCCCAGTGAGAATCAGCCTCTTGGAGACACTGAAATAGCACCATTGTGCAGGCACACTTTAGGGTTATAGAAGCTAAAAATACAGACCAGCTCCGACACAGGGACACCACGTTGAACTTTCTGCTCTGGCTGTTGTGCTTCACTGGATGAGATACTCGCTCTTAAGTGCATATTCTAGATACCTCTGCCTCCTGGGGTCAGTCTGAATCTCCTTACATGAGTATTTTGACACGTGCTGCCATTTATATGCTGTGTGCGTGTGTTTGCTCATGGTCGCCAATTTCCCACAGACAAGCTCTAAGTGTATCCCCATTGTCCCAGCAAATCACCAAACTAAACCTTTCATGGAGAAGTGATGATACCAGATGTAGTGCTCCCTGACAGGTAACTCTTAACAGCTTCTTTTCCTGGAATCCTCCAGCTACTGAGCAGATCAACACGGGATAACACTGATAAACAGCCAAAGACTCTGCAAATTGGAAGTTTTTCTCAGTGTCTACCAACCTGGGGTTAAACAAAAAGCAGAACACACTGTAAAACAGTAAATCCTCTTGGGTGTTAGGGGATGTGACACCCTGCTGATGGTCTGGTGGGCTTGCTTCACAGCCAAAGCACCCCAAAGTAACAGACCTGGACTAAACCACAAAATCATCCCTACCCCCTCAAAAAAAAAAAACCAAACAAACCAAACTGTGTGGTTTGGGCAGGGAGGTGCATTTGTCTGAGCATCCCTCTTGAGCTGTAACCGTAGGCCTGGCAGGGTTGCCTACTAGCAAGAAGGTAACTCCCTTTTTTCCTCCTTGAGTCTCTCTGGGAGTTTCTGATTCCCCTCCTCTTCTCTAAGAGACAAAATCTCTCAGCCCGTGCGTAACTGCTGCTGTGGGCTCCCCAGGAGACACCAGCACACGTGGGTATTCGCGCTCCAGAGTTCTCTATGGAGAACTCCCCTTTTTCCTCTCTACCAACAGGTGGAGCAGAGACCTCTTGCCTACGCCACTCTCCACGGGAACCTTGCATTAAAAACAGTGCAATCGCTTGTTTTGTCTCCCCAGAAACAATCCCAAATCTTTATTATTTCCCTGGCCTTTTTTGCCCACTTGCTTTCACCACTTGTGTGTCTGTTCTCCTCCACTGGCAGAATGCAAATATACCAGATAGGACCAAGTATCAAGGTCTTTTTTTTTTTTTTTGCTCTCCTTCTAATAATTCAATGGTTGTAATACAAACTTCAGGGCACCTTTTACTAAAAAAAATATTTAGAAGATTAAAAATTTGTTTACTCTTTAATGTGTGTATTTCTATATCTTCTGTAGGAAACTTTCTCCAAACCTGTGATCCTAAATTACCGAAAGCACCCTTACAAATTGCTAACAGATCCAAATGGCGTGTGAAAAGGTTGCACAACGTACGTATTCCTAAGAATTAATGTTTAACAATGGAGCTCCACTATTGAGAAGATACCCGTAAACAGCGCTTGTTTATATGGGAACCCTTTGCATCTCTCTGGTAGTGAAGAGCAGAGCTCAATAACATTTACACCCGAGTTATACTTACAGTTGTTCAGGTCCTCTAATGCAGGAGAAAGCCAGCTTCCTGCAAGATGAGCATGGGATCCCACAGGACTTTTTGTTCACCTCTCCTTTATTTGTAATTTGGTTTTGAGTATCCTAAATAAGTCTGCTGCATTTTAGTCATATTTCATCCTGTGCTATTACCTTAGAACAAGCGTAGATGTTCAGCTGTGAGGTTGAAGGCTGCCGTCATGAAAATACATCTAAACTTCAGGAAAAGTAGAATTAGGTGTATGCACGTGGGCATGCATTTTGCCTGTCTTTGCTATGTTCAGCTTGGGCTCCCTGACATAGGATTAACTACTCCAAAATACTAATCAAGGCCAGTTTCCCATTTTAGAGTCCAAAGATCAACACAGGGCTGGAAGGGTTGTCAATATCTTAATGGGCCAAACAGTTTATATATATATATATATATATATACAAAAAAAAAAAGGGCCTGTTTTTCCTCCACAGCTGGGGGAGATGGTATTTTGCTTGCCTGTGTTTGGCCAGTTCACCAGTAGATCAGGGCTGATGGGCTGGGACCTCTAGGAGTTAATGTGTTACACAGCAATAACATAAACCAGCCTTAAGCTAGCAAATGCTGGCGGAGGTGCCAACTCCAGGGTGTTTCGAGTCCACGTGGCTTAGCTGCTCCCCTATTTCACAGCGCTCGGGGCACACTGCTATCCTGCCATTGCTGCTCGAAGATGTCACTGCACCACCCTCTGACCCCACCCCAACCCCAGCCAGGAAACCTCTCTGGGTTAGCAAAACCCTTCGCTGATTGTTTACGAGGTTTTTGCCTGTTGTTATCAGGACAGCCATAACCTGGAAGGGGGGGCAGGGGGAGGCTGTAAGCATGGTTGGGAGGAGCGGGGCTGTCCCTCCAGGCAAGCGCCTGCCCCGCTGCACGCCATGCAGGGACAAATGAAGCTGCTCTGTGTGTGAAGGGGGAGGGAAAAGGGGGGGGAACGTTTCTTTCATAAATGGTGCCAACTTAGATTAGCTTGAAGCGACTGAAACTGCAGTCTAAATTAAGTTTCATCCAATGTACCCAGCATTATTTATAATTGCTCAGAGCCGAGGAGTCTGTTGGAGTCTGGGATGGTATTTAGTTCTGGGATGGTATTTAGTTATTTTGATACATTGCCCTTTTTTCTTCCCAGAATCTCCTCGTTCGCTTCCTTTTCTAACTAACGAGATAGACTACACTGCCTTAGTATACCCTCAGCCTACGTATCTTCCATCCCACATACCAGTGGTAGCAGGGATCCTCTGGAGAAAGAAGAGTGCAGTCATTTCATTGAAACAGTGCTCCTGTTGTTCAGAGGTAACGCTCCCGCCGGGACGTGGCTGGCAGCAACAAGGTCTGGGTGCAAATTGAAGGCAGTTGCTCTGAAAGTGGTGACTTCAGCCCACACCTGGACAACTGGGAAAATTGTACTGAACTGGCCGATTTTTCCTATTAGCAAACACGAATCAAACAGTTAACAAAGCTTTTTTTGTTTTTGGTTTTCTGAGAACAAAAAAGTAAGCAGGTAAATAAACAGAGTGATAGTAACCGACTACTGTTAGGGTTATTCTTTCGCTATAACAGTTCAGAGTCTTTTTCTCTAAGGAAGTCATTTCTAGGCTAGACCTTTTCCCATCGTCTGCAGTAAGTGAAAGCTAAGTTTTGCTGGGCGATAAACTGCCCTGTGAAGCAATGCTCTGCTGGCCACTCGGCTCCCTGCCTCCAGCTGCTCCCTCTCTGCAGGCCCTGGTAGCTCTGCCAAGAGCCCCTCCGCTCTCGGCCAGCAGCTCCCAACCTGGCACAGCCACCCCTGCGACTCCTGCAGCTTGGCTGACGGGCTGCGGGACTTCTGCTACAGTGCTTTAATGCTGAGAACTGCCCACAGCCATCAGCTGAACTGAACTGCATGGGGAACTGGATGTAGACCTTCCAGGAGGCAGGGAAATTGTTGGGTGTTTTTCTGCCTCCTATGCTTACGCAGTCTGCAGCACAAAATCTTGTGACACCCACCACCACCACCCCCAAGCTAGCTAAGCGTAACTGCTAACCTTGCACTGGACATTAGTTATTGCCTTAGGCTGGGATAGCCAGTTACCCAGATACATTTCACAAAGCTACAAATAAATTACAAAACTGTAAATACTATCGTTATAGCTGCAAACTTTTCCCCAGTTTGTAAACTCCGTTTCTCAGCAATGCCTCTCAAGGGGAGTAACAGAATGTACAAAAAAATAATCTTTAGGGCACGTCTATCGGGGCTTTCTGTTTGCCTCCCCCTCGCCCCACTGGATGGCAAAAGAGTGCTTCTCTGATGGGGCTTCCCTCCCCCGATGGGGTTCCGAGGTGTCCTGGGGGAGATTGTTCTTTGATTTTTGGGCCCAGCCATCAGGTCCAGGACTCAAAGGGACTGAATTAATAATCATTCTGCTGTCTAGGTGTTTTTCCTATATTTTTTGTTAAGCACAGAGTGCCTGGGCATACAAGAGACAAAAATACAAGTCCTTTACAAGTGGCTGAAATCCTTGTCCCACTGATGTGACAGGTGAAACCTCTGACTGATGGTGGGTTCAACCTGGCCGCTTCAGCTCATCAAAGCAGCCATGAGCTCAGGAATTCAAAATCCCTTTCCTTATTTTTGCACCTCTCTCTCCTGAGAACTGGAAGCTCCGATAACAAATCTACCCAGGGCGTCCTTTCAGCTTCCTGCTTGCAGCTTCGCTTTTATGATGGTGTTAGCAGGATCTTTCATTGTCCGCCTCCCCAGAGCGTCCTCTTCATGCCCAGGCATTTCATTCCCATTTGAACTAAAAGCTGTTCGGCTGTGCTTGGAGCATAGCTGGGGATTACAAATGCGGATACCATGATTAAAATAAAACCAGCCTGTTTTCTTTTCCAGGAGGTGACACCCTACTCGCTTTGCCACCTTGGGGAAGGAGCTCACCCCTCCTCCCAGAGCTGCTGATGGGGCTGATCAGCCCCATGTCCCTGGGGAGCAGTGGCAGAGGCCTCCCAGTGGAGGGGTGCTGGATACGAATGTTTTGAAGCCTAATTTTGCAAAAAGACCTTGGGGAATTTTTGTTGTTTTGGTTTTGTTTTGTTTTCCTGCTGATTCTTCTCTTTCCTTTCACAATCATTAGTCCTTTCCAAGCCTTAATCCAATAATCAAAATGTTATTAAGACTTCCATTGGCCGTTTTCTTGTTACACATTGTCACGAGACTGTTAAAGAAATCATGCTCATCAAAATTTCCTTCCCTGAGTTTTCCACAGCCTGTTTTTTGATCATACTGTTGCTTACCAGTCCACTGCAGAACCACTGATTTCATTTTGAGCTTCTATGATAAAATTTAAACAAGGGAGGAGTTCCTATCTATTTTGTTGGTTCCACTGTTGGACTCTATTCTGTTTCCCTTGAAAATCCTCCATTGAGGAATATGGGATCTGAATGCTGGGGTTCAGTTATGAGTTGACCTCACATGCCCTCGGTTTGCCAATGATGAATCCGATATTCCGACTTGCGTGCACTAACACAGATACCCAAATCCTCACTTGGGCACTCAAGTATCACAGAGCGGTTTGGGTTGGAAGGGACTTTTAAAGGTCATCTAGTTCCAACCCCCCTGCCATGGGCAGGGACACCTTCCACTAGAGCAGGTTGCTCAAAGCCCCAGCCAACCTGACCTTGAACACTTCCAGGGATGGGGCATCCACAACTTCTCTGAGCAACCCGTTCCAGTGCCTCATCACACTCATCGTAAAGAATTTCTTCCTAATGTCCAGTCTAAACCTACCCTCCTTGTAGTGTAAAACTGTTACCCCTTGTACTACGGGCCCTGGTAAAAAGTCTGTCCCCATCTTTCTTATAAGCCCCCTTTAAGTACTAAAAGGCCGCAATCAGCTCTCCCCAGAGCCTTCTCTTCTCCAGGCTGAACAACCCCAGCTCTCTCAGTCTTTCTTCACAGGAGAGGTGCTCCAGCCCTCGGATCATTTTTGTGGCCTCCTATGGACCCGCTCCAACAGGTCCATGGCTGTCTTGTGCTAGCGGCCCCAGAGCTGGATGAGGTGGGGTCTCAGAAGAAGCCACAGGCATGTGGAGCTTCCAAATAAGTCAGTATGCAAAAAGCCCCACCCCAAAGAAAGCAAAACTCTAGAATCATAAAATTATATATGTATGCATAAATACATGTATTTTACAGTCTGTGTTACATCCATCTGAAAATTCCAGGTTTAGCCATGCTTAGTCTTTATTCATTAGGAAGGAATGAGGCATTCATGAAGCAGGAGGGTAGCAAATGTAATTTTCAAGAACTGTACTAGACAGCAGTTTGGAAATGCAGTTGTAGTGTATAAATGAACCACATTTTGTCATTTTCTAAGGAACCACCTTAAAACTCAAAACATAGGAGCAAGGTATTGTGGAAGTAAACTAAATTTGCAGTGACGATCTCGCGGACGTCATTCTTTCCCAAAGGTTAGAAATGCCACTCCTCAAGTCACACAAATATTCTCCTATTCTGCCACATTACAATCTCACAGAAGGGGAAGGTTATACCTGCACTGGGGTGACTGTGCGTTGGAGGTCTACCTGTTGTTGAAGGTACACAGTGAGCTTGGCAACGGTTCAGCTGGGATTGGGCAACCCGATAGAGATTGGCAGTTTCCGTAGCAGCGAGCCAAGGCTGTGGCAGGTGAAGGCATGGAAACCTTCAGTTTGTGGCATGCACAAATGTCTGCAGGTGGGAGCCCACCACACTCCCGCATCAGGGCAGGACACAAGGCTATCATCTTCTGTGTGCGCAAGAACAAAGACAAGCAGAGTGCTGCTCGCACTGAGCACCCTGAGAAACCTTCACAGAAGCGATGATTTAGGCCGCAGTGTTTGCTGCAAGACCCACAGCTTGTTGGAGGTTACTCTGGTGCACACCTACAGGGTGTGCTCCAGCAGGCCCTTGCTTCATCACTGTTGAGGTGGTATGGCACATCACGTGCAAAGCACACCTGAATAACTGCGATGTCATTCTCCAGCCTTTCATTTTACCTTGGGAGCTGTGAGGAAGCTGTAGACAGTTTTCAAAATATGCTCTGAGTTGAACGTCTGCGAACGTTTCCATGTGTGTCTTGGTTCAGTAGTGCTCACTGAAGTCAACATGGCTTTTGCGACACTTAGATTTAAAACAGCAACCAGTGCTGTGAAAGCATCTCCATAGTTATCTCAGGCATTAATCTAATGCATTTTAGGAGGACTTACACTTTCACTTGTCATCTTCCATTAAAAGGAAAAAAAAAATGTAGGTAGATTTGTGAGTTTCTTCAGTATTTCATCAGGTTATGAATAAGTAAAAAAAAATAAACAAACCAGTGTATTCCTTTAAATCTCTACAGACATGTGTGGTGGGATGGCAGTGTTAGGTTAATGGTTGGACTTGGTGATCTTAAAGGTCTTTTCCAACCTAAACAATTCTATGATTCTATGATTCTATTATTCCATTTATTAAAGAGATTGTGGTCGATATCCTAGAACCTTTGTGGCTAGTAAGGCCTTTCTGTGATACTTGCATGGTGCGAAAAGATGTGTCTCTGCAGGACTGCTGTTTTCTTCCCTTGTCACCCATCTGTGTTGAGAGAGGAGAAGGTGGAGAAAAGGTGGGGCTCTGGCTCTGCTGGAAAATGGGGTTGTGCCAGCAGGCTGGGCAACAAGCACTGTGCTGGACACCGGCTGCTGCGGGGAGAGCTCTTGCCGTGGGGACAGAGGAGGAACCAAGTGCAGCCCTTTGCATCACAGTTTGCTTTCTGGGCTGTCCCTGAAGCAACACAGCAGGGCACCACCCTGCGCAGCAAATTCACAGGAAGCATTGTAATCTGGTTATTTTAGTCTGTTACTGCCAACGGTAGGAAATTAGTTTTCTTTATTTTTAAGTTGGAGGTTCACTGTATTTATTTTTCCAAAGGAAACTCTAAGGAGCTATGTCATATTCTTAATGCCCTGAACCGGAGGTCATTTTCACGCTGTACATTTTCTGGATACCTGCAGATGACTCACCTGAAGAAAGGGAGTGTTGTTTCATTTTAATTATGTCATAATTTATGCCCCTCCCCTAGACTGACACTGCAGGGTGAGGAGAGCTGGCAAGCCAGGAATAGACAGCAAAATAAAAAGGTTCCAAATGTTCATCAACTACCTCATGTCAGGTACAGGGCATTCAAAGCACGTGAGAGACTTTTTCCTTCATGTTGTCCTTTAGGGGCCAGCAAACAGCAGGTTCCTGTGAAGGTTCATGTAGCACCAGTACAAGTGGCTAGAGATGGGTTTAAGATGAGATTAACTTCATGTTCCAGAAGAAGAGGGGAGGAAATGAGAGAAGAAGGGTTGTATAAAATGCCCAGTCATTACTGCCCATGTTTGCAAGTGATGTGAAAGACTTGGAAAAACCAGTCGGAGACAGTAGAAAACCTCTCATTAATACCAGTAGGCTTTGGATCAGGCCAGTGATGTTCTTCAGATAATCCATATTTCCTCCACTCCTCTTCACTGGGCAGTTCACCCAATCTCTTCCTTGTTAATTCAAGGAGAGTTTTTCTTGTTTCTAATTACGTGTTGCTTACAGGAGCAGGGTGAGGAAGGTGATCACAACCCTTTCTAAAGAGAGAAGCATTAACCTGTCTTGTCCCTGTGTGACCGCGTCTGTCCAATGACACTGTGGTGAACCAACTGTGTACTTCGTCTCAGCCCAAGTTCTTCTGGATTAGTACCACAGGACATCTTGGGAAGACCTCTGTTCCTCTTTCTTTGCCGTACCCAGCTAACCCATATCTTCTGGAAAAGGAGATAAGCAGCAGGATTGGTCTCAAGGTATGTTAGCAAAAAGAGTGAAAAGTATTACTGTCACTTACTGATATCAAGGTGTAAAGCTTCTGAAATGTATGAAGGGAGAGGTAAGAAATCTTTGCTGGCCTCAGAAAGGCAGGTGGTGGGGAAGTCACCCTCCGCACCTCGTGCCATGACACGGTGGTGGCTAAGAGAAATTTATTGTACATAATGTCAATCCAAATACACCCAGAGAGAATTCCTCATGGTAAGTTATTTCATTATTCACCTCCTCACATTTGTAACCTGGGTCTGAATTATAGAGAAGACTTAACGTATGTCAGTCTTCAGACTTTATCTGCCTTCTTCAGATGCTTTCCTGACAATAGTATCCATTAATGCTCTATCCTTCAGGGGTGTGTCTCATATTAATATAACTCAGTAATTTCATCAAGTTCATGAGGTCTACATTTGGGATGGGAATGAATAAAAGGTAGGCCTTTGGGGGTGCATGTAGTAATTAAACAGCATGTAGCTATTCAAGTCCCTGTTCAGTTTATGAAGAATTCTAGAGCTGATATGTCAAAGGGTCTTGTTTTTTCTAAGCAATCAAAGAATATAAGTTAACTGTGATATTGGTGAGCTTTCACATGCATGTAAAACTTCCTGTGCTTTAAGGTGTTGTTCAACTAAGGCAACCATGAATTAAGTAACTCAACAGAAATAGCAGCAGCACCAAGCCTGCTACTTTTCTATTTTTGCATAAGTACATACGTATTTGTCTTTACCTATAGCATATTAATTTTGATTTAAACACAGAACCAAGTCCTGCTTTCATTTATGTTGCTCTCAACCAGGATTAACTGCTTTAGATGAAAGGTGCATCAGATGATGCAAGTGTGAAATAAGCATTACATAAGTAATTATGAAATTCTACAAAGTTTATCTTGTTATTTATCCATCCTGAAACTTGAAAATGAAACCTTGAGATACCACTACTTCCTAACCACAGAAACTTTCTAAATTTCAGTGTAAGGCTGTACTGAAAAAATGTAGAAATTTTAACCCAGACTGTGAGCTAAAATATGGTTGTGGATGTTGTTAAAAAAGCTTATCTCATGCAGTGTTAAATATTTATAGAGAGCACTGTGAGTGGATATAATTCTTCTGATTACAGCTTGGCTATATTATATACGTGAAAATAGTCTTCTTGAAATGGAAACCCTGGTACTGAGTATTCAGAACAGACATAGCTCACTTGAGAATTGTTTTCTAAGGGCATCTGGTCACTGCAGGGACTAACTTCCTTCAAGAGCGACTCCAGCAGCCAGTAGCCGAGTTCCCCACAGGAAAGCCAGCGTTTCGAAGGCGGCAGGCACTCCTCGCTGCTG
The DNA here is from genome assembly GCA_034008185.1 of Gorsachius magnificus. Lineage (NCBI taxonomy): Eukaryota > Metazoa > Chordata > Aves > Pelecaniformes > Ardeidae > Gorsachius > Gorsachius magnificus. Next base: position 68,301,917 of record CM067082.1, read on the forward strand.
CCGTCACCTGCAGCGCCAGCCCTGGTTGCTGGGAGGAGATCTGGGTACAATGCATGGGAGAGGCACGGGCTGGTTTGAGCGGTGGAGCTGCGTGGTCTTGTGCAGGCAGTGTGCTGCATAAGGAAAACTGGGAACATGCCATGTCCATAGCATACAGAGAGAGAGCTTTCTCTTTGCTTCATTGCTGCACTAGGCTATGCATGCAGCATCCCTTCTGCTGTCTCCTTGTCCGTCCTGCCTGGCTGTACATAACCCTGGCCCGTCTGTACCCCATTGATTGGAAAAGCGTCATGTCAAATTCAAGTGCTCTGCTATGACTTCACGCCACTTCTAGATGAACTCTTTTCAGATCCATGGAAAGTTATTTATGCAGAAGGCTCATTAAGTTTCCCTTTCTGCTACTTCTGCTGGGCTGAGCTGCCCAGGAGCTCTACTTCTCTTTCAGGAAAGTGGTGAAAGAGAGGGTAATTCTAAGCACAGCACAACTTACTTTCATTAGAGAAAGAGGTAAGGATGAAGGGAGTGGCACCAGCATCCGGGAGGCGGTGAGTCGCCTCTCTGAAATGCTGCTTTGGCAACCTCTTTTGACAACTCTCCTTGGCATGGCAAACGAAGAGCAAAAAACCTGACAGTGAGGAATGGCTGTAGCTGGGTCACCCTGACTAGCACGCTGAGCGAGATTACCCAGCTCAGTGCAATGAAGATACATTTACATAAATTAGCTAATGCTTTGTTTCAAATTTGGTTTGTAAACTGGTCAAGACTGCCCAAAAGGCTTTTTTCAGTCATGTAATACGACATGGTCTTGAAGACTGATTTTATGTTTTCCCTGGATAATAGTATTGTCTTCTCTGACACTGTTCTCAAATGAGTATTAGTCATGCAACTCTGATTTCGGGAAGCATCTTATACTGGCATCTTGCCTAGGAAGGTTCTCACCACAGCTGAGCCCAAGAACATGAGCTCTGGCCCACTGGGTCTGTCCAGGTAAATATCCTCTCATTAATGTCAGTTTAATTGCAGAGTAGGACTAGGGGTTTCAAATCCTGAAAAAAGTTCACATAAGAGGAATGGTAGAAGAGAGAGGAAACAGAAGGCTGTTTCTCCAAACTATATAGAACGAAATGTTAAAGAAAAACAACAGACTATAAAGCTGTAGGGAAAAAGTGAGGAAGAATGGAAGAATAAATATGTCATCGATACCCAACCGTTAAAACAAAATCCCCAAAGTTCTATGGTTCTTACATTCAGGATAGTGTCAGCATATTATAGAGACATATCAGCTTCAGTCTGGGTTATGCTGATGTCTGCTATGTCCACTTTTAGCCACATTTAAAATAACCCGGTTTTAATTTCCTGATGGCTGCATCATTCACTAAAATTCCTCTTATTCTATTCACATCGTGGTTTAAACCATTTCCCCACCTCTGTTCATGTATATCATGTTTCCCACCCTGCACACATGCTCTGAAATACTCTCTAAGGCAAAAGGACCCTCCTTTTTCAGAGTATTTTTACCTGGCATGACAGTGCTCCATCTGCCCTGAGGCTCCCGAGGGTCAGGGTTGGGCCAGCGCGCCCGTGCGTCTGCTGTGCTGCACCGTCCCACTCTCCACCTCACCGCTTCCCAGACCACACTGTGGGTTGAAGGCAGGAATGAGCAGTCAAGCAGGGGTTTGCTCAACAGCCTTTGTCGTTGTGATGGGTTGACCCTGGCTGGACATCAGGTACCCACCAAGCTGCTCTATCACTCCCCTTCTCAGCTGGACAGGGGAGAGAAAAGACATCTAAAAGACTTGTGTGCCGAGACAAGGACAGGGAGAGATCACTCACCAGTTACTGTCATGGGCAAAACAGACTTGACTTGGGGGAAAAAAAAGAAAAAAATTATTTATTACCAATCAAATCAGATCAAGGTAATGAGAAATAAAAACACCTTCCTCCCACCCTTCCCTTCTTCCCAGGTTCAACTTCACTCCCAATCTTTTCTCCCCCCAGGCAGCGCAGGGCGACGGGGAACAGGGGCTGGGGTCAGTCCATCCCACGCTGTCCCTGCCGCTCCTTCCTCCCCAGGGGAGGACTCCTCACCCTCTGCCCCTGCTCCAGCCTGGGCTCCCTCCCACGGCAGACAGCCCCCCACGCACGGCTCCAGCCTGGGCCCCCCGCGCGCGGCCCGGGCCAGCGCGGGCTTCCCACGGGGGCACAGCCTCCTCCCTTCGGGCACCCCCCTGCTCCGGCGTGGGGTCCTCCCCGGGCTGCAGGTGGGGATCTGCTCCCCCGTGGGCCTCCCTGGGCTGCAGGGGCACAGCCGGCCTCACCGTGGGCTGCACCCGGGGCTGCGGGGGAATCTCTGCTCCGGTGCAGCCCCTCCTGCCCCTCCTGCCGCACCGGCCTGGGGGCCTGCGGGGCTGCGCCTCCCACACGTTCTCACCCCTTTCTCTGGCTGCTGTTCCACAGGTTTCTTCCCCCCCTTCTTAACTACGTTATCCCAGAGGTGCTACCACCATCACTGATGGGCTTGGCCTTGGCCAGCAGCAGGTCCGCCTTGGAGCCGGCTGGTGTTGGCTCTGTCGGACATGGGGGAAGCTTCTGGCAGCTTCTCACAGAAGCCACCCCTGTAGCCGCCCACTACCAAAACCTTGCCATGCAAACCCAATGCATCTGTGCAGAGGCTGGGAAAGAGTCTCTAGCTTTCTCTATCACACTCCCAACTCCTTTTTCTAGGTGTCAAATTAAGGCCAAATACCCTCCAAACTCTTCACTGACTTCAGCAAATCTTGGGAGATTAAAAAAACCTAAACTCTCAATGGATCTGTCTTTCAAAACAGAACAGATAAGAGATAACAAGACAAAGGGCAAGCTTCAGTATTTCTACATACACAGGAGGTAACTACCTGATAACTCAGAAACAATATGAACTACCTTAGCTAAACCTGTATCCGTATCCACATGCTCTGTCAGATGGCTGCTTTGTCATGTTTTCAGATGATTAGTGTCTTTTTTGGTTCTTTCCTTGGGAGCCTCAGTTGACTTCATGGACTTCTTACACGTAAGTCTCTAAAACCATGAAGAAAACTCAAATTGCTGTTCCAAAAACCTCAGGTTGTCTCAGGCAGGAACTGTCTTTGCTCTCTTCTAGCTGCTGTGCAAGCACAGATTGGCACCGAGCCACAAAGGAGGCTCCTCGGCTGTGACACAAGATAAGTAAGAGAAACAAAAGATGAACCAAAAATTTGTCCATGATTTCCTACCTGACTACGGGCAGATCCAAGCACAATATCCTTGTTCCCCCTTGAGTCCCCCACTCATCGAAAAGGCACCATCACGGTGCCTTTCTGAAGCAAATTCAGCCGCCTCAGTGGTATTTGATAACGTTGTGTTACTCTTGTATGGACCAGCAAAGCCATGGTATTTGTTCAAAACTACTCATCATTCCTCTAAAATTTATATCATTTGCTCACAGTTATTTCGGGTTCCTAATAGAAACAATAGGACCTGTAGGGCTAAATCCCAAACCAACTTTCTGATGAAGGGGTGCTCTGGGACTCAAGGAAATGGTCTAGCAAGCCCTGAAAATCCTCATTTCCCTTATTTATTTTTTTTTCTTTTTCTTTTTTTCTGTTGATAGCAAAACAGGAGAATTTTGTGAGCTCGAGGCTACACAGCTCCAAGTGCTGTAATTACATAGCCAGGAATTTTGCAATTGTACAGTAAGTCAACTCTCTTAGAGGGACTAATGCTTAAATTGTGATTTCTAGATTGCTTAGAATGGGAAAAGGATTTGTGTGGTTAAAAACGCGTGTTTGCTCTTAACTAGGCATAACCACATTAACTAACTTCTATTCACAATCTTTTCCTGCTATAAATTCAGGTTTGTTACTTTTGCCTTGTTTTTTAAGCTCAAACCTGGTTTCCAGTTCTAGGATGGTCCTCAAAAAGCTAAATGGTAGGAAGAGAGATGTGCTAGACTAGAGAAAAGGCTTGGTTGACTGGTGCACGTTAGCTTATGCTGAGCTAATTTTAACCTCTTTCTGCTGCATTAGAAACAAATTATTTGATATTAGACTTGTCTTGCTAGATTCCTTGCGTGTTCAGTTAAGTTTATTCTATAAACTCAAATTCCTGAAACAGCACAGGCCAGTTGCAGCAGGAGAAAAATGTAGCCTCAAAGGTTTCATTTGGTAATATTTCTACCAGTGAAGGTGAGGAAAAATAGGAATCGTAGTTTGAAGACTGTATGAAAGCAGAAATATGAAATTCAACTGGTGATTATTTTTTTTTTTACTTTTAAAGGCCTAAACTGTTTTACAGCAGGGATTTTGGCATCTAAATGACTGAATTTTCTTAGGAAATATATTTAGGAGGCCCATCAAAACGGAGAAGAAGCTATACAGACAGGAAAGGGTTAAAACCAGTCCAGGGCGGGCGGGCACTGATCATGCTCAGTCTCACAGACATTTTAGGAGATTGGCAAATACTCATGCAGCCCCTCTCCGAACTGATGCCCTTTGCCTAAAAGACGAGCACAGCGCCCCGATTGTGGGGATTACAATGCACACTAGAAATGCCCCCTCTGCCCTTTTTTTGAGAGCCAGGCACAGTGCCAAGGAGCCTGGAGAAAGGCAGATTTCCGTGTCGTATCGCGGAGTACGCTCCCCGCATCTCACCCAGCTTTTCCATCAGCTAAACGGGACTGAAGCACTGGGGCCGTGGGCAGCTGGTGCTGCTGGCGCTCTGGAGATGTTATTAAGATCATGATTTCGGTGATTAATAGGCTTTTGCTCTTTTGCTGTGCTACATAAAAAGAAGCGAATGTAACAAGCAAATACTGCCTTCTTGGGTTGTGCTTTACACCTCCGCTCGGGTGTACCATGGCAGAGCAGAAGCTACAGCGGAGGCAAAGGAAGTTCTTTCGGGTTCTTGAAATAACGAGAGTGGTGTAGTTTGCTAAAGATGCAGACAGGGGCAGGTTTGGGGGTTTCTGTAGAGGTTTTGTGCCTGTGGAGCTTTAGCATCTGTTCTAGGATAGGGAAGAGTTCACTTGGATTTAGGAGTAAAAAGGAGAGATGGAAAACGACAGAATGGATGATGGGCAGAGCTACGAAATCAAGTTCCCGTGATTTGATAGATCACCGTTCATTCCTGGAGCTATGGTAACTGACAGCGCGCGGTCTCTGAACCAAGCCAGTTGTAAAATAAAGTATGTAAGCCAGCCTATTTATTTTCATAAGGGCGCAAATGAGGAACATGCATGTGGCTCATTACCATGGCATGTGGCTCAGATGACCGGGGTAATTACTGAGCTGTGGCGACTCCGTCAACTTCTACCCACGGTAACAGGGAAATTAGAGATCAACGTTTTGCTTCTGCAAATTCGTATTTTTGTTTCTCTACCTCCAGCTAGGCCAGCCAGGTGCCTCCCTTGCCCTTAGGCCATCTGTGTATGTCAGGGATGGAGAAGAGGGAACGGAAATCAACACTCTTGACTCTCTGCTGAGGAGACGGGAATTAAGGGGAGACCTCGGGCTGTCAAAGCGAGAGAAGACAAAATTAAGGATGACTCTACTGCAATAAGTATTCTGTCATACATTGGGGTAAACGCACAGGAACAGATATTTTGATCATATTGTAAAAGCCTTGGTACAAGACAGAGGTGGGCATTTACGGTAATCTTCCATTCATGTAGTACAGAGAAGATGAACGCGTCCTTTTCCCACCTGTTACTGGCAAATTGCACGTTTCAAAATATTTACAATCTGCCTGGGATGGGGGTTTCTTGCAGATAGGAAATGCCAGCACCCGCATGCAGCTTCTGGCCCAGATTTGCCAAGTCTTGCTTGCTGAGGAAGAAACCCTTGCTTTTGGGGCCAGAGAAGCTGCGGGCCACCGAGCTGGGCAAGACACTTTTCCGATGGGCAGAATATGCAGAGATACGAGCTCAAGCCTGAGGGGAAGGAAGGGTTTGGGGAAAGGGGTGACCATTCACCAGAGCCTGTGGGACTGTCGCCAAGGCAGCCAGGTGGAAAGGCAAGTCAGGCAGCATCCCTCTCCCCTTCCCCTCACAGTGCCTCCCCCGAGTTTCTCACAGGGACTTCCTTGGTCCTTGTCTTGGCTGGTGGCCTGACCCCTCTGCCATCCCTGCCACCCTCCCACCAGGGCCGGGAGAGCAAGGTGAAGCAAAACAGAGAGGGTTGGAGGGGAGCAGAGAAACTCCTGAAACGCCTAAGAGAGGCCAGGGCGCCCAGCGCCGGGCACGCCCGAGAGCGGGCACGTACTGCAGCGACCCAGGCCAGGCTCCCCAGCCTCCAGCTGGGTTCGCCTTCCGCACACGCGGGCCTAGCAGTTGCGCTCCCGGGGACACGGCGTGGGCACGCTGAGATCTTCGCCTGCCGCCGGCCCCTCTGCACCGCTCAGGGTGTGAGCCGAGCCTTGCCCGGGGTGCGAGCAAGGTGAGGGCGCAGGGGGCCTCTCAACGCCTTCCCCGGTGCCGGGCTCGCACCGCTGGGTTGAAACACCCCGGGAGAAGCCTGCCTTGCCTTGCCTTGCCCTGCCTGCCGGGTCACGGCCCCTCAGGCCCCTTCCTCACCGAAGCCGCTAGGAGTTCAGAAAGAGCTTTTTGCGCCGCCTCCAAGGAACTCAAGCAACCTGTAGGAATAAAGGTAACGAGGAGCAAGCCGTAGGCCGCAGCGGTCGGTGCCGGGCAGGGCGTGAGGCTGACCCAAAGCCTTCGCTCCCCGCGGGGCTCAGCCTGGAGCTGAGGGGCGGCCGCCGGGCGAGCTTCGCTTTGGCCCGGTTTATGGCAGAAGAGGCGCGGGAGGGGGTTCCGAGCTGCCGCTGGCGGGGGGCGGGGGTTGTCGCTCCTCTCTCCCGCGGCTTTCCCCATCCCCGCCTCTCCCCCGCTGCGCCGTGGGCGGCCGGCCCGGCAGTGCCCGCGGGGGCAGCCGCCCTGTTTGCATTCGTCCCGGCCGCTCACGCCGAGGCGTGTTTGCAGCGCCCCCGCACTCCCGGGCTGCCCGGGCCGCGGAGCCGCCAGCCGAGCCGCGCCGAGCCCAGCCGCCCGGGGCCGCGCCGGGAGCGCAGCCCGCCCCCCGCCCCGCCGTGCCAGGCCGGGGGCCCGGCCGGGCAGCCCCCTCCTCGGCGGGCGCAGCCCAGCTGTCAGTGCCCGCGGCGCGGCGGTGCTTCCCTGCCGGCCCGGCAAGGCGGGCGGGGGCGGCGAGGGTCCGCCGTGTGCCGCCGCGGCAGGGCATCCCCGCCCGCAAGCCGCGGCCGGGCAGGGGAGCGGCGGTGCCGCCCGGCGGCCGTGCGGGGCGGGGAGCGGGGCCGGGCGGGGAGGGGGCGAGGCCGCTCTCACTCCTCTCCTCTCTTCCCTCCCTCTCGATCCCCCCCCCCGCCGCCGACCTTCGCCGCTGCCCCGGCGTCCGGCCCGGCCCTTACGAAGCGGTGCGGGAGGCCCGGCCATGGAGACCCTCGTGCGCCCCGGGGCCAGCAAGCCTCCCAGCGGGTAAGGCGCCCGCCGCGACCCGGGGCAGGGGCAGGAGCGGGGCGGCGGAGGCGGCGGCAGCAGCCGCGCTGGCCGGCGGGCCTCGGTGCCTGCCCTCCCGCCGTCCCGCTCTCGGGGCGGTGAGCCGCCGAGGTCGGAGCCGGCGCGCAGGTGTCGGGCGCCCGCCGCGTTGGGCGCAGCCGGCCCCGGGGGCTGGGGGAGCGGGGAGCAGGGCGGCGGGGACGGCAGGGTGGGCGGGGGTGGGGAAAGGTCAGGCGGGGGAACAGGTGCCTGCTTCGCCGGCCCCCTTTGCAAGGGGCGTCCCCGACCCTGCCGGCCCGCCGTCGGCGAGGGGGGCGGGTGGGGCGGGGCGGTTGGGGGCCGTTTGGGGGGGCGGGCCGCCGCCGCCTGGCAGCCGGGGCGCTGGGCGAGGAGGGGGCGGCCGCGCTGGGGGGAGCGGGGCGCCGCGGGTCTCGAATGAAGAATGCCCCAAATCGTCAGAGCTCGGTCGGTGACCGCGGTGCGGGCCGGGCCCTGGGCAGCTGCCCGGCCGCCGCTCCCCGTTCCCCCAGCCCCGGGGTGACGGGCGCCGCTCTCCCAGCAGTAATGGTGAGCAGCAGTCGGCCCTAGTGTCAGCCACAGGTGGGTTTGGGGTTTTTAAGGAGAAGAAACACAGAGTACGCCAGCAGTGAATTTATTTGTCTGTTAATTAAAGAACGAGAGCGGTGGCAAGATGAAGTCCTCAGTGATCTCCTTTGTCAGAGCCGAAGCTGGGCAAGTTTTTAAGAGCCGTGCTGTCGGCTGGCTGCAATTTACTGCTCTACTTCACACTGTCTGCCCGGACTGAAAAAGGCGGCGATTGCTTCAGCAGCTTTTTTATTTTTAGTTCTAGCGTTTATGTCGTAAATTAATTTTCCGATAAATAGAAGACAGCTTTAAAGTAGATGCTAGTGGGCTACAGTGATTTTGTTGGGTTTAATTTCCTGAGTGTCTGTTTGGTAGGAAGTCCTGTAGTGCCTAACTCAGAAAGTAGAACAGGGAGCGATGGGTGAAGAAAAGACGCCTCTACTAGTGCTGTACTAACGAAACCGTATGTGCACAGCCTTTCTTTGACTTGCAGGGCATGACATAGCTCACTGCTCTTTTTGTAAGTGAAATGCTTGATTCCTGTTAAAAACGAGCCCGTTCGATCGCGACCATTTGAGCTAACCTTCTATGAAAAGCCGTAGATGGAAGGTACTTCCCCTCTCTGTATTTGGCCCCATAGCTGCTTTCTAAAATCCTGATGGAGAGGAGGTCTAGGATGCCAATTTACATGTGTGCTTCGAAGAGTAACCAGCACTTCTCAGATGCAGTGCTGATTAAAAATTTGTCTTGATTGCTAGGTATCCAAAGACTCATTAAAGAGTTTGAGTTTGGAATTAGACAGTGTGTCGTTAGTGCATCTCAGAGATGAGCCCCGGAGTCTGAGGGCATTTCTGAACGAACCTCCTGGACCCTGCGTAGCCAATTCCATCTTGTGTAAACCCATCCGCAGCCAGACCCAGATATCACGTATGTGAACAGAAATGACAGAAACTCCATTGGCTGCAGTCGGATCGCTCCTGACCCAGCTCGAGGGGGCGAATCCAGTCGTAAGGTGATGATGCACTTGTGATCCTGCGTGGGTGCTAAATCCCTCCCGCAGAAGCCGGTGGCAACGCTGTCGCACCCACCAACGGGGACTGCCTGCCTCTCCTATCTGCACTGATTTCAGCCTTGAAAATAACTTCTTGTTGCCTTTTGTTGGAAGTCAGAGGTTCCCAGCCTGGATGCTCCGGTGCTGTAGGCAGTGGGTTTCACTGAACGGCGCGTAACTCCCTGAGTTGCAAACGTCCGTACTGGCAAACCTGGTGGATGTTTGGTCCCTAATCAGGTATTACTCGTTCAGTGAGAAAATCCTCTAGGGCCAGGAAAAGAGGGCAGCTTCGTCTGTCCTTGTTGGTTCCCATGTGAATCCAGACGTGAGCTATATCTGTGGAGTGTGCCCAGGGAATACTGGCTTTTAAGGCCACTGTGGCAGAAATACCTTCCTTTCGTGGCAGAAGAAGTGCTATACACGTTTCCAGCTTATTGATTGGGTTGGCTTGCAGTTATGAAGGGAGGTTAAAATGACCACAACTGCACAATTTTTAACAAAATACAGGCAGAGCAGTTTTGTCTCCTTGTAAATCATTAACAGCAATGTTACAAGTTTCCCTTATTAATCAGTGAACAAATTCAGGGTATCATTTGGTGCAGGGTAGAGCAGCTCTGCTGCGTGTTTTACACAGATTAATTGACTGCATGTGTTTCATGGCCCAGCTGCTTAAGAATTGCACGTTTAAAAGCGGAATATTGTTAGGGTTTTTTTTTTTGTTGTTTTAAATGGCAAAGGAAAAATGCAGTTGGTGCTGGTGTTGGAGGGTTTTTCCCATTTCTCAGTTTCAAAAATAACTGTAGACATCAAACCCCAATAATTTTATTATTACTAATTGCTAGGCATGAGTTTTGTAAAGCTTTACCAAGTTCATAATGCTTTACTTAATTATAATTTATTTTAGCTTATGAAGGTGAATTTAAGACAATCAGTAGCAGCAGCAGCAGCAATTAGTACTTGTTGTTCCGTGACCATGCAATAGGTGCTAGAAGAGGGAAATACACTTGTTTAAAACCTACTGCCTTGGTGTCTGCATCTGCCCATATATCATTAGGGGGAGCAGAGATGGGCCTCTCTGGGTGTCTTGACTGGTGACTTTTTTGATCGTAATGTGGCCCTAATTGACCTGCACTGGTCACAAGTGGCATAGAGGGCTCAAGCCTAAAGTGAGGAATTGCAGGATCAATTCTGTTCTCCTCTGTTAGGAGCCTCGTGAGGCATGGAGCATCTTGACTCCGCCACGCTGGACACTTTTAAGACTCAGCTGGACAGGGTGCTGAGCCATCTTGTCTAGACTGCACTCTTGCCTAGAAAGGTTGGACCAGATGATCCTTGAGGTCCCTTCCAACCTGATATTCTATGATTCTGTGATTCACCTGTTGCTGAAAGCTTCTCCACCTCCCATGGAAACCAGTGGTTTGTGGATCCTCCTCCATGCCTTTGCATCTGAGCAGAGAAAGGCTTCCTCTGGAGCCTTCACCAAATGTGGGGAAAGCCTCTGTGTTAAACAAGATGTATGAGTGCTTTCTTTTAGTAGGACCTTTATTTTCTGTGTTTCAGCTACCTTCCCTATCTCACAGGGCCTTAGAGTACTAACGAGTAAAGGCAGACACTAGCATGCCTGCTTTGGAGGGACTTACCTGCTGGATTGAAGTGACCCTGGAGGTCAGGCAAAGGCTGCAAAACGTTGGTAACACTTACAGGTATAACCTGGAAAAGCAAACCCCCAGGTACAGAGCAAGTCATGCATCTCAACTTGTTTTCCTATTATTTTATGCCTACTCCACATAGTTGAGCAGGTTACTTTGTGAAACTGCACACCCAGCTTAAAAAAAAAAGAGAAAAAGAAAAGTTTTTATTATGCTTATGTTTAGTGTATTATTTGTTAAATTTGTCTCAAAAAGCCTGGAGGGAACTGTTGTTTGCAGAACATCTGCGTGAACGTCTACGTAACACCGCTTACACCAGACCTTTGTCTCACCTTCAGACGTTGCAAGGTTTAGGGTATACAGAAAAAGCAATGTAAGTAATCTGTAAATCAAAATTGGGAAACTGGGCAATTTGTCTATGTTTCCTCTGCTTTGTATTTATACGAGATTTCAGTGTAATGTGCAGAGTACTGGAGGGCAGAGGATGGTGACTGCAGCGAGAAATGTGGAGTAGCAGCGTGGTACCTGCTTTGAAGGTTGTTGCCTTGGCCAGCTGCAAGACCGACACTTGGGCTGTTGGCATTACCCTTCCTGTTGTGTCCCCGTGTGTACGCCCGCTGCTTCTGCAGGATTCAGAATTCAGGTGCTTCTTACATGCACGCCTGAGACAGGGAATTTCTCTGTATTATGTTTTTCCTAGCATCGCAGCTACATTAGCCCTGCCTTCCTCTCACAAGTAGTTTGGGTCCAAAGTAATTTTTTTTGTGTCAGTAGAGATATGTCACATTAAGTAAAACTTGGGTAGCGGTGACAGAATAATTGTGTTTGCTATTGCATAAAATGAAACAAGGCAATTTTTACTGTGCTTTGCGCCTCCATATAAACTAACTGTTGATCTGATATACTGGAAGACATTTGTGTTTTCAGTCATGACTAATATCTCAGGATTGCTGAAGATAAGCAAGCTAATTGTAAGAATAAGCTAAATAGTGAGATAAGCACAATGCAATCCAGTCCTGACAGCTGCTCTTTCTGAATTCCAGTTTCCCACTTCTCCTATCTTACTTTGCCCCCTTTTTTTTGTTTTTCCTTTCTTTCAGAAATCTGTTAGTCTGGTACCAGAGTAGAGGATGAAATAGGTGGCTTCTTAAAGTCTCATCTATTTCTGGGCTGTAGGGGTCGTTTCACTCTCTCAGCCTCCCAATCATCTCTCGTTATTTCTTTCCCATGGATTTCTTTTGTATTTTTTCATCTTGCTCTTCTCCTGTAGATGAAATTGGACCGTCTCTTTCCTGCTGTCACCTCATTTGTCCTTCATGTCTTTCCCTCGTAATTCTGGCTTCATTTTTCTGCAGGGTTTGCTCCTGTAAGTTTACATTTTAGTCAAATAGCTTGTCTTTATGAAAGCACTTCATTGCTCGGCAGGAGGTGGCACTATGTTTTGATGGGACAGATTTTACTTGCCTCCCCATCTGGGCAAGCTGCACCAATTGCAGTGAATTTCAGGATGCTGCACTAGATAAAGGTGGCGAGAGGGGGTGTTAATTACAATTTAGAGCACTCTCATGGGTGCACTTTTAGATGATGCTGACCATTGAGGAAAAGCAACTTCTTAAATATTTATTTTGAAGTCAGTTCACTAAATACATGGCTGCTTTGTGTTGCAGTTAATCTTGTTAGAGAGGTGGTGTATTGCTTTTTGCTGACTAATTCAGATCACAGTGCATGATTATGGCCAGAATGAAGGGATTTTTATTTTTTTGTTCTTCAAGGGAATGAGAATTTTCTTGAATTACATGTACATATTCTTAAACATCTGTGGTGTTACAGCTATTTAAGACTCCCGTTGTCACAGACTTGAATTATGTTAAAAACATTTATGAAGGCTTCTAAATATTATTTTGGGTTAAAGAAATATATGTAGACTTCATTTTATTTATATAGGCAGAAAACACATTTATCTGACCCACGCCAAAAGCAGCCAGGAGGCCTGTGGCAGAGTTAGGGAAGTACCTCACTTCTCCTGAATTGCAATTCAGTGCCGTAACAAGTATTCCTCTGTGCCTGGTCTTTAGCTGCTGCTCTGTTAGCATCAGCAAACACTTGATTTTCTGGCAACGACTGTGTTCTGTATACTGCAGCTTTTTGTGTTGCCCTGGCATTGTGACTTCCATGAAAACTGACAGCTTTCACACTTTAATGCTGCTTCTAAGAGATTGAGGGGTCTTTAGAAATTTATTTTTCTGTAGCGGCTTAAGCCAGCTCCTGCATTAGAGTTTGGGAATGGAAAAAGACTTAAAATCGGTGTTGCCAGCTGAAGTTGTGATTCAAGGATCTTTTAAAAGTAGCTAATGGAAATTACAACCCTTATTAACATATTAATCCTTTTTATGTATAGAGTGTTTCCAGAACTGTTAGTTGCCCAGTTAGTGAGCCAGGCTGCTTATCATTAAATAAGTGATGCTGGGAATAGTATATTGTTGTCATAGTTTCAGCATGAGAGTGTCAGCGATGAGCCAGGGACGTAACCCATGCCAAGGCGTGAGTCACAAAGACTGCGTGGCAGGGCCGCACTGACACACAGCGTCTTGTACCCGCTTTTAGTCCCCATGCACCAGAAATGTTGTCTTTGCAAGTTTTGTTATTCCCCCAGCTAACGAGCTGCCTCGGATGCTGTGCGTTTGTACAGACAAGTCGTCATAATCAGAGAAGTGGGGAAGAAAAGGGATCCAGAATGGCTTTTCTGTTTATGTTCCTTTTTTCTCACTGTAGCTTCCAGGTTGAGGTTGTCTACAGGATAAAAAAACTTTACTTCTTACTGCTGACCCGTAAATTCAACCTGATACTTGTGTGCTAAGCTGTGCTTTACGTTCCTTGCGATACGTTGTATGGAAGAGAGTTGGCAGTCTCCTCTGACAGTTTCAGTGATGAAATGTGAGTTATAAAGATTCTCCGGTAGTCAAAAAATGATACAACACTGGCATACTTATTTTAAGGCGATGAGCATCATTGAAGCAGGTAGAAAAGGTGCAAATGAAGCGAGAACTTGATGTCTGAGGTACTTGCAGAGGTGCAGCAGGCAGACTGTGTTTTCAGGTTCAGTTCTGTGTCCTCCAGTGTCTTATTTTTATTAAAGGAGATTGACCCATGCGTAAGTTATAAAGTTGGTCTGTGAGTTGCTCTGCCTGCCTGTCTCCGTGTTACTGTGGCGTATGCAAAGAGGAACGGCTCAGGAAGGTGTGATGGAGAGTCCCTCACATAAGTAATCAGCAGCCAGGTAATTAGGGAACTTGCTTACAGAAAACCCACATTCAAGGACCAGCTTGGCACAGAAAGGGCTGAGGATTAAACCTGCGGTACCTTTTGCTACACTGAGTTGCCAGGACCACCCGGCAGCCTGGAGTCCTCCCTTTTTCTTCGAGCTAGAAGCCAAATGAACGCAAGCCTCACTATTCCTGAAGCTGTTGTGTTGCAATCCATGTTTCCATAGCAAGCTCTAGCAATGACCCAAAGGCTAGAAGAAAATACGGTCTGTCTGAGCCATGCTGGTTTTGTGGTGCTCACAGTGAAAGCTTCCTTTGCTCAATAAAATAAACAGGTAAGACACAAAGTCATACCATTAGCATGGAGCATGAGGAGGAAAATTATATTTCATGTTATCAGTGTTCTAAATATAGTCGTACTGTAAGGTTCAACAGCAAGTACCAATCCAGAAATCCAGAAGTACTTAATCACATAAGCGTTACTTTATGTTGTCAGCAAGGGTAGCTAACAAGCAATGCGATTCTGTTTGCCATACCTGTTCTCCTTCACTGTGTGTTGGGTTTTGTTTATATTAATGCATGCTGATCTGATGACCTGTTGCTGATGTGTTATTCTGAAGTTGAGCCAGAAGGGTAGAGCTCTTGTTTTTTGGTAATCGAGGGTCAAGGACTTATTTTTTCTTCTTTTTTGAAGATAACACAAATACGTAGAGATTTAAAATGGGTAACGCTGATGGTTGATGAGATGCTTTCTGAATTGTCAAACTTTGTTTTAATAAACATATGTGCTACCATTCACAGTAAGGCGATACAGAACCTCTTTATATTACTGCCTTTTTGTTAATAATTTTTTGATGGTTTAGTTAGAGAACAACAAAACTCAAGGGCCCGAGTATGAATGCACCGTTGATGATCAGTCGACACCATCTCCCAGGTCTGACGGTCATTCCTGTTAGTCTGCTGGTCCTCTTTCCTCTGAAAAGGCAGTTTGCTTTTTTGGGGTAAGACTGCTGGATTTCTCCTTGGTACTTGCATTACGTGGTATCAGGAGGTGGTGTGATGGTGATGTGAGGAGGAGTTTGTCCTCCAAGGCTGCATGAAGGTCCTCGTGTTGCAGTGTACGTAAGATCCACCAGATGCAGAATCAGCTTGGTCAAAGCCAACTTCTCCAGGAACAGAGGAGGAAAGCTGCAAAGAGCTGTGTTTCAGATTATCTAGGTGACTTCTGTTTTAAAAGATCTTCTCTCCACCCTGCACATCCCGCAGTGGCCGTTCTCCTGTGCTCACCCCTGAGGTCTGTTGGGAGCCATGGCAGTGGGTTTCTAATGTAGCAGAAAATGTAGTAAGTTCTGTTCAAGACCATTTAAAATACTAATATTTCTTCTGTTTCTTTTGCATAGAGTTATTTTGGGGTATAATAAGCATTTTTATTCTTCCTGCTTTAGAAGGTTCCAAAAAGATAATAAAAGCTCTGAGTTACCATAAAAGAAAAGAAATTAATTCATTTTTGTTCTTCTGTGCTTAGATGGTGCTTCTTTCTGCATTTTTCATTTTTGTTTGAGGTGAGTATCTTGCATATGCAGCAAAAATAACCATGTAGGTAAATACATCAAGAACAGCATGTCTGATCTTACTGTGCACGGGATGTGTGTTTTCCCTTCTGGTTTTGTCTGACAGTGCCACGAGGTGAGTCTCCAAAATCAATAGTTTCAGCCAAATCGGAAGGAAAAAAACTCTTCTCTGCTTTCCTTCGATCACTCCTCCTGTTGCAGTGCTTTATTTCTGAATGGCACAGCAGCAGTTCTGGGTGTTGATGAGGGAATATCTTGGTGTGACGCGAGATTTCTTATTTTTCTTTTTTATTTTTATTTTTTTTTTTTTTTCTGAGTAACTTCTCATGGTACTTGGTACCAAGCCCACACTTCCATGGATGCCAGATAAATTACTCCTGGGTTCCCTGGGGGTACAGCTCATGTTTCAGTGTCAGCACAGCTTTCTCTGCTCTAACCGCTGCTGCCGAATGCTCTGATCAGTCCCTGCTAGGACAGGGCTTTCTCCTTGGGAAGGAGACCAGCTTTTGGCTTCTGCTGCGATTAAAATCTTGGTACTGTGACACCTTCAGGTGCTCCTAAGACTGACTCTACCAGTTCATTAAATACAGCTACAAATAGGTCAGATCATGTTGCTAAACTGCCAGTGTTGTAATTAACGCAATTATTTATTTTGCTTGCTGTTAATTACCTCTGTTTCTCTGCCTGTGCCGAACTGGAGAGTCGCTTGGTCATCTCCTAGCAACACAGAGCAGCATCGCATGCTAAAATAATGTTACGATGTCAGACGTGCGTACCTTGTGCTGTTCGAGACAGGCAGTCTTTTTACTGCCTTGCTTTATGGCTCCTTAAGGTCTACTGTGCAGCTTCATTCCCCAGGTAGTGCCTTGTCTGGAGGGAGACAAACTGGGACCAGTTTCTGTTCTCAGTGAGTCCTGGACCCAGGGAAGCTGTGGATCCTCCTGCACTGGGTTGTGTGTCATCCTGGACTTCCCTGAGGTCTGCCTGGCACAGGGATGCTGGGGAGAAACCAGGGCGTGCTGGGACATCATCCTCCGACTCCATCAGGGCTTTTAGAAACCAGAAGATATTTTTGCTCCCGTGCGTACATTAGTAAGTCGAGGATTGCTATCTTCAGATCAAGTTTGTTATTCCCGAGTATAATGTGTTAATGCAAAATTACTTTCTTCTTATCAAACCTAACTTCTCTGTTGTGAGACAAATGCAGATGTATCCCTGTGTGATGCACAGAGTCCAGGATCAAACTTAAAAATAGCAAGAAAAAAACCACAATAGCTAAGCCTCACCTTTTATGTGGGCAATTACAGAATAACATTTTATCTTAAATTTAGAGAATTGTGAATTTTACAGATTACTGTGTATTTAGGAGGAGGATAAAAAGTTGTACTCCAGATTTAAGTAACAAATTTAGTTGGCTTATTTTGTCCCTTCATTTCAAGTCCTGTATATTGTACCACCTTTGTAAAACTAGAAAGAGACTATCCAAGCACAGTCCTAGAACTATACAGTGATGGTTAAAACCATTTCATGACAAAAGTAAAGTTGCTTTTCTTCCTAACTTTTAAGCAAAATACCGTTAATTAAATCCTTCTTCCGACTCTTTCATCAATTTGTAAGAATCAAGAGAATATCTTCCTGGAATCAGAGCAGTTAGTAATTCTGCAACTATTACTTGCCCAGTTTTCAACTTCACAGGTATCAGGAAAAATTAATCTTCTAATGAAAATCGATTCTACTTTTGGTGAAGAATTTTCTGAAGAAGACAAATTGGGAATTTTGGAAGTAATTGAACATCAGTAGATGAAAACTGCTACTTTATTTCTTTGCTTTTAGTAATGCTATTTTGCAATTAATAAACAGTGACTCCGTGGGTTTTAGCACTTGATGCCAGGATCAGAGAATGAAGCGCAGCAAAAGCGGTGGTTAATTGGTGAATACAATATTGGAAATGGGGCTTTGGTCAGCTGCTCTGAAGCAGCTTGAATTTATAAGACCTGTTTAGCATGGAGGAGAGCGGGGCATAGCTGTGTTCCCGTTGCCTTAATACTCTGCTTTGGAGCAGAAGGGCCTGTGGAGTTTGGTTTTGCTCTGCTTCACCCGCCAGGCTGAGGCATGCGACTCCCCAGCAGCTCTGCTGACACTCCTGGGTCTGCTCTGGCATCGGACAGGGGGCAGTGGGACAGGCACGGGCTTCCCGTGGGCAGGTGGGTGAAATAGCTGGGGGCGCACACCCCTCCTGTCTCTTTACAGGAGTTCTGGTTTATATTTTATGTTGAAGTAACAAAAATCAGGTATCTCATTCTAAAGGGGGTGTGTGTGTGTGTGAGTTTGTGTGTGTAGGTAAAGATAGGTGAGTGCAGTGCCTGTATTCCCCTATATTCTCCATCTGTGGTTGCTTTTCTTTATTTACATGACAGTAAACTTCAAAGTGCCATCTTTCCACTAGTGTTTACAGCTAAAGACCTCTTTGGATACTAACAAGATATTGTTCATACTGGGTAAGGATAAAGGGGTCACTTCTTTCTGTTCTCGCTTGTTCTTTTTGCAAGGCCGGATAGTGCTGGTATTTTTTTTTTTTGAAAAGCCCACAACTTGTCATGCTGTTAGGCCGGCCTTATTTAAGAATACTGCTCATCTGTATAATTGTTTATTGTTTATTATTGTGTATTCTCAAATTAGCCATAGTTATTTTGGAATGAAATCTCTTTGCATTCAAGTGGTTAAATACCATACTTTCTCCTATTAAAAATGAGATCCAGGTCTACTGGAAAATATTTTACAAATATAAAACTGCCTGAAGTGTAAAACCTGTTTATACAGATACCATGGGTTTCTTGCCATGAAAAGCACCGTAAATTCCCCATGCTGCTTGATTTTCATAAGGAGATACTTGGAAAGAAATACTGCTTGCGGTGCATTGCCAATTATTTATATACTAATTTGCTACCTGAGAATCACTCCAGATTTTTAAATTTAGTTCAGTATTCAAGCGATAGGGGGGAAAAAAAGATCTTAAACTACTTCATTTTACAGTTTAGCTTAAATTTACCTGGAAAGAAACTGGCAGAGATGATTTTTTTGGGGGGGGGAGGGAGGGGGGGGGAATTAAGCTTTTAAAAAAAGTGGTGTATGTATGAGCTATTTTCAGTCATTATTTTTTAATGTAAATTCCCACTTACCTGTGTTGTTACAGGACAAACAACTCTGTGCTGTATATAAAATATTAAGCTGTCTTCATGTAAGTAGTCTCTGTGTGACAGTTTAGGTGCCAAATTTGAATAGGAGGCCAAGTACAGTGCCTGGGGGCAGAGCTGTGTTCTGCCATTGCTAGAGAGGACGTGCACATGAGCCTCTGGTACAGATCAACCCTTCAGGTTGATGACCCAAACAGTTGAAAACGGGAAAGATACTCTTATTTCTTCTCTTTTATAGGTTATCTTTTGCACTTCAGCCTTTTGATTAATCTTGGAGAAATCGTCTAGCCTGTGCTATTGCTTTTTTTCCCTGAGCAGATGGTAACGAATGTGTTGCTAGCATGGGGACTGGATTTTCCTTCCTGGCTTGGCCAGGAAGAGGTAGGCAGAGTTACTTGGGAAAACATAATGTGGAAGCTCAGATTGCAAAGAAACCCCTCATGCCCTGTTTACCACCTGGCTATACCTGTGCTACAGTATTCAAATATTTATAAATCTTTCATAAGCATGTTTATTTGAAGACAAAACCCCAAATCGGCAATAGGGGTTTTCCTGAACTAAATTGCTTTCAGCAAGCATTATTAAAGGTTAAAACCTTAAAACTCCCTGGAGAGACTTTTCTCAATTTTCTGTGAGCTTTTTCCTTTTACCGAGGATACCATCACCGTGTACAGAAAGAAAAGCAGTAAGTTCAGTGGTATTCAATTGTATGATGCAGTTAAGAGTGTAAAAATAGCATTGTCTTATCTTGCAGCAACCAGATGAGCATTCTTAGAAAACTCAGGGAACTGAGTGATTTGGAGGCTTCGTGTTCCTTTTGTGCCTTCTGAAGATTTGTTCCATGGTGCTTATCACAGCAAATATCTCAGTTCTTCAGAATTAAATTACAGAGGCACAGAGAGGTCTGGAGGCTGCTTTGCGTGATGTTGGTGAGCAGTACACGTGTAACTGCTGGGGAGCAGTGCGAGGGAGGCTTAGGGTATGGGTGCTTCATGCACAGCTCTAGTCCTTGCGTACAGGTAGTCTCTGTGGCAAGCCTCTGTACCAACGGGTAGCACAAGGGAGGATGCGCGCGTGGCACCGATCCATGTTACTGCTCGTAGAAAGAAACCGATTTTCCTTCGATCCTACTGGTTTGGTCGGCGCTCTTGGTGTTTAAAAGCAAATGTGTGACTATTTTAGTATTCTTTGAAAATTGCAGCCTGTCTCTGAATTAATGTGTTTGTATTTCACACGGAGTCGCAGATGGAAGATTAAAAGCTGTGCTTTGGGCAACGTGCGTTGAGTAATATTGGAAAAAAATGGGACCTTGCTGTTGGAGCCAGCATGTCCACTGTTTTGTACAGCTGTGCTGTTCCTTTCAGAATTGTTCTGAAATCTGTTTACATCAAGTAAATTTTGAAGTCGTGGATGGATTTATGAGGATAAAGATCTGACAGACCATACAGGCTTATAAATGATAAAATTCTCTGCACACGGAGAAACTAAGTGTTCCCCCATGGAAGTCCTCTTATTTAGGGGGGCGGTACTGTGAGTTGAAAAAGATTTGGGAGGTGGTTTGGGTTCCTCGAAATGCATGTGGAAGATGAGGACCGAGGGATATCCGTCTTTATTGCTGCACAGTAGGTTGCAGCCGCGTTGACATCTGATGCAGACGCAAAATTGCCTGAAATTCTGGATTGGTTTGTATCGCTCAGTGCTTACGAGACACGGTCAGTGTGTTTCTGTGGTTTGGCAACAGTGCCTGCGGATTTCACAAGTGGTGGAGTTCATGTCTTCATGGTTTTATTAAAATTGTCTGAAAGTCCCTGGGAGCTCAGAGTACATAGAGCTCACTTGGAGAAAACACTTGGAAAAAATGAAACTGTCCCTTGATAGTGAAGTTTATTCCTCCTGGCCTTTTTTTTTAATTCTCTTTTGTAAGTTTCTAATTTTGTGGCATGACGGAAGAGAATCTTGTACTTGAATCTGTATCTGGAGCAAAGTTATCGCTGCTCGGGGGCTGTGTTACGAAAGTGTTGGAAGGAGCTCCCGCTGCCACGGCTTGCCCTCTGACGGCCACGCTCTGCTTGGTCCCGTGCTCTTTGGGCCTTCCAGGTCTCATCCACAAACCCATAGCTCTTAGCAGAACTGTGACTCCCCAGGTAGGCTTCAGCAGTGATTTGATGCCTCTTCTAATGGTGTCCTTACTACTGACGATGGCCCAGACAGTCCCAAGCCCAGCAGACCCAAGGAGTGCATATAAAGACACAGCTGGGCATATGATAAAGGAAAGGTTTAGAAGTACACAGCTGTGTAAATTGTTTTCCTGAAGCCGCTTGTCTTTTTTCTTTTTTCCCCCAACATCTTCCAGTTCTCTCCGCTGTCTTCTCTCACTGGGGGTTCCTGTGCTGCAGAAAAAAAGAGGGAAAAATGTGTTCACAAAATAACAAGTTAACTTGCCTAGATATAGTAATAGTCGTAAAGTTTTACATGATTAGATGTAAATTTTACAACCAGCATGTTAGAAGAAACACTTCAAAAGCTTAGACTTGGGCTTATAGGTAGGATTTAGGTAAGAACAGAAATACTTCTTTTTCTCGCATAGTCTGATTCCAGCTCTTTTCAAGCTTAGACAATATGAGTGTATTCTGATACACACCTTTGTAATTACATAAAATTGATAACAAGCCATATGACCTCTGGTTACAGATCTAAATATTCGCATTAATTCATTTATTATGTCTGAGTATGTCTCTGTGCTTAAATCAGTCTGTAATTCATAATGTGCCATCTTTATTACAGTTTGCATAAAGAAATGTATTCTAATAGAACGGTATTTCAACGAACACTTAAATGAGAGAATGGAGTAGGTGACAATGCACTTTTTTACAGTGAAAAATGTTTTCCTTTTTAAATAGCACTTAGTATTTCATTGCATTGAATTATTTTTGTCACAAAGTGGCTCAATTTGTATGCATATATTGAGTAAATGGAATTATATTGGGTTAGTACTTCAGTACATTTTTTTTTTCACCCCATCTAAAAACTTACTAATAATCAAAGCAAGCGAATGTTGTGTAACTTAATGATACCATTATGTAAGTCACAGAAGTTCAGTTTTAGTAATGAAATTAAATGTAATATACAAAGAGCAGGGACCTTTTAATCTACAAAACTGACTTAGTCTTGAGTGAAAGTTCAGAACTTTTCTCTACTGGTGGCAGTTTCATTTTCCAGCAAAGCTGGAAGTCATGTTTCAATGTCTGAATCCAGTTCTAAAAAAAATATACTTCTGAAAATATGATTTTTTCACTTTATACAGCAAAAACACATGGCATAACTTGCGTGTTTTGGTTTCATGGTAAAGAAATTCTAGTTTAAATAAACTGCAGCAAATTGCCTTTTAGAGAAAGGGGAGGGCAAAAAATGGTATCTTTTTCCCTCCCTAGATTGAGTTGTAATATACAAAGCTTTTTTTTTCCTCCTTCCAATCTTTCTTGAAATGACCAAACCAAAAAGGCTTTTCTTTTGTGAAGTCTGCTTTTGATTAACTTGGTTGAGTTTTATTTCCCTACTTAAACTGAACCATGCCTCCTCCTTATCGCATAAAGTCGCTTACTGTTGCTAAATATACCAGTGTATTTTAAAGAAGCAAAGCCGTGCGTGAGTATGACCCATTCAGAGTGGGGTTGTGGGGTAGGGAGGGACCCGCTGGTAACCCGAGAACAAGAGCAGATGCTAAATTAGCAGCTGGATCGTTAGTAACGAGTCCGCAAATGCCTGCTGGGAAATGATCTCCTTTGGACGCACGTAGCGTGGGTGGGTGGGTTATTCAGAGTTTCTAGCATCTAGTTGCTCTTTACTCATGACTCAAAGGAAAGCCGCGGAGCCGCCAGGCTTTTTATTTGTGGAGTGACTGGCAACTTGGGTTCATTGCAAGTACCGTCTGCGTTTATAAATTGTTATTATGGTGCGGGATTTTTTATTAAGGCATGAAATTGGTAAATGACTACAAGTGCAAGGAGATTGCTGGCAGTATGTTAGTTACAGAGTTAAGCAAAAAACACTAAAAGACCTGTGGAAAAGCAAATAACATGATAAGGGTACCATTAATGATCCCATGGTTATGTTCTGTTTCCACCTTTAACATTAATAGGTATCAACCATTGACTGCAGTCAGAAACAGATCAGATCATGACTGGATGAGACCCTAAATCATGACTGAATAATGATGGCTAATAAGTGATGCAAGTTAAGTGGTAGCCAGGCAGGAGAATCCAAATAAATAAATATCGGGGGGCGAAGAAGTGAGAGATCTGTCAGAAAACTTGCAATTTATTTGGGAGACAGAAGTTTAAGTTTCTAAGTCTCTTGCTAATATGTGGTTGAAATCTAGCCAAAAGTTTAGTGTAGCTTGCCACAGTCTGCTCTTCCGTGCCCCCCAACTACAGCGTGCCTTTGCCCACTGCAATACTATTGACTCAGCTATGATTAGGAGTATCTGTCTGGCTTTACTTTGCATTGAAAACCGATATATTTCTTTGTTCCTTACGCCAGTGATTATTTAAATGTGTGCATCTACAAGTCACCATTTCCCCACTTTGAAGAACATGGGGGTTTTTGTGGGTTTTCTTTTTAGCTTATCAATGTGGTGAAAATGATTCAACTTTCTAATATTAAACAGGTACAAAAATGATACAGATAGAAAAACGGTACTTGCATACACCAAAAGCTTTTGTGATTTCTTTGTTGATTGGGGAAAAAAAGCTTTCTTGTGGAGGGGAAAAAAGCCTTCTAGCTGACTAGCATGACTATACCAGTGAAAGCCTTGTTGTCGGCAGGGTTATACTCAACAAAGTGAGATTGTGGTGTTTGGAGACAGTGGCTGTGATTTAAAAACAAGAAAAAAACAAAACCAAACTAAAATAGAACCCCAAATGAACCCTCTCCAAACTCACGTCTGGACACCCGCACAACAGTGATTTAACATACGAAGGTGCTGTATCCTGTTCAGTGATCCTCCGCTGGTATTTCCACTCTGCTGCCAGGAGCTGACTGAAGGTCAGGCAAAAGTTGAGGCTTTGGGGCTGTCAGCGAGGGTTTTTGCTTAAGATGTCAGGAAAGGCTCTGCAGGTTGTGAAGGTGATTCTCACAGGAGTCCCCTTCTAAGGCACAAATCTCTCAGTGACTTTCAGAGAGGGATACACAAGCTGGATCTCCAGTTCAAGGCTTTCCTGTGCTGGAGAGGATGAAGAAGAAACTTTCAAACCACTGTTTTCATTTGAGAATCCTTTTCTGCTAAAGAACCCGGCAGCTAGGCTAGACCTTCCCTCCTTTTCCCTGAAGAATTAAGCATCTGTGTGAAAGAGAGGGAATGACTTGACGTCAGTGGGTTTCTGTGGGAGTACAGAAGCCCAAGGAGGGGAAAAAAAAAAAAGCATAACCAGTTTTGGATTGTGTGGTGACTATTTATGTTAGCCTAAATATGGAAAAACGTTGAGTTCATATAACTTGTCAGAAAAAGGCGGAGATACTGCTTCGTTTTTGTATGTGTATGTGTATATGCACATAACATTATCAAGTTTTAATTGACATGTTAAAGAACAGTGCATGTGTGCAAAGACAATATAGTGTTACTCAGTTCCAAGTACATGCATGGGGGTGGTTTTATTTTGGGACAGACAGAAAAAAAAAAGTTCCTCTCAGATAGCTCTTTTACAGGCAAGTTAGGAAGTGTGATTCTTTAGTTGCTTTTTGGTGAGGAATTGCTTTTCCATCTTTGTACACATTACTATAATTTAGCATTAATGGAAGAACAGAGTAGCTTGGTGAAAATCCTTCATATAATACACCTCATTCTAGTGGGGGTTCCAGACGTTCTGCCGCATAGCGAGTGTGCTGGATGAGGCCGCTGTCTCTGGTGAAGCAGGTGGGATGGAGAAGGAAGAGAGTTAGGCAGTTCTTTGTGATCACCAGGTCAAGAGCAGCTACGAGTTTGGTGTTTGGGATTTGCAGTTATTTTTGGTTTGTTTTAATGTAATGTAATAGCTTCTTAAAAGAAATGAGTGTCTTCCCCATCCAGCAGTTTGCCATTAAATCTTTGTCACTAGCAAAGAAGGTGACACTAACGCTTGGAGAGCGGCCGGGCTGTTTCTGTGTACAATTGTACAAATTAGCCAGTTTGCTCTGTATACTTCTGTCTTGCAGTATTTTTCTAAATGACAGTTCCATGCAGTTTTCTTAGATACACACTTCCATGCTTTAAACCAAAAAAAAAATTAGCCTTAGCATTGCTGCCTGTAAAATCATGTAGTTATTCAAATACTTATTGCTGCATTGATTTGTATCTGTTGTCTTGTATCTGGCATGCTAGTTCTGAAGCTTGAAGGTGTCTTTTTTTTTTTTTTTTTCATTTCCAGTGTTTAATATCAGGTCTAAATATGAGAATACACTGCGTGGTCTCTGACTCATTTGAGTCTGCTCGCTTTCCTGAAGGCAGCACTTCTCTGAAGTACCTTAACACTTAGAAGCATAGAATTGTTTGGGTTGGGAAAAGATCTTGAAGATCATCAAGTCCAACCACTAAACAAGTGCCAAGCCCACCACTAAACCAAGTCCCTAAGTGCCACATCTACATGTCTTTTAAATACCTCCAGGGATGGGGACTCCACCAGCCTGTTCCAATGCTTGACAACGCTTTCGGGGAAGAAATTTTTCCTAATGTCCAATATAAACCTGCCCTGGTGCAACTTGAGGCCATTTCCTCTCATCCTATCGCTTATTACTTGAGAGAAGAGACTGACCTCCACCTGGCTACAGCCTCCTGTCAGGCAGTTGTAGAGGGCAATAAGGTCTCCCCTCAGCCTCCTCTTCTCCAGACTAAACAACCCCAGTTCCCTCAGCCGTTCCTCGTATGACTTGTGTTCCAGACCCCTCACCAGCTTGGTTGCTCTCCTCTGGACATGTTCCAGCAAGGCAACATCTTTCTTGTAGTTAGGGGCCCAAAACTGAACACAGTATTCAAGGTGTGGCCTCACCAGCACCGAGTACAGGGGCACGATCACTTCCCTACTCCTGCTGGCCACACTATTCCTGATACAGGCCAGGATGCTGTTGGCCCTCTTGGCCACCTGGGCACACTGCTGGCTCATATTCAGCTGGCTGTTGACCAGCACCCCCAGATCCCTCTCTGCCATGCAGCTTTCCAGTCATTCTTCCCAAAACCTGTAGTGTTGCATGGGAATGTTTTGATCCAAATGTAGGACCCTGCACTTGGCCTTGTTGAACCTCATATGATTGGCTGCAGCCCATGGATCCAGCCTGTCCAGATCCTGCTGTAGAGCCTCCCTACCTTTGACCAGATCAACACTCCCACCCAACTTGGTGTTGTATGCAAACTTGCTGGGGGTGCACTCGATGCCCTCATCCACATCATTGATAGAGATATTAACCAGAACTGTCTCCAGTACTGAGCCCTGGGGAACTTCTCGAACAATTTTTATTTTCTTCATAAACAGGACTAGATATTCAGGACCAGAGAATTCCTGTTTTGCCAAATTCTCCTCAACTTGTTTGTACCAGCGTGCGTAATTTTCTAGTGCTTCCTAATTTCCTGTATGATGTGTAGTAACAACATCATGAATGACCTGTAAAGCTCCAGAGCACCCCCATGTAAGTTTGCGGTAGAGTGCTGTCTGTTGCATGTATAGGGAAGAAACCAACAATCAACTTTACTCTCTGCACATTTATATCAGTGTAAATCAGGAGTCTTTCATTCTAAATTGGTGATTTGAGAGACAGTAGTCTCTGGTTTTTAAGTGATGTGAATCTTTAAACCAGCATTATTTTATAAATTATACAGTCATTTAAAAAAAGCACTATTGATGCGGAGAAAATGTTTATCATTTATCATAATTAAACATCTCTGGGGATTGTGGGAGCTAGCCTGGAAGGTCTGTCTCCTCAGTCTGAGGCTTTGGTCTTCAACCATGAGCTTGGGTTGTGTACAAGAGCCAGCGGGGTCAGCTAAGGAGTCTGCAGAACAGACCTTTTAAGATCCCATAGCCATGAGCTTAAACAGCACTTGGGATTAAACTGTTTACCCAGGTGTATGCATCCACATTCTGTCAAATTTTATATCCTTTGAAATTGTGGTTAAAACAGACTCCTCCTTGGAAGTGGCTGATTGAAGTAAAGTCTTGTCTGTGGAGTTTTATGTAAAGACCCGGGGGCTGCTTTAGTGCTTCATCTTCTGGGAAAGCAGCAGCACAGAAATAGCGAATGCGTGGTTTGATGCTTCCTTTATCCTTACTCTAGTTCCTGAGCTGCTGCAGAAGCTGAAATACCTTAGGTACAAGTTAGAGCAGCTCTTGAAAAACTATATTTGTACATCTAAATGTTGTATATATCAATCATTTTTTTCAGCAAACCCTTTGCCTTGGGTTTGCAGTGGGAAATATTTTCCCTTGGCGTACGGCCTAATGTATTTTTGTAAACCTTCTTTGCAAATTAGAATTGCTGCACAAGGGCCAGACTCAGAAGTGGAGGCAGTTCATGTCTCTGGGACAGGCAAATTCTGCAAATGCAGGTGCAACAACAGATGCCCTAACTGTGTGAGCCCGTTCCTGTGCCTGCCTCACGTCTTGCTGGTCGTAGATGGGGCGCGGATGATGCTGTTTTATTGCACAGATTGGGACAGCAAGGCTAAATTAAAATACAACAATAACGAGCAAAATTCATTCTAGTCCGCCATTGCCATCAGAAAGGAGGGACAGTCTCTTACATTGCATGTCTTTTGGTTTATTTATTCCTTTCATTATATTATTGTCCTAGACCCTGACCACGCAGTAGGCATCTGTAACAGATGAACAAAGGTGGTGGTTTTTGCTGTTGGAAACTGCAGTGGATTTTTCCAAGAGATCCAGCTGTTGGGAAATACAGTGTAAGCATTCAGGCAGAATCCTCATGAATTTTTAACCCGTATGAATGGAGATGTTGAAGACTGAAGTAAAAAAAACAGACATGGTCTGGACAGCTGGCTCTAGGTGTCCCTGCTTGAGCAGAGGGGTTGGACTAGATGACCTCCAAAGGTCCCTTCCAGCCTCAGCCATGCTGTGATTCTGTGTTTTAAGCTGCCACTATGTTCTGTGAATTCTGTTCTGGTTTCCATGAGGTAGGATAAAAAGTAAAGGGAGGCATGGGGGGCTGATGAGACTTGGTGAGAAGGAAGGGTATTAAGAAATGCTCATTAAAAGGTGTTGTAAGCCTCAGGTTGGTATGGGGGCCTCTGCGGATGTCCCCTCCTTAAAGGCATTTCAATGGTGTACCCATTCGCTGCGTGTTTTAACACGGATCCAGTATGATGCAGCATTTCTCCTCCTCCCCTGCGCCCCCCAACACATTTCATACCCATTTCAAGTCTGCCTTGTCCATCGAGTT
This sequence comes from Gorsachius magnificus, assembly GCA_034008185.1. Lineage (NCBI taxonomy): Eukaryota > Metazoa > Chordata > Aves > Pelecaniformes > Ardeidae > Gorsachius > Gorsachius magnificus. Next base: position 68,330,172 of record CM067082.1, read on the forward strand.
TCTGCTGCTGGCTACACCTACCTCTCAAGCCTCCAGCCCATGTTTTTGCTGAGCTGAGTTTCTGGCACATCAGACCCTGCCAAGTTACGGCTTTGACTCCATTCCTTTATAGGAAAGCCCGTCGATGCTGACTCCAAACCACTCGGCTGGGTTGTGTGCCCCTCTGTGCTCAGCAGGCAGGTGTAAAAAGGGTCTGCTCCTGTGTGCAGGATTATTCTTGGCCAAAGTGTTTCTAAGATAACAGAGGTGTTGCCACATATAAACCCACTTCAGAGGGGAGGGCGTGAGCAGGCTTCGAAAGGAACAGGGCGTAAACAAGGCAGACCCTGCGCACTTCTGCGGCACTGCAATCCCATGAAACCTGCCCAGAAGAGAAGCCAGCTTGTGGAGAGATTGCTTCATGCTGTGTAAACTGAGGTTTGGCTCTGAGAGAGGATTCCTTTTTTTCCTTCTTTTCTTTTTTTTCGGGGGCGTAATTTCCCTTTCATATCCTCGCGGACTGCAGACAGGAGCTGTTGTGATTCAGCTACCAAAGACTCATTGATGATCAGCTGTGAATATAAATCCAAGATTAAGAAAAACAAAGCGGGGCTCCAATCCCGCTACAGAATGGTTTCTCTTCATTGCCCTAGGAGGATGAATGAAGGAGGTGTGATACTTCAGCAGTTAGAATTAAGCTGCTGTTTGGAGTGATTTCAGGCAAAACTCTCCCCAGGTAGATCATATGGTGTATTGTATCTACCTGAAAATAAAAATACCATTATAGAGAAAGTGGCATAAATATACAACCTCATATGGGTCATTTTAGAAAAGAAGCATGGTATAACTGTCTGGATTTTATATTTGAAGAAAGGTACACAGTGATATGCCCAAGATAACAAGAGGAGGAAATCTGTCCTGCTACTTTTTCACCCACAGTTCAGATGTGGTTTTCAGCTTTCATACTGCTTGTTGTACGAGTCGCCCTAGCAGGCAGCTGGGTACAGATGTTAACTTGCGGGTTTGGGCTGAAATACCGTGGTGAGGGCACAAAGGGAAGTGTTGAAAAGCAAGCTGCTGCTTAGAATAGTAACTGATGTGCTTTGTACGTCTTAGATCCTCAAAGTACGTGGGACTTGCATTTGACTGGAAGGGGTAGCTGAAAGCAGAGAGGTGACAGAAGGTGTCATTTGCCAGTCTTGATTTGACCAGAGGTAAAAGCAGACAGATAGTTAGCACCATGAAACAGGGGGGATAACTTGTGTCCAGTGTCTCTTGGTGACACTGCTATGAGATGTTAGGGATTTTATTTTTTGATGTTGAACTTTCTTAGGAGACAACATAAATACCCTTTCATTAACTTTTTTAGACATGGGGTTTTTTTCAGTTTGAGAAAACAAAATACACGTGGTTTGTTTTCTGTGACAGCTGTTTAGTAATGCGTGACATTGAGTTGTCTGTCCTTTCTTAATGTCAAATTTTCATCATAAAATACAGAAGTACAGATTATCTTGGAGATTACAACAGCTGGGCACTATAAACTTTATGTAGAGGCACAAACTTTAGGAGCATTTCTAAAGTGGTAGTGTTCTGTGTTTAGTCTGAGACCAGACTGGTCATGGGAGAGAATGTGGAGCTCGCTTCCAGGAACTAAATCAGACTAATAGGACCAAGGTTGCTCTGCCTATAGCAGAGTATCAGTGGCTTTTCTAGAATAAATTTATAATGATATGAAATACATTAAAAACATACTTCAGTGGGATTCGTTTTTGGCTCTCATTGATAGCTCATCCATTATCTCATTGTGATCTGGGAATCCTTGGTTTAGCATATGGTGTTCTTCGGTACTTGCATGTTCTTCACCTGCTGTGTGCTTTCTTAGTGAACTTGCAATCCAATAGCTAAAAGAAGTCTGGCTGTTACTATTAAAAAACAATTGCTGCCTTTTTGAACTAATACTGCAATGTGCCAACAGGGTTCATCAGTTTTCAAGCTGTGGGTCTGACTCAGACTAAATTAATTTTGCATTTGAGTATATCAGAAACTGATCTGCACCGCTGCTGTAGCTGGTGAGAACATTATTTCTAATCTTGGATAGATGTCAGCTCTGCTTCCTTCTATTAGTCCATCTTTCAGCTTCTCTGCTAGGGCAATTTTGAAGTTCTGTTATGTGCGAGATCTAACAGTAGAATGGGAAAGAGCAGTTTGGTTTAGGGTATCCCTAAGTGCAGGAAGTATTAATGCACGTTTTTTTCCTCTCCTTTGGAGCTTGCGTTCAAAGTTGAGTATTCCGTTGGTTTTCTGTGATAGTAGTTGGCATCTGATAGAGAGATCATGAGAAATCACAAATTATGATACTGATTGACTTCAGTTCAACCACTGGTGCTGCCAGGATGTCCTGCTATCTAGAACAGAACAGAACAGAAAATGAGGTAAGGGTATCCAGTCAAGAATTAAACCAGAGATGAGTAAGTTGATGTGAGGAAAAACAAACCACCACTGTTTCAGGATTGGGATCTAACTGTAGGATAAGTATGACTGATGCAATATTAAGCATTTTTCTTTTGGTGAGCACTTTTCGCAAAACTACTAATAAGCAGTCAGGAAGTTGAATATGCTTAAAGGGTCTTTTTTTTAATTCATCAATGTCTTTTTCTCAGCAACATGAAATGGATGTGCCCCATGATGCATAATCCCATTATATCAACTGTAAAAAAGTTCTTCCGCTTCTTGCTCCAAAATGGGGTACTGTAGAATAGTTATTGTATATGCAACAGGAGTAGAAACAGTGGTCTTGTTTTTTTGGTGGTTGTTTTTTTTTTTTTTGCACACAATGGCTTCCTTGTGATGCTGAAGATTAGCTTTCAGCAGATTACTGAAAAAAAAAAGAACAGATACTCTGGGTATCTGGCAGTACTAGGTTTCTTGGCACACTCAGCTGGAAAGCATGGCACTTTAAACGGCCTTTGCTTAAGTCTGTATAGAGTGTCACTTAATTAAAAACATAGAAGAGGGTTGTTTTAAACTGAGGGCCAAGTTGCAAAACGACAGATGTCTTAGTATCAGCTAACAAAAATATTTGTAGGAGGTTAGGTTCAGAAAACCCCAACTCTTAATCCCCCTGTGTGGGCAAAGTAGCAAAATCTAGTAGTTCATGCATCAAATTCTTCTATCGGCCCTGCTGTTGGTTTTTTGGAGGGAGGGGGCACCTTGTTCCCCACTCTTTTTCTCAATTTCCATCTTAGAAAAAGGATAGCTTGCCTACCTGTTATTAATGGCTACAGTTTTTGCTGAAAATGTAAAATGTTACTCCTTATTAGGACACAGGTAATTAATAGAAGTGTCATAAGTGGTTCAGTAGTAAAGTACAATGTAAAATAATGAGCATTTTCAGGAAAAGGGACATATATCCTCTTCCATGTTTCCCAGCTGGATTTAGGCTTTTGCATCCTTTTTTCAGTTTTTCAGCTTTGAAGTACTCCACTGTTCTTTTTAAGCATACCTTATTACCAGCGGTTGACCAGAGAGGATCCATCCGGCAGGCCATATGTCTGTCTCTTCCTTTTCTTTTTGTCTGTGTCTTTCTTTAATTCCTGTAGGTTAATTTTTCCACTTTTTCCAGTTCGGACAAATACATATTTCATATTCTTTCTTTTTATCCTGGTGCCTTCTATCCCAAAGACGTGATTCATGTGCTAGTATTCTGTCCCAGGCTACTGGATTTTAGAAGGGTAACGTTGCTGTTATTGTATCTTGGGTTTGCTCTATAATCAGGAAATGATCATAAAAAATAAACCACTGGTTTCCCATTCTCTAAGTAATCACAAAATGCTATAAATACGTTTCATACATATTCACTTACATTTTTTAATCATACAGATTTTTAGTTCTGCTGGTGCAGTGACAACTGGAAACAGTTTAAATCTCCATGCCTTGTGTGTACTTTTCTTTAATAATTCTAGTGTGATTATATTTTTGAATATGAAAAAAAGGAAACCTCTCAATTTCACTGTTAGTTTGACACACAGACATTTTGCTCAGAAATATTTTTGTAATAGGGTGCGTGTGTTAAAGATCCCGGGAGCAAATTGTATCATTGGTTAAGTTAGGGTTATTCTATTAATGTAATGGACTATGCTAATTCACATACCAAGGGAATTAACTGTTTATCAATTTTATTTCTGTAAGGGTTGTTACAAAATCAGCCAGACTGTTGTTCCGCCCCACCCCACCCCCCGGCCAGTATAGTTAGCTGAGGTGCCTGTTTTGCCTTTCGTGATTCGAGTAAGTTCGTTCTCTAATGATGGTGCGATTAGCACAGTTTTACCAAAGGAAAGGGGATTTCTCTTTTGGCTCTTGTATTTGTTTTTCATCGTGAACAATAAGAATGCAGTAGCTAAAAATAGTGTTTAAAAGAACAGGAGTTGGAGCATCCCCTCCAAAACACTGGAATAGCACAGGGTACGAGCAGCTGCCGCCAGCCTCCTAAAGCTCGGGTTTAAACTCAGGTGGAGGGAGGGAGGCCTGCCTCCTGGTCGTGGTCCTGCGGGTGGCAGAGCTTGGCCTCACTGGTCCTGTTTCTGTGCTCACTTAGAACTGCCATCAAACTCGAGTTGTCGAGTCCTTAAAAATACTTAACCAGCGTTGCGAGACAAGTGTTCAGTATCAATATGAATAAATACCTTTTTATTTTCCCCCCTCTCCTTTTCTTCCCTCCCAAGAGAAACATAACAAGCTTTAAAGCTGTGAAAATAAAAGCAATATGCTATAAATGTGAGTCATTTAAATAGATACATACTCCTTGATGAGGTTTTACACACCTGTTTTACCAACAGGTGGCCACAGCAAAAGATCAGGAAACTCTCTTGAATTCAGAAAGCTGTGTTTGAGCCACTGTACCTCTCTTTTGACTCAGAAAAAGGGTGCGAGGGCGTGAGCAGAAGGATGCCTGCAGGAGTACATGTGCCTTACTAACAGTGACAGGTACCTCTATGTCATGAGTTGCTTTTTTTGAAACAATCTGATGTTTTTGGAGATCCTGAGTTTACTAGGAGTATCAGAATTTGGCTCTTTCTTTTTAAGACTGCCAACTCAACCCATGCGAGAAGTTAGTATTTTAACGCTTGCAATCCTTGGTTTACTGGCATGTATTCGGTAGCGAGGTAATTGAAAAACTGAAGTAAAAATACGGGCATGGGGTGTTGTAGTTTGGGCAGTATGCAGAGCCTGTCTGCCACCACGCAGATGTGTTGCTGCATCCCTGTGCTGTGTTGCTGTAAGAGGAAGCTGCAGGTGCTGTGCTTCAGTGTTTGGCCACTGAAGTAGCAGTCCCTAAATTGGCTTGAAGAAACTGCTGTTCATACACTTACTTCTTTATGTATTTCATTTGACTGGGTGCTTGGGTTGTTTATTTTATTTCTACCTTCATGAAAGTTTTGTGCATTTGTTTAAATTAAAGGTGTCTAGCTTGTTTGAATGGTAGACTTTCAAAATTGAGAGAAGTTTGTCTGAAAGTATTCGTAACTGATCACTTACGGGTAAAACTTTTCTCTATCATTAGCACGCTAGATTCGAGTGAGGGAAAAATCATGGCAAAAATGGAAAGTAACTTCATTTTTCTTCAAATAGCTGGAGGTTCTGTGTTGATAGTGACTCTGTAGGTGTACTGCCAGTCAAAGCTGCAGGACACGGGTAAAGCTGAAGCCCTCTTGCCAAACTGGTGAGGCAGCGTGTCATCCCGCAGTGGTCAGTGGCCTTAGAACAGGGAACGTGGCCATCTCTGTGCCAGAGGTGAAGCTTCTCATTGGCCTTCACAGTTTTCTTGTGTAGTTTCATAAAGCACGTACTGTGTTCGGCATGGAATGAGGTGGACTGGGTGGCTCAGGGGGAGAGATGAACTGGCCCTAAGAGTTTTACATTGTTTTTACTGCGTAGCCTTCTTGGGCTCAGCGTGAACCTGGGTTTTAGTGGGATCTGCTGATGTTGGCCTTTCAGCTGCCCCTGTTGGTTTGTGTTCTTCTATAGCCACAGCCTGTATTGTCTTGCACAAGGCTTCTCGCACACAGCCTGACACTTAAACCACCCGTGGGTCTCAGGCAGCCCAGGTGCTGCAGATTGGCCTGTTGGTAGATCACTGGGCACACTGTCAGGAAACCTTGTTTCTCTCTTCATCTCTGTTAGCTCTCCACTTCCACATCATCAGAGCACTTTGCTGTAGCATGTGTGTTGCCAGAGAAGGAGAAACTGGATGACCTGGAAGGACTGGAGGGATCTGCCTGGGTTATGGAGGGATCTGCCTGTGGGAGATAAATGGGGGGGACCTCACTGTCCCGCAGCCTCTACTTGTGTCTCAGCTGCAGGCTCCTGGGCGACTTTTCCTTGACTGGAGAAACCAAATGGGAAGTGAAGCTTCTTCATTTTAGCGGGTGGTGCTAATTATTAACTGTACTGTGCATAACTGGCAAGGTGTTGGGGTGGGGCCTGCAGGGGCAGCCCCTGCAAGAGGCGGCAGGGGCCGCCCCGTGCCGGACACAGCCGGTTCCCGCCGGCCCCACTGGCCCCACCGCAGAGCAGGGCTGAGCCCTTCAGCCATGGGCGGGTGCCGCGGGGAAAGCCTGGGTCAGGAAGGGCAGAAAAAGCTGAGACAAGGGAGCAGGGAGGCCAGCTGGTAGTGCCCTGAAGGGAGTGCAGCCTGCAGAGGAGACAGGTGAGGAGGAAGACAAGAGTGAGGACGAAGGGGCAGTGGGGAAGAAATGGCTGCGCCCAGCCCCTGCGCTGCCCGCGCCTCACCCATGGGGCCGGCATGAGGCCACCGGTCTGAACCCGTCTGGCTGCTGTCCGTTGGGCACTGGGAGGAAGATTTGCCTTCCTAGTCAGACACACAGGCCTGTGTAGGTGTCCTTTAAATACTGTTCCCCTCCAACCCTCAATTTATATCAAGAAAATATAGAATCATAGAATTGTTTAGGTTGGAAAAGACCTTTAAGATCATCAAGTCCAACCGTTAACCTAACACTGCCATCCCACCACTAAACCATGTCCCTAAGCACCTCGTCTGCCCGGCTTTTAAACACCCCCAAGGATGGGGACTCGACCACTTCCCTGGGCAGCCCATTCCAGAGCCTGACAACCCTTTCGGTGAAGAAGTTTTTCCTAATGTCTGACCTAAACCTGCCCTGGCGCAGCTTCAAACCATTCCCCCTCGTCCTAGCATCTGTTACCAGGGAGAAGAGGCCGACCCCCACCTGGCTACAGCCTCCTGTCAGGCAGTTGTAGAGGGCGACAAGGTCTCCCCTCAGCCTCCTCTTCTCCAGGCTAAAAAACCCCAGTTCCCTCAGCTGCTCCTCATAGGACTCATGCTCCAGACCCCTCACCAGCTTCTGTTGCCCTTCTCTGGACACGCTCCAGCACCTCAACGTCCTTCTTGTAGTGAGGGGCCCAAAACTGAACACAGTATTTCAGGTGCGGCCTCACCAGTGCCGAGTACGGGGGATGATCACTTTCCTAATCCTGGTGGAAATCTAGGAAAATACTTGGAAATATGTAGCCGTGTTTGGGCTGCGTATGTCTGTGGCTTTTCTTCAGACTGCCTGAAATAGAAACTGCAAAGTGGTTGAATTAATTAGCTGTAGAAGTTTCTTGTTAAACAATACCAAATGAAGCCAATATAAGATTTTTGTTAACATTCATTGTTTCTTCTTTCAACAGTGATGATGTTTAAGGATTGACAGAAATTCTCTTTTTATATGCATAATTAAAATGCAAAAGCACACTGCTTGTCTACTTGAAGCCAGCTTGTGGGTGTAAGTTTGCTGATTCAAGGGAGAGTTAAGTGAGGTTAAGGTTAGGCTATTTTATTTTTATGTAGTGGTTGGTTTTTTCATGTTGGCACTGATTCTGTAATATTAATATCATATACAGAGGTTTTTCCCCATCCTAAGCCTGTCCCATCCTTTTCTGCAGCAGAAATTAAAACCAATAGTATGCTACATACTATTTTCTCATTAGTATCATAAGTACAGGAAATTTTTCCCTTTTTGTGTTTGTTTCAGATTTATTCTCTCTTTTCAGTGGCATCTACTACTACCAGCTATGCAGACTGAGTACCTGAAAAGGGTGTGTGGAATTACTTTGTAAGCCCAACCCAGATATTTTCAATTGTTCAGACTCTTCCAAGTTTAAAAATAAGAGGTTAGACTTGTTATGTGACACCTTTCATATATGTTTAATTCAGTTGTCATTTGCCAAGACTATCAACATCCCCAGTATGCAGTGAAAGATTAAACTTTTAATTCATTATTTACTTTGAGAAAAGAAGCTGTGGTGAAATGAAATTCTCACTTTTCCTACCTCATCTCTGGACCCAATCCTGTGGTCAAGGATCTCTGTGATAAAGCATATCTTGCTTTTAACAGCAGTGTAGTCAGGATAATTGGAATAAGGTTGATGCATTAATAAATCTTTGGATGTTGACAGGGCAATGGGACTGCTTGCAAATGGTATTTTGGCTAATCTCTGTATGTGTGCACAGGTGTGCATGTGTTTGATCTATTTGGAGTGGGACTTTTTGTGTTGCTGCTTATGTCACGGTTAATGTTAGGAGGCATCTGCTTCCAGGCATTGATGTGCTGCCTCTTTAAAAACACCAAGAATACATGATGTTTGATAGCAGGGAACACATTTTTTGACACTCACAGGCCAGGCAAAAGCTTCTGTGTAGTCTGTTACTGTGCTTATGGACCTAGCAGACCAACTACTCTGTCAAAACTCGCAAATCCTTGTGAGGATTTGATATTGACAGCATAGCCAACAAATGACTCCGTGGTGTGTAAATGCCTCCAGTGTTTCTTTCCCTAGCTCTGAACGTGGGCAGCGATGACACACAGATGGTTACGGAGCTCTCATATCTTCCGTTATTGCATGGTAATATTTTTGGCCGGCTCGATCAGAGTGGGAGAAAAAAAGTTTGGTCTAGCAGTTTCCTGAACACATGCATCCTTCGCTGGCTGATCCTGTTCCCTGATGCTGTGAGGTTGAATGTAGCCTGCTAGGAGGCCTGAGGTGGCTGCAGTCTGGGTTGGAAGCATCCTTGCTTTGCCAGCAGCATTTGGTGATGCTCTTCCATAGACCAGCCAGGAGTGATCAGCCCGCTTTCATCCTGCCTGTGTTGGTAGATGTCTCTAATAATTTCTTTATTCAAAGTACCGTAGAGGAATATTGTATCAGAAGATGCATAGAAAATAAAACAGTGCTGCCCAGAAGTAGCTGAATCTAAACAATTAATGCAATTTATATAGTATTTAATGCTACTTCTCATATATTACTCTTGACTCAGATGCAGAAATGATGGCATATAGCCTGGTAACATTCTTACTGCATCAAATACATATGCATGGTATCATTTGGGTAAGGGGAAAGCAGCATTTACCTGCTGTATGTCTTGTGAAGGTGAGAAGCCTGCCTGTGCTCTTCTCAGTTACAATGTGCAGCAGCCACGGCTGCGGGATGCTTTTGTTTCCCTGAAAGGGGAGTGCAACAAAACATTGCACCCTTCCCACACTGTCCTGAATAGCCCATGCTCATTCAGTGGCATTTATCCTGAAGGGCAGGGGCTGACTGAGCTGGAGGGAGTAACTCGCACAGCATCGCTGTCGTTTCTTCAGGGCTAGAATTAGACTTAGGGCACGAGGTTCGGCAGTGGGGTGGTGGCCTGTGGGAAGAAGCCTTGTGGTCCTAGTGCCTGCGTTAGTCAAAATTCCAACTCCTCCGCCCCGCTCTGATTTTGGTTACTCCCTGCTTTTCCATTAGGTTCAGCATTCATTCAGCAGCTCAGGCTGGTGAATGGTCCGTGGAGCTAAGTCTGGCTGCTGCTTACCTTCCTGCTCCAGGACTGGGTTAATAATTCACTGTAGGCAGATGTGCATGCAATTAGGCACATGTCCTCTGGCACAGCTGAGTTAACTGTGTAGCCTGCAGAGGAGCAAGTTTTCTTTTTCAGTGCTGGTAAGAAATGGAAAACAAAATTTAGATTTGAGTAATAAAAGCTACCAATGCTTTTGTTCAGTTCTGTCAATGTACGAGCCACACAGCAGTACTGTTTTGGGATATGTCATAAGCCTGTGATAGCCCACTGAGCGTAAGATTTTACATGGTCTGTTGTGGTAAAATAAGGAGGGCTGCTAAGATCTTGAAATAGACCTGGTGTAACGACATGGCAATTAACTAGCCTGACCTCTTGAGAAGTCTACCTTTTGAAAGTAGAATTTTGTGGGGAAAAAAGTATGGTTTATTTATATAAACCAGTTGGGGTGGGTGGTTTTGGTTTTTTTTTCTGCAATTTGTACTATAAAAGGGGATGCAAGGTGGGAAAAAGGTTTTATGCATGCCTTTGCTATGGCCTGTATTTCAAGCATGGCACTCAAACAGCATTATAAACGAGATCTTGTATGGGAGGTTATTACTTTTGGTTCAGGAAGTGGGGAAAAATATGCTTGCTTGTTTGTTTGTTTGTTTTAGTTCCAAATTAAAAGGCAGCATTTTTTTCTGCAGGATCTGTCAGAAATACCGGGACTCTCTATTATTTGTTGAAGGGCCAGCTATGACTTTTGGAATCTTGAAATGCTGTCTTTAAATCTTTCAGATCCCTTTTCACCATCTGTGCTTCTGTATTCAGCATGGAAAACTTGTGACTCAGCTAGGCAGGCGAGTCCCTTTCACTTTTGTTTTGGTAAATGTCACTCTCTGTTTCTCCTGCCTTGCTGCTTTGCTTGGCTACAGTTTGTGTTGGGCTCAGCAGAAGAGAAGTGCTTGGACGAGCCTTGCCCTGTAAGCTGCATCCAGGATTTTTCTGCCTAGGAAAGTCCGAGCAGTTGAGCGTCTCTTCCCTCTTTGGGAAGAACGGTGCCAGCATGTGTCAAATGAGCAACTGCTAGGCCCTGGCTCAGGGAGTGCTCTCTCTATGCTGGTAATTTCACCAATTATCACTATGCCACTAACCTTCCTATGTCAGAGGAGGTGACCAAAGAGGTTGTGGTGTGGCAGCTCCAACTTTATCTTGCATCCTCAGATTTCCTTGACCTCTCTGATTTTAGACTCGGAAATGATACCAAGTCGGGTGGTAATGCATGAAGATAGGCTTGCTTCCTTTTTTCATTGATTTATTTTTCCCTCCTTTTTTTTTTCTTTTTTCTTTTTTGATACATTAGTTATATTTCATGCTTTCAGTTTTTGATAAGATGGAGTAAGACCGTGAAAGACCTGTGCCTTTGCAGACCTAGAAGGCAGCTGGTTGGATGCCCAGGGCAGTACCATGCAGTTGCTCTCAGCACCCCAAAGCTTCTCTAGATGCCATGCTGCCAGTGTTAGGCTCTGTCCTGGTGCTTGAAAGTTGTGTTCAAGCTGGGGGAGGCAGCAAGCGGGGCTGTCAACAGAGAGATGAAACTGACCTCTGCTGAGGTTCTGCCAGGCTGAAAACTTGGCTTTCTGCAAGGTCAGTGGCAACTTCACTGAGTACAGGATTTCTTTGTTTTGGTTTTTATTGGTTGTGAGGAGGAAACTGTAGTTAATCCCTTCCCTCTGTTTTCATTTCTGTTTTCATTCAGTGTTCCCAGGTGGCAGCTTTCAGATGGGACGGCCACCCTTGTTTCAGCATAGTCTGCCAACAGCTTCTGTAGCCATGCAATGCCAGATTTTAACATGTTTTTCATATAAGATGAAGATTATTTGATTATATTCTTTGCCTGTATTTTCTTGAAAAAGTTTTACTTTTTTTTTCAGCCATTGGTCTGATTTCAGTTTAATTGACAGAGGGAAAGATAAGCCTAATGTAATAGCTTTTTATAAGTCTCTGGAAAGTTGGTGGCTGGTAGAGAGGAGAGGCCTCATAAGCACCCACCTACCAAATAAGGCCCAGAGTTGAAGGCAGTCATTAAGTGCTCCAGAATTGAGACAAGCTTCAGTGAGACTTTTCACCTTTTCTGATATCAAAATCAGTGCTGACAAGACAAGGAAGCTGAAGGAAATCAGACGTCATTAATATTGCTGTTTCTTTGCTTTTGACAAGCAGATGGAAATCTTTTCTCTTGGTTAAAAGACCAGCTCTAAGTTAATCATGTTTTTTGGTGCTTGCATTTGAGGTAAGTGCGCCTTTCGCCATTTCTAGTGTAGCTATGTCAGTTCATGGTACAAGATAGTCCAATATGCCCTGCTTCTTGTGTGGGTTTTGTAGGCTCTGCTGAGTTTGCAGCTCGCTCAGGCATGTCTGCACAATCTTGCTGTCACTGCTGCGAAGCCCTGTCAGTACTTACAGAGCAGCCTCAAACATGTTTGCATTGGGTTATCTCTGAGTAGCATTTAAAGCTCCTAAGTGGTAGGTCCGTTGGCTCTCCTGGTAATGTTTCCTCATTTGTAACGTGTAACACCATTCCCATCGCTTCCAGTCTGCTGATGGGGGTGATGCAAGGTCTTGGTTTTACTCTTTATAAAGTCCATAATGGCCCAGCCTCTTGTCTCTCTCCTGTGTCCTGAGCCAGTGGCACACATCAGTAAAATTCCCAGAATAATTGTCCCTGATTTGAACGTGTGTGATAAAGAGGGAGGGTATTTGGCTGCTTCCTTTCTGGTTTGATACTGTCTGGGTGTGTTGACATGCCTGATTTATCAAGATTTTCTTTATAGTGTGCTCTAGTTTGCACAGCATGAGGCTGTTAAGTGCTCAGTTGATACCACATCCTTTTTTTGTTTTGTGAGATTTAAAATCCGTTAAGTACCACATGTGCCTACAGGATACATTAAACAGAATTTCAAATGGAAACTAACTTAAACAAATGGGTTTTGCTGACATTTAAAAATCATTAAAACATTTCTGTTCTTACTTGATAAATCAAGATCAAACTTCAGAGTCCTACTAATCATCTGTTTGATGTTGTAAGCATATTTATCTCTGTTAACATTTGCAGATTTCTTTTTTATCAGACTTTCTGGTTTTATGTTAATGTAGGTCTCAACTCCAGTGCAGAGTTGGAGTAGGGTTTGTTACTTTAAAATGAAGTCTGTGATTTGCTTTTAATAAATCAAAATATTCAAATTCCAAATTAAACTAAGAAGTACTTGATTCCTGTGTTTTAGAAAGAATGGAATATCTTAAAAGTGAAAGCCAAATATATGTGGCTCTCATAAGAAATTTTATTAAGCAAATCAGCACCAGGAAAATACAAGGAAAGTCAGCTGAAGCAGTGGGATTTCCTGATAAAAGCACCTGTGGCATCCGATAAATAGGGGGTCTGACAACAGTTAAAACTGTTGTGTTGAAGTTGGATGGTTCTTTATCTCATTGACATTGCGTATTTGCTTCATTAACCTTTTTTAATATACTGATGTATGTGATTTTTTACTGTGTGATGGTGTATGAATTAAGACTGAATTATAAATGCTAATTAAGAAGATGATTAAGAGAGTAAGGAATGTCTGGCATCTCTGATTCTGTTTCTCTGCAAGTGAATGTAAACTGTATCTCACAAAAATACGTTGTTAGATCTTTTAGGGGATTTTTTCTGGCTCTAAAGAGAAGCATGGCAGCCCTGTAGTTCTGGTGCTGGCTTGTTCTCTGGCATGTAGTTTTCTACAGTTAGAATTTACGGAATAACTGTAGATGAAAAAAGAGGGTAGAGTCATGCCTTTGGTGTTCTAGATTGGGCAATGAAAAGGAAGTAAATTGCGTCTCCTCATTTATCCTCTAGTGTGTCAGCAGGTCTGGACTTTGGTATACATAGAAACAGTGGGCATTGGACTTGGGTGCAGCCTTCCCCTCCCCGCCCCAAGAAATTTGATGTAAGGTCAGCTGTGACAAGATCATGACCGCCTCTCCAAGGGCAAATAAAGTTGAGAGGAAGCACAGAGGCGTTCCCCCTTTTAGGAGAGCTCAGTGCTGATGGAAAATAAATAGCTTCAGTAGGCCTGCCTTCCGTGCTTTGTGTCTCTCCTGCCTGGGACCACCTAGTTTAAGAGATTTAAGTTTCAGAAAAAGCACAGATGCCTTCTGTGCAGCCTGTAAAGGCGTAGACCTAGTTGCTATTGATTAATTTAACTTCTGCCTAGAAATATGTATTTCTGATGTTTTGGGAAGTCCTTTTAGATCTAAGGGTGCTCTGGAACTGAGCCTCTTTACTCTGGTCCAGACCCTTTAACTTTTTATCTGTGTCCTCTTCTTTGGTACCTTAGGGTGTGTAGGTTTTCTGAGATGACTGTAATCTTGCCACCATTTGTAGACAGATGAATTAAAACCTTTGTCGTGGAGGTAGGCAGAATAACATAGCTTTAATCCTGCAACTCCCTCAACTACTATTGCCTGCCTGTTTTTGTAGGATCTGTTTGTATAAGGGTGAATGGGTGAAATGAACTTTGGTAGCATGCTCCTAGAGCATTCTCATTAAATGAGAAATTGTTATGTCAGCTCACAGTTAGGTGTGTTACTGTTTACCGTAGATGTACTTACTTAAGCAGGTGATTGTTCTAAACATAATTCTTCCCTATCTGCACATCAGATGGATGCTGCTTTAAGGCTGTTTCTACTTGAAACAGATATTATTAGGAATATTACTCTATTATTCTATTATTATATATATAATTCTTATATTTCCTATAATATATAATTATTATATTATTATTCTATTATTCTGTAGTAATGGGATTCTCAGTAGGCGGTAGTGAGGTTAAAAAGTGCGTGGGCACAAAAGTAGAGCATAGTGTGGGATACGTTTGCTCAGTAATACAGTGCAAATCCACCTTGAAGTTGCATCTTAATTGACAGTGCAAGTCACCACAGGAGAGTTTATAAATCAGCATTGCTAAGCAATAAACTTTTACATTTGTTTATTTAAATAGCTTATTGAAAGTGATTGTTGATAAGAGATTAAGAAAGGACAACCATACCGAAATCTATAGAGCACCTGTACCTTCAGGGGACATACCATACAGTGTGAGTATTTCTGAGCTAGCCTGAGGCTTGCGTAATCATATCTTTAGTCATTGATCCCTCTAGAAACAAATTATCTTCTCATTGCTTTCATCAGTTTGCTATTAATAAACATGATGAAGACTAATGTAATGATTGGGTGTTAATAAAACTTATTCCAACTAATAAGTTACTCTTCCAGACCTAAGAGTATTACTAGAGAGTTCAGCATGGAGTTGTGGCACCCAGCACAGATGGTGAGGTGAGAGCTGTAGCATCCTCACAGAAACACATCTGATGGGTATACAGAGTGAGTGCATTTAAAGGATGCATGTTTGCTCACAACATGCAGAGGATGCAGTGCCAGCAGTGATTCCAGCTGAGTAGAAATACTCTTGGCTCTGTTTTCATGCCAGTGTTTTTCCACAGGTGAGCATGGTTCATAAGAATCCAGTTAGCCAACATGAACCTGACTGTAACTTCATGAATAATGCTGAGAAATCTCACTAGTTGTCTCGCCAGTTAATGATATTTTAACTTTGCGGTTTTTGCAGTTCAGCCACAGGATTTGCCATCTACAGGGAACTCCGTGTGCAGTGGCCGCCTGCATGGTTGTAGCCTCCTGTCTGCTAAACTGACCATCCTTAAAACAGCTCCATGAAGATTTGAGAGCACTGCGAACAGAACAGATTGCCCTGGCAGCAGGGCTTGGGCATTTTACACTATAAGCAGCAGTATGCTGGATGTCTCTTTAAGTATATTTGGGATGTTAGCATGGATGCTTTTTTTTTTTTTCTAACCGGTGCCATGTGCATAAACATAAAAATAGCATCATTCTCTTTTCCTGTTTAAGCATACCATGCAAAGCAGTCTGATTTAGTCACGGGTAAAGGAACTGGATAACATTTCAGATGAGCATGAATGTTTTCTTCTTTATTATTATTATTATTATTATTATTATTATTATTATTCCTTGGAATTGAATGAGACTAATAGCTCAGTACTTGATAAGTGTGGAGAAAACAATGTGAGTGTGTGGATGCAGTCAAAAATACTGGTGGGAATAGGATTGGCTGGCTGGTCACTGAATGCTTTGCACTAATTCATTGCTGTTTCTGCTGCAAGTCACTTTAACAGCCATTGCCTGGCAATCTTTTGATCTTGGTCAGCGTGAAGCTGGCAGGTAGTTTTAGCTCAGATGCTGGTGGCTAAATATTTGCACCCAAAAGCCTAAATGTGTATTGCCTTTATCAGTGTTTTGGTTCATCTGAGTCTTCTCCTCTGGCAGATGTCACTGCAAAAAGAGCAAGGTTTCACCATCGCTAGCTAGTGTGCTATTTTTCTACTTTTGCTTTTCTAGACCAAATTTTTTTTAAGGTGAGGCTTGTTAACCCAACCTCCACTATGAATTGTTAGTGGGGTTTTGTTTTGATCACATCTCCCAAGCTAAAGAGTTAAAACTATTGGTGTATCTCTGACTCAGAGATGCGGTAGTACCACAGTTTAGATCGCAGGAATTTAGCATTGCAAAATAGAGTAATTAATCTATGCTATCATGTCTCTAACCAGAAAAGACCTCTGTTCCTCTCTAGCATGTGTTTCAGCAGATGAGGCAAATAATAACGTAACGTTAGCTGCTCTCCCATTTTATTCCTCTTTAGGGATGTGCAACCTGATGGCATTGCACATGGTGGCACCAGCTCGTAGTGCGGTCTTTGCCACACGCTGAACGTGTGGGTGGCATCTCAAAAGTCCTGTGATACAGCTATTAGGCCAGACCTTGCAGTGCTTACTCAGGCAGAGTTTTCATTAACTGCAGTGGGCATCTACCCAAATCTTAGCATTTGGCTGCTTTTTAAAAGGTTTTCTCTAGGGCTTGTGTTCTGTTTTGTCTTGGGAACTGATACAGGTAGATCTGTTAGGCTGTCTAGTGTGACTGTGGTTAATGGGTGTAAAAGAATTTGTAGGCTGCAGTGTTATTCCTTGATCAGTTAAAGCCCACCCCACGTACATCTCCGTCCTTGCTTTCACTCTAAGTGAGGGCTCTCTAAAGTAGCAGTGGGGTGAATTGCATGGCCCGTGCACTACAGGAAGTCAGGTTAGTATGCGTATGGCTTCTTCTGGCCCTAAAAAGTGACTATCATGGAACTGATATGTCAACTGCTTTGTACTGGATCTTGAGAGAACGCCTCAGTGACTGGAAGGAGGATTAGGGTTTTACTGGAAGATAAGACGCTCTTAATCAAAAGTGTGGGTGATGTGTAAAAAAGTGTATTTGAGGATACCAGCCGTAGGCTAACAAATCATTTGGCCTTCCTGCCAGAGGTTGAGCTTTCCATAGTTCAGCTACATAGTCTCAGTGCAGGTGTCTTGAGTCACGGCCAGATGGAAGACGGTTTTCTCTCTTTTGGCAGCTGTGCAATGCTTCAGAAATAGCAGAGTGGCCAGGTCTCTGCTGTGTGTTGGGACACAGCCTCTCGTGAAATGGGTCAGATCTGGGGATATGTCCCCAGTAAGCAAATTTTATAACAATGAGTTTATTCA
Source organism: Gorsachius magnificus (assembly GCA_034008185.1). NCBI lineage: Eukaryota > Metazoa > Chordata > Aves > Pelecaniformes > Ardeidae > Gorsachius > Gorsachius magnificus. The sequence continues at coordinate 68,347,645 of CM067082.1, forward strand.
CTTGTACATTTGAGACTGGGAAACTGCAGCACAGTGCTTCTTCATGATTGATTGGTTCAGTTAGTGAAAAGTTTGGAATTAGAACATTAGGAACTACTTCCATTAGATTGTATCATCTCCCCTTGACTTTTGTTTATTTTTCTTAAATTTCACACTTGGGCAAGCATGGTCATGTACTTCCATCCCTGCTTCCTCTTCTACAAATGCTCTCATTCATTTTGCTTCTGGTCTTTTTTTTTGTTGTTGTTCTGGCATTAAAACTTCATTTTTAAAGTAAGTAAAGCTGTAGGGTTTCTCATCAGTAGAATCAAATAGAAGATAAAAAAAATAACTTTCATTTCTTTGCCAAAAACAAATTATTTTTTCTTGTCTATTTTGGGTGACTTTATCATACCCGCAAGGGAATAATTTTCATCATGTCTGTCAGTGCGATCCTGTCTTAGAAATGGAACGATCCTTTAAAAGCAATATGAAATTCAAGAAAAAAAGCATAAAACAACTCTACACTGTGCTAGCCAGGGAATTCAGAGTAAAGACTGTTTAAAAAAAAAAAAAAAAAAATTAAACAAAAGTAATGTAGGGAATCCTAATTGTTCCCTGAGCCATATTAACATGGGAGTAATCCATTTCATTATACCTTAGTGTCAGCTGAAGATTTCAGCTGTTCAGCAAGTGTAATATTTTTGTAGTTTTATAAATGTTACGGGATGCTGAAAAATAGTACTGGAAAAAAGTTACTGGAAGTTACTATATTTTAGACATGTAACTTACTTACTGTGTATGAGACGTTTAAAGGCGTAAGTTACCTGTATTGCACATATTTGTAATGAATCAGTATATTTTGCCTGTGATAGACTAAGTAAAATTGAGAATGTTCTTTGATTTTTTTATTTCTATTATTCCCCTCCTCTCCTCCCAAATAAAGAGCAAACCAAAACCTGAGTTTAATTGGTTAATTTAAGTGTTACAGATGACAGTGGAATGGAGCTCTAGTTTATGATGTAGGGCTGTCTGGATGAACTCCTACCTCTTTGGTAGTTATGGACATTATCATGCTCTCCTGGTTTCTGTTCTCCATCTATGTTGGATTTGTTTAACTTTTGTTTCCCATTTTCAGAATTCTTGAGGTGCCTTTATGTTGGTGCTAATCTATTTCCTTTACATTTGTGTTGCGTTATAATTTTTCTGAGCTGCTGCATCTAGAAGCTGAAAGGATTTTACTTATGAAGAGGGAACTTGGCATATCATTAGTTCCAATGCAGTGGGTGTCTTTTTCCCAGCCTGTGATCTGGGTTTTCTTTGTTTTGACATGAGCAATGAAGAGTGAAAAAGAAATGTTCTCTGAAGGGTATCTATCTACTTCGCAGGCTAGATCACTAGGCAGGGGTGACTTGAATCATGCTGTCTGTGTCTTGATGGTGTGGAGTATGAGGTGTGCCTCAGGGCTGGGTTTCTAGCTTTGCTGTGCAAGTTGCCAGAGAGAGAGAGAGGGTACTCGTCTGCTTTTTTTTTCCCCAAACAGCAGTGTGCATAGATTTCCCCTCAAAAGACTGTAGGATTGCAATCACTTCAAAGTTGAGGGTGTTAACTTCAGTGTCTCCCATTTTCCACCCAAGGGACACTGTGTTTGTGTACCGTGCTCATCACTGAGCACCCTTATGTTGATTTATTCCTCCTCATTATGAGATGGATTGCACACAAATGTCACGGAGAAACCCTCTGCAACTGTTCCAGCCTTGTGCATTGTCAAGATTGCAAATTGACATGACTGGGTTGGAGGTCCCGTGCTATTTAATGACCATATCAAAAATGAGTGTTGACCATAGTTCCGCTATGTTGAGGGTTGGTTCGGTTTTTTGGTTTGGTTTGAGTTCGTTGCTCTTGTTTGGTTGGTGGGTTTTTTTTTTGTTTGAAATGAATGATTAGAGAGAGAATTGACATAGAAAGGACTAGATTCTACAAATTGGTGTAGTATGGAACTCTTGCCAAACTCCTGCTGACATCCATGGGATGAAGCCTGCCCCATACCTGTTAAGTTGCCTTTGCTTTACAAGGCAGAGAGGGTTCCAGATTTTTTTGAGCATGGTAGAAATGTGTAGGATCACTTTTTTTTTTGTGTGTGTGTTAGACCTTATCTGAAGAAAGACAATCTCTGCATAACATTGCCATGAGGGTGGAAGTCCCATAGACCACTTCTGTTTGAAATAGAGATCATGTTTTTCAGCACGGGATTGTAAAGTCCACGTGACATCCTATTGCTTGGTAGTTACATATTAATAAAGGTCCAAAGGGCTTGTGTTGCCTTGTCTTGAAGTTCTTAATCCAGTGAAACTTTTCTTTGTTTCTGGTGCATTTCTTCTACGTGCTGTACTACAGAAAAGCTGATCTCGTTGGTCGTTTTGCTTCTTGGTTTTCCTTTTCATTTTGGGAAGCCTGACACGGCTACCGAGAACAGTGCTGGTAGGTTATTTAAGTATTCTGCCTAATTATTTCATGACTATATACATCTTTTCAGCTCACGGTAAAGTGAGATGAACTATTTAAAGTCTCTGTAAAGGGCATTGTACATTCGTGTATTAGAATCAGCTGCTTGTTTTTACTCTGTCTCCTTATCAAGGGCTGGATCAGAGCATTCATGTAACTGTGGGTGAATCACAGGTTTCACATGTTCCCGCCTGTAACTTCATCTGCAGACTAATAGCAGGAAGGGGGGCTTAACAAGTGTCTCGGTGCTGAGCACAGTGGAAGATGTTTGTGGGAAGAAAATTGCTGTTTAGCTAAATTTAGTTTGAATTTAGCTCATAGTGAAGACTGATAGGCAACTTTTTTTATAGTATGTTGTGTTTATAGCGTGGAAGGTACCCATGTTTAAAACAGACTTTTAAACCACACACTTTTCTCTGTGCGCTATTTTAGTGGGGGAACAAAAAGGCTTTTATTATGGAGTGCTTTTGTATTTTCCTTTATAACCATCCTAGCTCTGACAGAAAGCTGAATTATTTTTCTGACTCGCATTCAATAGTATTACCAGGCTTCTCTGCACCTTCCAAGGGCAGTTGCTGGAGCCTGTCAGAAAGCAGCTGCTCGTGCAGATCCAAGGTGGAGCTAGAGCTGTGGATTTCAGCCTGTGGTTCATGGAGTTACTTTCTACTACTGAGATGTTTCAGAAGGTTGGCTAGGATATGCAAATCTGTGCCACGTATCGCTCTACAAATGTGAACTTTGAAGGGATCTGCTTCCACTGAAGCAGTCTGAAACCTGTCATTTGGAAAAGAGTTGAAAACCAGGCATTTAAAGCAGTCGCAGTGTTTCAAGAGCATGTGTCGTCACTATTGTGGAAAGGTTCGTATGAGGTCACCTGAACTGTTGCTAGGTTAGACAGACTGTAGTGGGAATGTTTTCTCTTTTTCTTTCTCTGATGTCTCTGAAGGAAACAGACCCGCACTGTCCTTTCTGCACAAAAGAAAAGGAGGATTGTAGTATCTAAAAGGCCCTGACCATGTAATGCCAAAAAGAATATACATTGTTATGTATTTTATGGAGGTAAAGCGAACATTGCTGGTCAATGTATAGCTGATACTTTTGATGGTATGATGCCTGATTTCCTGACACACACACCTGCCCCGGGCCCCAAGCAGTGTGGTGCAAGGTCTGTAACTGCAGAATTGGCTGCAAGGAGTACTTAAAAGTGGCCAAATAAAAATCACACTGCCATTTCAGAGCCAGAAATTGGTATTAAGGTGTCTGACCTTGTTTGTCTGTTCCTTCAGAAAACCAGATGCAGCTTTGTTATTGCCGGGGAACAAACACGTGTGTAGCATACTCCCAATTTACTTCCAGCTCCTTCATCAGCTTCAAAACTCAGTCGTTCTTCACTTCTCCCCTGGTTTCAAGTCTCTTCAGTTTCAGCTGTTTTCAGTTTTGTGTTTATTTTTTTACCGTTGCTTTATTTCCTCTATCTCTGTTCACTGTGAGATCTGGAATTTACAAGTCCAGGTAAATCATAATCAAAAAGAACTAGTTCTGCCAGGTTCAGGACACTTGCCTGCTTCTTTTCTTCCCACCCCCTTTGGTACTTTGTATTGTAGATTGTCCCCCACATTATAGGACAAGCTTTAAAAACAAAAAAGAAAAGCTTGTTTTAAGAAACAAGTTGATATGAATCTCTGTAGCTACTTATATTGATGCAGTTGATGTTATGGAGGGCAAGAATTACATCATTTGTAAATTGATCTGAAGTCCTTAAACGTTGCATTGCATGATTGTAAAGCTACGTTGGCATGATCTGGATTTATGCAAAACTCCCACGTCTCTCACCACCTGCTTACAAATAACAACTGTAGCCAAATGTAAAGGGATCTGAGCAGAAGATGAATCCCAATTTATTTTTTTTTTCTTTTATAGACAAGTAAATAAATTAAGAGCTTGGTTCATGGACATACTGAAAGTCAAAGTAGTTTGACAAACAATGGAGCCTTGAACTTTTTATTATCACCTCCATGGGGAGGAGAGTAGGAGCTGCAAGTTAATGACTGATGACTGCATGACTCATCGGGTGTGGGTAAGATAAAAAGTGAATGTTCAGGGAAAATTTCCCATGGAAGAGAAATTGCTGTATGGCAGTAAATACGGCAGTAGCTCTCCCTGCATATTCGTAGGGAATGCTATTTGTTACCCACAAAAGAAAGGAAGTATCTGCATCACCGCTAATTTGACAGTGTCCTGCTGAGGTCTCACTGAAATGTGCATTTTCAGGGCAGCATAGTGATTTTTTGGAAGTCGAGACGTCATAGAAATTGTTGGTCAAATGCAAATACTGATTAAAAAGTGTAAAGGATTTGCATTGTTTCTGAATTTTTTTATTTTTTTTTTTTTTTTTTTTTTTTTTTTTTTGTGATGTGATGTAGCTCGCTCTTTTTTCTCTGCCAGGAGCTTGCATTGGTAATCCAAACTGTATGTTTAGCCTTTTTATCTGTGAGAATACACCTTGTCTCTAACTAAAAAAGAGTTTGGTTCGGTATTAATCCTGTCCAGTTTTTAATTCCCCCTGCCCCAACACAGTTTTGCCCCTGGCTAATTCAACCGCTAAGCTTTGCAGGCTTTTAAAGGGTTAGCGTGCTTTTTCTGTACTCTTCTCTTCTGGACCTCTGTTGTGGTTCTCAGGGTGAAAATGATGTGCAGAATCACGATCTTTCCTTGCACCCTAAAACCAGGCAGATTAAAAAATGCAGGCAGTAAGCCTGGGTAATAATTTCTCAGTAAATATTTTACTCCTTTTTCCATCTGTTACACTAAAATCTGACTTAAACCAGGCATAAATCTAGTCAGAAGAGGTCACTGGGATATTAATCACCAGAATTAATCCTCTTAGACATGTGCTTGGTATGAGGCCAGCTATTCAGAAGTTTAACAGCGCACATATGTTGCTTATCTGTCTGGCAGCTTGCCAACAAAGTAAACTTCGAGTTCATGGTGGTTTTGTATCTCTGTAAAGTACACTGCTTGTTTGGTGCAAGTTGACGCAGCTTTTCTGTGTGTCGCCTGTGGCACATAGCCTGCTGCTGAAGCCTGAGTTCTCTTCAGGCGGTTTTCAAAGAGCTAGAGTCTCTTAGCGTTGCGTGGTAAGAAGCGGTATCATTCATGGTTGACCTTTTCATGGTGCTTCCCTATGAAGTATGGCGAGCCAAATTTAATACTACTTACTCAGAGCAGAGGAAGAGACAATATTTCAAGTCGAGTAATACTGTGGAACCCAAGTATAGCTGAATGAAACCTCACCCTGCCTCCGCTCCTGCCATTCTGACTTGGAGGAAACATTCATTTACAGAAATAAAACTCTTTCTTGAGTCAGGTCTGGACTGGACCCAGTATTTCTGTTTCTCTCTTCATAGGAGCATGCTTCATACTTGACAGAATAATGATTATTTCATATCCTAATTATGGAACTGATTCATCCCCCGGGGCGTGGAAAGCAAACAGTAGGAGTGAGCACATCATTAAAAAATTAGCGTATTTTTAGAGAGGAGGTAAAAATAAAATGCAGCTCCATTGAAAAGTTTCATGACAAAGAGAAGTGGCTTGCATTAGAGGAACTTTTTAAAACAGTCTGAGATTACAGCTGAAAGAACATATTTTCTTATTAATGTGTTTATACTTTGCTCGCGAGAAATTACTGATTTTCTTCTTGCCTTTATTTCTCAAGGAGAAGAATGAAAGCTCGTGCTCCTCCTCCACCAAATCAAGCTCCCGCAGCAAGTAGAATTCACAGTGAGCACCAGTCACCTGCAGAGATAGCTGTAATTTCTGATCAGAACCTTGTGAGCATGAAGGAGAACATGATAAACAGATCAGTGGACTTCACAGTCATTTTACCCAGCGGGGTGGAGCAGAAGAGCACAGTACAAGGAAGGTAAGGCTTTGATTAGCTCCCACTTTCTGGAGCCCTCCATTCCCAGCGGGATACTTGCTGATATTAATGCCTCCCTTTCTGGGTTGCTGGGGTTTCTCTGTCATGCTTCTCTCTGCATTTTAGGCAGCTGTTGTACCAGAGAGTCCTGAGAGCCATGTATAAAGGACCCTCTCTGCTGGGGCAGGAAGGATTTATCAGCTATTGTGTCACTTTTTCCCAGGGATCACCCTCAGCACTTGTATGGATCTCTCTCTTCCATGTAGTGCCACTGGGCTCGTCTTAGGATGTATCGCATCTCATAATACAGAGGGGGTTTGATGCAGTGGAAGTAGGTGATGCTGGCAAACAGCAATCCTGACAGCATGCCTGTCTGGAGTCGTGCCGAGAAGCAAGCTCAGAAGTTGAATGATTCATCACATTCAGAGATCCTGCCTGCACAAATACATTGCGATTGTGTAGACAGCAAAGCATCTGCTGGTATTTAGGAAGCTTTTTCTATATAAAAATGCACTGTTTTTTTCATGGGAAGAGAGAGAGGTTCTCCTTGTCACTGGGTACAATCAAGGGCAAATTGTGTTGGAAAGGCGGTTTTGAGATCATTTTCTTCACCATGGGAGCTCTTCCTTCTCCTCGTTCTCTCTGTAAGAACTGTTTTGAAAGAGGGAACCATTACTTTCCGAAAGAATTTGGAAGCATATAAAAAAATATATTCAGTACTATGGTGAAACTAGCAAACGATGGTGTGGTCAGCAGTGGTCAAGAAACTGTAGAAAGTGATAATACCAGATTAGGAGGACGTGTAGATGCCTGTTGCTAAATCTACTTTACATTTGGGGTTTGCAGTAGTTAGTCTGCATTCCTGTAAAGCTACTATTCTTGGTCCGGTCTGTTAGTATATTTTGACTGTTTGTCCATTAGTGTATTTTGATGGCTGAGGAGGATGTGTACAGCAGCAGACAGTGTCTGGTACTTCATTCTTCCCCCTACTTTTCTTGTAGAAATTAGCATTTGCTTAGCCACTCTCGGGAGACTAGTGCAACCAGTGTGGGTCAGCCTCAAAGCCAGAGTGATGTTAAAGATTTTAAAGGAAAGCAGTGCTTATCAGAGCTCTCAAATTATGCATTTTGTGATTGATTTTTTATGGGGAGATTTAGACTTAATGAGAGAAAGAAGAGAACAAGCCTGGAAAGTAGAACAGTACATGAAACTCAGTGGCCGTTAGATCCCAAAGAAAGCCGATATTTCACTGGCAATTGCAAGCCACCTGGGAGCTAACAAGAGGCTAATCTTCATGCAGCATTTTGTATAGAGAGAGATATAATTGCCGTATGAGTAGAAAAGATTTTCTTTTCCCTAAAAAAAAAAAAAAAAAAAAAAAAAAAAAATCAAACCCCAAAACAAACTCTCCAAGAGCACAAGAGTGGTGTTTTTAATGTGACCTTTTGAAGAACATACAAGCTACAGCAGCAGAGAACAAATGGAAAATCCCTGTACAATAAACATTCTGTCTCTCACACAGGTGTTTATTAGCACTACCATTGCTATCTCATAACACTGAGACTGAGTATTTTGATTATTAGAGTCTTTAGTTTGTGGACTAAAACCTGAAAGAAATTCTGAAAATTAAACCTTAGATGTTTCTGTGGAGTTATTTATATTGTCTACATTAGGCACTCTAAGCAAGAAAAACATTCTCTTCATTGTTCTGTGAAGGTGCCCACTTCTCTCCGTTGGCTGCATGACAGGTCTAGGCCCCTGATCTAGGCAGCAGTTAAATTCCTGCTTGTGCTAATCTGAGTATCACCAGTGCTTAACCTAGGTAGTAGGTGTTCTCCCTCAGCACTGTCTTGAGCACATGGAGTGGAGAGTTAGTGACAAATGTCAGGCACTGATAGCCAGCTGTGGGAAGTGGAAGATTGTGGAAACTGAGGAGCAGAGTAAATCATCCTAGCAAGTTATGAAATAAGAAAAGGATACCCTGTAATGAGTCCTGTATTACAGTGGCATCAGTCTGTGAACAGACCTGGTGTGTGCTGCTCTTCTTTCTAACCACTGGAAGATGAAATTTTCTGTACGCTAACACAGGTTATGTTTTTAGGGCTGTGGAATTAAAAAAAAAAAAGTCAAGAGCATCTGAAATTTTTAGGGGATGGACTGTCTTAAGTCTCCAGGTTTGGGTGAAAGCCCAGGCTTTTTCATTGTCTTGCATTGTTTTGACATCGCAAACTGGACAGCCGCAAAATGTGATGATACTCAGAGGTAAACATTTAATGATGAAGATACTGGATTAAAAAAAATTGTGTTTTTGTTTAGTTTGAAGCAAGAATGGGAGCCAGTGCAGGTAATAAATTCTTTTTCCTGTTCACTCTTTTTATCTATGGTGATATCACAGAAGGACATTTCAGACAAATTCTGCTGTTGTTTATATTGCTATAAATCTTCAGTATTTTCATTGCCATCATTAAAACTGCATTCTGCAAAATCTGGTTTTGGGTGCCCTGGGGAAATAGTTTTTCTGTTGCAGAAAAATTTGCAAAACCTTGCCCTGGGCATCATCATAATGAAAAATGGTTCTGTAATTTTAGGAAAGCAGTTCACAGAGCAATGACATACACTAGAGGATGTATGAAAACATAACTGCTGTAGTTAATTAGTATCACTTAAGGTTATTATAAATGAACCAAGTAAAAAGTCAAAATTATCTCTTTCAGGTCATTGTATGTAAACAAAGCAGCATACCATTATTTTTTCTTTGTTCTCTATATAGAAAGTTCCTATAAATATCAGCAATAGGGCAGAAAATTCTCATTAAATTTTCTTGAAAGATGGTTCGGAAAAAAATAAAGTATGTGCCATTTAAAGATATTTTATTGGAATCTGGAATTTTTAAGTAGGTTTATTTATAAAAATTAACTCAAGCTGAGTCTCTCTCTTAAGAGTTCATTACCATCTTGTAACATACAATTTATTACAGGTTTTCGAAATATGTAGTGCAGATTTTAGGACAAAGTTGAGTCCTTAAGCAGTATGTGCAGCAATAGAAAGGTATTGAAAAACATTTTTCTTTTTTGAAATAATTAGTCTCTGTGAACTCTATTGTAAAACATTCAAAAGTATCCTTGAAAAACTGCTAGCCTTCTCCCCCCTGAAAAGGGTTATAAAATACACCACCCACCCACCCCCAACTAATCTATATTTGTACTGTTGTGTGAGAGCTATATGATGTTGTGATAGACAGACCATTGGCCACTTATACAGTTTATGCATATGGATCTGTAGCACATCCACAGAAACTGTTAGCAGGTCTGATGGAGGCGATGAGTAGACATTTAGAAAGAAGGTAAGTGAAAAAGCTCACAAAAGTTACCAGAAAATTTTTCTGTTTGCAATTCTCCCTACCTGCAGTGGGTAACCTATAAATAAAGGCATCATGTGTCTGTCTCCATTCGCGTTGAGTGACTCTGAGAAGGACTTCTGATTAACACAGATACAGACCTTTAGTGTCAGCAGCTTGAGAAGTAGTATTTGAAATACATTGTAGAATAATGGGGATGTTTAAAGCTAAATGATGTTTGGAGTTGTTGACACATGGGTGACCGATAGGCAGTAGACTGGACAGTTGTTGCTCCTGTTGTTATCTTACATGTTACATGTATGTGTGATGCACAGCGAGCAGGGTACTAGAACAAATAATAAACCAGCTGAAGCTGTAGTGCCATTCTGCGAGTACTGGAGGGCCGAGCTCAGTGCAAAGTAATGCGTTATAGGGAGCATGAAGCTAATGTCATCACAGAAAGAATATTCTCACATAATTCTCATAAGAGACTTAAATTATACTAATTGTGGGCTTAGATCTCAACATACAGAATGGTGTCTCAAGAAAGACTGAAGGTGTGAAATCAGCCCAGGTTGGTAAAACATGGAAGAAGTGTTGTTAGAAGCAGATGAACAGGGAACGTACAGCAAAAGGGTTAAAAATGACCTTAACTAAATAGGGGTCAGGTCAAAACTACAGTATTTCAATGTAGGCTTAAAAAAAAAAAAAACTTACTAGAATAATTTATGGAATAATTTATGTTGGAAGGAGCCACTGGAGCTCACTTGCTCTAACTTCTTGCTCAGTGCAGGTCTCACAAGAGCAGGTTGCTCAGGGCTGTCTCCAGGCAAATTTGAATACCTCCAGGGAAGAGGTTTCCGAACCTCACTGTACCCTTGTTCCAGGGCTTGACCATCCTTATGGTGAAAAAAATGTTTCCATGTACCTAAATGGAATTTCCTAGGTTGGCATTGTCTCTTGCCTCTTGTCCTCTTGCTGTTCACCACCAAGAAGAGTCTGGCTCTGTAGCCCTACCGGTTGGTACTCACAGACAGCAACAAGATCTCCCTTCACCCTTCACATTTTAAGGCTCTACGAACCCAGTCCTCTACCTCTTCTTGTGTGTCATATTGATGTTCCTTCTGTGGACTTGCTCAGTTACGGAAAACGAGCCAAATATACACGAGCAAAATAAGAAAAGAAAGAGAAGGCATTTCTGAATATCTATTTATCATGCTTCCCATACTTCTTTTGATGCAGCTTGCTATTAGTGTATACATTTATGGTTGTGTAGGAAATATTCTAATCTTTTCATGAAGTGCCTGTTATGCTTTGGAGCATGAGAAAATAAAAATGGCTAATGCTATTTTCAGTTTTTAAATGCAGATAGTGAAGGCGTCAGAGACTTCAGGTCACCCCCTTTACACTACTGGTTTTCTTTTCCAATCAATTGTCACTTTAGATTCCTAATGTGTATTTGGCATTGACCTAAATAAAGAAGATAATTCCTCCAGTTTAAGATTTTTTTATGGGCATTTGTAGCGTGAAAGTAGAAGATAATAGGAAAATCAATGTCTTCTGATAGAGTACAACTTTATCCTATACATCTATTTCCTACATGTACAAGGCTGTATTTTAAAATGGATTTCTCTGTGTGATCTAAGGATATTAGGCCAAGCCACACCCAAAAGAACTGAGTACTTTTCTGCTTCTTCAACTATAGATGTCTTTGCTCTATTTTACTTGTGAACAAGACACAAGTGGCCTGACAGGCTCAAACTTGATCAGGACTTCAGCCTGATAAATATTGCTGACAAAGTAGTTATTCTTTAGTGTCCAGAATTAGTGTTAAATGCCAAACAGCTTAGTAATAGAATATCAGGACAGAGCCAAAGTACTCTCCTTTACTAAGAATAGTTGTCTGGACCATCTTGTCTGAATCTTAAATTGGTTTCATCCTTCAGTTTTATTTCTGTGCTCTAGTATTTGCTTATCTGTCATTAATGTTTTGGTGTCTGTCAGGTAGTGACACCCAAAATTTCAGCAACATCTTATTAAAATAAGAAAGTAATGTGTTTCTTAGCTGAGTAGTTGGAAAGGCAGGAGACATTTTAAATTCTTCATTTCAGCTTTAGATTTAATCCTTTATGATCAGACCTGCCTGAATTTGAAAATAGGGTATGCTCTCTACCATGTCTCAAAAGCAGGTTAAAATGAAGTGCAGATATGTTTCGAATGAGATGGAAAGCAAAGGAAGGACTGACTGTTTGCATCTTCCCATAGCCATATTCACCCCAAGGTTAGAAAGAAAAGTTGGTCTAGATTAGTAGATGGTTCAGTACCATTCTCTTTCTGTGTTTAGTGGGTCTCTTCTTTGTGTGGTGTATACATGGAGTTACTTGAAATAAAACTCCCATTTAAAAATCAAGCTGAACTATATTAGAGTTTAGGAGGAAAATTTTTCAAGTTGGAGAAATGGAAATCTGATATAAGAGTAACTGCATTGCAAGGACTTCCCAGCATTCTTACGTCTCCAGAAACACATTAATTTTGTTGTAGAATTCTTCTCTTTTCTTTTTTTCTTATCCTTTTGAAGTTTTGTGGAAATTATTTTTCAAAATTTAGATTTTGGGAAGAGCATACTATTCACTTTGAAGTTGTTTCAAAAGCTTCAGAGATATTGCTTAATTTGTACTCCTAAATGGTACAGATGAAGCCTAGGGATGCTTTTTATGGAACAGTTGTGTATTCTGAGCAGCATGGCTCAGGATGGGATGTTGCAGACTTCCTTAAGTGTTATATTTAACACACACCTGCTCTGTAATCAACAATACGATGAAACCTCAAATTTGGCTGGATTTTTAAATTGTTCATTGTCTGCACAAATTTGTTCAACTTGCATGATTGTCCGCAACCTATTTTCTCAGATGGCTGGCCTGGATTTTAATCTTGTTCCTATCGTGGTACTGTCACTGCTGAACATACTTCATAATTTCAGTGGAAGGTGTACGGAATCATGAACTGTTCTTTTGATGAACTATATTGGAAAAAAAAAATCCTTTTTCAAGTGCTGTTCTTTTTTTTAAAAAGTGTTTTTAATGAAATAGTTTACATGAGGTAAGATAACTGTCCAAATTTGAATGAATTATCACAATATTATGTGCTACAGAAATATATTAGCATTCCACTGTAAATAGAAATGTCTAGCATGTAGAACACCATGTATTGTGGTTCTGCCAGGTTATTTGCTTTTCTCTGAAACAATAGTAATAAGGCTGAGGGGGAAAAAAACGCATGCAAATTTCACTTTAAAGGAAATATGTCTGTAAACAGACAAGCTGAGATCTGTATCAGGCGGACTGACACTTTTTTAAATGCTCACTGCTGCACAGCATAATGAATATTCATGTAATTATCAGTGTAGGCCGGATTCTCCTGTAGTTTGGACTTAACAGATGTAAATGTTTCTGTTGGTTTGTGGCTTGTTACATATGAATTAAACATGGTTGTGAAACACAGACATTTGCAACTTGGGGACAGTGCCAGAATAAGTCATCATGAAATGACCTGATAACAGTTTCAATTTAGATACTACACATTTCTATTTAGATGCTCTCTATGTTAGCAGTTACCACAGTGCTCTATTTTTCTGAAGGCTCCTATACATATTAATGGCATCTGCTTTCCTTGTTTGATCTTCAGTCATCATCTCACTGTGTTCTTCTCTTTTCAATGCGATTGCTTATTTCAAATTTTCCACTCTTGCCACTTTTTCAGCTCACGCTGTGTAACTCAGTTAAACTTGAAAGAGGTTGCTGTAAAGAAGGTCCTCTCTCATCTCTTGCGCGGGAAGAGCTGTCACCTATGTATGTTTTAGTCTTTCGCCTGTTAATAAGGGATCATTCTTGTTTTCCATTCTCATTGTCTTTGCCATGAGCTCTCCTGGGTTCTTGACCAACTTCTTGAGCAGTTGTTGGCCAACAACATATACACAGAGGGAAGATGAACAGCCCCTCCACAGTTGTTTCCCAGATGCCGACAGCTTGCAGTTGAGGGGCAGCTCTTCAGCTACAGATGTAACAGTGATAGCTAATAACCTGGGAAGGATTTTATTTTCTTGGAATTTGCTTGCATTTTGAATCTGTATACAGTTTTTCCAGTTTACGCATTAGAAGAGATGCCAATTCCTTTGGCAAATACGCTGTCTACACACTTATTTTCACTTCTGCTAGAAGAATAATATCCGATGTATATGACAGGCCTCAGGTACAGCTGGTAACAACTTACGTTGTTTTGTTGATGACATACTGGTTTATGAAACCCAAACTTTTCTGAAATATAACCAACTTTAGTAAACCTATTTTCTCTGATCCTGGATGGACTTTTACAGAGGAAGGTTATAAAAAAAGAACCCTTCAGTACCTTGGTAGAAGAGAATGTCTGGGGTGTGGAGGAACATAGTTTGTATCTGCTGTGTCAGGCAGTATCAAGCTCCAATGAATGTTGTGTTATTGGCACAAACCAGAGTACCTCCCTGCAGAGGCATGGAATAAGAGAGGGGCAGTGACTGACTCTTCTGACCTCGTGGCTTAAGAATCCCATCTGCAATAAGGGTTCTTGATAATGAAAATACTTGAAACCAGATGGTTTTGTACAGGGTTAATATCCTCATCGAAATAAATGTGGAAGGGATCTCCTGTAGTTGGAAAAATTGCTGGTGTCAAATGGATTGGGTGGGGGGGACTCAAAGTTGTAAGCTAGAAAAAAAAAAAAATTCCATCTACCTTTTGTTCCAGATTTAAATGCTCCATTTTGAGTTATGTGATCGTTCAAATCTAGGTAGAGTTTACCATACTGTGAGTGCATCATTTATTTATATCCTGTCTTCATGTTAAAGAACAGGGTCTGAACTGGAGAATTTAATGTATGGATTTAGCAGATAAGATGCACTTTGTCCGCTCTTGGCTTATGTTTGTTAGCGTTGTTATTGCCCCTGTTGTCTGCCTCATAGTGAATAGTTAATTGCCAGCTCATAAACGCACAGTGAAGTGCGAGTATTTTTAATTCCTAACATTTTATCTGATCTGTTTAGCATTTCAAAGCATTAGCACTGTTCCCTCCCAAAGACGGTTAACTAGTGATGCATCCACAGTTTGTATTGTCTTTTTTTCTCCCATATGAAAACTGAGGTAGCTTTTTTAGCAACTATTTTTTCTCATGCTAACAGTGAATATCTTCTTCCCTGCAGTAAAGCTGTGATGGATCTGTTGGTTGATTTATGCAGCCAGTATCGCTTAAATCCATCCCAACATAGTCTTGAACTGAAGTCTTCAGGAACTCAACAGCCTCTGAGTTACAAGCCAAACACTTTGATAGGAGCACTGGATGTACAGACGGTACTTCTGAAAGAGAAGATACCTGAGGAGAAGACAAAGCGACCTCTGCCAAGGGTCCCTGAGGTTGGTACTCCGTAGGGCTAAAATGGTGCCATGAAACATCATTTCATTATTATGATTACAAGCAGTTCTTCCAATCTTTGCATCTTCAAACAAGATAGGAGAGGGTTGAGATTGACTGTAACCTGCTTTACTAGCTTAACTGATTTGCACGCAGTCTGGCATGTGCCAGTCTGGACTCCCGCATTTAGACAAAATGTCATGTCGCATGTGGTTCAATAGATGGGAATCTGTTCTTATAAAAGACCCTTGATTGAAGACTGGGAATTGAAAATTGCAGTTGTGTCTGCAGTGAGGTTTGTGGAATTATGTGGAGGTAGGTAGGGTTTTGGAGGTATTTTGATTGCCATCTTTATTGAAGATATGGGAGAAGACTGATGGTTAATAAATGTATTTCACAGTATTGTGAGATTCAGAAGTAGCTGTTTGCCAAAGAAATTTGCTGAGATTTTTATTATTACGAATCAGTATAGCTAATTACAGTGTCATGCCTTTCAGAGCGGTACTTGTAAATATTCACAAATTACAGCTGCCTCTGATTCCTTTTCCTTATTTGCCTGTTCTTGTGAATGTTTCCCTAGCGACAGGGGAGTTCTGAGATTTTTTTTAATAATTTTTTTTGCAGTAGTATGCATGTGGGGTAAGTTTGCCCAGGAGGAGTCAAGACAATATGGAGGTCCCCAATGCCTTTCTCATTGTACAAGAGCCTAGCCGTCAGGGAGGGAGGGCTGAGAGTTTGTGTTTGTTCCTGCAGAAATCTGTGAGGCTGGTAGTGAACTACCTGAAGACGCAGAAGGCTGTGGTTCGAGTTAGTCCGGAGGTGCCTCTCCATAACATCATCCCAGCTATTTGTGAGAAGTGTGAAGTCAGTCAAGAGCACATTGTTCTTCTGCGAGATGGCATCACTGGGGAGGAGCTGGAGCTTACCAAGTCCTTGGAGGAGCTGGGGATAAAGGAACTGTACGCCTGGGACAGAAAAAGAGGTGAGCCGAGACTGAAAGTGGCTGCTGCAGGGTTAGATGATGTGCCAACAATATTATGGGCAACTTAAAAGCATTTGTGCTCTTGTTCCTTGGGGGCCCGGATGAAACAGCAGAGTGACATCTCAGTCCAGAGAGCAGCATGGGTTTGTTCAGTGAGCTGTGCCCAGAGCCACAGCCAGGACAGCAGTGTGCCCAGCCATCCCTGGCTGCTCTCGGGCCAGCGCCAGGCTGGGCTGGCCCCTGTCAGGGCACAGGTTGGCCTGGGGCAGGGCAAAAGGAGGAGCTTCGCTACCTCCTGAAGCTGCTGTCAGTACAGGTGTGCATAAGACGGGGGCCTCGTCCAGGCAGAGCCTGTCACCTACCTGTGCTGTGGGTTGGAGAGAGAGAAAGAAGAGATGTGGCATAGTCATGGCAGCTGCGAAAGCTGAGAGGCAGAGGCGACAGACCAGGGCTTATGAGAAACAGACTGTGCGTAGGTTCAGAGACGGTTCCTCCAAAGAGCGAAGTTGTTGACGGTATAGCGAAGAGGAGCCAAGAGGTATTTGTACATAAAATTTGTTCTCTTGTTTATTCACCCTCACTTTCTGTTCTTGTGGATGATATTGTAGCAGCAGCTTCTTGGGCTTGAGTTTTATCAGCCTGATTGTGTATTCAGGTAGCATAATTATGCAATGTGCTTTAAAATCTACCTGCTTGAAAAATACACATTGACAAGCGCTACTTCCTTTGAGGTCAGAAAGTGATATTCATTAAAATTGTCTCCTGCAGTTTGTCTCAATCGGTATCACTTCCAGCACAGTAAATGTCCTTATGTAAGGTGCTGAGCAGCAGGCTTATTTTTTATTTATACAGTTATTTATTTATGTTGACGTTCTGTCTCTTCTTTCAAACTCCTTTGGTAAGTGACAGTTCTACCTCTGTGTGAGTCAAATTTCTGTGAGTTTAGACTTTTAAGTAAACTAAATGTCTCCTTTTCCTTTGAATTGTTAGGATGCTCAAAAAAGTGGCTGACAACATGTCATAACTCAATTGTGTATGTGTTTTTTTAAGATATGTTTACTGTAATTAAGCTAACCATGCTGGAGCAGCATATTGAATGCGCAGAGTATTCAACAGCATTCATTCGGCATACTTCAGGGACAATACCCAGAGTAATTAGCCTAAGCCTTCCTTAAACTCTTTTCCTTTGAAATGAAAGTGATGGTGTATATACTGCTGCAGTATTGGTCCTCAAGTCCGGTTGTAGCCTGTACAGTCAAAACCAAGACTTTACTTCAGGGCTGGGATTATAGCAGCAAATGACAGTTCATAGTGTGCTGCTCTCTGCATCAGAATTTTTTTTTATATTTTATTCTTTTTTAACCTTTCAGTATGGTTTTCATTACGATAAAATCCCCCTGATCCTGAGTGTATTTTAGTCTTTTCTGCCTTCCTCTTACTCTCCACCATGGTGTCTGATGAGGAAACCGCTAAATACAGATAAAATTTACAAAAGGTTTTCTTTGTTTCAGCAGATTCCTTCCTCCTGTGTTCTCATCTGTGATCTCCAAGAGGAATAATCCCATTGGTTTCAGTAGCAGTTGGTCTATGAACTGTGCATTGAGTAGATGTCCAGTCTGTTTAGTTATCAGGACAGATTTTTAAAACACGTTCCCACTAACGAGTAAGGCATCAGAGATGCTGAAAGCATAGGCTGTGCTTGTAAGAGCAGGTTCTAGAAAAACTTTGTGCTCGTCATTTTCTTCTTCCCTGAAACAGGAATGCTCAGTGCTGAAGGATTGTTAAAAGACAAGCTCTGCTGCCACCTGCCTACATAATTCGATTTAGCAGTTGAGGCAGTGTCACGAATGAATCAGGAATTAATATAAACACAGCTAAACTGCATCGAATAGCAGCTCTGTATGTCTGTTGCGGGTCAGCTTTTTTTCTGTAATGCCCAGGAAAAGAAATACTAGGAATAATTAATGAAAATGGTGGTTTATGAGGCAATATTACAACTTTAATATGTCCTCTCTTGTCCTTTCATTGCCTGCCTTTTCCAGTTCCTCCATCAAAAACTCAGTCTGAACCTTCTCTGAACTATAGAGGTACTGTACAATGCTGCTGAGGGAAAACCATCTCTCCCTTCATGCTATGTTTAATGTGGGTTTGGTAGATGCATCTTTAAGAATGTCGCGCAAAAATGCCGTAGAGAAACTAGCTATTTTTAGTCTGCGTTGTCTTTTGCAAAGTGTTGTTTACATGTCTATGCTTCTGGTCAGAACAAACACACTTCTGTGCATACTGCTTCTTCAGTAATTGCCATATTAAAATGCCAGCAATTAACAAATCCTGTCATTTAACTGTTGTGTGGTGCAGTGTGTTCCTATAAAGCTCCCAAGCCTTTTCAGGTTACCTAAAGCATGATTAGTTGAATTTCAGAAATACTAACATTTCAGAGGTCTCCTGGGTTCAAAATCTGTTTAGTAACAAAGAATGTTTTGAGATCTATGAGGTCTTCCACTAATTTCAATTTACGTGCAACGAAGCATTTTAATATCAAGCCTATGTATACACATTGGATAACTCTGAATAGATGCTGACTTCTAATTGCTATGGTAGGTGGGGTTTGATTAGATTACATTGGTGCTTCTGCTTCTAGTTAAGTAGAAAATGTGTATATTTAGTATATCCTTTTCCTCTACTGAGTCTGTTGTAATACATTGCTTAAATTAGTTATCCTCAAGAAAGGTATGGTTGATTTGTAACTGGCTTTACTACTTTGCATTACTAGTAAACAGAACATAACCAAAATAAAACTGTGGCTAATTTTAAGTTTTCAGGAAGGAAGGAAGTCCACCTCCAGTAGGTGACAGCCATCAAGCAAATTTTAGCTCATGGCCTATTGCCTCTTGGCCTCACTAATGTCAGTACTTTTCCCCCTAATCCTCTCTCATTATTTGCTGTGGCTTCCTCTTATACAGAGCATAACACTAGAGAGACTATCTATCTACTGTATTTATTTAAGAAAAATTGATACAGATTTATAAAGATTCCTTGTTGTTTTGAGATGATACCCTGCGTTTAAATTCCCAATTTACTGGGATTATACAGTGTTTAATGGTAACGTTGATGATCAGCAGTTACTGATATAGCTCATCGTTGAAGAGGATGTAAGGGATTCATAATCCACATCTAGTTGTAGCCCAGCCCTGAGCAGAAAACCAGCAGTTTCTGGTATTCACCAGAGCATAGGCAGCGCTTAGTATTTGAGAAAGGTATTAATTTATTACAGTTGTTTGGGGTTTTTTTGCAGTGGAGTTGCAGCCTTTCTTAAGGATAGTTTCTTCCTATTTTCCTCTGGGTTCATCATCTTTACTCTTCTACTGGGCTTTGAACTACTATATGTATTTAACACCTAACACCTGACATTGTTGATATGCAAAGTGATCTGTGTGAAAGTCGAGTGCTTTGTGTGAAATGCAAATCAGTTTACAGGAGTTCTGGGATGAGGGGTTTTTTGTAACGTAAACCTTTAATTTGTGTCAACAAACAAGTACTTTTGCATTTGCTTCTTAATTGTTATTAAGCAAATAAAGCAAGTATTTACAAGAGAAAGCAGTTTTTCTCTGTACATAAATTTTCTGTGTGCTAGTGGGATACTCTGATGTGCTTGGAATCAGGGAGGAATCTTTATAGCATTATGCATTGTCCATTTAAAAAAAAAAGTGGGAGAGCTTTACAGTCTCTATATTGAATGTCAAACCAATGGTTGAGCCCTGTAATGCATGACCTTATCATGTTGCTCATCCAGCTTGCCTGGTGTGAAGGAAATTGAAGGGAGACTAAATGGTCTGAGAATTCATACAGTTTCTAAGCTGGTTCAAGGAGGACATGCATGTTTGAGCTGTTACAGCTTGAAATGCCTATAAAATCACCTCTCTTCCCACCTGAAGTAAAAGCACCAAGATGAGAAAAGATGGCCACCACCAGCTGGTTTAAGTTCTGAAGAGAGCCCTTTTTCCAGGGCAAAAGGTCTCTTTCCTCTTCGTGGAGCTTTATCCAAATCCACACTGAGAGTATTTCCATTAACTTCACTGTATTAAGCCTGTGAATTGTTAAAGATATTCACCATCATCTTTTTGAAAAGTCTTTTTTATAAGGTGTTAGAGTACTCCATGAGTTTTAAGTGCTACCTCTAACAAACATTTCTAAAGACTAAGCAACTTGCTCATGTTTTGCCTTTTAATAAGGATTACTAAATTGTGATTGAAAACTGAAATTAATAAACTGAATTTTATTAAGTTATTCCACTGCCTCCATTAGACTTTGGAACAAACTCAGAACAAGTAAGTCTGATGAAAAAGAAAGTGTGCAATCTGGCAGTTACTTAGATAATTCAGTTCATAACATCTCCAGCTAAAAAAAATATAGCATTAGTCCAGGATGTTTTAAAATACTGATTTTCTGAATCTTTATTTCAGAAGTGTAAAAAAAAATATTCCATTATAATTGTTTCAGAACCAAGTCGAAAGGCTTCAGTAAGCAATGATGCAATAGAAAAAGAAAAGACAAGACTTCTGGGATTGTTTAAAGCTGATAGAAGAAGCAGCAAGGTAAGGGTTCAGCAGCTTACTACCTCACTAAAGAGAATTGTTTTCTTTCCAGATGTGTTTTGTCTGTGGGTGGTGGTGTTTGTTTGGGTTGTTTTGTTTTTTCCTTCTTTTTTTTTTTTTCTTCCAAGGAGTAATCTGCTAGCAGATGCATGAACTATGTTTAATCAGTGCACCCTGATGAAGATACCAGCTGCTTCTTGAAGGAGTCAGGCACATTGACCATTTCATTTAATTTTTTTTTAAATGCTGCGGATTCAGTAGTTGTTAACAAAGAGCAGTAGCTTCAACCACTTTATGTCCACTTATTAGTAGTGCTTTTAGGAAAGAACTGATGTAATATAGAATACATTAAGGTATCAAGTAGAAGTGTCTTATTAACTCTTCTGTGCATGAGTGATAAAATGTTTTCAAGCTTTACATCTTTAAGAAGCTGTGCAGTCATGCTGTTGCCATCTCCAAGTCTGTAAAACCAATGAATCAGGCGTAGCAGAAATAACTTACATAAACTGAAGGATCGGTATCTGCTGGTGTGCATGTTAGGCATTTTTGACTTTAATGTTGAGTTGGAAAAATAAAAAAGAAATTTTTGTATAAGATAGTTGTCTTCTGTTGAGATACCTTTATGAAAAAATTGTCATTCATCACAGATACTAAATACAGAAAAACTTTCTAACTCAAGAAAATATAAAAATACTTGGCTTTTAACATCATACTTTTTGCATCCTTCGCTACAGTGTCAACTGATTCTGATTATAAAGTATTTAATACTCTGGAGTGTCAGAGTAAAAAGAAGATCTTCTTTTGTCTGGTTTAAAAAGCCCTCCAAGGCTTTTGCAGTGAAATCATAAAATGTGTGTCTGATTAACTGGTACTAAGAAACATATGCTTGTTAATGGACCGGTGTTCCAATTACCCTTCCAGTTTTCTCAGTCGTGTTTTTAAAACTGTGAAAGCTTTCTAAAATCTTTATTAGTTCTCTGCCCTTTTGATTATGATCAGATTTGGAGTGCTTTTGCTGGACAATAGCTTCCTTTATGGACACCAGGAATTACTGTGTTGAAAAATCTCATCTGTTGTGGATGCTGAGCTGTTCTTAACATCTTAAAATGACGCATGGAAACTGTATTTTATGAGATAGGAAGGCAGTCACTTTCAGAGTGTTTATCCTCTGTAAAACATATTTCCCATTTAGACGGGAACAAAAGCATAACTGGAGCAATAATGCTGTATCTGCCTGGAAGAATCAGGTAAACAAGGGAACTCAGCTTGAGCCTCCATAGAGCAGGCTGCAGGGCTGTAGTTCTTCTGGAAGAACCAAATGTATTACAGCACACAGTTTCTGCATTATAGCTTGTCCTCTGATCCCATTTTCCTGAACTTCGGTATGAAGTGTGTGCTCTTGGAGTTCTAACTCCTGAAACAGCTCATATTTAACTTGTAAAATATTTACACTTGCAACCTTTGAAAAAGTTGCTATGAAGCATCCCAATTCTGTGGTTACTTCAGTGGGTTTCTCACAGCTGAGTTTGGCATGAGTGTCCCAAGATTGCAAACCGCTTTGTTTTTTTCTGTTCTGGCCTTCATACTTGTTAATCAGAGACATAGAAGGTGATACTCTGAGGGTTTTTAAAATATAATATTAATAGATGCTAGGGATATTGAGGCTTAATTAAGAAGTTACAAGTAATATTTGACCTGGGAAAAAGTAGGAACTGTACAAACAAGTACAAGAAACAGCTTCTAAATCTGAGGTGAAGGTGTAAGTCTTTCTTGCTGCTAGTTTTGACAAGTTAATTGACTTTTCTTGATCATTTCTTTATTAGACTCCTACTTTCAAATGACAGATACTCTATAGGAAAAGAAACCAAAACAACCAGTTTGTTTAATCCAGCAAGGAAGTCCTTGTTGCCTTTTCAATACAAACCTCTAGGAGTTTGAACCCACGTAGGCAGCAGAGTTACTGAGAACTGAAGAATAGCACAGCACACGGGAGCAAGCAGGTGTTTACTGGCCGTACTACGTCTGGCTTGGTGTTGTGGAAGATTTCTTGGCAAAACAGCGGTGAAACTGCTGAACAGACTTAGTTAGCATAATAAAGGCAAATTAATTAAGTTTTCTTAAGAAACAATTTGGTAGGCTTATGAAGGGATTATATAATGGGGTGCCCTGTGGTTTCAGGGCACTGGAATCAAAGGACCAGAGTTCCTAAACTCTGCTCTCTACAGTTATTCTTATGTTTTTACTCCTCCACAAGGCTTAAGTTGGTTCTGCTTATTTGTTTTATTTTTTTCTTTGTTTGCATTATGATTTGCTCTGTGTGTGTGTGTGTGTGTGTGTTGTCATGCATAGCCTGTATTATAGAAGAAGTTGATAGCAAGAATTGTCCAGAATCTTGCACAGTAGTAGCACTGCAGGGTTGCAGGCATTGACAAGGGGAAGGCAATTTCTTTTGCAAGGGAAAAAGAGTATTAGCCTGTGTTGCAAGCTGTCCTGGATCAGGTGTCACTGCACACACTACAGGCCTGTGCTCAGATTTCCATGCCCACACACATGCTTTCTTCCTCAGCTAGCTCTCTGGTAGCAATAATTGTGGTATGACAATACACTGGATCTAACTATTTGAAAAAAACTTTCTGCTATATTAAAAACACTGTGACACAGAATGAAAGCAGAGTCCTGTTGTCATGGCTAATACAAATTTGTTGAAAGTATTTCTTTGGTTAACTTTGTACTGGCAGGCTTAATGCCAGATCAGGTATCATCTTGTTCTCTCCATTCTAATTTTATGCTAGATCAGTTACCCTCTGTTCTCCTGCAGCAGCTGGCATAAAAAACATAAAGGTGGCATGAACTCTGTATCTTTTTGATGTGAAATGCAGTCATGTGCCTGAGGCTAAATCCAGATCAAATTGGCACTGCTAAGCAATCCAGTAGAGCAGAGGTCCTATGCAGACAGTCATGAGATCTAGGCTTAAGTAGAATATACTCTAGTGCACAGAAATGGTCCCATCATTCACAGGTGGCAGGGAAGAAGTTGTCTGCTTGTTCCCCTGTGTCTGTGGGTATAGCAGAGACTTGCAGTCTGATCCCTGGTCCTGCAGGATTTGCTTGCTACCTGTTTTCCTCCTTGCCCAAGAATTGTTCTGTTTCTTTACTTTCTTTTTCTTAAATCTTCCTGCTAACTGATTTCTTAGGGCCTTGCCTACATCAGAGAAACTTTGCAGGCTACTTCAGAGTTTCTCAGCAGTCAGGTCCAGTTTGTCTTGGTTCTGTGATGAGGTTTGATGCTTTGCTCTGGCACGTTTTTGTTGTTTTGTTTCCTTTGCTGCTGCTGTGTAGGATACTTGTTTCTGTTGCAGACAGAAGAACACTTGATGAACAGAGATTGTGGTGAGGAGGATGTTTTTAGTTCTGCATCTACAAGTGAAGGAAGCTTGGATGTAAGTACTAACATGGCTTGTAGATGCTGTTGCATTCCTATTAGATCCTGCAGTTTGAATAACCAGAAACCACTGCGATTCCTGATGCTTAGCCAAGTAGAAGTAGAAATAGCTTCCTTCTTAGCAGGCTTAGTTACGTGAGTGCGGAGTTCGTGTATCTTGGTGAAGTTAAAATGCAACGCACTGTCTTCAAATAAAACTTGCTAGCGTCACCATAAATAAAGTTTCTTACAGAGTTAAATTCTAAACTGTTGTGAGCAAAAAGTTTTTTAACCAAGGACATAGGTGTTGTGACTGTAAGACAGTGACAGTACTGCATGATGCAAGAGTATGTTTGCCTTATCAGTGACATTTAGAGGGGACTTCTTTCTTATAAAACCACACCTCTCATTTTTATCACTTAACATGACTTCTGCAGCATGGCAGCATTCCATTAATTTCTTAAGTAGCTTGGGGGTGGAGAGTACTTTATTTTAAACACTGGAAATAACAGAAAGGATTTTTGTTAAGTACTTCAGTAGGTTTTGGGGTGTTAAAATCCTGTGCACCACATTTAGAAATGTTTGTAAGTGCCTGACAGACTACTAAATTATGAGGATTTAGGTGTCTAATTAGGAAGTGTGAATACAAAATATTTTTGTAAGGCTGTCCTGTTGGATTAGTAATAAATCATAATAAATGGTGTGTCTTTTTGTTGCTTTTTTTAAGTACTTGACTTTTTGTTACCATATTTTCAAAACCTGGAGAAGACTGTTGATGACATGATAGAAGCCTCAAATGTGAGGTACAACTCTGAATCCCCCTTTCACAAACAGGTATTTGGAAAAGGAGTAAAGGAGTGCTGATCTGCAAAATGTACATCTCACTAGCTACAGAGAAGGGTGACAGAAAATTGTGAGGAAAAAATGAATAATATAAAATAAGTCAATTGGGAGAAATAAAGAAGTGATTGGCTGTGAGGTTAAAAAAACACCTAACTCTGCAAACCTATGAAGACTTTATAATGAAAGAGTACTGAAGTAGTAAAGCTGCTTATGACACTGAAAATTTGGGTAACACTATAAAGATGAATGTTTTAGTGAGAGAGCTCTATTAATATAAAGTCCTAGTAGAGGGCGATGTGGATAAATGAAATGTACTGCATACAAGTATAGAAAAAAATCACAAGCTCTGCCAAAATAAAATCATCTTGTGGTCGGTATTCACTGCTATTATACATTAATCTCAGTATCTTGATACCAAAGTACTAGGAGAGGAGGAGGAGGAAGGGGAGGGATTCTAAGTGAGGATATGAAGGTAGTTCAGATACTCTGAACTGTCTTTTACACTAATGTGTGGTGCTTTCCTCAGAAGAGAGACATCTCAATTTATTTTTGTAGGGCATCTTACAGGGCAAATCATAAATGAAGAATTATTTTTTTTTCCTTTGACATTGATGAAAAAATTTTTTCAAAACTGTCTTGGACATGTAACTTTGTCTTCTAAAGGCACAGGTGATAGGGAGCAAAGGGGTCTTGAAGTAAAAAATGTTTTCTTTTTATTCAGTTGCATGAACATGTCAGGGGTTTAATTTTTTTTTCCCTTTCCTCTTAAGAGCAATTAATCTTCAAGAACAATGTAGCCATTGTTCAGTGTTTACGTCTTTCACTTCTGGCTTGACACCTGGATTTGTATGAGCACCGATCCTGTGAAGACATACATACATACTTAAATGAATGTATTTACATAATTCCGTTTAATTTGGTACTATTCTGTTAAAGCTTGCAGAAGATGTATAAAGCAATTCTAACAAATCCACTTGGCAGCACAGAAGGTCCATCCTTTGAACAGGCTAGATGGGCTTCAAGAAAAAGGTCAACAATTGTGACAGGTGAAAAATTCTAAAATACTGTAAACTTGGTATAGATAGTTGGCATAGATAACTTGTATTAATATAAGATAAAATTCAAGTGGAAACACCAATGAAAGCACTTTATAATTTTTAAAACTCAGCTTAGCAGTTCTGTATGGGCTAGACTTTGAGACCCTCAATCATTCTGAGTAATTCTTTATTCCACTTGCTGAAAAGATAGCCTCACTTACTTGCTTCAGTGGAACTCAGTATCCTTATTCAAAATACATGGTATCTTACATAGCCATATATGTGAAATACACATTTAGAGCTCATTATATAGAAGTTTCATTGATCTAAGATAGGACTTTAGGCAAAATGTCATCCAATAGAGGCTTCCTCTTTTGCAATTTCCTCAGGTC
Source organism: Gorsachius magnificus (assembly GCA_034008185.1). Lineage (NCBI taxonomy): Eukaryota > Metazoa > Chordata > Aves > Pelecaniformes > Ardeidae > Gorsachius > Gorsachius magnificus. Next base: position 68,374,097 of record CM067082.1, read on the forward strand.
TACTTTCTGTTACTGTTTTGGGTCATCTTGAAAGTATTTTGCATTGTTGTGTGGGGATCAAAGCCAAAGTTTCAGATTTATTTCTGAAAGGAAAATAGTTTGCCATTGCCTTCAGCATAGTGCCAGGAGGTACACTGCCTGGATCAGGAAAAGTCTTCTTGCCTATAAAGAAATAGGACATAAAAGGGAAATTTTTCACAATGAGAACAGTCAGCCATTGGAATAATCTCCCCAGGGATGTGGTTGACTCCACTACGCTGGACACTTTTAAGACTCAGCTGGACAGGATGCTGGGCCATCTTGTCTAGACTGCGCTCTTGCCTAGAAAGGTTGGGCCAGATGATCCTTGAGGTCCCTTCCAACATGGTATTCTATGATTCTGTGAACTCAAGGGCATGAACTTTGGTATCCTTACTTTAAATTTTTTTCTCACTATTATGTGGTGGTGATGTGCACTGAATTGTAGAAAAAGTAATGATTCTATTCTGGGTATTGACTGGGGTTTTTTTGAAAACCGGGCAATATGAAGGAATGAAATAAAGATGTAAGAAATAAAAGATGCTTAGTATTTGTTCAAGCACAAGTTACATTCACTTTTTAACACCAATCCATTCTCAGTGCCATATCTGTCTAATTATTACTGGAATTATTAATGCTTCTAAAAATACTTTAGATTGTTGATGAGGAAGCAGATTTTCAAAGTCAAGATGGGAAAGTCAACACTTAAACTTGAAGGTGAAAGGACATTTGTTCACAGTATATAGAGGCAAAAAAAGAATTTGTTAACACCCTAGGGTTACACCTGGTGTAAAATGCAAGAAAAGAATTCGCCATGACAATCCTCAGAGTGCAGCAGTTCATTATACCACACTTGGTAAAAAGGATCTGAAATCTAATGGTGTATTGTAAATGAAACAGAAAACTCTTCTAGTTTTGTGCTAAGCAGATGAGCTTTATATCCGGGTTAGCTTTTCACAAATCGAATGTTATTGAAATACACTGGTGTATAAATACAACATACAAATAAAGCGGTTGGAAGTTGCAGCACAGTTCACCATATTCCACTTTTTGTGTGCCAGAGCTGGAATTTAAACAGCTGGGGAAAAAAGGGGGAGTTTAAATCATCTCTGCCACTTGGTGTCGCTGTCCTCAAATAAACAGTTGATCAAGATGAAACCCGATATTTGGAACGCAGTACTAAAATTAGCTGGTTTTATTTTTGGGGCCTTCGTGCTTTCATAAATCAAGAGCGAAAAAACACATCCCAAGCGCTGAACGACGTGTATCTCTGATGTGGAATTTGTTTATGTAATAAATCAGCTTGGGAAAATAATATTTAGAAGTACAGCCAGGGACACTTATCAGTGGATTTGAAACTTCAGCACAAAGTCTTATCACATGAGGTTTCTCTAGTTCAAACAGGGCTTCAGCAGAGCAATGTTAGAGGATTTTCATCAGGACCCTTTTTAAAAAATCTACTCTTCAGTGTATGTCTGAATATAGGTGTTACTTGTAACAGAATCAGTGAACCTAAATGAAGCAATGGCACTTTAAATTCCAAACAGTTCTCAGATACATTTAGGATACATGTAAAGGTTTTTTTTTATTTCATAATACCTGTATAATTTCAAGAACGTGTTTCAGAAGAAAAATACTGTGCGAATGTTTGAAAAATGTCATTGTGACTTCTAGTACATTGGTAACTTGGCAGTCACTTCTTAAGTGATGGGAACAGCTATTTTCTCTATACAGACTTTTAAAAAAATCTATTATTTACTTTTTCAGGGCCTTGTTTTTTCTTAACGTACTCTTAACTTTTATGCCCTCATTGATGGCAGGAATTACATCATTCATGATACGCTTTCCCAATTCAGAAGTGGTTGGAAGAAGGATCAAGTACAGTTATGCAAAAGTGATTGAAATGTAATTTCTCTTCAGCCATGTCAGGTCCCAGGTGGTCTGTTAATATCATCTACTGTCAAGGACTTCACCTCACATGGCTAGGTACTTTTTAGGAATGAGAAAACTGCCCGTTTTATCTAAATGGAAGTTAGCAGCCATCTACCTCTAATATTTCCTTGTGTGACAATCGTATTCACTTTAAATTCCTGTTCTTGCTTCTTGGTCTCCTAGCAATGCTTAGGGTGGTGTTGGTTACGTGTGGTTATTTGTACCAGCAGGGTCAAATCCTGGGCTAGTTCTGTTGCATTTTATGCAGTTAGAACTATCTATGTATACTGTCAAAGGCATAGGTTGTGATACGGCCTTGAAACAGTTTTGCTTAGTGTAATTTTGTCTGCAGGATGCAAAACTCAATAAACTGAGCATGGAATGTTGTCTGAATACTACAGCAGACTGGTCTGTCCCCACCAGTCTTCTGTTACAGGGTGCCTGTAAGCCAGTAGTTAGATGCCAGAGGATGACACTAGGGAAGATACAATATAGTTATAAATGTTTTCATTTGTGCAACTGTTTACATGGTTAGAAGATTTATTAAATACCAGATATCCCAGGATAAGGTTCCCCATCACAGTAGAGTTAGTTTTATTTTTATATCCTGTGATGCTCTCTGGAAAAAAAAAAAAAAAAATTATTGTTAATTTTCCTTGGTAATAAGAAAGGTTTGCCAGAGCTAACTGGCTTGTGACTGGCATTCAGGTAGCAAAGATGACAAGGTGACAGTGATCAGCTTGCTTTCTCCTCGTCAACTGAGGACAGGACAAGAAGTAAGGTGCTTTTCATAGAGCAGTGAAAATTTAACTTGGCTATTTGAGGGGGAGAAAATCTGACTGTGTGGAAGTTTCACTAGGGAGCGGGTTATTAGAGAGACTGTGAAATCCTTATCATCACCTAATCTGTAACACCTCCAAAAATGTCTAGAGGATGAGCTACACATACTTGATTCTCTCTTGGAACAGAGGGATAGATTAGGTGGACTGTGGAGGTGCGTTTCAACCAGATTATGGCTGCTGAAGAGATGTGGCTGTGCCCACCTCCTTTTGTGGTGTGCACTTAGAGGATATTAACTGTCTTCATTCATCTGAATCGTAGATACTTTTACATAAAATAAGAACTTTTTTCTTACAGTATGTGATAGCAGAAGGCAAGAGCCACCAGGCGTCAAGTTATTGCTCTGAAGCGTGGTGTTACTAGACCTCTTCAAAGAAAAGGTCCTTGGAGTTAGTGTAAAAAAAAAATAAAAATCTCAGAACCAGCTGAACTACTCTGGTTCCAAGAAAAAAAAAAAAACAAAACCCAAAAGGGCCTGAGGCAGACACCTGGAATGGAAAGTCTCAGCATCTATGGTTGAAGCATGGTAAACTTACAAACTATTAAAAACAGTATCTGGTAAAGAGAGACACGTCAGCTGACCCCTGTTCTGTCTGTGCTACTTAGCTTGTGCTACCACAAGATTGCCAACTTCATGCATTCAAAAATCACTTGTCAGCTCTTGCCCTTACCACACAAAAGTGGCTTAAGATCATGAGATTTGAAAACAAATCATTTAGGGTGGACTTCCCTTCCCTCCATTTGGCATCCGCGTGTTAGATTTGTAGAGGTCACATTTCTAAATATTTTTCTATGACCATGAAGGTTTTATTAAAAACAGAAGATTATCACGTAGTGACTGGTTGCCAGGCCCTGCATCTTTACATAAAATTACATGATTCAGAGTAAAATCATCACAGTGCATTGCATTCAAGTTGTTGCTTTTAAAAAGACAACTCGGAAACTGCAGTTCCTCTAATGTTTTTTGCAGGACATTTTTAAAGAAATATTCTCAAGAAACGTTCTAAGATGAACAGTGAGAAAAGGATCAAGTTGAACTGAAGGGGCTTGAGTAGGGCTATAGCTGCAAAAGGAGCTGGGCAGGCCTGTTTTGAATACCTGGCAGTGCGGGCTTCTGTTGGACATGGGATCCAAGCGTCCCAGAGTCAGATTTCCCAGGTTTTGAAGCCACTGAAATCTGTGCAGCGGGAGTTGCACGTTAAACTCTGCCCATCTTCTGTGTCTGCTACCTGCCTCTGCTCAGGACTGAAACCTTGATTCAGCTGTTAGGTTTAGGTATTTAAAGCTTTTGCTCCAAAAGCTTACCACCTACTACTGTTAGCCAAAACGTGAGAGCTAAGTTCAGTTCCCTTCTCTGCTTTTTGAGATACCAGCCAATCTTCTATCTCTCTCAGGACCATTATTGAGAGAATTATTTCCTCCTTTGCAAAGAAAACCAAAATACTTGCTGGGCTGGAGAATGCCTGGAACAAAGCTGTGAGGTATTCTTGATGTGGGAAGTGCCCTTTTGTAAAAATACCCAAATATTCAGTGACTCAGAGAGAGCAAGAGCAAGATTAACTATTCAGAACAGTAACGAAATAACTTAAGTGCGGTGGCAGCTCTAGGTTCCAGTGCCAGCGCCAGAGATGTTTTTCTGTGTTCTGTGCTAAGCAGATGTTCGATCCAGCAAATAAATAGTCACTGAAGCTAGAACTGGAGGAGCCAAATGGCTATTGCTCCCTGCCCAGCTGAACGCCCTAATCTCAGCCTCTTTCTAGACAAAATCATATCTGTGTCCTTGAACAGAGAATAACTCACTCTGCTCACGAGAGTGGGAAGTTTGTTTTTTCTCAACTAGAAGAAGGTTTTGAACCTGGATTTACCATATTCTTACTGAATCATTTAACTTGGGGCGGGGGGGGAGGACAAGACAGGAGAGAAATACCATAACTGCCTCTTCTAGCAGTTATGGTTTTTGTGGAGCCAGGTTTCCTAGTTGTGCTTTAAGTGCACCTATTGGATCAAGTCCCCTGGCTGATGAAGAGGGAGGGATTTGCCAAGTTCATGGATCCCGGTGGCGTTGAGGCAGGAGGTTAGAAGCATAGTTTCTCAGCAGTTTTCATGCTCAGCATGCCCAGAAGCAGAATTCAGGCACGAAAATGAGAATAAGCACATCAGAAGGGTATGTGGCAGGCTTATTGAAGGGAAAGCACAAAGTGGTGTGAGTTAGGGAGGCCCAACCTAACAGGAGCATGGTCAGTGAGGTTAGTGTGAGGCAACTCAGCTTCCAGACGTGGGCTGCGTGGCATCGTTCTCTATGCTGTGGATGTACCCAGTCGGTCTGGAGTAAGTTGGCTCAGCTATCTCCCTCGGATGTTTAATTAAGACCTGGTGACACACCCTTAACCACCCAAATCCTTTTATGTCTGATTCATCTTTTGTTACTGATTTCACTGAAAAGTTCTGAAGTTAACTCACTGGAAAAAAATAGAATAAAGCAGCAGCTAATAAGACCAATGGCTTTTAATTTGCATTAATAAAAGGACATTAACAAAAACCCAAAGACAAACTTAAATTCCATCTGAGATTTTTCTAGTGACATCTCAACCGCTCAGGCTTTGCTTCCTTGGTATTTAATATTACCAGAGCCCCTTAATAGTGTGTAATAGCCTTGTAATTCATATTTGGTCATAATTTATTCAGCATATTGTTCTTACTGTAACTGGCAAGCATGCAGTGGTGTGGAAAATACCACCTTTAAAGAAAAGTTTATCCCAGGATCAGGCTTTTCTGCAACTGGATAAACAGAGATGTAGTTCCTTAAAAAAGTCTTTCACATATTTCTGTGTACATAAAATGCTTTTTGTGTTTAAGTTTGGGATGGTTTGGGAATGAGTCAGGGAAATACTAATTCTACTGCAAAGTACATTTCTGTTTGATTTAATGATGGATGTCCAAAATCTTTCTTGTAAAGCTTTCCAAATGTAACTACTGTAATGAAAGGATTAGTGTGTATTTATGCCAATGCCCTTTACTAGATGAAATCAGAAATGGTTAATTGTATGTCATCGACTCCATGTTTCTAATATACAATGGAAATTTTTTTCAGACAGTAACACCTGTTTTTGTAGTGGCATAATCCGAATCACATGCAACCATAGATTTATTATATTAGTCTAAAATATCCTATTAGCATATGTAGATTTTAGATACAGTGAAGATTTTCAATGCCAGTTTGAGGTATAATTTCTTTTCTTTTGCAAACAATTTCTGAGGCATGAGCACTAATAGGATTTGGTGCTTTTCCAGCCTCTTCTGTGGACAGTGAAGGCTAGATTTCATTAAAAGTAGTAGCAAACAATAACATTTCTTTTAATTAGATGATCTCATGATTTCCACACGTATTTATTCTGTGCATTATTGTTCGTTGGCAAAATTGAGCTGCTTGGTAGTGTGTGAAACCATATGTCTCAATAACATCTTATGGCAGCTGAGGGAGGATTTGCAAAACAACATTTGCTGACAGGACACAATGCATTTTACTTTAACGGAGAAGTTTTCCTAAGTGAACTTTATGGCTTAGTTCTCTCATGCACAGTCAAACCTACATGAGGCTTAGTGGGCCTTCCAGGTCTTCCTTTAACTCAAAGAGGAGTTGTGTGTATGCAGCAAAGACCGTATAGCACTAAGTACTGTGTGCGCTGCTCAGTCGTTCATCACTACAAAAAGAAACCTTCTAATGCCTGTAGTCTGTGTAGCTGTTTCACATTCTTTCTTCTTTTTTACTAAACAACTGTTAAATTAGGTTTTATTGGTCTTTTATGTGCAGCTCCAATACTGATTTTCCCCTTTAAGCTTAGCACAAATTATTACAAATAATTTCAGATACTGCTTTTTCTCTTACTCTCCAGTGCTTAGTATTTCATTTGGATTCTCAGCAGCATTTTGGGATGCAAGCTGAAGAGGGAAAGGAGTGTGACAAACAGTCTTTTTAAAGACTTTACTACCAGCATGAAGTAGTACTACCTTCAGTCAGATCCACTCTCTTGAATTACTTATTTTTATATCATTTACACTTCTAAGCAGATCTCAAAATACTTCGGGAAACTAATGAAAGTGCATCTGGTTTTATAAATGCTCAGCTGGAAGGCCAGAAGAGAAAGCAGATCAAGGCAAATAGCAAGACCTAGCCCTGCAGAGTTCTTAAATAGGTGCGTAGCTGTAAGCGTAGGAGTTAGGCTCACTGACTTTATCCAGTGTCATACCAAGCACTGTTTAAGTGTTTTGCTGGGTCAGTACCTCGGTGACCTGGTGAGAGAGCTAGGTGCAACCGATGTCTAGGACGTGAGCTGCGTAGGCAGTCTCTGAAATACACTGACAGCGAGATGGAGCGATTACCGGCAGATTTATGATTGTTAGTGTTTGGTTCCCCCATACCCCCCCCTCCTCTGATTGTAACATTTTCTTCTTTCCATCCCAGCAAATGCTCAGGTACATGCCTTGATTTTTATTTCTCCCAGTTTCAGCACAGAGATGGTGTGATTTCATTGACTCTAAATGGAGCTTTTTCTGATTTACAGTTGTTTGCATAGGACAAGAGTCAGGCCAGTAAAGTGCACTGTGGAGGTTTGCCTTGTAAAAACCTAATGGCAATGGATTTGACAGAAGGGGGAAGGGAAGAAGAAGCATTTAAGACTTATTTCTTAATCAAGAATTCCAGCAGTGAGGCTTTTCTTGCCTTGATTCTGGCAAATGTACGGATGAGATATACTGTGCAGAGATCATTTGTGCACAAAACAGAGAAGGCCCTTCAAATGTAAACATTTGAGCAGCTGGCATGGGAGATTAGTGCAGCAGCTGTGGGAGGGGGGTAATAGTGGATAGTGGCGCTGTCTAAATTTAACGAATGTTAAACAAGGTGCTTGTTCTACTTTAAGGGTTACAGGTAAAAAAGACAATATCATCTAAAAATACTGGCGATTGTACAAGTCAGTCAAAGTCATTAACTAGTACTTAATTAAAAGCAACTTGCCTTTCCAAAGTTGTGACACCATCCTCCCCCTGCAACACACACACACACACACACACACACACCCCCGAAAAAAGAAGAAAAACAAAAAAGGGTTTGGGGAGAAAATATTCTGTACAACCTGTCTGAATTAAGAAAAAAAACCACTTTATCCTCTATCTATGGAAAGGCAGCACTTAGAGACTTCTTAATGTTTTTGCTTTGGATTGTGAACTGTCTTAATATGTTGTTCTACTTTTAATTTCCTGTGGCCGAATATTATATCAAAAGAAAGCATCATGCTGAGGGTGAAAGTAGTGTAGGGTCTGTTAGATTTGTAAACGTGTCCATATGCTGTTAATATCATCTTGGGGGAGTACCTTTTTAAACCCTTGCCAAATAGTTAGATAGGTAGGTTATATATCAGGATATCTGATCCTGCATTGGGTTTTTTGGATTTTAGTTTTTGACTTGTGTTTTGATCACACTTTTAAAACAAGTCCTTGCCTATCAGTTGTGATCTGATTCACGCGGGTTTTGCTGGAGGTGCTTTACTTTCTTCATTTCTTTAGCAGTAGAGACTAAAGTATGGGTATCTGGAGCCAAATTTTCTGTTTAAAAAATCAGAGCTATGCTTACTGTGCTGGCATTATTATGATTTTCATTGAGTTTGAAAGTATACTGAAGAAAAAGATTTCCTGGAAACAGTGGCAACATAGTTTAGAGCATTACTGTCTTTTGGTTGTAAAGTTAGAGTGACCATTGGAGACTTGATGCAGAACTCACTAGAGCCAGTGGAAAAATTCCTACTGGTTTCAACTGGTTTAAGACCATGTCCTTTATGAGTTGTTAGCCATTGTCTCCACTAGGCTATTTTAAAATCATTCTTTCTTGTGCTACTTCAGGTTCACTTTTGCATGGACAAAGATCTTCTAACACTTTCACTGTCATCTTTGGAAACCTAAGACCTTCGTTCCTTTTTCATGGACAGTTGACACAGATAAACCCCTTGAAGTTGCTTATTTTATAGAGCATTTTCTCACTGGGGAAGGAGAAAACCCCAAAGTAAACATGTTAAGTCTTGTAGAAGGTGAATTGCAAACAGTGGCAAAGGAAGGGAGTGGCTTTCACCAACCAATAATTTGTTGCAAAAGCAGGTTTTAATTTGTTATCTGAAGCAGTGCATACCCAGAGAAGGAGGCAGAAATCTCAGCACTGCTTGCCCTGTTTAAGATGTAATTGTGTCCAAGTGCAGGTATATCTTGCATATATTTCCGCAGTTTTTAACTTCAGCATCGGTTAAATTTGGGACTGAGCTTGAAAAGTTTCTGTCATAGCTCCTCAGTGGGGACTGCATTCCAGTGGATTGGAATACTTCAGTCAGCAGGAATAAATAGATCAAAGACCTGTGATTTCTTAGTATTTCAGACTGAATTCACAAAGGAAACAAGGCTGTATACACAGTGGGAAAATTAGTTTCTTAGGAATAACATAAGGATGTAGTACTGAATTTTTAGACAGAAACTTAGTTAGCTATAGTTTACTGCAAAGGAAGATAAAAACAGGGAATTGTGTGTGTGTGTGTGTATATATATATATATATATATATAGTGAGAAAAGGATGAAGCAGCTTGCGCTCCAGCACAGCTGTACTTCCAGTCACTTTGCAGTATTCTATATTTTTGCTTCACTTTTATTTAGAAGGTGGGCTGGCCTAGACAAAGTCAGACTTAAAAGGATAAAAATGCGTGCTCACAATAGGAAAAAAATAAAAGGCCAAGGATGTTTGAAGTAATGTTTGAATATAATTCTAAGAAAATTCAAAGGGGTGCCTGCTTCTGTATTCTTAACATGTTCTTCTGTGCTCAATTATTGAGTTTGCGTGATTTTTGCCAGCACATTCAAGATATTGATAATTCTCTAAAGAGGATAGCCTTTGGAGAGTCCTCCAGGATGGAGAGGAAGCTTGGATCTGAATTTCATGCTCTTGCAAAATTCAGATCCTGAAATTAATTTTCTTGTGACTTCTTCAGAGTATAAGCATATGTATTTTCTATCCAAATTGTTCATCTCCTTTAGTGGAACAAGCTTAATTTCTGTAGGTATTAATCTGTAGGTATTATGAAACAGAAGATGGATGTGTATGACACCTGGATGTTCTCTGTATCAATTGTCCAGCAGAAGAGTGTTGCCTCTAAACCCCTGACCACTGATGCTGATCTGGGACTAAATATTCAGCTGTTATAATTCAAAATGGTTCGTTGACATCAATACCTGAGCATCAAGCTATGAGCATGATGTGCGTGAGTTTGTCTTTTGTTTTTGTCTTCTGCAGCAAGGAGGTATGACGATACCTCCTTAAAGGACTGGTATGCTTCTGTGCTGTTACTTGCTGTCAGAAATTCTTGGCGTGGAAGCTGCAGATATAGTCTGGGGGCTTGCTTAGGCCAGCTTTTTTGGTGCATTTTGTGTGTGTATACATACCTGTGCTTGTATGTAGATACATATATGTCCACACACATGCACATCCAGACACCTGAAAGAGCTAACTGAAACAGTAAAATTCCTGGCTGTTGACTTCTGATTCATGTTGCTAGAATCCTTTTAGTGACTCTGTAATTAGGATTTGTGTTAAGATTTGCACTAATTTCAGAGTTCAAAAGCCGATTTGTTCTTTTAATTTAAGTTTTAAAGTCTTTAGAGGTTGCATTGTTTTTCAGTAATATATTTGGCAGTGTTTTATCATTAAAAACTGTAAAGCTTCCTTTTCGAAAATTTGGGTTGACGGTTGGATGATTTTATTTGTCTCCCTCTAGCTAAACACCTACAGTTACATTAGACTTCAAAGGGAAAAGTAGTTGCACAACTTCATTCTAAATTAACAAAGTACTTGTGTGGGAATTGGATTATAGGGACTGGAGCTAGGAGTCAGTTCCCTGCACTTGAGTAAATCAGAGCAGCTCCTTTGACTTTAGAGAAGTTCTGCAGATCTTGGTGAAAAGTTGCCTTTGAATTTTGGTAGAGATTTTCTCTGTTCATCAACAGCTATAATAAGTAGAGACTTTTCAGAAGCCAGAAGTCATACGTGTCAGAATTTCAGCAGACACCAAAAGATAATGAGAATTTATCATTAATGTTTCTTGTCTCTGGAAAACTTGCGTAAGGACAGCACTTTCATTAAAATGGGGGAAAACCACTTTTTAATTTAACTGGAATAAAAATACTTTTAGTAAAAACCAGAAATTATTTCTTTAAAACCAAACAAATACACACCCAAAAACCTCATGCCAGGAACTATTCCATTCATAATTCTGGTCCCCATAAAAATTGGCTATGCAGACATTAGAGCAGATATTTTTTAAATTGTATGTTTTATGTGAAGTTTCCATCTCCTCCTCCAGTATAAACTGGCATATCTACAATGAAAATATAATGAAGATGATCAACTCTAGTGGTTTGATAGTACTATATGTTAAAAGAACTTATTGCTGCAGAAGTTCTTCTCAGTAGTTTTAAAAAATATTTTTAATTTCAGGACATATATCGCAAATATAACTTCTGTCTTCTGTGAACCAAATACATTGGCTGATTGATTTAAGAGAACTAGGACGCCTAGAGAAAATAAACTCATATTGCAGTGATGAATTCATTTAGCTCAAGACCTCTTATCCTTTTTGTGGTTATTTATGATTGATGTATGCTTAAAACGCAAGTGGAAATTATGAAAATGTCGTCTTTGCTGTTGTTGGTCTTTGACTTTTTGAACTCCACATTTCCTGAAGCCTGTTGCCAGACCACTAATAAAGACAGATTTTTATTTTTGGCTTGGTTGTTCAACACTATTTGATTGAGCTAATCCATTTTCACATAGCACAAAAGTGTAAGTGAAAGGAGAAACCAGCCTTTTCAGACTAGCAAAAATTTGGCTTTTTCCATCCTCACTCTTCCAAGACTTCTCTCACTCAATCTACTAATGGGCTTTGAAGGCCAAGTGTAAATGGCCTCTTTTCAAATGTTCTTTCCTTGTTTTCCTTCTGGCTTGATATTTTTCTGTCTTCTTTCTATACTGCAATTGAATTGAATTTTGGAATCCATGTGAATTTTCCTCTGTAATTCTTTCTTCTTCAAGTTTCTTTAAAATGCATTTTTCCATTAGGGTCTGTCATTGGCTTTTAGACCTCTCTTGGTAGGTTTTAAGATGTTTCTTTGGTTATGTTCTTCCATTCTGCCTCATTCCATGTCTTTGTGTGCATTAAATCCCTACCATATTTACTACACATTCATAAGTCTATATATTAATCCCCTTTCTTTTCAGTACTGAATCTTTACCAGTTTGAGTTCTGTTCATGTGACTTTTCCCCCTCTGTCTTCATATCAACAAGTGAGCGTTAACATCACCATCTTTCTGGGCTAACATGTGAGCAACCATTTGAGTTTTCTTGCAGAATATGGTTTCTGTCCTGCACAGTCTCCTTAGTTCATTGTTCCTTCCCCAGGATATGAGCCAGTACTCTATCATTGTATTTACTGAAGTTCACTGCTTTTTGCTTTACTCCTCTCCTTTTCCAGATTTTTGCCTTTGTTTCTGCAAGGACTTCCTCTCTGGTCAAATCTGGTGAACATACTCACTTTGGTTTTTGCCATAATGACTGTGGGTTTGTTTCTCTTCTTGCTTCTTCCTGTGTTTCCCTACTTCTTTCTCATTCACTTTTGTACCACTTGGACAAATACCCAAAAGAGACTTGTAGTGTTTTCCATGTCTTTTCCCACTTTCTTTTATAATTAACTGAACTCCTTGCACATCTCTCATTAGAAGCCCATCTTCTGTCCCCATTTGATGTAATATTTCATCTTGAATAGATAATCCTTTTTTATTATAGATAAGCTGTTCTGGTTTTTGTGGTCTAGCATAGTATGTGACAAAATTTTTTCTTTGTCATCTATCTATTCCACTATCAGGTAACGATGCACTTAATTGAGCACATTTGCACACAGCTATCAAAAAAATTGTAAGTAATGTGACTAGCTGAATTTGCTGGCTGCCTATTTTTTGTTAGCCATTCCCTTTTGGGAATATTTTGAATTTAATCTTTCTCCCCATATCGCCTTTACATATTTGTATTTTTGACAGTTATGAAAAATCTATTTTCAAAATACGGTCTTTTTTTTTTATAGGCTGACACATTTTGACAGTGTGCTGTGACAAAAAGTGTTGGACTTGTGGAAGATAGTTTTTAGCAGTCTAACCAGAAAGATGTAAATCAGCCCTGAGAGGGTGCATTTTATATATAAATTGATTCTGGTATTTTTCCAAAACAATATTAAAAAAAAGACAGCATTCTAGCAAATGAGACAAAGTTGTCCACACACTTCTGAAAGTCAAGATAAATCATTTTACACTGTTATGAAATGCAAACAAACCTTATCCTAAGCATCTGCCAGCATCCCAGACTGTCATCCACGGTTCAGCTTGATTTTGGAATTCACTTCAGACTGCATCTGCAGCCTGCACTCCTACCTCCCACCCAAGTGACGGACAGTGAAGTTTCCTTTAAACTACCAAGTAGCATAGAAAATATCCAATGCATAAATGTTTTCTGTGCTGTGTTAATGATGGTTTTGTCTCACTAGGGTTTATAGCAAAAGCAAGAATATTTATGTTTTAGGGGTATTCAAAATGCATCTATCATCAAGAAATTCAAAAAAAGCACATGCTTTGTGTGCTATCATTTAGCCTGATGGTATTAGGTGCATAGTGCAAGGGCATGAAGGAAGTTGGCATGTTCTGGAAGCTTATGCATTTATGTCTATGATTTCTCTGTGATGTGTCTGTCACCTTAATGTGTCATTTTAAGGAATTGGACATGCATGTGTTTTTTAAAAAACATGGTGATTTTAGTATATCCACTTACAAAGATACCTGTAATGCACACGTGCTGAAGCTTGTGGCTGTCTCAAGGAGGCTGTAGCGAGGTGGGGGTCGGCCTCTTCTCCCTGGTAACGGACGATAGGATGAGGGGGAATGGTTTGAAATTGTGCCAGGGCAGATTTAGGCTAGACATTAGGAAAAACTTTTCCACAGAAAGGGTTGTCAGACTCTAGAATGGGCTGCCCAGGGAGGTGGTCACATCCCCATCGCTGGAGATATGTAAAAGAAGTATAGGTGAGGTGCTTAGGGACATGGTTTAGTGGTGGGATGGCAGAGTTAGGTTAACGGTTGGACTCGATGGTCTTAAAGGTCTTTTCCAACCAAAGTGATTCTATGATGTCATTGGATTAATACCAATGTTGAAATATCTTCTAATAATTTTATGTTTCATAGCTTTTTAGCTGCATTTCTGGAAATTGAGAATCTGGTGGAAAGCAGAAAATTAAGTGGATTATCTGAAATATTAAATGGAAAATATATTGGCTCGTGTGGTTATGAGCTGGTTTGCTTTTTTGAACATACACCTACTTGCTTTGCTGATCACATTTGTTCAGAAAAGAATGTTTATCAACCTAAGTTTCTTTCATTTGTGGCTAAATAGCTTTAGATTTCAGCAAAACAATTTTTCATTCTTTATAGGACACACAGTGACAGAAATTAAATTATGCATTAGAAGGATTTGTATCAAGTGTATTTTCACTGCATTGAGTTGAGGCTGACTTGTCAATGCTAACAGTTCTGAATCAAAGATGATACGTTTCTCTTCTTTTTAACAAGTACCTCAGCTCTGATTCACAAGGTCCGCGGGATGCGTGCTTGCTGGTTACCGCAATGACTTCGGTGCCGAGATTGATAGGAGAGGACACAAATGATTTATGTGTGCCTTCCAAACACTGATTAATACACTTCAGTCTTCTCATTAGCACCAGGCAGCATGCTGCCTGCTCCCACCTTCTGAGTTGTTGAGACATGGCTCTTACGGCTTTCCCTTTGTCCCACAATTCAGAGAAGGTAGTCTCTACCCGCTCCTGTCAAGAGAGGTTATTTCTGGTAACTCTGTTGGGATGCTACTTTTTAAAAAACTATGAACTTATTTGAAACACACTGTCACTTAAACAGAAGAGATGATACAAGCACACAGATGCAAATCAAGTTAGCTTGTCTTTGCTTTTCTGCATATATTGCTGTGATGGAAAAAAATCATTGCATCCATTTCCCTTGATACTATGACTGGCATCTTCAATCTACCAGGGAGACTTCCTCAGACTAACATGAGTGATTTTGGGTAGCAGTAATAGGCAAAGGTTTTGTTAAGCATTAAGAGTGGTGTGACTTGTGAAAATCTGAAGAGTAAAAAATGGAAACAGAAGAACGCCTTCTTTGCCTCGGTATTTAATGGCCCGACGAGTTATCCCCAGGGTACCCAGCCTCCTGAGCTGGAAGATGGGGACAGAGAGTGGAATGAACCCCCCATAATCCAAGAGGAAGCAGTCTTTGACCTGCTATGCCACCTGGACATCCACAAGTCTATGGGGCCGGATGGGATCCACCCAAGAGTGCTGAAGGAGTTGGCAGAGGAGCTTGCCAAGCCACTCTCTATCATTTATCAGCAGTCCTGGAGAACAGGGGAGGTCCCAGATGACTGGAGGTTGGCAAATGTGACGCCTCTCTTCAAGAAGGGCCGGAAGGAGGATCCGGGGAACTACAGACCAGTCAGCCTAACCTCGGTACCGGGGAAGATTATGGAGAGGTTCATCTTGAGTGTGCTCACCAGGCACATGGAGGACAATCAGGGGATCAGGCCCAGTCAGCATGGGTTCATGAAAGGCAGGTCTTGCCTAACCAACCTGATTTCCTTCTATGACCAGGTGACCCGCCTGGTAGATGATGGAAAGGCTGTGGATGTTGTCTACCTGGACTTCAGCAAAGCCTTTGACACAGTCTCCCATAGCATTCTCCTGGAGAAGCTGGCAGTTCATGGCCTAGATGGATGTACTCTTCACTGAGTTAAAAACTGGCTGGGTGGCCGAGCCCAGAGAGTCGTGGTGAATGGAGCTAAATCCAGTTGGCGGCCGGTCACAAGCGGTGTCCCCCAGGGCTCAGTTTTAGGGCCAGTCTTGTTTAATACCTTTATCAATGACCTGGATGAGGGGATTGAGTGTGCCCTCAGTAAATTTGCAGACACCAAACTGGGTGGGAGTGTTGATCTGCTGGAGGGGAGGAGGGCTCTGCAGAGGGACCTGGACAGGCTGGATCGATGGGCCGAGGCCAACTGTATGAGGTTCGACAAGGCCAAGTGCCAGGTCCTGCACTTTGGTCACAACAACCCCATGCAGCGCTACAGGCTTGGGGAAGAGTGGCTGGAAAGCTGCCTGGTGGAAAAAGACCTGGGGGTACTGATTGACAGCCGCCTGAATATGAGCCAGCAGTGTGCCCAGGTGGCCAAGAAGGCCAATGGCATCCTGGCCTGTATCAGGAATAGTGTGGCCAGCAGGAGTAGGGAAGTGATCGTGCCCCTGTACTCGGTGCTGGTGAGGCCGCACCTCGAATACTGTGTTCAGTTTTGGGCCCCTCACTACAAGAAAGATGTTGCCTTGCTGGAACAGGTCCAGAGGAGAGCAACCAAGCTGGTGAGGGGTCTGGAACATAAGTCATACGAGGAACGGCTGAGGGAACTGGGGTTGTTTAGTCTGGAGAAGAGGAGGCTGAGGGGAGACCTGATCGCCCTCTACAACTACCTGAAAGGAGGCTGTAGTGAGGTGGGGGTCGGCCTCTTCTCCCTGGTAACAGATGATAGGATGAGGGGGAATGGCCAGGGCAGGTTTAGGCTAGACATTAGGAAAAACTTCTTCACCGAGAGGGTTGTCAGGCTCTGGAATGGGCTACCCAGGGAGGTGGTGGAGTCCTCATCCCTTGAGGTCTTTAAAAGAAGGATAGATGAGGTGCTCAGGGACATGGTTTAGTGGTGGGATGGCAGTGCTAGGTTAACGGTTGGACTCGATGATCTTAAAGGTCTTTTCCAACCGAGGTGATTCTATGATTCTATGATTCTATTCTAAATTATTTAGAGGAGATATATTGAATTTTATATCACCAGAAGTGATTCAAAAGCTTCTATTCTCAAAGCATTGAGGAATCACATCTATCATAAAATCTTGAAAAAGTACAAATTATTTGACAGTCTCTGAGTTACTTGAATATTATATATATATGTTGTTGAATTCATAGATCTGTATTCCACTGCTTTATATGTGCCATGGTTGTTTATTCAATTTTGGAGAATCCAGATTAAATTTGTGATCTCGCACTGGCTGAATATTGAGGGAGGTGGCAGTAGTAGGTGATATTAGTACTAGCAGTTAGGCTTGGGTTTACTTCATCTGATTCTTAACATTTGCAAGAATTTACAGACATGTTCATGTTTAGCTGGAACTCATGTGTTCCCAATCCATGTTTTCTAACCTACTAATGGTTTGAGTAAACATTTCATATTCCTAAACATCACAGTAAAATATTTGCTCATAAAAATGTAATCAACTTATTTGTGATTCTTGCATATTCATTCAGTATCCATCTCACTTTCAAATGTAAAAAGGAGTTTTGAATATTGCTTCACACACAAGGAGTATATGAAAAGTAAAGAAGACTCTTGGAAGCCCTCTCTGCTTGGGCACCCTCTTTGTCCCCGGTGTAGTGCATGGGGCTTGAGTTAATACCCACACTTGTTACCTACTTAGAAATTCACAAATAGTGAATTGAAGCCCCTTGGTCTGTTTCGGAAAGCTTTTCTCCTGGAGGCTTCCACTTTTCTAGTTCCCTCCCTTGGGTGGTTGTTCTTTAGCTTTTCTAATGGAAAAGAGGTTGGACACCATAGGAGGTGCCAAGTGAACATAAATCAGTTGGAGTTGGAAACCAAGGTTGCACTTCTAAGCTGTAGGGACTTTACATCCCATGGGCCTTACCTAAATGAGGACAAGAAGTAATCAGATAAAGTTCTAGGGAGGGATATTATACTTAAGGTACAAGGAAAAAAATTCTAATGATGAGGATAGTTAAGCAATAAAACAGAACAGTTGTGGATGGTGTAGACCTGTGTCATAGGAAGGTTTCAAATAACCTATGCAGGGACAGATTGGTCATGCTACTTCAGTGCTTGGAGATAAATTAGATGACTTTTCTAAAGGAGGTGACTTCCTTGCACCTGGCACTGCTGGGATTTCTGATCAACAAACTTAGTGCTAAAACGAGAGGAATGTGGTCAGCCACGGTGAGGGAGAACTGGCAGGGGCACAGGAAAGAGAACATTCTCAGGCGTTTCTAATTCTGTCTGTATAAGTTCTGGTGTCCACCAAATGGGCACTGACCACAAGATCTGGAATTGCTAGCTAGATGCTGTATCAGGCGTACACAAGCGTAAGATAGCACTATAGTTGTACAGACTTCAAAGTATAACTCAAAGCTTTTACAGTAAAACCTTGAAAGCCTACTCACCAGACATATAAAATCAACATGGTACTGCTTGTGGAAGTTACTGTTGTAGAAATGGAACAGTTGCTTCTCTTTTAATATTGTGATGGATGAACAGATCATTTCCTACCAATAGCAAAATGCAATGAAATAATAAAGTGACATAAAGTAAATTGCATAAAAATGCATTTATTTTTTATAGTTCAGAGCAGGAAAAGGTTAACTTTTTTTTCCTTTTTGACTGCAGACTGTATGCAAGTACCAGAATCACAAGTGCTTCAGGGAGTACAAAAAGCAAACTGTATTCAGTGTGGCTGGTTAGAAAGGAAAATCTGAGTAGTCACAATTTTGGTTTTTTTTTTTAAACTATGTATCCAAGCAATCTCATGACCGCAGTATTATGCTTTGGTTTTGAAGCAGGAGCTTGAATTAATTCAGTTTCAGTGTTGTCAAATTTAGTGCTAGTATAAGGAATTTCAGTATCATGTTGAGGAAAGCAGCCTCAGACTTTAATTTGTGCAGTAGGTCTGACATAACCTGTCTGGCGTTTTAAATGGCCGATTGTAATCAGTTGTGGTGTCATTCAGCAAATCAATAAAAGTTTGCATTAATGGAGTTTAAATGTCCAACAGGCATAAATATTCTTGCTGTTACTGAGTAGATGGATTTGTCTGCCTGCTCTAAATCTTAGTTTTTGTATTTACCCACGGTACACTTGCAAAAAAAATTATTTCCTTTATGGTGCTTTTATTCTTATTTTTTGTCTCTGATTTGGAAAAAATAAAACCCCTTACTGCTGATACATCTGGTACTTTGAGTGCTTAAAAACAGCTCAATAGATTACTTTTGATTTAAAAACTTCTCAGAAGGAAATTGCATAACAAGACCGGGAGCTCAAATATGTGAGTTTTGGCAAACAGCTGCGGAAGAAAGGCCTGGCTGTAGCAACCTCACAAGAAAAGAACTTGACATTTTGAGAAATTTTTATTGACCGGTGTGGACAGGGAACGGGAAGTCAAATCACTCTCACAGGCAAGCTGCAGTCTCTTCCTTGCTGACCTTTAAATGCCACTTAGTGTCATCAGAAAATCAAGGAAATGCTAATAACAGGGCTTTAGGTAAGAGAGTTTTAAATGAGAGATATCTTTTGAAAACAGACATAAGCTGACCTCCATTTTTATACACAACTATTTTTGTAAAATGGAATTCTCACACCGGTGCTGTTACATTTTAATAGATGAATCTTACATTTTATTAATACTAAAAGTTTCAGAAGTATCCATAAGATATCTGAGCTTCTGTTCATCCTTGAAAAGGGAGTAGTTTGCAAAGGATGTTTTATAATTGCATTCTAGGTTGATGACCTTGGAACACAGACTGGCTTCTGCTTTAGGCTCTTAATCTAGCTTGTGTTGAGTTCAGCAGACTATGGACTTTGGTAGTCTGGCAGAAAGTTGACTTCTCAGTGTCTTTTGAAAATGGGACTGGTGTGCTTAAGTCACCAGGTTTCTCTGAGCCTTCAGACTTCTGTGTTTTTAACAGCCTCTCTTTACCCTTCCAAAAAGTCTTTGAAAGCTAAATTTCAACTAGAAGAACTAGTAGGGAAAAATCCTAAAATTAAATTGCTTAACCCCAAAGAATGCATCTTGGACATTAGAGAAAAAGAAAGTTCCTTAGGTTTCAGAAGTTCAGTGAGAGAAAAAAAACCTAGCTGGCAAGTGTAACATGAAACAATGGATCCATGAAACCTGATGGCACCATATGTAGGTTCTGCAGCTGTTTCTAGCCTTCCTTCCAATATCATCGTCATGGAATTGAAATGGACTTTAGTCCATGGTTGTGGTTCAGTACATGTTCCAAGGCTCGACTAGAAACTAACTTGACTTAACTTGACTGCTGGTGTATCTGTATTCATGCTGGGTTTGCTTTGGCTTAATTTTGCGGGGAGGGAAGAGGAAACTTTCTTTTTTCTTGCTAGTTTGCATTACTTAATTGTTTGAACTGGTAGCAAAGTGCTCTAACACTAGTGGTGTACAAAAGATTATGATTTTACAAGTTCGGAGACATTTTTAAAAGCTCTCTATATAACTCATTGCCATGAATTTTTTCTGACGTGATTTTCCTTTTTTTTTCTTTTTTTTTTTTTTTTGCAATGCAGTTACAGAACACACAGACTGTAGAAACTGATTTTGTTTCTGACCAGAGCATTCATCTTAACCTGTTTGTCAAGTGAAACAGAGGATAAGGGCTGACTTTTTTAGCCAGCTACATTGGCTGTGATACTTGAGCTTGGCTTTTCTCTCACGCTGCTGTAATTTGAGTAGTTCTACTGAAATTGATCCATTGATAACAAATTAAAACAATAAGAAATAAGAAATGGTTTGGGTAAATGGCATGTATGTATCAGGTCCCTGCAAGTTTGCTTAATTGATGTTGTGTGCTCTTAAGAGCTGCCTTGCTAACCTGCCTGAAAACAAAACCTCCAAAATCCAGTGATTTGAAAAGAAGCTGCACTGCATGTAACACAACATAAAATATAAAAGCTGGGTAAGGCGTTGTCTCTCTAGATTAGGTTTACAGCAGAAGACGAGTCATGCCAAAAACACTTGTGTCAGTGGTTTGCGTCCAATGATGGTTTTTTTTTTTCCTCTTAAAGCTAATGAAAAGGACTACACACATGGGAGAGCTTGAAGGGCTGCCTCCAGTTAGACAAAGCTCTCATTGCTGAATAATGGGGCTTTCAAAACTACTTTGAAGTTGTCCTCATTCCATTCCCCTGGAAGCCATAGCAAGTTTTTATTTTAAGGGAAGAGTCTTAACATGAGCATTCTGAAATACTCAGTAAATAATGGGCTTGATATAAAGGTTGGACTTGAAAGATAAAATATATATGAATTTCCAAGGTTTGGTTTGGGTTTTTTTTTCATTAAAGTATTTTTATTATAAACTATTTGTAGTGTCCTGTATTAAATTTTTTTTTCCTGTCTCTTCTGTTAGGAAATCCAAGCTTTAAAAAAAAAAAAAAAGCTTTAAAATGTTTAGTTGTTCAACACTGTATTCCTTCACGGTGATCTGTTGCCTGAAAAAGGATTTTGATAGTTCTTCAACCGCAAGACCTTGAAGTAGAATTGAATAGGACATTAATTTAAAACTGGATACATCCTATCCTTTTACCAGTGCCCTGCATTTGTAATGCTGGGAGGGAAGTCTTAGGGAGGCATTGTTGTTTGTATACATCTTTAAATCTCTTAACAAAATTTCTCCCCCTTTTTATCCAGCAAGGAAAATCAAAGAATTAAAACAGTCACAAACATTCCTGTAGAATACACTTTACAATTATTTTGTTCGGTCATTTTAGAAGTGTGTGAAAAGAGGAGACTACTTTGTATTTCATCCTGTGAACCGTGTCGTTTCTTTAGGAGTAAACAAACTTTATTTGATAGAACCAGGGACAATATGCACTGAGAATGACTTAGAAGTTGTAGGTTACAGATGAGATCGTTATTTTTTACACTGCCCAAGATGTAGGGCCAAGAAAAGAGTATATTTCTTTGTAGGATTAGACCCAATCTTTTAAACCCCACCTTCCACTTTGAGCTTTTTCCTTCATTTGCTAGAAAGGTGAAGAAGCTATTGATGCTATTCAGTTCAGAGAAATTGGCGATGAATAAGATTTGTTAAATACTGCTTTAATCCTTCAGTAAAACTCTTGTCAGTCGGAGAAGACTGGTGACATGTCCTGTTTGTGCTAAATATGCTATTCCAAGATGAAGTCTGCTGTGCAATGTGCAACATAAAAGTTAACAAAAGCATCCAGCTGATAGTTTTAAGTCAGATCATGATAGTTATCACATGCAACGTAAATGCAGGACAAGACACAAATCAGTTTGCTATCTGCATTTGGCATTTTCAGTTGCTTTCACAGGCATCTATAGAACATTGAACTTTACAGGGCAGTCAGGAACCTGTATTACATATATCTCTTTGCATTGCTGTATTTTTTTTAGCTCTTTACGCTTTATCAGTGCTTCCTCAACAGTCCTAAAATGAAGTTAATTGTCTTTTTGAGCTTGCTGTCCCATGTTTTTAATTTTTAACTAAGATTGCTTTTGGCATTTATGGAAAGAAATTATCATGCCATGTCACGAGTCAAATTCACTGCGAACTACACTCCTACAGAAACCCAGATATCTACCACAATGATGAGGCAGCCATACAGTTGAGGAAAAGCATTTTCTAGCACTTTCCAGAACTTAGGTTCAAAGAACTACCTCTCTTATTTGGAATTTGATTGGATTTGTGTTGGCTTTTGGTTTCCTGCCGGTATGTATTCTGTGGTCATGGGCAAAATGCTGCTGAGAGCTTTACGTCCTCAATGGGTGAGTTTTGCAAGTGTGGTAGCGTGTTCTGTTGTGATAAGAACAGCATTATCAACCATGGTCATCAGCCTGTGCTTCCAGAATAGGGATCCTGCTCCA
Organism: Gorsachius magnificus; assembly: GCA_034008185.1. Classification (NCBI taxonomy): domain Eukaryota; kingdom Metazoa; phylum Chordata; class Aves; order Pelecaniformes; family Ardeidae; genus Gorsachius; species Gorsachius magnificus. Next base: position 68,396,751 of record CM067082.1, read on the forward strand.
GCTCATGGTGGATTGGTATCAGCAGTGATTTCACAGAAGCCATTTCTAAGAAGAAGTGACCATCTCATAACTTAATTAAAAAGTAAAATCTTCATTTTAATATGGAAGCTTCTCTTAATTAAGAATAACAGAAGGTGACTCACAGGTTTTGAGGGAAAAGTATTTGCAAGATCTTTATTAGCAGATTCAAAAAAATAATTATGTTGAATTTAAGTGTCAAAACTAAACTAGAAATGCACTTTTTCAAGCAATCATGTTTTCTATCTGTAGATTTACTACTATATGACTGCATATATTTCTGTTTGTATATTAATATAAAAATGTATTAAGGCCTCGATCTGCTCATCATGCTCATTGTGCCTCCTCAGTTATTAATACTGCCTGTAAGCTTTGTTCCAGTTGACCTTTAGAAGTGTCCAAAAGTTACAGTTTGCAATACAGCAAGTTTGGCAGAGGAACATACAGGATTATTCGTATAATTGTTTAAAAGGTAGCCAGATGTGTATTGTTTTTCTTCTTTCTTTCCCATTGTTTTTAAAAAGTAATGTTAATCCAAGATGTTAATCCATTTACAGGGTTTCTCCACAGCACCAAATTCCCCTTCAGTGAATTCTCGTTCCAGTAGCCTGGGTCCATCACTGTCCCTTGGTAACATCTCAGGAATGACAGCAAACCCAGAAGTGAAAAAGCGCAGAGCACCTCCTCCACCAGTTGTGACACCTGCATTGCAGAATGTGGAGATGAGTGGACAAGAAAAGACAGCAGCACAGGTAACGGTCACAGCACAGAATGGGCTTCTTTGCTTGATGTGCTGGCTACCATCAGTTCATTCATTGGAGCTGAAGTCATTCACAGATATTTTGGCTAAACCATGAACTACAGCTCAGCCAAACTCTTGATCTTAGAAATGAAAATTATGAGAAGTCTTGGAGTTTTGTACATGCTTACTGAGCTTTCTTGAGACTGCCCCTACCTTTCTCACATGTCAAGAATCTTTCTAAATCAGAAAAGTTTTTTGAGGCATTACTGTAAAAGGAGAGTGAAGAAAAAGTGAGACAGAAAAGCTGGAAATTATATAGGGTGACTGGGTATCCTTATTGGCCAGGGCAGTCCTGGAAAATGGGTGACCGTTCTAGTGACAGCGAAAATCTTCAACGTGCTGTTTTGCCCAGATACCTGTCAGGCTGTCGCCTGCATCCCTATTTCCAGTGCTGCTGTGGGATACCAGAAGATCTGCTCAGCTTTCTGAGTTGTGCCATGTGACCTTTTAAAGCAGCGCTCTGTTTTTGCTTTTAAAAAAGGTCACTGTTCCACAATACAGTTATCGAGTATTAAACAGAAACGGGGGGAAACCTTTCTGAGGACCTAACCCTTTGAAAAGAATAGAGTTAAGGGAAAAGGAAATGTTCTTGTTTTTATAGTGACATTCAGGTATGTATGTTACTAAACGTGCGCAAGCACAATAAGACTTCTGGTTCCACCATCAACAAAAAAGTATTACATTCTAAATATAAACTGTAAAAGTCAGCATGTAAAGCTATATATGGATGCCAAATAAGAATGCAAGGAACGAATACTTTCGAAGTTGTGTAATGTGGACTGACTCTAACTGCTTAGGGCTTGTCACCTTTACAGCAGACTGATTTTTGGAAAGCGAATTGTGTTCGTGGAAAATGGAGTCAGGAAGGAGTCTCTGAGTTCAGTATAGGGGAGGAGGTGGATTCTAGTGCTCAATCTCACTCCCTGTCACTCTTTTATTTCTCTGCATTAAGACACACGTTAAGTGCCTTCTGCAGTGAAACACTGTGTAAGCAAAGTTGATGCACGCTTTTGGGAAAGGATTGTGGAATCTTATTTTCCCATTCTTAGGATATCTAAAAGTGTGATTGCTGGAACATAGCGGTGCTTCATCTTTCAAAACTGGAATAGGTGCCTTTGAAACAGCACTCATTTATAGACACAGCTGAAGAGAAACAACAATGTTTTCTTGCAACGTTTGGTGCACTTGTTTTTTAAAAAAATTCCTTTTGAAGTTCCTACTGTAAATATTTTGAGGAGGTTTCTTGTGTCTCCCAGAATTAAACATTTAATGTGTTTAAGATAAATAGCTCTTTTCATACAAAAATACTGTGGCATTATAACTCTTAAGTTTATACAGGTGTGGTAATAACACACTATATTATTCTGCAATTCTCTTAGGCTTATCTCCATGCAGTGTGGCATTGAAATATTAAATTGTATTGCACAAAACCACTGATAATCTAAACTCTCTTTAAATGTGTTAACATTTCTATTTTCAGCATTGTTGCAAATAGATTAAAGTGCTGGATTTCTGAAGCCATTAGGAGAAAAGTATTTATTTTATTTATCACAAGTAGCATACAGTACAGTGTCAACTTCAAATTCTCTTAGTCTAAAGGAAAAGCTATTTTGATAAAGGGAAACAGATGAAGGTTGCATCAGAGAATTTTCCGTGACAAAGTTAATTTTGGGCAATAGAAATGTCTTGTGTAGCTGAAAAAGCCAATGCAGAGCACAGTAGATTATGAGCACAGTTGCTCGACTCTTTTGGCTCCATTTCTTGGGTAAAGGACATCTTTCTGAAAGTGGTTCCATGGGTCAAAATATTAAACGGTTGTGGTGTGCTTCTGAAGACCCCAGGCTGGAAGTTGCTCACAGGCTGCCATGTAGTTCAAACAAGAATGTGTGGAGTACAGTTGAAATGAAGCAATCAAAAACCGAGGGGAGAGATTAATTATTCAGTATTATGTGGCAAGGTAGCAACAAAGATATTGTTTATAAGAAAACCCAAACAGTTCTATTTTATCTACGTGCAGGCTATCCAGTTTGCTGTGAAAATAGAGTAAAAAAATCTCAGGGTGTAAGTTTATTTCTTTAGTTTATGGGAAAGAATTAGCACTGATCTTTTTTTTCAGGGAAGGACGTCAATTCCTTATTAATGGACTTCCTTCCATAAAAAGATAAGATGTTTGTTTAGAAAACTTTATTTATGTGCAACTGTTACTAACAGGAAGATCCTGCAAAAGGGGAACATGTTTATTTCCAGTAGCACATTAATAGAAAATGAAAAAGGTGGTATTCTGAACTTTCAGAAGTTTTATTTTTTAACTATCTGGTTCTATAAAGTTGTGGAGAAAAGCACATACTGTACCTGTTACACATACCTGTAGTTTGACTTTCCAACCCCATAAGCCTGTTATTTTTAACCCATTGTTAAGCTCCAGGGCATTCAATTTTCTTTACAGCACAGATGATGCTTTAGGAATATCTATCTCATCTCCCTGCCTAGTGGTTGCAGTCAAAAATTTCCATGTGTATGAAGACTGGGGAGTTTTAATTTATGCTTTAGATTTAGATTTTCTCCACTCACTTTTCTGGATAGGTGGATTACTGCAATATAATTTTCCTATATTGCAGCTTTTGTTTCTGTGGGGCTTACAGTAATTTACCTCCTTGAGGGTAAGGCCCCTGCAGCAACTTTAATTACTTTTTAGTGCAGCATCATTAATTTTCCATGTCTATTTAGAGGTAATGTTCACTCTATAATTGTTTTAAATCTCCTCTAGAAAATCCTCATTTCTGTTCAGAGCACAATTGGGCAATGTTTCAGAGTGTGTTGAACATGCACTAAGTAGTTTCCAAATGAATGCAGAGTTAAAGAAAGGAATCTACAAATTTCTTCCCTGGACACTTCCCCCCTGTATTTTTAAACATCTCCCAAGTTACGCTATTTAGAGTAATGAGAAGTCAGTTGAAAAAAATATTCTTCAAAAGACCAGGGTATGGTAACATCTCCAGTGTGAAATCTAGAAGGTTGGATGCTTTAGCAGAAGGAGGTGCCCTCCTTTCTTTAGTTGCACCACAGAGCCCACACCATCCAGAGAGCAGAGCAGAACACTGTAGAGGGTGAGCAAAAACTGAACGCCCTTTGCAAACAATCTCTGTTCCCTGTCACAGCACTTCAGATGATGTGTGAGCAGAATTTGGGCCATCTTACGGCAGGCGTAGGGTAAACTGAGTCCCCACGCCAAAAACCATACACCATATAGACAAAATATTTGAGAAAACTGTATGAGTATGCCATTGTAGATAGAGCACACAGAGAAAAGCCACACGTGAAGTCTGACAGAACTAAACACATCTCCTCAGAGGTTTATTCACTGACCTCTTTTTAAAAGAAAAAGAAGTGTGTTTGGGTAATTTATTGGAAGAACTGTAGAACTGAATGTTTGAGTCTTTTGGAGGTCAAGTGTATTGTGTGAATTAGTTTATGAGAATAATTGCTTTTTTTCTGTGTGTGTGTGTGTGTGTGTGTAGAAATTGGAGTGAGAGGGGATAAAGAAGGCCTCAGTGACTTTCTGTAAGAGACTTTTCTGTGAAAAGTAGTTTATTTAGAATGAAATCATGAGGCTTTTTGGAGACAACATCAGAATTAAAAGAGGGCTCTTCAGTGCCTTCATCTCTGTAATAGCTCTGATGTCAACTCCAAAAGCCAGAAATGCAACTTGTAGACTGTGATAAAGGAGCCATGTGCTGTTTCAGCTGCTGCGATTTTCAGAACAGAAGCACTTTCGTATAATATGTAGATGTAACAGGAGGCATTTGAGATTTGTTACTAGCCAGTTAAATTCCTGTACTAATAGAAGAGTGGGGCAATATAACAAATAAAAGATTCTAACATTTATTTTAATCTTAGTTGCAATATTGCAAGACAGTGGGTTTAAATAAAGATCGTATTGTTGCTTTTAGTACTATTGAGGAACTGTCCTCACACTTTCAGAAGCTACCATTATAAACAAACACAGTTTTCAGGTTTATTTCCATGTTTATATAGTTTGCTGGAGGTTTCTGTAAACAAACTGGTGTATGTGGCATACTGTGAGGTTTGCCCTGCTTCTTACCTTCCTCTCCTCTCCATTTAGATCTCAAACTTGCATTGCTGAGGACAGTTGTCGACTCCCCATTCTTGGTCAATGCCATACCTTTAGAGCAGACTACATCCGCCCAGCATTTTATCGAGGCTGATATTAAGAATAATTTAGTAATTAAAAAGACTTACTCATATGAATAAAAAGGAATATTGCAGCCTAAGAGAGTAATAGTCTTGCTCAGATCATTACTGGCAGGTTTCTTTCTTCCTACCTCTGTTTTATTTTTGACCAATTTTATGTCTAAATGAGAAGTTCAGCTTTTAAGAGAATCATTTTAACATGAACAAATATAAGTGAGACTTTCCTATCCTTCCTGGTAAGGTACTCACACTAATTTGCTAGATTTCTAGTTTATATAGAAAAGATACTTTCACTATTTGCTGTACATGTTATTAAACAGAAGGAAATGCAGAGGAAACATTATTTTTGTCGTCTCAGTTGATAATTTCTAATACTGACCACCACATGTTTTTTTTCTTCTTTCGTTTTGGGGGTTTTTTTCATTTTCAAGTGTTTCTGTACTCCTGTTGGAGACGGCAGCTTCCTGCAATGCATGTTCCCCTGTTCCGGTGCATATTGCGCTTAAAAGAGTTCTGATTCTGCTGGTAATCGGTGACAGGAGTGCTGTGGAGCTGGCAGGACACTGGGTTAGGCATCCTTGCCATTTAGTAGCATTTTCATGCCTTCCATAGGGATGCCTTTTTCACAACAGAATTTGTGTTACAGTACTATTTGCTGTCCTCTTATATATAAACCAATATAAATAGAATACATCAGTGATTGAAAGCTTAAGTCCCCTCTGGTTGACTGAGCATATTAATAGTTTGTCAAAAGGAGGAAATACTCTAGTGAAATGTCCTGCTGAAAGCCATTGAATTTGTGCCCATCTGCAGGCAACCCTGAAATATTTTAAATGACATTGCAAATGAGCGCAACATATAGTAAAAACATACCTGGAATTCATTCTGCCATCAGGAACCACAGAATAATGTTCAAGTAGTAAAAATAAAGGACAGGCAGTGAAGGAAATGTATGAATAAAATTATATGGAAATCATAATTAACATATTAAATTTGTTCAAAGAGTTATTGAACCATAGACTCACCCAAATTTCCAGATCAATCCCTGAATTTGCAGTTCTTAAATTTCCCATGTGTATGTGTGTATGCTACAGGCACGGAGCTGGAAGCCACTTGGAAATGTGACTCATTATCTTCCGTAGAAGCAAAATGTATTTTAAAACAGTAGCTAAGATTTTTAGAAATGGTTAGCTCAGCTGTCCATAATTAGGAAGCTGAGTTTGTAGCTTGACGTTTTCTGAACTTTTACGATGTCAGAAGCTATGTCTGGTTGCTCAGCAACTCAGTATCTGGCCACTGTGATTTTAATATCATATTATTCTTCACTATGCTACCTTCTGTTGCAAAAGGAGTTTAAATTAAGTTTGTTAATATAAAAATCTGAGCAAAGCGAGCATTTCCTCCAATAATGCCCCCCCCAGCATAGCAGGGGGTTTTTGCACAGGTATCTTTCTTGCATGTTTGCACAAAGTGATTACCGCTCTTCCACCTTACTTCTTCATAATCTAATGGCACAGATTCGTGGTTAGCTGACTGCAAGGATAATCTCAATTGGTGTGAAATCACAGTGTTACTGCTGTTCTCCTCAGGTTTTCAAAATGACATATTTCCCTGTGGCTGCAAATTAAGCCCTGAAGCAACAAATACAGGTCCTGTAGAACAGTGGAGAGTAAGGTACGTTCCTAGTACGCACAGCTGTGTCAGTAAAGGTGTCATCAGTAGAGCCCTCTATCTGCGTGCCCTCTGAGTTAAATTCTCTGGAATCTACTTTGTCCCTGCGTATTTTGGATAAATCTGATATTTCAAATGATACTACTCCTGCAGCCAGCTTTCCTTCTGAGAAACAGCTGAGTGCTTAAGAACCTGTGTTTGTGTGGATGACAGCCTTTTTCCCTCACAAATTTTCTTGGACTATCAGAAGTATCATTTTATGGCAGAGGCATGATACCAGCAGGCACTGCAGGTGTAAGGAAGTTGAGGGAGAGAGGTATCACAATTGGATGAGAATACCTACCACGGTTACCTACAGAACTGAGATTTATTGTAGGCAGGTGTCAAAAACCTGATTTATTAACATCTGCCCTGATCACCTCTATAAGCACCACTTACTGTCTTCTACCTCTTATTTTGATGATTCTGCTGTAATTCATTTTTGTGAAAACTCCACTCTGATCGGAGTCCTGTGTCACAAGAGGAGTTTCAAAGTGCTTTAGATTTACCTAGTTGGTTGATCCTGCTTTTGTACAGATTATTATAGTCCTACTTGGGGGAGGGGTTGTTTATTTTTCATACTGCAGCAGAATAGCCTTCTGCTGTAGGTATTTTCTTCCCTTTTACCTTACACTATTTTCTGTACTTCTGTATAAGGTGAAAGGTAATGAGCATTTCACGGAGGAGACCATCTGACATTTGTATTCTGTTTTAATAAGGAGCCTAGAATTCAGCAAAAGGGTGGATGGACTCAGATTAGTTATCTCCCTTTCACAGGCTACACCTAAGCCAGAAATGTCTACCAGAAGTCAACAAGATACAAGTGCATGGTTTTTTTATCATCTTTCAGAGAGGAAGGGAGGTTTCTTTTGACTCAGAGGTCTTCTGGGTGAGGTCTTCTCAACCTTTCTCTTATGACACATTTCCTTTCTCCCTTGAGTGTTCTGTGAATGTATTTTTGTTTTGCTTTGTTTTTTTGGTTGGTTTGTTTTTGGTTTTTTTTTTCTCTGGAGCATCCAGAAATCTCCTTTGAGAATAACAGACACTTTTTTCACATTCTGAGGAAGGATGCAATGAATCAGTTTCTGCTGTAGGAAAAAAGCTGTTTTTCAAAATGTGTCTTTTACTTCTACAAAATGTTGCATCTTCTAGGTCACTTACCAGATTTTTATAAGTTCCCTGAGGACACGAAAGCAAGATTTGTTCTGAAAATGGGAGGGAGAACACTTGACTGGCTTTTTAATTTTTAAAAAATGTCAATTAGAAAGAATTTAATTACTAGGTTTGTACACCTTTTTAGTTTGTTCTGGTTTGGTTTTCTTTTTGTGTATGAGGAAGGCCTGAAATGTGAATGGTGCATGTTATTTTTAAAAGTTCCTTTGTCTTTGTTCATTAACTGAGGATATCATGAGTGTTAGTTATGATCTTCTCCGGTTTTGGTGACAGACTTCTTAGGACTCAGGCAATATGTGATGCCTCTCGACAGCACTTTTTTGATGAGGGCAGGGATATTGAATCTTTATTAATGGTGCTCTTTCTCCACAGTACTGTTCAGGTGCCCAAGTTGTGTAAGCACAAAAGAAGAATTTTATGCTCACATCAAATAAGCATAAAATCATGCTTATTTATAAGGGGTTTGTTTTTTTTTTTAAAGTAGTCAGCAGGTAGTTGAGAATGTATGAGAAGTTCCTTCATGATTTGAACATAAACGTAATGCTAATTTCCAAAGTTCTCGAGACAATAGCGGGGTAGCACAGCTGCTAAGAAAACTTGTTAAGTCATGCTTTCTTCCTAGTTTTTGTATTAGAGTTTGGAAATTAGGTGCTGGCGTGCACGCTGTACTGCTGTATGATGCCAGATCAAGAGACTGGGAACTTCTTACACAATTGGCGTGAGGCAGTATTTTGATAAGGTCAGAGAGTAGCTGAGTCTATCTCTGTGTGTTAATACAAATAGATTACTAATAGATGCAACCATTAAAAATTGAGATTGTATTTATTTCTCTGTATTTCACATCAAATTCGTGTAGTGATCACTTATTTTGGATGTACTAGGCTGTAAATACTGTATGGTAACTATGAAACTTTCCATTGGTTTTTTAGTCTCCATCTCTCCTTGGGGCTTTTATTCCAGTCATTCTGTCTGAAATTTTATTTAGAAACTTATTTACTTAATTTATGTATTTCTATAGATGTTGAAAGTTTATGGATAAGCTAGGGTCTTTTTCCTTTGCTCATGTAGACATATAAAAAATAGTTTATTTTGCCACACTGACATAAACCCTGCCTTATTCTTTCGCCAGAGAATTGCCTACTGTTCTTCTAGGATGGTAAAACAGTTCAACTTCGTTTTACATTTTTCATAGGTTAAGGTTGCCCACATAGGCAGATAATGAACATCAAGCTTGTCCAATAGCATAGGTAAGGCATGCACTTTAGTTCCTTTGTCTAAGGAGTGCGCTCTTAGTTCCTTTGTCTGAACAGTTGCCCTGCAAAGTATTTTCAAGATGATGCACTGGAGACTGCAGTGCTCTCTGAAATGGAAAAGATTGTATAAAATAATTGCATCTGTATTAAATCTCTTTCTACTGTGTGGAGCAAAGAAATAGAGAAAATATTACTGAATACTGTCGCTGAATGCTACCGATGCCACAGTTTGGATTTTCTTAAAGAAATTCAGAGAAAAAAACTTAGAAGTAGAGTTGGGGTTTGCAATGTATGAGGGAAATGAAGAACAATATAAGCCTCCTAATGTGGCTTATGTACTGGAAAAATTACTAGAAATATAGTATATAATTAAATTAGTTGGCATCTCTATGAAGATAATGAATAGGGTAAATATAGCTTTAGTAAAACAGAAACCCTACCTTGCAACTCTCTTAGAATGCTCTTGACACATTCAGCAAACAGATGGTTATGTGCGATCTGGTTGCTACAGTCTGTCTGGGTTCCCACAGAGCTTCCACCGAGGTCCCTCACTAGGGATTTCTTAAGGAAACCAAGTCTCCATTCCATAAGGAGGAAGGTCATGTTACTCTTAAATAAATGACAGTAAAGACAAGAGGAATTGTGAGTCAGGAGTAAATCCACTCATCTAGTGGTGGAATATTGCAACAGTTTTGGAATCCTTGAGGATCCATGTTCATCATATTAAGAAGTGACCTTGAAAAAAAAACAGTAAAATGGCAAAGTTTGTTGCTGGTACTTGAGTTGTCCAGATAGTAGGGACAAAGGCTGAGTATGAAGAACAACTGTTAAAAGACCTTACGCGATTGAGTGCTGGCAGCACTTGCAGGTAAAAGCAAGCAAAATTCTGTGTACGTAAGGGTGAAGTGATATACATGAGAAAAGACCACTCTTAATTTTCCCTAATACCTTGTAAAATACTGGTGTTCCAGCTGGCAGTCACCAGTTAGGAAGATCTTAGGGTCATAAGACATACTTCTTTGAAAAAAGTCAGCCCAAAGCTCAACAGCAATCAAAAAGCAAATCAGATGCAGAGCGTTTTAGAAGAGAAGAGGACTTTATTATGCCACTGTACTGTGAGCTTTCTTATGCCATCTTAAATACTGCAGTAGTGTTCCCCTTGTTTCAGAAGGGTATTACAGAATGAGAAGAGACTCATGGAAGGGCATCAAGGGTGATCAAAGGTGTGGAGTAGCTTAATGCTGTGGTTCTTCATGCAAGCAGTAGATCTGTGGAACTCCTTGCCAAGGGTTGATATAGCCACTAAAAGTTTATGTGGGCTCAGAAGGAGACTGAACAAATGCTGCAAGGACAATAAATCCTTTGCAAATTTTTAAATATAAACCACACGATGAAGTCCCTGACATGAAGATTGGTGGTGGTTGCAGAAGTATTAAGGGGGAAGGTAGTATCAAGCATACCTTCCCTTTTCTTCTGCTGTCCTCTAGGTGCTTTCTAGAGTCTGATACAGAAGCCTGAGCAGAACCGTTGATCTAACCCAGTACAGCTATTTTTGGAGAATACTGAAGAGATTTGTACCTAAATATTCGTCTCATATGATCTGATACCACTCCAGGAAAGTCACTGGCAGCATTCTCAATGACTTCACTAGGTCTTCTTATCACTGGTAATTTGATAACCAGGCAATGTGTCTCTCGTTAAAAACAGAAACAGCTGTTTGATTGCTATTCCAAATCATCACGCTCTGTTTTGTGCTCAGAAGTGCAAAACTTTGCACTTGCAGGATGAGGCCCTAAGTTTTGCCAGTAAATCATATGAGCAATAAGAATTTTCCAGCATGAACCCTAAAGTAACTTGCCTAGTATACATGTTTCAATTTAGTACTGTAATTTCAGTATCAAAGAGCCCTACCAGACTCTGAGGGTCATATTTGCATCCCCCCTGGGCTGCATCTCAAAATATTGAGATGCAGGTATGCAGCTGAAACTACAGGTAGCTGGGAGCTCTATGGGTGATGTCCAGTGCACTCCACTGGACATGTGCCTTTCACTGACCAAATAAAAAGCAGCATGAAAGAGCTGATCCCATTCTATCTGAAATCAATATCAGATCCAGGTCCATGCCAAATATTCTCTAGATTGCAAGTCTTTTGAGGAAGGAATTGTTGGGGCACTTCTGTCCTGTGCAGTGATGGGGCTGTTGTTTTGCTTAGAAAATTATGATATTTATACCTTTCAACAGATAGCAAGTCAATTTGATCTCCTACAGGGTGCTGCTTTCCTGGATCTATCCAGTTTTGCCCAAAGGATCGGGCAATATTTCTTTAAGAAGAGTGTATAAAGGTGGCACTTTTCTTAACGACTTTTAGTTAATTGCGTCATGTTGAAAGAGCCATGTACAAACTGTTGCCCTTCACAGACATGAAATTCTGTGATGACATACTAAATTAATTTTTACAGAAACAATGGTCTCTGTAACGGGTCATAAACCTGAAAAGTTTTATCTATTTAATATTTCCACTGGAGCTGAACCTGGCTAATGCTATCCTGTTGCAGAGTCCATTATCAAGATGTACCAGAACCAATTAGTAGAAACAGGAGTGAGTAGTAAGAGGTCTGTGGTCCTTAAAAACCCCTACAATGCAGTAAATGACTAAGAAATGAGAACACAGAACAATTAATTTCCAATTTGAAAGTGATTTGTTCATTTTTCCCTGAAGAGCTTTAAACATGACATTCAGTTAGCTGAATGAGTAGTATCCAGACTTGTTCTTTTCATGTCTGAAAAACAATGCTCAGATGGCAAACATGAAACCAGCCGACAGAACATCAGATAATGTTTGCTGTGCAGTCAGGATGCTTAATTTAGCTAGACACGTATACTCTAGTTTGGATAAATGATGCAGGCCCAAATTAAGAGAAAAGAGAGAAAAGTGCAATGATGGCTGAAGGCTTATCTTGCTGTCATGTAAAGCATCAAATTTAGGAAGACTCAAAAAAAGCTGCTAGTGAAAGGGCGTAATTTGTACCTCTTTTTATGAGAAAAACAGCTCTACAAATTAATTCTGGTATATGCACACTGAATCAAACACGTTAATTCTTTTAAAATATTTATCAAAGGATACGGCTAGATGACATATGCGCTGTAGTGACCACTTTCTCAGTATCTTCAAATAGTATCTCTTAAGGGTATGTTACATTTTAATATATTAGATAATTTTCTTCTCTCTACATCTGAAGAAATTCTACAGTTTCGGTCCAAGTTGCCACCCATCCTCTTTAGAGATCCTAATGCTCAACTTGGTGTTGGGCTGCACATATATTTACTAGCAGCATGTGTCCCATTTTAAAAATAAAATTTCAGAAAGCATTTTAATAACTTTAGGCAACTTTTTTTTAGGCAACCAACTTATTTTCCAGGAGGTTTTTGTCATCCCCCATTTTTTTAAATTTTCTAATTAATGTACTTATTTTCTGACTCTTTTGTCCCATAATTTTAAATAGAGTGAGGTGTCCCAGTGTGATTAATTAATTAAAAGGAATCTTAACTTTCTCAGGCACGAAGCCATTAAGTGCAGTTGATTATATTTTTTTCTGAAGTTTGGCCAGTAGGAGCGAGGATGTTAGTGTAGAATTTCAGGGGAGGTTTTGGTGTTAGCCAGAAGGTGCAGCCTCTCAGAAGTGCAAGGGGAAGTAAGACTGCCTTTACCCTGGCCCTTAGAGAATCTCTACTCAGATAAAGTTCACGGTCAATTAATAGGTTTTGAACCAGAGGAACTTGAAATTTTAGTCTGCTTTAAAATTATGTCTTTTTCTGATAGGAGAATATTGCTTCTTTAGCTTGGGGAAAAAAGCTGCTGCTTCATAAAAGGAGTCCACTGTGTGGCTTTATTACATTTTTAGAAATAGTTATTTTTTTGCAACTTTGTCCAGGAAATAGTAGTAATGTCAGTTCAATAGTGATTTAAATTGACTGCCTGCTTTAACTGGAGGCTGGACTGTGTGAAGTGCTGAGTGTTTCACACTTTGACTTGGATAGCATGTTACTGTAGAGGGGTGGGAGAATGTGATCTACAAAATCTTGTAAGATTCTTCCATGGTCTGCTTTCCTGTTGTTCTCTGCAAAGTAGTCCAGTCCTGCCCTCTAACCTGTGTAGATACAATCTCGGAATTGACATCAAAGTCAAGAGTGACCTGGTGATCCTTAATATGTTACAAGAACCCAAGCAAGGTCAGCTTGCAGTGTCTTTATTTTACCGTTTAACATACATCACATAATAATCATGCAAGAATACAAGATTTCTTTGACAGGAGGGCTTCTGATTTAAGATAGCAGTTAGTTAAATAGGTCCTTTTATTTTTTTGCAAGAAAACGTACGTCTTGAGAATTGAGTCCTTGAATTATGTGCAGGAAAAATTATTGGAATAGTCTTTTCGCCAGCATCAATAACGTTCTTGATCTTTTGCAATAATCCAGTTGCTTCTGGCTGTGAGTTCATGGATCACCTGCCAACTGTTTCTGAACAGACTATACTACCTGCCTTGGGAATAATACCACAACTTACCATCTGGTGAGATCATGATAGTGTCACTTGACTTCCACATGTGGTCTCTGTCAAGCACTTCATTGAAAACTGGCAAGACATCAGGGCCCGAACATACTGTTCTATGCAGCCCTGAATTTTGGCAGGGTTGCAACATTTAGTAAGTAAACTTCATCTGGCTTGCAAGTCACAGGCAAATAGGACAGGCTGATGTCATCATAAGCTTTAACTCTCATTAAAGAGAAAGTATGTGTCAAGTAATTATTAGGCTTTGTTGGGCAAGGTATTTAGGGGAAGTTAATAGACAAAGATAATTTTAAGCAGTGAGGCTTCTGAAGAACTGGCATTCAGTAAGCAATGAAAAATGACCCTAACACTGTGCTTAATTTAGAAACTGGGTTTGTGTCACTTTTCAGATTTTGCTTGTAACTCCACCTTTCTTAGATCCTAAATTAAAAAGGTAAAAAAAATATATAATAGAAAAATTAACCAAGTAAATGCATGCTGTGTAAATGTAATGGCTTCATAGCATTGCATGCTGGTCATTGTTTAGCCAAATAAGAAAGCAAGGAAAAATATCACAAGTATAATCTAGTAAAAACTTCTCTGCAAATTCAAGCTATTTTTTGTTTGAGTTATATTCACAGTCATATCCCAGAAGTAATAGAAGTGGGGAGAGGGGAATGCAAATCCAGTTCCTCTGACTGCATACCACTCCAGTTTTTCACCTCTTTAGAGGATGGGTGGTGCTGATCACTGGGAGAAATAGCCACCTCATTTTGTTTGCAGTGTGCTCATCTTAATCAGAGTATCATAGCTCAACAGACAACCCCTGAGTCCTGCTCAGCTCTGTGTCGCTGACACTTCCAGGTGTGGATAGAAAGCAGAATGCCATGATGGGTTTCTCTAACAAATCTTCACAGCAGAGCCTATTTGTAATTTTGGGTGATAAAAATCTCAATCTTGGGGGGCGTGGAGGGTTAGCTTGACGTAAAGCCATGTTACGGTACAGTCCCCAGTAATACACCTAATTGACACTTTGCTGTTCCCCCTTCTTCTTGATCTGAAGATTGTGGAAGTAGAGGCTTCTGGCTGCCCTTTGTAAGTGCTGGAAAAGACTAGACTTGAGTGGAAATTAGCAGGGGGTAGTGGGAAGGGGTGTCATGGACTAGATGATCTTTAAAGGTCCCTTCTTACCCAAACCATATGGTTCTGTGAAATTGGAAAGGAACTGAAAACCATCACTTGACTTATCTCTCAGACCAGGTTTCTCGGGCATTCTGTGTGCCTGCAGATGGAGAGGGCTGATATAAGGGGGCTGAACACTGGAAGTCAGTCAGGTATGTTTTCCTCTAAACTGAGAAGCCTTCTGAGGTAATTGCCTAAGACTTAGCACTAAGCACTGGAAATTAAACTTGGCTATCTCTACAGAAGAAAATTCTAAGTTTAGAGGAAAACTTAAGCTCCAGGGAGGTATGTCGCTTAGTGGCAGTAGAAAGGGTATGGTTCTCCTTGTTCCTGGTCAAATGTTTGTGTGATTGCTTGCATTTTCTAGCCCTAACAGATTTTAGGCTACAGCCCATCCTTTTGGCAGAAAACTGGACAAAGCTGCAAAATAAAGTTTTAAAAATAGATTTTTAAGGACAGGCAAGCAGGCCAACCAGTCAGACAGCCTGTAATCCTGGATGTGAGGCCAAGGAAGAAAAGCTGATATATAATAATCCTTATGCCAGTGCCTTTCCCAAAGGCAACGATTCAAGGAGATGACATTGATCCTGTCGAACTCATTGACAAAGTTGTCAGAAGAAATACTGAGCTTCAGTGCTACTACATATTTTAAACTCTTATTAATGTGCATTTGTTCTATTAATTGTATTGCTCTAACTAAAAAGATAAACACAAATATTAAATTAAAATTTGGGAGTGGTTTTGGCCTTTTTTGTTTAACTTCTCTAGAGGAGAAATGAATCTTAGTAGCAAATCGACTGGTGGTTGTTTTAAAAATGTGATTTTTAAGTGTTTGAGAGTTTGTTGTTGGTTTTTTCCCCCCTAAATGAAGACAGAAATGAGGAGGATTACATTGTATTCAGAGAAACGGAGGAAGTTCAATTCTTTGCCAAAGCAAACATCCGCAGACTTGTGTAGTCTACATGTTTCAATGCATGTGAAAATATTTGGTGTTGTAGAGTGACTTCCTTGAGTGGAAATAATATTGCAGCTAGTAATGAGATTTTGCAAAAGAAGGAAATCACAGCTATCTTAGTAATTTAACATCTCAAATTTGTTTGTGGATAGTTTCCTGTCTGACACATTTAACTGAACAAGTTAAAGTGTTTAAAGAAGATTAGAATGACATTAATTTTTAACTGCCCTTGACCATGACATTTCACAAAGGGTGTGTTCAATAAAAACAGATGGAAAAATGAGCTTGCCCCTTCACCTTGTAATGGCTTTCTTGTGTCAACTGATTTAGCTTTCTGTCGCCAGTCAGCTGAGTATTCAAGGACATCCTTGGCTTTCGTCTTCTTCATTTTATGAATAAAATAGCACAAAAGCATAGCAATTTCTGTAAAATCCAGTAACGCTAATATTTTTGTCCGTTACTGAGACTGAGATGTTTTTGAAGTCACAGCTTTGTTTTTGATAACAAATACTAAATTTCCTTACAAAACCCTGTTTAATGCCAGAATTATATAGCGAGAAAAAATTAATTCGAAATTAAGCACCATAAAAGTAGGCAAAGTGATACAATATTTTCTGGTATCTGATCAAAATACCAATGGTAAGGGTATTTTCAGAAAAGCAATGCAGTTTGCACCCCAGTTATAAGCCAGACTTCCTGCTCAACTCAGCACCTGAACGCCTCCAGCAGCAAAGTAGCACAGAAGCTGAGGCCATGAGTATGGCTGGGGTGCAGCCATCGCGTGGGGCCAACAGCGTGCGAGGAAGCGCAGTGCCGAGCTTCAAAGTCAGGTGGGAGCACCCTGACACAGAGCGGCCTTGTGTCACGACACGAACGTGGCTGTCCCGCTGGAAGAGTTAGTTGGCATTACGTTGTGGGCTTGGACTCAGGTTGGCAGCAGCTTGGGAATCTCCAAGTGTCCAGAGTAACATGAGCTGTTGGGTCTGGTCGGTCCAAATGTCAGTCTTGCTGTCACAGCGTGCATTTCTTCACTTCACATGGCTTATTTAAGAATCTCCCTTTTGTTTTTTTATTATTATTATTCATTTTGTTGTCAGGTTTGTGAGATCCAACACGGAAAAATCAAGATGTACAGAACTCAACTTGGAGAAATTGCTTGCTTATTTCTAAACTGTAGTTATTTCTGTGCATTTTATCAAAACTGCAAGTTTTTCAAATAATATCCTCTGTAAAACTGTTTCCATGTGCCAGATTTTTTAGTGTCTCTGTGTAGGTTGTTTTTACAATGTGTTGTTGCATTGCATGGGATACTAGTAAGTATTTTAAATAAGCCACACAAATGCATGCTGCAACGTAAGGACGTGTTTTTGGGAAACATAACACTGCTGTCTTTGAATGCCATTTGCAACATACTTGTGGATTAAACATTCAGGTTTTAATCAAATGAAATGGGGTACTACCCAATAAGGAAACGAGGTGTGGAAGCTCAGTGCTGAACAGACAATTTAATACAACGTAACTTACAGCGGTCAGCCTCGTGAATTGCTCATCCGCCCAGTTTCTCTGAGAGCTCCTTGAATTTTCCTTTGTCAGTGTATGCCAGTGAAAAGCCTAATAATGTATGACCTGTCCAGGGAGTATTAGACATATGAGTAAATGTTGTTTAAGACACATTAATGTTCAATTGGGACTTCTTGTGGTTTCTAGTGCTAGGCATGTTGAAGCATCTGTTGCCCTGTGAAAATGCAGAATCAGCTGGATAGAAGAGCTTTTATATCATCGAGTTTAGTGGACAGATTTATGTCTCTGTTCTGCAGCTGAGAGATTTATCTCTCTGATTTTCCTAGAATGGCTCCTCTTGGATCAAAATATTTTCTTCTCAGCTGCTTTAAATTATGTACAAAATCATAGCAAAATATTTTTTAAAACTCTCAAACCATAAATCTTACTTGCATACCAAGCTACCTCTTGTCTTTTGCACAGTGCCACAGAACCATCAGTGCAGTTATGGTTGTATCAAGAAGTTTAAACTGGTTAATAAAATGTGTGTCTTTTCTTTTTACTTCTAGAGCTACTTGTAAAATGGCTCTTAATTATTTCAAGATTTCTTAAAATTCTTTGTGAAGGGAAGAGGGTTGGGATGGTCCCACACACAGTTTGGGGTGATACTGTTGTTTGTTCAGTTACGCGTTAGCTCTGAATTTTTCTGTGGATCTTATTTAAACACTCTTGTAATTCAGTAGGCAGTCTGGCCCCACAAGATATCATCACCAGCAGGTGTATCAGAATATTGCTTCCTTAAATCAGAGTGTGTATCTAGGCAGTGTTGGATGATGGAAACCAGTTTGTAGTCAGGACATTATAGTGGTTGAATCCATGTGTTCTTTTTCCAATCCTTTTTATTGGCTTCTAAAAACAATTTCTACAAAGTCACTCACTGTTTCCCCAAACAAGACATTTTGTACACAAATTAGGCTGAAGTCGCAACACTACAACCTTTCTATAAAACAATAAAAGATCCTGATGTGTGACATTGCATAAAAAGGAGAAGGAAGCAAGAGAGTATATAAGCTTTCTTCACACACTTTATATCATATGCTATACAATTTTTTATTTGTATATGCTAAACCATCGTGAGACATCCCTTAAAAACAATCTCATTCCAGATGTAATCCTGTTGCTGACAGAATATGTGTATCACCTGTAGCTATGAAGTTTGAGCAGGAAGAAAATTGCTTTAAGGAGGATTTTGTTAAATAACAAACCTGGAAAATTGTTAGGTTTTCAAGTTTCCATTTATCCTTTTCTATGGCAAAATGATGGGAGCGAAAGTAAAAGGAAAAATCTGTAGCCCTAAGACAAATGTTTCTTGTAATGTTAATGAAAATATTGGGAAGAGTGGTTTGGCTTTTGAAACGCAAACCAGGCACTTTTTTTTTTTTTTTTCCACATCTTAATCATGTGTTGACTATATCCACTGAGGGGTTTTCTGTTGAGGCACAGTTAGAACTGTTTAGATCTGTCTGCCAATCATCCAGGCTTTCTCCAATAGGTGTGGATGCCAACTACAACACAGATACCTGCAATTGTTCAGAGAAAACCTGTACCAGGTAACTCAAGAAGGTGCTGTTCGCTTTTAGTGTGCAAGTCCTTGGCAATTTTTAAGTTGTTCTTCCCTACTTGTGTTCTTAGTTGTGCTTCTGAGCTGAGATCACTCAGCTTTTTTCCAAGCTCTTTCTCAGTCCTGCAGAAAGTACATTCTCTCCTATCTCCACTCTTCTCCCCAGGCATCAATCTTGGGAGAAGGAAGAAAACATGACTCTTTCTCCTGGTCTCTGTGTCCTAACACAGTAGTCCTTGAAGAGCATCAGGGTCACCTCAGCTGTTCAATAAATGGGCAGAATGTGTTGTTTGAAAGGCAGTAGTTCCCAGAAGGCACCAAAGTGGCCTTTCAGCATACAGTCTAGAAGTTATGCAATATTTTTCACTCAACCCTGCAAAATCCAGCTGGGCTTCTAGTTTTACCTGGCCATATCACCATTTTGGAACACCTTGGTAGTTGCCAGGTTCTTTGCTAGTCAAGATATAACTGCAGTAATTGCAACATCACAGTACTTTGTTATTTAACAAGGATGCACTATGTGCACTTTCTAAGGTTGCAGTAAGCCCTGTCCCTTCTTCTCTACCACCTATGGCAAGAGCGTAGATGTTTTCTTCCTTAACGTGTGGCTCTCAGAGTATGCTATGGCAGAACCTTTAATCTGGTTTTAGAGACAGCAGACTGAGATTTCCTTCTTGGTCAAAGCAGTGATTCAGACGACTGAGATACGTAGTCAGTGTCATCAAGTGGCTTGCAAATGTCGGTAGACGCTGGAGGGACAGAGAAGCATAAATTAATAATACAATTTCTGGCTTACAGGAGGCTAAGTTTTGGGAACAGTAAACCTGCAGTAAATTTAGACCAAGTTTGGTCTGTGAATAAAAGAAGGGTGGCATTTGCCAGATGACTTAGCAAATACTTTCATAGATACATATTTCTGTTAGAAAGCTTAAGAGGGAAGGGTTGATAAACACAAAACCAGTGTCTGACCTGTAAGCTGAGGACAGGCAAGGCAAAGGAGCAGAGCTCACATTGGAAATTTGTCTGAGAACCTCCTTGTCTGTGAATGCTTGATGAATTTTTGGTGGTGGTGGCTTTTGTTTCATTAGGCCTCCATTAATATTTTTCATGAATTCATATTCAGTGCAACCTAACCCAAAGAAAATATTGGACTCTTAGGCATGAGGAAACTCAAACTCAGTTTACACATCCACTCTTACAGTATCCACAGACCTTTTGCAAGTAAGGTGACTGTCAGATGCTACTGACGGAAAATTTCAAGCATTAGCCTTGTAGGATTCTTTTCCACATAATTTTGACAAATAACCTCCCCATGGTCTTGTCATTATGCTCTAAATATATTCTAAAATCTTATCTAATGCCCTCAAATTTAATAAAGATGTTGAGCTCTCACAGAAGGAAAACACATTCAGCACATTCCTCAGATATTTTGTCTGCAATGTTGGAAGTATTTTTCAAACAGCATGTGAGCCATGACATGAGTTTAATGGAAAATTGTTTTTTGCATCGTATGTGGTCTCATCAATATGGGCACAGAAGTGACACTATTTGTCAGACTTATGTCCTTTTGGTCCACCTTATTCATCTCTAACTCAGTTGATGGTATTAATTACAGACAAAGAACTCCTACTAACATCTTTAAAAATTATGTATTCATTGCATAACAGAAGCTGATCTAATAATTTCTTCTAGTTAAAAATGCAACATAGGTGAAGCGCAAGTGCTAGGCGTGTTACACTCAGAGAGGGGCTCCTGTAACAAAGTTTGGATGGGAAATTACTTCAGATAATGTTGTTAGGGCTTGATTTCTTTATAAAAGAAGCAGCCAGCCATAACTAATTATTTTCAAGTTCTATTGTTTTGGTATATACAACTGTAAGAAAGAAACTGAATGTTCTTTGTGTTTTTTCCATTTATGTTTAGCCTCATAGCTATGTTTACTGAGGTTGGCATTAAAGAACTATTTTTAACAATTTTTATGACTTGTTCTTGAACTAGACACTTCTTATATACATTGTAGTGTGGCTGGCTTTAAACAAGCTTTTCATCTTCTTTATGGTGTTTGTGAAGTATACTGTGCTTAGCTGACAGTATAATAAAAGCATTTTTATGTGTGTATTTGACCAAACTTGCATTATTGCGGTTGTGCACTAGCTATTTTCTAGCCTTTTCTTTAGCTTTAGCAGCATGTTCATCCATACATCTGTCCTCAGAGGATTCAACTAAGTAAGTATGCATAGAGCTGAAAAAGATTAGCTGGCTTCTGTCTTCTTAGTAAAGGATCCTTTCTTCATAGTAAAGCAGTAATGTATCTTTGAGGAATTTGACTATACCAAACTAACATCCTTCAGTCATCTGGTACCTGGGGAAGGATGGTTAGCGATCACTGTCATTTCAAGTGGAAACACACGTTTCCTTACTTTCTGCCTTGATTCTCAAGATTTCCTAGACTTACCTTTTAAATCACCACCCCATCCATTTTTTGTCTTCGGGTAAAATGACCTTTCTGTTTGGAGAGACAGGAGCGAATGTGGAAGCTGCAAAATTACATTAAAGAACTGCAAAAGTCATGGTCTGTGCTTGTAAAGTGTTGGGGAAGTTCTGATGTTGCCTGTCTCCCAGATCATTCAAGTTCTCCATAGCTACTGAATTTTGGAGATTTTCTAGTCAGGTTAATCCATGTCCCCACTTGATAATTTTCTCTTTTTTTGTAAAGTAGTATCCTGAAGAATCAAGGTACAGTATTAAATGCTTCCGTGTCTTTAGTTATTTAAAATGCAGTGCAGAAGAATGTGATTTTTTTTCCAGATGCCTATTTGCCAATTGCCCCAAATAGATAGACATGGAGAAGAACGCAGCATTAGGGAGCTGTCCTCCATGTAATTCTTCCTCTGTAAACTAAAGCCTGTTGAGTTTGTTTCACTAAACAGAGTTTCCCACATTCAGCTCAATATTGGGCATTCTGGTTCTATAAGAACTGGGGTGGAGGAAGGGGGGTGGGATTCAACTTCAGTCAGTTCCTAACCACGGGCAGGAATTTTCTTCATCAGCAGAGGTGTTCCATCTTAATATGGGGAAACACCGTAACTTTGGGCAAAAGTTTTTCAAATGAGCTCTAAAATTCTGCTGTATCCATTCTTGAATGTTTGGCGGTGCTTTTTTCTGGGTATAATTTTTCAAATGCTGTGACGTTTGGTCTCCAAAATTGAAGTCTGCAAAATCACTACTTACTATTAACATTCTCGCCTGTTTACTATGCCTAACTTTATCTAGATTGGCCTCACTGGCTTTAGTCATGCAGTGTATCTAGTGGACATTTAATGTAAAATGCGGAAATAATCCATGGCAGTAGGAAGCAAGACCAAGACACCTTTATTTCTCACCCTCTGTCCCCTCCATCTTATAGAAACAGTTTGCCACAAAGCTGCAGCTCATCCTGGTTAGCGTGCTCTATGTCCAGTGCAGTTACCAGCAAGTTTCTCCATATGCAGGATGCAGGTTCACCAAGAAGGGGTAGAGCATGTCCAAATGTCATGTGGCACAGTGGCTAAAGTGTTCTCCTGAAAGGTGGGAACTGAATGTTTGTAGTTTATAACCTAAGACCCTCCTGAGTGCTTTTAAAAGGAGGGCTACGTGAAGGAGGCTTGATTCATGTCCTACTCCTTGCAAAATTCATTTATTCTCAGAGTTTTTTTATTCTGAGAGTCAGACGACGCATCTAAATGAGTGCCTTTCCTCTGAACTCTGATAATAGCTTTGAGCAGAGTGAAGCTACTGTTTGTTTAATGAGATCTCCCACAACAAATGTATTTTAAGGGTTCATTAATTCTCTGGATTAAAGGAAAGATTATTATTATTGTTGAGGCCTTTGAAATATTAGAAAACCACCGTGCAGTTCTGTATATTAGATATCTTCAGCTATGGGGAGTATCAGGACGGACAGAGCAGTGAAGTGATGCATGTGAAGACTGAGGACTGCCAACAGCACGCCATGTGTGGGCAGCTCCCATTACCCTCTGCCTCAGCTAAGCCTAGTTCTGTCAAGTGTTGCCAGTACCTTTCAAATATAAAAATTCAACAAATTTTCCTACATGTTTTTGTTTTTATTATTTTAATTTTTCCGGAAAAAGGAAATAGAGCTAAGTTCCAACAAGCTACAGAAAATATTATGCAACCCAGTGAAACCCAGTCACTTGTAATAAAATTTTTCATATTTTTAAAAGCAGTGTAAACAGTAATGAAGTCTCGGCTTGCCAACCAGCATGTTGCAATTACTGGAAGCCGAGGTGTTACAGATCTTCAAAAGTATGTCTGTGAAGTCCAATAGACATAAATAGCATACAGTATGATCTCATATCATCATGCAAGCAAGCTTTCAATTCTGATTCTTCCCTCCAAAGTCCTTAAACAAGAATTTGAGAGGAAAATCAAAGAAATGAGAGAGAATTTATTCCCTACACATACCGATTGGAGTATTTAACCATAATTTAAGCTCTGCAGAAACCAATGGAAAAACAAGATCATGCTATGGCTCAAGCTTAACAACACGCATAGTGTCATACTGTGCATTGCTGAGTGTTGGGCTCTCTGGTTCCCTTTTACCAAAACCACCAAATTTCTACCAGACTGGTGTTTCTGCTGTGGCCTTCATCTGCAGTTCTTGTCCCTTTCCTTCTCTGAGAGCAATATTACTATACCTCTTCTGATCTGTCTTTTGAGTCTCCTGTTGTCACTATAAATACTCATTATAAATATTCTGTGCTGAGAAATTAGGTCATATGACAATCACTTTTTTTTTTTTGTTACTGACAATTTACAACATTGACAAGACATATCGTTTACTCTACCTATTTTTCAACTTTGCTAGATTTCACAAGGAGCATCCCTAAACGATTTGCAGAAAAAGAAGAGGCGTGCCCCTCTTCCACCGGCTGCGTCTGCTCCACCCACTCCTGCCATGCCAAACAGGACAGAAGAGAGGGAAGACAAGAGGAAGAGCACAATGGGTGAGAGGTGTTCTTTTTTCCTGAGTAATCCCTTGCATGTGCTTTCAGTGCTCATTGTTCGAAGTTTCCTTAACTCTGTTATGCTGTGAGTTTGGGAACTCTTGTAACTTGGGGAAAAAAATGCATTTTTCTGCAGAATGAAAGTCTGGAAATAAGTGTTTGTGTATTACCTTTTTTTTTAATGCCACCATTCAGAGTACCACAAGGTAATAAAAGGTAGATAATACTGATCAGATGATTTGAATGTTTGGTACAAGCTGGATATCCAAAAGCATTAGCCCTGGGCCTATTCTATGCCATTAAGGTTATGGTGGTTTTGCCAGTAAATGGAAACATGGAAATAGTAAATGGAAATGTTAGTAAATGGACATAGGCCAGGCAGTACTGAATGCATCTGAAGCCATGGCATTCTGCTAGAACTGAGGTACAATCAAGCTGGTTCAGTATCTCCTCATGTTCCTAAAGCCTGAAGATGTTTTCTTTTCCTGTAGTCCTCCAGCAGTTTGACATCAACTGACCATATTCAGTGACGTTTTTCTTTTTAATTTAATCCTCAGTTTTATTATAAATCAAGCTCTGCAGAATCAGTAGAAGAAAAGAACTGGTGCTTTCAAAGGAATGCCGTACATAGCTGGAGACAACAAAAGAAACTCTAGTCTTCAGCTGTATGTGACACCACATTTACGCTCATAGAGGAACAGTGAAAATGTTCTCCCAGACCTCGGTCATTGTCTGACTGCTAGCTTATTCAGATCGGCGGGAGCTTTGCCCAAGTGAGGACCCCAAGATTATGCTTTTAGCAAACAAAGTGATTTTATGATGGGTAAAGATATGAGATAATAACCCTGCATATTGGAACTCGTTCTTCAGTACATTAAGAGAATCATTCTTCAAGTGCCGTAATGCACTCAGTGCACTTCAGTTCGTGCCTTTGACCTCATGTTTCATAAAGTGCCTAAGACATACAGATATGACATCCTGTCATGCATAATTGCTTACATTACAAATGCCTCACAGTTTAGAAAGAAACCTCTTGGCTTTGTTCCAACATTTATTTTCAGTAAACGCTTCCCATTTAATGCCTCAGCATTTATGTAGCAGCAGGAGTCCATTATCTTGTGACATGTTCAACTCCATTGACATCTCTTATTTAAACCCTCTAAGGGGAATGCTATTGCTATGCCATATAACACAGGAGTTTTCAGCAAATTGGCTTCCTTTTAACCATTGCAGATGCCACAGTCTGTTGCTCCTCATGCTTTGTTCTACAGCTGATAGCTTACTGATGACATTTGGTGCTTTAACTTTTTTTAAGTGTTCATTTTATTTTGTGTCAGTGCTCGGAATGTTACAGATGAAATAAAGCGCAGCAGAGCCACTTGTAGTCCATTCAGTACTGTGCACCTAAGTGCTTGTTGGCCAGACTCTGCTGATGTAGGAATCTGTAGTATCATTTACTTTAATGGAGCCTTATTAATTTACACCAACAAAGAACTTGTCCCACAGCAGCCCTATCTTCAGTGCTTTTCATTTTGTGCTACTTTCTTGAATGAATGCGTTCATTAACAAGAAAAAATGTTATAGCAAGGGAAGGTTGGTAAAACAGCCTCTCTTCGGGGCCCTTGCAAGAAAATGATGAGAAAGCACAGATGGCTCTGAAAGCAAGAGAGAAAAGCTGTGAAAAAAGCAAGACTGTAGTGAGGGGAAAAACATGCTGCAAGAAATAGGCAGCTGCATGATGGAAAAAGGATTAAAGCTACCTATGCATCTCCCAAGTTAGCCACATGAATCCAAGCAAAAGATCCTATCAAAAAATAGTCTCAAACTGGCAAATTCATTTCAGTATTCAATACTGAATCACTTATTCTGACCCCAAAGTATTGTGCCCAGTTTTCTTAAAGCAGTGAAAAAGGGTCTGTGCATTTGCCAGCATTAAATCATGTCCTGAATCTCCGGAAGCTAATGACTCCTAATTAGAAAATCATAGTGGTTTAATCTTTTTTTCTCCCTCTCGGTGCTACTTCCCTTCTCAGCAGCACCAGAGCATGAGCCTAAGAGTGTAGGAATGATCAGAATGGATCATACCAGAGGTCTGTCTCTACCAGCATCCATCTTCGGCAATGACCACAGCAGATGCTTAAGGCAGGGTGTGAGAGCAGAACGAGCAGGTAGTCATGGTTCCTCAGTGCGCTTTCAGCCTCTAAGGACTTTCCAAATTGCAATTAGCTCTAGGTCTGTACACTACAAACTGGCAGCAGCTTTTTAACATTGCAAGTGGTTAACAGAGTACAGTGCAAAGGTGCATGTATTTATTTAGTTACTGCACATAGTATTGAAATAAGCCACCAGCCAAAGTTACGAGCATTTCCTGTGGTAGCTTAAAACACTGTTTTGCGAAAAACTACTTAATCATCTGCTTCTCCACAATGTCAAAATAGTAAAAAACCTACTCAGAAGAAGAAAAGAAAAACCTGTCAAGATATCTACTTCAAAATACTGACCTGAAGCATTTTCCTTTTTCTCTCAAAGAGTCAGGAAAATAGTCATGTAAAGTATCCTAGAGATCAACAAATTTAGGCAGTTTGGCACTTAAAACTATAAAAATAAAACACATTTTTCACAATTCCTTACATAGCTTTTTTCATTTTTTTTTTTAATTAAATATTTTTTTTACCTCCTTCCATATGTCTGCCAAAACTGTTGATTTTAACTGTTAGCTGTGATGTGCACGTATGCGCTGGGCCCAATACTGGCCCATTGCTGTTCATTTAAGAGAGACCTAGCTTTCCTTCTCCTGTAGTTGTTGGGGGTAAATAAGAGCAAAATTAGATCCAGACAGAGTTTGGATGTGGATAAGGGGAAATCAATGTGTGTTTAAAAAATAACAATAAAGAGAGCGATCGTTATCTTGACAATGAAGTAACTAGTCAATTGATCCCCCTGTAGGTGATGGACGGCAGGTGCCACAAAAGCCTCCTAGAGGCACCACTCGTGGTCCACCCCAGTTAGTGATCCCCCCACCCCCACCTTACCCTCCTCCTGACAGAGATATTGTGGATCCAACAGTCTGTGGCAGAGAAGCAGATGTTACAGCACCAACAGAGCTGGTACCTAAACGTATGTTTGAAAATATATGTATTTGCATTTCCACTCTTCTGATGATTATTCTCAGGGATAGCTTTTCCAGACTTTCCTCTCTGCTGTCTAGACATACATGTCTTTTTTTTCCCTTTTTTCCAGCCTGTTGTCTTCTAAAATGCCCAATGCAGTGTCACTAATTAATATAAAGTAAACAAAGCACTTGTTTGGAGACAATTTTGTGGATGATACCTGGCCATTGTATGGAAGCATTTAAAAACAACCATCAAACCGTGTGACTTTGTGCAGCTGGAAGCAGACATCTGTTGTCTTATATTAATTCTCCATGTTTGTTTTTTCTGTACTAACATTTTTTCTGTCTCTCCAGAGATTAATTCCTTTGAGAGTCAGTAGGTCTATCAGTCTAGGTTGAAAACTGCAGGGTGTCCCCCTTAGGAAAATTGAACCATTTACAGGAGCTGTATATTGTTAAAGGCCTTCCTGTCCTAATGGGTACGTCTTCCTTGCCATCTCTGGATAGTCCTTTGTATCCTCTTCCCCTTGGGGCGTAACAGCAGAAATACGGTATTTTCCACATCCTTGTGTATTTGTGAAAAGCATGTTTTCATGATACTTTTTGGTGCTTATCTATCGACTGTCTTTAAATCTTTGTACACAATCCAAGTCTTTGATCATGTATTATGTGCCCTCTGGGCTTGCCCTGCACACCCATGTAGATCCTGTAAAGGCAGCAAAGCTTTGCACATTATGGCATCTCATGGACACACTTCCTTTGAAGGTTAGGAGGATGTCTCCTAACCGTGGGATAGAGAAATGTCTCCATTAGCTGCTAATTTGACAAAAGATCTTTTTCTGGGACATTTTCTTTACCAGAATTATTCTGCAGGTAGCAGTTACTCTGATACATTAATGTTGGTGTGTTTGCTGTTGGATACCAGCTAAATCTAAAGTGTTATTTTTCAAACTTGTGCTGAGGAAATACAGATTGACAAGTTTTATTGGGGGGGAGAGAAGGAAATTAAGGAGATCCATACTAACAGAAAACCTGAATCTTACTGAGGATTAACCCTAATTCATTTTCATCAGCATATGCACAGAAATCATATTGTACTTAAAATTTTGCTAGATACCATCAGCTTGCCTACAATGTTTTCTTTATTAAAAATCCGTT
The DNA here is from genome assembly GCA_034008185.1 of Gorsachius magnificus. Lineage (NCBI taxonomy): Eukaryota > Metazoa > Chordata > Aves > Pelecaniformes > Ardeidae > Gorsachius > Gorsachius magnificus. Next base: position 68,425,002 of record CM067082.1, read on the forward strand.
GTGGCCTTCTTTGCATTAATATTTCTGCTTCATTTGAGTTTCTACCAGTGTTATTTGGCAATGCTTTCCTGATCTAACTTGGTGATCAAATACCCTTTAATCAATGCAGCTCTGATTTTATCAGATTGATCATTTGCTCTTAAACAAACACAATATCCCAGCCAAAAGGATTTATTAAGCTTGTACATGGAAACATAACACGAGCTTTTATTATCCTCACTTTACTGAGAGCAAAAGTACAGCGCTTAGTGGGTACTTACTTTAGACTGAAAGCATCAGTGTTGGAGAGGGACAAGTTTAGCTTTATAATTATGTTATGCTCTACCTAGATAAAGATAAACATAAAGATTTACACAAGAGAAATGTGTATAGATGTACCCGTGAGAAGGATGTATGGCAGATGCTAATTATATTGCCTAATGCCATTCTGAGAGGTGCTTAGATACTGTAGCGATTGAGCAGCATAAGAACAGAGTTTTGCAATGATGGTTTTTATTGCCTGAGAATGCCTCAAGCAGTGCAAATGGGACTGGCGGTAGATTCAAAGAACAACAAAATTTTCGATCTTCCTAACTCTAACCTCAGTAAATGTGTTTTCTCATAGAACAAGGTGGGAAGGAGGATAAGCTACTGATGCCAGTTATTGATCAAAGGCACATTCGTTCTGAAATCACTCTCAAAACAGCTTTCTCTGATGAGGATTGTGGTCTTCCTTTGCTGAGTGGGTGACTCAGCAGCAGTTTGTCTTTCACAAGATGAGATTCCCATTCAGAAATTAAAATTCTGTGATCGTGTGGAGTTTAAATTATTGTTCGTTACAATCTGCCACTGTGTGTGGGGCACCGTGCCTCATCCCTCATTCTTTCTCAGCAAAAGCACAGTTGTCCCATGGTGCTCTGCGAAACTCATGTTGAGGAATTTTCATTTCATAGAGGATGGTGGTAATCTCTCTTCACAGAGTTTTCCAAACTTACATGGAGTGTAAGTCATTCATGAATAGGGCCTTTAGTAAGATACTTGGGATTTTCTGACTCTAATGCTAAGAATCTCTTCCACAAACAAGAGTACAATTGTTCCTCACAGGTTTTGCTCTTTAATCTTTTTATTATCATTACAGGACCTTTCCTCTTAACTTTTGGTTTGGTAGACCCTTACCTGCATGTTGTGTGCATGTCTAAAATCCTATGTTTATGGGATCCTTTCTCCTTCTTTATCTTACTAATCAGATTGTTCATGGCCTGTGATTCTAAGATTGACTGCGCCTTGGGAATGCAGAATGGAGATTGTGACTTCTGTTGCATGGCGTTTGGTTATGTCACATAGCTTGTGAAGTTCCCAATAAATGAGTCAATAGTAAGCTCTGTGCTACTTCCTTCAGGTAAAGAATGCACATATTGAAACATTGCTGCACCTAGACGAGCAACTGAAACATGCTGCCTTGAAATGTTTCAACTATCTCATTAGAATAAATGTAATATTCCTGTGAGCCTCTGTGATTAGCCCTTTATTTGCCTCGTTATGAACTACCATTAAGAAATAGAGTAAGAAATTAAAAGCTGTTTGAAAAAGAATAAACAAGTCACCTTCTTGTAGAGTGAGATCCTGAAGTTAAATTCTTCACTCTGACACTGGATAAAGTGCTAGGGAACTCAGGGTTCGCACTGGGTAAGGGCTTGACAACTGATTGATTTTTAAATTTCGGAAAGTGTTCTGTCTTTAATGAAGTGACATCATGATTTGAATGTGTCTTTGTTTTTAACTATAGATCAAAATAATCAATCATCATTTAACCAGAAAGTTTGAAAGAGATGAAGGAGTGGGTATAAGCATTTCCCAGTTGCTTTGTGTAGATGACACGTATACTACTAGTTGATTGATAATACCAGGTTAATTTTAAGGAACAAGAACAGAAAGGAGCCTTGTGCCAATATCTAATTTTTAATGTTTTTCTTTATATCATTGATATATTAACAAGGTAGTACAAGCCAATTGACAAATGCTGTGACAGTTTCACAAGAAATTTGGTCGTGTTTCTTCAGTCATGTTAGATACATACTTAGTCTTTCACAGTCATTAGGATAGTCTCTGAGGGTTGGACTTGGTTAACTTGAAGCAAAAATAGGTAGAGAAACTCTCAGGGAGGAAACTACATTTTCTTACATGTGGTTCTAAATTAATTGAGAACTGCAGGCTGCTCAGTAGGGAATTTTGCTGGCCTGTCGTAGTGCACTGCCTCAGAAGGCATCTGCCAAGTGACCCAGCCTTTTCTTTCTTAGAGGTGATCTTCGAAGCAAGAAAACTTGAAAGTGTGATTTAGGAGGCTTATACACCATCATTCCTCTTACTCATGCAGCCTGATCGGAGGCTAAAGATTGAAGTTGAATCTCCAATATTTTCTATCTTGTACCTCCTGGAGAATTAAAATTCAGGCCAAGCAAAGCAGAATTCATAGACATGCTGCATATCAGTAGGTGTTGTGCTGTTGGGATTGCATTAGCCCAGGGAGAACCCAGGGACTTAGAGCATCTGATGGATTCCGAATTTTAATACATGTGCCCATGCATCTACACCCCCTTTGGGCATCTGATTCTTTAATGTTACTGAGCATGCTAGCCATTCTGCTGTCTGACCTACACAATATTTATAATTTTATCCTTTTTTTCCCCCAACAGTTTACTGTTGTGCATCATTCCCTTCATATACCAAGCGCGTCTGACAGACCTTGCCTGTTCCTATGACCTTCATACCTCTGAACCTCCTGTTGCCTCTGCTACCCTGATTCTTCTGTTGCCTTCCTTCCTCCCCTGCTGGAAAAGAACCTTTTTTTTCTGACCGAGATTTTGGCTTCCTTTCTTTTTGAACTCACACATTCTCTTTTAATTACTATTGATTATTTTTGGCTGTGGTTCATACTCTTTTGTGAGATGTACGCTCCAGAACTGAATTCTGTGTTATATAAATCTATATGTCAGCCTCAGAAAGATTATCCATACATTTGTCTGTTCTTTTTCAAAAGATTCTCTTTATTTTGAGCCATGGTTTAACTTGATTTGGTGTTTCAAATAGTATGTCTTTGGGACGGGGTGTCTTACTTTCAATATTGTCTATAAAGATTTAATGAAAACTTCCTAAAAACATTTTTTTTTTCTCCGTTAGCCTGGGTATAGCATTTTACATTCTGTAATACATTCTATTTTTCCTTCATTGCATATGTTTTGTTCCTTTGGAACAAAACCAGAACTGTGCATGGCCTAGTCAAGTTGAAGTGCAGGATTCTTTCCATATCTTGGCTATCAATCAAGCTGCTGAGAAAAAAGAAAGATCTGCAACGGGCCTAAAAGGAATAACTAAGAACCAGTACCAAATGCATTAATTCATAGGCTTTACGTCTGCTTTCATCCCGATGCTTAGTATGAGTAATTTATCTCAATGCTGGAGACATCCTGTGCAAATCAAGTTGTGTGTTCTATTTCTGTAACAAAAGATGCAAACACCGTTTGCTCAAGAGAAATCTTGTTCCACAAGTCTCCTTTTTACAATTGTACTAGGAATAGTCAGTGAGTTATAATTAAAATATCAGCTATAGGATTGTACTTACCAAAAACTTCTTTGTGCTGGAGAAAGTTCTTCATGTGAATGGCCCATAAGGCATGTATTTTTAATCATTCTGAACTATAAACATAGGTTTTATGAGTTGCAATGGTGCACACACCCAGAACTATTCTGACCTCACATGTACTGTGATTTAAGACATTTATGTTATTTAAATGAGTGAGTTGCAATACATAACTCTAATTTAAATAATGAAAAATTATTGTTTTACCCTCAAGCAAATAATCATGTTCATCTTGAATCCTTTCCAGGTAGGCAAAATGGAGAAAGCATTCCTACAGATAATGTGAAACATGACTTAAAAGAGGTTTGACAGTTTTTAATACAAATATAACATGTAGTTAATAAGTTTTCAGTGATGCTTCAGAAAGTATACTTAATACCCTAAGGTTCTTCTAATAAAAGTGAAGTAGAATTGAACTCTCTGCGCTGCCAGGTACTTTGTAATAGCTTCTTAAGACAGGACAATGGTTTAATTGTAAGTCTTCTCTTAAAAAAAACCAAAAAAAAACTCGTAGGTGTTCACAATGTGAAGATTAAGAACCTAATTTACCCATTCTCGTTACTCTACATCCTATTTGTAACTCCACAGAGTTACATGCCCCATGGAGTTCAGACTGGTATAAAAATGGAATAATGAAGTGGTGAAACAAAATTTTTTATATTAAGTGTGATGAAGTACAGTGTATTGTAAAAGCACTTCTATGTATTGACACCAATTTAGCTTAAAGGAGGCTTAAGTTTTCAACAAAATTACATTTCCGAAGAAAAAGTTTCCTTGCTTTGAAGGAATACAGCTATGACCCCTCTCCTAGCTGGCAAGTTTGCTGTTAAAAGCTGACATCTTTTTACGTGGTCTGCCCAAACTCTTAAAAGCTCTAGGTGAAAACTCCTTAATTTACTTTTTTTTCTTAAAATGCAAAATTTACCTTTAAAAATATATGTGCAGGAATTAACATTTTATGTGAAATTCCTATGTAAAATATTTTAATGACTGGTTTAAGCTAGCCAGCTTTGCCTTTTCAAATTTAAAAAAAAAGGAATCCTTGCTTATGTTAGCTCATATCCTTTGTTTCTTACAATTCCATAAGTGCCAGGTACATATATAGTATTAAACAGAATTTTAAAAAAAAGAAGAAAAATTGCTGCATCTTTACAAGAAATCATCTTAATTACAAGAAATTACAGTATAACATTAGTGTGTTTAAAACCTCCCATTACTATACACAGTGTGGGAAAGAACTTTCAGTGACACTCATTAAATCTGAATCTGTTCAGTGGAATTGCATAGATACTCTGTTTCACAACTGTTAATTCATTAGTAGTGTAGATGCAAGGGGGTAAGTGTTCAAGCAAAATGTGATTATGGGAACGTGAACTCAACGGAAGTTTGGTTCACGAGCACCAGCTCAGTGCCGAAGTACGGTCAGGGAATCCCTGCTTGTTTCAGGCTTCAGCCCAGGATTTCTAACATTACCTCGATTTGGCTTCTGGAAGAGAATGAGAGTTTTTCTGTCATTTTCAATGAGAGAAAAAAAATGTCAATTTAGGGCAGTTTCATGGAGTCTTAGGTTAGCAGTGATATGAAAGGACATTGGCTTGGTTTTACTCCCTTTTATTTTAAACACAGAGACATTAGAAGTATAATGAGAATGACATGGAGAAGTTGATAACAAAGTGACTACTATACTACAGTTTTGCACCAAAATGCTCTTACCAGAGTTAGTAAGAAACACACTTAATATATTCAGGATTTTTCTGCAGTACCAAACAACATTGCTCAGATGCAGTCCTTCATGGTAAGTTATCTGGGGTGAAAAACAAATGAACAAAAAAAAACCAACCCAAAATTGGAAGATATTATTGAGCCCTTTCAGAAGGACAAGTAAATGCACAGATAGCTTATAAATCAAAACAGATTCCAGTGTTACGACTCCAGTGTCAGTGACAATCAGTGCTCTTGAGAAATAAGGACAGATATATAATTTATGATTAAAGCCATTCTGATATGCTCAACCCCTGTGAGATCCAGTGAATTAGAAACAGATTAAGCTTCCTGGTGCACAGATTTTACTGAATATAAAACTTTTTTTATGATGACCACCAGAGGGAGCCGATGTTGTCACATAGCTGCAGTAGGTAGCAAGTGAGAATAATGCAGAAGATGAATTTTAAGCTAATAGATACCACGTTTATACAAAGATTTTCAGTTCTTTAAGAATGCCATAAACTTAAACCTTGTTTATGGAGTTGTTTTGTTCACCTACTAAAAAGAAAAATATTTTTGTCTAGATTTTTTTAATGAGTTTCATCACAAATAGGAACATGAAGATAAAACCAAATTTTCAGGTGATGCCACTGTGATGGCGTCTTCCAGACATAAGCTCAAGTTTTTACTCTAGGCATTCTTGCAAAGGGTGGTGGCATGTTGGGTTGGCTTTTATATTGCATAGATATTGTCTGTATATTTATGGCAACTGTGTTAAAGGTGTGGAAATTAATTCATGTAGCTCGTGTATGTGCTTAAGAACAAGTGCATAGTAGAAGGTCAGGTTTAGTACCAATATAGAAAGATGTGTTCTCCCAGAAAGGTTTATCAGCTTGAGTTTTAGCATTTTAAAAGCATGAACAAATTGGTTTAGTGTCCATCCTCTTTCACAGACAAATGACTTCATTGCCAGCAATTCAGTCGTTCAGAGACTTTCTAATAGTCCTTAAATGTCTTTTCTCCATGTAGTGCTTTCTTTTTTTTCCTTAGGATTGAAATTTTTGAGGATTGAAATGAATGTTGTCTTTCTCACTGAGCAGTTGGATTTTTTTTTTCTTTTCCAGTGACAGGGCTGTAGAATAGTAAACTTTGAACTCATTCCATTTTTATCTTTAGAAAATGTGCTACTGGTCCAGAACTGAAACTTACTGTGGGCAGGTAAAATACGGAGAGAATATTCTAAATACATGAATGGAAAAAATGTCATATGTTAAAATATTCATTTTAACATTTATAAAATGTTCATTTTAAACTGGAACTATTTAAAGCTGTCTGTGGCATCTAGAGTGCTCAAATAAGTGCCAAGGGAGAGTGATTGGTAGAGAAATCATGCAATCCAAAATGTATGATGAATTGCAAAAGCCTATGATGCATTTATTTATTAAGCATATGGCCATGCAATCTATCATGTGGCCATCATCTGTCCCTGTATTCTGCATTTGTAAAGTAAACTCTGTGGTCATCATTCTCATACACTCATCATTTATGTTTACAGCCACTTTAAGCCCTCTGTATTGTTCCATCCCAGTATAAAAGTGCCTCTTTGTGAGAGTTGGGCCGTGTGTGTATATAAGACAGCAGTTCTGTCTTCCGAGCTTGGCTTCCAGTCACTACCATGACTCTCAATATATATTTAGTACATGCAGTAGGCACCATTTAACTTTCCATACTAAAATACATGTTATTTTAGAAGACAGAATGTAACTTATTCCATCCCTCCGAAATTACAGCCATGTTGTGTTCTAATGTCATTGCAAAACTATGAACTCCCCCCTCAAGGACAGTAAGACAAACATGCTGTCACTGTTTACACACTTCTTTTTCAGATATCTTGTGTATAGTATCCAGACTTCTGTATAGCACCTGTATGCCTAGAGAAATCCACTGTTAAAATTCATAAGAAGTTGACAGAACAAAAAGTGACTTAATTAATTCTTTGTCTATCCAGAAGAGTTTACACATAAGAAACTCTACTGATTTTTGCTGAGGTGGAGAAGGGGATCTTGTATTTTTCTATGCAAGAATCAGCTGCTTTATTCCTTGTTTATTGCAATACTCTTCTGTGGTGCTTTGACTTCAAGTGGTAAATGACTGTTAGAAGGATCAAGCCCAGTAGCAAGAATGAACTGCCTCAGAAGTTGATAACAAGCTGAATGGTTATCAACTACTGAGGCCTTTATATTCCTTGAATGTTCCTTGAACATGAAAGGTGGTTTTTTTTTTTCCTGTTCAGTTCTAATAGGAAAATGGTACATTTGGGTCACCAGATCTGCGTCATTTTCTCATGCCTTGAGAACGTTCTGAAGAAGGAGACTCGGTCCTGGGTAAAGGTAACACCTGTTGGAAAGGGGGTATTTTGTATTCCCTTTCATGTTCAGTCTGCTGCCTGCCACGGTATTGGAAATAATACCTGTGATTTTGCAGACTGAGCCAGAAGTCAGTTCTACTGTAAGGGAGCACAATTCCTTTGAATATAAGAAAGTATTTTCTGGTTACATTAAGTATGGGACTGGACTGCAGTGAATCAAATAGTCTTGCTAGCCTCATTTCCTGATATTTAGGTTTTTAACTGGTTATTTGCCTATTTCATAGAGTGTGGAAGAAACCTTAGCTTCACATTTCCCACCTTGACTAAGTATAAAGACATTTCTCTTGTAATTCCCTTGCAGCCCAGCTCTGCAATCCAAGTGGTCTGTGGATAAACTGTGAACCTTTATTCCAAGTGAAACCAAATTCCCTGATTTCCTCTTCCTTAGTCAAAATAAGAGCAGTTTAACTCTGTGAGACGTACCTTTAATAACTGAACGGCATCTTAAATGTACTCTGTTGTACTTGAACAGTGGAATATGAAGAAATCGTGACACCCGTACAAGTAGAGAGATACGCTTTATCAGTAACAAGCCAGACTAAACATCTGTGTCCAGCCAAATACATGCATGTGATGTGAGTCTGTACGTGTGAGAATTTCAATCCTGGATATGATTTTGAAGTTATGCTTGATTTACACATGATGTATGGGCCAATTCAAACCAGAAGGTTGGTATTTGAAATGGCATTAAAATTTGTAGTGCAAAATCCTACTGATTCAAATACAGGCAATGCACAGAGCACTACAGAAAGCAAACTGTTGAAAATTTCTGTATTCTCTGTTCCAGGTAGGTGATAATACCCATACCAAAGTGCTTGTCCATCCTTAGGGATGCTCATACTCAGCTTTTCCTATTACCACTTCTAAGTCAGTAAACACTGACTAAAATGCCTGCCTGCTTTCTTCGAAGAAATTGAGAATTCTGGCCATGCACATTCTCTTCTGAGTTTTAGGGCCTGAGGGAGCAAAAGGCTGAGAGCAGAGACAGAGTCTCTTTTGTCAGCTCCTTTTGTGGATTCCATAATTGGTTCCTGGCATGGATAAAGGAATTACTTTCCAACCTACTGTACCATAAGCAAAGGTGGGGTGTAATGAAGGACAAAGACCTAAAACAAAAGAAGACCAAGGAAAGAATGAGAAAGGAGGGCTATGACTGACAAATGCTTTTTTTTCTTTTAAGATTATTGCGATTAAAAGGTGGAGGTAAAGTTGCTAAATATATAGTAACCTCCCATAAGCAGTGAAGGACTCGTAGGGGAGTATCTACTTACTTGCTAGAGCAAACAAAGCAACTGATTTTTTCACTTCAAGCATCTAATGAAAGTTATTATCTGATACCTGATTTTTAAAGCATGTAGGTTAACATTTTTCTTCTTTTCTCTCCCATGATTGTTTCTTTCCTCAATTTTTTCACTTGACAAGAAGTTAAAAACTAAAGGGGGGAATATTTTTTTCAGTTTGTAAAAACATGAAAATTAATGGAGAAATATTTTCAACATTTTTTTCTTAACTGAGTGAAAGCATGCAGCCAGCTCTATTTATAAGGTGTGTCTATAGGTGTAACAGCCAAGACTTGAATGTAATAATTTAAGAATTCTAATAACTCTTAAATTATAAGAATTATGAAGAATTATATAAGAGTTACAAAGACCATAAGAAAAACTAATCTACTGGCTTTAAGTTCAAGATAAGAACTTTTTTACTTAACTTTTACTCGTAAGAGACAGAGCATTTTGGAAGCTAAACAGACTGTTACACTTGACTTGCTATACAGAAAGCTTTACAGTGGACTTCTAAGGTGTTTTGGGTGCTACCAGTCTCTCAGACATGTTAAATCAATCCTTAGGAGTGGCATGATTCTTTTTTACCAGGTAAATCCTGCTTTTGCTCCAAAAAGAGGATTTTTTTTTCTTTCAGAAGAAATCTTATTTCAATTAAGCTCAACATGTGTGAAGATTTTATTGATTATTTATAATTTAAATTTTTTTTTTTTTTTACTTTTAAAACCCTTCTCTGCTTGCCTTCAGAAAATGAGAACAATATGCTGATGAACTGACCAGTCAGTTAAAGAAACTTAGAGGTTTGAGTGTCCAAGTTTTCCAAGTGAAAACACTTGGGGAAAAAAAAAAAAAGGCATGCACATACTGTAATTTGCTTGTTTGCTCCACTCCCTTGTGGACATGCCCAGCTTCCTCTGTACCTGGCAGCTTTCCTGTTCTGCATTCATCAAGCTAATCAATGGGATTCAGATGTTCCTCAAATAAAATCATTTGTCTTCAGTCTGCTCTTACAAAGGAGACAGATTGTACTAAAAAAGGTTTTTCTTCACTTTCAGGGTACATTAAATACATGCCACTGTTCAGAATACAAGGCTTTGGCAATGTATCGATTGCATTTTTTTATACAAAAAACCCTTGCACAGGGAAACTCCTTGCAGTTTTTCCACGGAGTTAAATTAGTGCCTCTGAGAAAATTAGCAGACTGAAAGCAATGGAGACAGAAGTCTTTAAACTTACATGCTGTAATGCGAAGGATAATAACAAACCAGCTTGATTCTGTGCTGGTCTGATAAGGGCCACTCTAAGGTGAAAGGAGAGTTTTATAATCTCACACTAAAATGATGAGCAATCAGGAGAATGAAGATAATATTGGAGCATTACTGTACAAACTGTACTGTACGAAGTGGAACAGTGGCCACTCACACCTGCTAAAAAATTTTCCAAACATCATCCTTGCGTGGTATTTTTATGAAAAAAAAAACCAAACTGGTTCTTTGGAGTTTAAAAGAGGAGGTGCTTTTTTTTTTTTAAATGTTCTTTTTTAGTTAGGGATAAGAAGGGGAAAGAAAGAGGGTAATAAAGAGATAATAACGGATGAAAAAGGGAAAACATAGATGGAGGAGAAAATCCCAGGAGCTTCACCTTCTTGTTTTTCAAAACCAATATGGATGTTAGCATTTGGGAATTTTTCCTGGCTTTTTTTCTTCTTCGTTTTCTTCTTCTCCTCCATCAGCCCCCATCAAGTAATTCCTTAAACATTTCATTTGGACTTCTGTGTTAATGACTCGGTTCTCTGGTATCTAAAACCCATCACACTCTGGGTTGAAGCTTTGCTATTGTTCATAGCATCCTTCTCCAGGTATCACTGGTAGATAATAGAGAATGAGCTTTTATGTCAGCACATGTACAAAGAAAATCTCCTTGCTCTGTCTTTCTACCTCTTTATGAAACTTTTGGAACTGAACTTTAGAGTGTTACCTCTCCTGACTAATTCAGAAGTTGGCAACCGGTTTAAAAGTTACTGGAGGGTTTCATAGACAGACTTATAAACTTACAACAGTGTGATATATATATATTTATATTTATATATATAAAGTGCCTATCACTGTATTGATAAACATTCTTTAGAACCACTCTGATGGCAGAGGTAAGAACAGGAGTCAGCCTGTTGGTACCTCAGCACTTCTGTTTCCAACCAATTTAGAAAAAAAAAAAAAAAGCCACAAGACTTTGCTGCCAACCTGCCTGGCTGGTGTTTAATACTGCTACTCCATCAGGGTTCTTAACCCATCTTCTTAACCTAATATCTGTAGGAACTGAGGCTAAAAAGAAAGAAACTCAGACATTTCCAGATTTCCTGTAGGAAAAATGACCTTTTATGCTGATCCTAATTAAGCCCATTAACTCAGGTGAAAAATTCCCCAAACCAGCTTGTCTGTTTTGAGGGTATGATCATAGTGAACCTTCAAATTCTAGAAATGGCCCTGCTCCAGCAAAGCACTTAAGCATGCTTAATCAGGTACACCATTATACAGCATGCACGTTATTATTGAATGAACTGTGTAAATGAAAGCCTTAAAATGCTTCACATGAATAAAAACGCAGACAAATTTTCCCTGTGGGGTTCATCCCATGCAGGAGATATCTGCAGCTTTGCATTTTAATCAGTGAGCGGTCTGATCCTGCTCCCACTGAAGTCAGTGGTAAAACCCAGCTGCTGAAGTGGATGCAGGATCTGAGACACAAAATATGAAAGGGGAAAATTTATTCCAAGTGGGTGTTCAGTTGATGACCCATTTCTTGCATCAGGCTACTGTTCACCGTAGCACCAGAGATGACACTGCCATTAACATTTTACTATCCACAAATCAGTACAGAGCCTAACATCCAGTTACCACTCCTGCCTGTTTACATTTCTTCCTCCTGGTATTTCAAGTTAATAGGGAAGGAGAGCCCCAGGGCAAAGCACGATTGATGAGATAACTGACTTTGCAAGAGGACAATGAAAGAGCAGGCCAAATTCAGCTCTCACTTAAGTATTCCCACCTCTGCTTATGTCTGAAATAGCCTGATCTAGTCCATCTGCTGTCAAAGAGGAGTGGTGGTGTGACAGCAGAGCTCTTCTGTGAGCACTTTGCTCTCCAGCCATCCAGTATTCCTCTCCTCACTAGGCTCCCAGGGAGAGCTTCAGTGTGCACTGCTGGAAAAGATAACCTCATGACTAGAGCCTGAAGTGGAGTTCATGATACCCTGCATTTGATTCTTGCCCCATGCAGTGATTTTTTGCCTGTCTATTACTGGAAAAGAAGTCTGTCTCTTGCCATCGTTCTATACAACCGATAGCCTTTATGTGCTTCTGTAGCGTGTCTGTGGCTCTTTGCTGCTAGCGTAGCCCCAGGGTGCCTGGCAGTGGTTTAGGTGGTGAGTGTGCTTGGCGTGCACTGTCCTGGCCTCACTGCCCTCGATTTGCCCTCATCCCAGCATGGGAGTCTGGTTTTCAGACTGCCTAGGAAACATCTTTTGAAAACGGTATGATGCCCCTGTGGAGGGCATCGCACGAGGTCTTCAGGGAGATACTTAGCATACTCTCGTCCTCAGTTTTGTTATCTGCAAGAATAATTCTTTCTTCACTGGGCAGTTTCAGAAGGCAAAATGTCTTAGTCATGAGAAGTGTCCAAGTACTCCAAGCAGTGTCTCTCCAGGTTGATCCTTCTATTGACGTCATTGTCAGCTGTGAGAAACGCTATAGCAGAGTAACTGAGTGTGAATGAGCAGTAAAATGCATAATAACTAAACTCAGAAAAGAAGCGTACTTTTCTAGGTTAAAATATTTCTAGAAATATAATTGCTAAAGTAAACCACCAGTCAAAGTATATCAAAAAGACTGTTGTTGTTTCAACTTTGGAGAGGGAAGCAGGTATCCCATTGATCAGGAGGTACAAGAGGAGTCAGTTAATGTACATCAAAAGAGGTCAGAGTAGAGCTTTGTGTCTTTATAGCACAGAAGTATATGAAAATGTTTTCATATCTATATCTGGAGCTAGCTGCTGAAAATCTTCTGTGCAGGTATTTACATTATTGGTGGTTTGGCTGAAGCATGTTCTGGCCAATTAAATGGAGTTATTTTGTGCCATCCTGACTCTAAGTTAGACAGGTGGTTTGTGCATGAAACATTTAATTTTCTCAGGGCTCTGTCTGACTTCAGATGATGCTACAGATACTATCCTATACAAAGATAGAAGATGATGTAAGGGAAAATGATGGATTCACTGATGGGGGAACTGAAGGGCGACATCACAGATCTGAGTGGACTGAGGTGCTGTGAGGATGGATAAGAAGAATATCTACAGGGATGATGAAATCCCATTTTGTTAACCACCACTCCAGCCTGGAGTTCACTCTTAGCTGTTGGTATTATATTGAACAAAACCAGTGTTTGTTGCCATTACTGCCTAGTAAGTCTGCATTATTAGGAAGGTACTACAAGTATTTTTTCTCATTTGTGCAGCAGTTCTCAATAGAAGTGCTTATATGCCCAAGGCAAGTATGCTTTGTCCCCATAAACGGAAAGCAACTGTGCAAACTTTTTTTACTTTTATGTGTGTAATACCTAATGGCTTCAGTAATAGATAGCTTATTACAGGTTGACCTGATTCTCTTCCACACTTCCTAACTTTTAAATCACTTGTAATCAGAAATAAATACACAACTGTGAGCGGAATGGTGTCTCTGTACTACCAAAAGAGCTCTTAAATCCCAAAGTGTGTGTGTGTATGTATGTGGATGTGTATTTGGTTTAGGGTTGGGGTTTTTTGTGTCTTTGCTGAGTTTGCTGGCAGCTAGTCTCTGGGGAAGGAAAGTATAATTACAATGCAAAAGTGTTTTATGTTTTTCTCCTCTGGATTATGCTAGAAATACGAAACTGTAGTAGAGGTTTTATGGAATTGTTAACAGACAAACTAAGGAAGAGAATGAACTGATAAAACAGAGTGCACAAGGGAGATAGATGGTGAAGTTTAAAAAGAAAAGTTGAGCAAATGGCCTTTTTTCTGTGGTCTTAAAAATCACCTAATAAACATTGTTTTATTGCATAGGTGCACTAATCGTTTCTGGTTTTAATCGTTACACCGCATACACTTTTCAGGCAATTTTATAGTGTGTGCTCTCTAAGGTGGCTCATGAAAATCACCTTCACAGTCCATTTGTTTAGATTCTGCAGTGTGCTTGAATGGAAGCCAACCACCTCTGTAAAGGATGCGGATTGCCAAAATCTATCACTTAAGACTCGTAATTCCCTGCAAAATGTGGAGAGTGGTTTATTTCTTCACCAGGCTCATTATACTGGGCACTTTCTGGTTTTAGATCTAGATTTTCCTTTCCAGCAAAGGCCTTTAAAGAGCCCCATGATCGATCACGGCATGTTACCAGTGTTGTACATGGTGATTTATGAAGTACAAGTCTGAAGCTATCTATTATATGGTCTTAATGTATTCCATGTTATCCTGCTCCTCTAACCTACATTGTCTGCTTCTTCGTATTCTTTTGAACTGCATGGATTAGGCACGCTGCCCCCTCTCCTCACACCTAAGTAAAGGACCAAGTAGAGCCAGGAAAACACCTTGTGAGTCATTCTAGCTTGCAGTTAACTTCAGATAGTGAACACCAGGAACTGTTGTGAAAGTATTGCCATCATACTTTATTTTGCATAAAAGGAAATGAACAACTCACACTACTGACTCATTTTTTAAAATCGATCCTTCTCCAAGCCAAGTGTCAATGTTCTCCAGTCAACCAAGGAAAGACCTGCTTTGGCACACAATCCTTTTCCTGTCAAAGAGCATTTTGCTCTTCATGTCGCTTTTACGACACCTGATCCCTTCAAATAAGGGACGCTGGCTACTGGCTATGGTGTGGGCTCGTCAGAGCCTCAAAACAAGGCTTTTATAAAAGCAAGAAACTAGTAGGTTCAAGAGAGTGCCAAAAAGGAGAGGATGAAAAGCAGTTTAGCAATAGCAACAGCATTCAAGGTCAAATGGGCTTTGCAGAGGTCAGAGAGGCTTTTTCAGTCATTGAAGAAAGGATTGTGGGAAAGATCTGGGGATAATAAAGTCTAATATGTTAATTTTACCCTGTCTGAAAATTTGTATTGCATTAGTTCAGAAATTTTTCTTGGTTTGCTTGTTTGGCAGGTGGTGAAAATAAAGGTCTGAAATGGGAGAGGGTAGCAGACATTTACTTGAAGTGGTAGCTTCCTCTGAGTCTTTCAAGAGCCAGCAGACAGTCTTACCTAGTGTTGTTTTGAGAGAGAGACTTCGCAATAATTTTCAGCATAGGTTTGAAAGGGAAATCAAATGTTAGTGCGCAGACCTTCACAGTCACTTGTACGTGGACGAAACAATGGGGTGACTGGGATACTCTTCAGTTCCAGCTCCTCGGCTTGATCCTACCTTGTATTGCCTTTGGTGTAGGAAACACCATTGCCAAAAAAGCTTTTGTAAAAGTTACAATACCTTTGTGTTCCGATATCAACTAAGAGCAGACAGGTTTAACCTCAAGGGAGGTGCTTAACTAC
The DNA here is from genome assembly GCA_034008185.1 of Gorsachius magnificus. Taxonomy (NCBI): domain Eukaryota; kingdom Metazoa; phylum Chordata; class Aves; order Pelecaniformes; family Ardeidae; genus Gorsachius; species Gorsachius magnificus. The sequence goes on from CM067082.1 coordinate 68,440,601, forward strand.
CTCAAATTGGTAAGGCAGGTTAAATCAGTCCACAATGTGTTTCTTTTTCAACCATAGGAGAGTAGGTCTAGGTAGCTGCGTTAACTGTGATTAGCTTGGAATCGACTGTGGAAATGCTGAAGATTCACAGGGTGTATTTAATATGTACCTTTCTGAAGATATGTCTGGTGAGACGTCCTTTGCAAGTCTTTCAATTTTTGTTACTGGCTAGCATGTAAAGGAATGGATTTACTTCTGTGTGCAGGTTTTCTGCAGTAAGAATAACTGCAATTAAAGAACCTGTAGGAAAACATGAATGTGGGGCATAAGACTAGGAAGGAGGCTGAAAATATCTCATTATCTGAGACCTGGGAGTCACATGCAGGACTGCGTGAGTCAGCAACGTGCCCTTACAGGGATGAGGCACTGACCACAGGCTGGGTTGCACTAGCAAGAGCATAGCCAGCAGATCAAGGGAAATGGTTGCTCCCCTTTACTTGGCTGCCCTGAAGCCACATCTGCATCTGTTGTCCAAACGTGGGTTCAGTTTTGAGTTCTGTGGAACAAGATGGTGACGAACCAGAGCAGGGGCAGCAGAGTCTGGCAGAAGGTGTCGAAGATGTATGCGAAGGTCCTGAGGCAACAAGGCTCTTTCAGCCTGCAGAAGGGAAGGGTAAGGAGAATTTCAGTGTTGTCCTGTATCTGAAGGAAAAGGAAGAGTGAGCCAGACTCTTCTCTGAGATTCACTGCAAAAGGCTAAGACTGGAACAGTGACAAGTTGCAGCTAGAAAAATTTCAATTTGGCATAAAAAAATGTTCTTTATGAGGAGAAGCATTAAACATTGCCCAGGGAATGATTTGTGATTTCCCAGAGAGTCTGTGAAGTCTCTGTGCTTGGAGATTTTCAAAACTCAGCTGCTCAAGGTCCTGAGCAACCTCATCTAAGCTGGAAGTTAGCCTTGCTTTGGGGAAGATGTTGAACTAGGTGACCTCTAGAGGTTCTTTCCAAATTAGATTATTCTGTGATTCTATGATCTAAATGAGCTGAGCCAACATTAACCTGCTCTACATCCTCATTTTGAACGAGGGCTAAGCTGCAGAGCGTGGTTCCTCACCTCAGCATTTCCTGGCCTCACCTTTTCTGCAAGATGCTTATAGGAATAGGGAGAGAAGGAGCACCTCAGAGTTTGATCCGTTCCCCTGCTCCCCCTGTGCTATTGTTAATGTATAACAGTGGTCATGTATTTTCTCTTTGTTTCTTTTAATTTAACAAAAAATGAAAGTATGTGTGTAGGCTCGAATATGCCGAGAAGCATATTGGATTGAAACAGTCTTAATTGCGATAAATAGAGAGAAGTCTGCCCATTCTGTCTTGTGCTTTAACTGCTCACTGAACGGTTTTTAACACCTATCTCTATGTACAAGTTTTTGATAAATGAGTAAAATGTAACCAGAACACACTGTAGTTGTGTGAAAACTCTTAAGCTAATGCTGTGTTGTCCATTTTCATAATCGCTGTTAACCACTGCCATAGTAAATGTTTTTTCCCATTTCTTCCACCAGCCTTCTTCCAAGTGTATGAAAAAATGTTCGCTTTTTAAATACTGGTCTTTTGTGATGTTCTAACTTTTTACTGCCAGTACAAATAATTAGAGCAGTGTTTCTTTCTCCTGCTAGAAGTTTTAAGTACTGTCAGTGAAATAATTATGTTGTAATTTGAGGATCATTATAAGAATTAATATTCTTTAACATCGTGAGGTTTGTAATATTTTTTACAACTTCATTGTAATAGACCATTTGAACTACAGCAAAGCAATTTTAGTCCATGAAAAGAAAGTTTTTTTGGCAGTGGAACAAGTGATGAAAGAAATTGGAAAATAATTACCAACCTGTTAGCAAGAACTCAGAGGAATTACAGGAACTCTGCATCTCTAAAACCATTACAAAGTTTGGATTATTCACCATGTAGGGGTTAAATCAACTGTTTCCTCTTTAAAAATGCTTCTGGATATACTGTTTCTGTCATTATTGAATGTGACAGTAAACCACCAGCAGTGCTGTAAAACCAGAAGGTCACAGCACGTAGCCAACAGTTACCGGCTGACAAGACTCATGCCCTGTGCCCAGTGGACTCAGAGGGAGCGATGGCTTGGGCTTCGGTGACTGATTTTGTAAGTCTGGGGAGGATATGCGTCTTTTGAACACTTAGGTCTGGTTCTAATCTCCTTCAAAGCCGGTGGTGGTTATTTTCATAGTAGTAATCAAAGTGAGTATTTTACCCATGGTAGTCTTCACCTATTGAATTACATCTTCATTTCTGAAAGTGCTGATTAGCATTTAAACCAGGTGAGGTTTATCTGTCTCCCCATCATTGGCATTCTGTATGAGTAATGTGTACATATATGCGATATCAAACTGCACGAGTGCAGATATGACTCCTCTAAACTCCAAGTTCAGTGTTTTCCTAATTACTTACAGCCTATTGAGATTAAAGCGACAAGATCTCTTTTGTGTTAAACAAGAAGCTCACATTCTTTACTGATGAGCTACTCTCCTCTTTCCCTCTTGGTGATCACGGGCAACATTCTTGCAAACAGACATCCCAGTCCTCCCCCCTGAGAAAGCCTTTGTAACTTGTGGTTGACCTAATTGTGCAGCAGCATTGCTGCTGCTGCTGCTAAGCAGGGGAGATCCCTGGTATGGCACTCAGTGGGGCTTTGCACAGTCTGCAGCCTGGAGCAGGGCATGGGTAAGCAACCATGCGGGGCGTTGAGGGACACTCTACAATTTCACTTGTGCACGAAAGATCCCACCAAGATTTCAGTACGACTTGGAGACCGTGGACCAAGTTCTTCACCCCTTTCAATATCACACCCCACCTGAAGCCAGTGAGCAGGGTCACATGTTACTGAAAAAAAAGATCTTGGCATTGTTACGTATTTGGAAACAGTCCAGGCGTATGTTATGTGTTTGGAGACAGTCTTCTGACGTACAGCAGTGTTTCAGTAATACCTTATCTGTGGCAATTGTTATTCCTGTGTCCAATCCTGAAGTACTTGCTGAATATTCTGTCTTAACCTGGATGTGTCTACATGAGGTCCTGAAGATCAGAGCCCATATTGAAATCTTCTTAGTGTCATGACAGAGATTTTTCTTTATTCAACCAACAAATAACCTCAGTAGCTGCTGTTGCTGTGATCGCACTGTGCTATTGCACGTTACCCAGTTCTCTGTGTACTGTTAGAAAGTTTTAAAAGGTATTTTCTGACTCCTGGAGTCACAACCACTCAGTGAAGTTGAGGTAGGCTTTTTTCATGTCATGTATCATTACCCAGTAATGCCCATCTATCTTCAGTTTGCACCACTGGAGACTTAATCAAGCGTGTAAAAGGAAGAATAGATTGTTGCTTAATCCATCCAAGGATGGCTCAGCCTTAAAACAGGGGTGTTTTAGTGCTGCTCTTTTCTAAAACAAGGTTGTTGACATGACACAGAACTGTAGCAGTCGTGGTTTATCTGTGTGCTTTCATCTTCAGAGGAGTAGTAGTGGCAATCAAAATGGTTTGCCTCAGCCAGCAGCTCTGTTCAGTGCCATGTGTTAACTATGTTAAGAATTAATGGGTCTTCTTGGTGAAGATAAAAGATTAGGGAAGCGCTTTGACAAACTGATAGGCTTGAAGGAGGGGGGACATTTTGGTTTTGCTTGAGCACAGGGAATTTAACTGTTGAATAGAAAGATGTCTTTCTGCTTCAGGATAAACCTGCTGTTGAATGACGAGGTTCTTACACTGGACTGGATATTTCAGCTTCCAAAGATCCAGACACAGGGGTCAATTCGCACGTGGACCCTTGACAATAAGAGAATTGGGGTTCGTTTTGTTTGTTGATGTGCGGGGAGAGTGGGTCTGGAGGTTGGAGAACCTGCTGTAGAGCAGCTTGCAGAATCACATCAGGGACAGCCTTGAGTGTTGTTACTACAGGAGGCAAGCAGGGCTGTGTGACCAAAAGGATCTACGTCCCTGAGCAGAAAGGTGCAGGAAATAGTTGCAGGCAGGTGAGAAGAGGATGAGGAAATGAGAGAGACAGCTAGGGAGGAAAAGCCTGCCATCCCCCTATCAGGAACTGGAAGTAGGTACTTGTTACAAACTGCTGTGCCAGCTATAGGGTGGAGGTCGTTTATGGCACCCTGGTGACAATAGATGTGGCCCTGTGTTATCTGAGGTCTCTTTGCATCCAGGTATACTGCATTGTGCATTGCTTCAAAATCTTCCCATGTGCTTCCACTCTTCAACTTCCACTCTTTAAATTGATTTCTTTGCTATCCTGCTTCGTTCTGTTTTTAACATACTGTAGCTTTTACTAATGCTTTAGTGGTGGGTTGTTACTGGGAATTTTTGTCTGTTTGAAGGCCAAGCAGCCCATATACTCTCACCTGTCCATTTACTGTCTATTTTTCTGGGGTTTTATTATTTGGAGTTTAATGTCAACTTATTCATATTTCTCCTTGATGTTGGTGTTTTCCTAACTGTAGTTCTGTCATGAGAGTACTCTAATCCATTCAGTGACAGATACTTAGTTTGTGTAATTGCCATTTTTAGATGGAACCTTCTCTTGGATTAAATCTGGAACCTAGAGCTAATGTTATAGAAAATAAGGTCAAAAAAATCAAGTAACATTACTTCCAAAGTCATAATAGAGTCTTTGGATCATCTTCCATCATTAATATCAATGCTTGACAGCACTTACAACTTTAATCATGATTTGTAACCCTCTGAATTTTATTGCTTCTGCTGTCAGAAATCAATTTCAGTACTTAATGGCATCTTGTAACCTCACTCAAGGAGAATGTTGGTTTGGTTTTTATTTTACTTTTACTCAAAGCTGCAGCATAATACAGAAGTATTTCTCTCCCTTGATCACTTTTATTGACCTGTAGCTTCATGTATGCTTCAAAAAGTTGTAGATTCTGACCCTAAAAAACAGTGAAGTGTATGTTTAATTTTAATCACGCTTGTAGACCTGGGACTTCTCATATAATTAACATGCACCACAAGCGTCTGCAGGATGAGACCATAAACTATTGTTTAATCTTCCTTTTACTTACTGAGGTTGAAGAAGAGAATGGAGAACACCTATAATTCCAAATTAAACATTTAGATTAGTCTTTATTGATTTCTTTTGATCAAAAGAAGTGTGTTTGGGCTTGATTCTGTCTTTAGTCACTCAATAATTTCAGTCATTGAAATTATTGACCTTGTTGGGAGTTCCCCTTTAATGGCATAATTGCAGGATAGAGTCTAGCGTTGTCCATTTCTTAAGGGAAATAACAAAAATGTATTTTTCACCAAAAAAAAACCAAAACAAACAAAACCCCAAGTGACTCATAGGAACCAAACTAAAACAGAGTACAAAAAATTGTACTGTGTCTAATCTCTCAAAATTGCAACTTATAATAGAGTTAAACATGCAAAGGGCACATCCCTTGATCTCCTTTATAAATGACTAAATGTTGGAAAAGGTTCTGCTTTAGGCATAGTAGTGTCTATTTTTCTGTATACTTATTAGTAGGTTTTGTACGCTTTGAAAAAGAGACAATTGTTATTGTCCCACAACGCATAGGAAATTGATGGGTGCTAAAATAACGTGTCACCTAGTGGGCCAGCAGTAGATCTAGTTTACCAATTCAGTGTCCTGATTGAGAAATCTGCCCATTTTTACCTGTGTATAGACTTCTTGTTGGAAATGTCATGATCTGTTTGGCAGAATGGAAGAGGAATAATGAGATTATGTTGTCAGAAACAATAACAGGAGTGAATTCTTGCACCACATCATTTAAACTTTGGTCTAATTCCCCAAGAAACTGTCCCTGGAAAGTTGTTTCTTCATAGAAGTAAGGAAACTGATTTGCTATGAAAGTTATAAAACCCAAACTCCACAGGACAGGCGTAGCAAGCCACCTTTCTAAAAGCAAAGAAGGACAAAATTTTTGTCACTTTTCAAATCATCTTTATCCTTTATACAAATATTGAGCTCCATCCTACTATCTCTAATGTCTTTCATGTGTTTTTTTTCCAATTACAAAGGAATGGCGCTCTCTGTTTGATTTATGTACTGATGACTTTCAGCTAACTTTCCTTGCTATATTTCATTTAGAGAGCCTGCTGCCTGCACATGGTAATGTTTATGTAGTGGATGACATGGTTCTGGAGCTATCAGAGGTGGAAGAAACAGCATCAGAAAGCAGCTGTTTTGCATCGGAGGACACCGTGGAAGACTCGGGTGTTGTGAGCTCTCCATCTGACATTGTATCTTTGGATTCACAAAATGACAGTATGAAGTTGAGAGACGTCAAGCTGGTCAATGGCTACATGGACTCAGCTGAGGCAGATGCGATGTATGGCACAGAGACGTGCCCTATAAAGAGCGCCTACTGCGATAACGTGGGATCTGACAGTGCTCCACAGAGGTAAAAATTTATTTGCAGCCTGCTCTTGGAAAATACCCTGCATGTCCTCCTTGTAGGGAATCATTTAAGAAAACCAACTTCTCTTTCTTCTGCTCTTTCATAAACCCGTACCAATGCCAAGCGACTCCTCCCAGTGAAAAGCTCACTGCCAAATCCCCTCCAGTGACATACTTGTAGCAACAGGCAAAGGTCACTTTTCTGTTTGAACTTGCAGTTACATTTCTTGCAAAAGACCGCTGCCCTCCAGAGCTGATTTCTCCAAGAAGTCTGAAATAATTGTATTATAGTTTGGTTTATTTTGTAGTTCTGATAGCATATGAAGGGCTTAAAATGTTATTATCTATTGATCTAGAAAAATGGCATGCAGGTCATAAAATAGAAGATTCATAAAATGGAAAAATCCAAGCCACTGAAAGCCAGATGGAAAAGGATTGTATTCAGTTAAATTTGGGGGCTGGTTTGTGGGTGTGTGCATGCATATATATGCTCACCTAATGCTAACTTCCACTGGTGTTATACCTGGGAGGGAGGATTCAGCATATTTCCTTTTTTTTTTTCTTTTTTTTTTTTTTTGCGTAAGTAAACATTTTCCTGCAGTTTTTGCAAGAAAATACGAGAACCTGGAGTTTAACTAGAAACTGCCTTGAAGCACAAGTGACTCTGACACTGTTTGTTTGCCAAAACTCACATAGTTGGTGGCAGGGCTGCAGAGGGAACCCAAAATTTATAGGACTTTGCAAATACAAACTGGCCAAATAGGAAGCTGTGCCTCCAGCAAGGAGGGTGGCCTGGTAATACTGACAGGGATCCGCTCTGTGTGATGCTGCAGAGTCATGGGACAGGGGCCAGAAATTCCTCTGAATTCTCAGTTGACACAAAGTCTGTGCTTTCTGGTCTCTCTCCATTCAGCTGCTAATCTGTAGCCCCATACATAAGAGCATGTATCATGACCTAGTTATTTCCTTCCACACATTTCTGAAGGAAAACTTCCTCTTGGATCATACAGTGGGCAATAAATTAGGGATAAATTAGGCCAAAGTCAGTATTTAACCTATTGGAATGATCTCAGGGCTTTTCTTTATCCATCAGTATCAATGGGGACAAGATCAAGCCTCTCTTAGATATTTGCTCAACAATGCATTTTTCTCATGATTTGTCCTTTTACAGTTTCTGAGGTCCTGATGCAGTCTCTATTTGGAGGATTAGATAGGCTAGTGTAGTAACTGCAATTAACATTCCAGACCTGATCCAAAAAAGCAACCCATTAATTTCAGTATACTTAAATTGGGCCTTGTAAGATAACTAAGCAATCCCACTTTCCTCAAAATGCAGGATCTAAACTGGTTAGGAAAACACACATGCACATTGAGTGGTGGGGGAAGAAGTTACCATAATGTTGAGCAAAGACATGAAAGCAAAGCCCTGTACGAACAGTCCCAAACAGTGAAAAATATTTTGGACTTTTTCTGGGGTTTTAGTCAAATAAAAGATTGACCACAGGTCATTAAGAGAGACACTCCGTCTTGGAAGTCAGTGTTCTCTCCATGTTTCACTTCAGCCAAAGACATATTCTGTACATTGCATTGAGATTTACTTTTGCCACGCAAACACACAACATTTTTAGTAGTTGGAAAGAGTGCGCATAGAAGAGACAACAGGACATTTCATAAGCTGGCCAGCAGGACTGCTGCTCAGGGGTCTTGCTGAGCCAAAAGAGCAGAACCTGGAAGGATAGTGTGATGTTCTGCCCATCGCAGGCAGGGAGGTGATTACGCCCCCTGCTCAGCTGCCGTTGAGGCAGTGCTGTAGTACCGTGTCCAGTCTTGGGCCCCCAGTTCAAGAGAGAGATTGGCAAACTGGAGAGGGTCCAAAGGAGGGCCACTGAGAGGACTGGGGTGCTGGAGCACACCAGGTATGAGGGGGAGAGGGTGCAACTGGGTTGTTCACCTTGCAAAAGCAATGTGGGTAAGGAGGGACCTGATTGCAGTCTTTCACTAAACAAAAGGATGACTGTGAGGCTTCTCAGGGATACACAGTGAAAGGACAAGAGGCAACCATTACCAGCTGCTGTAAAGGAAATAAAAATTGAATGTAAGGAGGAAATTCGTCAAAACAGGAGCAGTTAAGCAGTGGAAGAGGTTGCCCAGAGAGGTCAAGGAATATCCATGCCTGGAGGTTCTCAGAACTCAGCCAGGCAAAGCCTTGGGCAGCCTTGGTCTGGCTTTGAAATTAGCCCTGCTTTGGAGCAGGAGGTTGGGCTAGGCTTCCAACTTAATCTGTTCTGTGATTTTATAATGCTAAATATTCTGTATTTATTTAATACGTCCATAATTTAAAAAGAGTGGGTTTAGACTGAAATAGGAGACAGTTATTGTTGTTTGGGGAGTGCAGTTATTTTTCATAAATTCTATTTATTTTTTAGGCTCTCAACAGCAAAATTGCTTCAGATCAGCTTTAGGGTATAGCAGAAACTTAACATTTGTGATTTATTTTAACATTATGTCAGCAACCACTTAGATTGCCACAGCAGCGATGCTGGAAGTACTATCCTTTAAACTTTTATGCTCTGAATGTGCCAGTAATGTTTGAAGGTAAATCCAATTCCACTACTAACCTATGTTTGTAAACAAACCAGCTTTCAAAATTGTTCTCGTCTAAACCTCTTGAGGTCTGCTAGCTAAGTTTTCAAAAGCCACTTTCTAAGTTTAGAGGGAAGGAAAAAATAAGGATTTTTTTTAAACCTATTTGTATGAAATTCTTGGTTTAGTGGGATGTAAATCAATTCTGAGTACAATTTTGAGTACAGCCAAATTTGGAGAACATCAGTTTCACCTTCCACTGTCAGAGCAGCTGCCACTCCACTAATAAAACCTGTTGGGAGCTCTGAGTTTGTATGTAGTTCTTGTGATGAGCGGGCTACTTCCAGGACCAAACCAGCCTCCTAAACTCCCAGACAAGTCAAAGTCAGTTCATGTGAATAATGATACCAAGCTCTACAGGGTTTTAAATATGTTACATAGGCTACAAAACTTAAAAGAAAATTTTGCCTGTAGTTTATTAATTCCTTTCTATCTTTTTCTAGTCCGTGTACCAAGATCTAACTCAATTCTAAAAGGAACATAAGAACAAAGAAATTGGGAGAACAAGTCACTACTGTAAAGTAGCAGTGGTTAGCAGCAGTGAATCGGAGTCCTCCTTGAGTCTGAGCTCCACTGGAGCCAGAAATTTTATTTGGTGACTAATTTGGTCGCGGCTTAGGAAAAAAGGTTAATAAGAATAATGGAAATACTTAGTTTGTCATTTTAAGTTGTAAATCTGACTAAAGCTTGGGCTTTTCACCCAGTGAAGTAACTTACTTATAATGGTGTATACCTAAACAATTTTGTACTCTGTGGGCTGTTAAAAGTACCCTTAAAGTGGCAGCAAATTATATCTGGAGTGTGAAGGGCTATAAAGAAAGTCCAAGTGGTATTTTGCGCATGCATTGTGAAGAACTGCGGTGAAGAGCAGAATCGAGTCAACAGTTCTCACCAAGGTTTGGTCCAGAGGCTTAGCCTGTGCTCCAGGAGATCAAGAGCATTTTGCCATGTTGCTTACTTTGGTTAATGGTATTTTTAGTTTTCAATTCATTTTTCTTAGAGTATCTGGAATTATTTACCAGGTGGCCTGGGTGAACTCTGTGTAGCTGAAATGCCTGATAATATTAGAATATCACAGCAGGGTCTGCACCTCATCTGCTGCTGAAGTCAAGGAAAGTTGTGAGCATTTAAGGGTACAGTCTTCAACGTGCTCTAGGTTTGTCTGCATGTGGCAGTACAAGGGTATGGCCAGGTCAGAAACGGCGCACGTACCACAGGCTTTGCACACACAGAAATGACAACCACAGCAGAACTCAAATCTCATTCAGTTCCCAGAGCACAGAAGCAGAAATTTCTAAAAGGAGGTCCCCGGATTCCAGGTTTTCCAAGATGGGGTCTTTTCTCCATTTTTTTTTTGTTTTTTCCAGTACATGGGAGCAACTTGCAAGTCCACTCTTTTTTTGTTTTGTTTTGTGATTCTTGTTCAAGCAATCTTAATCCAAATACACATATAAATTAGCATGTAGAATATCAAATCAAATGTCAGAACACTCTAGTTCTACCCTTGGCTCTGCCTCTTAACCTGTTACACCATCTTTGTCCCTTCAGCCACTGACTGGTTTTTTTACAGTAAAAACATAACGCAGCTGTCGTATCTCTCAGGGTGTTTGTACAGTGCCTGGTGGAGCAGAATCCAGACCTCAGCTGGAGGTGCCAAGGGCTAACACCATATAAATAATTGACTACATGCAACGTTTGGCTGTAAATGTTTTAATATTAATTGCTGACTGAACACTGTACTACATAGTTCTCTTTCTTCATATCCTTCCTTAAGGTTGATTTCTTTGTGTTGTGTATCTGTTCACCAAATTTTAATATATAGTGTTAAATGAGTAACAAGAAAACCACAGAGAAGCTGAAATGTTGCTTATGTAGCAGTAAGTACATCTCATGATCTCACAGTGTTGCAACTCTGTCCTCCCATACCCCCTCCTTTCCCATCCCTTGTATGGTGTCATCACGCAAGCTCCTAGGGGCAGGGATCAGTCAATTTTATATGCCTGTAAAGCATCATGCATACCTACTGTCTGGAGCTTTATAAATAATTACACATTAAAAATTATGTTAAAATAATATTATTAGGGATGCTAGGTCACGCGCTCAAAGTTAGGTAACATTAATATTAAGGCTGTCTGTGTAACCTTAGCTTCCCCCTTTAACCTTAATTCCCCCCCTTTTGTGCAGTATGATAAAGTCTCTGGTTAAGTACTCATACTCTATTTTGGTTTATTTTCTTTCTGCGTTTCAGAGCTCAATTAACAAAGCGGCTATACCACAGTTCACTCTCCGTTCGAATTCTCTTTTGGAGACAGGACTATTTAATTTCCTTTTGCTCTTTTTATCTTGCTCATCACACTAGTATCCATGTGCCATGCAGACTTGAATTCATTTCTCCGCACAGTGCTCACGTGAGATGAAAAGGTGGCATTGTCCTGTTTTAGAGAAGGAGAGCTGATGCGCAGTCAAGGCAGACTAGCGACCAGTTAGACCACACAGGCCCCCTTTTTTTCAGAGGACTGAGCATTAAATAGCATTTAATATATCAGAATGCAGCTCTCTTTTTCCTCCAAACTCTGTTCTTGGAAGACATTTAACCATTTTGGCTGAAATAAAATGATAGAATGATCATGGCCATGATACAAATTGTCGCATTTGGACCGCCACCTAGCAAAGACGTATAATTTCTAGAAATTATAAGCAATTGAAACCAGGGGTTTAAAAGGGGTCTTAAGAGTGAGTGGTTCCACCAGCCTCTCTCAGAGCAGGAAAAGCGGTCTAAAATACAAAACTTTTTTTTTTTAATTTTGAAAAGGTTTAAAATGTATTAAAATATTTAAAAAATAAAAGTATTTTACAAAGTAAAGGGAACTTGGCAATTATAAAGCTAAATAAATACAGACTTGTCTGGGACAAAAAGATAAAATACCTTCCAAAGGTCTGAAAGGGATTTTCCCCTCCCTTGGGTTTCTGTTTCCGTAGCCATGAGAGAGGAATATTTTTTCACGTACAGCTAGCGGAGGGCATAGGGTGGGGGTGGGGGAATCCTCCTGAGATCAGTTCGTGCTGTGGGTCCGGACAGGGATAATCCCATTTCCTCCCTTTCTCTTGGGAGAATTTGTTACCCTTGGCTCTGGTTGGGGTAGTTGAAGCTGCTGGGAGGAGAGTCCTCTTCCTTACCAACCTGAGAAATAGTCACTGTTGGCTGCAAAACTGTGAGAGTTTTGATGGGTTAGTTTAAAACTAAAGCTTGAAAGGACAGGGGTGGGTGAGCTGCTTCTGCTTAATTTTCAGCCCATTCAAATTCAAATGTTACAAGGTTTTGTATTCCACTTGGGAAGGACAGGAGGGAAAGACAAGTCCATAGAATCAGTCAGAGGGAATTCAGCAGTGAAGCTGGTCAGAGGAAGGAAAAATGTAATAGTGAGTGGCAGAGGGCAGGCAGGAAGGAAAGAGAAAAGCTGTAATGAAAAATAGCAGTGTATGCATGCATTGTATATACCTCTGTGCACAAACACGTTCTATATAATTACATGTCACTTTTAACGATCTCTGAGAAATATGGGAAAGTTTTGGTCTGTTGTTTCTCTGTAGGATAGGTTTTATTTTAGCTGAGTAGGCACATGTTTTACTTTTCTGAAAACAGAAATGTGGTTGCAAGGGGGAGGAAGGAAGAGAAAGGGTTAAAGCGACAGGGAGAACTTCAGGGATGAAAAATTACTTAATTAAGACCCAGATGTCTGACAGATTTGCAAGCCTCTGCTTCTTACATAGTTTTGCTAATTTCCTTCCTTATCTCTGGCTTTCCCTTTCCCCTTGTTCCAGAAAACTCTTTAAATTTGGATACTCTCGTGCACTTTTTTGCTGGCAGATATTCATGGAGAGAAGATACCAACGATATTATGGTTAAGTAATAGATACTCGCAGTCGCTATAGAGCAAGAATCCAGATTAGCCTTTCTGTTAAACTCATCCGCTGGAAAAATGCTGTATACTTTGGAGCTGTAGAATATTTTACATGTTAGGAAGCAACTTGGGTTGCTAAAGGTGTAGTGCTGGCTTCCAGGAGAGGAAGGCTGCAGTCCACGCTCTGTTTCTTATTTTTCTGTGTAAACCAAGAAAAGTTATTTAACCTCACCATGTCATCTTTTAACTTGCGATGTTACATTTCACAGGTGATGTGGCTGTATTAAGTTTTAAATCATGCTTGTCCACTTCCCTGACTATTTCTGGCAATGCTGTCTGCCCACGGGCTTTCCCATTGAGAAGCTGCTGCCAGAGGCCCGTGTGGGGAGGGGGGAGCAGGGGCACGCTTCCAGCTGTATAGCAACTACAAGTGGCTGCTTAGGCAGCAGGACCCTGGAAGCTGACATATGTTGGGAGACTCTGGAAACTTAAATCACCCTGGTATGTAATAAGCTTAGAGATTTCTAGCATTAAAACACAAAATGATATTAAGCGAAAGCATTTTAATTTGCTTTCTGTTTAGGTTTTTGACCAGGAACCATGGAGGAGGACTGTAAAGGGACTGTAAACGCAGCTGCCACTGAAAAATTACATCATTTTCCTCCTCATCTATATTTACAAGTTCTTATTTTTAAGTGGGTGGTTTTGTATCTGAAGGCACTGCTGGACCCCTGTGTTCTAGAATTGGAAAATAGTTTAATAAAATCTGTGATGCAGTCTGAAGACCTTTGTAAGTTTGATGCACTCCCAGAGAACTAGAAACAGAATACAAACTAAAAAACCTGGAATGGAAATTATACCTGTACCTTGCTCTCAAAAGTATGTGCAGCTTTGCTTTTATCACTCATTGAAGAGCATAAAAACCAAGGTTATCTGGCATTCAGCAGAATATGACCATGTGCTTTTTTTCCTTTTCCTAGTTGCCTGCCAGTTTCAGAAATCTTGCATCAAAGACAAGTGATGACTTTGTTATCTAACCAGTCCTAACTTGGTTGTGCAGTCTACAAATTTGGCATTTTAACAGGCTTTGGTCATTTGAACATTAAAGCTTTATGCTCAAGTTCATAGGAGGCAGCAGAAATGGAGAATATCGCTGGTCAGGTCATAGCTTAGGTGACCAGAAACTCCACCACTGACACTAGCTGCTCTCCTGCTGCTGTTATATTCCTTTATTGAAAGAAAATTTAAAAAAAAAAAAAAAAAAAAAAAAGTCACGTAGCCTAAGAAATAGAAAGAATGGAAAAATGGTCCCTAAGATTTTATGAACTATGGGCTAATCTGGAAAATAGTTACCTCCACTTTTGAGGAGTACTTTGCTGCATCAATCACCAAACCAAATATATAAACACCGTGAGTTTACTTAATGTCATCGTTCTGGCCTGGTTGAATAGAAAGTTGTATTCAAAAAGGATGCACTTTCAGCTGTACTTTCTACAACTTAAAATTGTTCCACACCAGTCTTCTCTTTAACACCCACCTTGATATATACCTGAGGTAGAAGCACTTCTCTTTCCAGCATTTATGTAAGAGGAGAATATTGTGGGTGCATTTTGAAGAGGAGGGACTTGAAAACGCACATAAGGGTTAAAGTAATTCCCCAGCATTGGACAGAGAAGACTATGAGAGCTGGGAAAGGAGCCCAGATGCTCCAGAGCCCAGTCTGGAGAAACCATAATATCAGCTTTCCACATTGGTCAGTCCCTGTTAGCTGCTTAGGGCACGTGTGAAAAGCAGAACACTCTTGCTGTCCACTGGACTGCCTCACAGCAGTGGCTACTTGCCTGCCTGCGCTACTGCACAGTGTGCCAGTCTGGATTTGGCTCCATTATTTACTGTGTCTCTGTCTTCCCTTCCCAGCTGGTAACAAATTCATGGGAGCCATGTTCTCGAGTCTTTTGATGTAGCAAACATGGTACAAAATGAGTGAGACTTTCAGGTCACATTTAATTAACCTGGGAGGTGTCTACTGCCATTTCATCTTGTCTGTTGCCACTCCAGCAGGACATGGGTCTCCCTGCGTTCCACAGGATATGTCTACCAGCCCCAGACAGGTGTCTTGAACATCCTACAGTATTTCAAATGGCACCAAGTGCCCGAGTTCAGACAACTGAATTTCTTCCTCCGTCTCTGCAGTTTACATAGTTCTGCGCTGTATTTTCACAGTTGCAGTGGGAGTTGTGGTCTCTACCTCTGGTACCGTGCGTGAGGCTCACTAGAACTCCTGAGAAGTGCTCAGAGACACTCTGGTCAGTTTTATCATTTGCAGACCTCCAGGTAAAGCTGCTCTAACTGTAACAAAATGGCAGTTTCTGTCATTGCAAATCCATTGTGTTACCACTGGTTTGGGTTTCTTTTTAATGCAGCATTTCCAGCTAGGTTTATCAGAGGTTTTTCTCCCTTTCTTAGAATGTAAACTTTCCCATAAATGTCTGTCTCCCATGGAACTAATTTGACAAAATGCTGCTGTGAGTTTCATTTTGTCTCCAACTGCGCGAATGACTGCCGAGGAGTAATTATGCATTGTAGCCTGCACTCAGTGGAGCACTAAAGGCTGTAGTTTAGTAGTCACTTTGCTCCGTTCTGTGCTCTTGCACAAATCTCTGCTAATCTACGTAAGTAAGAAGTGAGCAGGCTTCCAGGAACCGTGAACGTTTGCCATTTCGAGCTTGGTCAAAATGCTCACCGGTGTTGTATTTTTAGCACCTCACATTTTACCAGAAAGGCAGCATAAAGGTTATCAAGTTCTTCCCTAAGCCAAAAAAAGTGTGTGTGAGAAAATACCACTGGTAATGTTTATCTAGAATGTAAAACATGGTATCGGAATAAGTCATATTTTTCTTGGCTTCTGGCCAAAACAGAGCTGTCAACAAAAGAAAAGTGTATAGGGTTGAAAGGGAAGAAGGCTATGAAAAAAAAAATTAGAGGCCCTTTTGTTTTCCTTTCCCAAATACTGTTGTGAGAAAGAGTTGTCTTAGGCATATTTATAAATCATGTGTGCTATTGGAAACTACCAGACCTTCGCCTCACAAAACACATATCACATTTTAAATTCCCAATGCTAAGAATTTTAAGAAGAGCCCTCAGATTAATCTATACCTTCTGGCTTGCTTTGTAGGTGAGTTTGGAGATGAATTGAACAATAGCTCTTTCAGGAATTTGGAAATGCAAAAGAAAAGATCTGCTTTTTCTGAAGCTCCCTCTGTAAAAGCAAATAAGAATCCTTTCATTTTCACTGCATTGTTCTCTTCCTTTCAGAAAAAAAATTGTGAATTGGATATTATTATCCCAATTGTCTAGATAAGGAGATTGAAGCAGAGATTGAGAGGCAAATTATGTATAGTCACTGCATAAGTGCACAGAGGATAATGAAAGAGACCTCTGCTGACTGTTGCGCCCATCAAGAAGAAGATAATGTTGCTGTGGGAGTCATTGAAAGATTCCAGTTGATTGACACGAGAAAAAGGCTGGTCAGTGCAATGGACCCACACTGCGTGTTTGGAGCCCAGGATTCCCTGTTCCAGTCCCAAATATGTTTTCCTAGTTAAATTGCCTATAAAATTCTCAAGCCAATAGTTTCCATTATTTACTGGAGAAAGCCCAGCACGGACAAACGTAGTAATACAGATTTTGGCTGTATTGTAGAACAGTCAGGCAATAGAAAGATACAATCAGGTACCAAGAAGGTGATGAGCTGGCATGGCCTCTGTGAAAAGAGCTGTCATCCTCCAATAGATACGGGTTTACGCATTTTTCTTCCAAGGTTTTGGAAACAACTTCTTCACGGTGGCTTAGAGAAAGAGTCTCAATTTGCAGCAGTAATTTGCTTCCTTGGAACCCACAAGATCAGCTTTGTAAAGAAGAAAGCAGTGTTTGCTTTCCACGCTGGGTAAATCTGTTGCATAGCGGGTGCAGTTTGAACCATTCTCCCGTCAAAAATACGCTCTCTGAGTTTCCAAGTAAATTGTTTTAAAATGCAAGTATTTTTTATTAATTTTAGAAAACTTTCCACTGCAAAACCAATATGAAATTCAGTCAGTTAATTCTTTTTGCCACCCTCAAGTTGAGAGTTTTGCTTGCCAGACTTCTATCCCAATCCAAATGCTGCAGTAAGCTTAAATCTTTCTGTCAGATTGCTCAGATCAGTAATCTCACTGATTTGTCTCTGTGTGTGTGCGTGCTTCAGGGTACAGTAGGACTGCAGTCCTACAGTGCCAGTTGCCTCTGCAGGAGACTTTGACTGATTTGTGCCACTTTTCTCTTAATACATCATGGGGAAAACTCAGTTTATCATGAGTCTTGCAGTGTGGGTGCTGGCCCTGAGCATCTTCAGTTCACGTTGGCTTCTGGGGATGTTCAGGTCCTGTCAAAGCTCATGTCAATGGCAAATGCTGTAAGAAATTGTATTCCAGTCACAGAGCACTGTGTCTTTTCCTCTGTATTCCAACAAGCATTACAGGTTTCTGTCTTAGATTCCAGTTTAGGAAACCACTTAGGCACGTATGTAGCCTTTCCACCTTGAATCCACCCCATCTGTATGTTTGGGTACATAAGGATGTGTATGTGAAAAAAGTTTTGGAAGGCTTCCTTGCAGGTGTGTTTTGCTGTTTTCATTGATCCCACATACATGAAGTTAGCTTTGTAAGTGCAAGGCAGTTTAGCTGCAAGCAGAAGAATCGGGCTCCAGGACTGCTACAAAAGGCATAAAGAAAGGAGAGGTGAATGATAAATAAATAAATGAAGTAAAACAAAATAAAATACCTCATGCTTCACAACATGCTTTCAAGTTGCTCCTGGTATGAGCAAGGGAAAATCAAGCAAGAATAGTAAAAAAGGAAGCCATCTTGTTGAACGTAATTTAAATCAATGTCAGGAAACATCCCTGAATTTTTATTTGGGTTATTGTCTTAGAAGGCAGTAGAAAAATGGCATTTTTCAGTAGTGTTTGGTAAACTACCAAAAAAAATGTCATCTGTTACTGTATCTGTGCTAGTAAGGGTTTGATCTTGAAAAGGGCAAATCTGCTTCACCTGACCAGAGTTAGTTTAAGTGTGGCTAGAATGGAAAATTATTTTTTCAATAGGCTAATCACAAGGGCAAAAGTTAGATACAGTGTCACAGGCGACAATGTCTTAAACTCAGGAACAGGAAGCTGGAAAAAATGAATTGCCCAATGTGAAATCCTAGCTTCAATGATTTAGATGGAAAAGCTCTGCTGGTCAAGATTTTTCTTCCTAAGAAACCAAAGGTCTGTGGTGTAACAGGTTGCCATGTGTATTTTCTTTAATTTTAGGGGGGGGTTGTTAGGATTTTTCTTAGTTTCATCTTCTTTTTTTTTCCTTTTAATAAGCCAAGACAACACTTGGCACTCATTCTGATTTCAGACTTGGTTTAGATCATTGTACAACTTCATCAAAAAACATGGAGTTATTTTCTGGCAAAATCAAGCCCCTTGATACGTTTCATTAGAAACAGCTCTCAAAGGATTAGTTCTCTTTCCTCCTCCCCTCCCTCCCCTCAGGATGCAGTGATTGTCTAACAGTAGTGAGCTGTATTTATTCTTCATTGCCAGGCAATTTTTATTTAGTTAAGGTGCAGATATATTGGCACAGTGGGTGCATGGGGTGGCTGTGGTCATCTGCTTTAAAATTGTATGGATATGCAAAACCTTTGCCTTGGCATACACTGTTTTTCTGCAGCCTAGCTGAAATGCATACTTCACAGTGTGGCCAGACCATTTCTTTGCGAAAGGCTTTATTAATCCTAAGCTTTTGATCACCAGCACATTGAGTATGCTCAGGCACCACAGAGATTCTTCCTAGATGTGGATGTGTCAGTGTGGTGGTGTGTGACTCTAAGGCTGCATATTTTTCATACTTTGGGCAATGAGTTTCAGAACCCCAGTGGAGCCAAAGGGGCTGAAATTAAGAGTGGATTTCAGAGCAACAATGCCAAGTGAAAAAAGGGGGAAACCCAACCTTTTTCTCCTCTTCCATTTAGCAGGAGAGATGAAGAAATGGCTTCGGCTAAGCATGAGAGTGAGGATGCATTCATTGCTGCACAACTCCAGCAGACTTTGGCTGGCCTGGATGAAGATTTAGAAGGTAGGGAAGTGTGTTACCTCTGCAGTACAAAAGAGAGGCATAGCCAGGAGATGCAGAGTCAAGCTGTACTCCAAGGCAGCCACACATTTCTCACTAAGATCGCTGGGAACAACTCGCAGGTCTAAGGCAGAATGTGATCAACCCAAACTGGCTGCTCTCTCTTTGCTCCTGGGGCAGCCACTCTTTACAGACTCTCACTGAATGTTTTGCAAGCTGCTTCTCAGATTGTCATTGTATTTTGGTATTGGCTACCAAAAAGAGACGAACAGCAGTTCATGGACACATTTTATGGGCCAAATTTGATATAATTTCATTGAATTCAGTGAAGCTAAATCAGTTGTGAATTTAGCTCTCTGCTTAATGAACAATGCCTCTGTTCTGTATCTTATCATAATCAAGTGGAGAAGGGGGGACACATTTTTGTACCCAAAGCCTCCCCTGCGTTAGCAGATGTATTTTATAGTTAAAAATCAAAAAACACGAAAAGAAACAGTGGGAAGAGCTAAAACGTCATATTGTGCTCCTCTTTTTCCTACTGTGAATATAAATATTTCTCTGTTAGTGGTTTGTCACCAAATGATGCTGAATACTTTTTTAAAACTTCCCATCTTTATTTCAGTACTTCTGCAGTGGACTTGATTCTGATTTAATTTCTGTGAGTTCTCTAACATGGCAATTTCTTAGCTTCTGTGTTGTAACCCTTGATTTATGCCAGCAAATTTGAGAGGAGAGTTAAGCTTCTTGCACAATGAGGCTTCTGGAGTCACTGGTAATGAAGGGTGAGAGGAATGGAGAAAAAATACAAGTGCTGTTTCTTTGTTTGCTTGCTCAAGGAAATCCTTCAGCTGGGCTGTTATTACCAGCCAGGTCTGGGAAACATAATTTGGAGTTGCTCGCTGTTTCTCAGAAATGTTTCTCTTTTGGAGTCATGTGGTGAAATGTTTATCACTGAGAGAAGTTAGTCAAAGATAAGGTATGAACAATAGATTAAATTCTGCTTTCAGCTGCATTTGTATGTTTCCCACTGGCTGAAGCAGGAGGACTGCAGGAATATTTGGCTGATCCTAATCAGCAACCAGACAATAAAAAGGACCAAGATCTCTCCTTTTTTGTAATACAGGCATAAATATATTCCTGTTAGTTTTAGTGTAACTAAAATATCTGATCTGCTTAAGCTTGTACTGGCTGTTTGTGTAATTTAAAGTCATATTGCCTGAATACTGCCTATATGTAATGTTGTATGTGTATTTTGCAGCAGTGGATGGTATAAGTAACCCTGACTCTGAGTACATCAATGAAGTGCTGAGCCCACATATAAGAAAAGTTGAGGCTGCCCAAGGTGTTACCATTTCTGTTCCAGTAACAGTCATAGATGATGCTCCAGAAGTTAGCACCTCTAACTCAGCTGGAAATCAAGAGACAGAGACAAGGGTTTCACGAAGTATCTCAGCTGACTCTGTTAATATGGGAAACTTTACAAATAAAACCAACAATGCAGGTTCCTTTGATAAGGGACACACAGATGGTGGAGCTGTATGCATATCCAAGGACCTCATACATCAGCAACCATCTGAGAAAGAATTCGGTCACTTGCCTGTGGAACAGAGGAGAGACATGTTTGAATCTCTCACCCCCTTTAAAAAAGAAGTGAAAAGAACTTAAGACTGGACACCCCCCCCAAACGTGGTGCGAAGTCTGAGGAATGTAGATCTAAGCTGACTCCATCTCACTCCAAGACCACAGCTGAAATCAGTACAGCAAAAGAGAAGATAAATCCATTTAATGAATGTATAAAAAAATCAGAATTAGAAATCAAATGGCCACCAGCAAAAAAAATTGAAGTAGAAGAAGTCCCATCAACACCCATGTGGTGTCATCGTGCCCAGAATTCAGGAACAAACTACGAACCTAAAATGGGTTTAACAACCTTTAAAGTTGTCCCTCCAAAACCTGAAGTAAAACATTTTGATAGAGGAGTTTCACTCTCCACTGGTGCCATTAAGATAGATGAACTGGGCAATCTTATAGGTCCGAACACTGGTGTCAGTAAGCACATACCAGGTACCTCTACTGATGAAAGTGAGGAAATTCATCTTGGGAAGGTGAAGGCATTCTGGAGGTCAAGTTCCATGGAAAAGCAAAGTGATGACTCTGCTGAGCATCTTCCTAAAAAGTCAGCAGTCACCACAAACTCTAAGCCCTTTACTATAAAACATGAACACAAATCTGTCTGTCTTGCAGCTCCAAAGCCGCTAGCACCACAAACTGTTACTACCCAGGTAGCTGAGAATGAGAATGAAAGGACCAAACCACCTCTCCCGGTTACACAGTCTCAGGTAACACCAGTAGTAGTGGCCCCAACCGTGAATAAGGACAAGCTGGAGCTTCCATTTCTAAAGCCGCACAGAAGAACTTCAAGTCAGTATGTTGCCTCTGCCATTGCAAGACACATCAACGTAACTACCTTTAAGTCTGACTCTATGGAATATCATGAGAAAGATGAAAATAAGCAAGGGGCAGGAGCGGTTAAAACTGAAGCAGAAGTTTCACCAAAAAGATGTATTATTGTGGCCAAATATAGCCCTGTGGATACAGAATCAGCAGAAACAAGAGAAACACTTTCAAGTATTTTTACTTGCAGTCAAAAAGCATCCCACAGGTTTACACCTGGCGATAATTCTGGTGTGGAAAACAAAGTAGTTAATATCAGGGCACCAAATCAAGCAACTCCTGCGAGTTTCTATAAAAAGAATGCCAGTGTCCCACTTACTAAATCCTCTTCAAAGGATAACAACCGTGCAGAAGATGATCATGGCTTAAACAGCAAACAAAGTATAGCAGAGAAAAAGACGCGTCTTTTGTTTGACCAGAAATGTGAGACTTTGACCCATACTAATTCGGCCCCATCTCTCAAGTCTCCTGGCCTCCAAGGAGTCCCATCCTCTCTCAGCTCATCTTTGCGAGTCACTAAATGGCCTCCTGCTAACGGGGTGCAAGTTAGTTCACTTAAAGCTCCACCCGAGCTAAATGGTGCAGCAGCAAACGCAGAGTCAGAACAGGAGGAGAAACCTGATGATTTGGATATCAATGCTGTCAGTGAACTGGATGTTAATGTGCAGACCAACATCTTTGGACCAAAGAAGAAGTTCAAACCTGTTGTCCAAAAACCAATTCCAAAAGATACGTCACTGCACAGTGCCCTAATGGAAGCCATTCAAACAGCAGGGGGAAAGGAGAAACTCAGAAAGGTACAGTGGAGACTTTTTTTAGCCTGTTCAGACTGCCGAGCCCTGTATTCACTCTGTCAGACACCAGAGGTTTTGTAACCGGTACAGTTGCTGGTGAGCTGGCGTACACAAGGCATTTGAAAAATTTATAATAGCAAAATACAGACCAAGCCACTGCTTATTCTGCACATCCTGTATGTTATGCAACACCATTGCTGCTGCACTAGCTAGAAGAGGCAGAGGGTGCAGAGATACAGCAAAAAGGAGAGGTGATTGAGGTTAGCCTAAGAGCTGAAGCCACATTTCAGTGTGTTATGTAAAAACAGGAACACAGAGCATGGAGAAAACTTGTAAATACCTTCAGTGAAAGAAAACTGCATTTTGTGTTAATAGGTGATACTAGTTTGCCACTGACTTCATGCTCAGGGCATATGGGGCTGCATCATAAGTCCAGCATTACTGTCTACGCGTTTCCTCACCGTTCAGTGTGAGTAAGGGTTGTAAAAAGAGGCCTGAAAGAAAACAGACTCATTAGTCTCCATAGCTTGCATTCTGGTACAAGTGCCAGAAATATTTTTAATATTTTTTCCAAACTATCTCTAAGTAAATATCTAATAACAACATGAGGCTTATTCTTTTCATATTCTAGGTTTCCGACAGCGCACTAAATGGCAATCACAGGAAACCCTCATATGTTGAGCCAGAGAATGAGCGCTCAGCCCTACTAGCAGCAATTAGAGGCCACAGCGGCACCTCAAAGCTGAAAAAGGTAAGAAATCAAGATGGTAAGTGATCTTTTAAGTGCAGTCTGTTCCTACTGGGTGTTTTGAATAAACCCAGATATGCCACAAACTAAACATTGTGCTGCAAAGCGAGAAGTTGAGGGGGAAATAACATGACATAAGACCAGATCTGACTTCAGCAGATAGCATAGCAGGTCCAATCCTATCCTCTGCTATAAAACTTACACTCTTTCAAATGGTGTTCTTTTAGCTGAGAAAGAAGCACATAGAAATCCAAACGAATTACAGGGAGTGTACATAGAAGACATCAGCGTTCATCATTTTCACATTTAGGTGTGGGGGGATTGTATTTTAGGAGTATGCAATTAGATTAATATATTTGTATTACTTACCGTATGCATCCAGTCCCGGTTACCTGAAAACACACTAGGGCTTCTTCACGCACGCTGTTGATCTGTTAACACGTGCTCGTGCATGCACGTTGTATGCGAGTAATTGATGTTGATGGAACATCAACTTTCACTACAGCAGGATGATTCCTTCTGTCTGAAAGATTTACCTAATCATTAAAGCATCTCTTATTCCTAATAGCCAAACCTGCATTGTTCTAGCCTTAGTTTTTCACTCAGTTCACTAATCCAGCCAAGGATGTGTACTTGGCAAGGAGGCTCCCATTTCCCTCGTGCAATGACTCAGGCCATTAGCACATATCCAGATAGCTGGCATTAGATAGAAGGAAACTCTTGTCTGTGTTAGGCAATTACTTCGTCCCTCAAATATCTTACTGCCCTTGCTGCAGGTAGGGTATAGCTTCCCCTGAGCCTGAGAGCAGGACGTGCTAGGCAGCAGCCATCTTTGCACATATACTTAACTGCATTCTGCATTCATTGGGAGTAAATGTAAATTTGTGTAAAAGAGGCTCTGATAATGAAGTGGTGGTGTATTATCACAGAGACTTTTTGGAATACTTTCCTCCAGCAGAGAAGCTTTTGCCATGATTTTAAAGGAAGTTGCCTAGAAACCGTACGCTTCTTTTTCACACCATGTCACCTGTGCTAGTTAAAGCACTGTGGTTGTATGTGTACAGGGCGAGATATAGATGTGCTATGATGAAAGGGCTATACCTTTCATGTTGTCTCAAATGTTCATGCTTTATTTGATGTGACATTATTCCCATATATTGTGTGTGTGTGTACAGTGAAGGAATAGAATATAGGAGCTCTCTAAATGTGGATTATTTGATGGGAGAGGAATCCTTTCATTTTTCACCGGAGAAGTTTTGTGCTTCAGTTTCTCTGAGAAAGGAATGCTAACACATCTGCTTGAAAATCTCCCATTTGGCTCATGATACTGAATTTCCTAATAATCGCCAAATCATTGTAATTGCTAACAATTTATCATGTTTATTACTAGTAACGTTGTTAATGGCAAAAATACTTGTTGAGACAGTTGATGGAAAAGCTGGCTTAGTCTGAAAGATTGCCTCCTCCCCCTGCATTTGTTTGAAGTAGGATGAGTTTCCAAGCTGGTAATTCATGCAGAAATTTTAGCTTCAGAAATTCCACAGAAACACGCTTGGAAGAGCAATCGAGTTGATTTTGTTCTCAGTGCTTTCATGTAGCTCCCTCTAGTCCTTTTTTTTTTTTTTTTACTATGGCTGGAAACTTAACCTTAGGTTTAACAGCATTTTTTTCAATGAAGCCATGTCTGAGAGCTCAGATCTAGAAGAGCCTCCCTGTCATCTGAGATTATTTCTGTGCAGCCCAGACTGCAAAAAGTAACTAGATTCCTGGGTGGCTACTGCAGCCTTAGTATATCTTCCTGGTTCCAAAACCCTTGTGGTTGTTTCCAAATGAATACCAAGTCCAATTCTCTCTTACCTTACATGCCAAAAAGAGCTACAGGATGATGGAGGTCACAGTAAGTAAAGATTGAGTTTCTGAGACAGGGTCAATGCCAACTGCTTGATGCTGGTAGTCAGCCCAGCTGAGTGATGTGAGTGAGTAGTAACAGATGTTCAACCCCATGAGCAAATAAAAGTTCTACGTGTTTTACATCATTCAAACAAAGTGAAATCAGGGTACTGAAAGTGCATCAAATGTCACATAATTACAGTTTAGTCATGCTTGATATTAATTACGTCCTTTCAACTGCATTATGAGCAGATCTCCTCGTTGGCCTCCGAAGAGCTGCAGAGTTTTAGGAATGCAGAACTGTCCTTGCAGAAGGCAGAAGACCCTCAGGAAGAGCGGCTTTGTATCCCACCTGCCCCTGCCCAGCCACCACCACCACCTCCCACTCAGCTGTCAGCAGCAGCAGCTCCTAAATCCTCTGCCATGGCTACAGGTAACCCTGGGGAGGCAAGGCAAGCCCTAATGGAGGCCATTCGCTCTGGTGCTGGAGCAGCAAAGTTAAAAAAGGTAAATGTACTTTTATATTTTATTGTGGCTGAAACAACCTAGGCCTGCTGTGCTTTGAGAGCCATCTATAAACTGTTCTAGCCACACATTTCTTTCTTCCATCAAAAGAAGGTACATGCACTGTTTCCTCTAGCTGAATCAAAGATCAGGAGTGCATCTCAAACCTTTGAACAGCTATTAAAACATACGATTAGGACTAAAACATGCCTGTGCATATATGCAACCATATGAGTGGTCAGTACAGGGTTTTTTTAAGAGAACATCAAGAGCATGAATATAATTTCAGAAAGCATTTTCATGCCCTTTTCATTCTTGTGATTCTGAGATCATACTGGATGTCCTTTAGGCAAGGTGAACCTAAGAAAGATCAGATATGAGACCCTGAAGCTACTTCAGAGATAAGTATTTTCTCCTAATTTCACCTTGGTCGCACGTTCTGAGAGCTGTCAGTAAAACTGCGGGGTCTTTTTAATGTCTGTCTGAACTTTATTAATCAGAAGATGTGTGTTTCACTTCTGTGGTCAGCTATGGGTTAGTTGCCCCAGGGTGATTTTTGGAGTAAGTTCACTTATCTCTTTGATCAAAATTTGTTCTTCCTAACCTCAATTTACACTGCATTTCTTGGTAAAGAGAAGCAGACCAGTTGGCCTTAGTGGAGTCATCCCAATATTACACTGCAGTATCCAAGAATAGACTTTGATCCAAGAACTTCAGGGAATGTACAAAAGCAGATGTAGTTTTCCCAACACATGATTTAGCTGATGCCAACCATAAATGTGTAAATAGGCTTTAACCTTGCCTACTTGTCCCCTTTAATTCAAAACATACGGTCAAGTTTTAACATTAAAAAGTAGCCCAAAAAAGCCTTGTTTCTGATAGACCAGAAATTTCACAGAATCATACAAATGGCACAAACAAATTGGTGTTTCAGGGAACTTTACATCAGGATGCAAACAGAAATCTGGATATGCAGTTATTTTGCATGTGAAAAATTACATCTGTGTCCTGCATACTGTTACGAGGAGTGGCTGAGGTCACTTGGTTTGTTCAGTTTGGAGAACAGAAGGCTGAGGGGTGACCTCATCAGAGTCTAGACCTTCCTCAAGGGGGTCAACGGAGGGGGAGGTGCTGATCTCCTCTCTCTGGTGACCAGCAACAGGACACGAGGAAATGGAATGCGGCTGCGTCAAGGGAAGTTCAGACAGGACATTAGGAACGGGCTCTTCACTGAGAGGGTCATTGGTGGAACAGGCTCCCCAGGGAAGTGGTCATGGCACCAAGCCTGTCAGAGTTCAAGGAGCATCTAGATGACGCTCTTAGTCATATGGTTTAGTTTTAGATAGTCCTGTGAGGAGCGGGGAGTTGGACTCGGTGATCCTTATGGGTCCTTTCCAATTCAAGATATTCTATGATTCTAAGACTAAAAATTAGGAAGAAATAGTACTCCAGATCAGGCTTTTATTTCCCCACTTCACTGTTTTACAGGAAAAAGCAGATTTGGACATTCAAGCATACTTCATGCAGTTGTTTTCTAGATCTTTCCAAATTCTTTGTTCTTCCAACTACATTACTCTTGCAGAAGTCTCTGAGGGGACCCATAGACTCATTAAAACAAGTCTTTATCTTATCCTTGGGGATTTATTTCAAAACAGTTGGATAGCCAGTGGAGACCATGAAAGTAAGCTTGATATACTGATGTATTCTGCGATATACTGATGTATTCTGCTAAATACTATGCCTGTCTTCTTCCATTTTCCAGACAGAGTAATTTTTGGTAGTTTTGACAGTGAAATGACAGAAGAGTATATCTCTTATTGTATAGGTCTTAATAAAATAAAAAATAAATAAAAAAATAAAAGAAAGCAGTGTTTTGTCCAAGACAGAGTATGATTTTGTTATTATTGTGCTGTCCTTCATGATACTGGATATGCAAGCTTAAGTCTTTTATATGCCAAAGACTTCATGTCACTGACATCTGAGATTTCATGCCCTTGATCACTGATAAAAGTAAAAATGTTGCCAGATTTCTCAAAGAGTTTCTATGCAGTACATATTGATATCTCTCCTAACTTGCTGCATTAAATGAGAGCTGAATTCGGATCCTTCCCTGCAGTTGGACGACTTGTGACAGCAAAAGCTGACTCGGTAGAGGAGAATATATGATAGCCGCGTGTCAGGGTTTTCTTCCTTTCCAGCTGAAGAACATGTCTCCAAGGAGCACTGAGTTTGGTAGACAGTGGCTGGCAGGTGGTTTTGTGTCAGGGCAAGCTTTTTTTTTGTTTTGCCTCCTCTGTCAAAGATCTATGATGCCATGATTTGGAGGTATGAGCACAGAGCCATTTTTGGCTTTGCTTTCTAGAAGATTTTGGTTGTGACTAGACAGCAGAGGAGGTAGTTCAGTTCTGTAATTGTGTCTGTTTCTCTTCCATTGTCTTCTTGAAGTTGGCTGGAACAAGGGCTTCTGATGGTGAAGTCATTTATTTAGCTAATATTGTGGGGAACTGGGAAGAATCTGCATTGCTGAGTTACGTGTGACTCAGTTTGTGCTTATTTATGAGGGGTTATTTGCAATGGAAGTAGATCAAACAGGGCTGTCAGGGGAACCAAACATAAAAAGCAACCAATTGCCTAGATAAGGAGCATCCCAACAAATGTTTGAGCTCTATTAATATCTGTGAAAAGGCAACTCCTCCACTCCACCCCTGATTACACAGCTGTTTGCTAAAGTCATGAACTTTAAGGTTAAAAGATCCACTATGCAGGAAGGGAGGAGAGAAATTGCTGCAGGCTGACCCTGCCTTGCTGAGAGTGAGGGTCTGCACCACATAGGCTGTAACTGGGTCACCCAAAACAAACCAGAGCAAAAATAGGTACGTGAGGGAAATGCCAAGTATCGGTAAGACAGTATGCGCATCAGTCTCCTGGCTGTTCTTTAATCCATTTCTTGGAGTACTGTGCCTGCTTTGGCAAATAAATCATACTTTGTTTTGAAGAAACGGCTTCTGTTTTATTGCAGACTGTTGCTGTCCACAGACTCCCAAAGGAAAATTCTTGTGGGTGCCAAGCCCAGTTGGGCCTGCTCAGTAAAATGGTTCGTCCCCAGTGCAGTGCACTGCAGTTCAGAGACCTGCCAGAAAGTGGTTAGGCTGCAGATCCTACCCAAAGGGAATGGAGATGCAGATGGGTTATTGGAAAGGGATGAACTTACCAAACTGGGAAAGACCTGACAATGTGCAGGAAGTAGTAATATTTTTCTTCAGTTTTCAAGTGGTCTCTCCAGGAACATGGCAGGTGTTTAACATGTCCAAAGTATAACAGCAGGGCAGGGAGATGGCATCAAAGTAAGGCCACCAGCCAGGGTAGCTGACCTTGTGCCCTTGGTGGTTAATTGTCTTGAGAAATGAATGTGTCTCACTAGCGAGGAGCCTGCTTCCCAGCCATGCAGTCTGCCTCCTCTACAAAGGAGAATCAGTTGCTTTAGGAAATAAAGAGCTGATCTGAGACCAAATTTTGGCTAATTCTCATGAGCAAAACTCAGGTCATAGAGCTGTACCGTTTGAGCTTACAGTGTTAAAAGTAAACTAGTGTTTTCCTTAAATTGCATCAAGCAACTTTTGTCACAACTTCACATATCTGAGGTCTTTATGTTTAGTTTTTAAACTTTCTATCTCAGAAAATGCAGAATAACCAAGCTAGATTTCTGAAATTCCACAGATCATTGCACTTGTATTTTTCTGTCTGTGTAATTTGCCTTGGGATCTACCATGATTATCTGTGGAAAAAACCATAACTACACATGCAAATAACCCATTAGATGTCTAGCTGTAGGTATAGTTGCAGCACAAGCCCATGCAGGATTGAAAATCTTACCCAACAGAGAGAAGCTGTAAAAGTTGCCTTAGCTTATATGCCATCTACTCATTTTAGCTAGAGTTGTACCCAGGGATTTGGTAGAAATACAGCAGGGGAATGTGCCTGCACAATGTGGGGGAGGCAAGTTGTATATCTGAAGAACAGGCTTTTGCTCATGGCAAGATGATTTCTTTAAACCGCTTTTCAATGGTACATGCAAGAGAGATTCTACAGATTTCACGTTTTCTGGTAAAGATTGGGGTTGTATCTAAAGCAGCCTTTTCTCTTTACTTGCTGCAATTTTAAAAATTAATTTGGCTCTATCACAGTATCCACAAGCATTCATGCCAGCGTTCGGCATTGGCATGTCACATGAACTCTTGATACGTGCAGTGTATCATTCTGTTGGCAATCAAAGGAGCCAGGTAAGGTAATTACTGCACCCATTACAATGAGTCCCTGGTATACACTAGGATAATTTGAAGTTGGTTGCCAACAAGTAATGCATCAATATGAATTATGGCACGTTGAGTGTCTTCTAGGAAGCATGGCCTAGTTCCATACCTTTATGTCAAGCAGTGGACTGTTCTTCTCACATAATCAAAGATATAGAATGGTGAATGAAGAAATACTGTTTCTTACCATCAGTGTCTGCAGATGCAATGTCAGAGATTACAGGCTCAAAGCCACGGTCGATGCATTGGTATGCTAGAAGTGGGGCAGAAGGCCTCACTAAAAGGTTGGCTGCACTTGATAAACAGGTAGTCAGATGACCCTATAAAGTGATTCTAGTTCCCATGCACACTGAGAGACAGTCATTTGCATGCTGTTACTCTATTTGAATTGAAAGATAAAATTTAATTTGAACTCTTCACCTTGCTAATAATTTGTACTGTGACCTATTTTTTTCCTCAAGAATAAAGCTTCTGCCATGGATACTAAGGCCAAAATGGAAGGTTTAGGCTTGGTCAAATACATTATTCCTGTTTAGCTTTCGTGGTCACCTTAACGTCTATCTCTCTGATAGAGTCAAAGCTCAGTAACTTCGATTTGGGAAGAGCACGCTAGCATACGTATTTAAAATTAAGCATATGCTTAGTTGACCTGAGGACTAGGAAGGAAGATAAGCATTTGTTTAAGTATTTTCCTGAATCAAAACCTTTGGGAGTTTCCTTCATTCAATCAGGAAGCAAAGTACTCATCAATTGGTTTTTATGACCAGTGACAGCTAACGATACTGAACAGATTTTGACTGTCAGATATTGCGTACTTGCAGCCTGGGTTTCTGTTCATTCCACAGAATGAAGGAAGTTGGCAGAAAAATACGTCACTTGTGTTCCAGTAATCATGTAATTGCAACCGTAATACCTAAGGATGTATGAGGTGTGGGGTTTTTAGGGAAGGATAACCCCTTTCATTAGACCAGCTGATACAGCTAGAAAAAAGCAGATAAGCTTTAAGTAGTCTCAAGAAGCTGATGAAGAGACTAAGCTTGAAAACAGCCCCATAGGAGAATGTTTGGTTAACAATGTCAACAGTTGGAGGTTTAAAAATATCTTGAATGATCATGTGCTTTTCTTTGTTATAGGTCCCTCTGCTCGTTTGAATCATGTATAGAGAACGGGTAATTGGAAAATCTAACCCCGTATGCACCCATAATCATCATTCAAGGTCTGAAGTGGCAAAAAACATCAAGAAGTTTAGTTTATTCTCTTGTCTACAAGCCAAAATAAGTTGTAGTTAATTTTCTGTGTGTTCCTGCATAATGGTTCTAAGGGGAAAATATGTTGCTCTGCTGTAAAGCTTCTGTGCCAAGGAATTGTGTTTTGCCTCTGAATATTTAAGGTTGCCAATAAACTATTCTCGTTGGCAGGTTAATAAGAATATAAACACTGTGCAGTCCTGTGTTAATACTTGTGTTTATGGGCAAAATTAAAAGACTTTTCTAGCTATCTGAAACGTAATACTCATTTCAGGTTGTTAAAAATATGTAACTATTTCAAACTATTTACTTGCTTCTTATTTGATTTGGAAAAGGGTTGTAAGCGATTAGGGTGAAAACTAGAATAAAGATCTATAAAAAATAAAACGAGAAAAAAGTTATGGTACGTTATGAAGGACCTAAATTATCATATGCTGGAGTCATTGGTTTGTAAAATTAGATGAACTCAGTATCTCTGGTGGAGCTCCGAGAAAGCAGGCAATCAATAATGAATGTGAGACGGTGTCTATTGAAAAGTTACTTATGGGATATGACATATAGAATGCTAATACGCAGGGATATACTGAACCCTAGTAACGTTCATGGCACTTGAAAAACATTGAAACACCTTAAAGGATCTCTATTTCCAAGAGACTGTAAAGGTTATAAAAAAGTTTCAGAGTGCTGCATAGAGGTCCAAGATTTAGAATTCATTCCTGCACTGCAAAATGAAGTGAAGCTGGTTTATATCGGTAACCAGGGCTTTTGTTGTCTCCTGTTCAGGTCATGCGTAAGCTGGCCCTTTCTTTCCAATGCGTGTGGCTGTTGTATGTTGTCTCACGTGTATTTATAGCGGCACCTTTTTCAAATGTTAACTATTTTGGTAGTTGTTGTACATATTTTGAAAATATTTTATTAAATTGATTAACTTAAAAAGGACAAATGAAAATGCTTTTTCACCTTTCCTATATTGTAATGAAACTGAAAAAGAGGAAGTTTGTACATTTACATTTTTATAATCACAGACCGGAGTGGTGGCAGGTTCTTTTTTTTTTGGAGCTGAAATTTAAAATGTATAGCTATGTAATGTTGAAAGCACGACAATATTTAGCCATCTGCATTTAATGTGACTATATATTATATATTGTAAAAAATCAATGTCTGTTAGTGCCACAAATAAAAAAAAAATCAAAACCTGATATGGCTTGAAAGACTTTTTCTGCCAAACTTTTTCCATTTACAGAAAGGAATTAGAACTAGAGATGGACTTAAGAAAACCCTCATGCTGTGTTTGATATCCCAGGTCTAATACAAAATGTCTAAAGCCAGGAAGGGGCTCACAACTAATCTGGGAACACAGTAGAAATCATTAAAATCTAGATGTCAGAGTTATATGCATTTCAATAATAATGCAATACCGATAATGATCCGTTTCCTCATTAGGGAAGCTAATATATCCAGAATTAAGGTGCTCTGTCACACCCCAATAAGATCACCTTTGTTGACTGGTTAGCCGCCTTTTGCCTTAAAAGTCTTCTCCATACACTTTAGAACAGAAATATTAACATGTTATAAATGCTGTCTATCGCAGGAAGGGATTCAGTCACCCATAAGCTTGGATGCTGTCGGCAGTCCCGGCAGCAGCGACTACAGCTTCTTTGGTTAGGTGCTGTAAGACAGAACTCGGGGCAGGTCTCCTTCTTCTTGTTCTTAGTGTTGCCTGAAGGCCTTGGGTCTGTAGCTCCTCCTTACTAACGCCTCTTTGCTGTAGTAAGTTGTATGGGTACATGCTTTTCAGTGTAAGGGATCCAGAACTGGATTTTGAGATAGTAAGATCCTCCGGGATTTGCAATGCAAAGGGTCTGGGTCTGGGTGCTGGCACTGCATAGAACTAAAGTTTATAAAAGAGTTACTAAAGGATAAACTTCTAAGTGTTGAATTCCTGTGGGTAAAAAACTAGTAAGATTAAGAACAGCTGCAAGATGAGATGTCACCTTCACCATGACAGCAAAAAAATTACGAAAAATCCTGCTGGCTCAGTCACAGCTCAAGCTGAAAACAGAGGGGGAGTTCAGCTGTCTACAGTGGGAAGCCAGACTGGGTGTGCATTCCCTTCTCATGTTGGTGGGAGACGTGTGTGTGCTTATGTTGTCATCCAGGTGCTGTTGAATTCCTGATGAATTGAATTTAACCCTAAATGAATGGAACTTTTACTATAAACAAATTTTCAATGAAGCCTAGTTATAGGTATGACCCTTCCATATAATAACTTTATATTAATGCTTTTAGCAGTCTTCGTTTGGGAAGTAAACAATGCATCAGTGTTTTAGTGCACGTCAGGCAAGCGCTTTTGGAGCTCTTCACCCCATCATCCTCTCTTCTACCCTGCTTTGGGACTGGGGAACTGGGTTCCTGCTGGATGAAACGAATTCAGGAGATGTGCTCCAGCACAAATCAGCATTCAGTCCATGGAACCAGACTGGAGCTCGTCCTAAATTAAAAGAAAAACCCTGAAAAGTGTCTGGTAAAGACATCGTGTCCTCAGCACCAAGTATTTTGATCTGTCTGTATTTGCACTCATTGGTCCATGCTGTTTGCTAGCTCAGACACAGCCTATGTTGAGAGGTATAGGTGCCATCTGGGTTCGTCCCTGACACGTCCCTTCATGGCACCTGTGGCTGGACAGGCTGCAGCCTGGCTTCTTTTGTGAAGGACACCTAGCTCCTCTTTTCCCCAGTGTGTCTCTCAGCCCAGACTTTCCCCACAGGCTCTTACCTCAGTCCAGCCAGAGGAAGGAATCAGCTACATGCCCGATTCATCAGGTCCTTTATGTTGTCTTTTGGAGTAAGATACTCAGATGAGGTGAAAAAAATGGTATCGCCAGGGAAATTGAATGGAGAATTTGGATGTGGTGTCTTCATTCCTTGTACAGGTATAGATCAATGTTCAGGGCTTAGGGAAATCTAGTCTCAAGTCTCAAATAAAATTTGTAGGTCTCCCCTTTTCTACATGTTTTTATTAACTTTTTTTTTCTTTCTGAACTCAGACTATTGCTCAACCATAAAGCCAGCATTAAATTCCTCTGATTAGATATTTAATTTTAAATAATAGTGTCTGTCTTGCATGAGCTATTTGACTTACGGGACCTCATTATAGATTCTTTTTTCTTGTACAGACAGCCTGCGAATGCTGGTCCTGCGAAGTATTGAATCAAAAGACCTTTCAACATGCACATCAGCCTACAGAGTTTCGAACATGGCAGGATTCAACTTCCCCAGCTCATACAGGTGATTTGCAAAATTTATGCTACATTTACCACAGCCAAAAATAGGCACGTCATCAGCACATAGGAAAAAGGAAGGGAACGAGAGACACGTTTATGAAGCAATGGAAAACACCACCCCAAGATAATTTGTGATGTTTTCCCTCTCCAGAAAAGAAAGAAGCAGTTCTGTTGTTCGGGGCTCCTCAGCATTAAGCGCATGGTTTAATTTGCATGCAAAAATCTGCACAAATCTTGATTTGAGTCAGTTTGTCTGAATGAAATGTTCACAAATTGGTTCTTTGTTGGTGCAATATAAAAAATAGTTGTCTTCTACAACAGCTAATTAGCAACTTTTACAAATTTATAGTCTTTATTTGTGTGTATTGTTTCTCTACTCGTCTCTCATGAAACTCTGTTGAGTTACATGTGCATTATGTGTACCAACGTGCTTTGCCTCTGAGACTTCTGTTAAGATTTATGAGACTCTTCCTACTCTTACTCCGTTTGCTGCTGTTGAGCACACACAATAAAATATGCTGTGCTCCTGCTATAGCTGTAGCTGCCGTAATGGTTGCATTTCCCCGCTTGCAGAGGTGACCTTTGCAATGGCAAAGTTCCTTTATTAAAGACAAAAAGAAAAAAAGAAGAAAAGTTTTTCAGTAATGTTCACCTGAATTTGGTACAACATGGTTTGAATCTGCTTTTCTTCTTTTTGCTGAGTAGGGTATGGAGTTTGATTCATTGACGATGTCTTTATTTGGCTGGAGAAAGTTTTCCTGTAGTCAAATTCCCAGGGCTGTTCACCAAAGTACTCTAAGATGCATGAACCTTTCTAAGAGCAAAAAGTTACTTTTTTTTGTTAATGTTACCAAATATTATTAAGTATTGCTAAAGGAATATAATCTGGTTAAGCACTAACAGCTTACATGATGCTGCACCACATATAAAAGTCATGCTCTCGTGTTTGTCTACCAATTTGAGGATTTTTTTAGTTCTGGTTTAAACATTTATCTGGTTTGTTGCTATATTGAAGACACTAAGATAAATTAGAACTGCTTAACAGGGCTATTGCATGTTTTTCACATTTAAGGAATTTAAGAACAAGCTCACTTCCGTTGTCTGTTCCCTCCCATCACTCACTCCCCAGGTACAGGAGTGTGTGTGCACACGCACCGGCACACACAGGGTCTCCATCACTTCAGGATGTCGGGAGTAGTTAAAAACGCATCCTTACCACGGGATCCTTTGCCATTTTTAATAGTCGCTTTTTTCTGTCCTGTAAAATAGGAACTTTCAGAAAGGGACTAAGTTTTGATGCCGTCACAACAGCGGTACCCAGCCACTGCTGGAAGCAACGTCAACCCCAGCTCCAGGTAATGCTGTCTTCAGCCAATTTCTTTTGCTTTTTTCCTTCTTTACTTTTTTGTCTATAGACTTGATAAAAACACGTATGTGCCATCTCTCTTTTTTGAGGTCTTTATTGTGCTCGCAGCCCTAAAGGTTTCCCCCTGAACAAAGCACAGTGTTGTTGCAGTTGAACATCAGACGACAGAGGACATTATTCATCCACAAACACCACTGTTCAGTTTGCAATTCGGGAGTTGAAAAAGGAAACGCTATTGAAAGCACAAGGCTGTGGAACATTGTCTTCTACATCGTAACCTGTGTTTACTGCAATGGGAACAAAGCAAACACAGTGTGGATGGGCATGGGTTTCCTTTGTCTGGTGTCATGCACCCAACAGAGGAGTTTCTGTCAGAAGCGCTGGGGTCTGTCCCTTGTAGTGCTTGGCACGGGGCAGTGGGTCACAACTTGAGGGTTCTAGTTTGGGTGGTACCACTGAACGGTTGTGTCACTTTTTTTTGCCTTGCAATAAACCCAAATGTGGTTTGATTCAGCCAGTACTCGAGATGGCAAACCGAATGCTTCCGCTATGGCCTTGAGCGAAGGCTCTTGGGGTGAATGGCGGCTGAGGTGGAGAGCGATCCCGTGAGTCAGCCTCTGCGCAACTACAGTATCCGGATCCCGAGAGCCGGTAGCCCGCGCAGTTTCATCTCCTTAAACCAGAGGTGGTGGTAAAGGGAGAGGGAAATGGATGCGCCTGCCCTCTAACAAAACCTAGGAGTGAGGCACAGGTAACCCAAAGAGCTGCAGCCCTCCCTTCCACAGCAACACCTAACGGCACAAACGGCGTACAGGAGGCGCCTCGGTAAGCAGTAGGTCCACCAAAACTACCCATACATCTGGATTTTGGCAGTCACCAAAGAGATCCTGAGACTGCAAGTATCCCTGCTGATACAGCTACATGATCAGTTAACGTGCTCAAGACCAGACTCGACTGCCCCCACCGTAGACCCTTTGCTGATAAAACCCAGCCCTCAGCCCCTCAGTCAGCCGCAGTGGTGGATGTACCCGGCGCGTTCCCTAACCAGCCGGCGGCCAGCACAGAGCAGTGATTTGGCTGCCGGCACAGCGCGCGTCCCCTGGTTCGTTAGCCTCACTGCTGATGCTCCAGACTTCCCAGCTTATGGCAGGAACTGTCAAAGGCAATTTGCAGATAGCCGGTGCTGCAGAAGTGCTAAGAGTTGTATTTTTATGTGTTGATGAATAATTTAGCAACAATTCTGTGTTATGTTATGTAAAATTACTGCCTTACTGCTGCTGGGGCCAGTGTTCGTACAAAGTGTTCTAAGCCCAGTTATGCAAGTTAAAGCTTGCTAGTTCTATCCTATGCATCTGTCATTAGACAGAATTTTTCCAGGTTCAAACTGGGAACCAGAGCAGGTCTTTCATTCCAGGAGAGGGCTGTTCCCCTTCCTCATTCTCATTTATAGTCCTGATCAGCCTGCCTATTTTCCAAATAGCTGCTTTTGCACTAGGTTGCGTGTATCAATTAGTGCCGGTTTCCTCCACAGAGAAGGATGCTGTGTCATGCTTTTCTGTGCAAACGCCATGGAAATCACCCATCCTCGACCCTTGCTTTACATTAAGAAGCGATCTAAGACGCCGTTTCCACGCCAAGCGGCCGCAGGATGCATCCCCCTACCCCGTGGCTGAAGCCTGAGCGCTTACGTGGGCAGGGAGCGCAGAGTCCGGACAGATTTGGATATGTCTTGTTTTGGTTTCAGGTTGGAAATTGTTCCTTTGAGATTCTGCCTCTTCTGTGCTCAGAGGGGGATTAAAAGATTAGGGAGTGAAAACAAAGAGCAACATTATTGCCACCCAAAAGCACGCTTGTAAGGATAAAGTGAGATTGAAAAGCTGCAGTAATTCAACACCAGGACACGTCCAGAAATGGAGAAACTCCCGGGTTTCCTT
This sequence comes from Gorsachius magnificus, assembly GCA_034008185.1. Classification (NCBI taxonomy): domain Eukaryota; kingdom Metazoa; phylum Chordata; class Aves; order Pelecaniformes; family Ardeidae; genus Gorsachius; species Gorsachius magnificus. The sequence continues at coordinate 68,478,275 of CM067082.1, forward strand.
AGGACTCTGCATCTCAGCCTCGGCTTCTGCCGTACGCTACAAGTGTTGCCAAGAGATGCTTAGCTGAAAATGCAAATATGTTCGAGGCTGAAGGATCAAAGAGCAATTAAATTAAAAACTGCTGACAGGTCAATCTTAACAGTCATTTCCATGCTGAAATAAGTCAATAAATCTTAGCTTGCAATAAATCTTACCACATAAAGGTGGGCTTGCATAACAGAAAAATGTAGTAAAATACAGCAATATATTTTATGCAAATGATTTTCAAAAGTAATGAGTAGCATGTTTTATTCATCTTGTCCTGGCATCAAAGTGGTCAAGAAGGCATTGGACTTCTGGAATGGGTTAATCCTTTGCAGCAGCAGTATGCTGACCAGGCAGAACGTCTTCTATTTATATTACTATTTACTTATATTTGTAAATACAAGCCTTAATTGAGCTCCCGAGCCCTGCTGTGTTCGGTACTGTGCAAACACAACGTGAGTGACTGTCCCTGCCCCAAAGACCTTTACAAACCAGAAAAGTCAGATGGGGAAGAGGATGGGAGCAAAGCAGTCAGGCGACTCGCCTGAGGTCACCCAAGGTGTTAGCGGCAGAGGCAAAACTGGGGCCCAGGACTCCTGTGTCATATTTTGGCTCTGTTCTCCAAGTCATGCAGCTTCCTGGCCTATATACTAAATACAGTAAGTATGGATGAAGTAAGAAACAAACTTAACCTCTCATGGTATGGTTCAAGCATTGCAGAGACAGGGAAGGCAGCTGTTGGGCTGGCTTTCATACCAGACACCTTAATGTAGCCTTGTGGTTTTTATTTATTCTCCCAAATGCATAAAGTATGAAATATTAGATAATATTCCTAGGTACTTGCATCTATAACTAGACACACCTCCAACAAACACATAATACAAGAGGGAGGTGGGATACAGCTGCTAAATTTAAAACGAGCTTTTCTGCATGGTAGCAGTTCCCCCATGGCTAGCTAGCTTCTACCTCCGTCACAGCTTCCAGCCCACCTGTAGCTGTGCTCCCAGCTATCCCCAAGGGAAGACCTGAGAGGAAAAAAGTCCCCGATATTGCCGCTTCGGCAGCGCCTGAGCGCTTTAACAAGGATCTTTTTCTGTTAGCCCCTGTATAAACAAAGGATGGCAGCCCAGGCAGGCAGCTCCGGGTGGAGGGAGCACGGATCGTTTCCAATCATTTGCACGTTCTAAATCATTGGGCACGATCTGCGAAAAAGTAGGAGGTGATGGAGACTGTTTCAGGCTAATAAAATTCCCGACAAGTGACCCAGCACAGGAGAAGTCCTGTTCTCAAGGAAAAGCCTTGCATCAGCACCAGCTCACAGCTCGCTCTTCTTTTCACAGTGGAAAGACTGGGGATTTTAATCCCAATTCTAAAACAAGTCAAAACTTGGTGAGCGCAGTAATTGCACAAGCAAGGAAAGGGCTTGGGGGACAGCCTGTACTTCCCCCCGCCCGCCCTCTCCCCCCCATCCCCCCTCTCCCCCCCCCCCCCCCCCCCCCCCCCGTCCCCTCCGCCCTTTTTCTCTTTTCTTTTTGCATTGAATCAGAAAAGCTGTTCTTAGGTTTGTGTGGTCTCCGGCAAGATGCAGTACCTCATTTCCAGAGTGTTTTTCCTGGCGCTAACAGACCGCACAGAGCCCAGCCCAGTGTAATAACGTGCTGCGTGTTCCCAAAACTGGGAACAAAAGGTGAGGATTTCTTGTTTTCCTCGGGATGCTGAACTCACGTTACATTATCGAGGGTGCAATGTGAATGAGATTTCAAAACTTAATTTCAAGCAGGTCCCTTCGCCTGCCTTTTCCTTTAACCAGAAGAAAGTTTTCCACCGTTGTCAAAAATGGGAAATATGCACATTTGCCTTGTGTGCCCAGGACAGCAAATTGTCACCAACCATCAAAGGTGGGATTAGGAAAAAAATAGGTTGATTCTCAAGGGAGGTTTCTCCCAAGAGCAGGTAATGTTGTTCTCCGGAGCAGCAAACCAGTCCAGCACTGGAGTCTGCCAGTGAAATATCAAATGGAAGGCGTAAACCTGGCTTTATAAGAAATACATCCCAGCTCTGCCTGACCTGTGCCTAGGAGCAGATTTTATTTTTAAGTGTGTGAGGCAGGATTATCGGAGATGAAGAATCATGAGTCAGACCCGCAAAATCATGAGACTGGTCTCCAGCATGATGAGGGCTGCATTTTTTCTGTTTTTAAGGGAACAGCTTCTGCCGTGTGGTTTGGTCTGCCTGATTTCTGAAGCTCCTTTGTCTGTCCGTGGGGTGTGGGTACGACTGTCAGCATTGCCCTCTCCCGCCTTGGCCCCCCAGCTGCTCTCCAGGGCCAGGCAGGGAAACCCAAACCGGCCCCAAAGGCAACGGGGCTAGGAGAGGGGACGCTGGGTCAGCTCAGTGCCCGGCCAGCCCTAGCGAGCACGGCTCCTCACTCGGCCCCCGTCCACCCTAGTACCTCCACCTGGGGTATTAATTGCTGCTTAAAAGGGAGAAGAACCAGAGTAAGACAGATTAAAGCACAATATTCCCTGTGAGCACTGTCATCACGCCGGGAAGCCTCCCTGCCTGTCGGACTACTGAATATTTGACCCACATTTGCCAGTGAGCGCTGAGTGGTAGTCCAAGCCAGTGGTCAAAAAAAAAAAAAAAAAAATCCAGCCAGATTATTTATTAAAATGTTTTTTATAGTATCGAGGGGAAAAAAAGGAGCCTGTCTTTAAAGTTTTTTCTCAGGCCTCGTCCACTCATAGGTTTTGTACTGGTACAACTATTTCCATTAAAGGTGTGATATTTTTTTACTGAAATAGATAAACCAATATAACCACTAGTTGGGGGGACACTGTTGTACTAGCACAAAGATGCTTTATACCAGTATAGCTTATTCACCTTCTTGTATGGAAATAGAATTTTCAGCATAAATAAGCAGCTTTATACTGGCATAGCTGTTTCTACCCTAGGGAAATTATACCATTTTTACTATACCGGTGTAGTTACGATTTTGTGTGCGGCCAACTCTTCGCAGTGGTACACCTTCTGTGTAGAAAAGCCTTCGTGGTAACCAGTGCCTCGCTGTGCCAAAAAGCTGCAGAAAGTCAATGAGATTATTCAGGTATTAGTGATTCTACTGGATCTGGGTATCAAAATCTGGAGGAGGAGGAGGAGGAGGAGGAATGCTTTCATTTACTTTTGTTGGCTGGTAAAATAATCCATGTATCCGGCATTGACCATCAATGGGCTTGCTGGTATCTAGAGGCAGCGGACAGACAACATGAGAGTCAATTTTTGTAACACGTTACAGTGAGGAAGAGTCGCTCTTACAATGTCAGCCTAAGTTCGTTTTACAGAAGAAGAATAAAGCTTTGGTTAGCAGAAGGGTGCCACTGAGTGTCTCTCTGCTTTGGAAACGAGCATCCTTCCCTTGCTCACACCTGGCTATCTCCAATTTGCCTCGGCACCGGGTGGAAGCAGAAAGCCATTTTCCTCCGAGAGAACAGCCTGTGCAGTTGTCACCACTCACAGGCGGTATATGCTAGGCAAAAAAAAAAAAAAAAAAAAAAAGAGAAATGCAACTTTTAAGGGTAGTCAGCAGTTATGCGCAGCTTTTCACCTTAAAATGCCTTGCAAACTCCGGTTATATTTAAACTCATGTCACTAGAGTACGTATGTGCGAGTCTGTCTGCGTGGGTGCTCTGTCCTTTTTTATGTGCTCTACATAAACACACAGGGAAGATAGACAGACAACACTCAGTAGGTCAGCACATGTAACAGGAAAATGAGTGAACTGTGCATAGCGGTGGTTGGGAAACAGTCGAGCTCCTGCTGGCAGGACTCCGGTGGGAGGGGAGGGAAGGGAAGGGCCTTGTCTCACGGCCTCCAGTTGCACTAAAAAATGGAGTCAGCCTCTCCATTTATGTGCTAAGAAAGGTAACTTGAAGAATGGAGTGGGAATGATTTTTTAAATACCGGCTGACAGTGTGATTACTTCTGGTATTATGGGTAGAGTACTCAAGTTGGTGACCCAAGTCCTACCCCGCTATATACAAATGCACCGTTTCCCTCTCTTTACCTTTAATATTTTAGAGGTCAGTGTGAAAAAGAGATTAATTCACCTGCTGTCCTGGTGGCCATTACAAGAAAATCACAAAGTCAGAGCAGTAGCTGGATTTTTATGACCAAGGTCTTCTGCAGACATGAGTCTATTATTCAGCTGCAAAGCTCTGTAGCCCTTGAAGCCAAGTTGCACGGAGAAGGTCACTGCTCTGCCAGTAACCACGTTGCCATTACATGAAGTTTTAATCAGCAATCTGGGCAAATATAACTCTGGTACTGTACTGTTAAATATAATGGAATTTGCCCCCCAGATGACTGTAGGTCCTCATTGTTAAATCAGCTCTGCCTATTTACCTTTCAGCTTAAACATACGAAATGTGCCGTAATCCATCTTCTCCCACATCAGAGGCTTGAAGAAACTGCTTTCCTGTAGCATTGCATATAAAGAGGTAACGTTTCTTCATTTCCCTCGCATATCAAAATTCAAGGCAATCAGTCATTCATTCTACATCATAAATAATACATGTACCCAACCAAACACAAAAGGCCATACTTCTGTCTGCTTTCCCTCCACACTTTAATAAGATCATCTGAATTTCAAGATGAAATGTGCTGAATTTCAAGATGAAATGTGCAGTCTCATATTTAAATCATTAGCTCCCAGTGTGGTATTTCATCTTGCTTTTGCAAGGTTGGGGTGGCCAACGTGGTCAAAGAAAGGGAGAGAGATAAAGACTTTATCAGCAGAACAAATGTAACTGATTGGTATTGAAGAGGAAAGAGGTTACCCATAGAGGGTAAAGATTTGCTGGGGATTTGCGAGGGAGCTGTAAATCGATGGTTTCAGACCACGGTGAGGTGCACCTCCCCTGTGGTACAGCATCCCGCAGCAATGAGCCCTCAGCTCCTCTGTCGGCCCTTTCCCAGCTTTCAATGCGTTTCGCTGAAAGGGTAGCAGTCCAACTTCCAAAATGCATGTGGCAATTTTTGGGAAACTGGAACAGTCACCCAAAGGAAACAAAATTTCACAATCTCAGTATGTGGCCAGGAGCTAAAACCTCCTGGTGTCTGAGCAGTTTCTGGCCGTGTTTCCCTCTTTGGAACGGAGGATGGTCCTGAGACCCAGCAAGCCTGGCTTACGTTTTTGCCTCATCACAGACTTCCTCTGCGACCCTGGGCAAACTGCTTCATTCTTGCATACCCCGGTTTCCAGTCCTTTGTTTGCACAGGATATCCCCTCTGCCGGCCTCCCCTGTCCCATCTGTTCCAAAAGAACCCTGGCAGAGAACGAGGAGGCATCTGAACTGCTGTAAGGCACAGGGGAGGTCCAAGTCTCAGGCAGCAGTTGTGATCCTCCTAAAATATTGCTATTGTAATAAGAAAGCAATTCATTTAACCCACCTATGCTAGCTTCCCTGGATGGGAACTTGCAGATATTTATGGTGGGTTGCAGACTCATAAAGGTGTTGTTGGTAATGTTTGTGAGGCACTTTGTTGATTAAAGGTAACGAAGTTGGCTTTTCTGCCAGAAGAGCTCAGCAAGTGCTCGTATAAATGCGTTGGGCACAGGAGTATCTAAGTAAATGCTGCAACTCTTATTAGCTGCAGCCCAAGCAGGAGCAGGACCTCAATCACAATCCAAAAAAGACTGAGACAAAAATTTGGCAGGCAAAGTACAATATATTCTCTTTTATATAACCATTTAGCTAAAAAAGAGGGTCACCTATAAATCCAGATAGGCCCAAACAACTGAACTCTAAAGCTAGCTTACAGAAAAGGTTTCTCAAGCCCACATTGTCTTGTATGAGATTAGAAATGGATTAAAATGTTACCTTGGACCACAATAACCTGGGCAATACCGGGACCACTCTCAGCAGTGACAGCTTAGGCACAGAATAGCTGCAGAAGTGCATGATTAAAGCATGTAGAACAGGTAACACTAGCAGAATCATCGTGCCTTGCCCCCTAGTTATGCCCATGGTAAATTTTGCCCAGCTAGTTAAGTCTTCTATGATGCTCAGAGCTGCTCTGCCTCTTCTCTGATGCCCTTTAAAGGACTTTTCAGGAAGAAGAGAGGAGAGCACAAACAGAGGACATTTAAGGGGAGCTCACTAGGCTGTGGTGGAGGACCACCAACTGCAAGCGCAAGACAACTTTAACCCAAGTAAGCTCATTCAGTAATAGCCCAGTTTGGGCTAGTTGTGGTCTTTTGGACAGGTTGCCTCTCCCTTCCACCATGTCAAGCTACTCTAGGCACCCACTGGCACAGCGCTGAGCTGTGGCACAATGTGTTTCGCTCCCACCATCTCACAGGCAGCCCCCTTTTCAGATGCGATGCTGGATGCAAGAGCAGACCGTGGCAGCTGGGATGGAGCTCATGGCATCACTGCTTGGGGAAGAAGTCAGAGATTTTCAGAATTTCATGTGTCCTCACAGCCAGCACAGCCAGACCACGGTGGTCAACAGACCGCTGACCACAGAGCAGTCACTGGCCCACGCTGCAGATTATTCATGAGAGGAATGGGGTTGTCTCCCCCTCCAATTATCTTTTTATTGCTGAAAGCAAAAAAGAAACAAAAATCCTTTAATAATATGTTTTTTCGAGTCCATGGGTTCAAGATAAACTTGCAGGCTTAAGAAAAAACATGTCCATAGAGGACGAAGTGAAGAATTATGACTATTCAAAACACCACGTATTCTTTCCTACTGCTTTTTCTCTCTTCTCTAAGCTGCTGAAAGAAGATAGGCTGACAGACATGTTCCTGAACAATGTTTTGTACATGACGTATCTAGAAATCAAAAAAAAAAAAATACGTAGAATGAGTTATATTGACTGCCTTATATCTAAATTAATCACAACCCAGATGGAATGGGGAAGATGTTACACACTCATGCACGCACACACGCGGGAGTCATACCTCCTGAGGAGGTTAAAAAGGAAACCTGTAAAGTAATGGATGAAAAAATAAGACTCCTCTCTACATTTATTTGAATATGCATCCTCTGCAGTGCTTATCTGAACCCTGAGCTCTTAGAGGTGCTGATAAGCAAGACAGACCTATTAAAGCCTCATTTGAAAATCTCCAGAACGTGCACCCAGCCCCCTGTCAGCTGAAACCCTGCTGTTCCCAGAGCCCCCAGGCTCATGCAGAAGCATTAGCCACATCTAAAAAAGCGGGGTGTGTTACCTTCCTGTGCCTCACCCCCTCCAGGCTCTGGTGAAGGTGCACAGCTCCCCCCTCTCCTCTGTGAATACTGCACAAGCATCACTTCATCCCTGGGTCTTGCGCCACACATTTTAAGATGAAGACTGAGGTTTTCCTTAGAAACTCCCTCCCCAGCTTCCCCTGCACTTCCTGGCAAGCAACCAGGTCAGCTGCCAGGATGACCCTGGCTCCTCCTGGAAAACAACCGAATGAGCCTGGCTTTCTTCCTCCCGGAGACGGCAGGTCTTTCCAGCTGCCTGGATGGCTCAGGCTTCCTAAAGGGATTTTTCTGATGCTCAAGCAAATCTTATGGAGGGAAGGAGGGGTCACAGACAGAGCAAGGGCAGGCAGCTGCCTTTCAAAAGCAGCCCCATGCAGCGTGTCTCCTGGAGTGTGGTGGGACCTTTTAGGGTGGCCTCAGAACTGCTCTTACTGTCCCTCAGCGAGTGGATTCACTGATGATGGCCTTAAGCCCTTTTTACCCACACATTCCTAGAGCCAGCTGGGATCTGGGCCCGTTTCTAGACTAATTATGGTCCTAAGGGGTCATTTGACAGAAGACAGTCAAAGGGACACAGAAAGGACCTGCTCATACTTAGGCTCGTCTAAGCATACTCCCAGTAACTGGGGGTTAATGAAGGAATGGCCACAAGTTCTCTCCATGACGTGGACCTCCCTTCTCCTACCCTACCATAGGCTGGTTGCCCCACCATGACTGGTTTGCCTCTCAGAACAGCTCCCTTGAGAGTGTAAATCTTGCTCTTAAATCCTAGACAAAAGTTTGTCAGTGACAGAGCTCGCATTTTGCTCCAGCAATGGATGGTTTATCATCTGTCATTCCCTTTTGCCAGGGCTTGCCTATGTGTTTGCCGTTAGCTTGGGAGCTCCCTAACACAAAATTTCCCATGGGGATATAGAACCAGAAAGGCTCTTTTCGCTCTGCTGCTGCATGCCACGCTTGCTGTGATCCCATTCACAGATCATCACTTTTCCAGCCCTAAGGTTTGGAGCCTTAATAGCAGCTGAAAGGCTGTTTCAGTCCTTCCTTCCCTTGTTTAAGCCTAGTCAATGTGGGTTCATCGGCAGTTTATATCTCTTCTACTCATTGGAAGCGTTGGAGAAATGCTGCAGAACTTGTGATCTGGAAAAAGGGCTAAACATTGGCTTTCATTGACTTCATCTTTGACTGCAGTGAGCTCCCAGGTGCGGCCCTGCCTCTCCTCTGCAAGTACCAACCTCATCCCCGCGGCCGGCAGCTGCTGCAGCAGGGCTGCAGAGGTGTCTCCTCCCTTACGCCGAGCCCTCAGCTCGCTTGCAGCCGCGCTTGCAGCCGTGTAGCGGGAGAGCGTATTTGTGCAGCAGAATAACTGGTAGCTATTGCGGTAGAAGTGGGCTCTGTAGACTGCTCAGCCTTACAGGTAAGTGCCTGCCTGCTTAACAAGCTGCTGTTTGGGAACAATTTTTAGGCTCATCCTGCATTACAGTAGTCCAGGCTTAAGAGCTTTGATGTCTCTGTGATAGAAACTTCTGCTCAAGACAGGTTTTTTTCCCCTCTGTTACTATTCTAAAAGTGCGTGAAGAAGTCCTAAAAGGTTTGCTTAATTTTTCTGACCTGTAAGGTGGTTTTACGATAGCCTTCTTCATGCCTGCTGAGAGGACTAATGAAGTGGATTGGGAGCTTTCTCCACCATTTGCTGAAGAGGGAAGGTCATACATTTTTTAAGGGAGCTTCTCTCTCAACCGCTGGGAGTTCCATGTGTATAAACAAAGAGCTGGGCACATTTGGGTTCACCTGCGTGATCAGTTTGCTGGGGGTAGTGGTACAGGGCACAGGTGGCTGGCTTTCCCCAAGTCCTCAGTGCTCACGTCGAGTAAGCCAGAAAGAAGCGTGCTTGAAAGTCTGAGTTGGGGAAAAAAAAAAAAGAAAAAGAGAGAACCTGAATTTCTGAGCTAAAGTTTAAAGAAAATACATAAACAGCTTTCCAAACTTTTATGAGATGAGAGAAGTGGTCTGGCAGGTAGACTGGATTTTTTGTTATGGTTCTCTTCAAGGCCTCAAAAGAGCTGAATAAAAGGCACAATCTCATACCTTTCTTTCTTTTCTAAGTGTACCGAATATAATAAGTGGTCTTATCTGATTAAAGAAGCAAAATCCTGACAGAAGGGGAAAAGATGTATGATTTTCTGAGGGAATGTTCCCTGCTGGTTTTTGTAGCCCCAGTACCAGGCTGTAAGCCTTTGGACACGATAAACTCTGTGACCTCCTCAGGGGAATTAAAGGTGGTTTGATTTTCTTTTCTTTTCTGGTTTTTTCCTTACTGCGCCAAGTGATATGAAGCTTGGCTGGAGACATTAAAGGACGTTAAATTACTTGGTTTCCAGAGCTCACTTGCTGCCTTAGAAGGACTGCTTTTCCTTTTTTCCAGTTTGATAATTTGTTGCTGCTGTCTGGAGAAAGGTCAGGCTTGCTCACATCATACAGCATTTCTCTTAGATTTCTGGGTATATTCTTAGATGCAAAAAGGCTTGGTGCTGTCACCCTCCATGCTGTACAGGTTTGGTCTTGCACTGAATATTGGAAAAACTTCTCGTAGTTGCATTAATAGGATTGAAGTCCATTTGTAGAGGAAAATTGCTCTGTAGAGCGTTTGCAGAGGTGATTGCTGTATCAAATAGAGATGACATCTTAATTGCTGGGTGCGGATAAATCCTCTTCTTCTAGAGGAACGGCAGCCCCTGGTGAGTCAGCATTCACAGCCTTCCTGTCCCGGCCTGAACGCCACAGCCTGAACTCCTCTCTCTAATACACTTAATCGATTATACGTATGATACTGGCTAAGCTAAAGCACGAGCTCTTTCTAGGTGGAGGGAGCAGTGTGATAGCGAGGGTCCTTTCCTTCTAACACTGAGCAAGGAATTGTATCAGGAGAAGGAGAGCTGCGGTACCCCCAAAATTGCTCTTTCCCTGCAGCACTGTGGTACCAGAGCTTTCCCGGCTTTTTTCTAGCTATCCTTCTTTGCTCTTCTTTATCACTCATATCTGCAAGGCAGGCTGTTCCTGCATCTCTTCAGCATGCCCCATCCGTGGCCACGCTGGTTACAGCACGAGGCTTCTTGGGGCACAGAGGGGTTTTCCCAGCAGCCCTGGGGCCACCCCAGCAGTGCCCTGGCAGGGTGCTCTCCCACCCAGCTTGCCCCGGCACGCAGCAGCCCACCTCCCTGCAAAGCGGCTCTGCACAAGAGGCCCTGCCTCCTGCCAGCCCCCATCTCCAGAGCCGCCTTGCCAGCTGCCCTTGCAGGGGGATGCTCTGAGCTCTACAGCAAGCTGTGGTTTGGAAAGGCAGAGAGAGCAGGGTTGTTTCTCAGGAGAGCTTGAGGATGAGGCAGGGACATGAACGACGTCTCCATATACGTCCCCTGTAAGGACCTTGGTCAGACCCAGGTCTGGGGAGGAAGCACATCCCGGGCCAGAAGTGGGTGAGTGCTTTGAGCCCACCAGATCACGCTACATCTGTGATACCAAGCCATGGTATCAGCCAAACCATTCTGGACATAATCATCAGTGAAAACTTCCATGGCCTTACATCTTCTAAACCATCCTCAGCGGGTCACTGTCTGCGATGTCCCAAATGCCAGCATGGCCCGTGGGGGGGCCCAGTGTGCCCAGCTGCCAGCAGGCCAGGGACACGACACAGGTCTTCCACCACCATCTCCCCAGGCCCTGCAATTGCTGTGCTTGGAAGGACATCATCTGTTTTCCCCCTCCATCCCACTGATCAGTGGAGGCCTCTCCCCTGCTCCAGTTGCCTTAGTGCCCACCTCCACGCTCAGGTGCACCCCAAATGACCGTCAGGCATTTGTTCAAGCAAGCTGTGAGGCAGCTGAAGGCCAGCTGATGCTGCTGGCGGGGCCAGCTCGCTGGGCAGCGCTGGCAGGGTTGCCCACGGCTTGCTGTGCGCTTTCCAGCCGGGGTCAGCACCGCAGGATGCCTCATCAGCCCCACGGCTCTGGGGAGATCACATGGTCCGGAAAGGGCTTTCCCCAACCTGACACCAATTTTCAGCATAGAGTGATCCCAGGAGCTGTGACCCTGTGAGGGAAGAGCTGAATAAATGTGTGCTTCTTCTCCTGTCCCTCCATCTTGCCTCCAGATACCACAACCCTTCTTACAGCCGTGCCACTTGCTTGGTCCCGGGTATATTGACCCTTTTGTTCCACCTCCTTCAGACAGCATCCCTTTCCCACTGCAGCAGCCCATGTCTGCTCCTGCTCTAACAACCTGCAATGGGCCACCCCCTCCAGCCAGCCTGGCAGAGATCCCTGCCCCGTGCATCAGTGAAACCTCCCGGTTCTTTCCCGGCGCCTCTAGCACTCAGCTGCAGTGAAAGGGGCTTTTCCCACCTTCCTTCCCCAACACTGAAGGGAAAACGCTTCCCCCCATGTGACCTCCAGCACTCAGGGACACGCTCTCTTGCAGATCCACACCTCCTGCCACACACACACACACGCGCACACACACGTGCCGTGACCCTGCACAGCCGCCCTCGGCTCGCTGTCCCCCCGCTCCGCACCAGCCTCGGGGCCTGCCCCAGGGGTCTGTCCTTGAGCCCACCCACGTCCCTGCCCCTGCTGACGGCTGCCCTGGTGGCTGGGTCACCTCTCACTGGTGTGCCCTGACTCCTCCAGTCCCGCTTTCCCCAGGATTGCTGGAACGGGGGTTCCAGTAACTTTGGATGAATACTGGCATTTCCTACATGATTCAATGACATCAGGAAAATACCTGAGCTTCTGAAACAAGACAGACAGGTACGCTTCACCTCACCAGCCCAAGTAACTGAAAAGTCCATTGGGTTACTCTCTTAAATTAATGAGCTTAATTTAAACCTCTGCTATTTTAAAAGTATGTATTTTAGTTTCTCTGTTTCTTTTCTAGTTTTGAAGTCCTTTCAGTGCAATCAAGATGACTCAGAACTACTGTTTCAAGAATGAAAGTTGGGTTTCAAATATATCACTATATCCAGGCGATGGGCTGAGAACAGAAAAAGAAAAAAAAAAACCCAAACCCATGACACAAAACTCATTATAAGATCCTGAGCTGTCAGCATCAAATACTTCAAGCTAATTAGAAGACCAGACATGCCAAGCCCAAATGGATGTTTGATTTTCTGCGTACCATCACAAATATATACTCATGGGTTGTTTAATCACCGCTTCTGAAGCAAAGTAGAAACAGTAGGAACTGCAGGCAGGCACACTGCGTGCTGGGGTTGGGATGGGGATGAGGATGCAAATGGATTCTCGCTTGTAGCCTATGTATAGGGACAAGGAATGGTAGTCGTGCTGGAGTTGCCTTGCATGGAGCGTCCGCCCAGGCGATCCCTCCTCATGGTGGGATCACACAGTTTGTAAGCAGCAATGGGAAAAGTCACCACATGAGAAACATCGGCCTCTGTGGCATTTCTATCTGCTTGGTTTTAATCCCAGCTCTGCTCTACTGCCCCTTCTTCAAGTCGGGGAAGAGCAGGGCGATGCTCTGGGGTAGGCGAGGCATTTCTGCATCAGAAGGGGGTTGGAGGCAGTGGGCAGGGGCTGGGCATGCTGTGTGGGAGAGGGCATGGGGTCAGGCACAGGGGCTAAATGAAGTAGGAAGAAGGTTTTTCCACCCCCCCCAAGACAGTTAATTGAGAAATTAAACGCCCATGTGAGCTGAGGATGGGCTGGGAGAAGGCTGGGAAGTCACCAGTTGTGCCCCAGCCCTGAGTGAGGTCCCCTTTCTCCCCCCCCCAGGGAATGGCAGGGAGGGGATGGGGAAGGGACAGGCAGTTTTGGTGCTGGATCTGTGTGGCACCAGCCCTTTGTCCCTGGCAGCTGTGCCTTGTGGAGAAGTGGACGGGACCCCCGGCCTGAGGGGGCAGTGGGAGAGCCGGGGGGGGGAGCGGTGGGAGGGGAGAGGCTCCGGCGAGGACCATGGGCAGGAGGCAAGCTCCAGCCAAGCACTGTTTTCAGTCCCTACTGTCAGGCAGGATCTGGTCAGGGACAATACATTTCCCCATCGTGACAGCTCTGGCAGACGGTGCAAGCACGGCTGGTCCAAAGCCCAGCTCAGGGGCTCACTTCCTAATTAGGAAGAGAATGAGAATCTAGAAAGAATTCCTGAATTTTTCTTGCTGTTTACCAATACTTTGGTGGCCACCTTGCTGGGGCAAAACGGTTCCGCAGCCTGGAGACCTTTGTTAAAATCTTGCCAGAGGAAGGCTGATGGAGAAAGTATTCGTGGTACAAATGGTCACGCAGAGACTCTGTTTGCATACAAAGGGATGCACAGACTTGGAGCTGACACAGGAGAGAAACAAGCAATGATTTCTGAAGGCTTATTTAAAGCAGAATAATGAACCTTATAGAGGAAGCAGCCATACTCGGAGTGCAGGAATGGGAGAGACTCAAGCAAATTAGGAGGCAAATGCAAGTAAAATACAATTCTTTTAAAGAAGGTGCTTTATGCCCAACCAATAATTAACTCATGGAACTTACTGCCCCAGCTGCTGTTATTGAGGTCGGCAAAGAAATAAGATTTAAAAAGGCCCATGAATAATAAAAAACACCAAGCGCTGCACTCCGTAGAATAACAAATTACAAGGGACATAAATCAGCATGCTTTAGATCATAAATAACAATAAATTGCCCAGTGATTAGAAGGCAACTTTTGCTAGGGGCAGTTCCTTAGTAATTGCTCATTTTAGCACTTCTTGCCCTTTTTTTTTTTACCTCTGAGCCTGTGGTGCTGGTCACTGCCTCAACAAGAGAAATGGGTTTAGGTGGCAAGCAGGCATCTTCTGTGCACAGTGTATTAGAGTGAAGAAATTCAGCTTCTTCTCTTAGATAAGAACTATTTACAAGGGAGTTTCCCTTACAGAAACACTACAGTAGCAGCTGGAAACCTGCAGTATGCTCTTTTAATCTGTAATGTTGAGGAAAAGCTTAAAATAAATAAATTCTGAATTATTTTAGTATTTTTAGCCTTCCCAGGTCAGTTCCTAGTTTTTGTCATAATTTTATTTGTTTATTTGTTTGGGGCCTTTTTAAGTAAGTCATAAAACAATTTCAAGATAAACACCGTGCTTAAACTATTGTATTTTTGTGGCACTTACTTTGAGTTGCTCTGTCAGACAAACTGATTTATAGATTGGATAAATGCTTGTTGCTTCAGTTGACACACCAGAAAGCCTAGGCTCGAGCTATTTAGATTCCAGCCCCTTGCTAATAGAGATTAATACAGTTCTCTGAGTTAACGTTTAATTTCTGGGCTGCCAAAAAGAAAGTAATTTGAAGCAGCTAAGAGACAGTCGTGGAGCTGAGCTGGGTACAAATTGAATCAAGGCTTTCAGAGCTCCTCTCGCTGAAGCGTTGCTCCCTGGCTTGCTTCCTAGCAGGATGCCGGGCAATGTTACTGCCACAGGCGCTCTACAAAGGCATTTTGTGCTGCATCCCCATCCTGAGGTTTTCCATACGCTTTCTCCATACTCAGTAATTAAGGGTGTGGGGGGGTGTGGGTGTGTGTGCTCAGGCGGCGCTACCTGGCTGCCCTTGCGACAAGGAACGTGTGCTTGGGTCCGGGCTTTTGTAGCCCGGGTCTGTCTGTATAATAATGAGACTGGACCAGTGAATATTCTGGTGCCGTTCAGCTTGGTGGGGCATCTCTATGGGTATTCTAGCCTTTCAGCACGCATAAACTCCAGTCCTTCGTGTTAACAGGTCTTCTCCTATAATGATTCTTTACTGCCTTCGTCTTATTTTGAAGAAAAGGTTCTGTTTAAGTGGCAATTGCATTACTTTTCTGTGTCTTCTCCAGCACCCCCCGAAACACAGAGTTTCGCCCACCTGAGTATCTCTAACCCTTTCCTCAAGCTCAGCTTGCCACCAGCGCGGGGCACGGCCACAGCTGACCCCAAACTCGGTCATCTCCCCTTCACTGGGCAGCCAAATGGCTGGTACGGTGAAAACCAGACCTCTGCGTGGCATCAAAGCTGCTCCTAAACCACGTCTCTCCACCCGCTCTCTCCATGGGGAATCATGATCAGTCCTGCCTCAGAGAGGGAAACTAATAATACAGTCCCCGCTGTTTTGGGCCAGCTGCCTTCCTAAAATTAAATGCATCAGAGTGCCTGGCGTTTCTTCTGAGGAAGTGTTTATAAATGTTAGGCAGGGACTTTACACCACCGGTTATCACTTTGCAGGATGTGCTAATAAGGCAATGCTCAATAGAGCACATATTTTGCTCGTACTGCACAAGCAAAACCAGTGGCAATGTTCTTCTCCTCAGAGGGAAAAAAGTGAACAACCTGGCAGGTTTAGATTCGGATAGCAAAGAAACTAGAAAAGATGTCCTGACACTAAAGGCAGCCTGCATCTTAACTCTGTACCGGGGACAGGATTTTCAGGTTTTCCATAGTATTTTTCACACCTGCCCTATTTTTCACACGCGTGCGCACATATTTACTGTTTGGAAAGGTGGGATAGTCGTGATCTTTTAATGGCTTTTTTGCAGTTCAGGCCGATGTGGTACAGTACTCCCCTAGTACAGCCCTGGCCAAAGTCAGCAGCTGGCTCCGGGGGTCTCGGTGGGAAGGGGCCGCAAAGGGGAACGGCTGCGTTCGTGCACGGTGACCTCCCAGTGCCACCTTATGAATGGACAGCGTGTGGCCACGCACTATTGAAATGTTTAGCAAGAGGCTTTGGTTTGTTTTACAGAATGTTTCTGTCTCACCACAGAGCACTTTATCAGCATTTACCTGATTATTCGGTGTCAAAAAATGGTGTCAAATGGTTCTGCTAAATTTATTCAGCTGGGTTCTTCTCAGGGAAGGACGGCTGTTCCCATCCACTGAGTCCTTGACAGAGCAGTTAAGTCAGCATGATCCAGCCTTTTTTCTGGGCCCCCAAGATAGTGAGAAAGTAGATGAAAAATAATAGAGCCTTGAGACCAAAGGGACAAGACGATTATCGGGGTTAATGCTGTCTTGGATTGAATCGACACAATTTTGGCAGATCACAGGAGGAATTTATGGTACTCGGGGATGAGACTCTGTGCCCACACA
This sequence comes from Gorsachius magnificus, assembly GCA_034008185.1. Lineage (NCBI taxonomy): Eukaryota > Metazoa > Chordata > Aves > Pelecaniformes > Ardeidae > Gorsachius > Gorsachius magnificus. Next base: position 68,494,647 of record CM067082.1, read on the forward strand.
GACAACTGGGCATTCCTCCCACCACTGTGTTATCTGGCCTTGCTGTGTGCCGCACGTAAATTCACTGCTGGTTTTCTGTGCCAGGAATACCACGCGGGACCAAAAAGGCTTGTGACAGTCATTTCCCTGGCCCACTCCTCCTCTTTCGAGATCCTCAGCTTTCGGTGGCGCTGGCGAAGCGTGCGGGGACGCAGGATGCACGCGTGCCAACGTGCGCAAGCGTGCACGGGCGCATGGGAGAAGGCGCGCATGGAGGGTACGGAGGTTCTGTCCCAAGCGCTTCCTGGAGCCTCTTCCCTCCTCTGCCACTGCTTTTCACTGCAGCTGAAGAAAATCTGCCTTTCCACTGTTGGCAATACAACTAAATACTTGGGGTTTTTCCCCTAACCGTTTTTAAGTGAGTTTTTCTCCACGACAGAGCTTTGTTGGAAAACGACCATTGATCCCAAACAGATTACCCAAAAATGCTTGCTTGTTTGTTTGCAGAAAGAACCTCGTTCCCCCTAGAGAATGGGTAAACTGGCAAACTGCTCGCAATGACTGTTTGCTCATCCTCATTTAAGGCCTGTAATTGATACGCTAAATGATGTGATATGTTTCTACTCCCCTGGTGCTGTGATTAGATGACTGGATCTCTTTTAAACAGAAGAATAATGAAATAATGACTAGTGAATAATAAATCCTTGTTTGCATGCTAATACTCTGTTGCATATCAGGTGTGGAATAAAAAGTGGCTATTCCCCAAATAATTTGCTCAAACAAAACCCTTGTTCTGAATTTAAACACTGTTTCTGCCATATCCAGTCATCTGTAGCCGGAGGCTTCACCGAGAAAGTGTGTTTCAAGGAATGATTTAAATGAAAATGGGCGGCTGCTTGGATCATAAAAGAGGGAAGGAGTTCCAAGAATGAGAAACAGTGCAGAAAAAGGGCCAAAATCATAAAATGTAAATTTGTGCTTTTAGGGATCGTTCACTGCTTTTCAGACAAAAGGAACTGCTGAGCCTCCGCTCCCTGGGAAGAGTGTCCCCAGCTCTGGGAGAAGGGGAGGCTCTGAGTTTGATGGGAAGGCTATGGATACCGTAAAGGGGGAGCCCCAACCCGAGCATGCACAGCCTCTTCATCCCTGGGTTCGGGCTATGCAGGGCTGCCCCCGAAGCCCCGCGCTGCTGGCGGGCCGAGGAAAGGCTCCGGTGCGAGCCCAAGGGCCTTTCCTTCTCGAGCAGGAGGACACGGATTCTGTGCCAGCGTGGCCTGCGAGGATTTCATGGCCACTATTACGATAGAGATTAAAGAGGAGCGTGACTTTTTAAAAGCGTTACAGAATACATGCACGTGCACGAGCGCCACGTGCGCATGCAGGTAGCAGACGTGGTGTGCCTACGGGGTGCAGGCGCATGCATGCGTGCGCGTGTCTAAAGCATCAGATTGACAGCTGAAGTGGGTTTCTAAGAAACAGTTTGTTTCTAATGTAGTTTGGCGACGAGGTAAGCCTGACCATTTGCTGAGGCTGAAGAGTTAAAATTGTTGCATGCTGTGCAAAGGATTTTTATATCATTACATTAATCTTAAATTAATTTTAATAACTTTATTAGACTTACTTAGGTATCTGCTTTGCTTGCCTGATTGGATTACCCATTATGAGGACTAGATTTCCCTGATACACACGTTGCTATAGCTACCCTGGTTCTGGCTATTTTTTCTGTAAAGCAGGAGTTCTGAACAGCCTTCCTGTTCCAGCGTCTGAAGCGGTTCGCCCATAATTTTTGTATTCACGTTTATCTTGCATTTAAGACTTCAGGAGTCTGTGTTGCATTCGCCTTTTGAGAAATAACAAGGACCCTCATCTGAGGACATTTAAACTTCACTTAGATACAGGAGGTGAAAAAAGGTGTTTGAAGAATACCTTCGAAATTAGGAAATTCACAGAAGGGACAGTGAGGAGACCCCAGGGAAGGAGAAGTAAAAGCCCTCCTCTGCAAGAAATAACTAGCAGAAGCGTAAAGAGGAAAAGCCGAAACCTAAAATGCAACAGAGGTGTAAAAGCTCAGCAGCCGGCCAGTTATCTAAAAGGTGCCTCCACTAGGAAATCCTAGAAGTGGGGGAAAACATGTACAGTTTTTGGTGTGTGCTCTCCCACGGGTGGAGGACATCACTGGAACTTGCTCCCTACCAGGACCAGGGGAGGAATCTGACCTGAGCTTCAATTTCTCCATTAAAAGCCTCACCAGAAAGAATCCTCTGGAGGTGTTCGCTGAACCCCAAGGGTACATGTAATACCATCTAGCTGGAGTGGTCCAAGTGCACACTGCTGTCCACCGCCAACCCTCTGACACTTGTGCTCAGGTGCGACTCTAGGGGAGAATGGAGGGGCATGCAGGCACAGGCGGGTGAGGGGGGGGCGTGAGGAAGGTGTTTTGTGACTGTCGTGCAGACGGGACAGATGAAATTTTACTGCCTTGGCAACCACAATCTATCCCATCCGCCCTTGTGGCCACAAATCATGTCTAAGCAACCCTTCTTACAGGGCTCCTGTTGTTGCTTCACCTAGAAGTAAACACAATTTATAGCTCAGAGTTTCTTATGCAGTGCAGTTACCAACAAGCTGACGGAGAAATATTGTAGGGTTGGTGGCACAAAAGCAGAGTCAGGGGGTGCACCAGACTTTCCCTATTTGTGCTTGACAAGCTGTGTAGACATAGCCTAGAATTATCACCGTCCTCTACTCCATCGACATCTCTGGTATTTCCTCCAGGCCCTGCAACTGGCAGCACTGGATTCTTATTTTACCTGGCATCTGTTGTTTCCTTCAGACCAAATGGTAGCCAGTGTGTCTCATACACTTTAATATCTTATTAGCAAAGCCCCAGAATATGTTCGAACACTGGGAATGTGGTTTCCTAAGGTTACACATTGTCAACTATTTTAAAGTGCAATTCAAGGTTTTTGAGTGAGGTAGAAAAAGTAGGGGGGAGAAGAAGTTTCTCCTCAAGCAGGAGTTTTCAGCTTCCAGTCTGCCTGAAAACCCTTGAAGTTGGTTCAACAAGTAGGGAAGAAACAGCTGGCTCCGAGAGGCATGCCCTACCCCCCTCCAGTGACCAACCACTTCACCTCAACCAGCCCCAACTGTTTGGACTGAAGAACTGACATTTAACCTGGATTTCATATTTCATGGAATGCCAAGTCCAAAGGCTTTTATTATTCAACAGTTCATCTAAGCAGAAGGGTGTGACTCTTTGCAGAAACTGAGATTTCAGGCTTGGTGAGTATCAAGTTACACCCTTATTGCGCATTGAATTACTTTATGATTTCTAACAGCGCAGGGTAGACTGCTCGGGATGTGCAGTAAAATCTCACCAGTCATCAGCAAATACTATAAATGTGACCTTATGTTCCTCGAATGAGCTGTAGATGCAGTTCACATTTCCCTGACCTCGTCTGTCACCCATCTCGTCTCTCCTGAGACCTCTCCCAGCTCCCTAAGGGCACCCTTTCCAAGAAGTAGGCAGGTCCCTTCATTTCTTTCTCGGTCACAAGCTAATGATCTCCTTACTTCCATCTCCACGCTATACCTTCATGCCAGCTGAGCACGACGCTTGCCCTTTACATGCTGTGGGACCTCTGCCTGGAATTCAACTCACGCTTTGGGTAGGCATAACTCAAATAGCCCCCTTCTCTGGAGAGCCCAGTTACGCTTTGGGGTCAGGCTCTCCGCATGCCAGCTTCTGCAAGTGACAATTTCCTCTCTTCCAGGAATCAGGCCCGTAGCAGATCGCTCTCTTTCAAGTGCTCTCCTCCCAGCTTTGGCGAACGACCCTGCAGCGGGGCTGAGGAGCACGGGCTGAGGAGTCACCTTGAAGCTGTAAATCCGTTTGAGGGGATGCTGCTTAATTAGGGCACTGTTTTTATCTTTCCTGCACCTTTTTTTAGCACTCGTGATCTAACGTTAATCATTCAGATAAGGATACTCTGCCACACAGATACACTGAGGTTATACGATATGCAGCTAGGCAATACATATTAAAGTTCAAACTTTGTGCTAATGATCAAGTAATCCACGTCAAGGACACCTTAACCCAGTAACCTTAATAGAGAGACAGCTTCCCTTTTACCATGGGGGCGATGCAGAGGGCTGTCATGCTCACCTGCCAGCTCCTAACAACCTTTCAGTGGTGCTTCGCCCAGAGATCACTGTTGCTCCTTCATCTCTCCCAGGCACCATCTTGGTCGTTACCCACCGCCCTACTTAGTCAGATGCCTTCTGGATAGCAAGAATCAAAGTATATGGGACGTGCATCAAAAATCAGTATCCTGCCAAAATGTAGCAGAGACTGGCTTCTGTAATCTCTTCTATAGAGAGATCTTTTCAACAATGTGTCTGAAAATCAATGGTAAGAAAGAAGTGGTGCCTTTCCCAGCCACTGATGACCTTTTGTCTAGAGACCTATTGCCTTCCCTCTTTTATTCACGATAATATCATGTTTATTTCTCTCCCACTCTTCCCCACTGGCATAATTTCCTTTGAAACCAGTTGATCTTGCGGTTACGCTCTTTTTTATTTTTTCCTTGTACCTGCAGCCTTACAGTATGGAGGACCTTACCCCTGTTTTATGCACAGGCAAGAATCCTTGAATAAGAAAGGACTAAAACCCCTGACCTTCTGTTTCTCTAGCTCCATGGATTTAAATCTGTATATACTGGTGGGGTCTCTAGCACGATGTATCTGCTACTTGTTCAAAGACTTTGTTCATCTCGGTCCTCACTTTGTAATATGCGTTTTGAGAACGAGCAGTTTGCCAGTATCAATAAACTTTGCTTAAACAGGGAAATTTGATTTATTTTGAACTTCAGCAGTATGGGATATTCAGCACTAAACTGTTTAAAAGTGAACTTGTTTATCTTAAGTTTTAGCAACAAAGAAATATATTCTTCATATTTACTTAAAGTAGCCCGTTGTGCAATTCATATAGCTGAATAATAACATTTAATTACACTGGGATACACTGAACTCCCAGCACACTTGTTTAATCAAAAGTAGATGTTGTAGCTGCAGAAGTTTTTTAACAATGTGTTACGACTACAGCATGCCATATAATATGTTATTAAACACAACTGAGAAAGTAATATAAAAACACCTGCTCTGTAGAACACAGATATTTTAATGCAAATATCTTTCCATATTACCAGCCTGCTACAGGTAATTAAAAACTAGAATAAATATGACTGAATTTTCTAATGGTTTATCTCCTTCTATTTTCAAATTTGGCTTTGGCATCTTTCAACCTTCAACTACTGACTGCTCAGCATGGTATTTAAGTTACTCAAAGACATATTATATAATTTATTTATATCATTGGTTCCAGCAATATGCTGAGTGTTGTTTGAAGCATGGTGATAAAAACAGCTCTCCCTGCAAATTATTTACAGTCTAGATAGAGGCATGGTCCAATTCCCTCACAGCTTAAAACCTCAAGATACAAACAGCCTCTAAAAATGTTAAGGATCGCAGTGGTTTCCAGAAATTTGACTCAGTACAAGCAAGCTGGCTGTGTGCCTTTTGCCCAAAGTCTCTGTGGTGGTCTGTTAGCTTCCACTCCATCTACTGACTTCTGCGGGCACCCTCGGTCTCTTCCTGACAGGCTCCAGAACCGGACAAAGGTGATTTTGGTTGTAATCCACCTCCTGTCCAGTTCTTGCATGCTGGAGCGCTGGAGTTTGCCTGCTCAGGAGAGAGGCGAGGGACCTCCTCCGCTCCTTACATCGGCGAGGAAAAACCCATGTAAACCGCGAGGGGAAAAGACAGTCCCTGCCTCGGAAAAGGAGCCGTCCGATAAGCATGCTGAATCCTATAAAACACAGTAACACAGCCGTCATTAACTAAACCACTGCGCAAAAAGGGGTTGCTTCAGAAATCGGCTTGCATCGGGCATTTCTAAAATAGATGCCGTTCCACCCAGATTTTTCATGAGCTGCGATCCTGGGACATGTCTCTATTCCCAGCTGTGCAGGGAAGATAGCATTCGTTCTGTGGCCAATCGGAAGCAGATGAGACGGAGATGATTCCTGCAAGGCAGCTTAAACAGGTTACGGTACCTCATGCTACACCACGAGCAAGCCTAATCGCAAGCAGAGCCGGGCATGGAGCAAAGCTTCAGGATTGCTGCTGCTTTACTCTTACACGAACCAAGCGTCAGCTGGCACTCACCAGCTATCTTTCTCCCAAACAATGTTTAATTTATTGAATTGTTTCATTTATCACAACCACAAGGGTGCTTTAAAGCTTGAAATGTATTATGTCACTAAGAAATGCATGCTCAGAGAGGGTGAACTCTCCTGCTGTTGCTGTCATTACGACGATTGTTAAATAAGATGGCCAGGGTTTTAATTGTTCCCCTAGTCATTGCATCATATCTTGTTTGGGTTAGGGCAAAATGCTTTATGGGCTAGTTGCCATTCCCAAAAGTGTCAGCAATTCATCATCTGCTGTCTCACTGTGGTCTGGGGACACTGACCCTAAGGAAAACAGACCACAAATCACCTCTCCATCAAGATGCAACGCTGCTGAGCTGTAGGGCTCTGACTGCCCATGTGGTCGTAGAAGAAGTGGGCCTGACACCACTGACATCGCTAGGAGAGTCCTCCACCTTGGAAAGACCGATAAGCCCACAACCCCAGCGTCTGTCCCTTGTCCTTTGCCCACCAGGGACTGAGCACACGATGGAAAGAAGACCCAAAGAAAAGGCTAGTTTTCTTGAGGGCACTGCCCAAAAGCTGAAGATGAGACCATATTGGTTTTAGACGGTAGCTTTCCAGAGGGAGTCGGCATGGGTTTTATCTGCCCAACTGCCTCAAAACGAGCACTCTAAATCAGTCCCCTGGAATCCAGGCAATGTAAACCTTTCCTGTCCCCAGCACATGCCAGCATTCACAGCTGCTGAGATGTGGGCATACTCCTGCCTCCCAAAAATAAATCGTGACCATAGCCGATATACCCAGCTCTGCACCCATGGCTGCAACTGTCTTAGAGGCCAGCTGTGGAGAATGTGAGGCACTTGGGTGACTAGGAAATGCTGGCTATAGAAGGGAAGAGAACACGGCAAAACGTTTTTCATAACTTGTGAGTTGAGAAGCCAGGGAGACAATAGACACAAGTTAAGACAGGGCAAGAGCTGAGGCGGGCAGAATAAGAGGGTTTGGGAGGGCAGAAAGCACTGATGCATTGAGCTATCTCCAAACCATTGCCCATATCTTATCTGGGGGGCTTTGATGGGGCTGCGCTGAATTACACCACCCAGAGGCTCTGACTGATGGGGTCAGATTGGCTGGGAAGGGGCGATTATCTCTTTGTCCTTACGAGAGCCAAGAGAAGAATGGGCGAGCGGCACCCTGCTACAGGCAGGCAAAGTGCCAGGTAATGTAAAATGCCCACTGGAGTGTCCCGTCACCTCTAATGTGGATGGTCTAGGGACTTCGAGTGCCAAGCCATCGGTACTTAGGAAAAAAGCGGTGAATAGGGATTTCAGACAGACACGGCTCAAACTACGAATGTGGTAAAAACTGCCTTGTATCTTGAAGAACATTTCAACTGCAGGAAAAAAAACCCCATGCCCACAGCTCAGCATTCATCCCTTTCTGTCCTTCCGGTCCCGAGAGATGGGATGATTGCCAGACTCCCATTTTATACTGGTAAGGGCTAAGGCCGCTCGTCACCTCGCAGAGGCAGATCCTGTGGCTGTTTATGAGGAATATTTGCATGAAGTGATGATCCTAACCACCAACTGAAAGAACTCTGCAGTCTGCCATAGTCCCAAATGTGTCAGATAAAAATGGTAGTAAGAGAAGATGATTTGCTGGGACTGACTGCGTTTAAATACTGGGTTCTCCAACAAGAAGGAAATCTGCATAAAATACAGCTTATAAAAAATAATATATCCTCAAGAACAGCCTAGACACCTTTTGTAAAAGACAAATGGTTTAATTATAAACTGATGCTGCTGCTCAGAGTACATTCTCCTGTCTTTACTACTGTGATTCTTGTAGCTGAGGGTTTGTGGTTATTCTTCTTAATTGTCCTTTTGGGTGGAAGATAACTCTGTTCGGAGAGGAAACAAAAGAAATGAGGTCAGAGAACTTAAGAGAAGACATCACACAGCAGCCTCCTTCCTCCTCCCAATCACGAAATAAATTAAGTAATAGCTCCCCTAAACTCAGTGTTCACCTTTCAGAGCTGGGGATGAGAGTTACACGGGCAAAGACCACAGGATACTCTGTCTCCCTATAAAGTAAGGAAAACGACAAGGCAGGATGCAAAACGCTGACACAGGCAAGTACCCTGCTGCTCAGAAAAAAAAAAGACATGGTCAAAATGTGCTGGATAGGGATCACTGAAGGGATGATCAGCCAGTTTATGAACTGCCTGAAATCTAAAGGCCGTGTTCGATGATGTGGCCCCTTTCACATGTGCCCTGTTGTCCGACTTCTGGATCCGTTGTCTAATGACATAAAGTATTGCTTTTTTCCCACCCCCACCCCCCGACTGTATAATTGGCAGCCAGTAAAAATTTCCTGAGAAAACAAACCAAACCTTCATTTCCAAATGGCGTAAGAACCATTAAGCATAACCAAGGATACTAAGAGAAGAATTTAATTTCACTGCATATGCTTAAATCCATAGTCTGTTTAAAACATGACTTTTAACCACAAAGGTAAACTTTAAAATATTTTTAAGTGGGAAGCCCCACATCCTAGAATTCTATGTACCAAAGGGCTGCGTCACTTGAGATGTGATGTGTACTGTTATTTATACATTTGGAAATCAAGAATAGACCAGGAAAAATGGAGCCATTCAAGTTAACAGCAGCATCTGCCTTTTTTTCCTGGCTATAAGAGATTATGTTAGCACGGTGTGCTGTGAAGGAATTGTTCAGTTCACTGCTGCTCAGAGACTATGGCACCTTGTCTTATGTTTGGTATTGTCAACAACTTTGAGCTCACCTCAATTTCCCTACCAGAAAATCTGAAATAATTATACACAGTCACTGCATACATTCAAGCAATGGTAGAACTGTGGTGTTTAATATTTAGGGAAAGGCATTAACCAAAAACCCCAAGGTCCAGCCACGCTGGCACTCCGCTGAGCATTTTCTCTCATCCCTGTTTTCATTTTCTCAGTCCACTTTCTGCCTTATCTGCCAGCCTCATACCCCGCCGGTGCATGACACCTCTCCCCCGCCAGCCCCAGGTGGGGTCTGGGCAAACAGGCTCAGCCACTCTTTTGCATGCACAACAGCTACCCGTTGAGATGCTGAGACCCCCTTCCCTGCCGCAACCACCCACAAGGATTCCTCAAAATAATGAGATAATTACACTGAGAAGGAAAATTCTGGCAGAGCTGCTACCGGTTTACTGTCCCCTAATAAAAGGACTGTTTGGTGCTCACCCACATTGCCCCTCCCAGAGTGACTAGGTCAGTCCCCATCAGACGTAGCTTGTCTCTTTCTGCAGGCCCCGTTTTAAGTAGGACCAGGTGAGCTTGCTGAGGTTTGGCTACTCATTTGGTTTTTCGCTGGAAGGTTAAGAGTCTTGGACTCATCGTGACCAGCATCGTAACTGGCTGATAGGAACCAATTTGATGATAGAAAGTCTGACCACAAAAAAAGGCTGGTCTCTTGCGCCTCTGGGTTTGCTTGGAGGACTCACAGCTACCGACTTCACAAACAGGGCTTTTAATGAGGTTCCTCCATGAGGGACTCATTCACTGAAACACCTGAGGATAGCAAGTCAGGCTGACTAGCTCTATCCCACACGGAGAGGCAGAAGGAAGAGGGTAACCTTGCCCATGCATAACTACTGCCTGGGCTGAAATGTAGGACAGCACAAAGCAGGAGGACATACTGTGAGTCTTACGTTCACATATGACATGGGATTATATCACCGTAAATTATTATTGCTTTCTTTTTTTATAGTTCTGACAGATATAATAATGAGCACACAGGACAACATGGGTCACTGAGTTTCTTTGCAGTTGCACGTCATAGATGTTCAGCTCTGAAATGTCCAAAGATTATCCGTTTCCTCCTAGACCATCTGCAACATTCTAGAACAAGTGCAAAAGCCTTTTAGTTAAAGCCTAAAATAAAAGCTCAGATTCTGCAAGAGGCAGAACGAAGACGACCCTGATCATGAGGCTGAATTTCTAGCACAGATGCTCATCTTGGCTTCATTTCAGGAGGCTCTGACTCTACCCTGCAATTAGGCAAACTCCTACCCATCACGTCCCAGCACTGGAGCGCTACTGACTTGTGTCAGTCGTAGATGGTGGCCTGACCTTCAGTCCGGCAGCCTCCTTCGAAATGAACAAAACCAAAGCATGTCCCTTCTCTTGTTCTCCCTGCTGCAGTTTTATGAAAGATAAATTTTGAAGTGGACAAGAGTAAATAGCACCATTTCATGCTTGCTCTAGGTCTGGAAGCCGCTCTTTGCTTCTGTGCAAAGCAGCCAAAGTCTGAGGCACAGAAGCCGGGAGCCGAACACAGCAAACTGGACTGGCAGGTGGCTTGGGAGATTTTGTCCTTTCCTAAACTGGGACAGCACTGGAGAATACAATAGGCATCCTATTTCCCTTAGCAATAACCGCATTCCCATGTAGGGGCACAACTATTCAGCCCTTCAGCATTCATAGTTAATTCAGTCATGAAATGTATTATTGCCTCATAAAATGGGACACCTGTCTCATTGTCCATTAAATATTAACAGCAGCACCATAGAAATGAACTGTAATAGTTTTATTATCGTAATGTTCTGGGTAAATCTTATAACAGTGTAGTTGGATGTCAAAAAGCAGAAAGTATGAAAACAAGAATTTTATAAGAAAATTGCAGGCTGATGTGATTTTGACGCAAGTGCATCCTTCCAGCACAGGTAAACAGATTCGAGTGCTCCTTCATCCCCCGGTGCTGCGCTGTAGGAATGGCCATGCTTGTCAGCTTCTGAAGTATCTTTTTTGTCAGTAGATACAGAAGCATTTGCCTAGGACTGCAAATTGCCTCTGCAGCGTGCTCCTTGCGGAGCAGAGGGAACCAAGGCACAGGCGGCGCCTGTGGAGCCGGTTGCATCCGCCGCAAGAAGAGCGGTGCAGAAATAGGCCTGGCACCCCGATGCCCGCTCCCCGGCACCCTCTCTTATCCACTTAATGCTGCTTGCTATATAAGGGACAGCATGCCACGTCTACCGGCGACTTACATCCCATGCAATCTCATTAGCCCTGCTGCCTGGCTCCTGACCTTTGCCGGCGGAGTGCACCAAACTGGGGCTCTGCAAACCTTGCTTAAAAAAAGCCACGTACTTTACGCTTCCTCCCTTCAGGCCGGGCAGGAAGCGGCAGTACAGAAATACCACCCCAAAGGCTATTCCCGCCGCTTTCCAAGCCTGACCCTCGCATCTCTGTTCCTGGTGGATAAGGCTCCAGAAGCCTCCGGATCCGGCTGGGAGTCTCCAGGCTTTCTTGGGGGCTTTCCAGTTGGTCCCAGGTTTAGCTGAGCTGGGAAATCTGCAAGAATAGCTTTTGTCCTACGGCTGCTTTATTCCTGTTTCCCAGCCCCTCTGAAACCAAAGAGGCATGGGCAACATTTTTCGTACAGCAGATGAATAAGATTTTCCTGGAACAAATAAAAAGGTCAAACGCGGTTCCCGCCACGACTCCTGCACATTTCTAGCTCATGGGCCCTTCCCAAGGTGCAGCCGCTTTATGCTCAAAAGCCAGCCATTGCCTTTTCACTTGGTTTTAGTCCCTTACACAGTAATTTATTTAAAACTCCCAAGCAAACAAGTGGTTTATGTTAATTTTGTGGACCCAGATCAGTAATTAATGCCATAGACATGAAAGATGGAAAGATGCTGAAGACTCAGTTTTGGGGTTTCTTCATGTTTCTCAAACAATGCCAGAAAGCAAAGCTAGAGCAGGGGGAAATATCCTGAGCTGGGTTACATCGTCCTTAATGTGCTCTGCTCACCCCACTGGTATCCAAATGGTGCAGCCTGGAATACAGTAAAAATTGAGCTGGGAAATGGTCACTTCAACTGAAATTTGTAAGTTCACAAGTCTGTCAATAAAAGACAAACTATCCCAAATGTCCTTCAAAAAAAAATTTTAAAAGGCACTGCTTTTACAAATAATTCAGAGAAGTCGTTATATAATATTAGTTCTATTTTCCATGTGAATTAGCCTGTAATAAATTCAGACTTTTGTCGTACTATGCATCTACCACACAGAACTTGAGGGGGAAAGGACAAATGATGCTGAGTTCTAGAATTCTAGAAAGACAAAAGCTGCCTGCAGTAGGTTTTCCATATACCTTGTAACAGTCCTTACAGGGAAGGAATATGCGAAGGAATGTGTAACTGTCCAGTCTCTATTTCTAGCCTTGCTGGAGTTTATACCTGGGTATAGTCCCAGATGAAACAGTGTGGGAATTGAAGGGAAAGAGGGAATTCCACCATTAAAGAAGGACATGTTTCATAGAGATTGGGGGGGGGACATTAACAACACCTGATGTTTGAAGCTGATCAGGGGCTTGCCAGAGTCAGTTCAAGAGATTTTCACAATTACGGGTGCCTCATAAATGCTGTTGGGGACTAACCCCAGGAGCTGGCTGAACAATGAGGAGAAGACTTACAAATGTGTGTGTGAATAAATAACCTTGCAGCTGCTTATAGGGTAGCAGCTTTTGTTACTTGAGCTGTTTGCAGGGTCACAGTATTTGTTCCTTTAAAGTATTTATCTGATCTGAAATTGTAAGAGGTGGTTAGTTTATTGGCTTTTTTCCCCCCTGATTGCTCTTGAACGTTATCCTGTTAAACTTTTTTTCAGTCCTCTAGTCCAGGTGCTACAGTTCTGCAGTATAACTCGGCACGATAAAGCTAGTAAATAACCAGAGCAAACAACCTGCGAAGGAACTGCGGGCAGACATCCTACTCACCCGAACCAGCTAGCAAATTTTTGCAGCAAATGAAACTTACAGGCAAAAGTAGGAAAGATTTCATGACTGATGTACAGGCCAGAGAAAAGAGAGAATGTCACAGAAATTTATGCAATGCTGGCTTCAATGATCTTAGTAACTTTTCTTCCAATATATGTTATTCATACACTATTTTTTGAACTTGGCCTTAAAGTAGAACAAGAACCCATCAAGTACATTCTGTACCTTACAGAATTTATATTCTGTCATTAAAAACCAGTATTAATGGATACTACAGTGTTTCAGATCATAAAGTTCAATTCCAGATTAATGAGAAGCATGTATCAACGTTATATTATACTTGAATAGACAAATTTTAAAGGATTTTCTTTCCACACAAGAACAGTGTCACAATTACTGCCACAAAGGCCTCACGCACATGTCAGAAATGAACTCCTCTAATCTCTGAAAAAGCTGTTGCTTAATAAGTTATTTATACAGAGTTAGGAAGACAAAAAAGGGAGAATATGGAGCTGAGTTCTATGCAACTACTCTGTGGCTGAAAAATGTAAATAAATAAAAAAATAGAAGCAATAATCCAATTCAGTTGTGTCTAATGGCAGATAATGTTGGTGATAAGTACTGTAATATGTTCTGCCTTCTTATCTGGAAAGACCACAAATAATGACTAACTACTGATAAAAATAACAATTCCCTTCGCAGACTCGCTTTTTCCCCTCCAACTCTATGCGGACTCTGTGAACAAGAGCCCTGTGATGATGATGGCTTGTGGGTAACTTACGTGTTGTCTTGGAATAAATTTTTAATTTATGACTGTGTTGATTACCCCGGTTGAAGGGGGAAAAGCTTGGGGCTCCCAAACCCCCACCTCCTCTGCTTTTTCATCCTCCGATGTTTTATTTTCCCAGCGGTCCAGCTGTACTCTCCTCATACTGTATGTATTGTCAGGATTATCTTCAGCCATGTGAACTATAAACACGGCTCGCTGCAGCCCAGCTAACGGAGTGGCAGAGGGCCAAGAAGGAAAATCGTCCGCTTCGCCTGAGAGGCGTCTGGAAAACAAGACCAGGAAGGGTCTTCCCCTCACTCTACTGGAAGACCTCCGGCACCGCAATGGCAAAGTAAATCCCCAAAATAACCGAGCAGTGGTTTCTAGGTGATGGGATACTCTCAGGTAATCAGGATGTCAACAAAGATTTTTTCTTTTTTTTTTTTTTTAAAGTTATGAGGGAAAAAAAGACGTGTCCCCACTTCCCCACTTCCCACCAACAGTAGACATGTTCTTCAGCGACACGTTTTCAGAGACCAAAAAGCAGAACTCGGGGTACTCGGTTTCCAGCCACTATGAATTTGGGTAAGGCAGTTCCTCCGTGCCTCAGGTTCCTCATGTGTAAACACAGAAAGCAAATCCTCCCAACGGTTTGTAATGTGTCTTTGTAGCTGTAATGTCCAGTGCTGAGCTTACAGCTACAGAGAAGTATTTTATCTGTCTGAAGAGTAAGGATAAGGTCCACAAAGGTTTGATATCACTTGACACCCCTCTGAAAAACTAACTCCCTTTACAATTACTTGGTGGTAGAGGCCAAAGTGGGAATTAAGAACATAACAAGTTCTCCATCTCTGTGCCTGTGACACTGCTGATATAACAAGGCATACCAGGGCTAGTCCCCAATTAAAAGAGAATAGTTTTCTGATTAATGGGTAGCACCAGATGGCATCAACGGAGGTGTCTTTTTTTAGCTTTACTTAGCCATTCTTCAGAAAAAAAAAATACTTATTTCAGGCTGTGGTGAAATTCTCTTCCGTAGGGTATCACCTATAAACGTATGCTCCCTCTGCGAATTCCTCAAGTGCCTGGGAAGCGACGTTCAGAATAGATCAGCTGATCGGCCTTAACGGGAGCTGTCTTTAATGCATGAACCATATTTTTGCTTCCTTGTGCCACATGCACTTAACTTTAACAGTTTGGTGAAGGAGAGAGCAGGGCTTCGTCTCCAGCCCGGGTTACACCGAGGTGGGAGTCAGCAGCGTTGGAGCACTCATGTGGGAGCTCTATCTCCAACAACCCCTGGCATGTATCTAAACTTTAGACTAGATTAAAGGTCAAACTTTGCTTCTGCCTTTTTTTGACTCGGAGAGCTGGTCCTCGGGCCAGCAAGCTATTATGTTTTATTTCATCAGTTAGTGGAAAGCAGCTGTACTGCTTAGCATAATTAATGAGGAGGTCAGACAGTAATGCTTTGTATACAATAGTGTTATATGCAGCGCTAAGGCAAGTAATTGCCCATAAAAACACTATCATGTAAAAAGGGAAGGGAAAATCCACCTCCCTTGAAGAAAAAAAATCAGGAGCGCAGGACTTCCTTTTAGTCATTGCTAAAAACATTCCCCCTTCAGGTCCTTCAAGGCCAGGAAATCATCCACCAGAAATATTTAGGAATTAATCCACAGCAGTATTCACTACTGTTTACCAGAAATTTGCAACTGACTGTTGAAAACATGCATGAAAAATATCCATGTAAAAGGAAGGCAACTGCACACAGTGCTGTATTTGCTGCCTGTCCTGGCATGTGCAAAGGTAATCTAAAATACAATGCAAGCTGATGTTCCCAATAGTTTCCTGTAAGTGCTGTGGAAGAGGTTTGTTCAGCTTTTCTTTGACTGCAGAATAATACATTTCTACAACCAGGTGGGAGAAGAGACATTGGTATATGCTTATTCATGATAAAAGGTCTACTTCGCTCCTGCTGAAGCCAGCCAAGGCAAGAGCAGGAGTCACACTTTCGGAAATACTCCAGGCTGACCCCATGCTGGCTCATCAGGGAACTGAGAGTGCTGGAGACGACGGCAGGAAGAACGGTGTCCCTCTCAAGCTAAGTTTCGTTATCTGATTTGTCTTCAATCTTTGTTGATAGAAATGCAGGGTGGCTCCTGGAGAACACAAAGATATTAAAACTGAAGGCATACGAGCACCTGTCTGCCTCACTCCACTGAAGAGATGATGTTCAGGTCCAATGAAAGGCCTCTGGCTCACTGCCCTGAGCATCTTCTCTTTTTATAGCAACGATAGACCATAACCCAAAGAGGTTCTCGGACATCCCTGTACTTAAGCAAGCTGTTTCTGTCTTGGCTGTACACCAGTGGCACCTGAAGACTATTCTGCCAGACTTTCTCACTCTGACTGGTAACCTGCTGGTGCACGAAGGTATTCAACAGAACTGGCAGGCACCAGGATCACGACACGGATTACGTAGGTTACAGCATATATGCAAAACTTCGGGATGGAGCCTTGCTCTGTGTGAACTCTGTGGCCAGGCAGCACCTTACTCCATTTACAGTTTCACTAATTTTGGTGAGGATGCTCCCAGTGCAATATTGATCATTGTGGCTGATCTGAAAAGATCTGGTCCTGTACAAAAATGTTAGGGCCCCACATGAGAAGGTGTATTAATATATTAATTCCTCTGGAACAGTCCTTTTTATACATTTTGTTTGTATGTGTCAGAAGGTACATGTGAACCAAGCTGTCTAAGAGTAGAGAATCTAGTCTCGTGTAGTCTGTAGGGGAGGTCACCCCTTGCCAAGGTCCTCGTTGACTATAGAGGCGATTTAGACAATCATTTTGGCTTAGACACCGAACCTTTGTGTGGCCAAAGCTGGTTGAGATAAATCCCCTCCATCCTGTTAGTAATATTTAACACACACGCACACAAATAAAAACATTTACATATGTATATATATGTACATAAATATCCGCATTTATGTTATATATAACTTAGATATATATATATCAGCATTACTGCAATCCATATAACAAGCTATTTCCAATGTAGTATGCTACTGTAACTACAGATATACCTGGAAAAACTTGTAACACACATCTAATGGTGTTCCACTATTTATTTTTTCTGATTCTTCTTTTGATCTACAGAAAGTTACCTGGTACATAGAACCAAAAGAATAAATAAATAAAATAAAATAAAATAAAATAAAATAAAATAAAATAAAAAAAAAGCTAGTGCTGACTGGCTTTGCCAAGGGCTGCAAAGATGTAAACCATATGCTACAGAGGCAAGAAGGTTACTGCTACCCTCTCATTCCCGGTGCGGAGAAGGTGCCTCTCCCTGGGCAGGTTTTTACTTTTGCTTTCATTTCTGTATTACCTAGACTTCTGCTCACCGTGGCTGGGACACCAGCTCAAATGGAAGGAGCATCCAGAAGGAAACACACATGTCGTGAGGTGTGCTGTGAATATTTAACATTAGAAACACATTTTTATTTCACGGCTGTTTTGCTATGTCAGTGACTGAGTTGAGGACCGTTGAATGAAGCAGGAGCCTGGGTTGTGGGGTTGGGTTTTTTTGTTGAAGGCCAGAATATTGGGTAAAACCTTCAGGCACATTTTTCAGTGCATTGAGGAGGCATGCTAATATTTTAACCTAAGACACAATGTTAATAATATCCTTATGGCTGGCTCTTGGACTCCCTCCTCGCTGAGACAAATGCTACCCACACATGCCTTTGCCCGATACACAGGCAGTCATAACTTGGCGATTAGCGTCGTTCCAAGGCCTACTGAGATAAATCAGAGAGAAGTGCCACATTGCTATATATAGACTAATAACTCGAAGGAAGTTAGGAATGCAAAGCAAGCTGTAGGAAGGGATACTTCTAATGAACAGCTCTCTGTCAAAGATAACAGCAAGGAGCACGAGTGACGGATGGCACAAGCAGAAGATGGAACGTAGGAGAACCAGGGAGGAATCTGAAGCCCAATCAGTCAAAGATATAAAAGCAATTTGTAAATTCTCAGCTGATTCTGCCATCTCTGAGACGTGACTAATGCGGAGAAAATGACAGCATGTGGATGTCTCAGGGAGAAAGAAAACGGTGCAGAGAAGAGAAGCAGAGTTTGAGATTTCTAAACCAAAAGACAGCAATGTCTATCTCTTTTTTTTTTTTTAAAATTAAGCATCATTAACACAGGGACTTTACTGATTTTCAGAAGCAAGTACTCTTCTGGGAATGGCAAAAATTGGAATCATGTCTGAGCATCATCCTTACAAATAGGGAAAAGTTTTTCCTTACCACATAGGAAAAAAGGAAAAATCAGAGCATTCATTTGGCCCTTGCAGGACATCTGAACACATGAAAAGGATAGTTAACTGTCCTTAAGTAGAGAATAAAACAGAGTTACTTTTTGACCTGTTTGCAATAATGAAAGGCTAACAAAAAAAGAGGGGAAGAAAATTGTTGAATTTATGCAGAGGTTCCATATTTTGTTTGCTTCCATACTAATATGAGGCATTTTCTACTAGGTGTTCCCTTCTCAGAAACAAAGGCATATAAAACATTGCCTGTAGATTTATTCTGATTGCTGCTTCATTGATTCTGAAGCTGAAATAATGTACCCTCCAAAACCACTAATATTTCTATTGTGACCAGACTTGTCCAGAGTTTTACAATCCTAATTAGTTTCACAGTTGTCTTGTTGTTTTCCTGTACTCCCCCTCTGTCTGCTCATCACCATCTGCTGCCGTCCACGGTAAGATCTTAAAGGAAGGACCATCTCTTTGTTCTGCCTTTACACAGCACTTCACAGAAATAGCTCATTATGGGAACCCAGGGCTGAAATTCCTGAACACCATGGCAATAAATGTAGTGGACAGAAAGAATAATGAGTTTCAGGAACAGCGGAGAAATGCCCATCCCCTGAGTTTTGGATAGCATCTCCTGCTTTCTGACTCTGTCTTTTGTTTCTGTGCCATTTCTGCCCTGCCCACTACAGGAATTGCTAGAAGAAAGAGTTAGATGAGAACACGGAGCTTGATCACAATGTAGGCACAGTTGGGGAGGAAAAGACAATGATGGATTTGGGAAAAGCAAAAGCAAACATCCGAAGAAGTCCTCTATCAAACTCAAGAGAGGGCAATGGGGAAACGTCACCTTTGTCTGCACCTGTACATCAGGCTGCCTGCTTGGGGGGGTTGTTCTCTTTTTAGCAAGTTAGAAATATTTAAATGAAGACACATTAGATGCCAGTCTGCCCCAATACTGAATTTTTCATGGGCACAGACAGTGACCGTGTACTAAAATGGAGCATCACCCCTAAGGATCAGCTCTCCTCCTCCTTCGACAGCTCCTTCCCTCATCCCTCCAAGAGCAGGCAGTAGCTCAGCATAATACCCAGTGAATGCTTCCTACAAGAGCTTTACGTTTGTCATTTATATGCACATTTATATGCACTAAGAACATAAGACTCCAGTTCAATCAGTAACTGAAAGAACTGGTGCCATAGGAACAACAAAACAAAAATATCTTTTCAGCTGCTAAGTGAACGGGTGACTGGAACTGGCACCTCTGCAATTTAGCCCTGTTGTAAATTCTTGTGTTTTGGGGTTGGGGGGTGCGTGTGTGTATGTGCTTAGATTTTCGATGAACAATATGGAAAATTTGAAAAGAAATGGATATTTTTCACTACTACTAATAGAAAAGCCTAAACACAGTGGAGGCAGGTTAGTTCAAAGGCCTTGGTTCAATTGGATGTGAAATGTGACTGAATTGCCCCCCAAATCTGAGGTTTGTGTCTATTAGATATACAAGTGTTTGGGAGAGAGTCTCTTGAACCTAATTGAATGGGGTCTGGCACTTGGACAAGTCAACATAAAATGGTGAAACTAAATATTCAGGAGGACTGGACTTTCCGAATTCCTTAAGAGACATGCATTTTCACAGCTGTTCATCTTAAATTGTGGTCCGTGGTATTCAGTTGCTCATACAACTCTTCTAAAGGAAACTCCGTTTTCAAATAAGGCTAAACTTGTTATTTATAAAGGTTTATTAAATTAGTTCAATTAATACTTAGTAAATTGTTACAAAGTTCATCAAATCAGTATGTTGCTTACACCCCACGTTTCATGCCCATTTTCAGCATTCTCTCATAAAGTACTTATTCTATACAGTGCTGCCATTTATAGGATCATCTTGTCAAGCCTGTAATATTCTTTTAACCCTAGGAAAAATTTCTAAATACTATAAAATATCACCTTGATAGCTATTTATTTTTAATGGTTTGGATACTCACTTTTCAAATGAGTGTCCAAGTTAGTCTTATTATTTTAAAATTATATGACCAATGAAGTAAGTTAAGGCCCTGTTTTAAAGAACCAGGTATTATCTCTGCAACAAGTGCAGTCTGTCTTCATCTAGGAAATTGCAAGGTGATTGAGCAAATGCTTAAGTCATACTATTTAGTTATTCAAGGTGACTTTAAAAGACCCAGATGACTACTCAGAAGATGACAGTGTTCCCAGGGTAGTCCTTAGCAGGGGTAACACAGCATCCCATTGTGCTGGCCAGCAATTAGGAGTGCCAGCGCTGATTGGGATCCTGGGGCGCATTGTTCTGCCTGATTTTCAGGTCATTCCACCCAATGGGCAGATGCTGGGGAAGTCATAATAGAGTTTATCAGTTTGGGGATGCCACTTCAACAGGCGACCACGGGTAAGTGTGGGATTTTCACTCATCTGAACCCTTTGCCAGAAGAAATAACTGCATCTCACAGGAGAGGAGAAGCTAACTACGAGGAACACAAGGATTTGGTGGTGTGTTTGGGGAGGTAATTGCCAGTGTGCCTCTGGCACCTTGGGGGAGCCATCTGGGCTCACATTCCTTTCCCTCCTGACACCCTGTAATCACTGGGGTAAAGACCGTCATTACCTGCTCCCTGCAGAAATGTTCCCAGGACGTATTGACCGCTGCACCTAAAGCCTACCCATAGGTAGTTGAAAAATTTCAGGGCAGCAGTAAATGTCCCAGAAAGTGTTTGTGAACGGTCTGCAGCAGGCTAGCTTCAGGCAGATTCTCAGGGAACTGAATGCCTTGGGTACCCCTGGTCTGTGCTGGCGATGCTCAGAGGTCAGCACGGTGCTCTCGGTGGGGTGTGAGAAAGCAGGAGTCAGAAGTGAAAGGCCTCCAAGTTCTGCCACAGAGATACCAGTTGGTAAAACTGATCCTTTGCGTGAAGCTGGGCCCCAGCGCAAGAGGGGCCAACAGTCAGCATCCCGTATTGAAACGCTCCCTGGGGAGCAAGTTTTGTTGAGCCATATTGGCATGTTCAGACCACCCTCCTCCACCTGGGATATTTCTCTCTTCCCCTTGCCTCTCTCTTGGACCAGACCAAATTAGGGTCACCTATGTATTCTCTTTCCCTTCTTTTGCCTTGTTTTTTCTCTGTGTTCGAGCTGCCAAAAGCGTTTCCCAGTAGCAACGTAACGACGATTGGGTCGATGCGGGGTGCGTGTGTGCTGGGTGACAGGCTGGGGGCTGCCTTAGCCTTGACCCTGTGTCAGGCTCCTCACTGGGCAAGGCAGGCTGGTTAGCGGTGCCTGCTCCCCACTGCCCGGGGGTTACTCCCATATTTCGCAGGAATAAAGCAGGCAGGAGGCACGGAGGCCGTATTCAGGAGCGCAGTAACCTGAACAAAGGCTAGGAGTAGTGGCACACAGCTAACCCGAGCGGGTCTCCAAGTGTGACACTGCTGTCAAGAAGGCGCATGAGAGTCCTCAGGTGGGTGAGCAAGCTGGGGGACACTGGGCTGGAGCAGGGAAGAGAGATTCCCGTGGCTGCCTGAGGCAATACAAAGACTGCGGCTGAAAGACCGAGGATTTACACTAGAAAAAGGGCACTGAAAAGTTGGAAAAGGTCAGAAAAGGGCAACGAGAATGGCTGGGAAGACTTTGCCTTATAGCAAATGTCATAAGGATGCTGATCTGTCCAACTATTTAACAGTGAATATAATTAATTGTTGGTGCAATTTACTAAAGAACACAGTCAAACCCGAATCACCTGATGT
This sequence comes from Gorsachius magnificus, assembly GCA_034008185.1. NCBI lineage: Eukaryota > Metazoa > Chordata > Aves > Pelecaniformes > Ardeidae > Gorsachius > Gorsachius magnificus. Next base: position 68,516,477 of record CM067082.1, read on the forward strand.
CTTTAAACCAAGCTGGCTATCAAAAATATAAGAGAGCAGAAAAAGGACTTGAAACAATGAAATAACAAAATGATGTCCTATACCCCGTGTGCTTGGTAATCCAGAGATGTTTATACTGGCATCTCAGAGCCTAAACATGCTCTGCATCCTCGTTAGGCACAACATATCGTTCTTAGCTAAACCAGTACCTGCAAGTTGAGCAAATTCCTTATGCTTATAAGAAAATATCTCTAATTTCAAGCCAAAACTTCTTTTTTGTGCCTATGTTTTGCAAATTTTTCCACTCGCTGTACAATAGGTCATGAGGAGGCAGGAAAAATAGTGATCCGGTTCCTCTCTGGGTGTATATAACTGTGCAGTGGTAATGTATTTACTTGCAGCAGATGGAATGAATATGGGAGAACATCTAATGCGGTAATTGACGCTAAAATCTAAGGCATTAATTAAATGTGTGTTCTACTTAAGGAGTCAACTGAATGATGAGTGACAATTAAAAATGATGTCTTTATAATTATTCCAATTCCTATTTATGAAAGTAGAGTGTGACTGCATATTAAAATATGATTGAAGGTTTTATGACTCCTTATTCTTTCACAGTTAAAACGTTTGCAATTATTTCTCCCTCAGATTAGAGCAATGCATAGCGATGTAAAGTAAAACAGCGTAGGCTTGATTCTCCAGTCACTTAACACTGGTTTTATATTGGCATATGGTGACTCCCTTAAGCAGAGCACTCCTCGGTTAGGGTGATTTGAATGGACAATTAAGCTCAGCGTGCTGAATACTGCAAATTCAATACGAACATCTGGGGATGTATTTACGGATCAATGATTCATTTTTTAAAATAATATTTGGTCAGGTTGGCAAAGCCTGCTGCAGCTGTAAGGGTGGAGCTTTCTCCTTCCAGATGAAGCAGTGGGAAAAATCCCTGTCCTTCGCAGGGAGTAAGATTAGCCCATTCATAGAAGTCAGGGTCCTTTCCCTCAATCTGCGTGTGTCTAATGTATTTCTTTGAACATTCTTAATGAGTGGAGCAGATTTGAACTTTGGAGAAAGGCTGCATACAGCTCAATTTGGATTAGGGTAGCTCGGCGTTGTAATTGGTTGCCATACCAAGAGACGTTCTCAACCCAAATCTCCTACACTTCCACAATGACTCCCTAAGACATCAGACAGTGGAAAATTCCCTTCTCTCGCCAAGTTTTTGAAAACTCCTCACAAATGCAGCCAGAATTATTTTTTTCTTGTCCGTTATACAACCATTAATAGTCCTCATTTTCACTTCTTTTTCAGGAGTTGTATTTCAAATATTTTTATGCAGGAACAGAAGTTTGATTTTATACTACACCCGAGAATTGCAGGGTAGAGAAGATGAGTCTTTCCTTTATTTGATTTTTCTTTTTAAAATTTATTTCTACCATGCATATTTGTTTGCCTTTCTTTTCCCCTCAGCACTTGTCGAGGACGTGCTGTGGAACCACCGGCGCCTGTCTTAGAGAAGGCAGTATGCGCAGAGACAGCCGGCAATGCCGTTGATTATTTTTACTGCAACTCTGAAAAGAAAGAGAACAAAAAGTGTGTCTATGTGTATATATCTACACGTTTACATACACGCACACACAAAAGACTTCACTGAAGCTTTAAAGCCAGTGCCAGGCTCGAGAAGCTGGGGTTTGTGCTGGAGTCTTTCCTCGGACCCAAGGCAAAGGACTCTCTACCTTTGGCTGCAGAGCAGCAGCAGGGCATCCCTGCAGCCCCTGCAGTTGCTGCTCTCCTGGGTGGAGAGGAGCTTGGCCAAAAGCCTGTCTGCTTTTCTTCCTCTAGTGCTATTGCCGAGCCTCTCTTTCCAGTCTCCATGGCTCTCACCTCTTCTCCTATTTAAATCTGCTCAGCATTTTGCAACATAAATGCTACCACCTCCCCACTTGAGCCTCTTTGCTGGCTCTGCTAGACGCTAGCGCCTGCTCCCAAGTGCTGCGGCAAAACACCCTCCCTGCCTGCCCCGAGTCTCACACCCTGCCCAGCAATCCTTACTCTTTCCAGGTACTACACAAGCATTTCTACATTTCCACGTTGTGTTTCTTTCTGGAAAACATCTTTTCTCTTCCAGACCATCAGTGGGTCTCAGGCATCTCTTTTGTGTTGATTACCCCTGTCACCCGGTGCATTGCAATAGATTCGTTTTTCTATTTACCTTGTTCAATTAGTTTTTATTCAGCCTCAGACTGGATTTTAGCAGGCCATAATTTGTGAGTATTTAGAATTAGATATATTTTTGTAAGCCATTTGAAAAACAAGGATATCAAGCTTCCAGATGGCATAAAATACTGGTTTCTGGATTTAGTACTTCTCAAGATAGAACCTGTTAAAATCATGCCTGACTGGAAGGGTAGAAAAAAAGCAAGAGGGCAGTCCAAGTACTGTGCTTCTGGGGTTTGTTTTTTTTCTTCTTCTTTTTCTCCCAAGTGGGCCTGTTACAGGTGACGGTTACATGGAAATAAGGGGAGAAGAGCAGGGCAATCAGTTCCCCTGTGCAGAAGATGCATCTGGAAGGTGGTTAGAACGTGCATGAGGAACTAACCAGACACTCAAGGCTTCATGCTTCTCTTCGTGTTAAACAAGATGCAGCAGGATGGTGCAAGTGCTGGTATTGTTCTTAGTGACTTCAGTTTGATTCATGTCATAATGCAAATTCACTAGTATAATGCTATTAATGATAAACAGCTGTATAATTTAGGATTTTTTTAGTTCAATATGTGTTAATGCTGCAAATTATGAAATCAAAAGCCTAAGTCCTGCAATAAGGTGATTTTTAAGGTCAGCTCTCCACAACCCATTCAAGCCTTAGAACAAATCTTTGTTTTTCATTAGTGCCACATATTTCATTTGGACCTTTTCCTGCTTCTAGCTTCCTTCTTACTTTATAAAGCTACTGCTCATCAGCTTATCTCCCCTGCAAAGCTCCCCACACCTTTAATCTCTTTAGCCCATGTGTCATGGACTTTCTCCTTTTTTAACTGGTGGAATTCAAATATTCTCACTGACAGCCTATCTTTCTCTGGGAAGATTAGATTATCTCAAGATCAGAATTACGAATCGGGCACAACATCCACCATCACAGCTGGCTCGTGCTGCGGAGACCTTCCAAGCACTACGCCCTGAAGATCTCTTTGCCCCAAAGCAAAGGGCTAGGAACCTTACCTGGCTTTCCTCCAGCAGAAGGCAACTGATGAAACACTATGGGAAAGAAAAGCCTAATTGGGAAGTTTCTATCTGGGGAAAGGAAAAGCACTTCTACCATGTGTGGCAGGCCTCCAGAGGAAGGCACATCTTCCTAAATATCAAAAAGAGTAAACCTGCAGGATTTTGGACACAGTGGAGAATAAACTCCAGAAGTCCATCCCTTGGTTGGCCACAATATGCCTGTACATGGAGCAGAGAAAGCCACCAACTGTTAATCCCATTGAGCAGATGTCTTCCAGGAGAAGGCCCTTCATCTCTGCACCTGCTGCATCAAAAAATTCCTCTGACATCTCAGCACTGAATGCCCACAGGAAGAATCATAATTATATATGTGTTTACGTTTCCCTAACAGTAATGTCTGCCCATGCACTTTGCATCTACCAGGCGACACATGAACGGCTTCCCAAAAGCCCCAGAATATCATGTGTGAGCTATACAACCCCAGAAGCATGTGCTGGAGCACAGCTGGCAAAGCCAGGCATATGGTGGTCTTGCATTCAGTGATCTTATTCTGTAATGTTGACAGAGAAATCTCTCCATGTTTGTTTGCAGGTCTGCTGTCAGTATTGTGGTATTTATATTATGGATGCATTTACATAATGTTTATGTATTAGTATCGTTTTCATTAAGCAGCTTTCCTATCTGGCAGTTGGCAATGAGGCTGGCATGTGGTAATTGTAGATTTAAATGGGACTGTTGTGCTCTTTGAGGTGTCAGGTGCATACATTTTTGGTGGATGTAAAGGCCAGGTAGTAAGGTAAGTATGTGGTAGTTAGGCTTATTTATCCATGCCTACATACTAGGCTAAGGGGATCTCAGCAAGTTTAAAAATGTATAATGCTTCATCTTTCTGTCTGATGGCAAGTCAGAGGATCACTAGCTTTGAGTAGAGACTTACCCCTTCCAAAAGTTAGACATGCTGACAAATTACTGCTCTAAACTAATAGCAGTGTTGAAGACCTCTCTGCTAACACTATCAGATAAATACATCTACAATCGCTGCTTCCCACATTTGACACTTCTTAAGGGCTTGCCTACACAACAAAGTTGTTCTTACATTGATTTTAAAAAATGTCATTTGGTTTCTGAGTGATTTAGTTCAACCCAGTTTAAATAGATTCTTTTGAAAAATATGTGTTTATATAAAACATTGCATGTATGCAAGTATAAAAGCTCTGCAAAACCCAACACCATCCAGGTTCTGACTTGGATAAAAATTGGATTGTTGTACAATGATTGTTGGACTCAGATGAAGGTTTGTGCTTTGTTTTGGTTTTTTTAAAAGAAATGAAAGTGTCTCTAGGCATTTTAAATTAATGCTAAATCAAAAAAATATGATTGATGTATAGATGTGTGTGTATATAAAACCATGTGTATATATATACACATACACATATATATACACACATCTTACTTCTCTTGGCATAACTAATGCTTTTATTTAGATGTCCTCATCTGCTTAGAGGCACTTTCACTGAATAAAATGAAGAGAAGTATGTGCTATCTAAGACACTCTCTCACATAACCCTAGCATTTCTAGACTGAAGTGCTTTCCTCCATCAAATACAGAATGTTTAACAATTTCTTATCATTGATATGGTTGTAACTAATGTGACACGTCCTTCCTCTGTTGTCCATCCAATGTTCTAACACCAAAGTTATAGAAGAATTGGCACAAACAAGATTTCTTTTTTTCTGCGATATAGAAGAATAGCCAGTCACTGTTTGTATAGATTACTTCATAGTCACAGTTATATATGATATAGTTTCCTAATGAGGCCAATTCCCTAGGCAACAGCCCAACCCTGTAAATATCTAAGCACAGGAATACAGCCAGCAGGATGTCTAACTCAGTTGAATTCAATGGAGATGATTTGGTGCTCATAATCACCACACCTCCATGATCTGTATGCCGGTTGTAATGTATTCAGAAAGAAAAAAGTGTTTAAATACTCCTTCTTAAGTGAATTATTTGAAAACCTCCTCATTTTACCCGTGTATTTTACCACCCATGTTTTGAAAAATGGTTTCTCTCCTGAAATTCAAAACAACCTTCAAGAAAAACAACTAAGAAATTATACTGAAGCAGCTTTAAGTATATTTAATACAACGCCTTGTGGTTTGAGTAACTACTTGTGACCATTTTATGTTCCTGAAATAAAAATGGCTTTCGATCTTTCAGATCACAGGTCACAAACCGATCTACTTTTCTTTTGGCTTGCCTCTCCATCATTCTACCTCTTCTCCCCCACACGTCTATTCATCTGTGTGTAAAGCAGTGTAAAAATACTTCCACCACAAATCAGTGGGATATTTTGTCTTGTTAATCCTTTCAGGCAACTTCACAAGCACTTTTGCATGTGTCGCAACAGATGCAAGTGTTGCACCTTGATCAAAAGTTAGGCCTAATTGATTCCTTACAAGAAGGCTGGACAGCAATGAGGTAACTACACATGGTGATGACTTAGTTCACTTTACATGCACTGTATGTCTGGGGCACCACAAAGTTTGCCTGTGTCCTGACAATATCCACAAACCTGAAATCCACCGTCCATCGGAGCTGATAATTGCCGGTGTAGGTCACTACAGTATTATTACAAAGAGCTGTGTGAAACGGCCCCAAGATGGAAGGAAAATTAGACTTTGAAGTTATTTCTGCGTCACTGCCTCCCAGCTGTGCCAAGTGCCGCTCAGCCCATCCCTGTCCAGGAACCTGGTGTCAGAGCAGCTTTGCAAGGCCAGTAAAAAGACCAATCAATTTTTATTCCTCCTAAAGGACAATGCAAAGCATATATGCTTTAAAACCAAGCTTTAAAATAAAGTAGATAGGTTTTACTAGGTCGTAAATGCGTGATTCATTATAACCTGGCTTACGTGATAGGACAGAGCTCACCTATATGTTGGTTGCACTTGTGTTCCCAATGAACCTGCTGCACCACACAATATTAAACTGCTAGACACACTAATGAAAAGAAGCTTGAGGAATGTATGGGTACATTGCTCTCTATCTGTCAGAAAACTGCCTAGGGAAATGAGGTCAGCTATCTGCTCAGAAACTGTGCTTGAGCATGAGGGAGCCTAGATTTGTTTCTCTAAATTACAGGGGGTTTGGACTTGCTTCCCCCGAATGTGAAGGAAAATTCCTTATGCACTTTCAGTAAAGTAGGGCCAGCAGCTTTAAAAAGCACAAGGATACAAGAAGCACAGGGACTTGTTATTTGAGCTGAATACTAAAGTTTCTTTTAATGGCATGTTGTGTTCAGTCGTGTAATGGTAAATGAGGGACTGAAAAACTCACCTGTTTGGTTTTGCCTGAATTATCCTTCCACTGCCTTGCATTTACACTTGATTATCCTACTGCCAAAATCATATGATCCAGTGGAGAGATATTATCCAATATAAACATATGTTATCAGCAATAAAGAAAAAGGACTTTCCTTTAGTTGTCTAGAGGGACTGGGAAAGTTTTATGCTCAGAGTTTTAGTATCATCTTGAATCTCCTAATCTGGAGATTTTCTTTTCTGCTCTGGCAGATTTGAGCTTCCTTTTAGTAACACCAGGGAGGAAATCCTCCTAGCTATGGCAATTCTCTCTGCTGGACCATCAGTTTGGCACATGGACTCCTTTTAGCTAATTGTAAACTGGGGAGAAAAATAAATAGGTGTTGAAAGAAAGCCTCTATGACTTTGTCTGTTTGGAACCAGAATATCCTGGACCTGCTCTCTCCTATATAATGTGTGAAAAGACTCGCAATTTGCTCGCCCTTCTAACTCCTATAAAGAAGGAACAAAGGCTGTTCTTTTACATAAAATTTCATGGGGCAGGTCAGGCAGAGTTTTCTAGCAGATACAAATGGAAGAAGCTTTTGAGAGAATGCCCTTCCACCCAAAGGCCTTTAGTAGGAAGTTCCTAAAAATTGCTACAGAATCTAGATGACTAATTACCAAGGTTGTTTGAGGACTTAACCACAACATAATGCAAATATGCAAAGTCTGCAGTACAGGCTGCAAGGTCGAAGGACTAATCATCATACAAGGAAGAAACCATTTTCCATTTCCCTTGTTTAGCTTTTTTGGATAATCTGCCTCTGAACTGTGAACTAGCCTGGGAAAGCTGGGATTCTTCCATCTCTCGTGTTTAAAGTCATGCCGTCCAGCTCCGGATTTGGGTGGAGAATGAAGCCTCTCATTCTGGGGCAACTCACTGACGGCTGGAAGACATTAGAGCTGTTGACATCTGTAAAGAATTTCAGAAATTATGAGGATATATAGTGATGAGCAACACAGAGGCCACATCAGACTAGAGCTTCATGGTCACCCAGGAGTTGCGTAATTGAGGAAGATACGTGGTTTCTTTCCACAAGATGTCAAATCCAGTCTGTCTGTGCTGAAGCAAGACTGAAAAATGTGCATTGTGTTCAAAACAGCCATTCGAGCAAAAACTCAGTCAGAATTTCCCTTTTACAGCTCTGTCTGATGTGTAGTTCTGCCTTTACTCTGGTGGGCCCCTTTACACGTCTATAGAAGGACATTTCTCCTCCTTGTCTTTAACAAGGGCAGACTTAAATCCACGTATTAAATCCCACCTTCCTTGCACTGATTCTTTTATTACTGTATTTGTGTTCCTCCACAGCATCCTCCCTCATTGGTCTTTGTTCCTGTTCCTAGGCAGGTGGGAGAGCTAATTAATTAATACTCTTATTATTGGGAGGTAGAAACATGTAGCTAAAAAGCAGGGCCATTACGAGTATTCAGCTGAGGTACTGTAGGTACTGGGTGGGAAATGTTTCATCGGAAGCCTGGGGCCTCATAGGTTTCAGGCAACAATGGTTTCATCCTTGGGTCCTGCTGTTCCAGCCACTGTAGGAGCTCCCTGCTGGATGTCTGGTCCCTCATGCTGACCATAGAGGGATTCTTTGTTCTGGCTTTGCAGGAACCTGTGTTGTTTTGCAGCATAAGGGAAGGCTTTTTGTATGCTGAGCTGCTGCACTTCATACCGTATTTTGATTGCATCTCACTTCTTTCCTGCCCCTGCCCCATGCACTGATGTGTTGATTGCAAAGCTGCCATTGTAGCTTGCCTGGTGGCTTACATCCATGTAAATGAGGCACAAAATCCCAGCAAACCAGGCTGCCATAAATTTATCCATGTCTGATGAACACATTGATAAGCATGGGTAACCAAGACAGTGGAATGCAGTGAATGAGAGCTCACGGAGGCCGACGTTGCACTGGTGTTAATTGTGGTGTCATGTTTTGATCGTACAGCAAATTATGATCTGTCTTTCTATCACTGTAATAACCAGTTTCCACCTCTCCCCCCCATGCTTCTTGCATTTTTCTAAGATGTTTTTCTCTGCCATAGGTCCTCTTTTCTGCATAAAAGGCATCAACTAGAAATTAAAATCCCTTTTTTCTTCAAAGAGTGAACTAGAAATGTGACCACCTGCAAATTCATCCATTGGGGGGGGGGAGGGGGAAGAAGCTACAATCACATTTGCCTGTCTTCCTAAATTTTGTTTTCTTTTACACACCATCATGAATAGGACTTGCACAGACAAGGAGAACTGACTAACTAGAGACACTGAAACTTAAAACATCAAGAGAGCTGTCAAAGTGGGGAGGAGTAGAATTTTTCTTCTAATCTCCTTCAGCTATTGTAAACACATCTCACTTGCAACAGCACATCTTATCAACAGATGTTGGCTGTGCTTGTCTTTAATTGCTGCTGTCACTTCAGCTTCCAGCAGTTCCTGCTGCTACTGCTCAGTCCCTCAAAGGACGCTTCTCCGCTAACTTCTCATTGCTCTGTTTCCGTGGCCCCCCTCTCGGGGGTGCGGGGGGCTGTGGGTGCTTTCTTTGCAACTTCCTATCCCTGCTGCCATCCCTTGCACCGCGGTGTGGGTGCGCGTAGGTGGGTGGTGTAATCCCTCCCTGCTCAGACCGCACCGCTGACTCGAGGGACAGAAAATGTGGTCTTCCGTCTGGTCCCGATCCTGGGAGGCCACAGGAGAGCTGTCTGGCAGGTGCTGCTTAAAGGCAGCTCTTCGCATGCTCAGGCAGGATCCCCTCTTCATCTTGCAGAAACAGCGGCAAAGTATTTTTCTCAGCATCATCCCCTCAATTCCTGCCTCTTTGCTGCTCTTCTTCTGCTACCCCCACCACTGCCTTTTCTTTCTCCCATGGGACTGGCAGAATCTCAGAGGAAATAAGTAAAGCTTTCCTAATATAGAAGCTCATCTTCTCTGAAACCACTTCTCATTCTGTTAATGGAGCTCTGGAAATGTTTCAGTTCTCTCCCTACACTAATACTTTATTCTTTTCCTCTGATAGCTGTCCAAGCACCAGTGTCATCAGTTTTCTTAGCTTTATTAGCTCGTTTTGCAAAGAAATGCGCAGGCAGTCTAACAAAATAATAATAAAAAATTGGCTGGAGCGTTTTATAGCTATGTACTCTCTTTAAAAAAACAAATATGCATCCAGAGACATCTTTCTAAGGCCATTCCTTTACTGGGGTTTTACACTTCACAAATATATGTGCTCTACATACAAACATCAACAGAAGATAATACAGAATTCTTAATAGATTTACACAGGTTCCTTCCCCCTTCCTCTCTTACTCTGGTATATGTTTGGCCCAGGCCCTTCTTTCTGAGCCTCTCCACCTTTGTAGATGCAACATCAGTGCTGAATATTTGCACATCCACTCTTAAAATTTTATATAACAAAAGCACGAAGTGCCTGCAAATCCTCCGTGTGGAAGGGAGTGCTTTTTCTGTGCCTCCCTCCCCCACAGTTATACTTGTTCTGGGGAGAAGCAAGGGAAGCGCAGAGCAGCAGACATGGAAACACTCTTGTTCTGCAGTGCAAATAGGGTTTTCCACCAGGGAGAAGGTGCGGGTTAGTACCAGGGGGCAGGTGGATCTGCCGTGCCCAGTGCTGGTTCTGCAGGGGTGCAGCAGAGGAGGAGGGAAACTCAGGTGCCCTCCTGTCTCCTCAAAATCCCAGCCTCAAGATGGGGGGGGGGGGTGTGGGGGGTGTGAGCAGGGAGCCTTCCACCCTCAAAATAGAAATTGTGGGGAGCAAGGACGCACTAAGCAGGAATGCTTGGGAGGGTGGGAAGTTCTTCAGAAAGGTGGCATCTGAGGAGGCTACGGCTGAACAATGCAGGAACTACGGGCGGCTGATAATAGGAGAAATGCCTGCAGTTGCCCTCAGAGAGAAATAGTTGTACAGAGCATAGGAAGCAGGTTCGGTAAGCGCATGCTCGAAATACTCAGCCTGCGTTTTGGAGGCATCCATTACCACCAGCCACCTTCCCTGGGCTTTTCCCTAGCTGCCCAGGGCATGCTTTCCTGCCTATCCTTTCCCAGACACAACACATGCAAAAAATAGGAACTGACTGAGACAAGCACCATGCAAGACGTGGGCAATTGCTGGCAGGCAGTGCCCTGTCTAAATGGCTTCTCTCAAACGTACATTAGGGGAGATAGAAGAAGAGTCGCCTGGGGTGGGCTTCCATTTCAGACAAGCTCTTCCAGTGAAGGCTAACGAGCATCCCAGTCAGAGGCTGCCCTGGACCAGCCCACCCAGAGACTCCAGGCAGGTTTTCAGCATCTGGCCTGTTGCATACCCTGTCCCTTCGTTACCCATGAGGATGTCAACAAGAGAGCTACTTATCGGTGGTAGGGTCCACCCAAAACTAAAAGTGAGGGCAAGAAAAAGGAACTGGATCCCTGCTAGCATAGCTTGGTTGTATGAAGTGTAGTTCCGGAAACGAACTGGTCTTGGCAAAGGCTAGCTATGCTAGCCTCAGAAATTTGGAGTGCGGATTTGGTGATGGCTGTGTGCACAGAGTGCAGAGACAGGAAAAACCTGGGCTGAAAAAGTGTGTTCTCCAGCAGGAACACAGAATTAAGGTGCTACTTTTATGCTGCATTTTTATTAGTGGCATCTCAAAAATATCACTTTCAGCATGCCTTTTTCACTTCTCCCACAGAAGCATGAAAATTAACATCAGCTAACAAAACTTTCTATTGCTCTGGAGGAAATGTTGTTGAGAGGTGTTTATACATTATTTGTCTTGTTTGATTTTTTTTTACTTTATCAAAGTCCAGTCATAATGAAATTCCTGGTTGTTTTGGGTTTTTTTTAATTTTAAGGCATGATTTAATTCCTTCGCCCCTCCCAAAGTTTAAGACACCCACATACCCCAACAAGCAAAACACAAGACCCTTCATGCAAAGTCATTTCCCATCACATTTCACGCTGGGCATGATATGCCAGCTCAGATAAAATATAGAAGTGAAAGCCACGTGGTCTGACACACAGCTCCCAGGCACAGACAGCAAGCTTGTCCCCTGGATGGCTTGAGAACATCCTCACTGATGGGGTTCTGCCATGTGCAGAATAGCTGTGCTGCTCATGGAGGTGAGGTGGGGTCACGTTTGGGGGTCTCAATTCATTCCCTACCTGTCCTTTATGCCAAGAAATTATTCTAGCCGCTGCTGTGCCACCTGGAGAGCTCAGAAAGGGCCTGCCCCCATCACCTCTGGCCTTACCTTGCCCCCCAGCAGCAATCCTTCCACGCCAAGAGGGCTAAGGGGACATTGCGACCGCACATCCAGGTGCACGCACTTCTGCAGCTAGCATGGGAGGAGAAGGCACGGTGAAGTCCTAAGCTTCTGCAGCCCTTTCCCTGCTCACCAAAAGCCCAGACCACCACACCTACCCATCTTTACCCACTCCGTAGCTGCACAGGAGTGACAACTAGTTGTTTTCCTACCACTTATGGGTACCTTATGCAATCCCGTACATGAGTTAGCTCTACCCCGAACAGGAACCTAATCAGAGTGAAGGTCAGTTCCTGTGAAAATATCCAATGCTGCTGCTTGGTCTATCATTCAAATTGCTCAAGATCAGTTTTTATTTAATCATGCTTCCTTCCACGATTTTTTCCCTCCAATATTAAAAAAAGCAATTAGATAACGAAGCATATGTAGCTTGTTTTCTTGGATTGTTTCTCAGCTTTTTCCTAAATTGTCACTGCCCCTTTGGACTTCAGCAGTGGGGTGGCTGCCAGGTTTCCACAGAGATGTGAAACAAATTCTATGCAATAAAATATCATCTCTACATAATTTAAGCCCCAAATGTACATGGTGACAGTTTTATGTTTGAATAATATGAAAATCCAAGATATTGGATGCGAGTATAATTTAGGATTGAGAGCTGCAAATATTTCTGTGCCCTGGAATCCAGTTAAAATGCACCGTTGCACATGCTGTGTTTTCGGTGATGAAGTATTGCTTGCCTCTGATTGCTGCAGGGTGAGAGCTTTATTTTCCTAAGCCATGATTTAGTGCTTTCCACCCCCTGTAAAGTGTAACTAACAATGCCCTCTATGTGAGCTCTGGTAGCTGACAGGGCAAGGGGGAGATGGCTGCAGCAGGGAGGGGGAAAAGGGGGCAGAACAGAAGGGAAAGAAAAGGGAATGTCTGCAATGGGTAAACAGATCCACAGCTTGCCTTCTTAAAGAGCTGAAGGCTGGATATTGGGCCAAAACCCCAATTAGACTGCGGCAATGGAGCTCCACTGATTTTGAAGGAGCTGAGCCAGCCTGAACCAGCTGAGAAGCTGGCCTGCAGTCTCGCATTTGATGCCCAAAGTGGTTGGAGCAGGGGAGGTTTGAAACTGTACTCCTCACGTACCACGGAGGGGGCGGTGGGAATACTGTTTGCTTTGGCATGGAAGTAGGTTAGTGTAGACCTAGCAGGTCCTGCAGTGAAAGGCTCCTTTCTGCTCCGAGTGATGGTAACTTCCATAAAGAGAGCAAATTCATGCGGAGATATGGCTTAACCCACATCCTCCTTTAATTCATAGGTCCTTGCGCAGCGCAGACCTCAGGGCGAATCTGTGTGGATATTCTTGTTGCAGTTTTCATCCCTGAATGTCCTGTGTTTCCCTGCAGGGCACAGGTCTTGGATACCTACTCCACACTCCCTCTTTAGGTACCCATCATCAGTGTCGGGAGCTGATAAGCTCTGATGCATTTGCAAAGCCTCCTTCCACAGCTGTGGGTCTGGGTTAGGGAAAAGGAGCTGCTGCATTTTCTCCGTCTTCCCTTTGCCATAGAGAAAGCCCCTAGGAGGGAGTCTGTGCTAAGATTTTCCCATTTCTGGCATGTTTTCTGAAATCTATTCTCTTCTTCCCTCCTGTCCTCTTCTCTTTTCCCATGATACCTGCTCTTGCTCTGGCTGGTTAGAAAGATTATCTTCTCCCAGTGTGTGAAATTAAGAAGTAGCTGTGAGGAAGAAGGGGAGGTGGATAAGAGTCTTCTCTCGCCATGGGCAGCCTGGTGCAAAATCTTTCAAGCAGTGCTGGAAGACCTGAACAAGGGAGGAATGCAGCAGAGCTAACGTCTCAGGGTCCACCCCACAAAGGCCACCTTCTTTCAAAGACATGACTAACGGGGAGAAGACAGATGGGCAGGGAATGGTGCCTGATTTATTTTCTGACATAATAACCAGAGGATATCAAAAAAGAATAGCAGGCAACAGGTTTAAAATAGACAGAGAGAGTACATTATGCAACTCATAGTAAGTAGTTCCCCAGTTTAAGCACAGAATTTCGTGAAGACCAAAAAATTGCATAGGTTCAAAAAGCAACTGGTAAGTACAATGAATTAAAAGAAAATAAATCTGATGCGGGGGATCCCTGAGGCACAAAACCTGGAGAACAGGGAACTACTGAAAGAAATGCCACTTTGTCTTTGCTCTGCTGCCATGCTCTCCCGTAAGCATCTGCGTACTGGCCACCTTCACAGTTAGGACACAGGGCTGGTGGGCTTTGGCCTGATCCAGTGCTGCCACTGCTGTGTTCCAAGGCCCAGTCGGTCAGGTGCCACATGCCACCAGCCACGCAGCGCTGTCTCTTCAGGGACTCTGAAAATAGCAGGCTAGATCAACTTCCTAACAAGACCAAATACTGCCATGGAATTGGCAAGTACAGATACTCTGTCCAGAAACCCTGAAAGCATTTTCCTTCCAGTTAGAGGAAAATGAATGCCCATATCAATACTGACTCTACTTATCTACAAAAATGCATCTAGCTGATGCATATTTAGTACAAGAGAGTCCTTATACAACTCAATTCAATGCTAAGACAGATATGCCGCCAGCCCTGGAGAGAGACACCAATTGTTCCTTGTTCACTTCCTCTGGGCTCATGGTGTGCTGATGTTCCTCGCCTGACTGCAGCCATGGAAAAGCATCACAGGTGAGAAAAAGAAGGCCTTTTGAAAACCAGCACTGAATGCATTTTGTATGGCAAAACTCCAAGGACATCCTTTTCCTATTAGCAATTCAGAAGGGTGGTGTTGGAACAGACAAAGGACACGCGCTTGCCGTGTTCAGGAATGGATGCTGATCCCTGAATGACCGTACTGTTTACTTCTGATGGCACATTATCTCTCTTCCAACATTATTACAACAGATCCCAGAAATCCCAACTCAGAACATGTGTCCATTGTCTTGCGGAGGCATTTCAAGCCGCTGCATTACCTTGGGTTTGTTGCAGGCTGGTAAAGGGTAACCCCGTATTGACTGATATTTGGCAAGATGTTAAATGTGACAACTTGAGCAAGACCCTGGGCTCTCAGTTAGAAACGCTTTATCACCAAAGGAGTTGCTTTACTAAGGTTAGGTGTTATGACACAGCACACCACACCGCGACGCTGAAATGGTGCCCTCCAGGTTTCTCTTAGAGATGTGAGTAATATTTACTATTTAAAGGCCATGCTAGTAGCGTGTCCTGTTTTCTGATAGTTAGCAAAACCTCTGAAGTTCTGCCTTACGAGTATCTAGGATTTCTTTTTGACAAATGCAGAGCAGACACCACAGCTTACTACTCATGGTTTCTTCTAAGTTATAGAATCTATGTCATAACGTCAAGTCTGCTTGTTAGGAATAATTGGAAGTATCTCACTGCTATCTGTCTGGAATAAACGTCTCATGCTCTGAGTGCCCTGGTCTCAGCTAAGGAATATATTAATATTGAACATGTGAACTTATTAATTCCCTGCTGAATGAGGATTTATGGCCTGATAGCGTTTAACAGTGGAACAGATCATTCATCACAACAAACTGATTATGAGCGTTTATAGGAAAATGGGACAGCATACACAAATTCTAAATCCTGTCACCCTTCCTCACACCAAACCGTCCCTTGGCGAGTGGCTGTAGCACCTCCTGCCTTCCAGAGCTACTCCATTTGCAAGGATTGCTCAGTGGAGCAGCAGTAGCGTATTTACAAACAGGAGACCAATGACATGTTTCTTCCACTCCTCAAATTATATTGCTTCAGCTCCCTGGTTCTGGATGTGTAACACAAGCCAGAAGCTGTATTAATCCGGATTCAGCATGTTTGAATTGGCAAAAGTTGTTTGATACCTGAACTATGAGATGTCCCTTTAGGGTTTTGGAGGACATACCTGGTGGTTCCTGAAGCTAATGGGGACAAGGAAGGAAAACTATTTTCTTTCAATGGATTTTATGTGACTGGTTTCAATGGGATCTTCAGAGATTCAATTCACACTACTTGAAAATTCACACTACTGCATGAAGAAACATCAGACTCCTAGGATAAAATGCATGACTGTTTTAATGTATTTTTATAGTGGGTCTCAGTTTGGTGTTGAGGCCTGTTTAATTTAACATGTTTGCTCCCTTCATCCTTTTTTCTGTTTATTACTGTTTGTCACACAGCTCTTTTAAGAAGGTGATGTCAGGTTCTAGGACTTTGCACACCTTGATGTAGACATCTATACAGCTGGCTAACCTGGTACAGTGACTGTTGGTCCATCAGACTTGATATTATACCTTCAGAAATAATTTGATCAGACTGATCTTGCTACATATTTGATTTCTTTAGTATAAATTATATACGTACCTGTCACAGTAATTTCTGGACACTTTATAACTACAGTGTGCTAGTTATCCCTGTTAGCTTTGATATTGTATATATAAGAGTTGGGGCCTACCTCTGAGAAAGAAGTAATTAAGAAGAGAGATGAAGATGTTTTAGGGACAAACTCTGAAATATCAGGAAGATGTCCTGATGTACGGTTTGTTATGCAAATTAACTTACCCCATTCTGGGATATCAATAATTCTTTGGATCTTGCCGAGTGTGATGTGTGAGACTTCCACTTGCTTAAACTATTCTGTAACAAATCCAGGATTTGGTTAGTTTTGGTTTTCATTCAAGTTCTCATTGCTCTGTAAGTATAGAAAAAAACCCGCATGAATGTGGTTTGAGCATGAGGATTCTTAGACTGGATGATTAGATGGGTCTAAAGGTGCAAAGGTTTTGAATATTTACATTTTTGAGTAAAATTCATCCAATTTCTTTTAGTTTGGTCAATTATGGATCTGATCTCATTTTCATTTATATTAACAGGAGCTTATCTACCACTTGAGTTGGCAGAACCCTCTACTATGGTAAAGAGTAGTACAGTCAAGTTTATAATAGAGTTCACGTTTGGGCTTGATTTTCAAAACTTTTAATTTTTTAAGTGTCTCTCAAATCACGCTGTGGTATACCAAGAAGCTGACTCCCTGCAGGTAATAAAATATTTCAAGGAGTTTTATTTGGGG
Organism: Gorsachius magnificus; assembly: GCA_034008185.1. Classification (NCBI taxonomy): domain Eukaryota; kingdom Metazoa; phylum Chordata; class Aves; order Pelecaniformes; family Ardeidae; genus Gorsachius; species Gorsachius magnificus. The sequence continues at coordinate 68,533,370 of CM067082.1, forward strand.
GGAGAGGGAGAAAAGATACATGACCTGAACAGTTATTGTCAAAGAAAATGGGAATTTTACACTGGGATGAAGGTAGACTTAATTGAGAGACATGAGGGAAGAAGAAGGAGTGAGAAAAGGGAGAGGACATCTGTGTGTATTGGGAGATAAAAAACCGTGTTGTATAGGCCAATACTGCTGTGAGAGATAGAGGATAATGAAGAAGTTAGCATTACCTTAATTCTCCTGGTCTTTTTTAAATAATTCAATGTTTCATATGGTGAGTCTCACTTTCTTCACGCTCATTTCCATCATACAGAATTAAGTAACTAATTGGTTCTCTTCTCAGGAAGAAACGTGCTAAAACACATACTAAATCCACAAATAAAACTATGAGACACAAGTCTTCCTCTTATTTCAATCTAGATATCCTTTATTTTGTAAATTTGAACTTTCTGTCTTTGCCTGCATGGTATTGGTTTCTGGAAGAGCTTGGATTTGTGATCACAAGATGTCCTAAGCTAAACTTTGTTTTCCTCTAGTTATATTTTATTTCACTACTGCTCAGAATTGCAGCCATCTCAAAGTAATATCTCCAGAATGTTTAAAAGACAATTAAAAAGCATGTACTAGCTTTCTCTTTTTCATTTCTTTGAGAATGTGTCAAAACCCGAAGATGGGGACCAGAAAACTCCCTGTGGTGGAAAGAAGAACCAGTTCTGTGCCATCCATTCCCTGATCCCCCACTCGTTGGTCACTCATCAGAACCGCCCACATCGCACCGCAAATCTGTCCTTCTGCTCCTTCTTGTCCTGTCCTACTGTTCTTCCTGATGGCAAACTGCCTTTCCCTCCACAGACCATCTCTTCCACCTTTTCAGCTCATTCTGGTTACCTGCCTTTCTTTCTGGTGTAGTTTTGCGGCTTGACTACGCACGTGCTATTTCCTCTAGAAACACAAATTGATGGGTACGCTCTACCACGTGTTTATGTTGACTTTAGAGATTTTTTGGATGCAGTCCTCTCCCTGCAAAGTATGGACTGTAAAGCAATATGTTATTTCTTCCTTGTTGGTTCTAGAGTGTTCCATGTAATACTGCAAACTCAGTCCTCGCCTTGCATACAGCACTCAGAAAGTTGCTGAATGTTGCTTCTGTGCTGTACATTTATTGACTGAAACATTTGAGTTGTTGCTTTTCACACTGGTAATTTTAGAGCACAGATGCCTAGCATGTTTACTCACATACCAGGGCTCACATTTAATGAGCAAAATGTCAAGTATATTGTTATCCACCATAAAAACTGTGAAAAATATCCTTGCCATCTGCAGTGTGCCTTCTGCTTCAGCCTAAAAGACTTCTACAAGCAGCTACATGAAATTAACATTAAAGTCAATATTTATAAATGGAAACACCTCTAAAGGGCCGGATCTTCTCCCCTCCCACACCCCCCATTCCTCCAGGAGTTAATGAGCTGGGGAGGAGGCTGGGTGCAGGAAGGGGAGCCGAAGTTGCACTTGGCTCCTGGTTGCAGTCAGCCAGAATAATCTCTCCATGCTAAGGAAGACGTGGAAACAGACGAGTGGCACTAAATGGCATCGACGGCGCCTGAAGGCCAGATCCCGCGCTGATGTCAGTTGGCGTAACTTCATCGTCTTCACTGAAGTGACGCAGTAAGCATAAATCAGCACAGCTCGGCTGACTTACGTAGCAGGATGTTTGATTTGTGCTAGCTGAGGATCGAGCCCAAAACAACATTCATGAAATAGATGGTGGATAGCAAAGCCAAAACTGGGGTTTGATAGACTGCCATGAAACAAGATAGCATCTTCCAAGAAAATGTTTTTAATTTCTCCACCAAATGTAAGCCTCTCTGGGGCAAGAACCGGCCATTTCTTCTGGCTTTTTATGGTGCTGATGACAACGGAGATCTCATCTGTTGCTAAGGCCTCCATCTTGTCCTGCAAGAATAATAAAATTAATAACTACTACTAAAATGTCCTTCTCCAGACAGGCTATGACCTTTAATTTTGTTCTTGCAAAGCTTTCAATCCCAGCTTGACTAGTGTGTGGCAGGACTGAGATCTAAGCACATTTTTAAAACATGCTGTTGTCCACTGCTGTTATCTCAACATCCAGAAGCAGCTGAAATTCCAGCCAGACCTTTATGGGGCAGAGCTGATGAACCAAAGCCAGAACATGCTCCCTTGGAGAGGCGAGCAAAGATAACTTTTGCCATTTGTTCCAGCTGTTCTGCCAAGTCGCCCACATACCCTCAGCCCCACCAAGCTCATCTGAGTCCCAGGCTAGCATGGACATCATGAAAGCTCGTCACTCCCACAACTGGAGGCTAATGAAACACAGAAAGGTAGCATAATCATATCATTGACACTGCGTTGCCTTCTTCCTTGTACACATGTTGAACAAGAGGATCAGGGAGAAAATTGCTGCAGTAATTAGCAAACATAGCACAAATATTTATTGAGGAAACCCCAGGTCAAATGGATTTTAAAATTCTTATTTAGAGTTGTTTAGATGTAAACATATTTCCTTAATTGGACTTTAAGAAGGGCACTCACATGTTTCCTTTTGAGCGTTTCTAATATAATCATTGCTTGGGCAATTAGGCCACTTGCTAAGCCACAAATCTTATCTTTCACACTGGTGAGTCATAAATAAGGACTGAGTCACAAATAGACCAGACAGACAAATGGTGGCAGGAAGGAAATAAGATTGGCTGTGAATATATTTAGGCTGGAAATGAGAAGATGGCTGCAGACTACCTGAGGAGTGCAAGTCTGATAGAGTTTTCTAATTGGGAGGAACTGAGGGGAGAGGAATAACTTGAATTGCTTGATCATTTAGCTTGATAGGCTCATGAAAGGGATTGTAGGCTAAGCAGGAGAACTTCTTAAGACTGAATTAGACGATAGGAGTCCTCAGGTATTCAGAGTTTCTGCCTGCCATGACTACCTCCAATTAGAGGCTTAGTGGCCTGATTACCCAAGTTGTCCTGGCCAGTTCTGTTGTTACCAGTGGTCCTTAGGACTTGTATACAGCAGGGGCAGATTGCACAGACACAGCTATGCCAGTGTTGTCATACATCCAAGGCTCTGTTTAATGCAGAATCTAGCGTTTGCATTGCAGCAGTGCGGCTATGTTGCAAACCCCTCCTGTTAGAGGAGGCGGAAGCAAGAACAGCTTGACTTCTTATGATTGTATTCGAGGTCAAGTTCAATTATGGGGTATTCAGTGATGAGGTGCACCTAATAAGATGGAGACCGGCTAATAGCTCTATCAGCTAATGAAATGTTTTCCACTGTTTGACCAGCACAATGACTTTCTGTCGTGCAATCAGAGTTCCTGGGAACTGTTGTAATACAAATAATGGGACTTAGGATGCTGGGCTACTCTTTACTGGCTTCTGTGTTTTTCAAGGAGAAAGGGAGACTGGGATTTTTGCTGGTCACGGGAGACAATTTACTTACTTCTTTTGTGTAAGTAACACTGAATATGCTGATGTAGCGAATAATATAGGCTGGAAGGGTGTCTGGGTATGTGAATGCTATCTGTTAAATGAACAAAGTCCTGTGTCTGTCAAAGCACGGGTTTCACTGTGCCTTCCAGTTCCACATCAGCTCTGTTCTGCACCAGCAGCCTCGTCTTTAAATGTGATCCTTGCTTTGACTGTGACACAGTGTGACTCCAAAATGCTGTGCTTTTAATCAGTCCCTAGAGCGTGGATGCACATGCCATAGCATACTGGCTACACCAAGTGTTTTTACCAGTATATTCAGGGCACAGACTGCTCCCTCCTGTTCCCTTTCCTGCATGCCCTTTGGTCTCTGTCCTATCATATGATACAGGTACTGGTGTTCCCCGAGATAGTCATGCTTGGTTATGCAGTGGTAATGCATATGACATGATGGTGAAATTATATAGCCATGTATGATTAGCATGTGATACCGGATGCCTGCATTTTCTTACGATGAGGGCCATGTTCCCCAGCCACTGCTCTATGCATCTGAATGAAAGGATCTTTCAACTGCAAATATCAGGGCTATCTGACCACAAGGTTCAGTACTAGTATTTTAGGGTCAGTTACTGCTTTTTTTCTGCAAACTTACAATTAGGTAGTGTTTTCCTGCCCTGAAGAAACAGTTCAATTTCTTGCTGTTTCTTAATATTTGGTCAGTCCACACATGGCAGTAGAAATGTGCTCTACCTCACTGTCTCAATGTGTGGGAAGGTTTTAAGTGGACAAAAAATACAAAGACCTCAATGTATCTCGCTTCAGGTTCCTAGAAATAAGGAACAATTAAAATAATAGTATGTAAGCAATTAAAATAAAAAGTGACGTTTAACTATACAGTATGTGTTGCAGAGTGTAGAGAAGCAGAAATCAAGTCTACCTGAACTTACACTTCGACCTCACTGGGACCAGAATTGCATCCTAGTGTGTAATACAGCCTGCTGTCTTGAAAAGTAGCCTGTCAGGGTATGAGTGTCAGCACTGAAATACATTCAGATTAATATATCAATTAAATTCTATAAAGCAAAACACCTTGTTTTTAAAAAGTAAAGTATATTTGTTCTTTGCATACTAATTTACTGAACTGCTAATTTAAAAAAGGGATTTTTTGTCTCCTATGTGGTTTGCCATCGGTTCAGCTTGCTTCTTCTCTCTCACTAACCTACATGGTGAAGATCATTCTAAAAGGATTTCTGTTTTGAAAGAGTCAGCTTTCCAAAAATCCCTGAGAAATCACCCTTCCATAAGCACAAAATAAAATTTTCGCCAGCTGAATCCCCACTTCAAATCATGCCAAAGTTCCCAAATCTACCTAAGTGGTATCGTGAGCAAACCATGCCGTGTATTTCACACCTGAAGATAACTTTTGGCTGATACATGTTTTTCCAGCTCCACTTCTACAGAGAGTTTATACCCACTCAAGATCTGCTGTTGCGGATATGCACTGTAATTTACAGCAGAGCTGTTTGCTGTGCAACCAGGGTCATTCATGCTTGAGGGTTTTGCTTTTGACCTCACTACGTATAGAATAAGGGCTGAGAAGTATGCAAGCTTTCTCCCACTCTGAAATTAATTTATTTATACCATCCCCCAACGTTTGGGCTGAAATTCTTCACATTTCAATATCATGACTGTATTGGTTACTGTGTAAGAAGTAGGAGAATCTTCCTGCTTTTTCCATCATTAATATTGCCTCTTTCATTCTTGAAGAGTTTGCTCGGCTCTGACTCGGGAAGCACGCTGCCTGCCTGTTTGCGGAGAGTTTCACTGTCTCGGCAGGTTCCCCGTATCCAGTTGTGCTGCAGGGTCTAGCGCCTAGCTGGTAGTCGCTTTCAGAATTTCAGTTCCACTTTAAACAAGTGCTTACCTTGTCCAGGAGGTGCTGTGTGTGGGCAAAGAGTTTCAGGAGTAGCTGGGAACTCCCCGTGGGCTCACGGGGTGAGCCTACACAGCACAGCCCAGGACTGAGCCATTCTGAGTCCTGCTATGTACTTTCTTCCGTGACTTGGGAAAGTCTTTTTTTGCCAATGGCTTTGCCTCTAATTAGCATCCCTTAATTTCATGTGCTCAACATTGGGGTGCCAAGCTTGTGGCAGAATGCTGGGTTTTTAGAGATGCTGATTTTTCTTCAGATGGAGAATGGGATCTCTCAGAAAACTGTGGGCATGGGAATACTGTAAACCTAACTTCCACATGCATCAGTTCCCCACGTGCTAAGGCAGAGAAATCCTACTCACTGTGCTACCAGGGCACTATAAAATTACATTTGTTACTGTTTGTAAAAGGCAGCAGGTTTCTTAGATCAATACTGCTACTGAAGTACAAAGTAATAGTACTTCTTGAGGAGGAAGAGGATTGCCTTTTGAGTTGCCATCTGCTCCTGGCCTGACTCCAATTGCTTCCTGGTGAGTAATCCAAAGGCAATTTTTTAGAATCAATTTTGTATCGCATTTTCACAATATGACATATGTAGCTCTAGGTATTAAAGAGGGAGGAACAATCCACCCGTAGTCTGCCTCCCACTGTAGAAGCAAATCCTCTAAATTAGAGGATAGTAATTAGACAGATTCATTGATTTGCTGCAGATACCCTTGCTGTATCGTCACCCTGTTGAGGTTCACAGAATGAAGTCTTTTTTTAAATTTTTTTTTTTTATGGCATTTTCTAAACTATGTCATCCCTGAGGCATGGGTGAAACAAAGGTCAGTTGAAATGCTTGCCAAAGAACAACCAGGGTAAGAGGACCACCAAATCTTTGGGGGGAGGAGGGAGAACCCACAAAGCATTCAATGTAAGACCAGAAATGTCATCTGTCACCTTAGAAAAAGGGCTGCATGGAACAGAACCTGTGCCCTCCCAGCAGGCACGCACTCACAGAGGAGCCATGCTCCCGCCTCAAGGGAGCCTCCTCGCTGGAGCCCCAGCCCCGCTGAGGCCTTTCAGCCGTCCAGCAGCACCTCTGCATCTCCACAAGGAAGCGCATGTCAGGAAAGTGCTTGGTCAAGGAGAAAGAACTGCTCTTGCCTGGTAGGTGTAATTAATAGCCCTGAAAGTCTTTTCCACAAAGGTTTTTTCTGCTCACTTTCGCTAACCTTTTTGAGGTCCAAATGGCTTATGTGGTATGAGGTGGAAGTCCACCTTTCCGCTACCAAGTTCAGAAAAATAGAATAAACCGTAGCTAAATCTTGAGCTATCTGTGACAAGCTTGCCCACCCCAAACTTCTAGCTATAGATGATGAGAGCTTCCCGAGGAGCACCCGTAGCTCCTGCGAGGCTCCCTCAGACTTCTCACTGCCTGTCAACCCTCTTGGACCTACAGTGCTGCTGAAGATGAACTTCTGGGCTCCTATGTTGTACCATGTCTTTGTTTTTCTAATTCACATCTGACAAAGCATCAGAAGAAAACAACTGGGGCGACTTGACCTTAATAACTTTAATTACATTCTTCCATAGCCAAATGAACAATCCCCAAAAATTTACTTCTCAAGAATGGTATGAATCACATTAAGAATATAGGCAGATTATTTGCATACATCTGGCAATCACAGAAAGGATGTCCTTTGACAAAGAACAGCCTTCACAGTCTGAGAGGAGAGGAGATCTGCATTTCGTCAGGACGGCAACTACAGGGCAGTCCTTTCTGTTTTGAAAGATCACTCTCTTAACAAAGGATGTGTATCACAAGGAACAATCGCTCCTCCAAGTTTTTCTCTGTAATAAAGATACAGTAAATGCCCACTTCTGGCCAGATAATCTGAAGTGCAAGTCCCGTCAGGATTTGCAAGTTCGGAATGTGGCCTCTGCTGATTGAGATATTCTCTGAGTGCACTTACCAGATTCAGCCTAGTACAGATATTGGGAAAATATGAAATATCTGGCCATTTTCTTCTTATGATTAGATTCGATGACCAGGTGGAGAAAACATAGTTTAAAGTCTCTTCTTTGTTTGAAGTGAGATACACCCTTCCAAAGAAATTGATCCTCTCACCAGGCTGGGTGATATTCTGGCATGAGATTCTTTCAGTCTGTCTTTTTTAAATAGCTTTGCATTAAATCATTAACTGAGAAGAGCAGGAAGAGTTAAAACAGTACATAATGGTTAAAACAGTATGTAGTAGACCTTCCTTACACTGGAGGGTGGAAGTCGGATGAAAAGCTGGACATGAGCCGGCAATGTGCGCTGGTGGCCCAGAAGGCCAACTGTACTCTGGGCTGCACCAGGAGAAGCGTGGCCAGCAGGTTGAGGGAGGGGATTCTTCCCCTCTACTCTGCTCTGGTGAGACCCCACCTGGAGCACTGCGTCCAGCTCTGGAGCCCTCAGCACAAGAAGGACATGGAACTATTGGAGTGGGGCCAGAGGAGGGCTACTAAAATGATCCGAGGGCTGGAGCACCTCTTCTACGAGGACAAACTGAGGGAGTTGGGTTTGTTCAGCCTGGAGACGGCTGTGGGGAGACCTGATTGCAGCCTTTCAGTACTTAAAGGGAGCCTATAGGAAAGATGGGGAAAATCTTTTTAGCAGAGCCAGCTGTGACAGGACAAGGGGTAATGGTTTTAAACTGAAGCAGGGTAGGTTTAGGCTGGACATAAGGAAGAAATTCTTTACAATGAGGGTGGTGAAACACTGGAACAGGTTGCCCAGAGAGGTGGTGGAGGCCCCATCCCTGGAAACATTCAAGGCCAGGTTGGACGGGGCTCTGAGCAACCTGATCTAGTTAGCGGTGTCCCTGCTCACTGCAGGGATGTTGGACTAGATGACCTCTAGGGGTCCCTTCCAACCCAAAACATTCTATGATGCTATGATTCTCTCCTGTCCTAGAGGTGCTAATGGCTATAGCCTGGGGGTCATTCTCATGCTCTCTCCTTGGCTGATCAAATATTTTTCCATACAAAAGGGAATAATTTGAACAGGAGAATTACTTCTTGCTCCTCTTGTAAAGTCAAATCAATAGACAAGACTTGTAGAAAATGCAATTTTAAATCACCACAGGCACAACTTGTGTTTTAATGCAAGTTCTCAATCCTCTGCGTAAGCAGCCTACCCCGTTTGCTATGGATGGAGCAGGAGAATCTCCTCCTGCCAGATGATTTCTGAGAAAGGTTTGGCTTAATTGTCTAAGGAGAGTTTGTAAGGGGTTACAAGTTTATGACAAGGGGTTAATCTAGATGATGATGCAGTGTACGTTTTCTTTGGTTTGGGGACTGACTTTTTGGTAATTCCTGCACCAGGAAAGCAAAATATGGCTTCCTTTGGAAACGGTGGTCTGAATAACAGGAAGTCCAGTCCAGACTTGAATTGACTATTAGACATCTGTGTTTTGCTCATTTAAAGCCACACGGTGAGGAATGCTCTCAAAACTTGACGTTGGCCTTGCACTGGAAAGCGGTGTGAGATGTGAGCTGGCTGCTGCAGGGACGGGTGGTGGCCCCAGGACGCGGGGACAACCTGCCCAATGCACGCCTCCGCTCCGCTTCCCTACCCTGCCAGCCAAGAGAAGGCACGCTGACACCTGTCAAGGCTGTGTCGTACAGAGGCATATTTTAATTCAGAGGATGCTGGGATCTGCACGCAGCTCAGCGCACAAGCTGAGGGAAGAGCTGGTTTGGGTCCAGTACAGCTGGATTGCTCTGTCTCTTCTCTCAGCTTGGTAAAATCTACCTCCATGCGATCCTTTCTTGTTTACATTGATATAACATTTCTGGTTTTTGGATGGCACTAGCTGGAAGATCCTGCTATGGCAGCAGTGAAAGTACGCTCCTAAAAGCTTCAGCATATAGGGCAAGTAATGGAATTGAAGATTTTCTTCTTGTCTTTATTTTTATATTAATTCCCCCCCCCCAAACCAAGAAGAGACTTGGGATGAAAACAGAGTCACACTAAGCTCCCTAAGAGTTTTGCCACTGACTGTAGCGTGGCTGGATTTCATTCTGAGTCACAGTTCTCGTTGCATTCTCTCCTCCTCTGTGGCAAAGCTGTGAATGAGCACTACATGTTTTGAATAAATCCCGATTTCTCCTGTAAAAAAATGAGAATATATAGTATAGATTGAACTGAATCTCCTCCTAGTGCAGTATAATTTTGAATTTTTCTTCCCGTCTAGTGCTATCTGGCATCCTAGTTGAAAACTTATGCATCTGGAAAGCAGCTGACTTTGATTTGGAAAAAGCGAAACACTTTTAACGTGTAATTTCACTTAACATCTTTGATGTCCAAAAGTACCCATTTTCTTTATCACTTTATCAGAACTGAGAGAATACAGAAATTTCTAGTTACTAATGTTGAATTAGTCAATGTGTTAATTGTGGGGCCAGTACTGGGAACAGATGTGATCTTTGCAGAAGGGTGGGCTGAACGTATTTGTCTTTTTAATGCCGTTGCTGTTTGGACCATCAATATTTCTCAAAAATTCCCTTCACCTTGTGTAACCGCTCTGTTTTGTACAGCCCGGGAAGAGCACATCTCTCTCACTGGAGCTTAGGACTCCATCTCAAATTACAAAATGTCCCTGACTATTCGGCCTTTTGAAAAAGCTGTAAATAGAGATATAACTTACCTAGCAACAAAAAGTAGATCTCCACAACGCAGCCTATGAACACAGTGAGTTTATTCAGCTATGGTCATACCATAGCTCTTCTTTTTCTGTTGCTAGTCTTCTAGAAACAGACTGTAGAAAAAGTCTTTTCTATGCTCAGCTAATGTTAAGCAATCCCCTTGATAACAACGGGGCAGAAGATGAGCAATCTAAACTTCTGAAATTAATGTACTTGGGGGAGTTTCTGCAGAATTGAGCGAATACTGAGGGAAAAAACATACGAAGTTTGGAAAATGTCAGTCTTTTGGTGAATATTGAAATACAATCTGTATCCTTTAGCGCATACAGCTATATTTAGTGAATGTTTTTATAAGCAAGTTTAGTTTCTTTCTGAGTGCTTTCCTTTCCCCTTTCAGCTTTCAATCTCCACCATACAGCGATAAAATAAGTATAATGGAAAAGGATGTAGACAGAAAGGAAGGAGAATATTTTTTCCCCCCACTTTTAAAAAATTTTTTTTTTGGATAGCTTTTAAAAATTTAAATTTCCAGATTAAGCCTCATTAAAATAATAATGTGTCAGAAGACTTCCTGTCTATTTAAGGGGAAAAGCCTTGTCCGTGACAAAAGAAAGTTATTACCATTTCAAAGGTTGGTCAGCATTTTTTGCCTATATACCTACTAGGTAACAATGATCATGTTGACCCTTTTTTGATCACTGAAGTCTTTTATCAGCGCATTCATACTAGTTAAAGATGATGCTCAATGCTGACTTTCATACAGTGCTTTCATGAAAGTGCCTTTGAGAATGAAAGCAGGGGCCAGATTCTGATCTCTCCTCTTCAGATCTTCTGCTATAGGATTTTCATTTCCTAAATCAACATAACAGAAAAGAAAATTATGCTGGTTCTCCGAATATATATGAAATCTAAGGACGTTTCTAAAGAAAACATCGTATCTACTAGACACTTTTCATTAGTCGATTTAATAAAACTTTAAAATGACCACCTTCTCTTTTGGAGCTAACGGAATCGTACAGCTTAGTGTCCTTTGGGTAAGCTCCAAAAAGGAAAGTCACCCTGCAGAGTTCAGGTCTCAGTGGAAAGCAAACCAAGTCCACTGTACTTGAACCCTAGCTGCCATTTATTGTTAGGTCCTGGATCTTTAATGTAGCGCTAAATAGATAGAAAATGCCTATATTCTGCTTATATTTCAGACCTGAAGCCTTAACACATGAAAAACTTACGTTTACGTTAAGTTTCCTAGGTAAAAATGCCAAAGAGGGCATTTTCTGGGCTTTCCTTATATCCTGAGAGTAGTAAACTGGAGAATAAAATGACAGCCTAAGCCCACTTGCACCACAGGCTCCGAGCTCGTGGGGCAACAAGACCCTCTCCAGCTAGGAGGGGGCTGCGTGCCCCGTCCTTTCCTCCCTCAGCGCCCCCCATCTCCCTGAGCACGGCCGGGGAGTCTCACCAGGCCATCAGAGGCCAGCGAAATCTGTCTTCTCTAACCTGAACCTTAACCACTGCGAAGAAGAAGAAAGCGGGGAGTCGGGACAAACTTCTCTCGGGCGCAGTCCTCTTGCATGGAAGTCCTGAAGGCAGCCAGGCTTCTGCGCTGATGTGTGCTTTTACCTTGTGGATTGTCCTGGAGTAGGAATAACATTTACACAGTCGCAGAACGCTATTGCCATCATTATTTCTCGTGTGTTTTTTCTTGCAGAAGATGACAACCTTTTTTTTTCCTTAGAGAAAATAATTGGCATTTTAGGCTGTTATTTTCATGATAGGGCACACTGCAGGGTTTTTTTCAGAGATTCGTTAGTTAAGGGAAAAGAAGATGGCCATCCTAAGTATGTCCTTCACTGCCATCGAAAGGATGCGTTGCTACTTCTGCATTTAACAGTTTTAATGGTGCTATTTTGGATAAACAACTTTATGACAGCACAGTTTTGTCTTGAATGACACAGCTGTAGCCTAGGAAACTAAACATATCTTTCCTAGTGTTTTTATTTGTCAGAGGAGTACTTTCAATACTCATGTGTATCTGGTTTTTCTAACCCACCACAAAATGAAAAATATTAGACTGTTAAGACTCGGGCAGTCTCTTATTTTTGTATGTATTAGAAAGAAATTTAGGTACAGACACATGCTTAATAATAATCCAATGGAACATTTTATCATTGTCAAAGGCATTTGTAGAGGAATCCATCAAACCTTCTGATTTTCATACAAGCCCATTTACTGTCTTCACAGCGTAACGTTAATGGCACTCAGTGTACACACTGTAATCCTTTAAAATAATGTACACGGCAAACGGATATGTTCTCATGCATTAATAATTTAAAAGTTAATTTTAGGTACTTACTCAATATGATTAACTGATGGATCAGCAGTCTTATACAGAGAAACAGTGAGCACACTTAAAGAAAGAGCACGCTGGAAGACGGCCAGGTAGCTGCCTGCCTGATGGCTCAAAAAATACCTGGGCTTTATCCCTCCGGTTTCCCTTCAGCGTTGGAGGTGGCACGTGGTGGCTGCAAGGGTGGTCTCCGGTCTTAAGATTAAACGTGTGAAGCGCCTTTGAGGTGGAAGCAGCAGGACTTTTGGGGCAGAAGGGGGATGTTTTGGAAGGTGGGAATCCCTGCAATGCAATCCTGCTGGTGGCTGCCGGGCTCTGCAGTGCTGGGCCGGTTATATAACTTCTCTCCTTTCACTTCTTCGCTTTTTGAGGACACCCTGTAACGCCGGGCTGTAAATTGATATTCTAGGGTGGAAATACTACGGATGACAAAGTATAACCATTTCATTGCGCAGCTAAAGAATGTGCCGGGGCAAATAGCATTCAACAGTATGCTGAAGAGGCGTGTGTTGAAGCCCTCGGCTGTGCGAAAACGGCAGGAACGGGACATCTCTCGTACAAACCCTGCTTGAAACACGCAGGTACAGCTAGAAAGGGGACGGAGGCTTTCTCTTCACAGGGAGCAGACAAGGGGTAACATGTACAAGTTGCACTGGGAGATGTTTCATTTCGGTGTAAGAAGGACATTTTTTACAGCGAGTACAATCACCCACTGGAACAACATCCCCTGGGATGTGGTGGAGTCCCCATCACCGGAGGTTTTCAAGATGCGATTGGAAAGGGTGCTAGATAGCCTTATCTAGGCTCCCTTTCCCATGAAAGGTTGGACCGGATGATCTTTGGAGGTCCCTTCCAAGCTGGGCTGCTCTATCATTCTACGATCCATACGTGCAGAAAGTTTCCTGTGTAAGTGCGTGGGGCTGTCATGCCAGTCACGCTGTCCTAGGGTCAGGCAGGGAGTAGGCACCTCCTTGCTGCTGGAGTAATCCGGGTCAGAAATCTGGTGGCACCTACCCTCACTTTTTCACTAGACAGAAACTGGGGCAGGAGCCTTCCGCTAGCAGCAGAGAGGCAGCAGCTTCTCCTCCAAGTGAGGAGACCTCCAAGGCCGGGCCCCCAAAATGCACGCTCAAGGGTGAACGATGGCTCACAGAAAGTCAGGGCGGACCAGCCCGGTGGTGGGAAAGGAAGAGTGAGCTACGGGGGCTCAGAAGTGGTGGGGCGCGTGCAGCTGGGCTGAGCTGGGCCGGGCCGGGCCAGGCGCAGGGGGGGACGGTGAGGCGACAGCGAGCGGGCAGCAGAACGAGCGGCATGTGCCCCTGGGAGGGGCGGAGGTGACACACGAGGAAACCAGAGAGATTATTTGAGGGGTCGAAGAGGGAGAATGAGCGGTGAGGAGGGAGCGAGATCAGAGCAGGGCTGGAGACGTGGGGACGGAGAGGGCGGGCTGGTAACAAACCCATCCCTTTAAATACAGTAAAGAAGAGCGACGGAGGAAGAGCGAGCGAGCGTGAGGAAGGTGTCCTGTTACACTGCAAAAATACGTTCAGCTCGGGAGCTCAGCCGCAACGCTCCCATTAGCGTACGTGCATCTGTCTTAGGAGGAAAAAGCCGAGATATTTCTCCTGCTTCTTCCTTGATCTCCTTTTATAGCGCTGGCCACTTCTTACGAGAGGTGTTTTTGCGTCTGGCGAACAGAATATTCCTCTCCTCCTGCTCCAGCGCAGCGGTTTGCAGTTGGAAGTCCACAGGCTTTAAAGCCGTCGCTCTTAGGGAAGCGTGCAGCTTCACTTCTGAAAGAGCTTTTTCACCCTCCAAGCTGTTTGCGAGCTACTTGCTTGCAACAACCGGCTTGCCCGGAGCTTCGGTAAAGCCCTGGTGACCCACCGAGCGGGATACCGAAGGTCCCGGGGCGCGCCAGTCAGAGGCGGCAGCCCGCGGGGGCGCGGGTGGCGGCGTCAGGCCGCGGGGAGGTAAGGCTGCGGCGCGGTGCAGCAGAACCGCCGGGCCGGCGGAGCCCCCACCTCCCCGCCGGCTCGGCACCGGCTGGGGCGGCGGAAGGCGAGCTGGGCGCCTTCCCGGCAACTTATGCGGGGGGTGGGGGGCGGATGCGGGAGCAGGGGGGGCAGATGAAAGAGAAAGTCCACGCGCGAATGCCTCGCGCGTATCGATGCCCCTAGCTCCTCCGCTGGCTTTATTTTAAAGAAAAAAGAGCCTTCTTCCCCCCCACCCCCGGAAAAGCACGCGGCGGCGCTACCTGCGGGTGAGCTTTCGCAGAGGGCGGGAAGGCCCCGTGACGGCCCCCGCCCCGCCGCCCCCCGCCCCTCCAGGGGCTCCGCCGCCGGGCCGACCCCGGGGCTCCCGGCCGCCCCCTGCCCTCGGCGGCCGGCGGCGGCGGGCGGGGCGGGGGCCGGGGCTGCGGCTGCGTGCGGTGGGGGCGGGGCGGGGCGGGGCCGGGAGTCAGCTGGGCGCGGGGAGAGCGCGGCGGCGGCGGGGCGCCGTTAGCACCGGGAGCCGGCGGCGGCGGTGCGGGCGGGCAGGCAGGCAAAGTTTTCTCCGCAGATCCCTCCCGCAGCCCGGGGTCGCCTTGCGGAGGCGCGAACGTCCCCGTTGGGTGTCTTTTGCTTTTTTTTTTGTTTTTTCTTTTTTTTTGTTTAATTGCATTTTTAATTTTTTTTTTTAATTTTAATTTTTTTTGTTGTTCCTTTTTGAGGCGCGTGGCTCCGAGAGCTTGCCCTCCCCCGCTCGTGCCCCCGCCGCCCGGGGTTCCCCCCCCCCCCCCCCACCCCCCACACTCTCTCTCCTCGCCCGCGTTCCCGTCCCCGCCGCCGCGCACGACCGCGACCCCCTGCGCCCGCCCGAAACTGGCGGGTGCGCGGCGCCCGGCGAGGAGGGTGCCGGCCCCCGGCCGCCCAGCGGAAGGGGCCGGGGGGGGGGGGGGGCTACAGGGGGGGAGGCGGTGGCTTGCCGGCTCCTCGGTGGCGGAGGCCGGCGGGAGGAGGAGGAGGAGGAGGATGGAAGCAAACTTCCTTTTCCTGGGGCCGCCGGCGAGCCCCCCGTGCCCGCGGGGAGCGCCCGGCGCCCGGCGGGGAGCCCCCGAAGGCGGCCGGCGGCTGCTCGCCGCGGGGCTCGGGGGAGCGGCCCTTTCCCCCGGCTCGGGGCTTCCTTGCCGCGTTTTGTTTGCCCGCCTGCTTCGTGCCTCTCCCCGGCGGTGCCGGGAGCCGGGCTTTCCCGTCGCTCCGCGCTGGAAGCGGGTGAAGACCTGCCCCGCCGTGCTGCCGAAACTCCCCCGCGATCCCCCCGCCTTGTTCCCCCCCCGCCCCCCGGATCTCCGCTCAGCGTTTGCGGGCGGGCAGTTCGCAGACATGCCACCCCGGCGTGCCGCCGCCGCCGCCTTCCCGCTCCTCCGCCGTGCGGAGCCGCCGCCGGGACGCCGTGTGCGTGCGGGGGGAAGAGGGGCGGAGGGCAGCCCTGTGCGCCCCCGTCTCCCCTGGCCGGGCCGGAGAGCCCCCCGCCAGCCCGGGAGAGCCGGCGGCGGTTCCGGGCAGCGCTCGGCTTCCCCTGCCTCCGCTCCCCGCCGGGGAGAGCCGCGGACGCAGGGCTCTCTCGCCGTATCGCTGCGGTGCTGCGAGCTGGGGCTGGAACTGTGGCATCTTCAGAAGAACAGTTTGCAGTTAATTGGTTTGGCAGATGAACTTCTGCAAAATCCTCTTGCCCGCTTCTGTTAAGTGCCAGCCGGCTCCCCCTCTCCCCCCCCCTCCTTTTTCCCCCCTGCTTTCCTTTGAAGCGTCGCGTAACTCTGTATTGCCAGCAGGATGGAAAGTGCTGATTCAGCAGCCTGGAGCCCCACTCCATCTGAAGTGGTGGTCTGCCTGAAATGTTCCCATTTGTTGAAATGGGAACATGTGTTGCTGGTATGTCAAAGCAGCATTGATCAGGTTTTCTAAAACGGCCCTGAAGAATGTGGTTCGTTTTTCCCTTAGCTAAAGAAGAACGAATTCGGGGTTGGAGGGTGGGAGGGACGTGGGCAGCTATCACCTCAAGTCGTGCTTCTAAGGGACAGTTGTAATTGTGTTGCCTCATAAAGGTGCTGAGCAATTGCTTGTTTTAACAAAGATTTTGCAGGATCTTTGCGTTAGCTCTCCAACTGTGCCTAGAGACTAGTTGTGCTTAAAGCTCTAGAAAAGGTACGGAGAAGGGCAGCAAGGCTAATCCTAGGATTAAAAGGAGTGAGTTATGAGGACAGGTTAAAAAAAAAAAACAACCCAAACCCCAAACACCACAATGCATGGAGATTAGGAAAGCTGTGTGGAAAAATGAAATATGCTCGAAACTTCAAATGGCAGCTCTGGCTGTGCTTCGTGATCGTTCTGGGGCTGGGGAAGGGCGCAGGGGCTCAGCAGGATGCTCTTTGCATGCAGTGTTCATCTTTCTGGAAGGCTTGCCTCACAGTGGAGCAGAAGAGGGAGAGCTGTTCCAGAGCCGTATTCCTCTGGCTATCTTTGCACAGTTATATGCTAATATCAAGGCTGTTTGGGTTTTCTTCCTCTAAAGCCAAACTCTTTTAACATTCAGCACAACCTAGAGCACACAGCAAAGCCTGAAGAGCGACGTTTGGTAGCCTTACGTGAACAGTAAACTGATGGAGCAGCAGAGCCTGACGCTTGCCTCCAGTGATCATTTTACCGTGTTGTACTCTGATTTATTTTCTTCACTTGGACTTTATTTGTTCTTGAAGTAGGTCTTGTTTGCCCTGGCTACATATTAAAGATCTTGTGGTACTTCCATGGTTTTCCTTGGTTTTGTTAATCAAAATATCCCCTCCCTTACCGCTGTGTGAGTTGGCTTTCATCCTCAGATACAGCCACACCTGCGTTTCAGTAGTGTATTCCTGTGTTTTTTTGTTATGTATTCCAAAAGCACTGCCTAAATGCGAAATGGATCTCTGCAGTTCAGTTCTACTTAAGCATATACCATGCACTCTGTGTATAAAACAAATATTTGCAGCCCTCTCTCTTGCGAGCACTTAAGTGACTCCGGCAAGAATGGTCACAAAGGTTTTTTTAGAAATCTTTGGTTGTGTTCTCAGCCACGCTCGGGGTGTAAATGGGCGAAAAGTATCTGGATCTCTCTGGCAAAGAGATCCTTCCAAGGCGGGGAGTTCCCAGCTGGCAGAGGAGAGGCATAGCTGGGTCATGCGCCGCTTCTGCCAGCAGCATGGGAGTGTTGCGCGGGGAGTTTGTTTTCTGACAGCACCGAACTAGCAGATGTCCCTCTAGACTGTCAGGCACCGGCAGCTTCCCTGGGCACGCGTAGCGGAGGCAGCGGGATAGCTGGGGGGCTCCTGGGTAGTGTCACGCCGGCTGGGACCGTGCCGCCGCCGTTCCTCTCCTCCCTTCTGCCGTGCCCCCCGTGTATGTTGGCTATGGAAGTTTATGGCAACAGTGCTAAATGCGGCCAGATTTCTAGGCAAAACTTTTCCTTAGACCAGCTGAGCTCTTTCTTTGGAAGCGTGTGGGGCGGGGGGGGGGGGGGGGGGGGAATGCATGGGTGTTTTTGGAACCGGAGGGGGGGGGGGGGATGAAGGGGGGTGGCTTTTGATGACCAGCGGTATGCATTTTTAGGATGCACTTCAGTATTTGCTCAGGTAAAAATTTCACCTGGTGACAGCAAACACTGTGGTGCAAAAACCTTACCAGTTTCTGCTGGCCTTTTTTATGCTAAACCTTTACGTGAGCTCTATTAGTGGGGTTGAGGGAAATGCTTTTCCTCATTTTAAACCAGCATTTCTATCCAAACCAAGACGAAGGAAGCCTGCTTTTCTTTGGATTTGTTTCAGCTGGGAGGGTATCAATGCTGTCTCCCAGTCCAGCGTTTCTCACGTGTACCCACCTGGCCAAGTGTTTTCACAACCGAGGAAGGTAACTCCCGAGACCTCTGCCTCTGTCAGGCTGGCGTGAAACTCGCCAACTGGCTTGGCCACGGTGCGGTTGCATAAGCCTCCTTCTGTAGGAAAGCAGGCTAAGAAGTTAGGATTGTTTTTCTTGGAAACTGGACCTGCTCCTGGGCATGTCCAAAATATACCCAGTTGCGATTCTTCACCTAGAGAAATCTAGGAATGGAGATCCTTTTCCTAAAAGGTGAAACTCCACAATCTTTTTAGGAATTATGAGGAATAATGTTGCCAAGGAATCCTATTATAAGCATTGAACTTCATTTACAGGTTTGCCATTCCTTGCACTACTTGCTGGTCAAGGGAGCGCTTTGCAACCTGAATTTGGATGTGGCAAAGTATTCTTGTTTCCTATAATTTTTCTCCCAAACCAGTAGTTGTTATGAAGCATAATATTATCAAGCAAACAGATGTCACCTCGTTGACTTTTCTTTCTTATACTTGTTGAGCCGTGCACTTCGGAGCTCATCCTGTGCCAGGTCTTCCCTATTCTCATGCCATCTGTTGAATTGGATGATCTTTTTGAACAGCAGTTCTCCCATTAGCTCAGTATGGCTCCTCCGTTGCATTGTGGATGTGGGGAGGACTATTCTGAGGAAGCCAGATTCCACTGTGAGCACAGCATAAAAGAAAACTGTTGATCAGGCTGAAGCATCCTGTCTGCAGACGGGCTGTTTATCTCTTCAGTGATGGAGCAATCATAATAGTCTGACTTTATGAGATCTGGTTGGATTTAACCTACAGTCCCTTTGCTGGCATGCTTTATTCCCAAAGCCAGCATCTCCTCAGTGGATAACGTAATAAGGGAGAGAGACAGGCACTATGTTTTTCATATAAGTATGTTCATCTGAAAGCTGTGCCATTTATGGTTTCTAGCAGCTTGTGGACTCCCGTTGTGTACAGGAGCACTGAAGATTGAAGGATTAATGAAGTGACTCACCACCAGTGCCAAGTTACACTGAAACTCTCATTCTGAGAGATCTTTACGTTCACACTGATGTGCATCTATTGCCTGAAATCTCATCTCCCTCTTTGTATTCCTAGGGTCTTTTGTAAGTCGCAGATAGATCAGTTCATGCAGAGCACATGGATGTGGCGGCTGGGACTGAAGGCATTACAAGTACAAGCCCTGCTTTAGAGCAGTACGCTTGTGAATGGTTCTGTCTTTCCTGGTCTCTGTAACAGAAAAGACCAGCAATTTCTGTTTAATGGTGAGGAGCCAGTGCTGCCAATGAACTTGAAAACTTGTTGGAAGATGCTCTCAGGAAAACATGAGGTTTTGAGCACTGGGTGAGTCATTTTCTGTTAGGACAAGGCGGTGGCCGTGTGGCTGCTTGGGATTTTACAGGCAAACTACCCATAGTGGAAAAGACCAGAGACTCAAGTGTGGGTTGAACAAAAGTATAGGCAGGATGAATCATATGGGTTCTTCAAAACCCAACGTTAATGCTCATTTACAAGCCGAGAGAGCTTTTAATGCAACCTGCTAATTGCATCCCAATTAGTTAACCCGTGGGGAGATGCAGATTACCACTCCTGGATGGCTACCGTAAAAGCTGGCCATCGTGAAGATTGGTTGTTCGAAGTGGATGATCTTTCTAGCAGTGTGGGAGATCTTTTCCATGGATAATACAGCATGCAACTAATACTATAAAGTAGTGTGAGGGACCTTTTCCTTCCTGAAGCCTTTTAGAAATCTTTGATAAGTCATTTTTGGTAAGTCATTACATCTTTGGGTATCAAACAATAACTTTGCAGGAGGAAAATGGTAGAGAAAAAACGTGCGCTTCTTTGATGTATGGTATGAAGTAAAATTACAGATTGTATCAAGCTTGTAAACTGCTAGAGTCGATCTGGCATAATCTAGGCACGTGGCATGAAAGTCTACCTTGTTGATAATGAGAGAAAATGAGCTCTTCCTGCAGCTGAAATGAGGTGAAATGTGTCTCTTGGAGCTCTTTGAAGCTTTCAAAACTGCTGGCTTTGAGACAATGCTGGTTCAGGTATGATGGGATAAGGCTTGTTTGCTAGAATAGTTTGATGACTTCTTGGAGAACGGATCAGCAGTGAGGAATTTCCCCTGTACCACGTGAAGGTAGGACAGACTCTGCTTATTCTTTCCTGATGTGAGAATCGGGGAGAGGGCGAGGGGAGCCTCAAGGCTCAGTTGTACTGTGTGGTGTACTGCTGGAAAGAGCTTTGGGACTACGGTGATAGTCATGGTCCTTGGATGCAGAGATGGAGTGCTCTAGAGAAGCTTACTGGAAACACCGTGACCGTCCCTTTATTCTCGTCTTGTGGGCAGATACTATAGAGTATTTGAGAAAGAAACTAGGTGTCCCATTTCTGTTATATTCTTTTGTTGCACTCCAGGGGAAGACTGCAAGAGGTTTTCCCATTATCTTACCCTCCTGCTGCTAAGCTGTCATTCCTTAGGCCAACAGCAACAACTTAAGCAGCTACATTGATCTTAATGCTCCACAGTTGTATTAATGAGTACAATATTAACTGTTGGACAGTCCTGTTGCTCCAGCAGTACTATTCAAACAATGTATTTCTTAGCAAGTCTGTTGCAGCTTTTTCAGAGGCCAAAGCCAAGGAACATGGGCAAATTCCAAAAAGGCAGTTTTACACAGGCAGGTCATGATGAATGGGGCAATTGTAAACACATGTTTGGTTAAACCACTAGCAAACCAGCCTCTGATTCTTCCTAGCCTCCATCAAGGCCAGCTTCTACTAGTTCTTAACAGGACAAAAATAGGAAACTACTTTCCTGGCAGGCAAGCCATAGAGGAAATGCTGTGCCATCCTGTTGGAATAAACCTGTAGCCTGGTGGGCAGGAACTCCCTTGCCCAGCAGCGGTGGGCACATCTACTTTGTTCACAAAGTAAACTTCAGAGTGCAATCCTTGTGGTCCCTTTACGCTTACTGCTGCAGAATTTGTGTCAATAGAGAAATCGGAGAAACCAAGAGGCAGCTGTGAAGCCAAGCCTGTGGTCGCTGAAGGCTGCGGATAAGTAAGGGTGGATAATACTCCATGACACCAGTATCATTCTTCCATTATGCATCCCTGGTGAGAAAATCAGTGAGTAGGGAGAATCTCTGATTCCATAGACTCTTTTCATGGTGGAGATTAGCACTTGATAAAAACACTTGGAAACTTCTCTTAATGCCTGGGATCTGAATTCTGCCTTTCTGATGACTTGATCAAGTGTCTGCAGCTCTGTCCTAACTAATGTTGTTGGTTCGTAGGACAGACTTACGTTTTCATAAGCTCTTTTTTCCTTCAATTATTTCTAGGTCATCTTCAATTGCTAATTTCAGTTTTGAAACTGTGGGAAAGGGAATCCTTGAAATGTCACCCAAATATCTTTCTCTGCAGATGCTCCTGTTACAGAACAGTTTGACACTTAAAACATATTCTTGGTCAGGGAGCTGCAACTGGGCTCTGTGTCTGTGTGTGCTTCATATGTTTTTAGAATGTTTTAGAGTTCAGAATTAGCTGGCAACAAGGTTTTGGATGCTTTAGGAAAGGAAATACTGTTAGAAAATTTTCTCAGGTCTTGATTTTAATGGACGACAGTAGGACAAAACGGTTGTATGCTGGAAAGGATCAGACCAGAGGCTTTCAAGAGCTCAAAATAAAAATGGGGAAGTGATTTTTTTCTCCCCCTCCCCGCCCCTTTCTTCTTTCCCATGATGTTCATCTTTGCCAAACTACTAGGTACAGATTCAGATAGGAGAATGTTCTCTCCCCTTAAATGGGAATTCGGAGAGGGGGTGAGAAGGACTGGGGGAAGGTAAAATCTGTAGGTTGGTCTTGCTTAGCGTACTGTTAATGCTCTGAGCATCCTTGGAAAGGAATGAGGAGCTTTTATTATATCAAAGCACAAGTGTGGAATTAAACTTCAAGGAGCTGGAAAAGCTAAAAATTGAGAAGCTTGTGATATTTTTGTCTTGTGCCAAAGCCTTTCTTAAAAGGCCTGCTTTGCCTTCTAGCTCAAATGTATTAAAGTCCATTTAGGAGAATGTTAAGGGAGAAATATGTATTGCAAGGCCATTGATTCTTCCTGAATTAATGTCTTGTGGGTGATCATTCTTCATTCTAATAGCTGCTTGTGCTGACATCACCCGAGATGTCAGGGGATTATGTCAGAATTCGAGCCTTGATACTTTGCAGAACAATAGCTCAAGTGCTGGCAGATGCTTTCTCAGTGGGTCAGGTTGCTTTTGTTTTTCCTGTCCAGCTCTGACTATGATGTTCCAGTTACTGTACTTGGTCACAGCAAGGAGTGCAGTAAACAAAGTGATTTCCAATAGAAAGGTGTCAGTGCAGCACAGTTGTGAGGACAAAGTACTGCCTGCTGCTAAATAGTATGATAGCGGCAGACTTGCCATCAGCATCTATAATCTAGCCACAGAAATGCGTGCATTTTTAACACTTAGGAAAGAGCTCACCAACTTTGTCTCTTTTTTTTCTTTTGTTTTGTTTTCTGCTGTGATGAAATGTTACATTCCAGAAATCCTAAAGTCCAAAAAGTTGAGGCTGAAAGTTTTTTTTTGTTTTGTTTAGTTTTTCCTCCCTGGCTGCTGGGAACCTAGCTTTAATTTTTGTTTTTAAATTACAGTTCTTAATGAAGGCCCTCTAAGGGGAAAGCAATCAAAATAGCCCATTATTATGCTCTAAGAATGATGAAAATAGAATGTCACACATTATACATGATTTTCATGAACTGATAGCTTTTGATATTCTTTACTGGTAGGCTTAACATTTCCCATAGTCATGACATTCAGGGTTTGAAAGGTTTTGGAAGAGGCACTGTGGGTTTTGTGTTTTTTTTTTTTTCTGAAAGGCTTCAGGAGAACTGAGCAAGGAGGCTATGAGATGTGCAGAGCAAACGCTGTTTGGGTTGCTGGCATCTCTGATGTATGCTCAAGCTTGTTTTGCATTCAGCATGCATGTTTTGTTCTAGAGCTGATGCTAAAAAAGTCAGGAAAAATCTCTGGAGTTGCTTGCTAGCAAGGGTGGACTACATTGGTAACACACGGAAAGTCAGAGGAACATTGCAAAGAATATTGCAGCTGACGCTGTGCGTGACAGGATGAGTTCAGGTGTGTGATGATGCTTGCAACACTTGGTTAAGTTGTGGTCCTGTAACTTCCCTCCTCCTGCCAGTGTCCTTTGGAAAACAGTACTTCTGATACAGCCTTTGGTAGGAGAATGGCATTGCAAGATGTTCTACTAGTCTTAGCCTTAGCTAATTTTGGTAAATGTGTTAATTTATCATGGTTTACTTGTTCAGCTACTCTTCCCAGCAGTGGGAGAAGTCCTCATGGGTGTTTGAAGAATGGGCAGTTATGAAAAGCAGAGTGAACGAAGGAGTCCTGTGCTGTAGGAGCCTGACTTCTAGTTTTTCTTGTGTTCTTCTCTGAGAACTTCTGGGGCCCTTCATTTCCAACAGTCCAACTCTTTGTTGGTTTGTTTCCCAGGTGTCTCTCATTTAAATGCAGATGAGCTAAGGTGATGCTTCTGCTGGTGACCTGAAGTAGCCTATCAGGTGAATTTGGCAGCTCTCAGCAGAGTTTCAGGGAGGCAGCTAGCATGCAGCCATCAGCAGTGCAAGTCACTTTTTCCTTTTAGAGTGCCGAAATACAAATTCCTGTTGTGAAAAATCTGCAATGTGAAGAGGCTGAAGAAGATTTTCCCTTGGAAGATTATGCAAGGTATGTGTAGCTGTATCTTACAATACGATCGTCATAAACCAGAGCAACTGAGGAAGTAACTGGTAATAAATCCATCATTATTCATGTTATGAGAAATACAGTGAATAATAGCTGTTCATACTTACGCCAGTGCTGTGAGGAACACTGGAGATTTGGTTGACTTGCCCTGAAATGCTGTGGTAAAACATACTTGTTTCAGGCCAGTTACCAGCTGAAATGTTTTTTCCTGGAATGTCTCTGCTGTTCCCAATCTCATGGTCCCAGAGCTGCCTGTGAGCTGGTTCAGCCGCTCCACTCTGACCAAGAGGGGTTGGTTTCTATAGCCAAAGTCAAATAAAGGCACTAGAGGTGACTGCTCTTGTGTCTACTAGGAGATGGTCCTGGTGGCTGTTGGGCAGATCTTGCCCATAAGCTCCTGTAACTCTAGAAGGACTGCCTTAGACAGAGCTGCAAATTTCTCAGCCTTGCTAAAGCCAGTATGCTTTAGCCTGGAGGAAAAAAACCCAAAAAAATCCGCACCTTGCAAACTGAAAACCAAAATAAGTTCCTCGGTAATTTTGGTTATTATTCTTGCCTGTGGTAAATATGGAATCGTTTTGGGGGCGAGGTGATATGTCATGGCTTTCCTTCATTTTACCAAACACAGCTTGGGAAGACCCAGAGTTTGGGTTCTTGGGTTCTGGATTGCACAGCAGTGACTGGCATTTCTCTTCAGAAACATTTCTGGTTGGCTTTTTCCATAACTAACACAAAAAAGTTTGAGCTAGCTCAAAAACTAGCTCAGTATTTCTGGCTGGGTACCAACTCCATTAAATGTGAACTCTTGGATGGACTGAGAAAGAGATCTTTTCTGAACCTTCATTACAGGGGTCTGCCTATGCTTAAACCAGCTTCTTTTTACAAAGTCATTTGGAGAGTGACAAAACACGTATTAAATGCTCTCCCCATCCCCTGTTTTACTTCAAGCACTCTATACCAGCTGCTGACCAAATTTCAGGTTTCATATCAAATGCTGCTCATGATGCTTCAGTTGCTTTGCATAGCAGTATTAGGTTTTTGGGCTACTGAGATGAAGAAAGTAATGAATGAGAAGTAATGGGCACACAAACATGGTTGCATACAAATGCCAAGTTTCTTCCTCTTCTCAGGATATCTGGCCAACTTGTATGCTTGACTTGAGCCACGTTGTATCTGTACTGACTTTGGCAGCAATTCAGAGTAGACTCATCCAGCCAGAGAAGCATCCATGGGATGACTTTTTTTAATTAATTTTATTTATTTTTTTTTTAAAGTGTGTGGGGGCTGAGGCTTTCTTCCTGTGCGCAACTGCGGCTTGTCTAGAGTCAGTGTTCTGAGTATGGATCTGTGCTCAAGCTGTGTGGTCAGAGTGAATTTTTGCATAAACCTATGGTTGAGCCATAAATCGTTGTGCTGTGTGGGCAACGATGCTTTCGTCCAGTAGCTGGTCTTAGCTCACCTCGTCCTTCCAGTATCCTCTTAGTTCTGCAATTCTGATTCTAACTCTGAAGCCAAGCAAGGAAGCGTGTGCTTTGTGTGAGGAGCTTGCAAACTCTTCTAAATCCACGCTCATGATGCAGTGGCTTTCTCTGTTCCCCCTCCTGTCCTGAGGCCAGGGCTGTCTCCCTGCAGCTCCTTCTTCAGCAGTATCATCATGCAGCTCTGTGGCCATGCTGTCTCCCCTCCTGGCTACTCAAATTTCTCTCTTGGGAGTGGGTGGGTTGTATGCATCTCAGGGTTGTGACAACAGCCAGAAGTCCCCAGTGGTGACTAAGTATGAGGAGCTGGAGTTGGTGGTAAGCACCAGTACTGTAGAAGAGGAAGCGTCTTGAAAAGGTGTGCCAGAAGAGGGGTGATCTTGCGGGTAAGACCAGTTTGCCACTTGTGCTTTGCACTGTGTTAATGTGCTGTACTGAGACTGTGAATTAAAGCAGGTTTTTCATGAGACTGTGTTTATAGTACAGAGTTTCTGGAATGTCTTACGGGTATCGAAGACTTGCTCATGAAGGATCTTTGAGCCTCAATGTAGTTCAGTGGTGTGCTGGAATTTGGTGTAGGCCTTACAATTGATCTGTATATAAAGATGACTACGTGGCATGGGAAGATGAGGGAAAAGGTTAAAGGAAGAATGTGCAGCTTCTCATGGTTGGGGCAACAACCATCCTTCTGCAGGTCAGGATTAGGGCATAGTCGGCATGGTTTCAATTGAAACTTACTGGTTTAGTGAGTGGAGTATGTACTCTGACTACATTTACTACATTATATAGCCCCTTTATGGTGCCTGAGTGGGGCATATCTCTTCTGCAGTTCCTTAAAAACATCCAGGGTTTCTGTACCACATCCCTCATGCACTGAATGCTTCATCAGTACCCTGGGACCTGACGACGAAGCCTTTCAGCAAAGCGATGTGCTCAGGGATGGTTGGTGTCAGAGCGTGCAATGGGGGCTGTTGGGCTCAGTGGTAGCATGGAAGCTTTGCAGGGCTGTGGCCATGTGCAGTGCGGGGGGGCTTGGAGGAGAGCACTTCCGCTTGTGTCTTCCTATGGTCTTCTGGGATCCTTTTAAAAGTACTGCTGTAACGGGGTAGCTCATGCTGCCTGACACCCTAGCCCCATTGAATGAGGTCCCTAGAAAACCAATGGACTGGAAGGATTGTATCAAAAGTGACTTTCACTAGAAAGGCTGCCTCTGAAATCCATTAGCAGTTTAAAATTAACCAAGTACTCTAGGTAGCTTAAATGAATCTTAATGACTTTCTGCCACTTTTGTTAAAGAGTCTGTTTACAACCTTGTTGCCTTAGTGCAGCCTGGATTGCATATGTTTTGCTGGGGTTTTTGGGTGGTGGGTTTTTTTTTTTTTAATCAATGAAGATGATTTTGCAGCGTAGCTGTAATCTCCCAAAAGATTTGTCTGGTCAATGAAGAAATAACAGGATTTTTACAAACCAAAGCAGAGCAGCCAGAGTAGCTATATCCTAAAACTGACTTAACCAATAAAGCTTTGAATTACGATACCATCTTCCACCAGGGTGGACGGCAAAGTCTCCCTGCCCTTTTGCCTCCTGTAAGAAAGGACTGAGCCATCCCATTGTTAGGGAGGAAAAACTGAATACAGACTAAAGACCTAAAATTTAACTAAGAATGTAAATTTACCCTGGATTTTGGATGTAAATGAACACCAACTAAAAATGGTTGGTGGGTGGTTTTTTTTATTGTGCTACTTACTGTAAAAGAAAGATTAGAAACCATTCCAGTCTGTTTTTGAGGATTTGATTGACGTTTTCTACGTGACCTCTCTGCTCATATGTGTGTTTTGCAGCAGTGGGATGGGAGGGCAGAGGGAACGCTGCTTTAAGAGAGGGAGTCTGGGAGATGTGGTGAGAGCCTAGAAGAGAAGGCACAGAGAAGGATAGTATTGACACAACTCTCAACTTTTTAATCTACTTTTTTTTTTCTTCCCCCCTGTTCCTCCCAATCCAACCACTTCTTGTCAATGTGAGAGAAGAAGGAATCGAACTGATTCCCATAGTCATGTAGGTATTGCTAGTGTGATGGAGAGAAAAGGCAAAGCAGGCTGCCCTCCTCCCCTCCTCCCTCTCCCCTCCCAGGTGAAGATGATGTGATGAGTGGGGGAGCGTCTGAGCTCACTGCATGGCTAGATAATGGCTCTGAAAATGATTACTGATATGATTATCTTTTCGGAGTAATGCTAACACTTTCTTGGAGCTGCTGTCAGGCATCTGTATGGGAAAAGCCTGTTTCTGGGGGCCGTGTTTTGCTCATGTGATGGCTGTATTGCTCTGTGTTCGCTTTCATGTCCCAGCTTGGGGAAATTAAATTCTCGGAGATGATGATTGCCTCTTTGAAGGTGGATGAAGTGTTAGGAAGAAAAAAAAAAAATTCGGGAGAGAACCAAGTATTTATACCACAATGCTTAGTAAACAACCCACTTGTGATACAGGTAGCTAATTCGTGTCCAAAGCTTGGCCTGACGTCAGTCCTGGTCTAAACCACAAGTGTCACGTTTGAGTAGATGTTTATTTGCCATGTCCTGTGGTTTGGTGGCCATTCGGACAGCCGGGGATTCCAGGGTTTACCACACGGTGAGGCGCCTGAGCGAAAATGCTTCTGCTCTGCATTCAAACAGTGGCACCTCTGAACTCCATGAAATGGCAATGCCCGCTCCGCTGTCTTGACTTAAAATGTCTACATCTACTGATTTTATTTTAAAAAAAAAATAAATATTTTCCCTTCATTTTCACTTCCCAGCCCTGTCACTCTTTAGGAGTGACAAATGCTTTGCCTTTGCTGACTGTCAGCCTCGTACACCGAGATCCCAGTATCTGCAGTTGCAAAGATGCAAAGTGGGGAGCAGACAGTCATTCCTGATAGCGAGGGAAGGGTGCTGGTGCTAATCCCATAAATCCATAGCAGGCCCCTCCTGTGCATAGAAACCTGATCTTAACTCTTAGGTCCTCCTTGCTGTGATATTTACATATAATTCCTACTTCTTAAAACAAGAGGGGGATTAGATCTAGTCAGATTTAAGGAAAACTGTATGAACTAGTCTTATAAATATTTATTCCTGCATCAGCATCTTACTCAGGGATACTCAAGAAAAGATGGCAAATGCCTGTCTTTTTGACACTGTATGATATAAGGCAAATGCAATTCCAAAGCTTCCCTTAAGCCTTTGTGGCATGCTGAAATATCTTCCAGTTGCATGGTTAAAGGCTAAAATAAGTCTTGTATCCAGGACTAGTGGATTTGGGAGCTTTGTGAAATGTTCGTCCCCAGCTACTTCTGTTGATGTAAATGGTGGAGGCCAAGCTGTGGTGTGTGGGCAGGAGAACTGGAGAGAGAAAATTGTTGGAATGAGATGATAATGTTTGCAGTTATGTCTAATTGGAGTTCGCTTCCTGTAAATGCTCCCAGAGGTTTTACACAGAACAAATGCAAGCGCAGTTTGGAAGATGCTGGTGGGTACAGCTCGTGATCCATGGGCTTAAAAAAAACTGAAGGGATTTAGGTTTTGTATGGTGTCGTGTCCCTCCTCCCCCCCCCCCCCCCCCCAACCCTTCAGATCTTGCTACTGACTAATGTTAACGCCAACTCAGAATGGAGTGAGCACCTTAAAGTACTGACTTCAGTTAATTGTGCTGGGTAACCGTAGATGATTTTCTTACACTCTCTTCTGGAAGAAGAAATTACTCCACTTCTTCTACCCTTCAAAAACCCGACAGCCAGTGAAACCTTAGGATTTTGATCTACAGCTCATCGATTGTGGCTAAGCATAGAAAAATACTCAAGATGTTAGAGTCAAAGTGGTGTTTCTGTGGTGTCCTCCAGAGTGAGACTCGAGAGCAAAAGTCCCAGTGCTGGTCCCTGCAGGGTGTTGGCCACCCACCTGTGTTGTCAGGTTCTGGTTTGTTTGTAGCGTTAGGACACAGTCAGATCCTTTTATCAACAGAGGCAAGTGCATGGGTTAGACTTTTTAAAAAGATACTTTAACACCTAAGGTTTGCAGTGGGTTGTTTGGTTTTTTGTGTGTTTTTTTTTTTTTTTTTTAAGACATTTTGGCTCTGAAGGTTACAGTTGGCATGCAGCTTGTTGGTATTCTCACTTTGGGTAATGTCCTTATAAGAAAGAGAGGAGACAGTGCATCCGTGTTAAGCTTACTTTTCATGTAGCACAGCCCTAGAGGAGACTTTGAGAGGTGAACTAGTCAATGAAAAGCTGGAGCATAGTTGTGTGTTTTTGACAGCAGTTTGGTGACAGTGATGGGGAAACTCCTTGTACTCACCAGACAGTCTGTCTGTTGACTCATTGGTTTTTCCCTTTTAGCAATTTTGACTTTGTGTTTTTCTTTCCTCTTTCCCTAGTGCCCTCACACCACACCCTCCCTGCCACTCCACCCCGTAATGTTTTCCTAAATCATCTTTGTTGCTTGTTAGACCTTTCTGTTTGTTCGTCTGAAAGTTGTGGGCATGGAGAACAGATTCTTCTTCTATCTTTGCAGCAGGCTTTCATATATTGGAAGATATCGTCATGACCCTTGCTTCGTCTCCTTTTGGCTGAGCTCCAGTTCATTCTGTTTTTTCTTTTTTCCTCCCAGATGTCATGTTTTTCTAATTCTGTGATGTTCCTATTGCTTGGATTCTTTCCAGTTGATCTTTTCTGAAATTTGCTGAAGACTGGATACAGCGTCATGCTGGAAGCCTTACCAGCCATGAGTAGAACAGAACTTTTGCTTCACGATTCTCACATATGTTGCTCTATACTTTCCTGTATGGTATTTGCCTCTTTCTCAACAAAGAATTTTCCAGGTTCTAAAACGTGCTTTGAATCCAGTCTTCAAGCAAGCTGGCAGCTCTAAGTTAGCAGCTTCCCCAGGTTTAATGAGTGTAATTTTCTCCTTCATTATCTAGGTCATTAGTATTAGAATAGTGTGGGACCAGGGTAGATCTCTGCAAAGGTTATTCAGTACATCAGGCTATTTTGTGAGTCTCTTCCGTTTTCTCGACTCCGAGCTAATGGTAAGTCAGTGCATTTTTCCAGTCACTTTCAAATCTGCCATAAGATGACTGTTTGCACTGATTACTGTATGATGAAGTTTTCTTAACTTTTCATAAGAATGCAGATTGAATCTTCTGGCATGGTTTTGCTAATGTCAAGATTCAGTGTCTTATTTCTTCTATGTTCTTAAAATATATTATTCTGCCATAGTAGGAAGTTGAGTTGGTTTGACCGGGCTTATCTATGAACAATCTTTTTTTGAGTTCATTCTCTTATTTTCTTCTTGCTGCTAGCAGATCAGTTTAATGGCAATCTACATGCAAATGAGCAACAACTATCATTCTTCAGTTCTTCTTTCCACTCCTTTCTCCTCCCACTTCTTTAGGTTATCACTGTTTGCCATTCTTCAGCTTCTGTTACCTTGTCAGTCCTCTATGAACTCTTGAAAATAACTGCAAATGGTTTGAAGCTTTAAGAAAACCCCAGACTGTTCAACACATTCATGACTGAATTTCATGAAAACCAGCTAATACAAGAGAAAGTTGATTCATTGAAGTAGTGTCTGATCTGTGCCTTTTTTTTTTTTCTCTGTCGTATCATCACTAGTATTAGTTGGTTTATGGTTTTTTTTGTTTTGGCCTTGTTTTTTCATTATTTTATTACTGTGGAATTATAGAATGAGTTTTTGATATTTTTGATGTCTCTTGCTTCACCTTCACTTGTTTTGGTATTGCAATAATTGTCTTCAGGCTATTACTCTTTTAGTGAAGTACAGATGAATGGACTTTGCTTGACCTCTTTAGCTAGCAAGGGAAAAGAACTAACTGTTGATTGCCTTTGGTCATGTATGGGCAACAGCAAAACTTCAACATCTTGGGTCTGAGGATTAACTGGAAGCCAATTAAAAACTGGAGATGAGAGAGAACAGTCAGTGGCAGAAAGCTCTCTTTGAATACAAAGGCAAGTTCTTTCATCCAGAATCCACCCATTGAAATGGTTAATGGGCAAATGCCAAAAGGTTGAATTTTCACCTCAGCTGGTTTTGTCAGATTTGGGTTCGAGAACATCATTTAGTTGGTGCCCCTGATCAGCTCAGCCATAATTCAGAAACCATGTAAGGTTTTATATATGGTGCTTCCACTGCTGTTTGAGACTAGGATATTTTAAAATAGAAAGTATCAAAACATACCAATGAACCCCAAATGGCTAGATAATCATACAATAAACTAGAGGCTTGGTCCTGTGTCACCACCAGATCTAGAAGCATGTTGGATAAGGGGATGTTTACAGAGCAGAGACAGTGAACAATGCTAATACTGTTCACGAAATAAGAACCCTTCTGAAAAGGAACGTACAGTTTCAAGAACAGATGGTCTAGTGGTAATAGAGACTAACAAATTTTTGTTGGCTAGCAGCCGTCTTTCAGGTTAGGATCTTGTCTTGAAAGCTCTTTCATAGGGTTGACTTCTCTTCTGCAAAGTACTTCATAAAAGGGCAGAGTAAATTCCTGTTGGGAACGTGTTCTTCCTGGTCTAACAAAAATGAGCTGACAATGAAAGCGTAAGGTAAGTGGCAGTAAGCTCATGGAGGCAGGTAGTCTTTGTTGGAGCAGCCTGTGGCTATTTCAGATCTTGTTCTGCTCTCTGTGCTCCAGAATTAGCATGCTGCGGGACGGTTGTCACCCCTTTGATGGAAGGTGGGAAGACTGACTTGGAAACATGCACAAGTCTTGGCTTTGATTATCTCTCATTTCTTCTGCAGAAGCAGCATATTGTTTGTTAGACAGAGCTTACATAATCCTCCTTCTGTGTGTGTGTGTAAACATATTTAACACAGGCCTT
The DNA here is from genome assembly GCA_034008185.1 of Gorsachius magnificus. NCBI lineage: Eukaryota > Metazoa > Chordata > Aves > Pelecaniformes > Ardeidae > Gorsachius > Gorsachius magnificus. Next base: position 68,565,828 of record CM067082.1, read on the forward strand.
TTGTTTCTTAACTAGTTTAAATTTATCCGTAGTGTATGTACAGTGTGGAAGGGGACAGAAGAGGGATGAGTTACAGGATGCATTTCAGATTTCTCCTCTCCTCCAGTGCCCCAGAACTTGTACGGACTTATAGCAAGCAAAACGGAGGTGAAATAATCCCATTCTTACCTTCTATCCATGCCCTACCCTGCTAAGAGCAAACTGACTGGCTCTTTCTTTAACTAATCAGTGGTATCGCAAGCCTTGCTCTTTCCTTGCTGGGTTGATTGTCCTGTTGCACAGTAGCTGGTAGAGAGGCTTTAAATGCAGAATTAGCATATAAGCCTGTGCCATTTTCAGGCAGCTGTTAGTGTTTAAAGTCTTTAAAGTCACCCACTAAAGACAATGCAGAAGAACAAAAGTCGGCCTAGATATGTGGCGTGTGTGTTCTTGTTTAATATTGGAATTTCTGGTATGGCCAGGGACGCATGCCAGCTTTGGCAGTACAGGGCACAGTTCAGATACTTAAGTACTGTACTAAAAATAACGGAACTATTTTAGACTGGGACCCAATTAGGGAGAGAATAACTTGTTGCTCTGCAATCAGTAATCTGAAGTAGCAGGCAGGCTGCAATGTGCGAGTAAACTCAACTGTTTTGCTTGCAGAGTTGCCAGTTTTGATGCTGCTTCCTCACTCTGTTCCAGAGGGTAAAAAAAAAAAAACAAAAAACAAAAAACCTTCTCTTAAGGCAGACTTTGTGTGCTTTCGTTCAGATTTTGATATTGCAGTGTTTAATGGCATTACAGCTCCTAATCCTCCAGTGGTGGCTTGGGGAATTCCTAGAAGGCAGGGAGCAGGAGGTGAGAGCTGCTGTGCAGTGCCTTCCGTGTCGCAGCAAGCAAGCTTTGCCCTGCCCTGTGGATGGGCAGCAAGGGTGAATCTGGGCAGCCAAGGAGCCAGGGGCTGGTTTGAAGACGGTCACTTTTCTTTTGGTTTGCCTACTGGGGATGGAGGAGGAGGGAATATGGTTCCTGAAACGTGCTGCTGCTTGCTTTCCTATGTCAAGAAGTACAGTGAAAACAGCTTGTGCATTTAAGCATCTGAGACAAAGCATTACTTTACACTTCAGTAGTTTCTCTCTGATTTTATTTTTGGTGATGCTGCTTGCTGCCACCTTCTATTAGATTGCTCAGATTTCAGTGTATGTGAGTTAGAGGAATCTGAATTTCTCCATGAACAAGGCAGATTGGACGGTGGGGACAGAGCAAGCACGCTCCAGCATCTGAATCCTCTGGTCTTGGAGGGCTTTCAATGATCGGTTGCACTTGGTCCCTATTCTTTGCTGCTCATCAGGACAGGGCTGTGTATGTAGCATTATGCAAATGCTGCATTGGATAAACTTGTGCTGATGCTTGAGATGAAAGCTAAATGCACCTAAAATTTCTATTTTTGTAGATGTCTTTCTAGCATGCTATTTTGAGAACATCGAAAAAACCAGAATCTTTTTGGTGTTGTGACTCTTGTGCTATTTTGAAAGTAGCTTTTCGTTTTATTCAAAATAAAAAGCTGATAAAAAAAGGCCTTGTTCAGCTGCGGTCTCTTAACAGCTTTCAGTACGGTGTTGAACTTACATTGTGATTTCAGGAGGGCTTTATCAGATTTGTGCAAGAAGCTTCATGTTCTTTAAAATCTTAAATTTCTATTTGCTCTTGTCCTGGCCTGAAATGCAAGGAGAGAAACTTCCTAGATACCCGTTATGAAAATGGCACCTTCTGTATTCAGTGCTGAAACATGTCACATCCTGGATATAGTAAATTCCCATGGAAATAGTGGGAGAGGCACCCTGGCGAAGCAGTTCATGTTTTGTGTTGTAGAGAGCCAGCATCTAGGCATGTGCTTGTCAACTCGCAAAGCTACATGGATTCTACCTCCTGCATACTGCAGAGCAGCCTACGGGCCTTGCTGTTAAAAGTAAATGTTACATGGAGGATGCCTAGCAACTGTAGTTTTTAGGTCTGTGCCAAATCGTTAAAGGTGCAAATCTGTTAAACTGCTGCAGTATTTTCTGGAGGATGTGGCGTGGCTGAGGTTGTGCTTCTGGATCATTCTGTGGCATGGCCGTCCCTCCAGCTCTTCTTCACCAGCCCGGTTAGGTTAATGTCTAGTGTCCACAATTCACACCCAGGAATCTTAATTTTACAATTAAAAAAAAAAGTTAATTTGAATTGCGAGCTTGGTTCACATAATAAAAGGGCTGTGTCAATGAGCCTAGCTGTGGGGCAGGTAGGCCTGAGGCCTGCTGCCTCTGGTGGGGGACGTGACCTGGGGCTGGCAGCTGGGAACAGCGATAGCGTGAACGTGGAGCCCGTGGCTCAGAAACCCCGCTTCTGCCGGAGCTGGGGGCCTGCTGGGTGACCTCAAAATCCTTCCTGGCTGTCTCATTTTCTCTGTTTGAAAATGGAGTTGGTACAGGGTTCTGTTGGGGTAAAAAGAGGCGATAATCTGTATAGGAGCGAGCATAGCTGCGGCCATGCCTCACTAAGCGTAGCTGTGGTGGCTCAGACCACAGGTTAACCAAGAACAGTTCTGTGTGTCTCTGGGCCATCGGACGCAGTTCCTAAGCTAGAAAAGCCTGCAAGGAGTTTTCCTCTGCTTTTAGGCCCTTCTGCTGTGCCGCAGTTCTCTGGAGCACGCATCTCCACTGCTGTGGCTGCCGTGCCTTGATGAGCTTTCTCCAGTGCTTAGCCTAAATTATCGTTTTCACACAGTGATAGGTCCAGTCACCCATGGAAATGATTTTCATGTTTCCTATCTGCTTCAGATCTTTTACCTACCCCTTTCTTTCGACAGGGAACGGTCATTCTCCAGGCACTTTGTGCGTGCCCTCCATAACTGCCTAGGTGTCTGTCCTCCCTCAGCTGTCTCTTCTTTTCTCCATGCTGAATGATCCAGGTCTGTTTTGATGATCCAAGTTTCTGCTTTAGGAATTCCTTTTCTCTGTACTCTTTCTAATTCTATTTTACACTTCTAGTGTCGTAACAGCCCACAGTTTTCAAGAAGTGGGAAGTGGGTGTGCCCTGGGTTTAATGACTTGTCATGATTCTGCTTTGCTTGTGGCAGTTCCTTAATTCTTAATGCTGTATTTCCTTGTGAGGTATGGTCTGCCTTTTTTTTTTTTCTTCCCTCCCCCCCTAAGATGATACTTTCAAACAAGACTTCAGACTCCTGACACTTAATTCAGTGGTACAGGGTTATTTTTCTTTTTGCACGTTGGCTTGAGTTTGTGGAAATTAAATCAGCGTTGCCCTTTTGATTGCCCGTTTGCTCACAATCATGAGATTGTTCCACTGCGCTTTGCGTCAAGCTCCAGCTCCGATGACTGGACAAGTCATACTGCCAGCAAGCTTCATGTCACCTCCCCGTTTGTCAGGTTTCAGAGAAACCTGGATATGTTGAAAGAATGGCCACTACAGTTGTTCTTGAGAGTCTTTGTATAGAAAAAACATTCTGTGTTTTCCTGCCTTTAATGCTTATCCTCCAGCTGGGTGATAAGGGGGGGGGAAACTGTCCCTGCAAACTACAGCGGCTCAGGTTCTTTTAAGAGTCCCTAGTTAGGGATAATGTCCAAATGTGTCTTTGTCCATACAGTATCATAAACGTTGAGTAGTTGTGAGTCATAACTTCTGCAACAGCTGTACTGACTCTTCCTCATGCCATCTTATTTATTATCCATGTGTATGTTACCTGGTTTCAACTAGTTCTTTCGGTAAAGAAGTAACTCCCTGATCTTTCAGTTCTCTGAATTTACCTTGCACTCTCATCTAAAACCTGATCTGACTTCCCATCTTTTATGCCATGTCCATTATCAATATAGGTGTGACAGGGTATGTATGGCAATTGACAGCTTGGCAGTTTGATGTGTTCCTTCAGAAATCTTGGCTGAATTCTTTCCGTTCTAGCAACTTAGTACAGTCTCTTTATGCTGCTCTTAAAATGTTGTCTATCAGCAGTGGCTTAGTGTGTGTATGTATATGTATATAAAAATACAGAATCATAGAATCACTTTGGTTGGAAAAGATCTTTAAGATCATCAAGTCCAACCTTTAACCTAACCCTGCCATCCCACCACTAAACCATGTCCCTAAGCACCTCATCTATCCGTCTTTTAAATACCTCCAGGGATAAGGACTCGACCACCTCCCTGGGCAGCCCATTCCAGAGCCTGACAACCCTTTCGGTGAAGAAGTTTTTCCTAATGTCTAGACTAAACCTGCCCTGGCGCAGCTTCAAACCATTCCCCCTCATCCTATCATCTGTTACCAGGGAGAAGAGATCGACCCCCACCTCACTACAGCCTCCTGTCAGGTAGTTGTAGAGGGCGATCAGGTCTCCCCTCAGCCTCCTCTTCTCCAGGCTGAACAACCCCAGTTCCCTCAGCCGTTCCTCGTATGACTGGTGTTCCAGACCCCTCACCAGTTTGGTTGCTCTCCTCTGGACCTGTTCCAGCAAGGGAACATCTTTCTTGTAGTGAGGGGCCCAAAACTGAACACAGTATTCGAGGTGCGGCCTCACCAGCACCGAGTACAGGGGCACGATCACTTCCCTACTCCTGCTGGCCACACTATTCCTGATACAGGCCAGGATGCCATTGGCCTTCTTGGCCACCTGGGCACACTGCTGGCTCATATTCAGCCGGCTGTCAACCAGTACCCCCAGGTCTTTTTCCACCAGGCAGCTTTCCAGCCACTCTTCCCCAAGCCTGTAGCGCTGCATGGGGTTGTTGTGACCAAAGTGCGGGACCTGGCACTTGGCCTTGTCGAACCTCATACAGTTGGCCTCGGCCCATCGATCCAGCCTGTCCAGGTCCCTCTGCAGAGCCCTCCTCCCCTCCAGCAGATCAACACTCCCACCCAGTTTGGTGTTGTCTGCAAATTTACTGAGGGCACACTCAATCCCCCCTCATCCAGGTCATTGATAAAGGTATTAAACAAGACTGGCCCTAGAACTGAGCCCTGGGGGATACCGCTTGTGACCGGCCGCCAACTGGATTTAGCTCCATTCACCACAACTCTCTGGGCTCGGCCATCCAGCCGGTTTTTAACCCAGCGAAGAGTACATCCATCTAGGCCATGAGCCGCCAGCTTCTCTAGGAGAATGCTATGGGAGACTGTGTCGAAGGCTTTGCTGAAGTCCAGGTAGACAACATCCACAGCCTTTCCCTCATCTACCAGGTGGGTCACCTGGTCATAGAAGGAAATCAGGTTGGTTGGGCAAGACCTGCCTTTCATGAAGGCTTTGCTGAATTCCAGGTATACAACATCCACAGCCTTTCCCTCATCTACCAGGTGGATCACCTGGTCATAGAAGGAAATCAGGTTGGTTGGGCAAGACCTGCCTTTCATGAACCCATGCTGACTGGGCCTGATCCCCTGATTGTCCTCCATGTGCCTGGTGAGCACACTCAAGATGAACCTCTCCATAATCTTCCCCGGTATCGAGGTTAGGCTGACTGGTCTGTAGTTCCCCGGATCCTCCTTCCGGCCCTTCTTGAAGAGAGGCGTCACATTTGCCAACCTCCAGTCATCTGGGACCTCCCCTGTTCTCCAGGACTGCTGATAAATGATAGAGAGTGGCTTGGCAAGCTCCTCTGCCAGCTCCTTCAGCACTCTTGGGTGGATCCCATCCGGCCCCATAGACTTGTGGATGTCCAGGTGGCATAGCAGGTCAAAGACTGCTTCCTCCTGGATTATGGGGGGTTTATTCCACTCACCGTTCCCATCTTCCAGCTTGGGGGGCTGGGTACCCTTCGGATAACTCGTCGGGCCATTAAAGACCGAGGCAAAGAAGGCGTTGAGTATCTCAGCCTTTTCCTCGTCTTTAGTGGCAATGTTCCCCCTTGCATCCACTAGAGGATGGAGGTTCTCCATATGGTGCCTGGTGAACTTTTGGAGGTTGACATTGAATTTTTAATTATTTTTTTTTTTTAACGAACAAACGTAACATCTCTTAAGGAATTAAACCAAAAATGGTCCTTATGTTTTCTTCTTGTCACAATACCTTGAAAGGGCTTGCAGCTATCATGAGTTTTGGGGTAAGAGGGAGGAAAGACTTCATTTACTGTATTTTTCATTAGAACTGATAGCAGATGCTATTCCAGTCTGGTCTTTGGGTTCAGCCTTATGTCCAAGTTCACTCTGGGTGTCAGTTTGAAGGTAACCGTAAACATGAAACTGATCTTGGCTATCCTGACTTGTGGGGCTTTTGCCTTCGGTTATGGGGGGGGTGTGTGTGTGTGCGCACCTGTTGAAGCATCAGCACATCCTGTGTTTTGTTTCTGAACTCCGGTGTCCCTCTGCGTTGCCTGTTCTCAAATTACTGGCACACCAAGTTAACATCCTCCAGTACACTTGGCAGAACAGAGTCAGAGAAATGTACTTCTTGGTTAGAAAACTAAGTCTCCCAGTTCTGCAGCAAAAAGATAAATACAAAATTTCCACGCCTGAGCAAGAAGTCTCAGGCAAGTCTCCCGCTAGCAAAGGAAAAGACTTGGGAAGCTCTCTTTGAAGATGACAGAGAGGCTTAGCAATAACATCTGCCAGCTCCCTCAGCACTTGTGGTTGCTTCCCATCAGGACCCATGGATTTGTGGGCGTCCAGTTTGCCTAAATGATCTCTAAATCTTCCTCAACCAAGGGAGAGTCATCTTTTCTCCAGACTTTCTCTCCTACCTCCAGGATCTGGGATTCCTGAGTGCTGGCCTTAGCAGTGAAGACTGAAGCAACAGAGGCATTCAGTAACTCTGCCTTTTCTGTATCCTCTGTCACCAGGGCACCCACCTCATTCAGGAGTGGGCCCACATTTTCCCTTGTCTTCCTTTTGCTGCCAATGTACTTGAAGAAGCCCGTCTTGTTCTTGACTTCCCTTGCCAGATTTAATTCCATGCTGCTTTCTTGTCCAGTCTGAGAACTTGTTTGTGAAACCTAATATTGCCCTGTGAAACTCAACACTTCGCTTCTTAATACGACAGCCTGAGCGATGCTCAGTGAGGTGGACAGGGTGCTTTGTGTATCAGCTGTTTCAGGCGTCGTGAAGTCTAAATATAGCACTTCCTTAGCTGGCACTTGGAAACTTCACCCACTCTCAGGGAGGGGAAAGAAATCTCGGTGTCACGGCACAATCCTGTAGCAGATGTATCCTCAAAAAAAAAAAACCAACAAAAAAACCCAACCCCAAAACAGCTGAGTCATTAGTTTGTTCTTTTTCTTCCATGCTGCTGGCCAATCCCAATACGCTTGTATTTCACACAGGAAGGAGAAGGCAGACAATACTGTCTTTTATTACTCATACCCTGCAGGACAGCATCTTCTTCACAAAATACGGGTGGCGTCTGTCTGTCTCCACTTCATGGGAAAGATTAACAACAATTAAAGTCAACAATTAAGGTTGTGAAAACCTTCGAATAACTGCAACATCTGCTCTTATGCTAGAATAAATAAAATAAAGCTGGAGCCCTAATTGCCAACAGAGAGTACTTGCTTATATCTGTTTTGTAATTGCGAGCTTGTGAAATTCATACTGTTAACTGGTCCCTTGCTGACCGATGTGAATGACCAGTGGTTTGGCCAAGAGCTACATGCTGAAACTGAGGTTGCAGGATGAGAAGTAGGAATCCTGTATAAAATTTGGGGCACTGCGAACCTTGCGATGGCAGTGGTGGTTAGGTGGCTCCCAAGGTGGACATGGGTTTTAGTCAGCCCTTCAGCTCAGGCATGGCAGTTGACCCTATGAACTTCCCAGTCCCTTTCAATGTCAAATAAAACCAGTTTTCCTAAACTGCCATTGACTCTTAACTGGTTTTACTCTTGCTGTGAGACAGAATAGGGTTGTTGAGGGGTAATTTACTGTGTTTCAGCCGACTGTTGTTTTTTTCCATAAGTTTGATGGCAAGAGAGCACCTGACTGAGATGGACATTTCTAGAAGTAGGTGTTGAGGTAGCACTGGAAACAACTGACTTTTAATGCGTGTGGACCTTTTGCTAATATTTCAGGAAAAATTTACAACTTAAAGAGAATGTCCTGAACTTCACTTTAGGAGCATTCATTCAGATAAAGCCGTTTTGGCCTACAGGAATATTTTCCTATGAATGGAATAGAATATTTTGAGTTGGAAGGTACCTACAATGATCATTAGTCCAACTGCTTGATCATTCAGGGCTGAGCAAAGGTTAAGGCATATAATTAAGTGCATTGTGCAAATGTGTCTTAAACACTGACAGGCTTGGGGCATCGACCACCTTTCTAGGAAGCCCGTTCCAGTGTTTGACCAGCTCTTGGCAAAGGAAACATTTCCTAATATCTAGTCTGTACCTCCCCTGATACTGCTTTGAACCATTTCCACGCATCCTGTCATTGGATGCCAGGGTGAAGGTTTCCAGGAAGTAGGAATCACATATTTACTTAATTTTTCCTCACTCTACAGAGCAATTTGTTAACTTTGCTGATGATTTGCTCTGCAGACGTGCTGTATGTTCCTTCCAGAAAATGAAAACTTCAGTGCTGCTCAAGTGCTGGGAGCTGGAGCCTCGTCCTTCTTGGCACCTGTGGCCTCTACAGAGGGAATGGTTTGTGTTCTGACTTGGTGCAAAAGTAGAGTGATTCTGCTCTTTCTAAGGCTTTTTTTTTTTTTTTTTATTTAAAAACTTATCTCATGAGGCATTAAACTTTAAGAGGCTTAACCTGCTAGACAGAGATCTGTATCAAAGGACTGTTGGGGATCTATCATCAAAGTCTGGTAGAAAACAGCCATGTCTTTCTATCCCTCAGGCCATGGGAGAAATTCAGGTGTGATGTACCTTGGTTTGCTCAGTACTTCTGCTTCCCCATCTGTTGGTAGTGGTTTTCTGTCACCCTGCATTTCTTTACTCTAGCTGCAAGATCTTTTCTGGCCAGTGCGGCTACTTGCAGTTGCAGGAAAAATTATATCCATAGTATTCCTGCTGCTTGATTTGCTATTCAGAGCGGTCCCACTGAGACTGACCAGAGGGTTGTACTGGGCAACCTGCTGTCGCACTTCAGCAGGAACAGAGTATGAGGGTATGCCTCTAGTTTAGGAGACTATGCTGGGAAAGTTTACAACTGGGAGCTCCTCTGGGAACCACAGCCATCTTTCCCCCACCATGGAGAAGAGTACTTCCCTATGAAGTAGCCTTCTCAAACTTGGTTCTTGAGAGGCATCCAGCTTCAACAAACTTCTGCTTCTGTCTTGTGTTTTGGAGGAAAGCGTTTTGGTTTTGTATAATGAAGAGGTTCTCCTTTAGTTAAATGAGACAGTCCTCATGAAAATTCTGCTGCTTATTTTAGGCTATCAACTTACATGAGTTATTGGACTGGAAAAGATGCGTAGGCAATAGATGTTGCAGAAAACAAATGTGATGGTTTCCAAGTCATAGTGTAATTTATGTAAGACCAACAGTGCCATAAAGAGGAGAGAGTACTGGACATTGGTGGCAAATTCTGTGATACTGCTGCCCATTTGAAGGAGGGAGAGGAACATGACAAGCTCTGAGATCTGGAAGCCATCAGAGCCTTAGGTGAAAGGAAATACTTGCTGTCTTCCAATGACAGAAAGTAGCATGAAAGCCTGTAGCAAGTATTAGTCTAAAGCAGGCTGTTGTGTGAAGCCATCTCTTTGTGCAGAACTGATTTTGAATAAAGCAGCACTGCTAATTAGTGGGGCTGAAATGAAAATCGAGACTTTTCTGATGCATCTGTCAAATTGATTGTATTGATGATGAGTGCTTCTATAAATCAAAACAAAAAGGAACAAAAAAGAAACTTTTGAATTATTTCATCAATTAAGACTAGCAATTGGTAATTTCAGATTTGATATTCAGAGAGGCTTTTGCAAAGAGCGCTTATCTGCTGCTTTTTTGATAAATCTTTTGTTTTATTAACTGCAGTGTTTTTTGGGAAGGAAGACAACTTTTTTGAAGAGCAAAGCTTGAGCAGAATCTCTACCTCAAACAGCAAATGAAATTCTGGAAAGAGAACTGAGCTAGATTGTTTAAATTGGTTGGGTTTTTGGGGTGGTTTTTTGTAAGGTGGAGCATTCACAACACTGAATTCTGCCATGTTGGCTGAAGGGATTATCTTTTGCATTCTGTACTGCTGCTGAAGAAGCTCTTTATCTACTTACTGAGTTCATATACATGTATGTAAGTGTGTACGTATAATATATGTATATGTACACACACAGTGAAATTAAACCCTAGAAGTTGCTGGGAGAAGCTGAAGCTTTGTCAGGATCAACTTCAGCAGCACAGAGACGAAGAGCCTGGGGATGCTGTGGGACTGGTCCGGCATGATTGTCAGTCTTGTCCAGAGGTGCTGAGATTTTGAAGTTACGGTGCTGCACGCTGGGGTGGGATTTCTCTAGTTGGTTTTGAGTGTCTAGATTGTGGGTGTCTACATCTGAGCCGGGTTCCGAATTCCCTTTGTAGTCAGTGGAGAGAACCAGGCATTCCAGTGATGTGCTGCACTGAATCATGTAGGTTGGAAGGGGCCTCTTGAGATCATCTAGGCCAAACCACGGCTTTCTCTGACCTCTTCTAGATAGCTGCCTTGGAGTGAGATGAACCACACGTAAGGAGCGCCTGTTTCTCCTCTCTGATGTGACAGTGCCGGGGTGTATGTTTTCCCTGTATACATACCACCACACAGGGTATGTGACTTTCTTCCTATCCTGTAATAGAGTTGTGGCCAGCTCTGGACATCGCCTGGGTGTTGATTTGTTTCCGTGAGCAATGTGCAGCAGGCTGTAAACTGATGTTGTGTATGGGGATGCTTACGTGCTGTCTTCTTCCTCTTCCCTACTGCTGCCAGTACCAGTTGGACAACCTTGGGGGTGGGAGAATGCAGATGGGACCTGTGTGTGGGCTCCAGGCTTGGAGTACAGGTGTTTTGTGGGTTAAAAGACATTGGTACGCAGGAAAGGCACTTTGGCTGCATCTGGAGCCTACACCCTTTGAGAACAAACGTTCCCCTTCAGCTGCTCTGTAGTCTGAAGGTTAACTAGGGATGTTTCTCATTTAATGCCTATCTAGTTAACCTTCACTGCTGGTGACGTTCAGTGTTTCGTGTCTCTGTTAAATAGTCTTATAAGGCCTGAAACAACAGATTTCCTCTGCGGCACCCTGAAAGAACAGGGAAGTAGCTCTGAATGTAGGTGGCTTGGCAAAATATTCTAGTCAAGTCAAGTATTTGGCCTGCTACCTAGCCTTCAATATGTAATCTTTGGGTGCTGCCAAAATACCATTCTAATTAAGTTGACATAGTCTATGAAGCCTGGGTGGTATTACTTCAGTTCTATTTCCTCTGCTTTCCAACACTGTTTTAAAAGGGCTGATGGAAGCTGTGACACTTGCAGCCTCGCCAGAGTTTTCACTAAACTGGGATTTTGGTCACCTTGTGACCTTCAGGATCAAAGGAAGGAATATTCTCTTTCTTCCTCTCTCTGCAGGTGCAAGTTAATAGCAATAAATAAATGTACGCTAATGCACATGGAACATGTGAGCAGTTGGCCAGACTTCAGCTCTCTGTTGAACATTAACACATTAACCCTTCTACAAAATATTAACCTACTCTGTAAGTTTATTTTTCTGTTTTATTTATGCTTAGTTGGAAAAGCTATGCACTGTTTGTCCCACAGTGGTATATTTGCAAGTAGGTCAACACGTTTGCTTTTGAGATGTCAGCTTGAAACTGTTTTTCAAGTGCTGAAAAGTGCAAGGGGGGTAAGAAAGACTTCTGCATTTCCTATCTCCTTTTTATTTATTTATTTTAAAAAAAATTACCAGAACTTCCAGCCTGTATTCAAGAACAGAGCACCGGTAACATTTTATTTGTGTCCTGAAAGTCAGTTAGGCACTGCTGCAGCACTGATGCCTACTGCTAACTGTAAGCCACCCATGGATTTGGAGCTTGCATGTTGTATAATACCAGCAAATGCATCTGAGATTACAAAATGGTCTCTTTGCTCTAAGAAGAGATTGTTGTGGTTTGTTAGTAAGGCAGTGTTAAAATATGCATGAGGTATCTATGACATCAGTATCTTAAAACTGCAAGTGGTTTTTTGCAATTGCGTATACTCTGACACTTCATTGCATAGGAGTGAATGAGTGCAGTCTCCAGATTGCATACTCCAGGCTGGATTGGTACAATTTTTATGCTCTACTGCTTTAGTTTTCTTCGGGTTATCTTTTGCGCTTCTTGCACTTCTTTACTATATCCCTCTTGAATAAGACGAGATTTTCTGTTTGTCTCGAGGGCAACACAGTTTTTGCAAAGAGTGCAAGGAGGCATTTCCAGCAACTAGAAGCAGAGCTGGCTATCGTGTGCTTGCTTGGGATTGATGTAGTCCAGGGCTCGCTTACGTGGCTGACTTACTCATGGCTTTAATGAGTTACTGCTTACCAGCTATACTTTGGTAACTCCTACCCTGCTGCGCATGAGAGGTAAAATGGGTTTGTTTGGTTATTTTTGCTACTGTTACTTACTACTTTGCTGCATTTCAGCTGATTTGTGGCATCTTTATCTTCATTGTTTGAACAGTTGGATTCTTTAGAATAAAACATATTTGGTAATATGTTACCGCAAAATTCTTTGGAAGGTGAATTAACATGCTGTTGATATTGGGGAATGCGCTTCTGCTCAGAGCATACAATTTTTTCAGAGGCTAAGCAGAAAGGCTTTCTTTTGAGTGTTCGAACTGTGCGAACAAGAGGCATATTGAGAATAACCCGAGTACTTAAGTGTACCTCTTATGGTATCTCATCTTAGCAAGTAGCGTGTTGTTTAAATCAAAATGTCTTAACTTGCCCTCTAGCTTCAACCGTTTATATGGTATTAGACAATGTAAATAAACTAGTACTTGTTCACTAACAAATTATAGATAACTGTAAAAGCCTCTGTCAATTGATTTGCTTTAAAAACATGACTCTTGCTGTCTAAATAAAAGCTTTTGATAATCCTAGTTAATAACTCTTCAGAAAAATCTTGTACTAAGAGAATAGCAAGTGACACATGTACACTAACTGTGCTAAACTATTGCTATTAAGCCCTGTAAATCATCAAAATGAAAAACCTGTCTAATGTCCTTGCTCCACAATGATGTTTTTCTAAATCCAGGAAAAGTATTTTGACTCACCTGAAAACTTTGGGGGCCCAGGAGACACCTAGGGAAGAATGTGGATGGTATTGATAGGTACCTGTGCATGAGAGTGTGTTTTGGTTTTGAGGTCCGTCTTACAGTCAGCACTCTGTAGCCTGTACTGGGGTTACAAAAACTAGCAGTTTGCGTTTGGTGTGAAGCTTTACTGAGCCCCCTGCATAAATCTTACCGAGAAGGAGAACTTCCTTGTAAAAAGCATCCAAGCAAAGAAAAATAGTCTGTGAATAACTGAATAACTGTAATGCAACTGTAACACTTGATGAATGGATCATTTTGATGAAACAGACTTAAAATGCTTGAAAAACTGATCAGTGGGTGACATAATAAAAGATTGCCTTTTGTTCTTTGTTTTTTGGTTTGGTTTTTTGTTGGTGTTTTTGTTTTTTTAATATAACTTTGTCTTTTGCATCAGTCAGAAGGGGAGGAAAGGCTTCTGCATGCTCTGGAAGATTCTCTTCCAAAATGGAGTGTTGCAGAGAAATGAGGGAGCAGAAGCTGGGAACAGTGTATAGGCTCTGTAGGTTGCTACTCTATGATTTGAGAGTCCCTCTGTCACACCTATGTATATACGTTTCAACTATTTGGTTTCCTAACTGTTGCTGTTGGGAGGCTGTAAAGATTACAGCTGTGGGGAGCATCCCACCATCTTGTCACCAATCTAAAGGGAAGTTGAGTGAGTTGGGTAAATCTTTCCGGTGTAATGCTTAGGGGTCGGTCTGTAGATTAAGCTGTGGTTTCAAGCGGAATCTGTAACAATCTGACTTTCTTCAACAAAAATGCATTGTATGGAGGCTGATGAACTTGCTCTGTTCATATAGGAGTGAAGTAGAAAAATGCCTTGTGTGTAGTTTAGTCTCTGGGTTGGGGGTCTAGAGCCACTGGCTTTCAAATCCCACTTCTGGGGGGGGGAAGGACCATTCACACCAGTGGCAGGTTGAAAGCATAGAGAGGCTTATTAGTGTGTTGGGTGCAAAAAAGCAATGCTTTGGTAAGTATGCAATAAAGGAGACTTCAGTTGAGGTGGTAACCCCAAGGGGAAAGTAAATGCCTTCTAGAAAATGCAACTTTATATTTTTGTTTGGAGATTTACCCACATGTTTATCTTCTGTGAGATGCCTGGAAAGCAGTAGTTCTCATGGAAGTGCAGTAGGAAAGGTTTGCCAGCTCCTAATGGCAGTAAACAAAGAAAATGAAAGTTCACAGGTTGCCTTGGCCAATGTAATAGTTTGCTGCCACTGGGAAGGGGTGATCTTGTTCCGTTCTCTTCTTGCTCGTGCTCTCCTGCCATTCACATTGTGCCAGCTGAGCTGCTTGTCAGATCTAAGTTTATTGCACTTGCTTCCTTAGCAGAAAACTAACCCAGCAAAACAAACGAGTTAATTAACACAACAGAATTTTTTTTTTTCAAGCTGAACTCGTTTAGGACCATACATGGCACAAAAGGGGGAGAAGGAGGGAGTGACATGAAGTTGCTGGGAGGAAGTGGAGGAAGAAAGCGGAGCAAGGGCTGATGAAAAGGGTGGGACATCTGTCCTGTTCTTGGCAGTAACAAGCTATTAAATCATCTTAACTGTTGTATAACTTCACTCTAAGTCTTCAGGTTGGATAATAAAAGCCTAAAATAACAGAAGGAAATAATTATTTAGACTGCTTCCCAAAATTACAAAATTTTGGATTCTGTGTTATGAGAAATGTGACTGAGGAAGCGTATATACAAAATTAGAGACCATTAGTCACGGCATTTTCAGCTGAAGTTGTCCTTGGGCTGCCTCACTATGCATCTCTTGTCCCAGTCATGCATCTATGGACCTGCCCTACTTCTGCATATGGCTTGCTGATAAGATTGTGTACTACATAGTTCTTTATTTCAGTTTCTGTCTAATTTTCATTTTGTTTAGACTTGGGTACAGTCTGTTTAGTTGCCAAAGTTCCTGCTTCAAAGCTCTGGATTTAGCTATTAAGAGGCAGAAGAGGATTTTGAGTGATCAAGGGAGATAGTGAAACAGAAGAGTTTCATAAATATATCCAAACTTCACCATAGGTTTGTTTTTTAAACTGGAATAGTTCCTTGAGGGACAAGGAGAAAAATCCTTACTTAAATGGCAAGGTGCAAAGTAACTATTTTTCTCCAAGGACTTTTTATCCTTGCTGTCAGTGAAGCTGCACTGTCAGGAGGTGAACATGAATTCACAGGCTGTGAGTCTTGAGGAGCCTTTTCAGAATTTTAGGCAGCTTCAGGAAACCAAAAAATGCTGAACTGTATATATTTTATTTAATTTTATTTGGCAAGACTTAAAGTGGGATGGCATCAGCTCTTCTGTGCTGCTTCTGAAGTATGTATCTGTTTTGGCTTTCAAAAGCCTGAATTGCTGTTGCCAAGATTCTTCACTTTCTGGCAAAATTACAATGGCAAATGGCTTCCTTTACAAGGTGTAATATTTAGACTAACAGCTTTGCAATTAAGAATGGCAAAGAGAATTATATTCCCTTTTTTTATAAGACCAGATTTTTTAGTATGGAATCGTGGGAGTGTTTGGACGTAACTGAAGTGCTTTTGATTGATGATTTATATTTTGAACAGTGCTTTTCATTTTAGTGCGCAACACTCACTTGAAATTTTAACTAGAACAATGCTTTGTTTCAAAGCTATGTTCAAAGTATTACTCTAGTTAGGCAATTGCTCTATATGATAGACTTGCAAATGCCTTTTGGGTATGTATCTGTCACAAAATGTGTGTGCATGTGCCAACTCGTGCAAGGGAAGTGGAAAGAAATGGGGAAATCTGCAAGTATTCGTAAGTATTATCTAATGTTAATCTCGGTAGGCCATCGGGATGTCGATGATACAGTCATTGAAGTGTTTGTGCGGTGTTTTGGAGCATCAGGCAAAATAACTTGTATGAAGGGGAGTTGCCAGAGTACTGGCTTTCAGTGTGAGAAAACTGGAGACTTTGGGTGTGGGGAAGGACGTTTAGAGCTGGGGAGAGAAGCAAGCATGTGTTTGGAGTGAGCAAAATGGAGACGTGATTGCTAAAGCTGTGATGGAATCTAGTGGCAAATGCACATGCTGCCAAGGGTGCTTTAGGATCTAGTCTCCTTGGTCCAGCCAGCTACGGGATCTGGCAGAACTTTCTTTCCAGCCCACGTGGTCAAGTTTCCTTCTTGTGAGAAGTTGGGTGGATCTTGTCCTTGCATGAAAAGCATGTCTGGGTCCCATGTTTTAAATGCAGCTGGGGACAGTGTTAGCTGTCAGGTCTTTCAAATACAGAAAATTCGCTGGCATGCCTCATGCTGCTCATATACAAATCTTATTTCCATTGTAACTATGGCAATAGGAGTAGACTAGTAAGAAAATACAAGTGTATGTATCCTCATGACCTGTCGTGGTATAGAGGATTTCTAGATGCATCCATTTAACTACCTGATCTGAAGCCATCTGAAGAGATCTTGCAGATTGCTTTTTGTGTGGACCAATGAGACAGGGTCTTCAAGAGAGGGAAAGAATTTTAAACTGCATGTGAAACCTGAGGTCTTGGAGAAAGGTCTTCAGGTAGGTCAAAATTTAAGGCTATACTGAAGCTTTTTTCCCCCCTCCCTCTTCCATAGTAGTTCAGTTACAGAAAGCAGAACATTACAGGAAAAAAAAATTAAATACACAGTACTTGAAAGGCAATAGTATCCAAAAAATTTGTTAATTTCATAAAAGAGCGTAACTCCAGTTTTCAAGAGCTCTGGAGCTTGTCTTGCAACCCTGCCAGGTTAAAACCTTATGGTTGGTTTTTTTCCCCCTCTCCTCCTGTTCCTAACTAATCTGCAAGTGATTGCGTTTTAAAAATTATTTTTCTCTTGAATTTAAAGACTTTGACAGATGGCACATGTAGAACCTGGAAAACTTCCTGAATTGGCAGAGTGACCATATCCCTGCTATCTTCCTACCGCAGTATCTTGTAGGTGCGTAGGCTGTCTGTGCTTCCAGAGTGTGGGTGAGATACCGTTTCCTCTGCTGGGAATATGCAGAGAGCAAGCGATAAATCAAAAGGCATACCTGGTGAAAGGCTTAATTTGCTGTTAATGGATAACTTAATCTACTGGTTAGGTGGGTAATTTGATCGTGACTAGAAACAGCTTGTTTAGAGCAACGGTAATCTCCAGGACGCATACCTGCAACGTTTTCCATGCAGGATGAATATCAATCTTTGTTTAGATGGTGCGAGTTGGTTTAACACTTCTGAAGAGACCGAGACGTCAAAGCTAAGCCTAACAATAGGCTATTCTTAGGCTAGAGGATATTGTACCAAAACTGAATCTTATGACCTTTGAAACTTGGTTTATTGTGACTGTCCTTCTTTCAGGGACCCTGTCCGAGGAAGACCTCATAAGCCAATAGAAGCACGTGAAATTGCTTGCTTTTGAATGTGCACAGGCTGTCTGGCTTGATGCTGCACAACAGTTGTTCTCGCCACTGAATGTCCTGAGTTTTGTAACAGTGATTGACCACATAGCTTGTTTTCTATTTACAGTCCTAAAGTTTCCCTCCCCATCTAAGGCTTTTTAGGAAAAGGGCAGTAACTTGGCACATAAATATGTCTTTGTGATTTGGTGCTCTTCAACTTGTATGGAAAGTGCATGTAAGTCTGTATGCAGTTACAGTCTCTGAAGAGAACTGACATGCTAAAAATCATGTTGTCTAAAGACAATAGCAAAGAAAAAGTTGATTGATTTTTCTTTTAAAATCCTAATTTTTATCTGCTGGACACATGAATTGGTATAGAGTTCTGTCCCTATAAAATTTATTACTTGGTGATGTGGTACAGCAGGGCCTTAGATCTTAAAGGTGAGCAAAGGCTTTTTGTGTTCCTAGGGTAGGACTACTTTGATAGACTGCTTCTAGACAGACAAAAGAGATGTGATCTTAAATCAGTGTTAATGTCTGACTGACTAGGAATGATATCATCTAGAGATTACTGCTTTCCTCTGTTTCTTCGGTGTTAACAAATGAATACTCAAGAATGTAGCAGTGAAGCAAATGGGTCTTGATAAATTATGCAGTCTTGACTCCAACTATTGTTCGAGGTAATTGATGATCTTCCATTGGCGTAATGGGGTTGTGGTGTAAACTGCAGCACGCCCTAGAGTAGACAAATTGGTCTAGTATTGTTTAGGAACATATTTAATCTGTCTTGCTATAAGTGAATCAGTGCCTTTTGCTGAAACATCGAGAGAAAGAGCAGTATTTTGATATTCAGTCCTAAATAACCTACAGTTAAATTTACAGTGGTCAGGCCTTTTCCTGTTCTCTAAATACTGAAGTAATAATAAACATAAAACTGTTGCAATGCAAGGCTGAATTCTTTTCCATTATCCCTTTACCTAAACTTTCTTTAATTTGTGGGTTTACAGGCTAATAATACAGTTCTCTTTGTTCTTGACGCATTGTACCAACCTCAGAACGTCTTCTCCAGTGGCTTGGCTAATTTCACTGTAGATGTACTTAAAGAAAACTGTACTCCCCAAAGTGAAAAGCTTTTTTAAGCTTTTTTAAGCTTTTGTGTGTGTGTGTGCATACATCAGCCAAGATAAAAGGGATTTCCTTAAATCTGTGCTTATTCTCCCAGAACAAACTGGGCGAATGAGGCAAATCTTGCCCTGAAAATTGTCTTCAGATCCCTCTTAAAAACTGACTGCAAACTTTTAGGTGTGGCTGTAGAACACTTCATATGTTTAAAGACTAGCAACAGTACAAGTTGGATATCATAGAATCACAGAATAGTTTAGGTTGGAAAAGACCTTTAAGACCATAGAGTCCAACTGTAAACCTAGCACTGCCAAGCACACCACTAAACCATGTCCCTAAGCACCTCATTTACCCGTCTTTTTAAATACCTCCAGGGATAGGGACTCAACAGTGTCCCTGGGCAGCCCATTCCAATGCTTGAAAACCCTTTTGGTGAAGAAATTTTTCCTAATAGCCAATCTAAACCTCCCCTGGCACAATTTGAGGCCATTTCCCCTTGTCCTATCTCTTCTTACCTGGGAGAAGAGGCCGAGCCCCACCTCGCTACAGCCTCCTGTCAGGGAGTTGTAGAGGGCGACAAGGTCTCCCCTCAGCCTCCTCTTCTCAAGGCTGAACAGCCCCAGTTCCCTCAGCCACTCCTCACAGGACTTGTGCTCCAGACCCCTCACCAGCTTCGTTGCCCTTCTCTGGACACGCTCCAGCACCTCAATGTCCTTCTTGTAGTGAGGGGCCCAAAACTGCTGAACACTGTACTCGAGGTGCGGCCTCACCAGTGCTGAGTACACGGGGATGATCGCTGCCCTACTCCTGCTGGCATGCTATTCCTGGTCATGCCTACAGACTTAGGTGTTTGAGGTGGTCTTTTTTCCTCTGTTCTCTACCCCTACACACCCCCACACCCCCCATAATATGAATCCTGTAAGATTTTGGTTTTAAACTGAAGTAAATGCTATGGTAAAAAAGTATCTAGAATAAACAACTTGATTTATGCATATTGGGTTGAATAGATTTTAGAACTTGCTGTTGCCAAAACCAGTTTCCTCCCAGGGTAATTGGCTATATGAATTGACCCCAGAAAGTTACTACCTCAGGAAAACTGCAGAAGCCCAGTAACTCCTTCCTGGAAAGAAGCTACCAGGAGCTTGGCTGCCTTTCTGACAGAGGAAGAGGCTACCCTACCTCAGCCAAACTTATCCTGGAACTAGATAAAATAAAGCTTCCTCAATGAGTGCATGGTTTACGTGGACCATAGGATGCAGCTCCTCCAGGAGCAGTTTTCCCAAGATGTCCCTTACTCTTGTCCATGGTTTAACTGTCCCATAAATCTTGCTGGGAGCTTTGGTTTGGTGACAGTTCATGCATACTAGAGAGCAGTGGGTAGCCTGTTTAAAACTCAGACTTCTGTTTTGAATGCATAATTGATAATTAACAGTGAACAAGACAGGAACTTGCTTGTGGTAGGAGTAAAAGTTCTGGCTCTGCTTTGCAGTCTGCGCTCTCTCCCCCACTTGCCCTTCTTTCATCTGCTCGGAGGTGGCATTGCTTGTTTTACACTGCAGGGGTGTCTCCAGCTGAATTCCACTGGTTGGGAGAAATGCTGGGACCAGCAAATAGGGCTTTATGTATTTAAATGCTTTTGTTCGGTTTTGTTGCTTTTGTTATGAAGCAGCAGTTAAAATCACTTTCTTGACATTGGCTTAGTGCTGCCTTCTCTTTTGCATTTTTAGTTCCGCACACCCCTCTAAATATGTTTGCAGTAGCTTTGTTTTCAAGCTTGATCTGATCACAGAGGTGATGCTTAAAAGAAACACTACTTACCTTGCAAAGTTGCTGCTAATAATCACTCAGAAGAGGAAATGCAAGACTTGAATGCAGATTTGTGTGGGACGCCCTATTTGATGTATTGCATGAGAATAAAGCCATGAGAGAAAAGCCGGATGGGGAAGTGTGAAGGGACGAAGTTGTGTAACTAGGTGTTGAAGGCTAATGCTGCATAATGATCTCGATGATCTTATGGGTCTTTTCCAACCTAAATGATTCTATGATAAGTGGCTGTCATCTTAATTAACTCCCAGGTTTCAGTGTTTTCTTTCCACAATTGAAAACATGGCCTCAGTTGGTGAGAGCCAGTCTTCAAATGGTTAGAGCCTAGGTGTGAAGAGAGGCTTTTTTTTTTTCGCCTGGAATGTGGAAATAAAGGAGGAGCCATCCAGCCTGAGAATAGTTTGTTAGGCTTTTGAGAGAAATACCAGGTTGCACATGTTTTCTAAGCTACAGACAACAAATGTACAGATTTGCTACTCCAAGTTGATGCAAATCCTTGTCACCTCATCGTGCTCTTCTCTGTCTTCTCCTCCAACTGTTTTCAATAATAAGTTGATGAAATGTGTTCAGTATGGTTTCTGACAGTTTGTTTGTACTCTGCAGGTCCTGTGAAGCAGTAGATGTAATTTGAAGAAAATTTGAAGGAACAAATGGCTTTAGCTGGCTGCCCAGACTCCTTTTTACATCTTCCTTATCGGATAGTAAGTTATGAAACTGCATGTTCCTGTCAGCTTGTAGCATCATATTGCTGTGTGCCAGTGATTGATTGTGCATTCAAACTTTTCATCAAACTGCCAATAGCTGTCTGGCAATTCTCTGGGTTTTGCTAATGTTTGGGAACAGAGCCTCTGCTACCCTCCTGTATTCAAGACATGCTGCTGAAAAAATTGGGTCACTAATGTATACTGATTAAGATTTGATACCTGTCCTCAAAATAGCCAGTTCATATTTGGAAGAAGGCACTTGTTTCCAATGTAAATGGCAAGCTATGATACCAGTGAAGTGCTTTGCACCAGAAAGTATCAATGTTTGCTAAATGCTGTAGGAACAAAGGCAGAGATTTTTACACTTGGTTAGATCCTATGTTTGTCAAGTCACTATGCTGTATCTAAGCAGCCAATATGGCATATTGCAAAGAATATATTAAAAAAACCCCTCAGCTCAATTCAAAGGTGCTAGGCAAAAATGCACTTAGAAGTGGTTTTTTGGTTTGGTTTGGGGTTTTTTTGGTGGTGGGTTTTTTTTTTTTTTTCCCTGGACGGTTGTGGTTGGCGTAATGCATGCTTTGTATTTTTTATGAACTACAAATGTTATTATTTTGGGCATGACCTGTTTTTGCCCTTTTTTTTCCTCTTTGTTTTCATAGTGTGCTTACCACCCTAAGGGTTCAGTTATGATTTTGGGCCCTGCAGATACACAAATGATTAAACAGAATATCATATGACATTGAAACCTTTTGCTCTTTCTCCCAAGAGAAACATTGCTAGTAATGATTACTACAGTCATGCTACTCATTTGAAAGAAAAGCAAAACACAAACCACCAAAAAACAACAACAAAACCCCTCAATAAACCCCTATAGGATTTATACATCTGTTTTGTAATATGCCAACTTACACTTTTTTTCCCCAACAGGAAACTTCAAATTAGTTAAGACTAATGTTAGTATATGCTGAGTTGTCAGTTGAATGTACCTGGATGCTTTTCCTGATAACAGGAAACACATAACAGTTCCTTTATAACTGCTTTTGTGGTTATAAAAATAGAATGGACTTTGAGAAATTGGGTGTCCTAAAAATTTGTTACTATACTTGGATCTATGATTTTAAAAGAATATGTGAATAGATGTGCCTGGACTTCATAATTTTGATGCACTGTGAAATTACGCTTCCAATTCATGTAGAGCATTATCTGAGTCATGATGCGAAGCTGAGGGAGAGCTGTGTAAGAGAAACTTGACATTGTAGGCAGTCGTTTTTGAGCTGCAAATTCTTTACTGGATGTCAAACCTTCTCATGAAAATAGTGTCTTTAGTGGTTCATAAGCAGCAAAAATGTGAATTTTCCTTGGTACTTCCCCTTGCTTTTACAAGCCCTGTAGATAATCTGCTTTAGTCTGGGGTAGTCAACAGACTAGAAGTGTGAAAGCAACATGGCTGACTTAAGATGGTGGGAAAGTGACTCCCTGTTAACTAATTATTTTTGGTCATAGCTTACTGTGTGTTAACTATCCTAAGTGCTTGTAACCAGTTTAAAGACTAGCTTAGGAAGCCCATTCACAGCTACTGTGCCTTCTGTCAGAAGTGAAGTTCACATTAAAAAAACCCCGAACATCTGTTTTTCCACCCTTACTAAATCTGACTTAGAAGCTTTCATCAACTTGTCTTTCAAATTTGGCTACAGTGCCAGTATTGTGTTGGTAAAGGACTGAAAGAAGGTTAAACTAAATATGCTCTAGATCAGAGTGTGAAGAACTATTCTGTTTTTTTCAGTACATTCTCTGACTTAATATGAATGGAAGGCTATAGAGAACATTCCTCCAGAGTCCCTAAGGTTGTAACTTCAGTGTTTAGAATAAATGAAAGTTGGAGTTTGGGATTACGTTCAAAGTAGACAGCAAGAGAAATGAGAACCTGGATGAGTTAATATGCATTACAGAATATCGTTTAGGATGCTGTGTTGCCAAGCCCCCTCTACCCTTCCTTTCTCTGTTTTTGGAGAGATGAGCAAGGTATAGATCTCTGACTTTCTTACTGGGCTCTTTATTTGCAATGTTTGCTGCTTTCAGAAGCTTTTGGGTCTTGTTGAAGAGCTTTTTTTTTTTTCACTTTCTCAGGAGTTAGCACATAAACCAGTCACACTGAATGCATTCTCCTAGAAACAATCTCTAGCTTTGTGGAAAAAATCAATACTACCTTTTAGTGGCTTTCAGGAGCCGTTTCCAAATTCTCGAACTCTTCAATAAAAATCTAGCAGTGAGAATTGGCAGTGTTTATCTTCTGTTCCTGGAAATTCAGAACATAGTCCCAGAATTTCTCAGAAAAAAATGGGATGATTTACTGTGTTTCCGTTCTTTTGCAATCTGTAGTCACAACAGTATTTATGTGCAGTGACTTGAACTCTTGGGGAAGATTTAGTTCTTTAACCCCTTGATGCATGAATTGTACAAGTCTCAGTGACATAAATAACAAAAGGATTTTTTTTTTCTCAGTTTCTGAAGATAAAATTCTGGGTATGCGGGAATGTTCTGTTCATCTTCTATTTTCTGCCTTCTGTTTGTTTTCTTATAACCAAGATGCAGGCATGGCTATTAATAATTAATAGAGTTTGTTTTCAGAGAGCTGAATTCTTATTAGAGAAAGGACCTGTTCACATCATACTCATCGTCTAACTTGGCATAAAATGCACTGCAAACACTTGGTCACAAAACAGGGAGAAAATGGAAATTGCTTTCTCCTACGTGTACAGAGCCGTGGATTTCAGGATTGCTAATAGTTCCTCTTGACCAGATAAGAGAGCGGAATATTGCACATTGTACTTGAGAAGCTTTGTGCACTTCTAGAGTAGGAAAGTAAATACCTCAGAGAATAAATCAGTTAGAGGCTAGCTACTGTAATAAAAGCCTCCTTTAATGATGTCAGATTTGTGGATGTTGAGATGATGTTACTGCCATTATTACAACAGTCACAGTTCTTTGCCTTCAGCTGGAGGAGCAGCTAGGCACAGCTTTTAGTATGGCAGCTTTGATCCTTGTTTTCTATAAAATGATACAGTAAGTTAGAAGACACCTTTGGAGGTCATCTGATCCAAGTCCATGGCATATTGCAGTTATACTTGTTTTCCTAGGATGCTTTGTCTTGGTGAGTGTGGGTTTTCAGGGGACTTGCTTTTTACATTTTCAGGTGTTGTTTGCTTTGATTGGGTGGTTAGAGAGGGTTTCTGTTTTAGCAGTAAAAAAAAAAAAAGATGATGCTTATATCTCTCATTCAGAGTTACCTTGGTGGATGCCATAAATCCTCATCCCTATGAAATCCAGATGCCTTCTATGTCTTATCTCTGCCTCTTTGGAATTGAACAGTCTAGTATAGGTATACATGCTGCTGTCTGTGTGAATGAAGTGTCTTTTGTCCTAAAAACCACAGCATTAAACACCCTCCCCCCACCCCCCTCAAAAAAAACCCCACCCCAACAACCAAACCACAAAAACAATTGCAGAATTTGTGTCCAAGTAGACTGAAAACCTATGTGGGAAGGGCTGTCAAGACCTAAGTTTTGGCCCTCAATATCTGCCTGACACTGTTCGAAAATCTTCATTCACACAGCTATTGACAGTTGTTTATCGAGACTATGGAGAGCTTTCTTGTGATGGATTGACCTCGGCTGGATTCCAGGTACCCACTAAGCCACTCTATTGCTCCCCTCCTCAGCAGGACAGGGGAGAGAAAATACAACAAAGGGCTCATGGGCTGAGATAAGGACAGGGAGAGATCACCCAGGAATTGCCATCACAGGCAAAATCAGTTTAATTTATTCCCAATCAAATCAGAGTAGGGTAATGAGAAATAAAACCTGAATCTTAAAACACACCCACCCCTCCCTTCTTCCCAGGCTCAACTTCACTCCCAAATTTCTCTACCCCCTCCCCTCGAGCAGCGCAGGGGGTCGGGGAATGGGGGCTGGGGTCAGTCCATCCCACGCTGTCCCTGCCGCTCCTTCCTCCCCAGGGGAGGACTCCTCACCCTCTGCCCCTGCCCCAGCCTGGGCTCCCTCCCACGGCTCCAGCGTGGGTCCCCCCTCCCCCCACGGGGTGCAGTCCCTCAGGCACAGACGGCCCAGCGGGGCCCCCGGGGCCCGGCCAGCAAACCTGCTCCAGCCTGGGCTCCTCTCCCCACGGGGCCACAGGCCCTGCCAGGAGCCTGCTCCAGCGCGGGCTTCCCACGGGGGCACAGCCTCCTTCCTTTGGGCACCCCCCTGCTCCGGCGTGGGGTCCTCCCCGGGCTGCAGGTGGGGATCTGCTCCCCCGTGGGCCTCCCTGGGCTGCAGGGGCACAGCCGGCCTCACCGTGGGCTGCACCCGGGGCTGCGGGGGAATCTCTGCTCCGGCGCCTGCAGCCCCTCCTGCCGCACCGGCCTGGGGGCCTGCGGGGCTGCGCCTCGCACACATTCTCACTTCTCTCTCTTCTGCTATTGTTCCACAGCAGGGTTATTTTCTCCTTCTTAACTATGTTATCCCAGAGGTGCTCCCACCATTGCTGATGGGCTGGTCCGCCTTGGAGCCGGCTGGCACTGGCTCTATCAGACATGGCAGCTTCTCACAGAAGCCACCACTGTACACCCCCCCCCCAAACCTTGCCACAGAAACCCAATACATGATTTTTAAGATTCAAAATGAATGGTGGCTTAATTTATTCTCAATAGGCTTAAATGTACAAGGATTCTGCTTGCACAGAATTTGGCCCAGAATTTGGGTTTTTCATGCTAACAGGGCAATATGGAAGGACCAGAGTGCACAAGCAGGGCTTTCAGAGTCCTTGGGCATAGCTGAGTGAAAAAACACCAGAGGTGTTACTGCATTGCGTCATTCTTCTACATACTGTATGAAGAAATGGAGCTGAAATGTTGCTACTGCCAATGCAGAAAGTCCTCAGATTTGTGAAATATGGTGTCAGTCAACAGCTATTTTGTTGACAATGCTCTTGTTTCAACAGTTTACATGTATGTGGTGTAGAGGGTTGATGGACTGCAGCAGAGAGAAAGTACAAAGCAGTGAGAACATTAGTGAATGTTTTTACAAGGCATGTTGTCTCCAAGATGAAGTTATGAAATCTGTCTCCTTGAGTGTAGACTGCAAATGTTTTTTACAGATAGAGTTGATGCTGCTTGGTAGTTTTTCCTCAAAGAGCGACTGGAGCTGGATTTCTAGCCTCTGTCTATTTTTCTTGGGAAGAAACCTGTTTAAAAAAACTGTCCCAAAAGTAGTTATTTCCACTAATATTGAAATAAAAGCGTGGTGCTTACTTCTTAAAGAGGCCATTGGAAGTGCACTTGCTCCCGCTATCACATTTCATCAGAACATTGTATATGAAGCAAAATAATGTCAAAGAAATTTGTATCTCACACTAAGCTTTTATACAATTGATTACAGTTTCCCTTCTTACAAGAAATAGCCATTATTTACTTTTTTTGCTGTACCAGTTTACCTTTCTACAATTCCAGTTGAAAGTCTGTACTTAACTGTTTGTATTTCTACTTTTATATTCTAATTTACACAGAAGTTGGCTGGCAAAACATGAAGTTTTTTTTGAAGGTGAACATGAGCAAGAAATTTCAAGTGGCTAGGCCCATGTTTTTCAATTATATAAGATTTTTCAACCCATCAAAAAAAAAAAACCCCTCAAAACACTGTAATGGTCAATCATACCATTTACTACTTGAGTTACAACTAACAGTGGTGAGGAAACAATGTGGGTGTTGCAAATCAGGTGAGGAAATTACAAGTAAAGAAGCTTAATTTTGCATCTTCCTGTTAATGGTTTCATGCTTGAATAGTAGACTGAACCTATCTTTTAATCTTGTTACGTCATTATATACAAGCAGTCTCTTCAATTTGTCCCTTGATTTAGCTCTAGTTTTCATACATGTGTAAATCTTTAGTTTACTGTTTCTTTACTGAAGAGGAGGCTGAAGGGGATCTTATGAATAAAAGTACCTGGAAGGAGGGTGCAAAGAGGACAGAGCCAGGTTCTCTTCAGTGGTGCCCAGTGGCAGGACCAGAGGCAATGGGCAGAAACTGAAACACAGGAGGTTACCTCTGAATTTTGGGCAACACTCTTTCACCATCACGGTGACCGGGTGCTGGCACAGGCTGTCCAGAGAGGTGGTGGAATCTCTATCCTTGGAGATACTCCAAAGCCATCTGGACATGGTCCCAGGCAACTGCCTGTAGGTAGCCCTGCTTGAGCAGCGGGGGTGGACCAGATGACCTCCAGAGGTCCCTTCCAACCTCCAACATTCAGTGATACTGTGAAAATTAAAAGCAATGGATCTCTTTAGGTTCTGACTTGTGTGCAACTCTTAAGCTGCCACTTCCAGATTGTAAAAACACCCACATTGATAAAATCAGGCCATTTTCTGGTGTTTTCTCACAAAATTTCATGAGACCATTCTGAAGTAATGGTAACAATCAGTTTAACAGACTATAGCACCAAACTAAATCCTGCCTATTTTTTCTTATGAATGGGATCTTTTCCAAATGAGTAAATATTTAACAATCTGTTTACCAACTGGTTGTTTTGGAGAACTACCAGTATGAGTGTTTTCATGGTAGTAACAGCTCTCACTTGACGGAAGAGAGAAGTTGATGTACCAGTCCTAAGATGGCTTCATACTTCAAATGTCTGTGTAAATATAAAAGAATAAAAACCTGAAATGTAAGAGAATGGAAGTTTTTTTTTCTTTTTGAACTGGCTTTGGTATAGTTGACTGGAATTACGTTAGTGATAGTTTGAGGGGGGATGTTTTTAATGAACCTTCCTCCTACAGATGTTCTGTGCTCTACATATGAGTAAATACTAACCACTGTAAAAGATTATTTTGTTTTTTAAGAGGAAGACAAGATTGCTGTGCATTTGGAGCTGTCACTTTTCAAGAAAGTGCCGTGGCTCGGGTGATTCTTAAGAGTTGCTGTCCATGCCAGTTGGCTCAGACAGGCCTTTGCTATCCTTGGAAAAGACTGGAGATATAATGTTGTCTTATATTTAAGTATTTCCAAGAAATATATTTAGATACAGACTTTGCTAAAAGTTATGCCCAGTAGATTTTCTTGCATTACACAGTCTAAAGGGAGACTGTTTGATCAAGGGAAGGACAGTATTTCATAAGCACTTATGATTTTCTTCTTTTTTTTTAAGTTAAAGCAGGGGGAAAAAAAAAAACCCAACCAACCACCATGCAACCAAAATCCTGTGATTCTGCATGAAGTTGTCTAAGTGTGATCAACTCAGGGTGATTTTTCTGTTTCTAAAAAGAAACCATGGGTACAGTTTCCAAACTTTTATTGTTAATGTGATGTCTCATGGCAGGGATCATTTTGTTTCTACACTTGCAGACCATCTAGACATAATGCTGCAGCCGAGTCCTGAACTGAAGCTGCTGATTCAAACAAGAACAGATAACCTAAACTCACCATGGCTTTGGTGGTGGATGCGCCAATTACTTTGTAAAGCTAGGGATGAATATATCAAGTCCACCTAGCACTAGCTGTGACTGAAAAGGATTTTCACCTGCTTCTTTTGCATCCTCTAAGAATTTTTTTTTCAGTTTCTAATATAATGCAGTTTGAAATACTCGTTGAAGTTCTCACTAGGTTCCCACAAAACTGCCACATCTCAGGTGTATCTTTTATTGCTAGCGTTGCAGGTATGTTCCCTTCGTTGAAGATGTGGGATGAAGAAAGAGTGTGGTGTAGAACAAGGACTTTGCTCTGGAAGGATTGGCTTTGATTTTTCAGGATGGAATTTTACCAAGTTGATCAGCTTTCAGGAATCCTTCATGTAGAAAGGGCCTTTTGGGGCCTTTTATGCTAGATGGTATTGATATTTTAATCCGAGGCATTAAGATACAGTGTTTCTTCTTTCTGGTTTTGAAAGAACAACAAGCAATCAAAGGTAGAACACAAATGCCCAGCAAAGCTCTGGGGCTTTACTGCTTTTTTAAGATAGCTTTGGCTTGCATACTGGTAAGACCAGTGTGCATATTTGAAATTCTAGCCTCTACAATGAAAAGACAAGCCCTCGGAAACAGCCAGTGGTTTTGGAGCATGCTTGTCCTTTGCAAGCTGAATGTTAAACAATGACTTAAGACTCTACTACACACTGGCTGTAGCTCTTGATGTCTTACACACTGGCTCCATTTTTTGACATAATTTTGGCAAGTGGGGGAACCTGGCAATCCTTCATGCTAGAGGCCTTAGCTCTAATAAAGTGCTTTAGTTATTAGCACAAGTAAATAGTTGTCCATTTGTGCTTCATTAATGCATATTAGTCATACAGTAAATACTGTCATGCTGGCAAGTTCCCCAGAATACTGAATACTAATGCACAGTTCAGGAGGGGGTTTCTGACAAAGTGGTGTTGGCACCTTTCTTGAAGAAGTTCTTGAAGCTATTAGCGTAGAAGAGTGACAGACCATTATTTCAGCTCACGTGGGTTTTTTTAAAACTGATACTTTAGTGGAGGCAAAGTAGTATTTTTGATGAATTTCATGCTGTTGCAGTAGGTCCTTCTCAAGCTTGCAGCTAACTTTTGTACAGTCTTCAGCTGTATCAGAGGCAAATTGCTTCAGGCTGTGAGGTGCCTACTTTTCTAATGAAAATAATTAGATATTCTAAAATCCCATAAGACTGTCCAATATTGTAAAATTTTAACTATATATTTGAAGAACCTAGCATGTGCAACAGTATGAGGAAATCAAAAGGCAGCACAGCGATCCATGATCTGTGTGTTTTGGTTCCTTGAGAGATAAGACCCTTAATACAAACGGTATAAAACTGTGAGCTGAAATGTCAGGTATGATATGTTCTTTGGAACAGCCAACATAGATTTACCAATTGCTTTTTTGTCCTTCATGTACCTGTCAATGACTTCCAAGAGGACTTGCCCCATAATCTTGCCAGAAGCTGAACAAGGCTGACCGGCTTCTGGTTCCTCATATCCTCATCCTTGCCCATTTTGAAGATGAATGTGTTTTTTGCCTCTGTAGTCATCAGGATCCTCCTCTGATCAGTGACTTATTTTTTGAAGATAAGAGGGAGTAGCCTCGCAGTGGTATTGGCCAGCTTCCTTAGTACCTTCTAATGCATCCCATCTGGTCCCAGGGACTTGGTCCAGTTAGCTTGTGTGTTCCATAATCTTCGTTTTCTGTGAGTAATAGTTCAGCCACCCCAGATGGTGACACTGTACTCAAGGAACTGGGAGATGTGAGGATGAACTTTATTAGGAAGAACTGAGGCAAAGAAATCATTGATCTTCTGTGTCCTTAGCTGCTGGGTCCCATGCACAACTGAGCACAAACTAGACTAATTGTTAGCCATCCTTTTGCCCTTGCTTACCTGTAGAAGCATTCCTTGTTTATTCTTGGCATCCTTTGCTTTTTTCACCTCTTCTGCCTGGGCAATATCTCCATATTCTTTCTGTGTAACTTCTTCCTGTTTTGACCTTCTTTTGCCTTTCAGCATTTGAGCTGAGGCAGGAGTTACCTGTCCGTTCACCCTGGCTTTCTGCCATTCCCCTGTGACTTTCTTCATGCCAGAATGGACCATTCTTGAGCTTTGAGGAGGCTGTTCTGGGAGATCAGCTTGTTGTCCTGGGCCCCTTGGTCCTTCAGAGCAGTCTCCCATGGGAACCTGGCAAGCAGATCCTTGAGCAAGCCAAAAATCTTTCCCACAGTCGAGGACTGTAATGCTGCTAGTAGTCTTGCTCCCTTTGCTTACTTGTTACCTTCATGTCAGCATGGCATCAGGCTGCCATCAGCCTTTACCTCCCCAAATGGTGGTTCTTTGTCCATGAATTGGCTTTGCTAGCTTGTTGGTCAAGCACAGTGCTTCCTTGGTTGGCTGGCTTATCACTTGTGATGTAAAATTGTCTTCAACCCAGTCCATAAATTTTTGTAGCATCCAGTGCTGGCTGCAGCTGGAACTACACTGCTTGCTTGTGAGTGGGTCAGGAATGCGATTTAGCTGATTTGTCTCCAATCTCTCCCCATTCCATGCACCTGGCTGCAAAAATGGACTTGTTTAGTCAGGGCAAGACAGATACTCTGAACTTCCATCTTCTCCAAGGTGAGGGGTGCCTCTTTTGGAAAGAAGCATTGGGATGGAAAACGAGGCACTTGCCAGTGTGCTATAAGCAAGGGAGAACCTAGGGGTACTAGCCAGTAGCCCAGATGTCTCCTGGCCCACCTCTGTTCTTTGTGACTTTCTCGCCAAGCTGTTGGTACTCAGTCTCCTGTCATGGCATCCTCCTGCCTCCCCTGGTTTTTACTTTCTCTCTCCCAAGGTTTACATCCAAGTGGGCTGTCTCCCATACTGCCTTCTCTGAGGACCTACTGCCAGCTGTATCTCCCCAGAACCATCCTCGGGGCAAAGTGGGGAAGCTCCCCCTTGCCAAGTGGCTTGTGAGCTTCCACCATCAGGTCTGACTGGTGCTGCTATCCTTGGGTCACGAGTGCCCCCAGCTCCAAGTCATTTGGTGGAGATGGGCATGAGGCTCTAAGGAGTCCCGGCCAGACTTTCCCCTTTCCTCTCCACTGGGGCCCACTGCAGAAGAGATGATGCCCCCAGTGCCTGGAGAGCAAAGAGGCGGTGCAGGTCAGGAAGAAGGGGCTGACACAAGCTTTGAAATGCATGAACTGTTTTACTGATTGTAAAGAGATATGTGCCTAGCCTGGCAAGGCTAACGTCTCCCTTTCCTGCCTGTGGTTTTTCTGTTCTCCACCCCTCTGGGCAGGGACCTGAGCTGCCCAGGATTTCCTTGAGTGGTTGTGTGCAGGCTGGTGGAGAGTAGCACCTGGGGGAGCTTGGGAGAAGTCATTTTGGACATTTGGACATCTGGAAGATTACCTCCTTCTGGAGGACACCTTGGTAATGATGATGTCAGGAGGCAGTGACTGTACCTGTGGCTAGTCCACCTCTATGGGCTCTTTCCTAATTAGCCTCTATGGGCTCTGGGTCTCCTGCCGCCTGGTTGAGTGAAGCTTTAGTCCTTCACAGTCCTTCTGTCTGCTCTTATCCTGTTCCCTCTCTGCATATCCTTCTTCTTCCAGAGCCCTTCTCTTGGGCTCATCCTGCCTTGACTAGCAGGGAAGCAGGAACCCCTTGGCAGGCCAGGGGTGGTTCCCATGGCCACACCGCCATGACCGCTTGTCATGACCTGTTGGAAAGGTTTCTGCCAAAGGTAACTCTAGGATTTTAAGTTACATACATATTCTTCAGTGTCTCATGCTATTTGTACTTGTTAGACCACTTCAGTTGTCTCTTGAATGTAGCAGATACCCATTTATTAAAGCAACTTACAGCACATTTACCCACCTACATGTGCACACTCAATTTATGTGAATTTTTTTTTCCCTCTTCAAATTCATGACAGGCTTAGAATTTTTCAAACCAAATATTAACGTCGGCATTTGGGGTAGTCACCTTAAACCTTTTGTAGCTGAAGGCACTTGTAAAGCCTGTTCTCTAAGGCAAATGCAATTTAAGACTTCAGAGTGCACGTATCTCTACTTCTGACCATACAGAAGTACAAGGTGGAGTGTTGTAAGTTTGATGGGAAGAATGCCTTCCTACATTTGTGCTGATGAAATTTCTACATGAAAAATACATTATTTTTTTTTTCCTGACATGAGCAAATGGTTAACAAAGTGTGCTAAAGATGTTCTGAAAAAGGCATCTCTTGCAATCTTATTTTTCTGGAGTCCTTTATGTCCTCAAAGTTGTGACAAACTGCTGGCTGTTGAATATGAATTGGCTGGATGGTTTAGTTGCAAACCATAACTGCTATGCTGGATGAGAGCAGGTTGGAAAAATAGTTTTCTGACAGCATATCTTTTAGAGCGTGACTTGCCCTGAAGATTAAAATAAACCCAAACCCACAAGACCAGAAACTTCTCATCGACTGTCCCACTAGCATCTTTGGGACAGGGATATTGACACAATAACACGTGTTATTAGGATGCAAGATTACACACATACTGTCAGTATTGTGGTGGCGTGCTAATGAACTCCCAGGTAATTTGCCACAGTTAATTTTCTTGTTTTAGCTAAATGTATCCAGAAGGTGACTTGCTCCTCTCACCCGCAGCTTGCTTCTGAAGCCTAGTTCAAAGTTTTTCTCTTTTCTTCCTCATCCTATGATTCTTTTCTTTTTTTTGATCTCTGGTTTAACTTTAATCTCAGCAGGAATTTTTCCCCACTACGTTTATTCCATAGATCTGCATTTTGGGGTTAGAGAGAATAGCTCAAAATTAGAGGCAGCAGTATAATAAATACTGATTGTGCTGTAAAAGTTACACCCTGAACCCTGGAGTTAATCACCATCTCGGCTGAAGCATGGTAGCTGCTCATGTGCAAGCTTGCTAGCCCCTTGAACTGCAAAGTAAACAGGTCACATTTCTCATCTTCCCCCCCCCCGCCATCTTCAGCAGTGGTTTCAGGGAAGAGAAAAGAAGAAGAAGGTGTTTCAAAGCCACTTTAATGCTGATTGAACAGCAGCTCATCTGATTGTGCTCTATTTGCAGAAAATTCTTGTGGTTAGTAGCTGTAGAGTTTCAGCATTGCTAAAGCCAGCACGATCAAATGTTCTGCACACGGCAGTGTTGTAACTGTGGGATTTCTTGAACTTTTCTTCTGGCTGAGCAGCTTTGCAATCTCCGTTGAATTATCTCTCTATATGGAGACCCTGCACCTGGGCAGGTCTTGTTTGGGGTGGTTTGCTTGCTTAGTTTCATGTGCTACCTTGGCAATTTTTGGCATGCCAGACCTTTCTTCAGTAGCATACTGGTAGTTACAAAAACTCTTGGATCTGTTGAGGCCTTAACGTAGCCCAGTATTCGGAGGATTTGTGCAGATTTAAAGCAGCTGCTGCCGCTAACCACGTTGAAGCGTTGCAGTGTATGTTCTGATGTGCCGTGGATAACTTTGGATGTGTCCCGTAGGCATTAGCAAAAAGTGGGGAGAAGCTGTACAAAATAAGCGGTCGCTTGACACGCTGTGAACAACTAGTTATAAAACCAAACCTTCCAAGCATGAAGAGGTGATTGATGTGCTTGCTTTTAGCAAGCAGGTTTTTTTCCCGAGTGCCAGTTTGTGCAATACCTCAAGTTTTACACGTTTGGGTTTTCCTGGGACAGCTTGCAACTTTACATGTAATCTGTTACTATTTAAATGCAAATTGCTGAGCTTTTGTGACTTTTCTTCCTTTAGAGAGCATTGGGTCAATAAAGATTTTCTGATAAAGCCATCTTCTTGATGCAGGATAACTGGTAGAGCTACCTGCAATTAGCTCACTTTCCTCAAGGAGGGGAAAACATGGCAGCCACCACATTGAGATAGATACATATAAACAAATATATTTATTAATACTGGAACAAGTGTAGCAATTAAGCACATTTCATATTGTACCTAGAGTTTTGAAAATCAGACAGAGATAGGTAAAGTACCCAGAGCACTAAGAGAAGTTCTAAAAAGTACCTTTGAGCTGCTTGGATTTTACCACACTCAAGCTAGTTACTACTTTCTCATATTCTGATAAGGACTCTGAGGATGTAGAAAATACTTCAAGTTTCTTTCATTTTGAGAAATGGGGATAAGACACTGGCTCACTGAAATATCCAAGATGACCCCTCTTGTTCCTCTTAGCTTAATTTTTGGTTTATTTTCTTTCCAACTATTGTGAATTGACAATTTTTGTGTAGGCAGCACTGCAGCATAGTTTTTATTAGAAATGTTGTCCAACCATTGCTAACACTCGGGGGCAGTGACTTCATGAAGTAGTATAGAGCATCACTGTTGAGGACTTTTTGTTTGTTTGTTTCTTTGGTAAATCTGTTGTGAACATCAGTGTGAAAGGTGTGGTGATGTGACTTTCTTAAAACTGTGAAGGTCAAATGAGATTCAAACATGATGAAAGAAATGCAGAAATACAGGCATCTTGTTTCATTGGTAATAGCGTGGGATTTTTTGTTCAGAGAGCTTGCAAGGTAACCTATTACCTATAACTGAGCAGTACCAAAGAACTGTGTTTTTCTTTTAAGTACCCATATATTGTAGACTATTTCTTACACTCCATCATTTTCTTTGCATAAATTACATTACTGATTTGCTCTGAGAGAGTGGAACCCTGCTCTTTGCTTAGGGGAGAGCACAGTAGTTCCAGTACAACATCTGATGCTGGGCATGACAGTTGTGCTTTAGAGATGTGTCTGTGATTTCTGTGGGATTTTTTTAATATGTTATGGAGCTGTCAAGTGAGGTGTATAAATCTTTACCCCATATCGGAGATTCTTAAATACCTCCTTTTTGGTAAGGCTTGCTGTTCTGGAGATGTGTGCAGGGTTAGTTCTGTATCTAACTGAAAGCAAGTCACCTGAACTACAGATGCCCTTGTCTGAGGTGGGCGATTAGTTCTGGGGCAGATTGCACTGTAACGGGTAAACAGTTCTTTAAGCAGAAAAGTGTGCAGTCAATATAATTAGGATCACAGGTTTGATCAGATGGGACAGCCATTTCTAGACCTAGTTAATTACTTATCTGGTGCCAAGGTTCATTATTCAGGGAAGGAGGGGAAGGGGTATCAAGCACACCCTGAACTGCAGCAATTGAACAAATTGACTGGAAAGGAGAGAGATAAGGTCCGTGTCACTGATAGTTGAAGCAAGTAAGGATAGCAAAGTAGTCTTCTATGAAGTTGTTGAACATGACACTTGAAATTCATCAGATTTTCAGTCTGAAGACCTGAAGAACAATTTTAATTAGCAATCTTAGACTTACTTTGCTCTAAGTTACTACTGCCCCATGGGAGGTTTATCATTTTATCAGATCTGTCAAGGGCTGTGAAGAATCATCTTCACCGATCTCGGCCTGTTCAAAGCCTCAGTTTGAACCTGAACCATTAAGAAGACAAAAGGGGATAGCACTGCTGCCTTTAAGAAAGCAGGCCACATTCAGGTGGGATAAATTCCTTTTCTTTGTTTTATGCTACTTTCATTCCTTTGTTGGAGTTTCATCAGTCTTGAGTTTTCAGGGGCGCCTAGCTATAAGGGTGCATGCACTTAAATGTAATTTAGGTTATCTGGCTGTGGTTGCTGCTTCCCAAAGCACAGAGATTTGCATACCCATTCTTGAAGAGAATGCACTTGTATGGAAATAGTGGTTCCTGCAACCTAGCTAGCATCTTCCCTTCTCTCCTCCCTGCCTCCCTCCCCCAGCCTGAGGCACGCAAGTGTGCTGCTGCAGTGCTGGATCCCGGAGTCCACCAGGTCGTCCTCACGAGCACTGAGCCTTCCAAGGTTAATGCAGGGCATCATTAGCCTGTGCTGGGACAGACTGTCCAAGGCGGTTCGCAGAACGTCTCCCGTCCCACCACCCGTGCAAGGGTGCTGTCAAAACCTGACTCCCAAAGCCGGTGTTCTTGGAAGCAGCTGGCCAGCAGCATTGCTATAACCGGAGCTCTAGTAGATTGCTATAACTGGAGCTCTAGTAGATTTGATGCCAAGTAGAACAGATGAGCTACCTTGTATTTCACAGGTCTGAGCATGGGGAGGGCAGTGGGTTGAAAAGGATCAAATATCCTCTACCTTCTTTCTGTGGGTTATGACTTCCCCTGAAAGAACATGTGAAGGTTTTTGCTTTGGTTTTTTTTCTTTTTTTTTTAGTGCAAACTAAAAGACAGTAATTTTGAAGACTTGGTCAGGTGTGTTAGCAGGTGTGTGACATGCTGCAATTTTCCATAGCACCTGTGTAAAAATATTCCCATTATATTTCTTTTCATCTTTCTGATGAGGAAGGAATATAGTCTGACCATGCACTTCAGAAACTTGAACAAAACAAAGAATGTGACCCTGTCAAGGATTCTTGAATAGGCTAAAGGTTGTTTGTAGGGGTTTTTTTATCATTAGGGGTTGCATTACTCCCTTAGATTGCGTGAGCACCATCCAGTGTAGTAGTTAACATGTATGGATTACTGAGTTCATTGGAGCCTTGCTGTGCTTTTAACTCAATTTAAGTAGTGTTGTCTATTAAGTATTAGTTCTTTGATAAGAGAATGATGCAAAATCTCACTGAAAAGCCTCTTTAAAAAGAAGAGGAATATGACATTACTTTCTCAGGGTAACAAAACTTTTTTTTTTTTTCCGTTTAATTCCTATTGGTAAGTACACTTCTTTCTCACAGAAAACAGATTTTTCAGGTACTTTATCAGTGGAGTCAGCATTGAACAAAACCAAAGAGCTTGGAACATGCAGTAAATGAGGGTTTTGGTAGATTTGTCTGTGGCAGTCCCTTGCCGGTGAGAGTGACTTGCTTTGGAGGTAAGGCTAACTTAAAATTAAGTACCAGCTAAAGATACATTGTCAGGATCTATGGGCACCAGCAGAAGAAACAGAATTTCCATGTAAGCATGTAATTTTCTACTGTGAAGAATTTCCTAATATAAACTTCATTTGTTCAATGGTGTTTTGTTAGAAATAAAAGGGAACCTAGTTTATGTTTTTAAAAAAGAAGCAAAAAGATACTTAATCAGAAATTAACTGCTTCATTTTTTTAAGTGCTTTCTAGCTGAAGGCGGCTCTAAGAAGTGATTGCTTTCACAGAGAACCTGGTGCGTTTGTTTCTTTTCTGTCTTTCAAGACTTTATTTTAGCTGTAAACTATGTAAACTGTCTGTAACAGCCATGGTGGTTTTAGGCTCATTAAAAATAGGACAAAGCTTTTAGCATTTCTAAGCCTGTCAGCTGGATTCCCTCCTTGCTAGCTGATTAAAAGACAGCAACCATGATGTACTGAATTGTCTTCTACCATAACAAATGGCAGTCGGGTCCAAAAAGTGCCCGCGGTGGAATATACTTTCTATTTTCTCTGTGCAGAGTACTGGGAGACAGCTAAATTCTTGCAGAAGTGGTTAGTTTCTACTGAGAGAGGACTGCGTCTAGTGAGAGGAATTTAATTTGACGTGGCTCTTGCCAAATTCTGGGTTCGGTAGTGTTGAAAACCCTGCTAATGCCGGTTTTGCAAAGACCAGCCTAGAGAAGCTGAACACACTGTAATGCTAGTGTGTATGCGTGCTGTAGAAGTGCATTGCTGAAGCTGTTAGCTAACATGGTATGCTCGCTCCTGCCTTGCTGGAGAGAAGCCTTTTACGAATAACCTGCTGCTACCAAATACTGTTGGAGATATCTAATCGGGGAAGAGCTGGACCATGATTAGCAATGTCTGGTTTTTTCCCTTGGGGGGCTGAACAGCCACTCTTTTTTTTTTTTTAAAAAAAAAACAACAAACAAACCAACAACAAAAAACCAAAGCTGGCTAGTAGGTAACAGTAGTTTTTGGGGTGAAACAATAATGCCCCGATAACAGTTACAATGCAGGTAATGACAAGTCATGTAACTGGTAATACTCCTTAAAATAAATCTGAAACACCTTCAGAAAAATAACTTTCTGGCTCAGCTATAGCAGTATGTTGTACAACTGTATCAGTCCATGTATTTAAGAAAGCTTTTTTTTTCCTTGGTGTAAGAGAAGAAACACTTCACTGACTTGGGGCATGCACACTACAGGGTTTCAGTGTTGACAACAGGGTCCAAACCCCCAATTTTTTTTCTGAATTGAAGGATTTTCTGGTCAGTGGGTTATTGAAACACAGATGGGGGTCGGGAAAGAAGTTCCTCCAAGGTCAGACTGGCAAGCCTTTCTGCCTTCCCCTCTATCATGGGATGTAATATAATTCCTGTGATTCATTTAACAAATTCCCTGCTGCTGCAGAGACATAGACCACGGACACAGGTCTGTCTTGTCAGTCTCTCTCATTTTCCTTCTTTTTTTGCTAATTCCTGGCATGTTGTGTTTCTCGTAGCCATTATATACGTTGGGTGGTGGGCTGCTAAGTCTGCTGAGGGTGGTGTGAATGTGTGGGTAGCAGTAGGTCTGTATACCCTGCCAGGTTATTGCATGCTTTCAGTGATTTGTGGCACTGAGGATCGGAGGTGCTGCGGTGTGTCGGGAGGAATGTGCTGCTGCCTTTGCTACTGCCGTAGTCCCAAGATGGGCTTGTTTGTTCCTGGTCTCTGGGGTTATCGTGCTCAGTCTTGACAGCCAGTACTGTAAAATCAGGATTCCTGCAGTTAGTGGCTTTGCTGCTTCAGGAGAGAGAGCCCAACTTCTGACAAAGCTAAGTGGCTTTATTTTAAGCCCTTGTTTGTACAAGCTCTCTTAGCAATGGGAATGCTAAAATTCTAGGTTCACGGTTACTCTGTTGACTTACTGAGCCTTTCACTTGGCTCTTACCTAGTCAAATGACTATAGTTAAGAGGCAGGAAACCTAGTTACAGGTCTTTAATTATGTAATATGTGGGTTGTCTGAGAATGCGCTTTAAAGTTTTTTGCCTAGTGTGCAAAGCCTGTTTTTTTTTTTTCTTTATTTCTATGATATGTTAAGCACTGGCTCAGGGAAGATGTGATTGGAGCTCTGGCAGAAGACAGTAAAAAATACAAACTGTGTTTGAGTAAACTTGAAATCATTTGCAAAGCAGTGACTTTGGACAAACCCCAGAGCCTTGCTTTTCCCTTGCAACTATACTTGGGATAAACTTCCTCAAGCTCTGGGGTGTCAGCAGGCTGAAAATACGTTGTACCAAACAGCTACCTGGTAGGGGACTGTGCTGCTGTATTTAGCCGCTAAGATGCCCACTGACTTAAATCTTCTAAGAAAGGAGCGTCATATGTGTTACTAATTGGTCTAGACTGTGGAGTTTGGATTAGAGCTTGAACATGGGTCTGGATCTGTCAGGTGGATTTCTTCCTGTAATAGCCTATGTATTTGCCTTCACAGGGCTAACAGTAAAATTGAGTGACACAACAGAAACTCTGTGGATGGCTGTGGATCCCAGTAAGCTATAGGAAAGTTTACGTAGATGAATAGCCGGCTACTCGACACTTACCATAATTGAGTCTTTTCTCCTCCTTGTACGTTTGATGCTTTAAGTAAACCAGAGCTGCAAAAACATGGTATAAAGAAGCAGCGTAGCTTAGAAAACAGTGGAGAAAGTTACTTTACATAAATGCAAATAGTCTTTTGTTTGGGAAGTGAAGAATCGTATGAAGCGGTCCTCAGTAGAAATGCTGCCTAATCTGTTTATTGCCTAAGGAAACTCCAGAAGCATGTTAAGAATGGCAGTACTGGGTCGGATAAAGAAATGTTCGCCTACATCTGTGCCCTTCATCCAAGAGCAACAAGTTGCAGATACAAGGAGAGAGTGTAATTACACAGAGTATCCCCTTCCTGCTTCTGGAGCCTGGAGCTGTGTCCACTCTTTCACAGCCCTTGGTGGACACCTCTCCAGTGAATTTCAGTAATTGCTTTTTTTGGAAACCACTTACACTTGAACACAAGTTGCCTGAACAGAGTAAAGCTAAGGTGGCTCGAGTAATGACTTGGCTAATTTTCTCTTTACGCTCGACTGCTTTTACGATATCTACCTTGGTGTGATAAAGTAGCACTGCCAGGTAGGCAGCGAGCTCCTGGTGTGGCCCGAGTGCCTCTGTGCAAACTGAGGTGTATCTGCCTTGATCACCTCCTCGACTGCAGTGGGACTTGTCCGCACGTCTGACTTGACTTTCTGTTGTGCTGGACGGTGTACAAACATCAGAAGTATGTTACGATCTTAATTCGTCGCTGTGGGACTGCTGGCAAGGGTACGCGTGACTCTTGCTCAATTGAACCTTTTGTTCAGGGGCATGGCTGTGTGGGTTTGCAGACAGCTACAGTAAATCCGAAACCAGGGACTGTCATCTTGGTGGTCTGGACGTCCTCGATCTGGCCATGCTCCCAGGAGCTTCCGAGAAGCTGTGCTGCCACTTGTAGCCTTCCTTCATCTCACAAACTTCCAATGACTGCTGAAGTTAGAAAAAGTTGAGGCATTCAGTAAAAAGGGCTTTCCAGGCCTCTGGAGAAAGCTGCACTGCTACTGTCAGGCCCCTTTCCTTGCACAGAAAGAGGGAGAAGGGAAGTGTAGATGATATTCATTATTGGTACTTTGAATCTGTTTCTTCCCTTCTCTAAGCCCTGTAGATTATCCTGGGTGACGGGCTGGACCACCTTTGTTGAAGGAAGCAGGATGAGAGAAGCAGCAACAGAGGAGTAGTCAACCTGAGCGCTGGTCAGCCTAGTAATGCTGTCTTGTACTGATAAATGCTCTTCTGAGCTGAACAGCAGGTGGGAACAGTAGCACTTGGAGCCAAAGAAGTGATTAAAGAGCAGCTGTGCAGACAGCAGAGCAGCTATAGTATATGACTGTCTGATTAAAAGACCAGATTTAATGTTTTCTTTGATAACTGAAATGCTTATCGTGCTAGCACAAACAGCAG
The DNA here is from genome assembly GCA_034008185.1 of Gorsachius magnificus. Taxonomy (NCBI): domain Eukaryota; kingdom Metazoa; phylum Chordata; class Aves; order Pelecaniformes; family Ardeidae; genus Gorsachius; species Gorsachius magnificus. Next base: position 68,607,503 of record CM067082.1, read on the forward strand.
CAAACATTGTATGTCATAGTTGAAGGAGCGCAACTTGAAAGGCTTGGTTATAGATTGAAAAATAAATCCAGATTGTCCTGGTTACTGATACGTAGAGATAACTGTCTATGAGTGGACTTTGGCTCTTAATGTGATGTAAGCATGTCGCATCTTGCATCGTGCAGTATTGGTTTGCAAAAGGACACTGAAATCTAACCTGGCATGATGGTCTGTTTGGCTACATGAAATGCAAATGCTTCAAAGGACTCTGTAAAAAAAACAAAACAAAACCCCAAACAAACAAAAACCAAAAAACCCCAAACCAACCCAACCAAAAAACCAAACCCGAATCAGATCATTCTAGCACTCTTGCTAGTCACTTGATTAAATCATCCTTGGTCTCAGACGCTGACTGACAGAGAAAATAGTACATGCAAACAAGTCAGCGAGGGCTAATGCTCAGCTAGCTTCTAAAAATACTACAATAGCTGGGTGGTACAGTAAGTTAAGTAACATGCTTTAATTTCATATTGAGAGCATTTATTGGAAGAGGAGAGGAGAGAGCTGGGGATTAAAACATGGAGCAAACGCATGACTTAACGGGATCCTGGTTTTAGCGGCGGCAGGGGGGACAGTGATGGACCAAAGCAGGTGCCCACCTTGCTGAGGACCTCGGCCCGGAGCTGGAGTCCAACAGTGAGGCCACTGGCACGGAACAATTATGTAATCCCTCCCCCCCCCGCCCCCTTCTTCTTTTAACCTTGTTCCAGTGTCTGATCTCTGCTGCAGCTGGCCAAGTGCCACTGTTTGTCTGCGCACAAGGGACATGCAGAGATTCTGGAGGGTCATGTGGAACAACCCCTGAGCTCTTTAAATCGCACGGCCTTTACCTTTTCTCCTCTGCTGCCCGCATTGCTTTAACAGGTGTGGCTTTGTTTATGCATGTCTGTTGCCTTTACTTTAGCACCTGGGTTGTGCCGGCCCTCAGGGCCTGGAGGAAAACCTTTGGTTCCACGTTTTGCCCAAGCTGCAGGAGAAGCCTGCAGACCTTCTGGGCAGGGGGTTGCACCTGACGGAGCAGGCAGGGGCATCAGCTTTGCCAGGGCAGCGCTGGCAATTGCTAGTCATTGAAACCTCTGTGTCCAAAAACTTCGGTATACCTTACTGTCACTTTGGCTTAAGCTTTGTGAATGAGGCCTGTGGTTCTCAGCATCTTCTGGTACAGCTGTAAGGAGATTCCAGAGAGGATGAATCCTATTCCTGTAAATTATTGGCAAGTGCTAGTTAAAAAAAAAAAAAAAAAAAAAATCTGCTTTAATTGGAGAGTTATGGGCTTGCAGCCAGCTGTGTAAGCCTGAAATAAGGTCTTCTCAGTTAAGTGTGTGTGTGTTACTGGTGTGGGATACCCAAAGGTAAAAAGATGCCCTCTTGTCCACATCTCATCCCTGGTTACTACATAGCACTGCACGAATCTTGCCTTCCACTAGGGCCTTTTATGTCTTGGGACAACTGAAAACGCACTTAGGTGTGTAACAAATAGCTGTTCCACCCTTCATTTCTGTCAGGATGCCCTGTTGCTCTTCCCAGCCAAGAGACAATAGGCAACTGCATCCACGTGTCAGATGTCTGGAGTCGCTCCTGGGTAGTGGAACTAACGCTGTTGAACTGCATCAGTGAGGTTTTAGCTACCCGATAAAAACACATGATGTTTAATTGCATGGGGGGGAAACGCACAAGGAAAGCTTGGCAGTAGGGGGAAGGATGCTCTGCTGCTTTGTTCTCCATCCCTGCGATGTTCACCTCCCAGCCTTTGCACTGGGTTTGAAATAACTGAAGAGCAATTGACTTCAGCTTTAAGTTTTGACCGAAACTTTTCCTAGATAAACATCTCCTCCCCCCTGTTGTCCTTGGAGCCTTTGAAAGAATTATGCTTAACTTTCTGGGGAGCAGACTCTTAGTTTTGTACATGCTTTCTGCTTGCTGCAGTGGCCTTCTCTTGCTGCAAGTCCCAAATTTCCTGCCTGAAATTTAAAATTGAGGTGATATGGGCCAGGTCAGTGCTAGCTGTGTGGTATCCCAGAGAAAATGAGATGCATCCAGTGAAAATTGCTAGCAATCCGAAAGCGGTAATAATGTCAGGATGCGATATCCTGCGGTTGCAAGGGATTTGACAGAGACAGGAGCTCATGATTTGCTTGTTCCTAACAGTTATTTAGTTAGTTCCAATGAAAGAGCTAGCAAATAACTACTGTGTTTCAAGAAAGTAAGAACAATGCAGTTGTCCTGACAGAAGGTCTGATTTTTATTTTTTTTTTTTTTGTTATTCCTAAGAAGCAGCTACAAAATCTTGTGAGATTAGCTAGATGTGGCTCATGAAACAACAGCCAGTGTTGTGAAAATCAGTGGCAAGGATGTAAAGAGCTATATGGCGAAGTAGCCAATGTGGTGGCAGTTGTTTGAGTGGTCCCAGTTGTATCTGGCATGGATAGATGGATGCCATCTGTATCTTACCATATATTCTTTACTTGTAAAAACCTCCCTTAGTCATACCACTGTTGGCAGTTCTTGTCTTACAAACACACCTGTGGGCTCCAGAATTGATCCCTGATGGTGAAGGCACTCAAGAGCAGTGCTTGAGTACTGGAATCAAAGCTCAAGTATTTGCTGTTTGACACGTCTCTCTGAAGAAGAGATAATACAATTTATTTCATACCTTGTATAACTATATACAGTTCTTATCCCCAAACACTACATCTGTTATGGTTTTGAGCATTAGCTGATATTCTGTAAACTGGCAGTGTTGAGCTGAGAGCTCACGGTTGCACATGGTTGCGTTGCCACTCACTGTGTGCGTGCTATTGCTTTGCCGTAATTACAACATCATTTGCTGTGAAGGTGGTTCCTATGTTTTGACATAAGTGCATGTCATGCCATTGTGTATTTATCCCACACTTTGGGCACAGCAGGAACATGTATACAGTCACGTATATCGCTGCAGCAGTTTATGCTCAGTGATACGTCAATGCAGTCAACTTTATGCACTTGCTTCTGTTTTTCCATACCCCTGCTTAGCTGGTATATGCAAAGGTATGCCAGCTTTGTAAAACTGTGTACCTGCTCTAAATTTCCTTCTCATACTTCTAAAATGCAATGTGACTTATCCTGCTTTTCTTATTTTTTGTTTATATTTCAATTTTCCTGCTTTCTCCTAGTTGTCGTCTTTGGCAAGATCTGTGAGAAACCATGGTATTTTAGACTTAGCCAAATTCAGTCTGTGTTAAAACTTCTTGAAACCTGATCGTGTGAGAGTTCTAGTACGGAGGGAAAAAAAAAAAAAAGGAAAAAAACCAGGGTGGCATCCAGAGCCATGGGTGTTTATCTAAACTGAACTTCTGATTCCTCTTGAGGTTTAGTAGTTCACTACTGAATCTGTTTCAGTCCAGTTAATTAGTTACAAACCCCTAAGCCACAGACTTGGAATTAAAGAAAACAAAGCCCCAAGCCTCTGCATAATTTGCTTCAAGAAGAAACTTTTGTTAAACGAGGAAGTGCATTTACATCAGTTTCGCAGTTTGAAATGCAAACTGATGTACAGATGAGCCAGCGGTGCAGTCATTGATTCTGGATTCATGCCACATGTATTAATGTGATAGTCTAGTGCCCCCCATAATCTTCCCCTCACCCCTTCTTTGACATTGCTTTCTCCTTTCAGAGATATGGCAGGGATTTTTGGTTGGTTTTTTTTTTTTTTTATATCAGTGGTTTGGCTCTGTGCAATGTAGCTTACAGGGAGTACAGAATGCCTGGTTTTGATAAGATTTGTCTGTTCTTCTGTTTTTAGGACAATGTAGATCAGACTTCGGCTCATGGTCGGCGGGATCTGGTGGAACCAAGTTTCCAAGAACCGTCTAACCGCATCTCCCTGAATCACCAAGGTAAGGAACAGTGGGTGGGAATCCAGGCTGTGTGGAGGAATGCAGAGATGGTTTCGCCTCCATGTCGCCATTTGTCCTTCTTATTAAAAAAAAAAAAAAAAAGTTCTGGATGGTTGGAGGAGGAGAGCTGAAGAAATCATTTTTTGTCACAACTGTCCTTTGAGCTACGCATGAAGATGACGAAGAACTCGTGGTGCATCTCAAGCCTTATAGCCCAAACTGGGATTGGTAGCCTGGGTGGCAGGGATATTCTCCTGTTTTTAGGAGGGGGGAGGAGGGCAGTACTGAAACTGAATTCAACATTTGTGATGTTAAAGTTGCATTCAAAAAATCTTCAACTGCCACAAGAAGGGTTCAGGGCTCTAGCTCAACTTTTTCAGTAGGAGAAAAGTATGTTTGCTTGCACTGCATGACAGAAATGTGTTCATTTGGGGAAAGTAAGTCCTGAACTAGATGTTATAATGCTGGTTCAATAGTTTAACTTCTGTAATTCAACAGGACCATACGTAAAAAGTAAAAATAAATCTTAAAAGTCTTTCTTTGCCAATTTCTGTCTGTTCAGATACCTACTATTATAGCAGGGATGTTTTAGCTCAGCTTTTTTTTTTTTTTTGACTTTGAAATAATTAATAATAGAGAGTGCTGTCTCAACCAGTGAACCCCCTACCCTCAAGGCTCCTGATGGCTTAATTTGGAACCAAGTCCTTGAGTGTCATCTTCAAATGTTGTTTCTTCAGTGTAGTCAGCACAAGGCTATTGAAACAAAAAAGATCAGGAACGTCTTTAAATATTTGCCAAATATGACATGCTTAATTTTTCCTTTAAAAATCCAGCTTCTTTCCTTTGCCAAGGGCAGCAAGACTGGAATTTCTTAACTTGTGGATCCTCAAGACTATTTAAGTTTCACAAACAAGTCCCAGAATGTAATGAGGATTGTGTTTTAATTTACTCCTGTTGTGGTTTTACCCCAGCTGGCAACTAAGCCCCACGCAGCTGCTCGCTCACTCCCCCCGCCCCCAATGGGATGGGGGAGAGAATCAGAAAGGTAAAAGTGAGAAAACTCATGGGTTGAGATCAAGACAGTTTAATAGGGAAAGCAAAAGCGGCGCATACAAGCAAAGCAAGGAATTAATTCCCTGCTTCCCATGGGCAGGCAGGTGCTCAGCCATCCCCAGGAAGGCAGGGCTCCATCATGTGTAACATCATATGGTGTGGAATAGCCCTTTGGTCAGTTGGGGTCAGCTGTCCTGGCTGTGCCCCCTCCCAGCTTCTTGTGCACCTGGCAGAGCTGAGAGCTGAGAAGTCCTTGGCCAGTCTTAGCACTACCCAGAAACGACTAAAACATCAGGGTGTTATCAACATTCTTCTAGTACTAAATCCAAAACACAGCACTATACCAGCTATTAGGAAGAAAATTAACTCTGTCCCAGATGAAACCAGGAAAACTCCCCTCCCCGCACCCCAAGTCTTCCAGTTATTTAAAGCTTTGATTTCAATGGAAAGTAGGAGATAACAGCTTTCCATGTTATCCAGTCTAAAACTTCTAGTAGCACATGCAGTGTGTTGTGGCATGCTTGCATGCATACAGCACGGAGTTTGTAAATTCCCATTTTTCACTTGTATTAGAATGGTACTGTGACATTAATTCCATCTACCTTGGGACACGCAAATCCTGGAGCAGTTCTATGTAGCTGGCTTCTTCTGGAGCTATTTGTAAATATCCCCCTTTAATCAAGGGATTTTGGGGGGGAATGCATTCTGTGTGGTCTAGGTTAATGCATTAAAGTATTGTGTGGCTGCTGCTTATGAAATCTGAACATTATTGAAGAGATAGGTAATACTACATTTTGATGCCAAAATGCCAGCTTTGCAGCCTGACATTTTCCTACTTCCTTTTCCGATCCTTCTTTTCCTCTATCAATATTGCAGTACTGCAGAAGGATCCATACAGTGTCAGCCGATGCGTGGCTCTGCCTCAGCCCCTGAGACAAATGTATGCGAACTGGTCCAAATTAATTTGTGAAAGAGCTGTCTTTAAAGAGAATGCTTTGTGAGGGGGGCACTGGCAGTTTGATGCCTGCTTCTAAAGCAAGACCCACTTAACGTTCTTCCCGTACTTTCTGAATTAAAGATCCACTTGTGCACCCACAAATTGTTGGGGATTCTCTTTATTTCTTTTTTTTCCTGCGTCAGCTGACTGACAGCAATCAAATCCAGTATTTCTAAAATCTTCCTGATTTTGCTGCTGAAGTAGGTATTCAGCACGTCATTAATCTCGCCTGCCCCCGTGACCACGAAACGCTGTTACGTAAGTGCCATGGATTAAGCCCGGAAAGCTGAGTGCCCAGCCGTGGCCTCTCATGCCACGCTGGGCTGTAGCACCTTCGTCGTCTTGCAGTGTCATAGGGAAGCAGCGTGCCTTGCAGGCATGATACCTGCTGCTTCAGTATTTTTTTTGGAAGTGAAAGTGGGCGTAAGCATGGTGTTATGTCATTTCTTGCATGTTTGTGCTGTCCAAGTGTGAGCGTCTACACTCTTTCTGCACTTTCATAGCATGTGAAGTAGACATTGTTGTCCCATAACTTGAAAGTACAAGTATTTTAAGAGCTGCCACGTATTCCAGCAACTGATTAATGAATAGTATGTAGAAAAATAAAACACGAAGAGCTTCAGAGAGAGTCTGAAGACATGGTCTGAACTAGCTCTGATGCAGTCAGATTAGTCACACAATAAATAAGAAGACTAGATTATTAACATAAAGTGGGTTTTTAAGTTCTGTGGCAGCTGTTTGCTTTGGGTTTTGCCCTTGTTAACCTGTGTTATCCATTATTTTCTATTAAAGCTTTGCTGGCATTGACTTCAGTGAAAAACTTAGGAGTAAACCTGTATCCAGAACTAACTTGCAGAACCACTGCTTGCATTTAATAAATTAATCTGTTTGGTGGTATGTCTTGATTATGCTGCTGGTAAAGATACTTGCAACAGAATATGGCAAATTTTGCTTGCAGTTATATACAGCGTTACTTGCTGACTTCAGCGTATACTGACTAGCAGATCTAAAGCTTTTATTCCTGTGTTTCGCAAGACTTTCAAGGAAAACTGATACGCTAGCAACAAAGCTGGTTTAATATGTACTTAATGTGAGCAGAAATTGTGGAAGGATTAGAATTGGCTAAAGTATTTCATGTGTTAGGTGCTCCCTGCCTTTTCCCCTTTAGTGTGCTGTGCCTTAAACGCTGCAGCTGAACTCTGAGCAACCGTGCTTATTACATTATTTTGTGTATGCACTTCCAATTCATACCTGACCACGTTGGTCCGTGAGTGCAGCAGATTTGCCAGTTTCTGTTGAACATTAACTTACAGCCCTTTGCTTTTCACTGGGAGAGCTTTGGTACAAGCACTTGCAATTCTGAACCAGACCCTACTTTCCACGGCCTATAAAAATGGTGATTAGCTTCCTCCCAGGCATCTGAATCCCTTCAACACAAGACTGAGATATCCCTGCCAACTGTCCCTGCGTGAATAAGCTCTTTCTTGTGAAGGGTATTTCAAGTACATGCTTCCTGCTGAATCACTCTTTTTACACAAGCAGATGCTTTATAACTGCTCAGCTTTTTATTTTAAAAGAATATCTTGTAAAGGTTGGGGAGCAGAGAATACTTTTTGTGAAGTGAGGCACCTTTACAAAAGGCAGGTTTCATATGAAACATGTAAGAAGTTGAGTGCAGATGGAATAGTATTTTTCTTTCCTAGAAATAGTTCAGTAACTGCTTATGTGTAGGTATGCTGGTAAACTCACTTTACCAGTAAGGATTTTTTATATCTAAGCCATTATTTAGGATTCGCTTTTCAATTATTCTGCTAGTTGGGCAAATTTTGTAAAGGTAGTGAAGGCAGAGAGCAGGAACTAAGATTTCTTACCTATATTCCCCAAAGGCTGCTTCATAAATTAAATGCAGTACGAAGGAGTGAGCTTCATCCAGCTGAACAATACTAAAATCTGCTGATGTAAAGGAACAGATATGCTTCAGCTGCCTATCGAAAGTTGAAGAAAGTTAAGAACAGGCAGCCAGGATTTGGCGTTTAATAAACAGCAAGTCAAATATTTCTCGAGCAGTCCTTCCAGAAGTTGTAGTAAAGCCTCTAGGCTTGGGTAAGAAGAATATGTATATGTGGCATTTCCTGAAGAGTTAAGGAAGGAGGTTAAGAAACAATCGAAACAATTGTTTACCACCTTTAAAAACGCCAAGAGAAAGAGGAAGCGAGAGCATGCTTAGGATGGGACAGGTACTGTTCTAATTTTTTTCCCCTTCAGGAGCGGAGCGTGGAGATGGAGGAAACTGTAGCCTCCTCAGCCACCTCTCACTTTGCAAAACATTTAGCACTCACAAGCATTTAAAATTTTGCAATGACAGCCTCTCTGCAGCGTGTAGCCTACAGCATTTGTGCCCTGTCCAGCAGCAAGGGGCAGAGCTGGGGAGCAGTAGTGGCGATTTTAGTCAAAACACTTGCATTCACCTGAGGTGCCGTTTTGAGGCCTTTTGTAGAGGTGATGGGCTCCAGCACTCATTCACCTGCCTCATCCCAAAGGATGCTGCTGCTTCTACTTTCTTCCCAAGCACCCTGGCAACCTCCATGCCTCTTGGTTGAGCACACTGCCATACAGTGCCACCAAAGTTAACCTTGAATGTGTCTTGGGAGCAAGGCAAGTCTATCCTACGGATTTCCCTGCGCTGCCTAGGGGCAGCCTTGCCATATGAAGTATGACAGCAAAATACACCATGCTACAGAAAACTGGAAGTTCAACTGAATTTGTTTACTCTAAGACTTCAGGAGGGGTTTAACCTGTCAGCCATGCCACCACTGTTTCTCGCCTTCCTCTGCATTTCTGGGTTTTTCTTTGTTGAGGCATGTTTCATAGCTCGTTTTTCTGTTTGTTTTTCTAGCAAGCAGCAAATAGTGCCAGCTCCAGTCCCGTCAGTGAAGTTTATGGGCAGTACTTGATGTGTACGTTTTGAGATTGTGTAGCTACTTCTTACTCAGGATTTTGAAGCCAGGCATAAATAAGATGTATTCTGTCACCTTGACTTTTAGTAGAAGTATTAGACACACAGTTCTGGCACTTTCTGTATGCGTGTACTTGTGGGATGATTGTCAGTGTCTGTACAAATGTGTTTTGCCGTGGGTCTGTGATGAAAGATTTATCTTCTTTTATTAATGCATTTTTTTATTAATGCATTTGCATGCTTGCTTCCTTTCCTGAGGTGGTCTCAGCTCTTGTTGGACTTGATGCTTTTTGTCACAGCAGTTTGCGGACAGAGCTGACCAGAATATTGAGGTACCTCTGTCTCCATAGCCAGGTGGCTTTGGCAGCAGAAGGAAAAAGGTGATAGGAGTTGTCCTTTGTCAACAGCTAGCCCATCCTTTGGTCCTTCTTGGTTGGTCATGGTAGGAAATCTTGCCTATAGTGAGACGATGAAGATGCTGTGGTTGTGGATCAGTTGTCATTAGGTTTCCTGCCCCTGTGTACAGACAACTTATTCCCACCAAAACTGGAGGGATCCAGAGCAGCTGCCAACTTGCATCGCACTGCAGCCTGCTCTTGAGGTAGAGCATGTACCACGCTGGCTAGTAACTACTACATTAACTTTTAAAGAGATGGTAAATGTCAGCAGTGGTGGAAACTACCCTTCTAGCACACTGCCTGCATCCAAAAAATACACGCCCACATACAGACAGACAGACTTTTGACAGAGTATGGGCTTAGATGAAGTATTACGATGCCCAAGATTTAGCCCAGAGAAATAATCTTCTGTAGCGCTCTTTTTCTGCACCACTGTATTATTGTTTTTAATATCTTTTGTTTTTTATCTTCCTCGGGATAGGCATGTGAGGCTGAGGCGATTTTGTTACTCGTTCTGTAGCTGAGGAGGAGCGTGTTTAGTAACAGCCGGTGCTACTTCTGATATGCTTCAGTTGTGGGATCCCGCTGGGATGAGTCGGTTATTTGGTGTATCAGAACTAACCCCTGTTCTTGCAAAATCCTGCAGCTGGTACTGAATTGAAAACGCAGAGTGAAAAACAGATAGTCTTGTTTGTATTGCAGAGACAATACCAAAAGCTGCCAGACATTCATGAATTCTTCTGTATTGTATAAATGTTGTTGTCGTTGTCCAGCCTTAGAAAAAAACCCCACCATTAGTGCCAAAAAGATTTACACTGACTACCCTTCCGCAGAGAGCGGAGCCCCTGCTTCCTGCCTAGCTCATTACAGTACCTTTGTCTTGTTTTGGAGAAGGCTTCCATTGTACTTGGTGATGAATCTTGTTAGCACAGCTACTAGGAGGGCACCCATAATAGCTGTGCAGACTTTTAACTTCCCTCATTATATTACTTCCCAAACCCTTGGGCTGACAGAACTCTGGAAAAAAAAAAAAAAGTAAAGACAGATGAAAAGAGAAGACAATGTGTGTTGGTGGTTAGTACAGATAATTTCAGAGATTTACAGCAAGCTACAGGACGATAAAATAGACCAACTGATGGAGTTTAGCAGGAAGACTCTGTTTATAACCAGGCTGCTAATGAAGGTTGCGTGAAATCAGTGAAATGAGAAGAAACAGACTAAAAATGGTTTAAAATGGTGCACGTTTAGAGGAACATATTTGCAGATGACTGATGGATTTTCTTTTATTTTTATTGTATTTTTTTACTCTTTTTTTTTTTTTTCTTTTTTTCTTTTTCATGTATCAACTTTTTAGTATCAGCTTTGCAAATCTTCAGTTTTGGGCATCCTTAAAATTAAATGTGTTCCTCTGAAGCCACCTGATATGAACAAAAAGAGCTCAAATACCTCATAGTTGATGAGCATGGGATTTTAAGCCTGTTTATAATCTGTCAGGATTCAGTGTGTTCTTCGGGTGAATTTCTCTGACAAGGTGTAGGATTCAGTGCGAGGATGGAGCCCTCTGTATTGGTTGTATAGGGTGCAACATGGTTTGCCTTGGGGCCTTTATTTGTTGGGAGTTTTGCAAGTGGAGATGTAGAAAGAATTGAGAATAAAGCCTGAAGCAAGAAAGAATATTAAAAATTAATCTTCCCTATTTATGTGACTGTCAAAGTAAATCTTAAGCCTATTTTGTTCTGTGGCCTGTGGAAAAATGGTGAAGTTATTACCGTGTTCGTAACAAACCTTTTGCCATGTTGGAGGGGAGATGGCTGCTGGGGCAGAGCGGTGGCGTTGGGAGAGCAGGCGGAGCTGGGCTGGGGAGCTGGGTTCCCCGCTGGAGGTAGCCTGTGACGCGCCATAGCTGTCCCTCGGGGATGGAAGCCGAACGGGTGTATGATGTCTGAGAAAGCCTGTGTGTGGGTTTCATACTGAAAGATCGAGGGATTGCCTGCCTCCACCTTCCCTTTCAAGATTTGTGTCTCCGGTTATCGGGGGGCGGGGGGAAGGAGTGGATTCCCAAAGCGTGAATTTGGGGTGATTAGAAACTCTAATTTCTAATTTTCTTGTTGTCAAGGTTAAATTCTTGTCTAAAGCTTTGGGAGGGGAAGGTGTAAATGGGGCATCTGGGTAGTGTGATTCTGTTGCTTCTTTCCAGATCCTTTTCAGAGCAAGGGGGCATCTACCTCCCTCACCCTTTACGTGTTACCTATCGGAGAACAAGTTAGCTTAGTATAAGCCTAAAGTGATGACTCTTTAAGAAACCCACCACAGATTAAATAGGGAGAGAGAGAGACACTGTGAGATAAATTGTAAAATAAAATGTCCTTTTTAATCCGCTTTTGTCCTTACTACTAAGGGATGTGCATTTCCTGCTACCACTGAGGCAGAGCTAAGACGAAGTGTTGGAGCAGTCGTTGTTTTACATCTCTCTGGCTAGGTAACGCAAGGGGTAGCGTAGGGACACCCTCTCCTCTCCTCTGGGGGTGTGCACTCTGGAGCATCTCGCGGGAAAACCTTTTTTCCATGCTGCAGCTATCGCACAAGAACCGGCTGGGTGAAACGGCAGGCTTTGGGGGCGGTTGGGGGGGGGGGGGGGGGGGCGCCGCCATGAGGTAGGTGCATAAACGTATTGGGTCTGTTACAAGAGCCTGCTCTGCTAGCAGGAGGCAAACGTTCACATGGTGTATTTGTTTACTGCTGGCACGCTTCCCCAGAGGTGTATCAGCTCAGCGGGGTGATGTCATCGGCGACACAAATACTTTCTGTGCTGGTGCGGCTACTCCAGTTGTGTCGGGGCGGCTGGCCGCTTGCCGAGCGCCTGATGCAACAGCCGCGCCGGGGACTGCTTGGGAGGCAACAGCACCTTCCGTGGGCTGCGGGAGGCCTCCCAGAGGAGAGCAACCTGGGAGTCTTTCGTGGAGATGACTTTATCTGGGCTTTTTGGTTTTGGGACTTGAGCTCCCGAGTCCAATGCTTCTGTCAGAAATTGTATGCTTGGGGAAACTCAGATACCAGAGGGGAAAACCGTGTCTTGGTATCTGCTCGTGAGGTGCTCCTCCCAGGTACCTGAGCTGAGCTCATTTCTTGCTCTCTCGTGTCTTCTGTGAGTTAGTAAGTCGAAAATCCTATGAGTAATGCGCTCTCTCCTATGTAAATGTATTTACTTAGCAGCTTGCGTCATCTCCATCCTTTCTCTAAGCAGATCGCTAAAGCAGACAAGTGCAATAGATTCCAGTGTGTGTATATATATATTTTTATTGCTTTATATACCTATGTATTTACTGTCCAACAGATATGGGGAGACTTGTGGTCTCGGGTTGTCCTCTGCCTCCTAGGTGGCTTATTTCTTCCATTTGAGTTAATGGTCCATAATTGAGCTTAGTGATCTGAAGTGCCCTCTTCTAATTTAATCAATACAAGTTAACTGTAAGATCTTGGGATGAGCTCATATGTTTTCTGGCATAACTTTATTGCCTTTATGTTTTCTCTTGTAACCTGACTAAATCTGTACTGTCAAGGTGTTAGGTGAGCAGAAGGAAACGAATGCTGTCAGCGAGGGCTCTTTGATAGCTTCTGGAAGACATTTGTAACGTGGCTGAGTTGAATTCTTGCCTGTGCCACTCCACTGTCTTCCTGCATGTCCCTGGATTCTGCATGTTCTTCCCTGTTAGGGAGCATGTTTTAACTGTTTTTAGCTTTATGTAAGAAGCTTTTGAACCTTTCAGTGAAGGTGTTACAGCCAAATGTCAAAACATGGCTGTGGGCATTTAAGTAGTCTCAGTACTAATGAGCTTTCCAGCCAAGAAAGTTGATTTATTATGTAGCCTGGTTTTTAATCATGCTGTAACAATAGCAGTTGTTAAGCAAAACCAGTATCTTTGCAGCATCAGAATATTAACTTCAAATTCTGACACCTTAAACAAAATCAAATCCTAAATTTGAAAGGTACTTTGACATGTAAAGTGGAAGGGTGTATTTAGAGATGGAAACAGTCCATACTCACTGCAGCTATGCTGCCTGTTATGAAATACTGCTTAAAATAATATTTTTGAAAGTGTAAGTATCTCTAATTTTTGAGATAAAAGTACAATGTCACTATGCAAGGTCAGCTTTAATGCAGAGAGAACTGCCTTTGGGTATCTGATTACATGGAAAGCTCTAGGGCGCTAATCTGGTTTCATGACTGTTGTGTTCAAGTCCGAAATAAAGCTATTCTGCTCATTCGGACATTTAAGAGTGTCACCTATAAATAGATCAGAAATTGAATGCCATTTATCTGCAATGCCTGTAATATTTGAAATTACTGTGACTGATGGGGGGGGCTGCTTTCTTTTTTGAATCTGCCTGCTTTGGTAAAAATCTGTATCAGGAACACAGTGTTACTGTACGTCTCTCTGCTTTCTGATGGGGGACAACAGACGCCCTTTCCTCTAAAACTTATTTCCAAGAGTCTGGTAGCCATGGTGTGGCAAAGTAGAGGCAGTTGTAATGCCAGAAACTGTTCCCTGAATTCTTGAGATTAGCTGGACTGGAGCTTCACAAGAAACCTTCTAACAGCCTTAGTCCACCAGTACATTTAGAAATTTTGGGACTAGATATAATTCCCGTGCCCCAGTGAAATTCGTGTAACTCCTTCAGAAAAAGCCCTGAGTTATTCACGCCCCCATTTAAAGCACACTGAACTGATTTGTGTCCTGTCTCTGATCAGCCATGCACCTTTGATCTCTCTTGCGGTGGCAGATAATTTCTAATAGCTGACACAATGCAGCCCTCTCATCTGCAAACAATTCTGAGAGACGTGTATTCAATTTTTAGGTTTTTGTTTTTCCCTGAACTTCAAGGTTGTATTTTTGGTCTCTATCAAAGTAGTGAGAGGGTGGAGAACAGGCAGTACAGCTCTTGGTTTCCTTCCATTGTTTGTTCTAACGATAAAAGTATCCTAACCTTTGCTTTCTGTGTCTTCTTTCCAATGCCTCAGGTGGAGCAATATATAAGTTAATTTACCTTTATGAGCTCCATCCTCTATAAACAGGGCTTTTATCATCTTATCAATGAATACAGAAATTCACTTTGCTCCCCTATTAATAAATAAATAAATAAAATAACCAAGCGACGTCTAAATCAGTAACATTTCCACGGGTAAGAAACAGAAGAGTGAAATGGGGCATATTTGTGGTATAGCAGTTGTCCCAGCAAGGGCTTCTGTGTAGGATTCCTTATGATTCAACCACTTTGTGCCCTCCCTTTTCAGTTGTTAGCTGGTCTTAAATGGAGGAATAATTATAATTGCTAAACAAAAGTTGGCTTTGTACTTAAAAATCAAACGGATTTTGAAAGTTGGCTGACACTAGTGCAGCAAATTTAAGTTAAAGTCTGGACAAGTATAGAATTAGTTAAAGGTTTTAGTATCCTTTTCTGCATATTAGAACAATTTTCAGGAGCTTATCTACTAGAAAATTGGGATTGTCACATAAAGATGTAACAGATCTTACATCTGAGAGGAAAATGCCCAGTTCAAGTTACAGCTTAAACATCATCTTTCTTAGAAATGCCTTTTCTGATCTGTTTATAAAGAGATTGGTTCTGCTAGATGACTGGGAAGTTGAGGACTGCAGATTTTAAGATTTTTCCAGCATAGGAACGTATTTCCTTTAGTCGAGACAAACAAGTTGCACTGGAATGTGCTCATGGTCTGTATCAGCAAGTATAGCTTAAGTTAATTATGTCAAGAAGAGTATATACTGTGGTATATCCAAAAAAATGCATGTGACTAAAAATACCTGGCTAATAAATTTCTGTGCTGTTGGGTGAATGTGAAAGTAGGCTTTCTTAGTGGCAAAGTTGTGTTTATTTAAGTATCAACATGATTTTCTATGTTTAAAAGATGATTAAAGGTTCATGGTTGAAGTCAGGCTCAAGACAGCAAAACCCGTGTAAAACGGTTCAGGGTTTGATGATGGCAACATGCTGGTTCTTTCTGTAAAGCCCCATATCTCTGCAGAGTGCACTGCCTCTACCCACAGCCAGTCCTCACTGAAAGAAGGCAATGAGTGACCTTGGGCCAGCTGCCTACTTTATTGATAGCAAGGTCCTGGGGGGGATGTGGCGGCGATGGTTCCTTTTTCACTCATTTTGGAAGTTGCGTGGAGGAACAAACCTCCCAAGTCTGCACTGTGGGGTTGTGCAGAGACTTCATAGGCTCAAATGCGAACGAGTGATTGCACACTATAGCAGTTAACGATGGCAGCAGCAGACCTGACTCCCACGTGTTGTTAGTTAGCCAGCTATACCTTAGGCAGCTATAAGCTGCTCAGAATAATTGGACTCATCCTAGATTTTGATGAAGCTGGACAGCAGAAATCGTTGCAGGATGCTGCTAAGCGTACATTTCTTCACGTGAGCGCAGAGAAGCAGCGACGGGCTCACCACGACCCCTCCAGCAGGAGTTGGGAAATACTTGGCTGGACTCAGCCACTGGACTGTGCAGATGGGGGCAAAGAGTTAGCAGCACCCGTTCAACAAATGAGCTGTTACATGGGACGAACCAGATCACTGGTTGTCTACCAATGTTTTCCCCATCAGCAGAATGAGGGTATTGCAATTGCAAAACTTCTGTCAAGTATGTGATTGAGATCTGCTTTGTAGGGTATATGCCATTTTTGAAGATGAAGTCCCGCTTTGTCCATGGTATTAAGTCGAGACCCAGTTGTGAAGAGATGAAATCAAGACTGAAATGTGAACATAAGTGAGTTTGTATCTTAACATACAGGGTAAACCATAAACTGTTACTTTGACATGGTGGGTAGCCTTTCTGTAGATTGACTTATTTGTATGCAGCGTAAGACATAGAATTGGTGAAAGATAATGCAGCTTCTAAGTACTGTAAATGTGCTTTGCTTGAAGGTGCATGATTCTTGACTCACAGCAGGGAGGGGGTCAGTGAGTTAAGCTGAAGGGTAGTTGAAGCTTCCGCTGCGTGCATATGGGAGTTGAAATCAAAGTTGGGAACAGTGACCAGCCTTGCAAGTTAATGTTGGAACATTTACTTAAAAAAAAAAAAAAAAAAAAAAGAAAATTGGCATTAAATGTGGGATAACAAGATAAGGGAAAACCACTTGAGGCATAAAGCAGGGTGAAAAGCCATGGAGTTGCTTTACGATGGTTTTAGTATGTAGCTGAAGTGAAACTATTGAAAGAGATGCAATTCATTTTCATTACTGCAGGAGCCGAGATGTCTACTAATACAGTATTTATGTTTGTGGTAATATCTTTCCACCACTGTGTATCTCTATAAACCTTCTGTTTAAAAAAATGACCAAACAAAGCAAAACAAAAAAACCTCTCAACCCTCCCTCCGTATGGCAATAGTGCCGAGCTGTTTGGGCCAGGATACATGTCTCCTGCTGCGTTAGGCTGGTGAAATACAAAACAGAGAGATCTCTTTCCGAAGAGCAAGTTTAGAGATGAATCTGGCAGATTGTTGGCTCCAAGGCAAATTGAGACTATTTGTTTGGGAGAAATTTGCTGAAGGCACAGCTCGGGTGAAAGCCGCCTTTCTTACAGTGAGGGTGTTTGAGCAAGAGGACTTGGTGATCGCGGCACTGATGACTTTGCCCTGAAAAAAGATGTCCTTTCAAGTAGTCTGTTCTCAGACCATTTACATTCCCCAGGGTCTGGTGTCTCCCAGGGGTTTGGTGGTACAGCTGCGCTGGCACACTTCCTAATGTACTTGTAATAGCAAAAAACCACTTTCTCCGAAGGAAGTTTATTCTGGTTTGACAAGTGAAATGAAATGCAGCAGTAAAAGCATTCTTAAACACTTATACTGGGCTAGAAATACACTTATTTTAACAAGAAAAATAGTTCAAATGTGGCGTCATTTCTACTGAACTGGTTGTGAGCAACCATTCCTTGTATTTCAGGCAAATGTGTAGACCTGTATAGAGCGAGGGCAGTGAATTCAGGAGGTTAATGTTGAATGTTGTGCGTGTCTCGGGTCCAGCCTGAAATTAGTCCTTTTGATGTTTGTGCCATACAAACACAGAGGAAGACTCAGCCCCCTGCCGACAAATCTGACACAGAAGGGATAGAGGAGAAACACCTTTGTACTATTATGTTGTTTACTTGGTGGTTTCAGATCTGTGAGGTGGAAGAGAAATTTTTAGTGCTGCGGGTTAATTAGCTCTTAAGCAGGCTTGAAAGAAACATAAAGGTTAATCTATCCCCAAAACTTTTATGGATATAGTAATATCAGTATAAGTTTGTGATCCTTTTACAATATTTTATACTTGTAGTAGGTCCTTGTGTACAGATTCAGTTGTCCTGGAAGAATGCTGCTGTTGAGCATACCTCGCTTTACGCGCTGACCTGATACAAGCAATGTGAGTGCTTTTTGCATGATAGTGAGTGCCTGCCTGAAAAACAATGGTCGAAATACTTGATGTGTCTCATGCAGGCATCTAGATTACTTCAAGATGCATTTTATTGAGCGCATGTGGGAGGAAAGAGCCTTCCAGTGCATCCTCATCCTCCCCTTTTGGAGGGGCCAACAGAGGGACTAGTTAATGAGGCCAAGGGGTGTTGTTGACAGGGTGGACGCTACAGAGGTTAATAAAGTAGAAGAGAGCAGTAAGTGGCTCTCAATGAAATGGTACCCAGTGTAGTGAACGAGGAAGATGGTAAGAATCTGAAATTTATTTGAATCAAGTACAAAAACCGTTGTTCTTCACATGATGCAAGATAACTCTCAAAATTAGTTCCCTGGAATTTGAAGGGAAGCCCATGTGGGATGTCCGCTCTGGAGGACTCTTGGGGATGGAGAAAACTTTAAAGCTGGTTCTAGTGCTTTATGTGGTGCAGAAGCTCTTAGTGCAGGTCTTCCCCATTCTCAAACCATATGTTGGGGTTTCATCCATTAGAGTAAAGAATGTATAGTTGCAGAAACACATCAGAAAACAGAAACAACCTTTATTTATTTTTTTACTGCTCAAACTTTTAAATATTTTTAGATAAATGTACATTCTGATGTATGGTGCAGCTACTGTGGCTTGTGCTTTAAGTTGTGTATTTGTCAAATAAGGAAGCAAATTCTGTGCTTGTTTGTTTTTCTAGTCAGCTGGTCCTCACGTTCATCTAAAAAGATTGAGGAACATCAATGAAAACATGTTGTTGTTCCAAAGAAAATAATTTTGAATTTTGTAAAGAGGAGTAAAATAGCAATAGATAATACTGCAGTGTTGCATTATTTATGGTGCCTGTAGCTTTGAAAAAAATATTCTTGCAGTGTTAAGGCTGCCCGAAAATGAACTGGAATGGTACACTTCTGTAACTCAGATTTCTTACACTGTCTGTAAAGCAGATGTACTAAGTTGGGGGCTAGTATTAAGCCCACATAAGAGGGGGGGAGCAAGATCTGTAGAAAAACAACTCTTGTAATTTGATGTCAGTTCTGTGCTAAAATTTTTCACCACAGTGGAGCATTGTAACAATAAACCCCGGTCATCACTGTCTTTGAACATATCTGACTGCGATAAGCAGTACAGTATTTATTTCTGCCTTTATGTAAACACTGTGCTGCAAGTGGTTCGTGACGGCACTTCAGTAAGGCAAGCTGTGTCATGTGAGGATACTTTAGAAATGCATCATTTCAAAGCAGCTGGCGTTCTTGCACTGGGGATGAAGAAGGCTGCGGCACTTTTCTTAAAGCCAAGAAGCTTCCAAGGGAAGATCAATCTGAATTTCTTAATTTATTTAAGTCTCTTTGTGCCTATTAAAAAGGACAAGATCCTGTCAGGCTAGTTGTATTTTCAGCTAGCAAAACAGACTTAAATGGGGCAAAACAGCTAAACGTAAGAAAATCAAAATATAGCATGAGATGTAGCTAAATTTGGAGTTCTTAACAGCAAGCAGCTGCTTAAGTAATTAAAGTATATAAGGTGCTACTGACCAAAGCAATTAGTATGTAATTTCATTAATGGTGTTAGGATTGCAGTAACAATATTTTAAGTCTTTCTGTCCAAATCAAGATTGCGGGCAATTTGTGACATGTACGGCATAAGGTTAGGAGCAGCGCAATGTTACGGTATGTTACAGCACCACTGTCTGAGTGGATTTGCAACTGCGCAAGAACACGCCTAATGCTGGCTGTGCATCGTGTTAACGCTCCTAATTGGTATACGCTGCTTGCAAGTTTACATATACACGCACTTACACATTTTTATAAGCTTGTATGTCTGTAAGTTTATATATTAAAAAAGGCTTCATGGGGCCTGCTAACTTTTTGTTTATCTTTGCAATTCAGTTATGAGCTTGCTGCTATTCAGCAGCGAAAGAGAATTACTCTTTTTGTATATGTTTCTGTGGTTTGTCCTTAAGTGGTTGAAAAATCCTGGAGAGCTCAGGCACAGTAAAATATTCCTTCAGTAAAAAGTCCCTCTGAAATGTGAAGTGCTGCAGATGACGGGTTTCTAAACTACGAGCTCTGCAACTCAAAGGCCAGTGGAAGATGTTCCCAGGGACTACAGTTAGGTAGCTTCTACCTTCAAGAGTAACCATAATATTTAACCGAATATTTATTCGTCAGCAAACTTTAGAGACTAGGTAGAAAAAATAGGCATCTGGAATATACCGAAGTCCAAATGCAGGTCACTTCCAAGGCTAAGGTAGCATCGTTGAAGAGTCATTCGGTCATGTAATTGAAGGGGTGGAAGCTCGCCGCTGGGACACCAGTGGGTATTACTGCCACAGTGGCTAACCTGGAGTTGCTGGCGTTGTTCAAAACCCATCGAGAGGAGTCTTTTGGAGCATTGGAGGCCTTATGGCGGTGCCTTTGGCCTGGCTTAAGCTCTGCCCTGTTCACGCATGGCCTCTTTTCTAGGTCTCAAGGCTTTCTAGGTCTGTAAATGTGTGGGCGTGCTTTTGGTGGAGGAGCCAGTCTTCTCTGCATTTCAGATGTGAGACAGAGCGAGGTGAGCAGGTTGTCTAGCCTCTTGCAAACACTGAACCTCCGCCAGCAGGTTTTTGGGGTATCTTCCTAAGAGGAGTGGTGGAGGTGATTTTGGGAGGCTCAGCACAGGATGTGGGGGCCCTGCAAGCTTGTTTGAATGTACCGACACCATCCTTGTCGCGGGGGGTGAAGGAAATGGGAGATTGCCTCATAAGAAGTCATGGTCTGTTAACAGAGCACCCTTGGGGGCTACTTGTCTCCTGCTTCCAGTGTTGTTTTGTGGGGGTACAAGGAGGCGAGCCTAGGTGGGGGCTTCAGGGTCCCTACCCACGAGCCCGGTGTAAACCGACCAGGTGGTGAAGAGCAGCAGGCTGGCTTCCCAAAATCACGGGGCACCCTGAATACCTGAACCGGGAATGCACACGCCTTGTAAAATGGGGTGTGTGGGTCCCATAAGGGAAACAGTTGTATTTGGCTAGTTGGTTTTGACTTGCGTCAAGCTGTGACAAATCTTGTGCGTAGCACACCTGTGGCTTTTGCTTTTGGGTGAACCCAACCTGACTTATTTTATCTGATGCAGCCTTGCCTGTGGGATGTTAAATGGTGAAGGACTGCATTTTAGGTAGCTGGTTTAAAAAAGGAAACTCGATTTGGTGAGTCTAGAAGAAACTTAGCTACATTTCTGTTTTTCTTGGGCTTAGGTAAATGATGTCATTGCTCTTTATTGATGATTCGAATGGTAAATTCAGATTACTTTTTTTTTATCATTGCTGGTCTTGGGTGATTGACTGCAATGGTTTACTTGGTTTTTTTCACCCTTGTGTGGGTTTTTTATATGTTTTCTTACTTGGTTGTTGGTTTGTTGGTTGGGTTGCTATTGGCCCTGCTTTTTCAGTGGAGTTTCATGAAAAATGGTTGGCTATTGGGAGCTCTTGGGGTCAGCATGGCAGAGGGAAGCATCATGGAGCTCTTATACATGGCTGGCTTCCGCATCGGTGCTGTGGGGTACGGACGCCTGCAGCAGCTGCTCCACACCACCATTTGGGATGCGACTGCAGCAATATGCTCTGCCATCTGGGGATCCATGCGGCGGGGTGGTTCCCGGCTTCGTTACAGCAGCAATTACTTGCAAATTATCCAGTCCTTGCTGGCAGGGCTAGGTGAGAGCTCCTTGTTCCGCACCCAAAGGGCCTACCTGATTTTTTGATACAAGAGCTAGGCTTGCGTGAAAGGACACCCTGAAATAGGCAGCCGACTGAAGGACAAGGTATCTGCGTGCAGATGAAATTAAATGCATGCCCCAAAATGTTGCTCCCTTAGTAGGGCAAAGAAACGCGGGGGAAGCTTATATCAACATGCTGCCGAGGCAATAAGAGGATGATGGCAGCCGCCTTCACCTGTGGAGGGAGGCTAAGGTAGGCAAAGCTTGCTTGTTGTGATTTGTCAAGTGTCAGGTTTGAAAGCCCCAAGATGGAGGGGCTCATAAGGGGCTTTTTTCTTCCAGTGTTGCTATTCCAAACAACTCTTCCTCAGTTTAGTCTCTTGCAGATGATTTACTGAAATGACAATTGGGGTTAATATTTAATATTTAATAATTAATAATTAATATTAATAATACTATTAAAGCAACTGGTAAAAGAAGCCAAAATTACCCTGGTGTTAAAGCATTTTACTTTTTCATATGACTTTGGTTCTGTTAACTAAACTCGGACTAGAAGTACCTTAAATATGAAGTATTCCTGTTGTCTGCTTTGTAAGTAGATGGGTCACAGCTAGGTAACTATTATGTGCTGAAAATGCAATCTTTAATTAACTTGGAGGAATAGCTGATTCATTAATTGCTGTGTGCAACTTTTGGAACTTGTATTACATCCTCTTAAATATGCTCTCTAAGCCAGCAATAAACCTGTTCAAAGCAAATTTTAAAACTCATGGTTTAAAGTTAGTAGGATTAAAGGTTAGCCTGGGTATCAAGTGATGATGTACGTGCCTAATTTAATAATAATAATGTTTCAGCATCAGCTCCAAGGACCCATCGCTTCCTGAAGAGAAACGCTAACAGACTTTTTGGGTTAATCCAACCACTTTTTGCTTGAAAGCTGTTTTTAAGGTGTCGTGGAGTGGCTTTGAAATGAAACCCCCTGTGCAACAAGCCTGGGGTTTGCTGGCTGCCAGGCGGGGACTTCCCCGAGCAGGCGGGCGATGCTCTCGCTGCTGAGCAGCCGCCGGCACCGGTGTTGGAGCAGGCAGGGCATTACAGGCGTTGGTTGGAGCTGCGCGGCGGCACGTTTGGGAGGTTACCCACGACGTTTCCCAGAGCGGGGATAAAGCTTGGGCTTTCTTGACAGGATGGGAGGGACTAAACTGTGCAGTGGTGCTTACATCAATTTGTAAGGATTGTTCAACTGGGATTATTCGGCCGGGTATTATGGTGCTTAATCAGGGAGGGAGATCACAGGTTCCCTAAAGGAAAGCAATATGTGATCTGACTATGTTTTTAACTTTGCCTTTAATAGCTTTAGACTTGTAAGACCTGTGGTAGCTCTTCTCATCTGTCTGAATTTTTAACTCCTTTTTGAACTCTGACTTGTCTATTAGTGTTGTTTATTTGTGTATATTTGATTTGCGCTCTCATTTATTTTTTTTTCCTCTGACACAGGCCATAGATATCTAAGTAAAACTTTAGAGAAGCATTATGAGTAAAAATGTGTATATAGGAAACGGTAGAATAAATTTTGAAAAATAATAATTTACATTCATGTAAGCATAAGGAAAACACACAGTATTTTAAAGCTTTTTATTCAGTTTCCTCAATGTAAAAATACGTAATCTTAATAAGTATGCAACTAAACCTGACCTTTGCTGTGTCAAATTGCAGCTCTCACTGATACAGGATATCCTTTTAAAGCCATTCCCTTATAAACATGACTGTCTAATATAAGATGCAGTCTGCCAGGCATTTACCATGTGGCCAGTGGACAGTATTTCAATTAATCTATCCATTGCCATCCCACATCGTGCTTCCTGAGTTCTGGCTTGGAAGTATCCTAACGGCTCAGTAGGTTAACACATTTTTCTGCATTATCTGGAAAGCGTAAGTGGATTTTCTGTTTGGTTTTGTGTGGGCTGTGCAGGCTAGGAGCCGTTCTGCTGCTCAGGTGCTACCCCGAACGTGTCCTCTTGAAGGATGAGTGATGGTCTTTCTGTCATCATCATTTTGGGATGTACTGCCAGAGCTTTCCTTCCTGGTTTTGCTATAGAGGTGATGCACCAAGATTGAGGCATCCAATTAACCTTACCAAGAGGATAAGACTTGAATAGAGAATCCCTGGGTCGGTCGGTCTGCCTGTGGCTCATGCATTCGCTCAGGCTCATTCTCTTTTTCTTTTCTTTCCCCTGAATAAGAAAGGGGCCAGAACAAGGCTATAGGCGCATGACTATTACTTGCACGATTATGACTTAAAGTTTCCCTCTGTTCATATCTCCTTTTGGGTCAGGAAAACCAGTCTGGCCTGCTTACCCGGTGCTGTATTGAGTCCTTCACTGATACCACTGCTCCATCCTTCTGAAGGGTTTTTTGAGGATTAGTCCCCTCTGACCCCAAGTTTGGCCTTGGAAAGAATACCCCGTTCCGCTTGCTGTGGTGCTGCTTCTCTCCTCAACTAATGCTGTTTTCTATCCACTGAGTAACTGAGGTTCCTCCCACCCCACCCACCCCCTTTTTATGGTTGCACCCAAACAAGGGCTTTCCATTTAAAGTCTGTCTTTAGTCTTTTTCTTAAACTAATGAACCAGAAGGAGGTGACATGAGGAAATGGTACAGGGAAACCACTGAACCTAGTGTTCATAGAAGAAAGCTACAGATACTACCACTTCCTTGAAAATTAATCTTCTGACTATATTTTGTAATCATCCCAGGAACGTCCATTTCCCAGAGGTCTACTTCGCCTCAGATTCTGCTTTAAGTGATCTGTCGTCGTGGTTTAACCCCAGCCAGCAACTAAGACCCATGCAGCCACTTGCTCACTCCCCCCAAGTAGGATGGGGGAGAGAATTGGAAGGGTAAAAGTGAGAAAACTCATGGGTTGAGATAAAGGCAGTTTAATAGGGAAAGCAAAAGCTGCGCATGCAAGCAAAGCAAGGAATTAATTCAGTGCTTCCCGTGGGCAGGCAGGTGCTCAGCCATCCCCAGGAAAGCAGGGCTCCATCACGTGTCATGGTGACTTGGGAAGACAAACGCCATCACTCCCAATGTCCCCCTGTTTCCTCCTTCTTCCCCCAGCATTATGTGCTGAGCATGATGTCATATGGTGCAGGACATCCCTTTGGTCAGTTGGGGTCAGCTGTCCTGGCTGTGCCCCCTCCTGGCTTCTTGTGCCCCCCCCAGCCTCCTCGCTGGTGGGGTGGGGTGAGAGCAGAAAAGGCCTTGACTCTGTGTCAGCGCTGCTCAGCAGTGACAAAAACATCCCTGGGTTATCAACCCTGTTTCCAGCACAAATCCAAAACACAGCCCCATACTGGCTGCTGGGAGGAAAATTAACTCTATCCCAGCCAAACCCAGCACATCTGTTTACTCACTATTTACTATACAACATTGGTTCTGCAAACAGTGGCCTGCGAAGAGGGATTGGAAAGGCTGGCAGCTGCTGGTAAGTGCTGTCATCAGGAGCTCTGCTGTCAGCGATGGCTGGACAAGGGTGTGTGGTGTGCTTGCCCAAGAGGAGCCAGTCAGTCCCACGGTCGGTGCAGTCACACGGGATCAGCTGGTGTCCTGTTTGACGTTGGGTTCAAACTTTGACCTGATGCTTCTTTTAGGGATGTAATACTTTTTCCCTACTTTTTTTTTTTTTTTTTTTTAAAGCTGAAAATCTCCTGCTTGGAAATGGGAATTGGGAAGATTGAATCCCAACTGTGTGTTCTCTAAATGGGGTCTGAGGATCTGGAAAGGGGACTGGCCATAACTTGCATATCTCTTATAATTGTAATAAAGCTGGTATGTATATGCGTAATCAGCATTCTAGACATTTTAGATGTTTTCCTTAAGTTTCAAACCCCTGCCATAGCAGTGCCATTAGTGCTTCAACACCTGTGCCTTAGAGTAGATTGAGGGCTCGGTGGTGGTGGTGATACCCACGGCTGGCAATCATCTGTCAAGGCGACCCATGTCCATCCATTCTACAAAAGGGCCAACATGACTCTGATTCTTGTGTTATATATACACATATATACACACTGGGAGGTGCTTCTGAATGTTGTCTGTGAATAACTGCGGCCTCATCAAAGGGCAGAACAGTTAAAATCTTCATCAAGAGATGTGCTTTGCTTTACTTTGTCTCTGGAATTAAACAAACCAACTCCTCCTTATCCATCTCTGCCCCCTCCAAATACCTCACTTTTATCATCTTTATGATGTCCAGTTATTAGGTGCATGAACTGGGCAAGAGCTGAATTTTTCATTTTTTAGCCCTCCAATTTTTTTTCCATCAGAATTCCTGAAACTTTGTTTTATGTGATAAAGAATAGCCTGTGGGTATAACTTCATTCTTTCTTGCTGTAGGGCACCTTTAGCCAGTTGCTCCTGTTACTTGTTAACGCTTTGATTTTTTTTGACCAATGCCTTTCATATATAGCTTATTCCTATAGCTGTTACCTAGCAACATTATTTCTGTTCAATTTAGATTGTGTTTTCTCTTTCAAGAAATTCATAAGGTGTGTTTTAAGAACGTTACTGGAGTCCACCCATGAACCTTTAGTAAAGAGGTGTTTATAAAGTTAATTTTCTCCAGCACCTGTAATTAACGTACCTACATTTGGTGTCAGCCTTCCCAGCCTTGTTGGCAGAAATGGGAATTGATGCATGTGGGATTTAAAAATTACTTGGAGAATACTGCAGTAGTTAAAAGTTCCCTGTTGACTTCTCTGTGTGGCATTTCATAGAATAATAGAATCATAGAATGTTTTGGGTTGGAAGGGACCCCTAGAGGTCATCTAGTCCAACCCCAAGGAGTGTAGATGCCTATCTCAATTTCATGCTGTTACCAACCAGCACCTCTGCTTCTTGCCCTTCTTTCCAAGCCATGGTCCATTTAGCATTTTGGAAGCTGCTCATGCACTGATGTGACATTTTGTAGCCTAGCAAACATAGTTATAGTACAAGGTAGAGGATTACACTTAAGCTGACAAATACTAGGAAGTGAAGTAAAGGACTCTCCAGTGTGGAGTTCCATAAGGGAACTCACTGGGTGCATGAAGTTCTGGAGTTTTGGGGTTCAGGCTTGTCCTTTCTAATTCAGCCTATGGCTGCTCTGGACTTGGTGATATCTCTAGGAGGCAAAGTCGGGTTTGTGTCTTCTGCTTTCACTTTAAAGGACCAAAAAAACCTCCAGCCTTCTAATATTCAACAAAGGCAATCTTCTGATACTTTTATAATTGGGTCCAGCAGCGGACCTGGAGAACAGTGCGAACACATAGGGTTTGCAAATGTTTTTTATGTTGGGTTTTGGGTTTTTTTATATTTCTTGTGCAAAACTACCATCTGTATGTAATTTTTAATAATGTAGGAGGGGTGAGATTGCATAGAATTGGAGCTGGTCTTGGGAGCTGGAAGGTGTCATTCGGCTGCAGCATCGCTGTAGAGGTTTTAAAGGACATCGTAAGAAATCTGCTTGGTATCATCTGCCTTCTGTTGCGTGCACCTCAGGTGTAGTAGCTGCCAAGTCTTAAATGCATGCACCCGTAGGGGGGCCGTAGGTAACTCTTTCAGTGTACAAGAAAAGCAAGCTGAAATAGGCAACCGGTACCTGTGGCATTAGCGGAAGCTGAAACAGGTTACAGAGGGAGGTGAGACGTTTGCGTAAACACGGAAGTTTTTGTAACCCAAGTTACAAGTTCAAAGGGAGAAGGGAGCAGAGGAATATGAATGAGTGGACTTTCTTGTGCATCGTTACAACAGTGTGTAGTCAGCATTTGGTGTATTTTCAAAAAGTTTTAGTGGTTGGAATTTCTAAAAAATCCGATCAAACAGCATTTGGATGTGGCACTGGAGGGACATGCTGCAGTGCTCTTGTGCAAAGGATCGACTTAAAAAGGGGTTATCTTGTAAAAGGAGTTTGTATGCACTTCTCGCTCTCATAATCCTTACCTGGAGGAGTATTTGTGATCATAAAATATGAGATTTCCATGATACAGAAAAACTTGCAAAACATACTTGTATCACCAATATGAATCAGAACGACTTATATGTGGTTTCAGGAGATTAGAAATGGAATGATGGGGTGGACACCATAATATTTTAAATGGTTTTTTTCCCTTTTAAATTCCAGTTAGGTCCTTCTGTTCATTTAAATGTAAATATGTTTTCCCTGTGTTACCTATAGTTTGCACAGTGTTTCACCGGACCATCAGTGGGGGATGCTAGGGTATGTGCAATTCTAATTCCTTTTCTTTCGGTGCTTCCATCTGTCTCCTTGAGGGTTCATTAATGTGTGCAGGAGCACCTGCTAACCACTTCCATATCATCCTCTGTTGAGCTAAACCTGAGTGAAATCTTACATTAGTTTTATCTTAGCTTCCTTGCTTTGTCAAGCAGGATCTTGAACATGCTGCACTGAAACTCATTTTGGGGACCTGATTGCCAGAGTTATGCTGTCAAATAGGAAAAGGTGATCGATCAACAGCTGCCTTACTGTAATAGTAAACACTTGTTTATAGACATGCTGTTGGCTTCTTACGGTATCAGACTTAATTCCGTGGCGACAGAAAAGTGGTACAGCACATAAATCTTCTGCTGAATTCCTAGTAGCACTCGCATCAGTCTTCTCTGTGAACTGCTACGAGGGATAGTGCTGCGGAATTAAATTTTGAAAGGAGCAAACAAGAAGGAAATTATTTATGTGTGTATGTGTACAGTTTTTCAAAGTCTTTTGAATCACAGCTCACTTTGTGATGTTTTTTGTGGTATTCCCTATGAACTGCAGGCCATATGTAAAAGGGAAGGGTGTTCACTGGGCTGCCATTTAGAGACCTGAAATGCAACCTGGTCTGTGGTCCAAAGCCGGGATCCTTTCCATGTTCAGCTTTTTTTCAGTAAACAGGATTTCTGCAGTGCAGTGGGCCCCTTGACAGCTGTGGAAGAACCTGCTTTTTTCAAGAGGCTGGCACAGCTCAGGCTGAGCAGGGCTCGTTTCAGCTTCAGAATAAGCGGGATCCCGCTTAGTCCTCTTAGCTGAGCTTGACATGTCAAGGCCAACAATAACCAAAATAAGTAAATAAATTGGGATCTAGGGGATAGAGAACGGCTAGAAGCAGAAGGATAAGTGGGACACGATTAAGTACAGATTAAAGTTTGCTCAGGCCTAATTTAGGGGTTATCGTCCCTCCTATGGGGTGCTTAAAAACATTTAAGTGGTATTGAAAGTGCTTTCATTTTTAGAATCATAGAATGTTTTGGGTTGGAAGGGACCCCTAGAGGTCATCTAGTCCAACCCCCCTGCAGTGAGCAGGGACACCGCTAACTAGATCACGTTGCTCAGAGCCCCATCCAACCTGGCCTTGAATGTTCCCAGGGATGGGGCCTCCACCACCTCTCTGGGCAACCCGTTCCAGTGTTTTACCACCCTCATTGTAAAGAATTTCCTCCTTATATCCAGTCTAAACCTACCCTGTTTTAGTTTAAAACCATTACCCCTTGTCCTGTCACAAGGTGCATGGAACGTGATAGTTTAGCTCACTAGCTCAGTAGAGGTTTTATAACAAAGTTGTCCTTTTTCCTTGAATTTAACTATTAGTTTTTTTCTTGCAATTGAAACCATGATTTACGTTACCAAAAATATTACTTGCAATACCAGTGGAGCTGTTCTGTGAACAAAGCCAAAGTTTAACAAATTGTGGGCAGAGAAGCAAAATGAAGTTCAAACAGCTGCCCGAGTATGCGCTTTGGTTCTAGTTTGGGAAAGAGCATTGCTTGCAGACGTACCAAGTATTTTCTTATGGTACAAGAAGTCTACAAAACTGCTAATACCTCATCCACCCTCAGAAATATGTCAGAGCTAGGTTTTGCCAGTGTTTTCCTTTAAAAATGACTTTCAAAAGCAAAAGGCTGCTTGCATATTTGCGCATGGAAGTGATAAGCTAGCCTCTATGCAGTTCAGTTGAGAGCAAAAAAACCAGACCTCAACTATCCACTTTTCATACTCCTTGATTTTACGGTGGAGTTCAGTGCACTTTAAGGAAAATAGCCTTTAGTATCCCTGGAAGCATATGTCTGCAAGCTCACTGGAGGCTCCTCTGCTACCTGCAGCTCTGCCTGCTGTAACCTACAAAGGTAATTCTTCCAGCTCAGTTGCAAAATTTGTGTGCACATACTTAGAGGACCAGCATGATGCTAATAGTGGTTCAAAGCCCAATGATTTGCAAATTTCGCTGTTAACTAGCAAGCCTCCTCAAAAAGGATACTTTGAAGGATTTCACTGTATACGAAATTTCATTCTGAATAGTATACCTGCAAATGGTTGAAATGGCTTAGAAATCCCATGGATGACTTGTTTGATTTTTATTTGGCGAAGCTCTGTAGAGAGCCATTGCAAGTAACATGCTGGATTACTTGGCAGGCTGAGACATCTGCTGGCACTTCCAAGGCAGGCTACGGCAGTGAGGTTTCCTATTGCAACATGCTGAAATCTCTCCAAAACAAAATGGTATTTAGTAGCAAATGCTATTGTATAGAGATGAAACTGTATGAAATTCAAGATTGCAGGCTTTGTCTTCACAAAGCTTAAGGATCTGCGCTCCTGCAAAAGTTTTATATAAGACTGAGGGCTTTTATTAGCAGTGCTGCACCCGTGAAGAAAAGGAGCTGACAGGAGAGTGAAACCAGATTCTGGACTTCAGTGCAACGTGTTATTAGGAAAACTCTATATGCACCTCGTCAGTGCCCGTCCTGTTGGAAATTGAATTTGGGTGTGTAATTGATACGCTTAAAAGCCTGCTAATTCAATGCTTTAAACTATGTACTTGGTTTGCTTAGCATTTTGCATGAAGTGCCTCATTTTATGCATATTAGACTTTGTATTATAGCTTTGTTCCTATTTGATTATTTGGGAATAGCTTGAGCTGACTCTTAATCATTTCTCCCACGTTACAATCATCTGAAAACTTAATGATCTTGCACGCTAATAGCTTTGTCTAAGTTGTTAATAAATTAGCACCCTCGCGGACCAAGCTGTACGGACTTCCACAGAATATGAGCCTTGACTTTCTTCCCCTTCTGCTTTTCACCCTGCTAAACAATTGCTGTTAGTTGCTGTAATTTACTCCCTGACTCTGTGGCCAGGGTCTGTCTTTTATGTCCATCCAGCCCCAAACCTTTTACTTGACGGCCATCTGACACCCTACAGCTCAGTCTTCTGGTACTTCAGATGAATGATAAAATTCAAAAGCCTTGTAATTCAGCCTCTCCCTCTTTATACTCCTACTCCTGTGGTTCTCTTGTGATTGCTCAAGAAGTGTTTTTCAATACGTCCTCTCCAAATAGGATAAGAATCTGGAGGATGGAATGAAATTCAAATTGCAACTCTGTCTCGAGATCCCTAAAAATAGCAGGAAAATTATTGTAGACTTTGTCCAAGCAAAGCAAAGTCAAGATTGTTCAAAATACATGAACTAGCTGACAGATAGAGAAGATAGTGTAGCATAGTGAAGGTGACTCCTAGCAGTAGGGTAGTAACTGTTAAGTACAGAGGCTGAGGGAAATAACCATAAAGAAACAAAAAGAAACCTGTTTGTGGGTTGACAGAGGGTGTTTTTGGTTTTTAACACATGTTCAAACCTAGAACTCCTGTGAGTATGTTTTCAGTGAAGGCTCAGTGGTTTGTTTTGCTTTTAGGAAAGGGCCTGCCGACTTTCAGTGAGGAACATAGTATTTCAAGTCATTAAATAGAGGGGATGTTGGGACGTGACCAGTGCCTATTTAATTTTGGGCAGACCTTTGGTTCATCCAACACCGAGAACAGGGGTTGTCAGCATCCAAAACAATTGCGGTGTAAATGCCATGTTCAGATCCCGTTATGGTTATTGAGGCAAGGTGGTGGTGGGCAGAAATTGAGTGGTGCTTTTTTGGATTATATCCTCAAGAAAGGTGCTATTGGTACAAAATCATTTATGGTATCTCAAAGAAAGTACGGCAATTGGTCACAAGCTGAATTGCTGCTCCTGGTGGTTCGTTTACCTAGAAAACTTGGCAAAAGAATGAGTGTCAGAAAATATTTGGGGTGAACAGCATGTTTTAGCTGCATAGCGCTGTGTCAATGTTTGCTAGCTCCATTGCTTGGCTCTCCTTCCCATCCGTGTCACAAAGAGTTTTGTGAGATACAAGGTTTGCAGGCAGCGATGGTGTATTTTTACCAGGCCAAGTGATACAGCTGGAAAATAAGGGCGCATTTTTTGGATGCATGAAGTTGTGTTTGGTCTGAGGTAGCTGTTCAGGCAGTGGCTGTGCAGTAACCAGAAGCAGATATCAATGTGTGTGTTCGTCAGCCCACTGAACTCCTGATAGGGAGTGACGTTAACTTGTGGCTAGGGAGTAATTACAATACTCTGAAATAGGAGTTCAGAGAGTGGTTAGTGCAAAGGGCTCGCAGAGTTTTGTTGTCTTGCAGAGTAATTATGATCGTTAAGGAGGAACGAATGAGCACAAGTTGCTTATTTACTGTGAGGTAAGGTGGCGTATATAGAAAGGTTGGCGCACTTTTTCGGGGCTGATGTTCCTCCAACCACTCACACCCCACCCCTGGTTGATTTACATTGAGCTCTTTCAGGCATGGGTGTCTCTTATCACATTGCAAGAGCAAGGATACAGATCTTTTTGTAAAAAGTCCTCGGAGTGACAGTTAGAAGCTTGCGTTGCCCTTTAAAATACTGTATCACAAAAATACGCAGAAATGCAGACGGGATTCTTAACAAACTGTAATGCTCGCTTTCCGACGTGTACAGCAGAGGATTGTGTCTTCCACCTATTGACTTCTGCAACACTGTCTTGGGTTTTTTTTTTTTCTTCGAAATTATTGGATCTTGCAAAGTGTTTATTATACTGTTTGGCAATCTTGATACATTGACAAGCTGAACTGAGGTATTTGTAAGTGATATACTTTTGAAATATATGTTAGTTTCTCAGTAATCAAAGCGGTGCGTTAGCATTGGCATTATTAAAAATCCCACAAAATGTTGGTGTTTTTAATATATATATATATATTAAATACTACAATGGAAATACTTCATTCTGTGCCAGTAGCTTTTCACCAAGGAAGACAAAATAAATGTCTGTTGCGGGCTGTTGCTAGCTGTGTTTTTCTGCTCTAGAATAAAGAAATGTTTTCTGCAATAAGAATTTGCACTGTAAGAATATAACTGTAAAAACTATGTGAAACCTTTACTTTGGTCTTTCCAGATTTCTTTTATCTGGGACTTCCAGATGTGTTATGCTGCCTTTATGTTGTCTTTCAGATGACGATGTGGACCTAGAAGCTTTGGTTAATGACATGAATTCCTCATTTGAAAGTTTATACTCTACGTGCAGTATGCAGTCAGAAACCACTCCGCTCCTTCAAAATGGTCAGCTCAATCGCAGTCAGTTGCCGTCCTCAGGATCTGGTGCTCTGCAGCCCATGTCTCCAAGGCAGAAGGTGCAGCGGTCTCAGCCAGTGCGCATTATGGCAGTCAGGTAGGAACCAAGGGACTTGCCTCCTTTTTATTAAAGTTGTCTTGAATGGGCTTCAAAAGAACTACATTTTAAAATAGATCACTTCGGTAGGAGCCTAGTAGTGGTAGACTGGACTTTTGCGTAGGTAAAAAGATGTGCCAGGTAGGTAAAGGACATAAATTTTCCATGTATTTTGTAAAGTGCAAAAATGTCACATTTCTTCCCTTTTTCTAATCAATGTCTGATATACCAGTAGCAGCAGACACGTGGAAGCATATCATTGGTACCAATTTGCAGAAATGAAGTACGTATTTGAATTTATTTCCAAACTGTCAAAAAGTGTTCTCTCAGGTATGGTACCTACTGACAGCTTCTTGCTTTTATAGAACATAAAGAGAACATGCAGATAGATGAGGGTGCATTCAGCTAGTTTTGATATACAAAAAATAGCTCTCTTTGTGGAGGTTTCCGGAATGCTCCAAGACAAACAAACAAAGAAGGCGCGCATTGTAGTTACTTAACTGTTCTTCCTAGAGCACTTTCAGCTCTTTCACTTGGCCTCATTACGTGAGTCATTACAAAAAAAGAAGCGTTGAAGATGTCTCCCTGTTGTCAGGATGGCGGCTTGAATTCAAGCTTCAAGTGGAATACTCTTGGTGGTCATGGGAGAGTCTATAGGTGATGCTGAGGTTCTTAAAATCTTCTTTTTAGGCAGCAGGAGGAAAGGGGCTCCTGTCAGCATGAGTAGGTAAATAGCCTATCAGAGAATAGAATCAGAGAGATTCGGAGTTTTCCTTTCCTTCTATTTAACTCCAAAAGAAGTAACAAGTAATAATAATAAAAGAAAAATCCCAGATGTGGAAAGGGTTGCTCCTAATTCTTTATGCTGATGTATTTTGTATAGCAATGGTATTGTTAAGACAGGCAGCTTTTCTGTATGAATGGGTAGTATGCAGTGATTGCAATACAACCAAGTCAGCTCACAATGCAATCGTTTTTACAAGTATTTAATATTTAACCTTGAATAGGGCCGTACTAGAGAATGCATTCTCTAGAGTACTATAACTGTCGATGTTTTGTAAATATCTCAATCAAAACACTTCATTTAAACTATTTTTGCATTTCAAAACTTAGCAACTCTTTTTTGAGAACACTCTGCCTTTCTGAACTCTGTACTTCCATACGCACAAGAACATCGTGTTTATCATTAAAGAAAATAATGGCAAAACTTTTATTCAGGGTTATCTAGACCCCTTTCCCGTAGAGGGGAATAGCTGCATCTCTCCTGTGGCCAGAACAGAATGGTTGGCTGTGGTAGTCCTCTTAAGAGGACAATGTTATGTGTGTATCAGTCATGAAGTAAATGCTGCACTGAAGCAGTATAGGAAGAGCAGAGCGCAGCATAGTGAATTCTCATTTTAAGAAAACCACACTTTTCTAATTGTGTCAGGTCAAGTAGTTCCACTTTTTATAATGGAGGTCAGTCAAAAATGTGCAATACAGAGCACTATTACGCAGCTGCAGATACAACAGTTCTACTGGGCTGAAGAAATCTCATACCATCCTTCACCCTGTGCTGTAGGGAAGTGCACACATGGGCAGCACAAAAAAAAAAAGTCAACCGGGTCAAGTAGTCGTTTGCATGTCTCACAGTTGCGGTTGAAACCTGGTATTTATAGCAAAAACCCAAATCTGTAAGGCTCATTCATGGAACGCCAAGGCAACTAAATTGCAGGATAGAGTTACCTGCGGAGCAGATTTCCCAGTAGTTATTTTATCAGCCCCCGGCTTCTGGTACAGGCAGAGACAGTGAGCGTGCCCAGAGTGGGACACACTGCCAGAGGCAAACCCAGCAGTTGTCTACCAGGCAGCTCTGCTAAGAAGGCTCTGCTTGCTGAAGGCATTGGAAAAAACGAGAGCAAACGGAGTTTTTAATGATTTGCTGTTCATATCCAGGCATTAGGTGATTGTCTCTGGAAAATTCCATGATTGCCACTAGATGGTGCCTTCTGCAAAGGCATTGCATACCAGCCTGCTGCGGAGTCAGGTAGTACATCTTCAGTGGTGATGCCCTAGCAGTAAGGAAACCTAAAGCCATCTGTGTGCTCATGAATAGGCCTTACACCTTTTCAGGCTTTTCTCTGGCAACTGGTAGGCTTTAGTTTTCTTTCTATTGGTGCGGGCAGTACAGGTGTATTATAAACTGGAACTGGAAACTCTGTTGGTCCTATGTAGACTCGCGAGGTGTATCTCGGGAGATTCAAACCTCTCTGAACAGTAACCATGCAACTAGCGTAAGGTGGGAGGGTGTAATTGCAGTTTATTGCTCAAGCTGAGCGTTTGCATTTCCATTTCTCCAGGAAATGCCGAGTTGTTTGGAAATGGAATCTGGTATTGTAATGAGGTGACTATTGGTTTCAGTCTCAGCTGAGACACTTTACAGGGGTACACCTTAGTTTGCAAATCCACGTGGAATTTGGCTTCAAGTGACTGCAGTTGTGTTCTCTTCTTTCACATTGATTTGGAAGAGTTTAACTGACTTCCTGGCACACAGAGCTTAAGCTTGTAAGCTAGTGTTTACAACACTGAGTCCAGATGGATATTTCTGTTTATTTTATGGCACAGTTACCTCAGTTACTCACCCAGGTAATCAAGTTATAATGCATAGATGCCTGACTGGTCATTTTTCATACGCAATTACCTACTTTGTGCATGCAGTTGCTGTAACTGTATAATAGTTGCTTAGAAAAAGAGTGGGTTTGGTTCCTTTTCTTTAGTATCGTTATTGTAAGTGGTGGGGCAGGAGATCCAAAGTCTAGCGATGCCGGTTTGCTCCTCTTAATGCTTAGTGCTTCTGTTTGTAGGCGTCTTCAAGAAGAAGAACAGCAGTTCAGAACATCGTCTTTGCCAGCCATCCCAAATCCCTTCCCAGAACTTTGTAGTCCCGCAAGCTCTCCAGTGCTGGCCCCTGGATCTTTACCTCAGAGTCAGCCTGCTAGTAAGCATGTAAGTATGGGTCGAAGCTTTGGGTCATTCATTCGCGTTCAAACCAGCAGTGGACTATTCCGTTTTGAAGGCAGAAAGAACGTTTCAGGATAAGTAGAAACACTTGTAGGATTTGTCTGTGAGTAGGGCAGCACTGGACAAGAGAGTGCCTTCAAATATGCTTCAGACCTTTATTAAAAGGTTTGTAAGAATGAAGTGTAAAAATGAAGCAAGTCTGTTTCAGCTGCATGCATGTTGTGAATGAAGCAGTAATGCGTAGTATCTTTTGGATTTTGTTATCCAAGGTAATGACTTACTAATTCAGAAGCCAAGTTAATTAACTTAGAGTTGGAGGAGGATCTATGCACATTATACTGCATTATTCTGGGTGCCACAAAGACACCAAACAGCTGTTTGTTTTCTTTAAGGACATGGTGCTGCTTTATCTTGCTGTTATTCATGAAGCTGCTCGAAAAGCAAAATAACGTCCTTAGAGCACGTAATTAGGCACAGCTCCTTGTAATGGGACTTAAGGGGACAGCTGTCCCACGGAAAGCTGATTGAGTGGCTCTCTGGGTTCTTGGCAGTGAAGATAGCACAGACTGAACTCTCACGTGGTCCAGAGCGATAACCTCAGTGACACTGCAAACAGTTTGTCTTCCCTGTCCCACTCCACTGTCAGAGAAACAACCATCTTGTTTTGTATCAGTCCTTGAGCATGTTGGAAGACTCAAGCTGGGCTCAAACCTTTATTTTGTAAACTGTACTGACTTGCATGGGGATGAAAAGATGGGTTGTCCTTACCAACTATTGGCTTAGAACAGTTGTGTGCTTGAGTACCCAAGAATACGATGATGTTCTGTATCACGGCTCAACTAGTTTGTAAGTGGCTTCTATGTCTGCTCTGACTGATAAGAGGGTTTGGGTGGACAGTTCAGCTGCAAGCAGTAGACCCTAATGTACGCCTTCGCATCTTCTGTATTGCTTTACATCGCCGTAAACAGCTGTCTGCTTTCTTGAAAGACACAGTGCATCTTCATTGGGTTTACTGTATTTCTTATACATATGAGACAGGCAGAAAACCAAATAAGGCCCTGGGAAAAAAAATGAGTCATCCAGTTGGGAATTTAGCAGGACTTCTTCAGGGGCCGAGGTACTGGCTAAGCAGAGAGGCTGTTTTGCCAAGGCAGTGCTGATCTGACTCCAGGGAAGACAGAACAAGCGGCAATTCTGCCTTCTGGCACTTGCCAACAGGCCAGCAGTGTAGCTGCCTTTTTGAGATGAACCAAAGTTGCTGATGAGCCTGTGTTTACCTTTCCAAATATTCCCCAGTTTCAGGGATTCTTTGCGTTTTAACTTTGTTTTATTAAAATCAACCAAGCCACCCTAAAGATAGCTCTGTAGAGCCTTAAGAACCCCAAAAGATCTGTGTGTCAGTTTTTGATGGAATTTGGAAGCTACTGGTTTAACAGTACATAAATATAGAAGTAAACAATCTTCTAATGTATGTAAGAAGATGGCTATAACGACAGAATAAAAATATTTCCCCCCCTATATTTTACTTTATTTTTTTTTAAGAATTAACCTACCTAATTTTAAAATGGAAAATTTTGACAAGCCTTTTGCAAGCCTAAAATGAGATATGCTTGCTGCTGGAGTTTTTAATCAAAGACAATCCATTATAGTCGTAAAACTTTTTAGAGTACTAGAGGAGGAGGTAAAGCATGTTGAACAATGGCAACTTCTTCTGTGGATGCATTTTTTTAATACCTCAGTTTTAAACGTGGAGTGTTCTTGGATAACAAAATAATCTGTTCAGCCTCTTCATGGGATGTTTGTTGTGTTTAATACAGTTCTAGTTCCTCTCAATGGAGTCTGCTAAACATCATGTGTAAAAAAAAAATAAATGAGTAACTTAAGAAATGTTATACATCTTTCCAATTTCATCCTATTAAAAAAATGTGAAGTTTGGGAATTTGAGGAAATTATTTTAGGACAAGCTCTTGCTTAGATAAATGTTCATAGATACAATATAAACTATTGGTTAAACAACATAACCAAGGAGCTTAGTTACAGGACTGCAACAGCACATTTTAATGGCTGGCAGTTAGTGAAAATGGGCTGTGTTTTAAGAAAAATATAAATACAATGTTAAATGCAAACCAAGGTTAAACATAATGATGCTTAATTTTACGTTCTCTGCTTGCAGATTATAAACAAGGATTAAAATTGGAGATTAAAATGAGCCATTCTGGTTACATGGGATATATGAAGTGTTAGTGAAAAGTAATTCCCTTCGTGCCTCTCGAGTGTTTGCGGGTGAATAGGCAAATAGCCATTCCAGCCGGCGGTGCTGCAGCTCTGATCACACAGGGCATCACGGCACACACATGGCGTGGAGGAAAGAAATGTGGCCTTTGGTCAGCTCGTATCTGGGGGACTTGAGAGGGACCCAGGTTAATGTAGTCTTGGGGGATTTCATAAAGGAGCGGATATTTTGTTTGCTGTGTGAAACAGTGGGGGTCACTGGGAAGCTGGGATGTCTAATACAACTTCATAAGAAACAAAGTGTCATTAGTATTGTTCCTCATGGAACAACTTAGTCTTATTTTTTAGTCATTTTAAAATACAACTCTGCAAGATAAAATCAAGTAGTGGTTATGCAAGACGAATGTAAAGATCTGGTCGAGTCTTTTAAAGATCTGGAAGAGTCTCACGTCATGTTGCCAAGCCTTGGGCATAAAGAAATGCCAGCTCTGTTCAAGTTTTACTAAATTGAAACTTTTCCCCCCTATTCTGTTTCGTGTAGGAAAAGGATGCATGTGTGAAGGAGCGAGTAAGGGAGCTTTCAGGTCATAAAGCTTGAATTATATTTGCAGCTGAAAAAATGGATGTTGTCTTTTCTCATATGCAAAATTTTATTCATGTAGCTGGAGCTTGAGGCGTATTTCTTGTTAAGATTCTTCTGATTCTTTTCCTTATTTTTTTTGTGCAGTTGCCACTCCTTTTTCTAACGAGTGCTTTGCGACATTGCTTATACACTGCTCTGCATTTGTTTCATGCTCTTTCTTGGCTCAGCAAAGAAAGGTAAAAGCAGTAAAGCAATGAAAAATAGCTGTAACAAATCTTTCTTTTTTGCGGTAAATTTTTTTCTTTTGTTTTCTCATGATGATGAAGCATTTTCTCTACCTTACTCAAAAAAGTACACGTATCAGGAATAATTTCTTTTTTTTTTTTTTTAAATATATTTTCTGAGCTCTGTTGGGTAATGGTACCGATTTCACCGCAGCAGGAAGCAGCACTATGCCACCTCTAGCTCTGCTGCCAGTCAGGCACTGAATGCTGCTTTTAAAGCTGCCGGCTGCAGGAGCGTACCGCAGCTGCTGCCCAGAAGACAGAGAACAGTGAGAAATAACGGGTCTTCTGTACTAGCACAAAACTCAAAACATGTAGGTAAATGGGACAGTCATTTAATGGGAGCATCAATATATCAATCTGGGAGGTAAAACTGCAATGTTAGGCTTATTGAAATCATTGCAGATTTGTTTGGGTTTTTTTTTTAATTTGACTCTGGATAATCTTCTCTGGTTTATGAAAAAAGCATGAATTAAAAGATTTTGTAGATACTTTTTTTTTTTAAGCAAATAGGCAGGTTGAGCAACTGACACATAATTTAGTAGCAAAAGACTTCTAAGAGAAGTAACTGTGAACCTTTAGGTTACATTTCAAAGGCTGTCTTGCACTAAGCAACCTTCACAGTGGTGGGGTCTGGACTAATACAGTTGTGCGACCAAACGCATCTGTTGGTAGAGGTTAAGATTTGACTTGTAATTAAGCGGATACATGCTCCTTGGGAGTTCAGTGCTATGATCCTTTATTGCAGTTCTGCAGGTGGGAGCAGCCCACTCTGAGCTAAGGTTTATGGTGAGAAAGGTTAGATGTCGACCTGTTGATAGTGAACGGCATGTGGTTCTGTAAAAATTGGCACCACCAAAGTTTTAGTAACATCGTCAAACAGCTGGTGAGTACCTGGGCAGAAAGTACCAACTAGCTGTGCTGTTGAGTCAGGAGCTACTTCAGCCACTGGTGCGGTGAGTGAGACACGGCAGATGACTTGTGTTTGGAGAAAGTATGACCCTTTGAGTGGTAGCTGCCAAAAAGCTCTTAAGTTCTTGAGTCAAGAGCGGCGTTGTCTGTGAGCTTGGGCAGGAGAAGGCTGATGGGAGAGGAGCAACCTGATCGGTGCATGCCCAAGCGTTTCCTTCTTCATCGCATGCCTCTCTGTCCTCTAAGTACCACCTGTCTACCTTTCACCACAGACCTCAACCATGAGCCAGGAGGAACTTCAGCAGAGCTCTGTGAGCGTGTAAGTGCTCCCACTTTCCGTGCTGGAAAGGGCAGGTAAAGGCGGGAGCAGGAAGGACATTTTCTGGGTGACACATTGCAAGACCATTTGATATTTTTTTTCCCCCCCCTCTCCCTTTTCTCCACGTCTTTGTAAAACACATGCATGCCTACAAACACAAGATCACCCCATGTCTGAGAGGGACAGTGATTGCGGGCTGGGAGAAGGGACAGCTGAAAGTTTTTAAAACATCATTTACTTAACAGGATAAATATGTTTGTCTAAGAAAAATGAAACCAGAAAATTACACCAAACCAAGACCAAACATTTGTCCAAAAGGTTGCTAAAAACATCCGACAGCTAGGTTACCGCTAATTGAAGTCCATCTTTGTGTTGCTGGTATAAACTAAGAATTGGTTGGTAACTTAGGTTATAATTTCTGGTTGTGTACAAATATTTTGGAAAAAGCATGCAATAATTACATGTAGGTCACTGCAGTGCCACAGGATATTAGGCTAAAGTATCTTGTGTGAGTCAATGAAGCTTTCAACTGTAAAAATAGGGCAAATTTCTCACATCCCCCCTCTATACAGCCCAGGCAAACTTCCAAATAGCAGTTTGATGTACCAAAAATGATTTACTCTTCTCTAACAAATTAAATTCACAAATGGATATGAATTAATGCCATTCTCTTTTCCAGATGTAGTTACCCTTCAAGGGAACTCCTGTAAACAGACTTCTTAGTTTTAATTGTTTTAATTACGTGTTGTGATGCACTTTTTTAAATTTTTCTTCCTGTAAAACTTTTATATTGGCAATTTTGAAGATGAGGATGTTAATTTCCAAAAGAGAAGCTGTATAAAAATGTGAACTTTTGTATAATAAAAACTTCAGGTACTGTGTTAGATTTTTTGCATACGTGACAATGTGTTTTGTACTTAATCCTGCAGTTGAATAACCTTTAGCAAATAAATACCGCCATCAGGTTGAGTCAACAGGACTTTACTTTCTCTAAACAGGCCAAAACATGTACCTGGATTAATCTCAACAATTCCTTAGGTCCAGGTCCAGGCACTCCCTTTGGCCCAACTTTAAAATATGGGCTTTCACAGGTATCTGCCATGATGTATCATGTTGTTTCTCTGAAATCTTTCTTTGAAGCAAGGCTCTTAAGCTAAATAAATAAATCATACGTAGATTGCTCTGTGGCATGTTTAACTCGGATGCCTTTTTTAAGGAAGCTGCGATTGTGTTTGGGAAAAATTGGGAAAGATCAGACCTCCTCTGAGGGTCTGTGATCTTACTCTGTATGAAAACAGGTCTTGCACTTCCCTGGGTGCACCTCTCTCATTTGGACAAATAACACTTTCCCGAACTAAATTAGCTAAATTTGATGGATGGTGTACTTGTCATCTTGTCGCCCTGCATCATGCCAACATGTTGTCCCGTTGCTCCCAAAGAAATCGGGGGGTGGGGTGGGGTGAGCTCACATGGATTTGAAAGTCTCATTTGCTCTTTACTGAAGAAGAGAGTAACAAATAACTGACGACTAATGAGTCTGCTGGACTAAGTCAAGACAGGACAAGCAGTCCTCAGCGCGGTTGGGGCTGGGCAGTCGGTGGGTCTGCTGGCTCTTCAGCTGGAGGCCCTGCGCCTGCTCTGCTGGGAACCAGGATCAGCACGGGGTCAAAGCTGCTGTTTCTCCTCCTTCCTCACATCTGTGACAGCAAGAAGTTTGGTGGTAGGAAGAAATGAGTCTCTTCGTTCTTGCTTTTGGAAAGTGCCAGAACGGTAGTGAAGTCCCAACGTGAATTACTGGAAATATTAAGGGCGTCTCGTGCTCAAACCCGAAAGTATGTTATTTGTTGGGATTTTTTGTTTTTAATGACACAAACCTGGCCCCGCTCCCAGGAGCATTTTGGCTCCCTATCCGTACGCGATGCTCCGGCAGCGGGAGCGTGCCGGGAGGAGGGCTGCATGGTCAGGACCAGCGGCAGCGTGCCAGAGGTGGTCTGGCACACTCCATGGGACGGGACCAGCCCAGCCCAAACCTGCCCTGCTGCACATGTGCCAGTAGCCCCACCACACAGTAACGCTTGCAGTTGTTTTAGAAAGCTGTTTTACAGTAGTAACACCATTGCAATTAACCTTTAGGACTTCCATGTGTAAATACTGAGCAGTCTGTAGTGTACGCTGCAGTAGCTGTGCGTTTGCGTATTCACGCTAGGTTTTTGTGTGTGCGTCTCAGTTACGCCTGCCCTTGCACGTTTTTGTTGCGCAACGTTACTTTTGCTATATTTTATTAATGACACAGTGAGAATATAACTTAGCTGTTCTATGCTTTGATCAGGAATTGACAGAATTGAGAAGCTATCAGGCTGAGAGCGTGGGGAAAAATGGGAAAATGTAGTATGAGATGAATTCTAATTCTCTCTGTGCCTAGCAAGGCAGGCAGGAGTGGGCTTGGCTGTAAACGTCAGCGCAGTAGGGAATTAAAAAAAACCCCAGAACTATACTGAGTAACTGTAATTATACTGTAAGTGAATGGTTGAGATGAACCAGAGATGTCATAGCTTTATACTGATAGCCTTTAACACAGTGGGAGTAGCTACGCTGAGTCTCAGCTTTCCTTTGCCATCTGTGCTGTCCAGACTCGAGGTGTGAGTTCAGGTCAACTTCAGACATTTTGGATAGAAACCTTTTTGGATGTCTGCTACCCAGTAGGACAGATGCAAGAAAGCACCAACTCCTAGGTTAGAGCCTCTGCTTTGTATCCTACGTGACCATGTGGCACCACGCTGTCACCAGCAGTCGGTAGGTGAGTTGACCACAAGGCTCTTTCCGAGGGGAGCGGAGGCAGCCCTTACAGAGCTGCAGGTGATCCCCGGGTGGATGCTGTGGACATATGTACTGCAGGACTGGGAAGACGCCCAATTTTTTGCTTGCTTGCTGGCATCTACTTCTAGGGACGGAAGGCAAAGCCAGTGTTCAGTTTGTTCATTTCCAACAGCATGGTGGTTGCTTAAGCATCAGGAGCGATGCTGTTCGTTCACAGCAGGAAGAAGGCTTCTTTGGGCTTGCTGTAATTACCTCAACAGTGAACTGTGCCCACGTTGAAGTGGAAATCTGTTTGAAACGTCTGTCTTCACTTAGGTGGTGTTTGTGTGTGGACACACAGGGGAAGAATGAACTTGCAAGCCCGTTGGCATGCTAGTGGGATGCTTATGCATTGCTCCAGAGCTTGCAGATACGGTTTTGTTCCATTTCCTAAACAGGGGGCATGTTAGTTGGAATTTAATAACATTTTTGCATTAGGAGGATACCGCTGAGTTAATTAAATCATTGTGGGATGAGTTTCAATTCTATGTTCTCTTGATTTATAGTCTCCTTATTGCTATCAAATTCTTATTGTATTATTCTTTCTTCTAATAGGAGTGCAGAATTACTGCACTAAAAAGTGGTTTTGTTTAATTAATGTAAGTACCTTCAATCTTTTGCTTCAGCCTGGCTGTAATCTGAAAATCATTTACAAAACTTGAATAAAAGCAAGTTTAATCTGAACTTGTTCAAAGGCAAGCCATCACTGATCCATAAAAGTGACTGTCACGTTCCTCCACTGGCGTTAGGATTGCTTGTTCCCTCCAGCAGTAGACCCTGCTGCTGTCGTGTCAGGGTTACCGGAGCCGGTTTCTCCTGCTGCATTTCAGGTAGCGAAAGAGTTGGAAATACCTTCATTATGGCACGAAGCTGAAGTGTTTGGTTTTTTTCCTGTTGCTGAGGGGGTGATGAATAGCCCTC
Organism: Gorsachius magnificus; assembly: GCA_034008185.1. Taxonomy (NCBI): domain Eukaryota; kingdom Metazoa; phylum Chordata; class Aves; order Pelecaniformes; family Ardeidae; genus Gorsachius; species Gorsachius magnificus. The sequence goes on from CM067082.1 coordinate 68,651,630, forward strand.
AGAAGCAAAATAGATTGACTGTCAGCTAGGAGTTTGGATGTGAGATCCCATGTTGAGCATGGGATGTTTCTGGGGAACTTGGATAAAGCAACTTTGTCACAGCAGACTTACTACCAGGGAAATTGCATTAACAGCAAAGCAAAAGCTGTTCTCTGGGTTTTTGTGGCGGAAAGGGGTGAAAGTGGGAGAGACCTTTAAAAGCTACTTTTGTTTCTCTCACTGAACAGGTGCCACTTCAAAGCACCCAGATCTTTCCAGTCACCCCTTTTATCTGCCTAGATCTTTCGTCTGCCCAGAGTAAGGAACTGCTCTGCTTTTTAGGGGTGTTTAGATACGGGCTATACCCATCCCCAGTGGAAACCGCTTTACCCCACACACAGTTAATGTCAACGGTGTGCACCACTCATCCAGACACCTGGGAACATCGTCCTCACCTGCGCCTCGCACTTGCTGAATGGCCCACGCCATCGCAGGAGGCATCAGGCTCGCTGAAGGGCACCCAAAAGCTGCAGAGAGCCTGAGCGTGAGGAAACGGCTTTGAGTGCTGGGAATTGAGTCCGGGCCCCACTGCCACACGGGAAGGAAGGTTGGCTGCCTCACCCTATGGTGACCCTGCGCGTGTTCTTACTCTTGCCTTTTAGGTTCACCTTTAAAAGTCACGTTTCCCCACTATCCTTGCCAGAATAGGTAATGAGAGTGGGAACAAGACTTCCCCAAGGAAAAAAATATTGCTTTAAAAAAAAAAAAAAATATTAGGTGCAAAACATTATGGAAAAGAATATTCTAAGTTAAATAACAGCATGCTGGTAGTAAAACACCAGGTTTTAATTTTACAGACAATTTGCCCTCAGGCTTCTACAAGTCAATTTTGAGCTTGTCCTTGCCTGCAAACTGTTAGGAGCAGCTAATTACTGTGAAGTACCGTGCTTGTCATACTGTTGCTGGTCACACTTACTTTCCCTATTGCTTACTAAAATCCACTGAAAGCAAGCCAACCACAGTATTTCCAGACCTTATAAATAGCTTTACAGATGTTTGCAGCAATCCCCATTCCCCAAGTATTTGGTTGAACAAACTATAGACTGAGTCTATGCTAAACAATGGGTATTGGGTACACGGTTTTAGCATTGAAAAAGTCTTGCTGTGCTTCAGATTAAGAATGTTCTTTAATGAGTTATCTCAAACTCCAGAATAGTGTTGTTTTTACGTGTTCTAAGTGTGTGTGTGTATATATATATATGAGAATATATATGAGAGAAGATTAAAAGATTGCTTGCAATACTGTCACACACCTTGTAATTGATTTATGGAGCAGCTTGAAAAGAAGTAGACGTTAAATATATTAAGATCACCCTCCTCTTCATTAGGCAAAGAATTGAAAGTTAATGTGCAGGAATAACAACATCTAATCATACAAATGAAACCTTGTATTTGATATTCTCGAAGTATTTTTCTGTGTTATACGCTGGTTTGTTCTATGGATTATTTTTTTTCACAGCTAACCTTTGAACTTTTTTCTTTAATGAACTATCTAGCTTGGCAAGGCTTTGTAAAGCTCGTCCAGGTGAGGCTGAGCCTTGCCTCTTGTATTACAGCCTTGTCAAAGAGCATCCTCTGACAGGCAGGCTCAACTAATGCCCAGCTGAAAAATGTCCTTGCTATGCTTCAAGCTAGTGTCATTCCACTTGTGGCATTTAAAAGATCCTAAATATTTTTGAGAACCTACTATTAATTGCCTCTTTTGTCTGCTTCACGAGAGGCGCCAAGGTTTTACTCCTGAATGTGGATCCGGTCAGCGTTTTAAATGCTACTTGGTTAAAGTTTTGTTTATACTTTTTGTTTATCTTTGAGCATACTTAACCATCATGATTTGCATCCTAGTCCATTGGGGTTTTTGGGGTGGCCTTTTTTTTTTTTTGGCTGCATGGATGAAAAAGGTATTCCAGATCCCAAATCTTTCATCGTCTGCAGAGAGAGGCTGTCACTCCAAGGGGAGCAGAGTGCTCATCAGCTGGGGGGGGGGGCAGGAGAGCACCACATTCAGCTCCAGGGATAGAGAATGTATATTTCTAACCATTTGTACAGTGTGACGCATTTCTTAGTATTTTTTAGGATATTAATAAGAAGGGAAAATCAGGAAGCTATATTTTTGCAAACGTACCTTCAGTGTAATTTCCCTTTGCTCTGGGTGAACATTTAGTTCTGCGTTACATTGCACGCAAGTTACAAATGAGCATTTGCTTACAGGCTAATTAAGCATAGCTTAGAGCACTACTTAATTGCAACACTTCAAGCAATACAGAGGAACCTGAAGCCAATCTGGCTAACAAGAAATTAATTTAGTACTCTGCCCAAGGTTGTGCTAGCTGCCCTGTCTGTAAGGTTTCGTTACCGCTTGCCCTCTCTTATGTGCATGGAATAGCACTTGGGCAATCTCCAGAAGTCACTTTTTTTGTCTAGGAGGAACCTTGAGGATTTAAACTACAGCAGGAAATTCTGCAAGAAATGAGGCAGGGGGAGGGCATGATGGAGTCATTCAGCGGGTAGGGAAATTGCTTGTGCAGCAGATGCTGGCTTTGAGTGTCTCTAGCAGTTCATCCATCGAACAGATGTCCAAACGGGTCTAAGTTGAAAGGCTCTGCTATGTTGATGTAAAACCATTAAAATGAAAGAGCTGAATGAACTTTATAGAAAGCTTTCTATATGTTACTTTCATCCCTTAAATAAATAAATAATCTAGTAGTTCTGAAGATGATGAAATAAATTTTACAGCACTGTAAGCATGCTCACATCAATTTCTCCTGTGTGCCTCTTTCTCAAGCCTTCTCTAACACGTAGCTGTAAAAACTGTGGTGGTGAACTGATTCTTGTCTAGTAAAATGGTTGAGGACTATGTGCGTGCAAATGGCTCGTTTTTCCCCTAAGCCAGAGCCTTACAAGTGCTAATCGCCCTACATTCAAATAGCAGCTATTAAGGAAGTGTAGACCCTAATAAAATTCCAGCAAAAATAATATAATAAAATGTTTATAGTGCCAGACGTATTCACAGTGACTGCATTCCTTTATGAGTTCGCAGCAACCTCTGCTTTCTACATAATTGATTTAATCTCTGCTACAATTATGTCTTTTCTGAACATACATCTGCAAAGTATCTGGAGATGCAACTTAATGGCAGTATCTGAGTATGAGTACTGATGGAGTGTAGAGGAATTAGTTGCTTTTTTTGGACTGCTTCATTACGCTCTCTTAAAATCTGTAAATGTAGGGAAGTAGAAACTAAATTTTTTTTCTCTTAAATTGTGTGACAATGTTTAAATGGAATTTTGAGCCAGTTAGGGCTTACTGAGCTCAAGAAATGCATTAGAAATATTTGAAGAGAAAGTATTTAAACTCTGAGTTGGTGGTAGCTCAGATTGCTTGGCTTAAACTTGCATGTCAATGCAGAACTCTGACCCTGATATAAGAGGACTTCTGCCATTATTTGTGTGCAAAACCACTTCTGCTGGTGCAAAACTTTCACAAGGCCAATTTTCCTGCATTGACTTATCAGATCTTTTGAAAGGTTATTGAAGAGTATTTCTTTTTTAGGCTGAGCAATTCTTCTTTTTCACTACAACCATAATGTATTTTAGGAAGGACATATTTGACTTTGCATAACGTGGTTGCAATTTAGGTTTGTATGCTGCAGCTGAACTACCGCAATCTGGAATTAAGTACCTGTGTTGATTGCACATTGAACTATAAAGTGTGTGCATTGCTGCAAGACAAACTCAGAGGTCTTTACCTCCAACAGACAAGCAGTAGCAATGGCCATGCTTTTCGTATTATTTGCTATACAGTGGTGGGTTTTTTGCTGCTGGGAAGTGGCACATAGACTAGTGAACGTATCCAGCATAGTTATGTTTTCCCAGCTATAGGCAGCCCTTTTTCAAATCTTAGCTTGCAAGAAGTGGAGATGAAAGTCTTTAACTTTGGAGGAGGATGCTGGGATTTCTTGCTGAAGATAATCTTCACCTTTTTGTGTCTGACTTGGTATCGTGAATGTTTGTATCAGCAGTTGGCTCAAACTCAGTGTGCAAGTCACATGTGAGCTCTGACACAGAGTTGGGTTTAATCAACCTTAGATTATCAGACCCCTGCTGTCAGATTCATTGGAGGTAGACATGAGAGTCCCAGTCTTTTGCTGTCCTTCTGCTCAAAGACCTCTCAGGTAGCTGCTTGCTTCATGTTAAAAACAACTTAATAACAGCAAGTGCTATTTTGGGAAGGTGCTACATTCCACATTTTGCTTGATTAGTCTCAGGTCTGATCAAGGGATCTTTGCATGTGCTCCACTCCTCCCCACCCAAAGTTACGTTGTTCCATGCAGGGACAACCATTTCTTTACAGAGTTGTATCTGTTTAAGTTTATTCCATAGTAAAACTGAAACAAAACTTTCTAACAAATACCACTGAACAAATCTTAGGTAATACTTTTTTTACATATAATGATAAAGAGACCAGGGAACGTAGTATTAGGCAACCACTTATGGTGGTTTTTCACAGTGAAAAGAAATACCATCACCTTTAAACAGCCCCTGTGTGGGAATTATTTCTGTGAAGTATGTTTATATAAAAAATAAATCTCTTGTTTGGGCTGCTTGTCTGGGTATCTCCGGCCAGTGGTGCGTTAGAGTACCTTTTGAGTACATTCATGCCACTTCAGGGTAGCAAAACTATAGAAGATGATAAATGCCTCTTTCTCTTTACATTAGCTACAGTGGCAACCTGAATCATTAGTGACTACTAGATGTGCTTAGATTGAGGTGGCTAGTAACAGCTGAAATTACTACCACCTCTGTGTAGTTTGGGTGGAATACAGAAAACCTTAAACTAGGCAGTGATGTGTGATGGAGAATGTCCTTTCCTTCCCCTGAGGTACCAAACTGTTTTATTAGGACCAAATCTGGCCTTATTTCTAAGTGGGAAATTTTTGTGACCGTTTGCCTGAATGACCAGCCTCCTCATCAGTTACTCCCCCTGGCAGAAACAGCAGAGTTTGTTTATCTGGAAAGATGCTGGCAGCTGCAGGGCTGATTTTTTTTTTCCATCATCTGTTAAATGCCTGTGAAAAATGATCAGTTTCTAACCACATTCTTGTTGTGTTAATTAAAGTCAGTGCTCTTCCACACCTCTCCTTACTGTTTTAACTTCAGCATGCAGCGTTCAGACATCTGAGGTAGCCATTTTCAATAGATGTACATATATGAGATTTGGGGAGGGAATGCGGCCTTTCATGGGCAGATACTTTTAGCCATTGGTACTTGATACATGATAGTGATGCCAATTCTTGTGAATTTTATTTTTTTTTTGGTAAGGAACAAATGCGTATCTGTGAGAAGCGCCCCTCCCCTCCCCCCCAACTCTCCTCTTCAAGCCAGTAAGCCCATAGGGGAGAATAATAGCAGGAGCTTCTAAGGTTAGGCTTAACATGGCACTGTCCGTGGAAGGGCAAATATGTTATATAGCATCTAGAATAGAATGAACCTTTTCAGTTATTCTTTAAACACAGTTTTCATGGTATAGGTTGAGCAAGTTCTTGCGCTAGCTATTTTGTTACGTTTCAAAAAGTGAAATTCAGAGTGTATAGGTTGGCAAAGCCTCAGTTGATGTGAGCCAAGCAAACTTGGGTTGTTTTCTGTACAGCTGGGTGCACTGAAAGAAGAACCTGCAGAACTCTGGCAACAAACCCTCAAACCCACTTATTTCTTACAAGTTACACTTCGGGTCTGATCAGTGTCTGTTATGTTGAAGGGTGCATGAGCAACAGTTGAACTGAAAATAGTTTCAGTACAGAGTATTTTTTGTTAATACCCTGCAGCTAGCCAAAATTTTTACTTTTGCCATGTGTAGTCTTGTGCAACAAGATGGGGGAGTTGTGGAAGAAGCAAATGTTGTGACACTTTTCGACATTGTACAAAAGGCAAGAGAGATTTTTCTCCAATAAGAAACCTTATGGTGGTTATGCTAAACCACCATCCAAAGACACCACCTTCTGAGGCTGGAAAAGGCAATAAAGTTTCTCCCATGTGTAGAATCGTCTCAGTGTGAATGAATAAAGAGTGACATTTGCTGAAGTCAGAAGATTTTTGTTGGACACAGTGTTAGAAATGCAGTATTAATTACTAATAGCTGATAATAATAAATTATTAATTATTGCCAACTATAATTATTAATGCAATATGGTTTTAGTGGACACTTTTAAAAAAATTTAAAAATTGTTGAATGGAGGAAGTAGGTGTTGTAATTTGAAATATATAGAATGAAATTTGAATGTATATTAACTAGTTTACAAAAATGGAAGACTGCAATAAGCATATAGTCTAAAGGAAGCAGATCTTAGTATTCAGATTCATACCAAAACCAAGCTAGTGTTTGGGGGGGGGGGGAAAGAAGGAAAACCGCTGTTTACATTCATATATATTTATAAAGTTTTGTCTAGAAGGGACTATTAAATTATTATGTTGCCCAGGATCCTAAACTGAGATGTTTACATATCTTCTGTTATATGTTGATCTAAGTTGTACTTTTGCCCTTCAAGCCCAGCCGTCTTAAAGATGTTCTTGTATAGCTGGGTCTGTTTGCCAAGCACGCAACATTTTTTTAAATGTTTTATTTTGGATTGGAATGCAATTAACTCACTCATGGAAATAGAAACTTCAGAATAAGAAAGATGTCCAAAGGTTGATCTACCTTCTGCCAGTCAATCTGGAAAAAAAATAAGCTTGTGAAAAGGCAAAATAAACCTGACATCAGTGCCTTTACATTCTCTTTCAGTTTCTCTGTGGTTCAGTTTAAGGAGGTTTCAATGACCTAGATTTTTCTCAGCGTAATTCTTAAAGAAGATCCATGATATAAATACAGAGCCATCAGAATCCTTTAAAAAAATGGTCATTTGTGCCAGGATTGAAATAAAGTTACTAGTGTCTTTGCATGGTGGATTTCTTTAACTTATTGCCAATAATTTGGGGGGGGGGGGGGAGGGGAAGAAGGGTGCATGCTTGAAGGTAATGACTGTTATGTGTTATCTATAGTACATAAAAATACAGAGTCAACTCCCTTGTCATTGCCTTTCTGAGTCTTGGAAATGGTTGATTTCTCCACAATCAGCTACAGTACTAAGGCCACTGTTAAAAGATTTCCCATTTAATACCATGCAAAATTGGTTTCTAGGTAGTGTCTGTTGTCTTAAAGAAAAGATCTGCCCAATACTTGGTCTTTTCCTCTGGGGATCTTTTTCATATTCATTTGCCTATGCTAAGCAAGGAAACTAGGCATGTGAGCTGTTTGAATATAAATGTCTTTCTAACATGCCTAATTATGTTAAATGTTTAATGGGTGTTTCATAAAAATAGTTGCATAAACTTTTCAATTAGAGGGAAGGCTCATTGATTGTACTTGTGCAAGATTGGTGAACAACAAATTGGGTGGACATCACAGAATAAATACAGTTGGAAATTAGATTACCTACTTTTGAAGAGATGCCTACAGGGAGGAGAAAGCTTTGCTTCCAGTCAAAATCAAAGATAAGACAGCTTAATCAGAAGCTGACTGTGCCTTGACAGCTTCAGAGCAGCAGTGGCTTCCATATAAAATAATCTGAAGCAGATGCTGAATGAAGCAGTAGCATCTTCTTTCATGCAAGCTTTGGCATCAGATCTCTAGCATTATGTTATCTTGTTCTATATCAAAAAGCATTTTTTTTATTGTGACATTGGTTTCAGCACACTAACTCATGTTTAGACTTACACAGTTAAGTTCATCGGTCTTTGACAAACGGCCTTTATGTGTTTCTGAAACACTTAAAGGGAACTTTGAACCACTGTAGCATGGCTTGGGAAAATACTGATGAAAGATCCTAGGAAAAGACCCATCTAGGGTTCCTAAACTATGATCAAACTTCACTAGACTTTTTTTATGCTTTTGGTTAAGATCATGCTATTTATGTAACTCTGCACTATTTGTCTAAGAGATTACAGGCTAGAGAAATGGGCTGTCAGGAATCTCATGAAGTTCAACAAGGGCGAGTGCAAAGTCCTGCATGTGGGGAGGAACAACCCCAGGCACCAGTATGTGCTGGGGCCTGCCCAGCTGGAAAGCAGCTTGGCAGAAAAGGACCCGGGGGTCCTGGTGGGCAACAACTTGAACCTGAACCAGCGATATGGCCTTGCTGCAAAGGCAGCTGATGATATCCTGGGCTGCCACAGGCAAAGCATTGCCAGCAGGCTGAGGGAGGTGATCCTTCCCCTTTATTCAGCACTGGTGAGGCGACACCTGGAGTACTGGGTCTGGTTCTGGGCTCCCCAGTACGAGAGAGAGACATGGACACACTGGAGAGCGTCCAACAAAGGGCCAGAGATGATTAAAGGACTGGAGCATCTCTCCTATGAGGAGAGGCTGAGAGAGCTGGGACTGTTCAGCCTAGAGAAGAGAAAGCTCAGTGACATCTTACGAATGTACATAAGTACCCAAAAGGAGGGTGCAAAGAGGACAGAGCCAGGCTCTTTTCAGTGGTGCCCAGTGGCAGGACCAGAGGCAATGGGCACAAATGGAAACACAGGAGGTTCCTGCTGAACATCAGGCAACACTATTTTTAACTGTGAGGGTGACGGAGCACTGGCACAGGTTGCCCAGAAAGGCTGTAAAATCTCCATCCTTGGAGATATTTGAAAGGTGTGTAGACATGCTCCTGGGCAATGGGCTGTAGTTGGTCCTGCTTGAGCAACAGGGGTGAACCAGATGACACCCAGAGGTCCCTTCCACCCTCAACCCTTCTGTGATCCTGTGATTGTTCTTAAACTTTTATAATGCAAAAAAAAAAGGTTAGAGGCATGATGATTTTGAAATCTATCATCTCTGTGTTATGTCTTTAATATTAAGTTTGGAATTATGAGGATAAAGCTCACTGTTAATTCATTTATAACTACTGAGTTTCTAAGAAGAGTAATCTTTCTACTTGCCTAGTGTGTGCCAGCATTATCAACATAATCCACTTGAACATCTTGTAAAAATTCTGTTAAAATTTACTTTAGGGGGGGATTTATGTGTTGAATATTTGAATCTTATTTGACCGGCAACAGTACTGAAATTAAGCAATGGCAATCAAAGTGTACCTAAATATCTGTTCTACTTTATACATCAGCAGAAATAGAGAGGACCCTGTCCTCTGATTTATAAATGCTGAGAATCTGTACCAGACCACTTAGAAGATGGTCTGTTCCCATGGGAAATCCTCAGCCTTGGAGGCACTAAAAATGAAATCACTCAAACGCTTATTGAACTAATCATAAGGGATAGTGCAGCTTTAGAATGAAAGATTACCAGTTGGCAAAAAAGATGATGGAAAGCATTCAAGGGCTGTGAAAAGAGGTTTATATGATTCAGTGAAGCTTTGCACTGAAATCTGATAAGTGGCAGTGGAATACTGATAATGATGTACCCACAAAGGTGAAAGCCTGGTCTAGGAGTATGACGTGGACCCCTGGGGTGGGGAGGGTGTATTAATGTCAAGGTAAGAGGAGCTGCTTTTGAACAGGCAGCTGTGTTGGGTCAGCAACACAAAGCAGCGCTTGCCTCTCCATGGTGTGACCTGTGATGGGACACACAGAGAACTGACACGTTAGTCTTCAGGGGTGGGCTAAGGAGAGGAGTTGCAAGAGAGGAAGGATGGAGCGGTGCATGATACTTCAAAGCAGGCTGCTGAAAACTGGAGAACGTGAGAGAGAAGGGGCTGTTACTGTTCAGAGACAGCTACGTGGCCACGGGTCGTTTAAAGCAACTTGTGTGCATGTCTCCTGAACATCTTACTCATTGTAGCTTTAGCAAAGTAACCTTTTTAAAAGTTGGAATGAAGGCTGCAGACTTCCAGCTGAATAATACCATCTATAATGACCTAACTACTTCTCTTTTGAGCGACTGCTGCTCTGGGAATTAGTGCTCGGAAACCTCGGTGCACCTAGACGATAGGGGAAAGCTGCTAGAGGACCTTGTGAGTAAGATTGTATAGGGGACCATTTAGTTGCCTTTGTTTCTCAGCTTTTGGTAAAAACTAGTTGAATCCTTTCAGTTCCTAATAGGCTGTGTTCAGATGCTAAGCTTTCTGTTTCTATAATGTCATGTATTGCTTGTTCGGCATCTTTTTAATTAGTGACATTTTATTTAGTCCAAATTAAATATGCCAGATGTAGCTGATTTAGTGGCTAACAATGATGAGTGAGGGGAGGGAGAGCTAACGTTATATAGCCGTCTGTTCTCGGGGAAGTTGTGGGGTTTTTTTTATTTCTCTTTCCACAAGAGAAGTTGGAGTGGTAACCATGGCAGCAGGGAATTTGTCCCTGTAAGCTAAGGAAAGGGTTGGGTTGTGTGGGGTTTTTTGTGTTTGTTTTTTTGTTTGTGGTGCCTCTACTAGGAGGAAGGGGTGTGCAAAATGGTCTCGAGCAAGCCCTGGAGAGGGAACTCGCAAATAGATAAGTTAGAGGTGCTTGCCATGGAGTTAAAGCTCGTGAGTTGGTCCTGCCAGAGCATGCACAGATGGATGGGTGCAGCAGTGAGGCAGAGCAATGAGAGATGTGAAAAATCTCTTGGTAACTCGGATCTCTACACTAGGTGTTTTGGGGTGGGGTGGTTAGACACTGCATGCTAATAAATCTCTTGTATGGTTGTGGTTGGGTCTTTGCCAATATTTTTCTTGCTCCTTTTCCACTGAAAATGAATAACTCTTAGCAGGTTGGAAGGGAGTGAGATTTGCATGAGGCTAGCTGCATTCAGGAGAGAATATCCAGCTTAGTCATGGTGACATAACCCCAGATTCTGCATCAGCCCTGGAAACTTTTGATTAGTCATTCTTGAATTTAGGGAAAGACATTGTTTTCCTCCGATATCTAAATTTACGAAAAACTAAACAGCAGAGCAGTTTTATGGAGCAGTTTCCCATTAAAGCAGTTGCTGAAAATGAGAATTAGCCATGCCTTGGGGAGAGGATAATGTGAGCCCTCTTCTCCCATTGACATAACTTTTCCTGGGCTAAGATCTGTGGGGGGTTAATTCTGGCCACACAATTGGTGCTTACACAGTTGCGCAGAAATACTCTTCCAATGCGAGCAGCTCTGTTAAAAGCATTTATTGTGTGCGTGTGACAAACTGACCCATAAAACATCCTGAACGTTGCAGGCAGCAACAATTAGCCGATACTCGCTGCTTGAAATCGCCGGCTTCCAGAGACGGTAGCTTGGGAGACGGGAAGTTAAGCAATATTGCTGAATACTGTACAGCGAGGAGGCAGCTGACGGCCCGGCATTAGGGATGCTTTGCCATGTTGCTGTAGTTAAGCCTGTCACCCACTCGTTACAAAGCACCCCTCTTTTATTGTCAGGGCAGGATGAACTCGTCCCTGTTGGGAACACCTATTGTGGGTTGCGACTGATGCTATCGGAGTGCAGGAAATTTATATTTCCAAGGTATGCTTGAGCTTTTGGGATTTTCAGCACATGGAGGCCATTAGGCTGAGAGTTTCATAGTGTATTTGTATTTCAGGTTCCCATCATTAAATGGTCATCATTCCTTGAGTGCCTGGAGCCAGTCTTCGTTAGGAGTCTTTCTCCATGTTTTGCTTTTTTTTCCATTAGCTTCCATTACTTTTTTCACTGCCCTAACTAGTGCTCATCCTCCTATTTTCACACTTTGATGGGTTGTAGCCCTCTATTGTGTCTCCATGTGATATACCCTACTTGATTCCTCTCTGATCAAGCTGTGCATATCAGGTTCATAGAGTTTTTCTTAAAAAGTTTCATTTTTTGTTTTGGCTTTCAGCTTCCCCCTCTCTCCTGGCAGCTTTGGTGGAACTGCCTGGTCTGGGATGTCAGTGTTGGTTCTTCGGGATGTGGAGGGGAATAAAGGGACTCTTGTAAAGACAGACAATTGATTTTTTTTTTTTAATCTAGTGCGCCTCTGTATGTGTCTTGAAAACTCTATCCTGCTGTTGTCAATTCTGGCAAGACTTGTCAGATCTAGGAGCTGGGGCTTCAGCTAAGAACCTGTGTTTTCATTAATTTTTTTAATTTATTTTAGCCTTCAGGGCTGCAGAGAAAACTGTAGGAACTCTGCACTTGCAAGCACCAGGGAACAAACTCATATGTCCTTAAATCCTTGGCTTTTTCACTCCTTGTGATTATTTTTTTGGGGAGGAAGAGGAAGAAAGAAACAGGAGTGGGAAGAGGGTCTATCTTTGCCTTCCTCTATATTGCATTCCGAGTTTGTAATTTCTGTCCAGCTCTGCATCTTAGGCTTGCTTAGATTCCTTTGCTAACAGAATAGGTAAATTGGATTGCAGTTGTTCAAGACAAATTTCATAACTGCCGTTTCTTAAAATAACGCATTTGTTTTGTCATGTCTGGACATTGCAAGTACAGCTTATTTGGCATCATCCCTGATTGCTGGGCTGCTGTTGTTTTATTTTATTTCTGTTTTTATATCAACCACGGTCAAAATCCCAAGGTCTTATTGTATCAGGTAAGGGAGAGTCAGTGCCCAAAAGATTTTCCCGTGCATTAAAATGCACATATTTTCAAATACTAATCCCCAGTTTCCAAAGACATCTTTGAAAGTGGTCTCTGATCCCTTTCCTAATAAGACGTGGCTGGACAGGTGCATGCAAATGGAGGGCTGGAGCTGAGTCTAGCTATATGTACAACCCTTAATGGTGTTCCTCTTTCCTGCTCTGCAACCTCTCTGCTCCTTTCCCCTCAGAAATCGGAGGAGGGGGAAGGGGGATTTTGTGGACTACCCATGTGGAAGCTGTACTTGGACAACAGTAACTCAAAGCAAGAAGTCAATTGTACATTGCCGGACCCTATGCTGAAAGGGCTTTCTGGCTCATGGGGTGGCCTGGGCAATCAGATGGCAAGTGCCTCAGCTGCAGTTGTCACAGTGTCCCACTGGGAAAGAAGGAGCCGTCCAAGTCTTTGGGACCTGCACCGTTTTTCTAAAACCTATGGGAAGCAGCTCCCTGGAGCCTTATTGCACTGTCTGCCAAGCTTCAAATTAATGTGGTTCTTGTGGTTGAAAGCCTGTGCAGCAAGGAAGGTAATAATTCCTTTTCTACAGCGTAATTTATAATGGCAAAACAATTTAAAATACTCGGTAACTAGCTTGGTTACTTAAGAATTTTAATCAAGAAATTATTATGGTTTTTCTTTGTATTACCCTTTCTAGGGTTGTTAGTGACTTAAATTGTGTTTGCAAGAACTTTTCTGCTAAACCTTTCTCTTGGAGCAAATTCAGACAATAAATAATAATGCATTCTTTAAGCACAGCTGAGGAAGATTACAAACTATCTAGGGATAAATTGCACAATAAAATACATGAAAGATAAAGGTTAATGCCAGCAACATCACTTAATGTCTTTCATTACATAATCAAAGGAGTATAACAGTGCCTGTTTACTACCTTTTTTCCCCGTACATAAAGGATCTCGAAACGAGAAAAGATTTTTGCATGAAAAGCAATTGCTGTTGGGAGGAGCTGTGTGGAGAGAAGGGAGCTCATTTACAGACTTATGATCGAAACTAATGGGAAGTGCTGGGTGGGGGAGGGTGCAAGCAAAGAAGAAAATGTAAGCTGTCAGTGCTGTGACCACAGGAAGTGTCTGGACCCCCAGATTTGGGACTGGGTCAGCTGCCTGTTGCTGGCCTGGGCTGCCTTCCCACTGGTGTGGACTGGTACCCCATCAAAAGCTATCCAGACTGCTTCCCAAGCTTTCTCTCCTCCAGTGTCCTGCAAATACCCAGAAGCTTCAGCAAAATTCATAAAGGTCTATTGTTACTCTGAAAAGGATTGAAAATTAGTCTTTCTTCTTTCTTTACCTAAAAAATGAGAGGCAAACGACGAATCGAGTAGGAAGACATGAAAATGTCAAACAGGTCAAATGATTTATCTGAATGTGTGAGCATTAAACCAAAGTGGGAAAGAGTGAAACAGCTGTTGGGGATACTGTCACAAAATCAGTTTGTTATCTGTATGCAGGTATGTATCACTTAAAACTGCATTCTCCTATTTATTTGTAAGATACAGTTGTTACAGGGTAACAACTTACAGTTTCCAAACCTTCAGCCTCTAAGTATGTGAGCACACGCTGGAATAAATCTTTTGTTCAGGCAGGCGGTGACTGTATCTGGAAAACGTGCTCTGTGCAGTCTTTTCTTAAAAGTACATTGCACGGTTCACACCTCAGTATGTAAACAGCTGAGATTTTTGAAGAAGCTTTGAAGCAATTGCTATACAAGTCTAAGCCTTTACAGAGAGCATTAGTACTTTATGTTTTGAGAAGACGGAAACAGATGATGAGTATAGACTTCATCCAGTGTCTCTGTAACAAATAGCCATTTTCACACGTAGTTTTGAATGAGAGGAGGAAAAGCTTTGGCTTGTTTTTACAATATTTGGGTTTTAAACTTTAATAGTGCCCCATAAATGTGCTTTGTATATATGCAACATCACACACACTTTGCTTATTTTTTTAAGCTCAAATGTCAACAATTGCAGTGTGTAATTATGCCAATAGTGCAGAGAGACATGTTTGCTTGATTAGTCACTGTGGCCTGAATTCAGCCAATACAGCTTATGGCATCCTGCTGAAGTCCAGAATCAGGAGCCCAGATTCCCTCTGCAGCTAGCAGAGACACAAAAATGCCTTTGTCATGTGCTTTAGATCTTAAGTTACCCTATCTCTCTCCCGTAGCTTCAGAAGAAATTTAACTCTCTAAAATTACCTGGGCTGAACGTGGGCCTGGGCATTTGTATATGACAGGCTTGGAAGCGCTAACCCTCCCTCCAAACATAGATGCTGAGTTGAACCCAGCACTAATCCTGCCCTGCCCTTTGCTGCCCACGCCGCTGTGATTCCCCAAACCTGTCTCGCTGGTACGACCTTCACAGAGTTCATTACTTCAGTATTGGTATTTGATGACCACTTGAGCGTATGATGATACTGTGATTCCCCCTCAAGTCAAGTTATTCCTCTGACTCGTGGAAATGGGTTTAAAATTCAATAACCCAGCAAAGAGGGACAGAGTCAGGGTTCTGTAACATGGCCAACTTAAGTGCTTTTTTTTCTTTTTTAAAGATTGTTGATCTGAATACGAAAGATAAAGACTAAGATCTCTATCTCAGAACAGTAGTTCTCCTTTGTTGTTCATAGACCTTTAAATGTGTACCTAAATATAGTATATGGCAGAGGAGAGAGTTAATGTTGCTATGAGAACCTTAACCTTGGCGTTTCCTAGGGTTTTATGTTTATATGTAGGGAAAAAAAGCAATGATGAAATAACTCACAGTTGTTTCTCCTTTAGGAGGAAGGTACTATCTGATGCCTTGTATATAAGTCATCCTATCTACAATGTATTCTGTTACTGCTGCTGTTTGTCTGAAGGGCGTTTTCTCCTGCATGAGCTGTGCAACAGAGGAGGCAAGAAGAGCCATAGGGTTGACCTATATATTTATTTCATTGCAACACTTGAAATTCCCGTGTCTTATAAAGCTGTCTTAATGCTGCTGGGCAAGTAAGGGGGGACTGGCTGGTGCTCCAGCATGCAGATGCGGTTGACCGAGTTGCTTTCCTGTCAGATGTGCGCAGAGCATGCTTAGAGGCTTTTCTTTATCAAAGGTTTGCAACTTTAGGAAGCAAAACCTTCCTTTTTTGCTGCCTCTTCAGCTAGGCAAATAGCAGTTCAAGGGTAATCTGCATACAGAGCTTGGGTCTCCAGCAACTTTGAGCTGACTGATCCTAACTGAAAGCTTCCTCGTTCCTCCAGTGACTGACTGTGCTCTTGCGAGCCCATGAGCTTTGAGTATAGAAAGCCTTCGGAAAAATGATCTCATCAAGACAGGGTTCCAGTGAAAACAGCAAGTACCTGCCCGGTACATAGATGCCTTCTGCAATAAATCGCTCCCTCAGCTTGCACAAGGTACATGCATTTAATTCAGTTTTCTTTCTATTTACCTTACTGGTGATACGGTTCTCATGTCTGAACAATCTCGACGAGTGAAATAGGGGGATGAAAGTCAAAACTTGGTGGACTGACTTTCAGTTTGTGCAGCTCTTGGTAATGACTCTTCAGTGTATGTTAATGGCTTTCTGTGATGTCTCTGATCTTCATCTTTTATAAAGGGAAACTCTCGAAGAACTAGTGCACTGAAACCTTTTATCTGTTAGATTTCAGTCAGAGGGCCTTCTGATAACTGGTACTCTCTCCTTATACTTAGTTTGGAGTCATAATCCAGGATAACAAAGGTTGGTTTGCACTGATACAAATTATGCCGTGATTAATTTCAGATTGTAGAATGCAAATCTGGATCCATTTGATGCTGAAGATTTTCAGCATAACGTCATTTAAAAGCGTGAATTTTCATGATAATTGTATACAGTCATAGGTATTCTTTTGCAGAAAAAGGAGAAAGATAGCACAAACGGAAAAATGGAGAAGTAGTAATGTGACCATGGCACAACTGGGGTTTTTTTTTGTCCTCATTCCTAATAATGTTGGCATTACTTTGATGCACACAAAATACTGCAGTGAGGTTGAGGAACTGAGGCTGGAAGATGAAGCAGCCATGAGGGTACTCAAGATACGTGACCCATTATATGAAATCACTGAAGTGATGAATATTAACGTTCTTTTAAATTTTTAATTTTTAAGTCTGTCTTTCAGAAAAGAAAAAAAAAAAAAAAAAGCTTGGGGGAAGAATTCTTCCCAGAACAATGGTGCAGTCTGTTATCTGCTCCTTTGCACTGTAAAGCACTGAATGTTCAGCCAATATAGTGCTCTGGTTGGCTTAGCATTCTTAACCTTAATTTTGAATAGAAGGTGCCTTGTGCTGCTGACGTAATTAGGGCCTTTTGTAAATCACTGTTGCAGGCAGTCTGCTGTTGCATTTCACTGCATTTCTCAGAGGGATGCAGGGCACAAGTGTCAGACTAACTTTCTGAACCTCTCTTCAGGCTAAGTGTTTTCATTATCGGAGTATTTTATTCAGAATGAATTCTGCTTCGTTTTCCTTTGTAGAGAATAAGCCCCAAATCAATTTTGCAAGTGAAACAGTGTTTCTGCTGAAGAAGTTTGAATAGGGAGCCCTTAACATCTTCTTAAGTAGGAGATGCTTCCTTGAAAAAAGGAGGAAAACAAAAAAAAAAGAGGACATGTGAGAGGGTTGGATTTTGACCAATTCATTTTAAGGTCCCCTCTTGTGATACAGGAATAGTGTTACCTGCCTCTTTTGTCATGGAAACTGTCAGAAAGTTTGAGCTGAAGCTTTGCCGTCGAGCTGGTTTCGTATTTGTGGTTATACGTCATGCTCTGCAGCGCTGTGGGGGGGCATAAAAATCCCCTTACCTTTCGTGTAAGCCTCTTAGGAACCGTTGTGCTCCTGCCTCCGCGGAGGCACAGAGTTTCATCTCACTTCCGTTTCTCCCGTCCTCTAGGGCAGGGCAGGGCTCAGCTCAGGCCGTTACATCCCCTCCTGATGCAGTCTTTTATATCCGTGATGTCGGTGGTGATACATGGCCTTGCGCTGTCCTTGATGGCAAGTGCAGCGCTGTTCATAGTCAGTGAAGTTAATTTGCTCGTTCCTGCGTGCACGCCGCCACCCTTTCTTCTTTTTTTTTTTTTTTTACGGGGGGGGGGGGGGGGGGCGGGAATAATTTGGAAGTCTGATAGTGTGTGGGAAATGATTACATCAGTCGGAGGGAGGGCTAGGATTGGTCTACACAGTGTGGTTTGATTCACTACCGCAAAGATTGCGTGTAACCCTTTGAGTGGAGCTCTGGCGGAGTTGTCTCCCTCCCCAGAAACAGTCCCCACCGCAGGGGCTACGTGACAGGTACGGTGCGGCCGCCCGCTGGCTCCGCCGGCACCCCGGGCCCCCAGCCGCAGGCTGCAGAGGGTCGGCGGAGGCAGAGAACAAACTCTCTCTCAAGAGGCAATCTCTGTTTAAAATGCCATCTTGTGCTTCCGACTGCTGCCTTTTACGTGCCGTTGAGGTAAGCTTTTTCCGTATCAGATTACCCTCCGGGTTTTTCTCAGGTTCGCCTTCTCTTCGCTGGGGTGCGGAGCGTATTGAGCCCGGAGTTGATGTAAATCTCGGACCTGCACGTTTGCCCGGAGAGATAATTTTGCGGCAAGTGCCTCTGGCTTGAGCAGAACAATGCAAAGAGGAAAGCATCTGTGTAATTCGGGAGGTGGGGAGAAGGTTCCTGACTTGTTCTCTCATCTCCATTAATATTTGGGCTGCGCAGCGTATGCACGTTCGGTTTCAAACTACTTCCAAGCTAGGATCGAAAGAGAAGTCGGGGCAGGGAAAGAAATGTGTGGACTCTGCTAGCTAATTCATCTGCCAGCGAACTGCAAGTGGGACCTCCCCAAGCGAAACAATCAAAAGTTAGTGGGGAACATTTTTAATCTGTGGGGTCTTGGCCTGCTCCTCTGTAAATGTTGGGAGGCCTCCGGCAGGATCGCAAAGGCGACTGTGCGTGTTCGACTGGATGCAGTTTCTCTCGCCCACCCTTGCCGAAGTACTCTCCTGATACTGTCTCACGTGTGCTTGCCTTACACAGCTCGGTACAGAACCTGCTCGCTCTCCCAGTTTTCCTGTGTATGTGGTCATATTAACCCTGCTGAACCTGTGGGTAGCGCAGGGAGGTGTTGGGGGGGGGGCGGGGGGGGCGGGAAGGGAAGCAGGGCAACGGGGCATCAAGGGAAAGTGTCACAAAGTGAATCATCCATGTCATTTGTCCTGGCTGCCAAGGTGCTTGGATCCCTCACGCCACCAGGACGCTTTTCTACGGTAGCTGTGTGGTTTTGCCGATGTTCAGAGCTGTTGATCTGTAAGTGTACCCTTTATGTTGCAGGATGTAAAAGTCTTTAGTGAAGATGGAACAAGCAAAGTGGTCGAGATACTAGCAGACATGACAGCCAGGGACCTCTGTCAGCTGCTCGTTTACAAAAGTCATTGTGTGGATGATAACAGCTGGACTCTAGTGGAGCATCACCCTCACCTAGGATTAGGTAGGGAATGGTCAAAGGGGTGGCATGGTTACCTGGGAACATAAAATATGTGTAATTCATATTAATGTGCTTCCAGCCGGAACGTTTTCTTTCCACTGCTTTTATTTGTACAATTAGCTGAAGTCGCATACGTGCTTTTTGTGTATTACGATTTGATGTGTTAAGCGTTTAAGCCATTTTAAGTCCTTCCCTTATTTCCCATCCTCTGTTTTTTTTTTTAATTGCCAAAAAGAAAAATAATTGTCTGATCTTGGCGCTAGCGCTCTGTTGCTACCTTGCTGTGTCTGAAGCTATTGCAAATAAACAGCTTAGGCAAATTAAGCTTGATCCTTAGAGTACTGGTCCTGTGAAACAGCTCAGCTCATCACCAGCTGGGAGACCTGGGTGAACAGACTCAGCTTTGCATACCTACAGTAAAATGCTTATGAAAGCTAGGCGTGCTGAGGTGGGGGAGGGGGTTGGCTAAACTTGACTTCAGGCGGGGGAAAAATGGTGGCACCACCCGCAGACCCATGGGCAATTTCTGGACCAGCAGTGGCATCTGCTCTCCAGGCGGCAGCTCCTCCACCTGACTGAAATTAAGGTGTCATGGTTACAGTTTCAAGAAGGCAGCAAGAGGAAGAACTGTGGGGAATTAAGTAACACCGTGAATTGGTTTAATTACAGTACCTGAAAGAATCTCATGTTATTCAGTCTTGCTTTTCCTCTTATTTTGTGGCACTGATTAGTTGCAGGGTTCTGCTGTGCAGCTTGCAACTGCGTATCGCTCAGAGACGCTGTCTATAATCCTAGGTGGCATACAATAACGCTTTAGAAAGTGTAGCATTTGGAGTATTAGTCAATACACTGCACGGGGAATTTTTTCTGGAAAATAGAGGAAGACAAATCATAAGCTGTGATCACTGGCACTGGAATTGTGAATGCTATCTGTAGCTAACAGAGGGGGTTTTATGTCTAAAAATGTAATTCGGAACCCTTACAAATAAAAAAAAGGGAAACAGTTTGCTGGGGATGTAATGTCCTAAACCGATACTGCTAAAAGCAGATAAATTCACTGCTCTGAAGAACAGCACTCCAAAAAAAATAAAAATCATAGGATATCCTGATTATTTAGTGGTTTTATTTCGGTATGTCTCCTAACACAGAAATATGTGAAAAAATTAACGTGAAACACTCGTTTGTGTATGTCTGTGATAAAACTTTCTGTTCTGAGAATGTAGGCCGAGGTGAAGAATTAAGGTATAAATTACAGAACCTTTATCTCCGTAGCTTAATATGCCACATGCGCGCTTCTAACAACCTTTACAATTTTCTGTTTTATCAGTGCTCATTAAACTACCAGGCTCTCTTTTTCTATATTCTCTTTCCCATCATTGCTGATTACCAAGGTATTGTGTAAACAGAAGCCTTCTCCTTTGTAACCAACATCCTTCTCCTGCCAGATTCATTCAATGATGCCACAATTCAGTGTTTGTGACATCACAATAGCTTCCATGGTGACTAATTGTGCTGTCAAACTCTGGTGTGTGACATCTCTGAATGAATCGGGCAGGAGGCTGATTAGGAAATCAAAAGCTTCTGTTTACACGCAAATAACTTGGTAATTAACAATGATGGGAAAAGAGCAAGATACTTATCGGGCTGCATTTATATACATGGGGACCTGCCTGCCTTGGACCTCTGTTTCACACTGAAGCACAAAGCGGGGCCCTGGCTGTCCCAGAGAAACGGGGTGTGCAGGTTGGGGCTTCAGCAGCCGCCAACCGCCAAACTTTGTTCCCTGCTCCAGGGCTGTCCTCTGTAGGCCATGCAGTGTATCTGTGTGAAAAGCGATTCAGCCTTTGAGGGTGTAGAAGTGAACAAAGAGAGAAGTATTTAAAGCATCAGAAAAGGTGTAATGATACAGATTTCACATATTTGAAAGAATGTGGACAGAAAAGGGAATAAAAGGGTTCATTTAACAGAAGACACACACATCCAATTTCTTGTATTTGGGGACCAAAGCATACATTGTGACATAGTAGATAAACTTTAAATGCCAACTTCCACGCATCCACCCAGTTTTGGTTGCAGTTTGAATTTTTTGTTACACAGATGCTTATTTCTAGCTTCTCAGTAGCTTAAATGCTTCCCTGAATTTCAGAGACTGCCAGGTCAAGGTAGTAATCTGCCTGCACCTTAGGTGAAGTTACCGTCAGGTGTTTGGTGTTCCATATTTTTCCCACTAGCAATAAGATTGCTTACAGTACGTCTGATGTAGCATGAAACAATGGTGAATAGATACTGAGCAGTGTGGAGAGAAATATGGTTTAAGAGCAGTGAGAATTCTGTGTTTCCAGAAGATATTATTTCTTCCTCAAGACATCCTTGCTGACTTAATGCTGTAGGTGGTAATCTTGAAGCCCACCAAAAGAGGAGAGTTCATTTAAGTTCACTATCCTTTTTTTTTTTTTTTTTTCCTCTTGGTCTTGCCTAATACTACTTTCCAAAAGAGGTCAGTTTGCAGGACCAGTTATCTTTTTACTATTGGGCAGACTGAGGACAAGAGCAAATTTTTAAAGTCAGCTACATATTTATCACTATGGTGATCTTCCAGGTCCTAGTTTTTAAGGAAGCTTCACCTGACTGCTTACTTTGCACACGTAGTCAGGTGTATCTCAAATAATATGTGTGCCTGCAAATAACTTCAAATAGCTATTGGACTGCTCAAAGTATTTGTGTTCTCACTGGAGGCAATGGTGTGACAACTTATCATCAGACTTGCTTAGATTTAACATGTGGAAATGATTCCTGCTGCACTGTACCACTAGTATCTGAAACACTTTGTGGTCAAGATTTAAGCAATCTGTGAAACTTGAATTGGTCCCCTTATTTTGTTTGCAACTAGAAATACACCTCATCTGTTTATAAAATGCGGTATTCTCCCTGTGTGCTACTCCATGCTTAACTATCATCAGTTGAGGATGGGGACTGAGATATCTGTATTGGACATTAACAGAAATAATAATAGTAAAACCAACAACAATAATAAGAATAATGATAATATTAATGACAGGTTCTCCTGATAGCACTTGAAAGAATCCCTACCTACAAACCTCATTTTTTCCAACTCCAGAATTGACTGTCCATCTTATTTAATATAGTTGAACCAGGAAAGAAAAGTAGTAGGGCTCTGAAATACATCTAGGGTTAGAAGAAAGAATTGCTGCATAGTTTTGTACATAGATTTTCTTGTTTACATGTGCATTGAATTTGATTTACCTTAATCTGAATGAATTAGAAGTGGACAGTTAGACGCAGTGCTTGCTAAAATATGGAAACAGGGTGGACTATGCCACACATTGGTCCACCTGTCATTTGTAGTGATTCTCTTAGCTGGGAATTTTGGGCCATGCCTGTGAGTTGTTCATGATGGAATCCAGCTCCTTTTCCCATCTGGTATCAGTTCTACAGTTCTGTATAGTTTAGATAGTAATACAGGGCAATTTAGCAGGGGGAGAGAGGGGGAATTCTGTTCTTCTAGGAAGCATGTAGAGGAGACTGAGTCAAGCCTATCAAGATAAACAAAAAGGAGACATTTCTGGTCACTTGAGCAGCAATACCACTTGAAGACAGACTGGCTCATTGAACTTAATAGACTGACATCTGTGCTTCTAGTTTTGTAGCAAGAAGCTCAAAGCAGGGCTGAGGTTGAGTTGCTGGTGTGTCAAGTGGCAGCTCATCCCATTTGCACTAACCTAGTTATTTTAAAAATCAGCAAGGACTTCCCAAGCGTACAACTTCTGTGAAGGAGTAGCAAACTGACCAAGAAGAGCTTCCTTTCTACATGCGTGTGCTATGAAATGCTGCACCTTTTCTTTAAGATGGCTTTCACCATCAAAATGAAAATGTAAACATTAAATCAGCAGGAGTATCACCACAGAATCTCAAGGGTCCTGATTTGGTAAAGAAATACATCTGCGTCAGTTGCCTAAAGCATCTAGGAAACAGTCACTGGGTATATTTACACAAACTAATGATCAAAATACAAAACAGATCGGCAAATGTTCATCCATTCTGCATTTCCTCAGGTCAGACTGAACAGGATGTGGTTTGTCCCTGCCCTTAGGTGAGCAATCTTTAGTGCGTTAGGAAAGCGAAGACCACAACTTTGTGTGATGACAGAAGCAGGCAGTAGCAGGATACCATGGTCTTTCAGGGTTCATGCTGTGGTGAAGATTCGTATCAATGTAATTAAATGTTTTTTGGAGGAAGCATAATTTAAAAAACAGAAAGGCCCTCCACCCTCATAGGCCCACCATCCTCAACACAGTGTGGAAGAGATTTGACTTAATCCGTTGCCTAAAACCATGATGGTAGCAATAGATCAGCCGCAATGCCTGAAATTTCACCTGTGAAGCCCCTAGATTATGTGGTGGTTTAGGTGATGAATGCTCAGGTGGTGCAAAATGTCCTTAGTTAACTGGTATCAACAGCAGTATTGCGATGTACGTTAGTCAAAGAACTACCCCTTAAAAGTGGTGTTATGGCTAATGCAGTAAGCAGCAGTTTTTTATGTGAGAGCAGCCCAGTATGGGAAACCTTCAGTGTCAGCCCCTTGAAACACAGTCTGTAACAAGGCTGGACATTGCAAATGCACAGTAAATGCTGAAGTCATCAGTGAGCCGGTGGTGACTGACAGCCTAAATGCAGGTGAAAAAGACAATGGGATCATTCAGAGATAGGCTGAGTTTTCAATCAGAGAACTTACATTGATCTGCTAAGTTGAATAATTGAAGCAACATTCAAGAGCTTGCTACTTTCTGAGATGCCAATGACTGCTTGCTTTCTATCCTGAAAACACCCCAAGAGAACTTGGGTGGCAGCCTGGCATTTCTAACTGTGGGAACGAGAGGATGCAGGAACACGAAGTGGGGAAGGGACTCTCCAAACTTCTTTGGCCAGCAAGTCACATACATTTTGGATAGAGCTTTGCAAAAGTTATTTTTTTGTTTGCCCTCATTTTTTATTTCCTATCATGTAAGGGATGAAAGTACTGACTAAGGGTTTTGAAAAATACTTAAAATATTTTCTCAGAAACTTGTGAAGATTTGCCAAGATAACGAGTTCATTAAGTCGTGCACACTTAGCCCAGTTGCCTTCTTTCAGGTTACTGCTTTCAGTGAATTTGATTTGTTGAGCTATCTGTTCATGCTTTGATGTGCCATTCTTTTGACCAAAGAAGTGGTGGTTATGGGGAGTTACCTTGTAACCAAATCTAGAGCAAAAAATTGCCCTGTCATGTGTACAAAACATTTGTCTCTGTCAGTATTCCTGTAAAGTAGATCCTGTGACCTCTTTCATAATAAACCCCATTGTCTAGCATCTACAATAAAGGCCTGAAGTTCACCTTAAAATGAACTGGTTTTATAGAGTGCGATAAAATAGGACACTGTATTTCTGTGATAGTTCAAGACCTAACGGTGGCCCTTCCATAACTTTTTTCCCCTTAATTCTGTCCACCTTGCTAGTTCCACAGCATATAGCCAGCACCAAAAGACGAGGTTCACATGTATTATTTAAGCTACTGCAGACAACAAACCTTGTGTTCTTTCCTCTCTCAAAAGTCTGTGCATGTAAAGCCTCTGAAATCTCTGAAGAACACTGCCGTGCAACGTTAGACTTTGTAATACTTACGCCCTAGTTCCTTTAAATGCCTCATAGCAGTATGGTTTGAAAACTATAATATGTTTTGTTAACTTCTTAAAGGGTAACGGATTTGCATTGGGTTGTTTTACTCCTGTTCTTTAGCGTTGGTCTTGCTGCTTCTGCTGGTTGGCTGTGTGTTAACATCATGTTCTTTTTCCACAGAGAGGTGCTTGGAAGATCATGAGCTCATAGTTCAAGTCGAGTCTACAATGGGAAGTGAAAGTAAATTTTTGTTCAGGAAGAATTACGCAAAATACGAATTTTTCAAAAATCCCATGGTGAGTCTCATTACTCAGTTGTTTACACCACAGAGATAGGGATGGATTACAATAACATTGCTGGGCGCTGTTATGTCTTAAACGTCTATAAAAAAAAAGCAACCAACAAACAGAATTCTTTCCAAAGAAATTTTAACCAATGTTTAAATTCCTTGTACTCTCCTGCCAGCCTAAAAACCTCAAGTCTTTTCAAGTTACCAAATATACTTGTTTCAAAATGGCAATTGCTGTGTTGGAGAGTGACCAAGACAGGGAAATCTTAGTTGGTTTAAGAAAAATGATCAGAAGTACAATTTATTCATTATCTTCAAAGTTACTCGATTTGAAGCAAATTGATCACATAGCTTGCAGTATCCAAACCTTTTAATTTCTGACAGTAATAATTAAAAGGAACCCTCTGGGTGACCCCTGAAGCACTTAGTACATACAAGGAATTTCCAGTTTATCATTGTATATGTTGAACCGTGTCTCACCTATGGCTGTGCTTTACTAGTGTGCTCTGCCCTCTTTGCTGATCATAGTAGCTCACCCTCTCTATGTTCTCATGTATATCCGTGCTTGAAAAGTACTGTATGTCATAGCTATACTTATTTCTGGATTTGTAAGATCCTTTGAATGTTGTAATTTTAAACTGTTTGCAGTGTAACTGCTTATTTGGGGGTGACTTTTCACATTTTATCTAAGCCATTAAGTTGGAACGAGCTATTGACATGACCGGATGTCAGCTGGTGCAACCCATCTAGATAGCTGAAGAAAGATAATCCAGAGGTGGTTTAGGTGAGAACAGATTTTGAGTCAGTTGGGCTTTTTTGGTGCCAGAAGAAGAAAAGATACATGAGGTCACATGAAAACTCATGGCTGAAGTTACTGCGGCTGATAAATTCATTCCTTTCCTCATCGACACTAATGCACAGTTGCTGCATCCTCGCACGTGTGCTTGCGCATTCATTTGTCATCTGCCAGTGCTTGTTTCAGAGGCTGTGCCTTGACTTACTGCATGAAACATTTCTGTACATGGAGTTTTTGTAATTTTTCACTTCTGTTGATCTTCCCATCTGATAACCTATGAACATCTGAGTGTTGTGCAGAAATTTTGGTATCATAGGAGCTAGCACATTGGTTTCATGTGGTATACTTTAATTAATAACAGAGCATGGGAGTAAAACCCAGAATGCTTGGCATTCAGTCCCAGGCTCCTGCAATCATAGAATAAATAATTCTTTTGGTGTAAGAATGCAAAGGCTCCCTATCCGTTGCATTAGCTGTTGCCATATGGCACTGTTTCTACTCAAGAGGCTGGTAAATGTTAGCTTTCATAATTTGTTGTGCAACTTACCTGGCAGAAGGGTGATTCCTCTTCAGCCCTTCTCTTTGTGCCCTAAAGACCGAAATTTATATTGCCTGAAGAGTGACAAATGTTCTAAACGGGAAACATTTTTGTTGTGATTCATGCTGTTATAATCAGTCATTGTTTTATGTCAGGCATTTCTGCATGTCTTCATGTTTCAAAGAATGTTTAAAAACTTGAAGAATGACTTAATGTAATTGCTGTGTATAGTAAATTCTGTGTACCAAATTATATAGGCATTTTAAAACATGGCAAATGAAAAGGGGAACTGGAGGAATAAATCTGAAGTCAAGTCATTGATTTAGCAATCAGAAAACTGTCTGACCTTTGTCATGCAAAGATTCAGTACGAATGAGATACTGCACCGGATGCTTGAAATGGAAAAGCTCTGTAGAAGCACCGGTTTGTGTGATTATTGAAATCTAGCATGTGAAGCAGGGCATGCGACATAGAGCCTAATCATTGCACATGTCCTTGTTCAGGTTTTATTACTTCATTTCGTGGAATGTATGCTGACCTATCCTGACAAGAAAAAACACTGGGCTCTGTTACATTACCCTGAAATATAAACAAAGGGCTTTTCTCTTGACACATTGAAGGGTTTCAAGCCCTGAGCATAACCTGGCTGTTGAACAACCAAAAGAAAGCTTCAACAGTCACACCTGAGCTCACATTAAGGTCTGCAAATGGCACTTTGTTGGGAGCCTTCTGAGGGACTGAGCAGGTTTTAGGGTCAAGCAGATACAGCACTGAAGAACTGTATTTTGGATAGAGAATGCTATCAAAGGTAAAAGCATACATACTGGAGATCCTGCAGCATCACTGCCTGAGACTTCTTTTAATGTATTTGCATCCCGCTTACCATTGGGTGGGTGGAGAAAACTTGTTATTCCTCCTGCTCTGCATTTTCCACATGGCAAGTGGAGTTAGAGAGTTTGTTAGCTGAACAGCCTTTCTGGACAGAGAGAGAAGCCCAGAAATTTGGTGACAGTGTATCCAATAAGCAAGGAGTCACTGCATACCCAAACTGCAGGACCATTCATCCTGTCCTTTCCTAGAAAGTAGAGGTTGTTAGAGATCCCCAAAAGCAGAGGAAGCAATGGGAAAATATGCTTATGAAATGCTGCATATTAGATATTTTAAAACTCCACATTCTGTGGTGTGTTTAGTGAGGAGAAGGAAGGAGCACTTGAAAGCACTAATATTGCTTTCTGTGTCAGGGGATCTCCAAATTGGTTTAAGAGTGATAGTTTCAGAAAATTAATGACTGGAAGAAAATTCCAATGTTCAAATATAACATGACTTCCAATTGTCTTCTCTTTTTGTGTCTAGAATTTCTTTCCAGAGCAAATGGTTGCCTGGTGCCAGCAAACAAATGGAAGTATCCCACAGTCCCAACTTCTG
Source organism: Gorsachius magnificus (assembly GCA_034008185.1). Classification (NCBI taxonomy): domain Eukaryota; kingdom Metazoa; phylum Chordata; class Aves; order Pelecaniformes; family Ardeidae; genus Gorsachius; species Gorsachius magnificus. The sequence continues at coordinate 68,679,442 of CM067082.1, forward strand.
CAGGTACTGTAAGTTATCTGTATGCACAAAGACAGTTTTGGAGCTGGAGGGGCAATGTTGAGAGGAAGGAAGGGAGAATTCAAAGGTCTGGAAATAGCTGGTCAGAGAAAGACCAATGTAGTGAGTTAGCATATGGTACTAATGTTGAAAGTGTTACCCAGTGGCACTGAGGTGTAAGTTATAAACACAGAGTATTCATAGCTATGTTCATAAATGTTCCATTTATATTCAGCTTAATCTGTGGCTACCTGGTTTGGCCACCTAGCATTGTTCCTAAAACAGTCCCAGCAGATATGTTTCTAGAAAAACAAAATACCCCTTAGAAAACGCAAAACAGAAGTACTCTTCTATACTCCACATCATAGCATAAGATAAAGTGTAAAAATGCATGTGTACATTAGAAGATGGGCTTGAGATGTGAGAGGTTTTACTTTTGCCTTTCATGCCCCATAATTGTCCCTGGTAAGAATTAACACTAAGGACCAACTTTGCCATGGTTCAGCCAACTAGCTGCTCTTTTATGCAGAAAAATAATTCCCTAAGAAGTAAGTGCAGGCAGTTACAGAAAATTGTATGTAGTATTTGCCAAGTAATCTCATTTAAAGCTCCCCAAGTTAAATTACAAGGTGTGTGTACCTTATGCATAAGTGTTGGTAGAGTTGTGTCATCTGCGCGGCAGTGGCACGTGCACTGAATTTATACTGAAGTTTTGATGTTGCTGTACAGTTTCTCTCCTTGCTTATGAAGGAACTGTGGTGGTGGCATAGTTGGTTGGCCTCCGAGGATGGTGTTGAAGGGTGGGCTACCTCCCTGACCAGTAACTCACTCACTTTAAACCTCTCAATTTAAGAACCCTAGATCTAAACCCCGTAGTCTAAATCTTTTTCACTTTAGTTGAAGTGGGGGACATTAAAAACTCATGAGGCCAAATTAAAACACAGCTTATTAAAAAAGTACTATATTAAGAATGTAAGGCTGTGTTGCCTAGAAGTCAGTACCATGAATAACAGGAAAATTATAAAGCAGAGGGCACAAACAGATGAAGAAAGAACGCATACAGATCACTGATTCTAGCTTGATTTCTGTCATTTTGCTTGTTTGCAAATATGCACTGACTCTCTGTCTAAATACAACAAGTTTCCACTGACTTTTGAACCAGTGCACTCATTTTGTACTGTAACCACTTCAAAACCCATTAAATACTGGCTCCAGGTTCCCTGAGAATTTACCACATTACATCAGCTCTCAGCTGGGAAACAAAACAAAAATCAAACTAATTTCTGGAATTAAAAATGAAAGTCACGTGCAATGAGGTTGCAATCGGGAACCAGAACTGGCATGAACAGGCATTGCCACAAGCTGGTAGGAACAGAGGTGTTCACAGCTTGGACCCTTTTTGCTGCTGTGTAAGTGGAGAATAGAGTTTTCTTATTAACACGAGCAGCGGGACTCCCTAAAAGAGCAAGATGGTTCTTGAAGATGGAAAAGTTTTGAACCTAGGGTAATGAAACAGTAGGGAAAGGAGACCTTACAACCTTGTGAGATACATTAGTTACAGTCCTGGAGAAGTTAAGTCATGGAGGTTAACAATGCAAGAGGGTGAGGGAAAGAGGATGGGTACATTCTCCTTGGTTCATTGTTTAACCATAAAACCCAATCTTCCTTAAAGCACTGATATTAAATACCCCTTTCCTTTTAAAATATGCACAACCGTTTTTCATAATTTCAGTAACAGTTGTAATTTGTAGAAGGTTGACTTCCTGCAGTCTAGTAGTCATTAAGCGTGTTGCATCTGAGGCCACCTCAAATATTGAGCAAGTACGCTGTTTTTCTAATTACACACGAAATAGGGAAAAATATTAAACAACATCTCTCAATATCCTATACTTCATTAAGAGCTAGTATTTTTAATCTTAACAGTAGCATTAAGAACAGCGGGATCTGTTTTCACTAGTGTCAGCCTGGCTCAGGTAGTCAAAAAAGCTTGCATCTTGGTTTACTTCTGGTTTATCTAACTGGACAGAGAGAATATATTCTCCTTTTGGTCCTTCCCTTCCACAGCTGAGAAGTGGATTCATAGTACAAATAACAGGAAAATTGACTGTTCTTTTCCATTCTGTTAGATGAGATGGGGAGGAGGATTGGAAAAGAAAATCAGGTTTTAATGCAACTAAGAATTCTGACACAGGGCACTGATTTTTTGTTTTGTTTCCTGTGGGTGTTGTCCACCAAATAACATCAAAACACAACTTTCAAGAATTGCAGAGGCATCTAGGCCAACCAGGTTTATACATTTTTCTTGTTACTATTGAATTTATGAGGAGTTTGGCATTAAGCTTACTGAGCAAGCCTTCTGTCATTTAAAAACCTGGCGCATTGTAATAAGGGAGCAACCCATCAGTTCACTAACCATAGTTAATGCATACTTCCTTTGATGTATCGCAAATCAAATGATTCCATATGTGGTCCCTCTAATTATGTCAAGAACTGAAATACTTCTGGGTCGTGAAGTCTAGTATAATTGCTGACATTTATTTGACTGCTCTACGTTTCATTTTGAGTTACATATTCTGTCAAAGCTCTTGTCTTGGGACAGGTATGTGTGCTATATAAGACTTTAATGTGGGAAATCCTGAAATAGGTTTTCCCATTCTAAAACTTGGGGATAAAGTTTCAGGTTTTGGCCAATGTTTCCAAATTAGACTAGCTGGCAGAATTGTTGTGACAAGGTATTATTTTCTTTTATAAATCAATAAGCTTACTTTGTGTCCCTTCAGGACAACTGCAGGAAGAACAGGGATACAGAGAAATGTTAAGCCTTTTGGAGATTTTAAATATTGACACAGAAAACAGGAAAATGTCAGTGGCAGGAGGAGTTAGCCAGGTAGACATAACAGGAGGAGCAGCAATATCCATTTTGGCCATAAATCAGTTTAAACATCTAGGTCAGTTTAGGTTAGCTTGTGAAACTGCACCCCAAGTCAGCAAAGTGATTTGCCATTAGCTTCTCTGTTCTGCAAATACAGCGACAGTTTTATGATCTGTCCCTAGGACACAATCCTCATTTATATTTTCCTCTCCAACAGAATTTTTTAAACTCCAGTAGCTGCCCTGAAATTCAAGGTTTCTTGCATGTCAAAGAGCTGGGTAGGAAATCATGGAAGAAATTGTATGTGTGTTTGAGGAGATCAGGACTTTATTGTTCTACAAAAGGAACTTCAAAGGTAAGATTAAAAAAGAAGTTGCACAGTAGTAGCATGTGAAAGCATTTTCTGCTTTTACAGTGGGTATTTTTTGCTGTTTTTTAAAGATCTGCACAGTGTGTTCCCTTTTTTTATTGCACAGAAAAGGATAAGCAAGCCATGATCAAATGCCAATCAAGCCCTGGGCTCTCAATGCATGAAAATAGCTATATAGCATTGTTATATAATAAACCCAAACTAGCTGGGCAACATGATTGTGGCTACTGAAGTCGCACTAACAGGGTTAGCAAGAGAAGTCATGCTCTCGAAGCACACAGTTCATGAATTTAGTTAAACAATACTTTATATTGCCTAACTTTCAGATTCCCCGGGAGCAATGCAATAGGCTATGCCATTTTTAATGTGATGTGTTTGAGTATTTTGTCAGCTTCTTGAATGAAGCACCTTCTGCTAGTAGGCGCATAACTTAAAAGGTGACAAGGCATGTCCACTTCAAGCTGCCTGAGAGAGGAGCACGGTGTTCGTACACTGCCCTCTGTTGGAGGTTGGTCTTGAGGGACTGCAAAGCTTGCACCGCGATCTTCCCAAACCTTACACTTACCTATGATAAAACATGTTATATCCCCAGGAGCCAAGACATTTGCAGTTGTTGGCTGACCTAGAAGACAGCAATATCTTCTCGTTGATAGCAGGCAAGAAGTTGTACAATGCACCTGCAGAGTATGGATTTTGTATAAAGGTAATTTTTCTCATTAAGTTCTTCCAAAGTTCAAGACAGTGTTGGTAGCTCAGAGTTCCCCCAGCCCCCAGCTAAATGGGATTTCTGTGTAAAACTCTGTAAGCATTTCTGTCATGAGGACTTGATCTTTAACGTCTTTCATTTGGCAGGCATGTCCTGTGAATCTTGCCATCGTTTTATGTGACACTTTTAACACTTTATCTGGTGCTCCTTTGGCTTCGGAAATTTCTGTGCAAGATCAGCTCAGTACAGAAGCATGGCGTGCCTGAGAGGTGGCCTTGGTTCACCTCACAGATGAAATTTTTTTTCTAAGTGCTCTAACTAAATAGAAAAGTTTCTCTGGACAGCGAGCACCAAAACTATATAGCACCAAAGGAGCAAGCTCTGATCAGGTGTAATTGTACCATTCTTGTGGGCCAGAGGTTTGCATTTATTTAAAGATTGTCTTGGGAAATGGAAATAAGAATAAGCAGTTGCCTTTGAGGATTTGAAAAACTGGTGTGATGAAGGATAGGTTTGGAAAGTATTTCAAAGCTCCATGTAATTTTCTGAGAAGAAAATAAGGCTGGGAGCTGGTTTTATTGACAGCAGTGAAGTAGTCTCCTTCCTAGCAGCTGTTCCAGAGCTAGATAACGTGGGTTTGCCTCAGAGAGTAGACACCGGCTGTGGGACAGATCTTGAACTGATGGAAGCAGACTTTCAGTAACCTTCTGTTATGGAAACTTTGGTTCTTCATCTCAAAATGGGGGCTTATAAAACTTCTCACAATTCTTAAAAAAAAAAAAACCCGCACACCTTGATTCTGGTTCGGCATGGCCTGGGTATCTTGTTGCTATAAACTGCCAGAACCGCAAGGTATTTCAAGGAGGCAATGATGTTTATCTTACTAGATCCAGCTGAGAAAGTGATTTCTTTCAACGCGTGCTCAGTTTCTCCTGAGCTTTAATTCAGAGTAGTGTGAGCTTTTTCTGGCCGGTTCTTAGACTAATGCTGTATGTGCCTTTACCAACTTACACTGTTGTTGGTTTTCTACTGAATGTAGCTGACTTCCCTCTAATACTTTATAGCCCAACAGAGTGAGAAATGAAACTAAGGAACTGAGGTTGTTGTGTGCTGAAGATGAGCAAAGCAGGACGTGCTGGATGACTGCCTTTCGACTCCTCAAGGTACTGAATCTCTTCTATGTGAATAGAGCTACCCGTATAGTTAAGTTGCATTTGTTATTTTGTTAATGAGAAAATACCTATATGTTCTTAAACATCATCTGCCTCCAAAATGATAAGTGCTAAGAGAAAAATGCCAGGTAGACCTGTCCCTCCTAAGCTTTTGAGCACAGGACTGAGCTCAATTCCTTCCACATATAAATCAAAGTATAGTATAAGCAACCCTATCTCTTGGGTGAAAGTTACTCCTATCTGAGAGCAAACAAGCAAACAATGAGATTTCTTGGTAGGAGACTTCACGATGTTTTTGAAACAAAGTCAGCATGGAAGGAACTGAGGAGAAGGTTGATTATTTTGTGCTCTTTGAAGCAGAGAACATGGCGAATGTTTGTTACAATTACTTGTTCCTCTCCCCGTGCAGACTGTCCATCACGCAAAACCCTGTAAGCACAGGAAAAGCACATCAGAGTCCTAGCCTGTGGGTATGAAAACACAATGCCTGTTCTCCGTCTACATTAAGCAGTCACCTTCCAAACCAGAGCACTTCTCTTTGAATGCTTTCCAAATACTATCTCATTTGTTAATTGTAAGAGATTCTGTGTTGCAGTACAGAAATTCCTATTTTAAGTTGTTACAAAAGCAGGTGTGCTAGCCATAGTATGGGCCAGGATGCAAGAAGCAATCCCAGTTACAAGATGTATATTTGATTTCTGTGGAGCCGATACCTCTGTTGGCTACCATAATCTGCTCTCCAGTTACTTGACTTGACTCGTATTTACTACACACTAACAATTATGGTATGAGTTTTAGTCCCCAGGCAATTCCAAATGCTTCTTCTGAGCTGTCCTTTACTTTCCCTATTTACCCAGAATTTTGCTTTGTGGGGAAAGTGCTCAAACAGAGGATCAGATAATTGTAGTGAATTGTGCCTTGAAGATACCACTTGTTCTGAAGACCTCAGTTACACTGGTCGAGGCACTAATGTTCCTGAATGGCAAGGAAAAACCTTCACAGTGTACAGAATTAGCTATTCTTACCAAATGTGTAGACATGCATCTTGCTGTGACAGTTCAGAGGAATCAATCTTTGCAGCACGACCTGTGGCAGCAGCGGTACCGTATGGCAGTAATTTCTGTATGCTGGTGTATAACATTCACCCTTAGGCAGTTAACACTAGGGGAGGAAAAGGGGCTTGTTTTGAAGGAACACTGAAAGATGATTAAAGGTGTATAGTCAGGGAAAATTAAGGCTCTGCCCCAAGGCTGTGGCCATGACCCTCCTTTTTGTTTACCTACTGATTTAGCTTTCAATAGTCATATATTACCTTGATTACAAAATTATATACACCATTTCAATTAGAACATTCAGTAAGCAATGTTGCTATACTTCAGCACTGTGCCTCTAGGGAAGGCACTGAGTAGGTGTTTTCCTACCCTCCTAGCTACTAGTGTTGCTAAAATTTATCATGTTCAACAAGGAGCATGACTGGAATTCAATCACCTTATTTTTATAAGGATAAGAAAAGTACCAAAAGTGTTATTTCCTGCTGAAATTTATGAAAAGAGCTAGTGAATGAGAAAGGTTCATATTTTGTATCATTCTGAAAACCTAGTTCATCTCTGTAATATCTTGTACAGAACTTCTTATGTAGAATTTTTTACTAGCGGGTAAAAAGAGAGGGAGTTAATGTGTGTGTTCTGACCTCAAATGAAAGCTTGTATTCTGCAAGGAAAACATGGTGATAGCTGAGAGTGGCAGAAGGTACCTGTGTATTTCGCTCAGGCTTGTAAAATTGCTGTCTTGTCAATATAACTTGTTGTGCATATTTACTGCTCGATCGCCGTCTGCCAATCACCATTACATACCGCAAATTGTTTTGGGACAGCTTCTGATCATGAAAATAATAAACTGGCAGCACCTTGCTCCAGTGTAAGTGGTGTTATGAAATCACTGCAGTTTTTTTCCTAGGGTATATCTTTGAATAATGATGTCCTTGCATTTCTGTTGGCAGTATGGAATGCTACTGTATCAGAATTACAGAATTCCCCAGCAGAGAAAAGCTATGCTTCCACACTTTTCCACCCCAGTAGTAAGTAATGAACTTTACCTCATTAATGTATGATGTTGGAAAGGATACATTTTCTTTTGCATTTTAAAAGTGGAAAATTTTACGCTAAGGAATGTAAATTCAGCACTGTATAGCAAATCACTGTAAAGTTCACGTTTCACTTGAGTACAGTTTACGTGGTTGGCTCTCCATTATCTTAGGCTTACATGATCCACATGATTGAAAAATCTTGGATACGTCAGGCACTTTGAGATGTACAGTACAGAGACATCTGGCTGTCTCTGCAGAAGCCAGCTTAGGTCTGGCAAAACTAAGACGTAAATCTCTTGAAATATGTTGGGCCAAGAGCTGACTGTTAGCTATCTAAAAGTGAAGATCCTATATTTGGATCCCAACTGGCCCTGAAAATGACTGGAGTATAGTAATAGGGCAAGTGGGCAACGTGAGTAATACAGATTTTATTCTCAGCCTTTGAATCCTCTCCCTTCCCTACGGCCAAAACAGAAAAGTCATCTATTTTTGTGTCTGCAAATCTTTTGGAAGGGTAAAAAAAACCGAGATGTGTTTTCTGTGCTGTTGAGGGATAACTGGACAGTCTTCTGAAACCAAAACATTTTGAAATGAAACGCTCAAGCTGGTTTTTTCTTTCCCTGTTTTTGAAACAAGTGAAAATTCCTTTTCAGAGAAGTGTATCTGAAAACTCACTAGTAGCAATGGATTTTTCGGGGCAAATAGGAAGAGTTATTGAAAATCCTGCTGAAGCACAGAGTGCTGCCTTGGAAGAAGGACATGCTTGGAGGGTAGCTATCTTCTCTTCTTTTCTATTTTTGTAATTAGTAAGTGTCTGTTGAGAGCCAAAACACAGAGTGTGCTATGATGTTAGTGCAGTGCTGGTCACAGTATAGCTTAGCTCCGACCTGAAGCAATCACACTGCAAGCATGCAGATCTGAAAGTCAATATCCATCTTTAGCAAAACTGTCACATTCACAACAACCTTCTACCACTGCTTCTCTGTCCCCCTAGTGTCCAGAGGAAAGTTGAGGGGGAAAGCAGACCCACCAGAACTTTACTGCCAGTTTGCAAAACCAGTCTCTGAGGAGGAATATGTCAAATTAAATGCTTCCCCACATGGAAGAGGCTGGGGCTCTGACTAATGGCTTGCTCCCAGTAAGTTTAATTGCAGAATATACAAGAGGCAGGACCTCTTGCAATGAAAACTGATGTAACTTGTTTATAGTGTCTTGTGGACAGACAGCTGCAGTACAAGTTTTCCCACATGCTCGTCTCTTAGGGAATAGGAGTCATTACTGAAGCACTAGCTGGTGCTTTATGTACGGGAGGGAAATACTGCTTGATTTACTGAGTGCCTGGTGTTTTGCCTGAGCAGAAACATATCAGACTTTTCTTTTTTCTGTCATTTTTTTCTTTATTTTTCTTTTTTTTCCTTTTTTTTTTTTTTTTTTTTGGATACTGAGCTTTCATCATTAACATCTGGCTTGTGTTTTAAGCCAACTGAAATGAGCTGCTGCTTGTAGATTAGCCCCCTTCAAAGTTGCATTTCTTTTTCTCATCCTTGCATTAAACTTGCCCAGCCCCCAGTTTCCTGTAAATTAAATCTGTATTGCATGTGCACTAATTCTCTTCTGTTGAGGCTTTAGTGTGGATTTAACGGTGATTCATTTTCTCTATAGAAACGTAGCACAAGAATGAACATCTTGGGTAGCCAAAGTCCACTTCATCCTTCCACACTGAGTACAGGTAAATTCTGCTGCTTCTTAACCATAGTGTAAGAGGCCATTGTGGGTAAATAAAAGTTGTATTTCATATAGAGACAGAGAGAGATTGCAGTTGTGTAGTATTAATGCCTCCATGCCAAACAGTATGTTTATCAGTAGCTTCTGTGTCATTAACACGCTTACCCATACAGTCAGAGTAGGAGGAACTTGTTTCAAGTTTTTCTTCAGTTTTAATTTTTTGAAACTCAGATTTTATGAAAATTGAGACTCCATAAATGTTTCCATTTAAAACAATCCAGAAGTCAATTCTTCATTTTAGACAAGGAAAGTCAGAGTGATCTGTTAATCTTTAAAGAGTAAAAAAGAGAATCTTCAAAATAGCATTCATTCCATAACTGAATAATGTGAAGTATGGATGCCTGTAATGTGAGTCTACTTGGTATATTAAGTAGATGCAACAGCTCGTGCATTTTTTGTCATATTGATTAATTTTTTATATTGATTGATGAAAGATATTTTATATTCTGTAACAAAACTATACCCACTTTTAAAATGTTTAAATAATTAGTGTGTGGAAGAAACTGCTGCACATGTTACTGGTTTTAACCATCCTGTCTTTCCCTCTTTTCCCTCTCGCCTCCAGTTATTCATAGGACTCAGCACTGGTTTCACGGCAGAATTTCTAGAGAAGAATCTCACAGGATTATTAAGCAGCAAGGGCTTGTAGATGGGTAGGTATTTCTGTTGCTTAGTATTTATGATCTGATGGTAAGCGTTAGAAAAGAGCACAACTTCTGCTGTAAGGGCTTACAGGTATGTGAGCACTTCTGAATAACTCGATTTTTTTATTGTTTTGGCTTTTTGCTGGGTTAAAGCTATTGGGAGTCATATGAGAAAAGGTTTTAGCTTAGCAGGTCAAACAGAGAAGAGAGGCCAAGAAAGCAAAGGAGCACTGCTGAATTGCTGGGTTTCTGGTTCTCTCAATACAGATCTTCTTTACAATCTTGGGCTTGACTTGTTGACTTAGGAATCTAGTGGCCCATCCTCCTTGGGGTTTTCATAAACGTCTTAATGCCTTTGAGGCGGTGTTAAATTTGTGCCTAGCCAGCTTACTCACTGTGGAAGGTGAAGATTGGTTAGTTTGGCTGTAGTGAGATCAGTCAGTAGTGGCAAAAGACCCATGTTACTTATGTGCTCTGAGATCAAAGGATCATGGTTTTCAGGATAGAAAAGTCTTGCCTGCGTTTTCCTGCTCTGTGTGTTCTTGAACAAAAGAAGGTAGAGAGTTAACAGTCTTCTGATGGCTTGTGTAAGATGTCCAGCAAGGTATATATGCAGTTGATAATGCTATCATTTGACTGTTTCTGGAAGCTGTTGTTGAGGGTGCATCTATGTTTACAGTCATTGTGTGTGTGGACAGCCTGTGTTGCTTGCCAGAGGTTGAGTAACCATTCACAGGATCAGTTGTGCTGAGCTTTGCTTTGTGCCACCAGCTTATGACACCATGCATAATCTGAAATGGCTAGATGAAAGATAGTTTAGAGGTGAACTGCTGTGACCACAGGGCAGGTAAGATCTTTCTCCTCAAGATGGATCCTAATGTGTAACATCTTTGGTCCCTTTTCCACACATCTGGTCTTGCTAGGACTAAAAAGGAATGTTCAAATACCATGCATGGCTTCCGGTGGTGGCAAGACATGCCTGTCTCTGACTTATTGGACTGACTGGGGTTATGATGGTGCGTTTTTGTGGTATTGACATTTCTCAGTCGGTTCTGAGGAGCTGGAGTACGTTCTTCCGGGTTCATAAGGCTACATGCAGTTCTTGCAACTCAGCCTTGGAAAAGCGTGTTCCCGGCTTAGCGGTCAGCAATTAGGAGGGCTTGAGGCCTGCCCCAGTACTGTGCTTGGCCATCTCACAAATCCACTAGTGATTAGCGCTGTGAGCCTTATGCCAAAGGTATATTCTTGTTTCCTGTGGCATGGAGACGTTCTGCTTCCTTAGTTCATGAATGTCAAAGGGGAGGAAACATTTCTTGACTAGATTTTTTTTCTCTTCTTCTAACTATGTGTTTAACCATTTGAGTTAGGACTACAGTTTTGTGAGTCAACTTGAAAGTGACAGTTAACAGTGTATGATGATGCTAGCTACGCTCCTAAAGTACATTCTTTTCCAGTGATGCTGAGGGAAAAATACCATGACTGTTTTAGAGGAAAAATCGGCGTCTGTTTTCCCCATCTTGATAATGTGGATGCTACTTAACTGATAAGTCATTTCAAGAAAGTATTGAGCTGTTTCTGTGCAATTGCAGCCATTTAACTTAAACGTAATTTTGCTAACGCTGGATTTCTGTAAACTGATGCAAGATACTGGACAGCGGGAACAGATTCTCTTGTATTACTTTCCCATCTACAGAAATCCAGATTTGCTTTGGAGTTAAATGAGAACATTTTCTTCATGAGAGTACATACCAGTAATGGAAAGCTCAGAGACACCCTTAAAAAAAAAGCCTCATACGTACATTCATAGGGGAAGAACTACTGTCATGTATCTTCCACTTCTGATTTCTTCATTTATTAGTGTTGCATAGCCACAGTATAAAAACTGAACGCAAATTGCCAGTTATGGAATCACCTGTTTATGCAACTAAAGAAGAGTTAGGCAATAGCACAAAATTACTTAGTTATTCTGATCATTTATGAAGAAATGGATTGTGGTATTCAGTGTGTACTTAAAAATGTTCTCTCCTAGACTATTTCTTCTCCGGGACAGCCAAAGCAATCCAAAGGCATTTGTACTTACGCTGTGCCATCACCAAAAAATAAAGCATTTTCAAATCTTGCCGGTAAGTAGATTATTTTTGACACTGATCACAAAAAAAGAAATTTGGAATCATAAAGCTTTGCCAACATCTGAAGAGACCTCTTACTAGTTACTGATGTCATCGACAGAGATGTTGCCATTAGCAAGTATATTAGCAAGTGTTCTTTAGAATTGTCAAATGTCTGACAAATTCTTTATTAACGTTGCCTGGAAAACAAGTGTAGGTCACTTAGGTATAGAAGTAATTCACAGAACTTGTTCTCTGTGACTGACAGCAACAACAGCAGCAGTTGTCTCGCTGTCACTTAGGCAAGCATAGAATAACTTCGGGAAACTTTAAAAAGTTTTATTCTAGAAGTTATTCAATAGCACTGAGCTTAAAATAACATTACGCTGAGGTGTTGAGAAACTACTTGATTTTTCTCTTGATCCAAAAGAGCATTAGAAGCTTAGGATCATGTAGACCTCTCTATTGTCCAAACCCTCTTCTCTTGCTTTGCATGCCAGTTTTACAAGCAGCTAACAAATATTTTGGCGGTGGTTTTGTGTTATGTAATGAAGACCAGTGCTGTCTCTACCAAGTTTCAGTTACTCTGCCCAGGAGCTTTCACTTTCAGAAACAAAACGTTGCAAGTTGGGTTAAAGTACATTCTTTTCTAGTGCGGTGCATGGTTTCATGAAGATCTCTGGGCACTCGGTTGTTTGGGCAGTGCCCACCATTTATCTGCGGTCACACACTTGCACTCTTTATGTTTTGCCACGCTTGCATCTCTTCATGTGCAGTCTAACTTGCAAAGGGCGTTCTGTTTCCCCAGTGTGAAGATGATGGACAGATATTTTTCAGCCTGGATGATGGGAACACCAAATTCAGCGATCTAATCCAGCTGGTTGAATTCTATCAACTAAACAAAGGAGTCTTGCCCTGCAAACTCAAACACCACTGCATCCGAGTGGCCTTATGACCTCAAGTCTGACTCTCACTGAAGACTGGATTTGCTAGAAGAGTAATTGTAAGAGAACGTTGACACTGGGGAATTGGCAGATTTGTAAGTTGGCAAAAATAAGTAAAAATATTATGCACCTTGGGACTCTGAAAGGGATGGATTCGACAGGTGCCAACAGACCAAGATTGCTGGTTTGTCTAACACCTAAGAGTGATTGCTGCTGAGTGTCCCAGCATCCCAAAAATGGGGGGAGGGTATGTAAAACCATGAGTAAATTTGAAACAAAACTGGAAACTATCTTGGCTGGGCCACTTAACAGGAACAAGTGTGAAGAGAAATCTTTGAAAAGAACTCTTGCCCTGGAATAATCTTGACAAGACTAGTGTGTTTACTTTTTGTATTGATCACTTTTTTTGCACTCCTACTTTGTTTCGGATATTGTATGCAGCCTATATTAGGAGCTGATGTGGCTTTTAAAATTCATGCAGGAGTTGGGTATTAATCTGCACCCTAAAATGTATGGAATGCTTCAGCCTAAAAAAATCTAGAAGAAAATCAAGACGTGTGTGTGTGTGTGTGTACACGCGCACGCACACGTGCGTGCGTGTGTCTCAAAACTTCTCTGGAGACCTGAGGTTCGATGATCTGCAGATGTCTTTGAAGAAGCAATGAGGATACAATTCTAAAAGAACATGCCACCATATACGTACTCTTAAAACTGTTGACTTGTAGCATTATGGCTGTAGTATGTTGATGGCATATTAGTGGCATCCAGTCATGCAAAGACTGTATTAGATTCTATGCACAAATTTTTATTATTGGAGTGGTGGTTTGTTTTTTACAGCCTTTTGACTGTTTTCCTGAGGAAACTTACTAAGTAGAACAGGACTAAATGACTACACTTGTATTTGAAACCACCATTTTTTGTGAGAAGATTCTTCTGCGGGTAGTCTTAGTATGACAATAAAAAGCAAAAACAAAAAACAAAACAGTGTTTTTAGCTTTATAGCTCCTTGAATTTTCAGACTGTTTCAAAGAGCTCTTTCCATGTAATAAAGCTACAGCAACACAAAGCTCTCCTGGGGAATGGGGCATAAAAAGAACTGTACCCCTTCTGCTCCGTAGGGCCATGAAAGGTTACATGGTGAGAAGGAACGTATTGGGAATGGAAGCACATTTGATTGTGAACTAGCTGCTGGCAATACCATCCATCGAGGTAACCGGTGATCTCTGTGTCATACACGCCAACGCACGCGCCAGTACCTATGGCAGACAAGCATGTATCCTGCTCTGGTGCTGGTTTGTCATCAGAACTTCTCTACTGTTAATGTTTAAATCAGTTATTTAATGTTTGCACGATAACTCTTTCTGATGATAAATCAGTATTAAAGTTAGACGAGTCCCACCTTGATCCTCCAGTTGCAAATACCGTTCTTTCAGCAACGCCACTGGTGCAGGAGCTGTTGCTGAGTTAACTTCCCAGTACTTCATGCAGTTAGCCACAGGGAGAAGTATTCCACCCTGGGAACCTGCGGAGCGTAGCGCGCAACGGAGCATTCTTAAGATGGTAAACGATTTACGCAGGCTAGTTCATCCTTACTAATACTTGCCACTGGGTTTGAAATCCTAGCCATCTGAAAGGGTAAAGAAGGAAAACCAGTCCTACACCTTTAGGTCTTCATGTAGTGTTGAGAATAGCTTAAGACAAACCATAACCTGCCTGAGTCATCCATATCAGCTTATAACTATGTCAATGGTATAGAAACACTGTATTTTAGTTTACAGAACACATTTAGTATTTTTTTTTTCCATTTAATGTCTAGATATTAAAAATGAAGAAACTTGATTTTGGTTTTAGTAGAAGCCTTTTGGGTTTTGTTTTGTTTTTGTTTTTTTTTTTAATTGTACATAGTGAAATGAGTGTTCCTGCTTTCTAGACAATGTATTTTAAAACCTTGAAATTAAGCTAACTTAAGTCTGACTTCACTTTGCATGCTTCTATTTGGCCCCTATTAGGAGAAAAAAGATACTTGTATTGACTACATTACCAGTTTAATAAGACCATTTATGCTGTAGTTTTTAAGTTTTTCTGTTTACATAGCTTAGTGACAACCATGCATTTTTCCCAGTAGGCGGATAGTATTTGCAGTGTTTCATATTTATAAAAAAAAAAAACAAACCTTGCATCTTATTTAAATTGAGAATAAAAGTTTGACTATGAATCATGATTTTTGTATGTAGATGGTTGACTTAGTATTTTGTACTTTTCCCAGCTAAAGTGAGCTGTTTTGAGAAAGTGACCACCTTCAAAGTGGCAACAATCTTACTTAAGCAGATCGCTGCTTTGTCTTCTTTCTGCTGGAAAACAGTCAATACCACCTTAGTTTTCCAACAGATTCAGCTGGCTGCCAGCTCAGAATACCAAGGACTGAAGGACATTTGACTCTTATTTTTGTATTTAAATGACATGAATGTAAAGGGGATGCTCAGGGTTGTTTTGGAGCCTGTTGAATTTTTATCTTTTTGCCTGTGATTTTATTTTCTAAATAAATACTTCATGTAGCAATCTTGAATATGTTGAGAAGGAAAATGCCAAACCATTTTGGTAATGAGGTTACTAGTTAAGTTATGTTACGGTAGGTGTTAAAGTACAAAAAACTTTTTATTTGTTAATTAATCTTGAAGAAACACGTGCCTCAGTTTAGATGTTTTGTCTTATCTTTTCTGCACTAAATACCTGACAGTTTGACCAATCAATGCACCTTTCCAGTGGCAAGACTTGCTTATCGTAAATTATATTGTCACAATGCAAGATTTAGTGACTGTAAAATGGAATAAAGTTTAAAGTTTCAGGGAATGCAAAAGGTATTAACTTAAGAGACAAAACCTTTATTCAATATGCTTTGCTTCATACTGTAAATAGCTTTTTGGCTTGTGAACCTAATTGTAATCTTTCAGGTATTTTTGTACAAATAAGGGACTGATATTCTGTTTCTTGTAATTAGAAATAAACGTTAATACAATGCTATTCATTTTATATTGGAATGAATGTCTTCTTTTGGATCTGGCTGTACACCATGTATCTCTTGCCTTAATTCTGGGTTATTTGGGGTGGGTTATATTAAACAGCCATTAAAAAGAGTTAAGAGGAGAACAGAATCCCTAAGATAGCCTTATTCTGGCTGTTCTGTCTTACTATTCCTATTAGGACAGACTGTCCTTTATTTACAAAAGATCCTGTTCACCCCTTTTGTTTGAGGAAGATTATTGGGGATATTCTGCTATGATATTTGCAATATTCACTAGGGAAGGTTGCTAGAATCAAGAGAGGAAATACACTGTGAGCATCTCTTGGGTCATAAACCAAAGCTATAGCTCACTGAAAATGTGCGCCCTGCGTCAAGCACTCTCGTGGCCTGGGAGCTGTTGGATCAGAAAACTCTTGAATAGTACTTTCAGAAAGCAATTATTTACCCCTGTAATCCTTGCATTTGAGTGGTCCACCAGCATTTGGGTGGAAAAGCACATCTGCACAAAATATGTTTTTGCTTAAAAAAGCCATTGGGGTGATGGGATGGAGGTTGGTGGTTCTTCTGGTAGATAGAGTAACAGAAGGTTGGAAATGTTTCACTTTTTTGTTGAACACGGTCCTTTCCTGTTTCTGCCTTGTTAATCCCTAGAAGCCAGCAAATGCATTCCACTTCCAGCATTAGTCGCGCTCTGGCTTCTGCATGCTCTGTCTTCCTGCGAGCTCGCATTGCACTGGAGTGCGAGTCGTAAGTTAGCGTTATAAAATTCATTCATCAGCACAAAAAGGCAGAGCACTTTTTTTGGGTTTTGATATTCCCCAATTTTTTTTCTATGTATCTGGAGAATGCATGTTAAAGTGCTTTGAGTTCTCTGTCCCGCATGCAGCGACTTCTTGACTGAACTGAACAGAGGGGGCTGTGCGCTTACACAAGCTTTGAAGATGCCTGTTTCTTGCTTAGCTGAAGGAAGCTGTGCTAGCATTGAAACTGGCCCCCTCTGTAATCATTAAAGGTCAAGGACTGTAATTCTACACAAACCTGTAAAAAAAACCCAAGCCCCACTGTACTTTACTGTATACATTACATTCGGAACAGACAAGAAGGGGCATGAAAAAAAAGCAGCAGCACGGTAAAAAGGTGTTGGTGGCAACGGCAGGGGCAGCATCGCCTGCATGTTTGTCCAGACTGCCCCCAACTGCGCCAAGTGCAAAATGGTACCTGTGAAATCTGGCCCTGGACATTAACAGCCGGTATCTCTGCTATCAGAACATCACCAGTACAAAATGAGTCTGGGTCAGAAATGGGTATGTGGGACAGATTGGAATTAATTGCCTGATGGAAGGTTTGTGCCACTTCTACATCGGTTGCGAGACAAGAGGCAGAAATCGGGCGTCTGACCCCACACGACGCCTTCTAGCATGAAGTTCACCTGGCAAAACAGCTTAAACGCATCTGAACCTATAAGTAAATTTGTCTCAGCCTAGTGCTATGCAGGATGTCACTGCAGCGCCCGTGTCCTGACACACAGGACCCTGAAGTTAGGTTTATTTTAACACTATATCAGCCTGTACCTGCAAAACCAGATGAGAAAAACATCACCAGATGAGCCACTTCCCTTCAAGTAAGTCGAACTCTAGATGACTTTGGGTTTACGTTATTGCTAATTCAGTGATGCTTTAATCTGGGCTGTTAATGTCCAGCTTGTGTATTGGTTCGTGTCTCGGGCATTGTTCGTCTTAACATCTTGGAAACTTCAGTAACAGTATCAGCAGATGGAGAAAAGAGATGTCTTCCTTTGAAATATCCACGCTGCCTTAATTTGGGTTGCTTCTGCATCCTAAATCTTACGTCTTCCTTCCTCAACTTGGCGCACAATTTAATTAGTACTTGAAAACCTAATTCAACCACAACTATGTCCAAGAGCTATATGATTTTCATTAGATATTGAGATTAGTCACGTCTGAGACTTCACAATAAATTAGTTTGTGTAACACTCACACTGCAAATTCTTAGCCCGAAGACATCCTGTTCTAATTGCTCATCATTTTGCACAGATACTAGCAGATGTTTTAGCAAGAAAGATGGGTTCATCACAAGACAAGGGCCTTGCGACACTTGTTGGTTACCCGGGCTTGTACGCTTCAGGTGTTTTCCATCTGCTGGCTGCAAGATTCTGGTGCCACAACTGGGGAACAGGAAGGTGAAACTACAAACGCAGCTGCCAGCTCAGAGTCAAAGTACAGCCTGGGATTATGGGCTCTGAAGCTCAGCTCAGCTGCAGCCAGAGGTCTAACTCAGAAGAGTTAGACTGGGAGGGAAATGGAGCCGAGAAAATAGCTACTCTGGGGGCGTATTGTCCCAGTGATGGTTTGGGTGTGACCGGGAAGCCCGTGAAGACAGTGGTGTGGTGCCAGCATGCTGCTCACCAGTCCCTCAGAGGCAGTTTCCCTTCCTCTTCCCTCGGGCTTGTGAAGACACTTCCACATAAAGGCTTCTGCTTTAGTTGCCTTTTGAAGCACGTTCTCCAGAGGCATGAAGACTGGTGTTTTGGGTTATCAAGCAGAGAAACAGCTATGGAATTGGTGTTCTCTACAACCTGCCCATTCTCCAGAACAGCCTGTCCAGCTGCCATCAGGAGAAAAGGAAGGTGGCAGTATGGTTCTGCCAGCAATGATGAGAACGGTTCAAGCAAATGGCTAACTCAGTGCTGAAAATGTATGATTTCACTGCCCCACAAAGAATGCGAGATACATCCTATTTTGAAATATTTTAGTGAGACCCTTTCAGTAGTTGGTTTCCTCCATAATGCTTCTCTCTGCTGATGAATTTCTGCAGGATATTAATGTGCTCTGCGTGACTCTTACCAACTCTCCAGTTTCCAGGTTACTGTAGTACTCTCAGAACCAGGTCCAAAGACAAAAACAGATACAGAAATGAGGCAAGCTGTGAAGATTAGAACTTCTTGAAAAATTGCCCCACGACACAGCTAGTCTTGGAAGAAAGCAATTTGATAATTATAGAATCAGTGGGTAGAAGAATTAATTTGGTTTTTCACTAAAGACTATCTGGCTTGTGAAAACGGCTGGCTAAACAAGGACGAAAATTGCTGAAGGCTTACAAAGTTTGCTTTGAAATATTTACAACCAATTGCTGGAACAAGCATTTGACCTGCTCTAAAAAACAGAGTGCTTCAGAGCAGGGAGTGTGCCCGAGAAGGCATTGCATCCTCTTGCTTGTATGCACACCTTCACGAACAAAATCCTAGAAGCCGCTGCGCTTGAAAGGAGAAGGGAGCAGGAACTCCTAGGCCAGGAGCAGGAAGGGAGGCTTAGGAGGCAGTAGAAATGGAAGAGATATAAGGAAGAGCAAGCAGGATGGTCAGAGGAACCATCAAATACAGTAAGACGGTTCAGCCAACTAGAAAGCAGAGACTGAGGGCAGTACGATAGACTGACAGGAAAACATACACAGCTGAGCAGAATACAAAACACGTAATGACCATCTCTTTCACTACAAAAGTCTCAGAGCATCACCTGAAGCGTGCAGGGGCCCAGTTCAGGAAAACCAGGAATACTTCATGGACTGCTTGCCGTAAGCTCTAGTGTTCTCCACCACAAAATGTAGCATGTGGCAAAAGTTCACAGGAGTTCACAAAGGGCTTAAACATCATGAGAGGGAAAACTCAGCTGATGGATGTTACCTACAGAAATACCATCTTTCATTCTGGAAGTTCACAGGCCACACATCACCAAGTGTCAGGAGAAGTCTTTAGTGGAAGGATCATTACTTGACAGCCTGTATTTCTACTCTTTCTTCCCCACATGTCCATTACTGAGTATTAGACAAGATATTTTTGATCTGATCTAGCACATGGGTCCACGTGAGCACCAGCTCATACAGAAACAACTGGAGGTAGCGCTCATAGCTCACAGAAAGACCCAGAAAGCCTGTGCAACAACCATCTTCAGGCTCCCTTTGACGGAATTAAGGCTGCCCTTGGAGAAACGGCCGTGTAAGCACTGCACTTGCTCCCTACCACCCCAGAAGGCGACGCCTCCGGGGTCTGAGACAGCTGTCCCCCCCAGCCTGTCGCCGGGAGGGTGTGCTGGGGAGACAGGGGCTGCCCGGTTCAGCTGCTACAGCAGCGCAGAGCCCGTTGGGGCCCTGAAGCTGTACAAGGGTAGAGTCCGGCTTCATTTGGCCCCAAACCAGGGTGATACATGACAGGGATTGAGCCGAGCTTATGCCTCGTCCTTCAGAATGAGCACTAGACTGGGAATAGATGCCACTCACTTGCCCGTCACGAGCAGGTGTCCTAAAAGTTGCGCAGAGATGGGCGTCTCCGGGCTTTTTTGTTCAGCGGTGCACAGGGGTGCATTGTGACACCTTCTCCCGGGTAAAACACGGCTTTTCCTCCCCCCCGCGGGGAACTAAGGAAGAGAAAGGGGGCGCGCTACTGCTGAAGCCTGGCATTTGTTCTCACTGAAACGTGCAGAGCAGCAGGAGGGAGAAGAGCTGTGCTGGGGCGGGCGGCCCAGGCCCGAGGGAGCGGGGCCAGGAGGGCCTGCGAGGCTCTCCCCACCCACCCACCGCTCGCCAGCCGATGCTGGAGGGAGCGTCCCTGGGGGCCCCGCTGCCCAGCAGGGGCCTGCCCGGCGGGCCCCCCCGCCCCAGCGAGCCGCTGCCCCGGGCAGCTCTGAGCCCTGTCAGGGGAAGGGCAGCCCCCGGCGAACAGGAGCTAACGGTGATGAAATCCCATTTTGCTAAGCCCCCGTCTCCCATTCTGACCGGTTTAAATCCTGGATTGAGTCGGGGGGAGGGGGGGAAGAATAAATAACCATCAGTCTCCCAAGAGGAAGAATAAACGGGCAGGCGGAGGGATGCGCCTGATGGCCCAGCGCGGCCCGGCTGGAACACGGCCGGGGCTCCGCCTCGTCCCACGGGTATCGCACGCCGGGGAGCGGCAGGCAGGGCGGGACCCCGGGCCGCCCCCTCAGCCCTCGCCCTCGCCCTCGCCCTCGCCCTCCTCCTCCTCCTCCTCCTCCCGGCCAGGCCGGCAGAGGGCGGCCGCGGCTGGGCCGCACGGCGGAGCCCGGGCCGGTGGGCTCTCTCACGGCCCCGCGTTAAACATGCGAGGGGGGTGTTTGCTTTGCTTTCGTTTAGGGCGGCAACCGAGCCGGGCTGCACCCTGGGCCGCGCCTCCCGCAAAGGAGCGGCGCTGACTGAGGGCGGGTGCCCGCCCGCCTCCCGGCGGGGCACTTGCCGCAAATGGCGGTGCCGCCCGGGGCGAGGCCGGCCCCGCAGGCAGCCGGGTGCCCCGCCGCGGGGAGCATGCCGCCGGGGTGAGGGTCCCACGGCCCGGGGGCGGCCGGGGCAGCCGGCCAGCCTCACCCCGCCCCGCAGGCAGCCGGGCGCGGGAACCGCCGCCAGCCGGGCCCCTGGAGGCGGCGAGGGGCTCAGGCCGCGGTGTCCCCCGCGTTGCGGCGCTGGCTTTGCGGTGTGCGCCGCCCGACGACACCGCAGTTGCGCGGCGATTTTCGTCATCAACGTAATTCCCTGGCTTCGCAGGGGCGGGACCCGCCGGGGCTGCGGGCTCCCTCGGTTCCCCGTCTGGCTGGCGCCCGGTGCGTTTTCACTTGAGGCTCTGGGAGTCGGCGAGGAGCAGCCCCCGTGCCCTGACCCCTAATGCCCGTGAACCGCCGCCGCCGCGTGGATTCACAACTTCTCCTTTTTAAACTTCGTTGGGAACGAGTGCCTGATAAAGCTAATGAGCATAGCGCTGCAGGTGGTTAATGATTAATGAAACAGCGCAGGGCGAGCAATGAGCAGCAGGTAATTGCTGGAAAAGCCCTAGGAATTTCTTGAGATAAAAAACCCCTGACCTCTTCCTCAAAGGACGGGAGAGTATAAGGGGGCTACAGAAAATACCTGTTTCCAGAGTACCTGGAAAAGGAGTGAAATCCCCAAACAGGTAAGGATAAACTCACCCGTGTCTGGAAGTGAAATTTCCGCTGAACTTTCACCAAATAATCTGACCTGACAAGTCCGCATAATTGGTTAAGTATTAACCTAGTGAGCGTTTAGAAATGCAGCATAAAGTTCTGTTTTAATTGACATGCGCTTAAGCCAATTTTGTTGAGATAGTCAAGAGTTCATGAAGTATTTTAAAATCAAAACTTTGCGATTCGCAGCATTTTCAAGAGAATCTCTTCTTAACTGCTTCTAAAAATTGACTTGAGGGCACTGCTGGTAAAGTGAAGCAGTCTGGAGGGATGGCAGTACCTCTGAATGATGGCATACTGGGCCATCTGGGAGCTAAATCCCAGCTGATAAGGGAATTTTGTTAACCTTTTCAACTCTGGTCAGGAAAAAAGTTCGTTCTTGTTTGAAAATTCAGTTCTCCTGTTTCTGTAGCTTGGCTTCATGGTAAATGTGTGGCGTTGGGCTTGCCCTCTTGAGGAAGTCCTGTTTCTGACACAGGAGCTGGAGCGATCCCCGTACATTGGCACTGCAATTTTATGAGGATGTAAATGTAGAACAGCAAAAATTATTTCAACACTGGTGGGGTTCAGAAAGCAGTAAGATGATGAAATCAGAACTACTGTTCGTAGAGAGATAGTTGGAAAAGGAAAGGGGAGTAAAATGACAATTTTTACCATTTGCCTTTTATGTTACATAAATCTACCTTTTATGACAATGCTAAATAAAAGGAAGAAAAAAAGAATAGATACCCTAATGAGAGTGTGATGAAAACCACATTTCCAATATAACTGTGAGGCATGCTGAAAGGTTTCCTCAGGGGAGTGACAAGGGAAGAGCATCCTGTAAGTCTGACATTCAAAGCGTGCATCCCTCAGCAGTAACGCAGACTCAAAGCACAGTGAGGAAACTGGAATGTCTGTTGCATGAATAAGGGATTTACTGAGACCAAGGGGGTGGACTGTCAATTTTTAATTATGCAGCTAGGTCCTTTCTGCACACATAATGGGGTAAAACTGTTGTTTCACTGGTAAAACCGGCTGCCATCTCTTACCTGTCTCACACTGTGAAGTTAGCAGAGTGAAATAGCAGGACTGGGGTAGGTGGAAGTTTCATCTCTTTGTCTCTTTGGAAGGTAATTAAAAAGCTCTGCTAACAAAGAGGTTGCTGTAACCTTATGTTTGGGAGAACGGTGGGGTTGAGCGAGGAGATGGAACAGGACGGTTTTCAAAGGTGGCTGCAAGCTGGCACATTAATCTTGTGACAGTGAAGAAAACTTGAGGTGTATTTTGCCTTCTCCCTTTACCAGTCAGCTGGCTTCTGTTGAACTTCCATTTCATGGGAAGCGTGCAGAGCTAAGACAAGTAGGTGAGGGCATGGGTAATGGCATTTGAGATGGTGAGCTGTTACACTGTAGTGGAAATAAAATTGCTAGAGGTGGTTTAAAGCTGCCAGGGAGTTTCTTTGGATGGTCAATTGATACACATGCCTGGGAAATTTCCCTGTTGCTTCAGTATTTCCTATGTTGTCCCTTCAGTATATGTTTCTTACTTTGTTCCTTCCATTATACGTCAAAAAGTGGTCCCTTCATTCTTCTGAGGCACCAAAAATGATGTATTTTTTTCATCACAGATAACATATTGCATAATCAGCAAAAATGTATGGCCAACAGTATTTTGTAATACCATCACTTGTAAGTGGAAAAAAATTAGTCCAACCTATACAACAAACTCAACTTACTCCCAGTATAGCCTAATGTCGTGGTTTAACCCCAGCCAGCAGCTAAGCCCCACCCAGCCACTTGCTCACTCCCATCCCACCCCCACCCCCCCCCGCCCCGGTGGGATGGGAGAGAGTAAAAGTGAGAAAACTCATGGGTTGAGATAAAGGCAGTTTAACAGGTAAAGCAAAAGCTGCACACGCAAGCAAAGCAAGGAATTCATTCCCTGCTTCCCATGGGCAGGCAGGTGCTCAGCCATCCCCAGGACAGCAGGGCTCCATCACGCGTAACGGTGACTTGGGAAGACAAACGCCATCACTCCCAATGTCCCCCTGTTTCCTTCTTCTTCCCCCAGCATTATGTGCTGAGCATGACGTCATACAGTGTGGAATATCCCTTTGGTCAGCTGGGGTCAAGCTGTCCCAGCTGTGCCCCCCCAGCCTCCTCGCTGGTGGGGTGGGGTGAGGAGCAGAAAAGGCCTTGACTCTGTGTCAGCGCTGCTCAGCAGTGACAAAAACATCCCTGGGTTATCAACCCTGTTTCCAGCACAAATCCAAAACACAGCCCCATACTGGCTGCTGGGAGGAAAATTAACTCTATCCCAGCCAAAACCAGCACACCTAATCACAGTTCTGTTGT
Organism: Gorsachius magnificus; assembly: GCA_034008185.1. Classification (NCBI taxonomy): domain Eukaryota; kingdom Metazoa; phylum Chordata; class Aves; order Pelecaniformes; family Ardeidae; genus Gorsachius; species Gorsachius magnificus. The sequence continues at coordinate 68,703,486 of CM067082.1, forward strand.
TCAGCTCAGCAAAGTCCCTTGCTTCTGCTTGTACGCAGGCCTCCAGTGTTCCTCTGGTGAGTGCCTCCTCACCTAACCAATGCTCATGCTGGTTACATGTTTTATCCTTTTGTAAAGATATCTTTCCTATAGAAAATGTTTTGAATACAACAGCTGTTTTGTTGTACATTTCTTGCCTTCCTCTTGATCCTGTGTCAATTGTGTCTCCATCTATTCACAAACAAACAGGAGAAGAGATCTTAGGGTAGATAGTCATTACTTGAAAGGTAAATTGGGATTTTAGTGTTAGTTTCTTTGCCAGAGAGCTGGCAAGAGCATTGTACGCTTAAAAGCTTGTTCTTACGGTTCTCTGCTGAATACTATACCATTTTCCTCCTCTTGCTTTCGAAAGGAACGTTTGGTTTTAAAATTCAGGGAAAGTTTGCTAAGCTTTGTGAAGGTGTCACAGATTTTAGTTTTACCCTTCCTGGTTGTATGTTTTCAGAGGAACTGGGTGGTTTATAGGGAGTCAAATGTACTTTAATAATTATTGTTATGTTTGTATTATGTTAGATGTATTACTTTATTCCTTATTTTATTCTTTGCCGTTTCAAAGGCAGACAATTAGAGAGATTCTGTCTCTAAGTAGATGACGACTGATGTGAGGATTAATGGCAGCACGTGATATTTTTCTCCCATTGATTCTCCATCAGTGAATGATGTAAATCTGGGTCTAGGAACATGGGGTGACCTGAAGGCAAAGATGTGGCTCCAGCACTGTGTAACCTCTCAACAGTCTCTATGGAGGCTGCATCTCCCAGCCTGTTACATCCAGCCTATCTTTGCAAGACTGGATATGAAGCAGAGAGAGGTTAGGAAGGTTTTGAAGTGGTTTGAACAAAGATAAGGCGGGAAGGTTTCCGTCACTGAAAGGGGTGTAAGGAGAGAGGACATGGGACTTCTGATCTTAGCACTGGAGACAACTGAAGCCATAGCAGCAGTAACTCTGCATTCCGGTAGAAGCAGCAATACGTATAACCCCAAGTGAGGGTTATTATTAGCCTTTCAGAGTTTCAAGCCAGTCTTGCCAAACTTGGGTTTGTGACATTCCTTATGCTTCAGAAAATTCTTTTTCATATATACCAAGTACCATCTACTGTCTGATTGCTAGGGTAACGTCAAGCACTGGTGTTAGCAATACTGTCATGTAATTTGGAGTTCAAGGGATACAGTGGCATCTTAAAATGCATAGAAGGATGCTACAAAAAGGAAGGGAATAATCTTTTCCTCCTTGGTGGACAGGATGTAAAGTAACAGGCTAAAATTGATGGAAAAGAGATCTAGGAAAAAAAATTAAAATGCACTGGAGTGTCTTGTTTAGAAGGACTACAAATTCGGTGTCAGAGTAATGCTACTGTTAAGTTGCTTGTAACACCTCCCTATGTGTTGTCCTCATTTGCACTCATTTGTGCTGTTGACAAACTAATTTGTTTAAATGAAAAAAACCTCACAGTTTTTAGATTTTCTTTTCTCTGACAGATGACAGTGCAGGTACAGTTACAGGAAGCAAGCACCATTACTATGACTACCTAGTCGGGTAAAAAAGCAAGATGGGAAATTACAGAAATACTACATATGGTACTTTCTGCTTTTAAAAACAACCCGAGCTCAGAAAATTAGAAACAATCCAGCTACTCACAGAAACAGGTATATGGATTTCAAGGTGAATATACATTTCCAGATACATTGGACAGGCTGTAGGCTGCTGAAATGCCAGCATGCTGGGGAGATGGCTGGCAGGCATCTCTTCATCTCAGACACTACCTTAAAGGAACTGGTCTTTCAGTGGGGCTCTGTGTTGTCCCTTTCTGTGCTGTTCCTTTAAAGGGAGGGAGAGAGAATGAGTGCAAAGGATTTAGGAGGAGGTGACATTTCTTTAATGGCATCCTGTGGGTGCATTATCTTGCAGAGACCTTTTTCTTTGTATCTCACTCTGGTTAGCACATTTCTTTGTGCAGTTTTAAAATGCTTGGACAGTTTTCCCTGAAGAAATACATGTGCCTTCCAGCAGTTTTAAATTGCTCTTGATATGTTTGATATCCGTATACATCTGCAAACCCATCAGAATCTTGCTGAGTTCTTGACTGCAGTGCTTCCTGTGGTAATTGTATTTTCTGCAGTTTTAACCACACATCATGTGAAAAAGTGTTTCATTCTGTCTGTTTTTAATCTGCTATCTTTTAATTTCACTGAGTAGTCCCTCTTGGGCTTTTGAAATTTGAAAACCAGGAAGAAGTTCTTTATCTTTTCCCTTTACTCTTTCTTTCCCTTATCCTTTCTCCGGCTTCCCTCATGTTGTTCTGTTTTCAAAGCTAACCGGGCCCACTCATTTGAATCTTCCCTGGAGGAGGGGGTAAGTGCCTTTGAAGAGATATCTTCTCTTAAACTCCAGGAGGGCAGTGAAGTCTCTTTGAAAATGAAAATCTGAGAGACTATTGAATATTCCAGAACTGTTCCAACAATTAATCAAAAGTCACTAGAATATTTTTTGTATAATTCACCAGCTTGTTCTTACTGGATCCAAACTTCTTGCTATTCTTGATCGTACTACTTATTAAACGGAGGGTTTTCGTTCAACAGGTGCCACCAAGGTTGTTTAGACGAAGTCCGTTAGTTTGGCCCTTAAGATTTTTTTGAGGCTTAATTCCCACTGTATGCTATGTTACTTCAGAATTAATGTTACTGAGTTTCCTGAGATGCTGTACTGACTATTCAGCATGGGACATTCCTTGCTCTCCTCCCCAGTTCCTCTGGCTGCATCTTTAATAGGAAAAGAAAAGGGGGGTGAGGAGGGTGGTGGGATGGCGGGGTGATGTCCTTTCACTGCAAGCTTTCATGTGCTTACTAACAAATGCAAAAGCCCCCAGGTAATGTGGCTTTCATGTACTTTAGGCAGCTGACGTAGAGGATGTCTACCAGACCTCCTCGGCAGGTACTGCAATTGAGATGGGACATACAAAGAACGGACCAGGAGGAATACTCGCTGTAGTCATGGCTAGTGACAGGTCTGAGACGGGAGATGATGCGTAAGCCTGTGCGGTAACAAAAGATAAACTAACATCTAAGAGAATTTTGTGTGTATCTTTTGGCCGTGGCTATTGACACCTACTCAAGATGCTCCATAAGATGATAATATTTTCTGCCCAAGCATAAAAGACCAGTTAATTTTACAGAATTTGCATAGGAAGTGGAAACACCCAGGGAACAGAAGAATGGATCTTTGGAAACAAAGAAATGATGACTAGACAATATATTTTTGAAACGTGTCATGAAAGGTAGAAACTAGGAAGGTGTTAACAATGTCTTTATATTAAATATTAAAAGGTTAATAATTGAAACTATCCTATTGATGATCTAAATCTGAGGGGAAAACCCCCTCATATCAGTAAGTTTCCAAAATAATGTGTAAATAAAATTTAATGTTACAATGTAGATGCAGAGGAAAGGCTTGATTTTAGAGAATTAGCTTGGAAATCTCTGTATGACTGTGCTTAATGCTATTTAGTATTCAGGACTAATGATAAACTGGGGTACACAGTCAAACTTCATAACAGATGTAGGTATGGAATTATCATTGCCCAGAAACGTAAGTCCTGAAATCAAATAAATTTTTTTATATTTTCATTCATTCATTCATTCACCTTAATTAACCAATTCAACTGATTAATTATAACTAACCAATTAAGTAATAGAAGACATTTGGAAAGCTTTGTAAAGAATAAGAGCATAAGCGTAGCTTTAAGGAATGTGCATACTCAAACAGAAAACACGTTTCACACCCCAACCAGAGTGCAAGTACGAGCATCCCTGGGCAGTCACGAGGCGGCAGCAGCAGGGCCCTGCCACAGTCGTGAGTGGTTTCCCCGCTGGCCATGGGGCCTGAGCCAGCAGAAAAAACAGCCAGCTCTAACACATACTCCCATGTTTTTCCTGTCTTTCTGTTTTTTAGCATTTTGACCGTTTTTCTTCTGGCAGAATCTTCTGTTTCTTCAGTATTCTTTTTCCTCCAAGGAAATTTATATTTAATGTTGGCATCTGTCCCTGGAATCCTTCTTTTTATCATGTCCTAGACTTTATTTAATTATTTAGCAATAACTTCTTTGTCGTGTTTGTTGAGGATAATGACATACTGCTCTGCAGCCTTTACTCAAGTGGGTATGTAAACCCATGCTTATGTATGTTAACCTCCTGCTGCAAGATCTTTCCAGGCTCTCAGAAGTCCTTTATTTGCTGGTTGTTAACATGGCAGGTGCCTCACGCGCTCTCTCCTGTTTTCTGTTGCCTTGCACATGCCAGAATTTTTTCTTGGCGCTGCTGACTGGGATGACGACTCGTCCTCTCCTGTGCCTGCCTTGCCAGCTTTTACATGGCCCCGCATGGTGCCGTTATCTATAGATACCTGGAGACCGGGTACATAGGTGTTGATTCCTGAGTGAGTAAGTATTGCAGGGCCACAGTTCTGGGGCCTGCCATCCCTGCCAGGATAGGTGCCTTATTGTGCTAGGCTACTGAAAAGAATGTTTATTGTGGTGCAAAGTTTAAATTCAAAAAATAAACCCCAGAGCCTTACCAATGTGTTTTGTGCTACTGAAAGATAAGACACACACACAAAATAGAATACATTATACACAAGCGTAAGGATTCTCTGTAGCTGCATCAGCAGCTTAGCTAGTTATAAAGCTGATCTCAAGAATATCTGCCCATGGCACACAACTTTTGTGTGAATCCATGCCCTGGGTTGTTCTTATGCCTACCTCTCTGTCCTCCTTTTCAAGGTTATTGATGCATACTTCTATTGTACATCCTAATGAGTATGCTCCTGGCTTTGGGCGATTTCCTTTCTAGCACTATCCAAGAATCTGAAATATAAACATTTTTTTTTACTCATTCAATCTTCCGTTTTAATTACCATTACAGTAATTTGTTACTGTGTTGAATGTTGTTCTGCTCAGCCCAGCAATTACTTAACTGCATACTAGTCCTTAAATGACTTTTAAGATTGAGTGGTGAACTGCTCGCTTGCTCCTCCTGTGGCTTCCTCACATTTCCTTCCAAGGTTAAAAAAAGAAAAAAAAAAATCTCAGTATTTGTTGCTACAACTTTTTCTTTATTTTGGAGGTTCCTTTGGGCAACATTTTTCTAATTTTTCAAGAGCAGATTTCTTATCCTTTTTAATATATATTTATTAAAAACACATCCTGCCCTTTTTAAGCAACATTTTTTGGCCATAATACCTCTTTATGAGTAGTCATTTTAAGGACACAAACATTTGGTCAAAATTTCATAGCCGGTAGAAGGAGTTAGGTATTAAAAGTGGTATAGGGAAGTCAGTGTTATTAATCTTAGAAAATAAAAAACTTCATTACAGATCAGCAAGTACTCTCTGTTAGCACCTTCTTTGCCACCTGTTCTTATCCTGCTGCTGAAAATGGCTGTTAAAAAACACGTTTTAGTTACCTTTTTATTTAGAAAATCACCCCTAACTTGGATGTTTCATTGTTTCTGAAACTTAAAATGATCTCAGTGTTCTGCAGGTTCTGTGGTGGACCTATTTATTGGCTTGTTTGTGCTGTTTTACTAGGAAAGGCATATTCACACCCCATTGATTTATCTTGCTCATTCCTAGCAGAAAGCGTAGCTTCCACAGCCTCGTTCTTAAAAAGAAGTTGCAATGGAGGCTGTTCACTGCACATCGCTTTTAAGTATTTATTTTTAGTGTACATATGTTTGGTACATAAAATGCAAAAATTTGTGTGAAGAAGGATCATTATACATTACATTATTACACACAAAGAGCATCGCATCTAATAGAGCTGACCTTGCCACCAGCTGTTGATTTGTCGTCTTTTTGCAGTTTCTGCTGCTCAGCGCTACTCCATGTTAGAAGTTAATCCAGTACTTGTTTTCAGAAGATTGGTCTTTTGGAAACGTACAGGTCCTACAGACTACTGGTAGTTACTTTAACAACAGATGCCTCTGATAAGTAGCGAAGATGCTTTGAAATTATTAAGATGATGCATCAAAATTTGTTGTATCCAAAGCAGCATAAAACACCGTTTTGCTCAAGAAAAGTGTCTGTAAAAGGAAACTGGAAGGAAAGCAGAACAAATGTAGACCTAGAAGCACCATTCATTTAGTAGAGAAGCAGCAGCAAGGGTCATCTTTTCAACCAAATAAGAAATGGTATGAATATAAATGGTTCATTCAATAGGTATTTAACCAGATGAACAGAGAGAGAAGTATGAAATGGGTAGTGCTAGATGATGGAGTGTAGCTGAGCTGTGAGTCCAGGCGGTTGTCTCCTCTGCTGTAATTTGTACGTTATTCTCTGCTTCACTGCACAGTGCCTCTACACTCCCAGTTCAATCCCAATCCCATTTTTCCTGGGAAAATAAAATTAAATTTAGATGCCCGATGAGGATGTGAATACAGCTTCATTGTAAGAAACCCCACAGCTCCACCTATCTCTATTCCAAATTCAACAGGCAGAGCCATAGCAAATGTTTTGAGTCTTAACACTTGTTCTGGATCCCTTACTCCCCAGTCTTCTTCCACATGCTAGTTGAGGATGCTTCTGGTCACCTTGCCGTCACAGTTTTACAGCTTGTCTTCCTGGGTAGCAGCAGCAGCAGCCAGCAGAGCTAGAAGCTGCAGAGCTGCAGCTCGAGAAGCGTATTGTCTTGAGGATCCAGAAATACTGTCGGGCTTTTCGTGACAGCTTGCTATCCCAGGATTGGTAGAAACCAACTGGTTTTTCTAAGTGTCCACTGAATATATAACACTATTTCTCATGTTTTTTCAGTGAATAGGAAGTGTCTTCCTTTGTAAGGAGGTCATGTAATTCATCCCTTGTTTAACATTGCATTGAGTTATTTCCTTTATCTTAGCAATGTTGCAAGCTTGGAATATGCTTGGCATGCGTTGTGCTTGCAGTTGAAGAATCTTGAGCTTAGCTTTGGGGTTTCTTATAGTAGATTAATTACTCCAATATTTTTCTTGAAGACTTGCAGTTACATAACATGCAGACTACTGACCTGGGCTCTATGAGTTTATTATTTTGTAAGATATAGTAAATAAATCTTAACTTCGATGAAAGGTTAGTGTGATTTTACATGCCAAACAGACATGTTAAGAAACAAAATTAGAAACCATTGTAAAATATTAACTGCTTGTAAATCATTCACAAGTCAGCAAATGTAGATGCAGAGCAGTTTTCTTAATTTTTGCCTCAGTGGGCATTAGACGTAGCTTTAGACTGGTGTCTTGTTGAAGGAGGGAGACTGAAAATATTATCACCTAAAATTCAGCAGAAGCTATTGGCAGGTAAAGTATTTTGCTCCATTATATGTTGCAATGTATGTAACATAAAATGTGGTAGTGATTCTCCCTCCCTCAGCGTAATTTCCTTCCATTCTGTATTCCTGAGCATTGAAGAAGAGTGAAAAATTGAATTTCTTAACCACTTCCTGCTGACAAAAGTTAGCCTGGTGGTATACGTGGAAGAGATGTCTCTTAAGACGATACAAATCAAGATAATTTCTAAATACAAGAGATTTTTTTTAAAGAGTTATCAGGAGGAAAAAACCCAGTAATCTCAAACCCCCCAAAAGTTTCCTAGACTGTCTTCCAGAGAACCATGCAGGATGTCAGACTGCTCTAAAGGCAGGTTGCTTCAAGACTGGCAACATCTGACCTCAGCACAGAGAGGTCCAAAATCTGTGCCTCTGACCAGAGAAAAAACTCTGCCCAGAGTGCGGGTGGGGAGGTGCTGCCACTTTAAACCTGGCCTAGATTTAGGCCATTTGGATTCCAGGTGGAGTTGGAGCCAAATGTGGTAACACAGAAAAATAAGCTGGAAGAGAATGAGCCTTCCTAGCAAAATATTTAATGGAAGCTGCCCCTGCATTGCACAGCACGTGGCAAAGACTTGCATTTGTACTTGGAAACAAGAACTTGAACTAAGGCCTCGAGCACCGAATAAGGGATGCGTTGGACTATCCTCCTTGTCTAACTGTGGGTCTCCTCCAGTCACATCTAAATCCTGGCTAAATGAGACCCTGTCTCCCCTAATGGTCATGTGGAAGCTGTGGTTATTTGAGGTGGCAGGCAGCTCCCAGTGGGGATATGGCTGGCTGGCCGGTGGTGAAGCTACCTGCAGCAGCTTAAGCCGTTATCTTTCCTGGCTGGCTGTTTTGCCTCCCTGCTGGAGATGATTGCCCTCCTTAAGGAGTTGGCAGGATGGAGCGTGTGGACACTTGGTGGCTCTGTCACCCAATACTACAGGGAAGGGCAGGTCCTTTTAGGGTTCCTTGGTAGAATGAGGACTGGCCACAGGGTTGCACTTACTATTAGACCTTTATTATTACATAAAATATTTAATTATCAGCATAGCTTATTGTTATCTACAATTTCTAGCATTTAGTGTAGCTTATTGTTGCGCAAAGTTTTTATCAATTACTTTCAGTTAAGCAACATTTCTAGTAATTAGTATACTTTCTTACTATTTAGAGTCTTTAGTTACCTAGACTTTTAGTCACCCGGGCCCTCTGCAGATCAGGTCAAAGTCTTAATGATCAGTGCCTGATACAGTAATCATAAGCTGGACTCGGACTTTACCCACAAGAATGTGAGTCACTCGCTCAATCTTCAGAGGAAGAAAACAACGGTTGGATGCGCCTCAGACCACTGGGGGTCACGGGTTTTGCTGTCCAGCAGCAGGACTGGCAGCTGCTTGATTTTATAGGCAATATCTCATGTGCTGTTGCACTTCCTTGTTCCATAATGGGTGTCACCACATCCTGGCAGCAATGCTCGGTGGGCAAATAGACTTGTCACAATGCTGACAGGGAATCTGGCTGTTCTGTCATGGGGGTTATCACATCAACCACAGCACCGAAAAGGGGAAGAGAGATGGAGGTGATACATGATCAGCACGCTTACGTATTATGGCCATTTGTCTTAGGAAACAGCATTGGTTATGCTAGCCATATTGCCAGGAGTCAGGAACAGGGCATGCCTGTCACATGGCTCATGGAAAGTCTCTCACCTTAGTGTAAATGTGTCTTCCTCAGCAAAAATCATGCATTGCACTCTAGCAGTGGAGGTGTGTACATGTATTGCTGCCACCTCTGAGACAGAGACAATAACCTACAGCAGACAGTAGCAAACATTACCTTACTCATCACTTCAGCTGTGAACGCGTGTCCCTGACCAGTGAGACCTGTGGATGTGGAAGGTGCAGCTCCCACTCAGTTCTCCAGAGCCCTGGGTCTGTGAGAAGGGTAAAGTAATTTCTGTTTCTTGGAGAAAGTCCATGTACGGGGTCTGTCTTTTCACCCCACAGTGGACTGTTTAATTCATAAACTAACTGCTATAATTTGCTTTTCTGACATAAGGTCTTAACAGCACCTTTAAGTCCCGATAGCATTTCATCTCTGAGCCATAGCTTCTGTGAGGCTCACAGTGGTCAATGCTTGAGAAATTTCTTTCTGTGAGCAATGTATGGCTGGCTGAGTGCCCCAGCAGTGCCTACGCCCCTAGGTAAGCACATCTTCTCAGCTCACAGCAGAAGCTATTCCTATCTGTCTATTGGAAGAGCCTGCCTGCTGTGATTGCAACCTGCTCTCACTGTCTCTGTGACTCTTCACAGCCTGTCAGTTTTCCTATTGACACTTTTTCAGTTCATCACAACCCCTCTCTTTTCTGTGGGCTTGCTTCCATACGAGTAAAGTGCTTAGGCTGCCTCCAAGCAGCAAGTGGTACGTTAATTCCTCCAAAGCTGTGTGTTTGAGTCTGTGTCCATGTTCATTTTGTTAGCAGTTCCTTTTTATCCTTCTTTGGTTTACCTTCACATATTCACACAGACAGCAATACGGAACTGAAAGGGGAAAACAAGTCACACATGAAATATTCATGAAAGATAAGATAGATACATTCCCAGTTTGTCAGCTCTGTCTGAGATCCATCTCCTGGCTAATCTGTTGCAAAGTCTACTTATGTTCTGCAGGAGACTTAGTTTTTATCCTTGTATGATGCAAGTAATCCATCTATTTGTGTCTGAAGGCTTTGTTTAATTCTTACTCTCTTCCGAAGGAAATGCACCCTTCTTTTTTATCCAGAAAACTGTTAGTTGCACATTTCTGCTAAAGTAGTCTCTTCTGTCTTGTCTCATCTTTATGGCTCGTGCGGATTTGGACCTTGTTTGTAGAACATAGAAGGACTTTTCCTTCCCATACATCTGAGTGATTCTTACTTTTTTTTTTCCTTTCCTCTTCCTTTTTGTAGATAATTTTCTTTTCCATTACTGGTATTATTTCAATCATGGAAGAATATACTGGGGAAAAAAAAAAAAGACAGACACAGCCAGTTTTCTACTACTGTTTTTTTTTTCTGAAGGAGAACAGGGAGGGAAGCAGGGAAAAAAGCCTGCAGCTTCCAAATAGCATCCTCAAGCTATAGATAAGGAGTAAACCAAATACTAAGCAACAAACCAGTGTTTTTTCTTATGCTCAGGCAACAGTGTGTGTTCCTTTGACACCAAATGCTGAAAACAGGCACAAACTTTGTGCTAGTACAATTCCTAATTAATTGTTACATGTTATTTTCTCAATATCTAAGACATGGATGATATCTGAGTCAACTTAAAGGCCTTCACATTATAGCTCAGAATAGGTTTGTTCAAATAATGTCATGTACAGCACAAAGACATCTCGACCAAATTTAGTAACTACAGCCATACTGGGAGGCTGGCATGAGATGAGCCTCATGCTATTCAGGTGAGGGAAAAATAAAGTTGGGAGTAAAGCCATCTAATCATAACTGTACTGGAAAGCTTGGGAAAACTGCCTTTTAATTTCTAATCTGCATTATATACCAATGGAAGAGGTGAAAACTATTGGAAAGTGGGTATGAGCTGTTTAACTCCCTCTGTTTTGATCCATGTCTGCACAGGGACTGGCGGTGGGGCTGCCAAGGGGCTGATGTAACACATGGTCTGCATCGTTCTCGGGTGCTGCGCTGGAGCCTCCTGTTCAAACACCTTATCTCTCCCACCTTGTTTGCAAACCAAAGAGTTCAGCAGTGGTAACAAATGGGCACCATTGCTGCATGGGCACAGCGTCACTGTATATCATCATCAGGGTGACATACCTCCATGTGCAAAAAACCATGTTGAAGTCTTTTCTTGCGTTAGCTGTGAATAATGTGACCTGTTGGTTGCTTACCAACAAGCCCTGGCCTTTAAACCTTTTAGGATCGTCTGTTATTTCTCACACAGTGGCTATCTTGAATTTTGAAATGATTTGGCAGTAAAGGGGATATCTCTATTCATTGTGTTTCAGCGGTAAGAGAAGTTCTCTGTGAAAGAGCCAGCAGACTGAAAGGTCTGGAACAAATTTGCAGGGCCGTGGCAGGTCAGACTTAGCCAGCACCTGTTACGGAAAACTTAATGATCTTGCTTTTGTTCATCGCAGAAGGATTCTGTTAAGCAAAGATTTGTGTGTTGCCAACAGCTGATGAGGAGGACTGTGAAAAGTGGTACGAGCCACAAGAACTATTAGAATTACAGACGAGGAATATGCTTTTTAGAAGGGCATTTAAATACTTTTTTCCATCTTGCCCGTTGTACCTCTCACCCTTTATTTCTTCCTGAGAAATAAAATAAATATGATTTTAATAGAAAATGCAATTTTTGCCTGGTCACAGCAACTTTTATGGTAAGTTACAGGTACGGCAGAAAGGTAAAAACACATCAGATGACTTTGAGGTGGTATTTCAGCGCTCTGATTGATTAAGCTACCATTTTAATACTCCAATCTCAATTTTAGTTTCAATTTTTAGTTTTCTTTGAAAGTTATTTACCTTTTGCAAGCCATTTGGATGAAACATTGAAGTTAGATTTGATTTATGTTTATGAGAGACATCTTCAGTTTCTGCATCTCTTAAACCCTTACATCTTTTGAATTTTCAGCCTTTTCAGCTGGATTCAGGGAGAAGGAAAAAAATAGGAAAAGTCTCCAAAACACTTCTTTTCTTTTCTTTTCATTGATCTGTGGTGGAAGACAACTGAGAGCCAGCTGCAGCTGACCCTGGGGTTTCTCAATGCTTTCAAGATTTTAGACTGATCATTACAGTAGACACAACCCAAGAACTGAAAAAGCAAGTCAGACCACAGAGTAACATCTAGCATGACAGGGGGAATAGGCTTGCAGGTTCCACCTGTGGATTTTAGGTCCTGGTTTTATTTTGAATAGCCTCTTTCAGAATTATAGCGGGGTTATAATTGGCCTTATATCATTATAACAGCAAACACAGCCATAAGAGTTTTAAAATACGTGACAGCCAGAACTTTCTCCTCCTCTGCAAAACAGTTGGCTGTAATACTGCAGCGCACTAGAGACCGGTCTGGGAGCAGTGGCTGTCCCAGGTCTCCTGCCACACTACCTGGCTGTAACCTGTTCAGGACTATGAAATGCTGATAGTATTTTTTGAAACAAACTTAAACTAAATAAAAGTGACAGGCAGTTACTTGGATTCATCTAGGAAAGAGACCGCCCCATAAAACTTTTCTTTTAGAATAGGGAAATAAATCTTGAACATTTACTATCACTTTTAAGTATGCGTATGATGAAAGAGAGAAGCTGGAAAAAAAGTTAAAATACAGCATATTCAAGGGTGTTAGTCCCACATGCATACCTGTTGAGAGCTTGCAGTCACTTGAGTGGTATTTCAGCCCTATCTGTCCATCTTTCATGAAAATAATGTTTCAGAGCAGTGTTCGGAGCGCTTGCTTTTACAGCCACAGCCACAGCAGCAATGTCCCGGAGCGTGCAATGCAGACCGGGAGCATGTGATCAGGCGCTCGCTGTCAGACTTCTTAATGGAGTTCGTGGAAGGAAACATGCACCGCTTCGCTCTTAACGTGGGCAGTGGCTGTCTTTCAGTCGGATCAGTCTGCCTTTCGGGTAGCTTTTTTTTTTTTGTTTTTGCTAAGTATATTTTGGAGGAGGCGTGGGAGGAGGGGGAGATGCTGCTGCTGCTGCCGCCTGTTCAGAGCAAGGTGCTGGGCTGTGATAGGCTGGGGGGACGCGGATACCCTGCCTATATATGCTGGCAACTGCATCCTCCGCGCGCTATAGCTGTCACAGCGGAGCAGAGACGGGCAGCGGGAAAGAGAGAGGAGAAGGGAAAACCTTACCAACTCACCGTAAGTAACACTCTTCGTCCTGAAAGCTTTGTGGTTCCTGAATTCAAGCAGGTACCTTCGGATTAACGCAACAATTGGTTACTTAGAGCGGGAGCTCGGCTAATAAACAGCCAGCCTGTGTTGTTTTAGGGATAATCCAGGATGCTTAAAAAGCGTTTCTTTTTAACCTAAGTTTGCAGAATGTAGCGTGCACCTCTCCTTTTGTGTTTGCTTGTTTTTACTTATGATGTGTGCCAGCTGTAACTGTTTACGGACATTTATGCAGAATCCCGTGTATCCGAAAGTTTGTATCTTGTCCTTCCAGGTGCAACAGTTCTGAACAACCAAGCAGACCTTGAGAGGTTCTCTGCCAAATATTTTAAATAATAAAATTTTCAAGATAAATTCTATGCATGACTTTTTAGGATGAGGTTTTCCTCAGAAATAACCCTCTCCCGTCACTATAAGACGACCTCAGATGGGAAAATTACTAAGTTGCAGATTCTGTGCCAGTGACAGCAATTAATAAAACCAGCAACTTATAACTGGAAAATGAAATGTTTAAATGAAATGTAGGGCCTGTAACATGTACACCTAATTCTTGGTTTGTGCAAAGGTAGAAGTACAGAGTAGATCCAGTTCCTTTTTACTCATGCTGAAATAAAATTCACCCTACAGTCCTTATCCAGGCAATACTCCTGTTGTCAGTAGTAGAAGTTTAGCTTAACAGTAGCCACAGCTGCAAAAACCTTCAGCTTGTTGGGTTCCATAGGAGGAAGTCCTCATGGCTTCAGTGGTGCCACTGTAGCACCACAAGCCTTTAAATTACCTTAGGTTCAGTCACAGTCAGTGAAGTGCACTTGTCTCATTTATTGGAAAGATGGACAATTACTACTTTTTTTGAACCAACGCGGCTGTCAGTTTAAGGTGCTACTAATGCGTCTATGCATTTTTCCTTCCTGTATTTAATCATAGGAGCAGCTTAAAGATTTTATTAGGTTAGCTGTGTTTTATTTTACTTTGATGAACTGGAAAACCGGCCCTCAAAATTATAAATATGTCAAATATACCTCTCCCCTCATTTGTTCTCTTTATCCTCTTCTTCCCCTTTTTCCTCTTTTTTTTTTTTATCTTTTTCTTCCTCATAACAAATTGCCTGGTAGTATTTAGATCTCTTTTACATTTATATTTAGTTAATGCAAAAAGCAGATTCTTAAATTATAGATAATACTTGTTAACAAAATAATGAATAAGCTGAATGTTATCTACATAAAATTATACTTATAAATGTATTTAATACTTAGTTGTGCGTTAACTGCTCATTTGTATGGTTCAGTTCCAAATAAAGTAGAAAATAGTTTGCAAATGAACGTTATACTGAATATACAATCTAAAGACTAAAAACAGTTTTTGGTAACTTCAGTAAAATAAAATGTTGCCATGTTCTAATTTCAGTGCACCGAGGCAGGAGGAGTAGCTTAAACAAAGCAGCAAAGGGTATGTTAACTTTAGACTGTGTAGTATGCTTGTCCTGTGACAATTTCCAGCAAAATTAAAGAGCAAAGAGTTTGTATACGAACAAAAAAAAAGACATGTTGATATAATTTAAAGTTTAACATGATTGTTCTTGTTTTTACCTAAAGTTAAAAGCAATACTCAATCTTCTTCAGTAAAGTAGGACTCGATCTGAAGAAGTATGCAGTGGTGACAATATCTGTTGATTCTTGCAGGGAACAAAAGTAGTCAGACATAATATATGTTTGGTAAAATTGTATGCTATCAATCCCAGTGAGGCTGTTGATGAATTTGAATACAGACTGTGCTTACAAAGTGGTGGAGGTTGATAATTGGGCAGGGTGCCTCCTGGAAAGCTGTGCCCTCCTCACTTGGCGTTCAGCTGGAAGATGTTGAATACGCTGAAATTCATCCTGGGAGGTGTGGGATCCCTGAGTGCATGGAGCCTTTATCATTCTTTATGGGCCTTCAAGAAAACAGACCCCTACTAAATACTTTAGAGAGAGGCTCAGTTTCTCCAAAATTTCCATTTAGTTTTGGAAACTTGGCCTCCATTATTTTGCAGTTGAAGTCCCTTTGACTTAAGTGGATATTTTGAGTACACACAGGTCGTAACACTCAGCCCTTCAGAAAATGTGGATGCTCTCAAACAGTGTTTTCATTTTAGACCCTAAGGGCTGAGCTGTCTGAGGTATTTTGCTTCTTAGAAAATCACATTCTATATTTTTAAAACATACTGGCATAGAGGGAAGGTCTTTCACTGTGCATTGTGTTGTTGCATTGTACGTGTCGTATGTGCATGTGAGAGGTAGAAGAGAGAAACATTCTGTGCTGGTGGAGAGGTGAAGTGATTTGCATTTTTATAGTACTAACTGGTAACCATTTCAGTTGTCAGCTCTTCAGCCTCCTGGATGTGGCTTCCACAGCAAGTAATACTTCCAAGCAGATGAAGTGAAATCTGTAATGAACAGTTGAGGAAGAGAATAAAAATAGGGATGAGACTGTAAGTGGGTCTTGTCACTCACAGAAGAACAGATATAAAATAGGAGGTGAAAAGGAAAATTTAAATGACCGCTGTGTTCCTGCAAGGAGTATGCCTTCACAGTTCCTGGTGAGATACGTGTGGTAAGGAATTTCCAGGCAAGGACTTTTAGGAAAGAAGATGGATGGATACATAAAAAAAAAAGGTAGATGTTTAGATAGATTTTAATTTCTCAGTACCATCTTTAGGTGAAAGAAGAAGGAAATACTTTGCTTCAGATTGAAGCAGATTGATGTATTTCACTGGATCAAACTGAATTGAAAGTTCACTAGAGGTTAACTAGATACTACTTTATATCAATTTGTAACACTGCAGCAGCTGTAGCAGATTTGGGATGGATGGTTCATCCTCCCATTCTTTATGCTTAAGCTTCCTGGTTCAATTACCTCTCCCATGCAAAACAGTGGGTTTCCCCTGTAATTTAATTCTTTACACCCTGAATTTTGAGAATGCTGTTGCAACAGTGATTTATGACAGAAGCAGTGCAGCCAAAACAATGTTAGGATGAACTAGTGGACCTCCAGTTCTTGGGAAGAACTGTGTTTAGCAAATAACAAATAAGAACTCAGTGATTATCTAAAATGTGTACTTTGTCAAACTGAGCTGACAAATTTCAGTCCCGTGGTCATAGGCTGAAACCATAGAATGTGTATCTGATGTTTAGAACTAAATTTTATTTGCTTATCCTGATATCCAGAAAGAACTTTGTCCAAACTGCTAATAATAAAAATGACAATAAATTATATCAGCATACTATATATAGGAACAAGATGATGCAGATATTACGTGGATCAGAAAGACATTTCCACTCTGAAAAAATCTAGGTGGTAGAAAAACGGTCACAAGCTACATAACAGTATCTGTGTTGTGGTAATATGGTAATGTAAATTTATTTTTGTGTGTTTGTGAGCTGTTTTGAGCTCACACACAATGCTATTTAATTTATGCCATTTGGTTTATATTTTGGGAAAAGACCAAGCAATCCACAGGAGCTTCTATGTTAAATGATGCCCTGTGTTTGGTTGGTACAAAGTAAAGCTAGAGAGCAGTGTGGTCATACTCTTACTTGTTCTGACTTTGTACGGACAGTTCATTGGACCCACAGATACAGGATGAGATGTTCAGCTGAACTGACCCATGTGTAAAAGTCCCTGAAGCTGAACTGTAACACAATGGTGAGCAACGGTAGTGCTAAAAACACCAAATCCTCAAGTTCCGAGTCAGTTCAGTCTCAGGCAGCTCTCACTATTTTGGCAGTCATGGGTTAAATTCTTATTTTCACAGCTTTCATCTGTGAAACCAGGGGGGGAAAAAAACCAGATTCCCACGTGCAAGTCCTTTAGAGCATGCTATAGCAATGAACTGATGAGTGAAATAGCATAAAAGAAATCGTGACAGGAAAAGTTAAGGGTTAAGTTAGAGATACTTTGAAAAAGAAGTGAAACAGTACAGTATTTAGATTTCTCTTGGCAAAAATGTCTAAACCAAAGAACTGAGCCTTGGGGTGTAATTATATTGCTGCCCCAGAGATGCATATTGATTGCTGCAGCGCGTGCTGACTTATTTAGAAAGTTTATTAACACTTGGAACTGTGATCAAAGATGTGTTAAATGAAAATGCACATAAGATTTAGGGGGTGTTGAAGAGACGGAATCATCCTGATTGTAAAGGAGTGGAAACAAAACTGCTTGCTTAAACAGAGGGGAGATGGCACACGAAGCTGCCTACCAGAATCCCTGCGGGACCGTAATGACTACTGGTAATGCATTTCTGGCATCTTAGTAGCAAGATCTGAGAAAAGTCCCAATTCCCCTTTCAGAAAAGCATAGAGAGTGCCAAATGAACACTTACATGATGGTTAAAGAGAGTAATACGACTCTTAACAAAGTAGCAGCAAGGACAGCCATTCTCAGGGGGGCTAGAAGTCCCTACTGTGCAGATCCTTGCTTTCTCAAGTGCTTCATGACCTTCCTAAATAGCAGCAGCAGCTGCTCCATGCAAATCCCAGATCCTCTATTTGTAGCAGCAGAGAAGTCTCTAGGATGGTGTTTATCAATGATGTCTTTCTTTTGTCACGTCTCAGTGAGAATTCAAATATAATAAAGCCCAGAGGGGTCTCTCTCTTCTCAAAATTATGTCCTCAGTTATAATTCCTTAGCACAAATAACTGATATCTAAGAAATCATCTCTTAGTTACATAATATTCACATTGTTCTTCATAAAATTATTTCCTTACAAAGTGAAGATCTGAAGGTATGTGAACTAAGCATAGTAATTCTTTACACCAGCAGTGCGTATCTTTGGCAAGTGAAACAATTTTCTTACTAGATCCCAAGGAACAGTCTCTCTTTCAAACAGAGCATATAAAGACTTTTGGACATTTTTTAGGTACTGTGGTCTCAACCTTGTATTCACTGAACACTCGAAATGCACAGCCACATACGGGGGAAAAAAGTTGGGTGGGCCAGGATGGTGGGAGCAGGCACCCTAGCAATAGGCATTTCTGTTTGCGCAGCACTTTGCAGGCAAACTCCAGCTGATCTCAGCTGAGCCATATATCGCCTTGGGCGCGCTCACACTGTCTCTGCCCAGCTCAAAGCACACCTAGAGCTCAAGCCAATCATCTTGGAAATAGGGACAGCCCCAGACAGAGCTTCCTCACGTCCTCCTGCAAAATACAGTAGAGATCAACTCTAAGTGAACTCTAACTGACACCTTGGTAAGAAATAAGGTTTTGTAAGTGGCACAGCATGTGCATTTACAGTAAAAGAGTAAAGAAGCTAAATCTTGAGGCATGACAGGGGACAAGAAGTAGATAAAATAACAGGGCAGCATAGCAGATCACTGTGATAACTGTGATTATTATAGCTTGTTATTACAGATTATAATAGAGACACAGTATGCTATTTCCTTAGACCTCTTCTTTATAAGGCAGGAGGGAGTTGATTATGTGCCACATAAGTGCCACGTCCTTGCATCAACCAGCAGCAGCGGGGATCAGATCTGTGATTTCTGAATCTTCATCGATGTGCCTCTACTGCTCTTCTGTGCTAAAGAAACAGCCTATCTGTATTCGTCTAATCTACATCATGACCTAGGCATCAAAGATTTAAGTGTGATTTACTTCTATACCATGTCCAGCTAATACTGGAGTGGAGCAGAATGCAACACTGTACGGGCATTGGCCTAATATGCAGAAATAAAAGAGCATATGGCCTTTTCAAGAAGGCCATATGAGTCATCCTATAAATCACCTGAATAGCAGGTTTAAAACTAGTAATATTTTCTTTCAAAGGTGACTTTTCTTTTTTTTTTTTTTTTTTTAGGGTTTTTCCCATAAGTCCTAAACTGTGATACCCATGGATGCTGCAGAGTTCCGCAAGAGAGGGAAGGAGATGGTGGACTATATTGCAGATTACCTGGAGAAGATAGATGAAAGACAGGTCTTCCCTGATGTGGAACCAGGATATCTAAGGCCCCTCATTCCAGACTGTGCACCCCAGGATCCTGAGAGCTTTGAGGATGTCTTTAAAGACATTGAGAAGATCATTATGCCAGGGGTAAGAAAAATGGATCTGTAGTGTAATGTTCAATATTGCATTTAGGTTTCCAAAAACTTTAAGGAAAGTGTGGATTAAAGGCTGTGCCGCTAGACCTTATGAACATAAGTACGCATGCTGATTAGCTTTCAGAAGGCAGGAGTCTGATTTACATCCATAGTTAAATATGATCTAACACTTTACACAACTCATATTTTCTGTTCTTGCTAGAAATAATCAAATCATTCTTTTGCTTTGTGTAAGGCTTGCTTTTGGAAATAATACCCTTTCCTCCCTTGAACTGGTTAAGGCAAAGCTTTATAACTTTCAATTTCGTGTGATATTTTTGCTACTTGCAAAGCACAGTAAATATTTTATAAAGTGGTATTTTTATTAGTTTGCTGTGCCTAAAGTGTTCCTTCGAGCTGATCTTTAAATGTTAAAATTCTCTTAGGAGGCTTCTTTTTATTACAGAATTGACTAGAAAGGATTTTCCCCAATACTTGTTCTGTTGACTTACTCTCCTAAATGTCAACTTCTTCTGGTACCTTTTACGGCAGATGGCCACTACCTGAATATTAGTCCTTGGATACATCAGTGTTGGACAGACAATGCAAAACGAAGTGTCTGGCATTTGTCCAGTTCTGAATCTTTCTTGTTTTTCCACTCATGGTGTACCTTTTTTATTTTAAATATATGCTTGTCTCCCAAGGCATGTAAGTACCTTGAAGAGGACTGGATTATTAGTAAACGTTAATGAGGGATCTCTGCAATAACCACTTTGGGTTGCTTCTCTGGATGTAGCTAGGTTATATGATTGCTATGTGACTGGACATGGAACCACTGCTCTGCAAATGTGTTTAGTCAGTGTACTGTAATATCAATTCCTTTTTTTTGGCCAATGTAAATATTTGATGCTCAGTATGACCTTATCTTGTTTCCCTTGGAGCCAACCCTGCTGTCCTTTCACAGGCAGAGGCTCCACTGGAAATCAATGGAAATCTCTCCACTCTTCTCAAAGATTTGTGGATGACATCTTAAAGCTAACAGAATTAAATCAGTGCAGATTAGATAAGAGAATTATGTCCAACACATGGAAATACTTTCATTGTTGCTCATAGACACGATTGCCTTTCTTTTTTCATTGGAGGAAAATATTAACCAAATTTTTTGTCTGTGAAGTAGAACAGAAAACAGTTTGCTTTGAACACTTGAGAACATTAATAAAATAATACCACAGTAAAAAATAAGAGATTAGTCATTTGAGAATAGAAAGTGAGACATTCAATTCCAATTAAGTCATCAACATGTTGTTTCCTCTTAACTAAATTGATTTTTTTCATTATATTTACATGCCCTGCAAATAAATTTACTTTTACAAAGTGATACATTCTGAAGAAGAAATATTCTATCCAAAATTTCCCTCAGGTGTGAAATGTTAGTGTTTGTGACACAAAGAGCATGAGTACATAAACCCCAGTTCTTATAATAACTCTGATCCTGCCTGTGTTGTTTTTACTACAAACTGAAGAATCACATGAACACAGAATCACAGTCATAGTATAGCAGAGGTTGGATGGCACCTCTAGAGATCATTTAGTCTACACCCACTGCTCAAAGCAGAGTCAGTTAGAGCAGGTTGCTCAGGACCATGTCCACTTGGGTGTTGAATATCTCCAAGGATGCAGTCTTTGCAATCTCTCTGTCGTCCTGTTCCAAAGTCTGACCACCCTCACAGTAAAAAAGCTTTTTCTTATGTTTAAGTGGAATTTTCTGTGTTTCTATTTGTATACGTTTCTTCCTGTCTTGTCACTGGATATGACTGAGAAGAATCTGGCTTCCTCTTCTTTACACCCTCCCATGTACCCTCTGAGCTTTCTGCAGGCTGAACAATCCCAGCTCTCTCAGCCTCTCATCATGACAGATGCTCCAATCCATTAATCATCTCCATGGCCCTTCACTGGAATCACTCCAGTCTTTCTTGTACTGGACAACCCAGAACTGGACACAGAATTCCAGGTGTGGCCTCGCCAGTGCTGAGCAGAAAGGAAGGATCACCTCTTTTGACCTTCTGGCAACAGTTTTCCTGATGTGGCTCAAGATGCTGTTGTCTGTCCTAAAGAGCCTGACCTCATCTACTGCAGCACTTCAGTCATGCGAGCTATCCCACCACACCTCTGTGATCCCAATGAGATCACAGCCCTGTAACTGTACACAGCCTTCTAATTCCTCCTGTTTGTTCCCCACGCATAATGCCATCGCATACATGTGCTTCAGAGAGGCACCCACTTGTGCTAATTTCCTGGAAAAGATATGACAGCTTTCCCCTCAGCACTTCCTTATTTATGTGCATACACTTGGAGTGGGTCTGCTTTGGCCTTATCTTTTCAAGATCTCTCGTCCGCATTACTCTTCAGCCTTTGCTTGCCAACTCAGTCCGCCTTCCTCCCTTGACTGTGGGTTTTCATGTCCTTCCTCCATCGTTCTTAATTTAAAGCTTTCCTTACCAGGTTAGCCAGCCTGTCTGCAAAGATATTTTGCCCCAATTGTTCAGGTGGATCCTGTCTTTTTCTAGGAGTTGATCCTCAAAGAGGATCTTAAAACCCAAATCCCTGTTGTCAGCACCAGGGTCAACGCTCAGGTTGCTTGGATGCTTCACTAGACACAGCAGGGCTCCCAACCCATCTGTAACCAGGGCACTGGACCTGTTCTATAGTTGCAGATCTGCAGCTGGAGGTGGAGTAGAAGCTTTTCTCCTGGTGCCAGTAGTTGCAAGCTTCTGCTCTTCACCATCGTGGGACTCCATTTCCCAACCCAATAAGCAGAGACTCTGACTTCCCCTCCTTTGGTATGTTTGGGGGTTCAGGATCTTGTGTCTGAGATACCTTCTGTTATGTCTCAGGGAAGATCCACTCAATCTCCTTTTTGTCATCTCCAATACTGCACAATCTACCACCTCCTCATGCTGCTCCTTTACATGGTGACACAGACCCTCCACCAGTGCATAGCTCCTGCAGGCTAAAAGACCATCTCCCACTGTCCCAGCCTTGGCAAGAGGCCCTGTCATCCCTGCAATCCCAGGCCTGAAGACCTGCATACTCCCTCGGGAACTTAGTCTGGGTTGAGACCTGTGATATGTCGGGGTAGTTGTTCCAGTTGTTGCTGGGGACTGTGTGCTGTGGAGCATCATCACCTCTGCAGAGACCACGTACACTAATCTTAGCAGGGTTTCTGGACCTCTCCTGCTGCACAAACCACTGCACTCGTTGCCTGCCTCTGTTAGCTGTGCTCACAGAAACCGAAGTGTGACCATGATGGTGCTGTACAAACACATGGAGGCAGGGAGCGTAGGAAGAACTTAGCATAGGAAGACTTGTTCAAATTTGGTTTAGAGACCTTTAAAAATATTTATAACTGGGTTTAGGGACTTCTGAAATTGGCTATAGGGACAATCTACCCCCATTGTATTTTCCCTTAATCTTCTTCCCATCTTTTTCCTGACAAGACTAACGTTTATAAGTACATCTAGTGTTTTTCAGTTATAGTGCTTTTCCAGTGTTTCACCGGGGAATGCCTTATCTCCATTTTATAAATGAGGAACTGGGCTTCTTCAGAGAGCATAAGTAATATGACAGAGGTCATAAAACCTTGTTTTGCCCATAAGCTATCAGTGGCCCATAAGCAACTCTTGTTTCCTTCATGTTGACATCTTTACTGTTAGTTGTGTTCAGGTATTTGCTACTTGCGGGATGACTGAAAGCATGAAAATGGTGTTCCTTCAGAGGAGCAAGGATCTATTAACTGTGTAAAGCAATCATGCAGTATCCATTGCCATCTTTACCCTATAGGAGAACAAGCATTCATGAGTGGTAAAACTTCTTTATGGAGACCTCTTGTGAAATTGGATGTAGACCTTCAAAGGGCAGTCTGCTAAATGATAATGACCAAAATGGTGCTAAGTTCCTAATATTAACACAGGGACTGAGGGAACAACTGCTGAACTCTGATGTCCACAGCAGGAAGCCAAGGTGGAAGTGATCTGCATATAAAAATATCAGTGGGAGTCACCTTTCTCTCTCAGACTTGCTTTATTCTCTTGAAATAGATCTCCTCCTTTTTAAGAGCCAAAAATGATCAAGTTTAGTTGTAACTGCAAGTAGCAGTACTGAAGATGCTAATTTTCCTCACATTGGATCCATTAATCTATGAACTTTCAGCTGAAGTACCTACCTTTAGCATGTGGTAAAGGAAGACTCTTGCTTAGACTATGCAAGCCATAGAAAGAAAGACATCCTTAGAAGAAATCCAGGAAATAAAATGTCCCTGGGAAGCATTAGAGTGATAATTACTGAACCCAAGACACTTGTGTATCACTGTTTATCAGCAGAGGGCTGAAAAAACAAGCATCAATTATGTCACGCTCTTTGCAATATTTGACTAAGTGTGTCTGTTCCAGCATGGCAAAAGAAATGAATTTTACAGCTGCTTCAAGGGAAAGGGTAAGGGGGGTCAGGAGGAAGAACTGCAGCTGCACTCGCCCTAGGGCTTTTGGCTTTTTGGCTTTGTGTGAGTGGTGCAACTGGAATCTGCTGTGTGTCATCAAACAAATGGCTCCCAGCAAGTGGGCAGTTTAACTTGATTAACCCAAGATGAATGTCACAAGTCTTAGAGATCACAGAGGATTAGAGCTGGGGAAATGAACAGTGGCAGCTCTGGCTCCTTATGGATGTCAGTGAAAGTCTGTGCGTGTGGGTCCTGTCAGGGACCGCTGTTTATTGGGTATTTTTTAATCTGTTTATTGTTTTCCTGTGAAGAACCAAGTCCTATCCCATTTTTTTCTGATTTGTGAAGGAAGGTACTTGCCACAAGTGCTCTAAAACTTTTTTACAGCAAAGAAAGAGATCCTGACCAGATATAAGATACAGCTAAAAATCTTCACAGTGGCTTGTCTTTGGACACCTGATTTGAGCAGGTTTGGACCTCATAACCAGCAAAAGTGAAATCTTGAACATACCAGGAGCTGTTTTCATATGAAAGAGGTACAGGAATCTGAAATATTTTATATGGTACACTACAGCAGAGAAAGTGATACCTGAGTCATTGTGTGTACAAGAGTTAAGACTGTTTCCCCTTAGCATGGAGCATGTCCCTTTAAAGAAGAGCTGGTTGTTGACATGAAGAAGGTTAGAAGGGGAAAATAAAAGGGGTATTTGCAGCATGCAGAACAGTGATCCCTGAGTTAGCTCCAGAACCAGAAACCTTACCACAGACTGGGAGAGACGGGAGTGTGAAAGGTAAAATTCATCAGAGGTGAGAATGCAGAACAAAACAGTAAGAAAACACTGAGCTCAGGCAAGAGAGAATGTATGGCTCCTACCATCCTCCAGTTGTATCAGAAGAACTCAGGTATTGAAAAAAGAAAATAAAATGGCATAAGAAAAGGCTAGGCTTCAATAACTCAGCAGCCTCTGGATTTCCAGCCAAGGAAAGCTCTTACACACATTCTGCTGAATTCTTGCTTGTAGTCCATCTAATCCTCTAGAGGCATTTTTTTTTCCTAAAATTTGCTTTTCATCTTGAATATGAAAACTAGTTTTGCCAAACATATCACATTATTTCCACTGAACATTGCAGTGTGCCAGTACATTTCCTGTTTTCAAATTATTAGACTGGAGTTGTGGAGCACTGTTAAGTATCTAACAGATCCTAAAATTGCTTAGATGTTGCATAAGTTAATTCTAAATATTGCTGCTGCAAGACAATTGACTACAATTTGTGCAGTTCTTTCATATTAATGCATATAAAGTGGAATTGTACATAAATCACAACATGTTATAGAAAGATGATAGTTTAATTTTCTATAGAAGGTATTGGATACTGGAATGGATTGTTCTGAGGAGCTGTTCGGCCAGATTTGGTGCCTGAATTTTAGGAAATAACTCCAGAGTGTGGGCAAGACAGTTCTGTGGACCTCTGCTGCACTGAAGGCACTCTTGCCAAGTCAGTCGTGTGACAGAGATGAAAGAACAAAATACTGGAGAGTCCCTGAAAGCAGAGGCCCAAGAACAGCGCCCTGCACAGAAACTCACACTGCTACTGCCACTACCCATGCAACTCTTGTCTTCTAGGCAGACAAATGGAGAACTCTGATTTTTGGAACTGTTGAGAGGTGGGAGCAATAACTAATTTATTTCTAATTTGAGTAAAAGATTAAAAAATGAGGAAAAAACCAAGGTAAACTATCCTAAACAATGCAATACTGTATTACAACCAGGTAGTTGACTGGTCCCAAGCTCTAATATTTTCTGATTTTGTGACAATTTGTTTCTACTTCCTGCATTAGTTAAAAATTACTATTTTTCCCTTTAATACAGGTGACTCACTGGCACAGTCCATACTTTTTTGCCTACTTCCCTGCAGCCTCTTCCTTCCCAGCTCTTCTTGCAGATATGTTGTGTGGTGGAATAGGATGTGTGGGCTTCTCGTGGGTAAGTTTGCTGGGGTATGTACTGCTACGTGGTGATTGTGCTTCACCTTGCCAAGATTTTAAGCATTTCAGTAACATTGTTCAATGAAATTATTGCTTAACAGCAGCAAAGTTGCAGGACTATTTTTATAGGTAAATTTCCTTGACTAATTAAGTGTTTTCATGTAGACACTTTGAGTGACTCCAGGAGCAAAAGGCTATTTCCTCTTAGAAGTTTTCCCTTGAAAAATTACCAGCATTTAGAATTAGTGGTAGCAGTGCAAACTTACTGGTAATTCATTGGGTAGTATGACTGTTGCCTATCACCCAATGTTGTTACTTCTCTTATCGTCTAGATGAATGGAAAATTGTATTGAAGAAACCCACATTTGAATGATATGGGCTCTTCTCAAAAGAGGTTGGCACTTGAGGTCGAAAAAAAAAATATGCAACATGCAAATCCTAGCTTTGACATTTGATAGTCATGGTTCTATGTGAGGCCTGGTTTGACTTTTTTTAGTATTAGAAAGAACACGCACAAAATGATCTTGAGGTCCTGAATTTAGCTGGTGAAGTAGAGTCAGCTAGTCTCTTCCTCTATAGTCAAAAGACAGAGAGAGAGGGAAAAAGTTATTCTAGCTCTGGTAGATCCTATTTCTCTTCATGGTCTAGTGAGGTTATTCCCTCTGTTCTGTTTTTCAACACAGGCCGCAAGTCCAGCTTGCACAGAGATGGAGACTGTCATGCTGGATTGGCTAGGGAAGATGATTAATTTGCCTGAAGAGTTTTTAGCTGGGAAGGATGGCCAAGGTGGAGGAGTCATTCAGGTAAGAGGGGACCTGAAAAAAGAATATGGCATAGTTTGTGGACTTCACAATTTTGTAAAAACTTCATACCAAAACACTACTGAAGGAAAGATACTTTTTTTTTTTTTTCCTGCCACATGAGTTCTTTACAGATTTTCAGAACGACTGATGCTGTGTGAGAATGTCCATAGGTGGGCAGGATCATTCATGAAAGTAATGGTTTTATTTTCAGAGCAGCTGAATTCTGAAACACTCTCCTCTGTGGAGATTTGTTAGTAGTTCAACTTAACAGGACAATTTGGACTTAAAATTCAAATCATAATGTTGAAAAATCATGTAGGATGGAAACTTTAATTTGTTGCTGAAGTGAAGCGAGCGCATACTTACCGACAATGTGCAGCAATGTTTTATGGCTGAAAATAGAAAAAAACTTCTCAAATAGAAATATATCTGAGGATTTTGAGTACAGCATCATGAAAAGTGGTTACAAAGGCTTCCACGAAGTCTACCTTAGCCATGTTCAGTTGTTTACTTCAGTCAGTTTCCAAAACAGCCTTCCTTTTTTTCAGAAAAAAAGGGTCAGAGATTAAGCAATGGATGAGAACATAGGAGAGACTCTTCTATAAGTAGAAATAACAGAATGTAGTGAAAGTCTATTAGTCTTTGTCAAAGAGGTTGAAATTATTCTAAGAAGTTTTCCTCATATAACAAAACAAAATACTGGAATATTAAAATAAAATTAAGAGCTGCTTAAAATTTGAACCTAAAATTTGAACCTGTCAGTAGATAATACAATTTTCAGGCTACACTGCAGTATCCAAAATAGAACAAAAGCCCCAAACTTTGACATTGGCTGCTTAATGAAAGCCTACAATGTCTGAACAGAGTATCTGTACAGTAATGAATATATCATCAATGGGCAAACTTGCATGCATAATAAAGCTATATTGTTTGTCAGCCATGGCTCCACTAGCGCATGGTCTCTGCAAATGCAGACTCTGGTCACAGCTATTAATCTAACTAAAATAGATCTCTGCGATGAAGAAGACTGAATATTAAGTAATTGTTCTGTGCTCCTTTGATAATCTCTGGAGTCTGGTCGTTGGAGGCCAGGGCACAATCCATTTTATCCTAAGATAGGCTTCTAAAATACATCTGAATTACATGCTATAAGTGGGGGTTTCTTTCTTTGATCTCCGCTGCAAATGCCTACAGCATATTCCAGGGAATCTTCCCAGGCAAGGATGAATTTAACATGACTGCTGTGGTTCTCCTAGGCAGAACTGGACCTATACCGCATTTCCAGAATACTTCTTTACTCATCTGCTTGCCCTGTTAGGAGTCTTTATCATTACTATTACTAGGGAGGGGGTTATGCTCAAGAGATCAAGCTTTCATCATGCATCTCAGCAGCATTTATTTTGTACCAGTGAAAGCAAGCAATTATGCCTGATGGTTATCAGCAGGAAATATTGCCCTTCCAGGCTGACAATGCTGAATTGCCCATAATTTTCATCAGAAACCAGTCAGTTTCAAGAATCAAAAGTGGACTCTGTGTTCCTGCTTATGATGAAGTCATTTGTGCTGCAGATCTTCTTGTCTTGCTCTTGAAACAATAATGATACAAATAAGAGAGCGTGAGGCAAAGACAACATGAGCGTGTGAAAGTGACAGTCATTCTCTTGGTAAATACCAAGTAATTATTGTGGTATTGGGTAAAACTGAGCCTGTGAAAATTGTCTCTTAATTACATTTGAAAGTCTACGTCAATATGAAGCACTTTGTTGTTGTGTGCAGGATGACACTTGAAAATGGCAAAAGATGAAAGAAAAATGCAGTTCAGAGCTCTGGTGGACACGAACATCAGCTCTTGCTGACATTTCTTCCGCCTCTTGAGCCTGCTTGCCATGGCAACCTTTGTTTGCTTGCGGTAAAAGGAAAGGTATCATCATCCTTCACTTAATGCAGAATACAGCATTCAAGAGGAGGAAAAAACCAGCTTTTAAAAATAAGTGAGAAAGCAACTTTCTTCCTGAAGCTTGTATCCTGCTGTTCATTCTAGATAAACTGCTGAAAAGTGTACCTACTTTGAATTTTAAAGAGTGTTCTTGCTCTGCAAAGGAAAAGTATTTTAAGGGTGAAGCAAAATGAAACTCAGCCTATCTTTGGCCTGGCAAGGAACACTGCTGATCTGTCTTTCTTGTCAGTTAGCCGAGTAGTTCAAGAACCAAAGGTTTTTCTCCTCAAAAATATTTAGCAGAAGACTTTTGTGCCAAGTGAATAGAAGAGCCTTACAAACCAGGTTCTGCAAACACTGTAAGCCTCAGTATAAAAAAAGGTGACTTATGGAAACTGAGGAAAGGTGAAATAGCCTATGTCTATCATGAGACATCTAAAAAGCATTTCCAAGTTCCTGGATTCAGGTGCCTTTAGGCTATGTCCCAGCTATATATCAGGAGGCAAGGTTCAGCTGGACAACAGGCCCTTTCCTGTTCATCCTTATTTCTGTGTAAGGAAATTCATACAAGAGCTGTTGTATACACTGACTACGCACCAGCCTGGATGAATAGCCAGGATGCCAGGACATCCTGTGGCACTCTTCAGAAGGCTCAGGCTATTCTTGAGCCTAAGACATTTGCCCGCCCAGCCAGGCAGTCTCCAGAATAGTAGGGGCTTAAATTTCTGGATATCAAACTAATTCCTTAACCTTTGGAATTTCCTACAGCCATTTTCTTTTATATATTTGTACACATTTCTTTAATATGCATATTCCTTACATGTCATGGAAAGACACTAACAGTTTTACAGGGCCTTATCATTAAAAAAAAAAGAAAAAGCCATTTTCTCCACATATGTTTGAAAGCTTTTCATGTATCCCCTTAAACATACACTTTAATAAAAGTAATAATTAGTATTATTTCCCACATATTAAATGCAAAGGTGCTAGAGCTAACTACTGTGAAGAAGCCAGGTTTAGAAAGGTTGTTTTCAGTGACTTGCCTGATGTGAGATGGAGTTAGGTCTTGCACACAGGCTTTATGTTGCCCAGTTTCATTATGAGGACATACAACTTACCTGGAAGACTTTATGAACATCACAGTAAGTTGCAGTGGTTTGCACAAATGAAAAGGATTCTCATCTGCTGGATTGCTGGAAAGGGTATTTTGGGCAACATTGTCTGATAGTATATGCCCATTATGCAGGTCTTCCGATTATGCAGGGTTCTTTAGAAGATTGTATACTCCGTGTAAAAAAAAAAAAAAAAAAAAAAAAAAAGGAAAAAAGAAAAAACCCAGCTTATAAGAAAATAGGTGATATTTTGATTGTAAAACATTTCTCACATCTGCTGGACACCCAGGACCTGAGTCGTTATATTCTAGCTCACAGGACTGTCAGGAAGCTTGGGTTTTTTTTTACTGTTACTTAGATAATATTGTGCTGAGCATGGCAGAAATAGTTTTGGTAACAAAGACATGATGACAGAAGTATCTCGTCAGAGAAACTTTCTCACTGTGTGGGATTCATCTCACATTTTGTCAGCTAAAGTTGAGCATACAAGAAGGTACCTTCAGAGGAACCATTTATCTCAGTCTAGAATATTTGCCTAAAATAGATGGAATTATTGCTTTCTGGATATGCTTACCTCTCTCCATGGAATGCTAAGGGACCCTGAACAATTATTTTATCTCAGATACTTAGCTTTTTAGACAGATAAAGTAAGATGAATCAGATCTTGAAACTTCTTTATGTGTAAGATGAAGATAATTGTGTGCACACACTCTTGCATCATGAGTTTTGAGAACTACAGACAGGTATGATTTCTCAGTGTTCACATATTCTGATGAGTACTCTGAGTACCTGGCTACAGACCATATGCAGAATAAGGTTAAATGGGGAGATTGCCAGATTATGTTATAATTAATGGACAGAATTACTTCATCCCTTGTCTCCACACGGAATTTCTACCTTACTTGACCCAAGAGGGATATTTGTTTTCCTATACCATTCTGTATCTGTAATATTCCCCTCAGTTGCCATAATGTTGTATGCAGCAGCAGCAGCAGCTACAAGAAATGCACCAAACTGTCTCCAGCTCGTCTTTGTGCTCTGACGCAGACCCTGGGGTCTACATTCCTCAAATCCCACACCAGTGGAAAGGCAGCTAAAATATATTTGTCGTGGCAACACATTTAGTGAATGTTTAGGGACTGTCTTTTTCCTGCTTACTTCAGGCTGTTGAATTTCAGCTGGGTTGTGTTCACTCACTGCTGAGATGTTGACATGTGTAGAAGGCAGCTTTGTGTCATATAAATAGCTCAGCTAACTTCAGTATTAGGAGAAAGCCTGAGTTCACTGGGATCGTTCTCAGGTATGAAACCTGCAGGATCAGGCCCACCTCCAGGGAAGAAATAAGACTTTAAACAATTGTTATAATTAGTAAGTATACACAGGTCTTCAGCAGAGGGAGGATAGCATTTTGATGCAGCATAAGAAACATCACTCCAAAATTAGCTTGTTGACACTGAGGATATTTCTGAGCCATACTTATTAATATAAGCCACTGTATTCATTGCAGTGTTATGTGCTTGGCAGAGGAGGATTCACACGACAACTGCTCAACTTTCAAAGTACCTAAAAACTCCATCTTGCATATGGACACCCAAACCCACTGAAATTTATGAACATGTGTTTACAAACTGTTACTTATAGTTCAAAAGGGCAGTTTAGAGCATGTTTCATCTGCCTGTTCTAGAGGAAAACCATAACAAGAATTTGCAGGAACTGCTATTCTCTTGTGAAATTTGCAGATCAACTGATACAAAAAATTCCTCTATTTGTTGTCGCAGAGTAGCCAAGACACAATCTAAACTCATGTTTTGTGAGTCAAGGGGCAATCTGGAAAAGGCGTGTGACTGTTCCTTTCACCTGTGTGTTTTTATGAAGAAAACGTACATAACTAATACTTTGAAATGCAGTTAGCTATACTGAATCATAACTCTTTTGCTTTTTCAGTGTTCTTTCTCTTTTAGCCACAATAATTCACTTGCCCAGGGTAACTCTAAATATTAAATAAGTGTTGTAATTATGCATGTTGCTTGACAGAAATGAGAGCTGACAGTCAGATTCTGATGGAAGTTAAATGTGTGGAAATCCAGAGTAATAGAAGTCAACAGTTACTCTGCCGTTGTTACTGGTTGTAACTGTTCAATTGGTGCCTGGTTCAAGAGCCTTTTCGCATGCATTTAGGTCTGTGAGTCCAGCTTTCTAGCACTGATTGCAAGGCTGGTGCCTAAATTGAACAAGCATAGAGATTAAAGAGAGCAGACAGAGGCATCAGGAAGGAGGAGACCAAGATCAAATAGAGATTCCTCCCTTGCTGTCACACATATTCTTAAAAAGCATGAGATTGCGCAGTTTCTTATATGCGCTTTCTGTTAACAACTTCGCAGATTCATGCAGAAGAAAATTTTGCTTTTCTTCTTCTGGAAGGTCTTCCTTTTGAACCTTCCTTCAATTTGTCCCACAGGGAAGTGCAAGCGAGGCCACCCTGATTTCACTGCTTGCTGCAAGAACAAAGTCTATCAGACGGGTGCAGTCAGAAAAGCCTGAGCTAACAGAAGCAGACATCATGGGCAGGCTGGTGGCCTATGCTTCTGATCAGGTGAGTACCTCTCAAAAACATGGAAACAAAGGGTCTCTACTTAACAATTTCAGCCATCTCAATAGGCAGGTGAATTAAGTATAAATTCTTTGGATTGGTGACTATTTGGTTTTGCTTGTTTAAATCTTATTGTGCAACATAAGGGGGCTGGAATCTCATGTGTGCTACCATAATACAAAGAATAAATGTCCAGAGGTGAGCGTTACAAAGTATTGCTTCTTTACAAAAAAAGCTCATTTGAAGTAAAGAAAGACACATGAATAAGGGTTCATTTCAGTTGTGTTGAGTAAGTCTAGACCACCTTTTGTTACATCTAGGCTTGTGTCCATGTGTGCACACACTATTCTCCTCCTACATACATGTGTGCAAACAAACACATATATATCCCCTCCCTCTACGTGTGCATGGGTGCAGGTGCACACAGACAAACCTAGTGCATGGATATAAAGCAAATTGGTCATAGTACTTGAAGAAGCCCCAAACTTTTTTTTTTTTTAAAGAAAAAAACTCCTAAAATCTCCATGTATCAATACAGCTAAGAAATCTTCTAAGAAAACAGTGCTTGATTTCTGACTGTGAGTGGTATTTAGCAGACTGAGTTAGGTTAAATTCCCAGCAGGCCAGGACCACGAGAGGCTTTTAGTGTTAATGAAAGCAAATTTTAGTCTTGTGAGTTCTGCTGCTCTTACCTTTCTGACACACTAATCCTACTGAAGGGCCAAGCAATGTTGCTTCTCTCAATAGCTGTGACATTTTCTCATCTAAATGTCAATGAGATAGATAGAAGAAACTTCTTAGTGCTTGATGTTTACTTTAAAGTAATATCTGATTATGCAGAATAAAATGGCCAGGTTTCAGGCTTACCTTGATTTACTGCTAAGTGTATGTTAAAAAGCACTGAAGAACGAGTTCAAAGTACACTTGTTCTTTGCTGGTGGGAAGGGGGCCTGCACTGGTGGGGTGAGAAGACTCAGGACAAGAAAATACAAGGCAAGATAACTGTTTTCAAAAGGCACAAAGGATATTTGTCCTTTTTTTGTCTGGGACCCTAAGGTCTGTGTTGTGCAGACCGCCAGTCCCAGAGCTCAAACCCTGACCCAGTGATGCACAAAGCCTTTTATTTGTTTTCATTTTTGGTCCCATGTAAGTGGCTGACCTGAAATGAGGACTGACAAGCCTTCCTGCCTACTGAAGGTCAGAGGATCTTATGTTTACAGGAGGATTTGCCTTAAGATATTGCTGACCTTTCAAAGCAGATTGTTGCAGAGCTCACCGGTCCTTCTGCATTAAGAACAGACCTGTGTGACTAAGAGGCAATAATCCACAAAAGAAAGTAAGCCTAAGCCATTCTGTGGGAGAGAAAACCATGCACTGACAGAGCATAACACTGCAAGAATGCATTAGGAGAGAGGTAAAGAGCTGGCCGGTAAGGAGACCCAGAGCAGAAAGCTGAACTCAGATCTCGTATATCTTGGGAGATCATTTTAGCTTCTCAGCATTTGGGGAAAGTCTTTATGCTATTGAAATAATTTTGCTTTGTGTTAATGAGTACAGAGCAGGACTGGCAAAAAAGCTTTCCCTAATAACTTCTTGGGGATTTGGAGACAAAAGAAGAGGATCCCTGTCTTTTTTAGTGCCTGGGCTACCCTGGCTGAGGCTCCTCTTGCAAGGGACGCTGAATGTGAGACCTCGGGGCTGAGAGAAGCATCCAACTACCCCTGATAGTAGACACCTGACTGTTTGGGACCAGAACAGAAGTCAGGGTAGTTTTCTGATATTCTCATATTTTCTCAGGCCATTTCCTTCATCAGCCTTTTTTGGCCATGTTTATTTGGCTACCTTAAGCAGCTGCCCACTCATTTCACTGATTTTTTGGTTCCTTGCTCTGCTTAAGGACGGTGGGAAATTCCCAAGGCTGAGGACTAGGGATTCCATGGAGCAGCAAGTCACTAAAGATTTGTTATAACGCAAAAGCAACTTGGCAGTTTTACCCTTAAGATTGTGAACGGCCATAGTTACCAGCCTTACTACAATTCTGGAGATCTGAGGAAGGAATCCTGAGGTTCTGACTGGCTGACAACCTCAGTGTGTTATTACTGTTTGCTTATTTACAGTTCTTGTATAAATCAGTTACAAATTACCTATTTCCATTGTACACTTTAATGAAATATGGTATTGCTATGGTACACACGCTTTTTCAAGTCTAGATTTCTACATTTTCTTAAGCTGGTGCCTAATTAGTTTGGGAAAGTACTTTAACAAGAGGCACTGCTGAGATACAAGTGAGTAGTCAATCTGCCTTTAAAACACACAACTTCAGGCATACGTGAAGTTGAAAGGCAGAAACTTTATCTTCATCTGGTCTTGCTCAACCTATGTTTTGGCTTAATCTTTTCCGTGATTATATGCTAAATTAGAATAGAATTAGTAAGTGCTCTTGTAGGCACTAGCAAGAACCGACAAGGATAGGATTGAGATTATGAATCAGAATAGTCAAGATATGAAAAGGTGAGGAATTTTTCTCTTTCGAATTAATGACAATTCATGAAATTGTAGAAGGTGGGAGGTAAAATAGCTTTTTTTTTTTTGTTTTAGTCATGCTTTGAAGAGAGTATTTTGTGGCTAAACATACCTTTTACTGTAAATAGAGTTATTATAGTATTTTGCTTCACAATTTTATAAGACTTTCTTAGTCATATCTTTGTTTTTATTTACTGAGATATACTTTATGTTCTAAAAGATATTATTTAAGGGGAATTCAAATAAAATGGTTTATAAATAAAATAACATATTGGGAATGATCCTTAACTGCCTACCAAAATGAATGAATGGATGATTGAATGGCAATTTATTCAGTAGGTAATCTAAAAAGAAAGGTAATGTAAGAAAATATCTCAGTCTATCTATACCATACTATGATGTATATTTTTTTAGGGTTCAGCAAAGCTTTATGCCACAAAAATATGCTAGTGAGCAACTGAATCATTATCAGCCAAGCTGATTATCTGCATGTCTTTTGCTTGGTTTGGAGCCAAATCCTGAATCTCTAAATCAATCCTACCTAATTGTGACCACGTTAATTAAAGCTCTCACTAAGGTTAATTGAACTCTTGTCTGAATGATGGCATGGCAATGGTTTCAAGAATACTTCAGGGTTTCTATTAGTGGTTGTGTGTCTGTCTGTCTATCTATATGAAAGAGGGAGAGGTATGTATCTGTTATGTACCAGCAACAGTCCCAGGATCTCAAGTATTGCTTTACTTGAAAGGAATGACTTTTTGTTTTCAAATTCAAATGAACTTCTTACATTCTGATAAAAGATATCTGTCATAAAACCTGCCCATTTCCTTGTAGGCTCATTCATCAGTGGAAAGGGCTGCATTAATTGGTGGTGTGAAGATTAAAAATGTTTCTTCAGATGATACATTTAGTGTTTGTGGTTCAGCCCTAAAGAAAGTTTTGGATGAAGACAAAGCTTCTGGTCTTATCCCGTTCTTCGTGAGTAATGGATTTTAATTTATCGTGGTTTTATTGCTTCTGATAAGCTATTTTTGTCATGAGTAGATGATCTCATCCCTAACAAAGGGATCGATAGGCTGCCTAGCTAGAATACTAGGACAGGTTCCGTAAGTGTTCTTCACACACCTTTCTGCGTAGTATAAGCAACTCATTCGAGCAGCTCGTTGCTCTTCTCAGCAAAACCGATGTTTTAAAAGGACTTAAGGTTATATTAGACAGTTGAATAAATGCAGGTGAATTTTGTAGTTGCATGTAATCCCGCAATGTTATGATCTCCTAACACTTCAATTCTGAACTCCCCCTTTTACAAAGATATACTTCTATTTTTCAGGTTCTAACTTACTTACATGTAAAACAAGTTTAAAGGCAATAAATTAAATTATGGTGTCTCAAACTTATGTATTTTCAAGAAAAAATAGTTTCTCCTCCTCACTACTTTAGCAAAGAAATCAATGTCCATAACATACCCCAAATATCAGCAAAATCAGACATTTTCAGATGGGTATTTGTATGTGACTTATCTCTAACAGGTGAGCTATAGGGAATCTGGCTGTGGAAGTTTTAAGGTGTCATCTTTTCTTGTTATCTGTCCACTTTCCTTTCCAGAGATTCCTGCTTCCACAGCCGTCCAGCAAAAGCAAATGTTTCTATCTCAGTAGCTAAAGCTCATAATCCCCCAGTTTTTGACACAGAACAGTGTTATATTGGATACAATTCTAAAGTTTGGTTCTACTGTGATAAGTACTTGATCAAAAAGGTTATTTGCTTATTCATCAGATCTACTCCTCCTGTTAGTTCAGAACACCATCTTACTATTTCAAGTTAAAACAAGATTTTACCATTTGTTTTTACATATGTTTGGAGTAAGTAAACTCTATTGTGTTTTTGTACATCATCAACAAAATTTTTTTGCTCATTTCCAAGTATTATTTCTCTACAAAACTTGATATAGACCATGAGCGGTATAGACCTATAAAACGTTATCATATGCTACCAATAGCATGTTTTTACTGGCCTACACTGAAGAAAAATTGGAGGGGGAAAAAAAAGCCTATTATAGAAACCAAGAACTTTAGAAATGGGATTTTTTAAGAAAGTCAAAAATATGACGATTTTTTCAGAAAAGTCATGTCTGGCAACGATTTTTTCTTCTCTTTCATGTGGTAACATTTTGAAAAGGGCTAATGTGACTTAAATTTCTATTAACTGTTTTCAGAAGAATTAGCAGATTAAGCTTGCTTATAGCCATGGATAAGTGCCAAATAGGAAAAAGAAGCTTAAATTTCACCAAGCTCTTTTGAAAATGTAATCTTTTTACTCTTCTTGTTAGTAACCTTTAGTGTCTGTTTGTATGTAGCATGAGGATGACTAGAGTGAAAAGTGTTTTTCAGAGGTGCAGAATGCTGCTAATTTCTAGCCTGCCTAGAACTGGTGAGTCCTTGAGATGAATACTGCCTGAATGAACTTTCTTCTGTGGGCTGCGCCTATGGAAGTGGAGTTGTGCCATAAAGCATGTTTTATTTCTCTGTTATATGGTACCAGCTCATAATATCTTATATAAGATTCTATTTGTTTATGTTACTGTTAATTTTAAACAGTTACAAGTACAGCACTATATCACATCTCCAGGCCCTAATTACAAATTTAATTTGTTTTTTCCTCATCTTTTCTCCATTAACCAAAAAAAATGCAACTTGCCCCTCATAAATATTCACTCCTCATTATATTTTCTATGTGTAGCAAGAAGAAATAAAAAATTCTGGTTTATGCATTCAGTGACACCTTTACAAAGGGTGATTTAATGGTTGCTTTTCTTCCTCTGTTTGCTTAGCTGGGCAAAACAGGCTTTCAAAGACAGTAGAGGCTCAGTCTGAGTTAATATGGCCTGTGCCAGGTCTTCCATTTATTTGTATACATAAAACATGTCAGCTTAGATTAAACTAGATCTCATTATCCTCATGGCTGGTCTCTTAACTCAAAAGGTGTGTTAATTCTCTGTCATGTGGAGCAGCAGTCCCTGCACTGTATTAGTGCTCCCTTTTCTGGCTTGCAGATTTCAAAAGCCTTTCCATTTCTTTTTTTCTTGAGTAATTTGGTGCTATTTTATTTTGTTCTGGGCACAAAGATATGCACATTGCCAAGGAAACACCTTACGCCACTTTATTCCTTGTCTCCCTGTATTCACTGATCCTTCACTAAGGGGAGTGATTCAACATCAAAGCAAAAAGTTTAACAGAAGAAATTCTGCCTGAAGAGACTTGCGACAGCAGAGAGATCATTCCTAATGAAGAGATCTTGGTTGCATCCAAGCTGATGCAGTGTCCCTTATCAGCAAAAAAAAAAGTTTTGTAGGGGATTAAAAAGATGAAACAAACAAATGACAATGCCTTATAGGCATGATTCTCCTCTCATATTTAATGAATAGGTGTGGAATCATTATACTGAACTTGATGCAAGTGTTTTGCTTGTAGAGGTGAGTGGAGAATCAGGGGCACGTTTGCTTGATGTGAAACAGGATCTCTCATTACGACAATCTGGTAATTATAGGTTTGCTTTTCACATACATAAGATTTGATTTGGCAGTCAGCCTTTGCGAGGGGCATTGTCTTTAAAACAAGTCTTTGAATTCCTATCCACCGTCAGTATCTTTTAGCACTAGTAATGTGTGTGTCAGTAATTTGTTCAGTGAAGGCTATTGCCAATTAGTGTACCCAGACCTACTTTTGTTTCCTTTTTTTTATTTCTAAGTTCAGACTTGTGTCAATTTGTCTCTCTCAAAATACTTTTGAGAAATTGAAACAGAGATATTTTCATAGACTAAAGCAAGCAGACTGTGCAAACAAAGCACTTAGCCATGTCAGGTGTTGAGGCACTAAAGTTGACACGATTTACTGAGGAACATTTTTCCAGGTGTGGCTGATAGGCAGCCCTTCAGCTGGCTGCCAGTTAAGGGGGAGCTTTAAAGCATGTGCTGAAGTCAAGCCCATTTCATTAATTATAAATGCTAACCAGTGGTTAAGCACTGGTAAATGCCTTTCTCAGTTGAGCCCTACACTCCCAGCTTGAGACAGGCCTCTACGTTGGATGAATGTTGACCAGGATGCTCAAATGCAGAGACCACTAAGTAAAGCACTGCTGGATGCA
The DNA here is from genome assembly GCA_034008185.1 of Gorsachius magnificus. NCBI lineage: Eukaryota > Metazoa > Chordata > Aves > Pelecaniformes > Ardeidae > Gorsachius > Gorsachius magnificus. The sequence goes on from CM067082.1 coordinate 68,742,401, forward strand.
GACGTAGAGCCCACTGCGTTCAAGCCTAGTTCACTTGAATGTAAGTGGCCTGTGAGCTTTATGCTGTCTTTCATAAATCAACACTGATACATTGCATCTGGCATATATATAGTACAATATACTTCAACAGCCTCAGCCGGTATAAAGCTGCTATAACGCAATCGCCTTCCTGATGAACAAAGGCCCAGAGTGAAATCTCCCTGATTCTAGCTGAAATGACTTCTCTGAATGATGATCTGCAGGATATTAAGCAGCAGGCTGTTTGTATCTGGGCTCACTCGGAAAACAATAAATCAGAGTTAGACTGACAGAGGAGCCATCTTTTCAGTGGAAGTTAACGCTTAGATCCTGACCACAGATTACCATTTGGAAGAAGCATTCTCGAGACATGTATATCTGTCTAGGGTGATGTTTCTTAACCCACGGTTTGTGAATGATTGCTGTTTTTTAAAATACTGCGTGGTGGTTTAGTAAACTGCTGCAGTTTTCTTCAAGTCACAGACATTCTCGTGAGCGCAAGCTGGCAAACAACGGAGTAGGAGAAAATAAAAATAACTCTGTCCCAGCCAAAACCAGGACATTGGAGAACATGGAAAGTTCTGTCTGACTTTAGTTAATTGCAAATTAAAACCTTTATGGTGACACTGTGCAAAATGTGTCCACATCTCTTTCAAAAGCTGTGGGAGGTCTTCCAGTTGAAAAGATTGAGAGTCATTGCTCTCAGGCATCATGAAGATTCATGCATGCTCCTTGACATAGCTCTTGATTTCAGGAAAGTAATACATGAGATGACTGAGGCAAGCGTTTCAGCTGCTTTGTATTCGCAACCCGGGCTGCGTCAAATTTGAAGTGCACAACCTGAAAAGGATAAGGCCTGCGGGCTATACTGAGCCATCAGTCCCATTTCTGTGATGCAGCCTGTCCCCCGCCCTTCGCACAAATGTGATTTTGCTGGTGTTACACCGGTTACAAATTGAGTTAGATTCATTGTGTAGTGCTGAGGCGGGGTAATGAGGGCCCTGACAAGAGCAGATGCTGTCACTTTAAGTGGTTTCTGAGAATTAAAACAAGTAGCTTTGAGGCTTAGGCACCTGCAGAGAGGACAACAAAATTATTTTAGAAACTGAGGTATACTTTACAGAATAAGCCGTTATTTAAACAACTATGCATATGTTTGAACTCATATAATCTCTCATTGAAGCAACATACTCCTTATCCTGATTAGGAGGAGAGTACTTAAACTGCAGTACGATGCTAATAACAATAATGTGTAACTTTCTGTTGTGAAATCTCCACCATTATTTTAATTGCTGGACTAGCCAAGATAATTTCACTCTAATCTTGTCAGAAAGTCCACACTATATGATCGTAAAATATATGTATAAAAGCAGAGCTAAGTCTATAGTGCACTCTTTATGTGAGCATTTTCCAATCCAATGGGTTAACCCCCATTCTTTATGTATATAGAAAAATCAGAATTTTCATCATGGTATCCTCCATTTCTCGTGACACAATTTGTAGATCTGTAGTTCAGCCAAGATGAAATGCAGGGTTCTCCTGGTTGTGGGAACATCTTAGGTAGACAATAGTGTGCTAAATACATTTTCACTCCATACATGCATGTCCTCTTAGTAAAAAAAAGGAGCAAACTTATTCCTTTTTTTAAAAATATCCTGCAATCTTTTTAAAGCAGCCTCCCTCAAAGGATGATTAAACTTCCAGAGAAGTCATAAATGTACCTCAAGGCATGGCAATTATTCTGTTCTTCTAATGTGTCTCAGGAATATGGGAAGGCCCAGTATAGATAAAGATTGGATTATTTTGAGGGAAAAATATGTTAGAAACAAAATTTTATTAACTACATGTTCACTGTGCTTCTCATTTTCAGAACTGTTTCTGTTTCAAACTCAGGTTCTTAGTAACTTGATGTGGAAAAAATACTGAATTGTCCCTTACTTATTTTAATAATAGCTTTTCCCATAGCCAATATTTTTTCTTGGTGCAATGAAACATGATTACAGTTATTAATATTGCTGTAACTGTGAAGTCGGCAGAACACATGCGCTGTCAGGGATATAATATTTTCAGGGTTTTATATGGCTACACTTAATCAGATCTGCCCTATATAAAGGCAGGATATGACTTCCTCTAAAAGTGTACATAAATTTATATGAACTGAGTACTATCCAGGTACTTTCCACTAAACAGAAAAATTCAGCTCCCTACAACAATTTAAAATATCTCTGAGGTATATGGTATAATATAGATGCAGAAATAGTCAAAAGTGTACTTAAAAGAGAGGTTTGACCTCTCTAGCAATAGATTATTGAGTTAGTTTAATATTCTTGGGATGTATGACTTGAAAATTTCTGGCTTTTTGATTACATACCCACCTGCCATTTTTACTGGATGTTTATGTTCGTGGGGGATTTCCTATAAATTTTGAAAACTCTGGTTTAGTAATTAGTAACCCGACCATCTCCTGCTTTGCATGAATTTTCTAAAAACCTGGAACTTGCAAATGAAAATCCTGTCACATTTATCCAACTCTTTATCTCATAACCAGATTATTTTTTCCAAGCTGTCAGGCCTTTCTAGTGTGCTGTTGCCGCTTTATTTAATAGAATGAAAAGAAGGGGGAAAAAAAAAAGCTTGATGGGAAATGTGGGAAGCAAAAATAAACAAACATGTGAAAACTTCACAAGAAGTTATTGGGAGGACTAGTGAGGGAACCTCCAGAGGGACAACCTGCTTTTAGTCCTGAGGTGTGTACAGGACCTGCTTCAGGATGTGGCTGTAGATGATTTGTAACAATCTCTGATATCCAATAGGTGGTAGAGGTGAAAAAGGGAATCTCCAGCTTGAAAGCAAGTGACAACTTATGAATGAGGATGAGTGTTCAAGGGACCAAATAGAAGGGTAACATATGGGTAGCTATCAAGCAGTCTGTTTAATTAGGGCAGAAATACTTGGTGAAAATGTGTATCAACTTTTCAAAAAGAAGGAAAAAAGACCCTCCTGAAAAAGTTGGCACCGTTTAACTTTTGAGTAACGGGAACTCCTAGAATGAATGAGTTGTGAGTGAAATGCAGGAGAGACAGCATGTGGATGTCTGAGCTAGAGGAATAGAAAAGAGCACGCACTTGGCAAGTGAAACATGATATTAGGCTAAAACAGATTATAGGATTTTGACAAACAATTTGCTACTGGCATAATAACATGAAATTATTTTTCTCGGAAGTAGAAAGCTGCTTGTGCTAGAGAGAGAGCCAAAAAGCTGAAAGCAGATAAGGCCACGCCAGGTAACCTAAATATGACCACAGTGTTTTGCTACAGAAGTGCTTATTCACATCACGATGACTGTAACAGAACAGGCCAAATGTCCGCCCCGACCCACGCGCTCTGGGTGAGCCAGAGAAGTCCAGTACAGAGAAGGAGCCACTGGAAACATTTCCTGATGGTATCAATCCCTCTACAAGGGAGAGCAGTGACCCCAAAGGCCCTGCGTACCTACGCATTATGGAGCTGTGAGGCAAAAATGCACTGTATGGAGTTTAAATGCATAATGGTATCTATGTTTTGCTGCAGCAGTATGTTTGTTTCTTGAAAGGTCTAGTGGATGGACAAATCTCAGCGAGCTTTGGTGTTCCTTTGTCTTCTTAAAAGTCTTAAAAGTCTTGTCATGAATTTGCTGAGGGACGTGCACACACCCCACCCCTCCACACTCCCCACCATCCCCAACCCCCCGAAAAGTGTGTCTAATTGCAGATATATAGGGAAAAACAGTGAAAGCAAAAGATAGTGCACTGACAGCGTACTAGAGAGTAAAAGTAACTGTAAGTACAAAAATAAAACCACAAAGTTCTGGATTTGACCTATTTATAGTCATGTCCTGGATGTTCTGTAGTTTGTGTGTGACCTTGGATAAATGATCTAATTCCTTTGTACTTCAACACTCTAACTAAAAAGCAGCATACTTTATTTGCCTATTTAAACTGTAAAGTGTCTTTTTTTATATAAAAATCCAGTACAAGGCAAAAAACAGACACAGCCTTATAAGAATGAGATAAGGTGTTTAAAATGTAAGTGTAGCAATTGAAAGTAAAATAATATCAGCTTATATGCACTTGGTAGTTGTTTTTGGTGTTTATAATTCTACCTGCATATTCCCAGTACATTACCATATCTCATTTTCACCTATTTATATGCTCTTTCTGCTGTGAAACTTCAACATTTTTGTTGCCTCTGCTTTTGGCCCACTGGTCGTGCAGCAGGATGCATTAATTGAGACAGTAGCAGAATGAAGGAAGAATGGTTCCAGTATTTTAGGATGAATTTGGGAGAAAAAGTTTCTCTGGGAAAAAATCTTGCAAACCTAATAGTGAACATATGCTACTAGTGAACAGGTCCCAGGCTGCAGATCCATTGAGCACAAATCAGTTACAAGTCTCTGTTACAGAGCTGTGGCTCTTTAATTCAGGCAGTAACATTTTATGATCAATTCTGTCGACAGGAATTCCAGCACCTTTAAGTTGCTCAGGTTCAGAGCTTGCTTGTATACCATAAACTGCAAATTATTGCGATGTTAATTGCATATGGGCCACATGATAAGCATATGGAACACATAGAAAATATATAAAATATAGCATTAATATAGTACTGTGAGTATACTACATTACTTAGCAGTCAATTTTATATTAACATTTGATTTTTCTGTCTTGATGCATGCTTATGGGAGCTTTGGAAAAAAGTTAGATTCTCAAAAGCTCCACTGAAGGATAGGTATTGGCTAAAATCAATATATTTTGCTCTATATCATCTGTTCTCTCTGTTTATTGTTGCCTTTGTATACAGCTTTTTTCATTCGATAATTTTCTGTAACACTTTATTTTTTTTTTGCCTTTGGTTTTTTTTTGGCTCTGCAGTTCTGTGCAACGCTTGGAACCACACCTTGCTGCTCCTTTGACAAACTCTTAGAACTGGGTCCTATTTGTAAGTCTTTTTTTCTACTACTTTCTAAAATTGCGGATATCAGTTTAAGCCACGCTGAGTCATTTCCAGGGCATTGTGCAGTGACACTGTCCAAATTCAGTAAGGCTACTTAGAGATGAGACCTTCAGTTACAGTTTTCTCTCTAATATTAGGTCAAGCAGCAAGCTTGCATTCTCAAACTGTTAAAAGAGTACAGAGGACTTTGCCTCGAGGTTTTTTTGGGGGGAATGTATTTTGGAAGACTGTCAGTTAAAAATGGCTGTAAGTGCTTCAGTTTGAAGCATTTTTCTTCAAGCCCTTTTACCTGCAAGCGCATCTAGAGCAATGGCGAAGATCAGGGAAGAGCTCAACTCTGAATTCTCCTCTGCACCAAGTGTTTTGTTTCTGTCTGGCTCTAATGCCTGTAAAAAACAGGGAAATAGGCACCAAATATCCACATGTGTTCTCCTTAATCCTTCCTCTCCCTTCCCCAATTTCCTTCCTCTCACAAGAAAACAGCACAAGTGCCAGGGTGTTTCATACAGGGACCGAGTCCTGGACTCTTTGTAAGTATTTCTGTGTTAGGGTCTGTTGTGTCGAGCTTTGATCTGCAGCAGGGCTTGGTCAACGCTTGCTGGCTGATGAAAATGTGACAGAAGCGCATCACATCTATTCGAGTGTACATTTAGAACATGGAATTTATAGGTCTAAGCGATTGGAAGCAGCCTCATAGAAACACAGCTAGACTTGATCTTCTGTTAAATTTGTTCAGGTGGGGCCTAAACCACTGGGGGTTGGTTTGGTGGTGACTTGCTCTGTGAGGTTTCCTGCCCTTCAGCCCCAGCCCCAGAGACTCAGTTTCTCCCAGTCCACCTTTCTGAAAAGGTTTCTAGCAGTCTGCTTAGCAGCTAGAGATTATTTTGCTGTTCAGGTTATTCCTATAGACCTGACCTAATAAAATAGTGACACCAGTGCTTTTAGGTATAGCAACTAACCATCTGTGTTTCACCAGTTGTTCTCAACTACTCAAATCAAAAGTCAGATGCGAGCTTTTCTGCCTGCAGGTGAATTTTCTTCTTAATATACACGAGCAGTAGTCCTATGAAATAAAGGCAGTGTCTCAAACCAAGTATATTTAACAATAAATAATCAGTTGAACTTTGAACATGTTTTCAAATAAACCTAAGTTGTGGATGTAATGAATAATATTTTACTAGCTTTTTCCAGGCATTTATGCAAAAAAGAGAATGTAGTTCACAAGAATGGAAATTCCAGCATGAACTTGGTACCCAGTTGCAGATCTGAATGGCTATAGCTCTGTATATGGAAATACCCATCAGAATTATTTGGTGACCAGTGTAAAGATGTTATGTAGGCTTCAGTTACCAACTCGCAGACCAGAATTGTTACCGTGTGCATTAATAGGTGATCTATAGCAGAGTGTGAATACTAAATTATAGAACACGAGAGGCTTGTATGCTAAAATATTTCTGCAGAAACCATTCAGCGACTAATCCAAACTAGCACGTTCTTAACCTTTCAGTGCTTGCCTTTGCATAAGTGTCTCAGTCCTTGAAATAAAGTTTGCTGCACATAGTTCAAAAGCTTGTGAATGCCCATATATCAATACGTAAAAAATACTCTTTTAGAAATGTGTGTTCGTGATTCATGAGTTAGAAGTGGGGAGCACAGCTAAAACTCTAGCTCCTCTTGCTAAAGTTGATAGTTTTATTACCATAGAAATGATAACTACATCTCTAGATGCATCCTTTTTACAGTGTATTTTATAATGGTGCTTAAATCAACATCATTTAATATTTTATGTTTCTTAATAAGATAAACCTAGACATGTAAGGACTCTGTTCCAGAAGAAGTGGGAGGGAAGAAGAATATGTTATGTATACATCTTTATGTATTAATGGAAGCCCAGGTGGTAGAAACATTTAATCTATTAATTTAATTTTAAATTGGGAAAATAACAACATCAAAGAAAAATCTCTCAGGCACTTGGTTTTATGCAAATTAATAGGGCTTTTTAATCTGCTGTTTAATTTATTTCCCCTTCAATTACTCTTTTTTTTTTAGGTAATAAGGAAAATATCTGGATGCATATTGATGCAGCCTATGCTGGGAGTGCATTCATCTGCCCTGAATTCAGGCCTCTTTTAAACGGGGTGGAGGTGAATGAAGTGTTTCTTCTCTAGCAGCCTGATAAAACCTTGCTCTTCCATAGAATTTGTGTGTTTCTCATGCATCCAACATTAATATCTCTTCGAGAATCTCTGAGTACACTGCACTTCAGTTTGCACTACCAATCCCTGTATATTCTATTACATTACTTATGTTGATGTAATTTTTACTGGTTTATTCTGGGAGCATGCAAGTTACCACAGTATGTAAAAGTTTCTCATTCAGAATAGCAAGTAGTAGTGAATCAAAAAAGCATCTTACAAAATAGAAAAGAGGAACTTTTCCCCAAATATCCAAAAAGGCACATTTATAACACCCTAATTCTACATTACACCAAAAAAAAGAAAGAAAGAAAAGTTCAACAAATTAATGAGCTCATTATGTCTGATTTTTTGCTTACATCCTGAAAGTCATGTAGGATGCAGCCAGTAGCCGTATCTCAAACAGACAGGGTTTAATAACCAAGAGAGCTAAATGAAATATTCCTCCAACAGCACTCCTGTTCCTTTTCCCCCTCCTCGCTGAGCTACTCGGCATTCAGTTGCTTAGATAAGAATACTTCAATTTCCTGCTGCTCCCCTCAGACAGTCAGATAAGGCCTTGTCTTCCACGTCAGTGGAGAAAATATTACTGTTTGGTAAAGCCAGAAGTTTAAACACAGCACTGATAGGTAGTGACTAATGAAGAAGAGGAGGGAAACCCCCCTGACAAATAAAGCATTTATTTCTGTCTCTTTTTTATCAGCAAATGAAGCTTCTTGTAATTTCCTGTTGGGGATTATTTTTTAAATTATTGTTGTTGGTTCCTGAAGGAAATGAAACAGCATACCTTGTCTGGGCCAGCATTTGTCATAAGAGTAAATATTGAATAACCATGACTAGGTTTCTTACCTTACATAGTACAGGGAGATAGCTAGATAGATGTATAGATAGGTAGACAGACAGACAGGCAGACAGATAATCTCCTCTTATGAGAGCAATTATTAGTTGTGTACAAGTGACAGGGAAGGTTATGAGAAGCAAACAGGAACAGAAAAGTGCTACAGGGAGCAGTCACAGTAAGAAAGCTTAGTGAATGGTTTGGGCAATTGGGATATGAACCACAGTGGATGTTCCTGAGTACGCAGATTTTTTGTTGTTGTTGTTTACACAGAGGTATATACTTTTCCATAATGTATGTATCTAAAAAGTATAACTTTAGCAAATGCTCAAAATGCTGATAATACCAATAGCCTAGCTGCACACCTAACCTGAATTCCAGCCCCCAAATATATGAAGATTTAAGTACAATAGTTATTAAGTAAGGTGACATCACCATGAACAGTATCTGTAATGCCCCAATTCAGGAATTCATTTGTAGCTAAGGTGTACTCAGACAATTTGACAAAGTTGTATCAATAGCACATGATCCTTTTCTCTTTCATAATTCTGTTTTTTATTTATCCATTCTCAGTTTGCAGATTCATTTAACTTTAATCCTCACAAATGGCTTCTAGTGAATTTTGACTGCTCTGCTATGTGGTAAGTATTACAGTAAAAGAAAACATTACAAGAGACAAAAATCACATGTTAAATTAGTCTGCCCTTCTAGCAGTAGACATTTATTTACATTTCTCTTGAAATGAGGAGTTCTGGATAGCTTTAACTCTTGTAAATTATTTACAATATTCACTCTTTCATTTAATTCAAATTTCAAAAAAGTAAAATTTAGAGATAGGCCTGAGCTCTGCATTATGTTCCAGAGAGAGAGAAATCCTGAAAAGTCTGCAGATTCATACTTGCTCCATTTTGGGACTGTTTAAAACAGAAATGAAAAAACTTCATTTAAAGATGATAAGGCAATGAATAGCATGCTAAACAGAGCTTTTTCTTCTTTTCCATATTTTTTTTTTCATTTGAGACTCGATTCTTTCAAAAGCCTTTCTAAAAATGCTTGGGATTTGGCTGATGGAAAGTGATTGTTTTCAAAAAGAACTATTTCTGCAATTTTGTACTGATTTTCAGTTTCCCCAGATGACAGCAGAGATGACATTTTGATATAAAAAGATGCCGAAGTAGAAACCAGTAGACATACTTGGAAACAAATCAAAGTATCATAGCAGTAATCACAACATTCGATAATAGATGATCCTACTGTGTCCCAAACTGGAATCTCCAGAATCTATAGTGTCTACCAGTGTCATGACTAATGATACTTAATAGCAAAACAGCTATTCAGTAAATACAGACTATTTATAAAAATAAATGAAAACATTCATTTCAGTTATAATAGAATAAAATTTGCAAAAATGAAAAAATGAAAAAAGAAGGAAAAGCTGAATGTTAAAAAGATGACTAAAACATCATCCAGAAAAAGGTCACCTTATTTAAAAGACTAAATGTGGGACAGTGATCACTCAGTTGCTTTTGGTTAAGCTTCAGCTCTTCTAAAATCATTAGCAAAGTTGTCTTCTGCACAAATATATGTACTATTCAGATAATACATCATGGTTTTGAATTTAAGAGTTTTCCCAATGTAGGCACTTCAAATATTCCTAGCCATAACAAATCATTCTTTTCCTTGGAGCAAGTGGCTTACATTTTGATCCTGATTTATCAGTAGTGGCAGTGATTAACCCCAGACTCCAGTTTATAAGTACCTCATAACTAGCTGTCTCTCTCTGTATATAGAAATAGCGAGAAGATGAAACTCCTTCGCTAGTTTCTCCCTTCGGTTTCTCATCACTCCAAGACATTGTTAACAAAGCAGCCACTCAGAAATGAGAAAATACACCATCGTTCTCTTTAATGTTTATGGGACAATTAGGGGCCAGAGTTTCGTCCCTGCCAGTTTAATTTCTCATTAATTCTGCTTTCCTCTATAACCCTGTGGAACACTTATGTTAAAAGTGTTTTACCTGGCTTTCCAGGAAAACAAGGTATATACAATCAAACCGTCTGGAAAGACTTAGGAAAATATTTTTCTCTATTTTGTTTCTTGCTTTTTTTTAGATAAGCCATTGCATAAAATGCCTGTTTTCATAGGTAGGAAGATTCCATTACAAGGAATCTCAAGGGACCTTGCAACATGAAAGTTTCACAGCTACAGCCATTCAGGCTTCATTTCAGCAAGGCATTTATGTATAGGTGTTATTCACTTAATAAAGAACAAAGTATACATTTAAAGTTAAACTCTTTGACTTGAAACCAAATCCATCACCCAACGACTTCTAAGGCCCATGTCCAAAATTCACCTCTTTTATCAACTGTAACACTGCCTGGAAAGGTGAAATGTAATAATAAAGGATGAAGGAACCTGGTGAGAAAAAGTAACTGTGAAGGATACATAGTCCTCTTAAGATCATTGGGAAGTTCTAACCATGATACTGTAATAATATGGGAAGAGTTCAATAAACAGTGAACACCATTTCAGAATCAAATTAAGCTGAGACCCATTGACAGACAGGCTGCTAAATCACCCAGGCTGCTCAGCACTTTCTCCAGTAAACACTCCCATTTCTTTTCCCTGCAAGTTGATTAAGATAATCTAGCCATTGGATCTGTAATGTAATTATTTAACTAATCAGTGCAATATGTAGCACTGAAGTCCTTTGGGATTTGGAGGCAATTTCATTATAAACCTTTTGTAAAATACTCTCAGACTTTTTGATGTACAGAAAAGAGCAGTCAATTTCCTATAAAAAGGAATTTAATACAGCCACTCTGAGAGGGGTATGCTTTCCATATTCAGATGTCTTTTAGAGACTCTGCCTTGAAACTACCAGTCAGTTTTACCTGACTTGTTTAATTGGTGCTCTGGAATATTGTAAAATAGGAAGAAGTGTCGTCTTTCAGAGAGAGTGAAAATAATCATCTTGCAAAGTCTTAGTATTTTTGCTTTTCTATTACTCTTTTCAGGGTTTAAGTGTTAAACTTTGGTGGGGAAGGTTGGTTTAGTATTTGAAAGTAAAGTGCCTATAGGAAATGGTTATCTGTAGATGGAAGTGAAATTTTCCTGTTGGTTTATAATATGAAATCATCTTTTTGGTTATTGTATCTATCAGTTAAAATGGACAGGATAGAGTGAGGCTGTTAAAAGCTGCAGATGTGCAATCCAAGTAAGTCACTTTTCACAATTTTTCATTGCTTTATTCACCAGGACCTTTACCGTGCAATTTGTATGATGAGTACTTAACGTGTGAACGTGTGCCACTCAAGCTAGGGCTTAGTAGGTCTATTAGCATAACATCAAGCCTTAAAAAAAATCTAGCTTATCAATGCCAGTTTTGAAATATATATTCAGGATCCTTCAGTCAGCCAGGGGTGTTTGCAAAGCAAGTTAAGAACACCGCTTCCATCCCTTACCAGACTGCACAAGCACTTACTGCAATGAAGTTTAGATACATAGGGTGAAATCTAGACACGGTGTATAAAGGTGCAACTCAACTGGTTCATATACATCGATGTTCAGGCTTTGGATTCATTTTAGTAATCCTTTCAGATAGCTTTTCATGGTTGCCAGATTAAGACCTGTGAAGTCAGGAACAGACACCATCTTTTAAAAAAGCGGTAACATCACCAAGGAAGTGCAAGATGATGGCGTTTTTATAGCCGCTAAGAGACCAGATGTTCTTGCAGAATAGTTATGTGTTTAGCACAGCATATCACAGGAGCGGGAATGAATCTCTCACGGGACAACTAATGGTATTGCTTGTAACTTGTGTCAGTTGCGTACGGAGCTACTGAAACACGAATATATCAAAGTAATCAAATATATCAACTAAGCTACAGTAGAACAACTTAGGGTTTGTTCACAATATCTACACTGATTAAACCTGCTTTCAGGTAATAGTTTCTTCCTCCTGTCCGTAGGATATTTTCAACACACAAATAGGTTATTTATTGTTTTTATTGAGAGTATTCTGAATGTCTTGCACTATTTTTCATGTGCATAAGCTTACTTATCTTCAGGTATGTACTTTCCATACCTGAAGGAAGTACTTTGTTAACCTTGGTACTCTCCTGACCATTAAAGTGAGAGGAGGGCTTTTTGTTTGTTTGGATAAGACATTTTATGAGCATAGCCTACATGTGGATGAGACTGGGGGAAGGTACTGGCCTGTGCATTTATACATGCACACTAAAATATTGGAAATCAGATTTTTCCTTAGAATTTTACATTAGAACATTAAAAAACATTAAAAAAAAAAAAAGGATGCACAGAAAATCATAAAAGATTTGGACTTTTGTCATCTAGGAGTGTCCCCATGTTGACATAATTATTGCTTGCTTTGTGAAACATTTGTAGGCCTAATATAATCATGTAGCAGTCTCTCCCTTTTTGATTTCTGTTTTTTTCTTTTTCTGCCTCTATAAACCCCATCATTTGTAGAGGTGAGTCAATCTTACACATAGAGTGAAGCATAAACCAGCAAAACCTTGTTATTACCTGCTGGCAAAGTGTAGCTGAGTCTTTCTAAAAGGGACCCGCTGGCTTTTGAAACCCCCTCCAGCTCCACCACCCGCTAGCTGGCAACAGTAAGGTACGCTTCTCAGTTTTACATCGTGCTGCCGTGTATCTGTCAGGAGTTGGATCTCGGATCCAGCTACGGGCAGGGTGGTACGAGAGGGCAGCCTGCGCCTGGAGCGGGTGGCTCGTCCCTACCAGTGGCTGCTGCTGCCACCAGCGCAGCACGGGCAGACAGGGGCCACCATCCCCAGAGCCTCAGGGCGGCCCTGCACGGCACCTTGGAAGCTACCGCTCTTCCCACGCAGCTTTGTACTGCGGTAATTTCAAGGCAACTTCTGTTGACTGCAAACATTAACATTGCTTTAGCTAGTCTTGCGTTCTGGTGTGAGTGTCTGTCACCACAGAAAAGATCCTCTGCGTCTGTTTCTTGTCTGTTTTTAAATATGCAGTCGTGCAGTCATGCTGCCCGTTCCTGCTGAGCCTTACACTTAACTACTTGTAAGTACGGTACTGATACGGCTGTGAAAAAGCGCTGAAAATGGCACCGGCTGTGCTCAGGAAATACGCCAGTTTAAACACAGTCAATTTGCCTTCAATGCTTGTGGAAATTTAATCCCTTAATTCTTAAATTTCTCAATTTGATTTCTTCCTTTTTTTATACAGGGTGAAAAAAAGATCAGATTTAACAGGTGCCTTTAAATTAGAACCTCTTTACCTGCAGCATCACCATCAGGAGTCTGGTAATTTTATAACTAAATGAGATGATTATTATTATTATTATTATTATTATTATTATTTTGTTTGCACACTGATATTTAATGGAAAAAAGGATTTAAGATGACAACTGAAATTCTTAAAACCACCTAAGTTGTTTAGGAGCCTGTTTCCATTTCAAAGTGCCCCAGGGAGTTAGGCTTATTAAAGTGCAAACACATGTCTAGTGAGATTTTAGTGAGTATAAAAAAAAAAAGCAATTGATGGAAAGCCATTTTGTAAAGCATTATATTAATACTTTTGTATTGGGATTTCCTCAGCTCCAGATTTACCACTGACTCTTTGTAGGACTGTTGACAAAATTCTTAATGATCTTTTGGTAGTCAGATAAACATATTATTGGGTGCTGGGTATTGAGTTCCTTAACCTGCCACCCCCAGCGTACCTTTCTCCAGGATGATTTCAAGATCTGATTTGGTTTTAGGGTTTCCAAAGTCTGTGACCTTTTTTCTTAGCTATGCATGCAAGCTCCGATTCAGATTTTCAAATACCCACATCAGAAGCACGCATTCCCTGAAGCCACAAAGAAGGGGTGAGCTGTGTTTGACACCTGTGCTCTGTTTTGAACGATGGCTATCTGGGACATTATCCTGTTGCTCTCACGTTCTTACATTGATCACAGAGAAGGAGTTAAGTGCAGGCTATCTATCAGTCTTGTACCTAAAGCTCTTTGCAAAATTCTCACAGCAAACTTACAAATCTTAGGCCCTATACAAAGCTCCTTAACGGATCAGTGCTACTCCTCGCGCATAGCTAGCAACTGCAGAGTGGCATTTGCCACCCTGAAGCCTGCTTCTACACATAATAAATGATTAATTGTGAAGAAGGTCACAGCAGTGCAGTTTCATTCAACATGTGGTGCAAGATCCCTCATAACTTTCTCAAGAGGGTGAATCACACATGGATGTTCATAACATTTACCCTAACTCAAATCTTTCCTGGAATTGCTGGTGCTGATCTGTGTTCAGAATTGTATCCTGAGTACTTTTCTCTCTGTTATGGCTATGAACTCATTGACATTTAAATTAATACCACCGAGAATTCCACCATTCACTAAAAAGCCATAGTAAAAATGGATTCCTGTGCCTTAATCCTGAACTGGCAGAAATTTTGCATTTATTCCTTTTCTACATTTCCATGCAATGCAAATATAAAACATTGCAACAAACAGGAAAATGCAGTAACTCTGGAGCTGAGGTTCAACTTCCAAAGGCTAGACTTGTTAAGAAAAAAAAATACTGTTTTTTTTCTTTTTTAATGAAAATAAAACTTATGGCAAATATACTTACATCACTAGCTTTTACTTAACATACATGAAATATTCTTATCTTGAGGAGAAATAATGCAACCTTAACTAATGTGAAAAGATGTCCTTGTGACAACTGACAGTGCTGGTACAAGAACCTTAGGTTTTCCCCAGGTTAAATAACACCAGAAGAAAATCAAAACTTTCTTAAAACTAGGTGCTTTCAGTGAGGCCACCTTGTTGACCTGAAAATTTTTATCTCCTCAGTTGGATAAGTTGTTCAGCCTTCGTTTTGCCTTCAGAAGTTGTTAGTATGTTATGTGATCTGGACATAATGATTCCAAATAGATCAGCTGATTACTAGCAGTCTAGTGATGCTAAATTTTTCTATGCTCTATTCCCATTTGATAGTAATTTTCCAAAGAGCTGGACAACACTTTTCAAATGCAAATGCCTCTAGTTAAACTGTTAAATCCAATCCACACTTATGCCTTCAATAAAAATAGTCAAATTTGCAAAGGTGCTAGGCTGTTACAGTCCCTATTGATCCCTGTGTGATTTATGGGATGTCAGTGCTCCTGGAAATAGGACTTATCTAATGGAGGGTCTTATTTTCTGAGTATGTCTCAGGTCTGAGAATTTCCATCATGGTTTACAAGGCAAATGAAGTAGCATTTTTGAATTTGCTCATCTCTCACTCAAGAATTTAAATGAGCGGAAAAATAGATCTATCTGTGAGCAATTACTCTTAATAACCATATGGCAATTATGCGTGCCCCAAGGGGAAAGTCTTTATTTTGTCATTAATTATAATTTTACGTGATTTGCATCATCACTCCAGGAAGATTATACTAGCCTGCCTGGCAACCCAGGATATAGGTCAAATCCTAATGGCAGTGTTAGAAGAATGCAGCTTTATACTCTGTTGTGCACGCTGCATATGCTCCCACAATGCAATTCCTCCTGGTTAAATGCAGATGTAAGACTAAGGCTTGTAATCAAGGACTAATCATTGATTGCGTTCTGCTTCACAGCTTGTGAAAGGCGTTGTTGTGGATCATTAGACATAGCCCCTTACAGGAGCGTAGGATTATTTATCTATCACCAGTTGCTTTACTCTCTTTGCTACCAGTCTTGCAGCTATCAAACAAAAATGGATGCTACAATGCTGAAGAATATGAATGTTACCCAAATACCTCGTTACTGAGCTGAGACAACCATGTTCATTTTCTAAAGTCCAGGAGCAGGTCAATGGTTGTTGGTTGTTGGGGGGGGGGGGGGGGGGGGGGGTTCTCGTCTGGAAAATAACCTAGCAACAGGTTAAAGAACCAAATGGCTATATGTTGCAGGGAGGAAGGACCACGTTTTTTCTTATGCTTTGGCTGTGTAGATGAGAGAGCATTGTCAAGAGAGCTTGTAACACAGGAAATGCAGTCTTTTTACCCCCAGAAAATACAAAGGCTGCGAATTGCATAAATGTTGTAAACTGGTCAAATTCAGAAGCTACAGTTCTATATGGTGCCTTCCGGTTCATAATTCCAGAACTTAAACAGCACTTTCTCATGGAATTTAAGTACATACTTGCCTATGAAGCTTATGCTCCACTGCAGAATAATAAAGCAGAGTAAGAAAAGTCAGTATAATTTCTGTCACTGGCTCACAGCAAGTAATCCAGCTTTATGTTATGGTTTCCTTCACTGTGAAATCAGTGTCATTACCTGATTCAAAGAAAAGGTAGATACATCTTGACACCATGTGCTCATATAAAAGATAACTACTCTTGCCTCCCTGGACTGCTTTGTGGCTTGGTCAGTCTGTGTTTTGTAAGGGGCTTTGACTACATGAAATGAAAAGCTATAAAAACCTGCAGAATCCTATTCTCCAAACAGGAAGAGGTCAATTCTGAATCAAATTTTCAAGTCACTTATTAGACATGCTGAAGAATTAGCAACAAATATATGAATGAGTATAAAAGGTAGCTAGAAGCAGAGAATGAGTGATGAAGTGAGTTTGGGGGTTCTGCAAACTGTTTCAAAAAAAATTAATAATTGCCATACTTCTTTTCCTTGCATGAGGAAAATAAACACAGTATTTAGTCCATCATCTCCACAGGATCTGTAAGTGTAACAGAAAGGAAAATTGTGTTTCTTCTCATGAAAACTGTTTGTTAGTGGTATATTCTGATGAGCTAAGGAATGAAGCTTGCTACAAGCACCTTCATTTAGCGTGCTGCCAAGTATCCTACTAGGTGTTTAGTGGTCCTTTTGACACTGATGGTGCTGAAGTTTGTAGCAAACATAAAGGATAGCTGAGATACAGCTTTTTCAATAGCATTAGAATAATTGTAGGTTTTGGCTGTTTTGAAGAAGCAATATGAACATTTTTTTCTTTAACTTCCAGGCCTTGTAACAGATTATCGGGTAAGTACAGTACCAATGTAATAATCAATACTACTACTTGTATACACTGATATTTCTAGGACTTTTATTTTCTATTACTGTCATAAACCTCAAAACATTGTTTCTTTCCAGGAAGGATGCAGCTTGCTAAATTTTTAACATGCTTCAAGCTGAAACTTTAAATTATTTTTTTGAAAAAAAATTGTTTAAAAGCAGAAGTCATCTTGCATGTGTAATATCTCAAGGCTTAGGCAGTAGAAAGAAATGTCCTAAACATTTTTTTTTTCATTAACATAGTGAATAATAATTTTTTTAAATGAACTTGTGCCTTAAGCTTTAACTAATAGAAACGCTGTTGTTTTGAAATGGAAAATGTGGCTACCCCCACAGCTGTAAGCAAGCCATTTTACACGAGCTTCTAAGATACTTATTTTTCCAAAGCCTTCAAGGATAATTCAGGATGCACAAAAAAAAATTTGATTTGCCTTGTGACCCTTCCATTCTGACACCAATTTCCTTTTCCAATTTTCATTTGAAAATTTTGGCTGTTAAACAGTCACATCAGGGCATTAACCAGAAATAGACATTTCTATTATCATTTGACCCACCTCTAGCAACTGCCTGTAGGATGTGGCAACGCAATCCGCTTCAAAATCATTGCAGAACACACAATTTCTGCAGTATCACTGCAAGGGTGACTTCTAACGTGGGTACCCTCCCTTCTCGCTGGCTTGCAGCACTGGCAAATCCCCCTGGGGAGGAGGTTCCGCTCCCTGAAGCTCTGGTTCGTGCTGAGGATGTATGGGGTGACAGGACTGCAGGAGCACATCCGCAAGGTGACTGGAATTTGCTTTCTTGGGTAACCTGTGGTGGGACGGCAAGGGAAAATGAGCTTGCTACCTATCTACTCTCCGTGACTTCTGTACATGACAGAAAGCACAGGAACAGGTTTTGGATAGCTGGGTTCAACAGGAGTACTGCTTGTTTGCCCCACGTAGTATCACAGTTCCGTATCACGGCAGGATCAGAACTGTCATCCATTTTGTGCTAATCTTTAGGGAAGACAAGTCTAGGAATTTGGAATTTCTACAGTGTGGGACCATAGTTCCCTTTGAAATTAAGCCAGAGAGCTTTAATGATTTTATTGGGGGAAAACATGTTTATTGATGCCTTCTTTTTTTTATTAAGGTGCATGCATTGATAGCATGTTTAGATTATGATTAAGGTCACTGGGCTGCATTTATGGTGTAGTAACTTACTGGGCATGTCTACCTCTGCTGTTTCCTCTTTCCTGTTTAAAATCCGCCTTTTTTTTAATAAGGATGTGTACAATTTACAGTTTGTTAACATTGTTATGAATAAGTACTAAGTTTATTCTTCGTGCAAAAAGGTTTTTTAATCACTAAAAAGCACACCTGGCACCAGTCTAAATTATATATAAGCTTCCTCTGTAGCAGTAAAGTCAAATTCAAGCATACCTTTCATCTTTATGATGTTTAGGGAAACTTCTAGTGAGGGGAGCTCCATGACTTGGCTCTAAATATTTACAAAAATATCCATTAGCTAAGAGTCTGGTCTAGTATACCAAACTCTCTGCAGACACACATTCCTTTCTGTTGTGGTACCAAACAGATTAATTCCTAAGTAAGGCTTTTTCCACTGTTGTAAAATTGCTGCATGAGCAAGTCTCTTCTGATTTGAAAAGATTCTGGGATGGAGAGTACCCTCTTTGCTTTTCATTTTTATCACACTATAATTTTCAACTGATTATACAGATATCGGAGTTGACTTTTTATCCTTAATCATAGCATCATAGAATGTTTTGGGTTGGAAGGGACCCATAGAGGTCATCTAGTCCAACCCCCCTGCACTGAGCAGGGACACCGCTAACTAGATCAGGTTGCTCAGAGCCCCATCCAACCTGTCCTTGAATGTTCCCAGGGATGGGGCCTCCACCACCTCTCTGGGCAACCCGTTCCAGTGTTTCACCACCCTCGTTGTAAAGAATTTCTTCCTTATGTCCAGTCTAAACCTACCGCGCTTCAGTTTAAAACCATTACCCCTTGTCCTGTCACAGCTGGCCCTACTAAAAAGATTTTCCCCATCTTTCCTATAGGCCCCCTTTAAGTACTGATAGGCCGCAATCAGGTCTGCCCGCAGCCTTCTCTTCTCCAGGCTGAACAAGCCCAACTCTCTCAGCCTGTCCTCATAAGAGAGGTGCTCCAGCCCTCGGATCATTTTTGTAGCCCTCCTCTGGACCCGCTCCAACAGTTCCATGTCCTTCTTGTGCTGAGGGCTCCAGACCTGGACGCAGTACTCCAGGTGAGGTCTCACCAGAGCAGAGTAGAGGGGCAGAATCACCTCCCTCGACCTGCTGGCCACGCTTCTCCTGATCCAGCCCAGAGTACAGTTGGCCTTCTGGGCTGCCAGCGCACATTGCCAGCTCATGTCCAGCTTTTCATCCACCAGCACGCCCAAGTCCCTCTCGGCAGGGCTGCTCTCGATCCTTTCTTCCTCCAGCCTGTATTGATACCAGGGGTTACCCCGACCCAGGTGCAGGACCTTGCACTTGGCCTTGTTGAACCTCATGAGGTTCACACAGGCCCTTCTCTCCAGCTTGTCCAGGTGTCTGTGGATGAGGCTTTCAGAAATAAATTTTGACAACAGTGGCAATCCTGATGTTCTGTCATCCTTGTGACAATCTGATACATACCCTACCTGACGAAAAACTGATACAAGGTTGGTTATCACTTTACTAGGCCACCATTACAGTTTCCAGTGGGTTTCTCTCTTACGTTAGATTTCTGGAGACTGCAACTATTTTAATATGATGCCAAGCTTTTAAGTAGGGCTAAATCTCTCACTGGGAAAATAGAGGGTTGGAAACCCCATATTAATTACATGGCCTTTTATCAGGCTGAATTCCACAGGTCAGTATTTACATTCAACAAGTTCCCGCTTTCCCTTTCTCCCAGACATTTCCCTGACTGTCCAGCCAAAAAGTGCTCGTCTTCCTATAATCATAGCTGAAGATAATTTTTTTTTATACTTCCTGTGATAACACAGTTCAAGAAGGCTAAGCAAATCAGTCTTTTCTTAAAGATGCTGACTCCAAAGTAAAACTCTTATAATTAAGTTCCCTTATTTGTAAAGGTAATTCAGACAGCTAGGTTTCCAAGGGCTTTTTGAATTGAGTGTGTGTGTTTAATATTTTATTAAGGACTAAAGTGTTCCTTGGTGTACAGAGAAAAATAAGTTATCACCTTATGTTTGCAACTTTGAAAGGGCAAGAGGGGTAATTAAGTGCAGAATTTGGGTCACCATATACATCTGTCAAACTGGAACCACTAAGTTAGTTTTTTCTTCTCCGCCCCCCCCCCCCCCCCCCCCCCAAGATGAGTGATGATTAAATTCAGTGGGTTCCAAAGCAGCTTTAAAAATAAGTCAATTCTATCTCCAGAAGTTCTCTGTTGAACTTACTTACATTTCAAGAAATGCATTTCATTTGCTCCCTCCTCTAGCAGTATTTAAGATAACTCTTGCGAGTTTGCAGACATGTTGGTAAAGTTGTATCAGGAGCTGCAAAATAACATTTTTAAATGGGTTTTATATCTGGCCCGTTTTCCTCTCTTCTCAGGAATTATCCTTGATTCCAGATTTATTGTGATGAGTTTTCTTTTGGTAGCATAGTAATGAAGTACGTAAAGCAGCCTGACACTGGTTTATATTTTCAAACCTATAGACAAGTTGCCAAACAAAAAGTAATTTGGAACTTAACTTCACTTGTTAACTTCACTTTAGCATTGCTTGTTCCACTGCTTGGCCTTGAAAAGTTGCTTTCTTTTCAACATGTTGTAGCGTCTTGCAAGTAACAGCTTTTGTATTCCCACTGCTAGCAAAGGCAGTCCCTGAAGAGAATAGCCGAGTATCTTGTGTGCTTGGGACTTCTAGCTGTGCTTTTAAGTGAAGCCCTGTAGTCGCCAGAATTATTTCTGAAGCTGCGTTTATTACAGTGGGTCACAGAGTGGACATAGGTGGAATGAGAAGAGACCCAGGAGCAGTGGCAGAAGCGCAGGTACTGCAGCCTTCAAGGGGAGAGCGGAGTGGCTGGAGCTGGGGAAGAGGGAAGAAGTTCTCTCCCTCTCTGCTGTGTTATTACGGATTTGCCCCGGGGAAAGGGCCAGGCACGGGGAGACAGGCAGAAGAGCAGAGGTTTGAAACAGCTCGCTGGGCTGGGACCCGGGGAAGGGGATGCTGGCGTTTGGGATGTAGCATGCAGCCGCACACCACAAAGTTTTTGTAGGCCAACATACCTGTGTGTAGGGCATGCCATTCCTGGTTGCGCTATACAATAGCAGGCATGCCTGCTCAGAGGCGGGGCTGGGCCTTTTTGAGGGATTTGGGACCCAGAGTTACAGTTCCCTTCTGAGTTTATAAAAATCCCAATATAGATGCTGTGATCACCTGGGGGAAAAAAAATACACTTCAGCTCCTAAGTCATAGAAAACTGTAGGAAGATTTATCCAGTGTTTATAGTCTTCTAGTCAGGCTTATTTTGCACAGCCAGGTGTTACTTACAAAGTGATTTGAGATTTTCAACAGCGGTGAGCTTTTGACATAACACAGAGGGAAAAAACACTGCCTAACCTTAAGGAGCCACCCTACTTGCTGTGTGACTGGCAAGCTTCTGTATGGAAGACCAAAGATATCTGCAACTATCTCTTCACAACCTTTTCTTTTTTTCTGGATGTAAACTGCCACAAACCCCCCTATTTTGTCTCTTTTTTTTCTTTTTTTTTTTTCTCTCTTATTAGTATCTTTTAAGAAAAATACATTTTTTTACATTTGAAGCCTTAAGGTCTGCATCAAAATGACTAGATAACCACTGCAGCCTGGAATGTAGGAACCAGAAGGCATTTAGGAGCTAAAATATTCCTGGGAAATGAGAATGTGTGACTTGGATTTAGATACAGTAACTTTTGTTTTCCAAACCTTCCAGTTACGCGCTCCTTTCCCACACAACATATAATGTTAACCTATTGCAAACTATAGGTTTTAAAGCAGTGGTAAAGAGGACAGTCATCTCTGACGGATGTGGGGAGAGAAAAATACAAATTTTGGAGGTAAGTCCCAAAGCCGCAGAGGAGTTGTAGAAAGAGGACAAAACCAACAACAATAACAGTCTTTTGGACTGATTCCAAGCACTCAGAGTCAGTATAAATGTGAAACCCAAACGGCCCATTTGCAAACTGCTTGACTGTATATTACTCCTTTGTCAGTTCAAGTCCTCTCAAAGAGCTCAGAAGTAATTTGAGAAATTTAGCAGTTAATATTTTTGTATTTTGATCCCCGTGACTATTTGGACTTAGATGAATCCTCCATAGGACCAGAAGAAATCAGTGTACTGCATCCTGCTTTCTTCACCGAGGATAATGGATTCCATTAAAAATTAACAGCAGAGACCAAGAAACTGGAACTGTACAGAACAGCAATGCCAGAGACAGCATTTCAACTGGGGAGTGGCACAAGCCAAGACTCTTTTGACAGCATTTTCCTTCAGAGTGTAGTAGGATGCGAGCCAAGACAGGCAGAGAGGTGAAATCTATAGGAGGAAAAGTATGGAGTGATCAAGGCTAGGCAGGCGTGCTTATTTGCATATACTCATGAATGTACTCTGATGCTTCAGAGACGCTCTCTTCAGTCAAAAACTATTTTGGTTTTTGAAGGCTTTGTCCAAAAATCAAAATTCAGTTTAAACACCTCAATGCAGGAGCCTTTATTTTTTTATTTATTTGTATTTATTTATACTTATGTGCACACATAAACAAATACAGATTTTTTTAAAATAGGGACCACATCTTAATGCCTCAGAAGTTTACTGCTCCCATTAGTGATTATGTAAGACATTTCCCTGAATCCTGAATAACCAAATGAATCAGATCACTTTCTTTTTTCCCTTCTCACTGCAGAAGAGCAGTAAATATTTAGCTTCTTTTCTTCAGTCTGCTAAATTTCACTGAAGAAAGGACTGGTATTCTATCCCTATATACCAAGACTTCTCAGGCCACTAACACAGTCCGTGTGATTCTACTTCGGGCACCCACGTGATAAAGGGGTTGTCCAAATGATATTGCTAGAAATGGCATGTGAGTTGGTTTGTGTGTGTCCACTTTTTTGTTAAATCATATAACAGCATTAAATAGAATACTTTTTAAAGGTTAAATAGTATTTGAACGTCAACTTTACGTTATTGATGCTAGGTACACAGCATGACACAAATGTCAAAGTCAAAAACATTTGGAGGGTTAAAATAGCCATCAGTCAGGCTTGGTATGTACACATCCAGCAGAAAACTGAGAACAGCCTGTCAGTTCTTACCTCACCTTCTTTCCTGTCCTTAGTTCCAGTGCCTGTGGTTCTCCAAATGGGACTTTATTTTCACAGTTTGAAAAGTTGAAGCACTAAAGCCACGCGTGTCACCCTGTGAGTTATGGCCATGGCCACATCCAGAGCAGACTTGCTGAGAGAGGCAGGTGTGATACCTAAAAGCCCTTCTGTTTTAAAGAGTTTGAACTTCCAGGCTTAATAACGTTTAACTTTATCGGGTTTAATTACATTTGGTTGCAACAGTCTTTGTAAAAGCAATTCAGGACAATAGCTTATGGCTCAAAGGTGCAGGGCCTTGGGAAACTGTGTTAAGCAAAGCTATTACAGGTGAAACCAGTTAAAGCTCCGCTTTCCCCCCTTTCCAGTTCTCTATAATCTAAACCACTTGGTGCCTCCCAGTGGCTTTACAAATTATTGCTCCTTGTTAAGACTCGCTATGGATAAAAGGACTTGCATCCAGACATGAACACAAAATTCTTCCAGAATTTTGATTTCTGTTTTACTAAATATTCCTTTTTTTCCCCCTTGATTTTATTTCTCTTAGATTCCTGAAAAATTCTTTAGTGCAAAAAGTGGACATACATAGCTGCTATAAAATGTACAGCATGGGTCTGCAGTTTTCTTGTACAAACTACTCGCAGTAAGCCAAATCTTAAATTTTTGTTTTATTCAGTTCTTACCCAGGTAAATTTTGATTAAATTCAGTTGGTGATTACATTCAGCTGAACAGTTGTGAAATTCTCACCTCATTGAACATGATTTTTTTTTTATGGCTTTGATTTCCAAGACCTAGTATATGCAGTGTGAAATTTTGTGGAGCTGTGTAGAAGACATCAGCTTGGTTAAGGATACAGAACATGAGGATAGGAGGAGGCAGTAAAAGCCCATTACAACACGTGAGCCTATTTCACATCTGTTTTCCATGCACTTATGCATACAAGTATCCGTATGTGTACATACACTCTGGTCAATTTTCATAGCTGTAAATTCATGTTATTTATATTAGCAGGACATTCCAATGCCTTGGAAAGGATTGGGCATTTTATTGGTCTCATTCCTGACTCTCAGAGCTTTCACTCTAATTTTAGAGGGAGATGATAAATGGATGTAACAAACAGCAGAGAGGAAGTGGTAACAACAGTAAGATTGGCTGGTTGCATAGGGTACCAGTATGCCCAATATGAAGGTTTTGAATCAACGTTTTGATTCAATGTAAACAATGTTTTTCTATTTTAAGAAATAAACAAACATCAGAAGGCTATGATTAAGATTGCAAAATGTGTTTTCTTTTTTTTTGTTTTGTTTTTCCTTTTCTGTAATTTCTGTTTGGCCTTGTTCTTGCCCTTTTGGGAAAAGTTCCTGTGAGATGAAACATTCCACATCTAACCCTGGCCCAAAGTGAAATGTTTAATTTTTGTTTGATATCTGTCCTTGAACTTGCAAAAAGCCAAAGTGCAAAGGAAGGAAAAGACATGGAGTTAGTTGTTTATGTTTATAAAATGATTTGCAATCTTAAATGCATAAAAGTTAAGGAACTTCTAAACATTTTAGATGTTGCTGATAACTTTTGATGCAGACTGGCTATTGCGTGAAGACAAACTGTAATTCTAATAGCTGGTTGCTGCTGTCTTCTGTGTAATGAAGGGTAGCGAGCACTGAAGTGATGATAGCCAGTGAGAGGGGGACTGGATAAGGTACAGCAGGTGCCTGATGAGGGTGTGGGTTCTTTTTTCCCAAGTGCTTTTGAATTCATTTTCTGTTTGGGAGAAAGTGAAATGCGGTATCGGTATGCAAGCATCACTG
Organism: Gorsachius magnificus; assembly: GCA_034008185.1. Classification (NCBI taxonomy): domain Eukaryota; kingdom Metazoa; phylum Chordata; class Aves; order Pelecaniformes; family Ardeidae; genus Gorsachius; species Gorsachius magnificus. The sequence goes on from CM067082.1 coordinate 68,767,619, forward strand.
ACTGATGTTAAGGCTTCCCAGCTGACTGTTAGTATGCCTGTGGGTATTTTTCCTATTAGCTTGATTTTGGAAGAGCAGTGGTTTCCTATGCTTCAAAATAATTGCTCTGGCTTGGTGTCCGATGTCACTCGTTTTTCCCCAGTAACTTCTAAACAGGTTGGCCGAGGTGTGCTTGCCGTTCACTTGAACGTATTGCCATCACCTTTCCTTTCAATTGAATCTGAGCACCCCGGTCAGAAGAGTGAGCAAGTTCCCCCCTTCTTCACAGTTATTCTCGTATTAAGTGAACTATTCTAAAAGGTGTTATCTTTCCAGCTTGTTCTGCACTGGAATGGCGATCATTTTTCTCTACATACATCTGTGCGTCTCCCCCTTTCCCCACAATAACTTTGGGACTCTTTAGCCATTCCCAGCCCAAACTGACAGTGGTAGAAAACCTGAAGAATCATTACTATGATTTGCTATTAATATGGCATCATGACAGTTATAAAACTGTGCCGAAATGTTTCATTAAGAAGCAGACCAGTACTGCCTAAGATAGACTGAGCTACTGATACAGTGATGGCTCAGTATGGTCTCTGTAAGTCATAAACGGGATGTAAGTTAACATAAACAGATGGCAATATGTGAATATTATCACATATCAGAAGAGGGAAGAGAGAAAAGAATTTAGGGATGGAAACAATTTAGCACATCTCTTGATGACTCAAATTTATACAATGTAGATATTATCCTTCTCTTCTCAGCACGTCAGGCTGTCGCATCAATTTGAACATTTAGTCCTTCAGGATGAAAGATTTGAGATCTGTGCTGAGGTTGTCTTGGGACTGGTCTGTTTTCGGCTGAAGGTAAGGCAGCTGAGACCTTCTATTTCTTCTGTCATGTTTTATAGCAATACAATAACCTGCAGTTGAATATAGGCTTTGTAGTTAATATACTTCATTATTTTTTAAGGAAAGTAAAGAGAGTTCATGTAGATCAAAGCAGATTAAAGAAAGAAGCTTAAGACAATTTTGTTAAAAATTAATCAAATGCTTAAGAGAAATTCAAGCATATTAGGGTATAGAAATATATACAGTCAAGGCAAACAAATGGCCTATCCAGTCATACAAAATGACTGTTACATGCTATGCTTGATGGGCTTTGATGAAGATGATTGTTTTAATATATTTCCATAGACATTTGTATATGATGTGTGAGTGTTTATGCATGTATTAGATGTTTCTTGTCAAGTTAATTTTATATGTGTGTATATTTAGTATACAATTGTGTATGTGTATATATATAATTACTGTCATGGATAAAGATTAGAGTTAGTAAACACTTTTTTTGTTGTTTTCTTTAAAGAAGACATTTTAATTTATGAAATCCTACAATCAGACTGGGCAAATTGGACCAAGATATGAGTAAGGACCGGTTGCATAGGAGGCCAGCCTCCCAACTGCCCTTGGCCCTGGTCTGCTTTTTTTTTTCTGAACATGACCCTTTTGCCCCTCTTGGCCTTTCATTTCCCAAAATCTCTGTAAGTGTCAAGTTCATTGACGTGGAGGCCATGCCCGACAGAAACGAGAAAACTCACTCTGCACTCAGAGCGTAAGAGCTGCAGTAGCTGGGAGGGTTCACTTGTTTAATCAGACATCAAAAGGGGATCGATGTCTTGTTTTAGGTAAAGAACTCATTTAATAGAGGAGCTTGCAACTAAAGTCTCTTTAAAGGGCTGGACTGTGACACTGAATCTGAACACCTAGTCATAGGAACAGCACTGGTGTTTTCTAGTTCACATGATACCTAAATGAGCTTTTAGCTTTTCTGAAGGCTCACAGGCACATCTTGTCTCCTTCTGGGTAGTGTGGTATTACTCCTTTACACAAATTCTTTTCTCAGTCATTCAGTTCCCCAAGTTACCCAAGTTTGATGTAATTGGCTGAAGGAGCTAACAAATCTTTAATAAGGTAATGGCGAATTCATCTGGAACAGGAAAAAGGGTTTGTGTGAATGTATGTTGTTTAAAATAAAGGAAAAAAAAGATCTGTTGCTAGGGGATCAGACAGATAACAGAGTGGAGTTTTTCCAGTAAGTGAAAACATGAATATAATTTCTTTCCTAACAAGAACTTTTTAAGAGATTTTGAGGAATAGGTTCTGTGGCTTTTATTGCTCAACAACAAGAAGTTGGCTGTAGTCTGCTCTCTCACATGGAACAAGCAAACGCTAGTTTTGCAGATCTAGAGACAGCTGTTAGTCAGTGCTCTACATTTACTTTAAAGGAACAGTCGTGGTGAAATAGAGCATAGCAACACAGGAATCGTCACTTCTGATCAGACCAGTGGTTCACCTACATCTGTCCTCCTGTCCCTGATGATCCAGAGGAAGAAACCAGATCTACAGGGAAAGACAGTTTTACAATAGGGTGTAACTATTGGACACCTAGCTAAGAAACTTCTGGACAAGTTGTAGAATAAAGGCGTGATTCTGCTGAAAACCAGTGTTGAAGCAGCAGAGTTTTCATCGCTTGCCTTCCCTATCCAAAAAAAAGAAAACAAAACTAACAAGCTTTTAAAATAAGTAGTCTTTTATAGTTATTTTTGCAGCTTTATTTGCTTTTTAAATCACTCCTTCAAAAATCTTCCTGTGATTTCTGTAATTCATATTAAAATGCATCTTAGAATACTTGCAACTTTCACGTAGTTACAGTAGGACTCAGGGACAGGGTGCTTGAACTGTACTGCTGCACAGCTGTAAAAGTATGAAGTATTTTTCCTTCCTTTGTTCTTGAGAAATCCTTTTTTATGTTTTTGCTTAGCTGTAAATTTTAATTTTTTGCCTTTCACAGTGTTGTGCAGATGGACTAATAATCTATGACTTCCCTAGCATAGCTATTTCCTCAAATATATCATGCCAGAGGGTTAATTTTTGGCCTCCTTGTCCTGTCTGCAGATGAATACAAGTCCAGCTAGCCATTTCTCCAAGGGAGTGAGAATACTGTCTTATTGAAGCTGACAGACTCAATCAGAGCTGGCTGCTGGCTTTTCAAAGCTCCGGGAGAGGATTAGGCACTACTAACTTCAATTTGATGTGACACCTGAGTGTCACAGCAGCCCCTAGATAAAGCTGTGAGAGTAGAACAGAAGAAAGATATGTAAATCTTCCTCCTCTCTCCTGTCACCCCTGCCAAGGCCATTAACTTAGCATCATATAGCCGCCTGTATTGCCTAAAAGTTAGTGCTATGCATTTCATATTAAAGGCAAGGATGATCATTTTAATGATGGATTACCTTTGATACGAAAGCAGTATATCATTGTCACCGGTGACTGACCCATAATGGGTGGGGACTTGCAAAACACCAAAGTTGGCCCTTTCTTAGGAGCATTCGAATTGTATAAATATCTCCTACAAGACTAAGGCTAAGCCATGCATTTCAGGGTCTCATCCAAATTCCCTAACAACCTGTGCTAAGTCAGAACAAAGCTTTGACTTGGGTTCAGCTCTAGCGCTAATATGATCCCAAACTGTGAGAATAATACATTTATGCTCAGTGCCTATGGGGATCTGTGTCTCCCTTATGGTTTTGTTTTCCTGTGGAAAAGGCTAAGCAGGCAAGTCACAACTGTGCAGATTTGAGAGAACATGCTTTACAATGTGGATGTTTTCAAGAAGACCTATGCCACTGCAGTAACAAAAACGCTGCTGAACGGGCGGCTTTGCCCATTTGTGACTCTTTCACTGCAGTCAGTGTTCAGTAAGGGGACACTGTGGTAAAAGCGCAGAAGCTCCTAGCATCCCTTGCAGTTCTGCGTTATCAGCAGCGTCATAGAAAGAGTAGAGGCTGTACAACAGCCTCTAGATAGTTCCCCAAAGAATAAAATTACAGCACTCAAGACCAACACGGTATATCCTAAGCTATTACGGCAAACTGCCCAGCAAAGCTGAAGCCATCTCTTGGCCTGCTGATACAAAAGTAAGACAGACGGGTTCCTTTAATTTAGGTAACAAAGACTGTCAAAGATAGGCAGCTAGCATTTCATCCTGTGTTGCTAAATCACACAAAAATCCCAAGATTTTTGGGATCCCTTCTTTCATTGTTTTCATTTAAAGCAATTATTACTGGTTTTGAAAATCTGATTACATCTTTTGTTTTATTCTCAAATGCTGATGGACATGAACTAGGAAAACCATTGATGCAACTTTAGCTGAACCTGCAAAAGAAGCAGTACTCCTCCGTGCAGTCCTATTTCTTTTGAGAGTTGATATTAAGAGCATACAGCTGTTCTAAGGGAAATCCTCACATTCACTATTTGAGCACAAGAATGACGTACACTAAAAGGAGATAAAATTCAATACTGTATGCATGTAGAGTCCATCTGACCTTCTGCAAGGTATTTAACATTTTTGTTAAACATCTTTGTTTCCCAGAATGCAGAAGACAGTTTAGTTCCAGTGGGGGGGTCAGTTTACCACATTTCTAAAATCCCCCCCTAAAACCCACTCTGTAGTATTCTGTGATGGACACTTCCTATAGAACTTGAGGCAAATACTTTTTTAGGGTTTCTACTGATAGTATGAAACTTACTTATGCCAGGGACACATTACCTTAACGATTTCTTAACTGAGGGTAAGGTTTCCATCTTCATATTCAAAAGACTCTCTCACAGCAGCCACGCTGAAGTGAAAACTGGAAGGTTGGTTTTACAGATGTTAGTATGGTTCATTGCAAAACTTCCTCCCACATTTGTTTGATTAGATCTAAGAAAAGTGTAATGAAATGGATTCAATATTGAATGCTTTTACACGAAGCTACACAGCTCACGACCTTAGGTCACAAAAAAGCAGTCAGCTATCACAAATGCCCCAGTGTGAACACTCCTTCTAAACCCCAGTTAATCCATAAATGTCTTTGTGGCTGAAAAATTATCTCTTGTGCCATCATCTTTGTGTAATCCTTGGATGGCAGAGCACTGAGAGGTGAGAAAGAGGCTGCATGTTACTGGTGGTACTTGGGCTTGGCTGCTTGGTGGGATTTACATATTCCAAACTTGCTTCTGAAATTCATCACCGTATCTGTTGAATTACAACGATTTCAGGGCTCAAATGAACTAAATAAGGCACTTCTTAAAAGCATAAATGAGGCCAAGAAGATTCATCTGGTCCCGTGCCACCTGCGAGAGAAGTTTGTGCTACGTTTTGCTATTTGTTCCCGCACAGTGGAATCCACCCACATCAAATTTGCCTGGCAGCACATCTCACAGCTGGCAACTGATCTTCTGAAAACATGGGAGCAAAACCACCACCAGCAGTAACAGCAGTGGAGCAGCAGTGGGGAGGAGGTAATTAACTGGCTTTCTGTGTGTCGCCAAGTTTTATTTTAGGGGCAGGTGGGAAAGTCAAATTATGAAGGAAAAAAATACAAAACCTGTTGTTATATAGCCCAGCTGCAGTAGCAAAATCCTTGCCAGCAAGTTGTGTTGTGACGTGAGTCGTTCCTTTTCTGTACTGTAGTTTCATCTTGTCACGGCGCACAGCCATGGGGGCTTGAGCTGTCATTTCTTATCTGTTTGTACTCAAGGGCATTTATTAAACCAGGCAATGGAAATGGAAGGGATAGTGCTCCCTCTGTTGCCCCCACTAACCTCCAGCACACCCACTCCTTTTTTCGCAGATGAAACTGTGAGGTGTTACAACCAATTAATTTAACATTACTACGACTTCAGAAAGAATCCAAGTTGGGGAAGTGCAGCAGCCTGGCTATAACACCATTCAGATCCTATCTAAACAGGCACGCACAAAGGTTGTCATGATTTGGGGCACTATCATGTCACGACATGCTTGCTGCAGTAATTTTGTAAGTTAAGTTAGGACTTGAAGACTTCCTTCATTACATAGCCAGATCGGGGAGAGTGAGCACTAAATGAATGCTACCGGTCCTTACAGCAGGTTCTCTACTTTCTTCTAAAGGGTTTGCTTGTAAAATGGCCATTTTGTCAAATTTCAGCAAATAAGTTATGCTGGCTATTGGTTTTCACTTCAATCATTCATAATGAGGCCTCTGAAAAGCTCCTTCTTAAGAGTTTTGTCAAAAGCCATGTGCTACCTGGTATTCTATGTTTTTAACCAAGTTATTATAAGCAGTGATTACTTGAAAATAATCTGTAAGCTACACCCTGTGAAATAGAATTGTGATTTCTTTTTATGGCTGCCATTCTGCTTACTTCATTGTGTAATAAATCTTTGACAAAATGCGCTAAGAAATGTGATGGCAAAAATGTTACTCTTCATTTCTCAAAATAGCTAACAGATGAGATAACATATTACAGTAAAAATAAAAATTAAGAGAACTAACCCCCCAAATATGCTGTGGTGTCCCCACCAGTGGGTTTCATCCATTAACAGTGACGCGTGGAACATGAAAATATTGGAAAACAATTAACCTTCAGAGAAAGTCAAATAATCTGTACTTGACACAAACCATTGATATGTCATCCCTTCGAAGGCAAAAAAGAGGCAAAATGAAAGTCAGAAACAATATCTGACTTTAGTAAGTACTTCTGCCATTTTGAAGACATAAATTCCAGTTATTTCTGTGTAAATAAGAACAAAATAAATAGCTACTCCAAGAATAACAATCTGTAGATTCATTTCTACATTTGCACTTGTTTTAATCTTTTCCTTTTACTGCTCATATTAGCTTCTAAGGCCTCTTGAACAACTTGCACAATTATTCCGCTTTCTTCCTCCATCCCTTGCAAGTACTTCCTACATTTGGGAAGCTGCAAGTAGACCATGAAACGCACACCAGGACCGTTAATTTCGCACACAGTCTGCCCCTACCCACTGTCTTTCCAGAAGGGATTAAAGCAGCTAACTATGGACCAGGTGGATGTTTCTGGTGATTCCTAATCACCTCACTTCTGCGGTGCAAACTGGGGAAGGATTCATGTTAATGTGTGTGCAAGTGGTACATAAGAGATGTGCACGAATCCCGACACTTAGAAAAACTGCACATGCTCTGCATTCCCAGCAGGTCAAGCTATGCGACTAGGGGAGGCGATGGCATACCGCCCTTCTGTAAGGCTAGCCAGAGGCTACCTTATCCACCCAGGTGGAAAAGATGATTACTATTTCTTTGAGGAATTGATTTCACAGGTAGCAGATGAAGCAAGGGATGACAAATTAATCTGGCAAAACCAAGTAATATTCAAGCAGGTGACTAAGCCGTTCCACAAGACGCTACTGTCGGCTGCAGTATCAGCAATTTTGATAGCATCATTCTTTTTAGCAGAACCAGTTTCATAAAATTAAGCTCTTCTGCAGTACCACAATGCAATAGATAGGTAGACTGAAGAGAGCGGAAAATGCTGGCAGTTGTTTCCTTTCTCTGTTATTAGTTGTTGTTTTAAAACAACTTCCTTCAGTTCTCATGACTTGGGAAACAATGTTAATCCATCAAATATGGTCCACACTGATACAATTTTACAGCTTTTACATTATGAAAACACTGGAATCTAGGAGCCAGAGAAGAATTACACTTTCTCTATTGAGACAGAGCAGTATTTTGTATGTGAAATATATTTTGTATGTGAAATATATAACCAGGTCTGTCCAGGAAAAAAAAAAAAAAAGAAAGAGATCAGATTCTGATCAAAGCTATCACAGAGTAAATCCAGGATAATTCCACTGAAATGAAATGGAGTTGCTTTACGCTTATGTGACTATAATTGAAATTAAAATCTAGCTAATAAGTGTTGGAAAAGAAATGCATAAGGTAAGGCAACACTAGACTGAACATAAGAGGATTTTGGTGGAAATCCTCTCCATGGAAACCAGAGCAGAGGTGGGTGATGCATGCCTGTGTGAGCCGCAGACTGCTGCAGAACAGGGACACGGGCAGGGTGCACATCCAAACCCAGGAGAGGTGAAATGTTCCCAACAGCCCAGAATTAGACATTTGTGGGAAAATGTCGCCAAAACTGCCATTCAGTTAAACATTTTTCAGCACGTGGCTATCAGTTTTAGAAGAAGCTGTTGTCCAGATACCAAAACTCCTTTTGGTAAAGAATTTAGGATAAGGGTTAATTTAAAATATTGCAAATGCAGTAAAACTTACTTTATTTTTGTTTTCAAAGAAGTGACGTAAGTAAATCTTCTATTAAACAGCAGTGACGAGACCCATGGAATTACGCTTCCCCATGGCCAGCCCAATACAGAAATCTCAAATTCACAGTTCCAGTTTTTCTGAAATTCTGGGATGATTTGAGTATGTAATCAGTGAAAGCCTTCTTGGTATTCAGTCTCTCATACCCTCTTTTCCCCACATGGTAATTCCTTTGTAGACTATTAATGCTAGGTCATCTGAAAACTAAATCTGGGCTATGTAATCAACTCAAGAACAAAAGCGTTGAAAAGAACATTTTTGAAAGAAGAACGTAAACTGCTGTTTCTGTTCTGTAGCTTTGCAATATATCTGTGAGAAATACTGTATTTACGAATAGTCAATATGTGAACCTGGATTTATTGTGCCTCGCGTGCAAACGCTAATACAGTCTGTGCTGATTAATACTGTTTGATGTTAAAAATAATTACAGTATCTCAGAATTGTAATTCAGTAGAATGTCCACATCTCAAGGGAGACAGCGCGGCTACTAGAGAAGGAGGGAAAAAAGTAACTTTTCAGTCACGGTACATACTTTTTTTAAAACTAGTAGAGTGCTAGTACAATATTTACATTCTTAAAAATGACAGATTAGAAATCTGTTTTATTACTGATGGTGAAACATTGAAAAGATATGTATTTATGAAAGTATTGCTAATATATTTATGCTGGCTTTGGCTGGGATAGAGTTCATTTTCCTCACAGCAGCTAGTGTGGGACTATGGTTTGGATTTGTGCTGGAAACAGGGTTGATAATCCAGGGATGTTTTTGTCACTGCTGAGCAGCGCTGGCACAGAGCCAAGGCCTTTTCTGCTCCTCACCCCACCCCACCAGCGAGGAGGCTGGGGGTTCACAAGAAGTTTGGAGAGGACACAGCCGGGACAGCTGACCCCAACTGACCACAGGGATGTCCCGCACCATATGACATCATGCTCAGCACATAAAGCTGGGGGAAGAAGAAGGGAGCAGGGGGACATTGGGAGTGATGGCGTTTGTCTTCCCAAGTCACCGTTACGCGTGATGGAGCCCTGCTGTCCTGGGGATGGCTGAGCACCTGCCTGCCCATGGGGAGCAGGGAATTAATTCCTTGGTTTGCTTTGCTTGCGTGTGTGGCTTTTCCTTTCCCTATTAAACTGCCTTTATCTCGACCCATGAGTTTTCTTACTTTTACTCTTCCAGTTCTCTCCCCCATCCTACTTGGGGGGAGTGAGCAAGTGGCTGCCCGGGGCTTAGCTGCTGGCTGGGGTTAAACTATGACAATAGTATACTCGGAACTGCATTATAATTTTTAAATTCCTAATTTTCTCTTGCCTGTACGTGTAAGATTCTGCTCATGGTTGTTGGTTTTGTTGTTGTTGTCGTCTCCTGTAAGAACACCATATTTGATGAATAGTACTCACATTGCAGTTGCCTTACAACAGGAGTTTAAACCTCAAGACATGCGTAAACTTGAATTGCTCAAACACAGGAGGAAATGAGAAATAAAACTGAGAACCCTGAAGACCAGGGTGGTGGGGGCAGATTAAACAGTAATATCTATGTAGCACATGTAGAGTCCATATGGCCTAAATGGAAAAATAATCAGACATTTAGTTCTTTTTTTATTACAATTTGTGAGCTGTCTATTTCCTTTAAAATCTGCATCCAAAGCCTATTAAACAGACATGTAGGCTTTAATTGGCAGCATTAATAAATGGAAACAAAACTATGACTGTTGCGTCTTTGCTATTAACCAACCTTTTCCCATTTTACTCATGCCAGATGCGCTGTAAGGGGTCCGACTTCCCCACTCGGGTCACGTCAGCACCCTGCTTTTCGCCATGAGTGACTTTTTCTCAGCGTGTTCTTTGATTGAGCAAATGACTTTGCAAATGAGAGTTCCCGGGGGAAGCTTCCTCCTCGGCAACACAAGTCTGAAAAACGCCTGGCCATAACCGGGGTCATGCCAGCCCTTCTGTAAAGTTCGGCTTTGGTTCGCAGCTCAGTCTCCAGCGGGCAGCGGCCGTGGCATCAGCCCTGCCTCGCTGCCGCCCCTCTTTCCCGGGGGCGCTTGCAGCTGCGGGCTCCTTCGTGCGGCCCCGGGGCCGTGAGGCAGGCAGGCCTCGGCGGGTGCTCGACGGCGGCGGCGGCCTTACAGCGGGTAAACGTTAGCCCCGTTTGGTCTTGGACGACAGCTGGCACGGCGGCGCGGGCAGTTTGACACGCGGCCTGCACCGGCGGTGTAACAAGCTCGGCGCGTAACAAAAACCCGACAGTGACTGTGAGGAGTGGGAATTAAGTGTTCGCCCACCCAGGAGTGCCTGGGCTGACACCAGCGGGGCACGGAGCGCTGGCCTGCGGCTGGCTTGGCGCCGCCGCTGTGAAGGCGGGTCGCTGCCATCCAGCCAGACTCCGTGACCGACCAGGCCCAGCTCACGGGGCAGGCCCGCCCGGGCACCGCTCCCGCCCCATCGTCTCCCCGAGGCCTTCAGCACCGCTCTTCTCCCCAGAAGCCCCGCTCAGCAGCTGCCGTTTCCGAGGGCGTGGACCGCAGCAGCGCCCGGCCCAGCCGCGCCTGTGCCGCAGCGGGAGCGACGAAGCCGGCGGCCGCGCGGGCGGGCTCCGGGGGGGGGGGGCCCAAACCGAGGCTGGCAGCTGCGCCACCCCGGCGCTGGGGCCGGTGACCGCCCGGCGGCGCGAGCGAAGCAGCCGTAACCGGCCCCCGCCGCCGGTTCCCCGCCCCGGCGCACGCTCGGCCGGGGCGGGGAGCGCCCGCCGCGCGCCACAGGGCGGAAGCCGGCCCCGCCCCCCAGGGCACGGATCCCGCGTCTATTGGAGGGCGTGCGCCTCAGGCGCGGCCAATAGGGCGCAGGGAGGCCCGCGTGCCGGCCTCGCCCGCCCTCCCTCGCCCGCCCTCCCTCGCCCGCCCCGCCCCTTCCAGAGCCCCGGCAAGCCTCAGCGCGTGACGTCGTCGCAGCGAACCTTCCCGCGGTCCACTCAGGCCGCCCTCCCGGCCTCTGGTTGGCTGCGCCTCCCGGAGCCCGGTTATCCGATTGGTGGGCGGGAGAGGGGCGGGGCCCGGGGCAGAGCGGGCGCGGGATCCGCTGAGGCGGTCGGCCGTGGCCGGTGGGTGTGCGCGGGGCCGGGGGGAGGGGGGAGTTGCGCGGCTGCCGTGGCCGCGCCGTTGCGGGACCCCCGCTGCGCCCCTCCCGCGCGGTGCCTCGCTCTCCTCCGCACCGAGCGGCGCGCGCGGGGCCCTGGCCGTTGGAGGCGGTTGGCGACCGTCGCGCTCCTCTCCCCTCAGGCGTGAGGGCTCTCGCTGCGCTTCCGCAGCCCGCCCTGCCCAGCCGATTCCCAGGTGTGGTGTGTGGGGAGCGGGAGGGGGGGAGCGGCCCCTTCGCCCCGGTGTGGAGGGACGAAGGCCGCGGGGGAAGCCTCGGGGCTCTAGTCTCGACTTGCCCTCCCCCGGTGTGCTGGGGGCGGTTGACCTGCTTGAAGCTGTGCCAGTGAGGGCACCTCAGCTGAGGGGCCCTGCCCCGGGTTTGGCCGGCTGGGATCGGCCCGTGCGTGCACCGCAGCAGCGGAGGGGGCTAAGCCTTGCCTGGGCAGCTGGCGTGCTTCCCTCCTGGTTTTCTTGCCTGTGGGGCAGGCAGGCTTTCCCCGTGTGCCGAATGGGTATACGTGTTGGCGTATGAATGTAATGACATCCTGCAGGCTCGTCGGGTAGACACTTACCCCTCTGTTTGCTGAGGCTGAACGTGCCAGAAATTCATTGCTGTCAGTGCTTTGATAAACCCCGCAACGTTAGACGCTTACATGAAAGTATGATGCCCACGACATCTAGGAACAGTTTTGGCTGTTGAAGGGGGACTGACTGTCCGTGTACGCATTTAGCTAGCTCTTGGGGAAAAACAGGAAGACTGTGCGGACAACTTCTTAAGGAAGTGGTGGCAAATTTGAGATTTTGTATTCTGACTCATGTAAATCTATGGAAATATTTCATGGGAACAAATGCCTGCCACTAAACTTTTTCTGAACTTAGCTTTTATGTTTCGTATGATGTTCTTGATTCAACAGTTACAAAAAAGTTATGTGCACAGTGACAGTTAATTAGTAAGTTGGTTAGTAGCTATTTAGAGAAAAGACATAAAAGGCTGCAGCCCTCCATCTCCTGTTCACCTGTCGCTCAGCCACAGATGGATTATGGTGGAAATTTGCTCCTCATTCGGTAGGTGCAAGTTAGACTTCTCACAGTAGAAGAGTTGACAGTAATTTTCTAGAGGAAATCTTATTTTTGTGGTGGGGTTTTTTTTTTTTAATTGGCTTTCCATGTAAAGGCACCGAATTTCCAGGCAAAAGTTGGTTTGAGTTTCCTCTTACAAAGCTGGGCTGAAGTGCAAAAAAATCCAAACCAAAACAATTTATCTCCTTATTGTTTATTTTGTGCGTAACTCCTGCTGCCATAATCATATTGTGCTCTCTGTTGTCTTACACTGATGCAAGACTTCTTGAAAGTAAATAGAGAGGACCCCCCAGTCTTCCATGTATATTACACCTGTATATTAATAGGCACTCATACATAGTCTGTAGCTGGTTTAGAAGAAGATTGCAAGTTGACTTGTATTCTGTTGGAAGAGGTGCAGAACATAGGGACCTCCACTTTAACAGTTTTTGTTTTAAGTATTCTCTGTTAGGAACTTCTCAGTACATACTGAAGTTAAAAAAAGGGAAATTAGAATTTGATGCATTTTGGTCATGTCATGTATTAGATGTATGCCCCTTATGGACAGATGAGAAGATCAGGATTACTGTGTGTTGGGAGCTGTCTGCAAACCCTGTTGAGGCAGTGGTGGATTCCTCTGATTTTGCTTGCACCTGTGTCTCTTCTGAAATTGTGAATTCTTGACGTGACCAGAAATATTTCTGCATATGATGCATCGCAGAGAAAAACTACTTTGAAAATACATTGTAAACATGAGCGTATCTTTTCAAGTCTAGCCAAATGTCATCTTCCCTAAATTAAAAAATCGCTGAAGGAATTTAAATTCCACTTTCTAAAACAGAGAAACAAGTGTTGCTTTAAACACACAAGAGCTTTGTTTCTCTGAAATATGAAATGGTGTGATTTTAGTATGTTCTCAATGGAATAAATAGTTTTGAACATTTGCTCTGAATCTGTAAATATCTTCTTAATCTGAAAGTTTACTAAATTCAGGCTTATTCTTTCCACTTTTACCTCCCATCACAGACTTCACATACAGTTTTATTTATTAGCTTCATTGTTTCATTTTTATTACCATCACTGTAATACATTTTATCATTCTGACAGTGATGTGTAATCTGTCCTCCTCTGCACTGTGCCATATTCTGTCAAATAAGAGTGAAAGCACTGGTGATTTCATTTAACAAGGCCAATTTTTGTTTGGCCATCTGTTACTGTTCTTTGCAGTCTACTTACCTCCCCAGGAGACCTCTGGTTAGAAGCAAACATTCTTTTTTTTTTTTTCCTTTCTTCTTTCTTTGAACAAGGAAGAAAAGAGAACCTCAGACCAAGTGGCTTTACACGACAAAGCCGTTTGCTTTTTGGAAATGGTAAAGTGTCCAGACTGGCTCAGTAGCTTACAAGATCTGCTGTGCTATTTCTCTCAATTAAATTAATGTAAGGTTTTGTGTGTATGTATTTAGGAAAGGGGGAAAACAGCCAAAGCAAATAGCTGTGAAATGCATTTTATAACAGCAGGTATTCTATGTATGTTGCAGTGTCAGTGATGGAACCCCCCACCCACAGCACCGTGCACCTGAGCGACTGGCAGAAAAGTTACTTTGCTATTACCTCTGGCAGCTGCACACCCGGACAGAAGGCAGATGAGTACCGTGCCAAAATCCTGCGTATTCAGTATGCATGGGCAAACTCCGAGATCTCTCAGGTCTGTGCTGCCAACCTGTTTAAAAAATACGCAGAGAAATACTCTGCAATTATTGACTCTGACAACATAGAGACTGGCTTGAATAACTATGCTGAAAACATTTTGACTTTGGCAAAGTGTCAGCAAAATGACAGTGACAAGTGGCAATCTGCCTTGACAGCAGATAATGTATTTGAATTAAAGTGTGTGCAAGAGAGGATGCAGGCTGACAGAAAGTTCCAAATCACTCAGATGGCACCAACAGATGCCTGTGTCCTCACTGATAAAGGGGTCAGTGCTTCTGCTGCTCCAGGTCTTCCTAAACGCAGTATCTTCAGCAGTGCTGGGGAGACTGAGCTCTGTGCTGGCTCAGCAAAATGTGCAAGTCGGGGACCAGATCTCCCTGAGCACCCCTCATCTTCAAAGTCTCTCCAAAGCAGCGTGCCTCCTGTGACCAAAACTTTGGATACGCTTCCTGCCTCTTCAGCCCCCTTAAACGAACAGGTTCTTAGAGGTTTCCAGGCAACTCCGCTATTTGGAAGTAAAGAAGCGGCAAGCGGTAGTTCTCTGCAAATGCCGAGTAACTGTCATGATGGACAAAATTTGTCTCTTTCCAGTCAGTCAGCTATACTTGTGCGGTCTGCAAGTTCTGGAAAAAGAAAAGCATTTTATGGTCTGGCTGATGAAGGCAGCACAGTGATTCCTAGCCTTGCTCCATGCCAGCCTTCCATTAGTACAGAAACCAGTAGTTTTTCAGGGAATAGAAACAGAAATGAAGAGAGCAGCGTTCCTGGTTTTAGAACTGCAAAAGAACAGCTGTGGGTGGATCAGCAAAAGAAATCTCAAAACCTCCCCCAGCGTGCACCAGTCTCCTCATACGGAGGTGTAAAAAAATCGTTGGGTGCAGGCAGATCTCGGGGCCCATTTGGCAAGTTTGTTCCTCCAGTTCCAAAACAAGACGGAAATGAGAACGGAGGGGCACAGTATAAACCCCATGCAAGAGGACCAACAGATCCATCGCTGCCTGTAGATGAACGACTGAAAAACATAGAACCAAAAATGGTTGAACTCATTATGCACGAGATCATGGATCATGGGCCACCTGTCAACTGGGACGACATTGCTGGAGTTGAATTTGCTAAAGCTACCATAAAAGAAATTGTAGTCTGGCCTATGCTGAGGCCAGACATCTTCACTGGGTTACGTGGCCCTCCTAAAGGAATTCTTCTCTTTGGCCCCCCTGGGACTGGCAAGACTCTCATAGGCAAGTGCATTGCGTGCCAGTCCGGAGCGACTTTTTTTAGCATCAGTGCCTCTTCTCTGACTTCCAAGTGGGTAGGCGAGGGGGAAAAGATGGTCCGTGCGCTGTTCGCTGTGGCACGATGTCAACAGCCAGCAGTGATTTTCATCGATGAAATTGATTCTCTCTTGTCTCAGCGTGGAGATGGAGAGCATGAGTCATCAAGAAGGATAAAAACTGAATTTCTGGTCCAGCTAGATGGGGCAACAACCTCCTCTGAAGACCGTATTCTAGTGGTTGGAGCAACGAATCGGCCCCAGGAAATCGATGAAGCTGCCCGGAGGAGACTAGTGAAGAGACTGTACATTCCTCTCCCAGAAGCCTCAGCTAGGAGGCAGATTGTTACCCGCCTGATGTCAAAGGAGCACTGCTCTCTAAATGAAGAGGAAATTGAACTGATAGTTAAGAGAACAAATGGATTTTCTGGGGCAGACATGACACAGCTCTGTCGAGAAGCTTCTCTGGGCCCTATCCGCAGCCTTCAGTCCATGGACATTGCAACCATCATGCCGGACCAAGTACGGCCTATTGCTTTTCTGGACTTTGAGAGTGCCTTGAGAACCGTGCGGCCCAGCGTCTCCTCGAAGGACCTGGAGCTGTATGAAACCTGGAACCAGACATTTGGCTGCGGTAGATAATGGCACCCTGACTGTTTCACTGAAACATTTCTTTAGCGCTGTCAGCATATTGAACCCGTGATAATTTAGGGTATCTGCACTTCTTTTTGTTACTGTCTTTGAAATAAATCATCTTATGTTGTGCAGGCAGATGTCTAGGCCATGGCCTGAGGTTTAGCCAACTGAAAAGACCGTGAGAAACTGCCAAATGCAAGGAACAGAGTGAGAAGGTGACAAAAATTACAGATGGCTGCTGTGAAAGGTGGATGAATTTCACTGATGTTTGAGGGGAAGGTGGTCAAACCTCACCTATAATTGAAGGGTGCACTGGGGGGTGGGGGGAATCTTGCAAGGCCCACTGTGCTCTATCAGCAATGCCATGCTAGGCTGAGGGGACCCAGGTAACATTATAAGAAATACCAGTTTGGGGTAGCGATGTAGCAAAACTGGGACTGATGGGAAAAAGTATTTAGGGGTGTGTTGTTTGGGAAGAGACAGGAGCAGAGGAAGGAAGGAGTCAAGGTGGATGTGGGAAGATTAGAAGGGTGGATAAAAGGGGATCGTCTCATGTAAGCAGTGCTCTTGTCTGATGGCCCTGCACTGGCCATATCACTGCAGTCTATCCCAGCTTCTTATTAAATCCTTTTTGTGATGATGATCTGCTTGACCTTGCTTTCCGGTCTGTGTCTGCGTGTTATCAGGAGGTCCAGGCACCTGCAACTGGAGGAGAGGCCACGGGCCATAGGGGCTGTAGGACCTGAGGGCCAGCTGTGGGCTAGCCAATGCCTTTAGGGCCAGGTGCTGTAGGGATCCCACTGTGCATGCAAACTTCATTAACACAACTCACGAGCAAACTTTAGGCTGGGCTAGCTGGCAAGTAGGAGGAAACCAGCACCTGGAAAGAGCTGAGATAATGAGCCAGTGGCAGGATCAGGAAGCTCGGGGTCTGGGCATGGATTTTAGATGAACTTAAATTCTGTGGTGATGTTTGAAGGCTCCAGAGGCATGGTGTTCTTGTGAAGCTGGGGAGTGTGGGGGCCTGCGTGTCTCGCTGGTGAGCTTCAGTCCTATTTGGCTGGAGATGAGGGACAAGATGGGGCTGTGCTATTGGATTTATGTGAGCACATTTGCTGTGTATGTGCATGCTGGTAAAGGCACTGCTTGCGCTGTGTTCTCATCTGTGTGTGTGGGTATATGTGGGTATCTGCTGGTTTGGATTAGGTGCTCGGCCTCACTCCTGGCTGGACCCGCAAGTAAAAACAGCGTCAGTTGCACCAATCAAACTAAGATGGAAGAAGCCTCAGTCTGAGAGTGCACCCGACTGGGCTCTAGTGGCCAGGAAGGAGTAATCCTGTGTCTCGGTGTCAACTGGGTTCCTCTGCTCCTTAAAAAATCTTCATGTACCAGTGGTAAATTTCCTTGCTAGCTTGTACTTGGTGTTCTTACCTAAGGTCTGAACAAAATGCACAGCCTTTTGTTTGCATAACCTGTCCTCACCAACTGGCTGGACGGAGCCGCTCCTGAATGGAAAATATGTCAAAAGCTTTCTTTTGGAGTCTTTTGTTAGCGTGGCAGAGCTGGCTGCAGCAGTGTCCATGCTTTATCTTCAATTTCTCTGAAGCACTTTTCTCCTGTTGGGGAAAATGCAGAGCTTAAAAGCTAGTTGTGCTTAGATTTTTCTAAAATTGTATAAACACTGTTTAGCCAGCATATTTTTTTTAAAGCCATTTGGGAACTACGAGGGCTATGAGACTATAGCGAACCTTGAGTTCAGAATAATTTGGAAGACTTGGCATTTCTTAGAGCTCATCCTGATTTAAACAAAAAAAGTCAGTTCTGTTCTTGGCTTATGTTTTTAATAAAGTATGGTATGTATTAGAAGCTGTTTTTCAGAGATGTAAAAATTCAGGTATGCGAATTTATCTTCATTTTTGAAATGGTGAAAGTAGAATAATTTGATTATTTTATAAGAATAAATGTGTGATGTGGTCCAAACTGATTGACTTTTGTGCCATTGGGCAAAGATTATGAGATTAAATCTGCTCTTACAAATTTAGTGTTGGGAGACCTATAAACACGTGCTAGGTAAGATTTTTGCTGTCTCCAAACATCTGTCCAGCCCTAATGAAAACATGTTCTTTAAATGTTCTTTTCTCAGGCAAGTGAATGAAAACCACGGAGAATTTTAATTGTTTAATAAAACCTAAGTGTTGCTCAAGGGTAGCAACCCCCTTGTGTACAATTAAGTAATTGCCTTATTTCTGCTGGGAATTATTCTGGTATGCTACATGAGCATACTGTGCTCATCTACATAGCCGAATATTCATAATTTAATGGCAATGGCTCTACTGACAGGACCAGTGAGAGTGTACATGGTGAGAGAGAATAAAATGCCTCCTAAAATGACAAGGGCTGGGAGGGAAATGCTGCACTGCTGTGTTTGTCTCCCACAAAGTGGAACTCGTGAACGGGATAAAAGGTACAACTGCAGCACCGGGCAGGAGCATTCTTCCTCCTACTTCTTGCATTACTCATTGCTTGGCACTCTTTTGAATTACATGAGCATGCTGTTGTTTTAGAAAACACATAGAAATAGTGAAAAGGAACATTAGGTAAAGTTTATTCTTCCTCTTTTTTAGTAATGATGCAGGTAATACGACTGTCTCTTCAGCCATCTAGCAATATTCAGGCTTTGCTGCGAGACTCACAGGTCAGCAGGACTTCCAGTATTAGCCCAATATGTATTTCATAACCCGCTGTAACAGTGCCACCGAACAAGAGATTAGCTCGCCAGTAACATAATTTCACAAAACATAGAAAATTGCACAGAAGTAGGGCATGATTGTAATTTAAGGGAAATGGTGCAGATAAATCCACTTTAATGGATCTGTTTAGTGTATGCAGAAACCAATGTACTTCATTATTTATTCTTTTTGGCTGGCTGAACTTTGTAAGAAGAAATGCAGGACTCTCCTCTGGTTTTGTGGTTCGGTAACATCTGGTGCACTGTCTCTCAGTGTCTCTTAAATAAAGGTAAATAATTGCAGTCCTGCAAAGGTGAGGTCTTATTAATAATCAAGGCAATTCGGACTCTTCATTTCCTCAGTGCGTCTTGTATTTGAGTTAGCTAAATTGTCTCAGCAGTAGGAAAGCCCTGGATGAATTTTCATTGCCAGAAAGCTGTGGCAATGCAAGCAGGTAAACAGCTGATGCAGCAGCAATGATCATCGCCTGCTCAGGGCAAGGGGGTGAAAACCAGACTGGCCTGTAAGAGCATCAGTAAGGTTCTCCTGTTGGAATAAGGCAATTTCTGTTTTCTAATAGAAATTATGGAACTACTCCCAAGTCAGCATGTCTTTGGGAAAAAAAATAAGCAAGCAAGCAAAAAAACACTTTTCCTATTAAAATTATAATTTTGATGGCAACAAGGGATGGGTCTTGGTGAGCACTTAACATTTATTAAGATTTGGAATGCGCTTTGAACTGTAGCTGCACAAACAATGCTTGCACTCATCTTCAGGTTCGTGAGCGTGCGTTCCTTTGAGATTTAAATGAAAGCTTGGGCTTGGGAGAGTCTTGAAAGAAGGCTCATGAGCACTTTTCTTACAGAAAGTGAGACTGGCAAGTTTGCCTTGGCTGACAGCCAGCTGCCCACTCAGCCCCTCCCTCGCTTCCCCTCCTCAGTGGGATGGGGGGGAGAAAATAGGATGAGGTTGCTTGTGGGGCGAGCGGAAGGCGGGAAGATCTCTCACCAGTTACCATTGTGGGCAACACTGACTCGGCTCCGGGAAAATCAACTGACTGCCAATTAAAATAGATTTGGGTAGTGAGAAACAAACAAATAGACAAAGACAAACGTTGAAACACCACCTTCCCTCCCTGCTGTCCCAGACTTGACTTTGCTCCCAGCTCTTCTACCCTGCCAGGCAGGGGGGCTGTGGTCAGTACATAGCAGTTTCTCGCTGCAGCTCCTTCCTTCACCCTCATGTTTCCCCTCTGCTCTGGTGTGGGCACTGTGTGGAGCACAGTTTCTTCAGGAATTGCCTTCTGCTCTGGCATGGGCTGTCCATGGGGCTGCAGTGTGGGTATCTGCTTCACCCTTGGTCCATTGGACACCCTCCCCCCTCCCCCCCCCACCCCCACCCCCTTCACACCTACACCCAATATAGATGCCTTCAGCAGAACAATTCACATAACTGCAGTGCTTCGTGAAGATACTGACATAAAATTCCCAAAGACTAGATTTCTTAGCCTTACTTTTTAACACTGTATCGCCACTCTTTATCTGATCTGCAGAAAAGCAGATCTCCCGAGGTCCCTTCCAACCCTTGCCATTCTGTGATTCTGTGAAAAGCAGCTGGGTGCGGCGCTGTAGCTATAAGGAGTTGCAGTACTAATCGATCGCCAGTACTCGGTATTGTCCTGTTAGGACGTATGCACTGGGGCCTCCCTCTGCTGTCACTGAACGGTTGGACTCGATGATCTTAAAGGTCTTTTCCAACCGAGGTGATTCTATGATTCTGTGAAGTCACGAATGAAACCATTGACACTGCTGCAGGAAAGACCCGGGTGAAATCTTCTTTGGTATGGCCTTGCCGTTTGTCCATAACTGCCCTTTGAGTATGGCTTTACAACTGACTGTGCGCTGTGTTACAGTAGTTTCTATCTTCAGAAAAATATCGTGCAAGAGTTGTAAAAGACTGACAGAAGGCATGTCTGGTATTCACAGTCCCGTATTGCCAAGGCACATTACCTCTTCTAGAGGAATATTGGGTTGTTTTCCTGTGGCAGAGGAAGGTGCAGCAGCAGGCCAAAGGCAGTATTGTTCTCCGTCAGAAGCTGAGGCTCGAGGAAAGTGAATGACAGCTGTGGGGGTGCTGAAAAAATAGTGAATCTGCTTTTTGGCAGGCAGGGCGATTGCAGTGCTTCCTCACTGAGGGTTACTGGGGAAAAGGGGAATGACTGCCGTTTCTCCACCCGGGCATGACTGGAGTTGTTAGCTGGGCAGGGAGGAGGGGAGCAGAAAAGGGGAACCTTCAGCTGCACAAGCTTAAGCAGGGGAAAGGCTGCTGCTGTCGTGGCTTTGGCTGTCGCATCACAACCGTGGAGTTCATCCTGACTTGGATGCATGCGGCTTAGGCGGTCTCTCAGATTCCCTGACAACACCCTAAGCCAAAGAGTGCCCCTCTGTTTGAGTTGAGTTGGTTTGTAGACTTCATGGGTGGGGTGGCATCTTGTCTTCTGTCGTACTTCTGAACATACCACGCTTTCCTTTGGCTACCAGTGTATGTGGCATGATCAAACATCCAAGCTGGAAATACAGCTGGGCTGTTCTGAGGCTTTTCACCAAAGCCACGTGAGAAAAGCTTCCAGGAGCTGAGGCTTCCCTTACATTGTGCCGATAGAAAATTCCGGTTTCAGATTAGTTTGCCCATGCTTGCAACTGGAATACCGTAATCTGAAATTCTCACTGGGCTTTGTAAAATGGAAACACCCGGGCACATGAAACTAATGACAGGTCTGCTAATGCATTGCTTTGAAAGGCCATCTAGAACAGCTGTGTATTTACAGTCAGGAAAAACAAAAAATAATACTGGCTTTTTTTTTTTTTTTCAGAAGTAGATCATAAAATTCCAGGCAGTGGCTTGTGAAAATTCCTACCCAATTCTTACAGGTTTTGAGTTCTGTACTGTGGGTTAAAATGTAATGAGAGATGAAATTGCTTAGGCTTCTGCTTTTAAATTTAGCGTAGCTTCTATGATTTTTTTTTTTTTTTTTTTTTTTACTCTATTTACTGATATTAGTTAAACTGTCTTTTGGTAGCTTTTTACCTACAGCCTGGGGAAAGGATGTCTCTCTCAGTGGGATGGTCCTTCTACCTACACCTGTTACACAGAATCATTTTGTTTAGTAGGCACCACCAGCAGAAATATTACTCAGTGGCGTTTAAGACCTACAAGTCTGCTTTCTCCTTTTCCAAAGAAATAATTTCATTTTGTGCCAGTTACAACCAGTGACTGCTTATCCTTGCAGATCTGATGTAACCAATGCAATTTCTTACAAGAGTTGTCATGGAATCGCTTGTGCTCATACAGATAATTCAGTATTCTGAAGAAGGGGAACTTTGGCCTTCATTATTATTTCACCTATGGATTTTTTTTCTCTACATATGAAAAGAAAAGAAGTAAGAAGAGGTGTGGATATTACACCGGAGCTTGAATGCTCTTGATATTTTGCATTTCTTGCATACCAATTATTTGCGCTACAGAATGGATGTAGAGCTGTTACAGTGAAGAATATAGCCATGTAAGTATAATTAGAGAGACCGCTGATTTTTCTTAAATTATGGAGAATTTTTTTCCCGAGAGGGCATGAACTCTGGAAGCTGGTTTCTGCAAGCTATTCTGGTGCCAGCTACCCCTAGAAAAAAGGGAGAAAATTCAAAAAGAATCAACAGAGAAAATTGGAAAGTGCTGTTGGGAAATTGATTACATGTAAAGATGCAAATAAATGTGTATACTTTGAAGTTATTTTGGCAATAATAATTTTTTCAATATCTGTTGATGGCTTAATGTTATATAAAAGCATACATTTAGCAGTGATGGCATAAAATTAGAAAAAAAGAAAAAATCCACTTTCAAGAAGGTCACAGAAAGTCTGGGCTGGTCTAGCTACAACTGGAGGGAAGGAAGAGTTAGAAAATACGCTCATAGTGACACAGGAGGAGGTAAGAGGTCGTTTGTTCCCAGGTTCCGTGATTAGCCTGTTATTTTCTGAACATCCTGTGTGATTTTTTTCAGTGTTTTTAATGATAAATTTAAAAGGTTCCACCCAGCTTAATGTGGTGCCTTACTGTCATATGACAGTGAGTCTTACAGCTGACTGAAAAAAATGAAATGTGATAATTAAAACATTGTGATATCAGAAGTCATTCCAAAACCAGAAGTTTTTCACTGAAGAAACGCAAGAGAACTCAAGGTGAAATTTTGAGAATCTTTTGCTGTCATCTGCTAAAAATACGTACTAACACTCTGTCTGTAAAGGTCTCAGAAGGGATGCGCTTGAGCTTGCTGGGGACTGCTCCACTGTAGTTCAGTTCATGAGAACTGTTCCTCATCTGCTTTTAAAAAAGGTTATGGTAGTGCAACTCCCTGGGTAGTTACGATAGCACAACCCCCTCCTCTAGTGCCCCCAGAGTAGAGGTGATTCATACCAGGGAAGGTTACCTTTTATCTGTATAACATAATCCCCACAGCAAATTAGTATCTTCTAAGAGTCTTACTGCCCTTACAGCAGTGGGAAAGGAGAACTGCCTTGTCTATATCTCTATAGAGGGATGTAGCCATTGTCTGTAGGTGAGTCCTAATATCCCGGACACATCTCCCTGCAGATGCGGGTGACAGTGGTACTGCTGCTTCTCATCACCCACAGCCGGGGGACGTCTTTCCCATAGCACTGTCAGCTGGAAAAATTGCGCGATGGGATACGTGAGCCAGATGAGCTCAAATGCTTTTGCTAGACATGCATTTAGGACAGGCTTAGCAAGACTAAAAGATGCCTTGCTCAGTCTATGCTATATAAGGTGTAGAAATTTATGGAGAAAAAACCCAGCCACAACAAAATCCACTCCGTTTCTAGTAACGGCAGTCTTCTCAAGGGAAAGTAACACCTCTGTAGTTTTGACTTGATCTTTTTTATAGCCTGCCACCAGATGGAGATCTTTTCCTAAAGAAGTTCACCCAATTTCTTAAGGAAAGCCCAAGGGCAGTCAAAGTTATGTTTCCTTGTTTTGTCACTTAAAATCATCCAGTATTAATGACTTGTTACTGGCATTTTATTAAGGATAACTTGATTCGTGGGGTGGGCTTTGATTTTTAAGAAGATTTTTTTTGAGGGAGCTGTGAAAACCAGCTAGAGCTCCCTATTTAACAAAGATGAGATTTTTAAAGATTTTTTTACAGCCCTGGCTCTCAGGCTGTAATCTTACACTGGGGTTGGGAAAAGAGATGAAAATCCTGATACAGTGCATTTGCGTTGAAACTAATCAGTGATCTCAGGAGTTTTAAAAGCGGAGCAAATGAGCAGATCTGCGCAGTCTCCCATGCTGAAGATCCTGAAAATGCATTGAAATGTAGGTACGTAACAGGTGGGTAACAGGAGCTGAGTCCAATTAATTCAACAGTCTGAATTCATTTGAGTTTTGGTTGATAGCAAATGGCATTTGCTGCTCTCTTCATGTTGCCTTGCAAGTAAAAATCATTAGTGCTATCGTAATAGGGTCGAACATCTGGCGCCGCTCTTACCCCGGCGGTGCAGGGACCTTCTCCTGACCCACCAGACAGAAGTCCCAGAAGACAGAACTCCTACGTGCTGGGTAATGACTTAACTTTCTGGGCGATTCCTCTGCTAATGTTCGACCGAGTTGCCCGGGCAGCGTAAGGCAAGCCCATCTGCGGTCGGTATTGTAGCTAGTTTTTGTGACTGAAGAAACCACTTGACTGATTTCTCCGGAGAAAGAATTCTCGGGAGCTGCTGAAGACTCCAGCCCCTTGAGCACACTTTAAGTGAAAATCGCTGATGCCATCTATGATCATTGATCATGTATGTTAAAAACCCATATATATGTTTAGATATAGGTGGCTAATACTGCTCTGTCTTCCTGAGTCCTACGGTTTCTCACTTCCCTGCTTTGTGGGTCGGATGCTTTGCAGCCAATTTACATCAATTCCTGGCACTGTTTTTAAAGGAAGCAAGGGGGAACAGCGTGAAGTCTCACTTTCTGCCAACAACAGGAAGCGCACGCTCTTTGAGTCAGGCAGCTTGTTTCAGCCATGCTTTTTGTTGAACCAACACATTACTGGACTACAGATTCGGTCTTCAACACGGTAGCTTGGCAAATCCCTGGAAAGGCAACGGCACAGGGCGGCGGCATGGATGGTCGGGGGGAAAGCCATATATGCTGCTGCAATTCCTTTTTTCGAAGGAAACATTTGCTTTAAAGACCAATTGTCTGAGGGAAGAGAGAGAGGCAAAGGCCGTAACATCTCTCTCTTGGTCTGTCCGATGGGTCTGAACATGCTGCTACTGAAATCTTGCTAGGGGTGACCGCGGGAGGAGTCTCCTGTTGGCGCCTGGGGCGATGCCATGTGACGCTTCCATAAGCCAATCCCAAATCCCTATTTTATTTCTTCCTGATACATAGTTAAAGTGGAAACTAATAGGAGGCTACCTTGAAAAAATAGATAAATCCCTTCTCTGAGATAGGCATCTTTGCCGTTTCCAGGCCCGCTCTTTGTATGGTGATTGTATATGGCATTTGTGCTATTCCTTTTTTTTTTAATTATCACTACAATAATACTTTTTAGGCAGCTAACTGTAAAGGCCAGTGTTTTTTCCATCTACCTTCATTCCTCCCGGTGTTTTCCTGATGCAGAGGCAGGCTTAGTCTAAAGAAGCCAAGAATGAGCAAAGTGCAATTTTCTGAAGCAGTCATTTTCCGTATTTTTACTGCCCCCCAAGTATTTTTTTCTACTGTGTAAATTTACTTTCCCCTCTCCACTGCCACCAAACTTCTGTGCGTTTGTTTCTTCTAGGTCCGTCTGTCCCAGCTATGGGCTGGCAGGCTTGCCAAGGCATGCTGGGGGGCTGAATGCAGCCCTCGTGAGGAAACGGGGTCTCTCGAGGGGCCTGGTTAAGACTGGAGGCAGACGAACGCCCCTGTGGTGGCTGGGTGGTGGCTCGGGGCTGGGGCCCTGCCAGCTTTTCTCCCTGCACCGTCCCAAGCCCTCGCTGCAGCTCGGACACCCAAGGAGCTGATGGCTTCAGCGGGACACGTCCAGGCTGAAGACGCCGGGCGTGCGTATGCTGGGGAAGGGCTCCGAGTGGCGTGGTGTCACGAGGCGGTCGCGATGGGAGAGCTTAGCAAGACCCTGCTAGCCTACCTATGACAAAGCGTTTATTTGGCTTGTCTGGAGAAAAAGCTCCAAGGATGACCTCAGAAAACACTGAGAGAGGCGGGCTGGGTAACTTCCCATGTTGGCGTGGTGTGAAACAGCTCAGGGACTTGGCCCTCTGTCCCTGCACACCTTTTGGCAAGGCTCTGCTGGGAGCTGCCTCCCTCTTCTCACTGCCCCAGCCACTCGACCTCGCTTAGGATTAGTGCAACCTAGGGTTTGAGACAAAGTAAGGTATTGATATAATAATAGTAATATTCATAATATAAATTTATGGAAGTGGCCAGAGGCTTAGTAGCAAAAGTTCACAGCATGGTAAGATGTGGAAAGGATGGGGTTTTGAGTCGAATATTTCTCTAATTGCAAAGGAAATTAGGCAAGCAGTTTATTTAGGAGAAGCAGAACCAAAAGGAAAGCTTGTAGCTTTCCCCCCCTGCACATACTGTTTCTCCAGAGAAGCTGTGGTGATCCTGCAAAATTTGACAAGGAGGGTGTAACAAGTCCTTCCCTATTTTCTGGAAATCCCACCCTCTTTCCACAGCTTATCTGAAGTTTCTATTTTGCACGTTGGTATTTGTGCAAAGTTTCCAGAGAGCCTTCTGTTTTCTGTTGTAAATTAGCCCCCTAACGAAAGCCACCATAGGTTTCTTTTTTTCTTTGGAGCATAGTATTTTCACGTGGCTATTGCCCTCTTGGGTTTTTGTTTGGTTGGGTTTTTTTTTTTATTTTTTATTTTTCCTGCAATAGTTGGGAGGGTAAATAGATTTTTGCATTGTGTTGGTAAGTCTTAGCAAAGCATCCCGATTTGTTAAATCGGTTGGTTACCGTAAAACTCTTATTTGAGCAGCACATTATGTGCCTGTAAGAAAAGTGAGAGGGGGCCCATGGTGCCGTACATCAGACAGAGGGCCCCTCTCCCAGCGTTGCTTTCCTTTCGACCCGTGCATCAAAGACATTTGCAAGGCAAAAGCTGTCCAACAACTGATCGTGGACAGGATTATGTATCTTTGGTTGGTCAAAATACTCTCTAAATCTAGGTAACAGAAGATACTTTCAGTAACAAAGAAGTGGATGGAAAACTGGCAACTGTTGGTTAAAAATACATAAATTATTGAATATTCTGAATTAGATGCACATATGGTGTATGTGCATATAGTACACACACACACACACACACTTTGATGTAATCTAAAGCCTGGATTCTTCGACCTGATGCCTTTTTACAGCTCTTAGGAGTTAGTGCAAGGGTCTGCAAACACGGGTTCCTGAGTTTGCTACCCGCTGAAGAGGAGCCTGGTCTGCAGCTGGAGAACAAGCAAGTGTGAGAAGACCTGGCTAGCGCTCCTGGTTTTGGCAAAAACTCATTACATGATCTTGCGTAAGGAATTTAGGCTTTTTTTTTTTGTGCTACAATTTCCCTTTCAGGGAAGGGGGAAGGATGTAATAGTTTCACAGCAGCGCTGCTGTTTACCAACTTTTCAGAAATTGTATCTTGGATTTCGGAAACTATAGAATAAATTTAAAGATAAAAGGATGAGATGCTATTCCTTTTTGGTTCAGAGTCATTTCCACTTTTTGTAATCTTACCCTCCCTTCTCCCCCCCGCCCAAGTCAACAGAACTGCACACCCCTTGCATTAGAAAAAAAAAAAGGATATGCTCCAGAACTGTGTGTCTCTGAGACTCGGATATTAAGAAAAGAGACTTTTTTTTTTTTAACGTTACTGACAACACGAGAGGAGTTGTTAAATCGTTATGTGATTCTCTGCTTGGTCAGGTATTGAAGAAAAAAAGGAAGTATGAATGTATATCGAGAACATCTGCATTGGCTGGCTGGATTTGGTCAGGGGGAAAGTTGCTAAAATCCAAACAAAAAATAGTTTTAGTTCACAAATTGATTTTAGATTTAAGGATAATCAAGAGAAGAGGCCAACTCTCCCATACTATAAAAGGCATGCAACTATTAAGGATGGTAGAATGTTTTTTTTTTCCTCTGAAATGCACTGGTTTTGGCTTTTCTTAATTCCGTGGTAATAACCCTTATGGTAGAGAGTAATTTCTTCACTGCTGAACTCGATGTGTTAATTTTTCCACCCAATCTTCTACCACCCCTCATTTCCCTTCTGGTCTTCCTATCACTTCTGGTACATTTGCCCCTACCTTCAATGACCAAATTATGATTCAGCTATCAAGAACTATTCAACAAAACTCGGGCAGGTGCCCGTAGTCTCCTCCTGGTTTGCACTTTGGAAATTTGTTGAAAACGCTTCTTTTTAGACGCCTTAGTCTATCAATACATGCATTTCACTGTCTTCCTAAAACCACTCGAGCTTTTCTTCTTGGGTATTTCTACTCTTTCTGCTGAGCGGGCTCCGGCCTTTGTTTAAAGGTCAGTTAAATGCAACATCGCTGCGGCTTGGGGAGAAGCGGCACGCCGTACGTGCATGAACTGCAGGCTCTGTTGGCACGGCCTCTTCTTCAGCAGCTCGGCTGTTCTCACTCGTTCAGGACCACTCTGGTTGCTGCAGGAGGAGTTCTCCTGTCAGGTGCTATCATCATCGGACCTTATAAACTGGTTTGTGTCTCAGCCAGCTTACATTTACAAAAGGATAGCGAGACAGATGTTTCCAAAGCAGAAGTAATCATTCTAATTTGTACCAATATTTAATGAGTCCAAAAAACCCCCTACATACATGTGTAAGTGTGTTAAGTGCATTTCCCATGTGCATTTGCTAGACTATGCAAATAAAGTGCTATATATATTATTCGTCTAGAACTAAGTGACTGGATGCGATGCAAAAATAAAGAGTTTGTGAGTGTTTCAGAGTAGGACTTCTGAGGCGGGGAGCTAATCACATTATGCGCTGTGCTAACAAAAAAGAAGTAAAATTCATATAACAGTGATTCTGTTAGTGCCCACAAATATACGTTTTCAGCAAGTACCTACCCCCCCTTCTTCTCCTCCAACGCAATGGCGCATGAGCCTATGTGCTCTCCCACGGCCACACGCAGGAATCTCCCTAAGGCGATAAAGGTGCTTTTTTGTACGCTACAGCTATCAGTGAAGCAAACCCGGAGTGTTGGGATCCAGATTTGAACCTCCCTTAATGCTCTTTGGATCTCTGTTTTAATTGATACGATGTATTAAGGAATGCAACAGGGACGCTGTAACGTACAAGCTGTAATGATCAAATAGACATTGCTACGTCCTTTGAAACAAAATAGGGAGGAATAGAGAAAAAGAACCCCCTCCTTCACTTCCGGTACATCATATCTACGCGTTCAACTGGCCCCTCAATCCTCATGCTATTTTCCCAGGTTTTTTTGGTCAAGTTTTCTTGTGGGGTGCCGGCAGGTGCAAAGGCTCTGACAGGCTGGTGAGGCTTTGCAGGCGGAGGCCCCCCACCCTTGCTCCCCCCGGGGTCGCTGGGAGCTGCTGGGCTCTGCCGGGGCTCTTGGCTCTGCTCTTGGCAGTAAGGGGCTTACAGAGGGCATTGCCCGAGGCTTGTAGTGTGCCCGTATCCAGGCTCTGTGAGTTTCGGTGCACGCAAATTAGAGGATACCTGCTCTGGCTTGGATTTGGTGGTTGTTCATAGGATGATGTGAAGTTTATGGACTTTAAATTGAAAATCAGAGCCGGCTGAAGTTAGTCACTAAAATTTCAACTGACTGAACTGAGATCAGGGTTTTGGCCCCAAAAGCTTCAGGAGAGACCCGCCGAGTCCTCCCTGCCTCTGCATCGTAGGTTTCCCTAGAAGATAGCTGAGAGCAACCTCAGGCAAACAGCAGGCTCAAAACTAAAATTTAATCTGGTTGAACACTGAGTGGGAAACAAGAAGTGAAAACTGTCAACTGTGCCCAGATCCATTCAGATCACTTCTAGGGACAGTTTTGATACCAAATTATCCTTGTTATGCAAATTTCCTCACCAACCGGCTGGTTCCCAGTTATGCGTAGGGAGAAGCGGTGGCCACATCTGCTTCCCGTTTTGCCGTTTCAGAGACGAGCCATCTGTTTGGCCTCATCCCGAACAGCCTGCTCGGTGCTGATTAACTTCCTCACCCCACCAGCCCCGGGCTCACTGTCTGCTGCAAGGTGTAGATTTTTTTTCTTTCTTTCTTTTTTTTTTTTTTCTTCTTCTTCTCTAACTGCTTATAAACCAGAACCTTCACTTCTCTCCCAAGGGACAGGAAGGCGTTGGTTTGTGTGATTTGCAGCCACCACCAGCGGCAGCAACAGCAGCAGCTGCCCTCTATCACTCACATGTCTCATATGTGTGGTCAGGACAGATAAAACCGGGAATGGTTCCGTGTCCTGGGACGGGCTTTAAAGCAGCGAGACCTTACCTTATGTGAAAAAAACCCCCCAAACCCTAAAAAATGTTGTAACGCTAAACGCAGCGAAAGTCTCGCTCCAGTTAACAGGGATCTGTTCATTTAGCAAGAGCAGGGTTTCAGCCACGCTCGCTGCATCCTTTTTTTTTGTTTAAATGGGATGAACTCCTGCCGTCTGAAGCCCAGCGCTGGATTTCTCGCTCCCACCTGCCCCATTTTCAGTGGAACTCTGAAAATATTTGGCCCTCCTGTTTTCTGAACAGCCATCTTCTGGCAGTTACAGCAGGATTTCAGAAACGCTGCATGTCTGCAGCTGCCAGTGACTTCAGTGAGAATTGCATGTTCATCATCCCTGAAAAGTCAAAGTCTGTCTAGCCAAAAAAAAAAAAGCATCAAAAATCAAAATTGAGAAACTGGGATAATAGATCTCCTGTTAAGATTAAGACTCCTGTTGCCTTCCACAGGCCAGGTCTGAGGGATTTTTGTCTTTCACAGTGCATTCGGAGCAGAATTTGCTCTCATGCACCATTTTCCTTCCAGACAAGAGGTTGACACAAGTGTGTTTCGTGTTGGTGGACACGACCTGGCTGGCCCATAGCAGGGGAGGATGCCCTGGAGCTCGGACCCACAAGACAGGAGGAACAGTTTTTTCAGAAATCAAACATTTTGGCTTTCCAGTTGCAACTTATTCAGCTTTCAAATTGTTGCTGCTGCTGTTGCAACTTGAAGCTTTCAGTGAAAGCTGCTGCTTTATTTTTGACCGTCTTACAAGCTGACAAAACCAGTGCAAAATCCTCAGTGGACTGGCAAAATCAGAGGCATTTCTAACCCTTTTCCCCAAATAAGATGTTGAGTGATTCCCCCCCCCCCCGACCCCACCCCCCCGAAAAGTAAGAAATTGTCACATTATCAGATCTGCATGCTCCAGTTCTGGCTCCGAGTTCTCATTTTGATATCTGCTAAAAGAATCTTGTGTGTTTGAGTGTATTTCTTGATTTCAAGGACTGACTAGAAAACACTGGTTGCTGAACATATCTGAATACCGGTTTGGTGTTTAGGTGCTTATATACGGATGGGGAAGCTGGTCTGGGGACGCGAGGCTGAAAATACTCACCCCTGGCAGTCGTATGTTTGCGTCTGTATAGCAACTCGTATCTTGGCACCTACAGCAGTTTCTGATGGAATTTAATCAAGCTATTGGAGTAAAGAAAATATATAAATATGATGATTTTAAAAAAGTCTTTGAAACGTAATAGATGCCCAGAATAGGTATTTAGGTATACAAACTCGCATTTAAATCTGTGGACGTCTCTATTTTAGTTCAAGGATTAAATAACATTGATTAAGAATATTACATTTGGTCTATTTTTGTTGTTATTTATTTTTATTATTATTATTATTGTTATTATTCAGACCATATTTACTTTGTAGAAAAGTCCCCCACTGAAACAGAAATCTGTAGTTCACTTCATTTACTGAGAACTAGCTACGATGGTGAACAAAAGAATTAGGGTATTGAAAGGTTCCTTCTTATAGAACAGTCATCATAGTTTATGATGAAACCGTATTGCAGTAACTTAAGGAAAATTTAGATTTTGGGAACCTGTAAAAGAATTGATTGCAATACCATTAGAGCCTGTGGTTTTTAGGGGTTTTTTAATCTCATTTTGTTCATGGTAATACAGTTTTACGAACGGAAATATTTCTAAAACTTTATAAAGGGTGCTTTTTTTAAGCAAAACAGTGATTCTTGTTTGCATTAAATATGTGATGTGAAATTTACTGTGCTGGAATCTGAAGGAAACGGGGACACCTGCAGAGAAATCACCTTTGTTATGGCAAACAGTAGAAATAATTTCTCAGCGTTTTACTTTACATTACCATGGCTCTACATGCAGAAGTAATTGTGTTCTGTAATGACTTTGGCTGGCTGGTGGGAGGGAAGGGCAAGAGGAGAGGGCTGGGAAGGAAGCCCCCTTCTCCAAGTCAGCCGGGTGCTGGAGCTGCGCGCGATCCGTGGCCGGGGACGCTCTGGATAGAAGGGAGCCAACCTGGGACTTGATCTTCCGCTGGAGCTGGCTTAGCAAGGCTGCTCCACCGCAGCTGGAGAGTGCAGGGTGCCTGACGCAGCGGGGATCTTTTTGGCCACAGAGGGATGGGTCGTGGGGACGGCGAGGACGGAGGCGCCGTGGTGGGGGCTACAGGTGCGGCAGCAGAGGCGGAGGCCGTGCCCGCTGCCCATGAGGCTGCCAGCCCACGCCTGGCCGCCTGCCCACCCACACAGTCGCCACCCCACGCGCCCAGGGCCTCCGGTTGTGCCCAGCAACTT
The DNA here is from genome assembly GCA_034008185.1 of Gorsachius magnificus. Taxonomy (NCBI): domain Eukaryota; kingdom Metazoa; phylum Chordata; class Aves; order Pelecaniformes; family Ardeidae; genus Gorsachius; species Gorsachius magnificus. The sequence goes on from CM067082.1 coordinate 68,800,183, forward strand.
CTTCTTCACCCCCTACGAGAGCAGCAGAAATGCTCTGGGATTTGGGCTTGGGCTTTTTTTACCGTGTTCTCCTGTCGTAAAAGATACATCTCACTTGGCAGACATGATTTAGTAACATTTCCAATTTTAATGAAATTTGCTTGGTGGTTTTTGTTTTTGTTTTTTTTAAATACAATGTTCTGAAAGAAAAATGAAGTTACAATATAAAACCACAGAAAAAAAAAAAAAAGTGTGTAAATACAACTTTTCTATTAGAAAAGGCAGTGTCTGGGGAAGGGCTGGGAAGCAGTTATTTTTTACTTTTTTAAAACAGATATAAACTTAAAGCCATTCACCATATTTACTAGTTTTAGGGTTCAGCTAAACCATATCAGGGTATTGCACCATAGCAAAAAACGAGAAAAGGGGGGGTTATGCTAAACTAGTTTTTTGAGGGCACAGTTTGCTTCGATGTATACACACACCCCGCACATCTTATTTTCATGCCATCCTTGCATATGTTCATAAATAAAATTATCGAAACACTTGCTTCTAAACAAATGGAAAATGGTTTTGTGCAAAAAAAAGAAAAAAAAAACATCAAAAAAAAGCAAACCTAAAAAAGCCCCTTTGTGAACAGGGAATGCTCCTGCCTTTAGACTATGCCCTCTGATACACCGTGTCTTAATATACTTACTTATACTACTGTACTGTTTAATATACAACATCAACATATTCCGTTATAGTATAAATAAGGAAACTCCAGACCCAGGAAACAAACCCACTGTGATTGACAGTGCATCATCATGTCATATGAACCATTTCAGATATATATATATACACACATACATACGTATATAAAACATTAATGATACACAAAAGCACGGATAGGGAATGTGCATGTCGGCAAGAAAAGCAGCACAGAAACTCATACACGTGCGTGTGTGTACAGGGATCTTGCAAAGGCAGTGAACCTTCCCCATCATCAGAAGTCACCTTTGAAAAGCTAAGTTCAAGGCAGTCTTAAACTCCCCTGGAGCTATGCTTGTTTACATGGTTAATGAACGCAGCTTTATTTGTGTTGGATTTTAGTAAAAGCAAAGAAGCAAAACCACCTGCATAAGCTTCTGTCCCCCTCCCCTTTATCGCTTGGGGTGTCTTAAAATGAAGGGTTAAAAAAAATTATGGCATGGATATATAGTGGCCTAAATCTAAGAACACTTAGGGAAGAGCAATACAAGCAGAACATTTCTGTGCAGCCAACATTTGACGTCACACAGGACATTGCAGAGGGGCTGGGAAATTATGTGGGCCCTTCTTGGTTGGTATCCATCGAAAGTGGAGAGGGGTAAGAACAGCTGAATGTATCCCTACCAGCTATGAAAAAATGAACCCATTTCAATTTTATTTAAAAAAAACACCAAAACAAACCCAAAAGGAAACTCATCACTGTAAGCTCCCCCTCCCCTTGAAGGTCCTCTTCAGGTCATTCCTATACAAAATATTTGGTAGTACCTCCTCACCAGGTACTGTCTGTCCTGAAGCTGAATGTGTGGCAGGCATTGATGACAAAACCAAAGTTGGGGCACGAAGGTGGCCGACGACTCCTTGTGCCCAACCCCTGCCCAGTGGCTCAGGCTGGAAGGTTGCAAGCAATGATGTCTCTTAAGGCAGCTGAGTTATAATGCAGGACTAGAGGGGATCACCTTTGGGCCTGTGGTTTCCACTACTCATTTTTGGGGGGGTTGTCGTTAGCCAACCCATATGTGCTCGCCTAGCTAACACGTACTAGTAATTTGCTTTCACTGTTGTGGGTACACGCATCACTCCCTGGGCGTTCATACACAGCGCTCACAGCTGGTGCCAAAGCTACTAAAGAGGCATGCACGCACGCATGGTCGATGTCAAAACACCTCTGTGCCCACGTGTCACCTGAAGTAAGTGTCTTACCGTCGGCGTGTAAAGCTAAGGCATGCGATTGTAAAAGCGCGTATCTGTAATTCATTATCTCATCAGTATCTTCCCTCTAACTTCAGCATTGGTGCTCCTGACTTACACCTGCAAAAGTGAAAGCAGAAGAAGGAACTCTGCGTGCCTGCAACAGTGTGTATATATAGGAAATGTCTATCAAATATAGCCACACATCTCAGGCCAGACTGGCCTAGGTACCAGCGCTCGTGGTTCCATCGAATTGCTTTTATAATAAATAGATGGGCTCACAGTCACTTGTGATGGAGAACGTGCAACTGTACAACAAGACTGCTGGTCTTCTTGGTCATATGGCTGTGTTTATTGCAGAATACCCATTTACTATGCAGAGTAGAAGTATTTATACGTGCAGTTAATGAGATGGGTTATTCTTACGCATGCTGCCCAGGAAGTACTGCAGCACCGATGACAGATTTTTATGCAGCTGCACAAATTTCCTTTTTGCCCAATCTTAAAGTACGAGGGTGTTCAGGGAGAGGAATGAACTATTTGGAAGAGGAAGTTAAGTAGAAGCTTTAAAAAAAGTATTTTTTTTTTAATATCAGCTGTGTTTGAGGTTAAAATCTATTTGTCATAGGAGTTTTTATTCTATCTGAAGTTACAGTATTGGCAGCAGAACCCGCCCATGGAGAAAGCTCTTGGTGGACTTGACCGCACTCTGCAAAGTGCTGCAGCCTCTGGTCTCCATTCAGCAAAACACCATTTTCTTAACCTTAAAATTAGTTCCACTGAAGCAAAAGTAACTTAAAGCACATGGTGAAATGATTTGTTGAACAGGAAGCCAGGGTTCTCAGCACCTTTGCAGGTCTTGGTCCCTCATTAAACAGAAAATGCCAGGAAAAAAGGAGAAGGCTACAAAATTCAGCTGGCTGGTTTAATTCAGCTCGGTGCTTTAAAAATAATTAAGTGCCACACTTACAAGTAGAGCCACAAAATCTACAAGAGGACATCTTCTGTGCAAGCAAAATGGGATTTTTTTTTCATACGTAAGAGAGGGACATTTGGATATTTTCCAGGCAGTTTAAAAAGAAGAAAAATGTGCATAAGGAGACTTTCCCCACACATATTTCTAGCTAGTGACTTTCTCAACTGTACATCATACTTTTCTAAATAACTAAAATTTAAAAAAGAAAGAAAGAGAAATTAAATACATTGTAACTTGTTTATGCAACGAGAGGAGGGGTTGCTTAATGAAAAGTGGGGGTTTATTGGATAGGGAGAGAAAACATTTATTCAAAGAAGAGCCAACAATACCCTTTTTCTATACATTAAATGCAATTCATACTTCACAGAGTATATTACAGGGGTGTTTCTTCACATACCTGCTCACCTGCCCAGTGACACAAACAAGGCATGCCGTGATGTCAATACCAGCAGCACCCTTGCAGGTGGCAATGGTCTACTTTTTACCGCCAAAGCAACCCAGAACCCTCTGGCTGGGGCATCCCGTCCCACCCCAGCTGTCTGTGAAGCCATCTGAGATGGGCCCCTCCATCTTTAGGTGAGTTTAATCTTCCCCAAAAAGAGTCAAACAATACCAGGAAGTCCAAAGCCATACGTCTGGTGTAAGAGCCCTATGCTCAGGGTGTTAAGAGTGAAAGCTTGGCCGCTCCTGCCTGTTGCGTCCTCGTCCGCATGGTGCATCCTGCGCGTGGTTAACAGTTCTGGCAAGGGAGGTTTGCAAGAAGCATCAGTTAAGGGAAGGGCTTTCAGCTATGTGACTACAAAAGCTCCTACTTACATTACTAAAGGTTTTTGGTGATCAAACATTTTCAGTAAAAACTTTAGTACTCATTTTAGAAAACTGAGTTGCAATGCGTGCTACCAAAAGGAAAAATCTTTTCTTGTGGGAGAAGATGGCTGAACTTTTGATTCTCTTGTTACTTCTACTGTCCAGCTGACTTGTGCTTTGTTGCTGTCGTGGCTCGTAGTAACGCAGCTGTTGAGGCTAGATCTGTGCCGGAGGAGTTCTAACTCATGTGGAAACGGTGCTCCCCTCGAGTTATGTGGGAAGAGAATTCGTACCTGTCCTGGCTATGGTAGCCACACATGTTGCATTCGAAAGGATCACGGAACCCGTGACAGCCCATGTGGATTGTATACATCACGTGATCCAAGAAAAGGACTCGACAGTGTTCGCACTTGTAAACTTTCACTTGCTCCCCATTGCTGCTGATCACTTTGAAAGCATCCTGGGAATTGTCAGTACCTGCCCTCAAGACATCGTATTGCCTGTTTTCTTCTTTTATAGAGATGCCATTTCTTGCGTGGGGACCTATGTGGTTTGTCAGGTAAATTAAACCACTGCGTTCCTCGTTATTGCTCTCGGTATCTGTTGAGTCTTGGCAGCTGTTGCTGGGAGAGGCATCTCGTTCGGAGGAGACAGATTTGGCTTTGGAGAGCAGCAACAAGTTTTCCACTGCGCTGTCCTGAGGTGTGTGGTTGGAGCGAGCCTGACTGTCCCCCAGAGGTTTGTGGAGCTGATACATGGGGCTGATGACGGGCACCACCTCAGAACCACCTGGTGGTGTCTGGACAAGGGGACGCAAGGACTCTGCCCCCAGGTAACTGATGGCATTATTAATGGCCTGGTCTATAACGTGCGTCTGCATTATCTCATTCTCCTTCTCATAGTTGTTGGTGGCATCGTATGGAAGATCGGGCAGACATTTCTCACCTGCAGCGAAAAGCAGTCAGGAGTTAGAGGGCTGGTTTCTATATAATGAAGGAACTGAACATCATGGAATAACAAAACAGCAACACGGAAGAAAAGAGTTGATCAAATCCACCTCTGAAATTCACCAGAGGCGTTCATAGTTCTCTACTATAGCTGGTCAGAAAAATGGGTGGTTGGTGGTTTGTTTTTTTTTTTAACCTGCAAGACAATTTGAGGTCTTTGGAAAAGCAAATGGATGAAAACTTATTCTGGAAATAATGATATGGGGACTCATGGGAGCTACAGATCGAGTGCTTCATCCTCTTTCTCCTTTCTAACTGGACTCCTTCGTCTGCCTCCTGCGGCGAGCTGAGGCCTGCCTTTGTGGTCAGTGAAGGCAGCGTTCCAGCAGAGTTACAGCAAGCCTGGCCTTCATGCTTCAGCACGTAAAGTACTTTACTTTATCAATAGTTTTCCCCAAAATATTACAACTTTAGACTGGAAGTTGTATGGTTTAGTTTTAGACTTTCAGTTTCTTACAAATAACCCACATTGGCAACGTGGCCATATGTCACTTTGGAGAAAAATCAACAGAAACTTAACTTCTCATATGGACACTTCCGCGCCCCCCACCTTGTTTTTTAAATAAGACATGTTAGACACAATACCAGAAGCTACTCATGTTCCTAGAATTTTTTTTGTCAAAAAAGGAGCAGCCAAGAACCATGGAAAAAAATTAAGTGCATTTGTAGTTGGAATATATTTTTCCTACGAGGTAAAAAGCCCTACGTAGAGCACGATTACTTGTTACTTGTAACTTTGACTCTGACGGGGGATGCCAAAAGTAAGACTCTTAGTTTTTAAAAAATCTGCACTAATGTGTCTCTGGGTGGATACCCTAGTATTGAACGCTGAATTTCACTACAATTTCTTGAAATTCCTGGACAGATAGCACTAAGCAAAACATAGATGGTAAAAGTTAGGAGTGGGAGAAACTATTTAAATGCAGAGATGCTGATTTTATGAACCTGAACAGTCTTCTCAAACAGTGTGAACCATCACCATCATTATCAGGCCCCTAATATATTTATGCAGATAGAAAGCTGTAAAAAATTCCCACAGGTTCCTAGGGACTACCAGTGACACGTTGTCTACGGTCTGGATGGATTTTCTAGCTCTGCAGATCTTGGGAAATTATTTGAAAGCCGCAAACATCTCTATGAGGTGCTGTCACCATTTCCTAATCAAAATGACATAACCTGGTAGGCCTTGGAAAGTCCTAATTTGTCTGAAAAAAATGCTAATAGGAGCACGGCAAATTTACCAGAAGATCTGCAAATTAATTTATCAACAATTTCCCACCCCCTTTCTACTCAAATTGACTATTCAAAGTCAGTGAAGAGCCCAAAAAACTTCTAGCATGACACTATTGCAATGATGGGGCTAAAGTATAGAAAGTCCTGCTGTCTACATTTCCCACAAGACATGGTTTCATAGCAGTTTGTCCGTGCTCTGCAAGCAAAGAAAAACACTCTGAGCCTTGCGTAAATTCCTATCAGGGATGTAGGGTACGGACACCTTCTAGCTGCCCTGCACAAGCTTCTACTTCCTCTTGTTTCCTCTCTCTATTATTCGGCCAACTTGAGCACCCCTCCACCAGAGCGCGTTCTTTTTTCCTCCAGGTTTACCCTTTCTAACGCTATAGCGTTCAGGCAGAGTTTGAGGGTTAAGATTCAAAACAGGGCTTGTGAAAGACTCCTGAGTTAAGTACAGAAAAGCTCTCCTAATATGAATGCATACCCTTGACTCGAGGAGGAAAAAACAAGGTCGCAATCGTTTATGTTCCACGGGCACTGTATACCACTGAAAAGAGGGACTGGTGTTCATTATACACAAAATTTTGGGCCTCCAGAAGGCATGATTTTAATAACTGTTCCTTGGGTAATATTTGCTTTATGTAGCATAACTAGTTGGTAGTTGGACTGAGAGGATCAAGTGCCCATAAGAAAAATTTGTTTCCAAGCAGAGCCTCTGAAACAGGCACAAACTTGAGGTAGGCAGGTATCATTTCTATGTCTGGGCAATGCAGGCAATACTTGCACTCATTAAAAATAATAGCTCATTTCTGTGGTTATTAGAGCATAAGTAAATTAAACTGCTAGTGGTTTGATGCACTTCAAGTTTTGCTGCTCGGGGTTCTGCAGCAGGTACCTAAATAGCAAAAACGCACTCAGTGCATGTGGGCACTTTTTTCTTTTCTTCTTTTTTTTTTTTTTGTGGGTGGTTTTTTTTTGTTTTCAACCCCTCTCTTTTCTTTGCTGCCTGTTGATTTAACATGATAAACCTGTGTCAACCTTGCCTGCAGTTTTCACTCCCTAATTTGGACGGCCCTGTTCTGCTTTTGGGTCTGGGAGCTATTCCAGTTTGGAATACAGAAAGAATTTTACAGCTAACTGGCTTAATTTGGTAAACAATCTCACTTCTGAAAGGTAAAGAATTTAGCCTTGAGGAAAAAGGAGTGAAGCATCGGTCAGTCTTTCCCTTATGTAAAGGATGCCATTTGCTCCTTCTCCCTGGAATTCAGCATGGGGATTGGGATGACACGGTAATCTACAGGAGCAATAAACATATTTTATTACCCAAAAGCTCTCCTTACCAGTCAGCCCAACCTTGTTTAATCAGGAATGTACCTATTACATGAAGCAGCAGGTGAGGATTGGAAAGGAAAGGATTTGGGGGCATTTTCTTGTCAGGAAAGTTTGCCCTTTTGAAGGTTAGCAAATGTCCCTAAATATCCGCTGTCAGTAGGTTGTCTTTGTATACCGCACCCTGAATAACCAACTGACAGGAAGCTCTGCCCTCCTAAAACTCGTAGTTAAATGGGCTGTCTTTACTGTTTCTCAGGGTGAAGAGAGAAAAGGAGAACAAAAAAGTCAGTCCACACCCACGGATACATCGCATATAGGATACTTGCTAGTACCTTTTAAATTTTAACACTTCTGGTCTTTCTGGAGCTTTCACAGAATTGGTATTTTGCCTAATGCAGTCAGTTACTACAGCGTCTAAACAGATCAGGTTTGCTTCACCTAGTTGATATATTTTTGGTAACTACCTCTACTACTTTTGTCCTTTTGTAAGCATAAGCTTTTCTTATACTTCACTACCTCCTGGAATTGGATGTGAAAACAATCTTGGACTTTCATTTCAAACCTTTTGTGGCCCCTCCTGACATAGCTGAGATTCCCCTTTTCATATCTCAGAAATACAAATTTTTCTTTTACCCTTTTGTCCTCATTGAAGAAGGTATATTTGGAATTTCTGTCCCATAAACTGGTTTTTTTTTTGTCTTGACTTTTGACTGAAGACCTTCTGAATGTGTGTTTTGTTTCAAAGACTTCAGTTTTCTCTGATTGTCTCCTATAGAATGATATTATAAATGAATGTGCAGAGAATTATAAAAGAATCTAACTAGATATGAGTAGATGCCATCCTGGTTTTGTTAATTTAAGACTAACTCCACATAGCTGACAAAATATTGTCTGTTGGTCTCACTGTTACAAAACTGATGTAACCACTACTTGGAACAGGCTTACCAAACAGGACAATATAGGTGTAGCCTCCATTTTTACAGGTGTAACCTCCATTTTTTTATTGCTAAGACAAAAACTACTAGGTGCAAATGGGCATGAATTTTTGTGTAATTTATAGAATGTACCCAAAGATCTTTTCATTTCAGTATAATTCTCAGACCTAGGTTTATTTATTACTATGATCATTTTGGGCTGTAAAAGTACACAGACTTTATGAAGGGGTGAAGAATATTATCCAGCCTATGCTCAACTATTCACAAATGCTTTCACAAACACCAATATACCCAGATTGGGATGTCATCCAAGAGGTTAACAAAATAACCCTGAAAGTGTGGTCAAATGCTTTCCCAATAGGAAACTTCTATTCTTATCTTCAGGTTCTTAAGGCAACGTCAAGAGCCTGTCCAGATCTTGTAATGATCTGGTTCATAAGCATTAGAAAAAGACAGGAAAAAGACTTAAAATCGATCTCCAGATGCGGAAAATTAAACATGCAGAAATATATGCTGGAGAAGTTTGGTTGGTTTTGGTTTTTTTTTCCCCCCCAACAAATTGCTGCATCTGCTTTTATAGAGATAGATATTGCTAATTTAGTAAAACAAGTAAAATCATAAAGCAAAAGTAAAAATCCTGTGAGATGGTTTTGGGGTTTGGTTTTGTTTTGTTTTGTTTTTTAGGAGACAGCAAACGTTTAACTCTTACCAACAAATTTCTGAGGCATAGAGCTCTTACGTTTGGCGACGTTACTTGCTAGTCTATCCAGCACGAGGGATCTTTCTGACCCTATCTTGCACAGGTCTTCAGCCATTTCACTCTGGTTAGTTTCCTCTTTTATGACTGAAATCAAATGACATCAGAAGGGTTAGGCACGCTTGTTCCATTTTAATGGAACTATTGTCTTCAGGTTATTGTTTCTCAGCTAATGTCTGTTCGCTCCCAACCAGCTGGAAGCAGGAGCTCACTGCTGCAGACACAGGACGATTCTGACTCCTGGTAACAAAGTCCCTCACGGTGATTAATCTATGTACATGCTCATGTTTCCTTCGTTCAGGACACAAAAGTGAGATTGCAACTGCAAAGGCTCCTGCCTCTACGTAATGTACTCGCTCCACCCCTGTTCTACAGCCACTCCGTGTTTCCGTGAATAAGTGAGGCCCTAAGATTACACTGGACACGAAGCAGTTCATCTTTTCATCCTCCCGCTGTCACACCCCCTTCACCCCCCACCCCCGCCCCACACCTCTCCCAGCGGAACTGCCTGTATGGTCATTGCTTCTTTAGCAGGAAAAATGGACAAACTTCCCAGTTCCAGCTGTGGAAGATGTATTTGCAAGCTACAGCAACCCTTCTCTCCACCTCCTTTTTTTTTCCTTAGTAGATATTGCTATACTGCCTTGGTGCAATTTTAGACTTTAAATGACAACTTAAGTTGCTAAAGTCACATCTGTAGTGGAGCACTGATTTCCAGTGCTCAAACCTGTCTCCCAACCTCCTGCTGCTGCTGCTGAGACACTGTAGAGTTAGAAAGGAGCTTAGCTGTGAGGCTCTAGGAAAGGGAGACTATTTCACTTCCACTACATTTTACTTCAGTACTTTCCTGCAGAAACAGAAGGGATGTATGAAAATGCACTGTCAAAACAATGACTACGAAAAATGTATGGAAAGGTATTTCTGACTTCCAGCATCTAAAGGAAAGGTGATATGCAGTGAGATCACAGCACAACTGAGGTTTGTTTTTATTCTGTTTGGTTTTTTTTTTTCTTTTGGCAAGGGATGTCAGAGACAGGAGAGAAAGGGGTTAAGTTTACTTTTACCTGCTACTAGGATATGGATATTTTTCCTGAACTTGTGAGTTGCTATTAAAGGGAGAAGCAAAAGATGATTTTTAGACTTTGATTCTGCAAGCTCTTTCAATTAGGTGCACCACTCTGCTGCATTTTGCCTTCTGTGCTTGCTGAGAATTTGTTTTATCACTGGATTTACTGGTTCACAGAACCCATTACTCTGGTACCTGGGTGTTTCTCAATAGTTGAGAACACACTGTTCCTATGCAATGTTATTTTGGCAATATACCACTGCCATAAAAGGATGATTGTGAAAGTTTTGTTGTTCCTGAAAGATATGAAATCAGGGCCTGATGGATAACTGGAAGGAGCGGGTGAAATGTCCTAGACAGCACCACTCCACGATACCAAACTGAAGAGCACACAACTGGTTCTTGAGTCCCTGCTGCAGTGACAGTGACAACAGTGACAGGCAGTCTCATGGAATTATGCCCCAGCCCCACAAGGTGCTAAAGCTTGTGACCAATGCAAGATATAAGAAGAACTTGGTCATGAAGGTGCAGGAGAGTAAAGGGCATGGATGGTTCCCAGTCATCACTGAACAAGCACACGGCAGCATCTTGTCCTGGCTGTGGCTTCCAGATACCACTTCAGGAAGGGGCTTCAGAGAATGTGTTAAAGCAGCCCGTTCAACAGGGGAAAAAAAGATTGAATTTTTAGTTAAAAGTTGAAATGATCAAGAAATATCTCTTTAGGCTATAATAACATTCAATTTCTAATGAATTCAAGAGAGGGTAAGTTATGTCTTCAACTTTCAACTTTAAAATTTTTAAAACTCCTATTAAAAAAAGGGGGCAAATTGAATTATGTACTAATTTCCAGCCTTTGCAAATGAACCCCCCTGAAATTTGCTACCAACCAAATAACTATTTTTCTGTAATTTGGTGTCTGTGAACTGAAAAAAAAATCATTTTGCTCTTTCCAAATGAAAATCCACAAGTGACTGAAGAATTGTAACTGACCCTTTTTCAACTTCATAAACTTATTTCTTGTGTTATTTTATATAGGCCTGGTAAGACTTCAGCACACCTCCACTCAACTCAAATGCAAAACTCCAAATAATATCTCTAAGAGAAGAACTTCATATGGACAGTGAGATTCTAGTCCTCTAAAATAAGAATTTTTCCATTAAATTCAGCAGGTTCCTAATTTGGTGCTGAATCTCCTTCTCTTAAAGAAATCAAACATAAGTTTGATATAAGTTAAACATAAAGTTAAACATAAGTTAAAATATAAATACAATCTCTTGATCCCCTCCTTACTACTTTTTGCTGGCTCTTTCCCTTATTTAAGTACTTTCTCAATTATATTTGTTAGATTAACAAGCTGATGGAAAGCTTCTACCACTTTAGTTCCTTTCAACTGATATTTTTTTCTATGTATACTGCACAAAGTATTTTAAAAACGCTGTAAAAAGCAATCCCGCTATAGCAGAATGTCAAATCAGATGCCCTACCAACCTTTTTTGAGTCTGGAAAAAAAAAGGGGGGCCTGATTTATGGCTCTAATAGCACCATAACACACCCTGAAATATTATAAGGACAGTGGTAGCATAGCTGCTTGCGTTTCTAGATACATGTAGAATGCACTAAAAATCCCAGAAGGGCATCCGCTCATTCTCAGATGTTTCATTGTACATTTTCATCTTTGAGTTTGTAAGGGAAATAATGTAAACATGGAAAAATGGTATGTTTGCAGTGAAGCAGAATAGATTAGAATGCAAAATACTAGGAAAAATGCAGGAAAGTTTCATTTTTTAGAAACGTAAATAATTGATTTATTAACTGAGTACTACATTTTTTAAAGAGTCAAGTCTTTGGCTGGATACAAGGTCTAAACCCTGATGTTAATCCTCCATTTTTTTTTCCTAATTTGCAAAAGCACTCCTATTCTACCAAATATGGATTTATACGATACTTTCAGTACACGCAAGGGAGAAGTAATTCTTCCAAAGCATTCATGAATTCCCCAAGTTTTCATCGCACTGAGAGATATTCAGTCATAAGCTAGTGTAAACTCTCCTCTCATGATTTGCTATAAACAAAGGTCCACCTCTAAAATTGTATTATTTCTTATTAGAGTTTCTGATTCCCGCCACCAGTTTCACCTGGGCATTTCTGCTTAGTAAGACTTTAGTAGCAGTTCGGTTACTCATTCACACAGATTTTCATGTTCTGCATGCAGGCATTCAAATCCATGTGCCAGACACTGCAAATTCAAATCCCAAGATGGAATATTTGCTTCTAAATCCTACCACCTCTTTGAGGAATAAGTATTGCTGCCTACTGTGTATCACATTGAGCATTTCCATTTATACATTCTCCAGCCCCTCGATAAAATTAGAAGGGGCGCTGCTCTAACATGCTGTCTGCCAGGAGCATCTCAGCTGTATTTGCTGCTATCATTATGTGCATATACTTTACATTATTTGATAGTATGTAAAAACATATTCAGGTTCTGTCCAGACATAAAGTATTAAATGAGGCATCATTGCAAATTGGTCAGAGAGAACCTTCCATTTTTGTCATTTGACAAACCAAATAACATATACTGACAGGATCAAAAAGGTATGCAAGAAATGTAACTTGCTGGATGGGCTTAAACTCCACCACAGAAGCTGGCTCTTATATTCTGTATCGAACACTGCACATGCAAGGGGATTTGGTACGGCTATTTACTGCGATCTATCCCATCTAGATCTTTAAGATCCTTTTTAAAAAAAAAAATCCAACCCCCAATATCTGCTGGATCTATTTCTGCGCATAGTTTTAGATTTGGTATTCTCCAAGAAATGGACTTTACCTTCATCATAAGACCAGTCTCTCAGAGAAGCACAACAGCTCCTCACCTCGCCCCAATTTTCTTTTAAAGGGGAGGTTTGAAAGAAGGCTGTCAACAAATTATTAGCCTTTCTGGGCTGTTTCAGTCAAACTGGCTAAATTAGATGCCTCTGGCTTCATGTTCTCTTGCTTGGAAGAGTGAGATCAAAGACAGATGGCTCATCCTTGTTAGATGAGTTGGTCCCAGTGGTCAAGTAAGCCCCTTAAGCTGTGCCTGGGAAGGAGATAGGCGGGAGATGTGCAATGCACTCCTTCTTCCATGTACGTGACAGGACAGCATTAATCCCCAAACAGACACGTTTATTACCTGAATAGAGGCTGCTTGAGATATTCATGGTTTGCAGGTAGTTATGACAGCGTTCTTTATGTTCTTCCAAAGAGCTGCGCTGCTTATAGCTGCGACCACAATATCCACATTTATGGGGTTTGCCAACTGGAGAAAACACAATTAATTGAGAGATTCAGGAGAGGTATTCAACAGTGAATTAATAGTGGTAAGAACAACAGGAAAAAAGCCCACCCCGAAAATAAACCCATGCTGTGGTGAACTGAAGAAAGATTTTGTCAATTAAAAAAAACCAAACAACACCTAATGGAAAACTAGCTTTATATCTTTACATCGACAGGCCAATTCTGTGGGTGCTGCAGGCTGATTTCAGATGATTCACATCAGATAAGGACTGTGACATTAAATCTTCAAAAAAGGCATCTACACAACCTAGAAACTGAGACACTTTCAAAGCTCTGAGCATGGCTGCACTTATGCCCAGCTCCCACGGAGACTGCCAGTAGGGGAACTGGTGGTGGAGGTAGAGACACCTGCCCGCAGCTGGATGCCTGTTCTGATGTAACCAGAACCAGCTCAACCCTTTTAGGATAATGTTAGATCTCACATGTTTTCTTGCCCTCTCCTTCTGGAAATTTGATAAAAATGGCATGACACATTTTTTTCTGTATTACACCAGTCCAGATGTAGTTCCAGGCATTTCACATTAACAAGACGGTTTCATGGGCTTCTGGACCCAAATTTTCTGTCTTATCATGACAAGACTGTCACCTTATATGTCGTTTCACAATTTTAGATGGTTACACAGCTTAACTTTTGAATTTTATTTACAAATTCTCAGGTGAAAATCAGACTCGGACGTCCAACTTGTTTCACATTGTATTGATGTCAGTTTGCCAGTTGCAGGAACTAATCAAAATCTACAGTTTATGCATTGTCTCTTTAGCTACAGTTTGCCAGAACTTTGCGTCTAGGTGTAATTCCATGTGTATATGAACAATTGTGTTTAAAATTGTGCAGCCATGAAAATCAGTAACAGTAAGGGAGAATAAGGCAAAACAGTATTTTAAAGATGTGCTTTCCTGAATCCGGGAAGAACCAAACAGGACAAGTGGAAATTATTTCGGAAGTCTGGGACCAGCACTAGGGATCTTATTATGTAATGTGTGTGCCAAAGAAGAATTCCCTTACTTCCGTGCAACACAGAAATGTCATTTTGAGAGCTCTCCTTCTGCTACCCAGAACTTGTTCCCAAAGCCAATTTTTGCAAGTAAAGTTACCAGTGTCAGTTCCAGCAATGTGTTTTGGAGGTCTCCTATCCAAATAACAATTTGCATTTCCAGCTTAGCTTGGGAAACCAGATGAGACAAGACTCTGCTTTTAAAGGCACTTTAAAGGTGCTAAATTGGTTTTGCTTCGCAGAATGTATGTGACTATGGCTTCTGTCAAACAGTAAGAGGTTCGTGGTAATGGAAAAGCGCAGCTATTCAAAAGTATTTCTTCAGATCTCCATATTACTGTTGAGAGAAAACACTGAAAAACTCTAGCAGAGTCCTCTTTTTTTGAAGATTATGGTCTTTCTCTCTACCACCCTCTCCACCCTCCCCAGCCTTTCTTTTTCAAAGTACTTGTAGTGCCAAGGTGCAACAAATGACTGCTGCTAAATGCTGTAGGTGATATTCGCTCCTTAGGTCGAGAATGACTTTCAGACTGGAGGTTTTTGAGACTTTGTGACTTAAAAGCTACGGTGTTTGGACCTTATGTTATCTCTGCATGGGGATAAATGCCATCCAAACCCTAAAACATTCACTAGCTTTAAATCATGTTTGCAGTTCCATGAAATTAATTACTCACATGAGACTTGTAAGATGAAACCCTAATACAGAAAATTTTAATCAGGAAAGAAGGATGGGGAAAAAAAAGCAGTTCTTCTGGGAAAGGATCATGAGCACGAGATGAGTTTAGTCATTTCTTTGCTGCTAAAATGCTGCGGCCAGTTCAGTGCTTGGGTAACCCCGAGATGGGGCTACTCGCTTCCCCAGGGTGAGGAGACCTCTTGGGCTTGGTGGCCACGAAGGCCCCGTCTCCTCAGTGGGTGTGGTGATGAGTGCCCCTGGGAGGGTCCCGCACCTTCACTTACCCGAGTGGGTCCTCAGGTGTCCTGTGAGGGCATCCCTGCGTCGGCAGGCATAGTTACACAGGTGACACTTGAAGGGTTTCTCACCCGAGTGCAACTTTATGTGGCGCAGAAGGTTGCCCTTCTGTGTAAAGGAGGCTCCGCACTGATTGCACTGGAAAGGGCGTTCTCCTACAGGGAGAAGGAGAAAATATGTGAGAACAAAAAATCTTACGTGGTAACAAGAGAAAGATTTCAGTGAGAAAGTTGTTTTCTCACTGCTGCTCTGTGACTTCCACCGGCTGCAGGTTTGATATAACATGAGGCTTTCAGACTAAACCTGCCAGTTTCTTAATGCTTCACTGGCTGGGTCAATTTGATCTGAAAATCTAATTTTTTTTTTCTAAATCAGAATGGCACATCACAATGCAAATTCAAACTCATTTAAATAAAGTGACTGCAACATTTTGTGTTGAAGAGCCACTCTTCCTGATCAGCAGTTTTGGAATAAACCAATATCCAATTTTGCATGTTGTGGCATTTGGTGGGGGTTTTAATGTGGCTTTTTTCAAAGGGTCTTTAAAATATGCCACTGAAGCAGCAAAATAAAAAGGAAACTCATTAAAAATGCATTTCAGGATCACAAGTTCATTTCAGCGTTACATTCTTATATTTAAATGAAAGGCACTTCATTATAACAGTTATAATAACTTCTTTTCATTTACATTTTCCCTGTATTTTCCCTTTCAATTTCTTCTCCATTACCTGTCTGTCCCTAAGCAGCCAAATCAGGAAAGAGACAGAGAAAGAGAGAGAAAGAGAGAGACTAAAATGACACAAGTTAAGACAGTGCAAAGGAAGCCCTGTACTTCCATGCCGAAGTCCCAGCCCTTCTCTAGGCAAGGCACGAACAGAGGAGCTGCACAAATGGGCTCTGCTGGTCTACGCTTTGGACAGACGCGGGATAAAACTTGAAGAGACCCTGCGCTGATTTGTCTAAACTGGTGCCTGTTATCAAGGAAGCGAATCAGCTGGCCTTGGCGAAAATTAACATGGCTGTTGGTTGCTTTCCAGTGCTGTTTAAAATCAGGATGCTCATTTATTTGCTTAGCTATTTTTTTTTAAAATCTAAGATAGATGAGGCCTTTTCTCAAGTCAGTGGGAAATACAATATGTTTCCAGTTGTACCAGATACGAGTAAAGGAAAATTTATACATGAGAGCACCCCCTCAAACAGGAACCACTCCTGCATGCCCGCCTCTCTGTAGCCCTCGACTAAGTCAAGCCAGCCTTTGAAACTCCTTTGCTGAATTCTGTTTCTCTTAGGCATAAATGTAATCTGCTACAGTAATTACAACGCATCAACAATGTTACAAACAGCCCAGAGATTACCTGTTATTAGTTTTGATTTTCTTTGTATAACAATAATCTTGAATGTAAAATTTCAGTGCTGAAGTTAAAATATAAAAAAAATAAAAACCCCACGGATTAAACAATTTCTTTCTTCTCTCTCACTTAACCATCGCGTACCATTTTGCACATCTAGGACCAGCTTGTATGTCTGCACGTGCACATATGTGTGCAGCATGATCATTTTTGACTTTTGGGTAATACAGTAGAACAGCTGAAAACCAATTAGACAGCATCACAGTCCCGACCCAAAAATCTGCAAAATCCACCATCAAGGCTGGCAGCTTTAGCATTCAGCAAACAGCAAAATGAATCTACTTGATGGCAAGATATTTCCACTGGTCAAACAGCTTCAAGCAGGTCAGCAGAGTCCCTGTCAAGCCCAAGGAGCTCATGTCCTTTGTCCACCAAGGAGCTGTATTCATCTCAAATGATATCTGCAACTGGTTCAACTGGGGTGGCCCATGCAAATGCTGGCATTAGCCTTTCTGGATTTTGCAATGTACTTCATAAACCATGCACAGTAGTTATCAGGGGAAAAAGAAAACGGGTAAGATTCTGTCTGCTTTACCTCTTAATCTTTGGGGCAGTTACTCAGCGTGGAAGGTATTTTTCAGAATTGGACTGAAACAGTAATGAAGAAGTCAGTTTGTCATGGGGGACACAAATTCAGAAAAAATGGTTAATTCTTACTAAACAGCTTTTCTAGCATTCATTTCTGTTATTTTTACTCAGAGGAGTGTAAGAGGAGAAAATGAGGATTGTAAAAATACTCCAGGAATGAAATGTAAAGCAAAGCAAGAATGAAATGTATCTCCAGCCTGCAGCTTGTGCAGCGATGGGGTGAAATCTTGTACTGGGTGGAGAAGGCAGACGGATGGAACATTTCAAACAGGACTGCTGCGTACCAAGTATTTCTGCAAAAGCTACACTGGGATCAAACATAAGGGAATCTGCGCTCACGTTGCTGTGCAAGGGAAAGGACTCCACCACCGAAAGACCCTGAGGCTACATGTAGCTTGGCTGGCCCGTGGTCATCCATGCTGCGACTAGCAGGGTGGGGGATGCCTGCCTTGTGAGCCCAGCAAAGCTCCCAGCCCTGCTAGGATGGAGATGGTCGCTGATGGAAGGTTACTAGTGGGTGTGGAGCTATGCCTGTAAAATGGGGAAGGGACAGGATGGAAAGAAAACAAACACAGTGCATCTTTTGTTTAGACAGTCAGCTTTGTGTGTTATTGTCTTGCCAGGTCTGAACAGCACCTGTCTATCCTGGGCAGATTTCACTGCATGGTGTGTAGCTATGGACGGATATGAGCCCAGGAGCAAAAACTGCAGTGGGACCCTGAACTGAATCAGCCACCATTGCAGCGATTTGCAAACCTTAGCGGGAGCACGGGCCCTGGGCTGCTTATTCAGTGAAAAATATTTATCATCTTAATTGAAATCTTTCTTTCTTAAACAATGTAATTACAAAATCACCTAGTACTCAGAGACGTGTGTAGCTCTTTTTTTTTTTAATGCTCATTATTCAATGGACATTAGTTCTCTTAACAGATTTGAGCCATTCAGACACAACTAACAAGACATAAGTGAACTAACTGGTGACTTAAGCTAAAGGAGTGTACGTATAAGGAGGAAATATTTACCTATGCACACACACATATATATGCACATATATACATAGGCACACACATTTGTGCCCACTGAGCAAGTGAAGCCTGAATCTATGCCTGAGGTCTCAGCACCAGGGAGCAGGAGGGGGTCTCTCTCTGCTTTCTAGATCTCCTTTTTCAGAAATGCCAAGCAAGACAGCAGCAAGCTGGAGAAAAATCAACTTACAGAAAGCCTCAGGGAAGGAGAGCGAAGACAGTGAGGCATCTGTGAGTGGGATTTGCTTCGCAGCTGGGAGCAACAGGTAAGGAAGGCGCTAGGAAGCAGTCGGTGCTGTACAGCTGCTGGCAGGCAGGAGGGGGCAGAAATAGTAGGTGCTGCTCTGCATATCTGCACTTGGCAGGTGTATTCATTAAAAGTAATTATGCCTTTTATCGGGTCAGGCAGTCATTTTATTTTGGCACTTCAGCATGCCTAGAGTTTTGTTCACTTATCAAATATTTATTTCAGGAAACCTCACTGCATACGCAGGTTTTACATGAATTAGCAGCAAAGTAATTCATTTGCGAGTCTTATTCCTTCACCGGGCATGTACTGAAATGGGCTTCAGCATAGTCAGTTAAATGTCTGTAATAGTATATCCCATTTCTGCTTTAATTTTCACAGCACAGCTGAAAGGAAGAGCAGTCACCACTGTTTCCCCATGATGTCCCTTTAATTTAAACTCCCAGTTCTGAGCCTCCGTTCCCATGCCAGCCCCCAAAAAGCCGCCTGAGCTCACCCAAAGAGGCTGCTCAGGAGAGGAGCTGAGGGTGAAGCAGGAGGGCAAGCAAAGTCTTTCTTTCCATGGAAGGACTCAGGGGTGCAACCTCACGCCCCTTAGTTTTATTAAGTGTAAAAGCAGGGGGTCCTGCTGAGCGAAGTGCAGCTTGTGGGGTGCTTCCACCACAGGTTTTAACTATGTTCCCTAACTAGGGTCCCCTGGGCAAGGGGAGGGCTTTGTGAAGGGTGGGGAGGTCTCGGAACATCAGCCCTTGCATGGTGATGCCCCAGGCACCCTTGGCAGGCACATGAGCCCCTCTGCCAGGCAGGGGTTTGGGCAGCTGGAGGCCTGTGCCAGGGAAACCAGTGAGGTGGCCCGCGGAGACACTACCACTGGGAACGGGCAGCCCAGCTCATCCTCCGGAGGCTCAGCCTACTGGGTACCAACCAGCGCACTAGGAGCAAAGGCAGCTCTGCCCACTGCCTCCCTAAAATCAGGTGTGTCCCCATTCAGCCCTGGTGCAAACACTGCCTCCCACCCTCGGGGGCCTGGAACAGCTCCTCCAAAGCAGCAACAGCATACTTTTAATAAATACAGCAGCCTCCTTAAACAAGCACAAAGACTTCTACCTCTAAATGCATTTTAAGTTGCAACATTTTATTTCAACTATTACAGCGTCCTCTTCAAGCGCATGGGTCTGTTTAAAAGGCCTCATGTCCAAGTCACTTTCGGTATGCATTTTATCAACTTCTAAAGGATCACATTAACATTAGATTAATTAAAAAAAAGGAAACAATTGACCAACAAGCACTTTATTATAGCTAGGAAGTAGGCTGCAGCCTCTCTTCTGAGAACTAGCTGTGGCTTTTCCAATAAAGATAATTATCTGCTCTTCTCTGATGGAGGGATTCATGATTTTGAATTGAAGAGTGTTTTGAAGTAGGCAATGGAAGAGCATTGCTAACTATCACCAGCACTGCTTCTGAACGTGGCTAACCCAGGTTACACCGACAGATCACACCCTTCCAGAGCTTGAGCAGCCACAGTTACAGTGACAGACATTAGCACTGGGGGGGTGGGGTGGGGTTTGGATGACACCTGGGGTCTTTTAATGGATCCTCTCCATTAAAGTCTGAAAACGCTTTGCTAATCTCACTCCTTATTAATTGTGGGGAAATAAGTATTACTGGGGGGATGCAGAGGAAGAAAGTATCTACGTGGTCACTAGCTCAACTATTTCAGTGGAATCTAACCATCGGACAGGTTGTTCTTACCTTAAAAATATTTTAAAATTCCCTCTTATTTGAATATTCATGAAAAAATGCCGAACACCCTGTTTATTTATTTTCAAAGTAACTTGTGTAGCACAACAGTACAGTTCAGTTCTTCTCCTTTGACTATGAATGACCTTAGAGTTTAGATCGGAAGCCTAATTTTTAGACAGCTTGTATCAGGTAAGATGAGACTCACCCTGGTCTTTACTTCTTCATTTGTTTCAGCCTCTTCATTTTTTGCACTCTTTGAGACTATTTAGAATTAGAAAATTGAGGCAAGAAGATTCACAGCACTGTATAATGAAAAGCCATCCCTATGGAGCACAACATCTTTACATGTTTCTTTTAGTGTCCCAGTGAGTCCAGATTTGACCAGTGACAATACTTGTTTTTACTTCATGAAACATTTGACATAAAATTAACCCTTTTTTTGCTAAGACTGCCAGTACAGTTCCATTAACATTTACTTTGCCAATCACTTTCATAATCACTGATCCATATGAGCTTTTTTGCATTGTTGGAAGCATTAGAACTGGGTCGATTTCAGAGTTAGCCACAAATGGGTTTTTCTTCAGCAATGCTTAGAAATTTCTATAGAAATTAAACAAGACTTCTTTACGTTTGTTTTTTTTTAAATTTTAATTTTTCATGTAGCGTCAAACCAAACAAACCGCACAATTTCTAGCCCAATAGGTGGACTTCCATCAAGAAGAAATCTCAATTCCTGTGCTGTCCGAAATGGTGTTACAAAATAACCGAGTTCCAAATGCCCACCGATGCTGTATTTTCTTACATGTGAACATGTGCATGATAAAGAAAATAAGGCTTAAGTTCCTAATATGTGGCCAATTCTTGTCAACTAAAGGAAAAACTATGGCAGGCCTTACCAGTGTGGCTTCGTTTGTGAACCATGAGCACATTGGGACCGATGCAAATTATCCCACAGATATCACATTTTAGCTTTCCGTTAGGAAGTCGAATGCCTCCAACTCCTGACATAGCCTTGCTGCCTGGGCCATTGTGTGAGCCATTCATTTTCTCTCCTGAGGGATCAAGCATTCGTAAATCCTCCGCACATTCTTCCCCATTCATTTCACAGGCACGCCCATTCTCTTCATCACTCTGAGTCTCTATTTTAATATTACCAGCTGAAAAAAACAATACAGGATGCCACTCAGTTTTGTTACAGAATAAATATGGTGGCAAAAAACAATCACATCAAAGGAGATAACTTCTAAACAGCATGTACAACATTCCTAAATAACAAAAACAACAAACACGACTACATTTCTATGGGCAATGCGATGAGTTTGTAACACATGGAGCAATGAACAGTGAATATCAGTAAGACAAATACAAGGCGTCCAGGGAGCTGGGAATCCAAACAACATTACAAGTCTGTTCCTAGGTCACTCTGAGATTTTTGCATTTGTGACGTTCATTTTGACAATTCAGGCTAATTGGAATGAAACTTAAAATGAATCCACTTCACATGTATTTGTCAAAAACAATTGTGAAAGTAAATAACTCATCAAAGACAATGGGTGAAAATGAACTGAAAATGCAACATTCTCCACTTGGCAGGAAGATCCCCAGGGTTGTACTGAATCCAAATATTTGGTTTGCAATTCTATGGGGTAAGCAAGAACAATGGGAAAACAAAGAGTACAGAGAAACCAGGGTGGGGAATGACAGAAGGAAGAATTTAAGAGCAAGAACCACCATTACAGGAAATTATAGGAATGATAACAGTGGTTTTAGGACAGCAGGATTAGGATCGCTGAGTAAGAAGAGAGGATCTCTATAGCCATGAGCTACAATGAAAAACCAGTCAAATCAAGAAAGGTGGATGGGAGAACTGGACTTAATTGGATAAGGCCTTTGTGTTATAATCCCATAGGTTACAATCGCCTGCAGCTAGAAGAATGGTTCACATATAAATTTAGCATAGTGTCACTACATATGATAACATGTAGATTGGTAAATTTGATCTGATATGGACACAGCAAACCTAAACATTATGGAAAAGGGTCAAGATTCAGATCAGTTAATGTCAAGATTCAGATCAGTTAATGCCAGTATTTATTCCTCTTCTCTGCACAGGACTGTATGACATTTTGTGTAGAATAAATTATCTTTACAGTTATCCCCTTCTTTCCTAATCTGATGATTTTGATGAAAAAATAGTTCTTCATTAGGCTAAAAAAGACCATTTCATTGCCCCAGATCTTCCTTTTCTTTCAGCGAAAAAACCTCTTCCTTAACCCACACCACCCCAAAAAGGAGAGTATTTACTTTAGTGGCTAGCTGAGTACACAAAATAAAGACCAGGTCTTTTCCTTTTGTGGAGCAGTAGTTTCATGGTAGCCTTATTCATAAGTGGTGGTGTAGAAATTACATAATTAAGCTATGGGCAATGATTACCTCAAGAGCTGAAAGACCTTGACATTCATTTGAAATGGAAAGGTTTGACAAACTCCTCTCTGCTACACCTTGCAACCTCCCAAGTGTCCCAGGAGGACTGCATGGATGTGACTGACAAGAGTATCTGACTCAAAATCCTACTGGGAAACACATTGAGCGTAAAGATGCTCACTTTTATGAACACTGCTTGACTGGACATATTTTGTAAAATCTACCAATCTGGGCATTTTAATGATTTTTCAAATATTGCATTTTTAATAGAAATCATATGCAAGACAGAATGAGTGCACATTACAAATAGCAGTTTTTCCTTTAAAATGTGTGCACTAAAAAGGGGAATAATTTAGAGATATGGAAAAAAAAAATCAATGACCAAACAGTGATTTACAAAGATGGTATGACTGGCTAAACAGAAGCGATCTACACTATTCTGCAAATTTAGTGGACTAGAACCCCCTACCGCCTTTTTCACCACGGCAAATGGAAGCAATAGAAATATTTGGCTTGAGCATATGACAGATTTTCAGTAATTCACACCCCAATTTTTTTCTCTTAATTATAAGAATAATAATTTGAAAGCAAATATACTTATACAAAACAATTACAGGGTCCTTGCCTGCCAGGGATTTGGAGAAGGTGGCTTTTGAAGTAGGCTTTATGTTAAGTTAAAACAAAATACATGTGAATGAAGCAAAAAGATCAGACTACTTAAGCCCTTTGGTAGCGTATGCAGACAAATGCACATTATTGAGAAGCAAAATGACACAAACAAAAATCATAAAAGTAGGAACTAGATGGAAATGCTCTGTAGTGAGCTGAGTTTGCAGTATACTTACGGGAAAAAGATTTGGGAATTATTGCATGAAAGTCCCTAAAGCCTTCTGCCCCGTATGCAGCTGCAATAAAGAAGGCAAACAGGATGCTGGTTTGTGGTACTGCTAGCAGTAAATGTAAAAGAAGACGGCATTATTGCTATAAGAGAAATACCTAGGAGAAAGACAGAACTATCATCACAGAAGCAACGCAAGCAGTTTAGGATGAAGCAGGAACAACAGCAGGACAGCTGGCAGGGGGAATCCTGACCTGCCCAGAACAATTCCCATTTGTAAAAATGCCCTTTTCTTCCAAAGAATCCAACAAGTTTTGTCATGCTTTCTAAATGCATAACCTCTCCTGGGTATTCCCCTTGCTTGCAGGTTAACTCCCGCTGAAGTCAGGAGGAACTTCTGCTAAAATGTCTTGAAAGGGTCAATGTGCGCAGAGCACCTAACACAGCCTCCTCCTGCCCCCAGGGAAACCGCAGGCCCCTGCAGCTTCCTCTCAGGATTTATTTTTTACCAACAGGGCCTCTTTGTGTGCCAGAGATCTCTTCTTTATACATCCTTGTTTCTAGTCACTGCAGTTATAAAAAAATGAAATTGCATTGTTTTCTTCTCACGCCTGCTGGTCTTATGCAATGGAAGAAGAGGGAGTTCAATTTTATATATATATATATAGTTGTGTATATTGGAATATTTTTTGTTTGTATTTCTAAGGCTTGTCCTCACAATGTATCTACACAAAAGTAGCCGCACAAACGTACTATACCCTGCATGTTATGAGTAGCCGTGTGCAAATTAACATGCCACGGGGCATACTGATACAAGTAATGATGGCATTCATTACTTGACATAAGCAATGATGGGGATTATTGATCCAGTCAATCTTCACTAAAGCTCTCCACAGCTATGCCCCTGGACTGCCATAGCTGTGCTGCTCAATGAATGTCCCCAGGCAGATGAGGCTGAGCATCCACAAGCGCATCCATTCGGCAGCGCGGCTCACGGCAGGGGCTCGGTTCGTGTGCGGAGCTCACTTTGCCAGTGAGAGCTGGCGGACGGTGAGGCCACCCACCTCACCCTGGGTCCTCATAGAGATCTTAGAGGTCTAATTAACAAACAAAATTTCCTCATGTTCAAACTTTGCACTTTTTGCAAACCTGGTTTCCAAATGAAAACTAGTGAAAAATCCCCACTGACACAATGGGAGAGAGAAATCGCTCCGGTAGAAATACTAAGGGTTTTTATTAAATCTGAATGAGAAATGGGAAGGCAGGCTATACAACCATTTTTTTTTTTTCTTTTCTGGAGACTTACACTGAAAATAAAAATCAACAGTGTTTTCTATTTCTTTTGCGAAAGAGGTTCCTGCCCCTCTGTTGCTATAGTGTGGAAAATCACTCTTGGAGCACTGATGGTGTGACAAATAACTGGGAATCAGACTTTTCAGATGCACTGATCAAGAACATACCCAGCACTTGTACAGGTTTCTCAAACAGTTACTCAATACAGTCTTTGCAGAAATAATTTCTGTGTACATCCATGTCTATGTAAGCACACATGCAGACATTAATTAGCTCTACAATAATTCATGATAATTTCTCATTGGCTCTTCTAACATTATTAAGACATTACTCATCAATTAATTGACTTCAATTTTGTTGGAGATGACCTTAAAAGGCTCTGTATTTTACTCTCTTTGTACACATTATTGCAATTCAGGGGAGTTTCATCCAAGTATTTTTTCTTTGTGCAAGGAGCGTGGGGTGCACCAGTGCCACTGAACTGACAGCTTGCCCCCACTACCTTTCTACCTATCCAGAGTATGGAAAAGTTACCCAAAAGCAGGGCACTGCATGGGTCTCTTTTGCTCTCTGATGTTTATTGGGAGCGTCACACAGGATTTTCTGAAGAGCATTTGAAATTTATCTTACAAAGACTGTTCTGTATTCTATGGTTAAAGCTGGTTTAGGCGAGTCTTTGGGAAAAAAAACAAATGACGTGTCAAAAGGGAAAGGGGTGATGATATGATTTATCACTGAAGAGCAGCGTAGCTGCCTCAGCCTGAGGCTCAGGCTGGGACAGTCAGGAAGGCAGGATGGAGGGTGAGGTGGAAGGGCCACCCCTCCCTGGAAAGAGTGGAGCAATGTGGAGAGGGAAAGGAGGTGTTTTGCAATGAATGAAGGAGTTGGTAGTGGGGAGAAAGGAGAAACCAGATGGAGCTCCTGGGAAACAGGACATGGAGGGTGGCTTCTAAAGGACAGAGAAATAGGCAGCTGGAAAAAAAGGCACATGAAGAATTAGTAATTTGTTTTCAATCCATTGCCAATTTCCCTTCTCTTATAGCTATAGGACTCCCTCCCAGGTGTAAAATCCTTTCAGTTTTGTGAGACTTTGGCACCGGCACAAGTTTAAGTACCTGGGCCAAAATCCTGTTTGGAAGGGGGCATTCACCTCCCAAGTCATATTCTTCTCTGGTGAGATTTTTAAAGAAGAAAAAATCATAAGACCTGGGTGTCAAAGGAATTTAGAGAGCAACAGAAAAATATAAATCACACTGAAGCTTCTGGGCATTTTAACAACAGAGGTCACTAGCTCCCTTTGATTTTTAATGGAATTTGAGCATCTTTAGTACTTTTATCCCAGTAGGTACTTAACTGCTTCTTGTGGCATACACCTGCCTTTAAGAAGTTACACTTCAGCCTTTCTTTGGAAATAACCACAATAATCTGATTTTTTGGTCCATGCAATGTCTTGCTCATACTTTGTAGCCAACAGCAAAGAAAAGACCTCTCTTCAAGTTGCTTCAAATAATTTGGGTGCATGTCATTTGTTTTGGTTTAATGGTTCATTTGTTATTCCAAGACAAGCCAGAAGTTGTTTTGTTGATGTTAGCTGATGTTTAAATGGTACCTTAAAAGGCCAAGAAGAGTTTTTCATTGGGGGAACCATAAGTCTTCAAGCAGCAGATAGATGAAGCTGCAACAATACCTGGCTGATGTGAGCAATGGATTAGCACTCTTATAGTGAGGAGGAGAAAACCTTTAACATCATCCTTGCTAAAAAGGCAGAATAAGATGAAAAAAGCCTATCAGGTCAGAATAAATCACCTCAGTATGCTAACACGTGTCAACAAAAGCAGCCAGGATCTCTTCCTGTTTACATGGGTGCAAAACCCAGAAAACCGAATATTGCCAGCAAATCCACCTGTTATTTCTTGTATAAGACCTAACAGCTATTCCGCTTTGTTGCAGTGCACCACATTCTAGCACTTGGCTATGGCCTGAAATCCAGACCTTCCACCTTCTTTCCTTTTTACATCATGGTCATTTACTGTGGCATCAGGTCTGTTCTCACCACATAATAGCACTGCGGGCGAAGGATGCTGTTCTCAGCAATGTAAGGCACGCAAGCAAGTTGTTTGTCCACAGAATATTTAAGGAGTCAGTATTCGCTGGCCAGGCTTGACAACAACAAAGATCAATTCTTTAATTGAAATTATGTTTCCATTAATAGTATCTTTCCCTTATGAGCTTCTGAAGTGTCATGAAGAATCATGTAGATGTAAAAAAGGCCAACAAAAGGTCTGGGCAGAGCAACCATAATTAGTTATGCTGTGGCCTCAGCCCTTCTTCAGTAAAAT
This sequence comes from Gorsachius magnificus, assembly GCA_034008185.1. Lineage (NCBI taxonomy): Eukaryota > Metazoa > Chordata > Aves > Pelecaniformes > Ardeidae > Gorsachius > Gorsachius magnificus. The sequence continues at coordinate 68,827,426 of CM067082.1, forward strand.
TCAGAAGACACAACACAACATAGGTGAGACCGATTCAAACTAACTAGTTATTTAGCTATAAAAAAGCGGATGCATCCAAATGCTTTTAAAAATGACTGGTTTGCCCTCTCCTTTCTATATACAGCACTGTATTGCCCAGTTAATTGCAACTTAATTGCTAGGGAGAAAAGGAAACACATCAATAAATAAAAGGGGCTGCATGTTGCACAAGCTATTACATAGGGCTTCTGTTAGAACAGGACCCAGCGCTCCCCGTGCCGGGGGACGGAGAGGCTGCTAGCACAGTGGGAGGCGGACGTCTGGGGCCGGTGAGGCAGCCCAGCGAGGCAGAGCTGGCACCTCGTCATTTTGCTTGAGAGAGCTGAAGTCCTTACCACGGGCTGCAACACGGCGAAGAGGGGGAAAGAGATAAAAATGAAGCCTTCTTAGTGAGAGGTTCTCAGCTGGCTTTTTAAAGGGAAACAAAAATAACAGAAGAGCAGTAGCAGGAACCGCTGGGGCACACCTGCGGGTAGAGCAGAGTGGTGCCGACGGATAAGGAGATCCTCCCTGGGGGGTCCGTGCTGCCCCTCCTTTGCCTCCAAGTGCCAATCAGCCCTTGGCAGCCAATTTCTTCCCTACTCTAATTTTGGCTTTCAATCAAATGCATTTTATTCCAGAAACACAGGCACCCCCGGATAAGCTATCTCCCATGGGACAACCGGCGTGAGCAGCTCCACCCATGTCACCGCCCGCGACTGCCATTTCCTCCCAGTGCTGGGTGCCCAGCTGCTGCCGGTGGGGAGGTGCCCGGGGTGCCAGAGCCCGTGCCTGCTCCCCTCCAGCTGCGAGGAGCAGGGAGCTGTGCTTACTGCATTGCAAAGCACCCCAAGATGCGTTTTCCAGGGGTTGCAATGAGATCAAACCCTAGAGAATGTAAAGAAGCGAACAAAATGACCAAGAGAGTACATCTTCTCTAGGTACAAAAAGTGGCTCTTGCTCCATGGTGCAGACTCCCAGTAACCGCCTGTCAGTTACCTACAGAAATCCTCTAATGCACCAGTAAAGATGGACAAGTTAAAGGCAGATTCAAGTGATGCCCCTGAAATATACTCACACACACACTAGAAGCTAGCTGCTTTTTATGTATCTTTCTGTATTTGTGTTTCAGCAGGAAATGATCTGTAGCCAAGCCAAGGGGCTGATCTAGTTCATATTTATTGTCTTTGCTGTTGTGCTGCTCGCTGGTACATTTTGAACTGGATTCAAGTTGTTTTTTTGAAGGACTGTTATCTGCCTGGCTGCTCAATGCTCATCATCTGAATTACCAGTAAAACTAAGTTTTAAAGGCAAGAGAAAGCATCATCAGAAAAAGCCATGCTAAACCTATTTCTCAAGTTCCACATGCATGTGTAACCCATGCTTCCTCTATGTGTGCTGTGTGTCTTTTACTGGCTGCATGACGGAGAAGCTAAGGGAACTGACTTTATTGACACTTTTCTGTTTTGAGAAGTCAGCTGCAAAGATTTTCAAACTGGAGGCAAAGCTTTGCTGACAAATGATGGCAAGAATAGAGCTTCTCATCCTCAACGTCTTTGTCTCTTCTGCTTCCATCAGATTTTTTTATTGTGGGCATTAAAGCATGGGAAAGTAGCAAAAGGGCATTTAGCAAGAAAATTTTGAAAAGCAAAGTAACCTCAAGTAACAATACACAACAGTGAGGTAAAAACACAACCATATATGAAAACTTTCCCAGTCACACGGGTGTATCTGTGTGGATACACGTGATTATGTGCCGAGTCTGGCACCTGTGAAGTGTGTTCTCCAGAAATGCTATAGGCACAAATGTTGTGGCTTATGCTCTTCCCCACACAGCAACAGTTACCCATGAGAAGCAGAGCCTCAGACATATGATAATCTAACATTTATAAGGCATCCTCCTTCTCTAATCCTTCCACAAAGCATGCTTTGGTGAAATTAATGGGTGTTAACCTGTCCTCAGCTAATCTGACAAAATTCTAGCTCATGGCAGTCGCACATGGCAGCCTGGGAGAACGTGAAAGGAGTGCACACCCACAAAGATGAGTGTTTTGGAGAAGAGGAGCGACTACGTTGACATTTAAGAGGGAGACAAAAGAAGCTCTTCACAGATGGGAGAGACAGGCAGGTTCTTGCATGAAGCCCTACTGTCATGGCTGGAAGTTGTCCTTACCCTGCTGCAAACCTAGGGGTGACTGTGGGGATCCCTAGCCAAAGCAAAGGGCTTAAGAGATGCAGAAACATGAGTAAAGCACAGCTATGCACGTAGGGTGATTAGTTACGTACAAATGATGTGAACTGTAGCTACAGGGGGAATTTTAAGCCTGCGTGACCAAGAGAAAACCTTGTGAAATTGGAACACATACAGAGGGTATTGGACAGACCTGTACCAGCTGAAGACATTAGTCATTACCCCGCAGAAGAAAGCTACCACTTGGGAGCAATGAGGTGACCTTGGGTTTGCAGTAGGAAGGGGAGGACATAGCTCCTAGGCTCTCTGTACAACCTGCAGGGAGATGAGCTGTTTTGTATATTGCTTCAGAGCACCTAAATTTGCCTTGCCCTGAATGCAAAGTTAGTCCTTGCAAACCTTCCCCTTTTCATGCTCCAGCACAGCTAGCTGCTTATACGTCTTTAACTTTGTCCCTGGAGCAGCACAGAGCTACCCTGGCTCAGGATCAGGCCCTCACAAGTCCACCCATGTGAACATTGAATGTGCTGCGCCTCCATTGGCTGCGAGGCAGACGTGGGGACTTTTACCAGGGATGATGTCTTGAGGCGCTATTTTATGCAAGTGTCCATAGTTCCCCAGCTGTCAAAGGGTCAGTAGATCTAAAATTAGACCGAGCAGCTGTGTTTAGGTTTGGGGAGGTGCCTATGGGTTCTGTGCCAAGGCTGTGCATTCAGTCTCCTCTTCCGAGAAGAGGTCGGAGGATGAAATGGAGAGGAACCTAGCCATTTCAGCACTTGAGAGGGAACACTTTATGACAATTTTATCACCTTGCCTACTCAGAAAACAAATCACAGAGAAGAGTCCCTTGTGTCCCCCTCACCAGTCAGGGGAAAAAAACCCCAGGGATACTGAAAGTTTATTTTAGACTAAAGCAGTTGAAATGTAGTCATCGCTTTGTGAGTGATAAAGTAGATGATTTCTCTTGGGACTATGCAAAGAAGGTAATCCTGAGGTAGCCTGCTTCATATCTGTTAATCCTGAGCACTCAGTTATTTTTCTAGAAGTATCCATCTGAGGCTATTGAAGTTTTTTCTTTTTGGGTTGTAGAAATATTGCCAGAAGCTTTTGCAATGTAAACTGCTGTTTACCTGATTACAACGTGCTCAGGAGTCCAGTGAAAGGAAATCCTACTCTACATCTTCTGGGGAAGAGGCATAAATTGCTCTACACAAACCCTAGAGAGTTTCTCTGAATGTGGGCATACCAGATAGCTCCTGAGGAGAAAAATGGCAGGACAAACTCAATTCTTTCTCACCACGTATTGCAGCCAATGCTTTCCTACAGTGACCTGGAGTACCCCTCAGGCAATCGGTCTTCTGTGCTGAAATGGCAAGAAACCCCAAATGATGCTGGGAGACTCACAAACATGCAGAGATTTGGATCATTCTGAAAGTCTGAAAACTCAGTTCAGTCCATATTTTTGAAAGACTTCTTGCCTTTCCTCACTTCCTTGGCCATTTTTCATGCCTGCTGTTGCCTTGCTTTTACCTCAGGAAACACAAGCTCTCCTTTCCTTCCCTGTACAAAATCCAACCTTAAACATATTAGTGCTATGAGAAGTCATCCCTGACATTTGATGCCTCTTCTACGAGGCATCCTACAATTGCAAAGTCATATACTATTTCCTTGGGTCTTGGAACACAATGCTAAGAGAAAAACCTACATTTCACTAGCTTTCTGCAACAGCTGACTCAAAAAGAAGGAGAGATTATTAAAAAGGCACTAGTTTCTCAGAAAGATGTGGGGAAAATATGACAGAAGTTCAGGCTAAAGAACTTTCTGTATGTAAAAAATATTACATCAGGAACAGCATCCTAGCTCATCTTCCTAGCCCTGCTCTGCAAGCACACCTCAGCTGTGATTTTACACTACTGAATTTAGGAGTTCCTATTCCTGTCCTGAATGGTATCTCCAAAATCAGAATGGAACTGTGCCACAGAAGGGAACACCAAGATGAGGTTTAGTTTGGTTTCTGGTGCAGGTATCATCATATCTCCAGAAGAGGAAGGTCAATACAGCAATCCACTCAGGTGCAGTTCCTCAAACTCTGAACAAATCTTCAGCAAAGCTTGAGGCTGATGAATGTAAAAGGGTGTTTTAAAATTATTTTGCCACTGTCTTAAACAAGTAATCTGACATTTTAAACTCACTGGAAACACAGTCAAGGTCACAATCTTCAAATAGTCACAATCACCATGCTAAGTATCACTGACATCAAAATGCAACTGTTTTCTTAACATGGATAGATCAACAAAGCATCCAAGCCAACATGTTGCTGGCAGAGCTTCAAGCGAAAAGGCATTCAGAATAATAGTTGTTGAATTAAATGGTATCCAATAGCACCACTCTAGACTAAATTGTCATAAGAACCCCAAAACTGACTATTATGATCAGGAGAAACCTACATAACTAAGACAACAGAAATTCTTTCATCAAGGCCTTCATTTCTGGCTGAGGCATAGAAAAGAATAATCTAATATGGTTTAACCAGCATTCAAATACTGCTGGAATTTCTCTAAACTCTTCCGCTCATTTCAATATGCCTACCAATTATTTTAACATTTGTCCATAAACAAAAGATTTTTATAAAAGCGACTAATGTTTTGAGGCTCTCCAACTTCAGACACTAATGTAACTAGATTATCAGAAAACAGATCAGCCTGGAAAACACTTATCATGATGAAATCAGACCACAGCTTCTTATCTGAATTCTGGGCATCCAGTCACCTCTGAAAATTGGGACCACCCTCTGTATAGCATGCACATGCAGGCAGGCATTTGTTAGCTCTTCACAAACTGTGTTTGCCATAACCTGTAAGCTGATCAGTGGAGAAATAGTTAACAAAAAAGGACATGTATTGGCATTCTGATTTCAAAGCTCAGAGACAGTTCAGGCATTGCTTCCCAATCTGCAGTAGAGGGAGACTATCATGGACTTGTTTCACCACAGCACGCCACAGACTGCAAGCAACTGTGCAGCAGCAGAGAGCCATCTTGAAGTATCTAAATTATTTGGGAGCTTAAGTTTCCTTGACTTTTAGCGGTATTCAGATTTTTAAGACAACCTGAGCTTCTCACGGGGGGTGGAAAAACAGCAAACCCACACTGAGAATGCTGTTGAACCTGATTCCAATCGCAGCCATAGCTGAGAAACATCACAGCTTCCCCCTTGTCCGGCTTAACAGGAAACCTGTATCTACTGTTCCTCTAACTCCTTCCACAAACACACAGAGCAGTCTGGACATATTACCCATTTCCTCCCAACCCACAGTTGTTTATCTCCTTAGCATCTGTCACGGCCTAGAAGTTTGGAGCAAGTCCTATACCAGTTGCTATGATGTAAATTTAAATCAACCAAGTTGCAAGGCTTCTAGGAGACCCCAGGCAAAAAGAAAGACAAAAAAGAGGAGAGGAGAGGAGAGGAGAGGAGAGGAGAGGAGAGGAGAGGAGAGGGAGGAGAGGGGAGGGAGGGAGGGAGGGAGGGAGGAGAGGGTGCCCTAGGAAGTAGTTGGAGCACAGTCTGTGGGAGTGAGCTTTCCCAGCTGCCTGATATCTCAGGAAAGACACAGCACCTCCTCATTTTCATCCATGGTTTAGTTCACACACAGACATAGACACTAAGAATAATTTTTCCTTTGAAGGTGTTTTTGGTTTTTTTTGTTGTTGTTGAAAGGGCGATGCTATGAGCTGTGAACAACTCAGACCTGGAGGTCTGCTCAGCTTTCATGTCTCTACAGGCAAGTTCAGAAACACATCAGGGCTATATCTTCTCTGTGGCAGCAGTACTGTGGGAGACCCTTAGACTGGACCAGACTGCCATCTCTCCTTTGCATTCAAAGACACAGTGATGATTCAGTTTGGGGTTACCTTAAACTATAAGGAAAGCCATTATCCCAAGTTCCTGAGCTGGGAGCCTTGTGACTTTCTGCCATTTCTCTTGCCTATTTGTAAGTCTTTCCCTTTGTAAATCTTACCCCCAGCCCCCCTACTCCTGCCTCTCCACCTTGACCTGCTTCTACGCGCTCCTGAAGGTGAAAACAAAGAGCTGCAGTTGTGACACTGCAGTTTGTGTGTCATATTGTAACTGGGTTTCCACATCCTCCTCACTCTGTTGTAAAAGCACTCGAAGAGGAAGAAGGGCAAATAATGAAATATAGGAAAGCAGGAAAAGAGGAAGCAGCCGAAAGACAGCAGCCCAACTGAAATGCTAAGAATTATGGAGAAGTGACAGAAAGGGAAGCACAGACCAGGAATTATACTTGGTGGCTTAGCAGAAAAAAAAAAATTAAAAAAACAAAAAATACATAGGCTTAGCCTTTTTTGCCTCTGCAGCAATCTTCTAGGTTACTATTCCTCTCTGACTTTTGCCCGCTTGACCTGTATTCCCCTTCCATCCTACTTTAAGACTCTTTGCACAGCTGGATTTCACCAAACCTGAACCAACCACCCCCCCTCTCCTTATTGTCATATCAGCCAAGAGGAGGGACTCCTCAAGTCACTCTCAGAAAGGAAAGAGGGAAATCAGATATGAAGAAAAGGTGTCAAAATGCCTGGCCTCAGGGTGAGAAGGCTCGATTAGGCAATGGTCTTATTTGCTGAAAGTAGCCATGGAGGACAGAGTGATGGAAGAGTACAGAAGGAAATTGGCTAAAGCAGAGTAGGGATTGCCTAACGGGGCAATCCTGCCCGGCTGCCCGCAGATGGAGCAGACAGCTTAGGAAGTCCTTCCACTGAGACCACGTACCATTCTGTCCCACTCGTTCAGAATGAAACTTGGCTGGAGCACAAAGCGTTTGAAATTCACATGAAGAATTTTCTCTTCTCCATTTGCAGGCAAAAGAGACACAAAGCAGAACACAAACCTCTTTAAAAACAGGGGGGGACCCAGCTTTTAACACTCTCCCATTTCTGAGGGACTTTTCAGCAAGGATTTGTCTGATAAAGGGCTGAGCAGAAAGTAAAAACATGAGAAATGACCCTCTATAAGTAGCATGACACTCCTTTTGAGTCAAGCTCCAGTCTTTATCTTATCCGGTGGCTAACTGAATTTTATAGTTTCTCAGGAAGATAGTGGCGAAATCCCGCATGTAAATGAAGACAGGAGTGTTACACAAAGGTGTACTGCGGTATAATTATTTGTTCATCACTGCATGAAAGCTACCCTGTTGGAAAAGCTCGTTCAAAACCATTTGTGGCTATTCCCCCACAAAGGAGGCTGTCAGGAGGTGATAAGAAATGGGTATTAGTGGGGCTTCACTTTCTTTGAAATCCTCTTGGACAGAGAATATCAACAGGCTGAGCTATTTTCCCTACCATTTATCTGTGAATTAGGAAATATCTTCTGGGCCATGGGATCACTGTTTAGTTCTTCAGATAAAGTTAATGTATTTTGGGATGTGCGGGACGGAGGAGAGATGACTTTACCTGCGTAGGAAGGAATTAGTGGTTTCCTCTTGCAAACGGCGACAGTCCCTTTAGATGGTATGACTGCTGGAGACCTGCACTGCATATCCCATCCTGCAGCTCTGACTGCTCCTACACCTCCCTACAGTTGTAGCACCAACACCTCTCATCCACAGTGGTATAGTTTATACACTGCATTATTTTTCTAGGGATGACAGGGTGACCAAGCCATGTAATAGCCTATGTGAGAGGGACTATGACCATTGTGAAGGTTTTGCCTAGTTTGTCATGTCCCACCTGTTACAGAGAAGGGCTGGTGTATATTTTGGGTTTGAGGGAAATGACCTGCTGCCTTCTGGCTTTACTAGTTCTGAACTGCAGTGGAGCCCCTCTTGATTTGGTTCAGCATTTCCAAAGACAAAAACCAGTCATGCAGCTGTTCAAGAAACTATGCTATGTCAAGTCAAATGAGTATTCTAAGAGAGAACTTAGCTATGGATGTTCTCCACAGCAAATGATGTAATTTTTCTATTTGATTTTGGATGAGACATGTCAAGCAAAAGAGGCAGAAATACGATCATTTTCCTGTCAAGCCAGTCATAATGTTACTTACTGTTAAACCAGGACAGCTGGAAACAGCTAAGCATTGGCCTCTACTGCAATCCGAGCCATAAGGAAAGGCATGAGTAGTTTTTTTGGTTAAGGAGCAATACCACAAGGGGATTTTTATGCTGATGTAAACTTGGAAAAAAGAGAACATTAAATAACAACAGAAATGGGCAATACTTGGTCCAGAACTATTCTCAGTTTCTCACCAATTATAAATAGTACTTATCTTTTAATAATTCTCTTCCTCACAAACAGTAGCCTTCTGCTTCAGCCTATAGAGATTCTGATAACAAACAAAATTTTGTGGCCTCAGAGAGGGACAGGGCACTGGATGCAGACTGAGGAAATCTAGGTTCAATTCCTAGCTCGGCCACAGACTTCCTGTGTGGCCATGGGAAAGGCACTTAATCCATCATGTGCCCTTACTTCCCTATCTGCACATTTTTCAATTCTTTTTTAATGGAGATAAGACCTTTTTTTCTTTTTTTAATGGGGAAACTCAAAAGTTATGATGCTGTCTAGAGTGTCCTAACACAGGAGGCAGAAACCCGGCCACGCACTGGTCACCCTTGTGGCATGTGTCCCACAGAAGGTGACTACGGACCATGGGGCAGGCAGCAGTTGCTCGAGAGGTTGCATCACTTAGGTATTTGTGAAAATGCTACCCATAATCTGTGATATGTCCCACAGAATTATAGAAAGGTAGAATTACTGTCCAGCCTAATAAGCCTTAACCACTCCCATAAAATACTGGATATCAAATACTTGGAGCCCTCAGCCAGCTCTCCCCTTTGCGGGATTGCTCCAGGTCAAAAAGTAGGCTTTTTCTTCCTCAGACTAATGATGCAGAAGCAGGAGAAGAATGATCTTTTTCCTCAGCTGGCCTTTTCCCATGCTACCACTTTGTTCCAAGAGAGACATAAAAATCCCAAAGGGAACTACCACAAGAAAAAAAAGCATAAGCTGTTTAAAATATCCAAACTAGTTTTGAATTTCCTGCCATGCTGCAGCCAGCATGGCAGAAGTTATCAGTGGTCTGAGAAAGGAAACAAGAGGGGCTCAGCCTGTAGCTTTTTTGTAGGAAATGACTAAATACTGAAAACTGTGTCATCTCCAGTTCAGCTTTGTCGTGCTTCTCATACATGTTCAGTTATGAGGTGTGAAATCTCACTCCAAAACCAAATTGCTAGAGTATTTTTTTTTTTTTTTTGTAATGCAAAGGATCTTCAGAAACATCTCAGCAAAAAGAAAAGCCTGGACAAGAGAATGGATTTGACCCCCTGAAATTTGGGCTTATATCCCAACTTTATCCTCACCTGCCCACCATCGCAGGACCAGCCTCCCTCACTGCTCTGACGCGCCAGCAGCAGGCTGTAATTCCACTCATTGCACTGGCACGACCTGGGGCTCCTGCCTGTACAAATCAGGCATGGAACTGGAAATCAGCTCTCCCCTTTTTCCAAAAGCCCAAGCGATACAGCGAATTGCTCCTCTGTACTAAGATTAGACTAGAAGTCAGGAAATTAATTATTTCCTGATTCCCCAAGTGATCTAATAATTCACTGCCAATATTTATTTTATTCCCTCATGTACCATCACCAAATCCTTCATTTATTTATGTTTACCTGTTTTATGTTTTTCAATCTCACTTTTTAAGCTAAAGAGACACATTGTTTAAAACAAAGCTGAGTACTTTGAACTGAACCTATCCCACTGCACCCTAGAAGAACACACAAGACTATTTTGCTGCAGCTCTTAGGAAAAAAAAAATTGCCCTCTGGTCTCCAGAACACTATTTATCGTTTAGATTCTATAGCACAACTGATTACATCTCATTGTGCCCTACCTCACACTTACCTTGGCTAGGACATGTAAGGCTTAATTAATCAATCATGTATATATAGCCTTAATTAGATTGTAAGCTCTTTGGGGCATGCTGTTGGTGTTTCTGCAGTGTCTAAAGCAACAGAGCTCTGTTCCTTTTCCAGGAACCTGGTGCCACAACACAAATTCAGAGATAAAACCAACAACACAATTGGTGAGAACTGACAGTAGAAACACCCAAAGCTTAATTCACCCCCCTTCCCAGGCTTACATAAACAGTAAGAGCTGATATGGACAGAGGACATGCAATTATACACAACTAGAACAAGACCTGTGCTGTGAAAACCGGCACCAGGCATTCAGAGAGTGATCAAAACTTGGCCTCCCACAAGGCTTGATGATCTGTGCAGACCATCAGCATTGGCATTTCCTGCCCTTTCAGCATTTATGGAATATTTGAAAGTGTCTAGGAGGCAAAGTTTCTAAACTTCCTCTCTGCTCCTAGTCGTGTATCCTAGGCAGTATGAGTGCCTTTTACTTAGAGGAATCCCTTTGCTGCTTTTTGAAGCATCTGCCCAGTTTATGTTTAAAGCGCTTTTCAAATATCGCAAAGGAACAGACGTTGCGTTGCGTTTTTACCAAACACGAAGGATTCTAAGCATAGAATCACCCAAATTTGTGTCCTAATGTGCTATTACACGTTAGGAAGCCTTCTTCTTTCCCATGAACTTCCAAGTTGCAACTCCATGTTGCTACCAAGCCAGAGGGAATGCATCGGTACTACTCAGTCCAGGATTCATAATGCACCTAAATTTCACACTAACACCTAGACAGTGTGTCTGGACTAAGAGTGAGGCAAATAGGAAGTGTGAAAAATCTTCCCCATTAAAATGAAAAGCAGCTCCACAGAAGCTGCTGTTTCTTATTAGCTAAGGTATCTGTGCCATGGCTGTGCTGCACTGTAGAGTGTAGTGTGAGGTCAAGAAAGCAAATGAAATCCTGCTAACTCCACCACCTAGGAACACATACGTCTGGAAGTACAGTTTGGGCTATTGGGTTATACAGGCTGAAACAGGTCACAGCCAGGCCAGGTGCTGCAGCAAGTGTGCAGACTTGGTCTTCAGAAAATGAACTTTTACCTGGTAAACTGATTGGCAACCAGAGACAAAAATATGGGACCGATGAATGACGCTTTGTTCATTTGGAGGAGAGCATCTCAAGGAAAGTTGCTTCTGCCTTGTCCAACACAAAAAGGCAAAATCGTGCTGGCTGAATATGTCTGAGCACATAAGGCACTCAAATCCCAGTGATCCCAGTCTTCTACTGGCAGGCCTTTGGACTCCTGGAAACTGTTAGACATCAGGACTGTCACTTGCATCACAGCAGTGCTGAGAGCTTTCCTTGCCACCAGGACAAATGAAGCGCCGCTCATCCATAGCTTCAAATTCCTTTACCTCAAAGGCACCACGGAGTCCCAGCAAAGCTGATGTGACCTACAGGCTCACGCCTTTGGGGTAACGTGCTTCTCAAAGTGTTCATAGAAGAGAATGTTAAAAGTTTCACTTTCTGTTGTCATCTTTTTTATCGAATGAATGTGCAGCGGCTGTTAGTCGTGCAGGACTGTGGCATGCTGCAGCAAACCTTCCCAGCAAGTTTTGTGAAATTTGTTTCTGCTGATGCAAATGTGCTATTTGCTAGAGCTCCCCATTGCTATCTGATGAACTCCCATCCTATGCCTGAACATGAAAAACACAACCCGCAGCCCAGAATGTGTGGATCACTGTGTTCTCAGGAAGTATACAACTAATATAACTATTTGTGCTCTGTCTCACTGAGGGTAAAAAAGAGGGGTGAAGAAAACCACCATTGTACAGCAAACACCAGTCCTCACACAGGAAGGCCGGGGACTGCACTTTGCTCAGCTAGCCTGGCCTTTGTGAGGGGTTATGCTTTGCACTCAGCTGTAGCTCCCTGAGATGTGCACAAGGAGATTCCCTGAATATCAGTTGCTTTCCAGGATGGGTGAGCAGAAGGGTCCATCACTACAGCTGTTACAGTGGTTCTTCTAATTGTGCTTTTGTATTTGTTGTTCAGTTAGCTAGTGAAATGTCTCTAAGAAAGTTACCGAGTTAGGCATGCATCAGCTTTTAGTGGAAAGCTGTATCTCAAATGAGAGATACAAGATATTATATCTGCATTTTCCATTAGATTATTTCAGTATGTCAGCCATCTGTCCCTCTGCTGTGAGGAACAGATATCCCCCAAAGCTTCACTGTGCAATCCTAAATTTGGTATAGGACTGTAAAAGAATCCTCAGGAAAAAAACATTTCATCAGTGCATCCCTCACTCTCCATTACAGACCTTACCTGAATAACACTGTAAGAAACTAAGTGAATAAGACATGTGATTGCGGAAAGGAACAGCACTTATGAACTGTGGGGAGGATCCTGAGTGCCCATGTACCCCTGCACTGTTGAGCCAGCAGCGGCAGGCAGGAGAGCCTCTCCGGGGCATCGCCTTGGGCATCTCCCTGCCTGTCTCTCTCTCCTTTCCCCAGCTCCCCCTTTCCTCCTGACCTTGGTGGTCCTTTTAGTACCATGACCCCACTGGCCTTCACATCACCTCGGCCCGGCAGCTCTACGCAGACTGTAAAAGCCACAACGGGTACAAGCAGGTCTTCCTCAGCTGCTGCCCACTTCCCAAATGGAATTTACACTTAGGTTTCTTATAGGGATACAGACAAAGTAGCAGGAACTAACCTTTTCCTCTTTTAGGTTTGAAAAAAAAATATTTTATGACATGCCTTTGTTTTGCAGAGTATACGTTTGCTAGGTCTTTTCTTTCCCTCTTAAAAAGAATGAAAAGCTCAGCTTTCAAGATAAATGCTCTTTTGCATACATGTGCTGTTTTTTACACACACATGGAGGAATTTGACTTTGCAGGCATATAATCTTATTTGTGCTGACAAACATATCTTTGTACGTATGTGTGTGTATGAGCGTGCATTTACACATGTGAAAGAGAGAAAGTGGAATAAATGGCTCCTGTTGGCTGGAAAATACATTGCCATTTCAAACTTCAAAGGGAGTATTAAAGAGAAGAAATTAATTACAAAAAGTTTTAGAAATGAAAAATATTTTTGCATTGTCGCCTTAAGACCAAGGACTAAATCCTGCATTGTATAAATCAGTCGTTCATGGCACAGAGGAAAGAGTTTATTAGCAACGTATAGCGAATGTACAGACTCATTAATGTGTAATTACAGAATAAACAATATCAGACTTCGCTAGTCTGTTTTGCAAGGAGAAAAAAAATCCACTTAACACCACAATAAGCCTGTGATAGGATGATGGTAAGATTAAACAAATGTGTTGCCACGCCAGAGGTAATGCCTGATTACCATTATTCCTTCCTCCTCTTTTACATGAGTTGGGCTCCAAAGGCACTGAAGTGTCTTGCTAGCACAATTATAATTTCTCATTTTTATTTCTACTTGCCAGTATGTGGATAAATGGGCAGGAAGCTCAACCCCTCCCCAGAAAAGCCTAGTTCCCATTTGACTTCTAGATAAATTGTTGTAGGTCCACACCTGCAGCAGACGAAGTCCCAGCAACCACGTTGGCAATCAGGGCTTCCCCACCACCCATCTAATGCCCAGCAATGTGCGGTGCCAGGTACAAAATTATTTGGATTCTGGGAGGAAAAAGGGCAAACTCTGACTCAAAGAAGGCACCATGTCAGTGTGGAAGGGATGTTCTCACCTCTTTGCTCATGGCTTCAGCCTGGGGAAACCAGGAGGGGTGCTCTGCTCAGAAGAGACAGAGGCATTCACAGCCCAAATTGTGAATATAGCCCACTGGGAGTTGGGCTAGGGATGGATCATGGACAATTTGACACCTCCCTTGGCCACATAGGCGTTTCTTTCCCTTTGCAAATCTGGGCACAAAAACGAAGCAGTGGGTCTCAGTCCACCCCACAATAAGGCAAATAAAATTTTCACAATGTTTTCTATATATGCATGTGTTGTTCTCCCCTGAAAATAAATTCTCACATGGAAAGACCCAGAAAGGTACCTCCGAAACTCAGATGCAGCATGAGTGGTGCAGAAATGGCAGCGTTTCCTAGCTGGAAGTCGCCATTTTGGTGCTAATGAAACCATCCCGCTTCAACACCAACCACTGCCACCACTTCCGAACATTGCAACACATATTCACAGCAGGAAAAAACAGGCTCATTAACTCAGTCCATATAATGCTGAGGTGCACAGCACTGTGAATGACGAGGGACTGATCTCCCTCCAAAAAAGGCCCTGTGCCATCATTAAAAATCAGAACACAAAGCTCGTAGCTTAGACAAAAACCAAAACGCAAAAACCACCAAAGATTTGGGAAGTTCAAATCCATAGTGGGGATGTTGGCTTCTTACAAATACAGGATGCTTTTAAATGATGAAATATGGAGAATGAATATTTCCTCTTCTATTAATTGCAACACAAGCTGAAAGTGTCGCCAACATTAGTTAAAACCCACCTTTCCATTGCATTAAACATTTCTGTTACGTTACTTAATCAGCAGGGAGGACAAAATCATGTGCAGATACTCTCTTATATGAAGGAATTAGCAATTCCTTTTAAAGCTCTCATTCTTTTTTTTTTTTTTTTTTTTTTAAGGAGGGGTCAGGGAGCAGGCAAGTTCTTACGTTGTTCCATAAAATAATCTAGAAGTTACTGAAAACTCTGGTAAGCACCACTTCCTCAGAAGTAACATTTCCAGGGTAAAAAAAAACTGGCTTATGTGAAAGTTCTCCTTACTCTTCAGTCTCTTCACTTTTTTTTTTTTTTTTCTTTTTTTTCTCTTTAACTCTGATACATGGCTTGGAAGAGTGGAAGTCAATTCATTCTGTCACATTTCTCCACTTTTGCTACATTTATTATACTTCTCAAATGAGATAATTTTGGACTACCTTCAGGGGAGGAGAAACAGGGGAAATGGAAGGTGAAAACCAAAGAGCAAAACATAGACCTTAATTTTTCTTTTTGGATCATCCCTGTTTTGGTTGGAAATTGAGAGTAATTCTGTGTTTGGTCTGCATTTACTAAATCTCTGCAAACCTTCAACTGGGTTCTTAATTCCATTTCCATACGGATTTTGTCATGTTAGGGCTGAAATCTTATTTACATCAATGGAGTAGGACTTAATTCCAAAAATCCCATTTGGTGCCTGTAGTGTTACTATGGCTGATGGTGGAACAGTAGACTAGATACTTTCTTGGGGTCTCTTCTTATGTCTATAACTTAGACACCTAAATGCTTCTGGGAAACCTGTCCCTGAACTACAATGGATACAAGAAGTAGGCATTATTCCTAACTTAAAAATGTGTAAAAACCAAGAAAGAGAAGCACACACCAAATGGGTTTCTTTACTAGGAGTTACATTCCCTGTATGTGCACCTTTACAACACAGAATTCACTTACTGGGGAGGGAGGGAGCAGCAGAAAGTGTCTCACATTGCAGGCTCCAAATCTAACCTGCTTTTGGGCTGCTGCTCTGCTGGGTCACTTGTTCAGGGAGGCAGCTAGGTGGGCAGGACAGAGTTTCCAACAAGCTGCCTCTGGAGGCCAAAATCCTGGGGTGCTGGCTGCTCCACCATCACAAGTTAACAGCTGGTTGTGGCCACACTACTGCACCGTAAATGAGGCTGAGAGTGAGCCTGCACTGGCTGCTGTAGTGTGCCTACCTACTGCACTTGGGGCAAAGCTTTTTCCAAGAGACCGTCTTTTGGAGCTTCTTAGTGAGCTCAGTGAGAAAGGTTTGGAGACAAATCAGGGACAAATCTCTGTCCTGCTGCAATGAGTGGTGTTTGCTCCTGGCTTTAGAGCTACATCTTCAAAACCGAGCTCCCTCCATCCCCCCTTCTTTACCATAAGGGTTTTTTTCTACACTGTGGAAACCTGTAGTGGCGTGGCCATGCTGTAAATCCTTCCTTTCAAATCTCTAATGAGGGGATGCAGCCACAGTGACACTGTGTTTTCACATTTTGCTGTGGGACCGAGCCTGGGGAGCTCGCACGTGAGGGTAGAGCAGGTTCTCTGCAGCCAGAAACCAACTCCTCCCAGGGAGGCACCGTGGAGGGAGTTGAAATTACAGAAATGTGAGGAGAGGCTGAACAAAATCAAAACAGCAGCTTTTTCCGAAACTTTGCCTCTGTAGAGGTAGGTAGTCCCTACACTGTGCCTCAGCCCAGCAGTTAAGCTTTTCACTCAGGGTGCACTCCTCAAGAGCGCTCAGGTTGAATGAGAACTTGCTCAACGGGAGAAGCAAGCCTACAACGAAAAGCAAGCAAGAAATAACACAGAACAGAGGGACAGCTGGTGTTGGGAGGCCTGTCCAACCTTCTGATGCAGAGTCATTCCCTTAAAATAACCTGAGGTTTAGCAAGCTGCACTGATAGAAGTCCTCCCCCCTTCCAGCCAGAGCCCTGTACTTCTGAGTTGTGCTGCAGCCACGGCTGAGATCCTGCTAGATAATTTTAACTCCCGAGCTAGAATGGGGCTTATCTCTGAGGCACATCTCTTCTGCTCAGATAAAGACAACTTCCTCTAACTGCAGATTAGATCAGCAGGCTCAGTATCCGTACCTAAAAGCCACACAGCTAAACACACTGCATCTCTCCAGTTCAAACAACGCTCACTGCTTTCTCAATGTTGAAGAAACAAAATTTGCACAGCTCCCAGGCTTTCCCTGGCTTTTTCACTGATGTTCCCCTCTGAAAACATAACAGTACCCAGCAGGTGCTCATGAAATTGGCCACAGGTCCACAAGCTACACAGGTCTGGAGGAATAAGAGAAAAAATCCATAGCTTCACCAGCCACTGCAACATCATGTTGCCACTTAGCGGCAACAGAAACCATGCTTCTACCAAATGGGCCAGGAGTGGAAAAACTCCTCGCAAGATTAAATAGAAATCACTGGAAAAGTACAACTCTCTTTTAGGATCAGTTCTCTTCTCAAGGATTTGATTTCATCATGCGCTCCAGTTGCATCAGAGGATGAATTTTTACATGCCTGCTTACACAGTGGCTCTGCCCCGGCTTTGCACGGGCTGAGTTAACTGCACTAATACAGCACAGCCTATGCTGGGACTGTGGCGGCTCTCCTTTGCAGACAGGCTCACCCTCCCTTTGAGAAACTACTTTCAAGTTTGTTTTGAAAATGTTCACCCTCCATGACTTGCAGCAAGCATTTTTAAATTCAATAAAGGAATTTGCCTTCAGTAGGAGGGCTGTTTTCCGCCGGCCTTGCGAAAATTTGTGCACGTTTTGCTAAGTCTTAAGTCATTACACTGAGCAGAGCTTGTCTCTGGCAGTGTGGCTAATTCCCCAGCTTCGCAATGGCCCCGTATACCTGGGGTTTCTGCACCTCACTCTAGCACAGGGTTTCACACTATGCACATGCAAAACACACCTTTGAAGGCTGGTTTATACCATATATCCCATACAGCACATATAAAGGCATTCATGAAATTTGTCACATGCCTTCTCCCAACTAAACCACCCCCATCCTCCTCTATACAAATTCCCAGAAGAGTTTTGCATACAAAATGAAAATAATCCTGACAAAAATATCTCCTGTGATCCCTTAAAGACAGGTATGTCATACTGCCAGGGTCTCAGAGCATGCAATATCAGTCCATACTGGGGACTGGTACTTTGGGGCTAGAAATAGTGGCTTTGGACCAAACAAGAGGGGAGATTCCCAACTTCCCTGTTTTTAAAAGTTCCTAAAATATTTTAGTTACAAGTTTTTCAATTCCTTCAGAAGCCTCCTTAGCTGGACTTTCAAGCCCTGTTTCATTGTGGAGGGTTAGACAATTCTTAAAGCTTCCCAAACCCTCTTGAAACAAATTTTCGCTCTGCTCTCGGAGCCAATAGGGCTACATCAGGTGGGACAGCAATTATCAGCAGTTATTTACAAACGCTCATCAGCTCCTGCACGCTTTCATAGCTTTGAGCAAGACAGACATCCATCTGAAACCTGAGCAAGTAAGACACATTACATAGCCCTCCAGGTTAGGTGGATGATTACGTGTCCATGTGCACACATGCCACACGTGCATTTTATTACTCATACACAACACACTGCCTTCATAGCCACTGTGGACTCCTACAGGAGGAGCATGCAAAGACGTTTAGTTCTGGCAGTCTTTTCCCCTAGCTCCTTTCCCTGCTCTACAGAAGTGCAGGGGCAGCAGCGAGCTGGACCTGTCTCAAGCAACAGGACCGATTTTGCAAGCTGGGGTGGGGCACTTCCCGTTTTGGCTTCTCTCCCTTCTCCCCTCTGTCTGCAGCCTTTCCACACTTTTACTCTGCCTCCACCCAGCTATGTGTGAGTTGCAGCAGATTGATGTAATGGCAAGCTGTTGTGGTTGGCCTGGTGGCCCCTCAGCAATGCTTGGGTCCGTGCTCTCAAATGGTTGAGCTCCTTTTAAGGAAATAAAGCACTGAATCAGCTCAGAGTGAGGACACTTGCCTGCACCAGTAACTAGCTACTTGTGCAGGTTACCACCTCTGAATTCCCAAGGCTCAGGATGCAAAGGTAATGCCAGGTTCCTGGTGATGCCAGGCACCGAGGCTCTGCAGCTACACAGGCTTCTGCTTCAATAACAGGGTTGTGGGGAGGGAGATAACATCAGTCACTTGACATTTCCCACAGGAGGAGAAAAATGTCAAAAAGGTCTTTCCTTTTAACATCTCTTCCCATACCAGTGTCCTTTATTTTAAACAAATAGAGAGTTTCCAACTTCATATGAATCTCATCTGTCTTCTACTGATGTCTAGGCTCACTTTGACTTGTTACTTTGGGCAACTTCTGTCAGTTGACCAACAGTTTCCACCCAATTTTGTGAGATGAGTTCTCCCAACCTCTTCGTCTCAGGAAGAAGAATATCTGCATGCATTATATGTTCCAGGTCCAGACTGTAATCTGTGACTATGGTGGTGATCATTTTTTACAGTGAGAAACTTTTGACTTCCATGCTGGAAGTCTAAATGGTCATCTTCAGCATCAGACAGATGCCTGTGCAGAAACGGTGATCCCACCGCCTCTTTCTGAGGCCAGTAACACTATGAGATGGTTTTTTGTGTTTTACCCGTCAATGGCCAGCTGCAATATGGGCAGTTATGAGTAAAGGAAGGTACTGCTTGCCTTTCTAGGCAAATGCTATCACTGCAGCAAATGGCTTTTTCTGCGTAAAGTAGGGTCCAGCCTACAGCTCACTGAATCATTAGCTTCCCACACATGGCTTGAATTAGGACAGAGTCCCAGGGCAGAAACAGCCCTAAACTGCAACCATCTACCACATACAGCATGTTCAGTACTGATTATCCACAAAAGGTGCACGCAACATTTAACCTGAAACTTGAGTGGAGACAATAAGAATCAGCAGAAGATATTTCAAATCGGCTCCTGTGTTAAAGGTTAGCATGGGAAATAGGGCTGCCCATCCAAAACAGGCTGCAAAGTGCTAATTCTTAATGGAATGGAATTTCAGTGGGAAATAACTTTCAGCAAGATTTCAAAAGGATATTTAGGAGAGATAGTAAAACAGAGTCTCTAGTGCCTTAAAGAGCTGTGAAAATCTAGCTCTTTGCTTGTCTGAAAACATTCCCTGTGTTTTCTAGAAAAACTAGTGCAGGTGGGTGAGCAGAGTAAAAAAAAAAATTAAAAATTAGGTGCAAGATCAGCCTGAGACGGAAATTTGGGGTGGACAAGCAGACAAGGAAGGACGAAGATCTAGTGGACAGAGCAGCAGAAGTGAAGTTTGCAGGAGGATGCTGCTCCACACATAGTGGCATTCTGGGAGTTACATTAAAAACATAGCAAGCTCATCAGGGAAGTGAAGAGACGTAGCAGTGACTGGAATATGTCTTTTAATGTGTTTCTGCTTTGCTGTGCTGCTTGGGGTTATTACTAGAAACTGTTGATGACTTTACTTCTATGAATGACCTTTTCACACTTGCTTATAATTTTTGCATTGGTCAGAAGCAACCCATGTCTTGGGTGCCTCTGTCTGGGGACACAAGTCAAAGCATACATTTAATGAACCTCTGGATACCTTCCGTATGACATTTGCACCCTCTCTAGTCATTTTAAGTGAGCCACACAACATCTGAAGGCACTCAATAAAATCTGGCAAGTGAATTGACTACCTTAACTTCTGAAGTCTACTATGCCTTCATTCTCAGAGTGGGAGAGATGTATCAGATGGCTCTCTTTGTCAGGTCTATAGCATTCAAGTCTCAGTCTAGGGTTTCAAGAAGCAAGAAAGGAGATTTTTGAAAACATGCAGAGGAGCTGCAGCCTATCTTTCTTTCCTGAAAACAGCTTATTTCCCCTAATATTTGACCTTTAAAATACTAAATTGATGAAAAATGCAATTAAACTATTGACTCCAGGGTTAAAGGTTTCATGAAGTGTTACTACAAATCTGAGTAAGCAAATGGTCATTTGAACATTTCGATCTCACAGGCTGATTAAAATTAAAAACAGATTTCTCACCTAATTTTAGTAAGATGAGGTAAATACTGTTTTCATTTAACAACCTGCCATTTCAATTATTACCTCTATAACATGTAAAAAAAAAGTCCTCCAGAGCCTAGTGGCCCTCTTCCATGAATGTCTGACTCAAATTACCCTTCCTCAGTGCATACCGTATGGACAGCTGATCTCTCAGGGTGTTGCAGAGTAAGTGGAATGCACTGTAAATCATATGCTGAAGTACAGCAAAGTGCACAGGGGATTCCCTTTTGACGAAGGAAGCAGATGGGACATTAGGAAAGTCATATAGAGAAAAATTGTTGCCTGGTCGTATCTGCTCATGTGCATCGCCTGTCAATTACCATAGGCCACAGTCTATCTCCCAGCTAAGAGATATTTATATCAGTGGGTCTTTACAATACTCTCCTGCCTATCTATCATTCTTCAAACTCCTTTTTCAGATCATCCTTTTCCACCTAAGTTTGGTGATAAATAGAAGTGAGAAACAGATCTTAAGGCTTAGAGGTGACAGTGTTGCACTGAACACCAAGTCTGTCTACACTGCCATGCCAGTGCCTACATAGAAAGAGAGTCTCCTTCATCCCTAATACATCTATAGGATCATATAGGCCAAACATCACTCCTAAGGCATGGGTTTATCCCTAACAGATTTCCTTTTGACTGCGCATAGCAATCATACGGCTCCTGATACCTTTGGGGCATGCATTCAGACCCTTTTTGTGAAAAAGGAGAATTAATTTTTTCAGTATACTGTTATCAAAAAGTTTATGGCTAGAAAAAGGAGCAGTAGAGGAGATAAGAATGTATGCAGCTTTACAGAAAAGACAAACATTGCAAGTGCTGGAGTTGATACGTACAGTTAAGACCATCCATAAAACAGAGCACTGTGAATTGTCTTTGTTTCTGTTGACTATGGTAAATGTCTCACTACAAGATGTGACCCTTCAAAACCAAAGAGCTATGAGTAGAGAAAGTGGCTGTAGAAAAAGTCAGAATATGGAAAATCTTATTTATTGCTGAGTGCACAAAATAAAACTAACGAGAACAACAGGTGGAACTTATATTTAAGACATCAAATATAACATTTTCTCTTTCATTTATTACAGTAACTTTTAATATGTCATTTATACTGATATATAATTGAACTATTACATCATCAGCAAATGTAAATTTAGTCTTTGCTGGTTCTGTGTGATATTTGCAAGGTGAAGTAAATTCAATGCAATCAAAAATCCTGTGTGGGTTTTTTGGGGTTGAACGAGGGAATTTTTTTAATTATTATTATTTTTTAAATCAAGGCTTAAACATTTTGTAGAGTTTTGTTACTGTGGGAGAAAGAAGGCTTAACTCATTTTACTAAGTTGATACACAAGCAGTAAAGGCAAGATTTTGTCCAAAGAGCTTTAGACTGAGAAACAAAACACTAGGTAAGTGATCAGATTATTAAAAAACATTTTAAAAATTATTTTGTTCATAAGGAATGTCAATATGCATGTAGGAGCTGAACGTTATGCTCACATTTTTGGCAAGAGGGGATCAAGTGGTAATTGAAGTGAAGATGCATAAGATGCTGCACTCTGTACTAGTGAGTACTGGAGTTTGGGAGTAGGGTCTATTCCTAATGCTGACACCATCCTGCTGTATTACCTTGACTTAGTTATTTTTCCTTCTGTGCCTCTCTTTCCACCTACCATCCTTTACTGGATGTTCTTAGACAATAAACATTTAAATGCACTTACAATCTTCTGCTCTGACCCTCATTCTTACAATAGGAATTTTAAAATTATGAGCAATATTTTTATTTGTGGATAAACAAGCACATTTTGATAGTCACCCCTGTCCTGAAATATTTTTATCATATAGGGCATTGATCACAGCATCCTGGGAGTCATTGTGCTTTTTTTTGCCTTTTTTCGTTTTTTTAGGAAAAAAAAGTAAACTAGTAAACAAGCATTGTACTCAAGTAATGTCTAGTCTTTTTTAGTGGACTACATGCAAGCTTATGCATGTAGTAGCCAGCCGCATTGCTAGTCCTTAGTGTGGATTCTGGGATCCCTAAGAAGAATCAGCATTTTTCAAAATCATCTCTGGATGATAATTTATTTTAATCCAACAGACTTTATCAGTTGTGGACTTTTACCCAGAAGAACAAAATTCAAGTTTTTTCTAAAGTTCTCCCAGTTAAAAAAATCAAGGGTAAATGAAGATCAGATATTGGAGTCTGAAACATATGAAAACTATGTATCTTCTAATATGGCATTTCTGGAGAAATATGAATAGCAGAGAACATTCAAGATAGCATTAAAATTAATAATAAAAATAACAATAAAAAAGGTGAGAGTTTACTGAATTTTTATCAAATCTCAGTTCAGATAATTTTGACCTGGAACCACATATTTAATTCCATTTCCTATGCAGAATGAAAACCATCTTTCCTGGGGAGAATTTCATGCAATCAGTCATGCTTCAGAAAGAAGATAAATAGTAAGATCTTCATAACTTCTATGTGGATGAAAAGGCTTGCTGTCCTTCAAAATGCCTTTCCCAAAGAGAAGTTTGCGCAAAACCCACTAAGCACCTGAGTAATCGTGTGCTGAACAAGATGAAAAGGCACAGGATTTGCTTGTATACCAGCTTGCTATATAGTACTTTAATGTCATTGGTATATTATATTATGTACTAATATTATCAGAGTGTACTAGTAATCTTACCCAAGACTCTCTCATTCTTAGCACTCTGTTGTCCTCCAGTACTAGTTGAAAGGTCCTCTGGTACAGGCATAGGTTCATCTGCATCATCTGGGGCATCACTAATTGGAGGACTTTCCTTTCCTAGTTGTGAAAAAAGTAGCATCAGTGAGTCATCAGAGTAGCCTCATTTTCAAATAATACCGTAAGAGGAACAACAAACCAAATAAAACTTAACAAAAATCCTACACACTACTAAAAGCATGGCATTTGTAGGACCAAAACCTGCTGTCCTGTAGAGAAAGCTTTTGGATACAGGGGAATTATATCTGTGAAAAGAATGCATGCCCAATGTCTCTTTCAAATTTACTGAAGTCTGGATACACAGTCTTACCCTTTTGGATGTTTGTAACACACATGGATGGATATTTTTCAGCTGCTGTGCTCAGAAGATCTAGTTTAGCCAACATAGACTGACAGATCATAAAGGTTATCAAACGGTCATCTTTTGTAAAAAATCTTCTTTCTTCCACAAATGCTCCTTGAGAGCACATCCAGATTTGCTTCAATGGCATAGTGAAGTCTAACCCACAAGTATCCTGGGGCTCTAACAGAACCACCCAAAAAATAAAATTTTATCTCCAGCTAAAAATTCAGCTACATCTTCAGTAAGCTTCACTAACATCCGGAGATCAAGTTTTGGCTAGCCCTTGTACCTGTAGCTCCTGGTACTTCCTAAAACATGTGCAGTTAGCAGAGGTAGGTCAACACATGACTTCAAGAGGTTTATGGTCTCTTATTTCTAAAGAGGAAACAAACCCCAGTATCTTGTGTACACAAGGTTTTGCAGAAGAAAAGAGTCTGGTGCTGGAAATGGCCTCAAGTTGTGCCAGGGGGGGTTTAGATTGGACATTAGGAAAAATTTCTTCACAGAAAGGGCTGTCAGGCACTGGAACGGGCTGCCCAGGGAAGTGGTGGAGTCCCCATCCCTGGAGGTATTTAAAAGACGGGTAGATGAGGTGCTTAGGGACATGGTTTAGTGGTGGGATGGCAGGGTTAGGTTAATGGTTGATGATCTTAAAGGTCTTTCCAACCTAAGTGATTCTATAGTTCTATGATTTAGTGTGTTATAAGTATTATGGAACTGTTATAGTGCCAAATGCAATACAATAAGGAAAATAACTCTCTTGCTAAGTATTGCACTTCCAGAAATGGTGAGGTTTTTTGGTTTAGATCTCAGTCACAGCATATATGTCCTGTACAGTCTCTGTCTTGCAGAGCTTCTTTTAAAATGACTTCGCACATCTGTAACAAAAGCGTGCCTTGGAAACAACTACCAAAAGAATTATCTAAGTGATTAGTTTCATTGACTATTACTAAAAGGCTAGTCTTTGCATTAATAGCAAATAATGGAGCAGGCCCAGGGCAGGATTTGAACTCAGTAATGTTCACATAAAACCTTTGTCTCCAAAATGAAGATGTTACCAATTTACACTGATGCAATCTATTAGACATCCTGTGCCAATCAGCACGCCAGCAAGGGCAGTAATTTCATGGCACAAAGGCCTAGCAAATTAGTTGTTTTTTTCTAATGAGAATTCCCTCATTAACACACAACCATTAATTAATTCTGAAATCACTTCTCAGAAAAGTTAAATTTAAACCAAATATAGCTTACTTAAGTGACAACAGTCTGGTGATGCCAGTTACGGATTAGACCTGAAAGAAGAAAACTCTTTCCTCCCAACATCCTGGATAGAGCACAGCATCGTGCTTTCCGATCTATACTGATCATGATGGGGGGAAATAACAGAGAGATTTAAGTCATCTTCCAAATTAGCTGGTTTGGGTTGTTTGCACAAATCTAGGTTTAAATTAATGAAATGAGTGGGTAACTGCATTTCTTGATGATGCGTCTATCAGATTGTGGAATAAACTCTGAGGAGGAGTGGTGGGAGCAGCATCAGGTGAACCATCTAAACGTGCAGCCAGAGGATAACAAAGGATAACAAAGGATAACAAAAGCCAAGGGTAACAAAGGAACAGTCCTGCACCGGCAGAGGGACCGACTAGATGATTTCATAAGGCCTCTCCCATCTCCAGCTTCTGCAGGGTATTCTTAAATGGGCAAAACCACACCCACTGGATGTGAGTGCAAGAAACAACGTGGATTGCGTAAATGGAAATGAAGGACTATGAAGTTTACAGCAGAGGAAAGTAAAAGCAGGAAGTAAATTCATTAAACCAGCTTTTGCCATTCACTGCCTAGCTCCTTGTTTAGTTATTCCTGCAGTTTTCTGCACTATTTTTACGGGATGTAAGGAACTTAAATAACTGCCAGCAAATTTTCAATGCAAGTCCTATCCTGCCAAGCTGAGGTCTCTCTTACAGATAGGATGCATGGGTCAGAAGAGACAGCTGAAATATTTCAGCTTTTTCAACACTTCCCCCCCAACAAAACAAAAAAAAAAAACCCAGACATTTAACAGGGTGGCAAGAGGTAGTCTGGTCAGAATCAGGTCTCTTTACACTACATGTAGGTTAAGGAAATTTGTTAAAAGGAAATAGTAATCAAAAGCCCCCTGCATCTTCCAAGGTTCAAACTGTGCTCCCATTACAACAAGAGTTATGCTTTGGCTTAGTCTAGATTCAGAAGAACACCTACCCTAAAAACCTGAAGGCTTTTTTGGCTATAAACCAATATAAACACATAGTATCAGACCTATAAGATAACAGATATCAAACAAAATCAAAACTTTCTTAGTGTGTAATTAGGCATCCTACAATAAGCAGGCTAAATAGGGTGCTTTGAAGGTAAGTCAAAGCAGTCTTTTGGAATAGAAGCATTAGTAGATCAGTACTTTCACAGTTTATGGTGAACTGTTTGGTTCACTAAACAGGTATCAATCTTCTACTTGTTAAATTAACAGCCGTTTGCCCAGGTGGCCTGAATCAGACTAGCCTCATGGACTTGGTAGGGCAGAAGCCAGAGATCTAGTGTGCCCTCCTCTTTGCAGGAGACTACAGTTAAGAAAAATTAGTAAACTTGGCTTTAAGGACTCATTTAATATAATTTGATTTCTTCCTGTTACACATGGTCGAGAAATCCCTGCATGCAAAAAGGCAGACTAAAAACAGTGGATTTAAAATAGATATATTTCTTGAGCTCTGTGTCTTGGATTCTAGAGCATGATATTTGTATTTCATGCCTTAACTACATCTAAATTGTTACACCATGATAAGTTCACTACTGCATGGTAATCTTACAGATATGCAATCTCACTAACATCCTTTTGCCAATGAATTTAGAAATGGAAAGGGGGTGGGGGAAAGGAGGGAACAGTTTCCCATTTAATTTTTAACAGGCATGTCCAGAACAATAACTGGTCAAAGGGACAGAGCTAAAAAAAACCACCTAGTGACAGGTACTGGGGTAAATTATTAAAATGTCACATAACAGAGCAAAGCACCACAGATTTATTCCATTCCCATTTTATTTTTTTCCTCAAAAAAAAAGAAGAGAAGCATAAACAATGCAATCTAATCTTGGGGGTGTGTGTGTCTTTTTTTTTTTATTTTAAATTTTTATAAAGAGCTACTCGACATTACATGAAAAAGACAAGGGAGCTGCGGAGTTGAAGTTCTGTTTCTGGCACTGCCAGTGATTCACGGTGCCCTTGGTTAAGTCATAAATGGAGATAACTTCAACTGCAGACTGTATTATATGTTCCCCCAATTCATCTTGAAGCTCTGAAAGATGGTCTCAGATTTCCAAACACTGCCATTGTTGTATGAAAATTGTCAGAGAAGTGCCTGACCTATCAACAGTGCCTGGTAAGACCCTCAAGTTCTCTCTACTTGAGTTTCCTCATCTCTGCCCTAGCAATATAGTTAAAGACATGAGGAAAGAAGGGAAGGGAACAAAGTTCACAGCCCAGTAAGGTTTTATGCATCCTTTATTCCTACCAAAATCTGTATAGCCTGGTGTTTCTTTAACATCTCCATTCAGTACTGAGAGCAATTCAGTTCATGCCCGGATGGTGCTGCTGGAACTACAACTGTTAAAAGGAAAGCCAGGGCAGGATTTCTTACAGAAACCTGATTCTCTATCCTTTCACAAATTGATGTTGGGTGTATTGGAAGCAACATGAGGGTTCCTTCCTATGGAAACACTAGAATCACTGGAGAAGTTATGCAAGAAAAACAACATACACATTTTTCTGCATGAGAGTCACAACCCAATTCACGTCCCCTTTTCACTAGTGGAACCTCCAGTGATGAGAAGTGGGTCACTCTGGGCCAGGAGCCAGGCTCTCAGGTGGGAGATAGGAGATACCAGTTCAAGGTACATTCATTTCTACCTTCCCAGAACCTAGCAAGAACATCAAATGCAAAACTCTTCTTCCTGCTTTTGCAGAGTGTGGCACAGCCTGGTGGGTGCTAGGGGGGGATCTTGTTATGTTAGATGTGGAAACATTTGTACTGTTTTTTCACCTTCCTTAACTGTTAGGCCCTAGAACTGAGAAAAAAAAAGAAAAAAAAAAAAGGCAGGAAAAATACTGCTTGTTAAGTGAGATATTATCTGTGTTTTCTGACTCTCTTATATGGGTGCCGGATACCGTTTGGTTAAATGTATGTCAGCTCTCTCCTCATTTCAGAACTGCAACTGCTTGCCTCATGAAATATCACTTTCAGGAGAAAAATAAAAAGTGTGAACTCTGAGCTAGTCACACGGTATTTCAGTTCCTCTAGGAGTCAGCCATGCCTGGATTCCCAGAAATGGGAATGCCTGTGCGCAAGCAGGTTTTGGCTCGCTCACGCTAGTTTTATACTCTCTTGGCCTGGCTTGCCCCACCATACCTGAGTCAGCTACAGCTGCATAAAGCACATGGCTGCAAAACATGGCTTTTGAGCTGAGAAGACTGTTTCTAGAGACCTATTTTATTTCTGGGTTAAAAAGCAAAACAAAAAACCCCAAAGAAACCCCCCCAAACTAATTTTAATTATTATTTTTTTAAAAACACAACTAGGTGTGCTAGTGAACCAAGTCACCCAATTCCGTAGGCTGAGAGAGTAAGCTACACCTGATGAGCATTACTCACAGAGCAGGAGAAATAAATAAAAGTGGTTTTCATCTGACAAGACAATCTCACACTCCTGAAAGTGTGCAACTGTCTAACTGGTTCCCAACATATAGCAGTGCTCCTTCATCATGCAAGGAAGCATCCCAGAAACATGCAGAATCTGAGGAGAAGAGGAAGTGGGGGAAAACTCCTTTCTGGATTTGCCAGCCTGTGAGAAAGAAGTAGGTAACATTCCTGTAGCTTCAGATCCTCTACTTTTGAGGTCTAGTAAGAGCCTACAAAGAGCCAATATCTGTGGAACCTAATCTGACAAACTCCTGTTTCCAGAAGGCTGAGTTCACACACAACTCAGATCATAAATGAAAGTAAATTAACAGCTTCTTTCTTTGGCCAATTGTTCACAAATCCAGCTAACAACCCAATACAACTCACAGCCTCTGCTCACAGAAAGTACCAGGTGCTCAGTGACAGGAACAGCAGGAAGAGTTCAAAGCAGATTTTTTTTTTTTCTGTAATCCGTTTATGTAGGTCTACCTCTTGTCAGAGGTAAAATTCCTTCACACGCTGATATATCCTTTTTTTTAAGAGAACCCTCTGTCATTGCAGAAGAGTACTATTCTCAGCATGATATGCTAGAAAATCTAAAGGGCACAGGAAAGTACAGTAGTTCAAATCCTGGAAAACTTGAGAGGTACAAATTATACACGTAGATACCCATGTATTATGTATATATTCACATAAACACAAACACTCAAAACGGCAAAGTTTCTTGCAAATATTCCCTCTCAAGGGAAGAGGCAGACCATAAGGAAGGCAAAATGTGTGACCTAATCGACTCCTTGACTCAAGGGACAGTGTCTGCCACACTGCTCTGCCCCACATCAAAAGAAAAAAAAAAAAAAGCAATGCCCTGGTAAGAGGTAGCAGGTGTGGAAGTCAGATTAACGCCGTTGTAAAAAATACCACAAAGGTTAGGTGTGGGTATCCAGCGGAGCCTGCGCTGCTGCAGAAGAAGAGGAGGTCAGTGCTCCTGCTCCCAGGAGCTCGTGCAAGCAGGAAAGGGCTTCTGCAGCAGGCAGAGGAGATGGGCTCGAGTCCCGGTGCCTCTCACCACTCCGGGCAGATCCACGGCGCTTTGTCTGTGTAAAGGATTAAAACCCCACTGCTTTTTCTGCTAGGGCCACACATGCTGCAAGCACCGCATGGATAGGACAGCTTTTATTTCATTTGCAAATTGTTTCAGCATGCGACAAAACACTGATGTGTAAGTATATCCAGTTACAATTTTAAAATTGTTACCTGAGGAGGGGAGTGCAATGTGCCTCCACAGGACTGACTAGGAATGCCTTCCCTATTCTAAACGTAACTGATAATCTTCTGTTGGCATGAAGGATTATTATATTGTTGTTCTTTCAGACAGAAAATATCTTTGATTTTCAATTTCCAGATGATACTGAAAGTTCTGGGTTCCAATTTTTAGAGAAAACTCAACATTTTTAGAAAGGAGGGGGGGGGAAAGAGAAAGAAAATTGTGTTCATATATTTCCAGGAAAACCCAGTGACCTAGCCATCTACACTGTACCCAGACCTTCATGATCTCCTATAGCTGGCTGCCAGGTCCTGAGCTGGTGGTGCCCAAGAGCTGTCTCCTAAGAGCCACAAGCCCACGTATCTGCTGGGAGTGACCCCGGTGGTGGGGCTGTCCTACTCCAGGCTGAACACTAAAAGTGAAAACTGAAAGCCATTAACCGTTGCAGCTGCCAACATATTAGGAAAAATAGGAAAGACTCTTATTTGTCCTTTTTCAACTGCGGAGGCACGACGGTATGAATACGTGTTATCTTGCTAAGCCAATTTTGTAAGGAACCCATTTCCAAGGAAGTTAAGAATAACCCCACCACCACCCTCCCAGGAATATCAATATGGGGTAAGACTGCAAAATCCTACCCAGGCCACTACAGGGCAAATTTATGAACCTAACTTCTCTGCTGTTTAAAAATTTTTCAAAATATCATCTGGGACAAAACCAGTTACAAGAACAAAGCCTCATGTTAATCAGTCCTTCTTTTTCTTTTTTTCTTTTTTATATGTTTATAAGTAAAACTGAATGCTCTGGAAAAAAGTCAAATAACCCTATGTGGTAAATACAGTTTGTTTACTTTTAATTAGTATTTTCCCCCTCTCACCTGCTGAACTTTGTTTGTTCTATATTTATTTTGTAACAATGAGAATTTTGCTCCCAGAAGAAAGAGCGTGAATGTGCACCTGACCATGCTTCAGGGATACGTTACCATAGGTTTAATGCAAAAATACATCATGCTTCTATGTTCCCTTGACTTCTTTATTTTCCCAGTTCCTTTTAAAAAAATCCATGCACTGTTGAGCTTGATATCAAGTGATACCATTAATTATATCTCAATTCCCAATTTGGTTTTAAAAAAGACCCAAAGCAATTTTATTGACAAGAAAAACGTTGTAGTGTGCTAGAAAGATGAGCAGGAATTTAGGATTTTCTTTGTAGAAGTATTTGTTAAGGACCTCACCTGAAACCTGGGACATATCTTGAGCCTCATCTGTTTCCATTTTCCTCAAGTTATCTGAGAAGAGAGAGGAGCCTTAAGTTAATGCAAAATAGCACACACATATGCACACAGAAAAAGAAAAAATAAAAACCAACACCCCCCACCCCCCAGACACAGAGGAGGGAAAGAAGGGAAAAGAAAAAAAAAAAACCAAATCCTTTGCTATTTAACTATAAGATTATCTGGGAAGAATAATGTATTTTTCTCTTTATTTCCTCCCTGCATACTTCCTGGAGTATCAGACTGGCACAGACCTTGATCCTTTTAAAAACAGCATTACAAAGATTTATAAAAATATCATTACAAGCACAGGAGGACCAAATTTGTTATTTATTGTTAATTTCCTACTGCATAATAACCCAAAATGCAAACTGACTGCAACAAAATTAAGCAGAAAATTAAATGGCCCTGGGTCATTGTAGGCACAGAATTCATTCTCTTGGTTGATCCATAGTTATGTTCTTTCTAATTTACTGAGCATGCATCGATGAACCTTGAGTCAGCTTGGTGACACGCGTACAATCAGCAATCAAAAAACGAAGCAATTTGCTGAAGAATGTCTCATTTACCCAGGCAGGGCTGCATATCTGAGCAGCAACCACCACTACCTCCATTAATAATGAATACACCTCCAGCCGCGGCAGATGGGCAGAGCAGCAGCTTCAGGCTTTGGCCCCTCGCTCGCCCGGGAGCCTTTCCTTACAGACCGCACCAGCCCAGCGCTGCGCGGGGGAGAAGTACAGCTCCCGAAAATAGTGAAACGAGCCCAGGAGGGAAAGGGAACCCATGCCTTCCTGTTTTGCTGACAGATGGCTGGCTCCACGGCCTAGCGAGCGATACCGGGAAGCTCCTGCCCTCTGCTTGCGACACACCATCTTCCGAGGAGCCAGTGACCAGTGACCACAAGCACCGGGGAGAAGCATGTGGAGGGTTAGTGGGGTAGAAACAAAATTCAGGTTTTCAGTCTGAAGGGGACCCTGCCGGTCCCAGGGCTCGAGCGCCGGCTGCAGACAGCTGGTGGCCCCTGGGATAACAGATGTGCTGCCAGAGCAGGTAGTCCCAGCACAACCTGGTCCCCACCTTGAAGGGTGGTGTGGGCAGCTGAGGTAGCCTCAGGCAGGGAGGGGACAAAAAGCCTACAAGCTCTTTTGTTCAGCCGTGCTATGCCAGGTCACCTCTTTAGCTGGTGTGGCTGGCTTCACATCCTACCAAGCAGAGGAGGTGGCTCTCTGCTGTTCCTTACAACTGAGATACCTGCCCCCCTCAACCCTGTTTCCTGGAATTAATGAAGATGCATTTGCTTGAGGGTTGGAAGCAGAGGAGGACATGGCTTGAGTCCATACAGAAAAGGTCCAAAACTTATCCTAACATTTTTAGCCCAACTTTGATAATTTTTATTTTTTCCCCCCAAAATCTTCAACCTGCTACCCAACAAGCAGTAGTGGGAAAGCATAACAACTGTAGTCATATTTATTCATTTCATAAGTTTTGTGGTCTCCTCACTTGCTTTTGAATGTCATCAGTATATCTGAGATCCAATATACTGCTGCCCCCCCACCCTTGCAAATGCTGGCTTCCCTCATAAGATCCATGCTAGAATTGAAAAAAGACAGCGCGTAGACTGCAGGACTGCAGACAGATAAGCTGGGGAACTGATTTTGGTCTATGCAGTTTGCAGAAAAAGTTGGGTATTCTCACAGAGCATTCTGCCTGTGGCACATGTCCCATAGCACTGCCTAATATCCAATAATGCTCTGTCTTGCTTTATTCTGCTCTTAAACTTTAATTCCAGACAAGTGATTTGTTTAACGTCTATATATAATTCTCAGAAATGACTACAGCCATGCAAAACGCAGAAAGCCACCTACCACTCACGAATTTGCATCAGTTCCTATGGGACTGAAGAGCTTTCAATAGGTCAATTTTTAATGAAGTAGTCAGTGAGAAATGCAGCTTCTCTTGCAGGAGGGAAAACCCTATAATGGTAGCCTGCCCAGTTACTGGAAATGTGGTGTATTTTACGGGAGGTGGTATGGTACAAGTGCTCGGTATGGCCCCTTATTTCTCCTGCAAGCATGACTGAACACAAAGGAAGAAAAAAAGAAGTGCCCGTTCATATATTACTGCTTTCAAGGGTCACCTGGCTAATCAGTTGATTACTACACATTTTTCCACAGTGTACATGAACCCCAACCAACCAAAGAAAACACCCCAAGAAAATACCCACCAGAAAGGAGCCACACTCATGAAGGGCACTTTATTCTGACTGCACCTGCCTTCTCCCTATTGCTAGGGCTTCAGCTGGACTGGGAGAGAGAAGGGGAGGGGGTGACAAAGGAGAAAATGTCTTCTGTTTTCGTATTCCTGAATTTACCTGCCTTTGGCATGGCAAGCCTTAGGTTCAGCATTTCTGCAACTTAAGCATCACACTTCACAGCCGTACTCCTTCCTGCCTCTTGCTGCCAGCAGGCAGAATTCCTTTTGAAAACATTTCCCAATTTTTAAATGGAGAGGTAAACTAGAGTACAGATTGATTCTTTTTTTTTAATGGAGGTAAACTGGAGTGCAGTTTGCTTTTTTTTTTTTTTTTTTTTTTTTAGTGGAATACTCCTAGGCTTGCTTTCTGTGTGGTTGGATGACTGCCTGTCCTGAAACAGATGCCCTCAGTTCTCCAAGAGATGACTTCAGGGTGTATCCTTGAATTAGGTGATTTTCGGACATTTGGCAAAGCTGTTCCATTTTCCGGGGATGAAACATGGAGACAAAATAGAAAAGCAGAAAAGTGGTGGAAAAGTGATGAGGGAAAGATGTTTTTCCCCTAATCATTACTTAGAACAATTAAGCATGGTTCCTAAATGTAGATTAAGATCCACATGCACTAAGCAAATTAATAAAAGCAAAAAAAAAAAAACCTTTTAAAAAACCCTAAAGGGTGTTTTGAATCCCTCCCAGAGGAAAATCATATGCTAACACTATAGTATCCCGTGATATCTGGTAAATACTAATGAAATCCCAGCTAACTTCAGTTTAGGCTCTGTAGCAAAGAATTAGCAAAGAATACATGACAGGACTCCGTCCTCTCCCCCCCAAACTCAGCAGTGACAGCAGTGCATTAGTTTTGGCTCTGTGACCATTAAAAGGTTTTTCACACTGGACTTGGGCATAACAAATCTTGGGCTAAATTTTAAGTGCTAAGAGTAGAATTTACCTCTTTGCCTTTCATATGGTAAATCTATGAATAGGAAACTATGCCCTGTTTTCCCTCCCTTTCCTCCTCTGCTCTAGAATCACCAGAAACATTGTTGCTGACTTCCCAGAAAGCAAGAGAGCCCTATGTACAGATATAAGGATTTGCACTAAAGTATCTACTTGATATCAATTTGTAAATTAATAGATCTTCACAAAGATTTATCTAAAAGAACACTGGCTTAGAAATGTTTACGACATGAAACCCTAGATAACTGTCTGTTTTGGCAAGAAAAAGAATGGGTTAGCAATTTTTCATTGTATCTACAGAATCAAATTTATCACTAGCATAAGAAGTGTGTATGACTTCACTGTTTTCAATGCAGTCGCATCTATTTAGTTTAGCAGCTAATTTAGGAGCCTGAAGTTAGAAATCAAAAGCTGGGTGTGCAGCTGACTGAAGCAATCTGGCTCTCAAATGCTGAACGTGTGTGGCTCTCATTTATAGCAGGAAAGGGATCAGCATCCAGGTGATAATAGATATTTCTTCTATTTAGGAATCCAAATAGCTTCAAAGTTTGGCCCCTTATTGAAAGACCTACAAAACTCTCTCCAAAAGAGAGAAAACTTTCTTCAAGTCTTTTCAGACACAGTACTCTAACCCATACATTTTTCTCTTCAGACCCGAAATACCAGATTCACAGATGAAGCTACCATAATGCTTCAGAAAAAGAATAAAATGTCACAATCTTAAGCTAATTAATAATCAACACACAAAAAACCTGAAAGGCTAGGTGGTTTTTATTTTAAATAAAGAAGCACCTAACTGGCCATGCTCACACAAAAATTCTGGATTTAAACTAGTCAGCATTTGTCCAGGTTACCATCTTGAGTCCAAAGAAAATTTACATGGGGCTGATTTCTCTCCTTGCAACTCCCTCTACAATATAACTTCTGCTGTCTTAAGAATATATAAAAGTATGCCCCATAAATCACTGGAGTACTGCTCCATTTATACCTGGTGTCAATTACAACCAGAAGTGGGTTTGGGATCTTTTAGGATTCCAGGTGTAAATAGGAGGAAGTCTTTGCAAGGTCAAGATTTTCTAATTTTTCAGAATACAGCAAATTAATTATTTGCGAGTCTTGGTTTATTATTTCATCTCCTGTTTTACAATGCAAATTCAAAAGTTAACCTCCTTGTCAAGAAAACGAATGCTTATCATTCATACAGTCTTTTATCAGTTCAAACAAACATATAAGCATGTCAGTCCTTCTACAAACCCTGCTCTCTTAGGATATTAAAGGTCACAAGATTGGGCCATTGATATAATTCAATGGAATGACCTAATCTAAAGCCAAAGACTAGCTATTTTGTTCTCTTCTTTGGTTCCCAAGCTACATATGTACTGACTTCTCTGGGACAACACGTGCTTCACACTCAGCACAATAGGACTTCACTTACGGTGTGGAAATGAAATCACAAATTTTGACATCTGGGGAGCCACTTTGGACTTACACCAGCAAACCTAAACTCAGAGCTCTCCTTCCATCTACAGACAGCTCTACTTCTGGTGCTGCAAGGAGTCCACAAAAGCACACCATGTCCAGCTGCATGTTGCCTGACTGTAGGCATAACCTTGCTGAGCAGAGAGAAAGGTCCCTGAAGGAACACTTCTGTCTTGAGTGCACCCCGCAGGGGCAGGAACACTTTTCCGTGAAGCCTCAGAGCAGAAAATATGAGCGCTCACAAAGTCTGGAGGGGCAGGGAGGGGAGGAGAAACCTTCTACAAGGGACCTGGTGCAGGTGCTTTTCCAAATACAAAAAGAGAGGGGAACACGTGTCCCTCAGTGGTGGCAGCTCTGGGTTAGCTGCGATAAACCAAACAAGCGAAGAGGCAAACCCCAGCCTTGCTTCCACAGGCGCCGTGGGGAAAGGGCCGATTTTGCAACCCGCGCTTGTGCAAGCAGCCCCGCGGCAGGAAAAGGGACCGCTCACACAGGTCATTGGAGCAGCTGGCCCTAACGGAGCGCTCGTGTGTGAGCACGTCTCGTCTTTGTGGTCTTTGACATGTCTCATTGGCTCCTCATCACATCGGCTGTAGCGTTAGCGAACTAGAAATCCAAACCAACAACCAAAAACATAAAACCCCAACCCACTTTACAACCTAAATTGAAGCAAAGCTCCTAAAATGGGTCCTAGATTCAACCACCCACAACATATAAAGAGAAGTTTAATAAATAAATTAATAAAGCGAAACCAGGCTGCAGCCCGAAAAACACACTACAGTTGAACACATATAGCCCTTTAACATACCTGACAGAATCTGCACATTAACAAC
The DNA here is from genome assembly GCA_034008185.1 of Gorsachius magnificus. Taxonomy (NCBI): domain Eukaryota; kingdom Metazoa; phylum Chordata; class Aves; order Pelecaniformes; family Ardeidae; genus Gorsachius; species Gorsachius magnificus. Next base: position 68,863,952 of record CM067082.1, read on the forward strand.
GTGTTAGGAGTCATATGTATCATCGTGTATGTGCCATCAGTCTTTTTGCTTTTAAGTTGGGAGTTGCATCTACCCACAGAATGATAATACAGCTGCATTTCTAATTGCACCAGAGGGTCTCGACCTAGCAGAACCAAGCCTCTTGCATCCACCTAAGTCAATGAGTTTGAACCAACAACCAAGAAAGGAGGTGAATAAAGACATCCCTGTAAAAGTATTTAACATTTAGTTTCCTTTTAAACAAAAGACCTAATCTTCTTCCTTTTTTTTTTTTTTAATAGACTTTTAACTTCATGTATGAATGTGCTACATATGACTGAACACACAAGAGGAAGGCTGTTAAGCATGAGAAAAAGGTAGCATGTATTGCACAACCAGTGGAAATACTTGAGAAAATTGCTAGAACCCTACAAACGAGTTTTAATTAAAAGCGTCCAATATCTTGGCAAGCAGCTGATAATTAGCTTTATTATTGTAATTTAATATGCTAGACTTCACAATCTCTGTGAATTACTCTACTTTAGAACCATTTTAATTCTATTTTTAATTTCTGCCTCATCACACAGCTCAATGTAAATAATAACTACAAAGATGAGGGGTGGTCCTTTCTAAAAACTAAAAACTGGGAGTCATAATAAGCGCTTCAGTGTCCTTCCATTTCTGGTTTGTTTTTTTTTAAAAACCCCTCCAGGTCTTTTAAAGGACTGCGTTAAAACAGAAAAAAGGTTAAAACTAAGTGGATCAATTTCTCTCCCTCTACGCTAATTCCACATTCAGCGATTTCTGCAAAGTCTAGGGAGGTGTTTAGTTTATTCAGTCGTTTCTCTATGCCTAGTGTAAATTCTGGTTAACTACATGAATTGACAATACAATTATGAGCATACAGTCAAATTTCAATGGAGAGCTCCTGTCTGCAAAATGAAGGAAGCGCTGTAATTCAACACACAAGATTAAGAAAAGAACTCTGCTAACAGTACAGATGTGAAACGTTTGTATCTCTGGCACATGTAAAATTAATTTCCGTGTTAGTGAACAATTGTGAGGGCGCAAAAAAAGTTGTCTCAAGGATCCTACATAATTCTCAGTTCTTTGGGAATTCTTTCTCAAAGCACTGACAAATGATAAAAAGTGCATCTTGTATGCATGTGTTTTCCACATGCACTATTCTTAGCATTCTACTGTGTTTGAGCTATATTCATGTAACAATTCATTCTTAAAGGAGATAATAATAATAAAAAAATCTGTTCTTTCATTGACTTTGTGTGCAAATTACTGGACTTGATATCATTGCAAATATGAAAAAGGTTCTTCCTTCAAGTTTTTGAATTACAACCAGAGTCATTATAAATTGCTTCCACAATATGAGAAAAATATGAAGGTAATTTTCCTAATTAAGGCCACATTTTATTAACTCATTAAACTCTGTCACCTTTATTTGCTAAAAATCAAGCAGAAAAGTGGAATAAATTCACCATGACAAAGAAAATGCACACATTTCCATCATATAAATAAACTGACTAAAAAAAGGTGAGGTGTGTAAATTAAGGCACTCAATCTAAGAACATAGCACATTCTCAAGTGGCCAAATTGAGCTCTTGGATGTTCTTCCAGGACTCTCACTTGAGAGAATGCAAGCAGCAGATGCAAAACTGTACTTCTTGTATCCATGTGTGTATATATATATATGAATTAAAAAGCATAGGATGTCCTTAGCACAGCATATCTCAATGTGTAATACAGAAAACATAAAAGGGTCCCTTTATGTCTAGAATTGTTATTGCCAAGTATCCGCAACAATATATCAGTAGCCAGTTTGTCCAAATTATAGGAGGTTTCAGTAACTCTGCTTTATGATCATGGAATTGCTTCTTAATTTCCCTTCAAACTGTTCAAGCTGTTACGGATTATTAAAGGACATTATCAGCCTGAATAAGTATATTAGAGATCTGTGTGATTCCTCCCTCCCCCCCCCCCCCCCCCAAAAAAAAAAATCCCAACCTAAAAATAACCCTTAAAATTATTATAATTGAAATGAATTAGCAAGTTCCTCCACACAACACGTTTCAGTTAACTCACTCTGCTTTTGCAAATATTTTGGACCCAGTTCACTACGGACAATTCCAGCTTTATATTGCAATTGCTCCACTGTTCTCAGTGACTTGATACAAGCAGAAAAATGAAGCAATGCAGCGGGGAATCAGATCTATCTTACAGAGCAAGTTTCTCTTTTAGTGAGAAAGCTAGAGCAACTGGGATCAGCAGAAGAAATGTAAATCTTTCATGTGAAATACACTTCAAAATAAGCTAAAGAGGTGGACAGTTCCCATTGCTTAAAAAAATATGACAATTTCAGTGTGACGGCTCTTCAAAAACTGCAGTCTGAATGGCATTTTGAGGCATTTATGCAAGAAGCACAAGCATGCCATGCAGGTCCCAAACCTGCACTGTCCTATCCCCATGAATTTGCAATGGTATGAATAAAGCGAAGAACACGCATGTATCTTTTCAGGACTAGGACCTACCTCGGTAGGCACCACACTGTGCTGGTAGTGACTTGCTCAGTGCAAAAAAACTTGCAATCTCATCTTGTTCACCAGCTTAAAGCATGGAAGGAAGGTGTGTCTTAAAGGAGAAGGGTGAGGCTTTGGGGCTTTTAATAAAGACAGGTTGTTGGGCTTTTAATAAGGACACATCACAACATAACCTTGGGGGCTAACATAATTCTGTTTAAATTTAGGGAGCAAACAAAACTCTTGCTGACTCCAAGTTGTAGTTATGTTTATGTATAGATTACAGATGTAGGGGCAAGAAACCACAGCTGACCTTGGAAGCAGGGAGCTTCGCAGCCAAAGTCGGTCCATTTTGCTGGATAGCCACTAGGGAAATAAAACTCCTGCAGCTACTTTGGATGAGTAGAAGGTATTTAAAGTAGCCTCCTGTTTAAAAATTGACGTAAAGCTGACAAGACTGAGGCTGCATATCTGCCTATCATCTGATGGAGTTCACATTCGTCTCTAAATGCTGTTCCCCTCCAGAGGGAAAAAGAAAAAAAATAATCTTTGGATTACAGAAAAAAATACCCGTGAGGAACAGGTCTTTCCTCTTTTGACTCTTGCATTGAGTTGCAAGCATTTAAAACACTTCCCAAAGAATCATAGTCCCAGAAAAAGTGATGAGAGCCCTTACCTTCCATTCCTCAGCTGACATAATGTATTCCTGGTATCCTTCTGAAGATATCTAGCAACTGCATTTAACCCAATGGTGTTTGTCTGGCAGTGCAGCCTCCTCCCCTTTCTTTTTTTGGGGGAAGGATTCTGAGAAGAAAAAAATGTTCCCAAACCTTTCTTTCTGTGTGATTTTATACTTCCTAGAAAAGTGGGGTTTGTCACTTGGGAGGGGAATTCCGGGGGAGCCCACTACAGTGCCAGCAGCATATCCCGCCTTACGCTCATAAGGATGACAACTTTTTCCAAAGATCCCATTATTGCTACACTACATTTTACTACTTAACTATGTTTTCTTTGGGCTAATTCTATTACTTTTAATAATAGTAGAAAGTAATGACTGGTCAAAATGTAATCAAGTACATATGTGAGTCTTGACTGAAAAACAATAAAATTCACTATGGACCCAGCTTTTCTTGCACATAAAACAGGAGGAAAAAAAAAATCCCACAAGTCTTCAGTGGAAGTTTTTCCTGAAAAAAAGCCATGCAATTAGGCTGTGATCCACAACTTTTGATATCCTCTGGACTTTTTAAGAAAATGTGCCAAAAATGATCTGCCAGAACAGCATACGATTCATCATGCCATCATTTTCTGTTGCTGAAATACAGACTGGACCCATTTCCTAGTTTTCTGCAAGACTGTGGTGCTAGTGTAAGAAGTACCTAAGCTCAAATGAAATATATCTGGAAATGTTTTGTCTTCATTTTGGAATTATCCAATTTTAATGATGAGAAACAAGTTTTGCATTGCTGTAAAACTCTGTGGATTGATTCTCCACTTACATTTCTGCATTGCTATGCACTGGAAGTGGCAAGCTGACCAGCTTTTGGTATTAAGGTCCACAGGGGAAAGGACAACTGCTACGGTAATGCCACGATGGAGACTACTGCATTTTTTATTGTTCAATGCATGTAACGCAAATGACAAACATGTCATTCATGCTTATATAAGGGAACATGCAACCAGCCCGTTTCTAGCATGAGCACTGGCAGCTGGGAGCCCAGGAGGAAAGTCCCAGGTGTCTGACAAGCTTGTCTCTCTCTACTGCAACTCCTGACTATGGGACCTGCTAAAAACACACCAACTCACTTTGCTCACTGGGAGTTAGGCAGCCACCCTGAGAAATACTCAGCTGGGATAAATTATGTGTACAGGACCAGCACCTAAGATTCTCCAGTTACTGGGAGCATAAAGAGCAAAGAGGGTCCTCTGCCCTGTCTTCCCACCAATATGTTGGGCCAGAGGGATTAGTGATCCCTCTTTAATTACTGGGACCCGCCAGTCCTTCCTGACTGAATTAGGACAGTCAGTACAAATCTACGTTATGCCTCTGCCTTCCTGTTGCTTCCCCTGGAAGCTGTGCCCAAGGAGGTAGAGGACTCTTGCAGGTATCGGTGCATCAGGTTTGAAATCCTGGCCCCTGAGGATGTCCAGTATGGAACTTCCATTGACTTCAGCCTGGTCAGTCTTCTCACTCGGTGGATAAACCTGCCTTCTCCTTGGCTTTTTCTTTATTGCTAGGGGTATGATTTATATTTCTTATTGGTTTTTAGACTTGCAGTATATCAAGTTCTGAGTTTAGGCTACTTGACTCAAAAAAAAAAAAAAAAAAAAAAGAAAAAGAAAGAAAGGAAGACTGGGAGCACACGGATAGTCACCGATACTAATATTTGTGAGAAAATCTTGAAGGTTGGAAGTGAGTCTGGGATAATAGAAACGTGAACTACGGAAAGTGCAGAGCTCTGCAGTATTTTGGACACTTCCCCCATGCAGTTCTGCTAAGGACAGCTATCATTTTATGGGTTCTTGGTCTTGCACTTGGTCTACACTTAGTTTCTCATGTCCACATGCAGCAGTTTCAAAGGGTTTGATAAAGCAATGAGGCATATGGCCATCAAACTAAACTTGGCAGAGCTTTGCTAAGGATTGAGGTACCTTTTGAGGGAGGGGGGCAGGAAATATAGGGCAGTCTAAGCAGTATATCCTGTATTTTTTATTCAGTTTTAACACAAACATTTATGAGTTAAAATCAAAGCAGAGCGTATCAATATTAGAAAGAAGCTTCTGCATGCGAGTGATGACACCTTTTGGAAAAGGGACATAGTATGAACTACTGTATGCTACTGTTAAATTAACCCATGAAGAGGAATACTGGGCATTTTCACGGTAATGTGAACAAAGCCATTCTCACTTTTTTGACTTATAATTTCCCTCATTAGAGAAGAGAAAGAAGAATAAACAAAGTTACCCAAGGGCAAAAGATTGGTTTGGAAAATTCAGAAGCAATGACATTTTCACATGAGAAAGCCACCCCACCCTTAATTTTTCTGTTTCACTGAGACTCTGAACACTTTAACTGCGATTCACTAGCAAGGCAAGAGAGCGGTGCCGCAAGCCACTCGGATCACACCCCTGGTTAGTTGATTCAGATAAAGTCCTTCCAAGTATTTGGAAGGAATTTTAGTACTTACTTCTAAATGCAATATATTAATATGCTTTTTCTTTACATGTGAATGATCATTTATAACGTTTAATAGAGAGTCATACTGCATGGTACTCCAGTATGCACGTGAGTTACAATTGATGTGAGCAATCAACTGAAGCTTGCGTCTTTTAAAGGATTTGGCCCTTACAATGCATTACAGCTTCCAATTTTAAACCCAGACTATTTGAAGTCTAGCAAATGGGTTAAGGTGAATGAATGAAATATAATCAGGATTAGATACCTGGGTGGTTTTTTTTTTTTTTTTTTTTTTTTTTTTTTTTGACGGCTGGAGAGTAAATGCATATGTATGTAATCTCAGCAGCATCTAGCTATTGAAAAGAAGAATACTACCAGAAGCTCTACTTATTCTGACTCCACTGAAGCTGAAAAAACTACATATGCGCGATATAAGGAAGAAACCAAGAAGGAAAAAAAGAAAAAAAAGAAGAGGAAAAAAAGAAAAAAAGAAAAAAAGAAAAAAGAAAAAGAAAAAGAAAAGAGAAAAAGAAAAAAGAGAAAAAGAAAAAAGAGAAAAGAAAAAGAGAAAAAAAAAAAGAGAAAAAGAAAAAAGAGAAAAAGAAAAAAGAGAAAAAGAAAAAAGAGAAAAAGAAAAAGAGAAAAGAAAAGAGAAAAAGAAAAAAGAGAAAAAGAAAAAAGAGAAAAAGAAAAAAGAGAAAAAGAAAAAAGAGACAAAGAAAAAAGAGAAAAAGAAAAAAGAGAAAAAGAAAAAAGAGAAAAAGAAAAAAGAGAAAAAGAAAAAAGAGAAAAAGAAAAAAGAGAAAAAGAAAAAAAGAAAAAGAAAAAAGAGAAAAAGAAAAAAGAGAAAAAGAAAAAAGAGAAAAAGAAAAAAGAGAAAAAGAAAAAAGAGAAAAAGAAAAAAGAGAAAAAGAAAAAAAAGAAAAAGAAAAAAAAGAAAAAGAAAAAAAAGAGAGAAAGAAAAAAGAAATAACATTATATTCCTCTACAATAATTTACATAGTTTAAGCCAGGGGCCATACCAGTCTACAAGTTCTTGCACTCCACCAAACATTGCTTTTTTGAGATAATTTGCAATCATAAGCTACACATTTTGTCTGACACAGTATTATTAACTTTTAGCAATTTTGGAAGCAGAATGCTTTGCACAACGTCTGGCAGCGTTACCATACCTTCTAGACCAAGGTAGAAAAGTAATCCGGTAAGTAATCGGGTTTCTTGAAGCACAAAATTAAAAGTTTCCTTAGAATCGACTGCTGCAGTGGGAAGTCGTTTCTTCACACACACAGGCTTTAACTAGGCGCATCTTCTTTAGTAAGGACTATAGGGCGAAACCGTCCCTTCAGAGAGAGAGTAACTTGGCGGAGCAGGGCGAAAGAAAACCCCCGGCTGTGACAGGCTGGATGGCAAGGAGGGAAACTTCTGGCGGCACCGCTATTCGGAAGTCAGCAACTTCTCCTCTAGCGCCGTTCCCCTCAAGCGCAGAGGGGCTGCTAATTTTACAAGTTCCTAAAGGCTTTTACAACGCCCATACCTGCCTGCCCTCTGCAAATTACAGGCGCAAGGAATTTGCACTCGGGCTTTGAATGAACCGGAGTGCTTGGAGCTGACTCCGGGAGGCGAAACCAGACCGGTCCGCACCCGCTCCTGCGTGGGGGCAACGCTTCCACCGCCCCGCCGCTTCCCTCCCCTCTGGATCAATGAGCAGCCCTTCCCGGCCAGCTCCTCATGGCTACTCCTCTCCGAAATTTTAAGGAAGCGCTCCAAAACGCCTGGATTACACGCAAACCGCGGCGCGATGTTTTCAAATTAAAAAGAAAAAAAAAAAAAAAGAAGAAGAAGAAAAGCGGGTGGGACGGGGAGGAGGGGAAGGATGGGGTGGGATGGGGATGGGGTGGGGTGGCAGGACCTGCCTGTTGGGCTCCGCAGTCTCCCACTTTACGCTCCCGACAACTTCTCCCCGGCAGCGCCGGCTCCGCGCCGCCCCTCCGCACCCCGCGCCGCAGCCGCTCGGGGCTGACCCCCCGCCCGCCCCCGGGGGTTGGGGCAGGTGCCCGCCCGGGACCCCCCGCCCCGCCGTACCTGCTACGCCGGGGCCGGGGCGGCGGGCGGGCAGCGGGGCTGTGGCGGCGCGGCGCGGCGCCCCCCGGGGGCGGCTCCGCGCCCGGTCCCTCCCCCGCCGCTCCCGCCCGCCCTCCGCTCCGCTCCGCTCCGCACCCGCGCACGCCGTCGCCCCCGCCCCGCAGGGGCCACCGCCCCGGTGGCGGCAGCGCAGCCGGGCGGGCAGCGGGGCGGGGGCCCGGGGCGCCCCGCCGGCGCGGGGGGTCCGGGCCCCTCCCCCGGGCTCCCGGGCTCATGCGGCGCCGGGCCCCGGCGGTGTCCCGGCGCGGCGGGCAGCAGCCCCGCCGCAGCGGTAGGGCTGGGTGTCACACGCCGCCAGAGGCAGGCATCCACCTGTAACGCCGCCGGGCTGGGGCTGAAGGGGTCAGATCGCCCTCCTGAATCTCAGCCTGGCCACTGCATCCCGTGTGAAACGTGCCCCGGGCTTTCCAAGCGCCTGAATTCAATGCCGCGGGATGGGAGCTTAAGTAACTTACTTAAGATCGGTGGCAGAGCCAGTCAGTGAAACCCAGACCTTATGCTTCAGTCCAGAGGGCACGGCCAGCCTGACGGAAATCACTCGTGTGCTAAGAATTAAGAGCATATAAACGCCGTGGAGGGTCAGGATCTCATTTTTGCTGTGCTTCAGTTCCTCCTCTGCAAGACAAGGATAATAATACTTCCTTTACCCACATCCTATCTTTATCTGCGCTCTCATATTACAAAAAAATTAGGCATGTGAATAACTTTATGCGTGTGAGTAATCTCATTGACTTAAAAGGGACAATTGAGAGATGCAAAGCTAAGCAAGCATGTAAGCATTGGAAAGATCAGGGCCTTTTAATGCAAGCTCTTTGGAACAGAAATTGTCTACTACTTACTAAAAGTTTACACCGCACAGTGAAATGAGGTCTCCCATGTTAAGTCGCGCTTCTTTTGAAACAGAAAGGGTAAGACTGTACCTGGGGATTTATTTCAGGTGCTCCTTTCCTCAGAGAAGCTCCATAGAGGTGCCTGCTGTGTGCTTCACGAGCTAGGATAATCCCTGGGTATACTCAAGGCGAACCAGGGACACTTAGTGCATGTCAATTTTTTGATTTTTCTCACTGCATCTTTACAGAGATGCAGAACCCTCCTCTTACTACAACTTGTAGTCAGACCTTATGGAGCTGGTAGGGTTGAAACCCGGAGTCAAATTCTTCTCTTATTTATTCCAGAATACCCCCACGTCTTGCAGCAGGTTTGCATACAGGGAAACAAGAGCATTTGATCAGTGGAGTCACACCCCGGCATTAAAAAGAAAGAAAGAAAAAGAAGAGATCTACAAAAAGGTGCCACCATAAGCTTAGCAGCTAGTACCTTTCTCCAGGAAATCCCAAAGAGCTCTGGGAAATCCCAGTGAGACTGGACGGTAAAGGCAGGGAGAGCCTCACTAGCCACCCTCTTGAAAAGCAGAAGCTGGTGAACTCGAGGGAACGCAGCAACTTTCCACTGATACACGTGGCTGGATATTTTGAAGTAAAAGGACCGACATTCTGCCAAGGAACAGCGCTTTCAGGAGCTGCTTGCTGCTCTCCTGTGCTCCAGCTGCCGCAGGGCCTGCAGGCCAGCGGCTCGGAGCGTGCTCCAGCCTACCAGGGGGAGCTGATTTGGCACGTATTTTAAAAGGCAGATTTCACACTGTGCAAGCCACGATTGCTTATGAAACATTTGATGAGAGTTTTAAGGTCACAATCAAGTTGCTGGGCATGTGTGAGCTGAGCCTGCTGGAGTCAACTCTTGTGAGATGTTAAGCATCTTCCACAGCTCGCTGCACTTAGGTGGGGTAACAGCTCACAGGAGCTCTCAGGACTTAGAAGATGTTGCGAAGATCCTTCTATGGCTGATGCCCTTGAGAATTACTAGCGGTACAGTCACGGCGGCACTGAGCTCGCTGCTGGCAGCCGCTCTCCTGTACAGCAAGTTTCTGGAGAAACTTCTGGAGAAAGAAACTTTCTGGAGAAAGTCTCTGGAGAGAGCTCCTCTGTCCCAGCGATGCTTGCCAAGGCTAGAGCTAGTTTGCGCAGATCCGTTAAGGGATAGTTGCAGATACACACTTTGGCACTTGCCTGAGGAGCCAGATTCTACAATCCTTTTCTTGCAGTATTTCCACTGACATGACTGGGAATTTTGGATGAGCCAAAGTGGGTTGTAAAAGGTATAAGGTAGAGCAATGTATAGCAGAAAAAACAAGTGGCCTTATATTTATTGAATTCATTGCCAGCTAAATCTTATCTCAGACTGAATCTACTAAAGAAACTTTTCCATTGCTGTCGGTGCTATTGCAGGAAGCATCGAACAAGGCTGCAGGTGAATGGTTTCCTTCAGATTCATTCTTAAATACAAATAGCAATTGTTATTGGAGGAGGTACAATGTTTCTACTGCTGTGTATTACTGTTTCCCATTTATTGCTTTCCTACAGCAGTCTTACCAACCTGAATCCTCAAAACGGACAGCAAGCCACATTCATGCTGCTTCAGTCCATTACCCGGCAGGTGATGATAACTGAATACAGAAATACAACAGAGAAGTTTTGCAAATAGAGAATCAACAAAAAAGTTTTAAGCACAGAAAATGCATATTCTCTGCAACCACTGGAGTGCACCAGGCATGTGCTCCTCTTGCCTTTCCACCACAAGATTTATGTTGTAGTCCTAATTCTTCAGAGAATGGCCTGGGCACAGTGTCCAGATGCTTTGCTTGGAGGATTGTGAATGTGTCGGGTGAGTAGTTCTCATTCAGTTTGGAAGATGGAAGTTCTGATCAAGATGAGGATGGTGAATATTTATCACCTGAAGCCTGACAAATTTCCAGAGGCACAAAAGGGTAATGGATGTTCTGTACAGCCAGAAATCTCCCCCAAACTATGATTTCTACTATAAGACTAAGTGTGACCAGCTTTGTTTCACAAACCTTATCATACCTTGTCCTCCCGCACTGAGAACTACCACCACCACCCCCCAGTGCTATTTTGTTCTCAGATGGCTCTTCATACTTTGCAGTGCCAGAAGTGCTTAAGAAAATATCACAGGCCTCACCCTAATTGGCGGCTATTTGAATATAACTTAGGAAATATAGCTTGCTGTTCTCATTCCACATAACGTCTAACATTTAACAGATCTTGCTTTGTTTATATTTTTTGATCCACTAAACTGTAGTCTCAGATTTTCTAACTTCAGAGAAGAACTCTGCCACCTTTTAGAAAAGCGCTAATGCTTTTACCTCAAAAGCATATTGCAGGTCCATGGTTTCCTCTCCTTACACATCATGGGAAATACCACCTGTGCTACTGACATATAAATGCAAAATATCACCACCAAGATCAGTCTTTCTTTCCCATCAGTCTGTTCATGTTATTTTCCTCTTTGTATTGCCGTGCTGACTCCTCAGCCACCGTTGCAATGTATTTATTACTCACCTCTCTCCTAACTTATCTTACATTTGCTCCCACTGTCCTTTACTTGATCTCTCCCATCATTCTCGTTTCTCATCTGCATATAAGCATTCCAGGCAATTGCCTCTAGGCTTTTTCCTCACATAACTCTTCTTCACTGACCAACTTCTTTGAACTCAACTACAAGTCCCTTGCTCTCTCCAGTCTGTGTATTTTCCACTGACTTATACTGTACTACTGGTTTTGAGTCACCTGCGTACAATTAGATAGCCCTCCTTGTTGTTTTCTATATCTCAGCCTCTCAACTCTTTCTTTGTGAGCTTCTCTCAAGGCCAGAGAAACTCTTAGTGCCCTATGGACACTACCACCAACACAAGATAAATAATTGTTGTAATAATGCAAGGAAATGTGGGTGATAGCTGATCAGATATGTGAGATTTTAATCTGTATGTAGGTGAAAAGAGAGAAAACTTAACAGTTTTTCATCAATGTCTTTGTCAACTTCTTTCCATTTTAGGAATAATAAATGCAAAGAAAGGGGCTTTTGTTTTCAAAAAAAAAGGTAGAAGAATATTTTACAGTGAGGAAATGCAATAGGCTGACTATGACTGCAGACATTTTTTGGCATCAGGGACAGGTACATATGGGTCACAACAACCCCATGCAATGCTACAGGCTTGGGGAAGAGTGGTTGGAAAGCTGCTTATCAGAGAGGGATCTGGGGGTGCTGGTTGACAGCCAGCTGAATATGAGCCAGCACTGTGCCCAGGTGGCCAAGAGGGCCAATGGCATCCTGGCTTGGATCAGGAATAGTGTGGCCAGCAGGAGCAGGGAAGTGATCGTGCCCCTGTACTTGGCAGTAGTGAGGCCACACCTCAAATACTGTGTTCAGTTTTGGGCCCCTCACTACAAGAAGGACACTGAGGCTCTGGAACACATCCAGAGAAGGGCAACAAAGCTGGTGAGGGGTCTGAAGCACCAGTCCTATGAGGAGCAGCTGAGGGAACTGGGGTTGTTTAGCCTGGAGAAGAGGAGGCTGAGGGGAGACCTTGTCGCCCTCTACAACTCCCTGACAGGAGGCTGTAGGGAGGTGGGGGTCGGCCTCTTCTCTCAGGTAATGAGATAGGACAACAGGAAATGGCCTTAAGTTGCATCAGGGGAGGTTTAAATTGGCTATTAGGAAAAGTTTCTCCCCCAAAAGGGTTGTCAAGCACTGGAATGGGCTGCCCAGGGAAGTGATTGAGTCCCCCTCCCTGGAGGTATTTAAAAGACACGTGGATGAGGTGCTTAGGGACATGGTTTAACGGTGGACAGGTACAGTTGGGCTCAATGATCTTAAAGGTCTTTTCCAACCAAATGATTCTATGATTCTGTTGTATGACCGGTGACCAGAACCAAGAAGTTGAATGACATTTGCTATTCGGCAAGAAGCAGCTCAAGTTTGTATGTATTTATGATTTTAGAGGAATTAAACACTCTGGTTATGGGCGTACACATGCACACATACTTGCACACATGCACACATACGTGCACACATGCACAAAACACTTGGGAAGAGACGTACCAAAGACATCAGCAGTCCCACACATTGTATCATATCACTGGTTGAAGAGCGTCGCTTCTAAAACTTGCTGTTCATTTGGTAACGTCTGGACCAAATCTAAACCTGGGGTGAATCCAGGAGCTCTCACTAACATCCAGCCTGTTATCTCCTTGTTTTGCCAGATGATCTCTGGCATTGTCGCTCAGAGGGCTCTGGTAACCTGAAAAACCTGTCAGTGGAACAACTGGCCAGTGGGTCTCTATATAGGACAAGTAGGGTGGAGACAGGAACCAGCCACACCACCACTCCATTTCATGGGGTAGACACACTGTAATTATTGCTAGTTATGTTTAGGTAGTTCACAGAGGTGCTAGTTATGCTAGTTAGACTTTATGCAAGCTGTTCCAAGGAATTTGCTGTCTTTCCAGGAAACGTGAATTGCCTAACCTATCTAGCAAAATGGGACATTCTTGATTACAAGCTGATCAGTCTTGTCAGGGACTTGGTTACATACAGTAATACCTGTGTGTCGGGTGAAGAGGGAAGGACACAATTTCCTTCTCCAAAGAAAGGTCTGACTGCAGAAGACTGAGGCATTACTGTCAGCAACAGCAGCCTCAGCTAGGATACAACTAAAGAGTTGCAGGAACCACACTTCTTGCTTCAAAGACCACCCAGTAATTACTCTGCATATAAAAACATGGCATGTAGGATTTAGTCTAATGTAACTGAAAGCAAAATTCTGGCTCTCTGTTCTGAAATGCCCCCTATCGCCTAGGGCAAAAAAGTTTTGCTGCTTCAGCTATTTTAAGTGATAGGTCTAGTTTATGCTTCTTTTCTGTAGCAAGTTTTATATAGAATATACACAAAATTCCACCTCCAGTTACATCTGGAGACAGCTGTTAAAGTCCAATAGTTACTCTAGATTTCCAGAGTTAAAGCTGAGAACAGGAATGATTTAGTCAGAGTTACAAATTTAAAATTAATTGATATTTCTCTTATTTCGAATACCACAATCTTTTCTGCACTAATACATATCCACAAGGTTTCCAGAATTCTTTATCAGACATGAGGGAAAACATGCTAAGTCCAGCTCCTGGCAACAAAGGTGATGAAGAGACTGGAGCATCTCTTTTATGAGTAAAGGCTCGGAAAGCTGGGATTATTCAGCCTGGAGAAGAGAAGGCTTGGGGGGGATCTTATCAATATATCTAAATACTTGATGGGAAGGAATGAAGAAGAGGGAGCCAGGGTCTCCTCAGTGGTGCTCACAAGAGACAAGAGACAACGGGCACAGGAAATTTCACCTGAACACAAGAAAGTACTTTTTTTACTGTGAGGGTGTCCAAACACTGGAATAAGTTTACCACAGAGGTTGTGGAGTCTCCATCTGTAGACATATTCAAAACCCAGCTGGACGTGGTCCTGGGCAACTAGTTCTAGCTGACCGTGCTTGAGCAGGTGGGGTTGGACAAAATGATCTCAAAAGCCTGCAATTAGAAAAAGGCAATCACCTGCTTTTCAGAGAACATTAAATCTACATATAAATTTAAAAAGAGAAATGTCCTATCATGTTAGTTCTCCTATTACTGATCCCTTCCAAACTTGTGAATTCATAAAGTATAGCTATAGCTGTACTTCAGTTAAATTTTCTCAAGTAATTTTTCTTTTGGAAAAGAAGGGTAAAACTTTTCTATGTACACAAAAGAGGCTGAACTAAGAGGGAGTATCACACTTCCTTTGTGATATCTATTGGATCTGAGATTCAAAGAATTAAATTTCAGGTTTTTTTGCACACATATTATATCATGGAAGTGCTACAGCTGTCTTTCTACAGGGTGAAGATCACAGTGGTTAGGACCTAATCTACCCATGCAGGGATGAAGGTGTCCCTGAGCCTAGTCAGATGCTGGATCTATTCCAAGATCTGCATAGTTAATCAGGCATTTCTCCACTAATAGAGTTGTGTAAGAGCTGATAAATGTTTCTCTTGAGGGACTACTGCCAAAATTAATCCTGAGAAGGTAGCTGGAAATAGGAAAAACATATAGGTCCACTTTTGTATGGCCTTAATCTTGACTTAATACAATAAGGAAGACATTAGAAATTCAGAATTATAGTTGAGTGGCAAATGAATAGTTCATTTTCTTCCTCAACTACCCATACGATTACTCCCTAAAAATTCATATGGACAGACAAAAAAACCTTGAAAGTAGGTATCTGTTTGATTTTCTGGTAGAGGTGAAATGAAACAAGTCTGCTGTCATTTTAGTGCTGTCTACTAAGAAGCAGGTAGTAATGGAAAGTTGTGCTAATGAAACAATATATTGGTCATAGAGGTTTGCTTTTTCATTTTCTTTTAAATCCATCTCAAAGTCTCTTGGCTATTTTTTCAAATCACAAAGCTCTAGTGAAGTCAGATTAGAAAGATTCAGAAGTATGTTACACTTGATTTTCAGGAAGAGTAAGCTGCTAATAGTACTACTAATACTTGAAGGACTGAGCTTGCAAAAGCTTCAGTAACAAATCCTGATTTTTCTAAGTTAATTTATTACTAATTATAATTACTATTACTATTAACAATAATTATTCAGTGAAGATCTCTGAACACTTGCATTGCATGGTGGTTCAACATTCAAGTGTTTTATTTGATTATGTGAATCATATAATTTTGTTTCTGAACTGCCAGAAAGTGGCAAGAATATCCTCATTCTGCTGTATCTAGTATTCATTCTGTGAGACACATGCTTTCACTGAAAATTCAGTTCAACTTTACAGTAAGTACACTCATTTGGCCCTAGAAAACAACACTGGTGTCTATGAGGTCTGCCATCTTCTACAGGCCCCACCTTGCTCAGGAGACTGTCCATTAAGATCCCTGTATATAGTTAATGATGAATTATAACTTCTGATTCTTGCTGCACACATGTGCCAAATATCCTGAGTCTGTAGAAACAAACCCATTTTAAGTAAGCTATATTCCTTATCTTTGTGCCTTCCTATTCCAATGTGTTTCAATATAGCTGAGAGTGTACATCTCCTTTCTGGATTACCTTATTTATAGTTAATGATGACAGGTATGTGGTCAGAGTGCTGTTGTGGTCAGAGTGCCGTTGTGATCTCTGTCTCTTGTTGGAAACCTTTTTTGTTTAATAGCAGTTAAGACTTTCTGTTAAGGAATCCAAGGGGGAGCTTTCTTCTATAACAAACAGAGCAATAAAGCAAGCTCTGGAGATTAGTGCCACTGTTTACAAGCAAGAGGCTTGGACAGTGTTTGCTGTGCAGTTTTGAGTGAACCGTTCAGTCTCCTTGTACCATCGTTCTGTGGAGAAAATGGCAATGTTAACATTTCTTTATTTCACAAGGGTATTCAGAGGACACCATAAACATTCTGAAAATTTCAGGAAATGCGATAAAAGCACCCATTTTCAGGGCACATCTCCAGGGCAGACTCAAGCTTCTCTGCCTTCACTTTGAGCTGACCAGATGCAAGCCAGATGTGAGCTTGTGGCAGACTAACCTTGGCTGGCTGCCAGGTGCCCACCAAGCTGCTCCTTCACTGCCTTTCCTTGGTAGGACAGGGGGAGAAAATATACTGAAAAAGCTCATGAGTCAAGATAAGGACACAGAGATCACCCACCAGCTACCATGATGGGAAAAATAGATTCAACTTGGGGAAATGAATTTACTTTATTGCCACTTAATAACAGAATAGGATAGTGAGAAATAAAAAAACCAAAATTAAAACCACCTTCCCTCCACTGCTCTTCTTCCCAGGCTTAGCTTCACTCCTGACTCTTCTACCTCCTCCCGCCGGAGCGGTGCAGGAGGATGGGGAATGAGGGTTGTGGTCAGCTCATAACACTTCATCTCTGCCGCTCCTTCCTCCTCACACTCTTCCCCCGCTCCAGTGTGGGGTCTCTCCCATGGCATACAGTCCTTCACAAGCTGCTCCAGTGTGGGTCATTCCCATGGGCTGCAGTCTTTCAAGAACAGACTACTCCATCTTGGGTCCCCCATGGGGTCACAGTTCCTGCCAGGAACCTGGGCTTCTGTCCACAGATTGCAGTTCCTGCCAGGAGCCTGCTCCAGCCTGGACTCTCCACGAGGTGCACCTTCCTTCAGGACACATGCACCTGCTGTGGCATAGAGTGCCTCCACAGTCTGCAGGGTGGATATCTGCTCTACTGAGGTCCTCCCTGGGCTTCAGAGGGACAACCTGCTTTGCCATAGTCTCTTCCACAGGCTGCATGGAAATCTTTGCTTCAGCGTTTGGACCACCTCCTCCTCCTTCTTCACCGATCTTGGTGTCTGCAGAGCTCTACCTCTCACGTTTGCTCACAGCTGCTGCACAGCATTTTCTACCCTTTCTTAAATATGTTATCACAGAGATGCCACCAGGATCGCTGATGGGCTCAGCTTTGGCCAGCAACAGGAGCGTCTTAGAACTTGCTGGAACTGGCTCTGTCCAACATGGGGCATCTCACAGAAGGTGTCCCTGCAGCTTCACCCCCCCTACCAAAAACTTGCCATGTAAACCCAATGAGCTGGAAGACAAATAGCCACACTGATGCTATCTTGAAGATACCAGCATGACTGTCTGACTTCCAGTGTAGAGCTGCTTACTCCAGCAGATGCATGGCATATGTCGGGAACATTGTATGCCTTCATCCAGGTGCAAGCATGCCCATTTGGCAGGTGAGCAGCCTTTTACAACCTGGGCTTCCAAAAAGCTGTACTTCTGCTTGTTTTCATGTAATGCAAATAATAAGAATAATCTGATGTTACCCAGGGTCCAGGACTCCATCATGTGTGGCAGTGTGCAAAGAATTCATGACCTATATTTGATCAGACAACAGATAACCAACAGCTACACACAGGGAACTCAAGGGAATGGTGAGATATTATCAGGCAAATCAATTGGCTGGGGCTTGAAATGCAACATCATTGTAGTTCTTATCAAGTTTTGTAGGGATAACAGCTACAAACAGGTTCAAGTGAGAAAATGAAGTAGTAGAAAATGGTACATACAGACACATCCTTCCCAGCCCCACAAGAAACCAGAGAAAGTGCCGATTTGAAAAGAGAATGAGCAGGCTGGGGAGAGCAGTCAGGGATACAAGAGCTTCCCAGCAGAAGTATGGTAAGTAAATCTTAGAGTAAACTAAGAATGGAGAGCCAGGAATTTATACAAACTCCCAAAACACATGCCAAGGCAATGATGGTTCCAGAATTTTGAATGGACATGAACAGGAGAGGACAGGATATGTCTCTGCCAAGGGTGAGAGAAAAGGTGAAAGGTGACTGAGACACAAGGCAAGATAATGAGAATTTAAACATGAATTTCAGCTATGGGTGGGCTTAGGAAGGGCCCCACCTGGGCAAAGTTGTGCCGAAAGGATCGACAGCTTTCGGGCATATTCCTTAGAGAAGGAGACAATAAAGGCGGTCTGAAGGGAAAGCCACATTATTTATTCTGGTTTGAAGCAACACATATTATACATTTTTATCGTGGGGTTGATCATGTCAGGAATACATATTAACTGTGTAGCTGTCACAGATTCTTTTTGTCCCGTGCCTGCCCCTTCCCTGGGTGTGTCCTTCATAGCAAGCGCCTCAGGAGACTCAAGAAGGAGATGGGTGATATTAGGGTGAAATTAGCCATAAAGAAAACATTTAAATAAAAATGATTAACCCAGTGTTAGAGCTATTATGGGGCAGAAAAGAAATGTCAGAGAAAAAAAATGTGTACCACAACTGCCCCATTACACTATAATTAGTTTATCTTTGTATGATTTATGGTTAGTTCTATGTCAATGAATTCCAGCAAGAAGAAACCCCTGGCCTGTGGCAAGGCTGAAAGAGAGGAGCTGGTGATGCCTGGATTGCGCAGAATTTTTAAAGGTATTCTGGGAACTCAGATGCATCTGTCTTCAGAAGTTAAAAGGAAACGGCTCCTTCTTGTACAAGTTCTTTGACATCTAACTAATTACAAGCTAGGCACCTAAATATCTTCAGACACGTATGCTTAGGTTTCTAGTTTTACCTTGGTACAGGTAAAATACTTCTAGGAGGAATTTGGAGGACTTCTCACTGCTTATATTATATAATCAGTCTAGCAGCTCTTGACAGGCATCAACTGAGTTTAATGACAAGTATTATTTATCTCAAAGGAGGTGAACAATTATTCTTTTTCTGGTCCTCTAACTCCTTCTTCCCTTTAGAGACTTGAAAAACAATCATTAAGAAAGAGTTTCTACTGTTAGATGGAAATCTAGCCCAGTTACCTGACTTAATGACACAAACATGCAGTAATATGTATATATTGATGCCTTGAAGTGAATATCAGGATGTTTTGTCCTGCAAGGTAAATATTGATCAACATGTAAAGTGTATTTTCCCTTTGGATCAATATGCCTGTTTCTTCTTAAATCAATAAGTACTTACTCTTACATAGAGGAAAAGTTTGGCTCATAATTGGATAAAATTTGGTATATAGTAAATGAGAACATTTTTCTTGCTTACCTCCAACAGTTGCGGGGCTTGGGGTTTAAAAAAAAAAAAAAAGTGAGACTGAACATGTAGAATGCTGCATATGGGGTTCAGAAAATACCATCACTCACATCTGCTGAGCTAATATAATAAACATCTACATATACGACCCAGTTTTCTAATCAGAGAGCAACGGTGCTCACTGAACTCAGCTGAAGCAGTCAATATTCCACATACACCTCTCTGCTTTTTTGCTTATTTTTAACTTCTTGGAGTATATCTTTGTGTTTATGTTTAAACAACTGGTACGAACATCCAGGGAATCCTGGGACCTGTTCTGTGATTATATATCTTCAAGGTCTGCATCCTAACTATTGTTGAGTTGCAACTGATAGCCTGACTTTGAAATAAGAGAGTAAAGTAGAATTTGACCATTATTTCAGAATATCAGCATTCTCAGAATCTGGGAATTTTCATCTTTTTTCTTCTTTATTCCAAATACATGCAGAAATCCTTTACTACAAAAGCTTTTCCTGCCACTTTTTTGTTCTTGTGGTTGCTGCTGGGTTATTATTAGTAAAAAAACAAAACCGAAACTCAAACTCACCACTCCCAAACTCCATCACATAAATAAATTCCACCCTTCAGTAAGGCAAACTAGCCAGATGTGGAAGTGCTAGTCTGATCTATAGTGAGAATTTGGCCTAGTAGATCTCAGTCTGAAAAAGGTAATATTTAATGGAAAAATGAATAGGGAAATGAAGTTAAAAATACTATTTAAATATACAAAACCAAAAAACCTAACAAAAAATCTTGATGGTTATTCTGGCAGCTCCTTTTTTTTTCCCATGACAAATTAGGAAAAGAAATAAATGTCAGAAGCATTGCTACATTTTGAAAATTTAAGAACAGAAATGTTTTACAGAAATAAAGTAACTTAAGATTATTAACTACCTTAAGAAAGGGGAAGTAAAAATTTTCATAAACATACACAACTTGTAATACATCTTATTAATAAATGCATAACTAAGTAAAATAATAAAAAACTTTTTACCCTCTAAAGAACTGCAGTTATGGTTCTTATTTCTCTCCTACTGCAGTAATATGTAAACAAATTCAGAAGATGTCTGCTGAGTTTGACTTTTGAGGGAAAACCTCGATTTTCAATTTCCAATACTACCAGGTAAAAACACTTTTCAGTTCATCTGATACATTTACGCTACTACATTGAAATTTGTATTCCCCAAGTGAGTTGAGATCTTAATGGATTTTACATAGTTTTGTTTGACTGCTATGTGGTAAATTAAGGTGCTCACATTAGGACTAGTCTGCCATTAAGTTGCCATTTTTTGCCAGGACAGAATTTTCAGACTGTCTAAAGTAAGGCCAGTGTATGGTGGCACAGGCTTCCTAAATCACTTAGGCCATTTCGGGGGGAATAGTCCCCAAAAATATTTTTTTCCAAGGGAAGAGCAAAATATAATACACACCTTCCAGCACTTGTCAATCCATTTTATACCCTGGATTTCTGAGCTCCAAGTGAGACTGCGCAGGACTGAGAAAATCTCCCACTGACCAGGGAGGTGGAGACTGAGTAGAAGGAAAGCTGGCTGATGCTGCTGCAGTAGGGGCGCAGGAAGAGGAACCCCTCAGGCAGCCCCCAGGGGAGTGGGAAAGCATTGAGGGAATCACACTTTCTTTGCCTGTTCTGAGGCCACTGCAGTAATTGGTCACCTCTGTGTGCAGTTGTTTGACCAAAGCACTGCGAGTTGCAAGCGCGTAACATTCCTTATATTGCATAGATAATTACACTGTTATTAATAAAAAGCACGAAAAATAACAGATTACTTCAATTGCACTTCACTGTGCTACTCCTGTTCGCGACTTGCAATGGTGTAACTGTTGCAAATTGGCCCAGTACGACCTCTACACTCCCAATAGCACCACTTGCCTCCTTCATGTCCTGCAACTTTCCTTCACCACTCCCACAGGCATCAGAATTTTGCAATTATTTTCCTCTAATTCTTCCAGCTTCCCCATCCACCCTATCATTCCTTGATCTCCCTCACACACATTCTCAATCTCTTTATTACTTTTCTGTATAATCCATCTCCCCCGTTCCCATGCCAATTCTGCAGCAGTCTCTCCCACCCTTGACTTCCCTTGCTTGTCCAGCAACCTCCTACATTTCCCCTTCATATCTGAACACGTTGAGTGTACTGTCTGCAAGCACTGATAAGATTTCCTGTATTCCATTTCCGCCCTAGAATGTCTAATCTAGTTTCTGCACCTTTTACTCCATTGAAATTAGGAACAGCTGAGCTTGGTCAGACCAGAGGACCATCTAACCCAATCTTCTGTCTTACACAGTGGCCGAAAACAGATTCCTGTGGAGTGTTATCAGTATGGGCAAGTGATATTGTCCCCCATACCCCCAGCTGTTCTGGTCAAAATCTCTAATGATCACTTTCCAGTGAAGTTTCAGAGCCAGAACTTTTCTGTCTGCATCCTTTTACATAATCTCCTTTTTCTTGATGACTTCAAAACCAGTGCTGATTTTTGGTCCTCCTCCTCGACTCATCATGCTTTTTGGAAGCCTCTCTTGTTCTTTAATCATTTTTTCTGGGGAGGTTTCTGGGCTCTGTCCTAGACCTCTTCTACCCCCCTCCAAATAAGAAGATGCAAGGTGCCTTTGCAATTACAATTTTAGCTAATAATTCCTTGTTGATTATTGACACACTTATCAACCAGATTCCCTGTCTGGTTTCTGTCATGTTCTGTCCAAACTGAAATTTCAGCCTTCTCTAACATGTCTTTGTGAATATTTCTCTGAGCCCAAGTTCAGCAGGGCCAAAACAGGTGTCCTTCCTCTCCCTCAAGTTCTGACCGCGACCTCCTTCTGAATCATAGTACACCAAATCAGCATCCTGCCTCTTTACTCAGATTGTCACCCAAAACCTCATCCTCAACTCAGAACTCTCTCATGCTTTTCACATTCGGACTATTGTCAATACTTCAATACTATTTTAGAACATTTCTAAAAATGATCTCAGCTATGCATCCAACAGTTATAACAGCTAACTCCAAGTTCTCATCCCCCTGTATCTTGATTACTGCAATATTCTTTCTTCTAATCATGACAAAACCCATTTAGCTGCAGTCATGTTCATTCAGAATATGGCTACAGAGATCATTATGCTTGCCTGCCCCTTTGACCAAATTAGATCTTTTCCTAGATACCTCCATCAGATAATCATTCTATCACTTAAAAAAGGAAGGAATCCTGGGGTTTTTTGAGTCTTTTCTGGCCTATAATCACTCATTGCCTACCAAAATGTAAGCCCTGGCATTCGGTGGGCCTTTGAAACTTGCTGCCACCATCCAGCAATTTGTTTTTCAAACAAGAACCTTTGTTCTCTCTCCCATGCTGCTCCTCACTGAGAACAGCTTCTGATTCTACCCTTTCCTTCACTGTTTCGAAGTTCTCACCTACGGCCTTGTGGGAAAACAGAATTACTGTTTCTTAAAGTTAGCATGAAAAAACCCAGCCTGTTTTTAATGGTCATAAAAGCACCAAAATTTATAGTTATAATGCGGTGGAAAGGCTTCATGTGGACTACAAGATGGTTGTTTGAAGAACAAACTGTGTGGTATTTCCAGTGATAAGAAATTGGTATATGGATACTTCCAACAATTAGTGTAGCCTGACTTCTCTTGCTAAAACATCTATTACTTCCCACATTTATAGACATACAGGCAGCATTTTAAAGGTCCTCAATAGAGAACAGTGATGATAAGTGCAACAAAAAGTCTTGATTCTGCATTTTTTCTTGTAATATGTGAATGATTTTCCCAACAAAGTGAAATACAAAAGATTTTATGCTAGTCTGAAACCAGATTATATGAACTCCACTTCCTTTTTTTCAGTTGGTGAGGGCACTATTTAGTAGTGAGATGAAGGGTAAAGCCCAAAGCAATCAAGAAAAATGTGAATGATGGTGAACACTCTGCTTGGGACAAAAGTTGAAGCCTCCAGCTGCTTGTCCCAGCATTGCAAGAATCACTTCAGGAGATGAGAGTGTAGAGTCTCTCTGTGTAGAGTTTTTTTGGGGGGGGTGTTACTTTTCTTGAAGCACACACACAACACACAAGACAGAGGAAATCATATCATTACCCACATGAGCCTGTGGTTTGGAAAGACGAGAGCGGTTGGCTTCCGGCAGCTGCAAGGAATGATGGGGAGTCAGATAGGGCCAGGCTGTCATACACTCCATATGCTTTTTCGCAACACATTTCCCCCCCATTTTTTTTTAAATGCAGTAAGCATGCTGTCCAAGTCTGCCAGAAAAATGAATTACATAGGCGTCCCCTCACTTAGCTATCAAATCCTTCTCTTCCAACCTACTAAATAAAGAGAGGGTCTGTTGCATTCATGAAAAAAAAAGAGAAGTAAGCAAGGCAAAATCGTTTTCATGCAAGCCCATACTAGAGAATCAGGAAGGTATTCATTTTATTTTGTGTATCTAGACAGTGATTTTAATGTTATGTAAATGCAGCAGGCAATTCCTAATCTATCCTGAAATGTATGTGTCAGAGCTCTTGTGTAGTACAGGTTACTGATGATAAAAACAAGATGTGTTTTTATACAAGGAAGGCGCATGATTACCAGCTTTAGAATTTTTTCTTTCATTACAAATTTAAAATAAGACAAGCCAGTGCAATGGAAACTGAGGGGTACTACCACAGAAAAAGCTAGTGTCTTTTCAGAGTCAAGTTTGACAAGCATTGTTTGCCTCTCTCCTTGAAACCAGAACATCTAGACATGGTAGCAGCCTCTTAGACTTTAAAACTGATTAAGTAGAAAAGCTTCTATTAATCCTTAGTGCACCAGTGTTCCTCATTTTTCTTTCTTCTTTTTTTTTTTTCTTGTAAAAAGGAAACTTATCTTGTCTAAAGAACGTTTCCAAACACTCAGTTGAGTTGAGGTTGTCGTGATAAGGCAATCTTCACATCAGGAGGCTTTTTCAGAGAGGAAGAAGAAGCTCAGATACAGGCAGGGTCCAAGCCTCAGATCCAACTGTCAAGGAAGCTGATGCACAAAAGGTTTTAAACTGACATTTATGTTGCTGCTATATGCTTAGGTATCTTGGTAGAACAATCCAGAATCTCAAACCAAGACTAATCTGCCACCTCAGTCTGGCAGCTCCTCAGTTTGTGTTTCCCCAGTGAAGTCAGCACCCTGCTTTTGCCCCACAAGCCAGCAGCTAGGCCATGCACACAGATTGTGCATCCACATAGATGCCTCTCCTCTGTCTGAGCAAACTCAGATTTGCTTGTGCACCCTGCTGGTTGAATCCCTGCAACTCCCATGCACTCCTGTGGAGTCATGAAAAGCACTCAGCTACAGGACCTAGCTTCAAGCCTCTTCCCTACTTGTATAAAGCTGTTAGGATTTAACAGGCAAGACAGAGAAAGCATTACCCCAAATGGTCGATAGCTCAGCAGTTCAATGAACTGGCAATGTTCTCTTACAGCAAATATATGCTCCTTCCTACAGGCAGATGGGGAACTTGAACCCACGTCTCCTATAGCTGTAATAAGGACTATCAGATAAAAATTTTTGTGGGGAGAGCAGGAAGCAGGGTGAGAGGAGGAACTTCTGCTATGTTTTGTCAGTAAAAAGCAGGCATCATAGGGTAAAATTAAACTATCAAAGGAGATTTCAGGGCTGTGACTATCAAGTACCAGCTTGTGTTTCCCAGCAGGCTAGAGTGATGTACGTGACTGATTAAGGGAAGGATCGTAAGGCAGTCAACATGAGCAGAGCTGAGGTGCTTCCCTCCTCATGCACAGACCTGGGTGGATCCTGTTCTGAGAAGTTTAGCCACTTGAGTAGCTTTTCCACTCAAGTAACACTATAGCTTTCCCATAAAACTAAGGTTGATTAACCTCTGAGTAAACTCAAAAAGCCTCCAAGGAGCCCTGATGATACCAGAACATGATGGTGTTTTCCTTACTCCTGGGAATTAGGCAACATGACCCAGAGACAATAATACCTGTCCTACCTGGCAGCAGTCTAGGGAACTTCTGAATTGCCATTTTAGTTCAACACTGCAACATCTTTGTGTTGGAGAGAATTTCCAACGAGGCCAAAGAAGGCGCAGGATCCAGACATGGATCTCAAATCCCATTTCTAACTGCAAGAAAATCATGCATTCAATTCCACCATCCTTTAGCATGAGATAAACTGGGAGAAACTACACAGAAATATCAATATAACCAAGGCTTCACTTGTAAGCGATGCAAGTCAAAAGATTATCCTTTTGTGAGAATCAGAGGTAATTTTACTGGGTCCAGAACTTCTACTACCAGGTACAGTATACAACTATAAGCAGAGAAAACTTGAGCAACGTCATATGGGATGGTGAGACTGACCACCCAAGACTGTCTAGAACCCAACCCCAGTAAAAGCAGAGAAGAAACAAGCCATAAGAATAAGGATCTGCAGCACAAAATCAAGGAAAACCCCTCCATTTTTGCAAATGGCTTCATCTATCTGACATGCAGACAAGCCGTAAGTTGGGTCTACAGACCAGTCCTCACTCAGGTTCACTGGTTCTTACATTTTTGGGAAGCCTCATTCGCCGAAGTCTCTTTGCTACCTGGAGAAGTGATCATGGACTTTTTTTTTTTCCCACTTTTTTTTTCCAAGTCCTGTTCTCATAGTGACTGAGGTATAGGATCTGAGGTGTACATGTGAGCTAAGACTGCTCTCTTTAAAGACCTTCAAAATCCATAAATAAAAAACCCTTATATGTAGATCTTCCACAAATATATGTTCTTATCACTGATAATATCATATGGTGAAAAATGCTGTAGAAATTTTCCATAGGAAAAGATAATTTCTTGTCTTTCTTTGTTCCTGTGTGTGAAGGGAAATGTTCATTTCAGGACAGAATGCACTTCTCATTTACAGTCTGCTTGAACCCTTTCCTTTGCCCACTTCAATCTTCCTTCAAAACTGGCTTTAAACTTATAAACAAGGACTTATGCATCCTGTGTTTACTGAGAAATGATAACTAGCATACACTAGAATAATCCCAAAGAAAAGATTTTAATGAAAAAGCATGGAACACATGGCATCTCTTATATAGGGATGCCTCTCAGTGGCTAAATTGTTCTGGCAAAATTGCATTGATTTTTGAATGGCTACTATTCCAGGTAGCTCTGGGACACGAGGATGAAACTCTTAAAAATGACAAAGGACTGAAATAGAAGCCCATGTTTGAAACTGTGTTGTGTAAGACAATTTGTATTGCTATCTATGATGGCCAGTTTTAGCTTCAAACCTGTATAGAAGAGCCAGGGAAGCAATATATAAGCATGTGGAAACTATGTATTTAGAAAGTAAAACTGTCAGTGAGCATAAATCAGCAAAGGTTTACTAAAACCAGCAGGCACCGTGCAAGAAATCTGTAGGACCCATCCTATTACCAGAATACATACTTCATTAGCCTAATCCCTATGCCAAAACTAGGTGTACTAGCTGGCCAAATAGGGCTTTACTTGCACAAACAAGGACAGGGTGTTTGATCTACTCACATATCATGTTAGTGAAAAGAGAGCCATCCCTCTTCTTGACCTGAGCAAGAGTTTCAGTCTCAGGACAAGAGAATAAACCGTGCCGATATCTCGTGTGTGAACAAGCAGGCACTCTGATCATGCATGCTCATTCAAAAAATAGCAACAAAAAGCAAAAAAAAAAAAAAAGTTGTTCAGCTTTTGTGAAAGAGACAAAAGACAGACAATTTTGTTTCATCAGAATGATCATGACTTTCATTTTGAGATCAACACTTAAAATATTTACTCAACATTACATCAACATTCATAGTGTTTTAAACAAGTTTTATGCATGGCCAAATAGTATGTAGACATTTGCAAAATAATTTGTCAACATTGCCTCTGAGGTGTGTTTTAATGAAAATGTGATATTTCCTAAAAAAATGTTTAAATGCAAGCTTTCCAGTGCAGTCAATAAGAAATTTAGCTGAGCAAAAATAGTACATTTGAATTCAAATGAGCTGTAAATACACAGTATCTAGCAGGAGTACGTAAAAGCTATTTAGTAAAATAAGCAATATCCTATTGCAATATGTTAAAAATTAGCTGTTTGGGGAAGCTAAGGCATCTGGAGCCTGTTATTTTATATGAGCTGTATACCAGGGAAGGCTTAGTTTGGCTGATGGTGTCAATGGAGTTATCAGAAATACAAGCATTTATCTAAGTAATTGCATAGGAGAAAACATTAAGAACTTGGCACATGTTAAAAATGATTCCTAATTAAAATGTTATTTAATAAACAGGCCCATTTTATTACTCATGGACTAAAAAAAAAATTAATAAGTGACTGCTAAACAAGTAATTATAAGGGTAATAAAGCTCTCCATTCTGATTAGGGAAAATATTCATTTCATGACCATCCAGTGATCCATTTTCTACCACAGCTGTCAAAAGAGGCAGTCTGCAACCATTTAGAGATGTACTATTGTTATTCTGCTTATGTAATACTGCTATTACATTTTGTAACAGTAATAATCCTCTCAAACTAGTTCTTAGGGTAATTATAGATCAGCTTGCTTATACATTAACTGCTCTTGAGTCTTTCTTAGCTCACAGGTAAACTGATGCAATTTTGCTACTAGGGTTGTGAGGCACAAGGATGGATTTATAGCTTTTTGCCCCCTGTGAGCGTCACTCAAAGCAGTCAGCACTCTGTGTCAGGTTCTGGTGAAAGTGGTTTCCACCTGCTCTCTGCCTCTCATCATTAAAATCTCGGTAGAAGGACCCAAACCTATGAGATGCTGACCACCCACCTTCTCACTGTTAGCTGATGTAACTCACCATTCCTGCAGGCACCCCTGCAATGTGCTCCAACAGTGTGAGTGTGTGTGAGAGAGAGAGAGAGAGAGTGTGTGTGTGTGTGTGTGAATAATAAAAAAATACAGAACAGGTTTCACGCCTGGTAAACTAACAGATCTTCAACCTAACCAGAGATCAGGGAGCCTGTAGGTTACCTTCCTGTCACTAGTTTAAGACCCTGTTTCCCTTCGATTTTCCCTGTTCAGGACAAACCTCCCAGGACAAAACCCCCCCTTCCAGAAAAAGTCAGGTGAACACTCAGTGTAAGACAGGACTGTCAGGATGTCACCATAGGATTTTTGTTTAAAAATAAAAATGTTTAAAGGGACAGCTGTGCAAACAAAAGTAAAATTATGAAAATAAGTCTTCTGTTGCTTATGGTTTAATCCTGCAGCTCTCAGTTTTTACCCATCTGGGCTAGTTGGAACAGGGGAGAAAAAAGAAACAAAAAAGGTAGGAGGTGAAGCCCTAAAATGTTAAGCCATCTATTTTTATGTGATATAGAAATTAAAGTGTATATAAGGTTGGTTCACAACTTGGGTGCCATGTAAAGAAAGTTTGTTTTTCAACTGAACTACCTTAGAGAAGACTATTGGTCCTGCTAGCACACTTAAAAGGGAGATTGCAAGTGTTACAATCTTTGTTGTGAAGTACAAAAAAAAGGGAAGAAATTCTTAACTATAAAATGCAGGAGATGAATTCTCAGAATTAGTAACCTCTTAACCAATGTCCTGATTCCCAGTATTAGATAGTATTTAGGAAGTGACTCTAAGATGATATTTATATGAACAATTTTTTGTGTATTTAGGGCCTTACCTGTGTTCCTGCACTGTGTGCACTGTCAGTTCTGCCATTTTGTAAAAGTATCCTGAAGATCATCAGCATAAGAAAGGAACAAGGGCACTTAAAATCAAGATGTAAGAAATATGCTAACTGGCTACACTTTTAAGAGTTGCTTGTAATTTTGTATGCATTTTAAAAGCAATATCCCTTAAAAGCAGTTTAAGAAGGGACATCTTAAAAAAGAATTACCCAAATGCACTAGTTAATCTGGAATAAATTTCAGCAATAAAGCACTCTACATCGTATCCTATGAGATGGATGAAAAAACAAAGGCAGCCAGATTATTTCCTTTTCTTCTTTTTTTTTTTTTTTAAGGAAAAATACCGCAGGTGAAAAATCCAGTCCCAAGCCCTACTTGGGAGAGGATGAGCGCAGGTGTTCCATTTCTCACTCCAACAAGAGAGCAGGACACAATTAGTATTCTCCCCTTTACAAGAGGATTGTTTGTTCCTACTTTTTTCTCCATTACAAACCTGGAAGAGTAACTCACCTTCTTTAAGAATTTTTAATTTAAGAATTTTTGATTATTGTTTAGAACATACTGTATTTTGCCAGGTAAGACTATAATGAGAAATTTAGATCTTATTTCCAGGACCATCTTGGAAACTAAAGCAATTATTTCTTTAAATAGATTTCAGTTCTCAATTGCAAATCAGCAGCAGCTGCTCACTGTTTGATACAATAGGTGCTCTAGCCAAAGATCCATGCTTACACAGTTCAAAAGGGACAAGAGAGTTTCTTTTATTCAGGTCTCCCGCATTCCTATCATTGCATTCGGCTGGTGTACTTTTATGGGGAAAAGCGTAGGCAGCTAGAGACCTCCTCCTCCACCCCCTTATTGCTATAGTATTTCCCCCCCTCTGAAGCACTAGATGTTCCAGATGAGACAGAAAACTACAATGAACAGGAATTTCTTGTTCTTCAGTCTCTATTCTTAGACCAGATCATCTAAAACCCACACCCACTTGCTGCTTTAGGAACCAATGGAGGATTCACACATGAAAGCCCCCCCAGCTGCCAGGGATGGACATACTCTTAGAGGGCCATTTCTATCACCCTTACCACCATGACATTAATCTCCCTCAGCTAAGGCCCATGCCTTGAAACACTGCAGATTTCATGTGCAGCAACGTTACGAGAGGAATCTTATGAACCCTACAATCATAAGGCAGAAGAATTGTTTCTTTACAGTATTTTTATCCAAGATGATGTTTAATAAAAAAACCCCATATGCGTGTAAAGGCACTTTAAAGGGAGGTTTGCTAGTTTAGCTGATACATAATGTGATATTGTAAAGTGATATCATCTATGGAATATAACATATTTTTCCCGTACAATTCTGCCTGGAAAACAGTCAAGATCATAAGTCATTCTCCACATTCCCATGCAAGTGTTTCTCACATCTAATCACTTCCTTCAATAAGAAACATAAGTGAGAAGGTATGTATTAATATCTACATAAACAAAATAAAAGTATGGACTTACCCAAGTAAGCATATACTGCAGTTCCTCTCCAAAAGTAGCTTAAAAGTGGGAGAATTTGGGGGATTTAGTAGAACCCACTGTATATTAAATTATATCTAAATTCCACCTACTAGCAATTCAGGAACCATTGCTGATTAATAGATACTCTTTACATCACAGATGAAATACTAGTTTTCTCTGGCTATGGGTACATCAGCTTCTTGCTCTGCATAGTAATATCTGATAGACATATATTAATTCTTTAAAACATTTTTACAGGAAGTGTGGTCTTCAGCAGCTCACTCAGGGCCTACTGGCAGTTAGTTAAATAACCACCATAGCAGTTTTGTAGTGAACGCTGCCAGTATTAGTGTCTGAAAAGCAGGAAATCCTGGTAGCTGTGTAGTGGTCAACACTACAGTGACCACTGGCAGAATTAGGCATCTGAGAAATACAGGATTTGGGGTTTGCTGTTTTAGCCTGACAACCAAAGTAAAAAAAAAGCAGCCTAGATACTTATGTTAAATACCTGAGGATACTAGCATTCACACGGATCCCCACTCAGCATGGCTGAAGACATCAGAAAGACTCCTCTTAAAATGAAGAGCCATACAGGAAACAAGCCTTACTGTAGAGAAACTCCAGGTAACAAGTTCATCTTTACTGATCAAGAAGTTGCAAATCAAACCCTAATAGCTACTAGTTCAGTCCAGACAAAAAAAAAAGAAGCCCTGGTAGCAGGACAAATGGAGACCAACAAAGAACATGTGCATGACAATCCCAATCCAGTATATACATTGTGGAACAAATAATGAAAAACAGAAAGAAAAATGCCCAGACATAAGGCAGGAGTGGAAGTGACAAAGGCAATCTAACCACTTCATGGCCTGCACTGGAGTCCCCGCAGAACGAACCATCAAACCTGACAAGAAAATGCGTCACTGAACTCAGAAAACTTTCATCAGCCAGAAAATATTGACGTTGACTATGAACCTGCATCGACCGAAAGCCACTGATTATTGAAAAGAAGTCACTGATTGTTATTGATGATAAGATACTTGTATCTTCCCTGTTACATCAAAGAAGACGACAAGCTGAGATGAGAGGATGAGATACTAAGCATCTGCTTGGTCACACCCTGAAAAAAAGATAGGAAAGGGTTAGATTCAGGTAATAGTTTCAGCGGTCCTGCCTTTGACCTCAGAAGTGATGAATCATTGGGTCACTACCTATGAGAAAATGTCATATAGAAGTCCCTGTGATGTAGATCCACACAGCTATAACCCACACATTTGAAAAAAAATGCTGTGATACAGGGGTAAGGCCCTGTCAAGCCAAGCCAGAAGTGATGACAGGTGCTCTGAGCAGGGCATGCTTTCCCAGTGAAGAAGCAGATGGTTGTGGAAAAGGAGAGTGGGTGTATTATCTTGAGGCAATGTGTCTGTCTCGCACTGAGGGCCCAGGATAGACAGCGCGACCAAGCACCAAGCGGGATAGGGGAGTTGGAGCCATTCAGAGCTGGTGACATTTCCAAGATCCATGTCTGATGAATGGATGGAGCTGCCTGCTGCCTGGCAGGGGTGGATGTGGGCTTGGGAGGTAATTGGGGCTCCAGGGTGAAGAGGAACTCACCTTAGCAGGTTTAAGAGCAGATGTCGTCTCGGTGTTATATTTACATATGGAAATATGCCTGACATGAGCTAGGGAACATATCTCTTGGTCTCACATAAAGAACCTGTCCAGATTGCCCACGAAACACTGTGAGACACCCACAGTGATTGCAGAAGACCTTACAGCCTGTCTAAATCTGCTGTTTGAAACCCACCCTGGGAAGAAGTTGGAGCAGGGTCATTTCCTCCTAACACCTGGAAAGGCACAGGCTGTCCCATGCCCCAGGACCACCAAGACCACGCCTTGACTTCCAAAAGGCTAACGACCAAGGACGGTAGCTCAGTCCAAGTGCACTCAAATGGACTCTAGCCTTAAAATTTGTTGCAGACAACACCTACTGTTCTTGTGTGTAATGCAGTGATGGAAAGGGGGAGATGTATTCTGCAGGTAGGGGGTTTATTTTGAAAAAGAACTGATGTCGAGTCATGTAAAAAGAAGCTGAGAATGTCAAATTGTCCATGATTGCCAATAGGCATGCAACACATGTTCTGCAAAGTGCTTGGGTAACAGGAAAAGAGAGGACATTACGCTATCGTCAGGAAATAGGAGATAATGAAATAGGTGCCAAATAAAGAATGCAAGTTGCAGCCTAATAAAATAGTTCCTCTTTTCCACCCAACTTTTCCTTTTTTCTTTTCTAATTCCAAACACAGTGTTTTGTCCAATACACCAACTCTTTTTTCATTCATTAGTTTTGAAATAAAAATCCATCCAATGGCTATACTAGTCACATGTATTCTGAAATATGAATGATATGTAAATTTTGCCTGTTTGACATCCTAAAGCTGCTTAAGATTCCTTGAGCTGGAAGTGGATACTACCCAACCCAGTGGAGCCTAGTTCATATATAAACTCACAAATGTTCCTTGAATTATAAAAGAAACCAGCAAAGAAAGGTTTTTCAGCTAAGAAAACCTGTGTCCAATTCCTCCCTTAGCTTTTCTTCTGTGCCCACAAGCATTTTCCCATTGTAAAATTAAGATGATGCACATTCCTTCCTCACAGAAGGAATCTCATCTACTGGAGAAAAAGAATTTATCTTTGAAAAGCACATGCCAAGTGATGTAGAAGTTGCTTTAATCCTTGTTCAGTGGTCATGGTTAGCCATCAAACTTAACTTATATTCTACAGGGAGAATAAATTGCAGTTCCCATTCAAAGCTGTGTTAGCTTTCCCCTGCAATTTCACTGTTTAATATGTCTTTAATTTAAACTCATTTAAAAAAATATTAACACACCACTCATTTCCCCCCGAAGTAGATGCACCATTTGTCTCTGAGCCTCTAAGGCTGAGAGGTGTTCAGAGCAGGGACTCCTTCTTTGCACCTGTTTGTGAAGCAACTCAGCCTTTCAAGCTAGGAGATCTCAGTGCAGGTAGAAACTTTCAATTTAAAAAAACCCACGACCACCTTTGCTAAAAACACCGACAAAATCCCAAACAAAAAAAAAAGTTAAAAAAAAAAAAAGCATTCACTTGAAATTTGTGTCTTTCTCCATTACCAGATTTCAGTGTGAGGTGATGAAAGTTCTCAGAGTTGAGGAATATTGTCTGGTCAACTATATAGGTTATAACAATAATGCCTATTAGAAGTGACAGTTTCACCCAGCCATGACAAAGCTTTCAGCCATGGGAACTTTCCTATCACATATAGCTACTGGAATATATGACTCTTTCTACATCATTCCTGCACAACCCATATGGAGATTGTCCCAGCACATGCTCTGCCAGCTCACAAAGGGGAGCTGCAAGCATATTCACAATTTCCTCTAACCTGTGTCTTCCAGTTCCACCTTTCCCTTGCAGCTTCAAGTCATATAGCTCAAGCTTCTAATTTAAAGCAAATGCCCTCCTCCACCTCCACACAAGAATTAGCAACTTTTATTTTTGCACCATCTCTTTGCCTTGCACTCCCACTGACAGGTTTGGTGGGTGTGATGGCTGAAGGTGACCCATCTCTTCCCAGTGCCTCCCAGCTTCAGGAGGCACCAGCTCACTCCCACGTGGCTCATTTCCTCCCCCATCTGGGTTTCAGCTCCTCACACTGACCTGGGCAGAAGAAAATAAAGTTGTGACTATATATAGTAAGGCAGTCAAATATTTCTCACATAATCTGGGTGGGCAGCAGGCAGGAGAAGAGAACATTGAGCATTGCACCCTGCTGGGTAGGGAGCACATTCAGACTTGCCTCATAAAAAGTTCCTCTTCTTAAGCATCAACAGTTTTACTGTAAACACTTCAGAGTACACCCTCATCTACGAAGTGACTCTTAAATTTGAACCATTACGCATCTTTGAATGGTCTTTTAATTATAAATGCAATGTTTTATTATCTCCAAAGGGAAAAGGTAGTTTTACAAAAACTATGTATTGCTCTAAACTTGAAATTGCTTTTTAGACCATATCTTAAACATCATCTACTGTATGTATCATAAAACTAATGGCAATTCTCACAGTACCACTCAGCTACAGACCTTACTGGGAAAACTGTTTTCCTCCAGAGGAACTAATAAAAAAACCCAAACCAATCAAACAAAAAAACCCACCATAAACCAAAAGCTTTTTAATAACATATTTCAAAATTTGGAATTCTTCATATGCTGTGTTTTTCCTTTTTCATTCTCTCCCACTTACTCCATGCTCCAAATATTCACCAGAAATGGACATTTTGCACATAAATATCTTTTTCAGCAACAGAAATCCACATTTTTTTCTTTTTTTAATAATTTTCTCCAAAATTCTTTTGACCTTTTTGTAAATCCTCCGGCCGCACTACAAACAAGTCTCTGCTGACAGAGCCCTTATGCTAGCACTCCTAAACTGCCTTCCTCAAACACCACATACATTGCCAGAAAAAGGATTGTGGTAGTTGTTTGCAGCACCCTGGGATATATATGTGGCAGTGCTGTCGTTAGTTTCTCACCCTTAAGTAACGCAGCAATACTGGCAAAATTTGGCAGTGACGGCTCTCCCAGCCCAAAAGTGCTCCCGTTGAAAGACAGTTCTGCACTAACTTCACTGAATCTTTTCCCAGCCTGAGTCCCCCTCTCAGCATTACACACAGACCTTTAACCCCCCTCCTTCAGATGGACAGCCTTACGTGAAGTGACACCGAGGAAGAAGGAGCCCTAGCCTGGATTTTGAGAGTACCCAGCTACTGGTCCTACATGGCTTGAGACTACACCCTTGTCTCTGAATGCAACTCTTTTCCTTGAGGTAGAAAGCAAAAGCCTATCCAGTGACCTGCATGCCAGAGACATTCAGATACCGTCTTTCTCTGAAGCGTGGATACAGTACGTATACAAGCATGTTGGCAGTATCACCTCAGTGAGCCGGGTGACAAAGACAGGGCAATACAGGGACTATGAAGGCTCATCCTTTAAAATATAACCCTTCAGCTGTTGACTGCAATAGTGTTATGGCTTCTCCAGGAAGAAATGGAAGCCATAAAATAGCACTCTGGGTCAAAAATAGACATTTTAATTAAAAAAATTAAAAAAAAACCCCCAGAAATCGTGATCAGCTACCCTCTTATAAGTTGATCTTATCAGGGTTGAGTCACACTAACTATAAGCTAATCTCCAGGAAACAAACCCCCCCATTACTCTTGCTCTGGAAACTCTTTGCGAGCAACACCTCATTTTTGCCCATGTAAGTGTCACGTAGAGACCATGTGAAACAGTAAGGAAAGCAAAACTCAACAGTGAGACATCAGCTAAAGCAGCTCAATAGGGTGAATTACATTCTGAATCACCATCACATTATTCTTCAAACAGATATTCCTCCAAAAAGATGAAATTTAGCTGTGTTCTCCGTCCAGTTACATCCTTTGGTACTGCTTGTGTGGCACAGAGGGAGCCATGAGTGCCTGCAGTTTCTCCCCAGAGAATGCTCCTCTCCACAGAGATCCTCCACAGCCAGGAAGCTGGCAGCAGCTTCTGCTGTTCCTACAGCAGCTTTACTACCTCTTGTGCCGGATCAAATGCTACAAGGCATAGTGGGAAACTTATGT
Source organism: Gorsachius magnificus (assembly GCA_034008185.1). NCBI lineage: Eukaryota > Metazoa > Chordata > Aves > Pelecaniformes > Ardeidae > Gorsachius > Gorsachius magnificus. Next base: position 68,900,114 of record CM067082.1, read on the forward strand.
GCCAGGGATGTGAGGAGGAAGCCTCTTCAGGAAGAAGTAGAGGCAGAAGCTTTTCAGAGGAAGAATGAAAAGGCCAGGTAGCAGATCACTAGAGGAGAAAATACACTGCACCTTTAGGTCTTTATATGATACAATGTGCAGAAGCCACACAGCTGTAACTAACTTTTTTCAAGGCACAGACAAAAAAAAAAAAATAATCAGGCTTTAGTTGCTGTTTAGAGCAATTCCTGGGAGCTAGCAGAATTAAAAACACTGTAAGAACCACAACAGACTCATGTATTTAAAAAGACAATATTGAAATGCTACATGGTGGGCAAAGAAATAAAAAAAAAGAAGTAAACTCACCATAGGAAGAGAAGACCAAGAGCAAGATGCAATAAGCTTTGTTATTGCCATACATCTGAGGAACTAGCTACAGGTCAGATTAAAAAAATCAGTGCTTAATAAGTTTTCTCAAAATAAATTACGGAAAGAGGACATTGATGCACCTCCAAATCAAGTTTACCTCCTCCCCCCCCCCCCCAAAAAAAAAAAAATTAGGTCACTATGCTACAGACTTAATGCTAGATTAATATTTCTGTGAGCCTCCTGAGCACACAGAGGAGGACTACAATTCCCCATTGTCTTGACTTTTAATAGACCCCATGCAAACCAAATCCAGAGGAGGGTGTGCACACTGCTACATCTGTATTACCAAATACCTGAGTGTGAAATACTTCCAGTGGGGACTGTCCTCTGATTATGTATTTCCTATAGTGGATTAGGTGATTATATATTGTATCATGTGGCTGTGTAATGCCATACAATTGTACAACTACAATTGTATATCATATATGTACTCATGGGAAAGCATGCATTTCTTTTTATTTTGGATTAAAATCCTGCTCCAATGAATTTGCCATCCAGGTTCCTTCCAATTTCAATGGAGATAATTTTTTCTGCAATATTTTGTGGTATTTCACATTTTTAGCTAGTACAAGTCTTCAGGAATTTGCAATACAGGCGAATTTTAAGTGTTGAGTTCCAAAGTCAGACTTTGGGGGCATGTGGAGAGAAAAGTCAATACACAAAGTACAGCTGCCTTTAGTGTTAAACCTCACTAGATGTGTGAGTTTGGACAAATACCTGCTTTTTTGCCTTAGTTTCCCTGAAACTAATGTTGGGGTCTATTGATGAAAAGTACTGTAAATAGACCAAGAAGCTATTATTGCTATATGCTAATTGACCCTTCAGGGAACCGTAAGCAAAAAGCACAAAAAGTGACCTAGATTCTCATCTCTCAATTGGTTAAACTTGAGGCACTTTGGCAGGGCAACATAGGAAAGCTTTGGGCTAGATTCACAAGAGGTACTGGGGTGCACGAATCCAGCACGTATGCGCTAGAGGTATCCATTCTACTCAACAGCTGCCCAACCCTACAGGTACTTTTGTTTCTTCCAGGCAAATCCCTGATCTCCAGGCACACCATACAACTTCTAGAGTCCCAATTCCTCTGAGCAGCTAATCACTTCACTCCTGCCAAGCCATGGTGAGATTTATATTACTTCTAGGTCACCGGATCTGAGTACAGCGAGTCCTATACACAAGAACAAATGTCAGTAGTAGGATCATTTTACACATATTAAATAAATTGCTCAATACAGAAAGTATTATACAGAATACAGAAAATGCAAGTTTGGGCCCTACTCTGAGACATGCAGAGCAAGCACTTTGAATGCACTGCCCAGGTCTGCTGAGGAGACAGTTTCCCTGGGTGTGAGGCACAGATGTTGGTCTAGAAGAAGAATGAGAGTGATGCTTGCAAATTGGTTGTTGTTCATGGTTTCCATACCTGCCCTGCCTTGGTTTAGTTCACAAGAAAGAGAAGTGGTTTTGATGTAAATATTTAACCCTTGGAGAAGGAGCATGGAGCAGTTTCACCATCTGTTCCCACCTTGAGAGATTTGAGAAGTTTATATCTAGTTTAACCTGTGTCTTTGCTTTCAGATTCCTGAAGCATTTCAGCCAAAAGAGTTACCTATAAAAGCAAGCTCATCTCTCTCCAAAGGAATTTCGAGTTAGTTAAGGCCACATCTGTGTACACAAACTGAATCGCAGATCTCTCACGTGGACGCAATGTCAGTTTTGAGAAAGTGCCCTTACCAGGTCTACACCAGAAATGTGTAGCCAGCATCTCTCTACAGTGCTGCTCTGACATCCATTTTACTAAATTCTCTAGTAAAAGACAAGGAGGCCAAAGAAGGGCTTCAAATTACTGAACAGGTATTTAACCCTTGAGGAGGTGTGAAATCAGGAAGCAGGACGCAGGTCATGGGAGCACTCTATAGCACTGCCTTCCAGTTCGAACACAGCTCAAAACTTCCAGGTACACACTGTGTTCACACAGCCTAAGCCCATGTTTCCATATGACATGTCACATTACTGAAGCTGGAGTCAATTTGGGTGCGTGTGGAAGTAACTGTCGGTTTGCAGTCTGGGTGGTCATATGCTGAAAGTGTGGTATTACTTGTCCTGAATAAAATCAGAGTGCAATGATGAATGTTACATCAACTGGGACTGACTGTCCAGATACTAATGACTGCTCAATTGGCATTTCCTTGATTTTTAGTGCATCCGCTGTTAGGAAGTCTGAACAAAATTAACTCTCAGTTAGCATGGCATTTTTCCTGGAAAAGTATAAGCCACACATAAACAAATTTAACAAATACATTGTTACTGACATTTACTGAATTCAGTAGCTCTCTGCAGGGACAGACATTATCTTTTTGCTGCTGTGAAGAAGGAAAAAAAAAGCTGGTCATTGATCTAGCCTGTTGATTTGCCTCAAAAAGCATGAAACAGCAGAAAGAATAACTTTGAAGCTGTGTCTGACTGCCTTCTCTTTGTCTCTAATGGTTCCTCAGGATGACATTAAAAGTTTGATCAATCCCCTTCAAATTAAGGCCTTCCTCATCACACTACAAGAGACCAAGCATCCTGAACCAGAGAAGAACAAGCACCTCTCTTGTTACCAGTGAACAAATTTGTTACCAAAAAGTTGTCTGTAGTTTCCAACACAGGCCAGTCAGCTTTGGAGAGCACAGAATCATTTGCTTCCTCAAAGACCATTTCTTTGCTCATGATCACTGTCAATAGTAATGCCTAATTTTTTCTGGAGAAAAAGATTGACACTTTTTGATTGTTTTGCCCTCAACATACAATTAGTAAATGAGTCAGCACCTTCTTGTAAAACAGTAGTAACTTCAGTGTGCTGAATCACAGTTTCAAAGGTACTCTAAGGTTCTCTTATCTGCACAAGCAACACATTTTCTGTTTGCTTCAGCAGGGAGGCTATTATTCTGAGGATGAAAAAAATGGTTTTGTGGTCTCATGACTTATTCTGAGATCAGCATTTAACTGTTTCAGTTCATTGCATCTGCACCTTCACATGAGAGTTATAATTAATTTTTCTAAGTGATGGTTAAAATCTTCCTGAGGAAAATGTACAGCCCACCCAAACTGCTAACTCCATGTTGTCACAGGCTTGGTTAACGAGTGTGGGCAGGGAAAGGTCATGTAAAAAAGAAACTGTGAAAAATAAACTGAATGTTTAGTTTAGATTTAAAAAAAAAAAAAAAAAAGTCTTTGAGTTTGAAGCATTGTTTCCTCTGGAATTAAATACTCCATTCTTCACATTCTCTGCTCCTAAAAACCCCAGCACCCCCTCTCCGCCCCGCCACCTTGACCTTCCCATGTGCCTCTCTGTCACTCTCCCCTCATCCTGCTCTCTTCCCACACCCCTTGCACACTTAGTGGAGAGGGAGGCAGTGTGCTCGGTGGCTGTCTCCAGGTGACACAGGTGTCGGCAGCCCAGCGATGCACACACGCTGGCTGGTCACCTGCCCTCTGCCATTCCGCTAGGCAGGGGCCAACTTCTCTCTGCTTTCTCTCAGTTCAGGCTCTTTTCTCCATACAGACACAAATTCTCTAGAAAGGCTGGTAGGAACTTAATATACTTTGTGATCCCTATATCATGTTACATTTAGCTGAAAGTCACCAGCCAGTTTGCCTGCTGCCTAAGGTGGTGTAAGAGCACAGCCCATAACCCTCATTTCCTTAAGAAGGAGGCCAAGAAGAAAAAAAAAAAGATCAGCTACAAACTCTCTGCAGATGAGGAGCATGGTAAACTTAGGTACTGGAAAAGTGAGATTAAAGTTCAGCAAATGTGTTAATCTTACATTGGCTAAACCTGCACTTTACAGTCTTTCTCCACTTCCTTGCTTTTCCTGACAAGACAGGAGCAGCATAGCTCTAGAGGAACCAAGAGGAGTAAGTGCATCAGCTCTTTTCCTCCCTCTCTACAAACTGTCCTATTCCAGATGAAAACAAATCCAGGTTTTTTCACCCCACGGTGGGATTTCATTACATCACAACTTGTCCCTTCCAAGCCAAACCCTCATTGTGTTGAAACCACTGGCAGGACTGACTTCGCTGGGAGCAAGAGGTTCCTACATCCACACTGCCAAGTGAGTTCAGAGTTGAGGCCGTGAAGTCATTCTCAACACCAGGGCTCATTTCCAAACTCATGAAATCAATCCCATGCAATTTTCCCAGGAACCTCATGTGTGGAAAGAACAAACATTTATTTCCCTGTAGAGGTAAAAGTATGCAATCACCCTATCTTCTTTTAAGGTATAATAAAGTTTGCACTTTAGCATTCATTCCATAGCCCAGTGCTTTGGTATTAATCATTTTGTTGCCTGTTTTTTATTCAGGGATTACTTTGGTAAAATCTTTCCTTCGTATCCTCAAAGGAAACCGGAATAAACGATTACCAAATGCCACATTTCCCATTGGGAAACAGCATTCTCAAACATCTGAACATTTGGTGTACCACTGAACAGCAAAGCTGTGCTGCAGATAGTATTTATAGTACATTTTATGAGACCAAAAGTTGTCAGTTAAACCACTAGAAACTAATAAATGGGCCTAGTGTCATTTGAGTTGTCAACAGGATATAAGCTGATGTAAGGGGAACACCTACATTTTGTAGGCTTCTTTTGCACGAATAAATGCACGGTTCATAGTCATGCTTGACTTCGTAGGAATGTTTTGAGTAAGGAATATAGTAATTTCCTCCATTGCAACAGAAATGATCATCAGATCACTAAAAGACATTCATTACACAGGCATACCTAATTTTTGAATATGATGATGCTCAGTAACCTCTATTTTACAGTAAACATTCCCACATACAGTAGTTCTGTTGAGTGAGAGAGCTAACAATAAGAAAATCACAATATTGAAAACTGTCTCTATGCTGCATAGGGTGGATGTTAAAACACACCGAAGAGGGAAATATGATTCCATTTCATAAACAGAAAAACCCTTTGAATTAAATCACATTTTTTTTCAATGTATTAAAGCCAATGAATGCTTTGTCTGAAGCATTGTGAAATTGCATTTATATATGTATATATAGGTTCAACAACAGCAAGGCCTTCTTTAAATAAAAGAAATCAAAGTCTCAACTGATAAGATTCCATTCTTTGTTTCTCTCCCCTCCACCCCCAAATCACATGCTGTGAGAGTTACTATTTTAAACGGCTGCTTTGCAGAGGTAGGTCAGTATCAGACACAGAGGTTCTTATCACCCTTCTATCAGAAATACAGAGCACCAAGGAGCTCTGGATGAGATGTTAAGTCTAACCAAGGACAAAGGTTTGACCACAGGGTTTGAATCTGCTGGATTCAGATCAAGTACTCTGAGTGCCGAGATATGAATCTGTTTCTTTGGTTGTACTTCTGGTAATCATTAATACTTATCTACATGATGAAAAAAAATCTAACTTGATTACAGACTTCTAGGATAAAATGCATTTTTCTGTAAGTGTAAAAACCTCAAATTTTCACTGACAGAACAGCCTGACACTCTTATATCCTAAAGTTTTGAAAGTTTAACACAAACATTTCAGTGTACCTCATCCCTTCCTGGAATTATGAGATAAAGCACAGATGGCACCCCGAAAATGTAATTGACTACCTGCTCAGAGAACATGTGCTTTTAAACAAAGGCAGAGATTTCCCTGAAAAGGGAGGCCAAGGAACTTGCCTGTGCACACACTTACCAAGAAGAAATCTGTGCTGCATTCTTTTTGGTTTGGAATAGGAAGTGTACGCGAAAAATACATTGGGAAGGACTTTTCTAGAAATATATCAGGCTGTTCGAAAGAAGGAAGTAGTGAGAATCTCAGTAGGTAGCAGGATTTTAGAGATTTATACCATTAAAATTTAGATAGGACTCTGATAAAAGTCCCAAGCGAGCATTTTAGCTATGCTTTTCCTCATTAATTCTCTCCTGTTCAACATACAGAGAGAGAAAACACTACACTGTGTGCTATGAGCTCTGAACTGATGTCAATTTGATCTTAAAAAGAAAGGCAGTTTGAGGAAACTTGTATTTAAAAGCTAAGAAGGAGAAGTTAATTGTCAAGAACTTCTTTTATTCCTAAGATTTACCAAGAACAAACACAATGACAAAGAAGAAAACAAAATCTCAGAGATAAAACAAAAATTTTAATTTCTTCAACACTGAAATTGAGATAATAAAAGAAAACTTAAGAGCACACTTCATTCTGATACAGCAGTATGTTTCCAGCACACCTGAGATTTTGCAGTGCAGGTTCTGGCCTTTGTTTGGATCATGCTAGAGTATAGCTGCGAGGAACAACTGACATTAAGCCAAAACTTCTGGTATGAAGGAGCTTGTAAGCCCCTCTAACAACTCGCAGGGCATTTTTGCATTTGCAGATGGAAATACAGGCCTGTAGCATGGACTGACCTGACCAAGACAGCTTCAGCCTAGCAGTGCTGCAACAGCAGCACAGCCTCCAGCGTGGGCTTGCTCTGGCTGCCCCTGGGACTTCAGGCAGACTGTACAGCCCACGCCGATTGATGTTTTGCTGACTTGGTTACAGTGGCATTGGGTACTCAAGCTTGACTGAATCAAGGCAGAGCTAGAGCTGTGATCATGCAGAGCATGTCCCAGGTGCAGTGCACAGAGTCCATGCAGCCTGCTCTCGGCTTGACTGATTCTGCTAGCAGGAAGAAATCTTCTTTATACAGCACTTCTCCAGCCATGGCCCCTGTTTTGCCAGACAGACAGCACAACAGAGCTACTTTGCTGGCTTCACTACAACCTAGGATTCCTCTGATGTGAAGGGAACTGCTAAGTTGCAGGCTTTCTTTGGCACTCTGGTGTGGAGGGATGCAAACCAGCTTGATCCCATATGATCCCTTCTTGCATCCCATGCGAAGGCAAGGTGCTTATCAAAACAGCGTCATGGGAAGCTCTGCCAGTTTAGGTCAGCTGTGAAGTGGGGTGGCCCTGGGCATTTGTACTTTGCATAAATATGTAATTTTTTCATAGCCAAATGAACACAAATGAGTTATTGCTAAATATATCTTTTTATTTCTTGTTCTTTTATATTCCTTTGATTCTCTTTGCTCTAGAATGAAACACAGATGCCCTTATGCTAGTCATCTTGAAACTAGAAATATTCATTACTAGATACAAATGACTGATATTTAAAAGTGCGTGCTACTCCTCATTGTGTACCTAACCGGAATGAGTCACTATCTGGGACATTTATCCTACATCTGTAGTCTAGTTTGTGTTTGAAAGCCCCCAGGAAGGAATCAGGATGTCTCAAAAAAATACCAGACAACAGAAAGCACTTCTGTCCCTAGGTGGAGAGTTAGGACATACAGACAAAAGGCTAGATCTGCAGAACAAAGGCACTGGCATATTCACCTTGCAATCTAGCAGAATTTACTTCTCTGACTTGGGCACTCAAAATTCCTACACAATACATGCAGAGAAGTTAAGTGCTCAAGCATGGGAACCCCCAAGAATCAGCAGCTGTCTAGAGCATGCAAAAACTGCCAAGGAGGGGAGCACAGCTACAGCCCCAGCTAGGCGAGCATGAGGCATTTTTCCTCCAAGGAGAAACCTCTCCCCCTGCCCCGAGAATACACTACCTAGTTGTGAGTTAGGGATCTAAGTCAAGTACCTCTGCAGAAGGTGAGCAACCTTACTTGTAATAAAATGCTAACAGGACTCTTTCAGAATGTGGAAGTTTTCTTCATTCATGAGGACTTGAAGCTACTTCTCTGGTGAAAGTCCCTTATTGATCAGACCACAGGTCAGACCATCTAAAGCTGTCTTAATCCCATGCTCCATTTTCAATGGACTAGGGAAATATTTGTGGGTCAAAAGATGTCTCCCCAGCTTTCAACCTCTGTCTCCAAGCTGTGGAGAAATCTCAATGGTTACTATATATAAAATGATTAAACATTCGTTTACTATATCCTTTCTTATCAAGCTCTAAACTATTGACTTGAGTTCACAAAAGGAACCTTTCTGTGTGCTTTTGGGTATCTGAAAACTGAAGAGTATGATAATTCATTTTAATTTCTTCACTTGCAAGAAATTTCTTGGAAAATAAGACATGTAAGAACAGATCACTGGGATATCAAATTGGTAATAGAAGAGGAAGAAAGTGAATGTTAGTGTGAGTGAATTCCATATAAAAGGGAAGTAGTAGGAGAAATAGAAAGCAAGGAGAATTTTAGTACATTTTTTTTATCTTTTCCTTTATTTGGGTACCAAGATGGATTTACTTTAAAAATAACTGAGTCTTCCATAGAAGAACTATCCTAAGCAGTTATCTATCTACTCTCTAGCACCTAGCTACCAATCCACTAGTTTGATTCTTTTTTACCCACTCAATATCAAACCACAGCGCTTACTTGCACAGCTTGCTGCAGACTGACTGCTCCAGGGATTTCACTACTTGAATTCTGTGACTTTAGTGAGAAACTAGCTGGGTAGTCTTCTTTATCAATTGGTATCATAGTGTGATATTATACCTTTTGGCTCCGATTTCAATGCAGAGATGGTTTAAATATGTGACCTACCTGCCAGCAAATGGGCCTGTTCCAAGCCCACTGAGGTCAGCAACAGCCTTTCTGCTGGTTGACCACATCGCAATTAAATCAAGTTCTAGCACAAATAAATCAGAATATTTATCTGGATGTAAGAATTCTAAATAAGGACATGCGTCTCTTGAGGAACCTTTTTTTATCATCATTTTAAAGTCATGTCTTTGGAAGAACAAGAGGTAAGGCTTTAGGCCACAACAATGTAAGTCTACCTTACATCCAAGTATTAATCATACAGTTTATCCAAACAATTCTTTTTCCAGCTTCTAACTACAGTGCATGCCTGGAAGAAGAGACTACTCGGTCCCTAATAGCCTTTGTTTTGATTAATGAAAAAGAATACTTAAAAATAGCAAGTTATTAATGAAATAACCCACTGCTCCTATCAGCTGATGGAGTTCAGAACAGTAAGTATGTAAGTCACTATAGATGTTCATACCAAACAGTATGGTGGTTAGCAGAGTCTCTTCCAGTTAGTTCCTATATGATTTTCAGGTGGTTAGTATTTACCCAACTCTGCATCAATGAATTCAGTAGTAGCAAAGTTTCTCCATAGATTTCTTATATTTTCTGCAAACCCAAGACCATCTATTTATAAAGCCATAGAATCATAGCATCCTAGGTTGGAAGGGACCTCAAGGATCATCTGGTCCAACCTTTCTAAGTAAGACCGCAGTCTAGACAAGATGGCCCAGCACCCTGTCCAGCTGAGTCTTAAAAGTGCCCAATGTGGTAGAGTCAACCACTTCCCTGGGGAGATTATCCCAGTGGTTGACTGTTCTCATTGTGAATAATTTCCCTCTCACGTCCAGTCAGAATCTTCCCAAGAGCAACTTGTGTCCTTTCCCCCTTGTCCTCTCCATGGGACTCCTTGTAAAAAGGGAGCCTCAATCCTCCTTATAGCTACCCCATAGGTACTGGTATGTGATGATGAGATCCCCTCTAAGCTTCCTTTTCTCTAGGCTGAACAAACCCAGTTCTCTCCACCTATCCTCATATGACAGGCTTCCCAGTCCACTGATCATCTTGGTAGCCCTTCTCTGGACCTCCTCCAGCCTGTCCACATCTTTTTTGTATAGCAGGCACCAGAACTGCACACAGTATTCCATGTGTGGTTTGACAAGCACTGAGTAGAGTGGGATAATGACTTCTTTATCCCTCGCTGGTGATGCCCTTTTTGATGCAATCCAGCATCCATCCATCCTCTTGGCCACAGCAGCACACTGTTCACTCATATTGAGCTTCCTGTCCACCAGGACCCCCAGGTCCCTTTCCACAGAGCTGCTCTCCAGCCAGATGGATTCCAGTCAGTGCTGAACTCCTGGATTATATTTTCTCAGGTGTAAGACCTTACACTTGTCAGTCTTACCTTCATAACACTTACCTTCATAAGGTTCTTGTTAGCCCACTCTTCCAGCCTATCCAGGTCTTCCTGAAAGGTGGCTCTCCCTTCCAGAGTGTCTACTTCCCCACTCAATTTGGTGTCATCTGCAAAATTCATAAGGCTACACTTGATCCCGTTATCCAGATCACTTATGAAGATACTGTTGGGCCCAATATCGATCCCTGGGGGACCCTGCTTGTGACAGGTTGCCAGTTTGAAAAAGACCTATTTACCACCACCCTTTGGGTGTGGCCTGACAGCCAATTCCCCACCCACCGCACAGACCACTTGTCTAGGCCATAGTTTCTGCATCAGTTTCTCTGGGAGAAGGCTGTGGGGAGCTGTACTGAAAGCCTTGGAGAATTCCAGGCAGACAATGCCCACCACTCGCCCCATGTCAACCTAGCCCATATGATATTATAGGAGTAACCGAAACATGGTGGGACAACTCAGTTGACTGGGGGATCATGATGGACGGTTATAAAGCCATGGGAACTTTGGCTTTGCCCTTAGTAGAAAGAAACTTTTACCTAATACCCCCATACACCTATCCTTTCCTACCTCCTTACACACCCAGGCACTTGCTTCTCTTCTTTGACAAACAGATATTCGTGCTCTGCCCCTTAAATCACGTGGACCTCTATACCCCTTTCCTTTACTGTTCCTCTGCTGTCACCAGCCATTTTATCCTCATCTCCACTTCTTCCTCCATTCATTGTACTTTCCAACCTCATCACCCTCTTTCTCAAAGTTGTCAAGGTTCACCACTTTGGTTGCAATCTTTCCCACACTGTCAGTGTGCTCATTTCCTGTCCTTGCCCAAACCTCGCTCTTCCCTTACTGCTTCTTCCTTGAGTAGGGAATTTGCAGACAAATAATTATGATTCAGGGATGAAGACTATGTCAGATGTGGGGCACAGCTGAATTTTTCACTCCAAGAGGTTTTCCTGGAGTAACTGTATGGCACGGGAAAGCTTGTCAGCCTGGCTGTGCTGATGACATCATGGAGGAAAGCAGCAACCGGTCCCAACCTCGAGCTTCCCCAGCACTTGGGAAAGCTCCCTTCCCTCAGGCAACCCTGCAGCCTCACTGGGGCCACCCCACTCCCTCACCTCTTCCTCTCCAGCAAAGTCAAAACATCAGAAAAGGGCATTACCTAGCCATTTGCCAGGCCTTCTTATGTACATATTTACTGGAATGAGCAACATTATTGCAATTAACAGAAACCTCTAACATGATGAAGGTGTGCACATGCATAATTATTTTTAGACTGGGGGCCAGTGACTGCTGCCTCTTTGGAAAATGGCGGCGCTGCCCTGCGCTTCCCTGGCACGACTGCTGTGGAAGGCTCCAGGAAAAACACAGGGTTCACAGCTGAAGAAAAAAAACCCCAGCCCATCCTCTATTATATTCGACAGCCTCAGCTATAATAAAACATAATTATTAAATCAAAAGCCACAAGCTCATTTACTTAATGACATGAAAACCAGAATTGAAATGAATTTAACTCAGAGAAAGCCTTAAGGAAAAATCTGTTATAGGGTGAGGTTTTTTTTTTTATATATTAACTTTTAAGCAACCTTTTCACAGCCCCATACTTTAAAAAATCATATAAAGCATGTACCTTTGGACAGCTTGAAGATCTGTGCCGCTTGGGATAAAGCCTCCCGCCCTCTTCTTTCCAGTGCCACCACACTTGAGCAAGGACTGGCAGGGACTCACCTGCTGCCCCGCAGACTGTGCCTTGGCCCTGTGCAGCTGTGGAGGGTGAGGCCGCCCAGGGCCCGGTGGTGGCTGTGCCTGACGCAGCCGGGCACAGAGCCCCGAGGGGCAGCCCTGCTGGGACCTGGTACGGAGGAAGGCCAGGCCCCACAGGCCTGAGCTCCCTGTGGGGGCAGCAAGTGCAGGGGGCGCTGGGTGCCTGCAATGGAACCCCAGCCTGTGGGCATCGGGGTGGGTGAAGGTCCCAGATGAGGCTGCTCAGGGCCATTAGTGCTCTCAGGGCCCTGACATCATTTTACAGGGACTCCCCCCTGAGGTGAGTATCAGCACAGGATTTGTAACTGCTGCAAGAGTGGCCGCCCCCCAGGGCAGCAGGAGAGCCCAGGTGGTCTCGCAGTGCCCCGGTTATGGTACTGCCCCAGAGGCGGTGGCGGTGAAATGTCACTGTCATGGCTGTGGGCTTGTCCCAACACCTCCCCGGGAGCCGCGGCCCTGCAGGGTGAGTTGTATGGCTGCGGCATAGCAGAAAGGCCAGGAGGGAGGCCTGCCATTTCCACTGAGGGAGGGAGCTTATCCTGGAGCCAGCATATTTGCTGTCTCCTTATAAAGAAGCAAGATGAGAAGCTGCCTGCCCTTCTCCCCTGAGTGAGAGGCAACTATCTTTCTCATAGTTTCCAAATCTGCCTTTCAAACCCACACTCCACCCAAAACTGTGCTCCCTGCAGACGTGCCCCGGCTGTCCGCAGTGTGCAGTGGCAGGCTCTACCTCACGTGGCTCTAGCCAAAAAGTATCCTGGACCGCAGGTTTTTGCTTTGTTGAATTGTTTCGTGAACAACATCCTGATTCTGAATACCAGGAGCCCAAAAGACCTCAGGTAGAGAGGTGAGACTTGGCTCTCTCAGGGAAATCCTTGGGAGTCTGGTCCTGGTTCTGCGCACATGTAGGGAATGTCACCTTTCCTCCTCTGACTAAAAATGTGACATCAAACTGCTCACTTTTTTAGAAAAAAAAAAAACCAAACAAAAAAAGGAAAATGGAAGAAAGAAGAAAGAAGACAGGGGCACACATCAGATTAAAAAATGGTCTCTAATTATCTTTTGGTGGAAGTTAGGGTTTTCCTTAGATGCTGAAAGGGTACAGCATACCCGGTTACATATTCTCATTAATAAACCAGTCTATTACAGGATGGTATCCCCCTACGTGTCTCTGTTAATGTTGCACAATAATTTCCACTCTAACCCACTCTTCTCAGTCACCCACTAAACCACTTGCTCAAACTTTCACCCTTCAGGTTAAAAATTTCCATGCCTGGCCAGGCATGCATGAAGCTACAACTTTTTGGAAATGTGAGGTAAAACTGTCTTCAGAAGTATAAGGGGACAGGAAAACACACCTCTCTGTGTCAAAAAAACCCCAAAACAGAATAAAAAAAATCTCACCGCTTTTCCACAGCTCTGGGGATGGTGTAAGATGAAAAAAAAATCATTGTAAAGAGAGTCTTGTAAAAGAGCAGAATATTTCCTAGGCTCGAAGGCTGCTGTATTGAACTTGACAGCAACATGCGTCTGTGCATGCCTTAGTAAACAGCTGAAGTGTGTGTTTATATACTTTTTTATATATATAGTATATAAAGTATATACTTTTTACACTATGTATAGTTTTATATATACATCTATACATATATGTAGTAAAAATGTGTATAAGTATGTATAAGTGTGCACTGTGCTCCATACAGATACTGTATATGTAAGTTTGTAAGGTGCCTATAGAGAATCGCGTTTGAGAGCAGGCGATGCTGTCCCCGGCAAAAGCACAGCTGGGGTGTCCTGCACTAGCCAAGTTCCCGTCCAGACTGTCTAAGGTAGAAAATGATTGAGCAAGTACAATTAGGGATACTGATTGAGGGCCCATTGAATGTCATTGGTTTTCCGCTACTTATTTTGAAAGTTTTAGGACTGGGATTTCTTAAAGACTGCAGACACCTGTGGGAGAGAAGCCTTGGTGTGTTTGCACAGATGATAAATGTACCTCCCCCAGCTGCTCATCTCCTCATCTGCCAAGGCCCCCCTTTCTGAAGCACAGACAAGCCAAGTTCAGTGTTTAGGCAAATATCTACCAGGCAGGATCTCTTCTCAGAGCAAGGGATTTTCATCTAAGATGGTACCTTTTGGCAACCTTCAGAATGTGAAATAATTCCTTTTTGAACTATTTCTGTTCAGCTTGTTTTCATTTCTTAAGAAATTCTGCAGAAGAATTTTGCTAGCAGAAGCTTGTTCATGGTTAAGAACTGAGGAGAAAATACTTTCCAGTGTAAGTGGATCTATTCACCTGGAGGAGAAATAACTTGAGTAGAGCACCACAGCAGGTAATGTCTGCTATAGCCACTGACTCTCCCGCTTGCTTCCTCCGCCCCTGTTAGCCGTCCGCCCCAGGTAAGCCGTGACCTGGGAGAGATGTTGACTCCAGTGACATGCAGTCCTTTCAGAGCACATCATCATCCCCTTTGTGGTTCCGCTGTCACTGGCTGGACTTTTTCTGCATTTTAGGGCAAGTGTAGTTCTTCTAAAAAACAACTACTTCGAAGTGAGAGCTGATGTCATTGCTGACATTATGGTCTTTCCATTTTACATCGTATATCTATGGCTGTAACTAAGAATGGCATGGTTTTACCTTTTATTTTAGAAATAATACTGAGTCATATTATTCCCTTCTTCTGTTTACAGTTTCTTAGCTTCTCTTCTGCAAATATGAAAAGTGTGCCTTTGACAAAGCCGTTCTAAGAAAAGACAGACAGAAGCTATTTTCAATTATCTGATGCACCAACAGTTGGCCTTATTCTAACCCCACTGAAATAACTCTTTCTTTGTTTTTAATGTCTTTGATTTAAATAATGAAGAATAAGAGAAAGCACTGTCTGATCAGAAGTCCTCCGTACCATCTAGAAATGCTCATCAGACCGTGGGTGGTCAGGAGCCCATAGGCCTTCTCCAGTTCCAGACTAAACCAAAGACCCTCTGGTCCTGACTGCGCTCCTAATGGGGTGTCAGTCAAGGTTCTGGCCAGCATAATTTCTAGAGTGTCATGAGGTAGGGGCTTCCTATCCTTGGAGAGGGCACTTTAATCCAGAAAGACAAATGTGTCCTAAGAGAATATTTTAAATCAGCTTTAACTCTGTGCAACAGTCATGAGGATGATGTAGCTGCAGATGCTATTCAAATTCTATTGACAGATCCTACAACTCATAGATACTTGTCATACACTCTTGACAGCTTTGTATTTTTTGTTCTCTGACTGTACAACCTCACGACAAATGGATAGAAGGAAAAGTTGTCTTAAAATGTTTAACAAAACTTCAAACAAACAAAGAAGAAAAAAGAGCAGGCTTGCAAAATTCCGTTGCTCTAATTCTCTGGTTGAAGTATTATTAATAAGGAAGTTCAGTGATCAAAGCAAAGCTTCTGGACTTCATAGAGGAAGGCTTTCCAAGATTTGAAAATTTTATTTTTCAAAAGACCCAACCTTTTGGGCCTTCCAGGTTGTGCTCTCTATGTTCTGCTTGCAAGGTATATGTGCTGTAGGTTAAAAAGAATGCTTTCTGATGGAGAGTAAACTGTTTTATAGAGATTAATTAAATTAATCTCATCCTAAATACGACGGATTTCTCTTGAAGTAATCAAATGCCCAAAATTAAACATAACTTGATTGCCTTGCTTAATTGGGATCTCAGCAACTCCTTCATGGTTCTATCCTTTTTGAAACATTATAAGCAATTTGTATTTGTGAATAGGACTAAAGAGGCTTTCCTGACCGATGGAATGGAGGTGGAATGGGCTGATAACAAAGGATCTATTAAAACATCATTGGAAAAAGCTCTATAGTTCATGCATTGGCTCAGTTAATCTCTATAGATTTTTTAATGCTGTTGCTGGAAGGCTGGTGTTAGACAGGGGGAGAGAAAGAATGCAATCTTCTTTTTTGTACTTCATGGATCCTTAACCCTTATTTAAAGACGACTCTGGAATTTAGACCAAGTAACTGTTCTTGTAATTATATCAAACAGTTAAAAAAAAAGCTAGTTAATGATGTTCAACATAAGTAATCATGTTAAATAGTGAAATTTAATTTCTTAAAAACTTAAATCCTTATATCTTTTGGAATGCATTGTACTGTAGGATGTCTGAGTAAATTAAATTCTCCCCTGCACACTAAAGCATCAATTTCCTTATGGTAATTATCTGCTAGATTGGATCTGTCAGTAGCAGGGAAGCATGCCTGACATTATACCCTCTTTACAAAAAATGATTACAAAAAATTAAGACGAATGAGTAAAATTAAGGCCGCGGCTGGTAAGCCTATATAAAGCTCTCATAGATCACTTTACATAAGCTACCATTGTACTGGATACTAAGCTTTTAATGACTAGTTGCATAATGAGGTGAAGGCCATTAAAGAACAGCAGAGGTAACTGATCACAGAGATAAGAGCTAAAAAATGATTTTCAGCCAACTAGAAGCAATTTATTATACACAAAAACACAGCTCTAACTGAAATGTCTGGCTAGATGAGGAACTTCTGAAAGTTGACAGGATTTCCTTCCTGGGAAAGTTTTACAAATATGATGAGAGCCCGTCTCTGTCATATTAGATTCTTCTTCTCTGCTATTCAGTACTCCAGAATTGGGGTGGTGGTTTGTTTTTTTTTTGTTTTTTTGTTTTTTTTTAATTCAGCTGGACTGTAGCACTGCATTTCATTAGCCCACTTGAAAGGTAAATTAGAGTGAGGCGTAGCTGATAGAAAGGAAATTCATAGCAGGCTGCCAGCAAGCGGTGTATGGAAGCAGCTTAGTTGTTGCAAGTCAATTGATACCCTGTCCTGGGCTGAAGAATAGCATCCATGCTACAGAACTGCCTCTGGAGAGGGGGGGTTGAGGGTTGCAAGGTCGCATGCTGCTCCTGGGGCAGTGCAAAAATGAATGTGTAAGTAAATTCTCTTATAATGAGCAGCCACTTGGGGCCAAACCAGAAGACGAGCATTAACTGCCCTAAAGGTAGCACAGGGTAAAATTTGTAGGTATCCCCATCTCACAGGGGAAACCACATCCCTAATTTAGAAAAAGAGAATGTGGGGAAAAGTGCCTCAGGAGAGGCAGGAGCTGCAGGCGCAGGTGAAAACCTGAAGCTGGGCTGTCTGCAACACTTGGTGTGTAGCCACTTTAACCCAGCCAGTGGGAGATACACAGATATGTATACATACATATATATAAGCACACACATGCACACACACACCAGCAGATTTACTGTGTCTGTACAAAACCCTATTGTTCACAGAATCACAGAATGGCAAGGGTTGGAAGGGACCTCCGGAGATCATCTAGTCCAACCTTCCTGCTAAAGCAAGTTCACCTAGAGCAGGTTTCACAGGACATCATCCAGGAGGGTTTTTAATATTTCCAAAGGAGACTCCACAACCCCCCTGGGCAGCCTGTTCCAGTGCTCTGTCACCCTCAAAGTAAAGAAGTTCTTCCTCACGTTCAGCTGAAACCTCTGATGCTTCAGTTTGTGCCCATTGCCCCTTGTCCTGTCACTGGGCACCACTGAGAAGTCTGGCTCCATCCTCATGACATCCACCCTTAAGATATTTGTATGTGTTGATGAGGTCCCCTCTCAGTCTTCTCTTCTTCAGGCTGAACAAGCCCAGCTCTCTCAGCCTTTCCTCACAGGGGAGATGCTCCAGTCCCCTCATCATCTTTAGCCCTCAGTTCACTGAGGAGTATAACACTGACAACAAAAAAAGTCTGCAAGAGACTTTCTGATCAAAAACAACACGGGGAAGCTACTTTCCCTTCTTTCCTCCCTCTTTTTCACCTCTCCTTTATGTAGTGTGGAAGTCCAGTAGTTTCCTGGCTTAAAAGATTCAACAAGGCCAGACAAACTGTAAGCTGCCTGGAGATAGGGGAGGTTACTACTGATAAATTGGAGGGTGTCCAAAGGAGGGCCACAGAGGTGGTGGTGAGGTTGGAGCACATCATCTAAGGACTAGTGAACTGGGTTACTTCAGCCTGAAGAAAAGGAGTCAGCTGGGAGAGTGTAATTGCAGTCTTCAGCTAACCAAATAAAGGTTGCAGAAGAGATGGAGCCAGAGGTTTCTGTGAGGTGCAAAGCCAAGTGACATGAGGCAATGGTCACAAACTGTAACAAAGACAATACAAGGAAAAGATGCTTGCAGGGGGAGTTGGGAAGCACTGGAATGTATTGCCCAGCGGGACTGTGAAGTCTCCATTCTTGGAGATTTTTCAGAATCCAGCTAAGCGAGGCCCGGAGCCGCTAGCTTTGCCTTCACTGTTGGCCTCAGTTTGAACAGGGGGTTTATACAGATGACCTCCAGAGCTACATTTTTTTATGACTCCAGGACTCTTTTCTGAGGCTTATGGCCATCTTATTCTCATTGCAGTTGCGAACCCTACCCACCTCTCTTCTACGCAAGCATATATCGTAATTCACAGGGGACAGGCTGCATGGGGAAACTCTTTCTTTTTTGTTATTATTGGTTTCTGGAGCTTGATCTGGCTTATGTGTGCACTGTGTCAGGTAATTCTGTGCAAGCTCTGAACCAAATTTCTGCAGCTGTGTCTATGTGAGCAAATTAAACACCACTGGGGACTGTTCCAGGCTGTACAACTGGACCAGCTATACTATTAGATTTTTAGTGTGGCGTCTGGCGTATTTTTGGTTCATGCCGAATAGCATTCTTCTCCACCCACTCAAAAACATCTCAGATATAAAATCAGAAATTGGCAGGAGTTACTGGTTCTTCTTACGGGTGGTGTCCTTGTTGTAGAGTCTCCTGGAGTTAAACAGTACGGATATTGGCCGTTCCTTGACCCAGGCGCCATCAAGTGGCCCTTGATGTGTTTTAATTCACCAGTGTTGACACAACCTCAGTGTCTAGGGAACTTTCAGGCCAAAGGGTCAGCTTCAGGAGGCGCTGGCAGTTGTACAGCTTGATGTATATTGTGGGGAGGAGAATTAATCTGAATTTTTGATTTGAGTAACTAAATCCCGCCTGACTTCTGCTTTAGGCATATATTGTCCTCCATGTACCTAATCCATAGCCATTAGAAAGCTGCAGGCTGATTTACATTGCACTGAAGTCAGTGGACGCTTTTGCATTTTTTTAATTTTTTTTTTTTTTTTTTTTTTTTTTTTGTGCTTGGACCTTGTCCAGTTTACTGATAAGGTAAATAGTTTGAGTTGCCCTGCATTTAGGCAGCTTTATCAAGGCTGTCATTAAGACTTTTCTTTTTAATCACTTACACCTGTGATGTGGCTTGTGTTCTATGAAATCTTCAGACATTCCAGTCATTTCTCCTTTATTCTCTAATTATTTTAAGTGTAAATTAGTTTGATTTACAGCCTGCTGACTGTGTCATTATTTGAGATGTGTACATACTAGCATATTTACTGTGTCAAACTGCTGGTGGCTAATACAATTATATGCTTTTTTCACTGATATCTGATCTGCTAATTAACTGGAAAATATTTTGATTGGGGTGACTGCTTACCCAAATTATTTAATTGTCCCACGCAAGGCTGTCAGCAAAAAAATATGGAAATGAGCCTAGGAAGTTCTGTGAGATTTCACACTAACGGCTCTTTGGGTTAGGGCTGGGATTAGACAAATGGAGAAACAGCAAGAGCAACGTGGAGCTTGCAGGAAAAGAAATTAGCTCGCATTTTCATTTCAATACAGAATAATAGTAAGAGCACTTAGGTTTTGTCTGTCCATTTTCCTCCTTGATTTTCTTTAAAAAGCAAGGTGCTCTTATGCCCATACTAAAAGAGTGTGTGTGTGGAGGAGATGAAGGTAAAGAGAACTGAGAGACTGATGTAGGTAAATTGGAAAGCCCTAACTCTCAGGTCTCTGCCTGTGTAACCGCACTGGACTTCTTTCCAATCTTGGGTAGGCTTTTTATCCTGAATTGACTGGCAGTCACTGGTGAACTGAACATGACAGAAAGCTGCAAGTAATTTTATCAGCTGCAAGTTTTACTCTCACTCTGTGCAGAATACATTGGACATTCTTTCTTCAAAAAGCATAGAGGTCCTGTAAGAAACTTAGTTCAGTTTTCAAGAAGAAAGTCTAAGAGGTTTTTTTTTTTTTTAACTAAAAGTAATGGACTCACTGAATACTCAAAGGTTCTTGTTGAAAGAAATGTCTGGGTTTAATAGATACATCTTTGCTTTACTGAAAAACTGCAATATTTGCATATTGTTAGACTTCCTATCAGCCACAAAAGAGTTAACTACTTTAAGCGGTGTTAAGCGAGTGATCTATAGGTTTTTTTATTGGCCACTGATATAAATGAGAAGGTTTAGACCACAGGATTCAGCAAGGTGTATGCTGTTCTAAAATTGAGAGCCAGCAATGTGCTTGTGCTCAGCTTTGTCTTTAAGTACTTTGTCATATAGGAATAATTTCCTGAATCAAAGGGCCACATCAAAGATGAGAGAAGCTGCACAAATGTAATTTTATTCACGTGAATAGTTCCATTGAATTCCTTCATACTGCTACTTGTGTGGTTTAGATCTTTATTAGGAAGTCCTGGAAATCTCATTTTGTATTCCAATTGTGAGAATGCTGAAGAAATTCATGCCAAATCCTAAATTAATGAGTGTACATATCATTTACACATACAGATTTGTTTCATGCAGAGTGACAACAAGGAGCCATACAATGCCTTTTATCTAAAGATGGAACCTGATTATTATCTTTTTAATCATAGCAGAGATAGGACACTGTTAGAGGTTTGCAGTCTAAGCCACGGTGAAAAGAACACCACGTAGGGTGCTCTGATGTTACCCAGCTGCTGAGTTAGTAATGCTTCCAAGTCGCACATGAAGGCAAACGAAACCACCAGCAAGGGGAAGTGGGTGCCTAAAGACCTTTGACTTTTAAGGCCTACATGTGTATATATATATGTCCTAAACATACTACATATGTTCATTACTAGACTAAGTAACGAGCACACAGCAGCACACAGCAACTACATTTAGGCCTGACTCCTATTTCTCCGAGAAACCCCCAATGAAAATCAAATCTAACCGAGGGGATGATTTGGGTGGCTATTTTCCTTCTCAGCCTTTACTGAGACACATTTCCTCAGGCTGATCTCAGAGCTGCTGCTTTTCAGAGAAGATACAAGGCAGCCTTGGCTTCTCACCGTCATTACATGTCACACAACAGTATTTGCAAGGGAAGGGGTGTCCTTGCTCCTTACTACAAAGCCAGCAATTATATTTTGTAAGTACAAATGGACCACAGATGAGATGATAAGCAGCTGCCCTGCCTCAGTGGAAGATAGGTCAGTATTTTGGGAGCAATCTCCTCTGCAATGGCTCGACCTACACTTTGCAGGGCTGCTTTGTATTCCCGTACACGGGGGGAAAACAGAGTCCTGTTCTAAAGTGTGAGACAAGGATCTCAAGTCCCGCATAGCTGTGGGGAGAGAAAAGACAGTGTGGCTGAGAGGTGCTGAGACCCGAAGCAAGGAGCTTTTAGCCACCAGTGGAGGGGAATATCCCACTTTAACTTTGTTTTCTCCTCTGCTCTGCCAAACTTCTCCAAGTAAATCATACTTTATCTCTCAAATAATTTCTGAAAGCAACACAAATTGTCAACTTGATCATGATGTTTTTCTATTTTTAATTGCATTTCATGAAATAAAAAATATTTCCATCTACAGCGAAACAAAACAAACTTTCCAGTTATTACATGCTTTTGGTTTCTGTCTCCTCTATAAGTACCTTATTTTCTCCAGTCATTTTCAAGATTTCAGGCTAGGATCACCACATTCTCTTATATCATATTATTTTCCTACCATGAAGTTGTTTATGTGTATTGTTTACCCAACAGACATTTCTCTTTCACTTGGTATATTCATTACTAAATAATTCTGTGAGAAGATACAGGCCACTGATTTTTTGCAATTTGCATCCCCATACTCTAAGCTATGTTGAAAGCAAAGCTTTTTGGTCCTTTTGCTTTGGAAGTACATTAATATTTCTATGACCTTTACTAGATGGCAGATGAGAAGCATTAGGAATAAAATAACAAACAAACCAAAGGAAACCAATTTTTTAAAATGCGTATTTCTGAAAGGAGCAAGAGGGAAAAGAATCTAGTCTAAAAAAACATGAACTTTAGCTAGAGTTATGATAATTGTTCAGTTGTGGTCTGTTTTTCCATGTCAAAATGTTTCTTTATGATCAATCCATTGAACATAATGCAAAAATGTATTTGAGGGGGTTTAGTAGCTATGGATACAAAAAATATATAGATATTATTTAGAGATATTTAGAAAGAAATAGATTACTTTAAGACATGTTTATTTACTGTGTACATTGAAGTGATGGTATTAAGAGCAGGGTCACTATGTTAACAACTGCTTTATACCAAATGACTTCAAATCACTTAACTTCCAAAGCCTGCTGCTTATAAAGAGAAATTCTGTGAAACAAGCTGCAAACATTGTGACTTTTTGCATGCTGTAAATGCTCTGCTTTGGAAGACTACACTTTCAGAAGCCTTTAGAAGACCACAGAAGTAAAACCAACTAAATTCTACCCAGGAAACCATTTCTCTCACGGCAGCATTGTTTTTCAGTAGTTTCACTACACACAGGAAGTCAGCTCTGTTCCTGTTCATCTAGGTGTCGATGCCATAACTCAAAGGAACAGATCCAAAAATGATTTTTAGTGACTTGAAGTTTGACTGCTTTATGAACACCATGTATAGACTAACAACATCTATGATTCAGCGAGACATTTAACAGACGGAAAGCAGAAGTTGTCCCATGAACTAAAGTATTTGTTCACTGGTTTCCAACTGGAGGCAAAAACGAGATTCTTTAATAGCAACCCTCTTTCATATGCTTTATATCATATGCCACAATACCAAGTGAAAGGATATTCTAGGGGTTTTTTTTTGTTTCTCTTTAGGGTAGTGTGGAAGAGTTAGAAAATTTTAAAATAGCAATAGCCCGTTCACCATACCTCAAATCACATGAATTGTCTTGGTTTTGGCTGGGACAGAGTTAATTTTCTTCCTAGTAGCTGGCATAGTGCTGTGGTTTGGATTTAGGATAAGAAGAATGTTGGTAACACACTGATGGTGTGTAACACACTGAGCAGTGCTTACACCAGTCAGGAACTTCTCAGCTTGCCAGGCTCTGCCAGATGCACAAGAAACTGGGAAGGGACATAGCCGGGACAGCAGACCCCAATTGGCCAAAGGGCTATTCCAGACCATATGACGTCATGCTCAGCACATAATGCTGGGGGAAGAAGAAGGAAGGGGGGGATGTTGGGAGTGATGGCGTTTGTCTTCCCAAGTCACCATTACGTGTGATGGAGCCCTGCTGTCCTGGGGATGGCTGAGCACCTGCCTGCCCATGGGAAGCAGGGAATGAATTCCTTGTTTTGCTTTCCTTGTGTGTGTGGCTTTTGCTTTCCCTATTAAACTGTCTGTATCTCACCCCACGAGCTTTCTCACTTTTACTCTTCTGATTTTCTTCCCCATCCTAGCAGGGCCGGGGGGGGTGGGGAGTGAGCGAGTGGCTGGATGGTGCTTAGTTGCCAGCCAGGGTTAAACCACGACAGAATCTAGAAGGGTTCAGATTAAATCAGGTGGCATTATTTTTAGGACTGACATTATGGCAGGAGTCCCCTTCTGCTACCAAAAGCAATGCTACTGCAGCCAACAGAAACAGGAATAGGCCTTGTATGGAATGTGCCACGTACCTAATTTTAAATTACTACTTTTGTAAATTCTTCTGTTTCAATACATGAACATTTTCTGTCCTTGAGGTTTCAAGGAATACTCTCATAATTTTAGGATGAAAATATAGTTTTGTTAAAATCATAAAAACTTCTTAATGGGAAAAACAGTCTGAAAACATGCTTTTTGTTGGTTTGATTAGCTTATTTTAAGTGAAATGAGGGACTTTATAGTTTGGATATAAGCATTTCCCTTCCATTTGCTCTTTAAGCCTAAGAGCTTGTTGCTCTTTGTTCAAGTTTTCAGAGAAACTGAAAGTAACTAGAAACACTTTAAAAGCCACCTTTTCTCTCCACTGTTTTTTTTTTTTTTTTTTTATAAATTTCTCGGCTTCATCTAGCAGTATGGGGAAGTGTAAATCATCCTTACAATTTTTTTACAATTTTGATCTATCTAGAGGATTTCTAACACACTGCTTTTGCTCATTAGATGTAGAGATTCTGGCGCTTAACCAGTCTGTAAAGTCTGTAGAAAACTATGCTGAGTTATCCAGTTGAGAACCTGCCCCTTTTTAAATATAGCTCCCATCTCCTTATTGTACTTTAATTATGCCATGTGTAAAATGTTTTTATACATAAAGCATCCAATCTGAACCTACTCAAGTGATGGCATCTGTCTTTGCAGTCAATGTTCTCAGCCCACTGCTGGTTTAAAATGTAATCAGTTTTCATCTGCTAGTTTGAATGGAATTTAAGTTGCTGTTCAAGATATAGCCTGTGACGCTGCATTGCATTGCACAAAGACAATTCCTACATTCTTACCCAAAGTCAGATCACTGTCTCTGCACTGCAGAGTTGGGGCTCTGAAAGATTTAATTGGAATCCTTCTCAAGCGTATAACAACATAGCCTTTGTAACCAGTAACAAATTTGCAAATATTTTTATATGGTACATAATAATTCAATGGGACATAATAAGCCAAATTTGAAAAAGAGACTGTGCTTTCATCTAAAATATTCACTGACTTGTATACACGTGCAGCTCCAAAATGGACAAGCACAAAAGGCAAAGGCAGGTTGCTTCCTTCCTGTACCTGTACATAGGCTTTAATTTTGAACGTGTACCCATAAGTTCTAATTTAATGTGTGCAGAGAAACTGATTAGATGAGAGAATCTCTTTTAAAAAATCAGGTATGGGTGTTTTGTGCATGATGAAAACACAGCGAGCCAAAAGTGATATAGTTTCTGTGTTAGGTCAGGCATTTCAAGAACTGGAATATTTCTGCTCCACTTTAGGATAAACAACCTTCTACACTCTTATTGGGAGAAATGGTGTACCTTAGCATCCGTCCTTGTCTTGCTTAGCTGTCATCTCACATTCCCTAGGGGCTTGTACATCCTGAGTGACTGAGATTTGCGCAGAAGCATCAGGGATTTGGATGCTCAGTTCCCATTACTGCTGCTGAGGATCTAACCCCTTTGTTGAGGGATGTTAGTTCTTTCTGCGAATTTGCTGTCTTCTGGCTCTGTGGTTTATATTCCCTACCTTTCAGTATTTTCAATGAGTTTTCAGTCTGCTCTGGAAAAGCCCTTTTGCCATTGGTGCATTTTATAATCCTTCACAGAAAGCTCTTAACTGAGGATGGGAAAGCTATTTCTTATAAACATGTTACACATGTATGTACCTCAAAAGCCTACTGGAGAAAAGCAAGCAGGAGAGGTAACAGAGCACCAATATAGATGATTTGGGTAATACAACTCACCAGAGACCTCAGGTCAGAAACTTCTCAGCAAGCTGCCAGGCTGACTAAATTAGAATAAACTATTTGGACTATTTTGGTCCTTGAGCACTGGAGAACTCCCTGAACTCCAAATTTGCATTTGGTATTCTCTTTCTCAGGGATGCAACTTTCTCGTGAAGTCTACGCCAACACCAGAAAATAAAACAGTGCTGAGCCAAAGGCTTAAGCACTGGCCCTCCATCTTCCCTATTTAACTATTTTCAGTTTAAGCATAAGAGAATTTAAGAAGCATGGGTGCAAGCCATACAGTCTTAATTAGCATCCAGACCAGAGAACGTAACCTGGCTCCTTTTATTCACTACTACACACAGAGACAGCACAGGCAAAGATTAAAATCTCACTCTGTGACATTTGACCATCTTTGCAAGGCATGCTTAGGACAACTGGTGAGAAGGGCTGCTGCTCTGTAATGATTTCTTAGTTAATAATACATTCACATATCTGTGTCTGCATGTGTACGTGTGTATATATATATACACATAAAATGTTTATGTCAATGGACGGAACAGCTACAGCATCATTTTCTACGTTAGTTAACAAGGCAATCCAGTACAGAGAGTAAGCTTCAAGCCTTTGACTTACGACTCCTCTTGTTTTTAATATGGTTTTAACTGTCAACGCTAGTAAGTCATAAATATGAGAATAATGTAATAAGGACTACCACAAACACCCACTTCTATGTTATTTTATTTTTGTTCCGTATTTAAAGTATCCACACATCTTCACACATTTCCTTCCTCCTCACTGTCAAGATACTGAGGCTCTCAGTTATGCAGGTAAAAAGGATTGACACTTTCTAAACTGTAATAGTTTTTCGTTCTCTCTTGTTGAAAGAATTCTGAGGACTAACCGGAATCACCATCTGAGAAAAAGGTCCCTGGTGATTATGATTATACTGAGACGAGAATTCCGTCTTTTGCTATGCATCTGCAGTCACAAGAAGACAGAGAAAAAAAGACTTTTAAAATGTCTTTGCATATTGCTAAACATTCCCTCTTCCCTCTCACTGCATTCTTCATAAACCGTTATGCCCACTGGCCTCAGAAAATATTAATAATTTGCAATATGCCACAGTATTAAAATCAGCCCACTTAAACAGAATGGTGGCAATCTTCCGCAAAGTTTTAAATCTTATTTTCAGGATATATGTAACATGCTGGAAGACAGATCCCTGCAGCAGCTGTGAGAAAGGTATGTTCTGCCTCTTGCCTTTTTTCAGCCTTCCTTGGACACACACAGTTGCTTCACAACTTACCTGCACACTGTGGAGAAGTGCTATGAGGATGCCAAATGCATTCAAGCACGTAAGGCCCTGTGCTGCCTGGAGGGCTAACTCTGGTGATGCTGAAGGTTTGGCTTTCAAGCCTAGAAGAAACACTTTTCTGGTACCATGACATGCCTGCTTCAGATGCCCAGTCCTCATGGTACAGAACACTGGGATGGGGATTAGAAAAGATGCTGGGGACTGTCTGGGAGGGAACAATTTATGCTAGACTTCTAAAATTCTTCTCATCTCCTACAGGAAGAGGCACTATAAATAATCTTATATCTACAAGCTAAGTTGGTATAGCCCCTCTGCTGCAAAACACCTATCAAAACCAGGGCTGACACAGAACTGACCACAGAGTCTTATGTTCACTCACTCTCCAAACAAAAAAATACTTGCTTCTGACCTAAAGACCCCTTTGAAATCTCCAAAGTAACTTGCTGAAAAGGTGCAATCCGCCCCTCCAAAGTTAAATTAAATCCAGCACTACCTTATATAAGCTATGGCAAGGCAAACACATTTCCACACAACTCGTGCAAAATGGATTTGTGTTTTCTGGGTAGCTATGGACAGTTCATTTAAACACAAAACAAAACAGAAACCAACACATAAAACATTTCTTCCTATGCAAAAGCTAATCAATGCTGCCAGAATTTAATTGCACTAAAGGACTTTGAAACCTAATTTTCTGACTTCACCTTGAGATTACCTGGAAATAACAATACAATAAAAATACATCAATAAATCTTGACATATAAAAATACCATTCATATTCAAAGATGAAGAAACCATATTTCTTCTGTTCTATATCCTTTACAGTCCTGTTGAGTCCAGAATGCTTAAAGCAGTTATAAAGGGGTTTGCCCCACATACTGTGGAAGCTCCGTGCGATAGAAATACAGTGCAGAAGTGGTTGCATACTACCCGGTCTATCTGATGTTGCTGATACTTTAGACAGGAACATTTATTAGACCATGTTAGCAGTAGACAAAAGACTCCCTCTGATACCCATAATTGTCTTCAGGAGATTGTCCGTATATTGTAGACATGTCAAATAAAGCAGCTATAAAAGCATCCACCACATGCAATCACTTGCTACTTTCTGAGAAATTATTACAGTCATGGCTTGAGGATGATCAAAGAGAGAAAAAAAGGGGTCACCATTTTAAAAACAGTAAGAATGAGATCATGCTGTACATGAAAAGCATGTGGAGGTGAACTGGGGTAGTCTGACCCCAAATTCCAGGAATAACCTCTCTTCTCTTCACCCCTCCAGTACAGTCTAGATTGACCTGTGACCACTGAAATCAGCAGGACTTTTATCATTTATTTTACAAAGGAAAGGAATCAAGTGTTGAACTTCTCTCTTTTACAGGCGTCACTAACTAACGTTGGGGGGAGATTCCCAGCATCCCTAATAGTTTTACATAGCAGTTCCATAGAGATCCTCTGTCTTGAGTCAGTGAACACTATCTTACTCCACAAGTAGCCCCAGAGAAAGTAAACTAGGACTGTTACAGTTTTGCAACCAGTGGTTCTACCCTCAGGGGAGTGTACCACTCAGCTCAGAAAAAGGGCAGTAAAACCTGGCCTACAGCGTCTGGGTGCCATTATGCCTGCTGTCTGCTTCCTACACACCTGTCTTCAAAAAAGTCAGGGGATTCCATCCTGGTTCTGGAAAGTCTCCACTAGCACAGAATGAGAACCCCGTTCTTGCTATCCACTAAAAACTGAGAAAACTCATCCACTATGATCCACTAAAGTAACACCTGTAGAAAGTAAAAGGAAATAGCAGATGTGTTTTCCTTTCTTAGATCACAGTGGCACCTGTCTTTTTGCTCTTGAGATCGGGTATCTGTCTGATGTCTCTCAATGATCTTTGCTAAGATGCATCTGCCTGTGACATTTACAAGCAAGTTAGTCTTGCATCAGGCTGCTCCAAGTTCAGCTTTATTAGCCCGTTGAGACTTGGGACTCAGTTGTGTATTTTCATTCCCTGTCAACAGCAAGCTGTGACTACAGGTGACTGCCTATTTTCTAAGTATAACCACAAGAGGAAAAGAGCAGAGCTGAATGGATGGGGGGCAGTAGAAATGGAAGTCAATGCATTTTGCACGAGGATGAAACACTTGAGAAGGTGAATTCTTTAAAAGCCAGGCAGGTCCCTAAAGCTCCTCAAGCCCTTTCTGGATACGTTGTACTGGCAGTGCTGAAAAAGGTGTCATGTGTGGAGAACAAAATTCTAAGGCCAGTTGAACAGCTTAATGGAAGACAAATCTCTGAGGAAAAGACGGACACTTGGGATAGGGTTACCATGTCCTAGATCATTATGGATAACAAAAAAATCAGAACCTAAAGCAGAAAATCATAAAGGAGACAGGGGAAACAAATAGTTATTAAGCTATTCTGATGCTACTGGGAGAAAGGCTAGGTTGGTCCTTTGCCAACATCAGAAGCTCTTTGTGCTAACAAAAGCAAAACAGTTTTTCAGCTGTTCTGAGTTGTGTCTGGCTCTTTTGAAACCAACAAATTAGACACCTAAATACTTATACTGGCCCGTAGTTTTAACAAGCCTTGAATGGAAGAACAAGAGAGAATAAAGATTATTAACTCACTTCATGAGGTAGCCACAGTAGTGATGTGGAGCTGCGATAATTTCATAGTCACAGGGTCCTGGGCTGCACTGGTATGGGGCATGGCATGATTTTGCCTCTCACTGCCTTCTGAGTAACCCCACCCATTTTTAACAACTATTTTTGTATAGCAAATACCTATTTCATAAGTATGCCAACACCACTTTGGAAACATAACACCACACATTTTTCTTCTGAGAATTTTTAACTTTGACATTCATGAGCCTCTTTCAAAACACACACAGATCAATCATAAAAAAAAAATATTCACTTAAGACCTTAGCGACCATAGCTAAAGAAAAAATTTCTCAGTGTAGAACTAATCCATATTTAGAAATCATGATTTACCTCAGTGTTAAGGTACCTTCCCAATACATGCCTTACGATGTTCCAGAAAAATTTTTAAATCTCAAAAGGATTTCAGATTAGCATGACAATAAAGTGGTGGGATCCAACCCCAACTGTTCTGTATTTTTTAAGCCAATGGAATGTCATGATTAACATTTAATTGTTCTTAAACCAAATAAATGCAATTAGTATTTTCCCTGTAATCTTTCTGAACAAGCTGAAAAATATACCTCATACCTACCCATGCATTCGTGCAATTATTGATGGGGTTGTTGATGGAAGATTAGAATTTGCCGGCTGGGTTGCTGACCAATGAACCTTGCCAGTGTATCCAGGGATATTTGGAGTGCTAAAGGAAAAAGTTAAAGGGGGGGTGGAGGGTGAAAAAAGAGTAGATTAAATGACTATAGGTTTGAAATACGACTTACAGATCAGTTCTAAAATACCTGGTGTTTATCGAAGATGGATGGGGTATAAAACTCTTCATAATATAATAAGTAGTCCTTAGAATGTATGAACTGGCATAGCTTCTTTAAGATCAGTGAAACAACTTCATGATGATCTAGCTGATGATCTGACCCAAAATCTTTGGTTAGACATGGCAAAAGTGAGTTCTTTAGTGACATTTCCTTTTTTTTTTCCCAGTTGTTTAGGTTGAATATTTGCATCATACAAGCTAAATTTAATCTCAAAGAAAAAATGGGGTCATGGGGTTTGCAAAGAGCACAAAAAGTAAGGAAATATTCTTTAAAAATGTGATACAGATTCAGCTTCAAACATGGAATTTAGGCAGCAGGCTTTTGGCCAACAGGTGTGTTTCTCATGGCCTAAAACACAAATGATTTTCTAAATGATTCTGAAGTCATCTAAATTTCCCCTAGAATTTATTAAGAATGTATTTACATGTATATGCAATATTATTAACACTGCTTGGACACATCAACTGAAATTCTAACTCGAGTACACCAGTGGACTGAGACAGTATGTGCCACATCTTGGAAAACTAAAGCCTTTTGTTAATTCTGATGATAAGTGTTAATGTGAAATTCAAAGACAGTTCCTTAAGGAGACAGAGGAAAGAATTCTACCTATCTGAGGTAGCACGACAGAAAATTTTGACAGCAATTGCTGCAAGATGAAGCAGAGATGGACAAAATAAAAGAAAAAAAAGAGAAGATACTAATATGAATTCAGAGACATAATCCATGAAGATTAAAAATAAAACAAGCTAAAACTCCAATATGACAGCTTTTTTTCAGCGCAAAGTTATTCAGAGAGTATCATCAGCACTGTCCTATATTGACAGCACAAAATAGGACACTGTTGAATTATAGATATATCCAGACTGCCCATACACACGGAGGTAAGAGCTCATGACAAGCTGTTTCATCCACTGAATCAACTAAATACTTGGGATTGTAAACCTTGCCTGCATTAGTCCTTTGTGGGTCTTCAGACCGCGTGAATAGTAACAGTGCCTCCTGAAAAATAATCTCTGAGTTATTTTTTGGTTCCCCTGTACCCCTGAGTAAAAATAAACAGTTCCTATAAAGTGCATAGAGCTATTAGTTTCAGTACAGCTGATCAGCTACTTCTCTGCAATGAAGTTCAGCACAGGTTGCACAACTGGACATATGTGTGAGATGTGGTTTATCAGAAAATACTTTGACTTGTGTACTAGGAAACTTGGCTCTGAAATTCCCTCATCAGAATAGCAGAGGTAATGACAAAATGCTGTATCTACCTACCACAGTTATAACAAAGGACTGAGGGTGAACAATACTTTCCACAGAAGCATTGGTGGTATATGTTGTAGTCTTTGTACCCATAGTTAGCAGAAAGACCATCTAGTCCTTTGTCTTGCTTTAGAATAGCCTTGCACTAACCCATACATTCATATGCTGCTTTATTCCCTGGGCTATGCTCCAGCACGTGAGCCTCCAGAGAAGATGGCTTTGTGGATCAGTACACCAGTTTTGTAGCACTTGGGAAGCTGTTACCAATGGGGAATCGCCAGGTAGTTGGCTGAGCAAGTAACAAATCTCTCTGTCTTGACAGCAGCCATGCAGGGGTAACAAGTAGGCCTGAACATATAATACAGCGGTGGAACATATTTTCAGAATTGGACAAAATGGCTTGCAGACAAATTTGCTTTTTTATGTCAAAGTAGACAGTTGTCAGGCCACGTGCATATGTGTAGAAAATTTCATCTGCCTATGCAGGGATCCCACTGAGGGACACAACGGACATTGGGCAGGTTTGAGTATAAGCACATGCATTCAGCGCAAACTGAAAATGTGATATCACTTTGAAGGAATCAGTCAGACTATGAACAGAGTTTTATTACCCTGGTGATGTGCTACATACCAAGACACATCTCTCACATATAATAAAGAAATTCTGTTGACTTCCTTGAAATTGCATGAGTGTTACAGAGAAGAGGAGGAGATCACAAGAAGCCGCATATTAACTTTCAATATTCTATAAGCCTGTTTGGAGTTAACTCACATAATAACTGTATAACTGTGGAGATATTCAAATACATTATGCACTGTGAGGCATCTGATTGACAACATCTTCTGACCTTTAAAACTTGCAAAATCAGAAGAGAAAAGCATCATAAACAGCCAAATGTTATCCAAAACCCAAGTCTGAAAGATGACGAAGATGATCTGTTCTAGACTGCCTGTTAGAAAGGACTGACAGAAGTTGGTATATTCATAACATGTGGGAAGGATGTAGCTCTGAAAGAGAAAAGAGATGGGCAGAGAGAAGCTAAAAGGATAGTAAGAAAGCTTACACTACAGTAAAGCAGCTGCTCTCCTGGGAACCTGAAAAGAAGATGCAAAAATGTGCTGTGGTTATGTATGTGATAAAGCAGAAGAAACTGAGGTTAAAAAAAATACCCCTTTGGTTTTTTGTTTTTGGATCATGCTGTCTAGATCTTGTGTGTTTTCTCTAATGAGCTGCTAAACCAGATTGCTGCTGCCAAAGAAAACAACTAAGTGCCAGGCTGCCACTGGGCAACATACAAAACTCTGTGGTTATGCTGTCGTCATCAAGGTTTCTTTCTGTAACCATGACATCCCTCTCGATCATATGCTTCCTTATTATCATGCTAGCAGCTTTTAGTCCCAAAAAGAAGCAACATACAGCATTGACAGTTGAATCTGTGCAAGCTCTAAGAGTTTTCAAGTGGAATGTAGTGATTTGGAGTGCCTCTGCTTCGGTGTGCCTCTGTTTCATATTGTCCATCTTGGGATGTCTTTGAAGACTTTTATTTCCTGGTAGTGTTCAGGAAAAACAGTGTGGGCCACTCATACTGGCATTTAGAGCTATCTGAGATGCCTTCAGGTATCTGAGATAACCCCCTATAGCACAGGACCCACAGGAGACCCATACTGTTCTGAAGCAGCAGCTGGAAGTGATGCTCTGGGGTGTCTCCAGGGCACTGGATGCCCAGGTTTGCCATGTAAATTCCATACCAGCTGTTTCTATGGGAGTAAAATCAAGATTCCCCCAAATAATTTCTAATTCTTAAAAACCTTGGATCTAGCACTTCAGCTTGAGAGACTGAGGTATCCAAATTTTTTGTGCAGAAACTGTGTCTAGTGAAAGCAATCTTGCATTTATGGGCAAAGAGCTCCTAACATCTTGCTCTTTCTTAGAAACACTGTTGGATAAATCCCATAGAACTAGATCACCAGATTAAGTCATTAACTAGCTCTTCTGGTTACTGCAATTATAAAATAGGCCTCACTCACAGTACATAAGACTTGCAGCTGGCTTCCACCTCAAACTCCCTTCCAGGAAGACTGACAGTTCACACGCTTGTGGTCCTTCTTTTACTCCCTGATCCTATTTGCAAAGCAGAATAACCTGTGGTAAAAATGCCTCGGATGTGATCCTATATCAGGAAACTCAATACATACAGTCTCTTGTGTTGGGGAAGAATATACCTGAGAGAACTTGTGAAGTCAAAACAAGGTGCTTCATGCAAGCGAAGAATGGGATCGACAGGATTTTTGAACAGAGCACTGGGGTTGCATTTCATACTCTTCTCCCTCAGCTATCAAAGCAGGACAGGGAATGGGTATTTACAAATGGATTTGGGATTTCTAAAAGGATAAAACCATCAAAATGGTAATTCCCCAGAAATATTTTTAATCACGTTGAACGGGAACATTTTGTTTCTACAATTTCAAACAGTTTTATTCTGCTTTTCACTTTTTCAACCCCTCTTTTTAGTAGGGGGTAATATTTTTGAGAAACAAGAAAGCATTTCAAGCCAGCAATAAAATCTCATTTGGAAAATGTCAAAGTAGGATATTTCAGCATCCCCCACCCTCAACCCCCCAAATGACTCAGATTGGAAAATCACTAAAAAGGCATACATGATGGAAGAGCTGTCAGTTTCTGAAGAAAAGATACATTGTGGGAAAGCTCTTAGGCAACCCATGAAAATGACTATGCAAGGTGCATTGGGTCCTGTCCCTAGCTAATTGTGGCCTGTGAGGTTTCTGTGGTAACTTGAAATGATAAGGGATGCATGCACACAGTCAGTTGGAAGCTGACTACACTGAAGAAATATGACTGAAGTCACTACAGATACACTGATGCGATAGTAGCATTTTGCCCAATGTGCTTGAGAAACCAAGAATAAGGGGTAGTTTCAGAGAATAGCTTTGGGCAAGAACTGCAGGACTTGAAACACTTAGGACTTTGTCTTCTTAGAAACTGTAAGTATTAAGTTCCCATTTCAATCAACTTCTTCCAGAAATGGATTTTGGTCAGATCCTGTCCTCTCTCTGCCACAGACAACTGTGGCCTTGAACAAGTCACTTCAGCCTCCTCAGTCTTCATCTTCCAAAAACTAATACTATAATCTACTTTACCAGTGTTATGGCAATTAATTAGTTGATGCTTCAAAAGTGCTGCTAAGTAAATAACGCTTCGTTAGAATGCATATGTATTGTGTAAGCACTGCCCTCTACTGAGTATTATGAGAGCTGATGAATTATGAGTAGCAAGTTTTAAAATGCTAACGACTGCCAGATTTTAACTTACTTCTGGAGGCAGAGGCTTTTCATGTGGAACAAGAAAACATAATCTCTGTCCTAACTCCTTTTGTCAAATTTCAAGAGGTAGGTTGCAGTTAAGTACCACAGTGAGAAATCGGGAAGTTGCTGTGCTATAATACAAAAGACACACAAAAGAGAAAAGCACAAGGCAGATGTAACAGTTGATTAATATGAACTGTTGATGTGTACGCTGGAATGCATTGTGGGTGCTACACTGTTACTACACTAAGTACTGCTAACTCAGTGAGGGTGTAAGGGAGTTCTAACAATGCCAAGGAGGAGAGTTATTTGTGTCTGTCAGACTGAGCATTTACCAGAGCCCTGCCCATGAATGCTACAGAGGAAATCCCCATCACCAGCATGGGAGGCTTTTTTTCCATTGACCCTTAGAACACCTGCAGAACTAAAATACCATGTAGTGCATAACCTTGTTTCAGCAGCTGATTGGGGAAGAGGTCAACAAAAGGAAAAGCTGGTGACAAGGGGTGGAGGAGAATTATACAAAATTGCATACCTCTAAAGATGTTTAAGAAAAAGAGAACAGCAGATGATTATGTGGAGAATTCATATGATGCAGTAAAACCAGTTTCTGTATGGTTTTCAAAATTATTAGGTTCAAAATGCACTTCTGAATAAGAAAAAGGTTATTTTTCAAAGTAGTTGTTAATAACAAGAAAGAATGAGCTGCGTCATTACTTATTTTCACTTACTAATAACATGGAGACTCTCAAAAGTGCCCAGAGACTTTAGCAGTCTGAGCCTTCCTGGAAGCCACAGTAGCTGTGCTGCGAAGTTTATTCCTGTGTGTAACTTGCTGAAGGGAGCTGAAAATACAGTGTTTCCTCAGAATTCAGACTGTCCTTCTCTACCTTGATACACATTTGGGTTGGAGCAGCAGTTACACACAGGGGTTCAGATTTTTAGAAGTGCTCGGCACCTAAAAGTTTCATTGTGGTGTTTGTGGCCAGATTTTCATAGGAGCTTAGCAATCAACATGCACCCAGAATGTGAGCCCTTTCAGAATTTTGGTTTTCATGTGTGGTTGCTGAGCTATTTTTGAAAGCCTTGGCTGGCTGCACAAAACATACTCTTTAGCTCTCAGTTGCTTCCTTACCTAGTATATGTTTAGCTATGTGACATAAACCCAAATGCAGTATTCATCTTCCACAAATAAATAAATATTTTAAGCAAATAATTAATAATCGAATCAGTAAGAAACAAAGAAAAAATAACCAAGGAAAACAGACATAATCAATTCAAACTCCAAAGTCTTCCAAAACAAATCACAGAGGTCGCAGTTCTGCAAAAATATGAACAGATACTCAATTCTATCCCTGTTCAGCAAATTTTGCTAAGCAGATACCTTTAACTCACTGACTCCAATGGAATTCACACTTCATGGGTTTGAAAGAAAAGAAAGGAAATACAAGAAGAGAGTTTAAAGTAGGCAGACAAGTGGAGAAAGTAGGAAAAAAAACCCACAAGAAGAAGAAACTATGCACCAAAAATCAGTAAATTTAAAAATACAACAAAAGCCACTTGATCCACTGGACAACTGTTGTCCAGTATACCTAAAAAAATTACACAAAGCAACATACAATGAAAATACAAAAAAGCGCCAAGCCATTCAATTTGGAACCTTGCTATTTAGTGGTATAAAAAGACAAGATTCAAGCCTAGAACTCCTGTGCTCTGACAATGTAGTCCACTTGATGGAGCACTGAGCTGTAAAACGAGATCATGGTAAGTTTTATAAAAGGGTTTTGGAGATCTTTTGGTGAAAAAGGACTGCATTACAAAGAGATTTTCAGAGTGCTCTTTCACAACTTCCTAATTTTTTGATCACCTCTTTTCTTTTTTTTTTTTTTAAAGATTTGTATGTTGTCCTTGGCAAAGAAATGATAGAAGATTCTAGCTTTTAGGTGTACGTTGCAACACAACCAAGGATGAAAGAGAGGAACAAGTTCATCCTAAATCAGATTCAGGAGTGCATACACAAACCCAGGATATTAAGAATGATGCTACATTCCAGGGCTGGAACAGACTGCAAGAGATGATATAATTGATCCCTTTCCCCCAAGACAGACTTTAATGAAAGCCTAGAAGAGAATAACAGGAACTGAATTACCATCCAGGATCACTGGTCATGTGTGAAGATGAAGAGTCTGACCCGAGATAAAGCATTTCCACAGCTCCTTTAGGGAAATGCCCACGGATCAGCCTAGACTGCCACCAGATCATGGACATAGTTTTGATTAGTAAGTTCAGACTCATAAATTTAGCACTTCTAGACAAGTCACAACACTTATGACGTGGCATTTTACATGTGGCGAAGACTCCCACAGCTATTCCATGTCTGAACCACAGAGAAAAACTGGATAAAAAATTACTTAGATTCCTAAGTCTTCACTTGTGTTTCAGCCTAACTTCTAAGAACTATGGTCTAACTTTTAAGAACCATGGCCATCATTTTGTGTTAATTATTATTTTTTAAAACCAAGTTTCAGCAAAGCACCATTTCAACAGCTTAAAGCTCAGAGTCTGGTAAAAAAAAAAAAGGCACAGGCTAGGGCTCAAGGATACATGAAGTTTCATTCCTAACAGTGCTACAGATTCCCAGTGGGATTTGGCAAACCACTTAATCCCACTGTATGTGGATTCCCACCTCTAAAACTTCCAAACTGCACGGTAAAGACTTCAGAGTATTATTTAGAGTGCTGGGTATCTGCACAGCAGCTTTTCACAACTCTAGTCTCAGTCTAGGGGCTTTTGGGCTCAATTGCAGCCTAAGTCATGACTTTTATCTTTTTTCTAATTCCTTAAGAAAAAAGGAGAAAAACAGAAGATGGTTTCCTGTTCTGCCAAAAGTAAGAGAGGGTGGGCACAAGGGTAACATACAAAACATGCCCAGGTTCACCACTCTTCCTGTTTGTCTCTGCAAAATTACATGACAGATGACTCTTAGCTAGTTTCAGCTTTGCTATTAATTTGAATGGCAACCACATTCTTGCGTCATCTGGGGAAGAATAGTGTCTCACTCCAGAGTAATGCCTGAGCACCAATGCTGTTGCCCAAGTGCTAGAGACAGGAAGTGCAACTGCTAGTCCGTGAAAGAGTGAAAGTGGCTACCTACAAAGAGATTTTTACATTTTACAGACTTAGAAAGCATATTTAGGCTTCTAAATCCAAAGCGTATATCTAACTTCTCAAGGATTTCGGTGGGTGTCTAGCAGCCTTAATACCTTTACACGTCTTTCCAGAGCTACTGGCAAACATACAAAGTGGAAAAAAAAATTACAGGGATCACTTTTATGTCTCCTTTCTGACTTTCTTCTTTCCTCTGCTTAAAATCATAGCAATCTTGGTGTCTGATAATCACAGAGAATAAATATACTTTATGAAGAACTTAATAGAATTTTTCAGGTGGAATTGAGTTTTTCACAGCTTTGAGGTGTCAGAATCTTTTAGGTCTCAGAAATCTTGGTCTCCTGGTTGCCAGAAATCAATGAAACCCATGGCCTCACTCACTAAAAAACAGGAAAATGACATGGAGAATACCAGATAAGGTAATACAGAACCTGCTGCTCAAACTTATAAATCCACCATGATACCATACACTGCAACGAGTTCCAGACTACAGATCTGTCTGTTTGCAGCACAGTGTACACATCAGCTTCTAGTCTTCAAAGCTCTACAACAACAGCAGTATGACATGGCAGAACTAAGGGTTAATAGCTCTGCTAACTTCCCTTCAAACTCAGAAATCTGTTCAGTACTATGTTGTATCCTATATGTTTTTTATTTTTAAATATTTATTTTATTTTTAAAGCTCATTTCTTAACAATCATTTTATACTCTTTTAATGTTCTAATTCAAGCAGAAGTTACAAGTTAGGTGAAGGCTGTGAGAAATCAGATGACTTATGCAGGAGGTGAGATAAAATAATCAGAATGGTACATTATGCACATAAAAGGTTGACATTAATAGGTTCGGTTGCAGTAATATGGGTCAAACTTGACCATTGTACAATGCTTAGCACCTTATTTTGCCTGTGAACATACTGCTGTAGTGAGTAAGGCTGTGTGAAGAATGATGTGCCATTCCTCACAAGTGTGGCAGCATGTGATGCATTACAAAAGAATGTGCATTCTCCCTGAAACTGATGTAAAAACCAGACTTAAAGTAGAGATCATAAATTCCAGCTACTTCCAAGGCAGCTCCCAGCAACTAGGAATGTTTAGCACACACTCTGCCGTATGTGAGTAACGCCCAGCATTATGCGTTTTCTTCAGAACAGAGAGGGAACTATTTTTACAGTTTCTCTCCTTCTGCTTCCCCCAACAAAGTATCCCTTCTGTAGTTTCATCACAAATGGGGACTGTGCAAGGCCACTGAAAGGACAGAAAGGAAAGGCCTATGCAAAGAGAAAATCTGATTAAGTAATCAGAACTGTCGCTTTCCTCTTGTTTTATGATTTTTAGCTCTTACCATTATGTTGTTAATTCTACTGTTTTACTTTCTCAAAAATTTGCAAATACATGCTTAATACCAGCTCAAGCTACTAAGGGGAACTTTAGGAAAGACTTAAAGTGAAAACCTTTAGATGTCAAAGCTCCTGATCTAGCTACAAGTTAGGTGTTCCTAATGGCACTCAGGGAGCTTTTGTGAACTCAAAGCCCACCTAGTGGCTAAAGTTAAAAATCACACATTTTTATCATGGCAATATTCAAGTCACAATATCCATCACAGAACGGCACATGTACTTCTAGTCAACAGACCTGCTATTAATGCTAAAGAACAGGAAGCATTTGCAGTATGAAAGTATGTCATAGTTTGAAAATAAACATAGGGTTTTTTGGAAGTAAGGACTCTATTCAGAATGGCATCAGCAGAAATTTCTGGTGCGTGCTAAGCTCAGAACCTTCTCTTCCATGTCCTCCCCACTTGAGCCTTGAATGTAACACGAATATATTTTTTTCTGCTGGACATTTACAGGAATGTCTGTGTTAGGTAGACTTAGCATCATTCAGAACCACAAGTCAGGTGTTTTGCGGTATGATCTAGCAGATGTGCTCAGACCAGCTTCACATGCAGCCTTTCTCAACTGAGAAATAGGGCAAGGTGCCTGCTGAGTTCTTAAAACTTGGTGGTGCAATTAGTCTAGCAAGCTTAACAGCAGGAGGGAGACTATATTCCAAGTTCCATCCCAGCCTACGTCAGAGTCTGCTGATCATGAAGAGTTCACTACACCAAGACAGCATATTGCACTGGTGTTACCACAGGCAGCTTTTACTTCCCAGGATGGGCACACTAAGGGTAGCTTTGGTCCAACAGTCAATTATTGTCAGTCTATTATGACCATTCTGTACTAGATGGATGGCAGGGTCACTTTGACCATAGAGCAACTCCTGGATGAAATAAAACCCTAATCAACATTTGTGGTTTAAAAGCATGATGCGTGGTGTTAGGAGGGTAACTTTTCTGAAACTGTAACATAAATGTGACACAATAAAGAATCAGGCCTTAATGTTCTATGATAAATTCATACTTAGTCAAAACAGGTTGTATTTAAGCTTACTATAACACATGTAGATGGATAAAATCTGTTACACCATCATCTCAGTAGACATCTCTCTGCTCACTCTGTATCAGCTTCCTTGTCTAATTTTGGACATCTAGGCTGAATGGTCCCTCAGATTTATATAGACCTGCACTGACCACTGTAGGCAGTTATCACTGGAGGCCATTTAGTACTGACCCAGTTATTAAAAAGGACTCTTCAAATTGAACCTTGAGTCTGAAAGCCCATTGTGCTTCCTCTGCCAACAGACCTCATTCAAGTTATTAAAAAGAATTAAGAGCATTCCTCCCATTTCTTTTCATTCTTTGGCCCAAGACCAGATCTTTGACTGTTTTTTCCCCCTTTCCCAAGTAACAAGAACTCAAGAAGCAGTATCAAAATCATGCTAATAAGAGAAACATACTGTGCAGTGCTTGTGTAGTGAGGCTTTGAAATTTGCACATGGTTAAGTGGGATTAAGTCTACGTCAGCATTGTCATTGTCTTCAAAATTTACTGCACCAACACAGCCACTGTTTAGATAGAAAGGAAATCAAAGATACATACATTATTCATAAGGCAGCTGGTGGAGGCAGCTGAACCATATACTGCATGCTCCAAAACTCTAGTTACTTATTAAAACGGTCCACAAGAAAAAACATGGAGATGAACTGCCCTGTGTGCTTGGCATGTCCCAAGATGAGAACAAGCATCTGCTGAACTTGCAGCACATAGCAAATGACAGCTCTAATACATATGTGCAGAGACAAGGCTTGGGAAGACTGGAAATAAGATAGAAATGCATTATCTCTTGTCCTTTTAGCTATGCCAAATGTGGATATTCTTCCACAGAGAACGTAATGGATGCTGATTTCTGGTTTACAGGTAAAAGGCTGGAGTCACCCACAAGCAGAGGAGACTCAGCACACGCTATCCCTTGGCACGAGAAGGTTAGGTTAGATAACATAGGCCATCTACAACTCTTGCTTCAGAAAATGAGAGATGGTCTGCTTGGGCTTAATAAAAAATGTAGAAGTAGAAACAACCCAGGGACATTGTACTTACATATACAAAGGGATATGACAGGTTTGAGAGCTTCGACTTACACTGTTAAAGACAAAATAGATCAATCACCTTTTTTTTTTGCCAGACAGCATATTCTGATAGAATATTTATGAGGTCTCAAAGGAGAGGTGGTGACAAGTCAAAGTTTTGCTCTTGGAATGATGCAATGCTCATCTGAATTTGGTAAAAGACCATGGTAAATTATTAGATTGGCATATATGCTACACGACCCAGTTCAGCAGGCAGAAACTTGAGTCTTTTGACCTCCATCCTCAGATACTGGGACTTCAGTCAATTTCTTAGCATAGTAGAACCAAATTTTCTTTAAAAATGAACTGCTTCTCTACTTGCAACATTTTATCTCATCCAGTTCTGGAGAACATGGGAAAATTTAACATCAAGTCTGAATTTCTCTCTTGGTCTGTCCCTGCAAGCTGGCCATGTCTATATTCCTTTGACAGAGCAACATTCAAGAAACCATAACAACAGTGTCTTCTATCTCCCTTCCATCCTGCAGAGGCACCTGTCTCTCCCATTGTATGTCTGACTGTGCCCAGTAGCACACCTGTCCACTTAGTTTGCCTGAGCAAACCTGATGGCTCATGGCCTGGAAAGGAGGCAAGTTCTATCTTTCCTGTCTTGCTTTGACCAACCTTTCCTCCCCATCTCTACTTGGCTCTTAATCTGAGCCCTTCTGAACCTCCTGTCACCCTTTACTGGGCTCCTCTAAAATGCTCCACCCTGAGATTGTTTTGGATTCTACAGGCTGCAGATAAAACCTTGAGTTTGTACATGTGTATGATTACCATTTGTTTTCATAAATGTCACGTCTCAATGAAAATATCAGATGTATGCAGTCATGACAGTCAATCACTTTACAGATTTCTTCTGTTCTGCTTTTTATATTTAATTCTCCCACAGGAGAAGCAAGT
This sequence comes from Gorsachius magnificus, assembly GCA_034008185.1. Classification (NCBI taxonomy): domain Eukaryota; kingdom Metazoa; phylum Chordata; class Aves; order Pelecaniformes; family Ardeidae; genus Gorsachius; species Gorsachius magnificus. The sequence continues at coordinate 68,942,664 of CM067082.1, forward strand.
TAGAGTATACTTTTCATACAGTTATTGATTAAATATCTTCTCTAGTTATAGAATGCTGTTGAATTTAGTCTTCTGAAACTAACTGTACACAGACTTCATAAAGGAAGTGTTCAGAGGACCCTAATATTCACAAAAAAAATGAAACTTACAAATCAACAGGTCTCTGTGGAGAGGTAAAAGATCTTGTTTGAAATCTGTCCCAGAAGCCTCCAACAACCCCAAACCATAATTAGATCCTTCTTGTAAGGCAACATTACCTAATTAATTTGGTTTAACAGATTTTCATGCAGCAATCAGAACCAACTGCAGGACTGAATTTTAATTTAATAAAAATAATAATTATTACAGTTAATAATCACAAGTAAACTAACTTAATGTGAGAATTGTTATGCTACAGCATCATTCCTATCAACCACTTTTTCATCAATATCCTTATCCTCTCTTTTGGCACTGTGCATGCGTATCTTCTGTACCAATTTACAGGGGAGGCAGAGGGAAAAAATATGAAATCATTTTAGGCAATCACTGGAGTGTGCTAATGACTTTAAATGCTCATTTGGGGCTGTTTTTATTTGAAAACATTGCTCTAAGTTTACATGTAAGACTTACATAAAATTTAGGCTACATTTCATTAGCAAAAGCTAAAACCAGTTGGCAAGAAATTATTCACTGGCTTGGCTTATTTCAGGTTCAGGATAGCATCTCCTTTTTGCGAAATGCTGGGAAACAGGATCAACCAATACTTCCACTCCAGTTCTGGAGTCTGGATTTTGGAAGGTAATATATTATCCCAAGGAACTTCTTCATAGGCTCTAGATCAACAATAAGAAAGAAGAGAAAAAAGTTCCTATGTAATCATCAGTGAATGACATCAGTAGCTAGACAATAAGGAATTATGTGACAAAGAAGGGTGTAGAAAATAACAAAGGTGTATATTTCTAGCTTAAAGGGAAATTAAAAGCCTGGAATTATATGTTGCCTTCCAGGGAACAAGCAGTTATGGTACAGTTTCACAGGCTTATCTTCTTTAAAACTTTCTCACTCGCTAATTGAAAGAGGTAGTTTATCTTCCAATAAGCTTACAGTGATGATAGGTTTTGTCTGAATTTGAATAAACAGTTAAGTGAGATGAGACATAAATAGATATTAGACACCAGTCATATCATGCCTGTGACAGGCGCTGAAGACAGATGTAGAGAATGCCCTTTTGGAAACTCCAGTTTCTCTTCACTGCCTATAGAGGAAGTGGAGATGAGAGACACAGACTGGATGCGAGCTTTTAGACACCTAAAGTTTATGAGATGAATTCTGTGCTAAATGCTGTTAAAACACCGGAAGTTCTGAGTGATAGAAAAATTGGAGTCTTATATGTCCTGCTACCTACAGGTGCATAATAGAAGAAAGAAGGTGAAAAAATGAAGCAAAGCACAAGCAAAAACTTTTTAAAAGAAATGGTGTCTCACTGTAGTGTATTTGACTTTAGAAATAGTCCCTTGCTTTTTCTTCTCTCCACCTTGCTGAAGGATTCCTAAGAGAAATCAAATTCATGGCAGAAAGCAATGCTATCAAGATATATGATGCTATGATTGCTTGTTTAAAGAGTGTACTGTAGGTATCTGCATTTTCCTAGTTTGCTATCTTCTTTTGCATCAGAATGTGAAACATGCAATTTCACATACTTCACCAGCCAGCACTGAAGATCAAGAATGGATCTATTTCTGACGAGTTTTACTCAGGAAGGAAAAATTAATACAGTGGATACAAGTTCAAAAACTAATAGAATGTCCTTGCCTCTCTACTCCTCAGGAATGTAGCTTTCCATTTGTTATATAATTTATAAAATGGCACAGTAAATGCACTTTGCAGTCCCTCACATACGCCTGATGTATTTGTATGATGTTCATTGCTACGAACTGTGTTCCTCAGGGCTCAATTCTAGGGCCAGTTCTGTTCAATATATCTACCAATGCTCTGGATACAGGAGTTGAATGCACCATTAGCAAGCTTGCTGATGATACCAAACTGTGAGGTGCTGTTGACTTTCTTGAAGGACAGGAGGCCTTGCAGAGGGACCTAGATAGATTGGAGCATTCAGCAATGAACAATGGGATGAAATTTAACAAGTCCAAATGCCGGATTCTGCACCTAGGATGGAGTAACGCCAGGCACAAGTATAAATTGGGAGAGGAGTGGCTGGAGAGCAGCCCTGCAGGAAGGGATCTGGGGGTGCTGGCTGGCAGCAGGCTCAGGGTGAGCCAGCAGTGTGCTCTGGCAGCCAAGAGGGCAAACCCCATCCTGGGGTGCATCAAACACTATACTGTGTTTATATATGACACTATACCAGCCGATCAAAGGAGGTGATCATCACCCTGTATTCAGCATTGGTGTGGCCTCACTTTGAGTGCTGTGTGCAGTTCTGGGCCCCACAATTTAAGAAAGGTGTGAAGGTCCTTGCGTCCATCCAGAGGAGGGCAACAAAGCTGGTGACAGGGCTGAAGACATGTCCTGTGGGGAGCAGCTGAGGAGTTTGGGCTTGTCTAGTTTGGAGAAAAGGTGGCTGAGGGGTGACCTGATTGCTCTCTACAGCTTCCTGAGGAGGGGAAGGAGAGAGGGAGGTGCTGAGCATTTCTCCCTGATATCCAGTGATAGGACATGTGGGAATGGTTCAAAGCTGTGCCAGGGGAGGTTTAGATGGGACACTAGGAAGCATTTCTTTACTGAGAGGGTGGTTCAGCCCTGGAAGAGGCTTCCTAGAGAGATAGATGGTTGAGACCCCAAGCCTGTCAGGGTTTAAGAGACATTTGGGCAACGCCCTTAACAACATGCTTTAACTTGGTCAGCCTTGAATTGGTCAGGCAGTTGGACTAGATGATCGTTGCAGGTGCCTTCCAACTGAAATGGTCTATTCTATTCTACTCTATTCTATTCTATTCTGTTCTGTTCTGTTCTGTTCTATTCTATTGTACTATTTAAGCATGTGCAACACTTAAAGGACTCATCAGTGTAGAAGGATGAAGGATGCCATTACATTTTCAGTGTGGGAAAGACTTAATTGGACTTGTGCTATGGAATCATTGATGTGTTTTGATTTACTTATTTGTTTGTGTCTTACACCAAAAAAGGCAGTGCCTAAGTATTAAATATATGAGTATTTATACCAAGTATGAGGTTTTGGTATCTTTTGTACATTCTGGTATTTTTGCTCTAACTCTGCCTCCAGTTACACATAACTGACATTGGTAGTATCAGTCTCACATTACATCTAAATGCCTTAACCAGAGTTAACAGTAAAAAAAATGAAAATTATTGGAGTGATGGCCACCATTAAAATCTGGTCATGCTAACATACAGCTACCTGAAGCATAGCCTTTATTTCAATACAATTAAATGAAGAATCATGACCGTAATCACTGCCAAAAGTATGTTAAATGGAAAGCGGACTAGGAACAAAATTATTATAATATGTTTTCTGTCATTACAAGAAGAGCACCAGACACTTGCCTTGAGACTGGGATCCTTATAAAATGCAGAAATACGGTTTTTGGTCAGGTAGAGCAGGAGTAACTTTCACTGGAGTTCTCCAACCTGAAAGAAACGGCTTCCTATTGTGTTAATCAAATTGCAGCAATCCTTATTTTTTTAAACTGCATGAAAACAACTCATGGCTTCCCATAAAAATCAATGCACCAACGTTCAGTAACCTGTTACCACTCTGAATTATAAACTTCCACAAAAATACATTAAATTACATGGAAGATAAAAGTAAGTGATGAATAATATCCCAACATACATTGCTATAGTTTGCCCCACTTCAGACATTGTCATGTAGAGTAGTAACTGTATAAAGGAAAGTATCCAAATTCGCAAACATAATAATAAAAGCTTGCTAATGTAACCCTAACTAGTAATGGCATATTGCATTTCTACAGTTACATAATCTTTGCCAACCCTGAAAGCAATAAACAAGCAGTAGGTGACCGATTTCCCAAAGATATTTCTCTCCTTCATCCTCCCAACTTCATATTCCAATAATTTGAGCACTCCCTGACCAGGTCCAGTAAATCAGGCTTACCCACCAAGAGGCCATATCCTGCAGTTACTGTAGAGTCACATATGTACTGATTGGTGAGCCAGTACACACATGCTGATAACCAAGTGAGCTGCTGCCAAACAGAAAGATGTTATAATACCTGAGTTTCAGCTCCCTCAAGAAGAACACTCATTTTTGTCTTGCCTCTCCCCAGACTTCAACCTTCAAAAATCTTGCAGGGATGCAATTACCCTTGAGATGTTTATATCTCTGTCAAATTTGGCAGAAATTAGCCAATGGGGTTAAAAGTTATTAGGGAGGAACCAATAAACAAGACGAATGGAAACAACTTGTCTCCTTAGGGAATCAGGATAAAACCCCATAAAATAATTCTATAAATAAGGTAACCGATATGTATGAGAGTATCATTCAAACTGCTGTGCCATTAATTAGCATAATGCTTTTGATGAGTTTGGGAAAGATCTATTTCTAAATATATTTTGTTATATTGTACTAAAAGGGGTTGGCAGCAACATAGCCATCATACCACTCTCTCTATGAACACTGGAAACTATTATTTAGTACCAAGAATGTACTACTTAGGCAGTTTTCAGCCTGCTTTTTACTTCCAGACCCCTAAAAATTTCCAAAGCATATGAAGATCTTTACGTAGCAAATTTAAGCTAATTCATACTAGAGTTACTTTTCCCAGTTATTTGTAAAAATTTTAGGTGTACTTTGGAGAAAGTAGTTAAAAGACTAAAGGTTGAAAACCACTGTGCAGAATGCAAAATCAGTTCTTGCAGAACTAATCACCCTGAGAAAGTTTAAAAGAAAACCACAGCTTTCAGTAAAAGAGACTAAGTTTAGCATCCTAATGCTGTAGGTAGGTACTGAAACAATATGACCTGTTTTTTAAAAGAGCTTTTTGCACAGTTTTATTGCTGCTTTTGAAAAGGTGACAGAATTGGTTTAATTTCAAACTGCATCACTCTCCAATTAATTCTTTTGGAAAGTGTCTCAAACAGGTAACGTGCTTGAAGTAAAGATGGTGGCTGCATCTTCATTGCCTCAGCTTTGTGTAAACTTTAAATGCTATCTGCAATATACAACTTGTACTCATATGGGAATGTGTCCATTAAGTTTTATGTCTGAAATTGCTGTAATTAATTAATATGTACACATGAGGTAGATGGTTCAAATATATCCATCCATATGTCCTAGTAGTTCCATAAAAATAGTCTTCCTCTTTTTCACTGATTAAAGAGCTAAAGGTTGCAACTATTATTCCTTGTGTTTTATGTGTAAAACACTCATGTCAGTGACAACATCCCTAGGAGGACATGTATATAATTTTACATTTGCTTTGGTAATTGTACATACTGAATTCTACAGACCTCTGCTGTGTACTATAATTTGCCAACTTGACACTACTGGCCTACTGCTGGGATGATTAATCTTCTAACATTTACTTCTCTTTTTGTTTTCAGTGGAAAGATCTAGCATAAAAACGGCAATAGTTTCCTCTTTAGGTCATCTTTCTGGAGGTTTCAATGCCCCTAATGATTTGCTCAGTCCACCGGATTGAAAATGGCATGATCTGTTCTTGTCCAAGTTGGGAACTCAGTGTCTTGGCTTTGTCACTTTTAACTAATGACAAGCTTAGTGTTACTGTCAGTTTCAGTTTATAACTTAAGCCAATCTCCTAAACTGACAAAACAGGATAATGAATTTGGGAAATTTCTGATTTGGATTCTGAGTCAGAAAATGAAGATGTACTCATTCACGTTTCTAAGCTGTTTCCCAGAAACCATGAAAGCCAGAACATCTTTTTGTTTTGTTTTTAAAGGAAAAAGTGAGATTCTTATGTCGCCACATAAAGACACACGCAGAGAGGTTTCACAGAACCAGCAGTCTCACGAGCTTCATTGCACCTCACTGTCGTTCAGAAACTGTGCACTGTTTTTGACCTCTTATATTACCAAATTAGTAGGAACAGGACTTGACATTCAAGTTCAGATTTTTGCCCGTGTTCATTTCAGGCATGTCTCTATCTGCCAGAGTATCTCTTTCTGTCTCTGAATTTCTCTGCGTTGGAAAAATTAATGGTCAGATAGAATTGCATATCTCAAATCTTGTTTCCCCTTCACTTTTCCAGAGGCTTTCAGAAAAAAAAAAGCTGATCAGTTCTGATTGATCTCTGAGGTCTAATTCCATATGTAAATGGAGAACACAGTAACTGAGAAATAAGAGTGAAAATTATATGGGATGAGGAAAGCAAAAAAGGAAAGTTATTGAGTCTATTTTTTTATCCCTTGTGGTTTCTTGGGTTCTTTTGGGTTCTGTTATATGACTGCAGTAAGCCTAAAGTGACTTAGGATGCAAGGTTCGAAGACAGAAACAAGGAGCTGAAAACACTGCCTGAATTTACACCATACAGAGATTTTATGGTGACAGTAACACAGACAAAGTATAGCTAACCATGAAGTATGAGTGTTATCTCAGTATAGTAAAATGGAACAAGGAGCTTATTTATATTTCTTTACCACGTTCTAAGAAATGCCTCCCCCCATCTATGAGCAAGTTGCCTGAGTTCTCACAAAATTTTGTTCTAGCTGTAATGAGCATTTCTTTATGAAATTCATTGGAATTGGCTTAATCTTTATAAAAATTCAACCATATTGCTTACTGCTAATTATGTCTGCCGTTAAAAGCTCTGGGTAGGTATTTCTGCTTTACAGAATTTTCATCAGAAAATGTTAAAAAGAGTGAATTTCCATTTTGGTGTTGTAATCAATACAAAATCATCAGACCCAACTTTATGTGTAACACGTTGATATAAAATAAGAGAGTAATATGTACTTTGACCAACACGTGATAGAAGTCCTGAAGAACTTCTGTTCTCTGATAAACTAGGCATTGGAATAGGTCTTTAAAAGCACTGAACTGCAACTTGTCAGGAAATAATAAGAGACACAGAAATATCCAGGGGATTTCCCGACTCTGGAGTGACTTGTTATTTTGGTTTACATTAAAACAGATGTTCATTATTATGACTATCGTATATAACTTCATAATTTATCTAAACAGATTTTTTTAAAACATTATTTACCTTCAAAGTTTTTTTGGTTTTTTTTTTTTTTTTTTAGCATTAGAATGCTCGTTAGAATTTTCTGACTGGTACATCTTTTGCTGCAGCAGGGGCAATGAATCATACACTCTACTGCAGTTGTTATATTCAGTTCACATATCCAGAGCAAATATGTTTTATAAGGCTGTTCTTTCAGGACCTTGGGGAATGGAGTTCAGAAACTAATTGCATTTATTTGTTAAGCATCACCAATTTCTTTAGTGATTGAGAAATAAAATTAGTGGTTTGCTTTACCTCTGAGTCGTGCCCTGACAGAAACAGCTGACACAGCCCTGGCGTTCCACCTTCTGTCCATGCTGGTTCCTTCCAGGAGGATCATCTGCCTCCTGCGGGCAGGCTGGCCTCTCTTTCCTGTGATAGGGACCGCTGGTGAGGTTTCCAGTCGCTGTAGTCCACTAAGGATTCAACAGCTCTTCCAACACTGGGCTGCAGGTCAGCATCTGCTCCTGGACTCACAAAACCTGAGCAGGGACCCATTAACGACACATTATCCTGGTGCAGGAATAAAGGGTAGTGCAGCTGTAGTGGAGGGGTAAATGCATCGAATTTAAGGAAAGAATTACTGTTTTTTCTCTTCAGAGCTGGCAAAGCCATGTCTGTTCTCAGGACCCTTCAGAACAGGCATGCACATCATCTTTAACAGGTTCGATACTGTTGGTGATCCATCTTGCGAACTAGTTTAACTGACAAGGTGGACTTTTTAAAGGCACTTGCCTGCCTTTCAGCTCCATGGGAAACCACGGTCATTCTCTTCCATCATCCTTATGTGGCACTAAACTTAAAAGACTCCACTTGCTCCTTGTCTCTCCAAGTTTCTGAAGTCCTAGCTAACAAACTGCAGTAAAACTAAAGGTTATCCTCCAGAAGATCAGTACATAGAACCCATAAAGAGCAAAGCAGTGGTTTAAGTAGTGAATTCATTCCTGAAAAGAGATTTATCAAATCCGGTACAAAAAGATCAGAGCCATTGAATAAGCAGAGAGTTTTTTTGTTGCTTGGTAATGATGGAAATCACCTCACAATAAATGTCTCCTGTTGTGAAACATGGTTCATGCATACCACAGTAATCTAGTCCTTCAAATGGATACACATAGCAACTTGAAATGGCACTACCAATTACTTATTCATCTAGTAGAGGCAAAATTAAGAAGTTTTCAGTCTTAAGAAGTTTGTGGTGTTTTCACTGAAGTATTTTAAAATAAGCTATTCTGTTGGTATCTGGATCACAAATATGAATTGAATTGAAACACAGATTTAACACAAACAAAATTTATCAAACACAACTGCAGATAAATGCAAATCCAGAAAACTTACAACTGTTACTTGGAATAAGTAAATCACATTGACACCAGAGTTTTCCATGCAGCTTAATTTCCTCCAGAGTTTTGCCATTTGTTCTATCAGGTTGGCAAATCCATTAATGCCTCAGGTCAGAATATGCAGCACTCCTTTCTTAATCTCAAACTCGATGGTCTTCATTCAGCAATCTAAACAAAAGCAGTTTGATGTATAGAGGTGTTGTCTGCATGAATTCAATGCAAAGGTCTGGCACTTTGGAAACATCAAACTACATTTATTTCGACAGCTCAGTTCACACTATGGGGGCCTTTATTTTGTGGCCATGTCAGGAAAAATCAGGGCACAGAGTCTGACTGTTCTCTCACTTATGTTAGTCTCACACAGATGTAACTTCCCTGAATTCCTAACTTGCTCTTGATTAACATGAAATCGGAAATGAGCCTACCATTTATTACAGTATAGGTTTATAGTAACAAAAAGTTGTGTTCCATAATGCAGAATCATGGGGGGGGGGGGGGTTGAAATTTGCTGTGAAGCAGAAAAAAAAAAAAGCTTCCTTCTTTGCTAAGAGAGTTTTCATATATAGGTCACGAAACTAAAATGGGTAAAAAGTGACAGCTGACAACATTGTATATGCAATACCAGCATCGTATGAACTCTTTGTCTGACACATCTTGTGTCTACCTTCTATCATACTTGTACATTCAAGTTAGTGAAAAGCTATTTCCAAAATTTGATTTCTGCCAGCAACAAGCCTTTAAAATGCCATACTGGTGTCTATATTTACTGACACTCAGTAATCTCCGTACCAAATATAACCAGTTTTACACTAGAAATACCATCCAGTGTTGCAGACTGACCTTTTTTCCCCACTATTTATCTTCTCCTGCAAAGCTTTAGAAACAGATGGCAGGAGAGCCAAAGACATGGAACCCAGGTAAGGCACAGGATGGAAGACATTGCAAGGATGACTCATGTTTTGTTGCATTTGTTTTGCAGAGTGAAACGCAATTAAAACTTTAACTTGGATTTTGTTGGCAGGGATTCTGTCTAGATTACCCTGGGAAATAAATTTGCCAAGTAAGGCTGAATTATTTCTACTGTCAATTTTCAGAAGCGACCCATGCTTTAGGGAAGCACATGGATGAGCTGGTCATATGTCTAAGCTAGTCCTCTTTACTAGATGTCTGCCTTTTGGTTTGCTTCAGGCTTCCTGTGGAGCAGTCGTCTTGGTTCTTTGATGTAAACAGCTGTTCTCTGGCACAGTAACAACACACCAAATTTTCCAATAGGGTGAAATTTTCCAATAGGGTGAAATTTTCCAATAGGGTGAAATTTTCCTGCCAGACTTCATTTGCTTCCCAGGTAACTCACTTTCTCCCCTTCCATTCTTTCAAAATACCCTTTCTCTAACCTACTACAAATTAAATACTCTTATGCCATAGAAACCTGCAAATGCCCTGGGATTCCAGACACTTTCTTAATTGCCCCTGTGTAGCAGCGCAATAAAGACCGAGCAGCACAGCTCTAGGTGCTTGTGACAGTGACTAGATCAGCACAGTTCTTTGGTTTTGCAGTGGAAACTTCCTTGCTTTTTTTGTTTGTGGAACAACCACAGCGAGCATGAAGCAAGTTCTCTGTACCTTCGGCCACCCCCAGGTGCAGCCTGCACCATCGCAGGCCTGGTTTCAAAGGAGCTGCCCCTGGAGCAGAGGTGCATTACTGGATTGGGATTAATTGCGTAGAACCGAGCAGCTGGACGACTGACGACGGAGCTGCCGCGGTGGCAGATGTTTCCCTGGGGTTTGAGGATGTGAAAGCCGCCCCCGACCCCCGCCCCTATTTCGCCAGAGGCCCAAACGCAGAGCTTGGCACTGCGGCTGGGAAAGCCCCGCCGCTCACTTCCCCGAGGCGGCGCATGGCAGGGAAGGCCGGAGGGCGGCGAAGCCACCTCCTCCCCGCGGCTCGCCCTCACCGCCCCGCCCCGGGCGGGGCGCGGCCGGGCTCCCCTCGCCTCGCCTCGCCGCGCCCGCCCCGCACGCCTGGCCAGGGGCAGGGCGGCCGTTGGGGCGGGTAACGGCTGCGGCGCGGCCGAGCGGTGCGGCGCACCCCCCGCAGGTACCCTCTCGGGCGGTGGGGTGGCGCCGCCCGGCGGCCGTCGCCCGGTGGCTCTCGCCTCAGGCCGACCACACCCGGAGCATCACCGGCTGTCCCCCGCCGGGATAGTGGAGTCGAGCCCCAGGCTGCCCCTTCCCCGCAGGGCCCGGACACGCAGCTCGGGGAGGGCATTGGCGACAGCTCAGAAACCTGGCTGTCCCTGCCCTGCGTGGAGCCTCGGGTGTGAATTTTACAGGTTTTCCTGAGTTCACTCCTTGCCTATGCCTTTGGCATAGAATCGTAGAATCATTTAGGTTGGAAAAGACCCTTAAAATAATTGATTCCAACCATTAATGTAGCACTGCCCATTCCACCACTAAACCATGCCCCTAAGTGCACACCTACCTGTCTTTTAAATACCACCAGGAGGGGAGGGGGACTCAACCACTTCCCTGGGCAGCCCATTCCAGTGCTTCTCAGCCCTTTTGGGGAAGTAACTTTTCCTAACGTCCAATCTAAACCTCCCCTGGCGCAACTTGAGGCCATTTCCCCTCGTCCTATCACTTGTTACTTGGGAGAAGAGGCCGACCCCCACCTGGCTACAGCCTCCTGTCAGGCAGTTGTAGAGGGCGACAAGGTCTCCCCTCAGCCTCCTCCAGGCTAAAGAACCCCAGTTCCCTCAGCTGCTCCTCATCAGACTCCCCCTCAGGCATCTATTTACACTGTTCTACAAAAGCAGATGCGTGTGTCACTACGCATGTGACCCTCTTACATCCTTTTACAGTAGTTTTGTGTTGGTATCTGGGGTGTACTGTTCCATAACACAGGAGCTATGCCCTTCTGACATCCAGCTTTCGGCTGTGGTTTTTGCTAAATACCTGTCAGTGCTCTTGCCCACCTACACCCACCATATCCACCAGTGGGATTAAATTTAGTTTCCACAGGTGGAGGTGGGGATGGATCCAGGAAAGCTAAAGGATTATTGAAGTAATCTTTTTTTTTTTTTTTCCTCAAAAATGGTCAGTGCTGGGGAGAGGGGTGTTTCTCCTTTTGTACCAAAGAAGCTGCATGCCTGAGGGTGTCTAACACCACAGGCAAGTTGCATTGCAGTGAGTACCTGGTAACTTTGGTACTCAGCTAAAAGAGCCGCATCACTTTGTTGAAGGCTCTGAGGTAAACAGAAATAGTTATGTGGTAGGATACCAAGGCTGTACATTTGTGGTATACTAGTGCTGATCTTGTATCCACTGTGTGTATAATTACAGTTGTCAGCTGTCACTGATTGGGAAACTCAGTTGTATGGCCCCTCAGCTCTAAGACTGGGAATGCCCTGAAATGACAGTCTCTGCTTCCTAGTGAGGTTTTGAAATTTGACGGTAGTAAATCACTTAGGCTTTCTGACAGTATTAAATTAGATTATTTAATTTGTACATTAGTGTGCATACGTGCCAGATCTTCTTATTCCATGATCTGGTTATGATCGAGTTTCACTAATTCCTTTAGAAAGTCAAAGTCTTTTCCAGGAGCAAGATCAAAGGTGAAGTTCAAAGTTCTTCTACTCTCCGAGAAAAAAAGGAAAACCATGTATCTGCTCACTGAAACCTTGCTGTCATAGAATTTCTTCTGTCTTTGGTTTTATTAGGAATAATAGACATTTTCAACTCCCAAAAAGACACTTAATTTCAGTTTTATTGCACTGGGGTGTTGTTTATATAGCCTGAATTTAGACTGATGTAAAGAATATGAACCTTTTTCTTTAAAGATTTTTCATTTTTATTTTTGTTTACTAATACTTACGGTTTTGGCTTATGTGTTTTTCCTTAAGTGCATAGTTAAACCTTTTGAGGACAATGTGGTGCATGTTTCTTAAAGTGGCTTAATTACATTTGGCTTTTCTGAGCCATCTGAAGGAAGTTTCAGTCTCACTGAAAAGATACAACATTTTAAACTTTAGCTTGTAATATGATAAGGAAAAGAATCTTCTTTTTAACAGATGAAATGTGTTAGCGGTGTAATTGTCAGAAAGGAAACATGAAGGCCTACTTGCAAAACATAATATGGTTCATATCTTGCAGGCTTTTTGTCAAAAGGGTTAAACTTAACTGAGACAGATTAGAAACTAAAGTTTGGTTTCTCCTATATGACTTTCATATGACTACTAATAGAAATGGTAATATTTCTGCACAGCACTTACCATCAATAGGCAGCTTAGAAATGCCAGCTGTAATTAAAATACTTGGATATAGAAAAACACTTGACTATTAGCATGATTGAGCAAAAATAACTTAAGTAAGTAGTGTTGCTATTTATATACTCTTTGGTGCAGAAATCTCTTTACAAAAATTATCTCAAAACATAATTACTTTGAAAAAACTTTTAGCAATTACCATAACTTAAGTATCTTTACTTACTGCTTCATAGAATTTTCTTTTTTAAATAAATGAATTGAAACAATGCCAGTTGAACATTCTAGTTATACAGTATTTTATTAATTAATAAATTGATTGTTTATTTAAGTTTCATTTTAAACTCTTTCCTGCCACTGCATTTCTTCAGACCAAATTTAAATTTCTGATGAGTTATTTTGAAGATGATTAATTTTGTGACTGCAATGTTCATTTTAAGACTAAAAGATTCAGAATCAAATGTTTTATGAAATAGTCAAATATACTTCATGTGAAATTTTAAGTGGGTGAATGGCATTCCGTTTCAACTGGGTGGGCAGAGGAATGAATGCTGATTTGGTCTGTACTAACCTACCCAGATTCCTCCTTTGGGCAGGAGGTGGGAAGGGACCCCTCTTTTCCTGGCACTAAGTCCCTTCAACCAGGGAGGAGCAAGGTTGTTTGTCTGGCAGGAACCCCTTAGAAATACACGAGCTCAATTCCTCTCAGTGTTTGGGTAGAATTTATACATCTGCCAAGCAGACTTCAAATGCATCAAACAGGGTGTTAGTATTTTACACTTAAATTTAACTCTCTGCAGGATCTTGGGCCTGTTTCAGTGGTGCAAATTAGTAGTAAAGCTGTTGAATTTAACTCCATCAGATTTTGAAGTCATCCAATGCATCCTCAAATAACATAGCTACTTTATATGGCAAAAGTACCCTTGAATTCCAGTCTTTGGAAATGGCTCTTTAGGCAGCTGGGAAGTTTGAATCACCCCAGATTTCGGGATGAATTACCCTAAACTTCTGAGTGTGATAGTGGTGTAAAACTATTTTTCTTCATCTGTCTTATTCTGCAAAAGGAACTGTTGCTCACACCTTGTATTATGCTTGTAAGCAGTACAAGACAATGAGGAATTAGACCTTCTGTATTTCTAGTGCATTGGCCTACTTAAGAAACTTAATTGGGGGAATTAATTCAGAAATCTCACTTATTTTTCTCAAAAAATCAGTGAAACTTAGTGTTTCTCACCATTTGTTAAGTGCAGGTTCAAATTGCAGGGATGGAATAATATATTTCATGACTTTATAATGCAGCTTAAGCACTTCCCTTGTCCTTTATTGTTTTTGTTGCTCTTTCTGTGGGTTTTTAATGACCTCTTAATACTTTTTTTTTTTGCTATGAAAAGATTCCTTTTAATCTGATCATAGGCACTCTTAAAATAATGAGAACTGGAAGATCATTTTTGCTAGAAACTGCTGCAGGAAGTGCCATTTAAATTCCAGGTGATTAAGACAAGAGCAAATTAATTCAAGTAGGAAATCTGAAAAAAGGCTTGAAAAAGATTTAAAAGGCGGTACAGGAAGTGAGGGAAAGAGTGTATGAGAGCTGGGAGTCATGTACAGACAGAAACATTTACTGACTGAAATGGCTGCTATGCAAATGAAACATGTATACACATGAAAGAGCATTTAAACTGACTTATTTTCTTAAAATCTAGCAAGCATTGTCATTGAAAATAACAAAAATTCCAGAAGTTTTAGATTATCTTCCTTCAGTAACCATATTGCTTCCACTTTTTCTAGTTCTTTTTAAATAAACAGTTCAAGAGCTCCATCTTTGGGTTTAAATTATTATTGGAAAAAAATACTACTTTCCTTATGCATTGATTAAGTAGTGCCTAAACATCCCATTAAGCTCATATCTTGTCAGTTTGCAATGCTTAACTTTTATAGATGTATTTGGTCAGTTACCTTCTCATAAACTTTGAATACTTTCTCTATAAGATTGTTGTTTTCTATCATTAATTTGGTTTTGGTGGATTATGTTTTTCTTTTCCAATTACGATTCATAAACCAACTTGGCATTTCATAAAATATTTATGGATCACGTGGACAGATTATAGTAGCAGAAGGAATTTTAAAATGGGCTGTTTTTTCAGGCAGGATTTATAAATCAGTATGCTTTTATTAAAATCAAAGCATATGCTGATTTTTGTCAATGGTGAATCTGATTCTTTTGGGAGCTGAATTTTAGTCAAAAATTAGTTTTATTTCTGCCAGTGCAGCAGAATTCTAGAACACTTAACATAAATGTTCCAGTGAGAAAATTTTAATCCATTTTGTTTTTCAATAAAAACTCTCCAATCCTTCTAGGAGGTCTTCAGGAAAAATGAAGTTACTTGAAAAATTTTGCTCCTCAAAGTTGTGGAATAGGTACACAGTGAAGAAACATTGCAAAGTAAATAAAACTGTTAATCGTGGAAATCCATCATCTATGAGACTACTCTTATAATTATCTTCTCAGGTTTTGTTTTTCTCAAGGTTTTATTTCTTCCTACTTTCTAAGTACTTTCAATGGCATACTCTGCTTACATTCTGAAATGACAAGTACAGGCAGTTCTTTTAACTTACCTTGATTATCTTGTCCTGATAGCTGAAGAATCTGGCTTGCTTCTATTTTCTGTAATAACACTGTAGAGAAGTACAATTACCATTTGTATAATAGATGGGGTGAAGTGATAATTTCCCATTATTACTTAAATCAAGATAAATCAAAACAGAGCTGGGACTTGACCCCACTCTCATTGCCCCCAACAAATGTCTTCATCTATAACCGGTTTTCCAGAGTATTTATTGTTGCTTTTCAGTTTTGAATATTGAGCCTAAGTTAGCAACAAGCACTCGTCTGGTGCCACATAATTATTCAGCCCATCTCCATAAAGTAATTGCTACTGTTGATATGTTCAGTATTTTATTGCTGTCTTTTGTATTCAAGGCTTTCTATTCCTTTGTTATTTACTTTCTTTCCCAGATTCCCTGAAAGAATTGGAAATCACAAGCATACCTTATCTCCCAGTAGCCCGAGTTCTTTCCAAGCAGGAGGTGGAGACAAAGAACACACAATGCTCAGCAGTCTAATAGCCCTTATCTTTCTGCTGGCTTCAGTTCTGTATGTGTGGCAACTCTGTCAATGAAACTCAGATCTGACTTGTGCTAGAATGCCCACCTGAAAGATACTTCAGTTTTTTTTCAGAAGCTTTGTATGTCTTGCTCAGCTTTGCAAACTTTATGAACGTGTGTTTAATTTCTATTTAAAACAGAAGAAAAGCAAATTAAAATAGCCATAAAATACCTTCTATTTCTTTTCATGGGGAAGTCAAGAAAATCACAATCATGACAGAACCCAACCTCATTAATTCATTAATGGTAAGGCTACACATTGATTGACATCCTGACTGAGGGTATAGTAACAATGCAGCTAAATTTTATCCTCATTTTGGACAGTGCCTATCCCCATTATCCCCATTTTGGACAGTCTTAATTTAAAATGTGTCAGTTCTTTTGTAAAACATGAATATACTTGAAACTAAATCTAAACTTGAGTGCTGTTTAGAATAAGGATGCTTTTTCTATATCAGGCCTTTGTCATTGTTTCTGTTGCCTTAATGAGTCATGCGTTGTATAAGACATTAAGTATGTATTAACTTAATATCCATTGATGAATAAATCTGTTAAAGTGTGTAGATTAACCTAGAGTATGCTGCTTTCTTTTTCAGATAGATTAAATAGTTGTATTAATGTCATTGTTTTTCTTTTAACAGTTCAGTCCTCAAAGAGTTTTCTAAGAAGTGCAGGGCCAAGACACAATAGCTTAAAAGTAGTGGGATCTGTCGTATTTCCAGGTATTTTTCTTTAAACATGATGTAACAAATTTTAGTGTAAATACTGTTTTTACCAAGAAAAGGCCCTTCTTTATCATATCCCTTGGTTTTGACTCATTTTAAATGGTTTTAAGTGGTTTAATTAATTACAATTCTGTACTGACTTATGTATACTTAACAGCCTATCCCACAGCATATATTTCTGTTATTGGAATTTATTTTTTGCATTTTTTTTATTCTTACTCATAATTTTTATGAAACAAACATAATTATAAAAATAACAATGTTCTGTGTACTCTTCCACCTGGCTGTAGGACTCTTGCTTCGAAATGCTACCTTCTTGCACTGTAGGTATTCCAACTTTATTTTATTTGTTATGTACACAGAACCTGAGACTTGAAATTTATGCTACAGTCTACAACAAAAATTACGAAGAGACAAGAATTAATTGCTGTCTAAGCTAAATCCATCTAATTCCAGAATATAATATTATCGCTTTCTCTTCTCATTAAACAAAACAATTATTGGAAAATCTGAAAATTAAATTAAAGACCAGACTGTTCCTCACTGCTGTATATTTAGTCATGTTGCTTTTTCTCTAAGTGCACATTGCTGGCTTGGTTTCAGTAATACTCTTCCCCACAGTTTTTTCCACATGTGTTTTCCGGTTATAGCTTTACTAGTAGCATAACTAAAAATGATACTTCTGTTTTTGGAGGGAATGCTAAAACACAACATTTTTTCACCTTTTTTTTGATACAAATTCTCAGACATATCAATTTTTATCCAAAGGTGAAACAATTCTGGGAAATAATTTTTTTTAAAGGTTTCTCTTAGTAGTTTTACTTATTATTTATCATTAGTGTTAAATAATGGCTCTGGGTGGTCTAAAGATTGATCCTATTAGTGTACCTTTTCTCTTTTCTGATTCTGACTCATGTCTGTAAACATGGCTACTACTTGAATGGCACAGGGCAATTGGAAAGTTAGAAGGCAAGATTAAAATGTTTTGTCCCAACTCTGTTTCTAAACAGTTTTAGTATTAAAAAAGAATGTTTCCACTTTCTCTGGGACAGGCCATTCTGAGTATACTCAACTTGGCTCCACTGTTCTTTTGCGATGCTGGTCAACATCTCTATTTTGAGGGGTTTTTTTCACCAAAATGTGCTTAAATACAATGCTACCATATTAAAATCCTGCACTTTTGAAATATCTGACATAAATGTTCTTTTCTGGATCACTGTTTAAGGTAAATATTTAAGGAGAGAATATGAACAGATAAGAAAAATAGCAAAGAACTTTAATTAAAAGGGTAAGACTTTATTTTGAAAGAAGAATAAGGTCATATGTGGTAGATATTTTTTCAGCCCTTATTTTCTATCAGATGCCCTTCTGTTACATTATTCCTATGATATATGTTTATAAAGCTGTTATGGAAATTTACAGTGGTGGGACAGAATTTACCATCTTGGCAGTTTACGATAATAATGACACCATAATTTTGTTACTTTTTATTATCGATATGTAATTTTTTTTAATATTGCTACAAGACAGAACAAAACGACCTTGAGGAAATAAAAAACAAAATGTGAAGTGGGAGAAATATGCAGTGTATACAGTTTTGCCCCAATATACTATTACTAAAGCCAGCTGGTTAGTAAATTCTAAAAAGAAGTATTAAGGATTTGCAATGGAAAAAGACTACTCACATTGGCAGTTGCATTAATGTGTCGAATTCATATTAATTTTCAGACATTGCCTGTAAATGACATTTATTTCTATAATGTACTATCATACAATTGAAAAGATATACTTTGCTGTTTTCTGCAATATAAGCTACTGTAAAAAACTGATTATTAGCTGGGATCTTAAGATCCTGATCTTAAGACTATGAAAATTCTGAAGTTATTCTTACGTATTAACTGTTATATCTAAGTCTTTATTCTGTTTAGACAACTTAATACTGTAATGTCAATATAAGTGACTTTTCATTTTTTAATGAAAGCAAACAATCATACTCAGAGAGAAGAGAAAACTCTGGTGGCATTACCACCAGTTGCTAAAATGGGAAAGTGGAAACCGTTCTTCTGAGCATTAATCTTTTCCTGCAACAAACACTTAAACTTTTCCAATTGCAGGGAATCTGAAATAGTCAATGGTAAGATAACATTGTGGTAATTTGCTTATTTGATTCAGTTTTAATTATTAGTCAGTTTCTCCGAATCACAAATGTATGCTGTAATGTTTCAGACTAATTATAACTTTTCAGTGGCATTAGGGTAGGCTGATACAGAGCACGGTATATTCAAGTTTAGACCTCACTAGAGTATAAATATCTAGCATCCCATGCTTCTGAAGAGGACAAACGCTTTGCAGAATGTCAGTGGAAAGGGAAATAAAATGTACACACCGAAACCCTGCATATCATGGAAGTAACTATGACTACACCAGTTGTAATTTTTAGAAACAACTGAAGATCTAGAAGCACTTGTATGCTACAAATCGCATACAGGACATGCACACCTGCTTTACTGTGGGAAAAGACTAAGCAGGTCCTTACCTTACTCAATTTGCTTCCTATCTCATGATGTCTGAATTAAACAGTAGGCAGCTCACCATATAGTGAGCTACAACACTAAACCCTTTTTAAGCAAATACATCGTGCACTGGTAAAAGGCAATTGCTAATAGAAAGGAAAAAAACAAGCTTTCAAGCCTGAATATCCTGCAGCTTCACTCTCTCTGTGTTGGAGACCAACTGAGACAGAATGCTGCAGAAGCCCATGCTTGTGAGAACATACGGAATGACATACTCCATTCAGGAGGATGTTACAGTGCACTGTGCTTCTTGTTTACGCAACCAGAGAAGACTAGAACTAGAAAGAATTATTTTATTTTATTTTACAGAGATTTAATTTTGATGGTAGAGATAACAGAACCAGTCCCAAAATTAGAATTCTATTCAAGATCATTGTTGGACCGCTGTCTTAAAATTTATATAGCTTGCTGTTAGGATACCATTGATAAATACTTGATAATAATGATAATTATTTTTTTTTCAGTTAAAGTGTATGTCAAGCTGAATCACAGCAGTCCACGTATTTTATGTGTTACAAATCATCTGCGAAACTTAGAACTGATTGATCCAACATTCCAGTGGAATGGACCAGGTGGTGGTCTTTCTTCAGGTAAGGATTCATTTTCTTACATGTCCTCCCCTTCCCTCTGCTTCCTTCCCCCAAAGCAGCATGAGGGTTATAAAGGTGGGAATGTAAATGGAGAAGTAACTGAGGATACTTTGCGAACGTTTGTATGTATAACATATAAATTAGCTTTCACTTTTCAGAAAGAAAAGGGTGAGATAACCAAAACACATTTTCAGATCTCTAAAGAATGGTGCCATCTCTAAAGAGTACTAGATGGAGGAGGGCATGTTGGATGCAACAGAGGCTGATGATGACATCCTTTGCTGCACTGAGAGACAGCTGGGAGCGTTCTGCAAGGACAGAATAAGAGGGTGATGGATGGTGTGATCTAGCCCAACTGCCTGCTGAATAACAGACTACCTTCAGATATGAAGTTGCTCAGGGCCTTGACCACTTGAGTTTTGGGAATCTTTATCCTTTGAGATTTTCTATCTTTTCTGTGCAGCCTGTTCCTCTTTTTTTCTTATTTTCAATCATAATTTCCCTTATCGCAACTTGTCATTGTTGCTGCTTGTCCTTTTGTGGTGCACCTCTTAAAAAGTATGGGTTATTCCTCTCTGTATCTCCCTTTAGGTAGTGAAGGACTGTAATTCCCTCCTTAGACTGCTCTAGGGTAAAAATCCCAGTTTCCCCTGCCTCTTATCCTATGCTCCAACTCCCCAATAATCTCAGAAACCTTCTTTTTGACCTGCTTCAGTTTGTTAGTATCTGTCTTGTATCAAGGAGTCAAAACTGGACACTGTGTTCTAGAGTGCCCAAATGAGTCCTGAGCAGGGAAAGAACAACTACTTCTTTTGACCTGCTGGCCCCACTATTCCTGATACAAGCCAGGATGCTGTTGGCTTTCTTGGCCACCTGGGCACACTGCTGGCTCATATTCAGTTGGCCATCGGCCTGCTCCTGTGCCTTTAAGATTTCCTTCTTGAAGAATGCCCAGCCTTCCTGGACTCCTTTGCCCTTCAGGACTGCTTCCCACGGGGCTCTGTCAACCAGGCCCCTAAACAGGCCCAAAGCCTGCCCTCCAGAAGTCCAAGGTAGCAGTTCTGCTGACCTCCCCTCCTTACTTCTCCAAGAAGCGAGAATTTTATCATTTCATGATAGCTGTGCCCCAGGTGTCCTCCAACCATCACATCACCCACAAGGCCTTCTCTGTTTACAAACAACAGCGCCTTCCCTAGTTGGTTCACTCACCAGCTGTGTCAGGAAGTTGTCTTCCACACACTCCAGGAACCTCCTAGACTGTTTCCTTTCTCCTGTATTGTACTTCCAGTACACATCTGCTAAGTTGAAGTCCCCCACAAGAACAAGGGCTAGTGATTGTGAGACTTCTCCCAGTTGCTTGTAGGATATTTCATCTGTCTCTTCTTCCTGGTTGGGTGGTCTGCAACAGACTCCCACCATGGTATCTCCCTCGTTGGCCTTTCCCCTGATTTTTACTTATCATCACCATCATTGAGCTCAAGACAATCAAAACACTCTCTAACATACAGGGCTACCCCACTGCCTCTCCTTCCTTGCCTATCCCACCTGAAGAGTTTATAGCCATCCATGGCAACACTCCAGTTATGTGAGTTGTCCCACCATGTTTCTGTGATGGCAATTATATCATAGTTTTCCTGCTACATGATGGCTTCTAATTTCTTCTGTTTGTTGCCCATGCTGTGAGCATTGGTATAGATGCACTTCTGCTGGGCTAATGATCCCACCACTATTGTGAGAGGAGAAGTCTCCATAACAGTAGGAAATCAGGATTCATAAACCTTGCTTGATACACTATTTCACACTTTTTAGTGTGGTTGTAGGAAAAAAAAGAATCCTTCCAATGAAAATGTAGAATTGTAAATTGAGTTTTAGGAAAGACTAACAAAATACTACTTCTTGGAATGCTTCAAAATAAATGCAATTATTTAAGCATAAAAACTGTAGGAAGAGAGCCTTTGATAGTACTATCTGTCATAGAAAAATCAGATTGTTTCAGGCACACCAGCCCTTGACAGACACTCTAAGAAGGTGTTTTATGCTCCAAAAGTCTGTCTATCTATATGCATCAAACATCATGACTACAGTAAAAGCTTACAAAGAGCAGGAAACACTTTTCTTTCTGCAGCCGTTAAAAAACAGTTCTGTTTTTTGAACAAGAAGCTCTGTTCACAGATAGTTCCAGTCCACTTATATGCAGTTGAAAGAGTAATGAAAAATTAAATACTGCACAAAATGTAATTTAAAATCATTATAACTTCAAAATTAGCAAGTAATTTTTCTTCACTTAGCATAGTGACTCTTTTGTACTAAGATCTGGAAATTGCACTTTGTAGTTTTTAAACAGCTGTTGGGCTGGTTGAGAATAAGAGTTTTTCAAAATACACTTTAAGTGGAGAAAAAAACCTTTAAAATAATTGATTCTTATGTTCTGGATCTTAAAGTTTTACTGCATAAAAGAGCATTTTTGATGGTGTTCTGAACAGCTAAATAGAACAAAAAAGAGAAAACATTTCCATCTTTATTTCCGAATGCAGACATTGGAATAGGCCTGTTCTAGTTTGGCAAAAATGAACCTAGGAATTTGGATTTATAGGAAATCTAGTGCTTTTCATACACATTGCCACCTAGTATATGCATAAAGGAATATTTGTATCAGAAAATTGTGACTGTCCTTTCATAGGACTGAAAATAGAGTGTACTATAGTAAAACAAATCAACTGACAAATACTGCTCTCAGCCTCTCAACTACAAGCTAAACCCCAGATATTCTAAAACCTACTGTTTGTATACCAAACAGTTCTTCTGTGGAGAGGGAAGGAAAGGGAATCAGAAGAAATGTGAAGCTGCTTTTAGTAGATGTGTATATCTATATGCTCATGCTATCCATATAACTGATACATGACTTTACCCTCTTTTCCTGAGAGACTGACAGGAGTCCTGACAGTCTATTGGCCTGATTCTGATGTCATCTACTTTTGTTCTTAATATATAATTTCAAAATACAGAAGTTGTTCTACTGTAAAAATGGTCTGAATAAGAGATGGAATGGGAGGATGGGGAGTAACTATTTTTTGTTCTGAAAGAACTGGAAGGAGAGTCAGTCTTGGTTTTAAGTTTAGTAAACAGAGAAACTAAAATATAGGAACACTTAGTTTTACATGTAATTATATGAGGGTATGAAAAGTTAAGAGATTTAGTCTCTGTAACATAATTCTCACAGGAATAGCTATGTTTTGCATCCTTCTAACTCCTGAGGATCCTGGAAAACGGTCTAGCTTCCTCTCTTAGCATGAATTAAAAAAGAACTTCCGTTCTGTTTTAAATCATGCCAGTTTTCACTGACTCCAGGGAACCTCTGAACTTGATCACACTGGGTTTTTTGGTCCATCATGCATGTGAAATGCCTCCTGTGTAATAGAGGCATATTAAATCATATAATGAAATTCACAGCACAAGATGTGATGTGAAATCCTGCTCACCTGTCTTACTGAGCCTGCTGCAGAGGAATAACATGGAAAAAATATTAGATTTAAGAAAAGGGTGGGTAGCTTAATCACTTTTAAAATTTCATTTTAAAGCTAACAGTCTGTTTTGTGAACCCAAATTCATCTGAGTAGGCAGTATTCATCCAGATGATCCTATGGATTATCCATGCATTTTAAGTGTGGTTTCTTTTATAACACTAGGGGAAAAAAAACCCCAACAACGTGATGTGCTCTTGATTTCATGATCCAAAAGGAGAATCTTTACACAGACATGCCATTAAAATAATTAATGTTTACTATGTAAACATTCTGATGTTTTCTGGTATATGAAGCATTCATTCTTCAAGGTAGGATAAAATTCTGTAATAAACTCAGTGACTCAATCCATCAAAAGAACACTTTAATTTTCCATTTCTGTTATGTATTTTCTAAAAATATTTGTGACCAGACCTCTTCACTGGATTCCCAAGCTTTGTATTTTGCAGACTTCTTGTCATCTTTGCAGTTCAGTAATGCATTTTATAAATATAACAAAGCTGACTGTGATATCTTAAAGGTGCTCCCACTATCCAGTCAACTAATGGTGGTGTTGCTTTTGGCTCACACAGGGTAGCTGCATATGCCAAAGATCAGAACTATAGTTCTTAAACCTATGCTGTTTTTCTGACAATATTAATCTAATAGCTATTCCAGCATACATTAGCAAATGACATCCCAGTTTATAGACTTAGCATCCTGAGTCATTCATCATCAGATTAAAAACCTCTTGATTGTCCAAAAAATGAAAGACAGTGTGCCATTAATGTGACAGCATAGGCTGATACGGAATCCCAAGCCATTCTTGTCAAAGAATTTGCACTTTCAGTCTTTTTAATAGTACTCTTTTTTTACCAGCACTTGAACTTTTTTTAAACACAGTGATGTATATGACAAAATTACATTAATTAAAAGAATAAATGGTTTCTTGAGGAACAAAGTTGTCCTACACCATCCTTCCTAGCATATAAAAAGATGGACTTCAAACAGGCTATTTTTTTCCCAATATCTTCCTTAAAATTGCGTAGCAGGCAAATCAGCGTGCATCTACAGTAACATGTTAGTTTGAATAGGAGTGTGGCTTTTAAGTGAATTGCTTGACTGTACCCGCTTACCATGTTTTGTTTGGATCAGGGTCTGGTCTTTGAGTGCACAAACTGGATTTCTTTTGGATGAAGCTAATTGGAAAGTTTTGCTTTGAGAAATAATGTGTGCTCAATCTGTAAAATCAGCTTAGCAGTGGCTTGAAGTAAAAGCCCCAAGATGTGTGTAGAATAGATCTTATGTCCTTGTCATTGATGTTTTTCAGTCTAAAAATATGCTGCTTTTGCACCATACTAATTGTGTAAGCTTCCATTGTCTACCTAAAAGGTCTAAATTATTTAAAATGTTAAAAAGATATATTTTTTCGGCATCGAAAATGGAAACAAGAATCCATTCTCAAAATATTTTATCAAAGTGAGTATTTTACCTTGAAGTCTATTATAATCAACTCTAATCTAGTGGTTTCCAAGGTTTTCTTTGACAGCTGCCAGCAATATGGGCTGCATATTACTATTTTAGAAACGCATGTCTATATTGTTACTGCCTGAGGACTGTTCAAGTCAGGAAAGGACTCATCAGCTGTCATCACGTAACCCACATGCAGGCTACATGGGACAACTGTATGGCTCTTTATCAGTGCCTAAATAAGCAGTGCTTTCCTTTCTCTTTAAAAACCTAGTTAAAGAACCAGGCCCATGATTTGTCCTTTGAAGTAGGATCCTACTTCCTCTCTCCTTGAACTAAGGAGTTGTGTTAAGACTTTGGCTACCATAACAATACATATCTTTCCCTACAGAGGATTATTTTACAATCTTAAACATACATGATTCTTATTGTGGCATATGCGTATAATTTTTTTTGGAAGGTCTGTTATACAATACCTGATCTAGTTAGTGGTGTCCCTGCTCACTGCAGGGGGGTTGGACTAGATGACCTCTAGGGGTCCCTTCCAACCCAAAACATTCTATGATTCTATGATTCTATGAATACTTGCTTAACTTGAACTTCCTGTGTTGCCCGTTTTGAAGTTAGTGATGTTAAACACTACCAGCAGCTAATTCATGAGGCAGTTCCTGAAGACTGAAAGGTTAGTAGTCAGTTTGACTATATAGAGGTATAAAAAGAGATTATTTGCCCACTTTCCTTTTTTTCTGGGAGTTTTTTGCTCTTGGAAGTGGTTATTGGAGAGAACAATATATGTCTGAGGTCAATTAAAAACAGGTTTATAGGACTGCTTTGTCAACCAATACTTACAACCACAGCAGAAATAAGGCATGTTTGTGTAATGCTGAACTGAATGACACCCAATCAGCTTCAGTTTCTGAGTCCTGTGCCTTCAGCTGAATCTATAATATTAGTATTTTCTGCACAGCCTAACTGTAAGTAACCATTTGGGCCCTTGCTTTCTGCATTTTCTTACGATGACAACTATATTTCATTTTTGTGTTTGCTAGAAAATAGCAGTGTGCAGATATCACCAACAGGAACTTTAATATTGAGACACTTCAACCTGAGCGGAGTTTACACTTGTTCCATTGTTTATAAGCTAACAGCAATGCAAACGGATAGAAACCTTGTAATAAAATATCTTATTTATGGTAGGTTATCAGTCTAGGTAAGTGGTGTTGCCTTGAAAAGTTTTTATTTTTTAAAATGTGTCTTGCTATTTTTAAATAAGTAGGCTTATTTAGAATTTAATTTGCAGAGATAAAGACATTAGTTTCTCTAGGAAATCATTTTTATTATTAGTTACTACCGGGTAGTTCACTTAATGTCATTTACAGAGTCTTAAATGAAGCTCAGTGGCTGACTGAGAAACTTATAAATATAGTTCTTTTTAAAAAAGAAACATAAACCATAAGGAAATGTAACAAACTGAATAGGCAGTAATCCTTAATGACATTAAAATAGTATAATTTTAAACTGAATTATTCTTCATGAGATTAATTTTAGCACAGCTGTATGGATTTATTTCACACATATTAATGCCTTAATTATTACCTGATTGTGTTTTTTAAGTACATATCATTTAATGATGTAATATTTATAGCTTACTCATTCCTATTCTGATTACATTTCCTTCTGTCAGCAGGTAAAAAGTCTTTGATAAAGTGAAAGATTGTAAAGGCAGCGCCATTTATTCATTAATAGCTTTCCTTCTTTAAAGTATACTTTATTCTTGTGGAGACGTAGGCAAGAGCTCCTATTGCCTTCAGCAGGAGCTAGATCTGATCTTGAATTAAAAATGTGTACCACTGATCATTTAGAAACATGGTAGTGCACAGTAACCTAAATTAACCTCTGATGTAAATTAATTTTACTTTGGCACAGTAGCTAGCCTTCATCCAGAATAATCATGACTTTTAGCAAATAGCTTGCTTGACAGAAATGGAAAGGAAAATGATTCTTTGAAACAGTTTTGATGGAAAAGGTTACAGTTTTCAGTAATGCAGGCTTAGATCCTTCAGTAAGGATCCAATCTGAATGTTAGCACACAAAATTCAAGTTTCATACATATATACAAAAAATACGGAATATGCAGCAGCAAGGGAAAGGAAATAGGGGAGGCAAAAGCAAGGAGGCGATCTAATGAGCTGTCTTAATTGGGTATGGTATTTTGGATGTTCTGCTGCTTCTTTCAGCTGGTTCAGTTTCTGTTCCTTGATTCATTCTTCCCCGCCGCTCCCTTCTCCTTTCTGTGATGAGTCCTTCTCTTCATTCTTTTACTCCTATTTTCTATTTAACGTTCTGCTCTGTTGATCTTCAGCTTTGGGTGAGTAGAGTGGTTACCATGAAATAACTAGAAACACACATTTTATGGTAAATTATGGCTTATTTGTAAAAGATGCCCAGGTGTGTATTTAGCTTCACAGTAAAAGTGAAATGGTTGATCCATCCATAAAAGTAAATTTCACACCTGTATGATAGCTTTTTCAGTTACTTCTGCTCACAGAGAAGGAATTCCTGTTCATCTTATTAGTTGCACGTTCTATTGATCTCTGGGGAAGCGGATTCAGTTTTTAAGCCCTTTAAAATACTTTTGTGATAGTTGACTAAAATATATATAGTATACTGGCCATATATATATATACTGTAATATATATATATATATACACACACTGTAACTGGCCATAATGTGTGAGATGAAATATTGTGTCATATACTAAGGGGTGTGTTGTATGTTTAACCTTGGCTTTTATAATCCTGATCCCTTTACTGTAATTTCCTGTTGGTTTAAAAATTAAAAAATGACAATAATAAAGAGTAAGACTTACCTATGGATATAAATAAGAATGTCTACTTGTAAAAATCTCTTAAATGTTTCCAACTGGTCTAGCATACACTATTTTATCATTAAAAATTCTCTGGGGGTGCAAAATAGGTTTTGTTTATAAATTAAGGATTTAAATTGGCAATTTTATTTTAGAATACACAAATTACTTTTCTCCTTTTTACTTCATGTATGTCCCTCATCATCTTCCACATTTTTTCCTGCAGCTTATTCTGATCCTAAAAATTACTATGAGTTCACAGCCCAGTATCACGCAGCCCCCTGCAACAGTTCCCATAATACTTCTTTTGAGAAAACATTGCTTAAGATGCTAAGGAAACTTGTTGCTGAACTTTCTTGTGAAGTTACATTAATTAAGTCAGAATGTCATCATGTAAAGATGCAGAGAGGAGGTATACAGAATGAAATCTTCTTTACATTTTCAGGTAAAAATCTGCTGTGATTTTAAAGAATGGTTAGAATTTTTATAGTTAATAGAATATACATAATATTTACTGCTTATATGCAGAAAGTATTGTAAGGGTTTAATAATAAAGTTTCTTCTCTTAAAAATGCTTCAAAGTATTGCATGTGAAATTCATGTCAATATTAAAAAGATAATTGATCTACTCAAAAGTGCATATTTTACATTATTTTGGAAGAGATCTAGAACTTTTTATAGCTGTGGATAGATCGATATGTTTTTAATTTTGTATCATAAAACATTATCATCTCCCTTGTTGCACACTAACATAGGAAGGAAGGTGATACAGTGTATTCTGTAACTCCCCAAACTACCTTCATCTAGCCACCTACAACAGGTGTATAGATCACTCCATGGATGTGTCTTGGTCTTTATAAACAGCTTCCAAATGACAGACTAAGACTGGATGTCTAATTTTCAAGAACTAAAGTCAAATAAGATTAAGCTTAGCACTTTTCCTTCTTAAAGTGGCAACAATAAAAGAGGGAGTTTTCATAATTTTCCATTTCTTTAAAACAAAAGGAGCCTAAAGGAGACCTAGATAAAACTGAGTTGCCAAAAAATACTGAGTTGGCTTGATTTAAAGCAAATCACTAGGTGGCTTGGGAAGATGTCACCAAATTAGGGGATAGTTAAGGATTATTATTGAGTGCGATTATGTATTGTAGTAATTATAAAACTTTATATCTGATATTTGTGTGTGTTTATACACAAATGAGTTTGTGTTTATACATAAGTGAGTTTATGTTTATACATAAATGAAGACCTCACAGTGTCTTAGTTACTTATCCTCCTTTGATAAAGTTTAGTTATTAAAAATACATTTTCACTTTAACATGAATTTTTTTTCACAAAATGTTTCCATTACCAGCTTTTCACTAAAGGCATTAACTGTGGAAGTCATAGAATGGAATCATAGAGTCATTTAGGTTAGAAAAGACCTTTAAGATCATCAAGTCCAACTGTTAACCTAGTACTGCCAAGTCCACCACTAAACCATGTCCCTAAGCACCACATCTAACCATCTTTTTAAATACCTCAGGGATGAGGACTCGACCACTTCCCTGGGCAGCCTATTCCAATGCTTGACAACCCTTTTGGTGATGAAATTTTTCCTAATACCCAATCTAAACCTCCCCTGGTGCAACTTGAGACCATTTCCTGTTGTCCTATCTCTTGTTACCTATCTCCAGCACCTCAATGGCCTTCTTGTAGTGAGATGCCCAAAACTGAACACAGTATTCGAGGTGTGGCTCACTCACCAGTGCCGAGTACAGGGGGATGATCACTGCCCTGCTCCTGCTGGCCCCACTATTCCTGATACAAGCCAGGATGCTGTTGGCCTTCTTGGCCACCTGGGCACACTGCTGGCTCATATTCAGCCGGCTGTCAACCAGCACCCCCAAAACCTTTACTGCCAGGCAGCTTTCCAGCCACTCTTCCCCAAACCTGTAGTGTTGTATTGGGTTGTTGAGACCCAAGTGCAGGACCCAGCACTTGGCCTTGGTGAGCCTCATATAATTGGCTGAAGCCCATTGATCCAGCCTGTCCAGATCCTGCTGTAGAGCCGTCCTACCCTCAAGCAGATAAACACACATGCCCAACTTGGTGTCATCTGCAAATTTGCTGAGGGTGCACTTGATCCCCTCGTCCAGATCATTGATAGAGATATTAAACAGAACTGGCCCCAGAACTGAACCCTTGGGAACACCACTTGTGGCAAGTCACCAACTGGATTTAGCTCATACATGCAACCAGCTTTTACCAAACAAAGAGTACGCCCATCCAAGCCATGAGCAGCCAGTTTTTCAAGCTCAGTGCTGTGGGAAACAGTGTCAAAGACTTTACTAAAGTCCAGGAAGATAACATCTATGGCCCTTCCCTTGTCCACTAAGCAGGTCACATTGATGTAGAAGGGGATCAGGTCGGTCAAGCAGGACCTGCTTTTTGTAAACCCATGTTTACTGGGCCTGTTCTTCTGGTTGTCCTGGACGTGCTGTGTGATGGCACTCAAGATGATCTGCTTCATGAACTTCCCTGGCACCGAGGTCAGGCCTATAGTTCCCTGGATCCTCTTCCTTGCCCTTCTTGTAAATGGGCATCACATTTGCCAACCTCCAGTCAAGTGGAACTTGTCCAGTCATCCAGGACTGCTGATAGATGATGGAAAGGTGCTTGGTGAGAACTTCTGCCAGCTCCCTCAATACACTTGGGTGAATCCCATCCAGCCCCATAAGCTTGTGTGTGTCTAAGTGGTGTAGCAGGTCACTAACCATTTCCCCATGGATTATGGGGGCCTCATTCCGCTCCCTGTCCCTGTCTTCTGGCTCCAGGCGCTGGCTACTCAGAGAACAACTGGTCTTACTATTAAAGGCTGAGGCAAAGGCGGCATTAAGTACTTCACCCTTTGTCACTATGTTTCCCCCTGCATCCAATAAAGGATGGAGATTCTCCTTAGCCCTCTTTTGTTGTTAATATATGTATAAAAACATTTCTATTGTCTTTTACAGCAGTAGCCAGATTAAGTTCTAGATGCGCTTTGGCCCTTCTAATTTTCTCACTACATAACCTCCCGACATCCTTATAGTCCTCTTCAGTGGCCTGCCCCTTCTTCCAAAGGTCATAGAGTCTCCTTTTTTTCCTGAGTTCCAGCCAAAGCTCTCTGTTTAGCCAGGCCGGTTGACTTTGCTGACAGTTCGTCTTTCAGCACATGGGGATGGCCTGCTCCTGTGCCTTTAAGATTTCCTTCTTGAAGAATGCCCAGCCTTCCTGGACTCCTTTGCCCTTCAGGACTGCTTCCCACGGGGCTCTGTCAACCAGGCCCCTAAACAGGCCCAAAGCCTGCCCTCCAGAAGTCCAAGGTAGCAGTTCTGCTGACCTCCCCTCCTTACTTCTCCAAGAAGCGAGAATTTTATCATTTCATGATGGCTGTGCCCCAGGTGTCCTCCAACCATCACATCACCCACAAAGCCTTCTCTGTTCACAAAGTCAGAAATCTCAGTGTCATGTCAATCCAAAGGAGATATTTTTTTCTTGAGACTTGTTCTCAGAATATTCCTTCTGAACACTGGAACCATATGAGAAGAAAGTCTCAACTCCTTTTTTCTGTAAAGTCTGAAGGAACCTGTAAAACAGTCCCAATATATGTTCTGTTCACTTGAAGTACTTTCTGATATTAAAAATCAGATCTAAAACCTGAAGAGATGCTATTTATAATTGTTAAGATGAACGTACTTAAGAACATCTGCAATATTTTCTTGAACTTGCTGTTTCCAATTATTTCAGCTCTAAAAAGGCCATTGTTTTCATATATTGTATTAGATTAGTCACTATGTATCAAGACATACAGTTTAAAAAGATTCCTTTCTGAACAAAGTATACCAATTATGCTTCATTTTCCACTTTCCACTTTGCAATTTTAATTTTCTTGAAAATGAAATGTGATTGCTTATAAAATCAATGAAACTATTAGTCAGTTGTATTTCTCCGAAAACTGTATTTGTGGTGGATAGCACTGACATATCTGAAGAGTCTCATTACTGATAGCATAGTTAGTTAAGGTTAATTCTAAGGTTACTGAAACTACATAAATGAGATTTAGCTAATGTGCAGGCTTTATAGAATATTTGAGCATTAGGAGAAGAAATTCTCCAGTTAAAGATATAGGTGGATGTACACTTTGATATGACCCAAGTGGTAAACTGTACATTCTTAAGTAGCTTTAAGTCCTAGAAAGTACTTTTTGATTTCTAAGTAGCATTTGGTGTTTCAGAATTACTTCCATGACAGAGGTAGGTAAAGCTTACATAATAATGAGTTAAATTCACATGTTAACAGATAATTTTATTCTTAATAGGGCAGCTTACTCTAATGTCAGTTCTGGAGAGCAGTCCAGCAGCTTATTTAGCTGTTTCCCAGTCCTTCATGATAACATGTTAGTACTAGTCAGTTGATAAGGAATGTGGACCTATGCAAATGGATTACTAAAATGGAACTATGCTTTTTCTTTAGTCCGTGCTTGAAGTCTTCCTTCAGTTCTGTGTGTCATAGGCATTCCTAATGAATGAGAATCTAAAGGGTTGAGAGGGTGAGGCTCAGGAACTGGTGTTGGTGCAGGGCAGGGGAGCAGGGGGAATCTTTAAAAGCACTAGATATTGCCCTGGTTGATTGTTCTTCAGAGAAGACTTGACTAGTCAGAAACTTGAACTGTTAGGGTTCCTGGATGACTATTATTAAGACCTGAGTCCATAAAACCACAACGGCAGGCAGGTAATTAGAGAGGGAGTAGCTTATTTCTTTTGAAAGGATTCAGATATTTAAAATTTGTGAAGAGTCCAGAATTATACATTTCCTTGCCATTAGAATTTACAAATAAATGACAGTTCCCATAAAATATTTTAAGTATACTGAAAATTAGACATAGACATGTAATACAGACTATAAAGGGACAAGCTCTGTGATTTCTTTAAAACATTGCAAGTTAGACATCTGAAATATGGTAAAAAGTCCTAAATACTTGCATCAGAACTGACTAGAATCTTAAACCAGTAAATAAAAAAACCCAGCTGATTTATTTGACTTTGTTCTTCCATAAACAGATTGTGTTTTGTTACAGTTGCTTCCTTAAACAGAGAAAAACACAACAGACAATGTCAGCAAAGTGCTTGTGATGCATCTCATAGACTAAACAAGGTACAGTAGATGGAATAAAAAAGCAACTAACATAATAAGCTACTCTGAAGTAAAAAATGAAACATACTTTGTTTAGTAAATTAATAAATCGATATAAACATTTTAGTGGATGTAACATTTGTATCAGTTAAAATTGCTAATATTCTATTGCCATTATGGATAAGGCAGATCACATATTAGTCTATATTAAAGACAGTATATTGAGAGTATGAAAAGTGGCAAGACAATCGGGAAACTTTGAACATGTGCTATCTTATAAATACCAAACATGCTGTTTTGCAATGGGAGTGCCTTTCCATCACTTCAAAGTTATTTTATTATTGATCTGTCAGAATTTTAGCTGCTTGAAGGCATTTGGCCTTTACAGTAGAGAACCAGAAGCCAGAGTCTTGCTTACTAGCTTAATTGTTAATCCAGAGGTTCTTAAAGGGAAAGGAGAAAGGGGAAGGGAAGTACCTGGAAATAGCAGGCATGCAAATCATGCTTTGGGATTCCAGCGAAGGGGTGAGGGAGTCTAAAATAACATTGTACTCATTAATCAGTTTCCATATTGTCCTCTGAAAAAAACCTTAAATTTGTGGGGAAAGCTCATGATCAAAGTTAATCTTTTTCATACAGACAAGAGGATCAAATTAAGAGAGCATGTATAAATTTGGTTTTGCCAATTTGTGTGTGTACCGAACCTTGCAAGCCTATTAAAGGTGGTTTTTTTTTTTCCTTTTTCTTTTTAGCCTTCTATATATAAATTAATCCCTGTATACAAATGAAGCACTGTCTGGATATGAAGCATTGATACTTTTTACTGCTAGACTTTGTCAGATTGCTAATGGGTCTATTTTTTGTTACATATTTTATATATTTTAGCCAGCTAGAAGTCACATTTTTAATTCTAGCTACTATGACTTTAAATCTTAAATATTCCAGTGGAAGACTTCATAAAAAATGGTCCAAAATTCAAGAGAAAATAAACGATTTTAAAAAATAAACATTGCCTTTGACTAGGGAGATGGAGTAGATGAGATGAACTAGAGCTTCCTTGTATCCTAACATTTCTGTGATTCTGTGCTGCTGGTTCTGCACTGATTGAAAGGAATGTTTTTCCTATCTAGGATTGCCTTTGTGCAAATCTTTTTGAGTAAGGGAATTAGATTTCTATGATAATATTTGATTGATATAATAATAATATTCCCTTTATTTACTGGCATCAGGAGACCTTTGGCATTTTTCTTTTTATTGAACAGAAATAGCTAATAAAGATGGAAAGTATGTCTGAAATATAAGTGGACATAAATCATAGTACCTATGTAGTTGGGGAAGCTGCAAGGCTATTGATACTGGGCTACAGATGTCTAATGTAGGCAAAATTGCCTTGGATTAGCTTTTAAAGTTCTATTTATATAATCCTGAACACTTTCAAAGACATTGCATTTATTGATCGAGGTTTATCTAAGTTAAAATCAACATAACCAAGAGTATCAGATTGTCCTCCTGTTTCCATTCAGCTACAAACAAAAGATTTAGTGGTACATCCTTTAAATCTTAATCCTAACTCATAGTCACATTCTTTTGTTTTTTCTTGTATTCTGACCTCTTTCCATCAAAGCTTCTGAAAAAATAATATTTGTTTCGATTTAGGCAAAACATCTTATAGAGAGATTTTTTAAGCAACAGGTGGAAAGTAGAAGGAAAAGTTCTGAACCATTGCCTGAAATATACTACATCGAAGGCACTCTGCAAAGGGTGTGGGTTGATCGCTGCTATCCAGGGTATGGAATGAATGCTCTAATACATCCAAACTGTCCAGAGTGTTGTGGTAAGTGACAAATTCACTTATCATACAAAGTATTAAATACTGTTACAATGGGTTTTGCTCTGGTTGAATGTAGTACTTTGCTATTTAACTTTATAATTTTTTTATCTCATACTGTTTTGGGCTGTGATCCTGTCAAGTCTGTCAAGGTAACGAGTACTACATCAGGTTAGTACTTGGATAGAACTTTCCTAAGGCCTTGTTTTATTTAGATTTTAAACCAGACCCACAATTTCTATGGACTGATTTAAATGAAAATCAATCAGATTAAGTTCAGATCTCTGTAATCTGACCAGGTATGTTTCAAGTGCTGTTTTACAGTGAGACAAACAAGACAATTATTTTTATTCTTAAATTTAGAAAAGGGGGCATAATAATGCAATACTTTCATCTAATTTACAAACTTAAATGCTACATTCCAGAGGTAAGTAAAGTAAGAATAATAGTTAAAATAATCACTCTGTATAGCAAAATAAAGTTAAATTTATAAATATTTGTGACCCATTTGGAAGAATAAGGGAAGGGGGGAACAAATTCTAGTAATTTTATTTTTGTCAATCCTCATATTAAAATGAGTGATTTTTAGATGCTAAGGAATGAATTGGTGTTTTAAAGAGTGGCTTTGCCAGATTGCATTTTGCCCAAGAAAAGGTTATTCATATGGTTCCCAAATGCTGAGCCTGAAGTCTCAAGGGAACAATGGAAGACAAGACACATGGAGAACAAATTTGTAGTCGAGCTTTTGACAGAGGTGATTCTCTACAGACCTGGAAATGGTGAAAGAAAACACTGGATTACATTTTGAATGACAGTTTACAGAATGGAACTCACTTTGAAAAGGAATAATAAGTTTATGGAAGAAAATAGAGACAAGTCTAAAATTGCAGGTCATGCAAAATGTCTCCATATGTGATAATTTTTTCCAATTTGTTGTCTTCATCAGAAGGAACTTAAATTATTTGGTCCATACCTTCCAGCAAAAAGTGACTGGAAGGGATATATATAAATATCACATTTATTACATTTATTGTAATACAGAATATTGTTGCACAAGTTTTCAAGGAAAGGTACATGAAATCAAGTTTAGAAAAGCATGTCTTCTTTAGGATGATTTGGTTCGTCCAGACTGCAGTTTTGTTTTGGGCTTTCCCCCAGAATATCTTACTCCATTCTCAGCTAATTTGTATTCCTTTTTTCTTCAAAACACAACTTGTGTCTTAGGTCAGGTGGCTGTTAACATAAGTAGTAAAAAATAATACTGTTTTCTTAGTTGCTGTGCTCCTTTACTGCCTGCACTAGACAGAAACGCTACATAGCCCTACACCTGTGTCAACCTAAGACATAGATCCCTGTTCAGCTAGAATTGTAACAGACACCTCTTTGGCAGATTCAGGGGCAAGCTTTCACATCTGAAGTAACCAAGAATCTGAAATAGTCAGCCCTGAAACTTGACTGATTCCTACTTCCCATAGTTGAGGATGTCATTCTGTCAGCATGCTCAAACATACACTCTTTTCCTTAGTTGACCTCTTGGTAAAATTTGTGATTTCCTTTCCCAGAATGCAAACTGCTGTATTGTAGGCAGTAAAACTGAAAGGGTTCTCCGCTTATCATTTCACCTCAAGGCAAGGTATGAGCTTCAGTTATTCCCGACAGATGTATCCTGCATAATCTTTAAAACCTCAGAAGCCTATATAGACTCCCAAAGAAATACAATTCAGTACTGCACATCCTCACCTTTGGCAAGCTTTTTTCTAAGATACTTATGCAATTTCTCTTGATGTAGTTTATAGCTGTTACTTCTTGTTCTGTCTCAGTAAATATGGAAACGATTCTGTTACCTTTATCTTTGAAATAGCTTTCGTACATCCTAGAAGACTCTGACCATTTTCTTTTTCTGGTATTGTCTTCATTGAACTAAACCACCTCAAGTTCAGTCTTTTTGGTTGTGTTTGATAGACCTCTGTTCAGCCTGATTACTGTACACTAAAGGTTCTCTAAATTTGTTTTCAATGCCTCAAACTTCATGCAGTAGTTCTCAGGAGACCAAGCTAACATGGGAGAATTAGTTGTGATTTGCTAAAATCCCTAGACCTCTTACTTAAATAGAAAATAAAATATTTTCCCTATATCTTTGTTAGTGGGGGAGCTTTTTCTGAAACATCCACTTACTCATAGAAACATTTTGATAAACACATTTCCATGGAAGTACAGCAGAGTTCAACTTCTTGTGTTATCCAATAGTTTCCCTTGTAGTTCCAGCAACCAGGTCCTATAATGCAGTTAAAACAGTTTTAAGGTCCATTTTAGAACTATTTGGGAGTTTTGATCTCTTTAGCTACTCTTGTTTTGTAGTTAGAAGATCAAGCTTTCAATCTAAATTAATTCATGGCAAGTTCATACTCATTTGCCAGTGCCTTTTACATCATTAGTGCTTTTCTTTTGGTCCTAAGAACCTCTCTCAAATGATGTAACAGTACCACGCTTCCCCTTTTCATTGTGACTGATCGTGCGCACAGTCCTCTTTAATCAAACAAATATACAGGCCTTTCTCATTCCTTTATTTCTTCCTGCCCATTTCAATCTTGTCCTTATTCACAGCTTCTCCCAGTTTTGTTGTCAGCATACTTCACTGGGATTTTTTCTGATAATCTTGCTAGTGGAAATATTTAGTAAAGTCTGTCTAAGAGGAAGCTCATGAATAATTCCTTTAGCAATTTCTTTCCACTTAAGCATCATTCAGAACTCTTTTTAAAATTTCATTCTATTTGTAGTCTTCTGTAGTGTATTACATTTGTATTTGCGGCCATATCAGGTGTTTTCAAATTAATGACATGTTTATCTTCATTGTAAAATAACATCAAATTGTATTACTTTCTGCTTACCTGCATATGTTTCAGCATTCATTCATGAAATCTTTACATAGCATAGAAGTCTGATCAGCTGTTCTGTGGTTTCTTGGATTCTTTTTTCCTTTTCTGAAAAATTTATAACACATTTCTTACTAGTCATAGGTTAGCACCAGTCATAGGGTATCACTGCAGATATATTGCAAACCTCAGATTATTATCTGTTACCCTTTCACGTGCCAGTTCTATTTTGAAACATGCGAAGAGACATTACTCAGACTTTCTAATTTAAATACATGAAACTTTGAATAGTGTGACTGTTTCTAGTCTCCAGGTCTTGATAGGGATATGACAGAATGGAAAAGGTTATGGAGTAGGCCCAAGAACATGGAGAAATAAAAAAACCCCGTGTATATCCTCTGCAGGTTTCATAAACAAACATACTCTATTTTTACATAGATCAAAATAGCGGGATGTTCAGTTACACCTCTTCTCTTTCCTCTGTTATTTTTAGAACATCTAGTTGTATGTAGAGTTCTAGTAGTTCTGGTTCCTCCATGCTGTTGTGCAGTGCTCTGTGAACAACACATCATTTACTTCACACTGCCATCCCACAATTTGTGCACTAAGCATAACCCTTTCACTTACTGCCTCATCTACCCATCTAAATCTTCTGTATTAGAACCTGCATTCATTTTCTTCCCCATACTTGTCTCATGTTCTTTTATATCATCGTTTTTTTATATCCTCATTTTCCCCCCCTCTGCTTTTATATTAAAATGGCATTAAATATTGAGCTATTGTCTCACCTTCTACTCCCATTTTCTAGTCTAAATCTCTTTCTGAATCAGTTAATTAAACATGTTAACCTGATTAGTCACTGTGTGATGTATCTATCTGTAGAGAAATCTTTTTGGCAGAAAACACTGGTGGTAAAACATATCAAAATTTTGTTCATCAGGTACCAGATAAGCCTCAGGCAGAACCCTTTACTGAGTGATTTTTGTAGAGGCAATGACTTAAAGACATGGAGTTACTGCTGATTAATAATTCCTTTTAGTCTTCTGCCTCTGTAAAGCAGTCTTGAATAAACAGAATCAATGAGTACAAACAGCTTAGAAATTATTTCATGTGTTTTTATCTTAATTTTAATGTTTTACGTTAAATAAAGCACACTATTACAGGGTAATTTAACTAAATATTTTGGTAACAGCTATATGAGGTATGATCCACCATTACATTTTAGTTAACATAGGCAACTGAGTCACTTTCATGTCATCAAAATTTCTAAATATGATTTTTCTGCTTTTTTCTGATTTTTTTTAATCAGATGCAGCTGTGAGATTAATACAGTGCAAAATGTCCCATGTTTATTAGGGTTTATCTGGAGAGACAGTTTGATATCATACCCTGTACTAGCTTTATGAAATATTTTTTGTCCTGTATTATTATTCTGCAGAGCTTGATTTCTGTGGTATTTTTAGTAGACTAGATACTGAACAGTCAGTTCTAATTTGGTCATCTTCAGTTCTTTCTCATAGTGTGATGATTATTTATATTACTGAAACATAGTAACTTGAAAGTTCAAAAGGCAATACATTATTCAAGAGAATATTGAAATAGTCCTAAAAATCAGAAGAGATTGCAAAATACTAGTTAGCTTATAGGATAAAAGAACAAATTACAACGTTGTGTGCATTGCAGTTTGTGTGGTGTGAAGTGGCAAGTATATAAAATATGCTGTAAGATACAATATCTTGCTAAGATGTTTATACTTTCAAAGTGAAGGTATGCCAGTAGGTTTTCCATTAGTGAAAAGATTGAAACAAGTTAAGTTTACTGGTTAAAGAAACTTTCCATCAGCTGGATAAAAAAGCTACAGGTCCCTACTTCAGATTCCTTTCTCTTTTTCATGCTTTCTGCTAGGTAGCAAACAGATGATGCTTCTGAGAAATAAACTTTCTATCCCATTGTAAGAGAAGTCTACCTTGCTCCAATTAAACAAACTGAAAATTCTGAAGGATTTACGAGAAGTGGGCCTATAATCTTCAACAAAAAGACTAGAATTATTCCTCTGGTACACAAGATGATTGATTTTCCAGACAGAAAGGTTGGAAAATGCCTTTAGTTATATGCATTTGTAAAGCTTTCTCTTTCCCATAAAGCCATCTTGGTCTGCCTATACTAATGCACAAAAAAGCAAGGTTTTGACATCACCTGCAGAGGATTCCTCTCTTACATTTCATAAGACCTCTAAACCCCTCTTCAGTCAGCAGTAGCAAAAAATGCTAGGCAAGCTAATAACAGCCACTGGGGATCAAGTGAATCCCACCAGCCTCAACAAACGAAGATAAACCAAACCAAATACTGAAAATCCTGCTGAAGGTTTGTGCAGTAGTGACTAAGAAGTCATTACTAAGCCAGGCAAAACCCAATAACCAGGTAAGTGCCAACGCTGCAAAAGGAAGGAAGGTCTTAATTACCTTTGCATACTCAATATTAATGCTGTTAATTAAAGATCTATCCAAAAGAAAGGCTACCATTGCCAAATTGAAGTATGATTCAGGATAGTCATAATCAAGTATCTCGAATTCTGCTTTTTCTCTGCCAAAAGCATAATGCTGAGTTAGTCTTTTGTGATTAAGTCATTCTGCAGATGACTGAACTAGCTTCGTAAAATGGCATAACATGTTCCAACTGGAAAAAAATATTTCTTTCGGAACACTTGTTGTGCATCATGCACTGATTTCTGGTTTGATGTATTTTTTTTGTGCTACTTCTTAATAATTATCAGAGCTTAGATTTCAGCTCTATTTTGTCTTGTATTACTTATACAAGAAGCTATAGCAGTTTATTTAAAACATTATTGGGTACAGAACATATTAAAATGTAATTGATGATTACATATCCCCTGTAAGTAGACAGAGTGGGAAGTGATGAAGAGAAAAATACAGTGTAATAAATAGATGATGTATAAAATATCTACAATTTTTTCATCATCAACTGGCAGAATGCTGGAAGAAATCTGATCTTTTTTCAAATAGATAAAGATGCATTCTAAACATTTCAAATGTAGTATTTTTTATTAATATCACTTAAAGTCCACATTTTTTCCTTGTGTTTTTTTTTGTCCATAGTTGTATGCAGCCCAGGATCATACAATCCTAGTAATGGAACTCACTGTCTTCGGTGTGACAGCAGTTTGATATATGGAGCAACAAAGTGCTAACGGCTGAGGGACTTGCCCTCTTGCAATAGCTCTTATGTATTTTAACGTGGTAATATTAATAAATATTTTTAAAATGTGTACAGTTTGTTTTGGTTACATCAATAGAATACACTTATTTTTGAGAAATAATGATTCATCAGCATATTGGTAAAATGTTGTAAGTCATACCACTTAGGACTACTTAATTTTTAAGGTCTTTAGAATATCTGCTAGGTTAATAGTAGTAGAGACAACTAACTCTTTAAATCACAAGAAGAAAATACTTAGCCCTTTGCTGATAGACCTCAGTGCCTCTCGACACGGGCTGGTGTAAGGAGTCTATATTGTAGTTTTCATCTACCTGTCCATTCAGTCATTAGTTAAGAGGATTATAGTGAACAGCTCATGGTGTACATCCAGCACTGAATGTTGCAATGTAGCCTCAAAGGCAAACGCATCCTAAAACCTTTCTTTCAAGATGAATTATAATATCACTACTGACCAGTTGGTAACTTCTTCCCAAAGAATGTAAAATTCCACTTGGGTCAGTCATCTGTTCCCCCTTTAAAGATACCACATTAAGCATAACACTTCTGCTCTTACCTGAAGGAAATAAACAGTAACATAAAATACCATGGTACTTTTTATGACACTCCTCTTTACTTTTGTAAGACTCCTGAGAATTACTAAGTGGTTGGCTTAATGCATTCCCTTGTCATTGTTGTTCATTAACAGCCTTATTTAAGTTGGTATGCAGTAACAGAATCCTGTTTAAAATCCTATTTGTTTTGTATTTGCAGATCATACCCCATGCAAACTGCAAAGTTTTTAATATATATTACAGAGTTTATACTCTTCTCCCCCCCCCCCCCCACCCCCACCCCCCCTTAGCTCTTTTTCCTATCATCTAGTTCATGTATAAAAACGCGCTAGATGTGAAGGTCATTTTTGGCTCTTTGTTGTATCTGGAAAATGGGGTTTGCAGGTGTTAGTTTTTTCAAGCACAAATAGGGACCTCAGTTTAAATATGTATGTCTTGAGGAACTGTACTCTGGAAAAAGTAATAAAAAGAATTACTGTGCTACATCTAAGAAGTAATTTTTTCAATATCATGTGTTATCTTAAGATACTATACTATTAAGCATCCCACTAATACACTGTTTACATGACAAAGCCTGAAGCTCCAAATATATTACGTTTTGCTGTGAAGGACACAAAACCTGAAAACAGTAGATTTTAAAGTAACTAGCAAGACTGTATGATTTGTCTTTCCGGTCTGAATGAACTAAGGTAACTTTTATATAAAACAAATGCAACTAAGGCATTTGAAGCAATTGTAACACAAGTATTATTAGGCTGCTTATTGCTCAAACACTAGTATAAACAGTGTAATTACCAGAATATATAAACTAGCTCTTTTTATCATATGCCATGTGCAAATAAATAGCCAGGAAAGAGCATGTTAAAAAATTTTAGCAGTTAAGAAATTAAACTCTATTGAACTGTGACCCACAGAATGACTAAAGGCTACCTATTCCTTATTTTCGTGTGGGAATTAGAAATGAACAGCCCACTGGGTTGTTACATCAGGCTAAAGCACTGCACGTACATGTTATCTCCATAATTTCCCACTCAGCACTAAATTACTCAGCATTAGTTTGAATTATCAATGGCTAAAGAGAGCGCGTAGTATGCAGTATTGCCTTTGTGAAAATATACTTTGTTTTTGTTAAAAAACCACCATACCGAGTAGTATCAGCACATGGAACTTCCTACAGTATGGAGAGCAAATTAATTTGAGAATTACCCTCTGAAATGAATGCTGCTTTTTAAGGCAACAGCAATCTAGATTAAACAGAATTTTGACTTTTTTATATATTTACCTTCCTGTTGCATGTCAGAAACAGAAAGCTCTGGTTGGCAGACCACTTCATCAATTAAAGGCATTTCTAGAATTATATCTGTACTTTGTGGGAGGATAATAGAGCTGATGCACTTTTCACTGGGGTATTATGCACATCAGAATATCGACTTTCTTCTCCATGCATACATTTATGGATTTTAGCAGAGTATAGAAATGATGTTTTTTGGTCCTCCTGATAGGTGAAATTCACTTTAATTTACAAAGTTTGCACACCCTTTACGGCTTACTGGAGAAAGTCAAGGAATTGGTTATAAAGGCTTGTTTTGAATTTTGCCTACTATGAACAAAAGCACATTACACGAGTATTTGTGAATGTTCTCTCTCATTCGCTGACTGCAGCCAAGTACAGATGCTTTGTTACAGGTGCAGTCTGTGGAAGAAATCCCGATCTTGGTTAACATTACTAACCCGGGCTTCTAAATAGGTCCTGGTTTATGCTGGCTTAACCAAGGAGAGAATTCTCATTTGTCAATGCATACATGCTGCATATATACAAATATACATCTCTCATTGCTAAAATATTGTAGGTTTACTGTCTTGCATGGGTGGAGCCAGAAGAAAGAAATTTCTTTGTGCATAAAACCATGGAAAAAAGTTTTCCATGTTTTTCTATTCCCCCAGATAATTACATGTTAAACTTGTTCCCGTTTCCTCAGGTTACACCTGCTATGCATTTGCTGTTTTTCC
This sequence comes from Gorsachius magnificus, assembly GCA_034008185.1. Classification (NCBI taxonomy): domain Eukaryota; kingdom Metazoa; phylum Chordata; class Aves; order Pelecaniformes; family Ardeidae; genus Gorsachius; species Gorsachius magnificus. Next base: position 68,985,969 of record CM067082.1, read on the forward strand.
ACATTGTGTGTGAAGCGGTACTTCCGTTCCTGTTTTCACCATTTTCCATAAATTCACCTCGTTGCCACGAGGTCAAATCTGTGTGCACAGAAACACTCGGCACACTCCCCTTTTGCAGATGGTTCTGCAGTTTGTTCAAAACCTGCAGCAGTGCTCTGTATCCTGCTGGAACTGGAGGGCTCACCACTTCGTGTGCTATTTTCCCCTTTTTGCTAGAGAAACATGAAGCAGGCTAAGAGCTCTACTAAACTGACAAGATTACTGATGAATGTAAGTGGCAAACTCAACATTTATGCTCAATAGATTATACATATTCAACAAGACTAACCTGCTCTTCCATTACCATAGTCTGCCTGTTCTTTTCAAGTCCAGCTTTAATTATGCTGTGTATTTCTTAAAAGCAATGATCTTTTTAGAAGCAGGAAACTGAGCATTACCATTAGCTAATGGCCCCAAATGAACCTAACACGAACAACGTAACAAATATTTCTGGTAAGTTGGGAGTTGATTGTTTTAAACATCAGCTTTTGTGCTGCTAATTATGTTGGTGTTTTCCTATTACAGATTAATTAATATCCCATATCAGTATTTCCCCATATCCTCAACAGGTAAACAATAAAAACTTTTGACTTCTCTGTAACTGGTAACTCGGCTTGGAGTTTTCCTATATTGGTTTTAAAAGTGTATAAAATAAATGAGGCACATATTGTATATGAGCAATCAAAAAAAGTATTAGGTTGTGTTTATTTTTTCTCTGCTGTGTGAGTTGTTTAACGTGACATTTCAAAAGACTGAGAATTTACATTTCCAGTGTGGTTGAGCACAAGCATTTTTTAAGAGGAAAGAGGATTCTGGGAAGGAGCAGCTGTCATCTCAAAACTGAACAAGTTACAAACTTCCTGAAGCAGTACTTACTTTTATCCAAAAGTGATGAAAAATTTGAATTCTTGGATAGCCAGAAAAATAGTCTGTGATATTCAGTTCAATGCTGTCTCCCCAGTTGGGTGTTTTGGTTTTTATGCAGGAGGAATACCGGGCACGAAGTGTATTTTTGCAGACAGAAATCCCATGGTAACACAGGCTATGAGGAAAATTCATTGCCTGATAAGGGGAATAAATGGAGCCTTTAGTTGGAATGCATTAGATTCTTAAATAGTATGTGCCTTTCGAAGCCTCCTATGTATTATGGAGCTGTCACAAGTTTAGATATTAAAGTCACCATCAAAAGTAACATCAAATACTTTACCATCATGACAGTATAGTTTATATTACACCATATGAGAACAGAAGAGATTGTTTTCCAAAGTGAGGGAACCTTTCATCATATCTTTTTCTTTCTTATTTGTATTAAAGACTTTAATGCAATGTCATTTACACCCGGCTTTCAATTTTACACCTCTGGAGATCATCTAGTCCAACACCTTGCTGAAGGCAGGTTCAGCTACAGCAGGCGGCTCAGGGCCGTGTCCAGTCAGGTTTTGACCACCCTCAAGGATGGAGATTTCACCACATCTCTGGGCAACATCCTCCAGCATTCAATCACCCTTACTGCATGATTATTATTTTCTCCATCTCCAGCTAGAATTTCCTGTATTTCAATTTCTTCCAAATTGAAAAATCTCCCTATGAAATACCTGTATGAAATTATAGCTATGTTTTTCTTTTTTTGAACATTCCTATTGTAACGCTCAGCTACTCTGTCTCGTATCTCATATCCTTCCTCTTTTCCCTTTTAAATCTTGTGTAAGTATTTAAGTGAATACCAGTGCTTCCATTTTTGTGGTTTAAACAAGTAGTATAAAGAATCCTGTTGCACACTGACTGTGCAATTTTATAATTACCTGCTTACACAGGTTTGAAGCCAAATTCATGAAGAGTGTGCTCCTACAAAAATGGACGAGGCCAAACCGAGAATTAATTTTTCTTGATTTCAGCTGGGAAACAAGCAGAAGCAAAGTGAAGTAGAAGCAGAAATCTCATATTCATGCCAATGCAGCTACATAAGAACTTCTGAGAAGAACATTCATTATCCACGCAACAGACCTTAAAATGGAGAATTATTCATGAGCTTTCAGTGTGTCCGGAAATATGGCTTTGATGGACACAACCCACCTGTCAAGCTGAAGAACTCCTCATCAGCCAGGTGGGTAATGCTGTTGGCGCTGAAGCAAAAAGCAGCTGAGTACCTAGGCATCAGCAGGGAAGCCAATATTCTCTGGAGTTTGGTTCACTGGAAATGATGCAGATGGCTTGTCTCTTAAGGTTAAGTATGAACAGGTATATTACATGATCAAATCATACCATTTAGATAAGTGCATGTGGCCACCACAGCAGTTGTGCTTTTTTTGCTTAGAGATTAAATTAGTTTAAAGGTGAATGGTTTCCAACTGCATTCCATAATGGCTAATTTTTAACTTGAAATCTTTTAATTTCCCCATCTTCATTTTCCACTCCTATAAAGGAAGCCTCTGTCCAGGTGAAGTGACATCACACAAGCAGGGTGCACATCTCGGCTCCCCAATGTCATCGCCGACAGCCCGCGCGCTGCTTGGTGCAGTCCCCCGTTGGAGTTTGGCTCTTGGGGTCTTTCGGTGTCTTTGCCTCTGTGCTGGGGTTGCTGATGGTATCGTTGTGTGCTGCGACAGAGTTACTCTCCGTAGTAGGCGGTATGGCACTCTGTTTTAGATCTGTGACCAAAACAATGCTGGTAACGCACCAGTATTTTGGCCTCCACGTGTGCACAGCGTCAACGTCTTCTCGCTCAAACCCAGTGAGTAGAGTGGGGGTGCACAAGAGCTTGGGAGGGGACACAACCAGGCAGGTGACCCGAGCTAGCCAAAGGGATGTGCCATGCCATGTAACGTCCTGCTTAGCAGCAAAACAGAGAGGTGCAACACCCGGGTAAGGTTAGTTAGCTTTTGCTTGGGAACTGGCTGTCCACCCATCTGCCCACAGGAGGTGATGAATGATGGCCATTGCATCACTTCTTTTGTTTTGTTTTGTTGGGGTTTTTTTTTTTCTTCCACTTCTCTGCTTATTAAATTATTTTCATCTAGACCCATGAGTCTTCTTGCTTTTACTCTTCCTTTCTTTTCCCTTGTCCCACTGTGGGGGGTGGGAGGGAGTGAGCAGCTGCGCGGCGCTCGGCTACCTACCAGGGCTAACCCACCACACGCTGCGTGCCAACTGGGGTTCCACAATTGGGCAAGGCTGGTGAGATCTGCCCAGGAAGAGTCACTCAGCCCATTTCCCCATCTCAGGGATAACCAAAGAGCTCTCACGTGGTAACACTACAGGCCAAAGCTGGATGTGGCTGGTGAGCTCAGCATAAAGAAGGTTCAAAGCTCATTATGTTAGGTTAACGGTTGGACTTGATGATCTTAAAGGTCTTTTCCAACCTAAATAATTCTATGATTGTATGATAATGACTTCTACCTCACTACATGGGGGGGGGGGGGGGGGGGAATAATCTCGAAATACTTGACATTTATTTCTCAAAAAGAAAGATAATTATATCTCAAAATATAATCTCTTTAGGAAACCACCCACAGAGCTGGGTGTCAAGATTAATTTCCCCAGGTAATTCCGTATGAAATGGGAAAGGACCAACCTATTACTAGAGTAAAGATGACATTAATACGCTGGTACCAGGACTGAAAGATGGAAAAATATTTTGGAAAATATGTACAATAGAAGATATTTATAAAAGCTACACTAGAACACACACTAAAATATCCTTCAACTTTGCACTCACTACTGCAGTAAAGACTGAACTTCCCCAAAGAACAGAAATTCAAGCCCTGGGAAACGATGTAAGGCTTAACGAGAGCCTCCAGTGAAGGAAAAGCAAAGGGTGACTAGTCCGAGGTGAGGTTTCCAAAAACTTAAAATTACGGCCATACATTGAAAGACACACATTCTGAGTCTCTCCTAATTTCACCAAAACACGTGTGTCTCTTGAAGAGACACTAAGCAGCCTATTTGGAAAGGCAACCCCACACTGAGTTGCAGGTCCACCTTCTCTGCTCTTACTCACATCGCACAGCATCTCCCTACGTGAGTGCTTCCACCCGTCTCGAGGAGACATGTGTGGAACACCATGGGCACTGACGACGCTTTCTCAGAGCTGTGCAGATTCTCGATTTCAGTAAGCAGAAGCCTACACAGCCACGACAGATGGGTCCTGCTGATTTAGGAGCTAGCTTTCTGTCCTGTGACTACTGAATCTAATGAAATGGATAGGTATACTTAAAACAATACCGTCTTTAGCCAAATCATACCTCCTTTACTCCCAAGTAAGCAGCGTCTCACTGTGTTAATGAGAGGTATACAACGGATGAGGTACTCTTTCTACAAAATGGCAAAAACAAGTATTTATGTCTGTATCTGGAATTGTACTTACGGTTTAGGTGCAAATGAGACACGAAACACTTCTTCCCCTCTACCAAGAAAAGAACCCCCAACAATCTGTACTCTGCATCACCCTCCGCTGCCACCAGCAGACTGAGTGACAAACCAGGTACAATATTTCCTGTATCCCTGCTAGGAGTGCCAGCTGCTGGAGAACAGCATTTCCAGTACCGTGTTTACATATGTGTACATCCACTTCAGGGAAAGATACTATTTACTTGATTTTTGTGTGATTTAAAACTATTTAAATACAGGAATCTGTCTCCTCCTCTCCGTTCTTCTTGTGACTAGATTAACACCATGCATGACTCTGCCGCTCTGTCTGTGCATGAGACAGTTCCTTCATTTCTGATTCTGTCACTCCTCTTCCTCTCCCCTACCATCATTGGGGAAAATAACACCCAACGACAGATAGACAAATGCTCAAAATACAGACATGAGGTGATAACTGGGATCCACTGACATCAGTGGTTGAAGTCCCATGGTCTTCAGAAGTACCAGAAAAATCGTACTTCATATGGATGCAAACCTGGTAACCAGGTTACACGAGGGGAGTAAGCAGCAAAGTGTAGGTGGGAATTTAAGTCATGGTCTTCTGGTTTTAGTTACTGATTCATTAACTCCCCCCTCTAGCAAAGGCTTAGGGGTAAGACCATGTTTAAGTGTTTTCTTGAGCTGTTGCCTTAACAGGCATTCAAAGCAGACGTAATGTAGGAGTTGGTGATAAACGAAATTGCACCCAAAATTAATCTAAGCAAAGGCTGTTGGTGGCTGAAGCAGGGAGATGCAATTCACCTCACATGTAGCCAGGGTCAGCTTCTGTGCTAGAAATCCTGAGATGGATTCAAAGAGCTGGTTTGAAACCTTTCTCCTCAACACAGAGCATCACAGACCCCATACAGGCTGCCAGAAAGACCCAAAAAGTTGATCCAGCACGAGCAGGGTGGTGAGAACAGGGTCTAGGGAATGGCGCAGCTACTAACCAGCTCTCCTACCCACAGACGAGCAATGTGGAGCCGCATCAGCGGAGGCTTGTTTGGCCACTCTAGCCCTTCCAAGCCACACTTCTCCTCATCCACTACATGTTACGTTAACGATGCCGTGTGGTTACTTACCGTCATTTCCACCAGCTGGGCGATGCGATATTGTTTACATCACAGAGGAATTTGTCCTGCTGAAATGTGTTATGTCTGAACTGAGTATTAGGAATTGGTTTTGTCTGATTAAATTCTTATTACAACAGCTATGGGAGAGCAGTTTTGTATTACCCATTGCTCCAGGTTACCTCGGTGGTGGACCAGTAGATAGGCACCAGAGGAACTAAGAGAAGGAGCTGACCCAGCTCTACACTACAATATTCATAAATTAGCGCAGGTTCTCTGAAAGCATATTCCACTCAATTTTTTTTTCAAAAGCGAGAATGTCAAAGTTTTGTCTTATGCTGGCTCTTTCCTGGTCCACGAAACTGAAAATAAGCAAAAAACCCATAACCAACCAACCAACCAACCAACAAACCCCAGGAAAACCCTCATATGATGAAACTAGAACAGAAATGTAATGTTTTAGCCATGGTGCATGTATACAACAGGACAGTACTTTAATCTGTATTGTCTATATAAAACATTTATTTTTAAGCTCTATAATGGTATTATAGAAATACATAGAATATTTTATAGTGTATTTCAGTGTACTCACTGTGAAAATAACACATTTATTAAGACAGGTATTCTTATGTCCAAACGCTTTAAATATATGCACTTCTTTGCCTTGCAGTATTATGTTACTTTGAAAAAACAAAATATCAGTATTTTATTCTTTGCTCCTCACCAGAATCTTCTCATTCAGAGTTCGCTGGGTCATCTAGGGTGCTCACTGCTGTGAGATATTTTTATAAAAACCACGAAAAGTACTTAGATGTGTAGGTTTCCTATATCTGTTTGCACTCATGTCTTGTGCACATAGCTTGCCGTTCAATTCTCCAAGTGCCTTCTTCGTAAGTACAGTGACATATAGTGCATTCATCAGTTTTCACCTCCCGGCCTGCTGGAATGACAATGGTTTCCGCAAAGCAGTTCGGGCCTAAAGAAAAGGAAAGAGTATATTATGCGATACCCACAGCACACCGTAACCCAACATAGTTCAGTCTTAGTCTCGCGCACGGAAAACCTAACACAAAGTGAGTAACGCTGGGCACATTAAAGAAACGGGAGCATCGCGCACGAGGCGTAAGAGCAGCAAAGAGAGCAAGGGCCCTGTCCTCTGCCGTGGCTGGATATTTTCAGCAGGGACCGTCCTGCCCTCCACAAGGGGAAGGTGCAGTAGAGCCTTTCTGTGAAACACGCAACTGTGGCAGAGACCTGGGCACAAACTGGTGCCGCAGATGAATACGGATTTGAGCTAGAGAAAAAGCCGGCTATTGATAATGCAACAGTGCTGCTGTAGGCTACTGGAGAGCTGATTATAAATGTTATTACTCATTCTCCACTGGAAACAAGTATTTTGTAGTAATCAAATTATCAGATTAGTTTATTTTCCATTTCATGAGAAAATAGTCCTCTTCCAGTAGAATGGAATAGCTCCAGCCCCTTCTGAATGAAGTCGCTTTCTGTGTATAAAGCGCAATATTCCATTTAATGTGAGTTAGCAAGTCCACAAACACCCCTTTTCATAGTACACTGAAATAACTTCATTTCCAAGGACGAGGCAGGAGAACAACCCACCAGCAGTGTTCACAAGACAGATCTGCTTCTTTCAAAAGGTGTCATCCTTGCATCTCCCTGCTGCAGAAGGCTGCGAGTGCTGTATTATCTACAGCTCCATTAAAAAAGTCTATTTCTGCGTTGAAAATCCACACGCACTTGTAAAGCGTCGCTAAACCCTACCACTCGTCTCCTTGCTATACACTGCCATGTCCCCAGGGGCACTCAGCCTTTCCATTTGCCTAGCACCCACAACAGCCGCTCAGGCAGAGCCTGGCCACTCAACCACACTTTGGTACCACTACCCACCAGGGTAGGACCAGCAGACACTCATCGGATACAGCTGAAACTCTTGAAGGAACATGGGTGTGCAAAACGCTTACCAACTGCCAACCTGTTTGCCACTCAAGTGAATAAATCTCAGCGAGGTTCAGTCTGCTGTTGTCAGGGGTCTACTGTAAGACCTAAGGCAAACAGTATGGCGGCTTCTTCTTCTAAGGCAATATTTTTGTTTTTTTCCTCTGAAAACCACAGGTAGATGCATGCTGCACATTTTGAAACACAAACCAAGTAGTTCACAAATAAATTTTAGTAGTTCTCTCTTTGGATCAGGTTATGCGTGTGTGTACTGACACTGGAGCCTGAGAATTAGTTGCCAAAGTGACAATAATGAAGGCCTTTCCTCAACAAAAAGGAATGAAGAGACCTGCAAGACTTTCCAGAATTTGCTTCACCAAATCGTACCCGTTAATCCTCTGAATATTTAAGCCAGTATTTTGTTTTAGGACTGACTGCTGACAAAGTCCTCTAACATGTGGCTTCTTCCCTAGTTTTGGGTGGCTTCTGGCCCATTCAGACAGATGACTCAGGGAGCTCTGGACACAGAATGGATAGCAAAATACAGCTCAGCTCATGTAAAATTACCTGCTTTACTAACTTAATGTTACCATGGTAAGTTTGTGTTTGCAATTCCCTTAGTCTGTCCATGCAAAGTACCCCTGAGTCGGGCAGGACAGGAAGGAGGACTTTGGGGTGGAAGAGAACCCTCTGGGTCCCACCACACGCTGGGAGCTTTTGGCTGAGATAAAGAAGCTTTATTAACTATGCTGTCCTTGGTGGAACTTGAAAAGATTTCAACTCTAGTCTATGTAATTCTAATTAAGTTTCAGTTAAATATGGTATTCTTCTTGTCCCTGAAGAGCTTTCACCCCAGGGTGGGTCCAGTTACATGTTGGGCAGAGAGCTGCGTGTATTGCATGCTGGCCTGTAACAGCCCCATGACTTACAAAGCTATATGATATAAAGAGTTAAAATATTAAAAGCAGAATCTACTTGCCATGGAGAATTTGTATGAAACCTACAAGACCACTTGAAATTTAAACACTATGTAAAAGGCACAAGAGGAACAAAAGTGATGTCAATCCCCTGTGCAGGATTTATTTCATTCTGGGAAAGTAAATGTTACAGGCTATACTTGGGTTATGAAAACCAGCCAGGGAATGAAGTAAAAACAGTGCAACACACGCAATATAATTCGCCAGGATTCCGAATGTAAATGCTTCCGTTCACAATCAGCAGCACCTTAATGCCATGCATGACTGGTCCTTACATCAGGAAATTATTACATGTAAAGATGCAACAAGTTACCCCTAAATTGTTAAACTATTTAATATGGGGAAAGTCATTGGCATTGGTAAATCTACAGAAGAGCAATAACCTGAGAATGAGACCATACAAAAATACATGACAGCAACAAAGTACGTTACTGAGCAAGCTAGATTTTTTTTTAGTATCATGCAACTTTTCTACAGAAAATTGCCTATTTTCTGGTTCTGCATTTGCACCCATCATTACTGTAACGGCAAATCGTATACGGTACTTAGACTGGCAATAGCCAACTGGCGTCCTTGCCTCATCTTTTTCTTTGCAATATTGCATGCACACAATATTGTGTTACAGAAAAGGTCATCAATAAAAAGGGTGAACTGAATATATTACAGCAACACCATGCACATAAATGCCAGTACAATATAGTGTCCGAACATGGCAAAGTAATTCCACAGCTCTCCTTTTATCATTTCCCCAAATCCTCAGACTTCTTCTAGGGAAAAAAAAAACCCAATCTGAGCTTCACCCCAAACCTCATTCAATTCTGAAGCTGCATGAGCTAGTCCTGGGTCTTGGTGTCCTTCCCTGGCCCCCACCAGTCGGTCGGACGAAGCCGATGAAGCAGCTAACGATCTCATTCTCCATCCGCCTAAAAGGACAGTGGGGAAACTGAGGACTTGTAGATTTTTAAGCCGACAGTGGGGCCAGGAGGCAGGCACCCAAAGGCCGGTGTTAGACTCAAGAGTGCCATTTTCTCACTCCCCCTTAGCAGAGGGAGGCAGAAGCATGGGTCTCCTCCACATTCAGAGTGGACAAGCTGCCCTGAAGGCATGGCATTTGCTGAAACTACTGTTTTACTTAAAACTGGCCGGTTTGTATTGATTTAGCAAGATTTCCATCTTCCCATCACAAAGGGTGAGACATTTTTGGGTTCTTAGAAATTTGCAACATTACCCGACCTTGCACACGAAAAGATTTCCAGGTAAATCAGGGCTGTTCCAACTCCAAAGCGGCGGTGGCATTTCTGACCAGGCGTTGCTGTTGCAGGAGCAGTGAATCTCTCCTCCTCAGTCTGCAAAGCAGGCTGCCTGCCTTCTGAGCTCTGCTCGCTACCATCACTACTCTGCCTGGCTTTAGCATCTGGTACTCGTTCAGTGCAGCAGTGGCTTGTTTGAGCTTGTTTGATCTAGAGCATGAACCTCCTGGGCCCCATCCGCAGCTCTACACACTGACATGGCTCTAAGGAAGTCAGCTGTGCTGCACATCTTCACAGCAGATGAAGATCTTGCCATATCACCCTTAAATCTGGCAGAAAATTCAGTATGACATATCGTACCAATTCCGAGCGCAGCCTGAAATCTTCCATGACATCATTTGTTTTCCTAAAGCATATACTGGCACTGTCAGACTCCGCTTGAGCCATACCATGCTGGTATCAGCAGAGATTTCTTTCCTAGGGCTAAGGCACAGTTGCTGCCATCTCAGCGGCGTCTCAAAGCAGTGAGTTCAGTGCAAATCCTCAGTTCTCACACTGAGCACCAGATTGGCATGCAGCTCTCGGCTTCCCCGCATCTGAAACGGTGAATCCTAGCTTCCAAAAGCAACATTTGTACCAGGATCTAAGGAACTAGGAAGACATATTTGGTGGTTAATTCACTGACAGTTTATAACGGGATCCTCGCCTCTTAAATGCTTAAAAACTAAAAAAGTTTCAGAATATTATTGGGGTAAATGCTGCTATTTAATTTTTTTTTCAAAGACCTTAGGGTGGTCCTGTGAAAAGCATCCCAATGTTATGCTTCAGTGTTGATAGATGCAACAATCTAATTAAAATGCAAATTTTGTTATCTCAGAAGAAAACAGCCGATACCAATTATCAGCAGAGAATGCCCAGGCCACTCACCTACTTCAGCAATAGCACCTGTAACCTTGACAACCTCGCAAGAGGCTCTCTGAAGCTTCTCCGCCTCCTCCTTCTCCTCCTCCAAAACCACAGCTCTACGCGACAGAGTTGTGCCTGTTTCCCCTGCAGCCTGCCCCTGCTTTTGCATGGGCACGTGTTCCGATCAGTTCAAAAATATAAGATAGAGCAATTTGATAAATAGCGTTTTAATCAACTGTTTTCATGATGTGTTAAACCAAATTATGGACACAGAAATCTGTTCAACTGCAAGTTAATGTGTTTGCCTGGAGAATAAGTCACGGCAAATTTTCACCAATTAGAACTACAACCTCTGTAATATCACACTTTGATGTAAGACTGCTTTGGGCTCTGGTTTATACTGGACTCCCTCATAGCTGCCCTTTTAATAGCTCCTTGCAGCAAACAGGTCACTTCCACAGTACCTGACAGCAGTCCCATCTACCCTGACCGTTTTATGGCATTCATCATTGTGGTGTTAGAGCACTTTGTAAATGACATAACCTCAACATTTAGCTTAAACCCCCCCTGGTTTTTTTTTGTTTTTTTTTTTTTTCAAATTTCACAGAGAGATTTCCAGCTGTTACAACACGAAAAGACAGATCCTACACTTCGTCCTGGAAGTCCTGAGAACCATGACATTACCCAAGAAACAGCCGTGCTGAGTGGGATCAGAGGTGCGCCTGCACCTGCAGCAGCCCAAAGGAGACGCACGGGGAAGCGCCTGGGGACGGGGCAAGCACGCGCACCCAGCTCCCAGCGCTGCCTGAACCGGAGACTTTGTAGATGGCTCCTGTGTGCCGAGTTAATGGAGTTAATGGAGTTAAATGGATGGAGTTAAAAGATTTCTTGATGATTAACCTCTCCAGCACCCTGCTGAACCCAAATAAACAGCACTTGGCAGGCAAGGTGGTCCACGGCTCTCGTGCACAGGCTAGAACAGTTTTCTGTTGTTGTCTGACGCTTTCCACCCGCTACCTAAACTTGGTATCCCCAAATCCTCATAGTGGAAGAGGCAGTAAGAAACACCAACCCCCCTCACCCTTCACCATTCATGAGCTTATAGACCTGTACCAAGCTTCCCTTCCCTCCCATCACCTCGCCTGCAGCCTGAGGAGGCCGGTTCTGCACCCCCACCCTCTCTGCCGACCTCCCCACACCTCTCCCACTTCTGCTACCTCCTTTTTGGGCCATGAGGACCGGACCTGGGCACCACACACAAGTTGTTGAAACACCACAGCCTTGCACAGTAGCACAGTGGTATTCCCTGTTTTGTTTCCCATTTCCCTCCTACTTCCCGACATTTGCCTTTCTGGGGTGACCGCTGATGAAAAAGTCGAGCTGACGTTTTCATGACACTAAGAGCTTTATACCAGCTAGAAATCTTACAGAACAAACGTTCCATTGCACTCGAGTCAAATCTGCTGCTGCCTTTCTGCGTTACAGAAAAGCTTTTTTCCAGCAATGCTACTTGACAATCTTCCGTGTACAGCAAGAGCGTTCCTATTGTTCGGTAATTTCAGGAACGTGCCAGGGGAAGCGAAGCCTTCCCTCCCACCTTGCAGATCTTTCTGCTTCCCGACGTTTCGAGACTTCTTCCAGGATCTACTGCAGATGCCAGAGAGACTCATGAAACACCAAGCTGGAAGGAGAGATGTAGACAAGCTCCCTGCCTGCATTTCCAGCTGGCTGCCGCTGCAGATGACCTGGGATGCCACAGCACAACACCGAGGACTCTTACGCACCCCCGCTGGAAGCGACACCGGGGAGCTGGGACAGCCAAGGACCAAACCGTGGGCAAAGGGTGCCCGTGCCTACCTCCCAGCACACCGGGACACAAAGCCCCTCATGCACTTGGCTGAGATACTCGAGGTGGGGTTTGAAACGTGCTAATGCAGGCAGGGCGAGGCAAAACGAGGCTGCTCTGCCACGTAGCACCACAGCAGCAAGATTTTCTGAGATGCAGGCATTACCTCCCTCATCCCTCTCCAATCTAATCGCTTCTTCCAGAGATGGTATCGGTACCTATTTTGTGCCCTTCCAATCTCTAATCTCTTCTAAAGGGTCTGTATCTCCCTGACTTGATTTTGTTTCCCTCTCATGCGGTACTATATATAATACATCTGCCTCCTGCGAAATGTCAGCTCGGAAAAATAAAGCACAAAAAGCAGCTGGCAAAAGTGGTCCGTGACTAGGATTACAGCGGACTCTCATTCTCTCACGAAAATAAGTTCATCACCCCTGCTGCTGTCACGATTCTGACCGCTCTCGAGCTAGTGCAACCTTTTACTCGCCTCAGTACCTTTGGATGCTACTGAACCAAATCCAAAAGAGAGTTTTCAATTACAGAAGAAGGATTCAGGTAGACCCAATTTTAAGAGCAATTTGGGACCCTGAAGAACCGTGTACTATTTCTGTGGTTTATCAATGCCTTAAGATACTGGCAGCCAGAGAACCATGGCAAATATCCTAACAGACTTCCAGTAAAGGGGGTGTGTGTGTGTATATATGACAGGGAGAGGAAAAATAAAGGTATTCATCCATTTTGCGATTTTACCTAGCTGCTACGGGAAATAACAAAAAGGCAGTGCGTGCAATGTGCTGTCTTTCATGAAAGCAGCGTTTTGTTCATGCTAGGTAGAGCCTCGGTGCTTTTAAGAACAATAAACCCCCTTCCTCTGCTACCATCGTGTTTTGTCAGATGCACAGGGAACGGACAGATTGTAAGAAAATCTGCCAAGGGCAAAACAATTAAAAATAACATTTTGCCACCTAATTTACAAGGATGGGCATAGCAGTGTCTGCTGTGAGTAGACAGACAGAAGAAAGCTCAATGAAGTTCTCCCAAACGGGGCGATCACGTCCTCAGCGGCGCTGCTGTGACAAGACGGGTATCAAACCCGGGCACTTGCTGTAGCCCAGGCGTGCCTGCCTGCGTGCCCATGTGTGTGTGGCAGGCGCTTTAATCCGGCAGACAAAGCAAGCTATAATCTTAGTTAGAACTGGGGTTTAATATTCTGCTTATGAGACTCGCAAGCCCTGTTTATGATTAAGTTCTGCTGTTTTACTTTTTCATTTATCAGATATGACAGCATTATTGATTAATGTTTTGTTCCGGCTCCAGCCCTAGAAATTGGAGGAGTGTCCAAAACTCCTACAGAACACAAAAAAAAGCCACCGCTGCCACTGGGCTGATCCTTTCCACCACTGCTTTGCCTCAATTCTGATTCTCCATTGCCTTGCACTTTGGAGTGATGTTACCCTCCCTGGAATGACAAGGCCAAACCAGAGCTGCACAGTTACTTCTGCATAGATAGAAATTGTTTGCAGAAAGGGAACAGCCCATAAACCTGCTGCTGCTGCTGTCCCCTTGGATTTTCATGTGCATTCAGAGAGCAGAATTTCAGATATCTGTTTTTTGTGTACCGAACAAAAAGAAGCAAAGGAACATTGAACACCCGACAATCCAATACCGCCTGAGCCAAACAGAAAGCCTCAGAGCATAAAAGGGCCCAATTAAATAGGAGGCTCGACTGTCATAAAAATAAACTACATCAAACAACTTCCTTTATCAGAGAAAATATAGAAAGACTTGAATACTCTACTTAAAATGATTTTCAAAAGTCCTACGACTTGTAAGGGGATATTGTGTTCCACCCAGAAATGGCACCAATTAGACATGAGCTGAACACTGTCTGTATCTTACAGAAAATTATAGAAACACTTAGAAGCCAGCAAGCCGTGCATCAATTTTGCGTTCAGCTTTCTTGCAGCAAAGTCACCACCCAGCTGATTAGGAAATTAAGAGGCACTGGGCTTGAACGCATCAGGAAAACTCATGTCAGATGCCTCAGACCACAGACACAGTCGGGGGCCTGCACTGCTCACCTGCAGCCCAGCTCAGCTTCGCCGACGCTACCCTCGCAGAAAGCTGCCCGCCTGCGCTCCCCCCAGCTCTCTGCATTTCCCCTCGGTTACAGAAACTGCAGCAGCATAGCCAGGCACTGCAGGTGGGGGCAGACAGACAGACAACGGCGATGGGACGTTGTGCGGGCTGCAGCGGGGTGAGCAGCTGCCTGCCCCAGTGCTTGTAGCATGGTGGCTTAAAAGCTCTGCTGCTGAGGTTAATGGAGCTAATCCTTTCTTGAGCTGTTTATTCATCCCAGTGACCCTGCTGGGCTTGGTGGGGCTACCGGGGGCCTGGTGAAAGACCTGCTCAGCACTAAGTCTTCTTCTTTGCACTGGGAAACATCAGCTTCCTCTTCAGACTAAGCAAGCCGTGTGAAATGCGTTGAAAGAGCCTCAACAAGTTTTGGCCAAGTGCCGGGTCCTGCACTTGGGTCACAACAACTCCATGCAACGCTACACGTTTGGGGAAGAGTGGCTGGAAAGCTGCTTATCAGAGAGTGATCTGGGGTTGCTGGTCAACAGCCGACTGAATATGAGCCAGCAGTGTGCCCAGGTGGCCAAGAAGGCCAACAGCATCCTGGCTTGTATCAGGAATAGTGTGGCCAGCAGAACCAGTGAAGTCATCCTTCCCCTGTACTCGGCACTGGTGAGGCCACACTTTGAATCCTGTGTTCAGTTTTGGGGCCCTCACTACAAGAAGGACACTGAGGCTCTGGAACACATCCAGAGAAGGGCAACGAAGCTGGTGAGGGGTCTGGAGCACAAGTCCTATGAGGAACGGCTGAGAGAACTGGGGCTGTTCAGCCTGGAGAAGAGGAGGCTGAGGGGAGACCTCATCGCCCTCTACAACTGCCTGACAGGAGGCTGTAGCCAGGTGGGGCTCGGCCTCTTCTCCCAAGTAACAAGCGATAGGATGAGGGGAAATGGCTTCAAGTTGCACCAGGGGAGGTTTAGATTGGATATTAGGAAAATTTTTTTTACTGAAAGTGTGGTCAAGCACTGGAACAGGCCTCCCAGAGAGGTGATAGAGTCACCATACCTAGAGGTGTTCAAAAAATGTGCAGACGTGGCACTTCGGGACATGGTTTAGTAGGCATGGTAGTGTTGGGTTGATGGTTGGACTTGATGATCTTAGGGGTCTTTTCCAACCTTAATGATTCTATGATTCTATAAGTTATCCTAAAAACTACTATGCAAATTTAAATAGACTCTGCACTTCCAAAATCGCACGCTACAGGCCAGTAATTCAATGCATCAGAGGCCTGCTGCAAACACTGGAACTAAAAGCACATTTTAATTAGCCAAAACACCGCAGCACTGGTGGGCCACAGCGTCTATCAGGCAGGTTAGTTAGGTTGCTGAGAAGTGTACAGCAACTTAGGCAGTAACAGATGGGATTCTGTGTGTCCTGAAACACAGACTAAATGCAGGATGCTAATGAAGGAAGAGATCTTGAGAATTATTATGGAAAAATCCCTAAAGACTTCAACTAAATCGAAAGCTAAAGTGGTACCAAAGTACAGCATAATGCTGCTTTGGCAATGAAGTGGAATCTACATCAGTATATTTTTCCAGTCACTGTAAAACACTGGGTTGCAAGAATATGGTACCCAAGGATGGCCAGTGGCTACTTACTGCTACAAGGACTTATTCAATCAAGCCATCAAAACGTTATCAGTCAAGCATCAGCCATTTTTTTCACCCCATTTTAGAATAAATCACTGAATACTGTTAAATCAGGGGTTAGATTTCTTACTAAGAACGATTTATATCAAAATACTGAATGTAGCATCATTCAATTCCAGAAAGACTGTCAGAGCAGACAGTGACAACTCTCCCAGTTAAACAGCCTGCTTGCAAAATTGGGTGCATTATAAGGGCTTGGCTCTTTTGCTCTTATTTTGGATTTTGTCATCATAACCGATACTTTGGGGTTTTTTTGGTTTAGTTATGGCCTTAGGGGCTTGCTTATGCAGACTGATTTCTAGCCCCTCATCCAAATTCACTAGAGCTGCCTTGCTCTGGTTGCAGTCGTCGAGATGTACCGAAGTGGGCTCCCTCTAAGTAATCTGCTGCTCAAGCAACACACACTAACCTAGAAAAAGGCATCTCCACCGGAGGAGCAGCGCTTTGGGGGTCTCAGACACCCGTGTAGCCTTCTCATACAGAGCAGCTGTGAGCCATGTTGTCAACCACAGGAAAAGGGAACAGAAGTTGAGAGTCTTAGAGGGAATAAAGCCTGTGTGATAACAGAAATAAGCGGTGGATCCGCCACGTCAGAACTGCTCAGCTCCATACTCGGAGTCCTGTGTCCCATGGTCCTGCGGCAGTTTCTGGGCTGTATCTGCGACGTTATGCTCATTTTATCCAACTCCTTTGAGTTACATGACAAAAGGTGAGAACCCAGCTGAGACGGAACCCAGCACAATTGCTATTTAAAACATGACAAAACAGTTTCACACAGAACTTTCTTCAATATACACTGAAGACTGTCCACCTTCTCTTCCTCCTTCCACCTTGTTTTATTTCGCATTTTTCCAAAAGTCTGCCTCCTAAAAATAGATCAATAATATCCTTTATTACAGGGGTAGAAGCGACAAGGATCTATGCTGAAAATGAATGAGTCAGCACGTCATACATCACTTTAAAATATAATGAATTCTAACAACATCCTTCGCTGTGCATTGGTAGCTTCATTTACTGAAATAAAAAGCTGTACTTCTAAAAAACAGGTGTAGTGCATGAGAATCAGAATAGACACTGAAGAACCTGTTTACTCACCAGTCCTAATGAATTACTACTATCTTTAGGTGTGAAGATTTACAAAATATACAAGTGTAATTACTGGTCGTTTTAACACGATACTATTATTATGTGAATATACCCCTAAAGTAGAGAGATACTAAATTTTCCTAAGAAAAACTTCTTTATCAGCTTTAAGATGCACCCAGGTTGCTCTGCAACTGAGAAAAATCACGGTATTTTTATGAGGAAAAGAGAGGTTATGCTTTGCTCTCCATGCGGCTGAATCAATAATTCTACTTTTTCTTCTCCTGTACTGATTTTCCCCCAGTGATTATGAAACACAGCGCTGAGGCAGCTTGCTTTGGGAAGACTGTATATGTTGTGCCCATTCAGGAAGCCGAAGAGAAAATAGGAGAAAAATGCCCCTGGTACCCTGAAGTGGCTCTGCTCCCACAGCCAGCCAGGATGTGACCCGGGGAAAGTCTGGTGTTGGTCCCTGCTCCGGTGCACTCCCCCTGGACAGCCACAGCCCTGGGGAGAAGTCACTTGGCACCCAACTTTGCCACCTAAAACCGAGGGACCAGGACCAAGCCGGCCATCTGCGGTCCCCATGCACGGAGGGAAAGGAAGAGGCAGCTCCAGGGAGCCAGACAGGTGCTGCCACGACAGTTCAGGAGCCTGGTCCGCAGGTTGTCCCCTTCGCCAGCACGCAGATGCCCTCCTCACGTTCAGCCCAATTTCTGACATGGGCTCGTGCTGCTTTCTTACCTTATCAAGGCCTTGCACAGAATAAAGACTGAGACGCTAAAATAGCAGAGCAATTTGGACCATAGAAATACTCAGGACAGGAAGGGGTGTGCCAAATAATAGTTGTTAATTCTGTTGATTGGAAATTGTCAACAAGTCAGAGCTGCAAATTTAAGACCCCATTCCTGAGGAGACCTCAGATATTAAACTTAGGACCGCGTCTAAAGATAGCTGTTTAGAAATGCAACCAGGTACTAAGCAAATCTAAATATATTAAATTGCAACATGTAAATCCATCCTTATCAAAATTAATTCCCTCTCGTTTCCATTTGCACCACCCTTACACAACTCATGAATCAACAACTGGCTAACAGAGATGCTTCGGGGTAGGAAGAGTTGGGAAAACAGTAGATGGAAGGGGGATTCACTGCAAAGGCAAAACAATA
The DNA here is from genome assembly GCA_034008185.1 of Gorsachius magnificus. Classification (NCBI taxonomy): domain Eukaryota; kingdom Metazoa; phylum Chordata; class Aves; order Pelecaniformes; family Ardeidae; genus Gorsachius; species Gorsachius magnificus. The sequence goes on from CM067082.1 coordinate 69,004,454, forward strand.
GGAAGCCACCAGTGTTGGCAGAAACCAAATTAGTGGGATTGCAAGCAGGAAGGAAAAAGGCAGGAAAGCACGCACAGTGACTGACAAAATGACTTTAAGGGATCATGTCTTTGTGGGTATGGAAAGATGGGTGATTTGAAGTGAGAGACATGAATTACGAAAGGTAGGGGAACTGGATTTGTTAAATGCAAAGATTGTGTCTGTGTGTTATACAAATCCTTTCATCTCAGAGAAGTGCAGCAGCACAGAAATTGCATGTGACTCACAGGGGCAGACATAAAAGGATAGGCACTACCCAAAAGAAATCTTCCATGTAACATTGCTCAACTTCTTTACATCTGGTGTCTGAATTCAGCACTTATTTTCCCATGTGCTGCAAAGTTAAGACCGACACTTAAAATTGCAATGCTCTTCTCCTGTGGCGTTATTAGTGGAAACTCTTTCTTTCCATTACACAGGCACGTGAAATTGGAAAGGGCACAGCAAAGGCATCAATCCCCTTAGAGTGGCTGGATTGGCATGTACAGGAATGTGCATTTCAGCTGGGTCAGGGTCTAGTGAAGGAAACGTTATGGTGATGATGATCAGCTGAACGTTTCCTTCGACATTTCCACTGCAGCTTTTTAAGAGATATCTATGGATCTGGTTTGCATATTTATCCATGAACTGTAAGGTCAGAGGGCAGGCTATTTTGGCTAGGAAGAGGCAACAGCTTGTCCCAGTTAGGCAGCAGGATACAGATGCACCTTCAAAAGAAATCAGAGCTCATTTAGAGCCCACTGGCTTTAGTCAGCGCAAGCTCACAATCTAAGCAGCTGAAATTCATATAATGGAGGTTGCAGTGATGAAGATGCAGAGTTCCTTCTCTGAGAAGGAAGAGACATGATATTCCCAGTCAGCGGCTGAACTACTTACACATCCTACCACTAAGCCAAAAGCACGTGAGGATGCAGGTACTGCCGCCTTTACTGAAGCTACTGTGCACAGGAGCAGCCACCAAGCTCCAGCAAAGATGCTCTGGGAAAAGGAAGAAATCAGACCAGGCCTTTTATTAAAGTATCAGTCCAGAAAACTCCATCCTTGCAAAAACCAAATTGGCTTCCAGGCAATGGCCCCAAGATGGCCAAGCTGGCGTTGAGAGGCTGGGCTGCTTCCTAGATCTCTCTTCTCTTTTTTTTTTTTTTTTCCCAACACATCAGACCTCTGGAGCCGTTACTGAGGCATGAAGGCTAGTCTTTGTATTTACAGTAATAGAATTATTGTAAACCTATTCTTAAGTATTTCCGCATATTAGATGTTTCTTCTTGCAGAATTATCTCTAAAGGCAAGTATTATGAAAATAAAAATTCTGAGGGAAAAACAGCTGGTGCTTTTATGTTTATCTGAAAGCTATGTTTGTTTTCTCCTAGGCAAAACCAGGGCCTTATGAAATTGTAAACGATTCCCAAGACACTTTGAACTGATTTTCATAAAACCCAGATTAGTGCACTAGAAAAAGAGTAGCAAATAAAATGAAAGCATCAAAACTAAAAATTACATTTTACTTTTCTAATGAAGTTATTACTCCAAAATGTCCTACAAACAACAATTAAGCGCTTGATTTATGATTAGACTGTTAGCTACTCCATTTGTCTTTGGGGTATTCTTCAACTCTGCGGTAATAAAAAAGATCACCGCTCACCTGCTGCATCCATGGCATAAGCATACGGAAGACCTGGGAAGCTGGTGTGGAATAGAAATTATTCGTTTACAGAAACCCCCTAGAAGACAAAACTAATTAAAAGGAGGAAGCTCTTAATTACGGAGTGGATTGAAGTGTTGTAAAATACATGGGATTCAGAGATCTGGAAAGGGAATGTTTCCTGGAGAAGAATTGATGATCCTAGCAAATCCCCCTGCTCCTCCAGTGAAGGGGGAATATCAGCCCAAGAAGAAGAAACCACCGGCTCCTCTGACTCATTCCCTTTTGCAAGGTGTGGTTTACTCCTGCATTCTTTAGGGGCTTAACTTGCAAATGCTCCCTTTGCACTTGGTATCAGAAGCTTTAGTAGCACAGTATGTACTCGTAAAGTCTACAACCGTTGACGGATTAGTAATTTCTTTTTTCATTCTTTATTCCAAGTATGTGTGTAATTTATGCACGTGCTACTGAAATCCATGTATTAATGTGCATAAAATATGAGTTCTGTAAGGAATCCTTGTGTAATGAAAGCTTTGGATGGGTTTTCAAGAGAGGATGGAGAACTGGTTAGGAGCGGAGGAGTTTTAAGGGGTCTCATTCCCACTAGAGAATGCACGAAGACTGGAGGACAGAAGATCCAGTCCACAAACACTAAACAGCTTAAGAGTCATACAGTATCTACACTGATTTCCTTCCCTTTTTATTTGTACCTTTTCTTGCTTACTGCACTGTAAGCTTTTCAGGGCTGAGGCTGTTTCTTGCAAATTTTTTTTGCATAGGACCTTGCAAGTCAGAGCCCCAATCCTAATTGGCAATTAATTACAATAATGATGATCAACATTTTTCTTTCTATAGGACCATTTAGGGCTTTGCCTGACATCCAAACACTAAGTGTCACCTATTTGACATCGCTACTAAATTCTGAAGTAACAAATCTCAGTGAACAGCGAGGAAAAGTTAAAACATCAATGAATTCTCTCACAGGTGTGCTAGAGATGAAGCAAACAAAGAATGACCACAGTCAGAAGAGCTTTCAGGGCTCTGACATAACTAACACAAACTCGCCCACCCATGGTAACACTCAAAAATTAAGGTGGTTCTTCCAAAAGGGTAAGAGGCAGCCTTTTCAGTCTCTTCTCACCAGCCAGCCCCATCCCCATCCCCTCCCAGCCCGTTAGCTGCTTGTCTCCGCACTGTCTCCACATCCCCTACAGCCTCCCTCAGGTGCAGACACCGGGAGTGCTCACACATGGTTGCATCGCTGGGGAAAAAATGGCACCCTCTGTCTCACTATCCTTCTTGATTATAGGGATTATTTCTGATTAGGGTTTAACATTTCCTCGGCTTTGTTGCCTGCCACTGCAGACTGAGCTGGTGGCTTCAGGGACCTCACAAGGACCACTGCTGAGCCGCAGCCGCCGCTTCCCAGCCTAGCACAGAGGCACCATCCTGGTTATTTACCCTGTGGGCATCCCTGTACACTGAACCTCGTCTGTCATCTTTTTATCCGCTCCATTTCTTGAGCTACTTTTGGAGATGTTTGCCACTGGCACAGCATCCCACTATCCAAAATTGCTTCGTACCAACCAAAACCGTGGAAACCAACTGCACGCTCCCTGTTACTGGTTCACTGATGAAGACGTCGACTCCCCCAGGAAAAAAACCAAAAATGCCTTGGCCTGCCTACTCCTTGCATGTTGCTTTATTGGACTTTCTTTCCATGAATGTGTCTAACCATTTTTCAAATCCATGCAAACTCCTGACAGCCAGGGGAAACCATGGCAATGACTTCCAGACTCACACTCTGCCATGTAAGAAAAAGCACCTATGTCCCTTTGCTTGCTTTGAGCCTTCACCTAATAATTTCATGGAGCTGGGCTAGTTCTTTTAATGTGAGACACAGCAGAGGTGTTATTCAGAGGATGAACAGCTGAAATTCTCGATAATAAGGATTTTCTTCTTTACGATGCCTTCCAGCCAAGGATTTCAAACCACGTCTTGGGACTTACATGCTGTAAGATTAGCCAGAGGTCTATGAATTTATATTTTGAGGATCTGTTCACTTTCTTAAGCACAAGAATAGCAATGATTTTTAATACATTTTTCCCCCCTTACATTTTGAAAAAGGGAAAATCACCTAAATCCCTTAGATGAAAGTGACAGTTTTTCTTAAAATTGCAGTACAGAGACACTAACCAATTTCTAACAACCATTAAATACATTCTTGCTATCTGAAGTGCATGTGGAAATAATGTTTCCAGTATTATTATTTGACAGGTGAACAAGGGATCATGTTATTTCTAAACTGCAATCACGAAAAAACCAGAATAATTTTTAAGGGAAGTCTTGACCATAATGCTGTGAATAAGGCCACTTATAAGCTTTAAAATAGGCTAAAGCATTTTGGAATGGAAACTTTATATAGAATTTGTATCATTCCAAGCAAATTACATCAAGGAATTAAATACACGAGGGAGTCTCTTCCCTTAAGCATGAGTGTCAGTTGATTTCTACTGTATTAGGAACACTGCTCCAGGTAAAAACATCCCAGCAGCAGGACAAAATAATCCAGTTGCAAAGATAAGTTTCTCTGAGGGAACCATACACAAACAGAAGCAACGGCTCTTCAAAATGCCTGCAATAAAAAATAGTGAAACGCATCTTCATCTTTGGCTTATGTTGCAAACACCTGACCTGTCAAAGAATACTGGGACGAAGTCAAAATATCCTAATCATGGTTAAATAACCAGATTGATATATTTAAATTCCAAATTTCAAGCCTTCTTGGTATGTTGTGTCATTTTCCCTGGGCACAAAATCTTAGCAAATAAAGCAACTCCACACCTGTAATTACGAGACTCCCATTTTAGCCAATTATGGCACATTTATTCATATTAAATAAAACTGTGTTGACAAGTAATGATTGAATGCGGATACTGACAAGTGAGAAAGAGGCAGTCTCTTAAAATAGGTTAAAATGTCAGATATAGTGGAAGGCAGCATGAAAAACTTTGCTTTTTATCCCTTTGGCACTCCCTCTCCTTAGCCTTCACTTCCTTTCAAAGTGGAGCTTTTAAAAGCTGCACTCAAGTCACTTATTTTTCCCCCAAATGAATCTATCGCAAGTTCTTCCTGCATATGACATTGCTTTCAAAAAACTATTTCAAACACAGGATTCCACTCCCAGGCTGTTAAAAAGTGAGAAAAAACATCTAAAAGAGAGGGCTAGCCTGCCTAGCCATAGTTGACCACATTCGACGCCCATTATAGACCTCCTACAGCTTGGTTTCTTATTTGTTTGCTTTTTAATAAAAGAAAGATTTTAAGAAAAGCTTCCACCCCCACCACATTTAATTTTTTCCCCTTAAGATGCTCCTCTGCCCTGTGTTCAGTTTTCAGATGTGAACTCTGTGAAAAGACTGCAGGAAGGTTGTGCAGGGCACTCAACCATATAGGCTCAGGAGTATAGAGCACCTTGGCCACACAGCAACAGAGGAGGAACAGGGATGGTAAAAGAAATTGTGGAAAAATAAGAGAGGAAATGAAACAAACAAGCAAGTGAGATTCCCACGCAGAAATGTGCATGTCTGCACGTTCAGGAAACCAGGCCCAAGGCATTAGAAAGATTTCAAAAGAGCTCATGTAATATATATCAAACTTAAGAGCACTTTCTCTTCCTGCAGCTATCAGGGCATGAGCACCTCACATCGGAACGAGTTTTTTCAAAGCTACCCCTCTGCCAAGTCCATGTGCATTGCGGTCCCCAGCGTCACTCTCGGCACATTATTTTTCTTACTACCTAAGTCCCCCACTTTCCACATACACACAAGAAGTTAACATCTTTTATGCAACTTTCCTACCTTTAGTACCTGAATTCTTTAATCAGATCTTAATTACTGTAATCAAAGAGCTCTTGTTCCATTTATCTTTCTGGCTTCACCTCTTGTCTTTCCATCTCTTCCTACTCCAATCAGATTTATTTTTCTCACCATTAACCCCTCCTGAATTCTGAGGCGGCTGCAGGACCCCATCTGTTGTGCAATACCACAACTTCATGCTGCCTGTTCCAGTACAGACCACATCACATTCTCGCAGAAAGGCACTGCAAGCATACCAAGCTGCGCATCGATTTTGGGAATACCATGTCCTGGTGAGGAATTTGCTTTCTCGTCGTGTATGTGGCAATTTTCATTAGAGGAGCGCGTGTTGCATGAATTCACCTGCGCATCTCCTGAACTGCTGCAGAACATCGATAAAAAAAGCTACTCCCGACACCTTGGCTGTCCCTAACATACCCAGGTATCTTCAAGGCAGACCCAAAAATACTGCTACCACTTCGGTGCTTTCCAATAGCAACCTGTAAGCGTGCATCTCACAGAGGGTTGTGTTGGGTTTTTTTGGTCTTTCTTCCCCCATCACAAACTAGAGTCATATTAAGATTCCAATGGAAATCTAGAAAAATATACAGTACATTGTCTATTGTTTTTTCAGGAAAGCTTTGTGTTCTTGAAATGTTCTTGTTTCTAATTTGGGCTAGACATTGGCTTCATTCGATAGCACTGGGGTAGTACAGAGTTTCTTCATATAATTTCTTTTTGATCATCAACATTTTCTTTTAAAGGCTCACCCAATATGAATAACCATATTAATAACCATACTGAATACGTAAAAGAAGTTTGATCTTTTTTTTCCTTCATCCAATATGCTCTGCCACTTCACAGTTGTGGGTGTCCCTCGCTCTTTGACTTTTTGCCCTATGTTTATTACAGCTTTTGAGAGTGAGCTGCTAATTTAGGCACTACACATCTGGTGACCATCCACATTTTTGCTCATGTTTTTCCTGTCTTTCAGTAGTCTTTTCTAAACCACCCAAAGCCTAAAGATTCCCCGTAGGTTTTAACAAAAAAAGTTGCACGTGCAGCTTTCAAACCCAAACATCGATGTCACGATGCTGCCAATGGCTGTATTCATGCACCTCTGCACACACTCATATAAACTAAAATATTAACTCCAAAGAAGTTCAGCTGAGGGAGGAGTACTCAAATCTCCTCTCCCAGAGAGAACGACACCAAAGAAACACAGTGAATAATTATGGGCATCTGGGAATTGCTGATCTATGGTTTTAGTATATTATGAATACATTTATTTGGATGTTCCATGATTCATGCTTGTAGAATAATGGTATTTGCAGAAATCATAGGCCAAGCAGATTGTAAAGCATCTTTCAGAGCAGTTTTGCATTAATTGCAGCCTGTGAACTTTTAAGGAGGAGACAGGCAGATACCTGTAATCTTTCAACAGAAATGCCTCAAGTTTCTTTTGGTATAGATTTAATGTACATAAGAAAGCAAAATGTATGATCAGTCAGAGCACCAAAAAGCCTGGAGACTGAACTTGAGTAAGAAGCAAGTTTTACCCATCTAAACTGGGATGGGGAACCATCCTTCTGTCTGAAGGATCTTTCCTAAATGGAGCTGCAAGAGACAGCTGGGGCTTGCTCTTTCCTTCCTGTATAACCACAGGACAGGAAGGTTAATTTTTCTGATAATGGAATTATCCCAAACTGCCACATACTGCAAAGGTATTACAGAACTGTTGCAGAACTACCTAAATGTGTGATAAGGATTGCTCCCCGCTGCAGGGTTATGTGAGAGCATACTTAGTAGCAAGTTCTTAGGGCTGTGGAGAACCTGCCCTGGCTACTCTCCTGATTTTTGGTTTGTAAAAGCTTTACTGAGCTGTTGAAGGATTTGAAAAGTTCTTTAATCAAAAAAACAGACCAGGTTTTCAGGCTATTTCCATTCCAGAGATTTAAAGAAGGAAGGTTTGTGTAGCCAAACTTTTGCTTTTACTGTGAAAAGCAAGGATGTGCAAGCAGAAGGACTATAGGTATGTGAACAGAATGGATTCATTTCCCTCCCCGTGGGCTTTCATGGCCCGTAGGCTGGAGCAGGGACATCAGTTTTACGCCTCCACTCTGCAAAACGGGAACGATTGCTGTGGGTTGGATGGGGTGGACTCAGCCCGAGAGGTGACCCCGGCGCACGTGGGAATGGGTGGCTCTGTACCGTCCTGCAGCATGCAGCTAAGATGACGGCAGATGTCTTTTTTTTTTTTTTGAGTGCGCCCATAACTTGTAGCGGGAACCAGATGACTGTGGAGAAGTCTGCTTTGGTTCCTGAAAGTGAGGCACTGGCACAAGGACTGTTTTTTTTTTTTTTATGGGGCCTGAGATGAGACTTCACTATCAGCTCCTTCTTGGAGTAAATGGTGAATATCAACTACTGCTGCAAAGCTGAAGCCCAGACGAGCAGTCATCTCACCATTTTTACTCACAAAACCTGAGCTCTGTTTTTATTAAGTCTATTTTATTAAGTCTATTAAATACTCCACCATGAGTTTATATCTGAGAGGGGAAGCAGATTCACTGACCCACAAAAGGGAAAAAAAAAAAGTGAAGTGAAAATTTTGCTCATCATGCAGTCTAAAACAATTTCACCCAAGCATTAATTCTTTATGAAAATGTTCATCTTTCATTTGCAATAAAACATTTTCATTGTCAGAATAATATTTCCATTTTCTTTTTGCCAAAAACTCAAAAAAAGAATGAACGGCGCCACAGGTCACCCTATATTTCAGACCAATAGCCAATGTGAGCACAAAATGGGTTGGCTGCATATTCAAAGCCATGGACTATCCTGAGCTCTACAGGATATTTAACACAAGGAAGCCTAGGGCTGCTATGAAAACACACACAACTTTCTCAACCTGCACCTTATGTAGGGGCATAAATCATCATAATACCATTAGAATATGTCAGTCTATGCACAATATTCTTGTTGCAAGGTCACTAGCAGGACTTTGTAACATTTAAGTAACTTCAGACTATGATTGTGAGTACAAGACCAGAAACAGTATTTTAAAACATCAACTTCAGACATGATTTGATACATTGAGGAAGTTTTCTACTAGGGGTGATTAAAAATGTGTTGAAAATATACCAGAAAATTATTCTTTTTCTACCTGGAACATGAGATAAAAAATATTTCATGTTTGTTCCCTTCTAAGCAGTCCTCCTTTCAAAAAAGACTTTTGAAAAAGAGAATTTAAGCATTTTTTTTTTGATATTGAAAATTAAGGTCTTTCTGCCTCTCCACACTTTTTCACTTCTTCCTCATTGCTTTTATTGAACAAAGAAGTTAGCTGTTGGAAAGGAAAAAAGTAGAAAGTAGTTTTAGTAGGAAAACTTTTAAATTTCAAAAAAAACCCACAAATCAACACCAACACATCTGCAGTAGAACTATTACATGAGAAAGATTTGTAAAAAAAAATAATCCTATGGACATACACTCCTTTCCTACTTAAAAGTGATAAATGTACAAAACATCTTCCATGGACCTAAGAGCCCAGTCACTTCTATATGAGCCCGTAAGTACAAGCCTATGAAGATTATTTAATCCAATACTGAAATACGGGTGCCCCTAGGGTAGAGCAAAGCAGACACAATGCACCAGCAGAACAATACCAACACTGTGGGAACAAAAACTACTCAGGATGGAATTTGGTCAACAAATGGGAACGAACACACCAGGTGTTACCATGCATGTACACCTTCCCAAAGAAAGGGCCCATGGCCACCCAAATGCTTCCTAAATCCCCCCTCTTGGGAGCTTGTTCAATGAGAGCAATCCCACTGCAGAACCAGTATCTTTCTGTGTTACCTCCGCTTATCCTGAATCAGAAATATAGAATCGTTTGGGTTGGAAAAGACCTTTAAGATCATCAAGCCCAACCGTTATCCTAACCCTGCCATCTCACCACTAAACCCTGTCCCTAAGCACCTCATCTGCCTGGCTTTTAGATACCCCCAGGGATGGGGACTCCACCACTTCCCTGGGCAGCCCCTTCCAGTGCCTAACAGCCCTTTTGGTGAAAAGATTTTTCCTACTGTCCAACCTAAACCTGCCCTGGTGCAACTTGAGGCCACTTCCCCTCAAGAAGAGAGGCTGAACCTTGTGATTGAGGATGCCCTTGCTCTCCAGGCTCCCGAAATGCTTTCCTATGCTTGTACAACCTCTCATCCTGCACACCTCTCAGGTTAAGTCGGCACTCCAACTTTTGCTGCCACTTAGAACCTTCTGAGGTTCTTACGTGGAACGGCTTTATACTGCAAAATGACCAAGGGCCGTGACAAAGGTCACTTTGACAGGAGTTACAGTAATTTCATGCATGTTTAACTACAAGGGTCTGGCAGGTTGGAAAACGATCATGTCATGTCCAATCTGAATTCCCTGGTGCTCTAAACTTCCAGAGAGCACCCAAAGGGCATGTTATTTTCTGTGTGGGATTTTGCTTAGCTGCTTTAACAGTTTGAAGGATGAAAACATTTGCCATTTCAGGTAGCTGTAGCTCATGGGACTGCTGTGCAGTACCCTGTGTCCCAAGGACCCCATTCCCTACTCATCCAGAACAGCCTTACACCTGGGGTGTGCCATGGACCCCATCACCATGAACAGGGGCATCTGTCCCCCCTCCATTAATGCCGGACACTGGACTTCTCCCGACAAGACCACGTGGTGCAAGAAACCTGTCCTCCTGCTGACCATGGTGCAGTATGTGCCATGCTGGTGATTCAGAAGACCAAACAGGTTGTCAGACTTAGGATGCATCTACACATCCAGTCAATAGGACACAGGACAAATGGAAGGAAGGGGTTTTTAATGAGGGGGTCTTCCCAAACTCATGCCATGAAAGCTTTTTTACTTCACTAGTATGTTATATATGGCTATGATAATTAAAAAACTGATCAACTGCAGATAGAAATGATTATGGCTGGTTGATATAATAATTTCTGTATGTATTTGAAACTTGCATTTGCAATGAACATATCAAGTCAATAAAATTCCCCCGGGCTTTGCATTGGTGAGAATATATAGTGGAGTCACTCTCCAATGTGCTGCTCAGAAGAGAGATCACCCCCAACACAAAAACTTCTAAGCAGTAAAAAATTAGTCTTAGGTAATACACATAACTTATATTGTTGTTTCTATGTTAAGGTGGCATGCACACAGACACACATGCTCAAATTATTAGGAAATTTAAAATTACTTATCTGTGCAGTCTGAATTGAAGCACCTATGCATGCATATATATACAGACAGAGGACCAGCAGGAAAAGCAGCTGAAAAGCAAGAACTGTTGCTTAACTGAAAATTACATAGAACAGGAACATTTAATGCTCTATCAGAGACCCTAATTGTGATACAGTGTACTACTGTGTAACAAAACTTGTTCTGCCATAATTTACTGTCAAGGAAGAAAAAACAAATGAGAGAAGAGAAAGGGATTTCCATTCACATCGTTTTAAACATAAGGAAGTTCTAAAAAATTCAGTTTTTCAAAGTCATAAGGAAATGCTGTGGCAAAGCTGATGTTTGTATGAACATGATTCTATGTTTTGCAGTGTTCATAGCAGGCGAAAAATGAGCCAGACCCACGGCTGTTATACACCAGATTACCTCCGCTGACTTTCAAGTATGAGCTTGAGTGACTTGCATTAATTGAGCCCTCCCGAGAATGTGGGCCAATGCTGTTTAGCTGCACAGTTGTTAACTAGATGATTATGAATGAGGGCAAGAGTCTGCACCAGACCCAGCTGAAAGCTCTTCAGGGACCCATGTGCACCAGGGACATCCTCCAGTCCTTCCCAGTGACCAGTGCCTCTGAAAGGGAAGAGCCAGACTGGGGCTCATGGTAGGCATCTTGCAAGGCAGAGCTGGAGGAATCTGAACTGAACACCAGAAACGTGCAGGGGCCTCAGGGAGCTCCCCCAGGGCAAAGGGGCAGCTGGTGACCCAGAGACTACACACAGACCAGCTTCTGCATCTCTCTCACCTTTCTGCACAGCCCAGAAGAACAGCATGGGACAAGCACTGGGTACCAGGAGCCTGCAAAGCCATCCTAGACTCAGGGTGAAGCTTTCAGGTACTTTGGACCACCTGCAGAAACAAGAGTGGCTTGCAGGCTGACTTACCTCAGCTCTGCCCACAGCAGCTGCAGACAGGATTTGCAAAGAGTTCTTCAGCTGCAGCTGACAGTTTTCATCATGGATGTATCTTGGATGTTTGTCTCGCTAGCACCTATGTATTTCAAGATGGTTAATTTCTGGTTTTATTATTAGAACAATTTTCTGCAAAAACATGTACTTTTTTTTTTTTTTAAAAAAAAAAGAACCTCCAAAAAAAATCATTCCCCTCTCCTCATCAGAGCTTTTAACTGCCTGCAGAAATTAGATTAATTAGCACTAGCTTCTGCAAAGATGGACGAGAGTTTAGGGAAAAAGTAGTAATCACTCAGGACCTCATCTCTGGACACACTGGACTAGACCTGCATTTGTTTCTCAGTTCCTGCTCTCTCGGTAGGTGATGCAAATAGGCACGGACGCCAAATCGTTCTAGCAGCTGACTATAAACAAAAAAAAGTCTTTTGAAAATGTGTTTGCTTGAAGGATTAGAAGACAAACAGTAGCAAATCTGAAGTAGTGTCACATCCCTTAAGCTTCATGAGTCCAAGCATGGGCCAGGGACTTTTGAAACTTGAGGAGAGTTTTACCCAGCTAGAGGTGTAATTAAATATGACTGGAGAGCACACTTAAAAAGAACCTCAAGGATGGCTCTTGGCCGTATGACTTTTGTCTGTCTTGCTCAAAACATGGAACTTGTCCAAGCCCTTTCAGGAAAACACAGCCGGGATCAGTCTGCTCCCCAGGCCCAGCAGGTACTCGCGCGTCTCCTCAACGTGCCAGCCTGTAACTTCCCAAATTGCTGCTCTGTGCTGGTTGTGCTTGCATGACAGAAACACACACAGTGAAGTTCCTTGCAGTGGGAAAAAAAACTTGCACTGAAAGCCAGCGTCCCTCAGCTTCATGCTCTTCTACTGACAGCTGGGTACTCGGTCCTGCTACCACTGCACAAGCTGATGAGAAACCAGAGAAAGGAAGAATCTGCCTGTGTCTAAGGCAAAAGACTCTTTATTGAAGAGGTTTTCAGAGAGCAGCAGATTCTTGTAAAAAAACATACAAAAGTTATCTGATGTGAGAACGTAGTCTACCAGTTAGAAACCCCATTCCCTCATTTATGGGAGAACAGATCACTCTGCATGGATGTCTCACCTTTGCAAAATCAGATAGTACCGGTTTGTTCATTACGGGGCAATTCTGAATTCAATACTAGGACCAAATTCCAAAACCAGTTAAAACAAGGCAGCAATAACAGACAGGTTTTGGTTCCAAACCACCAAAATCATTGGGAGCTATGACTAACCCACAGTCAGTGGCAACAGTATTTAAAATATTGTAAGAGGAGTATAGAAATCAACCACAAACCATTCGTGCAACATGATGACAACCCTACTTTTTCTCCCGCCAAATAACACTAACTCTGTGTGACAGCCGCACACTTATTCCACGTCCCCACCTCTCATTCATGGAGGAAAGAGGAACTGTCACGATCTGAGCTGAAAAATATAAATCAGGCAAATTTCAGTTGCACAGCAGAATTTTATTTCTATACAAGACTGACTTGCCACAAGAGTACCTTTTCAAGATGGTCACCAAGATGAAAGTTGAATGCCACAGTATCAATTTTGTTTGGCAATTTTGCTCATACTTCAGTTACTACCAGTCCACAGGAAGTTAGAAAGTTTTTGTGCCATTTAAAAAGAGCTGCTTGAAGTGCATCATGTATTTGTTCTGCAGCTACATTCTCAAAAAAAATTTCCTAATGTATGGGACAGTACAATGCACACTATAGAAGATGCAAGTTTCAGCTGGTGTCACTACAAGACTTATCTTCATGGATATTCTTCTATAAGTTGCCCAGATCTGCATGCAAAGTGCAATTCCAGCTTCTGGTAAAACCTTGAATTAAGACGAAATATTAGTGAATAAGGATGCTGGTATCACCTTGGGAATTACACAGATATACCATATTTTTTTGGCTATCAAAGCACTTGTTCAAGGCTGCTGAGGGACATGTAACTGAACAATCCCAAAGGACAGATGCAAGTTGGGCAGATATTTAGTATCTGAAAAGATAACTCAGATATCGAGGCCTTTTTCTTGCAGTTCTTAAGCACTTTGGAAAAAATCCAACAAAGGCTGCTTGAGCAAGCCCTGTTAGTCTGTTGATGCATCAGTTAAGTCTGCCAGATGCTGCTGGTGATACACTGACTACACAGAGTAGAAAAGCAAACATTCAATAACTTCACTAAGAATCACCCTGAAAGCAATTTTCCTTCACTTCAGCGTTATGATTAGGTGTCCCAACAGAAAATACATTTTCAGAGCTCTGCGGAAAGAGCTCTGCAAAGACCTCAAGAAAGTAGTTCAGGCCGATTTCTAATACTCAAAACAGAAAGAGCTGGACGTAAGAGGGTCTCTGACACACTTGCCTTTTCCTACCATGCTGGTAACAGTAGATAGGATAAAAACCAAAATGGGCTATTTTACTTAGAACACTACAGCACAAGCCCTACTGAAAACCTTACAAGGCCATCTATCTAAATTATTGACAAATTGAACATGATCCAAACAATTGATGGTGCTAATAAAACATCTATAAAGTTTGTGGAAAGTGTTCAACCATCAGCTCCACATGCAAGTGCAAGAAATCTTTGAACTTAAATCACATTTGCCAGGTGCCCACCAAGCCGCTCTATTGCTCCCCTCCTCAGCTGGACAGGGGAGAGAAAATACAATGAAAAGGCTCATGGGCCGAGATAAGGACAGGGAGAGATCACTCAGCAATTACTGTCATGGGCAAAACAGAGTTGATTTAGGGAAATCAGTTTAATTTATTACCAATCAAATCAGAGTAGGGTAATGAGAAACAAAAACTGAATCTTAACACACCTTCCCCCCACCCCTCCCTTCTTCCCAGGCTCAACTTCACTCCCACACCCCCCCCCCAGCGTCCCTGCCCCCCCCCCCGGGGTCTGCCCCTGCTCCAGCCTGGGCTCCCTCCCACGGCAGACAGCCCCCCACGCACGGCTCCAGCCTGGGGCCTTCCCACGGCTGCAGTTCTTCACGCACGGCTCCAGCGTGGGGTCCCCCCGGGGGGCTCCCGCTGCAGGGGCACAGCCGGCCTCACCGTGGGCTGCACCCGGGGCTGCGGGGGAATCTCTGCTCCGGCGCCTGCAGCCCCTCCTGCCCCTCCTGCCGCACCGGCCTGGGGGCCTGCGGGGCTGCGCCTCCCACACGTTCTCACCCCTCTCTCCGGCTGCAATTATGCGGGGTTTCCCCCCCGCCCCCCTTCTTAAGTCTGTTATCCCAGAGGTGCTACCACCGTCGCTGATGGGCTCGGCCTTGGCCAGCAGCAGGTCCGCCTTGGAGCCGGCTGGCGTTGGCTCTGTCGGACATGGGGGAAGCTTCTGGCAGCTTCTTACAGAAGCCACCCCTGCAACCCACCCCACTACCAAAACCCTGCCATGCAAACCTGACACATACATTAAGAGGATATTTCCTAAAGTGTTCTAACGTAAAATACAGGATGGAGCAAACCCATTAATTTGCAGCAAACAGCTGCAAGTTACAATAACAGAGGAAAAAACCTATCGCTTCATCAACATCTACTGAAGGCTGATGAACCTGCGGGTCAACGAAAGCTAGACCAATCTATCTAACAACAGAGAGGTCCTGCAGAACAAGTGTCTCCCATGTCTTTGGTTAATTATCCTTCCAGCTAACCAAAAACACCTGCTAGAAAAGCCCACTTCTCAAGGCACCTCTACACCACAAATGACTTTGCTTTTGCTTCATCCTACACACCACGGCCCAAGCCCGTCCTAATAGTGCCAAATGCATACACATATGGCATTCTGCTCAGGTTCTGCAGTGATGTAATGTGTCCGTCACACCAGAAATTTAGAACATGCAACACTAATTAACCAAAGACTTATCGAGTTGTTAATATATGGGCTCAAAACCTGCAAAGCACTGACAAATCAATTTGCTTTTTTGGTGTGATGCCCGATTAATGCACTTGTAAGCGAAGAAAGTTGGGAAATGTAAACAACTCTACAAATGTTTGTTGGGGAACACACTCCTCCTCACGTGTCTGCATGCACACAACGCTTTCTCTGTTCTCTTGCAGAAAATTCAGATGCCACCTGCCACCTCCACATCCCTAAAAGCACAATGACTGTTATCAATTAACACTGCTACAAAATCTCCCTTGCCAAAACAAAACCTGATTTACTCTTTACTCATCTGGCATACAGGAGAAGGAAAGTATCAGTTGGAGACAGCTCCCGCAAGGCAAACATCTCCTGCCAGGACCAACAAGTTATGGATGGATAGCCGATACTAAAAGGAACACTGGAAATTCAATGGATCCCAAAGTAGCCTGGAGCTCTTGAAATGAGTTTGCATCCTTTCTTGCCAAATCACTCATAGAATTATTTAGTTCCCCTCTGGTGTTTCAAAGCTATTATTCATGGATACTTACATTAACCCTTTTTTAAAAAAAATTAAATAAAAACGTCTCTAGCATATATATTGATGGGAGGCATCATTAAGAATATATTCATCGCTCCTAGGCTACCACGGAGAGGTGGTGATCAAGGCCAAACCAGAATCTACAAAGAGCCACTTTCAAAAAAACAAAACAAAACAAAACAAAACCCCAAAAACAAAGCTGAAAAGTTTGTCACCTTGTTGTTTTTAACAACAGTTGAAATTTCAGATCTCAGCTCAATTTCTAAACCAGATTCGTGGAGGATGCCTACCCATTTAGAAACATGGACTGGAATATATTTGCTATGTATTACGGCAGCCTTTCAGTGGCATTTTCCGCTCAGGAAATCTGGGAGATAGACCAATTAAAGCAATTACAGAGTAGGTACCAGGGGACATTACTAATGGGACTAAGCTGCGGTCCTGCCATTAGCTTGTTGTAAGTAGATGATTTTATACACAACTTATACTCTGTCCTTGCCAACGAAGTACAGAAATTAAACCAAACCTCACTGCATGAGCAGGGTTTTCTAAATTAAGAATATGTATGCATGCACACACACACACACGCACACATACATATATATACACATATATAACTATGTTGTGTGTTATATATAGTAATTATTATATAATGTATATTACACCATATATTTACATTGCAGAAAATGTAAGGACAAAGATAGTATTCTGCTTAATATTCTAAGTCAGAGATTAAATACATGTGTATGATTAAAATATTAAAATACAGTAGGAAATAGAAGACTGCTAACGAACACAATTTCTTTTACATACTTGCCAAGATCTGGGTTTGGTGTACTGTGCTTTTTCAGAAGCAATTGAATTTTCTTCTAATACTAAGGCAGTGTACAAAGTTGCAGGGGCACACACGTGCTTTAGCTGCCTGCTAACCAGCCTGAGAAGAGGAATGCCAGACTCCACAGGAAGGGCGTTCAGGCCACTGGCTCTGCACGGTTCACTTTTAAGTCATTATTGCAAGAGAGCTCAGCTCTGCCAGCATTCACCTGTCCACGGTGCAGGCTGAATACTTCATCTTGGGAGAACACAGCCTTGGTTCACCTGGCACTGAAACCTCAGAGCAAAGGAAAGCAGCAAAAGACTGACAAAGTCTTTGTTCTTCAAGACAAAATTTAAAGTTATAGGTTTCATCATGACTTGTTGGGGTTTTTTGCTTGTTTTTCAGAAAACACTATGCTATCCAGAAAATACCAAAGAGGAGCTCAGCCTCCCTTACAAAATAAAACAAATGAGTGTACAAGCGCAGACTTCTTTTTCCACGCAGCTTGCACAGCCCTCTCTCACCCACATGGCGTCGCGTTCCTCCATCCCGACAGTGCTGTACTGGAGCAAAACGAGCTGCACACAAGAGATCAACAGGAGGACAATTTAGAGGAACTCGTTCCTAGGTCTTCAGCCCCTTCTCTTGAACCTTTGCCTAAAAGAGAAACTGCAGCTGTTTTAAGGAGCAGCAAATCCACCTGGTTCAAGACAGTATCTTACAGGTCTGACTGAGGCTCAGGACTTTCTTGGGCTGCTGTGCCAGGCAGCTAGGAGCAGCGGTGGAGCCCGAACCCTGCAATGAATAGTGCTGCTTGCTCCTCAAAACTCAAAAAAAAAAGGGATAAACAACTTCAGAGTATTATTACTATTGGGCAGGTGCTTATAGGCAATTATTACAGACGAGATGATCTCTGTACCACCCCCTGTCCAGAATCACTGTATCATCCCCAAAAGACTATTAGCAGAGCCTGTGGTCATCTTACACTAATAATACAATATCCACTCTAATTCCCTCCTGCCTTTTAGAGAAGTAGTCAGAAATCCTAATAATCAAATTAAAGAAAATAAAGAATAGTGCAACTGTGGCAGCATCCTGTACAGGAGAACACCAGTTTGTGGTTCCCCACCTCTGAAAGACTGAAAGCTACTCACTGAGGTTTAAACCACCTTAACCACGACCTTCACGCAGGGTTGGAACGTAATGATGCCATTCAAAGAAAATGGCAAGCGAAGAAGTAATTACTCACGGGCTTCCAACTTTAATTAATGCTTCCTGTTGTAACAAGAACAGGGTATGATTAAAGGGTGCCTGGCCAATGGAATTTCATATGGCACGCTTATTTCTTACAGTGGCTTTTACCAAGTTGTAAAACTGAAATCATTAATTTAAACCCTTATATCGACATGATATGTTTACTACCAAGTCTTAAAAATAATTGGGTCATTATCACTAAAAGCTCCTTAACTGACTGCAACTTGAAAGTGCTTGCCATGATGGAGGTGTGATGTGTAAAACGAACATGTTTTTCATCCCATTTTTAATGCTATGTGATCTAAACAACCAAGACATCAAAGACTGCGCACTTTCTAAGAGAGGATTTTTCAGTTTAATGACAGCCAGTTTTCCATCGCACTTTCCCTTTTGTCCCATGCCCTTCAATCTTTCCGTTTATTTCAAGTTATATTAAACCTTCAGCAAAGAAAGATGTGCAATCCTAAACCTACGGCCGGGTGCACCATGTCCGCAGCGGCAGTCCCGCCCCGTTCAGAGCAGCCAGCACCACCTCACTCAGCAGTTGCTTTATTTCCTTTTCAAATAATCATTAGCTTCAAAGCAGAGGCAAATGAGTCAACATATCCTCTAATTATCAGTCATCCAAAGATGACTTACAGAGAAAACGAATGACAGCTCTGATGCGCTGACTCTCCACTGCCGGTTTTGTCCTGATTTCCACCAGAGCTTAAGAAAGTTGTCACTGACCGGGTCTGGCGGCACACCTGACCACCACACTGCTGCATACTAATATATATCCCCTAAAACACAAGCTGGTTTATAGATGATTTGCTTCTACCCTGCACCGTGTGATGGCAGTTTCCCGGTGCTGGTTGGCTCAGCTCCCCCCAGCACTGCAGCAGCTCATGCCTTCAGCTCCAGCCACATGTGCAATCCCCCTCTGTGGTCCTGTTAGATCTCTCTTGGGTGTTGGTTTTTCCACTGCCAGTTGTTTCACGCTACACAAGCTGCTGGGACTAAGGTTCATCCTGTTTTGCTAGCCAGTACACACGGGAAGCCAGAAGAAGAGGTAGTAGCAACCCAGATGTGAACAGCTAAGGGGAAAGGAGTTCCTGCCCCCAAAGCCCACTGCATCTTCGTGGGCGAGCAGGAGCTTGAAAAGCGCAGAAACCTGCAGGCCAAAGATAGGGAACGGAGAGGCCTGAACGTCTTGGAGAAGACTGAGCAGCACCACAGGGAATCTGGAGCCTTGCTCAAGAGGAAGATGGAGGGACCCCTCCTCAGTTAAACCTTTCCAAGCCATCCATGTCGTCCCAGCCTGGGAGACAGAGGAGGATGCTTCCATCTCCCCTTGGCATTGACACGCTCCAAGCCAGCTGTTGACATGCAGGACAAGAGCTCAGTAGAGAGTTAAACTCACAGGTGGCAGAGGTGAAAAAAGGGACCTTCCAAATAGTTCAATACCTTGAAAACTTTCAGCACTATGAAGTACTGAGTTACAGAGCACCTTCACACACCACGACGGTGTGTGTTCAAACTCAGTGTCGCCCTCCTCCTTCTCCCATTCTCCTTATGCTTGCACAATTTTTTATTTAAGGTGAGAGTTGTTTAGAGCAGGGGCTCTGTGCTTTCTCACCTCACAACTGTCTTTCCGTTATCAATAAACACAGAATAAAATAATACAACTCTTTTCTGTAAAGTGAGTGTAATATCTACAGTAATGTGGGTCATTTCATATTTTTTTCTGTGGTGAAATGCAACTGTTGGTGTTTACTATGGGTAGCAACAGAGGACCTAGATCAGGACGATCCTGCAGTGCTGTTGTACTGTCTTGGTGTTTTCTTCTTTGGGTTTTGTTTTTTGTTTTGATTTGGTTTGGTTTTTTTCTTTTTTTTTTTTTTTCTCTCCAGAGATAAGTTTAGAAAACAGTCTCTCCTAATTTCAAACTGTTAGGACTGCATGACCACAGACCAGGCAACACAGCCAAATCAGTCTTGGTAACTCAAAGCTCTGTCATTGTATCTGCACGTCTATATACAGGACGAGGAATTCCTTCCTTGCTGTTGTGCTAAATAAAATCTTTAAGATTGTTACAGTGGCGATCTGAATTCTCCCATACTGCACAACTGCACATAGCAGAAGCCCACAGGATACACACAACTCAACACCTGCACTGTCTGTTTTGAAAACACTATAAATAGGCAATGACCCAAATCTAACCTGGCTACAGTCCAAACCAGTGAGTCAGAAGGCTGGCAATTAAAATTATACTAAACAAGAAAACAACCTGAGAGATGCTTCACCTTCATTTGGATGTAAATCCTTATCTAAGAATACCTCTTACGCCTTTTTTTTTTTTCTCCAAATAAACCAGGCAGCAAGGCAATATTGATGGCACTAATACATGCCTGAGTACACATATTGTTAATAAATAGATTGGACAAAGAAGTGGAAAGTTCCTAATCTACTTAAACATTTACACCTTCTTTGTGGCTTAATGAAAGCAATTAAAGAAACTGTAGTCAGGGTCAAATAAGCATGCTTATTAAACTGGAATAAGCATGTTAATGAATAATAATTACTTTTAAAGGTGTCCTGAAGGTTCCTTGCTTCGATCACTGGCCAAGCTTCCAGATTAATGATTGAGGCTATTCTCTTATTTTTTCAGTACTTTCAAACCTCGTGTTGGCGCAGGATTACCAGCAGAGTGTGCTGAGCTGTCCCATTCGTGAATAATAATAATGAGCAGACTTTTTCTCTCCATACTTCATACACACCCTTCAGCGTTAGCCAAATCCCCTATGTTTTCTGGCTATCGAAGGTGGTGTGTCAGGGTGAGAAAATCACTGTGTGTACAGGATAGGCAACTGATAGTTTAGGAATTGGCAGTTTGGGGACTATGGCACTGGGAATTGCATCTACGAAAATAACAATATATTTCTTATGACAAACATGCATTTAGACTGTAAACTTGTCGAAGCAGGGGTTTAATTTTTATTCATTATTCACATAATACTTACTACCTAATCTAGTCCTAGTTCCTGGATTTAGCGTCTTTAGTGCTGTTGCCAACATAAACAATCGATCACAGGCCTAGTGAAAGCTGCCCTGAGACTGGAAGTCTCTCGAAGCAAGAGACTTTTTTGACCATGTGGCTTGAGGGAGGTGGCATTGAGAAGTCATGATACATTGCTTGATCTGGCCAAGAAATCTACGCTACAAATCCTTTCTGAGTTACTTACACAAGCAAACATAAAATCACGCAAAGGTAGCTGGAAGGGAGTTGTTTTAGCCAAGCAATGAATCCATTATCACTGCCAAAAACTTCACATGAGCTACGGGTGTCACCAGGCAGATCAGAAATGCTCATTTCAGCACTTTCCAGTTGAAATGGACATCATCTGCTTAAAATGAAAGAGGAAGAAAAAACAAATCATTCCCCAAGCCTCAAATACTTTTTTTTGGCCAATACCAGCTTTGATGGTGACAAACAGAACTGGGCATCATGGTCTTCCCTCAAACAACAGACTGTAGGGATGTGATGGACTCATACAGACTGAGACACCCTTGGGTCCTCTTTCCCTGAGCTTCTCAGGCTTGGGACACTTGCCCGAGACTCTGAAAATCTGGGAGTCCCCAAAGTACATGACACAGAATTTGCATATGATGTTGTACTTAGATAATACTTTACACATAGTGCTGCATCTTACAGCTTCTCCTCCTTCCTCCACTCTCCTAAAAAAACCCCAAAACAATCCACTCAACTTCACTGTGATCTCTGTGCTTGCACAAGACAAAATGGTGTCTTTACAACTTGCAGCACCGAAACCTTTTGCCAGCAACGAAAACCATCTGTCTGTTTACCCAGGAAAAAAACCTCAGCAGTGAAATCATTCCATCTTTCCTTAAGTTCCTCTGCTGCTCACAATTAGTTCCAAGGTCATGAAAAATCTATTACGACTAAAGGCAATAACTAATTAAAAAAACCCACAAAACAAACCCAAAAAAAACCCCTACAAATTTTCATCTAATAGCTCTATTTCTTGAATACCCCAGTGCCTCTACTGACTACAGACTCTACCACCAAGTTCCCTTTTTTTTTTAATGAACATTTAGCTGTGCCAAGCCCCCCCTTTGTCTCATACATTTTAGATAAAATTCTCCTGCCAAAGCAACAGAGCCATGCTGTGATGAAAGCCACTGTCAGACACATACAAAATCTCAATAAGCTCATCAATAAAATGGCTGCTTGGCTTCTATCCTAGGAGGAAAGTTTTAAGACGCTGATGGATGACTTTGTTGAGGATGATTAAAACAATGAAATAAATCCTGCAGGAGCGCAGGGTAGATTCAGGGAAGACAGAGACACATGCACCATGCAGTTTCTTCCTGTCTGCCTTGCAGGGCTATAGCTAGCCAAGCAGATAAAGGCTCCGCGGGGAATATGCGGCCACCACGGCTCTGCTTTCCGTGCCTCACGCTCCCTAATTCTTCACTTGCAATCATTTGGACGCGACCCTGCGGCCAGGTATATTCTTCTCCCCCAAACACAGGTAACAAGGCAGACTGCAACTAAGAGCGCCTCTTGCCTACCTCACTCCCTATGGGTGCACAACCTTTTTCTTCAGCCTGCCATAGTCTAATTCTCCCTCTCCCATCTTCCTTGACTCCTTCTCCACCCTTTCTTCCTCTTCATTCTTCTCTCTCATTTTTTTCCTCATTCCCATACCTTCCATCTCCTTTCCTTAAATCACTTAAACACTCTTTGAACTAAGACGTTGGCAGAAATAAAGATCAGCTTAGGTGATTGAGAAGTATCTGCAATTACAATTGCTTCGAGCAATTACAATTGCTTACCGGACCAGTGTAGCAAATCAAATTTATCAGGAAAGGAAACAACGTTACTTTGTTCCATACAGCCAAAGTATCCCAGACTTTTTCTGGGTTCCTTTACAAACAAAGGAATGATAAGCTTTCTGTGGAAACATTTCACATTTCAATAATACTAGAAAACGCACCCACATTTTCACTGCAGCCTTTACTCTCTCTACAAGTCTGCATGTTTACAAACACAGACATAACAAGGGCTAGCCCACCCTGTTTTACTCAGTTATGAAATTATTCTAGACAGAGGTGGGGAAAAGAAAATAAAAGCAAGAAGCTTTTCCTTTGAGTCTTCCCTCCCTTGTTACAGTTTTTCAAAACCTCTGTATCAGCACGTTCCTGGGATACAATAATTTTTTGTTTTCTTTTCTCATTCTAGTGCATATAATCTTTATCATAGTTTGGCACATCTTTGCTCTGTGCCTCTGCTAATAGGTATAGTTCTTACAAGGGGGAAAAAGGCCGGTGACAGAATTCAAGCTGCAAACCTGATAGCTACAGACCTATCTCAATCCTGCCAGCAGTCTCAAAGCCCACAGAGAAAATACATAGACTGCACACCTGTTTCTGGTTAAACAAAGAAAATTGGATTTTTATCAGTTTGACTGTCACCTTTTACATAGCACTGCTTTGTCAAGAGCCACTAATGAAAGAGCTCAGCAGCAGATAAAGGATATACCGCTTTGGCTGAATTCATAGATTTATCTAAAACATTTTCCAGAAAGAATTATATTACATTCTTTTCAGAGCTGAAATAGGATTATAAAGCATGGAAATGGATGTCTTAAAATATATATCTATATTATTGCATATGACTGAGCAGCTTCATTAAGAATGATGTCTGAAGATTTCGGTTTTCCACATAGTCTTGGTGAAAGTTTAAATACACCGACTGTCTACAATCCATATTAATTTTGGCTGGCATTTTGAATGGATGCCCTAGGAAAGAATAGAGGGTTTTAGCAGTTCGTATGCTAATATACAACCCAAGGTTTAGCACGTTCATTTCCTTTTTCATCCATGTCTTGTGTGTGCATGAACATGGACATGGTACTTGCTCCACCAGCATTATTCTCCAACGCTACTTCTACACATTACAGAGGCATCGCGTGGCTAAACTGCATTGGAGATGGTTGGGCTGACTTACATACTGTGCTCGTAGAGATCTGTACAAAGACTTAAAACAGACAATGCTAGCTGCACGATGCTGCAGCTTGGAGACCTGGAGGTCTTTCTAAAAAGTCCACCTAACATTTCAGTGGTACCAGAAGAATGAAAGAAACTTCTGAAAAATTGAAAAGAAGTTCTGAATCAATACACAGCTTTTAACTGTCCTCTGAGAGTGTCAAAAGAATGAGTTACAAAAACCAGGATGGAAATGAGAGTCCCAATAGCAGAACAGTAGAAGAAGCTCTCCCCATAAAGCTGGAGATGCAAACGCAAGTCCTTTCCCAGAGCCATGTCTAAGGCCGCCCTGGACAATGCAGCTGCCAGCAGATACCCTTCCGTTCAGCTGAGGAGCCAGAGTGGAATAAATAACATGCTAACCACATCATTTCTTTGCGCATGTGAACTGCAAGAAACTTGTGTGCCTCAAGCACACTCGCCAGATGGGATAATTAGGCTCAGACAGATCACTGACCTTCCTTATAAAAATACCCCAGAAACAGAGGTTGACTGAATAAATCTGTGTCATGTTATCAAACTCCCAACCAATCCATGGAAACCCATCTATACTGACTCATCCAAAAGCTTGGTATTTCCGCGGGTGCATCTCATGCAGGCTGAAATCATTGGGTTTGGGGTATTCTTAAGTATTTATTGATTTTTCTTCATGGAAAACAGGCACTGAGAGTTCACTGCTGGGAACTACTCAGCTGTCTTTCTATGAAAATTATGAAAGCACATATATATGCATTTATGCTAAGCTATTCTCTCTTTAATTATCACTGAGGCTGGTTTGTCACACTGAAACAATTTGGGGGAAGTCAAGGCTTTTGAGACAGCACAAAATGCAAATGCCATTTCACCTTCCATAAATGGGAGGCATGACACCCATTTAAATAACACTATTTTATCTGGAATTATAAAGGTAAATATAATCAAATCATCTTATGTTTGAAAATAAGTTCATTATTTTAGAGTTACAAAGGCCACATGAGACACCATGCTCTCCCTGAGTCCAGAGAGGTTTCCTTCCTTTCCCCATCAAGTCTATTTTTCCTTCCTCGATGTTCAAACCCTGTTGATGAATAATCACATTCACACAAGGCTACCCTGTTACTTTCCAGGCATTGTCGAGTCATACAATTCTTTGCCTTGCCAATATGCCCTAAACCAGGAAGGGTTAGACACGGTGCCAATTATTGCTAAGCGCAATCTGCTACGAACAAAGCACATGCCGTGGCCCCAAAGACAAGCAGCTCTGGAAGCTCACAGGCAGAAGATAACACCAACTCCTCAAGAGCCCCATCGCTCCCAAGGAGATTAGGGCTGGCTCAGTGAGCCACAGCAACTGGCAGCATCTTTTCCTGTACCCCTGTGGCCTGGCATTCTCAGGCTGTCAGAAATTTAGTTTATCCAGCAGCTTCCTATGAGCACAGCCTACAAACATGTTACGTACCCCAACACAGACAGGCAGCTCCACATGGCCATGCACCAGGCGTTCTTGCACGAATGGATCCATCTTGCTTTTTGAGACTTACATCTATGTACCTTACTTCCACAAGGAAAAACTGGGCATCAAAAGCTAGTCCTTATTTTAACAAAACACATATATTCCAAAAATCAAAACAACTAAATACTCAAATTCAACTTGCAGCAAGATCTGCCTGTTACATGCAGTTCTTCTTTGGCTGGGATAATCAAAGGTTATTGAAGGGACCTATGACAAAGAGCTAGGGCTTTGTTGAGGAAGTTTTATGCCTCTGACTCCACACAAGATGCACTCACACGCGTGGACAACACCTCCTATATAATCAGCTGCCAATGTGCAAAAACCAGCGAATCACAACAAAATTCTAACGGTATCCATGTCTGACTTCTGCTCCCAGCCCCTGGCTGAAAAATACTTTAACAGCTATTCAGTTGGAACTCTGCTAATGAACTAACCCACAAATTTAAAAAGGAACACAGATTTTTAATTATAAAGCAGGCAAGTAAGCAGGGAGGATAAACAAAAACTAACAGATCAAATCATCTCATCATTGGTCTGGAGGTAAATCAGCAGTCACTCCATCAAAGCAAGAAGGGTTAACATGTTATGTTAATGTATGAAACAACCCAACCCAACTATTTAAGCTCAGGATTTTACTCATTTCATGCAAGTCCCACCTGTGCCACAACCACTCACAGCCTGAATTTACAGACAATCCACTACATGGTAAGAAGAGATCTGACCTTAAAATTACTTTAACACTGACCTCTAGTGACAATAGGTGGGAATTTACCTCTTTACGGAGCTGCCCAGTTGGGAACGTATCTTCTGGCGACTAATTACGGAGCTTGTTCTTGCATCTCCGATCCATAGCTACCCCCACCACAAGGAGCATGCAGCCAAGGAGGAACCCCCGCCTCGTCTGTTTTTGTTACAGTCACGGGTGAATTAGAGGTGATGCACTAGGGTCTACAGAACTGTGATGATTAAATCCAAGCCTCTGTTTTCACTTACTAAAAAGAGGAAAAGGCAACAAAAAGAAAATACAAACACGTGATTTCGAGCCTCGTAACTGCAACAAATGTGTTACAGCATAAGCTAGGCACAACTATCGACATGACAACTGCCTGTATCTTCAGGCAGCCAACCAAAATGTCATCTTTCATCTCGGGGACTGTAATACCAAGGCAACCTCTTCTCCTCTGATGCTCTGTAGCAAAAGTAGCCTTGCAGCTCTTGCTACAGTACTCCTGCACCTTTCTCTGCAAAACGAGAGTGCGATGGCCTGTGTGCCCACAGGCACAGGCATTTTGCCCATGCATCCATTTCAGTATAGTCCAGATGGAAGGATAAGCATGTTACAGCAAATTGTCAACCACCTTGTCTCAAGAAAGCGGTGAGGAAGCTACAGCTGCCACTCCAGTACACAGCCCACCTTACTGTCTTTGCATGGAGACGCATAGAATCATAGAATGGGTTGGAAAGGACCTTTAAGGGCCATCTAAGTCCAACCCCTCTACAATGGGCAGGGACATCTTCAACTGGATCAGGTTGCTCAGACCCCCATCCAACCTGACCTTGAACGCTTCCAATGACAGGGCGTCACTTCTCTAGGCAACCCATTGCAGTGTTTCACCACTGTCATTGTAAAAAATGTCTTCCTCCTATCTAGTCTAAATCTAACCTCTTTAAGTTTAAAACCATTACCCCTTGTCCTGTCGCTACTGGCCCTACTAAAAAGTTTGTCCCCAATGTCTAGGAGATGAAGTAAGAGGGTCATGGCCACGGCCCACTGCAGGGAAGCATCCTGAGAGGGAGTTTAAAAAGTGGGAAGTACTTTCACCCAGCATGGTGTCTGACGACACCTGTAGCATATGTATATATATACACACAGATGTATAAAGAACATGCTTAGTCAGGAGGCTAGAAATCTGCCAGCTGAACCTCAAAGGGTGAGAACCACCTTTGAAGCTGATCCCAGCTTGGGGTAAATATGAGCAGGTTTTATGTCATCTCAATCTAAAAGTTCCCTTTTGCATTGCCCAGATGTTGTAATCTGCATATTTCATTTACACTAACATGACTTGTGTCAGGGGAAGATTTTCACTTTCTGTCAGCTATCCATCCTGAATATTCGTCTCTGGTAGCAGTCCTCACAACTGGAGCCCAGAAAACTTCTCCTGCTCTCCCCAAGGACTTGTAAAGATTTCCAGACTGCTCCTCCACTTAGCTGATACCACAGGGATTTTCATGGAAGCACCTTCTGGTGCCCAGCCGTAGCCAGCTGGCTGCACAGACAGCAGCACAGCCAGGGGGAGAGCACCAGGGCCCTGAGGGAGTGTGCACCACAGCAGACCTCAGAGCCGAAGCCAAATCAGTCATACCTAGGCACAAATACAAACCCCGTGTATCTCAAGATAACTGACTCGACTCTCCCGTCATTTTGACTGGAAAGAATCAGCTGTCAGAACAAACTTAACTAAGACGACTGAAGATTAAACACTCCACTGATGTGAAATTAAAAACTCCTCTCATACTGACAAATACATCACCTGCTCAGAATGAAAATTGCGCAATGGATAAAAATTCTCTGCTGAATGAGCTGCCAGCAAGAAAAATCAAGGAAGAGGTTATTTTTCAGCACCACCAGGCATATAAATGCTGCAGTCGACAAACGCCTGCTTGCCAGCAAGCCAGGCAGCCTTTGGCAACACACCTGGACCTCGCTCCCCCCAACACTTGGACCTGACGATTCTTCCACATTTTAGCAGCTTACCTAATCACAGCAAAACACAACAGCCGTGGGAGAAGGAAAACATACCTTATTTAAACACACTGAAATCCAAACCCAACCTGCAGATTTAATGTTACGGCTGGCTACAAACTAGGTAATGAGACTTCCTCACATATTCCAGATGTATGTGTGAGTGCTTAGGGATGTACACATATAATTAGATTTAAATATCTATGGAAAAAGAGAGAAGAGAGAGATGCACTAAATAATGGATGCAGAATTGCCTCCAAGTTGTCGTAATCATTACCTGGCTTGGACCTCAGCATCAGTATGAACTGGTCTCAAAAACAATCATTTGCTCATGTTCGTGCCT
Source organism: Gorsachius magnificus (assembly GCA_034008185.1). NCBI lineage: Eukaryota > Metazoa > Chordata > Aves > Pelecaniformes > Ardeidae > Gorsachius > Gorsachius magnificus. The sequence goes on from CM067082.1 coordinate 69,033,329, forward strand.
GCCAAACCTCCATCTAATCCGTTCATTAGCAATATAACAGGTTAGCAAGATGCCATGGCAGGAAAATAATTAGCTTTCCATTGTGGGATGGCACATTCTCTTTCGCATTGACATAACAAATAACCCCATAAACTGCTATAATTTATTTGCTTTTGAACCTTTTTTTTTCTTAATTAGCCCTTCAGTAGATTGCATTAAACACGCATGAACTGTAACTAGAGAGTCCTTTGACCAATCTCAGAAGTCTTAGACAGTATAAACAACTATTACACAAGCAATTTAAGGGTGACCTACCTTTAGGTCATTTAAATAAAGCTTGATAGAATAGCTGAAAGCAGACTATGCCAAAAGGCACCCTCGTTAGGTCTCTTCTCCATCATCTGCATGTATTGAGCAACATGCTCAATTGTGTCCCAGCACACACCACAATGATTGCACCACGGTTGTGTGGGAAAAGGACTGCCACTGTTTTAAAGATCTCTTAACTAGGTCAGTCTTCTTGCCTTAAAAGAAGGTATGGGTACTTCCAGTTGGGTTTGGCTGGGCTAAAGTCAGGATAGCCTAACCAATTCTTCTGCAAAGTGCCTTAAAAAGACGCAATTCAAAAAAGAAATTCTAAGATGTGGAAGGTAGGAAATAATAATGTTACTTTTCAGCTCATGTGAAAATTAACTCCTACAAGCAGGGTTCTACCAGGCTCTCCACTATGGCTCCCCAAGCAGTTTCACTGGAGCTAGGTTCAGATATTTTATTCCTTCTGTCAAAGATACGATCTTTATTTTAATCCTAGGAAACTGTGTATCAGCACTATCTTCTGCAGTGTGTTCATGGGTTAATTACATGGTGCATTAAAGACCTTATTATGTACAAAGCCTTTTGATTTTCTTGCTTCTCGCTTGACTTCATATAGTTAGCACAGGGAAGATTTTCATTGGTACTATCCCTCTCCCCCAGTACCACACTTTATCACACGATTTTTAATTCATGTGCTATCACTGCTAGAGACCTCATCTGTTCTCACAGGGGAATATTCAGCTTTCTTGCTGCTCTTCTCTGTACTTCTGTAGCCTCTTCTTGCTGAGTGCTCAGCAAACACGGAAGATTACACAAATCAGGTGGGAGGAACCAGTCTTTATATAATAGCAGACTTCTAATAAATGCAAGCCTTTCTTAATGAAGCCTGACAGATGTTTACATACAGCATTTCACATTGATATTTAACTAAAACCACTTACCAGAAATCTTAACAAGAGGTCATCAAAATATCCAAGCAATTTCTTTTGCTACCTGACATACGGTTTTGCTGAATTTCACTTACCGCTGTGCTGTCTTGTAACTAGGCTTCATATGATATCACAGATACCTAGGCTTAACAAGGCTAAGCGCTGGGTCCTGCACTTGGGTCACAACAACCCCATGCAATGCTACAGGCTTGGGGAAGAGCAGCTGGAAAGCTGCTTATCAGAGGGGGATCTGGGGGTGCTGGTCAACAGCCGACTGAATATGAGCCAGCAGTGTGCCCAGGTGGCCAGGAGGGCCAATGGTATCCTGGCTTGGATCAGGAATAGTGTGGCCAGCAGAACCAGTGAAGTCATCCTTCCCCTGTACTCGGCACTGGTGAGGCCACACTTTGAATCCTGTGTTCAGTTTTGGGCCCCTCAGTTCAAGAAGGACATTGAGGTGCCGGAGCGTGTCCAGAGAAGGGCAACAAAGATGTTGAGGGGTCTGGAGCACAAGTCTGATGAGGAGCAGCTGAGGGAACTGGGGCTGTTCAGCCTGGAGAAGAGGAGGCTGAGGGGAGACCTCATCGCCCTCTACAACTGCCTGACAGGAGGCTGTAGCGAGGTGGGGGTCGGCCTCTTCTCCCAAGTAACAAGTGATAGGACAAGGGGAAATGGCCTCAAGTTGTGCCAGGGCAGGTTTAGGTCAGACATTAGGAAAAATTTCTTCACCAAAAGGGTTGTCAGGCATTGGAATGGGCTGCCCAGGGAGGTGGTCGAGTCCCCATCCCTGGAGGTATTCAAAAGGCGGGTAGATGAGGTGCTTAGGGACATGGTTTAGTAGGCATGGTGGTGTTGGGTTGACAGTTGGACTTGATGATCTTAGAGGTCTTTTCCAACCTTAATGATTCTATGGTTCTGTGATTGACAGTCACTACTCCTTTTTTCTCTTCTATATTTAATAGGACTCACTAACTGTGTATCTACCTCGAAATTGCTCAGCTTAACCTGTGATTTCCCTTTTGAACTCAAAATGTTTGAGAGGGTTTGAGATCATACTATCAGAAAGGAATAGGAACTATTTTGGAGTGTAAGAAGTAATACTTTTACTTTTTCTGGGAAAAGAAATTAACACCACACTCCTGTGGAACTACCTCTGAGAAAGAAGGTAACATTGCGAGCAAGTATTTCAAACACAAGAGGCCCAAAAGCAATTGCTTGGGTATAGATCTTCTTTATTCAATGCTATTCATGAAATAGTATTTTGAGTCCCGTTGCAATGCATTGTTTGTTCTTTTCTTCTTGCCACTGCTCCATCTAATCAATTCCATTGGAAAAGGAAAAAAATTAAATCACATGTTGAGTGAGCATGCAGTGAAGATATACTTACCTTTTCAGCGGGTGATAAACAGTGTGCGACTTGGTGCTTGCAAGCACTTCAATAAAGGTGGTCAGTAACCAGCATGCAATAGCAAAGACTGTAAGGTAAGTTGGATTTATGCATGCAACTTTTTAATAGGCCCCCCATCCAAGGGCTACCAGCACAGAAACAAGAAAGCAGAGCTGAAGAGTCAGCAAAAGAGTGGGACATTTAGAAGAAAGTCATGTTTTCCAGTAGAAAGTTACTCCTCTAATGAATATTTAACTAGCACCAGTGTAGGCAGCAAAAAGCCCCCCAACATTAGAGGTTTTTCATAAATGAAAAGAGTAATCAAAGTTTTTGTTTGCCTATCAGCTTTGGAATGCTAATCGTTATGGTAACTGTGCTGGTGCAGGTAAGGAATTACTTAAAACCTGTTATTTTCTTATTTTCTTTTTTTTTTTAATCACTGCTGTACAGCTGAACATGCTCAAGGAAGCAAAACTACATGGATAATTATCCCCATGGAAGCAATCCAAAGGTTCATGAAATAAAAGCTGCTTCCAACTTAAAGATCAAGGTTTTAAATTAGGAAAGCACTTGAGACTCCAGCTGATAAAGATGTTTGACCTGCTGGGCAAAGGTAATCGTCAGCGACTTAATTCAGGACTCTCACAGCACACAGCATAGGGGAGCTCCCCAGTGCAGTAGTTGCAAACAGTAAGGCGCTATTTAGAGCAACAAGAAGAACAAGCACTGCAATTTAAAAAATATTAATAAAAAATACCAGAGGCTTTTAGCCTCTCCCCTAAGAACCCATCACTCCTCTTCCTTCTGAACCCTTTCCCAAACACAGGCAGAGGCGTACAAGTCAGCCCCTAGTCAAACTGATGCCAGGAAAAGAAAGAGGTTCTCCCAGTCTTCATCGGATCTGTACTTCATTTACAAATGCAGTCCAAACAGGACAGGAAGAAAACTTCTGAGATTGCTGTCATGCTCATGTAAGACCTAAGACACATCCCAAAGAAGGAGGAGTTACAAGGAGTTAAGGCAGACCTCGCATTAGCAACCCTGCACTGCGTGGAAAGGCCATCGCGGCTGCAAAGCACACACCATAGAAGAGCAAAGTGTTAAGAAATGAAGTTTAAAGAAATCAGCCAATTCCCTGCTTCCATCAATCAGTAAGTCACCTGGATCAATTCACATCTTCTTTAATGTCTAAACCTTAACTTCCTGTGAAAAATAAGCAGAGAAAATTACACTGCACTTAGAAGTAAAATGAGATTTTGAATATATCATTTATCATCAGAGGGATGCACTGCCAATATACTAACATATCACCACACTTTAATATAAACCTCCACCTCCCCTCAAAGCCAAGCAAACTCTTGGATGCCTCATTTAACAGAATGAAACAGCAATGAAAAAACCCAAAAGAATATAAAGCAAAACACACATGGTATATATCTTTCTTCATTGCTCCTTTTAATCACACTGCAAAACACTAATCAGCCATGTAGTCCTATTACTGTACTGCTGTAGCACCTAGCTAGTAAATAGTTTCTATTTACAAACAGGATTATCTGTAAAGAACACAACTGAGAGCTCACGTGGACAGTGGCAGTGGCTCAGCTAACATCAGGTACTGCATTAACCTATGGTAACTCAATCTGAAGACAGGGTCTCAGGATCTAAGAGTTCATAATTTAATCAAATAATATAGTGTTCTACTGACAGGGAGTATTATTCCAAGGATACAGCATGCAGTGAGATGCACCTAAGTATTCCAGGCCTTGGAATCATACACGTCCCCCAAATCTTTGCCACAATTTCAATTAGTGATTCATACAAAATTAAAATAGATATCCAATAGCAGAATGGGGGAGCAAAGTTAGCACTGGGAATACTTTGTCTAATGAACAGCATAAAGAACAAGACTGGACATAGGAAAAACCTTAACTCCCTTAATGTTAGTTTTCTGAGCTTTCTTGTAATAGCAAAGAATGAATGCTGGGGGCAGCGTGTGGAAGAGGAAGTGGGCACAATGTGTGCTCCTGGATTTTATTTTATTTTTAACATCTTCCCTATCTCCCCATATGTGTGTAAATAAAACTGCAATACAAACTCAGAAAATTCTTAGATGAAGAACTGAAAAACCAAACCAACCAACCCAAAGCAACCAATGACTTCGTTTTGAGGAGCACAAGTTAGCTGTTTCATTAGAAAACAAGCAAATCCCCAAATCTGTCCCTATGTAAAAGAGAAGCTGTCAAGGAAGACAAATCAAGCAATAGCACACTGTTTACTCCAATACCCTGGTGGATATTGGCACGAAGGCACTTTCCTGCCTGAACTACAACCAGCATCCAGGACTACATAGGATGGCAGATAGGTGAAACTGCCATGGTGAGCAGCATAAGGTACACCAGACCTCTCTCTTTTTTGTTGGGTATTTTTTTCTTTTTTTTTAAATACATGAAAGTTGCCAGAAAAGTTATTCTTCACCCCCATCCATGGATTTCAGTGTTTCTTTTTTTTTTTTTTCTATCAGTACAGAGAGCATTTTCATCTTTCTGCTCCTGGAGCTGAAGCAAAACATCTTTTAAGAACCTGGGAACGGCGATGCACCGAAGCTCTGACTCCACCACGAGGAGCTGGCAGCTTGTTTCCCGCACTCGCCTGGGACCATCGCTGCTAAACAACTGTTTGGGGCACATCATCATCGACTTTCGCTTCAACCCACAGTTGAAGTGACACCCCCTGCAAGCAGTTGCCGTGAAAGTGACTGATACAGCAGAATTTAGCTGTGATATATGAGTTAAGCCTGCAGTATCGGGTAAGAGAAGAAAAACTGACTGCCAAAGAAACGCTTCTCAGGCTCACTGTAGCAGCCTGTAATGAGAAAATATGGCAAAGTGAGTTCTGGAAAGCTTATAGGATACACTGCTTTTATATTTTAATAGGCTTTTCTACATCCTCCTACTTAAGTATAAAGTACTACTTTAAATACCGAACACTAGTGTAACTTCTGATTGGCCTCGTGTCTGAGCAAAACGAGAGGATCCCATACACTCAGGGACACTTACTGCTGCTGTTTTGACAGCAGAACTCCCAGCTGAAAGCATTTTGGCTTCCTGGTGAAAAAAAACCCAAAAACATACACACAATATGTATATGCAGTAAATACATATACACTATATAAACAGTTTTTTTCTGGTAACCGATTTAGGCTCAGTATAACTGGATACTTTTGCCATGTCTTCAGACAGATCCTTCTTATCCTCTGACAGCTTTATATCATTAGGGAAAAAAAATCATTTACCCTGGAAGTCAACGTAACTTGTGCACTAAATAAAAAACCTTAGAGAAAATAACAACACCTACCACTATTTAGCGAGCTCACCATGAAACTACCAAGTCAATTCTGGGTCCCGTATGTGCGTGCATGCATGCACATGTATGTAAGTTGGAAACGACAAGGCCTATGTGGTTTTGGCACAAGTTTTTGCTCAGCCCAGTTTGCAGTGGTAATCTATGCACATTTAAACAGGCTCTGATCTAAGTGGAAAAACGGCACAAGAAGAAAATTCTGTGACTTCCTCTCATCAACAGCAGAAACCAACAACAAAAACTACTGCAACTTGTTTACTGACTTCACCTACCAGATTTGGGAGCCACTTTAAATGCCCAATGCAGCCCAAAAGAAGCAAGTCTAATATTTCTTTGTTTTCAATAAATCGCTGCCAAAATACCTGCTAGTTTTTCAACCTACCTGCATATTCACTAGGCAATTTTAATCACATACAGCTAGCTGTTCATGCAACTTTAATGGTGTTTTTTTCCCCCTGAAACATTCACTCCCCCTGGACTTTAATATTTCCTGGTTAACAGTCCCATATTATAAATTATTTTGTGAAATACAGCCTATTAAAGCATGAAGTTTGTGCAGAAGTTTTTGCTAAGCCACTCATGCACAGAGAAACACAGAACAAATACTACCCTGCACACAGAGGCATTCAAATGCCTGAACTAAACACATCAGTAGGGAACAAATCCCATTGGCACATACAATATGGGTGGAACTGGGATTAGTTTGAAATGATTTCTTGTTAATTAGGTTATTTTTTTTAATGTCAATTCTTCTTTTTATAAACGAAATATTGCTTCAATCTTAGAAACTAGACTTCACAGTCATTTTATGATTCCTATATTTTACACCTAGAATAGACCACCATGACCACCTGATTTGATCCCTTTCTTAATTTAGACTGAAGAACCAATCTCAGGCTTTAAAACTTCTGGGTCTTCTTTGCTTTATATAAATTAGCTGCCAAAGCATGACTGAAAAAGGTATTATTTAAAATGAAAATAGAAAGAGGAAGAGAGGACAATCAAGGGCACTGTTTAAGTTTCACAGCAACTAAATGCCTGATGTTTGCAATAGCCTTGCCTTGACCTCCACCTGGACAGCATTATGATACTTCTTTCATTTCTGAGATCAAGGCATATACGGTCAAAAGAGTATCGTATTTTATTTAAAGACACTGCAGAAGGACATTAAATTTTACAGGTCAGATTCTCCATGGTGCTTGAGCAGAGCTGGGGCTGCAGGGAAGAGCAAACAGCCAGCTCGCTGCCAAGGTGCAAGGTGCAGCTTCCCTTTATCTGCCTTGGAATAAACATCCTCAGCCTTGTTATGGCTGGACAGGTCCCTCAGCCCAACAAACCCTCTCTCCACCTGGATTTGAGGGTTGGCAGCTCACAGGAGCTACAGTACTGCCTCAGCCAGCACCATTTTTTAATAGATTTGAGTCCCGCGGTGAGACAAAGTCCTGTTGTACCAACAGTTGCAGAAGGGGATGGCAGCTCTGCCAGCCTGTATCAGGTGTTTGCCTCCCGAGAGCTCCTTGGCACAGGCGGAGGTCCCCACTCTCACACCACCCCATGCCTAAACATTGCAACTGTACATACAGGTACTAAAGCAAGTTTCAGTGACTCAACCTCACAGTATGGGTATGCAAAAACATGGCCATTTACCCTCCCTGGCCACATCATGTTAGACCTGCACCTTACTAGCAGCAACCATTTCAACCACATGATGCATGTATTCTGACCATAACTATGAACCCAAATATGAAATGAGGTCCTGGTGTGCCCCACCTAAGGCACCTGAAATGACTACGTCCGGAGCAAAGTCTCCCTATTGCACAGCCGGTGAGAACAGGAGAGACATCTGTGGATGTTACCGCCCTGCGAATGCATGTGACCCCCTGGGCATCAGCATCAGCGCTTGCATTTTCGACGGCGCAGCTACGAGCCTCCGCTGACAGGAGAAGCTCAGCTCTCCCTGCTGCAGACACAGAAACAACACAGACGCACAGAGACGTAAATGGTAGGAAGGCACCAGGATCAGCTTCATCTTATCTGGGGCAAACTTTTAGCCGTATAATGAAATAAAAATCTCTCGGGGACCTTAGAACAAAATGGTTTTTTGGTCTAGCAGCCATGCCTCCCTCCTCCAGGCTCCACGTGGGCCGCGGGTTTAATCTCATCCTCCTGCAAAGACACTGGCAGGAGCAGGGCTACCCTCAACTCCATCGACTGCTCCACGGCTGCACGCTTCAGATAAAGCCGCATTCAGGTGTGTACGCCTATTAGGGCTCTAATACTGGAAACAGAAGTGGAACAGACAACCAAGGTAATTTAATCTAGCAAGATAATTCACTTTCAGCATTACCCCCCCACCCTCTCCCACTGCCCCAAATGAATCAGTGACAAGCACCCAGCCTTTTCCTAATGGAAACGGAATTGTATGCCTATTATCTTTACCCTTCACTCCATACAAACTGTAGAAACGTCTGTACCTGATTCTGAGCTTATTGATATCGCTGTGAACAGGGGCTGCTTCCACAGAAGTAACTACGCTGCTACTACTGTACAGCAGGATGGAGACCTGAATTGGGCACCTGTTACTTAATGCAACTCTCTGAAGTCAGATTTAATTTTCTGGACTTTTTTTTCTTGTTGCTGCTGCTGTCGGTTGCTGAAAGCATGAAGCTCAACATGTCAACTCTCACAAGAAGAAAGCCTCTCCTCGTTCCCCTCTCTCCCCACCCTGCCTCCTTGCAGGGCATGTATACAAGATAAACACAAAACAGCTCCCTTAGCTGTAGTGGCTTGAGACATAAAAAGCAGGAAAACCCCCCTTACCCCAAGAATTTCTCAGTGAGGTGTCACTTTTTATCCCTTCCACAGACTACTTTTCAGAGCAGATACTTCTTTAAAGTACTCCCTATCCCTGCCCGCAAAGGAAAATTAAAAATAACATCTTCAGCAATGGAAGTATCTAGGCACCTTCTTGAATGTCGGGAGGCGATACAGAAGATTATTAAATTCTACACATTCAACTACTCTTCACTCTGCAAGCTTTCCATTCACTACTTCTTAACCTTCAAAGTAAGTCTGCACCTACAGATGCATGCAGTTGTGTAAGCCTGATGGGCAGTGACCTCTCCATCCCACACCTGAAGGGCTGCCAGCACTTCTGTGGAATTGGGTTGGGGAAGTCAACTACACCCACTCCTTCCCACAAGGGGTAACGCAGTGTCCCACACCTGCCAGTTCATTCGAATCATTTCCATTCATTTCAAAGAATGGCAGGCTTTCACTAGGTCTCCTCTGTAATCTTAATCAGGCATTTGTGTGTGGTCTTACCAGTGATGGATGTAGTTGCCTAGCCCTGACTCCGTTGGTCCACCGCCAGCAATCTGCAGGCCAGGCAAGTTGGGAAAGCCTTATGTGTTATGAAGTGCCAGGAAAGGGAGGGAAATCTGAGCTGGATTTTATGCATTTTAACATGCAAGTGCTAGTAAATGCAGAAAACCCAAACTTCATCTCCCACCCCTTCTTGCCCTACCGAGGGCAGGATGCAGAGCATGACAGCAGTCACCCGCCTTCCAGGGCTCCACCTTTCCCACCACTCAGGTTGCACGGCTGAGCTCCCTGTACATCACCCAAGCTTTTTTGGGTCACCAACACGACGTCATTGATGTCACCACTGCAACGGATCAACCCTGAAGCACAAGGCGGTGATTGTTTCTCCGAATCACGTTCACAGCGTGTTTGTTCCAGCAGGCTTGAAAATGAGGGGATGAGGCAGGCTAGGTTTTCCTGCTCAGTAGGTTTTTGCTCCAACCTAATTAAAAACATTCAGCAATTCACTGAAGTTCCTTGCAAACTGTGGGCTTTAAAATAAGCTCTGAAAGAAAACAGCATGATTTTTTTTTTTCTTTAAATGCACTCCCCAGATGGAGAGGATTCCTCAGAAATTTCTTTGTGATAGTGTACCGAAGCTGCTGAACCAGAAAAGTCGAGCTTCTTCTGAACTATCTTGGTTTTGTTGTTATTGTTAATGGCTTTTTTCCTCATCTAAAAGCTAACAAGGAAAGCCCTTCTTGCTCCTCTGACATGCAGAGAAGTGACAGTACAGCTCGCTGGAAACAGTCAGCTCTGGTCACCTTGGTCTGATACTGGGTCAGGGATGCCAGCTTGTGGGTATACCCAAGGAATATGCAATTAATATTGGGGATTCAGATGCTGAGGAATGAGACCACCCTTATCTTGCAGGCAGAACTCGGGTAATTCAGCTTTAGCACTCGGAGAGGGCAGCTTCCTCACAACCAAGGCATATTTTTGTGTGATTTTTTTAAACAGGGCCCATTTCTGGGAAAGATGTCAGGGGATCTATGCGAACAACCGAGCCAAGCCCCACGCTGCCATACCACCTTAACCCAAAGGCAAGCCACTGCTCGGAGAGGGCCACTGCAGTGCATTATGTCAATGCTTGTGGGAGAACGTGCACCAGTGGAAAGTCGACCCAGCTCCAAACAGTGTTAACACTGCTGAAGGAATTCAGTGGGAAAGACTATGTAGACTTCATGCATTATATTTGTAACTCCATCCCTGATGCTGAAAACAGAGCTTTTTGCCTGCCAAGAGTCACCCCAACCTGGGGAACTGCCACAAAGCGTGGTGCACGCGAAAAGCCTGTGAGCATGTCAGAAGGCTCTTCCCATTGAACAAGTGCCGCAGGATCCTCCGTCATGGTTAGCTATCATGCCACCAGCTCCCAAATTCAGCCTTTTTCAGGAACTCTCCCTAAATGCTGCAAAACGTGCCTGTCCTCATCTCCATAAGCAGAGTGCCCTTAAGCTGTACAGCGGAGAACAAATTCCTTCAGGGTTGTAACAACCAATTAAGGGATGTGAAGCAATTACTTTTATACCCATACAAATGAAACTCCTCCAATGCAATTAACTATCCCTTATCATCTGCTGTTGAATTTGCGTAAAGCATATGCTGTACACTCTCTCCTCCCCTAGCTTTTCCACAATTCTAATCAGTTTGTTTTAGCTAAGGTAATGGAATCCACCTATTCTAGAGAAATAATATATGGCTTTAAATTATCTGAATATTTTTAAATATCTTTTTTCATTTTAAATATAATTTCATTTGAGATTTTGCAGCTTTCATTTCTATTAATAAATTATAATTTCTTCTGTGTAAGTGATGAGCTAGTGTGTCATGTAATTTTTTCCTCTAAATAGACCAAGACTTTGATCTAATGCAAGCCCTTGCTGGGAGTACAGAGACTTTCTGTCTAATTTAGTTACGAAAAATATTCAATTAAACTTGGGAGTTTAATTCATTTAGTTATGAAAATTAAATGAGCTCAATAAGGTACATTTGAGTTGCCTCAGGAAAAAAAAAAAAGGAGAGAAGAATCTCTGAAAGAGGAACATATAAGAAGGGAGAACAAAAGTAACTTTTACTGCTCATGTTGAAAGGTAGATAATGTGAAGAGCCTATATAAAACATAACCATAGTGAGTTCATGCAAAATTTGTACTCAGAAGCCACATGAATATCTGGTATTAACACCCTAATTGTCTCCTGGGTAACACAAGTCCCTGTAGGTCACCATTGAGTCCATCCCAGTCAAGGGAAGATGTGGCTCCTCACACTGGGAAGACACCACCCACAGAAAACTCTTCTCCATCTCCATATGGGGAAAAAGGAAAATGTTGCAATTATTCTTCAAAACCAGAACAGAGCAACGTGGATCTCTCCGACAGAAGCCCCCTTCCAGTTTCGCAGCCGTCACTTACCATTTTTGCAGATAGGACAGCACTGATCAGGCTCATACACCGGATCCACGCACTCCGTCTGGGGACAAGCTGAGACAGTGCACAGCACTTCACCATTGGCTTCACAGCGACACTTCTCACACGGAGAAACCTGGAACACAAATCCAGCCGTCTTTTAAGTCTTCCACTTAATGCCCTCCTGAAGTGTGCAACGCCCGCCTTCCCATCTGCACTATTCTTTCCTTCACCTCTTTTTCCTCCCCCCTTTAGAAAAAAATGGTTTTTGTGGTCTGAATAATGTAGAGAGCGAAGTTGAGGTCCTGCAAAATTACAGAACCGCAGCACAAAACCCCCGCAGGTTCTGCTATGAACCTGTGCCCCAAATGGGAAAGTCAAAGGGATCTTGGGAACAAGAACACTTTAGACTTTTAACACAAACAAAGCAAAAATTTCCCTACCACATCTCTAATGAAATTCCAGCAAATTAAGTTCATAACTTAGACGAAATCTGGTTTAATTCTATTAAAGGTTCAAAAAGTATTTTAGCAAAAAAATATTGTACCTAAAGAAGAAAAATTTTGCTAAATGAAATATGAAGTTTCTTTTAATGGAAATCCTTATTGCAGTTTTTCCAGGTTTGAAAGCTTTCTGGTAGCAGGAAGCTGCATTTTATTGAAAATTGTAATTTTCAAAGAGAAGTCAGGAAAAAACCATCCTTTGAAGTTAATCATGTTTGGACCACTCTTGTAATACTTGTAACTTTCTGAAAAGAAACTGCAATTCAAAGAAAGGGTTGAAGCAAAATGCAGGTCATCTTTTTTACCTACTGAAATGTTCCTGGCTTTGAAGAACTCTACAGAATAGGAGTACCATGAGATAATTACTTGAACGACCTACTTCAATGAAATTAATTCCAAACAAAAACCATCAAGGCCCTACTTAGGAAAAATCGGACTTTAAAGTGTTTGCATTTGCCACATGTACAATTCCAGCTGTCCTCTTCTGCGTTCCTGACCAGGTGCTGCACACTTCACCGCTGACATCCTCGTACCACACAAGGAGCTGGGGGTAGAGGGAAGCAAGGGTGCTAGAGAGCAATAAATGGTATTCTGTAAATCTCATTGCTGTACTCCAAAAAAACCCCACACTGGCATCCATGCTTAGAGCACAGGATGAAAATGCAGCTGAATGTTACTAGTTAGGGACATGGTTTAGTGGTGGGATGGCAGGGTTAGGTTAGCAGTTGGACTTGATGACCTCAGAGGTCTTTTCCAACCTAGACGATTCTATGATTCTACCAGTGATCCTCTAAATCCACAATCTGCGCAAATTCTAGGTTTACTTAAGGATGAGGTCATTTTTTTATAGACCCTTTTTCATTCCAGATTCCAGCTGATGCCAAACAACCACGAGTGGCATTTCTCCAATAAAAGCACAGTAACCTCAAATCTAAAACAAATTATTCTTTGTGAAGAATCATCCAGGCGTCTAACTTGCAGATCATCTGGTTTCTTCTCCCTATTCCTTAGGCAGCCCATCACATTTTTCCTCAAATCCTTTCTCTGCTTGCTTGCCTCTTGCACATCCTTCTCACTTCCAAAGTTCAAACATGCTGATGCTTGCACAGCATCATCTCCAACTAAATGCTCAACTGTGCTTTGCCACTTCTCTTCCCACCTTCCAGAGCTGTTATTTGCTTATGCACTCACATATCTTTTCACACCATCCCCTCTGCTTAGAAAGCCTAAATAGGGTCTCTTGCTGTGTTGCTTTCTGCTTTTATTACTATTATTTATTTCAGGCTCCCTCTGCCAGCTACTCGCTTCCAGTTTTCTCTTTGCTTTACACTCCACCCAGGGTAAGACCATACCGTACATTTACAAAATGCTACAAGGAGGCTGACAGCCCAGTACTGCAGATCTTTATTGCAGGCTTTGGGACAAGAACTTTGTCTTATAATTCTTTATAAACTGTCACGTTCGCTTGCAGAGCTGGAGTGTCAGTGGATGAGGAGGTTTCTGATCCAGTGTCCAGAGTCGAGAGGCTCAGGTATTCCAGGTAATCACTTGAACTGCATGTGAAATTTTAAGCGTCAGCAAACCTGAGCTCCTAACTATCTGCAAGTCAATAGTAAGAATCCTTCCCTCTGGAGTTCTATCCAGAAACAATACTTACTAATTTATGAAAACATGCTGTTTGCGGAGGATTGATTTTTTTTTTTTTTTTTAATTAATCCTACTTGCTGAATGCTACTAGAACTCCATTCCAAGGATCAGGCTCAACAAGGCAAACCTATAGCTTTCAATTGGTTTCAACATTTTTTGCCATCATTAAAAAAAGATGCAGATTTGCCAATGATCACAGTTCAATGAGACCAGTAACTACAACAACAGATATTCCCTCCTCTCCCAGGACTCCACTTAGTAGCTGTGCCATTCAATATTAGAAGTGATGTAAAAACTAGAGTGTCTGATGATAATCAGGAAACAAGACAGCACACGGATGTTATTCCTAAAATCTCTCATCTGTAAAATTTAAACATATTCTAATTAAGTTGTTTACTAGAATTCCAAATTTGACAGAAGCCTAGAATTCCTAGAAGAAGCAGCCATTTAATGAAGCATTGAAAATATTATTGAATGAGAAACAAAATTGATCTAATCTTTATCTAACAATGCTGATTCAGAGTAATGCATTTCCATCCTATACAGCCCATATGCTTGAAGACTACATCTTTCATGAACGGGGTATGCTGTTAATGTGATACTGCAGTCACGAATACCCTTCCCGTGTAACAGATCGTGGGATTTCAGCTAAATAAATTGTAATGAAAAGACATTTGGTCCTTCATTTCCTCTCCTCTGCTCCTATAATGTAAATGCAGTGCAGTTCCTATAATGTAAGTGCAGTGCAGTTCCTATAATGCAACCCTATAGTGCTCCTATAACGTAACCTGTCATGCAGTTCCTAGTGGCAGCCAACGCAACGAGCCTTCCACTTGGTCATCTGGGGAACGGCCACCAGCCCAGGAGCACTCATGCTTAGCACATCTGACACAACCAGGCTGGACTGCAAATGATACAACCTATCAACCTCTCTCCGAAGACTAATGATACCACATCTCTGTGGTCTACAGATGAAGCTATTAACTCTACAGCAACAGTACTTCTGCCCATGCAAAAACTGTAGGAAGACAATGAGAGGCACAGAAGTCTTAACTATTCACCAGGCAGCCATAAAACCTGTAGAAAATAGAGTACAGATGGCAAAAAAAAAAAATAAAAATCTTTAGAATTGTTTAAAGGCAAGTTTATGAGCAGATGCATAAATGGAGTTGCAGATGTTGTAAAAAAGCAAACACACCATTGTGTAAACAAGTAGATTTCCCACTAGTGGGGCATGAAGAAAAATGCGACTTAGTAGGTGTAGCAGGTTTATCCAGCAATTTAGTGTAAATTGTCAAAATTAAGAAGTGACAAATAATTTTCACTCAATGAAGTTCTTGTGCAAAGTAATTTGAGCTTTCCCTTCCCCCTTTCCACATGCCAAACTTTAATTAAAAATAAACAGAACAAAACAAAAACAAACCAACAAGAAATCTGAAATAAATAAATAAATAAATATGTAAAACATTTGGTTCCTTGAGCCTTGAAAACATCTAAGTTTAAAAAAAAAAATCAGTCATAATCTCAAATTGATTTGCTATTGTGCTGGAATTTTTAGTAATATTTCCTTGCCACTCAAATCAGGAGAACATGAAAGGGCTTAAGCTGACAAAAATAAACATATTAGCCTTGGTTTTACTTCTCTGTGCCTTCAAAATACCACAGACATTTCAAAATCCATTTGGGCTTGTTGATTTCCGGATTTCCAAGTTATTCACAAATAAAGATAAATTTTGGTAGCAGAGAAACTCTAAACAAAACACATGAAGCAACAACTTTCAAAAAAATGAAGGTCTTTCCCAAACCATGTTACACTTCTGAAGAGAATGTATGGTCCTTGTAAGGCTACTACTTTGCAAGTCAGCCTGCATTTTCAAATCTTACTGTAAGACTAAAAAACATCTAGTGGAGCACGTGCTCAGCCATCTCCAGCTCCAGTGCAGAATCTTATCCTCACTGCATTTCACCACCTACGGCTTCTGCTCCCAGTTCCACCCGTATGGCTGTGGTGATCCCTCTGCCATCCTGCCTCACGATACCCATGGGCGAGTGGAGTGGTGCTGATGGGAACAGCTTGAGGAGACCTCATCCTTCCCCCATGCCCGTGTTGTGTTTTGTGTCGACATCCATGTCCTTTGTGAAAAAACACGTGCGTGAGCACGCGCAAGCAAAGCGTGCAGCAAGGACTGTGAATCAAAGAAGAACTGCATCAAACCTCCCATTCCCTGGCATGCTTAGCTTCCCAGTTAGTGCTGGCTCCCGTCAGGGCAATTTTTTGCCGTGCCAAGCCATATATGAATTTTATGTAAGCAAACTCCCAAACTTGCATGCATATTTAGACATCTATACATAAATGTTGGTACAGGCAACGTCCCTTAAAAAGTTAGGAGGTCAGCTTTTTCTTCCTTCAGTGATGTCTGGTACTCTTTGCCATAAAAAGTAGCTGCAGACAGAGAAAAATCAGACCGCTATCCATTTACAACTCCTTCCCTGACCATAATCAAGAGATAGCATATTAGTAATCTCCCTAAGACCATCAACTTTAAACGTGTAAAATGGTCTTTGAAGCTGTGTGCAATTACTTGCATTTGCAATTGCTTCCACTGAGCAGCAGCAATCTGACTACATCTGTACCTGACCTCACCAGACACCTACAATGACTGCGGTGGCATGGGCAAACAGCTACATTTACAGTTTTGTGCTCACCAGACTGGAATGAACGCTGAAGCCCAACCGAAAACCAATGTCTTTGCACATCAAAATAAACAGGCACCAGTTCCGCCGCCTAACTGTGCCGGCAACTTCCCTTGCACACCCCGAGCAGGCATCCCTTCTCACTCGTGTTTCCCAAGCTGGCTAACACGAAGCAGCAAGGCAACCGATGTTTCCTTACAAGAAAGTATCAACACAAGAGCTGAAGGCTGAATGGGGTTAAAAAGAAAGCTGAAAGCCAAAGCCTTTTCAGAATATTTCTGTAAATGTCACCGTTCAGCACTCCCTTTTTTACCAAGGCTGCCGGCCACGTTCAGACGTAACAGGGAGCACACCGGTTTTATCCTCTCACTACACGCTTAACACAAGGTATTTTAGGCTCGCTTTACAGCCATTAATACACCACCACTATATAAAGACAAAAAAATGCAACTTGTTAGAAGAGCGTGGGGGAGAAGCCTTTAAAACTTTGACACGGAGACCTACAGAGACCATGCACAGAATCATTGCTGTTTTGGCCACCCCTCAGAATTAACTTCTCTGGAAAGGGAAGGATCTTGCAATCCATCTCCAAAAAGGTCACACCAACTAGCCATATTAAAAGCGCCTTCTCCCTCTTGAAATAGAAAGCTGCTACCCCGAAGCTGAATGCAATCCTTGAGGGTGACATGGAAAAAGGGAGGATGATATGATGCTTTCTGCCATGCTTTGAAAAATCACCGATGAGCTACACATTACTGCCTAAAGAGAACAAGGGGAAACGCTGTGATTTATTCCGGAGAGGGTAATTCTGCTCCTTCATTTATTTCTTTGTTTTTCAAGACGCTGAAGAACGTGGAAAGATATTATGAACCAAACTTAAGTTTCCAAGAACACACAAATGCCATGGAGAGCAGAGGTGGCAACTTATTTACAGCCCTCACAAATATATTTTCTCTTTCTCCGCCCTGAGAGGGGCTCGAGCTGCCAGAACCCTGAACTGGGTTTCGTACTCCCCTCAACACATTCAGCTCAAACATCTCAGGTGTGTTCAGAAACAGGTTTGGAACCAGCCCTGTACCTAACAGTCATTCACAAGCACATCTTTACAGCCTGCTCACAGACCTCTGCCACAATAAAATACTAAAGGGAAAAAGGCAAGGTAAGCAATCAGGGAATTGGCCTCAACTTCCAAAACTTTTCAGTGCACTGTAATAAGTTGCATTTTCAATGGTAATGACCTTGCACAGTGGTGCTGAAAAGGCCCTACTCTCAAAGGGTTTCCCTAAACATAAAGCTTTCCAGGTTGGCTGTTTAGGTATCACTGTCATTCAGACTGCAAACCACGCTCTTGTTAAAAAGAAGGCCCACAGTCATTCTCAGAAAGCAAACATTACGCAGCCTTGGCAGCACATTTTAAAGAGCAAAAAAGGAAAAAGAGAAATGACTGTTAGGGAAAGGGTATGGTCACAGATGGATTACTAGGAATAGAAGTCAGCCCACAAAACCCTGCTCCATCCCTGCAAGGTAAGAAGTTTCACAGTTAGCAGTTAAATAAGGAAGCAAATGTAATGCTGGAAATTCTCGTGAAATCCACATCACCACCCAAGTTAGCATCCTTGCAAGCAGCATTTTTTACTGTAAATACCAAAGGTATTAATAAAGATCATCCCCCTCGCATAAAAATGTTACAGTACCACAGAGCAGGAAAGGTCATGTTTAAGGGGAATATTTTACAGCACTGCAGAAACAGTAGTAACACAGAAATTACAAGGCGGGGGGGGGGGGGGGAAAACGCAGAACACCCTCCGAGAAAGCACTTGGCGGACACAATGCCCCGTCCAAGGACAGAAGGACCCACAAAATGGCTCTCGGCTTCAGCCCTTACCATGAACTCCTCTAGGGTCTGGTAGGTTTTCCCTCGGAACTCGCAGTAGTTCTTCCTCTCCTTGCACTGCGGGCAGCACTGCGTGGTGTCCACATGGACGCAGCGAGGGTGGAGCCTGGGGCACTCGGGCTGCATGCACAGCGGGCCCTCCTCAGTGCAGAGGCAGGGGCAGGCGGAGGGGCCCGGCGCAAACTTCTCCCCGATGGCATAGACGAAGCCGCTCTCGTCCACGCAGCCTTTCCCACGGTAGTCCGGATAGGCGTACTCCTCCGGAGGCTCGGGAGTGACACTCGCAACAGCTTCTGGGAGAGGCAAATCTTCGGCCACCTGAGGCTCCTCAGGTGCGGCGTCCCTTTGCTCCTGCACTTGAACGCTCCCGGATTTACTGCTCGTCCCCTGGCTGTTCCAAGCCTGCTTTTGCTTAGTCCAAGACTCCTTGTTCGAGTAGTTCCTGTTTCCTTTGCTCTTCCAGTCCCTGCTGCCCTCCTCCCTCCCGCTCCTGCCGATCTCATTCATTTTCCCCGGGCCTGTCTGGCTGTCCCTTGCAGATGTGTGATCCCTCTTTTCCTGGCTCGCCTTTATCTCCTGTTTGTCTTGAGCCTTGGCCAGTTTTTGTACAGGTATGGTGGAGCTACAGAGGGCAACCATGAGGCAGCAGGTTACGAGAAGAGAACTTGAGAGAGCTCCAATTGCCATTGCAGTAGAGCTGGGCATCACCTACTGCATCCCACAGGGGACACTGCATTCACATCGGAGGGAAGCGCTTCGCAGATCCACAGTCCCTAGGAAGAGAAGGATTAGGAACACTTCAGCTTCAGCACTTCTTCCCCCCCCCTCCAGCGTCCACCAATGCAACATCTCAAACAATATGCAACCTGTCTCGGTAGTTTATGCAAAAGGCAAACACCAGCCTGGTGCTGCACCCTTCCTCCTCCTCCCCGGCTCTGCCAAGTCTTATAAATAGCAGGGCTCTGGACACGGACCGGGCATCTTTGGCTCCGTGAGAGCACCACGCAGAAGTCCGGGGAATTAGGATTTGCAAAGGCAGGTGCATGCAAACCCCAGAACATCTGGGCGTTATTTTTGCTTTCAGATGACAACACGTGAAGAGGACAGACGCACACTGAATTAAATGGAGCTCTCCGAAACACAGCAGAGTCGGGAACAGAAATCACCCAATCGAGTCCTATTCGCTGACTGCATGCACGATGCCTGTCATTAACCTCTTAGTCTGAAGTGTGCTGTTGTTTTGGTTTGGTTTTGGTTTGTGGGTTGTTTTTTTTTTTTTTTTTAATACCCACCAGTGAGCACATTTCTGTTAAAGACAACTAAAACCGAGCACATCAAAGCGAGCAGAGCCAAACTAACCTCTCTTCCGAACTACCTAATCCACCCACGCCAAAAACCTTCCAAAGCCCTGAAGAGTTTCCGCAGCAGAGGCTCATTTAACCCACACCCTCCAGGAGTTCAGCACCACTCCCGGCTCCCGTCCTTAAAACGCTGCACGGTAAATCGGCAAAAAAAAAACCAAAAAACCAACCCAAACAAAAATACGTACGCGACTCCGGCCACCACAAGCACCGGCGCTCCAGCCTCCCGGCACGGCCCCACCTCCGAGGTACCGCTCCTCAAAGCCATTTAAAAGCCGCCCTCCCTGCCCGCCCGCCCGCCTCCCCCGGCCCTCTCCGGCGGCCCGGCGGGGGCGGCGGCACGGCGGGGCAGCGCGCTCCGCCCGCCACGCGCTGCCCGGCCGCCGCCGGGGAGCCGGGGCGGCCCCGTCGCCTGCCCAAACTTTCCGGCGGGCCGGGCAGCGCCGCCCGACCCCCTCCCGGCTCCCATGGCGGGGCCGCGGGAGGCGGCCGGCCGGCGTCGCCTTGCTGCTGCCCGCCCGCCCGCCGCCGCCGCCTCCGCGGACCTGCAAAGCCTGCAGCGCGGCGCGGTGGCTAGCCGATCCGGCCCCGCCGCCCCGGGGGCGGGCTCCGCCGCGGCCCCCGGTCCTCTCACATGGCGGCCGTGCGCCCCCGGCCCCCCCGGGGGCGGCGGCAACGGGGCCGGACGGGGCGCTCCACACACCTCCCTTCCCCGCGCCGGCCGGCGCAGGGCGCGGCGCGGGGAGGGGACCTCGCCGGGGAGGGGGGGGGGGGTCGGTAGCGCCCGGCGCCGCCGCCCAGCGACCGTGCCCGCCGACGGTGCGGGGTGTGCGTGGGGGCCAAACCGAGTCGCCCCGCCGGGCCCCACGGCGGCGACGCCCCGGGCCTCGGCAGCGGCGCCGGGGGACGGGGGGGCAGCCTCACGCCGCGGGAGGGCGAGCGGGGCGACGCGGGCTCGTTGGGGGTCAGCCCCGCACACCGGCGGCCGAAACTTTTGCCGGCGCCGGGCGCCGGTTCGGGACGCGAGCTTCGCGCTCCGCCCGCCCAAAGCCGCGCCGCTCCACGCGGCGGGGGCGGGCGCGCTCCGGCGGCCGCTGGGCGCGGGGCGGTGCGGCCCCTTCCCGGCCTCGGGCGCGGGGGCGGTGCGCGGGCCGCCGGCTGAAATACCGCGGCTCCTGAGCGGCCGGTGGACGCTTCCGTGCTTAAATACCATTGCGTTTTCCTGCTTTCTACTTCTTGATGCAGAGAAGGGGACGGAACGGTCTGGTATGAAGGTGATGGCTGAAACGCCGGTTGTTGGGACCGAAACGCAAAAGGAGAGCGAGAGGTTCAGCCTGGAGACGAGGAGGCTGAGGGGAGACCTGGTCGCCCTCTACAGCTGCCTGGCAGGGGGGTGTAGCCAGGTGGGGGTCGGCCTCTTCTGCCAGGTAACAGGCGATAGGACGAGGGGGAAATGGCCTCAAGTTGCGCCAGGGCAGGTTTAGGTCAGACATTAGGAAAAATTTCTTCACCGAAAGGGTTGTCAGGCTCTGGAATGGGCTGCCCAGGGAGGTGGTTGAGTCCCCGTCCCTGGGGGTATTTAAATACAGGCAGACGAGGTGCCTAGGGATGTGTTTTAGTGATGGGATGGCAGTGTTAGGTTAATGGTTGGACTTGATGATCCTAAAGGTCTTTCCAACCTAAACAATTCTGTGGTTCTAGGTGCTTCTGAGCAAAGGCTCGGAAGCCGAAAGGTTATTTATTTATGTATGCATTTATTTTTAAGCCGCATGAGGTGACATACCAGTATAATCTTCTATGAGTTTTGCTTTACAGGTGTTCCAGGGCAGTCCCAGCAGCGCTAACCCTTCTGCCGCAGGAGTTCTTCAGCAGCCTCGTGGCCAGGGCTGGATTTCCCAAAGTACTTGGCACTGCAATTGAAATTTTTAGGCTAGGTAGAATTTTCAGATTTTTTTTTTTTTCATTAAAATGGTGGCACTGCAATACCAGTACTCAGGAGAGCAAAGAAAATCTGCTGGATGCTAATGTTTCACTGTTAAGTACCTTCATGAGCGCCTGTTATTTGTGAAAACCCAGACACTTAAATGCCTCCACAGGAGGATGCAGGTGCTAAACTCTTGGCTGCTGGGTTATTGCTATAAACATCCACGAGTCCCGTCTAGTTTACAAAATTACTACCTGATACCTACTACTGATACCATCTCATATCTCTCAGTCAGATATTCACCAGCTAAATAGTGGTTTAGTCTTCTGAAATTTTAAAATACAAGATTAAAGTTCTGAAGGGTACAAAGAAGTCAAATGTTTCCATAGGTTGCACCAGTAAAATGGAATTGCAGATTCCTCTGTGGCTTCTAGACAAAGTCTGAATAGAGTTAAGGTAGACCTTCCTCATTACCTGACTAATAATCACTAACAAGTATTTGCCTTCAAGTTATCATCTCACTACCTCTGAATAAAGAATTGAATCTTTGTCTTTTCTAAAAGCAGTGATTTTATGCCTCACATAGCTTAAACCCCGCCATGGGGTGAGTAACCAGTGCACCACTAATTCTCAAAGTACAGCTTGACCGACCAAAGTTGCTTTGCGTTCACAAGCCTGTAAGCCTTGCTGTCGAGCAGCAGGTTCCTGTGGCCAGCGCAAGGCAGAAGGAAACGGGGGACATGGGAAGGCAATGCTAGGTCTGCAGTGGAGAGGGAAGTCAGTTTACGGTTCTGACATTTTCACATGTTCCCAGGTGAAACTTTGGTACAAAATCCGAGATCTTCAGCACCCAGGACTCTCTGTAGGAGTGCTGCCTCTCCCAGACCCAGTTACATGGCACACAGTTTCAGCCAGGGCTGAAGGCTCGAGACATCGCTGTGTAACAAGAAGGGCAGAGCCTCGGAGCACTTTCATAGCAACAAACTGCAGCTTGTCCTAGCCGCCTTGGCAAAGTGAGAGGTAAATACCCACGTTTCTTTTTCTAGAACATTTCTCGTTGGACTTCAGCCTCTGTTTATTCAGATTCATAGGTATATTAAGTGATGGGTTGTGCCTGACATTAGGACCCTTGCAGAGCTGACACCTGACCGCTTCGTTAGCATCATAGCATCAAATTGCAATATATTATAGTCCAACTGGTCAAAGAGCAGATATGTAAGAAATGTTTGGTGTTTTCTTCGGTGTGGATTCTGAACTAGAAGAAGAAAGAAACATGAAAATCTGTTGTCTGAAGGCAGCTTTTAACAATGTCTTTAATGTGAGTTTTATACTTCTTTTATAACATACTGGAGACTGAAGAGTCCTGTCCATTCACAGGATAGACACGGCATAAAAGCACAGGTCCAAGGTTCCCCACTCTGCTCTGCCCCCAGGCAACAGCAGCAAGGACAACTGTATCTCTGGATGAGAATCAAATCTGGCATCCCGTTCATGACGCTTTCCCTTCTTCTGGGTCTGGTCTGCATGGTGAGAACTTTGCATTAGCTAAATCAGAGCTGTCATGTGCACAAAACCATCTGTGCCAGCCTTGGCTTAATTTTGCTAGGAAGTAGCTTAATTTTGCTAGGAAGCAGTTGAATGGAAAACAAAAAGGAACTCAGTAGCAGTAGAAATAAAAATGGTGCTGGCAAGGAATGACTTAAGTTAAACTGGTGTGATGACCATCTCTGTTATACCAGGCTCAAGACAGTGAGAGTGGACATCCATGCTGAAGATGCTGGCTATTAGTCAGAAAAACTTAATTAAACATCTACTCCATGAGACTGGGGGGACTGAAATTTTGAAAAATATGTAAGAGTGGCCTTGGTGTGCATGACACGAACCCAAATGTAGGATGTATCTTTTACCAAGGTAAAATTGGTTGGCTGCCTGGGTAATAACAAAAAGAAAACCTCACAGCTACGCAGACACTTCATCTGGACATCTAAGAGCACCGAAGACAACTGCCTTTAGCCTAATGCGTGGATAAAGTGAGGCCTGGGATATGCACATACTCACCCCAGCATAGGCATGCAGCCCCCCCCCACCGGGGGATCCCCTAACATGTGCATCCATGATCTAATGCAGGCCCCATCTTTCCTATTTTAATAAAAGAAGTGTCCCCTGTCTTCAGTGAGAAGACAGGGAGAGAAAAGAGGAGGAAGCTCCATGAGAGCCTGGTGGGGGAGAGTGAGGGGTGGAGGCGGGCAGAAAAGGAGCCCTAGTGCAACTGGGGAATGTGTGTGTGTGTGTGAAGTTTAGAAACCCCCCCCACAATGGTGAGGTTGGCTCTGGTGTCAGGGTGTCTGCCCCTTGGAGGAGCAGGACAGGGCACTCTTGGGGGGCAGGGTGCGGTGGGAGGTGTGTGCCCCCTCTGCCCATCGCAGCTCTGAAACCCCAGGAGTTGAGAGGGGAGAAAACGTCCCCAAAGTGTGACTCCTCTGGGAAAGCGGATGGTCGTGCCTTTTTATTTTGCTTCGTTTCATTATTCGTCCTGAAAGGAAGAGAGTTGTTATATGAAAGGTATTTTTTATTGTGGTGCTAAAGTGGCAGTTGTTCAGGCGGGTTCACGTCACAGCCTTCAAAAGGTAGCAATTTGTGCAATAGTATTAGTCCAGCCATATAAAATAAGGCCTTCAAATAGCAGTCAATGTGAAGACAGAAAGAGAGAGACAAAGCTAAGGTACATATTACTCTAACAAATCATGTGGATTTGAAAGGCTCGATTATAAATAAGCAGTTTAAGCAACTCTTCAAAAAAACCAAAACCAAACAAAACAAACAAGCTTCCATAACTATTTTTAAACTAGGTTAGCTTTCATCTTTTCATTTTTCTTTCCTCTATTTTCTTTATGCCACTTGTCAAAGGATACTGAACATGTACTGCTCCAGTTCTTTCTTTTTTCACTAGTCTGACGTCTCTTTAGTTGACTGATAAGTAGTTATTGAAGAAGTATTACACAAGCTGTCGTGACAATCATGTTTTCGTTAATTGTTTTTAAATTATTCAGTTTTTCACAGGTAATGGTATGTTACAACATTATTTTATCTGCTTTGCATGTGTGAAAACAAAACTTAAAAAAACTCTCCGTCATTTAGAGTTTCGGATCTTCAGTACAAGGAGTCTACACTTCTGTAAATCACAATTTGCATGCTAGGAAATAAATGATTTTTTATTTTAAATTTTGCTTATTACTTGTAATACAAAAAAAAAACTTTCTGTGGACCAGTGGGAGATTTGAACTTTAGAAGTCAGAAGTTTATGGAACATCTTTTAAAGGAGATTTTTGCTGATCCTGGTTGATGTTTTAAGAACTCTCCCGTTAGCTTATGATATATCTCATTATTAAACAAAATGTAAATATAATGGTATGCTAGTTTGGGCTGGGATAGAGTTTATTTTCTTCCCAGCAGCCAGTATTGGGCTATGGTTTGGATTTGTGCCGGAAACAGGGCTGATAACACAGGGATGTTTTCGTCACTGCTGAGCAGCACTGACACAGGGTCAGGGCCTTTTCTGCTCTGACCCCACCAGCGAGGAGGCTGGGGGGGCACAAGAAGCCGGGAGGGGGCACAGCCAGGACAGCTGACCCCAACTGACCACAGGGATGTCCCGCACCTTGTGACATCATGCTCAGCACATAATGCTGGGGGAAGAAGAAGGAAGGGGGGGACGTTCAGAGTGATGGCGTTTGTCTTCCCAAGTCACCATTATGCATGATGGAGCCCTGCTGTCCTGGGGATGGCTGAGCACCTGCCTGCCCATGGGAAGCAGGGAATGAATTCCTTGCTTTGCTTTGCTTGCATGCCCGGCTTTTGCTTTCCCTATTAAAGTATTTTTATCTCAGCCCATGAGCTTTCTCACTTTTACCCTTCTGATTCTTTCCCCATCCCGCCACGGGGGAGTGAGCGAGTGGCTGCAGGGGGCTTAGCTGCTGCCTGAGGTTAAACCACAACAAATGGAAATAAAACGCTTAATATTTTTTTAGTTTAAAATATCCTAATTAAAAGTATTCATAATGAGGCTTGTTCCAAAATGTGGGGAAGACGACAGCTTTTTGTTTAAAACAACTGAGGAAAGCTCTCTTTTCTGTGACAAGCTCAACTTCTCTGCCCTGTAAGCTCTGAGCAGTCTCCAGTGCACGTATTCCACCTGGGTAACGGCTCCCTTCCAGGGCCATGAAAGAGAGGGAACTACATGAATACATGCTGCCTCTTTGTATACGAGACACCTACAGGTTCTACCGCTTTAAATCACTTTTCTATTTTTACATGCCAGTTGCATCTCTAATGGAGGTTTTGCCAATACAAACTTGAGAAAAGGGTTATTACCATCTTAACCACACTGGTTAAATAATATTAAAAATTGCATAGTGAAACCTTTGGAGAGCACAGAGGATTCAATTCAGGACTTCTATGTATGGGCTCATTCTGAGGAAAAAATAATTGTCTATTCAAAGCGCAGTATTTTGTGCTTGTAATTACACGACACAAGATTGATTATAAATGGATTTTGATGCACTTATTTTCACTGCAGTTTCAGTAGCCTGGGGATATTGGATGTTAATCATGGCTCACAATGTTATTTGGTATTTGTGCCTTTTTGCTCAAAAAGAGGTTACAAAACGTTTTTGCATGTACATACACATAGGCATGCACAAAATAGCATGAAACATTTATGTACACAGTCTTTTATATAAACAAGTCTTAATATTATACCTTGTTCTTCCCTTTTGCAAAGCCAAAGGATGCACTACCAGTGTTTTTAGTTTTTACATTGTCATTGTGTTGGAAAACTGAACAAAGTATTTCTTAAGCTTCTGTTCAGCTCTCTTCAGATAGAATCTGATATTCAGTTGAAAGTGCAGATCAGTATTACTTTTCCTTTTATTATTTATAATTACATTCTTGGTTTATTTATTTATAATATTTAAGTTTCTCAAGATACATTTGTGTTTATAGTAAATTTCTTCAACAAAGGCAACATCAACTATCATAACGTTTATGAAGAAAAAAACCAAAACAAAACTGTTCCTGTATTGTTCCACATTTGAAGTTAATGGATCTCATCCTTTCACTGCTCTTTAATATTACTGGAGGAAAATCACCACCCCTCAAAAAAACCAAAACCCCAGCTTTGCTGTCTCTTCAGTTCTCACAGGATTTCTTGACTTTTATTGTATTAAACATTGAACTAAACTTAATGAATAAATGGAATTGAAAAAAAATTCTTATGGGCCTCACAGGAGGACAGGGAAAAATAAAAGCTATTATTGTCAAAGCTGATTTAACACTGTAACTCACACCAATATTTATTTCCATTCTCTAATTTTCTTCTTTCTTTAAAACTTCCATAACAGCAATTGTATTGTTTAGGATTTGTTTTTTTCTTTAAATTACTTGAAAAACAACATAGGTTGTTTTCTGAATAATATAAGGATATGAAATAAAAATGTTTTAAAAAAATTGTTCTTATTCAAATACTCTATTAATTTTATTAGCGTAGAGTAAAAACATTTATTGTATGGTTGGTAATTATAAACTCTTGTCTCCCACAAAGACAAGCCCTTAAAAATAATGTCAAAAATGTCTTGTACAGTTTTTGAACTATCAAACATGTATAATGCTTTTTGTCACAACTGAACCCTTTTTTTTAATTTTTTTCATTTTTTTTGGAGAAGCTGATGAAATATATATTGCAATTAAGTTTGCCAAGTCAAGAACTCGAAAGTTAAGGAATTCACGCCTTGTGTGCAGAAGCCTGCGTTCTTCCCATGGTTTGTAGAATTGGAGTAAAACCACCGGACCACTGTCCTATAATACAGCTGTTTGCAGACTCAGAGAACCATCATGCCTCTTACGGGACATTCTCCAAAACTTACTGAGCGTAAACCCCTAGATACAAAGCCATCAATAGTATGCTTTCCAGAACACATCTTTGAACTTTTCCTATTTTTTGCCCTCCTTTTGTCTCATTGTTACTACCCAGTTTGTAAAAATTGAAGCTTTTGCAACGTCACTTCATGCATAATGCATACACATCTTATCCCGCGGCCCTCCTTACTTTTTGAACCTGCTGGCTACACTCAGCCAAACTTGACGAAGGAACTGAATTCTTAAAGCTTCACAAAGAGAGGTGGATTGGTAGAGAAGAGCAACCTTATACTGGTTGTCACGGAAGATGCGCTGTGACCTCGTGCCTTCTTACACACCAGCGACTCCACACAAGACAGTACCCGCATAAATGCCCAGGCCACGCTAGGCACGTAGAGCTTACACCCTCTTGGCTGCTGGAGTTAACTGATTTAAAGACACCCATCTGTAAGAAAATTCTGCTAATTCCAGTGTTCAAATCCTTTTGCCTTCCTGTCATTACCCTTCCCTATGGTGCTGCAGAAGTCCCTATGTCCCTTAGCAAGTGCCTCTGATACGCTACCAGATAAGCAATGGACTATTTTGTTGCTCTTTTTAAATTAAAGGCCCAGTGAGGCCTTTAAATTAATTCATATACATTTAATAATGTCATCGTTTTAAAAACTGGGCAAATCATGATTTGTAACATATTAAATTTCATGAATTGCAGATTCCCAAGTGTTCTGTCTTTAGATCTAATTACTAGAGATGATTACATTCAGGACCTTCTGCAGTCACAGAGGCTGGTGATACAGTTTTCTCTCTAATGAAAAAAGTTACATGGCTCAGAAATCATGATTTAGGCTATGAGCTGCCAAAGCAGAGTAAAAAAAGTCACAGTAAACAATCTTTGGGCTAGAACTTGAGTTGGGAAGAACAAACACAAGAATTATTTTTCTGTGTTTGCACACAGGACCTAGACACCCCAGATGCAACTGGGTCCCCCATATGTAGGCACTGCATAAACACTTAATGAATTGGCTGGTATCCCTAGAACTCTACATCCTCCAGTGGCCAGGAAAGACGGGAAAGAAGAGTGGAAACGAGTGGCCTGAAGTCATACTGCAGGTCAGTAACTGAGCTGAGAAGTTAATGTAAAGCTCCTTGTTTTCTCTCATCTTCCCTTTTTGATGCAACATTTACTAGTCCATGTTGACTTTATTCCCTAGTAAGATATTCAGCGCATAGCTGAATAGCTGGTATGCTACGTCCTTACACATGTACAAAAATGTAGGTGCTCGTTTATGCGAAACATTTGGTGCCTTGTTTGATCGTTACCATCGGGCCTTCACCTACTGGTGTCCTTAGGACCACTGTAGCAAGCAGGGTGCTCAAGCACCATGGTACAAGGTCTATCATGAAAGAAATAAAGGTGTTCTGTAATTGTGATAATGAATGCAAGTTGGTCATGCTGATTGAGTTTACTTTTTGTTGGAAGAAGATAACAGGGAACAACGCCATGCCCCTGGCTACCCACAGTACTGCTTGACAGTTACTACAGGCGGGGCCTGGTAAACATTTTGCATTAGGTGCTGGCAAGATCAATGAAGAAAGTGACAGATTAGATGGTCACAGAAATTCCCCTGTGACACCAGTGACCAAACACCATGCAGAGATACAAGTTTCCTCCCTCTCCTGCCTGAGGACATTTAACCCCATAGTCCTACCTTCCCTAACCACGAGCCTACTGGTGATTAATTTCTCACTTAATACTGTTCTGCTTTATACATATGAAAAATTTTGTTGGAGAAGAGACCAGGACTCAGGCATCACCACTGTCAAGGCAGAACAACTCCAGCAGGAAAATGTAAGCAAACCTCATCAAACCCTGGTCTACAGCTCTGCTCAGAGCTTAGAAATAGATTGGATTCAAGACATGTTTTCTTCTAATAGTTCTGTGAAATCTAACCCTAACCAGAAAATATTCCATAAACATGACCAAAAAAATTTTCATGTGAACAGGCCCTTGTGCTCTAAGACATCAGTCTCGGCTTCTGCTAAGCCTGTTCAGCTTGGTGTTGGAACTGAGGTCATAGACCAAGAACTGCCAAAAGCTCTCATTAAAAAAAAAAAAAAAAAGTTGCATCCTGCTCTGAGGATAATATGGTTGTTTGAGACTTACAAGAATATTAAACCAAAGTAGCCATGAATGGGTTTGCCTGA
Source organism: Gorsachius magnificus (assembly GCA_034008185.1). Lineage (NCBI taxonomy): Eukaryota > Metazoa > Chordata > Aves > Pelecaniformes > Ardeidae > Gorsachius > Gorsachius magnificus. The sequence continues at coordinate 69,063,207 of CM067082.1, forward strand.
ACCAAACAGCCCTAACTTGGTAATCGTCACAGAGTGTTAAACTCTTGCCTTCAAAGGTTTTCAGAATATGTTCTTCCATTCCCCATTATTAAAATTAATGCAGCTTTAACACAATTACTGACTCCTAAAGCAGATTCAGGCTGCTGAACCAGTGTGGTAATTTCACAGAGAGCTATACCTCAGCTTCTGCCTAAGAACAGCAGCAGCAGTAGAGAAGAAGAAGGGAAGATCAATGCATCTGGTACCTTCATGACTCAGGAAGCCTTTCCACATTCCTGGCTAGCCGAGCAAGTCACTACAATAACAAGGAGCCAGTTTGTCAAAGGACCTCAGCCTACAGGGCACTGAACTGCTCTGATAAATGTGGCAATTAGTATCACAGTGGAAACAAATGAATGTTCAGGACTTCTGAAAATTTAGCCCTTAGCATGCCCTAAAACCATTGCCCAGTTCTTTTACTTGGTTCCTAACCCCAGTTCAGCTCCCATCGCTATTTTCGCCAAAATAGCTATCAGCTGCAAAAGCAATCTAGGTGTTGACATTGAAATGAGCTTTGTTTCGGCAGCTGTTTGATTTCTGAAACTTAGGCAATTACAATTTTTTTTTCCTCATGTCATCTTTTGCCTTCCTTTTATTACAAGGCTCCACTTAAATTTCTTTTTCCTGACAGATTCAAGAACAAGTGTTTATTTGCACATTTACAATTTTCATGGACTATTGGGATGAGTTCTAGAACTTTTATTCAAGAAATTAGTTTTTGTTTTACACCAGTAATTTCTATGCAAGGACCATTCAAAGAACTGGGAACCTAAGTTATTCCCTAGTGCTAAAGCTATCATACCATTCACCCTTTCATGCCTGAAACTCTGTTGGAGTTTCATTTTCCTCCTGTATCTGTTGGAAATCAATCATTCCCAATTGTGGGGGGTTTTTTTTGTTGTTTTTTTGTTTGTTTGTTTTTTAATTAAGGAGACTAGCAATTGGTATGAGCTATAGCCACAATAGTAGATGCCCTTGCCACTACTCCATCAAACACTGGCTGGGGCCTTTGGCGATATCCTTACAAAGCAGCTTGCAACCACCCTAAGCAGTCGCATTTCTCTCTGTAAATTAAGTTTCTTTAAAAAGTCTCATTTTATCCTGAGGCCGAATTTCTGTTCCAGTAAATTCTGATCTACAGAGACATCTACTTCCCATTGAAGTTGATCAGAGCTGCAGGTGACCGGTGCCTCTATAGCTTAGACCCCTAGGCTGGATTTCTCCCAGAGTACGAATATGTTATTAATATGAGCGAGCTATCTTTGGCTAAAAGCCTTGTGAAAAACACTTTTGTGCTTTTCACAGAAGTGAGATGGCTGATTACAGTACAGACTCCCAACTCTGCTTCTCAAAGATTTTTGCCTGGAGTTTATTTTAAAACACTTTTTTTTTTTTCTAGTGAAGCCTTAAGTAAGAAGTAAACTTGTAAGAACAGGCTCTCAGAACTTTTCTACATTTTCAATTAAACAGAATGGAATGAGATAAAGGGAAAAAAAAACCCAAACCCTTATTTCTCCAATACTTTTTTCTCATTTGGGATTAATTTTTCTTTAGAAAAATAGAGGTTATAACTGCTTTTGGAAAAGGAAAATATCAAGCACACCTGAGATTTTAAACAAACAGTTCCTGCTGTTAAACAAATCCATGGTGAATTGTAGATGGAAGAAAAATCCCTGAAGCAGAGGCAAAAAATCCAGTAGTAGTTCACTGGGTTTGTATCTAGGCTCTTGCTTTGGTTCTAGTGGGATTTCTTTGATAGGTTGACTCAGGCTTTTGATAGAAGCAAGATTTAATGAGAATATGTTCACAGCCTCCTTTGCTGCTTTAGTTTATATGGGTTTTTTTTCCAGGTTTGGTGTTATACGTTGCTTTTTAGAGTCTGCATTGCACAGATCACAACTGTAATTTAATTTCTGTGCTCTTTTGTGCTGCAGTGCTGCGATTACACAAGAAAAAGCTACTCTGTTTTGATGTGTACCTGACAGAGATTAATTTGCCAGGAAGTTGCGTTCAAATTAAAGAATAACATTTTGCCCTTATTCTTAGTAACTCAAGATTGCCAAACACACCACAGGATAAAAGAAGCTGCGTGGATAGATAAGTTACTCTTTTTACTTGCCAGTTGGCAGCTGGACAATCAAGGGCTCTTGAACTACTAGAAATGTTTTATTATTTGGTTATTGAGTTATGGCAAATGGGTCCCACAATTATTCTTCATCTTAAACAGAGGTTTCAGTAGGTGATTCTGGAAGAAACCTGCTTTAGATGATCTATTAAGTTCTTGTCTAGAGGAGAGAAATTTAGTGTGCTGGTGTGAGGAGCCCTCAGTCCCCAGGGTTAATTGATACAATTGCTGAAAAGGGCTGTCAAAGCCAAACAGTCAATTATATCAAGGCTGTAGGAGCTTGATGACAAGCCTCAAGTCAAATCTCTCAGCACAGATATATGCAATATTATGTCAGCTGCACTGACGCTGCATCAGGGAGAGAAAGAAGTAGTAATACAGGCAAAGCTGGAGCACCTTGTCCAACTTGCTGGGGCATTGCAACTTGGCTTTTTTCATACTCAGAACTAGCGTAAAGAAATAATGAATTATTTTAGCTCATGTCATCTCAGAATTATATACTTTAAACATTAAAACAAAACAAACCCATACAAACCCCACAAAAAACAAACCAAAAAGTTTTCTTCCTTCCTCCGATCTTCTCCCTCCCCCCTGCAATAAAGCCTCACTGGAATGAATAATAAAAGATGTCTCGATTCTGCCTGTAGCATTGCTCTGGCAATGCAGCAAACGGCCTGCCTGGGAGAAAGGCAGGGAAGCGAGAAGAAGGCAGAGGGCCAGTGGGCAGGCGTCGCAGGGAGGGTTGAGCTGGATCATCACACTGTGTTTGCAAAAGCCTTTGATTTTTGACAGGTATGTAAATTCATAGAAAAGTATGGTTAGAAAGTTTACTGAGCTAGCCCAATCTTCTGGTTTGCTGTCTCTATTTACAGTTTTGTTTGAGTTCATCACACCATGAAAGGTAGAATATGAAAGGATGTATTCAGGAGGGAGAATACATCTGAGAGAGACTTCTTCAGTGTTTCTGGATCACTGACGTATAATAAGTGAAGTGATTTCCCATTCTTTTTAAGAAGTAGAAAGTTGGATTGTGACCAAGTTAAATAATTCATATTAATTTATATTTGGTGTTGAAGGGCTGAACGACACACGAGAATATCTAATTTGCATTCTCAAAAGCCACAGTTACTTCAGTAACACTCTTGGTGCTGCATCTTCATATCGTCCAGCCCCACATCTATGATTTATAGACCTCAACATCTCTCTCCAAATCAAGGATTATTTCCATAAGTGTGGAGAAAGAAATACGTGCATCAAAGATCACCCAATGGGACTGACTCATTAGCAACTTGCAAGGGCAGTAAAGCATAAAGATGAAGATTTCCCACATCCTAGGCAATGGCCCAACCCATGAGTAACAGTTATTCTGCTGCCACCCATGTACCTCCTGATGAAAATCCCAGTGAACCAGCTATACTTCCATGGCTGCATTCAGTCTGACTCTATCAATCAGGGCTGTTTGGCAGAAACTTCTCATTAAAAAGTCTCCTTCCAGCAGAGTGCAGAACTCCATTGTAAGGCTTTCATTTGCGTAGGAAAAGAATTGCTTCTGTTTCTTGCTTTCACTTCTAGCTCAAGATAGACCTACTAGACCTTTTCTCCTCCACTGTTCTTCTTTGAGTATCTGGGCTTAGTTACAATATTGTAACTAGTGGTTTAGTAGTGAGCAGGTACAGATGGACTCGATGATCTTAAAGGTCTTTTCCAACAAAATGATTCTATGATTCTATGACAGTATTGGTTTTATGCATACTCCTGTGTGCATGTACAGTAATGTAAGACTAGAATGATTCTTCCTGTCTTCCCCTTTTTATGTCATACATTCTTCTGCTCCACAGTATCCAAAATGTAGCTACAACCCAAGAGGGCATGTATGTGTCAGTGCACGTATGTTCTTGGCACTGACCGTAACAGGATGACCCAGCGTATTCTTTTCCTTGATTCCTCTCACTGGAGAATAAAATACTTTAGTTTTGCAAAGGAAATAGAAACCTAGACGTCTCTTTGAAACAAACTACATCAGGAGCTCTTGGAAGAAACAAGGCCATAACAGAGAAGCTAAATGAATTTTTCGTATCTGTTCAGTGTGGGAGAATCTTTCTTTACAGGGGTGCATAAAAGGTTGTATCTCAACCTGAAGGTTTCAGAACAAAGTTGATCTAAAGTACAGCAGCCATTTCTCAGGATTCAGACAAGTGTTGTAGCCTAATTCTGAACTACAACAGGAACATGCAATTTCTCCCATCAGCCTTGGTATCAGAAGAATATAATATGAACTTCTTTAAGGGTTTCATGGGGTTCCAGAGATAGCACTTACCAGAAAAGCCTGACCTAGTGTGAAAATACGTAGAAAAAATCTGACTTATGTACTGACTAAAACAATACTGAAGAATAAAATTTGTAGGCATATAAGCAAAATAATATACTATGGGAGAGTCAAGCAGGATATTTGTGCCTCACAAATCTGTTTGCATTCTTCGAGGAAATAGAGGAGGGTGTCAATGAACATGATCCAGCTCATAACAGTAATCTGGAGGGGTGAAAGCTTTTAAAGGTCCTTCCCCAACTACTTTAACTAAGATTGGTAAAAGGGAAGGCATTCTCATGAGCTAAAAATGGACTAAAGCATAGGAAAAAAGGGCAGGAATAAAGGATTAGTTTTCGAAAAGGAAGGAAGTAGGTATCTGTGCTGGGGCCTATTCAACATACTGTATTCATAAATTATCTAGAAAAGGGATTGGATAGGAAAAAAGTAGTCTGAGGGGTAAAACCAGAAGCTGACTGAGAGCCATTGCAGAGGATGTCTTACACCGAAAAAAGTCAGCAATAAAATGGCAGACAAAATTCTGCCTCAGTAAAACAAAGTAAAGCATAAGGAAAAAAAAATAATTCCAGATAGTCCCTAATAATGAACTGTAAAGTAGCTAGTACCACTCAGGAAAGAGATTTTGGAGTTAAAATAGATAACTCTAAGAAAATATCAGCTTGATGCTAATCAAAAAGGTACTAGGATGTTAGGCATTATTTTGAAAAGTATGGAGAACTGCCACACATGCAGTTTTGATTCCCATCATCTCCTAATGAATACAGTTGGCTGAGGAAAGGAACAGAAAAATGTGACAAGCGCAAACAAAGAACTCAACCAGCAAGGAAAGACTGCATATACCAAGACTCTTCAACCTATAAAAGAGGTGACTCTATGAAAACTTGATAGTCAGGAGTGACATGACGAAGTTAAATAGAGAACGATGATTCACCCTTTTTCATAATATCAGAATTAGAAGAAAGCAAGTGAAGACGTATTTTGACCATACTTTCCACACTGAATGGTGAAATTGATTGCCAAAAGATCTTGTGGATGGAAATGGGTTCAGGAGACAAACTCACTCAGATACAGCTACACAACTACACAGTGTGCTAGCTCTACTCTCCCTTTGTCATTTACTACTGTCCCCTCTCAGAGGGAAGGTACCCAACTTTGGACTTTTAATCTAGCACACAACAGCTGGTTTTGTGTCCTTCACTGTGCTAGCAAGGAGTCATGTATCCTTCATCTCCTCTAGGAGGCCAGTGAAGTGCTATTTCAGGAATTATTCTGTATGTTCTGAACTTCTTTCCCCACAGTTCCTCTGATGTCAATCTTATGTTCAGAGCAGTGGGAGGCTTCCAGTTTCAATGCAGCTTCTGGCACAATGCAATAATTCAGCTCCAATTTTCTGCAAGATACTGTCTTGTCGTATTTTGCATGTTGTATGATTTTAGGATTGTCTCAGAAATGCTTCCAGTGTTAGGTCACATAGTAATGTTTATTATTGGCATTTTTCTAACCATTTTTGAAAATTAGTTTAGTGCTTATGACCAGCTTTGGCCTTTCTAAATTTGAAGACAGCTTATGATAGATTGCCAAGAAGGATAATGATATGCCTTTTAGGACTGCTTTTCCTAAATATAGGAAAGAAAAAAGAACAAGGTGGAATGGAGCTAAAGGATACAGATAAAACATGAAAGAATCATGAGACTTTGACCATACAGAATCATTATGTATTAAAATCCCATACCTAAATGCAATCAGTGTATATTAAACATGTTACATAAGGTATAAGTGACCACCCAACCAGGATGGTGCTGAAGACTGCATAATGCTGAAAGCTATTACATATACTGTAAGTATAGAAAATCCGGTAATAGAACTCACTTATCGCCAGTGGTAAGCATTTGGATACATTTCACAAGAAGAAGTGATGCAGAGACTAAATTTTTAGACATTAGAATGGATTTGCATGTTATGTTAGACTATTTCTTGGAACAATAAGAATTTACAAAAGGGAAATTTAATACCAATCAGCACGGAACCTGGTAAATGTGTGTCTGACTGATCTACTCTGTCGCAGTAGTTAAAAAGCCAAAACATCCACTACCTAACATTTAAGTTAAGAAAAGGACTGAAAGAAGCATTGGAAAGGGTAAAATGCTTTCAGATTTCAGGAAGACTGTTTAGAGACTCTATGTTGGTGGCCCAGACTAAATCAAGATATAAAAAATATCAAGAATAAATTACTATAACAACAAGAAAAAGATGGAGTAGTTTTAATAGCAAAGTAGAGAGGTTTAACAGAATTAGGAGACTACTTCAAAGTTTGAAATTGTGTTCAAACAAAGGAAATATGAGACTGATGGTATAAATATAGAACTCCAATAAAATATAAAATGTCTACAATACAGAATGTACTATAACGGTATATTAAGACAATATATTTATATTATATACATACACAGAGATATTATAAAATATAAACATAGAAAACCAGCAAATTAAATGTGAACTGAGAACGTGACAGACCCAAAAAAAGGATTTTGAGGAACAGTTGGTAAAACAATTCAAATCTGTTAAGAATCCTTTCCAAAACATTAGAAATGAGAAAATCAGTAAAATGCCAAATAGAAAATGAGATACAATAGGAGTAGTCGGGGGCATAAGGCTATAGGGAAAAAAATCAAAGTACTCTTATTTCATTGCCATGAAACAGAAAACCTTAGGTAGATTTCTGTGATGGAGTCCTTCTTTACAGGATGCTGTTTATGAAACTATGGCCAAGACTGAAGTATCAGCAAAAGAGCCTTTACAACAAATAAATAAAATTCTTAATAAAACATCAGAACAGAGTTCTAAGATTTCTAATGGAATTTAAGGAATTCTAAAGGAATTTAAATATGAAACTGATAGCATTTAAGTACTGTGTGCAGTATACCATTTCTATTGGCCTTGCCTTCAGAGAAATAGAAGATATTTTTATAATGCCAGTTTTATATTTTTTAAAAGGCATCCAAAAGTACTTACAGATTAGCAGTTTTGATTCATCTGGCACGCAAATTCTGTGAGGCCATAATACATACATGAACATATAAACAGATGTCTAATGTGTTTTAATGAGGAATAAATTGTACCTCACAAATGTCTTAAAGTTCTTCAAAAAAAAAGTCCATGCAAATACGGCAACGAATGATCCAACAGTTGAAGTGGACTAAATTGTGGTTTTCTCTAAAACTTTAGGCAAAGTCCTTCACCAAAAGGTGCTAAAAATTAAACTAGTGTGGTAGAAAGATCTGCTCGTGTACAGAAGACTAGCTAAAAGGCAGGAAACAACATGGACAGACAGGAGTGGCAGCATTCCCTGGGGCCAGCTCTTCTTTTTTCACTATAATAAGACAGACCTGGAGACGGGGTGACAAGAGGAGTGACAAAGTTTCATATAGTGTGACAATCAACATTAAAACAAAGGGCAAACAGCTGATGGACTCAACGTCAGGTATGTTATCACTTCCTGAGGCACGGTTAGTGGGTATTCAAAATCTACTGTACAAAACTCACTGGCAGTCAAAAAGAAAAGAAGAACTATTAGGAATTATTAGGAAGAAACAGAAAACAAATAGGAGACCATCATTATGACACTGCATAAATTCATATCCCAAATGTTATGTATGGTACCAAAGGTACCTATGAAGATAAACAAAAGGAAAAATTATGTTTAGATGTATCATATGATTTATATTTCAGAGAAAATAAATATCAAAGAACACAACAATTCAACAAAGAGATTACTTTTGGGCACAGAGAGCAAGGGGAAACAGGAAGCTGTTGGATAACTATGAAACTATATGAGGAAGGAGTTAAGGGAATAATTCTTCAGCATTTGTCATGCTATAGGAAGTAAGGGTACCCAATGATAAGTAAACAAGTTTAAAGCAAACCAAACCTACTGATTTTTTATATAATACATACTTAAATGGTGGGATTTGTTTTGACAGAATGTTGTCTTTAAAGAGCAGTTAAAAAATTATAAAAGTAACGTCAAAGGCTATTGAATAGGGTGGTCCAGATGCAACTGCTGGTTCAGGATGTCTCTAAATTGCAGACTGCCAAGAGCAAGAGTCAACACCATGAAAACTTCATTCCATTTTTGGATTGTTTTTATATTTTTCCCTAGCCATCTGTTATGGGCTACTGTAAGAGACAGAAAAACAAGTCTAGGAATGGACCTCTGGCAGTTTTCTTATGTAAACCTGCCTCATGTTTTTTGGGATTACACAGAGCCTCTCATTTGCTGTACATGTATATTTTTTTAATTTTATTTGCTAAGAAAATTGCTCTGCAATTTTCACAGATGCACTGCAACTGGCTGCCAGATTAATTAAACCCCCCCCAAACAACCAGCCACTACTTAGTATTTCCTTCTCACAATTTTGTACTTTTGGATTTTGCTCAGGTTTTTATTACAGAATAATAGCTCTGGACCATTGTTCTCTAAAAGGACACCACCAACTTATATTAAATAGTTTTAATTCCCTCTAACTATTCCCCATTGTCCAACACATTTTCTGAGATCCTAGAAAACACCATTTCTTTCCTTATTGATTTTTTTCTTTACTATAAAACAAAGCATTGATTTTCTTCCTTCCGTCTTGTCTTTCTAATGGAAGTTAAATTAACATGGTTCATTTGTATGCCACCTTACCAGGACTAATGCATCCTTCTTGTCAGACCAGCATCACCAATAATAGAATGTAGGACCCTCCACTTAATCAGCAACCTGATAAATGGTGCACCAGTTGACAAGAGCAATGGTTGGAGTCAGTCTTCCTCTATGCCCTTGGGCAAGTCTCTTAATCTAGCCTACCCTTTAATTCTACATGTACAGAATAGGGAAACTGTTTCTCTACCCCAAACATGTTTGAGGATGATAAAGACCCGTTAGTGAATGTTACATGTGCTCAAATACCTCTTGCAGAGGCTCAACACATGATCCCAGTATTTGGATTCAGAAGAATGAACACATCACAGTTTCACCGACACAACCTCTCTCGTCACTGCAGTGATCAATACATTCTTGAAGCTGTAATATTAATCCTCTCTTGCGGAAAAGTCTTCTACTTTACAGGTGCTATGCAGCGTCACTGAATAAAATTTGTTTTTACAGAATAGGCAGGATTCTGAAACTCTCTTCAAAAGCATTTGCTACCACTTATTTTGCTCCCTGTGAGTTTATTTCGGCTTCCTTGCTCTGTAATAGCTGCTAAATGACCCTTATGCCTTGCAGAATTATTAGATATACTTATGTTTTGCCTGCCTGTTTGCCTATTTCTGTGAGTCCCCAATAAAAAGTAATGCTTAACTAGCATTTATTAATTTGCTCTGTTTTCATAGAATCATAGAATCATAGAATGACCTCGGTTGGAAAAGACCTTTAAGATCATCGAGTCCAACCGTTAACCTAGCACTGCCATCCCACCACTAAACCATGTCCCTGAGCACCTCATCTATCCTTCTTTTAAAGACCTCAAGGGATGAGGACTCCACCACCTCCCTGGGTAGCCCATTCCAGAGCCTGACAACCCTCTCGGTGAAGAAGTTTTTCCTAATTTCTTTACCTTTTGAGGCATCTTGGGGTTTTTGAAGTGGTTTTGTTCACTTTCTTGGGTTTTTTTTGGTTTTTTTTTTCAGATTTGGCTTGTATTGTTTTTCCCTTATTGTGAGGTGATGGAGATACATCCAGATGCAGAACAGGTCAGAAGAACACAAATGTGAAGGGGTTTTAACAGTTACGAAGACTACCCATTGCTCAGGGATTTGGCAATAAAGGACATTTTATATCTCAGGACAGGGTTCCACAAACTAGCAACTCAGAACTGAGTGCTGGAGAAAGCACTCCCAATAATCAAAGGGCTGTTTCTGTCAATATGAACCCTGCCAAAAGAAAACATCTGCAGAACTGGATTTGCCTCCAGTCAGCACTTAGATCCTGAAAGAAAACCTAGTGCTATAGGATTCTGTAGTTCAGTACAACACAAATCCACATGGTAAGTGCACAAAGAAATAGAATCCATTGACTATGGCATTAGAGGTTGCGCCTTTAAAAAGACTAGTTTTCTTGCTGGAGGAAGACAGGTGTAGAACTACATGGTCTAGTAATAACAGCACTTGGAAATACATCAGCAAACAGGACTTCTATCAGGCACCACTGGCCTGAAACAGTTCCTGAGCAAAATGCCAGGACCAGATTTTACACACCATACTCCAATAAGTAACTTATTTGAAAATGTTTGTTCTTAAAGTTAAGTATTTCTGGAGCTGCATTTTCCTTATGTTGGGGAATACTGCTATGGCTGATGTTTATAAGCTTAGGGGTGAGAAAAGAATGCCATTCCTATGGACGAGATATGAAGAGAATAAAATGCTCTAAGGGATAGAAGAAAGCTTGTTAATGTTTTTCTTTCATTAAATTCTGTATCAATTCAGAAAAGAAAATATTTAAGTGAGATTGAATAGAGTGAAGAAAACCAAATTTAGAAGAAAACCATGTTAGAAGTAGACTGATCCATTCATGCAAAGTTGCAATACAAAGCATGTTGTACAGCCAGGTAGTAGCTCATTTGTACACTTCAAAGACACTTTTGCCAGTAAAATTGAGCATCAGAAGAAATGAGCGCCACACAATAGAAAAATACAGTGTAATTGAATCATTCATACTTGTCAGAATTTGCTGATTCTGTGGAATGTCTCCTGAGCCTGAAATGTATTCTTAAAAACCTGAAAAGAAGTCTGCACTCAGATTGACAGTCAGCACATTATCTTTTTTTTTTTCCAAGCAATAAAAAAAAGGTTTAGAGCTCACTTGTTACAAGTACTTATTAAATGGCTAACAAAAAAAGGCAGGCCTAAAAATGAAAGACTCTCCAAATACATGGGCTACAGCTTAAAAAAAAAAGGAGTTGCCTTTCTTTCTTGTGCACTACAGCGTTGACCACCTGAGTCACGCGAGAGCCTTTAGCAGCTGTGGCAATGACATGAACAGGCACTCAGCCTACAGGCCAGATTTCCCCAGACAGGCGATCGTCGGGGGTACCTGCCGTGCACGGGGGAGTGGGCAGCATGTAACGAAATTCTACTCAGGATGAGAACCATTCCATTGGAAAACTATTTATTTATTGAATTGCGTAAGGCTGATACTGAACTAGGAAACTTTTACAGACCTCTTAATTTTTCAAGAGTCTACTCAAACCCAGGAAGAAAAAAACCCCACCCTATTGATAAACTGTTGTGAAACAGGTTGGTGAGTCCCCTCAGGGGAATTAAAATCCCATAGTCTATAAACCACCATTCACATAAACCATCGCTGACATTAACTGGCATCCTTAATTATAGTGCTAGTAAGGACAGTAGGGACTCAACTGGCACCAAAAGCTGAACAACCTTCTCATTTTGTGTGCCTCAGCCTCACCCAGCCAGAAGTACAGGGGTGAGCAGTGTAGTGGCATGTTGATCCATTATGCAGATTAAAAGGATTTTTTCATATTAGTCTGAAATGTTGCACCAAGACTAAATCCCTATCAATATTTAATTAGAGGCAAGCCATATATGACAGCTTTGTTAATGCGCCATGAAGCACCTCTTACAAGTGGCTCCGGCTGCTGTGCATAAGCCTTAGGTTTTCAAATGTTTGTAGCTGCATAGAAAGCAGCTGTGTTGATGGAAATCTCTCGGCTGAAAAACAGTGAAACTGCTTGAAAATACACCACATTGTGCCTGCATTGAATGAAGAAATAATACAGGATGCTACAGATCTTTAACTGTTTGCAGCAGCAAATAAACCACGTCTCAGGATAGTAGTGTATAACCTTGACAGATACTGGGGGAGAGGGGGGGTAATATTAAAATGACAGAGGAAAAAATGCAGATGAGTAAAGAAGTGAGGTTCCACATGTCAGCAAGCTTACCTAAGGAAGTCTCAGTCCTGGGAGTGGAGACAGTTCAGGCTAAATGATCTCCTCTGATCTCTCCCAAGCAAAAATAGTTTTCCCCCTTCATGCTATGGGTAAACAACACACAATCGCAACTTCAGTCTGGTTAAAGTTGAAAGCAGTCAATTTGTTTAAAATGAAGACTACTTGGAACAAACTTCACAGGCTAAAGCGAGAGGATGGTGTAGCACAGAGAAAGGATCAGATTAGAGTGGTAGAGCTTTGTAATAAAAGCGAGGAAGCCAGTAGCTGGGAAGCCAGCCTGTGAAAAAGGAAAGGATCAACACTTTTTCATCTGAAGGAAAAAAAAAGAAGTTACATAACACACTGCAGCAGGTTTGATTTTTTCCTCTTCCTGGCCAGAAAATCCCTATGGGAAAAAAAAAAAAAAAAAAAGCAGAGCGAACTTCATCCTGCTGTCCACAGGTAGGCAGGACAACAGGGCTCTGAAACTGAGATCAGGTCATTAACATCGGGCATAAATAATTACACGTTTCAGCCTGCCCTGGAGGCCACGTAACTTAGCTCTGGGACTGTCTGAACTCAAGTCATCTCCCTGGGGTTGTCCCATGTAATACAGACTCACCCTAAAACTGTATAATCTTTGATAGCTGTCTGTCAGGTCCTACACTTATCATTTCCATGTTTAAACTTGCATGAAATACCAAAGGGCGATTTCCTGGCTGCTTTCTGCTGTGTGTGGTCAGAGGAGTTCCCCTGTTGCTATTGCCAGGGACTTTTGAACATCTTCATACCTTTTCTTCACTTTGATTTTGCATAAAGGGGCCAGAGCAAAGCTGCAGATTAGGATGGGAGCTCTAACAGAATGGCGTCTCCTTCAATTAGGTAGAGAGCATGTATTTGCATTAATGTTCAGTATAAAAGGCACAGGTCTTGCTATGTGGATGTGTTTGTGAAATCAAATAACTTCCATCTGACTGACAAACTCTATCCCAAAGAAAGTGCTCTGAATAATCCATTACATAAGAGGAAACAAAAGTGCAGCATATAAAAAGAAATGTATTTAAAGCTTGTTCATTTAAGAGACACTGGAACAAGAGCAGACATCTAATACTCTAGTTTCACATCCAGTCAAAGGCGTTTGTGCTTTAATGGCAGTAAACAATTTCAGGGTACTTCTGAATGTCATTGATCTTGGTTTGCAGTCCTCGGAACTACAGCTGTCTTTTACTGCCAAGCTAGTGCTGGGAACTTGACTTCATTCAATTACGTTTTCATTTCAAGTGTCCACCCTTTAAGTTCCCTCAGTAGAAATTGTGAAGGTACCATGCATGGAACAACAAGTTATAGCCGTTCATTTAACCAGCAAGGCTCAAAGCAGACTAGCAAAGTACTATTTTCCTCCAACAGTGGGATCACAAATTTGCATTAGAGTGGGATTTATCAGTTATTGAACTTTAGTTTAATGACAATGGCTTTTACAATACAGCGCTTCCCATTTCTGATAGCCTTAGAAATTCCTGGGGAAACGCTTATTTTCTTGACATTTGTGATAAGAGTCCTCAGTCAGGGAGTTCAGAAGAAACTCAGAAATTAAATAATTACTGAAGTTAACCGAAGTAGACAAGAGTTTTATTCTTTCTTATTATTTGCAAACTTTCACTCTCTTGGTACAGCACGTGACAGCAGGGCTGGTGATATTTAGTGAATGGCCTGATCTGGCCTGAGCTTCCCTTCACTTCTGTAGTGTACAGAGACACTAAATAATACTCTTTTCTTCACTTAACTTGCTAAAATTTCCAGCTATCAAGCTGAAGATCCCTTGAGTTTCAGTTGTTGATCTATACATGTTGCATTCTCAAGTCTGAATATATCACAGTTTCAGCCACTGGTGGGCGAGAGGTGGAAGAGAAAGATTTTCTTCATGTTAAAAAAATAAATTGCGGCTGTTTTGTGAGCAGCATCGCAGAAAAATTGCGGCTTGAAGCCTGACCCTCATAAAGGTGAACATTTGTTTTTCTGCTGAAGACCATTTTTTTGACTTGAGAATTAAGAGACTGTGAGAATCGCTCTCTAACGACGCACAACAAATCAATACAGCCCCTTCTGCAGCACATTTTGAAAGCACGCAGCTATGACTTCCAAAAAAATGATGACAGTCTTTAGTACCCAAATCTGAGTGCTGTCTTCCCAAATGAAATACCCAACTCCAGCTTTCTTTGAAGGTCTTCTTCCTGTGCTAGACACATATGTGTGAGTGACTTGCCTGTGTTTTGTGCTGATCCTCTCCTCATTACAGCTGACACAGCCCAAGACGAAGAACTGGATTTTCCGAAGCCATATGTTCATTTCCTGAAAACTCAGCGAAATAGGAGGACTCGGGGATCCTGTGTGTGAACCAAAACAATGTTGTTCTCCTCCCTGTGCCCAAACAAAACCCCAAACAGCCCAGCACTTCAGGCGACATGCAACATATGAGTTGGCACCAGAGCCTTGCTTGGCAAGATTTCTATGGATGCTACTTAAAATAAAACTGGAAAAAAAGCACAGCCTCAGCAGGCAGTGTCTTACACACAGCCTGGCTGCACAATCTGCCGTAGAGGGATATATACCCTGAAGAAATTCTTATACATGTATTCACTTTCAGCATTTTTCAGTTCTTCTTCCTCTCTGAAATAGAAATTAACCCTGTGTAATCTAGTTCTCTGCAGAAAAGTTAATCGAGATTTACATCAAAAACCCCAAATTTGCCGCAAAAAACCTGCAGAAAGAGGGCAAAGGAGGCCTTGCTTTGTGGGAAACATAGTTCTCCTGATGTCTCGCCAATGGTTTGTTAAACCGAAGCACTGATGACTTATTTTCCTTGTCAGCAGGGCTCTGAAGTCACCGCGGGAGAAGCAGTTTTTCCCTCTTTTTGCTCTGCTGGGCAGAGAGGAATCTGTACTTCCCTCGTCGGGACTGCTCTGTGTAGTTCTCAGGTTTTGGTACAGAGCGCATCATCTCCCTCTTCCCGCGCTTGCAGGGCAGCAATGTGTGGCAGAGGCGCAAGGCTCTCCTTTGCTACCATCATGACCAGGTTATCAGATTTGCTCTTACAGGAATCCCAGTTGGGCATTATATTTTTATTCGGTCTGTGGCAGGCTACAAAACCAAGCAGGCTGGCTAGCGGCTGAGGGGTGCCAAGAACTTCCTCGCGTATCTTGGGGACAGGGGCTAGAGGAGCAGAGAAAAGCACTGCTTAGCTCCTGACTCCCTGCACAGCAAAGACCATGCATAATGAAATCAAAAGACATAATTTTCTGCACACAGGAAAATGCCTGTATTCAGTTTTTGTAAACAAATTTACCTTTTCCTCCTCATAAATGTAAACTTGATCTAATCTGTGTGGTTTTTAGTCTAGTGAGAAGTCCTGCCCTCTAGGAAATGCAGCTAATTTACCCAGGGTAAATGAGCTACATGATAATTTGCATTCTCCAAATGCTGAAATGCTTTGGCCCCCATTTCATCTTAACTGGAATATTCACTCAGGTTTGGAAGACCAAATGCTATATTCTGCTCTTGGTTTTACTTTCAAATTTAATATGCTCATGCTATTTGAACTGAAAACACTGTGTCATTACTGAGTTTCCATGTTAAAAATCTGCACATATAATAGAGTTATATACATATACTTATATAAATATTATGCATACATGCATTAGATACTTATATAGCCCATTTTTAAGATTGTTAGATCCTTTTATTTCTTCAGCCATACAGAATGTTCTTTCTCTAATGAATGCATCTGTGTAAAAATGATTTTAAATACAAATGATAAATATGTTCCAATTCCAAACCAACATGAGACCGTGAACGTTATTTTATTCAATACTAGCTATGCTGTAGCACTATTTATGTATGTAGATTGGCATCTGTGTAATCTCTTTTGAAAAACATTGACTGCATCGTACCTGTACCCCAAAAATTACTACCAGAACAGTGAGACAGATGACATTTTAGGTGACGGAAGTAAGCACACTGCGGTTATGTTTGTCTCCTGGTACAGTGTACTGAAGCAATTGTCTCTCAGGACTTCCCAGTCGGGATTTCACCAAAATCCAAAAGTTTTTTTGAATTTCCTGGAGGCAATAGAGCTCCTCTGGTTCTTCAGCATGTGCTCTCAGACTTTGCTAGGCATGGCGAATAAAACATTTCTGTCTGCAGGCTCAGAGTACACAGATATTTCCCCACTCTGTTCAGCAGCTTTTGACGCACGAGACATCACATCTTGTATCTCGAGCGCGGGGTTCATTTAGCTGTCCCTGTCTTACAACTCCCCTGCCCTGCCACAGGTTCTCACAGCTGCCCTTGCGGTCCCCAGGCAATAAAGAAGTTACAGCTCTGCATCCAAGGGAAGAAGTTTCTCCTGGTGGGACTGCCTACCCAGGGAGCACAGCTAGCTGGTATTTTCAGCGCTGTCTGCACATCAGACATCCCACACTGCAGCGTGCCTCACTGCAAAGGTATGTACCGTGGGGCTGAGAGCTTAGGAAGGCCTCAGCTGAGACTTAAAAAGCTGATCATTTAGCCAGTCCTGCCTGGTGATATCAGGGCAGAGATTGCTGGATCAAGGGTTGCAAGCATTTCAAAAGATGGACAGTTACAGAGGTTTGGCACATAACTGCCTCTGGGGTGAGCAACACAGAGCTATCAGTTATATTTTTCTTATTTCTTCCTTTTGTGATTTCAACCTTATGAACAAATGGTTGATTCTGAGTAGCAATTGTGTAATAGAAAAAGATACCGGTATTAGCTGAGGCCACCGATCTGCAAGCTTGCCTGTAGGAAACTGGTGAAAATTCATTGTATGTTATATGCCATTACCTATGGCAGTAGTCAGTAGTCATTAGATAGTCTCCAACAACCAAAGACAGAAGGGATACAAAGAGGAGACAAACATAGGATAATACAAATACAATAAACTATTAATTTTCAAGGGCTGTGTTATTATCAAGACCTTTAAGTGAAGAAGAAAAATCAGGCCTAATTGGTGACGCCAATATATATTACTCTATTTATATCAGACATTGGTTTAGAGTCTGAGGAGCTTCATATATACACACCCAACGAGAAATGCAACACTATGGACCAAAACAAAGAGGTGAAGAGTTGCCGCAGGATGCGCTGGCACAGGGCTGGCGGGGCTGGATAACTCTGGTCTTTCTGCACAAGCTTCAGCTGTTGGGATATCCGGCTCAGATGCTCTGAGCTGCATGAACTCTTGCCCCATCATCCCATGGCTGTACATCCTTCTTCACTGACCCCCACCTTGTCCCGTCCCCCCCTCTTGTCATTCCTCCTGACCTGGAAGTGAGCTGCATTGCGCCGCACCGACGCTGTAGCACAGAACGAGCCCTTCACTTGGGCCTAGCCTGCAAGGAAGGGGGGAAGGAAAGAGATTTCAATGCATCCTGATGATGCTGCGGACCAGGGAAGCAAGCCAAGGTTTAAAGCAACAGCTGTCATGGCTGACCTGCCAGCCCAGAGCATCCATCTGTGACTGACCAGCTGACATGTACCCTGAGAACATGAACACAAAAACATGTTTCCCTACTCTTTGCCACACTGTCTCTTTCTCTTTTGTGTCTGTTTTGTCAAGTGCAAGAAAATTACCTCTGTTTTCACAAGCAATCAACTTGAAAAGTCAATTACACAACTTTCTTTCCAGCTTTATTTGACAGCCTAGGAGACTATCTGGCAGCCTCTTTGGGCCAAAGGGTTTTGCGCTGGCTTCACCGGTTTGTCTTGCATAACCCTTCAGCCCCCAGTTTCAGAACTGATTGCGATTTGCTTTTGACTTTGTCTTGCATGGGTGTCGTACTTTAAATATTTCCAAAATGGGATGTGTGTTTTCTAGCACCTTCCGATGAAAAAAGTAAATTGAAAGATTTATACTCAAAGACTGAGCCATGCTGGTTAATATTGCAGAAAAACAGGATTTCACAGTAAAAATGGACTTTAGCTCTCTGCATCTTGTTGTTTCTTTGAAATTAATTGCTGATTAGTTTCTAGAGTATCCAGGAATAATCTGTTATGGAAGGTGCAGCCTCAACTTGTAGAAACACAGTTACTAGTTATATGAAAAATAGAACACACCACTTTCCAGAAGCAACTTTAGCAGCAATTAACTCCTTCTCCCCCCATTGCAGTTTGGCTTTCAGTAAGTAAATGTTTCCTTGCCATATCATTTCTCTCTTGTCTTGTGCGATTGTGCTGGTTTTGTCTGGGATAAAGTTAATTTTCCTCATAGTAGCCAGTATGAGGCTATGGTTTGGATTCGTGCTGGAAACAGGGTTGATAACACAGGGATGTTTTCGTCACTGCTGAGCAGCACTGACACAGAGTCAAGGCCTTTTCTGCTCTCACCCCACCAGCGAGGAGGCTCAGGGGGCACAAGAAGCTGGGAGGGGGCACAGCCAGGACAGCTGACCCCAACTGGCCAAAGGGATGTCCTGCACCATATAAGGTCATGCTCAGCACATAAAGCTGGGGGAATAAGGAAAGGGGGGACATCTGGAGCGAAGGCCTTTGTCTTCCTAAGTCACCGTTAGGCGTGATGGAGCCCTGCTTTCCTGGGCATGGCTGAGCACCTGCCTGCCCATGGGAAGCAGGGAATGAATTCCTTGTTTTGCTTTCCTTGTGTGTGTGGCTTTTGCTTTCCCTATTAAACTGTCTTGATCTGAACCCGTGAGTTTTCTTACTTTTACCCTTCTGATTCCCCCATCCCACCATGGGGGAGTGAGCGAGTGGCTGCGGGGGGCTTAGCTGCTGCCTGAGGTTAAACCATGACACTGATGAAGTCTGCTGACATGTCTCCATCAACAGCTAATTGCTGCACAGCTACTCAGAAAAGGCGAGTAGTTCTACAAAGTTTACTGCATTAATATAAAGGAGTTGCAAAAACTTAGTATGACCTATCTATGGGTAGGAAAAGTATGAATTCACGCACAGAGAGGGGGTTACTGATAAAAGGCAAAGAAGAGACCCTTGGACTGATTTCTTACCTCTGAGCAACTAAGCAGGGCGTCCCATTGGCCTCTGTCAGTTCTCCAGGACCAGAGTAGCCTGTTCTCCAAATCCCAGGTGCGTTCAGGCAAAACTGTCTCCATCCCTTGGGAAAAGGCTAGTGCAGCTCTCATGATTTCAACTTTCTTTAGCAGCCGAGTAGGGAAGCTGTCCCTGAATGTTCAGACAAAAAGACAATGGTATTGCATGTTATCATACAGAGGTGCCAGATTCACGTTATTTCTCCCCTAGTTATAGAAGACCGAGGCTGGAGTGCAGGAGGTGCTTCTGGCAATACTTTTCCCACCAAAAATGGGATCCCTTTTTTTTGTGTGTCTTGTATAGTCACTTCCTCTGTCCATCTGTCAGGGGAGGAATTCTGGGTAGAAACCTCAGGCAAGTTAAGTTGGTTTGTTTTTTTTTTTTTTTAAGCTCATCATTTTCCTTTCTAGTAGCAGAGAAAACAGTGATCTCTTTGGAGAGTCAGTTTATCTGGAGTTTTAGGTGAATAGTTCAAGTAATTAAAGCAGCTCTGTGGTTGTTCTTCCTTTGTTGACTAACATCACATAGCAACAAGCCCCGCTCAGAGGGATTGGCTCAAGCTCAATATAACACATCACCTTATTTCACAGCTTTTCTTTCCTTCTTTTCTTTTCTTTTCTTTTCTTTTCTTTTCTTTTCTTTTCTTTTCTTTTCTTTTCTTTTCTTTTCTTTTCTTTTCTTTTCTTTTTTTTAAGCAAAGGTAGTACATAAAGTGTAGGAAGGACTGATATCAGTCTAAGCTGCAGGGATTAATACATCTACACTATTGAAACAATTAATGAAAACTTTTGTTTTTCTTTTTTTGCTAACGGGTAAATATTTGGTGCTCGTGTGCTCCTCTGGAGAATACTTTCTTCTGGAAAACATGTTATCCCATTGAAAGGAAATGAAAGGGATTTGCCAGATGCTCTGCTCCTCTCCAAATGGTGCCAGCCCCTCTCCTGCTGTCCGTCCCCGGAGGGCCATGCCTGTGGGGCAGTGCCACGGCACACAAGAAAGGTGGCAGCTGCACAAAGCCAGATCCTGGTGGACACAAACATCATCCCCCACCCACAGAATTGCTGCCCTGTACAGTCACACCTCATTTGTCCTCCTCTGAGCTTCTTCTCAATCAAACGGCATGAGGTGTTTAAGAACTTAAAGGACTGCAGTATTATTAACATGAAAAAAAAACAAACCAAAAAAACCATGACACCATTCAAAATAATTCTTCTTGCCATGGGAATGTTTTATGGCTAGCAGAGACCGGAGACTGGATTCCCTGGAAATGTAGCCTTCTTGTAGCACCACTGGCATAGCCTTCATGCTTTGCAATCATGGTTAGATGGAAATAGAGATCCAGACATTCGTGATCCATTTCCAAAACTTTTATTTGGCTCTAATATTATTGCAGACTTTGCTTTGTCCAAAATGTTCATACTGCCTGTAGGAAACTGGTAAAATAGCCATAAAATGACAGCATTTAAGCCTATACTACATTTGGTGGATAGGAGACCAAACCCACCCTAATCTGGTTTTAAGGTCAAGGGGTCCATTAGACTAGAGGTTCTTTGGTGCCCAGTTGGGGCACCCCCCATACTGACACTTACAACAGCAATCCTGACAGGACCTCACCTGGAGTTAGGCTGCCCAGATTTTGGTCCAGGCAGATTTGGCTAATCCTGCCTATTATTCATCATAGAAGGATTATTTAATTATTTGATGGTCATTTTTACAACCAGGATGAAAGTTACAGTATATTAATCACAGTACTAATGAAATTATTGACACAAGATTGAGGTGAATTTGGGATTAATTACTTATGTTACATCTCTTTTCCTGTTCATTGCAAATAAACTATTTCTAGAGAAGTGTGGTGACTTGGAAAAACCCTGCTTCTGGTGTATCTTAATTTTTATTCTTTCATAATCCTCTGCTTTCTCCTCTGGTAAAACTTACACAAGACAGTTTGCACTCTGTACTACAGATATATTTCCTTCCTAGCCAGGCTATTTTGCAAACTTTATGTATTTGGAGAGAGAAGAGAGTGAATTAAAATAAAAAAAATAAAAATAAAAGAACAATTTTGATAAAGCCTTAATAGAAAACTGAGAGAATGTGAAACAAATGAGAACCATTAGAAATGAGTTATTAGCCTAGTAGCTGAAAAGCCAGTCAGCTAGGATGTGAGGGACATGATTTCAAATGCCTTCTTATTTCTTTTACCCAGTGACTGTTCTTGTTAAAGCAGTAATAGAAATGGCACTAGGGCTTGATTAATATGACATTTTAGAGGGTGAGAGCTCACATTCAACTCCCGGTTTCTAAAGTATAAATTGCTTTTTCTTTTTGTTACATACCTTGAATTAAAACAAATTCCTCAACAATAACATTTCTTATAAATTGGAATTGTTATTCTTAATCAAATGGAAATATTGAAATAAGTAGCCTACAGCTCTATCTTTTCTAAACTCTGTGTGTGAGCATTTGCATACTTTATTGTACATTTTTAACATTTATGACAATATTTTGGACCAATATCAATTATAGTTCCACCTATGTAGGAGGGCCATAACCAATTTGTTAACTTTGGTAGTTGTAGTTGTGATAGAAACTTAGTAATTGTAAAGGTCTGTGAAAATTGGGGATAAAAGACACCATATTATGTTTAAAGTAATTGCATCGTAAGCTTTTGTTGAAAATCTGAGAATTCAGCATATCATCAAGGTGGAATATATGAGGAAAAAATACAGCCGTAATCATCTAGACGATAAAATAAATGTGTTCTGACAAGAGGAATGCCCCATGGCATTATATTTGTTAGAAATACCAGCTAAAGGATGACCCAGCTAAAGCCATTTGCATACCTTCTGAATACAAGTGATCCAAATGTTTTCAAGTGATAATAGAAATATACCTGGAAATACACTTAGCATTTTTTACAGGATTTAATCCAGATGTAAGCATTTAACAGAGAAGGTTTCTTCATAAATATACTGCATAATACTCACATACAAATAGTATGATATTTACTCAAATATTATGACCTACATATATTGTCTTCAAGGCCTTCAGTTATTCCAGAAGATACTGTTCTTCTTTGTGGGAATGCACTAATAGAGTTTTCTTCTTCTTGCCTGAGAGTCATAATCATAGCATCGGTAATTTCAGGAAGCTGTGAATGCACTTTATGCAGTGAAATTAGATGTGTATTTATATAAGTCTTTGGCATGTAAAAATAATGGAAATATGCTATTTTATCACAGACTTCATTGAAAATTACTAGCTCTCTGAGAACACTGTCAAACTGAACTTATACGCATTTTCTATCAATGCTTTTGATAGAAATGCAGGCCTGCACTCTTCTGCCAACAATTTCTAAAAGCGTGCGACTTGTAGAATTAGTTCATAGTCATACAGGCACACATGAACCTTAATGAAGACATGGAGGTGTATCAAAAGGAGATGAACATGTTCCAGCATGTTCATAATATTTATTAGGCACCTGTATGCCAAACACTTTAATTGATCTGTTCAGAAAAACAGTTCTAGAGTTTGTGAGAGGGAGCTGGGACACTGTTCTCTGGCTCAGGTGCAAGGCTTCACTTAAATTTTATTTAACACATAGGCACTCTTCTGCAGCTTCACGAATAGCCCCTATTAAACATATTCTTCCCTTCTTTTGTCAATTATTGTGCAGTTTCAAGGCTGTCTTCTGTGCCTGAAGTTTTTGCTTTACAGTTCATGGCTCACATATTCCCTCGTGCTGGGATTATGCTGTTTCACTGTGCAGCCATGATGAGCAGAACTATTAATAGCTCGCTCCCTCGTGCTGCACTGGCTGGGCAACTCGTGAACAGCCAGAAGAACCGCAGCGATGTAGCACTGCGCGTCCCTCTGCCGTGGCCTTTAACCATTTCTCTGCTACTCAACCTATGTCATTGCACAGTGCAAAGCCCGTTTGCTGTGCTCTTCCACCTGTCTGGTGGGGTCTCATAAGAAGAGGCACACTACTCTAAAGAGCACCAGGGGGAATTCAGAGCTCTGGTCCCACCTTCAGTCTCTGTACCTAGCTGTATCAAACTGCTTCATTTACAAAAGAGCGATTCACTTTATCTTGCCTGCAACCGGGGCTGCTTCCAGGCACAATCAAAACCGGCAGCAAGCTCTCAGGAGCAGCTAAATGTCCAGGACCTCATTCTCACCATTGCTGTTGCACCCTACAAAGCCAGAACCACCACTGCTTTGCTCAATTAAGGGACAGAAGTAGAGCTGGGGATCAAGACGGCCAGCTCCCTCCCGTGCTTCCTAGCAGTGATCGCAACCTGCCTCCTAACCTCATGTTGACAGCTGGTCGGGAGTTCCCCCAAACCTGACTGTCCAGAGAGGTTTAGGACAAGAGGAAATGGCCTCAAGTTGCACCAGGGGAGGTTTAGATTGGATATTAAGAAAAATGTATTCAGCAAAAGGGTTGTTAAGCATTGGAACAGGCTACCCAGGGAAGTGGTCAAGACCCCATCCCTGGAGGTATTTAAAAGATGGGTAGATGAGGTGCTTAGGGACGTGTTTTAGTGATGGGATGGCAGTGTTAGGTTAATGGTTGGACTTGATGATCTTAAAGGTCTTTTCCAACCTAAACGATTCTATGATTCTATGGTTTCAGCCTGCTGCCATAGGACCCCCCCACCTTGGTCACCTCACCCAGCCCACCCTCCTCCTCAGGTGACGGCTGAATCCGTCCTGCAACAAAAATCCTGTGTTGCTTACCCAGCCTGAAAACACCCAACCCTGCCCTACTGCAGATTCAGCTCTCTGGGTGCTGTCTTTCTGTCACGCCAGCATTGGCTTTGCAGACCATGTACACACACAGCAAAACTTGCTGAAATCTGCTTTTTTCATCCAGCTTGTAAAAGGAATTAGAATGTAATTAACCTATTGTTAATGATCTACGGGGAGTACCAGAGACCAGTTAACTATCCCTAGCAGGCATTCCTCTCAAGATCATTTTGCTTCAAAGCTGAAATTCAACAGCAGGTCACTTGATAGGAAAACAGGTGATTTTTGAAGATGGGTACTGGGGGGTGCCCTTTTGCTCACTCTCACTCAGAGAGATAACTCCCAGCTGCAATCTCCTTGCAGCACATGCAGCTGGATAACAGATAAATGGATTCACCAACCTGCTTCATGCAGTGGGGAAATGATACAGGAAAAGGCACTAAAGGATGTCTAACCCTGGAGGTGGGACAGCAGGAGCAGAATGGGAAGATCACCCTCCCTTGATGGGATATAACTGGCTTTAACCGGAGAGTGGTGGAACCTCAGGTTTTCTCATTATTGTGAGCTGATGCTATTCTAAGATTACAAGGAATATCTTTGTGAGGCTATTTGCACAAGTGTCTGAAGAATAAAGCCCCCTTTAAAAAAGAAGAAAAAATAAATCCGTGATGGCACAGAGGCTGAAGAAGCAGGGTTGTAGAAAGAAAAATTTCCCTTCAGCCCTTTTAAGTCCTTCCCATGCTTATCTATCCTCTCCAATTCCCTCCTTTTTCATACAACCTCCCCATCCATTTTACTATTTATTTATTTATTTATTTAGTGTGCAGAGGGGTGGGGAGCTCTCTGAGACTTGGGAAACACTTAGCTGAGAAATCCCAGGGAAGAATGCAGCAGAGCCTCCCTTTTCTAGAAAAGTCTGCCTTGCTTTGAAGAAGCCAGGCATGCACAACAGTCTCATTGACATTTTTTATTTGGTTTTTACTTTTTTTTCCACAGACCAGCCAGGCAGGTTCCCCTCTCCATAGCTGGTTTTGAAGCTGTGGCTCTTCGTGCCTCCTCTGCTAAGGAGTGTGTCGAGGACGCCTGAGCAGCAGCTCCTGACGAGAACGGACAAAACGTGAGCATTTGCAGTAGCCATCATGGTCAGGGTAAGAAATTGGCAGATAAAGTCCTCCTTGTGTCTTAATCCAAAGCGCCAACTCCCGCACACATTGAGACCTGAAACACAAGTTTTTTGGTCCTTCCTCAAGTGAACCACAGCATGCAGCCTGCTGTTGCTGTAATAGGAACAACAGTGCCAGAAAAGAGAGTTTACAAATCATCCTCTGGTGAATTCAAAGTCCTACGCCTATCCACCAAGACATGGGCAGAAATTGTTAATGCGAGGTCTCCATGCAGACAGTAAACAATTCCTTGCTTTTGACTGACAAATGTGGGAAACGAGGCACTGGTGACTCTAATGAAACGAGACACCTTTTATAACTTATTTTGAATGAATCACTCTCTCTCTCCTTCCCCTCCTTCTCATATTAGGCTCTTACTGCAGTTCATTTACAATGTTCAGCATATAATAAAAGTGATTAACTTCAGAAAAAGAGCTGAGGCTGCTCACTGAAAGAAGAATATTCTGCACTTTGGGGAGAGAAAAGGAGCTTGTGTGCAGGACTGGGGTGGAAAATTTGGGGGAGGTTTCAAGAGTGTTAATAATTTTTTTCCTATTCTCATTCAAAGTTTTTTCTATTCACAGGGAAATATTCAATTAGGAAACCCCTATGGAGCAGAGGGGGAACCCAGCAGGAGAGGAGTCAAAATCTCTGCAATCAGCACTGATAAAGGGCTGTTATTTTGACAAATGGGATAAAAATAAAAAGCATAAAAGGCTGCAGCAGGAGGCCTGAAACGGACGCTAAGCACTCTCCCTCCTCAGCGAGGATGTGTTTGCCATGGTAAGTCATGCATGATTGTTGGAGGCGATATCCTCTGATTTGTCGCTGCTTTTTATCTTATTAGCAGTTAGTGTAGTTTGAAATGTGTTAAGCAGAGCAATACTCTGCTCTGTGCGTGAAATGCTTTCAAGTTGAGTGCAGCATTTTGATTCATTTCACAGGCCTTCTGCGTTGAAAGAGTGGTTGGGGCGGTGGTGACAAACGGCTCTGTCGTTTGGGATTTGATGTCGGTTCAACTCTGGAGAAGAGCATCTAAACCAGATACAGAAGTTGTAGGCTCGGTTCAGCACACGTTAACCAATGTTTCGTGAGCCTCATCTTTATTTAAACAGTCAGATGCATCAGGGGGCTAGAGGGCATCATATCTGACACTTGACTCTGCCCTCTGTCATATTTCACAGTGTGTAGGTTGGCCAACAGGTTGCCCAAAGCTATTTTCTATGACCCGTTGAAGCATGGTGACTGGAGAAGCAAAACACTGAAACGTTACGAGGCCACACTCGGCAAGATCATCCCTTTGTAGCATCAGCCCTGCAACATGCAAACCCAGCACCATTTGCCAACAGAAGAGAAACTGCACATGCGCTAGAAGTTTTTATAAGCCAACCCAAACTAACACTGTATAAGCACAAAGAGCAATGGAGAAAAGCCAGGAGGGTAGATGTAGTGAGTTATGTCTGAGACACGTGCGGCTATGAGCATGCTGAAATAAATCGGATTAATGTCTCAGCTATAAGTTCTCAAAAGCTGAGCCTGGGTAATTAAATAAAATGCAGATCCATCTTTATCCAAGTTTTCCAGGAAGACCACATACTTCTCATGGTTAGGACATTAGGGTATCCTATAGCTACATTTCTTGCTCGTGATGTCTGATAAACCTGTTCAGCTCTCATTGTTGAGTATTTTTTATCTGTAAAGCAGGATTAAAATACTTGCTACCATCCCCTGAAGCACAGGATGGATGTGTACACCTCAGGATGGAGACAATGATGAATTGTCTTTGTGAGCCAATTTAGATCCGAAACAGCTTCATGTGGACTTACTATGCCCAGTAACATCAGAGTAATATCCTGTACAAAGACTGTCCTAACCTGCAGAATCAAATTGTTTGGAAAACACTGGATTTTTCTAATCAATGTGAATATCTTTTAAAACTACCCACACACATTTTAGCCCTAAAGAAGTAAGTAACATGTTGATACTAGTCTACTTAGCACACTGTGATACAATATTCATTACAAAGTGATCAAAACCAACCATACAGATATAATCTACTAAGGAGACAAAAGCACTGAAAAACAGTATGAGATTAGCAACTCTGCTATATATGGAGTCTGATGCTGACAAAAGCCAGCTAATTATTGCAGTTATGCCTCAATAATTTATAAAGCCAGCCATTTCCCCAAAAGATCTATAGATCTATTTTGACTCTTCAAGGGGAAGAATAAATGTATCAGAAATTAAGAGCCTAGATTCTCCACAAAGGGGTTCAAATGCATGGTTAATGCAGATCTCTGGTCCTTTGAGATAGATGAACTGAAAATTTACATGGCTGTTTGTTTGAATGAGCATCCTGAATTTTGGGATATACCTCTGAGCTCCAAAAGGTTGACTGTGGAAAACACACAATCTTATGTGTTCCAAAATAATTTTCCCCAATCCACTTATAACCCGTAGACCAAAAAAATAATACCCTATTGTACAAATATGGCCTGAAATTTTCAGAACTACTTAGTGTTTAAATATTTAGATATCAAATCTGAACCTTTCAGAAGGTCCTAGCCACTTGTTCCTGAAAACTTCCATCCTTACCTGGTATCTCCAGCTGGTCATATAAAATTACTAGCTTTTTTAATTTTTTGGCCATAGTCTGAGGATTTGTTTGTCTCAAGATAAAAATCCATTTTTGTCAGGGGGCTTATGTAGTTACATAAATGTAACAGTGAAGTCTGGTTTTAATTTATCTTTCCTTCCTGTTTTAAATACTTACTGTTTTCTTCCTTCTTCTTCCAAATGAAAATTGCTTGTTTTCTTAGTCTTGTAGTTGTTAAAATTTTACAGTGTTGGTTTATACTATGTATTCTACTGGAGCAGGGGCAAGAGAAGTTGAAAAAAATAATCAGCAAGGGTGAACACAACCCCATTGATGGCACAGGGAAGAACTAAAGGAAATCACAAGCTAATTTGAAGGGTAATACAAAGATAAGCCGCCTGCAAAATCTCTTTAATATGGTTGCACAATTTCATTTCACACTAATGAGTCATCTTTGCTATCTTAGAAAGCAGGCAAGAGAGTTCACTGACCAGTCACCATTTCTTCTCTCTGCCTCAGCTTTTAGGAAAATATTAAAACAATTAAATTTTGCACCAGTGAAGTGCACGTGTAGACATTTAGGTGAACGCAGTTTGGGGCATTAAAGTGTTCTGTAAAACCCCGGGAAACAAAGGCATTAAATTTCAAGAATGTTTTTAGCAGAGCTGCTTCCAGGCTCTGTCCGCTGCCAGACTGGGCTTTGTGTCTCTCCTGCTGCTTGTGCGCAGTTGGCTGATAGCTGTGCGTGCATGCAGCACTCCAAAGAGGCATCAGGGATGCCAAGAACGAGCGTTCACATCATTTTCTGTGTGCAGTTAAGGCCCCTTGCAGTGCTGTGGTTTGTCGTGGTGCTTCCCCCCCCACCACTGCAATGCCGGTGTGATAAGGAAAGGCCTCCCTGGCCAGTTTATGCTTCCCTACACCCTAGAGGCATCGTTACAGCCTGTTCACTACTGGAAAGGGATTTATTAGCTTTGGATGAAGAGGCTTTCTTCAAAGCCAAGGCTGAAGTTTTCACCGGGTTTATTGACAAAATTCCACCGCTTTGGGCCCAAATAATTGTGGAGCATCATTTAAAGACCGATTTCAAATCTTCCTTTTCCAGCTAAAAGTTCCCTTAGGAGATGGGCATCTTTTCAATCACTGATGGAAGCTTCCTCTTCCTTTCCCACGGAGGGGAGTAAGAAATAAATTTCCTCTTCCACTTGTCACAGCTAAGGAGTTAGAAGAAAGGTTAACTTTTTAGCTTTCATTCTGAGAATACTATATTTACATCATGGCAAATAAGAATTTAATGGTAAGACTTTTTGCATGCAAAGTCTGAGAATATATACATGGTGATGAGAATGTTCCTCAAAGAATTCCAGTGACAAAAAGAAGAGTATAAACTAATAAAATGTGTGATGGGTGCCAGAATTGGTGGTAGCAAACACAATATAGAGAGGAAGCCAGACAGCCTGAAAATTAAAATTGTTAGCAAATGCAGCAGTACATCTTATTAGTGGCAGAACTCGCTAGGAGAAGGACTTCAGGTTATGGAAAGCACCCTCAGGTGAAATGAACATTCACAGATCTCCCCTTTTTCAACTCTGCTACAGCTCTCCTTTGATAATTTGTTCCCACTCAGTCTCCCGCACATTGTGCCCAGTCATCCATATAAACATACAGCAAACAAAAACCTAAAATAAATTAATCAAGCCATTTCTCCTGTCTCCAAGGAAGAAGAAAGGGGAGTAGTTGTTATCTCTATTTCAAACACTTGGGTGACAGCTGCATTAAGTATTTTAAGGTAAATAAGTGAAGTGCAGCTTCATTAAAGGAATGAAACTATTGAAATGCATGGGTGCAGTCCAGGACTTTGCACACTAAGCAGAGTTTTGTTCAAAGTTTGCTGTGAGGAACTTTTGCTGCAGCTAGCACAGGTGGGCTTATATATTGCTTCTCTTTGGTTCTGTCACATTTAACTGTCTCCTTTCTACCAAGCAGCATCAATAGCACTGGTGTTCCACCAGCGAAAAAAGGTAAGTTGCTGTTCCCTAAGGATGCCATACTATTCCATTACCCTGAAAACCAGCCTAGCAAAGCAGAAAATTCAATCAGCACAAGCACAAAACAAACTCACTCATGTTTTTGCCGCTATCACGCTGCCAAAACCAGTGAGAAAGGCAGTTATAAAAGACTCCAAATACTGCTTGCCCCAAACATTCAGCTGAGCAAAGTTGTCAACGCTGCACTAATGAGAGGACAGGTATGGTCGGGGCCGTGCCTTCACCTGGTTCTCAGGCATGCAAAAGCTGGCTGTGCTATGGCTGCAGCCTGCTTAGCCCCTGCAGAGGGAGCAGGAACACCTCATTATCAGAGATGGGAGATTTGCAAGAGGGAATCTTGGATGAGATGTACCTAATTAGGCAAGTCTCTTCTCTCCCTCCATCATCGGAAAGTGAGAGCAAACCCAAGGATTTCTACCGCAGGCAATATCTTCTGAATGAAAAGCACCTAAATGTGTATTTTATTGTAGTATTTTCTTTAGGAAATTCATATGAAAGCCACTGCTGGCAGCCAGTCCTGAGTGTGCACCAATTGCATAATCAAGGCCAGAAGCCCTAGGGGCCTGACAGTCAGTGGCTTTCACAAAATCCCACTGTTTCAATGCAATTTAGAGAGGATTTTTGTAACTTTTGCTTTGATGACTTTCCTAAGGAAAATCCCCTATCATTTTTCCATTGTTCTTGATCTTGCTGTTTATTTTTTTTCCACAGAATGTGGTTTAGAAAGTAGACATTCATTTTAAATAATTCAATTATTCCTACTGCTGTGCAGTTTGCCTTAAACTCCATGTTTCTATGCCCACAGCTATGCTTAGGGCAAGAGAAAACTTCTAATTAGTTGGACAGTTTTGCTCTTTAATTATAGAAGATCTTTGGCTAGAATGACATTTTCAAGCAATGAGGAGAGGCTTATTAAAGAAAGATAACAAAAAACCCCGCAAAAGCCAAAAGCCAGAAATCTTCATGTATTCCTTGTTCCGATATAACGCAACCCATTATGATATGATAGTGTTGAAGCAGGTTTAAAGCCTGGGGGGTGGGAGGGAGAACAGATAACGTGGCATATTGGAGAGTGTGAGAAGCACAGCTACTGTCAATACTGATTTTTCTAATCTCCGAGCTCAATGTTTATCCTAAGAACTAGTCTCAGTTTGCTTAATGTCCTTGCAGGTTTGGCCAAATCCTTAAAAAACAGAATAACAGTGATCCATGGAAACAGGACGGTGACAAAGATATTTTACATGTCAGCCCTGCTCCCTTGTTTCTCATGCAAGGGTGCTTGCATTTCCCAGGGAGATTCCCTGCTGACTTACACCTGCTATCTGCCTAACTAGCTTTCGAGCATCCTTCCCTTCTTCTTCCTCCCCCTCTCTTTAATTTAACTCCTGGTGGCCTGCCACCATCCATTCTGCTCTTCCACTGCAAAGCGCCCTGCCTACTGTGGCTTCCTTCCCATCTGGTCCGTTCCAGGTTCTTTGCTTTTCCTCACAGTTTGTTTCACAGGACGACAGCACTGCGCTCTAAAAAAAAAAAAGGGTTGTTCCCTTCTGAGCACAGGTGTAGCCAGTGCTCCCGACCACAGCTCGGCACTTACAGCATCACAGTCAGCTTCCTACTTCTTAAACTGAAGATGGTGCTGGAGAGGGAACGTCATCCTACGAAACAATGAATTATCTCATCGTCTTCAGAATGAGTCAGCTCTACTGGAAATGCTGGGTCTGGATTGCAGATTGCAGCAGTAGCTCCCCATGGCTTAATTGTGTGCTGCTGGGATTGTGGCAGCAGCTCCTGGCTCTCGGGGAGGTTTTTCAGGCAGAAGCAGCATCACGCACACGCACGCACAGGTGTGATGTGGAAGCTTCCAAGCCACAGCAGCTTTGGCACCAACCCTGGCACCGCTTTTCATGCCACTGTAAGCACTGGTTATTAGAAAAGGAGCAAGGTACGTCGAGCACATACCTCTGAAAAGATGATACAAGTGCAAAAATACCTGACCTGAAAGAATCATCGAGCTCAGTCACCACAGAAATACAAGCAATTCTGCCACAAAACATATTCACATAAGGAAACAAATATTCCACTCACTGAATTAAGTAGAATGCAATTTCATATTGCTAGATTCTATCAGTTTTGGGGAACTATTAGGACTGAAGCTTCTAATAACCCAGAGGGGGAATTTAAGTATCACTTCAGGTTCACCCACTCCATATGTTTCACACAATGAAGCGGGGTCTTAATTTTAACTCCATAAATCATGTTTCAGAGTGGTGCTAAAATATCCTTTAGTTTTCAAACATGCAGCGAGAAAAATATTATAAAATCAAATGCAGAAGGGTAGACAGTCAATAAGAGGGCCAAATTCTGATAGACAACGAGCATGTTTGTTTTTTTTTTTCCTAGTGAATTCAATGAGGGCTTTAAGTGCCCACACCACACAAAACCTGACTTATGAGAGTAACTGAATTTCTGTTTAGGTTGTGAGGACAGAACTTGTCAGATTGTTCTATCACTACCATGCCATGACAGCAAAATTGAAGCAAAGGAAAAAGTACAACACAGGGCAAACGCTGCTACAAATGTAAAGTGTTTAACATTCTCCAGGAACGTGTGCACATGGAACTGAAGGCTGCATTGAGTCACAACTTTGAAAACAGTGCTAAAGTGGCTGCACAGCCCTGGAGTTACTCCCTCCGGGATTTCAATAACCCCTTACTAAGTACCATTTTGTACAGGTTTGTGAGGACCAGATCTGTAAGTGGGTCCAGAGGCTCGCTTCGTTCAGTCGCTGCTCTGAGCATCGTGCTGATGCGCCCACCGCCGACACAGTCCTGGGAGATGTGTGCCCACCTGCAGGCTCTGGCCAGGATGCTGCTAATTACATCTGCTGCCTGGGAGGTACGCTTGCCCCATGCTGTCCCTTGGGCTTTTGCTTACAATCTCATTTTGGCTGATATTTCTTAAATTATAGTCTCCATCTCTAAATCAAAGACTGTCATCAGCTCAGAGAGAGTCTCTGTAACCTCCCTTCCCCCCGAGATGTATTCTTTTCTCATCTAGAAATTTTTCCTCCCAGACCTTGCACTCTTATCCTCCTAATCACTTGTTGACTTTGTCGTCTATACCCAGGGACTGTGCTGATCCCCAAATACGTCAACGTTGCTGACATTAAGCATGGCTGGAATTTTGCCCAACTACATGTCATGAATCCTTTACTGCTGTTTTTGCCACAGTGTATGCTACAAGCTGATTATATTAAACATAGGCAAGCACCAAACGAGTAGAGGCAGCAGTTCTCCAGAGGCTGCCTTCAGAGCTTTCAGCTGAGCGTTAAATTCCCAGAGTAAATAATAATTGACTCAAAATAATTCATGCAATAAAACTGTGCTGCAAATGGTACCATTTCATATCTGCGTAAGCATCCTGTAATGGATCTGGCATCCTTCTCCTAGCACAGTGATGGACCCACAGTCCCCAGATCAAAGCACCTATGGTTTTTTTTTTTTCTGTTTAAAGCTTCAATTTTAAAGGAAAAGCTTTAAAAAGTTTTTCTGCATTATAATAAATTAACACAGAAATAATTTTATTTAACTGGTACCAGGCAAAGCTGATATCATACATAAAAATGTAAATGTAGCCAAAAAGGTTGTCTTCTCACCCTCAACTTAGCTCAGGAACACTGGATATTCTTATCCTTAATAGTAGGTCATGTCTTTCCACAGGTTTTTCAATTGAGATTTTGTTGGTTTTAAATCTAAGAGATTCTTCTTAATGGAGACTAAGAAAAAGAATAAGGAATGGGATAAAATAAGGTGGGGTAATTCCCCTGAGATTCAGGATTAAGGAGTCTTGATAACTATTGCTGTCCTCCCCCTCATCATCAGGTGGAGTAAGAGATGTGTGCAAGAGAAGAAGAAAAGAAAGAGGATAGTTTCTTTGCTCCTAGGGCCAAATCAGTCCTTGCTGGTACAGCTCCTTGGGGATTACAACTGGATCAACTTCTCTGCTGCTTATTTTAGAGTCAGCTTTTGCCAAACTGCAGTGCTGTTTTCCCATGTTGCTGTTCTCTATAAAATCCTCACATTTCCCTTGCTTGAAGAGCTGCTTTTGGAAAACCATGACTCAGCCAAAACGCTTTGGAAAATTAAAAACTAAGGACCTTGGAGTATTTTGACTAAGCAAAATGGGTCCTTATGGAGGACCCTTTAAATAGAAGTCTTGCCCTCAGCATATCAGACCCCCTCCTCCTCCCACTCTTCCCCCTAATTTTAGTGTCATTCTCAAATTTACAGAGGTCATAAATAAAGATAGTAAACACTATTGGCCTCAGTATTTATCCCTGAGGGACGCCAATTGGAACAGGGCACCAGCTGAATTTTGTGATACCGATGAACACCCTTTGAACCTGTCAGTTCAGTCCATTTTCCATCCGCCTTGTCTACTTACCCAGACAAAAACTTGTCACTTTGGCTGTAGGGACACTATGGAAGACCATGGCCTTGCTAAAGTCAAGGTATACAGTATCTACTGTTTCTCTCATTCACAGAGCCATTCATCTCATTGCAGGAAGCAATAAGGTCAGCCAGGCATGATATGCCCTCACTGAATCCATCCTAGCCATTCACAATAATCTTGTACTTCATGTAGCTAAAAATGTCTTTGAGAAGGGATTGTTCCATGGCCTTCCCAGGAATTGAGGTGAGGCTGACCTGGATCTTCTTTTTTGTTCTTCTTGGAGATGGTCATAGCAGTTGTTTTCTTTCAGTCATTGGGATCTTCCCTGATTGCCATAACTTCTGAAAGGTGACAGGCAGCAGCCTTGTAATGACATTGCCCACCTCCCACAGGTGCATGCTACCTCCCCTGGATACTCAGGCA
Organism: Gorsachius magnificus; assembly: GCA_034008185.1. NCBI lineage: Eukaryota > Metazoa > Chordata > Aves > Pelecaniformes > Ardeidae > Gorsachius > Gorsachius magnificus. Next base: position 69,098,151 of record CM067082.1, read on the forward strand.
ATGTTCCTATATCGCTCCAGGGCAACCTGCCCCTGTTTTCACCTTCTGTGTACTTCCATTTTGCATGAGAGTTCAACAAGGCATTCCCTATTTCAAACACAATAGCTTTTAGTGGAGAAAGGATGAGTTAACCCCATACAAAAGAGATTAAATTAGTCTCATAAAACATGATGGAAGCACTCATACATTTCTCGTGGAGTTAAAGGTACTACAGTTCCATTTATAGGACTGAAAAGAAGTCAATGTTTCTTGAACTACTGGAAGAGTAAATAGTGTGTGAGACGTGAGTTTCGACTCTTGGCATGGATGTCTTGTTGCAGAAAGACTGTATACTGATTTTGTGGTTCATATGAGTTTACGTATCACATCTAGGCCTGGGTTCACAGTGTTGAGCTACTTTTAGGGAGTGTGGCTTCCTTTAAAATTTTCTTTCATCTCTCTCTGCTTTGCTTCAGGTTTCCTGAACCAGTCTCACTTGGTCAGTGTATGATGGATCTGCTAATGACCTTCGTCTAGCTTACGGAGACACAGAGCAAGAAGGGGAAGAGATAATGCACCAGAAGCCATACGGTGGGGGAGCACAAGGCAGCAGGCAGCAGAGTGAGTCTCCTGCTTAAAACCTGAGACACAATATGTTGTACTCTGGGTTTCAAGACTACTGCTGTAACACTGAACATAGACTTTTAGCTCATACACAGTCCAGCAAAGAGAATGCTCAAGAATTGGAGCCACTGCTATAGCAGTAGGTTGCAGGTATTTGGAGAGAGTTGGTATCCAAATGGAAGGAATGGTGAAAAGTTTAAAAAAAGTCCCAAAAGCAGGCTGTGAGAGATGGAGGCCAAGATCTAGATGTTTATTAAGAAAATTTATGTAAAATCTGGAATTATTCATGTGGAACAGTTGAGCAGAACACAGAACACCAAAACAAGAGTGCTTTGTTGGCAGCTTAAGATGTGCCCAAAATGTAGGAAGAGATTTGGCATCTATTTGACTGCATTGCAGTTTTGAAAGATTTTATAATAAGAGAGTTTTCTATTAGAAGCTAATGAACTTGGACCGTGAAGCACGCACGGGAAAGAAAGGCAAAATGAAAGGTGGAAAGGAACAACTCACAAGATAGAGCTTTTATGTAGTATTGTTCCTTGTTGACAGTCATGAATGGTATGAACGTGCAACTGCCAACGAGGTGAGTCCCAAGAATGCCAACGCAGTTTTCCTACTGCCTTTTGCAAATAGACAGTACAGAGGTAGGGCTTCCTTACAGAAATGTCTCTCATTTTTACAGAATAAGAGAAAGACTCACAAGCTCGTGAAGGACCCGTGAGCTTACAGAGGCTAATGAGATTAAATAAGTGTTCCCATTCAGATCCTTTTTTGATTTCCTTTTGGCTGATTAGGACTGGTTTCTTTATTGCTTTCCCAGTGCTCTCTGGTTCTGTAAAGGCCATGGAAGAACAGCCTCTCTTTGCAGGATATACACCTATAAACAAGGTGCAATGTATTTATTTCATTATTCCCTGAAATACAGATGGGGTTCACTTCCATTTCGCCTCAGACATTTTAGCAGTGGTAATTTAAAACACAAAATCATTCAATCATATCCAGAGAGACTTAAGAAAGATCATGACTTGCAGTAAGGAGTTAATCAACTGTAATAATAACTACAGGGTCAGAATTACATGCATCAATTTAAGACTTCACACTTACCATTAACAAGAAGTAAAATTACATATCGAAACATTCATCTGTTCATTTAATTTATTAAGGAGTCAGTGGTCCTTACGTGTTCTCCTGACTCACTGTTAAATTACATCCATTAGTATGCTTACTTTACATATGTAACCGGGTAGCCCTGTAATACATTATTGACAGCACTTTGTAGTGAATTTGCGAGGCCTCAAGACTGAGGCTTGTCAGGTCTGCCTTGCTGGAAGTTTTCTTGACCTGCTTGCAGCTTTGTTTTACTTGCTTTAGCCCTGGCAGCAATTCTTCTCATTGACCTGGTGTCTATGGCTAATTTGTTTTACTTTTTGTTTTTCTTTCTGCGTTACAGCCATAGTTTTTTATAGATAGCAGTAACAAGCGGTTACTCTATGCAGAATGAGATATTTACGACCCTGCAGTGAAATTCCCTCGTTCAGTTTACATCCCTTCCAGGTGATTGTTTCATAATGCATGTATCCTTGGGATACTTCGTTAACAGAAACATCTGCTATTGAGACATTTAAAAAAGCTTGTTTTTCTGAAAATGAAGTCTCTTATCACAAATATGTTGAGGGGGAAAGGATTTTTTTATTGTTGAAATAAGCAAATTCTAACTATAATCATATATTCTGTCTATAATCCTGAAGCAAGGGACCCAATTCAGAATCCTGGATGTCTGTATGGAGGCTCTATTAAATTCCTCAGCCCTGGAACATTTACATGAGAACGTGGTTTTCTGTTATAATTAATATAGATCATGTTCGTAGGCTGGAATTAAGTGGATAATTCTTTCCCGTGCTTGCACCACTCCCATCTATATAGAGAAATTTGATAACTGTATTTGAAAAACAAAAGCAAATGATGCATGTAATCAGTATGGGACCAAATCAAGGTTCAGGTATAGGCACTTCAATCTATTTCCATATCAGTAGTGTTTCAAACGAAGGGGGTGTGTGGAAGTGCAGTCTGTTCTGAGCTCTTGTCTCAACAGCATCATCAATGAAATACCAATTACCACCTTGTAATCGCTACACTTCTAAAGGTTCAGTTCATGTGGTCGATGCAAGAAATATCCATCTCTCCAGCTTCATTCATGCTCTAAGGCATTTTGTAGGACTACATTTCAGCAGATCACTTCTACTGGACCCAAGGTGTCTGCGTACAGGCATAGTTAGAAACAAACTGTAAGAAGCATGGATTGCTTACACCAGTGATAGGATCACAAAATTATCAACGTCAAAAGTATATCAAAGGTGTAACATCTAAGATCGTATACTGCTTTTGCATGACACCTCCTATGTGAACAGTGCTCACTGATTTTAGCCTTGCAGCCCTACAGAATGTCTTACTGTGCTGTAGTATAGGAGAACAAGCTAGTATCCAGCAGCCATGTGTCATTTGTTATTTTTTAAGCTACTATGTAAGCTTTTGTGTGAATAAACATTGATTAAAAATGATTGATAAATTAAGCTTTGCTTATTTGTTTTGGCCCAGCCTCACACCTTTCAAGAGCAATGATTCTGTATGCATTTACTGAGCTACCTGCCCTTCTTTTCAGTGTGGCTGTGTTAGAAGAAAGAATGTGCAATGCGATAGAGACGGTATGGCATACTATCTTTTGACACTCAAAATATAGATATAGCCTTAACTATTAGTTCTACAAGGCAAGTGGAAAAAGCATTTACTTTCATTAATTTCATGCTATAATTTCATTGACTATGTCGCAAGTAACTATGAGAGAGGGAAGTACATATGTACGTAGAGACAATCAGAAACATTTAGCCTTTCATAGAGCTGTAAATACAGAAGGAAAATTATGAAAATACACTTAAGTTGTTACTGGTTTGTGCAGAAACAGTAATGAAAGGCTGTCCCAGGGCTACCAAGAGCAACACACAGCGTGCTGGAACAGAACTGCATTTTTATGTTAGAGCCATCGCTAGGCACTGTAAAGCCAGTAAGAGTGAGCTGGGAGACACGGCACAGATCAAAACTATATGCATTTCACCCTTCCTCACCATACACAAAATTTAGCTTAAACAAGTCCATACTGAGAACACCTCCACTGTGAGAACAGCCAGAAGTATGTTCTTCCTGCAAGACTTAAAAGAAACCTCTGGCTGGAATACTGGGCACAGAAACACACAAATTTACTTCTGTGAGTCAGAATACGCTGTGTTGACATCAGCTGCTGTCATAAGATCATGGTTCTTGTTACACATAAGATTAAATACTGCCCACAACATGTAGCACATGCAATCAATATTGAGTCTTTCTTATGTTGCTCTGGTTTTGAAACAAGCCTATTAAATGTTTGTGTATTTCTACCCATGCATCATAGACTGCCATGCATCATAGACTATAAATCACTCAAAACCAGTACTATACCTGGAAAAATTTAACTCACTGGGGATTTTCATATGTCGCAAACAGACATTTTTCTTTGTTCTAATAAATCACCAAGGTAGAAGATAAAGAGAGTACTTTTTAATGTATGGAACAGTACATTTTTATACTACTTCTACAGGTGTTTCTAAAGTTTGGGACCAAAACAAGCCAAAAATCGGAGAGAGGGATGGGATTATGATTTAGAAAATGAACACACATTCATTCAGTCTAAATATAAAAAACCTGCTCATTTTGAGAAGAATAAACACAGTGGGCAGAGAGAATGCTATCTCAAACTGGAGTCCTAAACACATTAGGGCACTCAATCATCACTGTTCCATGGAGGTTCACAGCAATGTTAGCTGTGCTTCTGCAAACCCTCCCTTTATTGGGACTGTTAAATTGTATGTTTAGTTTGCCATGAAACAAAACTGACATGGTCAGAAATCACTTAAATTAATGAAAATTACACAGAGCACTGTCTGCTAGGTCACAAGCAAAACCAGCCTACGGGTTTGGGGAATATAGTGTGCTATATCAAGATTCCCATTTTATTTTTCCACAAGAGAAATTGCTTCTTGGCTGAGTGCTGTTTGTTTTCATGTTTAAGTGGGTCAGTACCAAGAAGCTGAGTCATCCCTCTGAGGCAGAGGAATAGATGCATAGCAAGGAATAGATTCACAGCAAGGAATAGATGCACAACAGTGCAGGCTATGGAAACAGAGGGTTAAATTCTGTCTTTCGGTGGTTCAGGTTTAAATCTGGCACAGGCTAGTGCCCAAAGAAGCAGTCACAGCCATCACGTCCCACAGCTCCTTCTCTGTGTTCCCACATGCCAGGGCTGGCATTCACGCAGCCACAAATTTTTTCGGGAAACCACTGCTCACCCTGAACAAGCTTCCCCCCACCTCCCTCCCACTTAGTTTTCGCCTTATGCCATTTTAATCAGTTCGTGCTGAGGCCACATATGAACATTAGCTCCATCATAAAGACAAGAGTAGAAATGACCTTTTTGGCAGCAGCACAAACATACTCCAGATTAAACTGACTGTGGAATTTAAGTCAATTCTTCAGACATTTTCCAATTATTTGTAATAGCTTAATAAATATATAATCCTTAATGAAAAAAGGCTATAGCTGGGCCTGTTATAGGGTAGTAAGTAGAACTCTGCCAACTAAAATTCCTACTTATATATGTTTTGAAAATCAAGATTCCTAGTAATTTCAAAGAGAAAATTATATTGAATTTCAGAAAAAACACCCCTACCTAGTTATAGAGCCTGCTACCAAAGGATTTACAAAGCAGACACCTTCTGTACATTTAGCACTGGAAAGATACAGGGCACATGCATGTTCTGTTACTGCCCATGTTGCTGGCTTTCTTCTTCTACATCCTTTAGATTACCTATATTTTATACATTACAGGGTATTTGTAAAGTAAGAAAACCAAACACTATCAATATTATATTAGGACAATAAATGAGAACCTGCCAAAACAAGATGAAACTCAGCAATTAGATCCAAGCCAACCTGGAAAACCATACTAAACTGAAAGAGAAAATGCAAAGGAGATGCAGTCAATAGAAGGAAGGAATCATACCAAACACATCTTGTTTAATCCTACTCTTACTTTTGTACCACACTAAGCGAGTTCAATTGTAAATATTCAGCCATAAGTTTGCTAAGTAGTAACTCCTTTAGACCAGATACAGTTTATATCCTTATTTTGAATTTTTAGAAAGTTATGCACAGACCTGTGGGCAGTGAAATACTTCCCCCTCCACAGGCAGGTTCATGAGCTAACCTGGAATTTAGTTTAACCCAAGGTTAATTATACACATAATAAAATAAAGACCAAATATCCAACCCTGCTAAGAAGAACAGCTATACACATACAGGTCAGGAGGACTTTCCCTGTTACTTCCAGTACCAGCTTCAGGGTAGCAGAGGCAAAGCGAGCACTCGGGAAAAAGCTCCTCATCAAACTCACCCCAAACTCATCAAACTACCAAAGCCCTCAAAACACCCCAGGGCAGAATAAATCCTTTTCCAAAACATCCAAGCAGCTACATCAAACAGTTACCAGAAGTTGGAGACAAGAAGCAAGAAAAAAACACCACTAACAACAAAAGTCCAAACATTTAGTGGATAGAGAGAAAAGAAATCACAGGCTACACCACCTAGCAAGAATAGCTAGGATCTCCCAGGTTTAAAGACCTTGGAAATATAACTAAAAGGATAGGTGGAAAAGAAAGAGTCAGTGGTAATCTGTCAAAGGAAAGAGAGTCCTTTTTTGTATGGCCTGTAATGCCTGGTGGTGGAGACAATTTGGTATACTATAACTGCGAAAAAACCTACCAAACCCATTCGTTTTAACTTGGGTCATGCTTGTCTGCTGTCTCACAGGAGACATAGCTTGAGTTGTGTCAAATTCATCAGAGCAGCTTCAAAAATCTATTTCGGTTTTCTTCATGTAATTTAAAATAATATTGCATACATACTTACATATTTTGGATCCAGATTTCTATACTGCACACCTGCAGCTCATGTAAATATACCTAGACTAACTTTAAACTTGGTTAGCTGTGGTTTTCTAGAAAAGAGAGATGAGTGTTGATTACTCACCTGAGAGTTGGCTCAGGTGTTTCAAATGGATTTCATAAATGGTCAGAAGTCCTATGATGCAATTGCTGACATCACTCGTGCTATCCTGAGAAAAAGTGATTTATCACTCTCCCCTTTAAAGGATTACATATATTGGCCTTGCTTGCTAGAATGCTCAAGGGAAGCATGAGACCAGGACTTTGCTTTTAGCTGCAGTTACAAAAAAGCATATTTGTAACAAAGTAAATCAAGGAGAATTTTTTTTTTCTGTTTTCCTGAGGCATTTATAGCTACTATTCTTGGTAATCTAATTCAATTGAGCTCAATCAGTGCATTCACATTTTTAGAGGCTGTCTCTTTGTAGAATCCGGTCTTATATAATATAAACACCCTTAAATTAGATTACCAAAAGAATATAGGCAGACAGGTTTAGAACTTAGAATTGGTATTCATGGAGCATACTAAAAATTTCCTGAAACTTTCAAGGAACTTTAGCCTTCTTTCCTGCAAGATTTTTGCTTGCATGTAGAGATCATATACCAAATGTACTCATCATATCCATGTTTCTTCCTCAAGTTTTATGCTCAAGAACTACAACCTGGCTGCTGTGTGTGATGGAGGAAGCATTCTAAAGACACTGGAAACTATTTGCTTGCTAAAGGCAATAGCATGAGGCTGTTAAATGAGTAACTATGATAGTATGTTGCCTGCTAAACAAAAGGAAACCAGTTCTGGTTTATATTCATGGAACATATGTAGATCTCGACTGGGAAGCCCAGATGGCAGGCCAAATTGTCTTCTCATTTACATGTGTACAGCCTCAGTGACACTGGGCCACGGAGTGACTCGCTCCAGCAATTGTGGAAGAGTAAATCTGTCGATTATTTAAATTAGAAGTGAGCAAACGTCAGTAGGTTACTAGTAGCCTTTTATTTCATATATTGCAAGCTAAAATTCTGGGTCATAATAATTAACCTTAAATGGAGAAACTGTTGGCTGTGAAAATACAGCTATTTTTAAAAATGTTAGCCAGGTAGTTGTCTAGCAATGAGAAGTTGCATGGGTGGCCTCATAAAATTCAAGGCATTATTAAACAATGTCGCCTGCAAACCAGTAAAAGAGTTCCTCTTCAAGTCTGATTCTCAGTATTGTATGAAAAGACAATGTAAACAGTTGCTAGCAGGAATGTATATGAGCTACAGTAGCATGAGTATTAACATACACACAAGCCATCTGTTTCTTTCCTTTTGAGCACTATCCATCCCAATCACTTCCAGAAAATGTAGAACTTTATTAAAAATGTTCAAGGGGTTTTTTTTGTTTTTCTAAACTGCTAACCTCATAACCTCATTTACATTTTAAAGAGAAACCTCTACTAGGTGAAGGCTCTGTTTGAATATTTGCATGCACTTTAATGAGTCTGTTCTAAGGTTTTTTGCAGTTGTTAGAGAAAACCACTGTGTGCTGAAATAGTTTGAAGTTTTGGCAAGCTACAGGGCCCATCAGTTTTGAAGAACTCTCCCAGGGGTGGAGGTGCTGCATCCTTTACATTACTTGGTCAATGTCACAATATTTTTTTTTTCTTTCTATTCTTTTATGGTTAAAAACAGTGATGCTTTTTACTTAGAGGGACTGAGCATATTATTAGCTGTTCCATAGCTTAGGAAAGCATTCTTTACTATTTGCATGTCACACTGTGCGTCTGTCTCATTATTTCAGCGGCACACAAATGACCAAAAAAGCATCACAAATATTACCCTCTGTAAAACAGCACAATGACTGCAACCACATTGAAAATCCTTTTTGATCCAAAGAAAGGCAGTGAGAACCTGCTGTTATGACAGTACAGGATGCATTTTCATCTCACTAGAGAGAAACATGTTTTAAAATGGACTATTAGAAAGCTTGTAAAAAAGGAAAAGCACCTATCTAGTGAAGCAAATGAAAACACTCCTATTGATTTAATGAAAATTGAAGTGGGCCCTTTACTTACTATCAATTGGTAGTGGACACTCTTATTTGCATCGATTACTACTACTGCAAACCACAAGTACTTCCAGGGGGATCTCTATATGACTATTTATGTTGTGCAATAATCCACTCCACATGAGAAAAGACATCAGAACCGTCTTGATCATTTGATCAAAGGCTGTGTATACTTGGGGACATTTACAGAAGTTCTGGAACAGAGAATTTTTCATATTCATTTGATCCCCGTGACTGAAATTTAGGACTTCTACTTCTTAGAACTCTGCAAACACTAATTACTGAAACGCCTTTTCATCCTTTCTCAGAGAAGCAGACAAGAACTCTTTGTTTCATAGATGGAAGTGAAAACAGAGAAAAAGAGGGACATAACTTTTTACTTTAATAGAGTGATTAAAAGTACACTGTTCTTAACAATTCTGGCAAAAAGCAAACCGAACCCTTGGGAACTTGGTATTTCCTTTGTAATCTCTGTGAGGTACAGAAAGTAAGCACCTACAGGCTAGGTGCATTGACCTGAAATATACAGTCAAGTTACAGAAACAGGGCTGACTATGGTAAGCCACCATCCTTGTGGTCACTCTCCTTCTGTCACCAGAGGTTTCATGGACTGCTCAATGAAGAGCTTACAACAATGGTGTTAATCCAGCAACTCTGAGCCTAGGAGTTGTGAAAGATTTGGAATTTTTCCTAAAATGATGACTAATGGTTATTCTGAATCCCAGAGAGAAGTCCTGAACAGTAATGAATGGAGCATAAAATGCCTGAGATCTTCAAAAAGAGCCCGTGGCACACTATCAATAACCCTTTTGCATTGCATTCTGCAGTTTCTGGGCAAGTCTACCTTTACATGGCAAGATCATGCCATCTTATTTTGCATGAGACCATACAGCAGTCAAGACAGAGATTAAATGTGTCTGGTGATAGCTTTATATCAGAAACTGCAAATTGCACAAGTCACCTTGCAAGCAGGGGGACCACTGTTTTAATAAACAATGTGGTATCAAAGCAGGTGAATAACAGTGGGTTTTGTCACAAGCAATGCTTTAAAGGGATAATCTTTCCTAGTTAACCTGATGATTACATTAGGGAAGAATAGTTGATTCAATGTTTTACTAGCAATTTTTGAGAGTGGTGAAGCTAAGTCTTTATCATGCCTAGCTATGCCACATCATCCATAACTCCCAGGTACCAACTGATAACTCGGTGGGTTTTGCATGCCCTCCTTAAGTACCGTGATACGGTGGGGCAAGAAGATCCTCTCCTATCAGCATGTGTTTGATGCTCAGCAAAATTCTACTTCCCATGTACATCTAGGATACTACAACTTTGTTTTCTCCAGCTACAGACAAGAATATTCAGATGATTTGAAATCAGACTGAAACAGCACACTGAAAAGCTGAGACAGATGTAAAAATTGCAGGCTGCTCCAGAAAAATTTCAGTAGGTAACCAAGCACATGGCCCAGTTCTGGACCAGAGAATAGGTTAGTACACAGAATGTCGTATTATCTTTGCAGATGATGTTTGACAAGACAAGAAACCATACCCAGAGAATAAAACAAATGGAATGATGTGTGTGTGTGTGTGTGTGTGTGTGTGTCTATGTATACATATTTTGTATCTATATATCTCCTGCTGTGTCACTAGAGATGTCTCGGGTGTTTCCTTGCTTATTTCCTTCTTTTTTCTTCATGACTGTTATGTCTCAATGTCTGCATCCAATATTCTATTTTCTGTCTGAAAGTAATCTGTCCGATTGCTTCTAATAAGCAGTATTTTCAATACAAATTCTTTCATCAGTGTCACTTTCCACAGGCAGGTTTCTAAAACAGTTGTTCCTGGAAACCAACCAGAGCTATAATTACTATACAAGTGATGCCCCAGGAAACTTTCTTATTTTTCTGCACTGCAAACAAGGAATTTTTTTGGGGGGAAATATTCATGTATCTGTGATCAGAATAGAATGTGGGAATAATAGGAGAGGCTGCAGAGATTAATTTGGGCCAGATTAATTTGGATATATAAGAAACCTAAACCAGAAAGGGAAAAGGATTTGTAAAATTTGATTTTTGAATATTCTGAAAAAAAGTACACTTTCATTTTATTATTTGGTAAAACAGTCTGTCATTTACTGAAAAAATGTGCTGGAAGGTGGCTGTGAAATATTTCTGACATTATGTAAAATCTACAATTATATTTTTAAAATTACTATTTACAGAAAAAAGTCAAGAGAAACAGTAAAATACTGCAAAACAATTTTCTGAAAAAATCCAGTGATGTTTCTGCTTATGCAGGACAGAACAGAGCAGAGACAGCATTTCCACAATCCAGTGACAAATCTGTGGTACCAAAGTGTAGCTGATATTTTAGGGCAAGATTCTGAAATGCTTCAGTAATCAGTTACAGAGAAATCTGCTTTAGGACTTAAAATATTTCTATCCTTGGAATTATTTCCCTAAAATATCTTCAAACTTAAAAGAGTAACATTCTAAATCTGATTCTGAAAGACATATTCTTTTATCAATTTAAATGTCCATTTAAAATGAGAATAACATTAGCAATGGCTTGCTTAGTATCCTACTAAGCTTCTCACCTCAGTTATCTTTCAAGAATGAGTTAAACAAGCAGTCATATTTTCATATAGTTAATACACATATCAGACAATTCATCTCTCTTTATAGTTACTAGAACTTGAAAATAAATTCTTAGAAAACTCATGGCCTCTGATAACCTCTTTGCCTGATATCACGTATAAAATGGCAGGAAGACACAGAGATTCAATAAGTAGGAATTCTTATATAAATTTCATCTTACCTGCACACGCATACCACTCCTACTCACATGGGATCGCAGAATGAAGGTAAATACATGTGTATGTATCTATATAGCTGTATATATATGATATGTATATCTATCTACCTATGTCCATTTCTCCCTCTATACACACACCTTCCACCCCTATCTCTCTTTTTTACAATGAGTGTGGACAAACACTGAAACAGGTTACCTGGAGAGGTTGTGGAGTCTCCATCTGTGGGGATATTTAAAACCTGACTGGACATAAACCTGGGAAACCTGCTCTAGCTGACACCGCTTGAGTAGAGGATTTAACTGCTGATTTCCGAAAGTCCCTTCAACCTAAACTATTCTGTGATTCTCTGTGATATATGTTTAAATGGGTAGTTTGTACGAATCAACTTCCCAAATTACTCAATCTTGATCTCCTAATGTCTCTACGTAAAAGTTTTCTGTATGCCATACACCTAATAATTCTCATTGTTCATTTCTGAACACTCTCTATTTCTTCATCCTTTTCAGGATCAAATCTGAAGAGAGTGTTCCATTGATTTCCAATATGATACTTGTGTGCTTTATACCCTGTTCATTATCCATCTTATCAAGTTTTCTTTCTTTAATTGCTGCTGTGAAGCACAGAGTTCTCTTCAGCTTGAGCTGCCTGCAATGGTAATTACTATTTATTCTCTCTGTGAATCTTCACATGTAGCTACCTTAAAACAATTTACATGGAAAGATGTCTTAAGCAGCAGCTTTGCCAATTTGTAGCTTTCAAATTAGAAGGAAAAAGAAGTGAAATAATTTGCCATCATGTTGGTAGCACATCTCTAGAGCTTGTCAGGATCTTTTATTTTAAATTAAATGCTTGTTTTTATTTGCTACTGCCTCCATCAAAAATCAGGACAAATCCTGGAAACATTTGGTTAAAGTATGACTTCTTTTATATCATACTTTATCCTGATGTTCTTGTCCTCAAACAGACAGAAATCCATGGATCTCGGTTAGTTGCAGGAAGACTAGAACTGTCTGATTTGATTGTCTACTTATAAGCCAAGGACAGGAAACATTCTGGTTAACAAAACATTCTATGATTCTCCCAAAACATTCTATGATTCTATGATTCTATGAACAAATCTTTGATGCCAAGAAAAACTGTCATTACACAACTGAAAAATGATTCTTGATACGTCAAAGGTGACATTCTTGACACCACTGAAAGTGCCAACGAAAGTTTCACATACTAATTGAGGGCAACATGTCCCTGCAACTGGAAAATTTCCTTACAGTGAAATTAAGCAGGTTATTACAGCATAACTTTCAGCTTTGAGCTCTTCCACTCTTCCTCCATTGGTACAAGGGTTGCTTTGTGAATGTGATAGAACCCTCTGCCTTATTTGCTGAAATTGCTACTCAGGGCGTGTCTGGAAGACTAATCACCTCTGGAACTATACAAGGCAGGAGGAATATATGTAAATTGATGCTAAAAAGAGTATAAGCACCTTTGTGTATTCATTTGCTCTAATGGTGAAATCATGGAATCTTATTATATCATTTATTCTGCAGAACCTTATTGCCTAATAGACTGATTCTGCTCTGATGCCAAGTGCAAAATAGTCACTAACAGCAGCAGAAGCAACCCCTCCTACAAGACAGAATTCCGCTGTAAAACCTAAGGTCTTTTCTGCACTGGAAAAAAGCCATACTTCTTTTACTAAACCATTTCTAACATAAGGAAAATGGTTTGAGCACTTTCTGCAAAAAAATAAAACTTAATTCACTTTTGCTGAAATTCATTGAAGGGCTGAACTAAAAAGTGCATAGTTGACCATCTTACCCAGTACCTTATCTCCACCTGGTAAGGGTGGTGTGGATGCTAAAAGTTTACAGAAGTTTAGAGTGATTGAACAATAGAATAGAAAATTCTTTTGAGGGTTATTAGACAGAGAGTTATGGTATCTAGCTGAAGAAATCACTAAGTACACATTTCTGAAGGCTGCAGAGTATTTTCAAGAAATATCACTGTTTACTTGCCCTGTTCTTATACTTTATCTTAGATATGTTCTATTGACCATAGTCATAGCTTTTCAGCTCAATAGACCTTTGGTGTAGTCAATTCTTATACTAGGAAAAAGGTATCAACAGTTTTCAAGAAAATTATTTGCTTGTCCTTGTTTTCTTCTTCAAACAAAAAAATAAGAGCATATTAAGCAGTGGAAATCTCAGGGTAGGACTATACCAAGAAATGCCAGGGAGAATAAGACCTGAGTTAGTGAACTCACACTCGCACAATGCCCTCTCTAGGCTAATTAATCTTCTTCCATTATGAATTAAAGCCATAACACCAATACTACTCTTTAGGAATACCTAAATTTTGTTATATTGCTAGAGCTATTTTTAGTAGAGTTCTTAGACTAGCTACATGATCCAGTTCATAGTAAGAATTTTACTTTTTAAAAAAGCTCTTAAAAATATTTAGAGAATTAAGGCCTAAGTCTGTACCTAGCAGTATTACTGAAAAGGCTTTGACATGGTCCTTGAGTAAGAGTCTATAGAAGAAAGAAGCCAAAAGGGCCAACCATGTCCTGGGGTGCATCAAGCACAGCATAGCTAGCCAGACAAGGGAGGTGATTGTCCCACTTTATGCTGCACTGGTGTGGCCCCACCTCATGTACTGTATGCAGTGTTGGGCGGTTCAATATAAAAAGATCAGACTACTAGAGTGCATCTAGAGGAGGGCAACTGAGATGGTGAAGGGCCTCAAGGGCAAGTCTTATGAGGAGCGGCTGTGGTCACTTGGCTTGTTCAGCTTGGAGAAGAGAAGACTGAGGAGTGACTTCATCACTGTCTATACCTTCCTCAAGGGTGGCAGTGGAGGCGGAGGTGCTGATCTCTCTCTGGTGACCAGCAACAGGACAAGAAGAAATGGAATGAAGCTGCATCAGGGGAAGTTCAAATGGGACATTAGGAAAAGGTTCGTCACTGAGGGGGTGGTTGCTCACTGGAACAGGCTCCCCAGGGAAGTGGTCACGGCACCAAGCCTGTCAGGGTTCGAGTGTCTGGACGCTCTTAGTCATACGATTTAGTTTTAGGTAGTCCTGCCAGGAGCAGGGAGTTGGACCTGATGATCCTCCAACTTGAGATATTCTATGATTCTATGAAACAAAATAAAGTTGAGAGGAGTGGCAATGTCATCATGAAAAAAAGGCCAAAACCACAATTAAATGACTAGTTAAAAACCAAACCAAACAAAACCACAACAGCCAATGAATACAGCAAGCACCTTACCCTACTCAAACTTTTATTGTTTAATGTCTATCAATAGTTTCAAAAGAACTGTAGGATGGTAGTGATTCTACTAATTAAAGTTTTCAAATATCACTAAGTCATTTAAGACAGGAAAGGTCACAAAGGTTGAAAGAAACTTTGGAGATGCCTAATTCAAGTATTTTACTCATCAACTTAATGTTTCATTTCACATTGAAAAGGAAAGTTCACACTTCTTCAACATCTCAGAGGGCTCTAAATTTATGTAAGTAACTCCTACAGCAGACCTGGAAATTGCTATGGATTGCTTGACATGCAGCTGTAGCTGGGAGTCCAACAAGAAGTTAGATTACATGAAGACTAATAGGGTAATTAACATTGGCATATAATGCCTTTTCGTAATTAATTATATGACCTCATTTGGAGTATGCGGTGTTGATTGCCTATCCCAAAAGGGGCATTGCAGAACTTAGGTTAGTTCTTAGGATATTGAAAAGTGTGACCAGTGGACTGGAAGTGCTTGCATATGAAAAGAAACTGAGCAATTATGACTGACCACTGAAGAAACAGAAATAAGAGGCGAGATAAAAGTTCATTATGTAAGAAAAAGCATTAGAAATTAGAAAATTCTGTTTCTTTGTCTCATAATGCAAATGCAAAGAAACGTGATGACATTAAAAAGCTGTCAACTGAAAACTGATTCAAGGAGATTTCCATTCATTAACTTAAACTGCGGAACTTATTGCCACAGGAAATTACCAAAACAAAAAATTCATCAAGAATTAAAAAAAAGATCAACCCATTTAAGGGTTATCAACAACAAATTAGGCAAATTATCACCATGGTTTCCAGAAATAGCAGGATGCTGCATTCATTGAACTCTTTTTCTCTATTTTCCAAACACATTCTTATCAACAGGCTGGAGTACAAGCCCCTAATGCTTGCAGCACGATCACCTTCAAACACATAGCAGGTGTAGTATTGCCTTTAACCAGTACTAACCAGTTGAGGATTGCCCCACTTTCCTAATGGTGTACAAAACTACTGGGCTAAAGAGCAGAGAAACACTGGAAAGTGGGCATATTTCACTTGTGGAAGGAATGAACCAGGTTACTCCAAAGAACAGGGTGAAGTTCCAAACTGTGCCCCATTCATCCCAAAAGTCACTGAGGCTATGTAAGACCTAGATTTTCAACTCTAGGAAGTATAATTTGGCACAAACTTCTGATTATCTTACATTCTTATTTGTGCTATAAGGTAGTGAATTCTTGCTCACTAGAAAAAGGACAACGAAGTGCACAAAGTAAAGAATAGTTACTGTACAGGTTGAGACTAACAGGTTTCCTTAAGGCTTGCAACAAGGTATGACTGCAAAGCAAAGTGGGTTTTTTGCTGTTACATGCCCTGAACGAGTTTTCATAAAGAAAATTTACTGAGGATGGAAAATCTCCTGCTATGTTTACACTAGTAAATAAAACATGTCCAAACCCATTCTTTGTTCTTGAGGTTAATTGGCATGACAATGCTGATAACTCACACCTAGGCTGTGTGCTATTACTCATTACTCCCTGGAGTAACTGGCCTGTTGTAACTCTGTTAGTTGTCTTTGGCCTTGGCATCTACTTTCTATACATCTTAAGTGTAGAGGAGTGGCTGAGTGAGAATGGGCATGATTTAGTCCCATTCAACAGCCCCTGCTCTTAAACGGATGTGGACGGACGTATGACCGGAAGAGAAGGTGAAGCCCCTCCGCTGGACAGATGACCCGTCCCAGTCACAGTATCGATGTAGGCGTGTGTATAACGGTTTTCTACCAATCACAGTGTGACATGTGTGTATGTTATGGTTTTCGGCCTATATATGCTTTTGTTAGCTGCGCAATAAAGGAGAACGACCATACTCATATTGAGATCCATCGTTTAATCCGGGCTGGCTTCCCCTTCCGACGACACTTAAGGTTATATATTCCTTTCTTGTTTGTCCCATTCATGACACATCAACCTGCCTGTAAGGTCTAGGAGGCTGCCCTTTGAGCACCCTGCTCACTGTCGCTGCCAACACACCTCAGGGCAGCTCTGAATTCCTGCTATTCCCAGACATCCACTGGGGATGTTGAGATGAACACCATGATTCACTAGAAAGTGAGGGTGCAGATGGGAGTCTGGGTGGTGGTTAATGCAAGAGTCCACACCCAGATTTCTCTCTCCTGCTCTTCATTTCTGGACCCTGAGGGTCTAAGGACCTCACTCCTAAATGACAGACGAGGCACAGACCTGATGCCTAATGTGCAAATATGGCCAGGCAGTGACTTCCTGGAGCAAGCCTGGTGGAGGGCCCCCAGGATGAGGAGAGGCTCTCCTGTCATCATACCTCCTCCCTGTCTGCTTGGCCATGGAAAATAATGAGGGCATCTCCACTGCTCCCGCAGGTGGAATGGGGTTGCATGTGCATGTGAACAGGCAAGGCCTGCTAAAATATGGCTGGGGAAACAGGCCAGAGAAGCATGCCAGAGTAGCACCAACTTTTCTATATATCTGATACTCATCTCTGACCTGTGCTAAACTCTGACCCATTCCTAGGAATTGCTTGGAAGAGTGTGAGTTATCAGAGGACACAGCTGATTGCATGTTGGTGCTCAGATGTGGTCTGGTACCGGTTTAATTTTTAGTATAGGTGAGATCATTCAGATTGACTGACTTTGGGTAAACCTGAAGAAAACTTTAGCAAGGACATGTCACCAAGTACTGGACCTGTGCAAATGGATCATTTTCCTGGAAGTACAGCCTGGCCAAGTCTTGTGTGACTATTTTACCACTCTCTCTAGGATTATGCTTGTGCTGGCTTCAAAAGCACGTCTTCCAAAGCATGGAGTAGCTTCTCTTCTTCAGAGAAACAGCTAAGGAAATCTTAAATTTTGACAGAACTATATTGTTGCATACTTCACAATGGACAAACTACTTTCAATAAAATACTTAAAAAAACCCCCAAAACAACTTGATGAAATCATGACAAGTTTTTATTTCAAATAGTTACTATGCACATGATAAACAATTCAGAAAGAGGTTATGTGATGAAAAGTGTTTGATGTTACTGGGTTTTTTCCAATGATAAGCCTAACTGCCTAATTTATTCTGTGGACAAAATATTATTCCTAACAGTGGAAAAACTTCTGTATAAAGCTCATCAGATATAATACAATTTTTGAAAACTTAGCTTGAGCTGCATATTATCTACAGAATGCTGCGGGAAACTTAACTTGCTAAATAACCAGAATTTGAATAAATTATATTTTTAATATCATAAGACAAAACACAAACAAACAAACAAACTGAAAAGAGATTTATACTGCACATGAGGGATTTGACCAAAGAATGAGAAGGAAGAGCTGAAGTATTTGTACTAATCAAGGAGGAATTGGACTTAACTACCTCATATAGAGCATTTGCAATTTTCAGTGAGTGACTTTCAAGTCTGTAATACAGTTGACTGAATCTTACTGGATTTTGTGCTTGAGGTGCTTTACTAACAGTCCACTGAGGTGTGAAAGTACAATAAGTTCTTACTGTGGGAGGAAAGGTGCATTTCTTAGGAGTCCAGCTGGACTAAAAATAGATTACTATTTCTCCCACATGAAATATGCTACTCCACATAACAGGGCTGAATTTATTTCTAGGTACTAAGGTCCTATCAATGTTCCTTCTTATCAGCTGTGGCAAGGCTTTATCACAAATATAGTTTATAAAAGAAACCACAAAAACTTTGACCTCCTGCTGTCAGATACACTTTAAGGAACAATTTTGTGTAAGTCTTAACACACAATCTAAATAAATAAACAATCAACAAATATATCTTTTGTATATTTGTTCTTTCCAATTAGCAACTCACTTTGATGACTGATCATCTTCTGAGGCATGGCTTCATAATTATGAATATAAATTCTTTCCTTCTTTATGTTTCTATGGAATTGTTTTTCAGGCTCTATGCAATTTTAGGCAAATAGTCCTGTGCCTAAAGAATTTCCATACCAAATAAACTGCCTTTGTTTAAGTCAATGAAAGATTTCATGGCTTGTTGACAAATCCATGATGGTGTAATGCACATAATTTCAGTATTTTATATTTTTAGTAAGGAAAGCAATACAGGAATTTACATCAAATTATGAAAACTGGCAAAAGCTGAAGCTTTATATTTTCTGTTCCACATTTCAGATGTTGTGAATGGAAAATATTTGGATCTGTTTAAGCAATAGAAATAAGTGAGCTTGTATGTATTTTTTGAGAACTAGATACTGTGCACATCAAATCCTTTTCCATCTAGTTGTGCCAGAAGCAGGTCATCTGGTTCAATGAACTGACTTTCAAAAGCAAAGTACATTTTGCTGAGTAAAGATAATGTTTCTGTGACTTCAGATAAGTGACACACTGGAAACTCACATGATTCTTTGTTGTCTCAATTAGAGCTCAGAGAACTTGGAGGAAGCCCAGATGGAGACCAAAGCTGTCTGGGTGGCTTTATCTGTTTATCTAGGGTTTCTTTAGAGTATGTGTGAAGCTGGTAGCAACAGATATGTTAAGAGGCCAACACTTTCCATTATTACCTTTCTTTCAGTCGCTTGTACCTTTATCACAGTATACCTGCTTAAATTTAATTTTTCAGATTTCATCTTTATCTGTTGTTCCCAGCCTCAGCAAACTTTGGTCAAAAAAGTGTTCTAGTTTTCCTGGAGCTAAGTTACTTAGGGGTGAGAAAATGCTGTTCTGGCAATTTCAGGAAAATCAGTCTTTTTTCTGAATAAATCCTCATTTTTACAATATTAGTGATATTGGGTGTGCTTCAATTCCTCCCTGACTTGCTGACAGCGTGTGTGCAACACCAAATTGCCATTTAAATATTGGGGCTACCTTCATCTTAATTTTCCAGTAGCAATTACAGTGGCACCATCAGGTAGAAAGTCAAAAGTCTGAAACATAAGAAGTCCTGCAGTCAGTCAGGGTCTGCGGATATCCCTACAGAAGATCACTTAGGTTTGATTAAAAAAAAACCCAAAAGAATATTCTTGGTTGTGAATACACAGAAAAATCTGAAGAGTAACATGGGTTTACCAGAAATACATAAAGTATTTGTCATCATGCTGGGATGAACACAAGTTCTAAAAGCTGCAGCTGCTCTTGTTCCTTGACCATGTAACATCTAAATCATACACAATTTCAAGCAGCAGGATTCACCCTCTTTCTCTGAGCTTTCTGTACCAACATCCCATTGAGACTGGGAGACAAAGACTTCATAAGTGGGACACTTCTCTTTTTTTATTTATTGAAGGCCCTGAAAAAGCCTTTTTAAAGCATTTTATGACTCCCATCACTGAGCAAAGCCTCGGGGTCTTGCCACCGTACACAGGCAAGTACCTTGCACTCATGTGCGTGCATTCTGGGTAGATGCACAGTGGCAGAGGAGCACCCAGGCAGCTGTACTGGGTCTGCTTGCTCCTCCTACTTGCAGATGGAGCTACTCCTGCACACTGGCTGCACTGCACTTTGAAACCTATAGATGCATCAACAGGAGATAAATACAAAACATTAATCATATACAAATAGTTATCAGAAATCCATATTCACAGCTCCGATATTACTGGTACTGTTCTCTGTGAATGGGAAATAAAATCCAAGAACCCCCTTTCAAACTGTGCAGTCTGCTTTTCCAGACAGCCTACCTCAAAAATAGTGCAATCACATGTCCAGAAAAAATTTCTAGAGGCTGCCCGTCAGAATTCAGAGAAGTGAGTAGAGACTAAGTAGCAATAGGAAGGATGGGAAGAGCAGAGAAACATCCATTTTCTATTGCCAAGACAGTTTTTGCTCTGGATATTCTTTGTTCTGTCAACAGTCTCACTCCAATTCTCTCCTTCTGGGTCCCTTGTCCTCAGCTGAAGCCACTTACTCTTTATCACCCTTTTTCCTCTGGTCTCAGCTGAAAGTAAAAAATTATCGAGTATAATGACATTTGAGTTAGACTTGCAGAACACCATATTTTTCACTGAGTTCATGTCTTAAATACCTTTCCCAAAACCCAATATGGTTCTTGTCTGATCAACTTTTATGAATGAAACCAGTCAGTTCAGGTTTATGAAACCTGAAGTGCCTGAAACCAGTGACATCCCAACCCAGCTGGAGCTTGCTGGTGGCGCATAACACAAATAATGACATAAATAACAATAATAAAATAATAGAATAACCATATTTTTAAATACCTCTTTGAAGAATACAGAAGAATACATAGTGATAGAGAAATTCTATAGAAAAATCTCTCATGAAAAGAACTTGTCTAGCAAACCCCATATGTCATCATGTCATTATGTTCCTCGTTTCTCCCCTTTGGCAGACGTCTACCGCAAAGGAACTTCATTAATTTACCCCCATCAAGAATGAGACCTGTGCATCCCTACTTTCCGCTTGGTTTTCTCTCACAGCCCCAAGTTCCAGATTGCATGTTTAATTCTTTCAGCGAATTTAAAGTTACTTTTTCACCTGTTGTGAGTCACTTCCAGAAGATTCATTTCACATATTATTTTAGCTGACATTAAAAGAAAATAGACATTGATTTTTTTGAGTACTCCCAACATTTTTTCCCTAGCTGACACTTTGTAAGGTTTGTATGCATAAATGCCAGACCCAGTGAAAATAAAAAAAGGATTCACAAAGTTTTGGGTTTTGCTTATTTTGACTTTACTTGAAAAAGCACTGACAAATTGTATGATTTCATTTTAGCAGAGGGTGTGGCTGTCTCTTGTCTGGGTGGTGCCGAGGCCTATGGTTTAGAATGAAATATATCTAAACCTATGTACTGGTTTAGAACACAGACTTCTACAGAACATGGACATAAAGAAAACCTAACTCTGCCTCAATACTGCAAGATGACAACCAGCTGAAGAGAGGTAAATAAAAAAATCATATTCAAATTTGTAAACTACCAACAATAACAAGAACAAAATTTATGCAAGCAAGTCAGTTAAAAGATTTGCATAAAGCAAGTGATTAAATGTCTTCTATGCAGGTTTGTGGTGATGGTGATTTAACTGAGTCATGGCCATATCATGATGTGGTGGCCTTTAAATGGCCTACTTCAGACTAAATTTGAGCTACAATGATATGTGTTTGTTTCTATTTATGCAAAAGTGCTACAGGATATATATGCAGAAGATATGCTATGCAAGCCAATAGACATCATCCAGGTTGATATACTCACTATGACTATTTTTCTACTACTTTTATATTTAGATCAATGAGAACATATTTATGTCCTTACAATTAAAGCTTCACTCATCAGCAGCATTTTTATTGTTCTAATGTTATTTTTTATAACTCAGTAACTACTGAAAGGGAGAAATTATTGTCATTTCTAGGCATTGGATAGTCTGACAGACAGCAGCCATTAGGGCCTAAGTCTATATTCAGGTATGCTGCTGTCTCTAAGCACAGAACTTGACCTTTTCAAAGCATATGTTTGTGGTTTTCTTTGTCTGGTCTTAATTTAAAACCAGGGGAGGACAGGAGCATACGGAATACTTGCTGAGAGGCGGGTATGCAGAGAAGGTATCCAGATTTGTGAACAATAAAACTAAGATGACATTTGGATTATCAAATAGATTGACTAGACTGCATGCTGTAATTCTGTACCAATTACTTAATATGAAAGGATGCTAGCATTAGGGCAGTTTCAAGCAAATGTTTCTACAAAGCATAGTCAAGCAGCCATGCATGTAGCTAGCACATGCATTAAAGAAAAAAGTCAAATCTTAGGTTTATCACAGGATGAATCCAAGAGATCTACAGATCATAGTTGGAGTCATGAAAAGTGGAGGTATATTCATAGAATAGAATCATAGAATCGCTTTGGTTGGAAAAGACCTTTAATATCATCGAGTCCAACCATTAACCTAACCCTGACATCCCACCACTAAACCATGCCCCTAAGCACCTCATCTATCCTTCTTTTAAATACCTCCAGGGATGAGGACTCGACCACCTCCCTGGGCAGCGCATTCCAGAGCCTGACAACCCTTTTGGTGAAGAAGTTTTTCCTAATGTCTAGCCTAAACCTGCCCTGGCGCAACTTCAAACCATTCCCCGTTGTCCTAGCATCTGTTACCAGGGAGAAGGGACCGACCCCCACCTCACTACAGCCTCCTGTCAGGTAGTTGTAGAGGGTGATCAGGTCTCCCCTTAGCCTCCTCTTCTCCAGGCTAAATAACCCCAGTTCCCTCAGCCGCTCCTCCTAAGACTTGTGCTCTAGACCCCTCACCAGCTTGGTTGCTCTCCTCTGGACATGTTCCAGCAAGGCAACATCTTTCTTGTAGTTAGGGGCCCAAAACTGAACACAGTATTCAAGGTGTGGCCTCACCAGCACCGAGTACAGGGGCACGATCACTTCCCTACTCCTGCTGGCCACACTATTCCTGATACAGGCCAGGATGCCATTGGCCTTCTTGGCCACCTGGGCACACTGTTGGCTCATATTCAGCTGTCTGTCAACCAGTACCCCCAGGTCTTTTTCTTCCAGGCAGCTTTCCAGCCACTCTTCCCCAAGCCTGTAGTGCTGCATGGGGTTGTTGTGACCAAAGTGCAGGACCCGGCACTTGGCCTTGTTGAACCTCATACAGTTGGCCTCGGTCCATTGATCCAGCCTGTCCAGGTCCCTTTGCAGAGCCCTCCTCCCCTCGAGCAGATCAACACTCCCACCCAGTTTGGTGTCGTCTGCAAATTTACTGAGGGCACACTCAATCCCCTCATCCAGGTAATTGATAAAGATATTAAACAATCAACACAATAATCAACATGATCGATTATCTATCTCACCTACTTGTGCACCAGTGGACTGTTAAACTAATAAGCAGTCAACATCCTTGTCTTGTTTGGTTTGGATTTTTGTTGGTTTTTTTGTTGTTTTTCACTTTTAATTACCACAAATATTAATGTTTTTTCTGCCTCTCTCTCTCAGAGACCATTATTATTTCATATTGTTGGTTTACTTTTGGACTAGACTTCGTAAGTGCTGATCAGAACCCATGTAACGACTTTACCAAACATGTTCTAGATTACTGATCTCAGTGACAGCAGACTCTACACTAGATTGGGGTTGTGAAATGGCAAACATGCTATCTGTAGAAGTACTTGTGGCCCTTAGGTATAAAGTAGCTGTGTTATAGCTTATATCTATGGAAGGCGTTAATGAAGGTGGAGCACATGTAATCATTGTACAATTTTTTACAGGTCTGCTGTACATAGGGAATTCTCTGGAAGAACACACCTGACAACCAAACCTTAAATGAAATTCTGAGCATGTGGACTAAAGTGCAGTCGGCTCTAAATTCTCATAATTTTCCTTCTCCAAAACTTTGCAGTCTCTATAACCACACAACCCTGTTTGTGTTCTGTCCTCCACCATGGGGCATCACGGTGGGAAAATTTCACTGGAGTTGGAAGTTTAAAAATACATGAACATCTCAGGTCTTGAGGTATATGAGATCTAGAATTTTCCAGTTAACCTGTGGGTCACACAAAAAGCCTACAATTTAGATCCCCTGAGAAATGCTTTATTCAAGTTGCATATCCCTTCCAGAAATGCTGCAGGGCTTAATTAATTAGTGATTATAAAGTGCTCAGGGTCTTCAGATGAAGAGTACTGTATAATTCCTTGGATTTACTATTGTGTTTAATGATGATAACTGTGTTTTCCCTCTCTCTTATGGGAGAGGAAACACAAAATAACAATTCCAAACTTGAATTTCTGACTATGAAGATGGGGAGTTTCTTTATTCCTTTTTCATTTCTTCCTATCTAACTTTGAATTTTAAAATCTATTTTTCTTCACTAAGGGTGTATGAAGAATTTGATTACTGATAGCTCACACACAGTAGCTTTTCTTTAATCATCTGAGCTGTCTACCTACAGTGGAAGTGAATACCCCAGAGTAAGCTGTCAAGAATGCAGCTGGTATCATACCTGATAACAGCAGCCTTCGCAGTTGAAAATGCAGACAGTCAAGTCTGCATCACATGTCTGTAAATTATGACTGGTTTCCAGCGTTTCAACAGAACTAAGTTCAAGGTTGCATCCACATAAGAAGCAAATGAGTTGGATGCTGTTTTTTATAACCTGGAGATCGTAGTTCACATATAGCTAAGGAAAGTTAAATTTTGTTCATCACAAAACGAACAAAAGACACTGAATATTTTTAGTCCAATTTGTATAAAAATACCCAACAACACTTTAAAGGAAAAGGAGTTTCACAGTTAAAACCATCAACTTAATTAAAATGAATCTGATAACTTTTAAATAGCTATTGTCCATCCAAAATTCAACATTGTATTCCTTGACTGTAAGCCAACTCCTCCAAATAAAAAAAAAAAAAAAAGAATAATTTCTTTGATTCACAACAAAGGGATTCTTTACCTGAAAGCAAGTATCCCTGTTAGTTAGTTTGTGCTAAACAATATACTACATGGCTGCTTTGTGGAATATACACAGTTTACCAGCTTCTTCCTACCATCCAAACTGATTTGAGAAAACATAATGACAGAAATCATATTCTGAAGTACCTTTTCTGCCTATAAATGAACCTTAACCTTCTTTATAAAATATGTAATTTTATTTGCATGAAGTAAAAATTCACATTAAAATCACTTTTTTTTCCCAAAGTTTTACTGCATGAACTAGCTACCTAAGGTGCTTGTTGCAGAATACCGTGGATAGTAATACTTATATGCGTTCAAAGTGAATGGTCAAATTCATGAAAAAATCCACCAAGGTCTGTTATATATAAGGATACCACCTTTGGCTCAAATATGAGCTGCAAATTGTTGGAGACTGGGAGAATATGAGCATATAGTTTACCTAATCTTATACTCTTTCCTCAGTCCCTCGGGTGCTCTCGGAGGCAGGCTGCTGGGCGACAGGAATCTTTGACTGGACTGGGTATAGCTGTTCTTCTGGTCTTACGGTTAATCCAGGCAGGGTCCCTATAGATACTTCCCTTGCAACAGGAGAGAAAAGCTGAAGTCTAGTGCTCAGCATTATTTGGGAGGTCCGTTTCGACAAATTTTTCAACTCAACATTTAAGCTACTTGAGCTGCCTGTCCCTAGCTTAACCTAAACACAATTATTCCTAAAATGCCATCTCACTCCTCACTACTTTATTTACTTTAGGGGAATATGAGGTCAGATTAATTTGCTGGGCTCCACATTGCATAACACTGTGCAAGCATGGTTTGTGAAGTACTGTACCATAGCTAGAAGTGGATGTAAAATAACAATATTTCATTGTTAGTTCCCAAAGAATATACACTTGAAGTGTGGAAGAAGGAAATTTAAAACCAATGTGCCATTTAATTGCTTTTATTTCTTCAAATGACTGACCAATGAAAAAGCCATTTTATTCTGAATGTGGGTTTTGGTGAACCATATCCTTAAAAAGAAAGAAAGAAAAATCATAGGCCTTTAATTTTCTGTCCCTCTGGTTTTGCATTACTCTGGGGCTACTAAGTCTTATAGCATCTGAATTCTCAAAGTGACTGTATGAAAAATAACATTTAAAATGCCTTAAGTAGTTGTAAATCAAAGCTGTCCCATAATTTACAGTACATTTATTTCAAAAATTCATATTTATATACTGTCTTTCAACCTAAATGATCTCATAGCATTTTACAAACTGGATTCACTTACATCAGCATTGAGATTCGGTCATCTCTGAGAGGTTGGGAAGCTGGAAAAACAACAACTTCAGCTACCACAAGGACAAACTTACATTTTGGCTAACACCATTGAAGAAAATTCCCTCATGAGAGCAGCTGTTATATCATTTTCATCATGAGGATGTTGTTTTTTCAGTATCTTGGCTCCATGACCCTCATCTTCTTTCCTGATATCATAAGATTCTATCACCTAATCTATGCTATTTGCCTACAGCAGATAAAGTGATACACAGAATCTCCTTCCAAGCAAGTGAATTTGCCAAACCGTGTTGCGACCTGGTGGCAAAGGAGAGTCTTGGAGAACACATTCCTTACTCTTTTGTACTTGTGACATGCACACAAGAAACAAATTTTCTCATCTTTGATTCTCTAAACTAAAAAGAACAGGTCCTCCTAGGAGTGCATGCCAGTAGGAGCATACCCCAGCCATGTGCATCTCCTGCTGCTTTCTCCCACTGGATCTTTCTGAGCTCCCCTGTTTGCGGATCTGCCCTGTGCACACACAAACTGCAATTCGTGCCTCACCCCTGTTGCTTCTCTCCTCTTTGGGGTAAACAGAGTCAAATGGGACAATATATAGACCACAACTTCCCCTTTTTATAACATCTATTAAATGATACAATTATAGATAGAGACCAAGAAATTACAATGCTTATTCTAAAGAACAGGGATAGACATGTCAATCTGTTCATTCATCTTATCCTCTGATGTGAAAAAAATGAAGTAGTTTTAAAGCATGAGATGTGATTAAAATGAAATTTGAGTTTACCAGATCTGAATAGTCACATAAGTGCTTCCATTTATTTAGATACCCTCAGTCAGCAACATTGATTTATATAAGCTGTACAACAGAAGACATTATCTTTGAAATGAGAGCTTTTCAACTTTTTAAAAAAAATTCTTTCAAAAGATGTTGCAGATAACAGGCATTGAATTTGCCTTGCTAAATCCAGCATGTTTCAAGAATTTTAGAACAAATAATTGTTTATCTATTAAACTTTGTATTGAAGAAGTGTATTTCATTGTCTGATATTTGTCATTCAACATTTGTTGTGCTCCTATTTAAGACATTTCAGTCTCCCTAATAGCAGCAGAACCAAACTATCAGATTTAGAGGACCACACTATGCATAGAAATTAGTGGAAAAACAACGTATAAATAGCTCATAGACGTAACTTGCCTGAAATGTGTAACAAATGCAGTAACAGAAATCAGTGCCTTTTCTCCTTGTTTTAACAACTCATCAAATGTTAAAGATGCCAAAATTATTCATATACAATGGACTTCTGGAAAGATAGTTGGCCAGGTATCATTTCAAATTTTGTCTATAATCAATACGATAGTAGGAAAGTTGCTGAGAACCTGTAAGACAGTGCAACCCCATTTCTTGAATGGAGAAAATTTTACAGTTGCTGGGGTTTTAATCAAGCTTCCATGCATACACATCTACACACCAATAAAGTAAAATTTACTTCTGTGTCCTGGTATTGATAGGGGATTGTGTCAATTTAAGAAAAAGTTTATAGTAGGCAGAACTGTTGAAAAGTTGCTTTATGAAGAGGCCATTTACATACTAGGAGATATTCAACACTACAGCTGAGAGATGACTTTCAAAAAGTTTCTTAGGCTGGAACACCAGCTAATGGAGACTTTCAAATTAAACCTTGTCTTATTTGGTGTTCATCAGTATAAGCTTGTTTGGCATTCCTCAGCTGAGATTGGAGGACTCTGGGTGTGACTCTTTCCCTGGAGGTGTTTGGGTGACAGATGTTTCTGTGTTCTACTGAACCCTCAGGGCCTTCTCTAGGTCAGCTCTGGTGACTTCTGCATCTTCCATACCATCTTGACAGTCTCAGTAATTAGCCTCCTGCATCCAGCCTTTGGGCGCTGGTGATGAGCACTCCCTGCAATGACTGTGGAGGCTGTCGCTGCATGTCTTCTCCAAAGTTATTTGTAAGTCCTCTGTCTCAGCACTACAGGTTCTCAGGTTAAAGTAAAATTTTAACAGAGGAACAACCGTGTTGCCCCTTGTCCTGTGCAGTGAGTGGTACCTTGCTGACTGTTAAACTCTTAGACCACTGTCTGCAAATAACTGAGGCTGCTTACTAGTACAAACAACGTCTCTTTACCATTTTAATCAAGTTACACACTTATGCACCTTATAGCATCTCTCTTGCCTTGTAGGGTAGGGTTCACTCTGTCTTTCAGAATAACTGGAAAATAAAATAACTAAGTTAAGTTATCTTCCCATTTCAAACCAGTATGAATTAATGCAATTTTTTAGTTTATATTTTCTGCTGATGTAACGACTTGCATTTCACTTTTTCTCAGCCAGACATTTACATTCCCTCTCAGGCTATTGTTTCTTAATACTCTTAGCATGTAACTGTGCTTCCTCCTTGAGATGGTTCAATTTTCTAGTATAAGACAAATTAACTGTTTGTGGTTAAGGATTCTGTATCATCTGTAGTTGTGTACCTGTTCAGATTACTTAAGGGTTGTTTTTTTTTTTCTGAGATCTCACCCATATTTTAATCCATTGTTTATAACTTTGTAATTCTGTGTCTTTTACCTGATTTTTTTCTATTGATTTCCTAAATCACAACACTCTTTAATTGTAGTCATGTTTTCTGTCAGATGCTTGTTTGAACAAGTTCTTACAGTCTGTGAAGAATATTTCTTTCAACCTAGCAACATTTTTCATACACTTGAGTACAATTTTAAATGTGGATCTTGTAATTGAACATATTGTGAATATTTTGGGTGAAACTTTTAAAATATTTTCCAGTGTTTACAATTTTATAAATGAATGCATCTATAATTTAAAGAAAAAATCTATACAGAAAATATTCACAAAGAGGATTCAATTCATGAAGAAAGCTAATAAATAAGTACAAGAATGACCATATAACTTTCATTTGCCATGAAGGGTATTTTGGGGCTCTTCTGTTTACAGAAACATAAATTTCTTTTTTAAAAGCACTTTTCTTCATAAGACTTATCATCATCATATCAAAGATCTGATATTTTGGAACAGTAGTTCACAACATCATTGCTTTCCTTCCAGAGTGGCTTAACTTTTATAGATATTTGTTATTCTTCTTAGTCTTTTTTTTAGGGATTGGTGCTGAGATTGTTAATGTTTCTTTTGTCCTCCCTCCTCGTTTTTGGTTTCCTTGACTTCTTCCTCTATTTCTGCTGTCTTCAATGAATCACTCACGGTATTGATACACAGCAGGAGAGAGGTTGACTTTGTGACATGGGGCAGTGGAGTGCGGATGCTGTAATCACCAGGAAGCCCTGTGAGCTACTGCTGTCACAGGGCTCTCTACTGTCCTGATCAGTGGGTCTCTCTCTACGACAGGAGGATTTACTTGGGAAGACTACTTCATTTTATTTTGATTTTTAAGTGGAATTTAGTGCTCAGATAGAAGAATATGTCATATAGAAGAGAAAGGGGCAGAAGTTCAGCCTCTGTGCTGCTGACATAATTTGTTAAACATGTTGTCTAGCATGTCAGTTATGACAAGGGTATTTGTCTGCAAGGAACTGCTCACAGAACATCAAGAGCATCAAAGAAGTGTCAGATGTTACCCAACTAGGGAGATTTGAGCCACAGACCTTCAAGAAGGCAGGTTCTCTACTCTACCAGAAAGCCAGCAGACCTCTGTGCATCAGGTTGTGTGTAGCTGATGTCACAGGTTAATATCAGTGTGGCCAGATCTGGATAGCAAAAATAAGTGACCATAATGTCCCCAAGGAAGAAAAAAAAAAGTGGCCTTGAAAAATATAGCAAAATTTCTATTCCACACTGTCGGGAGAGGGGAACAGTGCAGATGGACCTACTTGTAATCTGGTGCATGTTCCCTGAACCAATGTTCAGCAAAATAGTGTAATCTGTCCTTTTGGCCATTCTTGCATGTGGAACAAATTATTGGAGAAAAAAGCAAGGCATCAATGCTGTGCTTTCACTGTACCTGACATAAATAATATACTAATTTATATCCCGAGGCATCTAAAAATGTTATTTGCTTTGTTACTTACCATTTTCATGTCTATTTCTTTCTGGCATATGGTGCTAATCGAACAGATTTAGAAGATGAAACCTTGCTCATGTTCACACAATGCATCTAGTATCAGCTCTGACCTTGGAGAAAACTGTCACCACATGCATCCAATAATCCTCGCTTTCTCAAATAAGTAGGTATTTCAGAGGTAGAGAGTTAGTGGAGAAAAGCAGAGAATAAGTAATGGTCTTTCTTTTTTGTCTCATCTGTTTTATGTTGTTGTTAGTTCAGTGATTTATAAAGCACTAATCTTGATCTATGACAGTTCAGGATGGAAAGGAATGAGCTCCTCACTCTCCAACCTCACTTTCAGACTTCGATCTCGCTCCTGAATGCAGCATACTACCAGAGGCGGTGAGTCACTATGAGGAGGCTGGGCACAGCACTAAGTGCAGTACCAGCCCTTCAGTCTTGATAATCTGAGCAGGTCTGGCAACTCAACACAGCTCTGTGTTTTCTAATTTCAGCAGAACTTGACAGTCACTTTATCCCTGCAGTCCCCTGATCCTCTAGCATTTTGTGATAAGCCTTAAGTCCTGCATAGTACATGAGCTCATTGACAGGATGAGTGAAGAACAAGGAGGATTATTCATTGTTCCCATTAAATGTAAATCCTTTCAACAATAATTTAGCAGGAAAGCAGTGTCACTTCACAGGGAAGTTTACTTTGGACAGATCAGTTGTGCTTTAAAAAGCTGCACTTTATTCTTGAACTACGCTGAACAACCCCATTTCCTTTCTTTCCCCCTCTCCTTCCCACTGTAAGGACCTTGCTTTTTCTAAGGAAATTGTTTTTGCACCATGGTGACTAAAACTGCCAAGACAGCCAAGGCTTTACATCAGGAGAGGCATCGTGTGACATTGGCGCAGGTACCAGTAGCTCAGCAACCGCAGTGTGATGCATGGCTCCCGCATGCGTAACTCCTTTGAGGAACTCAACCATTGCAGTTCTGCTCTGCAAGTATGACAAGCACCCTGAACCAGATTATAAGCAGGTTTCAGCTCGATCTGGTCACATACTGATCAGTCACCTTGAAGTCAGATTCTGGAAGTACTTTCCAATCCATTTCATGTTGGTCTTCGAAGCCCGAAAAATAAGTCTGGCAGGAAGAATATATGAAGGTGAGATGATTTATACCAGAAGCTAGAAAATCATGCACACATTAGCTAGGAAATGAGGGCAGAGTTTTAAGACAGGGATGCTACAAATCTCTGAAATTCCCTGTCATTATAGTTAGGAAAGGAACATCTGTATGCTACACATGGACTTGCTTTGGTTACAATTTTCTGCAGCAATCTTGCTGACTATTTATAGAAGAGTTGGCTTATGTTTATTAGCCTTTCCCCTTGATGGGAGATGGACTGAGTGATCTAATAGGCTGTTTTCCATTTATGACTTCTGATTCCATGAATAACTTTTTTTTTGGTGGAAAAACAAGGAGTACATCAAAAGATGCCTATACAGAAAACCAGAATATAATTTTATATTATAATAACCATATATAAAACATAACATTAGGATATTTTCAGAAAAAAATTCTACAAGTGCATTTCAAAAGGACAGCTTACCGGTTGGTTGCAGTTTAAAACAGATCCAAATACCGAGATGTAGTGCTCTGCTTTCTTTCATCAGCAGGTGGGAGGAGAGGTAGCGGTAGAAGGCGCCCTGAACTTGGTTTCCTGGCTCGGATACAGACTTGCACTACTGTTATTTTACATAACCTCTCAGCCTTATTTCCTACTGCATTTTAAGATGTGGCCTAAAGGAGTGAGTAATAAAAGCAGTTATTTAATTTCTGTTCAATGAGATTGACGGCTCCTGTAAAGCCCCATAATTATCAACATTTTGCTGAACCATGCTTTCTACCAGAGTTACGACATTCTCCACCAACACTATATATTTCCAAATCTGTTTCAAAACCCTGTGTGCATCCGTACTTGAAGAAATGCAAGGTGTAGCTCTTGCCTAAAGAAGGTTTTGCGAGATATTGCCCACAAGAATTTACAAATAGGCCCAAGCCTGAACAGTTTTCCAGGTTTGAAAACATAGGGCTGAAATCAACTGCAGTTAGGCAGAAGGAGATGGTAGTGGCCAGGAGCCTGAAATAAATCAAAATGAACATCACAGAAGTGTAGATAATGCTTGACTGGCCAAGACCTTGTTAGTTACTTTTCCTCTCCTCGTAAATGTGCTCTTTCTTTCTACCCCTGTGACCTACTTTTTGTCATCTTTTCTTGCTCTTTTTTTCCTCGTTTGGTGGGAAAAGCCGATTTGTACTGGGCTACTCCTAGACTTGTTTGCTAGGATGAAGAATTTTCAGCAGGATTACACAGATCAGAGAGATTAAAGACTCTGTTCAGACACTGGTTGTCCCGAGACCTAGGTGCTCCTCAGCACTGCATCTGTATTCCAAACCTCTCAAGATCTCCCCATCTCCTTTTGCCAAGCAAAAGTTTTGCAAAGAGCAGGGTGGAGCAAGCACAACTGCCTTCTCCAGTTTGTGCTGTGCACAGTTTTCACAGCAGAGGAGTTTCATAGCTTTCTCATGATTTGGGGCTCATTAGAGTGGTTACAACTCTCTAGTCAACTTGCATACAGAAACGTGTAAAAGACACACACAAAATAACAGTGAAATATGAAGCTGTGTAAAACTCACTGTATCGCAGATTTGAAACTCAAGCTCGTAAATATATTCACACATAGAACTGCTTTCCTTGTTTCTTTGTGTGACCTTTTTCCTGTAGGATGATTTTATAACACTCACCAAATGTCACAGTGTTTTGAAAGAACAAAAATGGTCTTCCTTGAAAAAGGTACTTCAGCAGACATCTTTAATGGGACTGCGCACCTGCTTCAGGCTATACACGCACCTCAGTACTGAACTGAATCGAGGCCCTCAGTAGGAAGAGAACCCCCAAGCACTCAGACCCTAATTTTCTTTCTTTATTTTGAAAGTTGAGCAATTGAGAATTGATAAAGTAGCATTTAAAGAGAAAAAGCCCTCATATGATTTAGAAGGTATTCTAGAAGATACATTAGAAAGCATTATGGGATGCCATCAATCAGTGCCTGGACTACTCAAGATACGAAATGCTTTTCTCTTTTTTACTTTCAGCAAGTAAGAGGACAAATCAGGTATTAGTACGGCACATTTTTCTAACTGATGGCGTCATTTTCAAGCACCTTTTCTTGATTTATGTTCCAGTGTTTATCCAATTTCCTTTATAACATCATCCAAAGCAGAAACATTAGGTATTTGTTATTTAACCTCTATGATACTTCCAGAAATTGGCAGAACAAACTGGCCTCATATTCTTATTGTTGCTTTAGATGACAATTTGGCAAAACTGAAGAACTGCAACATTAACTGTTGTTACCATAAAAATTTGGAGTTGTTTAGTGCATTATTGACCTTAGAAGAAATTTTATTTTCCTTACTAGCAAGCAAGGTTGAGTGAAAAAGACCTTCTCCTGTTCCCACTAAAATAAATAGAAATTTTGGCACCAATATACAGTGGGAAGAATATTAGTTCCTAATTATTCATGAATTTCCTGGTATCAGACCGAGCTGCACCAGAGTCTGGAAGCTGTGTAGCTCATAATTTATTTAGCAAACTATGGAAATTTATACTGGAGAAAGAGAATTCTATTCCCTGGCTATCACACTGCCAGCTTGGAGATAGTAATTTCACTGGAATCTGTCCCTCATGATTTCAGTTTGCAATCAAAAAAATAACCAACTGACAAAAACCCCACTGTGTACACCAAAGAGCTGGGGTTTCAACAGAACCAGCCAAATACTCATGCTATTTTCCCAAACTAATTTTTTCCTTCCTTGTCGATTTAATATATTTGGTGACCACAGTGCATAACATATAGCATGCCAGAAATAACTTGCAAACTTCGGGAGTCTAACACTGTAAATAACTTGATCTATCCACCCAACCTGACCAGTTCCAAGTCTTGTCTTTGCTTTAAAGATGACTCAAGTTACAGCTTGGGGGTTCATCTTAGCTAGAGTCCATGCACCCTTGAAAATATGAGCATATTGTGGCTGTTTTACCCTGTCTGCTGGCCTGTCCAGGGATACAAGCTGAATTTCGATCTCATCATAGTTTAAGAAGACCACAGTGCCGTGTCAATGCAGGTGAAAGTTATCAAATTCTATTAGACTCCTCATGGCTTCTCATGACACCCACGTGCATCCAAGAGGACAGAAAATTTTCTTTGCTTTATTAGCACAAAGGAATTTCTAATGTAGATCATATTACCGCAGCAATAAAAATGATGAGATGCGTCAGTAAAAGGTCTCAGAGCTGTAAGTGACCTAGTGACACTACTTTGGACATTGTAGTTCAAGTATTGTTTCACTGTGGTGCAGCCATTCAGATGAGATTACCTTAACGTAAGATAACTTGGCAGAAAAGACATAACCTCAGAGACATATTTTGAGAAGTGAGAAGCCCTCCCTATGTTGAACCTTACAGTCACATTTTGCAGCACTGGTGGCACTAGAGAGGTGATACGTAGGAAACACAGCTATGTTAAACCTAGGCTGTACCTGACAGAGCTCCAAAGGAGGAATGATATGAAATTGCTCTCACTCCCTTGATGATTATACACATGGCTTCCTGAGTCCAAGTCAAACCCCACAGAAGTCAAAGAGAGTCCCTTTGATACAAAAGAGGTGTGCATTGGGTCCAAAAGAACACTTTGTTGGGCATCCAATGTGGTTGATGTTTATTTTTTCAGAGTCTATTAGTCTGTCCCACTAAAGTCACAACTGGAATAACAGTAATATTATTTTTGAAAAAAATCAATAAGTGCTAGATTTTTTTTTGCCTTTGGTATTTTGAATGTATCTAAACAACTTCTTCTGACTGAGGGCTAAAACCACCAATATTTGTAAGATTCACAATAAAATTGACAACGTTGCATAGGAAATTCCCCAATGAGAATTACTCAAAGGAGTTGACAGAGCTTTGGTGTCTTCTGGCTATCAGATTTAGATGGAGCCACTGCTAGGGAATTCCCTAAACTGTCTTTTAAACATGTTCCCAGCATTAGATTCACAACAACAGTTAAATATAATTTACTCTAGAGCATCAGTAAAACCCCGGTATGAAAAAGGTGATGTATTACACTGTGTACCACTGGCTAGGAGGCTCATTAGGAAAAGACATACAGGAAAGGAATCGTAAGACCATACACACTGGCTAAGGTGTCATTCTCACCAAGTGAATCGCTTGTGCGAATAGAAACTGCTGGCTGAGATGACATTGCTGCCCTTCACTGTGGAAGAATTTTCAGGAACATATCTTGGGCTTTTTCCCTCCCTCAATGAGCTGGTAATTGCAGCCTGAAGATTTTTCTAATCTCAGTCCCAAAAGGATATTGAATGATTTAAGGGATTTATGCAAGTTAAGCCTGGCGCAACAGTAACTAGCCTTGGGGAGGGTTAGGGGGGGAGAAAAAAAATTAGACTTGTCCCTTCAAAGCTTTTGCTTCCTCATGTGAAAATTTAGGGCAGTGTATGAAATCTCCTGCCAGATCTTTTCAATCGTTCACAAAATGTGAAAAAAAAGGAATCAAGCAGTCCTCTCTGAAAGATACAAACTTTGCCAGAGAAAGCTGGAGCACCCTTCAAGAAACAGCCCAATTCTTCTTTGGTTCTGACAGAATTTGTGCTTCACAAGTCCAGGGATGAAATGAGAAAGGTTTATCCTCTGTGTGCCCAGGCTTGTCCAAACTCTAAAGGCGCCTGAGCGTAACAGTAGCAGCAGCATATGATAATGTACATTTTTCTGATAGACTGTCTTTTGTCAGGTACTACATGATGCAGAAGTGGAAAGGCACTCTGCCTGGTTATCTGCATCTCTGCCAGAAGATTTGCTGGTAAAGCTTGTGCAGCCAGGGGATGCATTTCTGCTATGTTTCTAGCATTATAGCTAGGGCAGCGGTATCCTGTAACATATTTAACTTCAGGGAATGTCTTTTAATTTCCTGTGTCAGTATTTGGCTCTTTTCTGGCGCCAGAATGAAAGCTATCTCTACCTCATTAATGCCTCTTTTTGAAGAAAGAGAATCCTTCCTCTAGCAGGGGTTACAAATACCCCTATTAAATTAAGCCTAGCGTTCTGTACATTTTTTTGTAAAGCATAGGCTACTGAAAATTTCAGATTATTATAGTACAACAAAAAAATCATATTGCGTGAACATTCAATAAATTATTGCATCTTTTACAGTACTTCTGGGATGATGATAAAGCTATTTGTCTTCCAACAACCTTCAAGCCATGTTTTTCCTACAGCACTCTGTTATCAGAAGCCCAGGACACAGTCTGGATTGATGTAATTTGACATGGTTCTGATGAGATTCTGGGAATCTAATATGACAAATAGACATGAACAACACAAACCTTCCAGCTAACAAGTTTTGAAAAGAACTAACTAGAGAAAAGAGATATCTTGGAAAAGAAATGATACATTAAAAAAAGATAAATGTCCTAGCTCAAACCCATCTCTATTAGGTAATGCAGAAAAAGAGTCTGAGAAATTCAAATTAAAAAATGCTAATGAAATAATATGAATCCTTTCAGTTGTGACTATATTTTAGATATCTCTTAATGAATATTCATATAGGAATTAGCACCAATTTAAAACAACAAGCTAACAACATACTAGTTATGTATGTATATTAACCCAGAATCTTACCACTTGTTTGGACAGATATCTATCATAGACAGTAATACTAAACTTTGAAACTGTTATTTTCTTTATAATAGCGACATCAACGTGATATAAACTGTTTTGTATAATAAATAAATATTTGCCCTTAAATGGAATCACTATTGCATACCTTGAAAGTATTCACTAAAAAGATCTTTTGAGGGAAAGGGACTGAAATGACAATTTTGCACATATACACAGTTACATTACCCTTATTTCAATTATCACTTGTAAACCTAAGTGGTAGTGCATTTCTATCCCCTTAATCTCTAGCAAAAAAAAAATGCTGTGGTATTAAGTGTGTCCTAGAGTCTCAGCTTTCACTGAAGCAAAAAATGTTCTTACTGCTTACGATGACATAGATAACCTTAAAAATAATAACTGAGTATAAATGACGACAACATTTCCATCCAGAAAGAAACCATTAATCTCAAGAAGTGGTTAACTCTGCAGCTATGTTGGTGGCAGTTTAGATGTCTCTATTTTTAACTAACTACAGTGGAATTCAAGTATACTGCATTATTTTCTATCTATTAGTATCTATATCCTTTCCAAATTAATTTTTGCATATTCAGATATGATGAACAACCCTGTTGTTCTCAACCTCTGTCTCTTAATACCTTTTGCATTGGTGTTATACATTGTTAAGGAAAATCTGTATTACTTTGAAAAGAGGAGACACGGGAACGAGAAACAGAGTGAGATAAAATACATGAAAGAACAGAGTGCTGCTTCTACCATCCCCTCGTTTGAAGCTCTACCATACTACATATGTGTGTATATATATATGCACACCTACATATATATATATAAATAGACATAAGTATATATGGATAATTGCAAGCAAGGCTGTAATGCTAGAATTAAAAGAAAGCTAAAGAAACAGCCACAAACAATTCATTTCACTGCAGTAGACTGTGCCTAGTATGGGGCTTAGGCCACAATTTGGTTTAGTGAAAAGGATAAAGAAGTGTGGAGCTCAATACACTTTCTGAAGAGCTCTTCAGCTTCCTCTTTACTGGTCACTCCACGTACTCTTGTGAGAGGGCCATGACTTTGTTATTAAAAAAAATATGAGATGGAGTATTTTGTGGTTTAGCAGAGACATTTGCTGCTGAATAGCACATGGAGCTAGCAAAGCAAGTTTCATTTATCATACAAGTTGTAATTACTTTTCTCATCTGGGATATATCTGGTTTTTTTCAGGATTAAAATTGTATTGATAGGACAGACAGATCAACATAGTGGCCTGACTAGGAAAAGTAAATATTTATCATTATGATTAGGAAAACAATATTTATCCCTCACGTTAATCAGGGGTTCATTTGATGGGATGAGGTACAAGAATAAGCAATAGCAGAAGAAAATGAAACAAAGGGTAGTGATGAAAGGAAAGGCAGAAAGTCTAGGTGAATTTTACTATAGGTAGCACTACCAGCAAAATGTATCTAAACTATAAAACTTCTCACAGGATTGCAGACTTAAGGTTTTATTCCCTTTTATGCTGCTTTTATACAACTAACTATTTCTAAGAAATTTTCTTTTTTTATTCTCAAACCATTAATTTCCATTAAAGACACCAAAAGAACCAATGACACATGCTGTTCAATATTTAAAGACTGATGAAGATTCAGAAAATTGAATCTCTGAGAGAGTGCACCACCATGCTTCCACTTCTCTTTTCCAACTTCAGTTAGTAACAACCACTGGAAAAAAGCAGAAAGGGTGTAGCTAACATTAAACTATAGTTCAAATACTGAATATTTTTGTAGGGCTCATAGTGCAGAAATGTCAAGATGTAAAAATCACTATTGTTTTTATACCAAGTAATAACATGCTAGCACAAAGTTTAAAAAGGG
Source organism: Gorsachius magnificus (assembly GCA_034008185.1). Classification (NCBI taxonomy): domain Eukaryota; kingdom Metazoa; phylum Chordata; class Aves; order Pelecaniformes; family Ardeidae; genus Gorsachius; species Gorsachius magnificus. The sequence goes on from CM067082.1 coordinate 69,137,296, forward strand.
TATTAGTTGGATTTTCTTGGGGTTTTATTTTTGTTTTTTGGAGTGGCAACAAACACTGGTTTTAAGACAGGCCTTTTTTTCCTCCCACTTTTCTTTAAATCGTCCTGCCACAGTACTTGATAGTGATGGTTATGCTTATAAAGGTAAAATGAAAGTGGTGATCAGTATGTGCAGTGTTGATAGGCAGACAGGCCTAACAGAAGTATTCTGCCCTAGAAGTGAAATTGTAATATTTCCAATTGGTAAGCAATCATCTTATGCGATACATTTTAAGTAAGTCTGAAACAAGTTATCTTCTCTCAAGAACACCTGGTGTGCAGTAAACTTCCAAAACTTCCCTGATAATAACATCTACAACGAAACATTTATTCAAAAATGAGAGAAAATGTATGTAACCTTTAAAAGAGGCATATTAAAAACATTATGACTTCATAACATGCGTTATGCAAAAAAAAAAAAAAAAAAAGAAAATCTAACCCCCAAAAGGCAAAAAAGTCTGTCCACTGTGCAGCTGAAATACATTTAATTTACATGGTTAGTGAAATTGTTAAAATATCTGTCTTTTTTATCAAAATTATGTACTGCAGGTCAAAACATTTCCAGAAATTATTTTTAAAATCCAGAATGTCATGTTCTAAAGTTGGGAGCACTGCATATGTGTTGATAGAATAATTTGGCAAAAAAAAATAATCTGAGGGGATAATCAGATTATTCTACCTTTTTTTAAAATCTTGTTTTGTGTGTACATATGTGAGTGGAGAGGTAAGGCCACCTTTGAGGATTATGATATTGAATATGATCTTCTGGATGGATACGATCCTATAACCACCGTCCTTTCTTTTTTTTCTTTTGGATGATTCATACATTTCAATGCATGAACATGGAAGCAGGTATTTCAAGGGAAAACACTTAGTTGTAAGGAATTTTGTGCTTGCAGAAACTTATCAGTCTGCTTGACTTCTTTATGACATTAGGTCTGCGTTGGCAGGTAGTCCACCCTCTGTCAGCTTCATGTTTATGATGCTCTGTTTATGCAGCTCCCAGCATAAGCCTAGACTTAACCACATATTTGACTCCATCTTCGTGGAAGCTTTTGCTTCAGGGTGCAAAGTGCTGGAGTTTAGGCTTGGCCCTTCTGTATGAAGGGAACAGTAAGGAATATTTCTTGTTCAGGTTGCCTGTTGCTAGATCTCTCGGATAAAGTGATAAGCTAGCACTAGCAGATGTGAAGGTTTGTAAACACAGGCCAGTGTCTAAAGTTGCTGGCCAAACATAGTTCACCTCATACCTGACATATCGATCTCAGTAAGAATGTTTCTGGAGTCAGTAAACAATCCTACATGTGGAAAAAACATCCAAATCTGGCTCTTCAGAGCAGCATTCCACCACAAAGGAGCAGTCCTAAACATGAAAATTACTCTAGTGTTCAGTTCACAGGATAATACTACAAAAAACTGTGGAATTAACAGATCTGAAAAGGGAAATGCAAATCACACTCAGGTACACAAACATCCACCAACAAATAAACATGGAGTGTATTTGATTGTTTAGAGCTCAGGAGTAAAGCAAAACTCAGAGTAAGGGACTCCCGGGTAGCAGTTGGGGTGAAGAAATAGATTGTAATCAAAAACTTATTAGCTATGGTGTTAGCAGGGCTGCCTCTTAAACTTTTCTAACGTTTCTCATAAGACCTTATTGCCATCAGTTATAACTTTGCCAAGACTAGAGTATTAGCACAACCATTTCCCATGCTACACATGCCCTTCTGTTTAGTGTTGTTAAACATATAGCATCATTATATAAATAGTATGTACTAACAGTGATAATATTATTATATAAACACAATTTAAATGGAACATATTCAAGTACTCAAAAACATGAAACTACCTCAAGAACAAAAAAACCCCAACAAACCCCAAGTAATTTTTTGTTTATGCCCATAAATTTCATCCATTTTAGAATCACATTGAAAAAAACCAGTTTGTTCACACATCTTGAGTAGAGTCTTATCAGTTAGACAAGCTCATCAAAGATTAATTTTGGATTAAGAAAGCCTCATTTTTTACCTTCTGAAGAGCAGGGCTTTTCTTGCTGTGGGCATATCAGGCACCTCTTTCAATCTGTATTTTCCCTGCTGCATTGAGGGTCAATGAGGAAGAAGCCCCTGATACGAAATGCAAAAGCAACATTTATTAAAGTATTAGACATTGGAACCCCATGCCTAGACATGGAGAACAAGAGGAAAGAATGGCTGAGAGAGCTGGAGTAGGAGTCCAGTGGAGGAGCCCTCAGAATGAGGTGAAGGCTGAGTCTATCATGCAATTAAAGACAGCATCTTATTGCATGTGTACAAGGACAGAAATTTCTATTGCTCTAACAATCTTAATTCTATCACTACCCACCTCTAAGACTTTGCCTCTGCTTGACTTTTTTGGTCTTACTGTTAAGTGAAGAGTCTGGGATGAACTAAACTGATATCTTTGCACTGACTGCAATTCTCTGTTGACTGCAGAGACAGAAGCCTTTAATTTAGGGCTGGAGCTGCTGAGTTATCTGCTGCTAACTGAACTTTTAGGAGCCTGTGGAAATTGTCACCGGTGCCAGGCAAGCCCAGAGTAACAGCAAGCTGCTGAACTTTCTGACAAGAACTACAATGAAATGACTGCACTCCAATGAGTTTATAACGATGAAATGAGCCACAACAGGCAACTTTTTCAGGAGGGGAAACTACCTTTTATTTATGAATATCTAAAGTGACACTGTTTGAAAACATCCTGTGTTTTTAGTCTAGAAATTTTACTGATAACAGATTTCTTTCTGCTGACACCCTGATTTCCTTTAAACGCTGGCAGTTCTTTGGCAGTTCTTACTTTTTATGCCATGGTATTTCAGATAAACAAAGAATTCGGCTCAAGGCATTCTTCTGAAATTTGACAGCTCTTCCAGATTTCATTTCTTTGACAATTTTTAAACTAGTAACCCAGTAATAAGAGTGACTACAAAACAAGGCAGTTCTGATAAAGTACACGTGGTTTTTGAACCTTCTGTAAAAGCCATTTTGAAATAGTATATTGCTGCTGTAGTTGATTTTGAAGCATTTTATAAATGTATCTGCAAATGCAAACCTACTCCATCTGACTTGAACGACCATATATGCTAGATTGGATAAGTGAATTTTCTGCCTTTTCTTGTCCTTTACTTGCGCACATGCTCAATACTTTAGAAAGAGATGTGAATTTAGTATATATTGAAACAGAAATTACAATTTTTTTCTTAATTTGAAATTGAAATATATAAGGTATAATTTTTAAATTACTTTCCCTTTTCTTCTTCTCTTTCTTTTAAAAAGGCATTTTAGATGTAAGAGGGGTCATGAGATGACCTTAAGCCTTTTTTTTTTTTTTTCCAAATATACGATTCTGCACCTAAGTCCTCATTAGAGGCTTTCAATTAACATGCTCCTCATCTTGGGGTCTGGTCCATGGCATTCACAAGCCATTTTTCAGCTTTTCCATCTTATGAATTTTGTGTCAATTGCTTTGATGAGGTATGTGTTGCTGAAGTATGAGCAGAGTTTTATCTATCCTCAAAGTATCCAAAATGTCTCAATCGCGCTTGGTATCTAGCCCTCAGATTCAGTTAAGATGGGCTTCAGTCTTTCTTGAAATCTACAGAAGTTATGTAAGGCAGGTAAAGAATAAATCCATTTAAGATGAAGAATGTGATGAAAAAATGGAGGAAAGGTTACAGGAAAATGAATGAAAACTGCTTTCTAAATGAGAAATCATTGCTAAAATGACTGTGGGAATTTAAAACCCAGATCTTGCAAAGAAGCTGGAGCCAATGTAGGTAGTGTTAAAGCATCATGTGATGGTCACTTCAGTTTTTTCTAAAATGACAAATCTTCCCGACATCCCTAAAGGAATAATTTGTTCTTTTAATGCCTTTCCTCTACAACAATTGAAACCAGGGCATTAGGCCTAAAAATATTAACAGGACTTCTGCTTTTTACCTAGGGGTGCATTTTAGCCTCCTAAATGTCTTCTTACCTACCATTCAATGAGGACAAAAACCTCCAACCATGCTCTATGTTGTATTTGTTTATGTCTTACTCTAAAACTTAAAAAAAAAAACACCAACAAAAACATGCCCCAACAAACAAAAAACTTTTTACCGTTTTGATTTTTTTCAAGAGTTGAAGCTCTATTATGAAAATATTTAGTTTAGGACTCCTTTCTCAGACATTGTTTCAAGACATTCTTGGTATTTCCATACTCTGCTCTGAGGTAGCCTTATGGCTGTTCTCTGTTTTCAAGATTCTGGACTCGTGACTGCCTGATCCCCAAAGCTATCTGACTGACTGGAAGGCAAATGCTGTATTTCCCTTGAATGCTGCTTTACCCTTTCATGAGAGACACAGATAACCACAGTCCTTCAGGTTGCATTGGTTGTGCTAGTCTCAGACACATAAAAAGATACAACAGAACACCAATATTTTATTAAATATTGTGGTCCATTTTACACCCTTTTCAGAGAAACAAGTTCTATTCTATGCCAGGACAAAGCCAATTTTTGCATCTTTTTTAGAACATTACTTGGTTTCTAAGAGGGTTTTAATCTGTCCCTTCATTTACATGCCCCGAAGTGAACTTAATTTTCCTTCATTGTGTCTACTTGAACAAATGGTGAAAGAATTGTAGAGATATGGAACAAACAGAAGGGGAGGACTCTTACACAAAGGCATCAAATGTATCTGCTCTCCAACAGATTTCAGTGGCATTTAGGCTATCTATTTCAGTAGCTTTTGTAACCTTTTTTTTGTTTTTTTTAAAAAAAAAGTATCTCTCTCACCTTGTCATTGTTTGGACATTTAAAAAAAAAAAAGGCAGGGATTCAAAATCACATCAGTTGTACCTGAGAAGCAAGTCTGATGCATCCTACAATTGATCCTGCATGAGTGATCAGCATGTGCTCAATGGCCACTTTCTGGATTGCTTTTGCAATGTTTTCTTGCAGGATTTTTAGTAAAAGAAACAGGTGGGAGGCAATAAGAAAACCTTCTGTGGCAAGAATATGTTGGTATCAGCACCCTGTCCTCTGCAAAAGGACATTCTGCAAGCTCCATTCTGTCTCTCTGTACTTCACATTTTGATGTTAAAGCTTTCTCAACACTGATATTTATCTCCTCCATGACCATGAAATGAAAACTTTTCATACATTTTTGTAGCTAATGTCCCAAACCAAGTGCAAACTGACGCACAACTCTTATATTTTCAACACTTCTAATGAAATGCCATAATTTAATTTTAAAAGAGAGAGAGCATGACACCAACATAGTTGGTAACAATCTATTTGTTGAATAAGAAGTTGGATTTTGTACATTTACAAGAGGAAATAATGGAACACAAACCCCAAGAAATAATGTCCTATATCACCTCTAAGTCAGCAGGTGTGAGATATCAATATTAAAAGCTTTCTTTCTTTATTCCTGCCGAGGACCTGAAGTAGTTAAATTATAACATTAACCAACCTCAAAAAATCATCCTTGACTAGATAGAAATTATTCCATGATGTTTCCTATTGTGAATCCTTATAACGATGAATTCAAAACTTTAATTCCAAAACTTCACAATTTCTTCTTAAGCACAGGCTGTTTTAATAAACAGAATAGGAAAAAAAAAGACATTTGCTAACATACCTGTGATAAATGACTATCAAAGAGACAACAGGAGGCTAAATGGAACTTGAGGTCAATTTCTTTAAAACTACTACTAAGTATTCACAGCAAACATCTTGCAGCATGTACCCAGCTCTCAAAAGTGTAACAAGAAAGTTCTCCCATTGTCACTCCTGTAGCAATTAATTTTTTGGGTATTAAACTAGCTTGAAAAACAATAGTTTCTCTTTTTAAATAATTACATGTTTTACTACTTTAAGATGAAGCACTGTTGCTGATAGCTTCTTCATACCATTGCTTTATTTAAGTAAACAGAAAAATAAAGTAAATCTCAGATCTGAATGGGTTTTCTTTTTTGGCAACTGTGGAAGTATTTGGTTACAGACTTCAGATAGCTGCTCCAGCTATCAAATAGAACTAGAAATGAAACATAGAAGGGGACCAACTATGACCCCTGTAGCAAATAATTTTATATGAGGAGAAGCTAAACGTTGGGATTCCTCTTTCCAGAAATAAATGAATTGAGAAGGCATATGATACAGGTCTGTAAAATCACAGTTGGCTCAGGGATTGCCTATGATATCATAACTGACTATTGCTCATAATATGGGAAGTTGGAAGCACACAATGACCCTCTTATCAGGTTTAAGGTATGTATTTAACGGCAAAGGACATATATTTTCATACAGCTTGTACTGTGGAACTCAGTGCCACAGATTGTTTTAGAGGGAAAACTTAAAAAAGGGTTCAAAGAGGGAGGCTGGAAAATTATATTTAAATTTACTGATGCATTTAAACACAATGATCCAGCAGTGTTCTCTGATTCAGAGGTCCTCATATTGATGCATCATAGAAGCTAGAAATATGTCACATTGGGGAAGGCCTGAATATTAAACTTCTCCTCAAACATCTGCGTCTCATCACAGTTAGAGCAAATGTACTGATATAGGTAGGCCTTTAGTCTCATCTGCAGGAAGGGTGAAAAATGGTCATACTAGTGCCTTGCAACAAGAAGTTAAAAACTGCATTCTACTTTCCTGGCATAGGAATGTGTTTTAAAATGGTTAAGAATTTTTTCTTATTAGGAACCTAAGCATTTTCAGCTTCCCTTGTGACAGAAGGGAGTAAAACGAGTTTAACAGGAAAGATTTTCCTCTTTATTAGGCAATTTGTATTCTTAATCCTTATCTTATCTAAAAATGAGACAGCAGCTGCACCAGAGAAATTTTGCTTCTTAAGCTCCCCAAGTAAATTATTAGTTCCTCAAGAAGCCATTCGTATAACCAATTTTTGTTCCAAGAACACAAAAAACAATGCAAATTTATTCTTACACCTCTTTTCATGTTGTAATCACTTGAGGAAGGGCAGTGATGATACATGAGTTTTAAACTGCTTTTCATAACAGTTCTGTGTTTTTCTTTGACTGATGATAGAATTTCATTATATTACAATAAAGCTTTAGTGCTGGTACAACTTGTTCCTGCTGTAATTTGCTTGTTTCAGTTTTGCTTCTTCTTTTAAGAGTGTCAAAGAAGCAATTTTTAAGTCTAGACAGCATAAGCCAACTACATGGTGAACGAAAAGGCTTTCAGCCAGCAGGAAGAGTATGTGTGACTGATTAGCCTCATTGAGAGGTGGGCTATAGAGTGAAAATATAGTGTTGTTGGCTGGTGCGAGACAGCTACATCAGAAAAATGATGGGGAAAAAAACCCTGACATTTTTCAAGCAACCTGCAACACTTAAGAAGTGTGACTGATCTCACTGCATTATTATGAATAACTTCTTGTACCCATGGAACAAAAGGAGATTTGCACAAAAATGTCTCAGCATGGCATGATTAAAGCTTTTGACGGTTTGGACTTTTTTATCAACTAGTGAGCTTTAGGACTACCAGGACTTTATCAGAATCACAATTCCAAGTCAAACAAGGGGACTCCAAAATAACATCATGCAAGGTTGTATAAGCACCTGTAGCATACGGCTAAGAGGCCCTCTGGCACTGTGTGTGAATGGTCAGTAAGCAGGCTGCGACTGAGATGGCGAAACAGAGATGGGTCACATCCTCCTTCATCGGAATACCCCTTACCACTTCCCTGATACTTTTTAGGGTATGTGTTTATATGTCATACCATTGGATAAGTATTTATATCTCAGATGAAATAGTCAAGGGAAACGAGTGTTCAACTTCTGCAGAAGTTGTTTCTACTGCTGTTTCTCCATCAGGAGTTTGTTCCCTGGCCTTAGAATTCCAGTGTCGTTTGCACATGTGCTGAAAAACTGATCAGCACTTAATTTTGGAAGCACAACCAGCTCCCAACAACACATCGGTTTGTCAGATTCAGAGGGCTGATTTGACTCATTTTAATATCATACATATTGCAAATTATCTCATTAGCATACACAACTGGGACAAAAACTGAATTAAGTGGCTCTTTTTAAGTTGTGGCTCCTGTCTTTAATATATAGCCATGGCCTTTTTGCAAGATATCAGCTAATCAATGATGGAATCAGAGAGTCAGGGGAGCTCAATTCAGTAAAAATGCCAAAAGAAATAAGTTTTAAAGCATTGGGTAAAAAGCTTAATTCCATAAAGGCAGTATGAAAACAAGCCTCCAGATTTTGTATTCCTTAATGTTATTAAAAAGATTATGCTACTCAAAATAAAGAAGTGATGTTTTACAAACCAAATATATACATTTTCATGTTTCTAATGGGTAATTATGTCTTTCTTCATAAGTGTACTTCCATTTGCCCCTTTATATCAATTAAAGCTAAACCCAGGTAGCATAAAATCAAGTATTTTCAAAAGCCTACAGTCAAAAGTGAATGGCTGGTGAGATAGTAAAACAAAAGAAAATATTTAGCAGCTCTTCCCTCACATTAAGTATATCAAAATAAGACTGCTCATGAACAAAATTTTTTTCCCTGTTGCCAAAATGTAAGTAAATCCCACAATCAACACAATTAGTTATTACTACAATACCTGAGCTCTTCTGGTGTGGCTGTGTGTATCTTTCTTAGTACATATGTCTCATACTGAGATATTGATCTTCAGCAATAACTGCAGATTTTTTTTTAGTTCATAATTTTCTTCACTTGATATGCTAGCAAAAAAATGGCTCCAGGTAAGGCTTAATTTGAAATACAGTACTGAATATAATAATTTTTTGGTTTGCCTTTGCTGCATGTAAAACATTTGTTATGCCGAAGATAACGCCGAAGTTACCAGCCTCACTTCTTTTTTCCTGGAGGACAGGTAGGGTGAGGATTCTGCACTTTTTGTACAAAGTCCAGCTTTCGCATATCCACTGCAAATCTCCTATTGCAATATTTTGTCTAGAGAAAACCTGAAAACAAACCAGATGAACTAGAGGCAAGGCCACAGAAAGAATGCGCTGGAGAGAAGCCAAGCTACCACAAAGGATTGGACTGCTTCCTCTAACCCATTTTTACATAGTTTTCATCATTTAAACCAAAAAACCAAAGCCACAAGATAATTTGCTGCAGAAATTGATTATATGTGGAGATTCAAGCCACTCTCCATGATATTTGAAAAGTCATGGCAGTCAGGTGAAATCCCTGGTGACTGGAAAAAGGGAAACATTGTGCCCATTTTCAAAAAGGGTAGAAAGGAAGACCCTGGGAACTACCGAACTGTCAGCCTCACCTCTGTGCCTGGGAAGATCATGGAACAGATCCTCCTAGAAGCTATGCTAAGGCACATAGAGGCCAGGGAGATAATTCGAGATAGCCAGCATGGCTTCACCAAGGGCAAGTCCTGCCTGACGAACCTAGTGTCTTTCTATGATGGTGTGACAGCATCAGTGGACAAGGGAAAACAAATGGATGTCATCTATCTGGACTTCTGCAAAGCCTTTGACACGGTCCCCCACAACATCCTTCTCTCTAAATTGGAGAGCTATGGATTTGATGGGTGGACTGTTCGGTGGATAAGGAACTGGCTGGATGGTCGCATCCAGAGGGTAGTGGTCAATGGCTCGATGTCCGGATGGAGACTGGTGACAAGTGGTGTCCCTCTGGGGTCCGTACTGGGACCAGTGCTGTTTAATATATTCATCAATGACTTAGACAGCGAGATCGAATGCACCCTCAGCAAGTTTGCAGATGACACCAAACTGAGTGGTGTGGTTGACACCAGAGAGACCTGGACAGGCTGGAGAGGTGAGCCTGTGTGAACCTCATGAGGTTCAACAAGGCCAAGTGCAAGGTCCTGCACCTGGGTCGGGGTAACCCCCAGTATCAGGACAGGCTGGGGGAAGAAAGGATCGAGAGCAGCCCTGCTGAGAGGGACTTGGGGGTGCTGGTGGATGAAAAGCTGGACATGAGCCGGCAATGTGCGCTGGTGGCCCAGAAGGCCAACCATATTCTGGGCTGCATCAGGAGAAGCGTGGCCAGGAGGTCGAGGGAGGTGATTCTGCCCCTCTACTCTGCTCTGGTGAGACCCCACCTGGAGTACTGCGTCCAGGTCAGGAGCCCTCATCACAAGAAGGACATGGAACTGTTGGAGCGGGTCCAGAGGAGGGCTACAAAAATGATCTGAGGGCTGGAGCACCTCTCTTATGAGGACAGGCTGAGGGAGTTGGGCTTGTTCAGCCTGGAGAAGAGAAGGCTGCGGGGAGACCTGATTACGGCCTTTCAGTACCTAAAGGGGGCCTATAGGAAAGATGGGGATAATCTTTTTAGTAGGGCCAGCTGTGAGAGGACAAGGGGTAATGGTTTTAAACTAAAACAGGGTAGGTTTAGACTGGATATAAGGAGGAAATTCTTTACAACGAGGGTGGTGAAACACTGGAACGGGTTGCCCAGAGACGTGGTGGAGGCCCCATCCCTGGGAACATTCAAGGCCAGGTTGGATGGGGCTCTGAGCAACCTGATCTAGTTAGTGGTGTCCCTGCTCAGTGCAGGGGGGTTGGACTAGATGACCTCTAGGGGTCCCTTCCAACCCAAAACATTCTATGATTCTATGATTCAAGCAGGAAAAGCAACCTGGCACTCTGCAATAGCAAGAAGATAATTCAAAATAAATATTGCTATTAAAGAAAATGCAGCACCTTGCAGCAACATCCTCTAGGAGGCAAAAATTGAGAAAGTGTATGGAAGTACAGGTATAGAAGTAAATACAAAGTTTGAGAAATTCAACAAGGACTAAACAAATGAAATTTACGGTGGGAGGCAGAGGGACAAGAAGACAAAAAATGGTTATGAAGAACACAGTTGGGAAAAAAAAAATACCCAAATCAAAATTATGAAAATGTCATTACAAATTTGTTGGAGAACTATAGCCTTTTTTTTTCTGCCTAGGTTCTTCTCATCAGTCATATCAGTTACTGTATTTATGAAGTGTCTCTGACATGCATGCTGACTAAGCTTGATCAGAGTTGCTCCTTATTACCGTTACTAAAATCACCCAAAATAAAAGTTTCAGTCAACAGGAATTGATTGTGTTTCTTTGCTGTACACTCAGGAAAGAGAATCATTTCAGCAACAACCAAGTTAGGAGGAGAGAAGGAAAACTGTTGAAAGGAGGCATTATTTAACTCATAAATAATTAAATCTGTAGTTTGACTAACATCACTTTAACAAAAAATTCATCTGTCTGCCACCAACTTCCAGTTTTGGATTAGTGTTATGAAATGATTGCAAGAATTGGCATGAAAACAAAGGAAATTAATATTTTACTCAAAAGCTAAATTCAAGAGAGATGATTTTGTGTGTAACGTAATGTTCGCTCAGTGCTCAAACTGTGTCATTTGGATTTTAAAATTGCACACCTACACTTAATTCTTCTTCTGTCCATCTTTAATGATAATTTCATTTTGATCATTATCATTTTGGTCATTTCATTTTGATAATTTCATTACCAAATGTTCATTTTGGTAATGCTTTCATCTGCAAGAAATGTTACTTGGAAAAAACAATAGATGTGTAAAAAAGAACTGCAACAATAAAATATGCATCTACCTTAAACCATGAGTCCAAAAATATCAAATGTTAAAATAGTCTTATATACTAAGGAGAAAGGGACATTTCAATTTTGTATGAAAGGTTAGAATAAACTGCATGGCTAGTGTGAGCAATATATTAAAAGCAGATTATGAAGTGTTATTACCAAGATCTCCTTTTGTAGAAAACAGATCAAGTGCTGTAAGTCCTCAGTCACAGATGCCCTGGTTCATCCTGCTTAACTTAAGGCACTTAACTGAAACACCTTGTTAAGAATGCAGTTGTCTGTGGCTTCTTTTATAACCAGTGGTGAGAACCTAACACCTCCAGAGTGAAATTTTGTCCAATTAAAAATTTGAATCACCCTCTGAAGGCACCTGTTCCTTTTCATTGACTAGGGTGACTAAGCTTCTAACTTATATGCCTCAATTAAGTGCTTACATTTAAGTAGGATGAATCTAGGCAGTAAAAGATCACAGGAAACTTTTCCACTGTGTTTTGCATAGCAAGTGCAAGAAATAATTTTGTTCATATTACCGATGCTCCTAGGAGGACATAAACTTTATCTTCCTGCAAAGATGTTTGCAGGAACAGCTGTAAGCCCTCCTGTGATGGGTTGACCTTGGCTATCAGCCGGACACCTACCCAGACTCTCACTCACTTACCTTCCCCAAACAGGGTAGGGGGAGAAAATAACATAAAAAGGCACATGGTTGAAGATAAAGGTAGGAATATTGTTTAACCAGTTACTGTCATGAGCAAACCAGACTTGACTTGGGAAAAATTAATTTAATTTATTGCCAATTAAAATATATGTAGATGGTGAGAAACAAAGAGACAAGACACTTCATCCACCCCCTTTTTTCCCAGGCTCAACTTTATTCCTTCATTCCTGACTCCTTTCCTTCACCCCCCTCCACCCACCCACCCCGTATCACAGAGGCAATGGGGAATTTGGGGGGGGTCACAGTCAGTGCATGACAGGTCCTCTCTGCCTCTCCTTCCTCCTCATCCTTTTCCCCTGCTCCATTGGGGGCTTTCTACGGGCTGCAGCTTCCTTCAGGGCATGTCCACCTGCTGCTGCATGGGGTCCTCCACAGGTTGCAGAGTGGACATCTGCTCCAGCACGGAGCACCTCAGAGCACCTCTTCCTTCTCCTCCTCCTCCTCTGACCTTGGTGTTCCCTCTGCCGTTTCTCACACTTTTTGTTCCCTCCTCTCTGTTCCCCCCTTTCTTACAGACGTTTTCCCTGAGGCACCCACCCATGTCTGGAGAGGCTCAGCTGTGCCCTGCGGTGGGTCCATTGGATCTGGCAGGAACCGTCTGTGTCTGGCACGGGGCAGCCTCAGCCTCTCCTCATGGAGGCCATTCCTAAAGCCCCCTGCTACCCATGCCTTGACATGCAAATCCAATACACCTCCTTTTCCCAAGTAGAAACAAATATCTTTTGTGAGTCATGATGATGTTGTAGATAAAAACTTTGTATTATTTTAGAAAGGAAATTAATGAGTCAGGTGTAAGAGTTTTCTTGTTAATTTTCTCACTGATAGTTCAGTTCACCATAAAGATAAGAGTTTTCATTCTTGCCAGTGAGACTTTCTAGTTCTGGATGAAATAACTCTAATTTCCCCAAAGGACAGCTCTCGGGGTGTAGCACTGAGCTGAGGGTTTTCTCTGTGCTATTAAGCAGGCAATTACGTTCATCCTGTGAGTCCAGAACTGACGAGCCTGTTTCTTTCAAAAGGCAGTTCAGATACTCCAGGGATCCAGTCAGATGTGGATACTGAACCACACCACGACCAAAACCTATTATGTTGCCTGTATGGGTGGGTTTGCCTACAGAAATACATTGCATCTGTAGATATAAAGTGCAAGTCAGTTGACTGAAAATTGTTCTAGGAAATGACCTGAAATGTCTTAGGTAACTCAGTTTATACAAGGGAAAACCAGAGTAGGTAAGTTTTTCTCTGAGATAAAGTGTACAGCTAGACAGGTAAAGTGTGAGCAAATAAGTACCTAGTCCATGAATACCACCACTGATGTTGCTATTGGTTTCTTTTGGCTTTTTTTGAACATTTGGGTGGAGGGTTGGAAACAAGTCCCTTGTTCCTCCCTCCTATTAAAAAAAAAAATTCTGTCCAGCCTTTCTGCTGTTTCTCCAGGACATCTGTTGGTCTCAGGTCTTCTGGAAGAATCTAAAACTTGATGTCTGTCTTGCTGTTGAGCTGGACAAACTCTAGGTTCTTTACCTAGTGCCTCTCTCAGATAACATGGGCCTTCTGAAGTTTCATAGGGCTCATCTCATCATACTATAAAACATCTCTGAAGATGTCTGACCAATGTATCTGGAAGCTCAGACCAACTTTAAAAGTGATTATGAAAAAACTTACACTTTTAAACTATGACACCGCCAGAACTGACAGAGGAACTGACTTTTCTTTGCATTCATGTCCTAACTCAGAAAGGGCTGTGTTCTAGAAGAATGAGATGAGACTAATGGAGTCTAATTTCAACAACACTGATAGTTTAATTTATGCCTATTTGTTACATATTCTGTAATTAAAACAGCATAATTAAAGAAATACTTCTAGGAAAGAGCCAGTGCTGGTTTTATACACAAAGGTTTTTTGTGATCCTTAGCTTACTACAAAGAGATTCCCCTTCTAAGAGGAATTAATGCAAATACAGATGCATGGATTTCATAGTATTAGTAAATATTCTTCTTAGATGTTGCACTACAGCAGTGACTAAGCCTCTTTTACAAGAGCTAGCTGCTATCTGGTGCCTCAGCTGAAAGACTTGGCTGGTAAGCTCCTGCTTTTAGGTTTGGAAGTGTATGGTATATTCTTAAGACTTGAAACTGGTAGAAGCAATGGGAAAATATGTGCCAGGTAAACATGACTATATGACCAAGCGAGCTGCAGCTCTGGTGCTCTTACTGATACCTCCATCAGAACAGTCTTTGATTCTGCTAGTTTTTACCAGATGCAATGGGAGTTGCTGGGAACTTTCCACTTTTGAAAACATTGTTCAACTGTGACTTCTTTAGAGGTCATAGATGGGATGATGAGAATGATAAAGACTTTCTGTCTAGCTAGTCCACTGATTCTTTGACTACCACTGTCAGCCACATTGACACTAAGTTCTTGACAAAATGGTCTGATTTTACTCCTCTCTGAAAGTTTATGTTAAACATTGGTTTCTTATTGCACTTCTGTGCTGTAGCTCTTCTGTGTGATTTTTCAGCATCCAGCATAAATCACTAGGTACACACCTAATGGTGATCCAAAGGAGATTACTTCACACTTGCTCACTCCAACTACCAGGTCTTTGAAGCACCAGATACTGGGATAGAAAACAGAACTATCTGGCATGCATTTCACAAACCTGTGCACCACTGAAGAGCAAAAAATATAAATGCCAGAGCTCACTCCAAGGCTCATCCTCTGCCAGCTGGGCTTATAAACAGGTTACAGACTTCTTGAATAAATAGCGTCGGGAAAATCTGTGAACCAAATGTCCAAATAACCTGAGGCTCAGTTTGACCAATGACCAAAGATAAGTTCTGAAGCTCTGTTCTCAGATGAAAGATGATATGAAACAATTTTCCTGTGGCTTTAGCCACCTGTGAGCCTAGAATAAACTCCTATTAATTCCACTGACTGAGACGGAGTAAGATCAGATTTATTAATGTTGTTCCTCAGAAAACAGCTGAGGAAAACAGTTGGCAACTGGCTGCATCACCCAAAAGCTATGACAACTTTTTCTGAATTAATCAGTCACTGATCAGTTGTTGAAATAAAACTGTATATAACCTGCTTTTGTAGGTATGCTCAACCAGTGAAAAGTATTGTCTGATGGCTCCTCTTTTATTGTTTCCTTACTCCTTACTAATCTTCTGAAATAAGATGCACTCTACAAACCTTGATTACATGACAGCAAGAGTCTTTCTGGATTATTTCTAAATCTTAGTTACCTAGAGAAAAATGTTTTCATATACCATTGTCATGGAGAAAAAAAAAAAAAAAAGGTGAAAAAAATCTCCACAAATAAGGTGAAATCAAAGTACCAAATGAAAAAGAACAGTGAGAAAATGCACATATAAAACCTAGGTCTTGTAATTTAATGGTCTTTGTGTTATTCCTCATGTTGTCAGAAGCAACAAAAATGAACTGATTAACAAGGGGGATTATTCTCTGATTTATGCTGCTTGGAGGGGGGGAAGAGCAGACAGACTGAACACACATGCTGCTTGAAAAGAAATGACTGGTGAAAGCATTCAAAATTTCACTGGTCTATGATTAGGATCCACATAGGCAGATATTCTAAAGAGAAACAGCATCTGGCTTTCAAGAAGGGTCATCGCTTTGGAAAGCTGAGCCTCAATCTTGTTTTATTGGCTTGGGTTTAATTTCCAAATTAAAACCCTAGTAAGAGAAAATGTATTTTCCTCTTGGATATCTGAGTGCTGAAATTTGCCACTGTCATACAAAATACCATTTCCTACAACCTGAAGTCAGACTAAGATAACAATTATATGCCACAGTGACTCATTTTCTTGAGGGCAGGATGCTAGACAATAGTGAACCCAATGCTTGTTAAAGTAACTTCTATTTTGTGCCTCAAGACATTGTTGAATGTCTTAGAAATACCTCAAGACATTACTGAATGAACAGTGCTTTCCCTCTTTGTTGCCTTTTGACAGGGCAACATTTCTATATTTGACATTCCAGTATTTAAAAAAAAAAAAAGAATTCAGCTTTATCAAGCCGAGGAGCATTTTTCCAGCCTCTGCTATCCATGGCTATGTTCTAAGTCTTTTAATCGGTACATGAGTTTTAAGACCAAAATTAAAAATAACAAAACCAAAAGCATAATAGATCTCAGGTGTTGTGGTTTTCATGTGTGTGTGTTTGGGGTTTTTTAATGTAATTTCTGAGTTTTAGAAATCTTAGAATGCTTTTCTAAGAAGCAAGAGATTCAGGAACAGGCTATTCTCAGAAGAAAACGAGACAAAATCGGCTGTGTTAGACCAAGAAGTTAAGCAGATTCTGCGTAATGTACCAGAGCAGCTGGCTTTTGTGCTTAGAGCAGCTTTAGCTGTGGTAGCAACAATCTTCACAAAGCACTACTTCATCATCCTGGAAAAAAAGCTACTGCTCTAAAAAGTTACGTTAGCTCTAAACAAGCACACTAGCTAGGCCTTGAGTGCTAGATAAATTTCCTAGATAGGATAGCCCTGATATGGGGGGGGGGGGGGGGGGGGGAATCTCTAAAAGACTGGAAAAGTCTCAATTTCCCAGAAATATGGAAAGTGCTTTGGCTGACATTATTGTCTAAATAAGGAGAGGTTAGAGTGTCTACACATGTCCAAGTTTCATTTTAGCCCACATATAAATGTGATTTTGTATTACTACACAGCTTATATCTAGACAGATCCACATTACCATCTTGTTACTGTCTGAAATGCAGTTATTATGCTGAAAAAGAAAGTCATAACTTTTCAAGGTAATAAAATGCAGGTATTCTTGGCAGAGAAAGGTGGTCAGATTTAGTTCTGTGTGTATTTTAATAAGCTTGCATTCTCCTCAGATTTTTTTTCTGCATCATCATTCAGATTTTTTGATGTCCCCAGGATGAGATTTCCTCCTGTACTGATGTTCAGATCCAATAATGCTAATGTCTTTGAACAGAGAGACCAACAGCCTTGGATCAGAGATCAGTTTGTTCTTTTGTTGCTAAACAGGAACTCATCACAGAGATCCACCATTCCAGATTCCCTCATATCAATTCTCAAGGTCAAAAATGAGGAGACAGGACGTTCATTTAATTATTGCTCAGCTTCTCAGGCATTATGCAAAAGTGCTGAATTGTAAATGACAACCGATTTGGTGATGTTTGCATATGAGAAAAAATTATTCTGGGAAATCAGATTATGAATAGTATTGATCCCAAGGTCCCTAGAATGTGTCAGTGTTAAAATCACAGAGCAGTGAACTGAATTTGACATGGAATATTTTCTATTCTATCTTTTCCTGGCAGATGAGCCATTTCCCTGTTCACTAAAAAACGTCAATATCTGCAACACCCTTTCCTGCATGTGGCATAAGCATCTCTTTATAATGTGACATTCAAGCCTTCCCACAGAAAGAAATAATA
This sequence comes from Gorsachius magnificus, assembly GCA_034008185.1. Taxonomy (NCBI): domain Eukaryota; kingdom Metazoa; phylum Chordata; class Aves; order Pelecaniformes; family Ardeidae; genus Gorsachius; species Gorsachius magnificus. Next base: position 69,155,097 of record CM067082.1, read on the forward strand.
ATAACCCATGCAATTTTAAGGACAAGCATAAATGTCAATCATGCAATAATTTGGCAAATAGCTTTACATCCTGGAAACTTTTATTGATAAAAGGGAAGAGGAATCACTGAGACACACTCTCAGCTGACTGTCCTGAGTGTATCGTGTCCATTCAAGCAGCTGCAGGAAGGTGTTCTCATCAGTGCCCATCCAGAAGCAGTTGGGAAAAACATGGATGATCCGAAGTCACGCATATAATGAAAACATATCATGCTCCTTCTTGAAGCAATAACCATTCAGCTCAGCCTGTACTCATTTACACTGCAAAATTGATTGGTCTAATGTTAAAACTCTTGTCAACACTACCATAATATTTGTATTTTCTCTCTGCAAAACTGCGTGTAAAGTGTATTTCAATGGTTCAGTGGAGATTCTGTCTGTGACTGCCACAAACAAAAATGAGAACATCAAACACTAACAGAAAAGATGAGACCAGCTCTAGCTACCTTGTCTTGTTGCTGTTATTCAAGAATTATGCTGGCAATATGACAAAATAAAGAACAGAGCAGAGAATAATAAAAAAAAAAATAAATTGGTCTTTCCGTTTGCAAGCTGTGAACTAAATGTTTTCCCACTCTTTTTTTAGCACATAGTCACAAAGGCTACCTCTTTCATTTTCTTGAGAACTGTGAAAGAACATCTTATTTCAATCAGGACATGCAAAATAAGAGAAGGGAGGCTATTTAACATAGAATAATATTTCAAAGAAAGGCAAACCGTATTGCTACAGGTTCTGGGGCAGTCTGAACTCAATAATAAAAGAAAATTAGAGTCACAGATTCCAGGTAAACAGAATTGAGTTCTTATGGGCCTTTCATTGCTGAATGTAGGTAGTGGATAACAGCCCCAGCCCCCAACATAATTATTTTTAAATATTTTTAATATGAACCAGGTAGAGTAGGGTTATTCATGGCTGATGCAGAAAATGCAGAACTGTTCTCAGATTTTGGGACACAGATACATTTCAGTCTAATATTTCAGGTCATGCAAAGGTAGTTACAGGTGCCCAAACCAATAATCTAGCAAGTCTATCTGCTATCTAGTTTTATATTCTGAAAAAAACCTTCAGAAACACTTTTAAATAGCCGTTAAAAGACAATTCAGACTGGTGAATAAGCAATTGAACTTAAACTTTAAGGAGGTACGTCTTCAGAAAGTGATACCTTATATCTTCTTCCAAAAAAAAAATTTCATTCAACCAATTCCAGACATGAAATTCTATACATAGACATCAAATAATATAGCATTAATAATCATACAATAACATTGTGTTCATTTGTCAGTTTTTGATGCTTCAGCTATCACTTTTCAAGAATATTAGAATTTTTTTTTCAGTATTGGGCAGCCACTAGGGTAAAAAAAAAAAAAAAAAAAGAAATGTTAACTTCTCAGATAAACAAACTGTCCGTCCTAGAGACCTTAATGATGACACATATCCTCTGTTCTATGTATGTACTGCACTTAAGCATCCATAGCTTGTCTCCAGTCTTCATTTCATTGAGTAAAAGCCAAAGTATGTAGGTAAACAGAAATCTTTACCCTTGAAATAATTGACCTTAAGATTATCTCAGAAGCATGTGCAATACATTTCTCCTCAGTCTTAAGTCATAACTTTTCCAGCAGAACTGTGTTTGCACTCTGTGTAATCTGTGGCACCAGGGTTTAGCTCTCTGTATCCCGTGGCCCAGTTTTGTATAGTGCCGTTATGTGGCCTTGGCTCAGCTTTACTGTTGAGCTGCGAGAGAGGATATAGGCTAAAGCCAACATTTTCTTCTTCAGAAAAATAAAAACAAAGACAGAAGTGAAATTATTGAAATGCTAGTAGCAACTCAGGGACTCAGAGAAAAATACTGATATGAAAAGGTGTGAAACACTGAAAAGAAGCAATGAATCAAACAGTAAGAACTCAAAAAGATCAAGAAGCAATGAGTCAAAAAATGGGATCTCAAAAATATTAAGAACCAGACTATTCCAAAGACCAAGAAGGTTCTGACACTTTCCCAGCAGAATAATGCTTGTCTGGGCAGCAGAGACTCATCGGATGCCTGTACTGGAGACACTGAGCATATTCATGCTTAACCTAATTATTCCTAGCTACCCGCTCTGTGTATTTAGCCAGTGAATAATTGCTGTATATTTACAAACCATGTATAGTACTACTATAGAGCCTCTGTACATAGTGAAAGATGCCCACATTAAAGGGACTCTTTAAATGAAGGGTTACATTTGCATGATAACTTGAATGTTCAATGAATATAGTGACATACCTAGAAAAAGTACACTGGTTTCCAGAAGGAAAAAACTGCTTTTTGTGTTAACAAATAGTGACGCAGCTGGATCAATAATGTTATACGTAATGAAAATACTAATTTTACACTCCAAACCTTAGTCTCTAAGCACTTCAAGTCTGTATATTGATACACAATGTCCATGAGTTGTAAGAATTTGTTTGACTTATATAAATTTAATGAGAAAGTCCTATAGTATTCAAAATAAATAAAAGTAGCAGAAAAAAAAAAGGAACCCCAAACTAACAGAACTATGACTGTATATCAGGTTACACAAAACTAAGCTCCTAGAAAGCAAGTGTTTGGACTTGCAGATAGCAACAAATCCCCTTTCAGGGAGCCTCCAACAAGAATTCAGTACGACATAAATCGGTTTAATCAAAGTTTGGTTCACTTCTCAGGTCATTTTGAAACAGAGGGATGCCAAATAAATAAACAGTAATTGAGTGAAGATTCCCTGCACCTTTCAGAAACCATTGCTAATATAGCATAATATCATGTTCTAACAGCTGCTAGTCATTAGACTCAACTCAGTCTAGTGTCTTTGGGGTAGGAGGCTCCAGAGTCCTGAACACAGTCATCTCTGCTACCTTATCATTAGAAACTGTAATGGAAGGCACATAGGTGCATCTGCCACCTATTCCAGTCTTTGAATGAATCTTTACAGATTTTTGAAAGTCACGTGGATGGAAAAGCGCTATTTTCCCCTGCTACCTTTCTACATAAAGCTGGCCATGTATTGTTCACTACTAAACTCAGCAATGTTTGAAAAAAAAGCATGAGATTCCCAGATAGAATGCAGGCCTTTGTTAGCAACTGTTTTCAGGTGGAATAGGAATTCATTGAGGGAAATGCTCAATTTTCATGAAATGAAATCTTCTTCATCTCTACTTATGCTTATGTTTAAGAAAGAGAAAAAAAGAAAACAAATAAATATATTAAAGAGGCTGATACTTTGCCTGGTCAGATAAAAAACAACAATTCTATCATTTTTTTAAATGCAGGAACAAAGCTGTTGAATTTTGAGACTTTTTTCTTCCTCCCGAAGGAATATACCAAATAAGCATTTTTTTTTTTTTTTTTTTTTTCTGGCATAATTTGATGAACAGCTATAATCACCACAGAGATATTACAAAGTTTGTTTCTTTGACATTTATCAGTCTACAGTGACCAGACAGGGCCAGAACACTGAGTACATGGCTCCTGGACCACCCTTGGCCTGTGTGTTCTTTGTCTTCACCTGGGGCCCAGTAGGGTGCCATTACTTTGGTAACTTTATTTCCATGCGAGGATCCTTCCTTGTTTTAAGCACTGTCTGTTGTTCTTTCTCAGCAATTAAGTCTTGCAGCTAGAGCCTCAGAACCATCACCAGTTTCCTCTTTTTCCAAGATTCCTAGGGACAAAAATCCTAGTCCCCTAGTTTCAATTGTAAATTCCTTTGTCTCAAAGAGAGACCATCTTTGAAATTGAACAGACACCCAGACTAGGAAGGTTTAGGAAAAAAAAAACACCAACCAACAAACCACTTTGTGATCTATAATGCATTCCTTTTCATTAGGTTCCTCACCATTCCTAAGTACCCCAAGCCTTGGTGAGGTTGCCTTAGGTCAGAATTTACTCAGGGCAGTTTCTTCCCTCTTTAAGATAACAGAATGAAGTTTAACAGCTCTCTAAATTCACTGCTACAAAGTCTTCCAAGACTCTTTTTTTAAGACCAGACAGAATATCCAGTCCATCATCGACTTTTTTTTTTTCATTGAGGACAACTGAAGTTTTTCACAAGCCACTTAAAAGGTACTATCTAGCCTTTTAAAACTGCTCCAGTCCTGCCTATTTCACAAGTCTCTGTGTACTAGCAGCTGTTGATCTATTGAACATTTTAAAATATAATTAGTATGAAGAATATGCTTATTTTGGGAGGGGAAAAAAAAAGCAGTATCTTTTATTATGAGCCTCCAGGGCTTTGCTCAAAATCTAAGGCTTACTTTGATACTGTCAGATCAAAATCTTTTCATCTCATGTACAGCAATATTAAAAAAAAAAGATTTTTACTTAAACGCGAGTATGGATCCTCCAGCAACACTGATCTAAAATTTATGTCATGGATTAGGTTATGTTCTGTTTGGGTTTTTTGTGAAGGATGAAGTTGACCAATCTGTCCAGGCTGAGAAATCATAAGCTAACTAAGTAAAAAAATCACAGCAATATTCTCTTTTTTTTTGCGAACAAATGGAAAAACACAGGAAAACAACCTATTCTTACTCAGACAAAAAGTTGCTAGATGAAATTCATACACATGGTAGTCAGTATTCACATTTACAGAGTCATAACTTCATGTGGCACCATCACTCTTCAATCAACAGAGTGGGAAAATGCTTACCAGAAACTGTAAGTGAGAAAAAAACAGATAGAAGGAAAATATTATATTGGTTTCTGTGTGCATAGTGGGGAACATGGAAACATAATAACAGTTATGAAAAATATTTTTTCCTTGAGGCTAGAACAGACCAGAATTCATCATTATTGGGTTTTCCACATATGGCTGTGTTTCTTGGTAAACAAAACTTATCTACCATTGTTTCATACCCTTTCACTGAAATTATTTCTTCTAAGATGTGGTACCACACATAGGCAGGTTTTTTTGTATGCTTTAATTTATATCCCTAACTCTATAAATTATTCAGTCAGTGCTGCTCAGTACCTCAAAATTTTAGGTCTTCAGGGGGAACCGTCTGTTACAATAGCAACAGCAATGTGCCAAGACCCAGAGTTGCATGACACAGTAATTCTAGTTACATGTTTATATTAACATTTAGGTGCCTGAAAAAAGCCTATTTTTTAAAAAATGCTGAGTACCTACAATTCCCTTCTAAAATGCAATTTGAATAGACAGCATTAACCACTCTCTGTGGAGAAGGTATCCTTAACTGGGATGTGTTCTTGAATCATATTGCTTCAGCATGGAACTTTTCCTGCCACATTAGAAACAGAAGGGTGCAAGGCTGTTATGTGATATGTTACAATACAGTAAAACATACAGTAAACAGCTGACAGTAGTCCTAGCTAATTTATTTTGACTGAGCTGTACCCATGCCACAAAAGTCAGAACTTGAACAATAACCAGCTGAAGAAGACACATTCATGTAAGAATATAAAATGAAAAATGTATTTCCTGAAGTTAGCTATAAATTGTCCTTGCCCTGTGGCTTGTATCTGAATTCACGTAAGAAGTACAATTAATCCAGCACTGCAAACAGAGAAACACAATTGGTAACACCTATAGAGCACATCTGGCCTTAATGATTGAGAAAACACTGATCACGCTGACTTTAGGCCACTTAAGACTAGCAGATACATACTCCCTACTATATTCACAAGCTTACAATTATGTATTCAGAATCTGAATCAATTAGGTATTCAGATACTGGCAAATAGGAGATTATGAGACCTATTAACTTAATTTTCATCATTGCCATTTAGCAAAGGAAATGACTCAAATCCTGTTCACATTCAAAGTACTGGGAAAACTCTTTCTGCTTGCTGATATAATATAAAACCAAATCCTAGCCTCATTAAAGATCTTTTCATTTAAAAGCTGTACAGCTAGCAAGTTGTCTGTTGTCATACTGCTCCTTCTGGGACATGTGGAAGAATTTGCATGCATCTATTTTGCTCAGATTTACTTTATTCCCTTCTTTAATTTCCATTCCAAACCTGGCAACCTCTTTTATTAAAAAATTTCCAGAGGAAGGATGCACTATATTCTGATAATAGTCCTTTCAGCAAAGCACGAACATAAGCTCTCCTGAAGCATGGGATACCTGAAGAGATGTGCATGATAAGATACTTCCATACCCAAGACTGACTGACTGGTTTTGTCAGTACCTTAAGGGCTGCTCAGACCTTTCTCTGCTCTTGCCCACCACACCGTGTATTCAACGTACATGTAAAAGTTACCTCTCCTTTTCATCCCTGCAAGATTTTCTTAGGTCATAAAGACTAAAAGATTAGCTGAAAAGTTACATATCTACTTTTGCTAACCTTTATGTGTAACTTGGATGCTCTGTGATGACCTCTATCTTAATTTAGTACTTCCCCAAATATCATTCTGAATTTTCTTCTATTTTTGATGTAAGAGACCATAGGAAAACTGACTTGATGACCCTCTGGTGTATTTGTTGTTACAGATCTCTTAGTAAAGAAGATCCAGCAGCAACTTGGTAAACATTTTTTAAGAAAATATGAGATATTACATGGTATACGGTCTATGTAAGTCGTAAAAGGAAATGCACAGGCAGATAAAGGTGTTTTAACCTTAATTAACTTTTTAAGTCTGGTCATGTATTTTAAAACAGCCTAGTAGTTTGGCACGGTAATTTAAAATTGATTGAAGCTGTACTTTTAGAAATTGGTAACAGTACCATTGCAATAATAATTTTTTAAAATTTCAATACAGTTTAAAATTCAAACAGAGTTCAATAAAAAAAGACTTTAGTTTTGCTTGTATTAATTTTCTTATTTCAAATTGGGCCTTATTTTCCAACAACAAAAAAAATACTGCATTTTTTGAGTAGGTAAGACAGTGCATGAACAGAAAGTACGCATGTGATGGGCCTTGAAAAATCATAAAACTCCCTCAGCTAATAATGTAGACAAAACTAGACTGCTTTCACATGGACTGTGAAGAAATGGTTTATGAGGCAAAACACTAGTGTTTTATGAAGTGAAGTACATTATGAAAGAGTCATATATGAAAGTGCTACATTAATAAATACACATTATTTCTCAGATGCAAAAGGATGCAAGAATTGCATATTATGGTCATGTGTATTGAGTGTGGAGAACTATTTAATGACATAAATTTAGACCTTATTAACTCATTGGGGAAGGTAACAGTGTGACAGATTAACATGGATATTATTCTGAGCATCTCTTTCAGTAATTCAGAATAAATTCAGCTATTACGGTATTAACTGTTCTTTACAGTGGAAATTGCTCAAAAAATGTCAACAAACATTTCTGAAACAATGCTACAATTCATAATATTAACCTGACTATAGAGGTACCTCAGGAATTGTTAATTAAACAGAACAATGCTATTAAAGGATTACAAAACAGCCTCCCAAAATGTATTACCTGTCTGTTGATTTAAAAATACTAAAAAGAAGAAGAAAAAAAAAAAAGAATTTTATTAATACATTGACATATAAAATAATCTCCTTCTGTGACTAATCTGCCATGTTCTTAGTATGCTAAAATTTCCAGAATGTGGACTTTCAGTGAATAAAAGTTGCAGAACCACAAGAATGTGCAAAGCAAAACCAATGCTTTGCCATAGAGACTAGGTAAATCAAATATTCCCTCAGCAAAGTACTGGTCAATAAGATTGATCTTATCTAAATTAAGCCATCAAGAAGAAAGGCTTCTTCAAGCTTATTGTGGAGTCTTGATTGTGTCAAATATACCTGAATTTTAAGAAGCAGTGTGTATGTTTCTGCATATGTTCTTTCTGCTCCAGCCTCCCCACATGAGGACTGACATTGCAGCACTGACCCAGAGTGAATAGATGCAGGGTAGGATAGATATATATAAACCAAGTTCAGCACTATCCACAGCCACTTGGTATTTTTCACTGAGAATACAGCAACCATTAAGCAAACAAGATGGATCAGCATTATTGAATATAGAAACCTTTAGGCAAACAAGATGGATCAGCATTACTTTCTTACTGGCCCCACATTCAGAGTGATTCTCTTGAAGGACATAGGCTTGAGGGCTTTACATCTTTTGCAGTATTGTGAGATCATTGAGCAAAGCTGCTTATAATATCCAGCTTGTAGACAGCCCTGCAAGCATATTTAATGTTTCCATCACTCCAGTGATGACAGAAGCATCCACAACAGTGAAACAATGAAGATGTGAGTATTAGTACTTGCTCATGGCTATTCCCAAAGCTTTGGATAATTTGTGAGCTATCCAAATAAGGGCAGCTTTGAATTATGTGAAGCATATAAGCGACACAGTATGCTTAATAAAGAGATAATTGCAGCTCGTCTAACTAAAAAGTTTCTGGTCCAGATCAGAAATACTTTAACAATACAAATTTTGTCATGGATCATACAGGACCAGGATTTCTTCTCCCAAAACAACATGCTAGAGAACAACAGGCAGAGTACATTGCTGCAACAGAGAATTTATCCAAATGTCTTTTAAAAGGGACTTGATTCACTGTTATATTGTGCATTATTAGTGGTCTGTTCAGGCAAAAAGGCGGTGCTGGAGCAGAGTTATATCAGAGCTCCTTCAGAGTTAAATCAGAAATAACACTGGTTTCAATGAAATTACTGCTCACTTATACCAAGGTAGATAAATTTAAAAGTCTCTGCTGCTAAACATCTTTATTATTATATGATAACTTCCACAAATTAAATATATCTTAACTTCAGATGATCAGTCTAGGGTTTTTTTTAAGTAATGCAAGTAAAAATAGGCTTCCTTCTCATTGGGGACACAGTTACTTGTGCTTGTGGATGAGATGTAGTAAAGGACCCAGGGCTGTCAAGCAGTGACAGTTTGAATGAGAGATTTCAAAGAAACAGGAGTGTGGAAAAATGTCTCAGGGACACAGAAAAGTACGAAGATGTTTAAGAAACAACTTCACATTCATGCAAAACAAAAGCTTCTCCTGCCAAATGAGTGAAACTTGTCAAGTCTACTAGATCTCTTAATTAACTGGGAACATGAAAGAAGCTCCCTTTGAGGGATTCAAGCTTACAGGCATCATGGATAGTTCCTTTTGCAGAGAATATAAAATGAACAATGCATTTATTAAGCTCATAAAGCAACTTGGATGAGCTCAAAAGATATATGACTAATCAGGGAAAAATTATTCATAATGTGGAAACAGTGTCTTTCAAACTGGGGGCAGGGAAGGGTTGAAAAGAGCTGGCAAAATTCACGGGTTTTAGTATACTGGAGGGTGAAAAAGGATTTGGACCTTTTAATATCCAACATGCTCCCACCAAATCCCTTTCTTTCAAAATTTGCAGGTCTATACTACCTTTAACAGATTTTTGTAAACATTTTTAAGAGGAAGCAGAAACCCAGGAAGCTTATTCAGAAGAAAATAAAAATATCAGTTCTGTAGATGATTTGACTCTCTCCTAACAGTCCAGTGCTATTGCACCCACCACTGAGTTGGAAAACAATGACAGAATTAAACACATTTCTAGCAGAATTACTTTGTAATCTGTTGCAATTTGAGGGGATTATGCTGGATAAACACATTCAAAGAGAAAAAGCACAGCTCCCTCACTAGGACATTTCTTTCTTCTGTGTTCTCCTATGCACCTGACAGAGGCTGCTGGCCAGAAAAAAAAAGTGTTTTTTTTTTTAAAAAAAAACCCTCAAACAAGTAAGCAGCAATTCCGTTTGCCATAATTTTGGCAACCCATTTGTGCCCTTGAAAAAAATCCACAATTTCCAGAGTTCACATTTTCAGCATTTTCTGAACCTAAACCGCTAATCTGATCAAAATTATTAAACTTGAAAAATTCAATTCTCAGTGAGTGAAGGATTGAAAAGTAAGTCCTTCCTCACATGAGATGCTTCTCCCAATAGCAAACACACAAGTAATCCTTAATGTATTGCTGTTCTTTAGATGAACAAATGACAACATCAATGTGAGCAAGGACTGCAAGAACAGACTCAATTGGGAACAGAGGGAGCAGAGTCAATCAAGGACAGAGGATGCATGATAATAAGGTTTGTTTTGCTCTTTGCATATCTTTCCTTTTTTTTTCTTTTTTTTCTTTTTTTAATTAAGTTCAGTTCCCACTGCCACCAACCACTAAATGTTAACTGAAATATACATTTTAAAGCAAATGTTGCTCTGGGTCCTCCAGTCATGAAAAAAAAAAATGTGGAAGTGCAAGGCTGATACTTTAATATAAAATATTCTTTTAAACTATATTGTAGAGACCAATATTCCCCTTACAAGCAAAGGAATTGCACTATAAACAATTTCAGTGGGGCACTTAAGTGAACAGAAAATATCTTTGTAGTGTCTGATGAATCCAGTCTCTCAGCTGAGCTAAAAAAATGCAGGCAATTACTAAATTTAAAAAAAACTGGTTTCACTCCCATCTAATGCACACAATTTCTATTTGTGTGTTTTACAGACCTAGAACTGAAATCTATTTTTTCTCTCATCCCTGAGGTAGAGCATGATAAGCCACTGCAGGGCACTTAAATTCCAACTTAAAGTTGGAAACTTTATCAGAGTTCTTCTAATCTCTCTTTTGTTTCCAAACCAAAGGAAAGAGCTTGGAAATCATGTAGAAGCCAGACAAGAGCAACACACTTTGAATGAAGTTAAATAAGATGTTATGAGTAGCAAGCCAGAAAGGAAAGGACCCCGGTCCAGGGGGCCATACTAAGTGTATGAGTAGCCCTTTAACTTCAGTGCACTTCTCAGTGCTCATGGACATTACATACTAACAAACTACATCGGCACATTATCAAATAAAAATCTCTGCAACAGCTAATGCTCCTGGAATGGGTAAAATCCTCTTCACCACTTCTATTGCTGGTGGAAAGTGAGACAGCAATTGGCTTACAGAGAGAATTAAAACTTTGAATATCAGTAGGTTGGTTTGGTTTCGCATAAGCTCTGCACCCACATTTGGATCTGATCAAGCCCAATCAGTCAGGTTGGTGGGATTAACTCGGAGTTGTCCCTCCATTACTATGGTATTACTGCTGGTGGTTTAGTAAATGTTGCCTCTACTCTGCAGTAGACAGAGGATGAACAACACGCATACATACCACGCATCTCTCTGCTGGCTCACTCACTAGCATAGCTTCTAATTCGCCTATTTCTATACCTGGACAGCAGAGGCCATCAAAGAGCAATTAAACACAGCAGCTCCTGATCTGAACTTGTTTTGAAACCTAAACTCCTAGAAGTAGCAAGTCTGGTAGGAAGTTCAACAAAATAAAGATGAAATAATGTGAGTTATTTAAACCTCAGGTATTTAAGCAAACATATGAAATTTTCACTGCTTTTAGTAACTGGACACAGTCACTTCCAAATGAACAAGTGAGGATCATCTTACCAAACTCAGAAGACTCATTAAATATAATGTGCATAAACTATATGCGTAGATGAAGTCTTTATATTAAGGAAAAACTGCCTGATCTTCTAGTTTGGGGGGATTTGGGGAGTTATATGTCTATATGTATTATAATATTTTAAGGGGGTGTTTGTAGCTTTTATATTACATTATCAGTTATCAATCAAGGAACCTCTTTACTGTCCTAATGATATGCCAAAAAGGGACCACATAAATCCCATCTCTTATGTGAAGGGATGATTGACATCATTCCCTGCTTAAGATTTTCTCTTTACTTTTTCTCAGGACCCTTGCTAAATTTCTCTGCTAAAGACAATTTGACCCCGAGCAAAGTTTCATGAGAATTTTCCAGTTTAATTTCTATCAGAAAATGTCATGCCTTTAAAAAAGCCCCTTAGCACTCTGGTGAAGCAGCTCATGCAGGATAAAGTAGCCCTTATCCTGGAGAAAGATGTCACATCAGTGACTGTAATTTACTTCTGTTGTCCTGCCTCTTGCATGCAGGGAATTTCTGCGTAACTTGGTAAGCTGGGCTTTCAGTGGCTCCATGCACCACATAGACTGCAACAGCTGAAGCAAGCCTTGACATCTTTGGCTTGTCAGGTGATGCTACCTCCTGTATAGGCTAGAGTACCAAAGAACGGTTTCTGTTTTGGCAGAAACCCCCAGTCCTTTTCTCACTTTGGTTGGTTGGTTGGTTTTTCTTCCTTCCTTCAAGCACACCCAGTATACTCTGTATTTTTATTTTAGTGGAAAGGGGAATTTTAGAGGATGTATTTGTTAAAATAGAACCACATAACCCTTACTCAGTGCTTAAAGATCTGAAACCGGGAAATGGACGTAAGGATTGATGTAGTGTATCACCAATATAAAGGCAAGAGCAGAGAGATTCAAGAATTGTTCAAAGATATATGCCTACATCCCACAAGGAAACTTCAGATATAGTGAAGGACAAAGATGAATGAATAGAGCTTGAATACACAGAAAAGCTCTTATAGCCTCATTAATTGAAAACACAAAGAATTGTTTTTAAGTGCTGTCGAACCTTAAAAAATACACACTTCCCCTTGAATTTCCCCATTCATTTACATCTTATATATGCATTTAGAAAGTAATAGGTAAAATCAGGTTTAGCTAAGATTAAAGAAACAAGATGTAGACCAACAGCTTTTATCTAGTTCACCTACCATAGTAGAAAATTCCTACCTACCACTTCAGGCATTTGAGAAAATATTTAGCAAATTCTGGTAAATTTGTCCAGGATTATGTCCCTTCACAATTCTGTCTTTCCAAATTTTTGCTGGGAATTTAGGCCCCAATTCCCATGAAAGTGGTAATCCTGAAAAACTAGAATGCTACAGGGTCTCGTTTCAGCAACTGAATACCCATTAGATACTGCTTCTTTCTGGAAGCAGTTTAGCTTAAAGAGGAATGGTTTCAAACATGTGCCAACATCTTTTTTTTTGTTAGAGCCTCCCATTTCATAATGGTAGAATTTAAACTTGAACAAGTGTCCAGAAGCTTTTAGGGGCTTATGCCAATTGAACCAAATCATTTAGTGCTTTCTCCATTATTAAATCACATCATTAAAAACTATTTTACTTGCACAAATTTAAATCAAATAAACACGATAATACTATATTTTGCAGGAGACATTTAAAGGCCTTTCAAATCCCAAGAAATAAAGCATCAACAGGATTAGCAAGTCTTTTGGCATCCCAAAGTACAAACATATGAGCTTCAATAATATGAAAGCATTTGATAGAGAAAAAAAAAAGAGAATTAAAGTTTGATATCAAAGCGCTTTATCACCCTGGGAGGTAGAAATGGAAACTGTTGAATAAAAACAGAAGAATAACCCTTCCTGCATTCATTTTTGCAATGCATGTGTCAGGGGGATTCATGTTATTCAAGAAAACCAGACCAAAATCATTTGATGTGACAGGTGCATGAGCTTCTGCAGATCTGAAGGGATCTTTGCAGATTAAAGTATTTGGAGAAAATACAGATTAAAAGAAAGTGTGGAGCTTTCATTTATGCACACTAAAAATTGCAATGACTTTGTCTACAATACACAGAGTTAATGCATGAAATTATGCAGTATTTCCGGCAAGACAAAGTTATTGAAAAATTCACTCCTTTAAAATAGTAGTGTAATTAAGCACTTTTAAACAAGAAGATAGAGACTTTTATTAGGGTCTTAATAATGCACATGCATTAAAAATCTCAGATTCTTAGGCTGGTTCTGAACAAGGTTGGAAAATTATAGCTTAATGCAGTAAAGTGTGATAATACCTTCTGTGGAACAAAATATGGATTTATTTAACTGTGCATGACATAATAAATGGGCCAAATGCATTTAATATCAGGGAGTCTGGTTGGGCTTTTGAACACATTGTAATAACATGCAACCTTTCTCATTACTATTTTTCCAATATTGGCCAAAAGAAAAAAAAAAAAAAAAAAAAAAAGATTGGCTCTACCACTAAAGACACCCCAGCCATAAGATAGATTCTGGCCACAAGGTAAAGTAATTCATATGCAACGGCCCTTCAATATGAAACATTCCTAGGGATATAAGGACATATGTAAGCAATACCAATACACATATTTAGAAATGTAAAGGTTACAGAATAAACAATGAAAACAATCATGTTGATACTGTGCCATTTCTGGAGGGCATGTTCCTAGGAATAACCACCAGAGCAAAAAGTGACACAGGAGGTGACAGAACCATGAGGAATTCTTACAACATGCAAGATTCATGACAACACCTGGAAAGTTAACAAGATTTGTCCACAGTCCTCAGCTGACCAAAATTATTGTAAGATGGGCACAAGTAATGCAATTGAAGTATTTATAGATGTTCATAAGTGGGTGATGGCATAGACTACTGTATTACACAGTATAATGTCATTGAGTTTTAGCCAGAAATACTGTAACTTACTATACTTACTGGAAAAAAGAGCTTCAACTGGAGCTACTTCAGCCTGTTCCCTTAGCTAAATCTAATTACCATTCTTCCATACTTTCATAAGAACAGGTAAGAAACACTGCAAAACAAGATGGTCAAAAAATAACAGTACCTATTGGCAGAAAATTTTCTATTCTTGTCTTTCACTGACTAAGTTTAGGCAGGAATTTTATGGTTTCTTACATGTTTCATTAAAATCATGTGCAAGCTTCACTGTTTGTCCAGTAATGGTTCCCCACATTTCTTTGTGTAATTAATACAATACTCCAGGACTAAGTTGGAAGGGTATCTGTTCTTTTAAAGTACTCACACCTAATAATGTCCATTCTCTGTTCAGGCAGTAGTGCTGTCTTAAACTGCCTAAAAGCTAGAGGTTAGCAGTCCTTGAGAGATTAGAAGTAAAAGTTTTACTAGCTCTTTTTTGTTGTTGTTTTGCTTTCCCAGTACACTTTACACAAAAGCAAGCTGCTGCAAATAGTGCTTGAGAAGCAGAACTGTGACAAGAGGCAGCGAACTGGGACCTTCCTTCCCTTCTCTCGGTCCACAGGTCTGCAGCTCAGGAGCGCTCTCTGCTCACTGAAATCCAAATGCGTTATGGGGGAATAAGCCCAGTAGCCTGCAACTCCTCTCCCCCCTCAATGCTTTTGGTGCCAGTGTGTTAATTTGGAGCTTCCCATAGCAACTAAGAGTGGGAAAAATGTTTCTAAGATCCAGCAGGAGAACGCATTCCCATTTTCCATGTTTTGACTTGTACATTTTGGGGGATGTAAGGTAGATTTCCTTCATGAAATAACAGAGTGATT
The DNA here is from genome assembly GCA_034008185.1 of Gorsachius magnificus. NCBI lineage: Eukaryota > Metazoa > Chordata > Aves > Pelecaniformes > Ardeidae > Gorsachius > Gorsachius magnificus. Next base: position 69,170,335 of record CM067082.1, read on the forward strand.
CTGATCTTACTGAAAATTGTGCCGTTGAGACCTGCTACAATATGAATCCTAAAATGATTTTTTTACAAGTTATAATGAAGAACAATTGTAAGGAAACCCTTACTCCTTCAGTTTGGATCCCCTTTTCCTGCCTTTTCAAGTTTCAAATCTACCATCCATTCCTTCTCTTTTCGTTTGCTCCTTGAAATCCAGGTTAACAATACCTCTCTCTTCTGTCAAAATCTAGTTCATGGTGGGATGAATCAACTATACACTCTCTTATCATGTATATTCTGCTAGGAATTGGGAGGTTGTTCTGGTTTCGTCTGGGATAAAGTTAATTTTCTCCCTAGTAGCTGTTATAGTGTTGTGTTTTGGATTTAGTATGAGAATAACATTGATAACTGTATTGGGTTTGCAAGGCAAGGATTTGGTAGCGGGGGGCTACAGGGGTGGCTTCTGTGAGAAGCTGCCAGAAGCTTTCCCCATGTCCGACAGAGCCAATGCCAGCCGGCTCCAAGGCGGATCCACTGCTGGCCAAGACTGAGCCCATCAGATGGTGGTAGTGCCCCTGGGATAATGTAGTATCCCACAATAACACCCTGATGTTTTAGTTGTTGCTAAGAAGTGCTTACACCAGTCAAAGACATTTTCATCTTCCCATGCTCTACCAGGGGCACAAGAAGCTGGGAGGGGGCACAGCCAGGACAGCTGACCCCAACTGGCCAAAGGAGTATTCCATACCATATGACATCATGCTCAGTATATGAGCTGGGGGAACTTGGCCAGGGAGCAGTGATTGCTGCTCGGGGCTGGGCTGGGCATTGGTCAGTGGTTGGTGAGCAATTGCATTGTGCATCACATGTGTTTGAATATTCTTTTATCATTATTATTATTATTATTATTTTCTCTTCCTCTGCTGTTCTATTAATCTGTCTTTATCTCAACCCACAGGTTTTACCTTTTTTTCCGATTCTTTCCTCCATCCCTCCATTGCAGGGAGTGGGGAGGGGAGAGTGAGCAAGTGCCTGCATGATGCTTAATTGCCAGCAGGGGCTAAACCATAACAGAGATAAAGACATAAAGCATAGCAAGAATTTGAAACCGTACATGGAAAACAGGTAAAACTATGGATGAGCAGGGGTACATCATATAAAGATGCTCCTCAATCCATTTGAGGACAACTAGCAGAATCTCTTCTATTCTTCCATCTCCAGACCACTTTACCATGGTATTAATTTCCCTTGTGTTTTAAATATTTGGGGTTTTGTAGTTATATTATTACCTCTTTCTTTCCAGCTCCGTGGACCACATGAGTTTCATTAAACATAACTAGGAGAAAAGTGTCAAGCCAAACCATGGCTTAGCATTCTGCTAGTAACAGCACAGAATACCATACCAAATCAACCGGTGGTTTTTATCCATTTCCACTTTCCCAGACTCTATACTGCTTTGGTTTGGCAAAACAGAGTGAGCAGATGTAGTGAACACCAGCTTGGGAAAAGTAATTTGAGAGAATTACCCTTAAATATATCTTTCTCCTTTACTCATTCATTTTCCAAGCATTTTATTAACTGTATTTGGTAATATGTAATTGTGCATGTATTTAGATTACCACCATCTTTTAGGCCAACCATATTACTCCTTTGACTTAAGTGAAATCTATCATAGTTTCATTGTATTACAGCTTAACCTAATTGATCCTTCTCAAAGACCTGACTTTGAAACAATGTTAGTATGCTGTTTCCAACTGCTATCACATTTTCTCTTCGCATGTTAAATACAGGGTCGCTACTAAGAGGTAGCTATTTGTATATCAGCATATCCAGACATTATATACTTCAGTCAAAGTAAAATATTCAGGGCCTGTTTTTCCCTGCTTGCTATTTTTACAAAACTAAAAATCTCTTAATACGTGTAATGGTAGCTAAAAGTAATTACCAGCTTGAAGAGAGGAAGCTGTACCTTGCAGCGCTGATGAAACACCACGCTCCAGGCCTCCATCTCATTGTCTGATTTCAAACAGTACAGGCACTTTAAGGTCATTTTATTATAGACTCCTGGAAATGGTGAATCCATACTGAGGAGTTCAGAAGCGACATGGACACCTACCCTGAAAACACTTACCCACTTGTTTAACCTTTACCACAAAACTATCCTTAATTTCTGTAAGTGCAAAGCATGTTTTTTGTTGATTACAAATAAAATCACTGAAGCTTGAGAAGTGACTTTACCAGTAATGTTTAAGCTAAAATATGTTTCCCAATATGAATGGCTATCTCCTTAATCCACTCATGCTGCCATCTGTCCCTCTTTTATCTTGTCTGCTGGCAGGAAAACTTAAAAAAAAGGAAACTTTAATTATCTTAAATGTGCTATTTCCTGCCAAGCTCTCATTGTTTATGACAAAAAGGTGATTTTACCACTGTAGCATATAGATTATGTAATAAAATTTATATTAGGCATTTTTAGAAAAACATTTTTGTGTGTAAAGACTACCTGTTGTATATTGATCTACTTAATGGAGTTTTAACATATTTAACGGAAGTAAGGGTAGGAGTTATGCTATATATCTCCCCATATTTCATATCCCCACGACCATTTTGATATGAGAAAAGCAATACAAATCTCATTGATTAAAACATTCGGGTTCCATTCCTCAGCATAACTGGAACCAAAACTTACTGTAAAACAGTAAGTCAGGGTAGCTGTCGCTGATCACATCCTTCAGCTATTTTCTCTTGGATATCACTCCTGCCTAAGCTTTGAAATCAGCCTGATTTTTCCTAGGTCTTTCATTAAGCTGTAAGTTGAGCATGTTGTATACTTTCAGGAACTACCCCTGAACAATATAATGTTTGTTAGGTTTTTTTCAGAGAAATCTTGTTGTCTAAAGTGGGAGCAGCTTTACGCCTGCATGCCAAATTTAACTTCAAACTCTAAAGAGCCATACCTCCTTTCTGCTCCCTTGCCTCCTCTCATGAAGGCTAATGATCAAGGTGGTTTTGTTACTTTTTTTTTCAAAATGAGAAAATTAACTACTATTAAACAAAGATATCGGCTTTTAAGCTATAATGACTATTTTGCATTAATAATACCTTAGAGCGCAGTCTAACTATATTAATGATCTAACTTCTGTATTGCTATCAGCAGAAAGAAGAAAAGGTATTTGTTAGAGGTAAATATATCATGCTGGATCCAAGAGGAGTAAGGCTGCTGCTGCTCCATGTCCCCAGGTCTACCAGTATCAGTACTGAAGATGTGTTCCCAGGAGGCACACGCACAAAAGCACACATATACGCTACGTATATACATGTAGACATGGCTGTCCACACAGATCACAAAGAGAAACTGGGAGTACCCACATGGACCTAGACAACACCAATGGCTTCATCCTGCTCCCCTCTGTGGCTAGGCAGGATGGAGGTCCACTAGTGAGAAACAAAATTAAATATATATATAGGCAGCAACCCTCTCAGTCTAAAAGGTGACTGGACAGCTGCTCCCCATGACTCATGGGCATGTGTTTCACACCTGGATGTTGGAGCTGATGTCTCTCCTGGGACAGCCCTGGGAGGTGTCTGCACAAGGTGGTCATTCCTCAGATGTCCTTCATTTGTGTCCCCCCTGCCACTGTGCATCCCTGTGCTCTTCTGGGCTTCTGCAGATGGGCCTTTTCTGGGCTGATGGCTCCTGTGGTGTGCCTTGGAGTAGACCAACATTATTGGGAGTAGCCCAACAGGGGATTATTTGAGGTCCCCCTCCTGCTGTAGTCTGCCTGCTCCTCTGTGGGTGGTGCAGATGAGCTTTATCACATAATCCAACAGTACTGAAATGGACCATATCCAGGTGAAAAGCTGTGCCGAAATCCTGCTTTTTAATGTTTTTCTACCTCTTGTGCTAACTAAAACTATAAACATCTCTTACATGTCCATTATGGTTTATAGTTAGTGCTATATGATAGATTTCAGTTCTTTCTTTAATTGTTACATATCTGGATCGATTTTTACCCTGAAAGCCACCCCATGCTTTAGAGTTTTGTTCTGTATCCAAATTTCTTTACTTCATTCTGTCAGGTACTCCAATTTCCTTTTGATCATGTTTTATCATGACTTGCTAGGGAGGAAAGCTTGTCAGGAAGCTTCCCTTCGGCAATGAAGATTTCTTCAAAGCTGGTCATTACTGCTTCAGTAAACATCTATACCAGAGCATCAAATGAGAGGAGCAGTTGCTGACCCCCTGTGTGCTGCCAGCTGGAGCAGATAGAGAAGCTTAGTCAATGCAGGGGGTATCAGAGAGCAGTAACAGTGAACAAGTAGCAGGATCTTTGAGGAAGATTCATACATTAACTAACATTCCTTTACAGCTTTAAGAAAGATCTTTTTGTATGTCCAAGATGTGATTAAGATTCAATATTGCTAGTGGATTTGGAGCTATGACAGAGTAATAATGAGAATTAATTCCTTCAAGTTCTTTAGATCCTGACAAAGCCCACTGAATCACACAAATAATCTTCAATAGTTGGAATTTCTAATAATGCAAGATAGGAAATAAGTCCCATGTATTTTTTCAAGGTGCTGAAAGGCATTAACTAATCAATTCTCATATTTGATCTGGAAAAGGAAAACTAACATAAAAAGTTAGGTTAACTCAGACAATATCATACAAGATGCATAAGTGATTATGTCACGACTAAGGCAGACACTGACTTCTGCAAATTTATGCCTTTTATCCACTTTCTCTCTTAAGGTAAAACACTATTTCATGTAATGAATTCCAAAGGTTTTTGCTGAGGAGTTGACTGTTTTCTAGGGAACCTCAAATTTTGCCATCCACTGATATGCAGGGCAGAAGCATGGAAACATATACAGAGTTTGTATACCCAAGGAAATCAGATATTTGTGAGGTATGTAAAAAAATAAATATACGGAATCCATCAACAAGTGACTGGTTTTCTCAGATTTCTCATTCCTTAAATTTCTTTCCTTTGAAAGCATATTTGAATTTTGACAAGTAAACACACTACTATTACTTGTATCTTCAGTAAATGCCATTCAGAATACTTTCAGAGTACCTTTATGCCCAGTACAGATTGGTGTTCTTTTATTTTTTGTTTAAAGCTTCTTAAAGAGCAAAATCATGTTCTCTGTGCCAACAGTCCTTCTTTCACAAAGAATTTCTTTGTGTCCCTATTAAGGAAATCCCTCCTAGAACTAGTAAAAATTTCATACTGATATAAATGTTTAGTGCCCAGAGGTAGAAATATTCCACAGGAAGGGATTATTTATTTAGACAAACTCTGGCTATATCTATATTAGCTGTATGGTCTGTACATTGTATCTGTTCTGTAGAACAAAGCAGCTGGTGCAGACATCCACTTCATTTGCATGTCAAAGGATTCTATTTTATAGTAACTCTAGTGTGGTGTCAAATTAGGCTAGTCTTAATAGTCGGAGTGTATTAAATGTGCATCTTCTGGTTTAGTCACCTCTTAAAGGAATACAGCACATGCAGTGGCAAAGCACAGCAAGCTTCAAAGGTAAGCTCCTGTTCTGAGCTAAAATGTTAATATAAATACATTCTGTAGCATAGAGAACGAACTTTAAGAAAAAAATCCTACCAAACTGTCAGTATTAGGATATATAAACCAGATTATTATCTGCAGAGAGAGAACAAGTACAGGATGCTCTGTACTCTCATAGTTTAACTAGGTATAAAAATTTACCAAAGTAAACATTTCATGGAAGTTTTTTTCTCTTCCCTTTGTTTATGTCTGTCTTCCATGGTCCTTACACATCTCTCTGGTAAATGTATAAGAAATGAGGTGGAGACCTCTCCATCTTATCCCAAACCCAAAATCGCTAGGAAAGGTTTAATGGTTTGGTGAAAACAATCTTACTATAGATTTCATATGGGGTGTTTTGTAACAACTTTAAATCAAGATTAGTGTCTACAGAAAATAGGATAAAAAAACCCAACCAAGTCTGAAGATAACTCTAGAAGTAATGTGATTGCTCTGCAGTGACTGTACAGATATTTTTATATGGATGATTTAAAATTTGCTGTTAAAAGGTTAAATTATGTATAACTCTCATAATATGCCAAAGGCTCCAGTTTCCTAAATAGGGCAGCTCTGTCTTTTGTGAGTATAGGCAAATCTTGGGGCAATAGATGTTCCTTTACAAGCTGCCTTATTTAAATCATGAAGTATCTAAAAAAGTACCTCCCAAAGGCCTATTTTTCAAAACTAATTTTGGAAAATGTTCTGTTTTGAGGCACAGTTGCCTCTAGCTAAATGCTTGTTGACTGGAATACCTCAGCTAGAACTGCATAGTTAAAATACAGCTTTTCAGCTGGCTGGATTATGTCTTGTAATTGCTCTACTTGCATTATTTTAATTCATGTATTTATAATGTGAAATAGTTCTAGTTCTTTTGTGTTGTCCCTGCTTTCCAACACAGGCTTCAAAAACCCAGGAGCAATTTTGCTCATCACATGCTGTCCTTCTGCTGTCAAATGCAAAAACAGAGGCAACAGTAATGGTCGGGGTTGGTGTTCGCAAAAAGCAATGTCTGCCCTGTTAGCACCACTGTCACATTGCCTAGCTGGGCCCTTCTGTACCTCTTCGTTAGAATCAGAACTTTCCCTTTTATTATATTCGCTTTAGGGCAAGTGGTATTTCCATTAAGAAAGGTACTTCATGTTGTTTAAAACACTAGCTTCTAGAAACAAAAATCTTTTAGGATAAGAGTTATTCTTGAATCAGAAGTATTTAAGGGTTGTCTTAGTTCCAAAATTTGGGATGAATTTTTTTTCCTTTGAAGACTTATGCTCTATTTGTGTTCAATCTACACATCTGTTCTCCTTTACTCTCTTGAGGTAGACTTCCACAGACACAACCTCTGATATCATGGAGACTTCTTGAGTATTTGAAATAATACTATCTGACATTTTAGTCTGGTCTTTGAAAATAACACTCATTAAATAAGCTGCAATCCTTACTTCAGCACAATTTCTCTTGAAGTAGAATTAGGCATATTTGTAAATCTACAAGGCCACTTACTAAATAATATATCCTACAGAACATACAAATATATATTTATACATATACAAAAATATAGTCATCACAGTAATGGCAACTCTGCAGAAAGGCAATCTTTCAGGGGTAGTTACCATTTAGAAGTCTGGCTGATAAGAGTATGCATATATTCATGTACAGATAGCTCTAGAGCAAGTGCAGTATTTGCAAATAGCTAAAGTAGAATTTTTGTTTAACATCTCTATCAAATTTTCACACACTTGCCTACATTATTTGATTGGTCCCATCTTAAGCTAAAAGATAATTTAAGCACCCTGAGTGATACGTATGTTGACTTTGACTCCCACCCCACAGGCTCAGGAAATCCCATCTCTTTTAACTCACAACTATTTCCTTTAGAAATAAATTCAGTTTAAAAATGTGGGACCTTCCACTATTGCCATTCCCTCTTATGACAAAGCTGTTACCACATATTGCTTTCTAAGAAAGCCTCCTCTCTCATCTTCTTTCCCACCCTATAATTATTATCCCAGCTTCTATCCCAGAGTCTAAAGGCTCTAGCCCCCATGTACTTGCTAGCACTTCGGGGTGCTCAGCTGATACTTCACGTCTTCCATCCCATTTCTCATTTCCATAATTCACGTACAAGTCTTAAAGAAAACACTTCATGTTTGAGTCCATACCTGATTTACTTCGGCTCTTCATTCAGTTTTGGAATACCATATGCATTCTTTTTCCTTTGTTTCCTTTTTCATAGACTGAGGGCAGTTAATCTTTTACATACCCTACATGGCAACATAGTTTGACACCTGTGTCAGATGGAAGGACCGCATGTTATTTTAAAACAGACACTATTGCCTAAGTAGGTACTATGAGCTTGGTGGAGCTCTGGGCCTAGCAGTTCAAAGCTAATTAGGTCTCCATCTACTGTTTAGCTTAAATGAAGTATCAAGGAAAAGAACATAAAAGACAACTATAAGCTTTTCAAATAAATACATACATTAACATGTCTGGTGTCAAGGAAGGGGTTTTGGTAGGACAGAAAATAATGGACCTAAGATGTGTCAAAGAAGAATCTCATTAGGTGCTAGACCTCAGTAGCAGCAATGGTTTTGAAGCACCAATAGTAAAGATTGCCTGGGTAAACATTCCTGTCTCCATCTCTGGAAGTCTTTACAAAAAGATTAGAAAAGCACATCAGGAATGACACAGCTATGAAGAATAGCTCTGGGGCAGGAGAATATACTTGAAATTTTCTTAAAAGCCCATTTAACTGTGAGAGCCAATGGATTTTTAACTCCTTCCAGCCCAGTTCAAGGAAATTGTAATGTGCCACAAATGGGAATATTCCATTGATAAGGGTTTTTGACATCACAGTACATTAGACTTTATGTTGATGGATCTGAAAGACAGATATGTGGGGAAAAGGCAGGAAAAGACAGGCACCAGTGGGCTTTTCATGGCACCTGCTCTGGTATTCTAATCTGGCCAGTCCTGCCTACATTTAAAACTATGAATATTAGCAATTTGTGGAACCTCACATCTCCATCATATTTATGATACTAGGTCTATTAGCCTAAAACTGGGTCTCATCATTGTAGCAAAGAAGGCCAACAGCATGTTGGGCTGCATTAAGAAATGTGTTTCTAGCAGGTTGAGGGAGGTTGTTCTCCCTCTCTGATCAGCACTGGTGAGGCCACACGCAGAGTGCAGGGTCCAGTTCTGGGATCCTCAGTACAAGAGAGACATGGAACTACTGGAGCAAGACCAGCAAAGGGCCATAAAGATGATTACAGGACTGAAGCATCTTCCACATGAGGAAAGACTGAGAGAGCTGGGGCTGTTCAGCCTGCAGAAAAGCAGGCTCAGGAGGATCTTATCAATGTGTACAAGTATCTGATGGTTGGGAATGAAGAAGAAGGAGCCAGACTCTTCTCAGCGATGCCCAGTGAAAGGACAAGAGGCAATGGGCATGGACTTAAAAAAAAAAAAAAAAAAAAAAGAAAAGAACAAACACTGGAAATTCCACCTGAACATAAATCCCCCCAGTTTTTTACTGTGAAGGCAGTTAAACACTGGAACAGGTTGTCCAGGGAGGTTGTGGAATCTCAGTTCTTGGAGATACTCAGAAACACAACTGGGTTTCCCAAAAACCTGGGGAAACCCAACAGTACTGGCCAACCTTCTCTAGCTGACCTGGCTTAAGCACTAGATGATTTCCATAGGTCCTGTCCAAACAAAACCATTCTGTGATTCAGCTAGCATTTATTATTGGCAACAATCTCCTGGACACAGCTGGTGGTGCATGTTTGCTTATTCAGGGTAGGTCTCCCAGCAAAGGTATGAGGAGATGACTAGGAAAGTGGCTTTATGTCCAGAGCAGTGCTGTCAAGCACTCAGCCTGTCAAGACTTTACTGCTTTTACCCTCCTCTGTTCAGTGCTCCTTGGTAGAGCCCTGAAGCAGCAGTTTATAAATGGTGCCACTCCAGGATACCAAAGAAAGAACATCTGCTTAGATTAAGCTGCAGCCATCCTAGCGCCCAGGAACACCCTTCTTCACAGTTCACTCCATGACTTGAGATATATTTGCAGGAATGCGTTTAGACAAAGCATTGCAAAGCCTGCAGCACTGACTGATATTTCCTCTACACTACCTGTTGGCACTCTCTAAATGGCACCATAAAGTAGCAAGATGGATGCTATATTAAAGAAGGAAGAGTTATAGGAATAAGGCTTAAAAATGATTAAACTTTGTAATTTCAGTGCTTTCCATGGAAGATTACTGGTCCAGCAAGAACAACAATTGATCTCTAGACACGCAGATTAATATCTGAGCAATGCTTTGTGGGACCTCTGTTCAAAATTCTGAATGTTAATTTGAAATACAGTGTTCTGCAGGTACAGTTATGAGGAATAACAGGGGTGAATTGATGAACTCTTTTATTCTGTACCACATGAATACACAGAGAACTTTCCAGAGTAGTCACACTGCAGGTGGCTTGTTATGATTTAAAGTTAATTCTAAATAATAAGACCCCAAAGAGTGTGACTTTTTCCTCAAGCAGAACTCCTCCAGGGTGTGATTGCTGACTGGAGGGGGGGAAAATATGGCTATAAAAATGAACACAATGCAAGCATCCTTGATTTCAACCGTACAGTATTTAGACCAGGACCAATGTTTTCCCTTGCAGGTGACTGTCAAATAAACTTTACTCCAATATTCAATTCAGTGGCTTCATGTAATTCATAACTTGAGTCATTGTGATAGAAAAGAGTGTATTTTCACCCACAAGTCTTTGACAGGCTTAAGAGGAAAAAGATTTCTTAATGTCCTGAAAATAGGCACTATTTCCAGACTTCATCTGCATAGATACACAAGTTCACATTATATCCACCAAGCTGGAAGCATCTCGGTATACCTCAATGAAAGTTTTGTAATGTCAGGCCATCCCCATGTGCCAAAAGATGAGCTGGCAGGGAAGAAAACTGGCCTGGCTGAACAGAGAGTTTTGGCTGATCTCAGAAAAAAAGAGGAGTCTATGAGCTTTGGAAGAAGGGCCAGGCATCTCAGGAGGACTACAAGGATGTTGCGAGGTCATGCAGAGAGAAAATTAGAAGGGCCAAAGCCCAGCTAGAACTTAAATTGGCCAATTCAGTAAAAGATAATAAAAAATGTTTCTAGAAATATATTAACAACGAAAGGAGAGCCAAGAAGAATCTCCATCCTTTACTGGATGCAGGGGGAACAACACTGAACAAAGGATGAGGATAAGGCTGAGGTACTTAATGACGTCTTTGCCTCAGTCTTTAATAATAAGGTCAGCTGCTCTTCAGGTACCCAGCCCCTTGAGCCAGAAGGCAGGGATGAGGAGCAGAACAAAGCTCCCATGGTCCAGGAGGAAATGCCTAGTGACCTGTTCAGCCAATTAGACATACACAATCTATGGGGCAGGACAGGATCCACCCAAGGGTACTGAGGGAGCTGGCAGAAGTACTCACCAAGACCCTTTCCATCATCTATCAGCAGTCCTGGATGACTGGGGAAGTTCCACTTGACTGGAGGTTGGCAAATGTGATGCTCATTTACAAGAAGGGACAGAGGGAGGATCCGGGGAACTACAGGCCTGTCAGGCTGACCTCCGTGCTGGGGAAGTTTATGGAGCAGATTGTCTTGAGTACCATCACACAGCACATCCAGGACAACCAGACCAGGCCCAGTCAACATGGGTTTATGAAAGGCAGGTCCTGCTTGACTAACTTCATCTCCTTCTATGACAAGGTGACCCACTTAGTGGATGAGGGAAAGGCTGTGAATGTTCTCTACCTGGACTTTAGTAAAGTCTTTGACACCTTTTCCCACAGCATTCTGCTTGAGAAAATGGCTGCCCATGGCCTGGACAGGCATACTCTTTGCTGGGTAAAAAAATGGCTGGATGGCCAGTTAAATGGGAGTTAAATCCAGCTGGAGGCTGTTCACAAGTGGTGTTCCCTAGGGCTCAGTGTTGGGGCCAGTTCTGTTTAACATCTTTATCAATGACTTTGACAAGGGGATTGAGTGCACCCTCAATAAGTTTACAGATGACACTAAACTGGGTGGAAATGTTGATCTGCTTGAGGATAGGAATGCTCTACAGAGGGACATGGACAGGCTGGATCGATGGGCTGCATTGAATTGTATCAGGTTCAACAAGGCAGCTGGAAAGCAGCTCTGCTGAGAGGGACCTGGGAGTCCTGGTGGATGACAAGCTGACCATGAGCCAGCAGTGTGCCCTTGTTGCCAAGAAGGCCAATGGTATCCTGGGGTGCATTAGGATGAGCGTGGCCAGCAGGTTGAGGGAGGTTATCCTCCCCCTCTACTCTGCCCTGGTGAGACCCCACCTAGAGTACTGTGTCCAGTTCTGGGCTCCATGGTTCAAGAAAAATGAGGAACTCCTAGAAAGAGTCCAGAGGAGAGCAACAAGGATGATAAATGGACTGGAGCATCTCCCCTATGAGGAAAGGCTGAGAGAGTTGGGCTTGTTCAGCCTGAAGAAGAGAAGACTGAGAGGGGACCTCATCAATACATACAAATGTCTTAAGGGTGAAAGTCACGAGAACGGAGACAGACCCTTTGCAGTGGTGTCCAGCGACAGGACAAGGGGCAATGGGTACAAACTGAAACATAAGAGGTTTCAGTTGAATATGAGGAAAAACTTCTTTACTCTGAGGGCGACAGAGCACTGGACCAGGCTGCCCAGGGGGATTGTGGAGTCTCCTTCTCTAAAGATATTCAAAGCCCGCCTGGATGATGTTCTGTGCAACCTGCTCTAGGTGAACCTGCTGTAGCAGGGAGGTTGGACTAGATGATCTCCCGAGGTCCCTTCCAACCCTTGCAATTCTGTGATTCTGTGAAGGCCAAGTGCTGGGTCCTGCACTTGCACTACAGGCTTAGGGATGAGTGGCTGGAAAGCTGCATGGCAGAAAAGGACCCAGGTTGCTGGTTGACAGCTGACTGAATATGAGCCAGCACTGTGCCAAGAGGGCCAATGGCATCCTCGCTTGGATCAGGAATAGTGTGGCCAGCAGGAGTAAGGAAGTAATTTTTCCCCTGTACTCAGCACTGGTGAGGCTGCACCTTGAATCCTGTGTTCAGTTTTGGGGCCCTCACTACCAGAAGGACATTGAGGCGCTGGAGCATGTCCAGAGAAGGGCAATGAAGCTGGTGAGGGGTCTGGAACACAAGTCTTGTCAGGAGCAGCTGAGGGAACTGGGACTGTTCAGCCTGGAGAAGAGGAGGCTGAGGGGAGACCTTATCGCCCTCTACAACTGCCTGACAGGAGGCTGTAGCGAGGTGGGGGTCGGTCTCTTCTCCCAAGTAACAAGCGATAGGATGAGAAGAAATGGCCTCAAGCTGCATCAGAGGAGGTTTTGATTAGACTTTAGGAAAAAATTCTTCCCTGAAAGGGTTATCAGACACTGGAATGGGCTGCCCAGGGAAGTGGTCGAGTCCTCATCCCTGGAGGTATTTAAAAGATGGGTAGATGAGGTACTTAGAGACATGGTTTAGTAGTGGACAGGTATGGCTGGACTTTATGATGTTAATGGTCTTTTGCAACCAAATGATTCTATGATTTTAATTTTGTTAAGTAGGAACAGAAATTTGCATACAAGTCAGATGCACTCCCCTGAAGTTTGAAAGTCGCCAAGCTGTTCATGTCTGTTGACAAACAATTCTGTATTGTGTAATGTAGATATGACAAGCCTCTGAGCTGGCTGTAACTCTGAGGTGGATCTGCCTAAGGTTTTCTCATTACAAGTCCTCCAAGGAAAAGGCTTTTAAGCTCAAAAGCCATATCTTATTAAAGTATGAAGTGAGGGGAAAATTAAATTGGAAAAAAAATGTCAGCAAGATTAAAGACAACAGAAATAAATAAAATTTATTACCATTTCTCTTGCACACTGGAGCAAGAGAGCTTCTTTCTCTCAGGTTTGCTTCTTTCCCACTCAGCAGCTGGGTTGGAGAAATATCTGCCGTGCCCTCCACTTCCCTGGTGGTGTCCTCCGCACTGAGGCTGTCACTCTCCCTTTTATCACATTTTGGGGATTACAGGTTTTCCTCTCCTGGGTTTACTCAGCATGGGAGTCCACCTGACCCATTCCCTCTCTTCCTCAGAGGAGCATGACCAACATGAACGCTGTCACTACATACGTAGCTTCTCCAGGGAAGCTAACAGAGGTCCACCCTCTTCCCTAATCCACAACTTTGCCACCACACCATGAATTGTGAACTCCCAGTGCTATGCCCACAGTCTCAGTGACCCCATGGCAGAGGCAAGGGTCTGGAGGAAATCTGGACCTCACAAGAAATGTGGCTATTCTCTCCCCTTTCAAGTCTGAAATTTGTTCTTTGAGATAACTGGATAACCTACCAAATAAAAGCAGTATTTGATTCCAAATGCTACATCTACTATTTAAATTTGGTATTCTCTAATGGGAAAAAAGAAAAAAAAAAAAGGGCTCCTCACTAGAACACAGTTTATTAACAACCATTTAGGATGCCAATAGCACCATATCATTATCTGTGTGACTGAACTACTTCTGTTTGAAAACTTAATTTAGACAACAGACTTTCTGCAGAGTGAAAAGTGTCATCTCCTGCAGCTTCCTAGCTTTTCTTCCAGGGAAAACAGTTCAGACCTCAACTTTTGTAACATGTAAAATCTTTTTACTTTATAAGCAGTGGTAGAAACCAGCCAAGAACAAAGCAACCAGAAAACAAAACCAGCAAAATTACTGTTCTCATCGATGTATTTATTAGTTAATATCTTTCTGAAAAATTTGGATTCCAGTGGCTACCATTGTTTCAACAAGCAAAGTACTGGAAACTACTGAGTAGTTAATCCCTGATCATAAACTTTTTACAAATATTTTAATGTAAATTAAGATTACTGTAGAAGTAGCATAGTCAGATCAATCATAGCAATCTAGGTACATCCTTACGAATACCTGGAACACTGAACATACCTGTTCTGTTTCCCAGGATTTCACATAAAGTGTATTTCAGCCACCTAAATCCAAATACTTGCTTTAGGAACTGAAACATCAGGAATGCTAAATCTCTTTCTTATTAAATCAAGAAGTGACTGCTTGTTTGCAAAGGGTGGATATTTAACCTGAAAAGTATAGCTGACGTTTGACATAATATGGTTTATTAGGCTGAAAATCAGAGTTTAAACTCAAGATTTATTAGTTTTGAGAGACATTAGAAGTTAAAGAGGTTAGAGAATGTAAAGTTTTGTTAGATTTCCCAGGTTTCTGTAGGAGTAAATTCAATTGTCTTGTAAAATTATGCTTTTTATTTAAAAAGTTAAATATTATTTGGGAACAAACTTTTCTGTTTCTCATCCTCTACCAATATTTAAAACAATTATTATGCAACTTAAAGGACAGTAGAATGTAAAGGAAAATCTTAGCATACCTTAACTAAAGCAGCATCTGAACTGTAAAGGTACCTATTTTCAGCTCCATATACCTGCAACACATCGTGTCAGTTAACAGTACTGATGACTAGTAGGTTGTGCCTGCAAAGCCCAAAACCATTATCTGCCAAAACCTGCCTTTGAAATTTATGTTCAAATGTTTTCTGTTCTACAGAGCAGTTTTATTTCAAAGAAATCTTCCTCCACACTTTTCTGTGTTACACACACCTCAGTTGCTTAGATTGAGCACATACTAAATATGTCATTTCTCCAAAGGAGGTGGGAAAAGGCGATTCACACATGTAAGAGACAAACAGAGATGGAAATTCTTTTAATGCAGCTTCTAGAAGTTTCTTTGTCTGATGACACCTTAGGGGGTTTTCATTATCTCCTTCATGAAATGTTAACCCCCCTTTCCAAGATGAAACAGAAAGTGATAAAAATTCTCTTACTTCAGAAAAATAAATCCAGTGCAAGGCCAACCACTCCTCTAGTGACCAAATGCTGTTTGCTTCAAATGAGAGCTTTGTATCAGCATTTTACTGCACCTGCAACTTTATGCTATGCCCCTCAGGAGAATAGTTGAGCCCCTAGCACAGGGGTTGTTGTGACCCCTGTGTTTTCAGTCCTTCCAAGACACCAGCTTTGTTCATGCTAGACAAAGGAAACCTTTTTCAAGCACAGGGTGCCCTTGACAAGCACTTATGACCTTTTTAAAACAATTTTTGTATTCTGCTTGTACAAAAGAAATAAGAACATGGCCAATTCCATTCTTTTTCAGTGCCTATCATAATGGCCACAGGTTATATATAGTTCCATAATCTTTACTTTTAGAAGGATTTAGGTGAGGGTTTTAACATACTTCCAGAAATTAGGATGTTCCACATTGCTTAAATTCAGTGGGAGGGTGAAATAAAAACAATTCCCTCCACCTTCCCCTCAGCATGAACCTTGTGCAACATGGCACACATTAGTGACATGGAAATGGTGTCTCCACTCACCTGAGTTGTGTTCTGATGCTGAAAGATGGGATCAGTTCTATTCATGAGGCCAGGTCAGGTTAGGTTCTGGTTAACTTTGTTCTTCTGCCAACATTAACATATGTGGCAGGCTTCAGGGAATGGAAAGCACATCTAAACACGCTACCTAAACATGAAAAGAAAAAGAAAAGTTGTTAGGTAAACATTATGGACTTGCTGATCACTAGCCAGTAACAATGAGAAGAGAGAAGCAGTATGTTCTTAACATGTAGAAAATACCTTTTGCAGTTGTTTCATTATTATCGATTCAGGTTGGAAGGGATCTCTGGAGCTCACATGGTCCAACCCCACCACTCAGAACAGAACCAGCTTAGATATGGTTGCTGATGTTTTGAATATATCTAAGTATACAGCAGACAAAAAATGAATATATGGACTCTACTTTTTTTGCACATTCTTTATCGTTTGACTTTCATTCTTTTTGTCTAGACTCCCATCCTCCTCCGCCCCCTTGGGTCTTTTTTTCCTTGTGACTTTTTACTGCAATCATAAATAAATATGACACCACTGATCCTAGTGCTCCTCTCACAGTCCCTCTCCCACATTACTTCCATCACTGAGCTTCATCTGTTTTGACTTTCTTTTCCTAATATGTAAACAATATAGAGTTTTGCTGCTTCCTGTGACAGAGAGTATATACATTTTACCTTTATGAATCTTCTTTATAGTCACTTGCTCTATTGTAAGGTTTCCCCATTTGCCTCATCCAGGCTATTATGCCCTGAGTTTTGCTGAAAACTCTAGAGGAGGATATTGCACATCTAACTGAGCAATTACTGCTTGGGAAGACCTTCTGGAGCACAGACGGACACAGGCAGAGAAGCTGCAGCAGGAAGGAAGACTGGGAGAACTCTTGAAAAAAGCACCAAAAGCAAAACCCCATGTCATGTCACATCACATCCTCTCTTATTTCCCAAAAAGTGCCACCTCCAGCTCTCTCTGTCAGGTGGACAATCCTTTCCTCTTTGAGGAATCTCTGGGCTTGTGTTTCTTTGCTTGTTTTTCCCCCACCCCCACGCCTCCCATCTCTTTCTAAGTCTCATAAATGTTGTTGCACATTGTGAAAGATCTGTCCCTCCTTCTTGTCAAATCTGTTAGCATCACTTAAGACTTGCTGTCACTTTTATTTTCTGTCCTAGTGGGGCAATGAATGTAGCCTTTGTTTTACAGAGAAAAAGCAATGAATACTCCCCAGATTTTCAGTTTATGACTTGTTTTTAAAAGATGAAATTTCTGGAAAATATGCTTTTACTACCTTTTTTTTTTTTTTTTTAATACAAATAATGAAAGGGACAATTATAATCTGTGACATCCCAGATTTTCACTCCAACTTTGGCAGGCTGGTTCTCCTGTAAGGCAGAGGTAAGGTTGCAGCCTGCAACAGTGATCAGCTGTGCATGGAGAGAAGAAGCATAAAAGAAAGGGAAGAAAGAAAAACTGGGTTCAAGGAATCTCAACTGGTCAGCAAGTCCGTTCTAGAGCAGCAGCATTTCTGGCAGACTTGCATAAACTGTTGTTAGAGACCTTAAGCGACAGGAGCTCTGCAGCCTCCCAGGGGAATGGTTCCCTGTGTTTCACCATCCACCCTTTAGAGGAACCCAGCCAGCCCAGTGCCTAACTCGCATCCCCCCGTGAGGCCAAAGCCCATTGTTTCTTGTTTGATCTAAAGTGTACGAAAGGGATGTTGATCTTTACCTCTTTGCAGCAGCCTTTCTGTAGTTCATTCCTCTTTCAGTCAACTCCTTTTTGTGTCAAAAATGCCCCAGACTGAACAATGAGGGGTGCTAAGTGATGCCAGGTAGAATTAAAGGATGACGTTGTTTTCCTTGGGGATCTATTCATGTGCAGAAAACAACCCCACCCCAAAACACTTTCTTCTCACTGTTTTTCTTTTCTTGAACACATACTTGCATAAATATTCATGATTATATATTTTATACTATTTTTATTTATGGTAGTAATTTTCAAGGCTGTTTATTACATTAATACTTGAAAGACGGTTTCAAGTTTGTCTCTTAAAGAGAACTAGACTTGCATGTGCTGCCTTACCATCATAAAAGACAGGTTGTTTACAGCTAAGTAGCATAATCAGGTGTGGAAGTCAATACACTAAGATTCAGCCAAGCTCAGTCTTTTTCCTCAGACATATTGATCTACTACATTATTTAGATTTATTTGCCTAAGGTAAACTAAAAGAATCAAAGTATAAGAGGGAACTGAGTCAAGGCTGGATTTAAGTTGTTTGGGGAAAGGACTGTCCCTTGTAACATTTGCAAAAAATCTCTAGCATGAAAGAAATCCCTTTCTTCAGATCTTACAGCAAGAAAAATAAAAATCTACCACCAAGAGAATGCTGTATTACTCCTTTGAAAGTTGGAGATTGCTTGGAATTTCTCATCCTCCCGAGGAACCTAAAGCCCAGACACTGTTAACAAAGTAGTTTGTGAATCCTGTGATGTTTGATACTTTTGACTTCAGACAAGAGGTTTCATTCCAAGAAATATGGTTCTGTGAATCCTTTTGGTATCTACATTTGTTATTGCTGCCTTCTTTCCTCTGACTAGAAATAACATTCCAAAATCTGCTATGGAATTGCAGGTTGGGCTGCTTGAGGCACAAAGATCAGCATGTATCATATCTGGATTAAGTATCACTGTGTGGAGAAAATTGGAGCTAAGTACCTACTGAACCACAGTATAATGATTTCAGGCAGCCGTGCTTTAGCTAGCTCAACAAGGTATATCTGTTTTTGTGCTTTGCTCTGGAGTCTGTATCCCGTGAGATCCCAAGCGCTTTCAAGACTTTGAAAAGTCAACAAATTCAAACAATTTTGTACTTGATGTGATGCGTTGAGAACATCACAGAGAAAAGTCCAAGAAGAGACATCCATAAATAAGGCTGTAATTTGTACAGAAGGAGGGAAATACAGTTCAGTGAATATAGGCATCACAGAGACTAACAATGCATCCTAATTATCTTTTTGTCTTTGACAAAATTTTGCAACATGTCTGATTAGCATCAAGATGAAAGAACCTAAACCTGTTTTACTAGAAAATGGTTAGTTATTACTATAATATGAGTGTGTACAAAAAAAAAAAAAAAAAATCAAAACCAGAATGAATACTGCGCATATGCTGTAGGTACAGTTCACGCTTACCGGGAGTTAGATTTTCAGTGGTAGCAGAGTTATTCTACGCACCTTATGGTATTCATGGAAGGTAAAACACCACTCTGTTAATAACTGTTTTTTTGGCTTCTGAGTTCAGATTACCAACTTTCCAGAACTCATAGAATTTGATTAGTACTAAATTCGATTCACATTACATTTCTGTGAGTAATATACCCAATTACATTTTTTCACTAAGATAATCAGTTTTCTTAACTGCCACATAGTAGGGAGATAAATGCCATAATTTGTTTAGTTGTAAAGTTTGTAAAAAAAAAAAAAAAAAGTTTTGTCAAGAGACTTGACTACTCTGAACATAGCTTTCTTTATGGGAGCATACCAGTGGTAATCAGCTTAAACTCAAATAAAAAGTAGGTTCTTCATCTTAAATTAGCCAATAACTTGCTGATAAGGCCATTTAAGTACACAGGATTGAGATTAGAGGTCCTGATGATGTCAGACAGAGGCAAGACTTACATGGAGCTGTCTAAAATCCTCACCGAAGTTTTAAGACAACACCGTTATCTGTGACTCTTAGCTGTGACCAGTGAATTGTCTATCTACTGCGCGCTGCCTGTTGTCCTACTCCTGATCACCACCTTTCTTTGGTGCTTCACCCTCTGGCTCCTAGAAGAACTGCTGGAGGTACCATTAATCTAATTAATGGGAGACGTTGAACTCATGGCCTGCGCCCAGAGTAGGGACTACATATTCTGAGCTACACAGATGAGCCCATCTCTCACAGAGTAAATTAGAACACACTTTAGACAGAAGATGCAATCATGAGACAGTGGAGATGCCAAGGCATCACATTTGTTAAAGTTATCCCTGCAAAGAACTGAAATTTTTTTGGAAGTGCCATCAGTTTTCACAGGTTCAGTACAACCCCACCTTTCCAATTCTAGCCATAACTTTACACTGAAAGGACAACAAAACAGGAATAACTTTTTTTTTTAAAGTTGTAAATAAAGCTAAGAATTCTTCAGTTCATTCCAAGCTTTTAAGATTTTACTGCTTTCCCTTCTCTGTTTATTTCAACAAATGAACTGCCTCCCCTCCCTTAAACATCTGCACTTTCTTTTTGCTGTCATGTTTGAAGCTGTCAGGGGAATTTTCTGATGGTAGCAAAAACAAGATCAAGGAGACACATGTTTTCTTTATCCACTATCATATCTCCATTCCTCTCTGCTTCATGAAGAGGATATATTCTAGAGAACCCCGCAATGCTGCAAATGAGTGCTTTTCCACGAGCAACGCTACAGATTGCTAAAACATAAATTTGTGCAGTTTCTTCTCATTTCTTCAGTGGCCAGAAAAAAAGATGTTTCAGTCCTTCAGTGATCTTTGCATAGCAGCTCATCATTCCCCACACCTCTGGTCCTATAGCTGCTAGGGTGCAAAGATGACTAAAAGGGGCAAGGCAGAAGAATTGTTTAGGCATTGCTGACAACCTTTGAAAGAGAAACCATGCCTCAATAAGTTACACAGACCATCCTGTAAACAGTAACATCTTAATACCATGATATACATACTAGATGATACTGCTAATATATAACTTTTATGCATACATACATGCAAATATGGCACAGTTACAACATTAATTCATTTTCCTTGCATTTAAAGAGACAGTATTAATATAGTATTAATATACAGTGGGCAGGACAGGAAAATAAAGAAGTGAACTTGAAACTGGAAGAGGAAGAAAAACATGGGAAGAGAATATAATGGTAGCAGAAAAAAAAGGCAAAAAAAAGTGCTGAAGAGCAAGAACATGGGGAAAAGGGTTAGGGTAAGTAAGCTATCAAGGAAAAAAAGGATTAAATAGTATATCCAGAAAATCACACAGCTATCAAGATGAAAACAAAAACAAAGCAAAAACCCAAGCCTTATCCATATGCGAAAGTGCAGCCAAAGCTTGATTCAAGGAGAGAGCTGATATAGAGAAAGTAAAGAGTCCGAAAGAAACTCACGGACACCACTGAAGGTAGGCTGCATTACCAATTAAGGATAGTAGTAGGCTGTCCCCTAATCTGCCCTGTGTTTTTTATTTCTCTAAAAAAGGCATAAAACATCCTGGATAATGTTTCTTCTGAGATACAACACCCTGAATAATGCAGAACCAAAAACCTTCAAAAAAGGTAGTACTGGAAAATGAAGCTTTCCAGTTACCATGGGCAGGTGCCTACCCAAGACAGGGAAAGGACCTCAGTTTCAGCAATTATCCTGTCTTTCCTGAGATAGACAAGAAAGTAGCAATATCCTAAAGATCTCCTCAGTGTCTTCAGCTGCCAGTGACTTGTCACATAAAATAAAGTGTTAGAAAAGGTTACGGAGAACAGTCTACCTTGCAAGCAGGTGTTTGCTGTTGCTTTGATGCTTGCTTAGAGCTGCTGTAAGGAGTTGCTCTTTTCCTCAGCTGCAAAGGATCTGAGTCTTTATTTTGAAATTGACCATAATCCACCTAGGGAAACAAAAGCTTGTCAGTGGTCACAGAAAGAGGACTTCTAAGGGTAATCCATTTGAAGCAAGTAAAATGACAAACTTGGGTTGTGTTTTTTGAATAAAAGCAGTGAAAGAGTCATATAAATCTCACATGCAGCAGTGACAAGCATTAACAAGCTCACATTGTAGAAGACAAGAAATACATCGTGCTGAAGCTTTTTGCTGTGACCAGGGGTAATTATTTCCAACAGAAACAGTGAGAGACAGTCCAAGGTCTTGTAAATGAAAAATTGATGTAAAAGTATGAGTACAGATTTTAATGACTCTGGTTTTATTAGTGCTGTTAAGACCTACTGTATTATCTGTCCCTATAATAATTTTTCTGTGAGCTTTCTGGGAATTACACAAGTGCAAATCCCTTTGACTTGCATGGAAACTGTGCAGAAAATTCTTGTGGAACTCTGAAAAATGTATGTGCCCTGCTATGCAGAGCAAAACACTTTCTATGCAGAATTTCTCACTCACTTTGCATGTTATTGGATAAATACATTTCTAATAGCCTTCAGCATTTAAAGCTTTTTTTTCCTGATATGTGCCAAAATTACTGTGTGCCTGAGAAAATCATGTAAGGCTTTTTCTGAGATCTGATCAGCAAAGACAGTCCATGAACATGGCAAAACATTTACTAAGCCTTCATTAAAAACTGTATCTTTCCTTCACAAGATACTGAGCCCTTCTCAATTTCATTCTTCATCCAAAAAGCACTGCATCTAGCTGTGTGCATGAACCTGTTTTTTAGCTGTAGTATTTTTTCAAGGATTTTAAGATACCTTGTTGAAATACCCATGAACCTAAAATTAAATAAAAAGCTAACTTAAAGACAGTCCCACAATTTTTTGCAGGCCAGCTATCTCAGTGCCTGTGTTCATAAATTAAAACAGTCAAGCAAAGCTGATCAGGGGGCAAAACTTTGGGCAAGGGCAGGAGTCAGACTCTTGCTGCACAAATCCTCAGTAACACCTGCATGTTGGGCAGCCTAATTTAGGACTGGGTTTTTTTTCCATTGTTGACAAAGAGAACTAAGTTTCTCATCCTGAGCAATGCTATACAAAAACTGGGAAAATATGTTATGTGGATATTCCAGTTAAAACAGCCAAAAACCCAGTGGACAAGCTGTTTTCATTAAGAAATAATGGAGAAAAAAATCCTAATTTCTCTCATTTTTTAAACTGCCCTCATCTTCTTCCATTAGCAAAATGATTCTCTTCCTTCCTTCCATGGGAAACATTGAGAAACAAGATAGGAAGAAATAATAGTCTGTTACATTCACTTTTTATTTCTTGCCTCTGTAAAAGTGTAAAATTGGGTGGGTTTTGAGTGAAAGACAATATTTAACTTCTTGTTACTAAACCTTTTCTCAGTCTATTATCCTACAGGAATAAGAATCTTCAGAGTACTGAAAAAAAAAGAGAAGAAGAGAAAAGAAGAGAAAAGAAAAGGAATATCAGCATTTTTAGAATGTCATACCAAATATTAGACCCCAATATTCATGATTACTTATTTTTATAAAAACTGTTGGATTTTCTCTTGAGCTGGGCACTTGCATCTTATAGTTATGGAATTATTTTAAAGTGAGATACAAGCATATTTATTAATTCTAAGTTATTGATTCTTGCTAATCTACTGCTCACCTTGCTTATGATTCAAGTAGCTCTCATACAAAGGAGCAATACTTTATCAACAAATGTGCTTAACAGTGCTCATAGCAAAAAAAGGTAGTGATTTCACTATGTATCATATTGATTTTATAGATTAATGTTAGCACATCTGGAACTTTAATAAAAAGAAACAGTGACTTCAGAGTAGTATTTTTGAAGAATATAGTCTTTTCACTAAGCTAATTTTGTATTAAAATCAGGGCTTGGGTGTTTAACTAGTAATTAGGAACTGAACATTATGAAAATAGCATGTTTATGTCTGAATAAAACAGTTTGGGCTGATGGACAAGGTTTCCAAGTTTCAGGTTTTAACAAGAGTCCTGAAGACATCTGCAAAGACATTTTTATCAAAAGAAAATAAAAAGTCTGCGACTTCTTTTCAAAGACAGGAAGGAAGAAGAAAGTGTTTGATTTTTCTGACCACCTCACATAATTTAAAGAAATGGATTCAAGTCATGAATTTCAGATTTAAGGTGCTTTCAAATGTAGCTCAAAACCTCTTGGAGCTGTGAAGCCATGTGCTTTGTTATAGGCTTAGATTGATTTTACAATGTACAGGACTTCAGTCTGTTGTTTGAGGTCATGCTCCTTATTATTTAATCTATTCTGCCTTGCAGCACATGGAGTGGCAGGTATCTCAAAATTCCGTGCACTTGCTGGGTCTTGTTTGTTCATCCTGACTATCTGTCTGGCTGTTTTTCTATCTTTCTCTTAAAATACCTCATTACACTTAAACACACCTGGCATTTCTTCTGGAATGCAGCATCTCTATCAATGCATGGATGTGCCCTTATCTCCAGAAATGGGCCGTTTATTTAGATGGTGTACAAGGCAATGTAAACTTATCATGAATCAGACACACTTTTCCCTTTCTTCTAACAGAGTCAGAATGTCCTGGGTGTGGAAACAAAACTGCGTGGCTGCTAAGTGTGAGAAAGACCACAGTACTTTGATGCATGTGGTAAGTCTCTCAGTGATTTGAAAGGCTGGTCACTTCTATTCTTAAACTGGGGCATGATGACACACCCCACATGTGGTGACCGTGTGGTGGTTTTACTCATTTCAGTGCAGATCATATTACAAAATGATACCATTTCCACTACAAAAAAACTGTACAAATGTATTGCCTAACTGTGCAGCTTTACAGAAGTTCAGGTATTTTGAAATTGTGCTGCAATCAAGCAAGATTTGCAAAGGAGAAAGCAACAGGCATAACATTCAGGTAACTGTTGGCATAAAATCACTGGTATTTTATCTAAATAACCTGATCAACTTAAGTACTTTAAGTATGGCAAATTCTTGTAATAGTCTGGCTAACTTCAATATTTGCTGCTGTTTATTTTTTTTTTGTGCCACAGAGTCAGAATTTACCTACAGCGTGCCTGTAACTGGTGTTGCAGATTGGCTTTTAGCTCATGAGGTAATGAGAGCACCTGTTCTGACTCTTAACCATCATATGTCTACAAACCCATGATTTTTTCATGTAGCAACCATGATTTTCTTCAAAGTCATAAAGTTTATTTTAAAATTCTTTGGAAGGGGAATGAAGGGAGAGGAATGAGAAAATTGAAACAAAAGGAGCAGAAGGTGGATGAGGAAATACGGTAGATATTTGTCTCCTGTGGAATCGATTGATACATGAATTGATACATGCTATAAAATAGTAGAGTTAAGTGTATTTAATGTGAGGTTTTGCCGCATCTGATTTATATGGGGTACAACTCCAAGAACTGATCTGGTTACAAAACCTTTAACCCTTTCATAAATATATATACACACTACAGCTTTAAATTCATGTCAATGAAACTTGTTGTCTTTATATTCCATTATTTTTATTAGAAGCATAAATGTTGTTTTTTATACAAGTTCTCTTGAACAAGAATCATTTCTTCTTCTTATCTGAGGAAGACAACAAACAGGAGAGATATTGTCCATCTGATTTCAGGAAACCTGAGAAGACATTTACAGATCCTGCCTGCTAGAACTTCCTAGCAAGATATTTTTCTTTTTTTCTCCCCCCCCCCCCCCCCCCCCCCCCTCCTTTTTAATAATATATTTTGCTTAGTCCCTTAAAAAGGCATTGTTGGGGATTTGCATTGCTGGAAATAACAAAACATTGTGACATTTCAAAACAGGATTTCTGGAATAAGCATTTTAACCTTGAGAGCACTGTAATACACAACTTACTGTTGCATTGTTATTACTGGCCATGGTGCAAACTCTAAAAGTCTAAAAAGCAGAAGCCTCAAATTACCTTCCTGCAGTATGGAAGCTATGTGTTTGATCTGATTAAAAACAAAAATACAGGTAGCTGTAAATGGGTAGGGAGGACCTTTAAAGCACCACCTTCCATTAGGAAAGCATCATTCTCCCAAGAGTAAATGAAAGAAAGAGTGCACTTCAGGGAAGTACAGCATTCGGTGCCCGTCAAGCAGGTGTAAAGCACAAACCATAACAGACAGGACTTCTGACCAGATGGCAGGAGAGCAGGAGAGAGCACTTATCTTGCAGCCCTTACTCTGGAAGAGACAATATTTGCTTTTCTACTTACTCCGGATTTGTGCTTTCAGGGAAGAGGAGTAAATAGAGAGGGAAAAAGGCCAATGAAAGGAAAGGTCAGCTTTAGTCTCCAGCTGCAGCTGTGTTCAACAGTAACAGCAGGCTTAATCCTCTCCCCCTCTGTGGAAGTACTAGGAACTGGTGAACTGCAAGGCAAAGAAAACTAGCAGCAGGGCAGTAGAGAGAGCAGGACTAATTCCTCCAGCTAGCCACATCAGGAAAAGAGGGAAAAACTCTGCATAGGTCTGGGGTATGTGGGAGGAGCAGAGGACACACACTAGTTTCTGATCTCAGCTGTAAAGTGTCCATGTTAGACTACAGTTAAACAACCTAAAACATTTGCTGCTGAAATTAAACTGGGACAACTCAGGAAAGAGGCTGAGGAGTCTCTGTGTATTGTTCTCTGAAATGAACGTGCCCATGTGCAGCAGCAGCCAACTGAAGATGACAAAATATTGAGCATTGTCAGGAAGGACTTTGAGAACAAGACAGAAGGTTGTGTTTTGCCACTGTAAAAACTTTGGCACCCATGCCTTCAATATTTTATGCAGATGTAGCAGAGTTGGAAGCAGAGAAGGGCAACAAACACAATCAAGGGATGAAGCAACCAACATACATGAAGAGATTGAAGAGTCTGGGGTCTTAAATTTGTTGAAGAGAAGGCATGCAGGCACGTTGACTGAGGTTTACAAGATGATGAAAGTGGTGTATTGGGTAACTGCAGGACTGTTATTCACTCCACCTTGCAATATTAAGGTATATGTTAAAACTAGTAGGACATCAGTTTAAAACAGAAGAATAAAGTGCCTCTTTACAGAGCAATTGATTAACTTTAGGGGTTGCTGCCACAGGAGATTGTAGAGGCAGACGAATGAGTGCCTGAAAAAAGAGTTTGAATAAACTCATGAACAGGTCTATAAATAGATACTAAAGTGAATATGGAGGCATGTACTGTCTGACATGACTAATACAATGACTGTGGATGTTGGGAAGAATAGGTGAATGCATCTGAAAAACTGCCCAGGCTCACATATTTCGCCTGCCAACTAGGGGCTCTTTTTGCTACTGCCAGGGCAGAATGCTGGGCTAGATGAATCATTGTAGCACCACCCAGCAGGGATTTTCTTGCCAACTTTCACAGATAGACTCTACAAGTAGTGATATACTGGTTTTTAACTCAAGTTATTTCTTCAGGCGTGAATTTGAAAGTTTAACCCATTTCAAAATCCTAATAATCTTTCCTTTGTTATTTTAATCTTTTAGCTAATTCAGATGGTAAAAGACACACCCTGTTTTTGAACAATACACATGCCCTTCTAGATACACACAGGACTTAATTAGTCCATGCCATGTCATATATATATATATACACACACTCATTTCTATACGTATAATTGCATTTAGGAGCACACACATTTTTAAAGAGTAGCCTTGGAGGTGATACAGTGGGCACTGAAAAGCACAAGAGTCTGTGAATTTCATGCCTGCCACAATTCCCTCTCCAGTTTTTTTCCAGTCTTTAACACCCTGGTCATGCTTGTGTCGTTG
This sequence comes from Gorsachius magnificus, assembly GCA_034008185.1. NCBI lineage: Eukaryota > Metazoa > Chordata > Aves > Pelecaniformes > Ardeidae > Gorsachius > Gorsachius magnificus. The sequence continues at coordinate 69,197,785 of CM067082.1, forward strand.
CCTCTATGCAACTCCAGAATGCTGGAGCTGGATCTCCCTCATAGGGACTACCAGCTCTGCAGGGCTCCCCCATGGGCTCTGCCTCCTCAGAAAACTTGAGTGTCAAAGATGTAACGCTTGGAATGAGACAACGGCTGTAGTATTTTCATATTGTGCCCTGCTTCAAGAGAAAGCCTGACTCCCCCAATGTCACAATCTGTGTCTATTTCAAGAAAGCATGGTCATTAATAGATAAAATGAAAACGCAACAGAACCGGCGATAGTACCTTAATAACATTTTGTTCTTCTTATCTCTCTTGAAAGTTGCAGCTTATGTGATGTTTTATAACTTTTCTGTGAGATAAAGAAGAGGGTTATTCATATTCTCATTTTACATGCAAATACACTGCCATTAATAGTCTTGAGGCTATATCATATATCATATATTGCACAAGACATGATTGGATGAACTGGAACTTAAGTTTACCGGTTCCTTTATATTCTTTTCTATCCCCTGGTGCGTGTTGTTTTCACTGGCAATTATGATAAAATAAGAAAATTCTTATGCTTAAACAATACTCCTAATTGTTTTATGACTGCAGTCTGGCTCTCTTGTGACTGTCCTCAGTAGTCATCATGTGAATGTCTGTTTTAATTTCTTTTACTGTGAGTATATCTGCCTGGAAATTTCCATCCAGCTTGCTATAAAAACAAAGAGGACACTGTTCCCAGAAAATATGTTCTTCATATTGTTGGAAAAAGTTTCCCCTTGGTGTTAATGTGCCTATATACTCCACTCCTTTTTAGCTTGATTGTATTCTATGCAGGTTCTTATACTGCACCCAAGACTGTGGTGTCTGAACACCTCGTACAGCTAAGCACCCATCAAGGTGAGCTATGTCGACCAAGTTTCCACTCCATTCCCTCTCCTCACATAAAAGAGTGTTATATTGGATCTGGGTGCACATATTCCTCAAGCTACTAATTGGTTTTGAGCTGCTGCGAGGAAAAGTAAGGTCAAGGAAAGAAGCTTTACAGTAACAGTGGAGAGTTGATATTTTTGGTCGTTTGTATATCTAACAGGAATTAATTTCAAAGTTTCAGACCCGTAGATGAAAACAGAGATGAAAATATGCATCCTGAACTTATGAACAGCACCCCTAGGATGAGGGAGTGCCCCAAAAGTGCTCCCATCCAAATTGATAGTAATTGAAAGTTCCCAAAGATGTGGCACTATTTGATCTTATTGTATTGATACTTATTTGTCAATACTTGTCATAAATACTGGCTTTCATATGATTTAATTCTGTGGCAGAGTAGGTAAATTGCTGCTACCAAGAGAAAATCTCAGCTTCCTCTCTCTGTCAATAGAAACACGCCTGTTGTTTGGGGAGTATTTCTCCAATTAAATTTGGGCCTATGTCTTGCAAGTACTTGCAGATTTTATTATTTGTGGCCACATAATATGACTAGTTATAGGTAACTTCACAGTGGTGAAACATTGTCAGGGGAATTCAGCAACAAACATTGCCAAAGAAATCTCAGCCAGCAGGTTCTTAACCAGTTTTTCTGCAAACTGCTAGTGAACTCCTTTACTGCATGTCCTGGTTTCAGCTGGGATAGAGTTAATTTTTTTTCTAGTAGCTGGTGTAGTGCTGGGGTTTGGATTTAGGATGAGAAGAATGTTAATAACTCACTGATGGTTTAGTTGTTGCTGAGCAGTCAAGGGCTTTCCAGTTTCTCATACTGGCCTGCCAATGAGAAGTCTGGAGGTGCACAAGAAACTGGGAGGGGGCACAGCCAGGACAGCTGACCCCAGCTGGCCAAAGGGCTGTTCCAGACCATATGACATCACATTCAGCATAGAAACTGGGGGGAGCTGGCCGGGGTGTGGCCACTGCTCAGGGACTGGATGGGCATCAGTCAGGTGGTAGTGAGCAATTGTTTTTCGTTTTTATCATTTGTCTTTCTTGGGTTTTATTTCACTCTCTTTTTGCTATTTTACTTTTAATTACAATTTATTTAGTAATATTAATATTAACTAATGTAAATAATAATAATAATAGTAATACTAATAATACTAATAACAAACATTAAACTGTTCTTATCTCAACCCACAAGTGTTCTCACCTTTCTGATTCTCTCCCTGATCCCACCGTGAGGGGTGGAGGGGTGAGTGAGTGGCTGCCTTTTGTTGCCGCGAGAGGCTTGGTTGCTGGCGGGGGCTAAACCACACCGCCGCAGTCTGCTTACTCTGATATTCAGAGAAGATACTGGCATTTATGATGTCTGAAGAGCTGTGTCTTCCTCTACAGCTTCTGTTGCTAGTGCTGCTGCACAAACGAAGTTGATGGAGCACATTATGGATTTTTCACTTGCCTGGAAGAGGAAAATCAATTTACGTGTAATAGAGCAGGAGGTCACTAAATATTACCAGCTGCTCTGTGACACTGTAGACTTAAGCAGTGGTCCTATGAGACAGACAAGTGTAGGAACAGGGTCCTGGAGTGCATTAGTACACAGATAAATAGAGAGGAAAATTAGACACTGAAAAAAAATTAGCTGAGAAAAGAGAGTAAGCTGCAATTTCTTAAAGCATATCTGGACAGAAACTCTGCACAGAGAAGCTGGAGCAACTGCATCTGAGTCAGACTTGCTACATAATTTTCTTATGATGGAGAGCTTGAACTTGCATGCACACAGTAAATCCACCACAGGTGAGACTGGGGGTCATTCAGTAAAAGGCGGCTGGGACAGCTGCATCTGTGAGTGACATATAATCTTTTCCAATTGCGAGAAAGTTTGAAATGAGATGTAGGCAGCTCACTACTGGGCTATATTTAGGAGAGATGGGTGTGAATAAATAAACAAACGAATAAAAGCAATCCACATAATATCCTAGAACTGAATTGAATGCAGCTGTGCCATTCTCCTTGTTTTCTCTGGTCATTTTCCTATTGAGGGGAATGACCAAGGGAGCAGGAAGAACCTGCACATTTGTCTGAACTAAAGCTGAATATTATGTCAAACTGTGATAAAATAATCAGTTGCTATTTGTGTAAAAAGTGGGCTTTTTTTCCTGTGAGAACACAGCTGGATGTCCTGTCCTTGTTTGTAACTTCCAGGTGACAAGTTCATTACAAGGAAAACATACACGCCTCGGGTTTAGAGTTCAGTTGTGCAGTTACCTGTAGTGTTCACAGCTCCCAAGGTTTCCTCTTGATAGGGATGTGTGTGTGTGTGCAGTCCCTCACCATGCCACAAACAGGGAAGAGGACAGGCTGGAGCAACCTTGGTGAGACTGCTTGTGCAGGTTCCCTGGCAGGTGGTGATGCCAATGAGTGTTTGGTAGCTAAGGGAGGAGACACCCAAAGACAAATTCCACTTAAAGAGGAAATATTGTTGCCTTAGGAAGTGTTTCTGTGGGATGCGTGTTATCTGGAAGAGAAACATTGCATGGGGAATTCCAGGAAGATTCAGAAAGACACTGAGGAGAAGCTGAAGGACTTTTGTTTGCAGGTGTAGGACGAGCAGTCAGTGAAAAGGCAGCTAAGCACGCCCAGGTATGTGAGAAGAAAAATAACTGTGGAGGCATACACGGCCATGCTGTGCATACCTGTACATTGCATAAAACCAGCAAACACTTAGAAAAACAAAAACCCAAAAGCCATCATTCTAATCTCCCACTTATTTTCGAGATAACCACAATGGAGAAAGTAGAGATCACTGTACTCTAGAGCAAGGTATGTAAGAAAGAAACGGTTGCATAAGCAATGGATCGTGAGTTACCTGCTCAGTTCAAACATTCCCTTCTTGTGCAAATAGCTCAGTTGACTTCAGCAAGGATTCTACTCCCAGCCAGTGATGTCAGAGTAAAGCCTTAAATAGATCGTCAGTTGATAAAAGAGTTATGGTGCTGCCATTCCAGCTTAGGCTCAATTAGAACATGTTCTGATTTTACTAAAAGGAGTTGTACTCAGTACCAGCACTTACAGCAATAGACTGTCATGGAAGCAAACACTTGCCAAGGTAGAGTCAGTAAATCACAGGGAGACGTTCTTCAGGAAACAGGCTTTGGTTTTTCTTTCTACCTAGAAGTATCACTTAGTAACGAAAGAACTACATTTTGGTGTGGGTTTTTTTTTTTTTTTTTTTTTTTTTAAAGGACTCCCTTTATTTAATTGCATTTGCTCCAGTACTTTAGAAAATTTATGAGTGACACATATATATCTACTAAGCATCTATTCCATCTTGAATTATACTCTCTCGGGTCAAATTTTTGGAGTTTCACTGCATGGGCAATGAAGCAAAGAATGGATCCAAATTGGTTTTAAATTAATCAGACTCACAGTTAAAAAGCAGAGCATCATCACTTAGGTTAAATGTCAGTTGTTCATCTTCAGATTCATGTATTTTTTTAAACCTACCATAATTGACCTTTTCAAGTGTAACACCCAGTTAAAACCTGGAGAAAATGACAATATGATAAGAGAAGGACAATTTCAGTTATGACAAAGTCATTATATAAAAGATGAGATACGAAGATATTAATTAATCTCTTCTCACCATTTTCCACAGTAGGGCAATTACACTTTTGGATTGATGCTACTTGTAATGGATGTGATCTCATAGCTGAATTAGAGGTGAGCGAAGAAGATAGGAAAATGAATTTTAAAAGTGTGAAATGAATTTTAAAAGAGTGAGCAAGGCTTCATTCAAAGCTACAGAAGTCAGTGGAAAGATTACAATGGATTTTTGTGAGCTTTATATCAGGCTCTTAGTGCACAAGTGGAAATTTGTTCAGGTTTAAGCAACTTGAATAAAATAGCCCTTTGGCTATTGCATTCTCTTTGAATTTCCCTCTTGGGTCCTCTTTTTCCAGTCACAGCCTGTCCCTTGTGAAAATAGCACAAACGTTCTTTGGGAAGAAGAATGAAAGCATCTTGTTGCAGGGCATCCCTGAGTAAGTACACCGGCTGATGAAGTTTCCTATATGCCACTCCAGTCCATGCCTGACTTTCAGCAAGGGCCGCTACAGACTGGCCCCCTCTTGGTATGTCACTGAATACAATTAGCATCTGGCAGCAGACATATTTTTATCTCAGTTTATGAGAAAATTCATTTTTTCAATTAATCTGTGAATTTTTAGGACAAAATAATAGCCTGGCTCGCTTGAGTGCACCAGAGCATGTTGGAAAGTAAGCTGTGTGCTCACTGGGAGCCAGGAAGCGCATGCATGGGCAAGGTTTGGGCCAAAAAGGAATTGCTCCCCTTAATTTTTGGCAGATGAACAATGTCAGTGAAATTAATGGGTCTATGCACAACCTTACACACTTCGGCAATTTGGGGTCAGCCTGCTCAGCAGCTGGGCTGCAGAAACACAGTTTTGACCCGCTCCAGTTAGTTAAACCAAATGACAAAAATCTAACTGGCTTTAGAGGGACAAAACACTAATAAATGAAAGATGCTAGATTGTCACAAGGCATAATGTGTTGATCAGAAGTCTTATTTCCAACAAGTTTGTTGTCAGCTTGGTCCATGAAAGTCATTCTGGGATGGATCTTGTATTTCTAGCATGGACAAAACTCCCATTCGCTTCACAAGCAGTTTTGCTGAAAGTAGCTTTGAGTAAATCTAGGTTTGGGCTGCATCATTATCTCAGCTTTCCCCAATGAGCGATGGTATTGTGTTTTAATTGGCATCATGTGTGTCAGTCTTTCAGTCCCATCTGCTACTTAACAGGTCTTCCTAGATCATTCATCATTTGTTCCTGAATTTTCAATGATTTAATAAAATCCTCTGAACCGAATAATGGCATTAGCACTACAAATAAACTGAGTGATTTCATTACACTTCACATATTTTATTTTGGCTTTCATTGTTATGACAACCAAACAACTCTGTACATGTGGGAAACAAAACCAGTTTTATCTAGAAGACTATTTAATGTTTTACGAAACTAAAATGAATCTGTGCTTAATAATGTGTGGACTCAAAATGAAAGAACACAAGCCTTCTTGGGGGTGAGACTACAGGCTGTTTCAACAAAGAAAAACAGATTTAAAAAAAAAAAGAGTTTAAAAAAAAGCACACCATAAAAAAATCTGCTGTCTAACACAACATTCACAAGTTAAGGTATATAATGCAGAACCTAGCCAAAGCCCACTAATGGTGATGGAAATCTATCCACTGATTTCAGTAGGTGTTGACTCAATGCTTTTAATGGCAATTAATGATTTCACAAGAATATGCACTCTACAGAATTGGGTTTAATCCCCACCCCTCACCAGTAACATGACCCTCAGCAGCACAGCCCTCTGTCCCATACCCTTTGAAGGGTCCACTGTAAGCTTGGGCATTCATATGGAGGGGAGGATAGGAAAGATTTGGGCATGTGACCATTCTTGGACACGGCATGGTCCCCAGATAGTCTTCAAAAATTTATTATGCACTTTTATTTCCTTTGGCCTTTAATAAGGAGGCTTTGGGCAGCTTTTGGTTGCAGATATAGTGCCATACATTTAGACTACCAGACAGCTTATTATGCAAGAGGTTGTGTGGGCAAAGTCCTGAGGGGCCACAACTGTAACCCACCAGCACCTCCATTAGGTGTCCCCAAATTGTCTTAAATGCAAATGTTTAAGAGAAATGTTATTGAGTTGGAAACATGGGGGGGGGAGGGAAGAATATGATGAAAGAGGGGAAGAGTTGGCAGTTCTTCCAGATCAGCTCATTTTCATTTGGTTGAATAGAAACACAACTTAATTCTCCATCAACTTTTTTCTCTCTCTGCAACCATCAGCATTGATGGAAGTGACTTGGCAATGGAGAAATAGCAAAAGGATGAACAGCAAAAGCTCCATACACCTACCAGAAAACAAGATGGATTTTCTATTCTCCAGATCAATGAAAAATATGGGAAATTCCTGGAACAGCCATACAAGAGTCAAAACAAGAAATATATGCACATACAAGCTAGCCGCCAGGGTCAGGAAGGATAAAAAGAGTGCAAAGTCCTTTGATTACCTGACTGGAACCCACAGCAGGAGGCTGGGAATTTTCTCTGTACTTCTGGAGATCATGCCACAAGCAAATGTGAAAAGAATTTGATGAGCCCAGTGACCCTAAAATGAGTGAGAAAGCAGAGAGTTATTGTTCTCTCTTTTTAAAATTTTAAGTCACAAAGTAGAAGAAAGGATTGGATGAATGAGCCGAGAAATCTTCTGTTCATACACACCTTGATGATCATAAAAGGTAGAAAAATTACTCATAGTAGGAAACATTTTTGATTCACTGATCCTGTTACTGCATAGACTTAAAGTCCGGACAAATGAATTCCAGTGATAAAAATCGGAAGCCATACAGTAGTGAGTCCAGTGCAAAAGAAGAAAGCAAGCAAAGGTTATCTGAGTAGACAGAGCCTATTATTCTGTGCTATGATATGCTGTACTATGTTGCAGAGGTATAATAATGACTTTTTCGCCCTTGGCTCACCTGAAGGGATCATGTTTATCATACTCTTAGCAGAATTTTAAAAATTAGGTATTTTTTAGACTGATGTTCAATTTAATTTCCAATATTTATTTTACTTTTTAAAAGTAGTTACATTGTCAAAACTAAAAATAGTTTAAAAAGTTCATTTTCAAAATGTCAAAATGGAACACTGAAAGTTGTGGGGGGTTTATTTTTTTTTAACATTTCCTCAAATTTGGAATATTCACATACAATTTTAATCAATCCGTACTTGCAGTTTTCAATACAGAATTTCACCAGCAATTTTTAGGAGAAAAAACAAAACAAAACAAAACAAAACAAAACAAAGAAAAAAAAAAGAAAGCTATTAGCTGCAATGATGTTGCACATCTGACTTGAATTCTCCATTAGGCCAGAAAGAAAGCAAAAAAGGGCTTGTAGTGACTGATGTTGAGAGAGATTGATGGATATGGGAAAGGTTGGGGATGACTGTAGGAAGCTCAGGGTTCCCCAGTTCTGCTGCCCAGTCACCAGAAAATGTAGTCTCCGTTGGACCAGCTCCTGTGTAACACAAGTGATAATTTAAATCACAATCATGGATAAAAGCAAGTTAAATGTCAGTAGGTCAATACATGCTGTATACAGAAATCCATAGACTAAAAAATTAGTTCACCTGTAATTTGTAGCTGCTGGATTGTAGAAATTCTACTTAGAGTTGAACAGTAAAGCTTTATAGGTAATGGAGTTGATTATGGTCCGGTACTTATCTCTCTCACACAGAGCTGTTTGGACTTTAATGTTTGCAAAGGGCTTTGAGACAGCAGCAAGGAAAGTATTATTTTGTTGTGTAGAGGTAAAGGCTTTTTGGCTGCTTGGGAAACTTGAAGTGATCATTTCCTGACGTAGTACCGTGGAGTTCATTTAAAGAAATAACAGAAGAGAAACTACTCCCCACGCAGCGATTCAACATATTTTAAACAAGCCTAGAAAATTGCTTTCAGATGGCAGCATAGTCAAGTAAAAAGGCAGAATTATTTTTTTTTTTACAAGAATACATTTCTTTAAATTGCCACTTAAAAAAATGAAATCATGGAATGGCAGCTCCAATGCACTAAGTGTGTCAATAGATTTCACAACACAGTTCCAAAAGGCTGCAAAAGTCAGTGTGAATGCTGCCATTGGGTTGTGAAGGTGGTTTTTTTTTCCTCTTCCCAATCATCTTGTGACACTGAGGACTTTACATAACTTTCATTTGCTTTAGGTCAATATCCCACATTGGGATCAGCAGGCAAAAAGTGAGGAAGTTTGTAAAGACTGTGTTATTTTTGACAGCTCAAAGTGAAGAAGACAGAGATTTTCTCAAGAAATTTTTTTTTAAAAAGTAGCTATGGATACAATAGTTTTTTGAGATATAAAAATATTCCATAATATCCATCACCTCTGAAAACTACTGTTATGATGGACTGACTATGAGAAAGAATTTTTCTTTTAGCTAATATTACAGAGTATGACATTCCCATGTATCTTTACTGCCATATGCACAATAAAAAAACATGTAAATATAATATTGGTGGGAGTGGGCATGATATATTCAGTAGATGGTGCACCAAGGAATATGAACCGTGAAGGTAATGTGTAAATTTTGTATTTTTTTCATTCCTTTTCCCTCCCCAGGATCTCTAAGGCACAGCTTTCATTACATTGAATAAAAAGAGAAAAAGTTCTGAAATTCAAGTGTAGTGGAACAATTATCTACAAAATTGCACATGGGAAGAATGTAAGTATTTGAGCCTGAATCTGCATCCTTCACTTGTGTTCAGTAACGCCGCCAAAGTGAAGAATGTGTATAAATATGGCTAAACCAGATTGTATGTGTTACAGGAATTGAGTTTGTAAATGCAAGTAAAAAAAAAGCAAGAACAAATAGGGTGATAATCTTTAATATGAATCAAATTTCAACTAGACTAACTCACAGAACTTAGAATACATGTATGTAAGTTAAAGGTCACTTGTCTTCATCAATTTTATATTGGATATATGATCCAGAAAACCAAAATGCCAGACCTAAGAAAATGTTCTTTGGTCATAATTATTAAAAATAAAAAACCCCAAACACTTGAAATTATTGTATATTATTAAAATGGAACAATAAGAAATAAACTCTACATACACAGTTAATTTCAGCATGAGACTACCTAGGAAGTTAAGCAGGTACAACTTTGTCTTCCAGAATAAAATGTCACCCAAGAAAATCGGCATAGAGGTTGTCTATCTGTAATCTCTGACACAGCATGGGGATCTACAGAGAAGACTGAATTTTTTTTTTCATTAGAAAAATAAATATGTTAGTCAACAATCAACTTAATTTTCAAGAATAACAAAAAACAAGTTTCAATGAAAAAAATTCCATACTCAGTTTTTATGTCAGAATAAGGAGGATAGAAATTCATTGCTTATAAACGTTACTTTCCACCTACTTTTCTGGTCAGATTTTTCACCTTATTTTCAGCAGACTCGACACTGTGGCTGTCTTGTGTCTAACCTAATGTCCTTTTTCCTCTTGCCCTTCCAATATCTAGCAGTTTCCATTTAAATCACATGGCATATTGCAGTGCCATATATAGAAAGGTCAGTTAGCACTCAAAGGCCCAGCTTAAACCAGATTTCTGAACTGGAAGCAAATCCCTGAAGAAATAAATCTACAGGTTAACGTAACTTAAGTGGCAGTAAGAGAATTATGCTAGGCTTTAAAGATGTCCTGATGGCCTATCAGTTGGTATCGGTTTTCTGTCTCTTGAATGCTGCAGAGTGTCTGTTCTGATAGGCAGATGGATGTGTGAGTTTGATGTACTGACACAGTACTAATAACCCCATTAGACGCAAAGACTAATGATGTATTGTGCTTTGTGCATGGCCACCTCGTCCATCATGTACCTGATTATTGGGGGAAGAAAAAACAGCAGACCTTTTATGTTATCAGTCAATAGCTTTGTTAATCTAATTGCCAGTAATAATAGTCTTACTGGTAGAAAGGATTCCATTCACAAGCATCCTGCATTTTCTAATGATGTTCCTTCACATTATTCCTAACTAGCACCTCCAGAAATGCATATTCTGGTCTATTATTTCAAGCATTCCCTTTTGCTTTGAAGGGCTATTTTGCTCTATAAAAGCCACTTCAAAACTTCACAGAACAGCGAATGACATGAACTGTGAGATAAAATTCAACAGCAAACCAAATAGTGGGAAGTTTTAATCTCAGAGATTTAGCTGGATCTCAAGTGAAGCTACCAGGAAGGCAGTAAACCTAATGGACATGCTTCATTTTTAATAGTAACACAATTTAAAAGTTCTGAGGTAAAATTTATTCCATTAAAATCTAATTATATGAGGTCCAATGAAGCACTCTTATCTTCACCAACGTCTTGACATATATCTTAGTAGGGGGAGAGGAAGAGGGTGAACATCATGTAAAAGGAATGAGTTTTAATGGGCAATGCATACAGGCAATCAGCTTGTGGTTAAGAGGCTTCACCAGCGCCACTTTGTAATTTAGTAGATAAGCAATCACCAAATATAGTTAGGTGATATTAAGCCATTGGAGCCAAGAGCACAAGCTGCAAACGTTTATGCTTTTGTGAAATAAAATCCTGCTCCCACATAAAGCGGGGTGAAAAATGCTCTTGACTTCATCAAGGCATTACAGATGTTAGTGCTGGAGAGAAATTTTTATGATCACTTGGTTTGAAGCTCATAAAGACATGGCATTGGCACAAAATTCCTTTCAATGAGTCCCACGTCCTGCCTAATGGTGATGCATTTGAATGACATCATGTCTCATAGGAAGACAGGCAACTTAGATTTAAAGAATTCAAGAGCTGGATAAACTGCCGCATACCTCAAAATTTGTTCCAATACTAGACTAGTGTGAAAAATGTGCACACATTTTCATTTTAAGTTTGTCTCATTTTCATTTTATCTAGCTTCCAGCTTATCTGCTAAAGCAAGGTGCTGTCTGGCACAAGAGGTCTTTTCTCCCTACATATATCTGTAAACTGATCAATTTACCTCTTAACCTTCTCTTTGCTAGGTTGAACTCTCTACATCTCCGTATGTTTTCTAGGTCTCAGAGTCCTCCTTGCAGAGCTGTATTAGTTTCACAGTGGCAGCTGGCTCTAGGCAAGCCTTCAGAGTATTACAATTGTTAATTTACAAAGAGCTGTCATTTGTTATGGTTCAGAGATGCTGTAGAAGCAGAGGTGGGTGCCAGTCAGGGGAGTAGTTGGAGGGGCATTGACACTACTGCTGGGCAGTTTTCATTTGACAAATGCCACAAGCTCAGCTGGATTTTCAGGTGTTTTCTAAACTCTTGGTGTCTGCTGGTTATGGCTTAGTCCCAGCAGATGCCATGCTGCCTTGGTGCTGTGCACACACAGGATGGAGCGCAGCTCTCAGAATGAGCTGTGTATAAAGCACATCTCAGACATAACATACATTTTTTTTATTTCTTCCTCCACTCAGTAGAGGGGTGAAAGAAGATTCTGAATAAATTTTTTTGTTCAGAAGCCTTATCTTTTTATTCGTGTTTTAAAAATAATGTATCTGTGAAGGAGGGAAAGAGTTGTGTTAAAGAGAATACTGGGAGAAGGAATCCAGCTAGCTTCTTATTTAATTTTAATAACACCTTGTTTAAAGAAATATAGTATTTTTACAATATTTGTGTGAAAGGGAAAAAAGATTTTTTTCAGCCTTTAATTAAATGAATACACAGAACTGGCACAAGATTTCACCATTTTGTTCATGCTTCTTTGTGCACTGAGATGCATTAGAGTTTTAATAAAGCTGCACTGATAAAGTTTCATGATGGCCACATTTACCTTACTATTCAATTGGGTTAAATTATAGTTGTGTTTTCTAGCTTAATGTTTACCAGCTACATTACCATTATTATACAAAGTCAAAGGTTTAGTTAAGTAGAAATTGAGAGAGAGGGAGAGTTAGCTTGTTCTTTTATTGCTAAAAATCAAAATACTTTGCCTTTTTACCTAAACATAATCAGAGAGAAATATAATAAATTCAAATACCAGAAACCATAGTGACAAATGGACCAAAGATTTTATCCTTTCAATGTTTTTTCATATCTTATTTGATATCTTGTTCACTTCCTAAACCTGTCATAACCACATCAGTTAATAGATAAATTTGCAATTCTTATTTGTTATCTCAGGCACTTTATTCAACCTTACAGCACCTATTATTCTATTCTCCTCAATGTTTGTTTTCTTATAACTAAACAAAAAAAAGATTCCAGCAAACAACCCAAACATAATTTTACAAAAAATGCATACTTGTTTTCCTTTTAAAACAGCAAGAAAACCCAATCAAGGGGCAACAGAATAAATCTCTATATTAGAAATGCTGTATGTGCATCAGGCAAACTTCTTTGGCATTTGTTTGAAGGCCTCACTCACATTTCTGCAGAGCTATAGCGCCTTAATAGGGTCAGCAAGGTAGTAATTAGCAGCTGTGTATTCCTTTTCAGAAAACTCCACGTCTGTCATATTTGCCAGCACCTCTGCTGAGGGTAGTGTTAGATTAGGATTTCAGGACTCACAGGGTGGCCGTCTTTTAATCATGCAGGTGGCAGGAAACTCTTGTCTCACCTTACAGTTATGTGGTGACTGGCTTCAATGGAGCTGCCTCAATTTACAACACTCTAAGATGTGGCAACATATCTAAAACCTGCTGCTCTCTCTCACTAATAGCTCCACTGAAGTCAGGCACTGCAAGTCTGCAGAGAAAGACATCAGCTGATGTCTGTAACTGCCTGGTTTTTCATTTCATCGTGCTCAGTATTCTGGGTTTCAAATCAAATAATTTAATTCCTCCCTGACTAGTACAGCTTGGTTTGAATGTTAGGCAAGCTTAGGCCAGGTGGCTGGAATACAAAGTGTTCAGTACTGCTCCAGGATATATCAGCTGAAATACTTTGCAGAACCTTGTAAGATTTTTGTATTTTCAACCAAAATCCTTCCAAGACTTCCAGCCAGACCCAGCTTTACTGTGGCAAACAGGCCGGTTTCGATTCTTCACATGAAGACTCAAAAAAAAGAACAAAGATGTAATGAGACTCTTTCCTTGTAATAATTCCTGCAAACGGGAAGTGACTCATTCTCCCTCTTTGCCCTTGCAATATCCCAAGAACATACTATTTAGTACTTATTTAATTCTTTCAGAAAACCTCCTGTTTCCTGTTTGCTTCAGAGACAGCAGCACTTTCATGTGGCTAATGCCACGCTAAATGACATTTGAGCAGTTCCTATTGTGACCGTCTACAAGGCTTTGAGAATCTCAAACAGGATTTGGCTGATCAAGAAGCTTGCCTTTGGTTTGACACCAAGATATCTCTAAGCTATTTTCTACAAGTGTGCCCTTATAGGAGTAGTCTCATTTCCACTGAATTATGCCAGCACCCAGAGTTAAGTCTGTGTGAAAAATGCTTTGCTGTGTTGGAATAAAGTAGTTATTAAGCTCCTTAAAAAGAGAAGCCAAAAGAGACAGTGCTGATGTTAGCCCTTTCTCTAGGAGAGTCCATAGGGGTTTTCCATCCCCTTGCCCGCCCCCTTCTCCTACCGTCTCTGTTACCTGCTGTTGCTCTCGGTATGAAGCATGAGCACAGAGCAGATGTTCACAGAATCACAGAATGGCAGGGGTTGGAAGGGACCTCGGGAGATCATCTAGTCCAACCCCCCTGCTAAAGCAGGTTCACCTAGAGCAGGTTGCACAGAACATCATCCAGGCGGGCTGTGAAATCTCCAAAGAAGGAGACTCCACAACCCCCCTGGGCAGCCTGGACCAGTGCTCTGTCACCCTCAAAGTAAAGAAGTTCTTCCTCACATTCAATTGAAACCTCTTATGCTTCAGTTTGTGCCCATTGCCCCTTGTCCTGTCGCTGGGCACCACTGCAAAGGGTCTGTCTCCGTCCTCATGACATCCACCCTTAAGATATTTGTATGTGTTGATGAGATCCCCTCTGAATCTTCTCTTCTTCAGGCTGAACAAGCCCAACTCTCTCAGCCTTTCCTCATAAGGGAGATGCTCCAGTCCCCTCATCATCTTTGTTGCCCTCCTCTGGACTCTCTCAATGAGTTCCTCATCTCTCTTGAACCATGGAGCCCAGAACTGGACACAGTACTCCAGGTAGGGTCTCACCAGTGCAGAGTAGAGGGGGAGGATAACCTCCCTCAACCTGCTGGCCACAGTCCTCTTAATTTCCAGTGGTGAGGCTGGAGAAGGATTGCCTGTGCAACTGTAGAAGCCAGTGACAGGCATCCCAATGGCTCTTTAACCCCAGCTCATAAAAAGGGGCAAAAAGCAACTTCATCATCCCAGAGCTTCCCAGGAGAGCTGTGACAGCTAGAATCACGATTATCTCTGCTCCCTGTTCCCACCAGCGGGTAGTAATTTTCTGTGAAATTAGCAATATCCAAAGTTCAATCACATGCAAAGTAAACAAACTGAAACAACAGAGATAAATATTTGCTTTCTAATCCCTTTGAGCCACAGAAGACTTCACTAACACTTGTAATGGATTGAAAAACAATTCAAGCTACTAAAACTCCTCCCCTCAAATAAACAAAAAAGTCCTAACCTCTTAAACTCTTCCTCATCCCAGGTCAGCTTTGAGAAAATCAAGGGACATTTCTTGTAACTGTTTATAACCTGATGACAGTAATGCAGGTCTTAACTTTGCACTGACTTTGTTAGCAGGCTCCTGATGCCCTGTGCTACAAACAGGTCAGAAGCAAGTGCTGTAAAGGAGGAGATGGAAGCAGACTGCTCCTTCATCGCAGGTTCATTACAGTGGAACTACCTCCAGCAGAAATACAAGAGCTGATAAGGTAGAAAACTGAAATGGGTTTTAATTTATTATTGTATGGACATATTCCTGGAGTCCACAGTTTTACTCTGAGGGAAGAAATTTCCCACAATGAGTTTCATGCTTCACCGTTTTCCTACAGAAGTAGGAGATTCGCTCTCCAAGTCTCTTCCACACTCTGCTTATAGCAGCAAAACAGGGGTTTTAGGTTTGCAAATGACACTTACACAACAATAATTTTTTATTTTATGTGTGATTACTCTCACACATGCATTTTCTAGATGTAGAAATAGAAAGGGAGGGCAGATTTTCATGCATCTCAGCCAAGGAAGAGGGGATAGCTTATCTATGGGGCAATGAAAAGGGGAGTTTTCTGGTTCTGTTTTATCATGGCATGCAAAGACCACCATGACAATGTAGTCTGCAGGGTATGGCTTCTCCATACTGCCCATGGCAAATGCTCATTTAAGCATCTGAACAATTCAGGCTGCATGTTGCAACTAATATATATGTATGCAGTACCATCTGGCAAGTTACTGAAACTAAAACTGCTGACTGCTTATTAAAGTATTTTTCATTGATTTTGTTTAAACCATAAAGAGCTGCTTTTGATTATCTGGCAAATCCACATTCTAATGCTTTAACTTTCCAATAAAAGTTTGTAACTCTCAGTGCTATGCAGTTTAAATGAACTTGGGATTTATTAGAGAGAAAAAAATCTCTTGGAAAGGAAAAGATGAAATATCCCGTTGCTACTGACTTTTCCTAGTACCAGCATTTTATATTCTGGCTTCATACAAGGTTGAATTCTCATCCAGATGAATAGAGTTGCCCTTCTAAAATTTGTGGATGAATCTATCCCACATATCCCTTTATCATTCGTAATGGAGTTATATGAGTGACGTGTTTGCCCTTCAATAAAACAAGCAGATTTTGGTCCATAATTTTTTTTGAGGAAATCTCTAACACTTTGAAAAAAGAGCATCTCATTCTTAGACTGGCACTTTGCAAAAAGAGCATCTTAAGTTATTGTGCTTTTTTTTGTCTCAAGAATATCTAAAAAATATTGGATCATGCTCTTCCCGTACAGTTCTGTAGACTATTTTCCTTAAAATACCCACATATTTTTTGTGTCCTCTGCAAAAAATGTCATATCTGAGAAAAAAATAAAGTGTTTTGCTACTGAAATCAGTTTCTGGTTATATTTTTTCCCATAAAAAAGAAAGCCCAACTTAAGAAAACACAGCCAAAACTGAAGTCAAATACTTTCTGACCAGCCTCAGTAAATACTTCTCCAATTTCTTTTCAACCTGAACTTGAGGTTACAGAACATAGAGGTTCTGACTGTGTTAAAAACCAGCCGTTCTCTTTCACGAGGTTGCTTAAGGAATTGTATCAAAAGGAATGTGTCATTTTCCAGCAGAAAAATTGAGCTGAAAAGTTCGTAAAATAGGTTAGCTATAGGTCCACCCCTCTAATTAGGCTGCTTCTGTGTCTGCAGTTTTAAGCTTTTGCAGTTTTTCCACTCATGGTTAAATGCCTTGGGATTTACATTTAACACCCCCTCCCCATTAAATCTATGTTAATAATGGATCTACCTCCCTCCAGTGCTCTCCCTAGACCCTGGCAACAGACAGATATGGCAGAAACCCACCGATGGTCAAAGAGCAAGGTGTTATGACTGTTGACCATGTAAGATTGCAGAGGTTTGCAAAAAGGAAATAGCCTGTTTGCTCTGAACTCTGAAACAGCAGAGAGAGCCAATGACTTTGTTGGGCAAGGAACTGACCACCAGTGAATTTTCATCTGCTGTCACCTGTTTGACAAGGTGACTCAGGCTAAAGAGCATGCTTTGGGAAGATGAATTTGCTGTTTTGCTAAGAAATTTTGAACTGTCACCCGTAGGTACTGCATAAACTTACACAAATGGTTTCCAGACACTACTCTTAGAGCATGATATCCATCACACTAATAGACCATAAACCAGCTTTAACCCAGCCAGGCACAAAATCTTTTTTGGATAAGAAAATAAAACCTTCTTCATCACAAAATTTAACCGTGGTGCATATAAAACATTTTAGTGCCAAAATATGTACACTACACAAGAAAACTTTGTGCATATTCTGAACTTATTTTATTGCACTTAGGGATGTATTTATTTGAATAGTAGGGAAAAAAGATCTTAAGTACTAGTATAGAGATGGTCTAGCTAACAACTGTGTCTCCATGGTGTTTCAAACTAAGCCAGTGTGCTGGGTTTGGCTGGGATATAGTTAATTTTCCTCCCAGCAGCTGGTATGGGGCTGTGTTTTGGATTTGTGCTGGAAACAGCATTGATAACCCAGGGATGTTTTCGTCACTGCTGAGCAGCGCTGACACAGAGCCAAGGCCTTTTCTGCTCCTCACCCCACCCCACCAGCGAGGAGGCTGGGGGTTCACAAGAAGTTTGGAGAGGACACAGCTGGGACAGCTGACCCCAACTGACCACAGGGATGTCCCACACCATATGATGTCATGCTCAGCACATAAAGCTGGGGGAATAAGTAGAAGAACACGCAGAGAGATGGCGTTTGTCTTCCCAAGTCACAATTACACATGCTGGAGCCCTGCTTTCCTGGAGATGGCTGAACACCTGCCTGCCCATGGGAAGCAGGGAATTAATTCCTTGGTTTGCTTTGGTTGCATGTGCAGCTCTTTCTTCCCTATTAAACTGTCTTGATCTCAAACCATGAGTTTTCTTACTTTTACCCTTCCGATTCTGTACCCCATCCCACTGTGGGGAGTGAGAAAGCGGAATGTGGTGCTTAGTTGCCATCTGGGATTAAACCATGACAGCCAGTCTTCAATGTCTCCACTTAAACATCCTCAAATTTGAAAATTAGTCATAAATGTGTACACATGCCCATGTATGTCTGCAAAACAACGTACAGGTGTAATGATTAATGTGTGACTGAATTAAAAAAAAAAAAATCAACCCAAAATCACCATTTGGCGTGAAGGATATTAAGAAAAAAGCGTGCTACACAAATAATATAATGAGTAAGACTTGCTTTTGTCCTTCAGAAACACACAGAGTAGTAATTGGAAATAAGATGAAAAACTGCGTGGTTTGTGTTCTGCATGAACTTGAAGAAGGCTACCAATCCTCCCTTGATTTTTCCAGCCCATTAAGTACCAGTTACAGCACACAGTCACTGATGACTGTGATGATTCAGATTAGGTGACAGATAGCAGTGATACTGCTGAATGGTTTTTACAGTGTCTTCAGGTAAAGCCTTTGTGTCTCAAAATAAAGGCAGCTGCATTAAGTGGCACCTAAAGGTGTTACCTTCCCCACTGCACTTGGCTCTCTTGCCTGCGTCGCCGAGCCTTGCTTGCTGGGGTGCTGCATGGATCACAGAATGCTCTCAGGCACAGGTTGTTGTTGTACTTGGTGACTTCTGAAACTTATTTTAAAACTTTCTCTTGCCTTCTAACCTGTTTGAACCTTGCAGCGTCTCTTGTCCGGCTGTCTGGAGACTGCACGGCTTCCTGTGGGCATTGCTGCTTTCATGGAAACACGGTGAGATTGTAATCATACAACCAAGAGGTGAGAAAAATGATATCCCAGTTTATTTTCCCAACCCTTCTTAAGATTACTGTCTATATAGGTCACACCCTTACTTCAGGACACATTCACACACACATCAGAAGACAGCTCATTGCACAAGGAGTCTTTAAATTCCAGGCTCTTTATGGATATTGATATTCTAATCGCTGATCACTTTTACCCATACTATCCTGGCTGGAATTACACTTCTTTAGCACCACTCAATGAAAAAAAATAAGAGTCAGTATTCACCATTTCTTAGTAGTTCTAGACAGGGAGGAAAACATAACAGATTCATTCCTAGATATGGTATTGTAAACCTGGCGTGGCTATTTACTGGTGAGCAATTCCTCTCAATTTATATACATGCGCAAAGGATCACAGACATTCTTCTGTTAGAGAACTCTTGTTTCCCAAACAGAAAGAACAGTAGTCATATTTGAAAATAAGAAATCACTACCTACTGCTATTTTAAGCAGTGTTTTCTCTAAAAAGAAAAAAAAAAAAGATACCTGCTGGAATTTAATGCAATATATTTTTTCCAAAAATTTTCCATTTGTTCCCCACTATGATGCTTTTTCTCCCTTTCCTTCTCTTCAGGATGGTAAGTTTTTATCCTTGCGTCTCTTAGAAATAAGTGGATGCAGCATATGTTCCTTAAGTAGAGCATCTGTATTATTCCTACATGACCTGCATTTGATGTCTCCAGATTTTGTAGCTTTTTTTCTGGAAACCTGCCAAGGTCGAGAGAAGACAGGAATTATTTCAAGCCCAGTACAGTACTTTGGAGATAAATATAGTCTGAGGAATTTAGATTTTTGCTCATCAATGTGAACTTTTCACTTAAGGCTCTGTTTTTATGATGTGTCCTCACCCTACTCCCCCTTTTTTTGAAACGAAAATGTTCACCTACTGTGACTTTTTTTCCTTTTTTTCTTTTTCCTAAAGGGAGACAAAAATGTAATTAAAAGGAAGCAGGAGACAACTCTCAGCAAAGGAGATGTAGGGCCCAGAATCTCTTCAAGACTTGTCTCACACATTTCTTTGTGTTTGACCATTCTCAAGGTTTGAAGGGACGATCCAACAGAAGGGGTCCTGGGTGATGCATCCAAAGTCTGCTAACCAATCTAGACATCGAAGTGCTACAAAACTAGCTCTTAGGAATCTCAGCTTTACTAAAGGTCAATGGCATATAAGGGTTTAAGTCAAATCCAAAACCAGACCGTAGGCAGTCAAGTTATTTGATGCCTAGGAAAGCTTTATGTATTGCTCAGAGGCTGAAGAAGGAAAACAAAACTAGCATAACTGGTTTGGGCTCCTCTTACTGTCCCATTTCTCACCGTGATATTTGTACCTATTAAATCATCCTTTTTCAAAGGGAAAGCAGCACAGAGAGACAGTTAATGATAACGAACAAAGTCCTGATCAATTTCTGCTGAAAATAAACCGTAAGCACCATAGTGAAGCAATGCAATAACACAGCAGCTGTTCTATTTTCCGTCCATGACACCCCTGAAGCATATAGTCACGAGGCAGGGCATCAGGTTTCCCGGTAATATTCCTGAGTCAAGCAGGCAGACATTCCAATTTAAACCGGTTACACCTGAAATCCTTTTTGCCTAACATTTGTTCACCCACCTTTTAGCTAAAGGGCTATCAATTCCTGTAATAAGTCATGAGGAACTTCCAACAATTTGAACACAGGTTTTCTTTGGCCTGAATAGAAAAATCCCTTAGATATCTGCCGCAGCACTGCAGGAAGATTACAGCGTGCAGATGACCACACCATATGTGATTAAATTCAGGTATAGAGAACTATGGTCAAGGCTTCCAGAACAAGCTCTGAGGCCACTGAATTGTAGCAGCGGGTTATCACACCTTCCTCACACAGACTAATTAACTACAGGCAAGAGTAACTGCTGCTGCCAGAACCAAGTACTGCAGCTTTCCCATCAAATGCTTATCCATGGAAGTAGCTGCCCTCAGTTAGACCTATTAAGCAGCACTTCCAAACTGAAATAACAAGGGGTTTTACTTTATTCCAGCCAGCTCCTGGATATTTTCAGGTTTTTTTCCAGTGAATTTGTCTGTTGACAAAATGGATACTGTGCTCAAACATGCAACGTAGCTGAAAAGGCTTTGCCCTCATCTACCTTTTTTTAAGAAGATTGCTAGGTACACTGGGTCTAAATAGTTGGTGTGTGCACATGCTTGGTGTCGGGGGAATTGAGACATGGACTTGCCAGTCAGCACTGCCCCTGCAAAAGCAGTGTGGACGTCCTGCAGCCTGGATGATGTGCCCATGAGAATTAATTCAGGATCTCACCAAACACAAAGCAAGCACATACATTCATCAGTCTCTGGATGAAAAGAATACATAAGCCTCCAAGAACATTTTTTAGAAGGAGGTTTTTACGTCTGTGAACTAGGAAGGAAGGCGTCACAGAGGGTAAGAACATGACTAACTCTACCTATTTTTTTCACTTTTCACACTGCATGATATAAACTCCAGATATCTTTCTGTCTCCCTGTTCAGTGGTAAAACTTAAAAATGGCCATGGTAACCAGGTCAACAACTTTCTAAGAGTTTTTCCTATGTTGTTTGGTTTACTTAAGGAGCTAACCTTTATGTCCTTTCTCTACTTCTGGAATAGTAGACTTTATTTAAAAAATGTTACTGAATTTCCTCAAACAACAGATTTATTTTTCAGATGTCACTTGTTCAATGAAATGGAGAGAATTATGTGGCTATATGCAGAGGATATGGTGCTGCAGAGATGTTGTATTCACTGCTGTGTAGTTAAACACTTTTTATTTCAGCTCACTATGGAAACAGCTTCTCATCCTAATGTATATGAAGACCATGCAGTGTTGATGACTGACTTTTGGGAAAAAGCTCCATGAACAGCTGGATATTGAAAAAAAATCCTACTGTCCTCTTAGTAGGAGTCTATGATATATCAATACCATCAACGTGGGCGATTAATTTCTCTGAGGTATGAAAGAATTCCTCTAATCCTGTTTAAGATTTTTGCATCCATAATATTATTATTTACCACAAAACTGTTTCCACTTCAACCAGGAAGGTTGTTGTGGTTTAACCTGGCTGGCAACTAAGCACCACGCAGCACCTCGCTTACTCCCCCCCTCCCTCAGTGGGACGGGGGAGAGAATTGGCGAAAAGAAAAAAAAAAGTAAGACCCGTGGGTTGAGATAGAGACAGTTTAATAAAAGAAAAGAATAACAATAATAATAATGATAATGGTAAGATAATATACAGAATATAGAAAACAAGTGATGCACAATGCAATTGCTCACCACCTGCTGACCGATGCCCAGCCCGTCCCGAGCAGCGATCCCTCTCTCCCCGCTCAACTAACTTCCCCCAAGCATGACATCATATGGTCTGGAATAGCTCCTTGGCCAGCTGGGGTCAGCTGTCCTGGCTGTGCCCCCTCCCAGTTTCTTGTGCCCCTGGCAGAGCAGGGGAAGTTGAAAAGTCCTGTACTGGTGTAAGCACCACTTAGCAACAACTAAAACATCAGGGTGTTATCAACATTATTCTAGTACTAAATCCAAAACACGGCACTGTGCCAGCTACTAAGAAGAAAATTAACTCTATCCCAGCTGAAACCAGGACAAAGGTAGGTTGCTTTTGTGTTTTAACCCCTATATAAGGAGTTAATTAAAACTTAAAATATGTTCTAGATTTGCTGGTTATGAAACACAGAAATTAAATAATTATCTGTGAATAATTAAACTCTTCTTCATATTTTCGAGCAATTCTAATTCTTCTCCCTTTACTTCTTATAGATTCTTGCAAAACAAAATCTAAGCCCAGCTTTCAGTGTGGCTTTGGTTGTGCTCCAAGGCGTGTTGTGCAGTTCTAGAAACTCTGAGGTATCAAAATCAATGAAAAGGAAATGTCCTGCAATCTATGTCCTATACTTCTATTTCAGTAATGCAGAACAGTTACAGATTTTTATATAACTCTTTTTGTTTATCCACTGCCACATCTTGCTTACTGTTTTGTATTTTACAACTACTGAAATCATCATTCAACAGATTAACTCAAATTATTTGCTAGAAGAAATATTTCAGTTGCCATTTTAAATCAAGCTAATGCAGTGAGGAAAGAATGCCATTACATTTAATGTCTATGCCGTATTGGGGATAAATCTCCATATAGAGCTGAAGAAATTTTGAAAAGATCAGCAGTTGTGATATGATTGAATTCCATTGTTTTTTTTCACCAGCCTCATTGCTTTGTAGCCTAGTGTATATAATGGCATAGACTACTGGCTTGGACCACACTCCTGCATAATTGAGCCAGAAATCATTCTGAATTTCATTTAACCTGGACTTTGCCACATACGAGAAACAAAATTACTTCTATAACGATATTTCTTGTATCATTTACCATCAATTTCCTGTGCTGTCAGGCTGCTTTGTTTCTCTGTACTACTCACTTTAAACTCAGTAGTGCAGGTGTTGGACTGGAAGCTGACATTCGGAAGACCTATTCTTTATTTTGCTGCTAACTCACTTGTGTGACCTTTGGTGGGTTCATAAATCTACCTTTGTTTCAGTTTACTTGTCTCTAAAATTGCTGTGATAAATAAATGTTGTGTTTTGTTGAGCTGAATTTCAAGATATATTGACCCAATAATCAATAATTTACCAACTAATAATAAATCCTGATATTCAGTCACTGAAACAAGAAGTCAGCTGGATTGCTCAGTGCACTCCTTGCTACAGTTAGATGGACACCTTTGCTCAAATCCCATCTGAGGGCCAGAGGTATCTGAAGAGATATTTTCAAGTTAACACTAAGCTTGATATATGTGGACTTCATGAAATCACGGGTTAAAATCTTAATGACTTCAAATAAACCTTTTATCCTTTCAAGTGCCAATCAGGATATATTCATTTGCAAATACACTCTAATTGTTTAACCTTATTCCAGACCTTTGGGACCCAATTATCCTAGCGCTTGTAGGAGTGAAACCTAATTACCATTTTTTAAAAATAAAATTAGGCAATACTTGTAATTTATGTCAGGAATTTAATTTTTTAAACAGAACTGTAGCTGGCATGGTTCTACTGAACCAAGAGCACGCTGATTCACACACATTATCTTGAGGTGTTTGCCAGTTATTTTCCCCTGGTAAGACCTTTTGATAGGGGGTTGGTTTATTACTACGGACACAATTTTCAAAATAATAAGCCTGTTCAGCTTCCACAGATTGTAATGGAATTCACCAAATTATGTTGATACAATCTAGTATCTGGTTACTGCATGCTACCACCCTGAGTACCTGAGCTAGCGCTAGCCAAACAGGTTTGAGCACAGGAAGACATCACCAGCAGCCAGGCTTTTGTATAGTCTACTCCAAGTAACTGGAGAGCCGGAATAAGTTATCCCCCATGAAATTTCATGTTTCCTCAGCATCACTTTTTCTGGTACTTCTACTCTGCCTCTCTCCAAAATGAACTAGAGTAGTCAGGGAAGGCATAGACTAGAGCATTATAACTCAGTTACAATTAATGGCCTTATTCTCCACCTCTTTCTCTTGAGATGAGCTAAACATTGAACTGTCACAAGACTCGGACGTGCCTTGCTCTTGGGAAACTGCACAATTATTGATATCGCTCCTGTCACACCGTCCCAAATATCACATTAAGACTAATCTCAATCCATCTTTCACTTTGTTTATGAAGCTTCCTGAAACTCCAGTGGCTCATGGAAAATCAACCTCATGCCTCCTCTTTGCTCTGAGACAAAATCAGCTCTAGCTATGACATTATTCTTAGATGTCTGTCTAAGGTTTTCCGCCAAGACCTTTAGCAAGAGAGAATCCAAAGCCACTTTGACTGCTCCACTATCGGAAAAAATATTTGCCCTTTCTTTGCACCAACCCTTCGGTGTTACTGTGTCCCATGCTGTAACTCTCCGCCTAATGGTCTGCTTTTGCTTGAGCATCTCTTACTGTGCACACGAGGACTCTGCAAGCAGGATATACCTCATGTAATGTGCTAGAAAAAGGGTTTATTGGTTGATACATGTGGTTACCAAGCTAAGCGCTAATATCCTCACCATGCCTAACAAATCTGTCTCAGCTAGGCAGTTATTGGTCAGGTGGGAAAGTATTAACATCCATTGCTTCTTGGAACAGCGTGGGTTGCTGTTTCCTAATTCTCTACCTTTTTCTCAGGTTTATGTCATTACTTTCCCTTTTGAGTCCTTTAGTTACGGGTAGCTACCATCTCAGCAATTTCACTTCTGTATAGTCACGTTTCTTATCTTGCATGATTTTAATTTATCTACTTCTATAGTATATGAAGGGCTACAAAAACAATCCAAGGGCTGGAGCACCTCTCTTATGAGGACAGGCTGAGAGAGTTGGGGATGTTCAGCCTGGAAAAGACAAGGCTTCAGGGACACCTTATTGTGGTCTTTCAGTACTTAAAGGGGGCCTATAGAAAAGACTGGGAAAATCTTTTTAGTAGGGACGGCTGTGACAGGACAAGGGGTAATGGTTTTAAACTAAAACAGTGTAGGTTTAGACTGGATATAAGGAAGAAATACTTTACAATGAGGGTGGTAAAACACTGGAACAGGTTGCCCAGAGAGTTGGTGGAAGCCCCACCCCTGGAAACATTCAAGACCAGGTTGGACGGGGCTCTGAGCAACCTGATCTAGTTAGCGGTGTCCCTGCTCACTGTAGGGGGGTTGGACTAGATGACCTCTAGGGGTCCCTTCCAACCCAAAACATTCTATGATTCTATGATTCTGTATCTTTTTAGTAAAACAGAACCAAAGGCACCAAGACATGCTACACAGAGCTAGACCTTGGGTCACATGCAGCTGAACCGCTAGGTTGTTGGTTACACTGCATTCCTCTCTGCTCTCCACCCTGTTTCTTTCACTCTTTCCCTGTAGGTCTCATTTTCTAACCCTGGTCATTCTAATTACTGTCTTACCAGAGATGAGTAAAGGAGAAGGATGACTTCCCAGGTATTCAGGACTGTATTCCTGCTTATTTAACAATTATCACTCCTGTGTTTTTCAAAGAAAATACCTGATATTTTTACCACCTGCTGAAATTTGGGATATAACCACATTTCTGAAAAGCTGCTCTTGAATCAATCTTCTTTATTCTGTAGTGCATACAATTCTTCCTGCGTAAGCATAAACTTTGTAAGTGTATATTACTGAATTGCTATCTGTTTTTTTCAGACAATTTCTCTATTTTTGGCAAGATTCTTTCAAATTCTTGTCCTGTTCTTCAAACTTTTTGCAGCCCTTCATTTGTGCCACTTGCAAACTAAATGCACTTTCTCAGTACTGTCATTTCTAATGAAAATATGAATAGCTTCATATCCTCATGACAGATGTCCATGAAGCCTCACTTAATACATCCTTCCATTCTGGTATATCATTGATCACTATACTTCAGGTGAGGTTATTTAGGGATACTTCCACAGTCCTTAGAGAAGCTCCATGAAAGCCATGTTTTGTAAATATAATTTGGAAAGTATTCCTTGACACAGTATAAAACCCCTTAATATAATCAACATGTATATGATTTAATCTGTTCCTGCTCTAGGCAGCACCCTTGTTGACATTTCATAGGTAATAGACCGATTTGACAAGGTTTGGTATATGCAGCTATATCCTGACCATTGTGCCATTTCTCTATTATTTTCCAGATTCTTATGGGTAGATAATTGATTGTTTCAGAATTTTCTCGGAAAGTGAAGTTAAGCTGATTTGTCTACAATTCATTATATCCTAATTTCTTCTGAAATAAGCACTCTATTTGCCTTTTCTAGTCTCCCGGTATGACACTCTTAAAGACAGAATTTAAAAATTCTCTGATTGCTTCAGCCAGTTATCTGACTATCCTATAGTGCTTTCACAAATGCCCAAACCCGCCCTTGTATAATACCCTGTGTATAACAATCCTTTACCCATAGCACCCACTCCCTCATTCTAGAACATATGCCCTGAATACATATTCACTCTTCATTTTAAGGCAGGATTTAGCAGTCTTAGTAAAGGTCCTAATTAAATCAGGGTTTTCTCATCCTAGGAAATGTACAATAAGGCAAAAAGCCTAAATGTGGTAGTTAATACATTTGATATAGCTAGTAAGAAATTACTCCTATGGATTTTGTGCAATTTCCTGCACATTCATGAGGTTATTTCTTTAAATTCAGACCTTGACCTAAAGCTAAGCAAAGCCACTGACAAACGTCAGTGAATTTGGGATCTAGAATCTTATGTAATATTTTAACACCAGTTAAAGACCAGTTGAAGACCAGACAAGACCAAACTTGTAAGCTAGCCTGTTGTGATATGTGTATTTTCAAAGAGTCTCAGTGATGGGTATCTATAACACTGGCAAAAAACATTTTGCAGATTGGAAAGCAGAATTGGACTTTGGGTAGTAGGAATTTAGATAAGTTTGTTTCCTTCTTCCCTAAAGTCCTTCTAGAAAGGTCACGGTGATAAAAATAGAGCTGCCTTCTTTTACAGGGATTTTGCTTGAGAGCTCAATTTATTCAGAAATCAAGACAGATTGATGCTGTTCCCTAGGAATGCAGATAGGCATATTTTAGACAATAAACCAGGAGCCCTTATCTGCTGAATTTTGTCTTTTCAATGTATCTATCCTATGCTAATTTTAGGTCTGCATCCTCTATATCCTGTCGTGTTTTGTTTTTCCTCCCATTCAGCTCTGATTTCCCATTACGGCATGTCCTTTTAGCACATATTTTGTACTTATGACGCATCTGTTCTCATTTTGCTCCTGCAAGTGCCTAAACGATAGCTAAATGCATCTGTAAGGACAAGTGCTGAACAGGTGCAAAACAAGACCACAAGTAATGAAAGGAGAGGAAGAAATCAGAGAATAATTTTTGCTCTGTCAGGATTTGCCTAATATATGTATAGCCATTACACAGGCAATACAAATGTCTCATTTTCACAGTTCCTAATCTTCTTTAAAAAAGGATCTTTCTGGAGTTAATTTAGTGTAAGAAAATTTGGTAGAAGATACTCATTCTCTATTGCTGATTTGACAGAGGTTTCATAGGGTATCTTAAGGAATTTATAAGGGATCCAGCTCTTCTGTGTTAGTAAAAGAGAATATGCAAAAGGTATGAATGTACATGTATTATTTGAAAAAAAAAAAACCAACACAAAACTCACACTATTTTTATGTTGTGTTTATTTTACACTATCCAAAGGAGTTTTGCCTGTTACTCTTGAGAAAAGCTTGTGCAGCTATATTATTTTCACACATGCCATAAATGAATATGTTCTTTCTCATTCTAATCTCAGTGGTACAGACTGGGTAACTGAGCAATGCTATGTTCCTTTCATATTGTTGCAGCAACATAAAAAGTCAATTGAATCTCATTCTCTACCCATTGTTATGGTTTCAAAATGCCAGTGAGCTCAGCCTCCAGGACAGCAGGATTTTTAGGATTGTAGCTACAACACCTTATTAATTTCTTTTGAGAATGGGACAAAAGAAAATCTCTGTTTGTCCAGTAGCCATATGATAGGTGGGAGGGAAGAGTGGGGGTCAGTTTGTATAGACAAAATCTAACTATTTCTTGCTGAAAAGAAGCATCCAGAAAAAAAAATCAATTTTGAGTAGAACAAACTTGTTGATTCAAAACGTTCCCTTTCATGCACTTCTTACAGGAAGCACAGATAACTAAGACATCAGCTCGCAAAGTAGAGAGAGACACCAATGCTTTTCTGCCCCATAACCCAGTCGGCTAGGCACTTCACCTGCATAGGTGAGAGTCAATTCTCTTCTCTGCCTGAGATAAGTTAAGTTCACATCACCCAGGAGCATGTCCAAACTATTGTGCTGTGGGTTCTCCAGTCTTCCCAGTCCCATGAACAGCACATCAAAATTTGCTAAGGCAAATTAGCAGCTTGTGTATTGCTGTGCATCATGCAAACTCCAGGTGACCTGGGGAATCAAGACTTGGTGGTTGTTGCTGGCTGGATTTCTCCTGCTGCTGGGATTTTGGATCATTTGGCAGCTCCCACAACAGAGTCCCTCTGCTGCTGGCTGTGTGGCCTCTGAATCACATGCAGCTCAAGATTGCAAGGCTGGCCACCCCGCATAGAGATCCCTGGGCTAATCTCAGTCCCTTTTGATGGTAATGTTCCATCTTGTATTTTAAATATTGAAGCGGTCATCACAAGTGAGGCAAATCTTCCAATCTCTAGGCAAGAGAATTGCCGAGTCACACTCTGGTTTAGTATTTCAGTATATTAAGATATATTTAGGTGTTTTGAACAAAGAGGAACTATCTCAGAAGGAGAATCCATCATAGAATCGTCTAGGTTGAAAAGACCTAGGTCTTTCAAGGTCATCAAGTCCAACCATTAACCTAACGCTGCCATCCCGCCACTAAACCATGTCCCTAAGCACCTCATCTATCCTTATTTTAAATACCTCCAGGGATGAGGACTCGACCACTTCCCTGGGCAGCCTATTCCAGAGCCTGACAACCCTTTCTGTGAAGAAATTTTTCCTAATGTCTAACCTAAACCTGCCCTGGCGCAACTTCAGACCATTCCCCCTCATCCTATCGTCCGTTACAAGGGAGAAGAGGCCGACCCCCACCTGGCTACAGCCTCCTGTCAGGCAGTTGTAGAGGGCGATCAGGTCTCCCCTCAGCCTCCTCTTCTCCAGGCTAAACAACCCCAGTTCCCTCAGCCGTTCCTCGTATGACTTGTGTTCCAGACCCCTCACCAGCTTGGTTGCTCTCCTCTGGACATGTTCCAGCAAGGCAACATCTTTCTTGTAGTTAGAGGCCCAAAACTGAACACAGGATTCAAGGTGCGGCCTCACCAGCACCGAGTACAGGGGCACGATCACTTCCCTACTCCTGCTGGCCACACTATTCCTGATACAAGCCAGGATGCCATTGGCCTTCTTGGCCACCTGGGCACACTGCTGGCTTATATTCAGCTGTCTGTCAACCAGTACCCCCAGGTCTTTTTCCACCAGGCAGCTTTCCAGCCACTCTTTGCCAAGCCTGTAGCATTGCATGGGGTTGTTGTGACCAAAGTGCAGGACCCGGCACTTGGCCTTGTTGAACCTCATACAGTTGGCCTCAGCCCATTGATCCAGCCTGTCCATGTCCCTCTGCAGAGCCCTCCTCCCCTCCAGCAGATCAACACTACCATGCAGTTTCACCACCCAGATCACCTCTCCCGTCCTTGGCTATTAAATAAATGCTTTGGAACCAGCCACATGACTAGTAATTTTACGAATCTCATGTGGAAAGGTGTTTGTTTTGGTTTTGGTTTTGGTTTTTTTTTACAATCCATCAACATTTGCAAATACTTTGGGGGCAATTACATCTGATAAGAAACTGCCTCATACTATTATCTAAAATCAAAATAGAATACTCAGGATAGATTGAGTGAAGTTGGTCTGTGGCAGTTGTATAAAAGAAGTGTTTTTTTCTTTCTCCTCACATATAGAATCATGAAAGTCCCTTCTGAGATTAAAAAATTCTAACAAATGGTGAAAACAGACCAGGTCTGGGGTTGCTTTAAGCTACTCTGGAAACCATAGCCTGAGGAGCAAAGGTGCTCACAGCTCCTCCCCACTTCTCTTCTTGCACTTGGTTCATGAAACTATTTCCAGGGAGGAATGACCCACGTCAGAGATCACTGTTCCATAGTCATCACACCAATGTACATGAGAGCAGAGCCAGGCGGCTTATTTCAAACAGGAATTGCTTAGAAGGTTTCCGTGGACTCCAAGCTCTTTTGTCCTTTTTGTTAACGTAGGAAAGAAAGTAGCGAGGAAAAAAATAAAAAGGTATGTGCAATAATGTCTCTGGAAAGACAGAATTTTTATTAAGATCATACCCTGAGTTAAGTGGCTCCTTCTTTGACAGCAGCCACACTGCTGCTCTCTGAAGGGCAAGAAGCTGAACTTTCAGGAAGCCAATTAGGAAATGCTTTGGAAAGAGTGCTAGTGACAGCAACAGTCGGAGAGATTAACTACAGTAAAGGATCCTCCTAGCACTGGCCTCCAAGTATTTTCGGCATAGCTATGATCTTTCTTTTGCATTACTTAAAAACTGCTTTTACAGGAAAGAAAAGCAGCAAAGGGACTTGAGGCTTTTTAACTTACTTCTACACGAGGTCCCAGAGCTTTACAATTGAACGGTGCCACAGCAAACATCACTTACCAACAGAGCATTACTTCTACGGGGAAACCAAGTTTCATTAAGACAAATAATAAATACCCTTCATGTTATTGTGACTGATAAGACCAAGCAAGCTGGAAAGGTGCATTATATTTTGCCTTTGCAGTCTTTTAGCTTTTCAGAGTCAGAAAGGACTGATGTTTCTCTTGGGTCATTGCTGAATACCTCACTGTACAGAAATACTAAATTTTGGCTTGTCAGTGAGAGCAACTAAACAGCGACAAGAAGAATTAACTACATTTACATGAATTTTCTTTGATTCTCTAGTGCAAAACAAAATGTTAATGAGAACAGAATAATAATAAGCTTCCCATGATCTCACATGTGATCTCACAAAATAACAACCAACATTCATAAAATATAATGTATTTGATGTCTATCTTATTATAAGACAAAGGTGTTCCTGCTAGAAACAATACTGACATTCTTGCTCCAGCTGAACTCACCTGTAATCTTTCTGTTCTCATTAGAACATAGGGGAAAAAGCAGTGTGTAATCATGTTTTGAGAAGTCTACTATAAAAGCTTTCTTTCAGAAATCTCAGCATAATTAAGAAGAACACAAGATTGAAGGGCTTATGATTTCTCATGTGTTAGAAAAGAAATGCAGGCTGATGTTTTTAACAAAACTGCTGTTCATGATTAATGATACCTGTTTGTCAATGCACTTCAGATATATTCACTGCATCCTTGCACTGTGTTACAGCTCTTGCACAGGGGTGAACTTCATCCAGCAGCTTCATGGGACATTGGCATTAGGATTCACTAATCAGCACAGCTCTCCTCTTATATGCTGATTAAAAGTAGCCATCAGCATCTGGCCATGCAAGTTCTGACCCTGAGATGCTGTGCTGGGAAAAGAGATGTATCAGTAGCTCTCTGCAATACAGAGTCTACAGCAAGACTGAATGCTAAAGAGTGCAGCAATTTTAATAGAAGTAAATATTTATTTACTTGTTTTTATCATCACTAACACTCCTGGGCTGTGTTCACCGAAATTCTATGTTGTTCAGACTTAGCTCAATTAGACTTATTCCTGATTAATAAGTTGTTCTGTATTCACTGGTGGGATGTAGTGTTTTCCCATTTGGATACACTAAATCAGATATTATTCATTATTAGTGATTTTCTAAACTTTTCTTTTGCTTATTATTCTATCTTATTTTGCAGTAGTATGCACATTTTAAAGTATGCCTCTATTTAATCTTCTGGGTAGAAATTAAAATGATTACACATCTTCTACATGATATGCTTTGAGGGACAGAGGAATTAAGATCAAATTTTCAAATTTCATATCTATTTTTATCACAGCCTTTTCAGATATGCTGACTTTCCCAGTGTTTTCCAAAGTCAGCAGTTCTTCAACAAGATTATCACCTTCAGAAAAATAAGATGGGTTAGTAATTTGTGCGTATATTGTAAAATAATTTACATGCGCTAGACACTGTACTTTCCCTTCCCTGTTTAAACACCTTTGTTTTGTTCATCTTTTATATGGGAGTCACTGCTGGAATGTTCTTTTGGAAACTGCTTTCTCATCTACATGATTTGACCATTTTGTTTCTGATCACTCCTTAGCTTCTCCTATGCTGAATATAACTGATTCCTGCCAGGTTTCCTTTCAGATTTTTCTTTTTTGTGTGTATGTGTGTTATTAAAACAAAACCTTTGTCTATTGTGAATGTTGTAAACCTTGCTAAATGTCATACAGTGATTTATGCATGTATAAATAGAAACATATCCATCAGCCACCTGAAATATGTGTCTTATTTAATGAATATAATCTGGTAACTGTGATTAAAAAAATACATAAAGGAGAAATTCTTCTCCACTTTATTTCCCTTTTCAGAGGGAGATTTCTTCACAGGGCTTGTTTAGTATAAAACCTGTCATCATTCATTGCTTTGAAGAGTAGAGTCTATTATTATCTTACCCCTATGTAACTTTACCATAGCTAGGATTTCATGACAAAATAATCTGCAGAATCTTTATGTTTGTCTCTGCCATTTACCTGGTACAGTACAAGAAAGGGTTACATGAAATGGAGAATACAAGAGCTTGTTGCCAATAGACCTCAATGGTCATGGCCATTATAATGCCAAACATTAGGTTAAATAATTCCTTTCAAGTTAATGGTTATTGCAGTCTTAATTTAGTTTTCCAGACTGATCTTCACAAAAGATAATTCTAAAGAATCACAATGGTCCTTTCCTGCTTTAAAATCTACCAGACGGGGTTTTTTGTGCTGAAAATGGAGAGAACTTTATCTGAACTCCACAAGAAAATAGTTTGTTCACAAGAATATGATTTTGAATATCAAAACCTGATGATTACTGCTTTCCTTAACTCACAAGCTTTCTGTGGTCAATGCTATAAGTATTTAAAAGTGTAAAGATATAGACATTTTCCTTATAGTCAAAGCAACATTTTGTTTTCTTCAATATCATTCTTCTTTACTGATTTTGAAATTAGTAGAACAGCAGTGTCCATCAACAGATTGCTTCTATGCTTGCTCATAACTTTTGCAGTAGTTCTGAATGTGCTTTCAAGGAATTTACAGCAGAAATGTACAATTTAAAGAGCAGAAAGAATGTGAGGTTTAAATTGAGTTCGGTGGCTAAATGCAGGGACAGAAAATGATCTTAAGAAAATACTTGAAGCACAGAGAAATCTCAGCTTGTTGTATGGTGGTTATTTAAAGGTGCTTCAAACAATCTTGAACCTCATTCTTCAATATGTTGATGATCTTAAAGGCCTTTTTCAACCTAAACGATCCTATGATTCCATGTTTTTAATGACCCATCAATATTTTAGACTTTGTGTCTGATACCAGCTGTTACTAGCTGCATTTATCTTTGAATTTGGAATCCAAACTCTGATAGCTAAGGAAATGTCATTATGTAGATCCAGTGGAAGAGCAGTAAGTCACCTGCTCTGGTCCTTTTTCTTGGGCCTGTCAAAGGACAAACCCAGAATTTCTGTGAGGAGGACAAGTGGAAAGGAAATTATATTTGTAGGCTGCAATAAAGTATCCCTCACTACTTAGAGGACCTGGTTTCAACAGTTCAGCTGATACAGGATTCAACAATTTCTTTAAACAATTGCTTTGGATGATGGTGATGGAATTCCGTTTCCAATTAATTTTAGCTCTCTTCAGTGACCTGTATTAAAAGGATTGATGGTTCCAGTTAGACAAGCATTTGCGTTAAAAAAAACCACATGTGCAACATGGAAAGTAATTGCATGGACCTAGTGAGTGGACCTTATAATCACTGCTCGTTAAGTGGAAGGCTGTCTCAGGCCTCATCACAGCCAAAGTAAAGTAGACTAATTAGTGGTTTGCACATTTCCAGTAGTACACATCTAAAGAGTTGCACTATCCTGGCTGGCCTCCACGAATACAGACCTTGTGACAGCAGCTCATGTTGTGCAGGAAGACTGTGCCACTGCTCCTTCAGCTTTCACTGAAGCCAAATACCTTCTTCTCACTAAAAATCAGGGGGTAATTGCACATACAGTCAGATGCTGTGATCCCTCTTTTTTGAAGAAGAGTCAGACTAGTTTGAAGACAACAGCCTTACAGGTCTCTTGCCATGTGCAGGGTCTTTCTGCTAGTGTCCCCTGTCCCCACCTCCATATTTGACCCCTGTGGGTAAATTATGGGGGATTTCTCAGCAACTTTTTCCCTAAACCAGGCATTGTGGGTACTTGGCTTCTTGCCAGGGTCAGCCCAGCAAAGCTGAGGACTGGGGTTGACCTGACTGGGACCAATGCTGGGCACAGGCATGGAAATGTGACCGGGAAGAGGCCTGTCTGGGATACTAAGTTGATGGGTTGGGGCTGGGGAGGGAGATGGCCACGCATGGCGTGGCCATGACATGGTACGAGCTTAGAGCAGCCCCAGGTGAGTGGGAGAGGCCCCAAGGGGTGTCTTGCAGCCCGATCCCCCTGAGATCCATCTTGGCCATCTACCTCAGGCTCTGTGGCTGTCCCTAGCAGGGGTGACTGGTCGCCCACATCCATACCAACTCCAAGCCAAGTGTTTGGGGAAGGCTGCAGAGCCTCTGGGAGTGGGCCCTGACATGTCTACTCCCTTTCCCCATGTTACTGTGCATGTGAGCATCTCTTCTTGAAAGCGCATCTTCTCCCTAATGAAAATCTATAGTACCTTTGCAACACTCTTATCTTCATGGGATGCCTCTTAGTCAGGGTTGAAAGGCTGTGACATTTAGAGCAGGAATGCTCTAGTCCTGGGTTGCCCATAAAGGAACAATAAATCGCGTCTGCCAGGACAGTGATTGCAACATGTAGTCTCCATCTCTCTAGGCTGCAAAGGGTGAAGGTGACTAAGAAAAGCAAATTCTACTAAATCCTTTCTTCCATAATTTTACCTGTGAGTTTCTGTGTTGCTTGACTACTTAGTGGGGTCCACAACCTCCCAGAAAATTCTGTATTTGCACACTGAAAAATCCACTCATATGCATTTTTTTTAGACAAGTATGGAGTATGAAAGTATTAAATCATGCTCACTGGTATATACTTTATAGTTTTTACTATTAAATATAATAATTTAGATCACTGTTGAAAATAAGAAGAAAATGAATAATGCAACTCAAATATTTTTTTAACAGAAGCACAACTAATACATGTTTTTTTCTGCTGGAAGCACTTGTAGCTGAGAACTTCCTCTGCATGGTTATGAAAATGGCATGGTTTGGTAATTCACTCTGTTTTACCATTCTTTTTTTCAGAAATCACAGAAAAATTCCTTGCTATATTAATTTTACAGTGCTTTAAATATAACGTGCCACACAGAGAACTTTATTAAAAAAAACCAACAAACTTGCAGAGTCAGACTTCAGAACATAGAAATTTCCAAGTTCTCTTTGTGCATACAAATAATTTCTATAAGGATTACAGAAAGATGAATGGAGATATTCTTTTAAAAAACGGTTTGGTAGAATCACCATCAGTGTTAAACCCAGTTAATTAACATTGAGTTCTTAAATCTAACCCAGGTGATTAACATTGGGTTCTTAAAGCTATCAAGGCTCTTAAGGGTAAGACCAAGTTTAAAAAGTGCTGGATGCTTAGGACTTTTGAAAATGAGTGATTGTTTAGGTAAATAAATGTGGGTTTAGAAGTCTATGGTTAGTCTATGGTTTAAAAATTTTGGCTTATGATTAAAACCATTCTAAATAATTTCATTATTACTCACAATTGATAAGTCCTTAAGATGGATATATCAAGCAAGTTCGTATTGCCTGTTCCTGAACCAGCTGAGGCCTTGGGAAGTGAAAATTATTTTTGGACAGTGTGTTGTTTGCTCCCCACATAGAGGTAACGGTGACAGAAAAACGAGTCAATAGAACAATATCTGACAAAAGCAGGATGAGAAAGAGAAAAGAAGGGACAGAGGAGAAAACAAATCCAGGGAGCGTGGGGAAAAGCAGGGAGTGGAAGATACAGAGCGAAATTCTGTTGAAAGAGAAGTACATTAAATAGCTGTCATGGGGTAGCTCTGTGTGTGCAGAGCTTTCGTCAGTTAATAGAGGGCATAGACTTCCATTTCAAGTCTGATGCAGCACTCAGAAGTCTTTCCATTAACTTCAATGAGCTTTGGCTTAAGCACTTAGGGGGAAAAAAGGTCATGCTTAAACTGAATGCTTTTTTTGAAGAAAGGAGTTTAAATTATGGAAGAAAGTTTTGGTAAACTCAGAAAACTCGCCAAGCTCTCAGAATCCCCAGTATTTACAGTGTCTCCTTTAGACCCCGTGCTTTAAAAGGGAGAAAAGTAGCTTATCTTAGAATTTAAATGAGTTCAGTAATTGCTCAGGCTGCAGAATGTAACACAAGATGTATTACAAACAAGCCAGCAAAGCAGTTTATTACACCAGAAGTGTGCAGGGGATTAAAAAAATACAAGGGAATCCCTGATTGCTATTGTGCTTTGGGATTAATAGAGTTCAAAATAAAGCCGCTGTGTTTTCATTGTCTGAATCCTGCATTCTAGCATTTGAAATACTTTGTATTTATAAATTCTACGGGAAGAACACACACAAAAAAGTAAATAAGACTTTGAAGATAACAGGAATTTAAGAACTTTGGTTTTAAATATATTTTCATTTTCTTTCTGTTTCTGCTGCTATTTTCCTCTCTTTACCAATCTTTTAACATGGGTAGTCAGTGTTTCTGAGATTTCCAGCCATAGATCTTAATTGTGCTGCTTGGTCTCACTGCCTGAACACATTCCATTTCCAATGGAGTCTTAAAACTCAGCTACAATATTCTCCTATTTACCCATCACCAATGAGCCTTCTCATTCCCTTCCCTAGCCACACCTTCTTCATAGAATCATAGAATGTTTTGGGTTGGAAAGGACCCTTAGAGGTCACCTAGTCCAAACCCCATCTCTTCCAGAGCTGTCATTTAATGGCTACTTTTATTGGGTGTAGGTGTCAAGATGTTAGCAATAGGAAGAGGGCTGCAGGGGTGGTCTCTGTGAGGAAAGGTTGGGGCTGCCCTATGCAGGACACAGCTGGTTCCTTCCAGTGCCAGTGGACCCACTGCAGGTCACGGCTGAGCCCCTCAGCCATGGGTGGGGCACCTCAGGGAAAGCATGTGTACAAGGGCCAAAATGCTGTCAAGTAGTGAGGGAAAAAGTGTGAGAAACAGCCCCGTGAACACTAGGAAGGAGTGGGGAGAAGGTGCTCCAGGTGCTGGAAGAGAGATTTCCCTGCAGCCCCTGGAGAGACCACAGTGGAGTAAGTGGTTCTCTGCAGCCAGTGGAGAGAACCAAGCCAGAGCAGATATCCATACTGCAAACTGTGGAGTATTATGTCAAAACAGATGTCCACACTGCAGCCCATGGAGGACCCCATGCCGGAGAAGGTGTATAGGCCCTGAAGGAAGCTGCAGCCTGTGGAGGGCCCATGCTGGAGCATGGGAAAAATGTGAGGAGGAAGAAGTGGCAGAAAGGAGCTGTCATGTACTGACCACAACCCCTATTCCCTATCCCCTCTGCACCACTTGGAGGGAGAGAGGAGTTGGGAAAGGAGTGAAGTTGAGCCTGGGGAAAAAGGTGAGGGGGTAGGGGAAAGGTGTTGTTTCTCACCATCCAAATCTATTTTAATTCGCAACACAATATTTTTTTTCCCCAAGTCAAGTTTGTTTTGTCTATAATAGCAATTGGTGAGTGATCCCCCCCCTCTTAATCTTGACTCATGACCCATCATCTTATTTTCTCTTTTTGTCCTGCTGAGGAGGGGGAAGGAGACAGTGTCTGGGTGGGTATCTGGCAGTTGGCCAATACACTATTTTACAATCAACCGCACAGCAACACGTGTTGTAAAAAAAGTAAAGGAACACTCATTGCAGAAGGAATTCTGTGCCCTATTTTAGTCATGGACAATGTGCAGGAGATACAGAGATTTTAGAAAAGAAAGTAAGTAGACCATCAGCAAGAGCTGCATGGCATGGGTGCTTGCAGTATGTCACGTTTTTACATTGCCATGTAGCTCCCTGCCTTTATACATCAAGGTCAAAACTGATATTGAAAAGAATTGTGCTGTTCTCCTCTGAGTCTTTGTTAAACTTGAGCATTCTTTAGCTTTCCAACAAAGTGTACAAGCATTGCAGTTCCTTTTTCCTAAATGACCTCTGCAAAGTATATTTTTCTGTATAAGTTATCTGCTGGCTCTTAAGGTCCCATGAACATTCCAATGTCCAGCATTCATATTTCCTTCATTCAGAGAACACTGTTTTGCTACCCATGAGCTCCAGAGTCCACAAGATCCAGTTTTTGCCACTCTAGTTCTTTGTTTCTTCATTTCTGCTGGGCATTTTCAGCTAATCACTTCAAACTCCTACAGTGAGCGAGTACATAATTCTTCCTTTAGGCAGCAGCTATTCCATTGTTCCGAAGTGCTCGTTTAACTGGAAAATTATTCTAGTTACTGAGTCTCAAATACTCCTCATCATACATGACAAGCAGCCCTCATAGCAAAACCAGATTGCCTATTTGCTGAAACCTATTATGATACAAAAACTACATTAAATGCAAACAGAATTAGTAAATTTCTCAAGAAAGGTAACTGTGCAAGAGCTGTTTCAGGAAAAGGTGCAGTTTTTATATAGCCCCATATTCATATCTATGAGATAGAAGTATTCTTTTTGAAATTACTCTACAAGAGTGAAGCTAAAGTTACGCTATAACAAAGAGGGAAAAAATAACCCTTAAAATTAGATTTTGCTTAGCAAATACATTGGCTGTTAACAGTTTCTTCTTCTGTTTAAAAATCATGCAGTTAATTCACAGCTGCTCCTACTATCTTTAGAATGTTGTTACTCATCAGTAGGGATGTGGACATATTCAATGGGAACAGGCAAAGTAAATGACCTTGAATATTTGTCCTCTCTGACAGTCTCATGGTAAAAGTTGTTAACAGGTTTTAGTGATTTAAAAGCCCTAAGATCTGTAGCTAATTGCATTAACTAGTTCTCCATATGCTAGCTTCTTTCATAGCCCAAATAATTTCAAATTGCTTTCCAAAATAGTTATATTAAATGGCAAGTGAGTAGAAAAGTTGATAGCATTCCACTAAGTTTTGCTAGTTCCTAATGATCTGCTTTAGCCAGTTGTTAGGATGCGCTCTATCAGCAGGCTGAGTACTTCCATAGTATCTCAGTGTTTGTGTTTCCCAAAGAGGCCACAGATATGTCTAGCTGGAGTATTCTGATGAATTTTGCCATAGCACTTTACTGGAAACAACCAAAACCTATAGTTTGTGAGGCAAATTGCAGCTTCTTTTCCCATCCCCCAAAATACCCTTTGCCAGGCCTCCCAAACAATTCTGTATTACTAAAAAATTCAATGTAGTAATGGTTACATATTTTGTCTTGAAGCTTTTTTTCTGAATGGAAACTTCCAATATCTGCGTGTTAAAATGTTTCATTTGAATATATTGAGAGGAACTCTGTTACAAGATCATTTAATCTTGAACATAATTTTTTATTGTGAGCTATGTAGTCACTGGAATTCAGGTAGAGGGGTTGGCTGGTACCTGATCCACTGGCATTCATGAGCACTCAATAGGAAACCTGCACGGCATCATGAGTAGTATAGGCCTGACCTGACTGAAGAGAAGGGAAAGCCTGAACTATTATTTTTACTAGGCAGTGTGTCATACTGAGAAAATATAATTTAACAGTCACCTGAACAAAGAAGAAGTATTATTTCAATTTTGATGATAGGTTGTTGTGGGTTTTTTTCTAAATTTATATTACTCGCCTCCCCAGAAGTTTAAGCATAATTAAGTAATTCCTATACAAAATCCTGAGAAGCCTATATTATTTACATTACTATTCACCTAGATACTAACAACTATAAATGTTATCTAAGATTTTATTCTATAATGTGACAAATAACAACGACTGGGATCCCACACAGAAATCCACAAAATGAAAATCCCTTGGGATAACCTTGCTAAATAATATTTTTCATATGCCAGGTTCCTGGAACATAT
Organism: Gorsachius magnificus; assembly: GCA_034008185.1. Classification (NCBI taxonomy): domain Eukaryota; kingdom Metazoa; phylum Chordata; class Aves; order Pelecaniformes; family Ardeidae; genus Gorsachius; species Gorsachius magnificus. Next base: position 69,238,489 of record CM067082.1, read on the forward strand.
TTCTGAACATTTTTATTTGGGAAAGACAGTACTTATTAGGGAACAAGAGCTTATCTATTTATTCAGTTAGATTTTTCATTCACAGTGTAGATCTGTTTTAAATTTAGTTCTCCACTAATTATGTTTTTTCTCCCTCCTTGCTATTTCTGTATTTCCAATCAGTTTTTGTTGTCTTGGGTAGGCAGAGTCAGCAATTTGGCCCAGACTAACTCCAGTGGAAGTGCTGCAAGGTCTCATTTGTGAGTATTCCCATTTCTCATGATATAAGAATTATAGCTTGTATCTAGTGTTGTCTTGGGAGGCCTTGCTGAAATCACTGTTTCTCTGAGAAGTTTCACCCAAAAGCTCTCAGTGTTACATCACTGGTATCACAGCCAGATACATCTCTTTATCATTTAATTGAAAAAAAAAACAAACCAAAAAACAAACCAAACTTGCACTTGTACCATGAGTCTAAAAAGAAATTAGTATCATATGAGTCCTCAAAGAGAATTGATACTATGAAGTACCTGTCCACTATGGGAACATGGAGCACTGGTTCTGCCAGCTCACCTGCCACATAATATGGGACTGAAATTTGTGCCAGGACAACCTGAACCATATATTCCATGCCCTTTTCTTGTTCCTCCTGTGGCTCAATCACTGTTTTATTATCTCCTAAGTTGAAATAGAAACCAAATCATCACTGATCTTTTCCAAAAATTGTAGTTCAGCTGTAAGGCAGGTGCACGCCAGCACACTTGGTTATATACTTTTTCCCAAATAAACGCTACCAGGGGTTTCTTGCTTTATGGAACCTCAGACAGGAACAACTCTGGGCCGTTCTTCTCTCTGCATACCAAGAAGAATTATTACTGAAGCCTCTGAGCGTCAAGGTACAAGGCATTACTAATGGACATAAATTGAAAGCTTATACTTTCATCTTGGATCTAAATTGGATTAATGCAAAGAGGTAAGACAGGAAGTTTAAATAGAATTTCCTACACAGGGGCTCTATTTGTTCTCTGTATCTGACACTGACCTCTGAAACATTTTGAACTAGCTATGGCTGGATAGTCCAGTTGTCTCCTACAGTTTTGCAGCTGACATGTTTTCATATTATATATGATCCATTTACTTCATGCTTAAAACCTGATGTAATATTCAGGTTGCTTTCATATCATGCTTGCAAAATTATAGCTTTTCACTCTAGAAAGAAGTGTTAAAGGTCTTCATGCTGAAGAGCTCTATGGCTTTAATTCTCTTGGTCAAAATGTTGCAGTCCTTTCAACCTGCTTCCTCATTTCTTCAGATTTTCTTCTTTTTTTTCACTGTCAAAAATAGTTACATTTCTCAGCAGTTTTCAAGGTTTCAAAATCTGGATTCCTGTTCTGCTCTTCCTGAATAATACACTGTAATTATGACTTTATCAAGAATATTGAGTTTAACTACTACATGTTGTTATACTACAAGGATCAAGTATTCATCTAAGCAGAAACTAAAACAAAAACCCCTTTTCTTTTCCACCTGGAGGAAAATTGGTTAATGGGAAGAGACTGGTGCTTTGCCTAAAGCAACTCACCTTCAATTTCTTAAACTAATTTTCAATACTTGATTTCTGAGAACACACTGGGGAAAGAATATATATAATCCTACTGATAATACTATGTAGTCGCAGTAATTAATACTGTGATCTGGTATTAGTAAAAAGAGAACAACAATATGATCAAAACTTTATGAAAATGCACTATCCTACTGAATTTGAGTAGGAAATATGTCTGTACTTGGTATTTAAATATTTCCTCATTCATTTTACATTTATCCTACTCTAGCACAGACGTAAATTCCTCTCATAAAAAAAGCTTTAAAAAAAAAAAAAAGGAGAGAGAGAAAAATCAGATCTAATTAACTTATAAGCCTTTGGGGGAAATTATTTTAGTGTGTGACATGATAACTAGAGCAGTGCTTGCAAACCCAGTAAACATGATCTTGCGTATTTTCCATTAAAGATAAATGATGAGTCTGATATTTTTTACACATATGTAATAAAATACCTGCATTGATTCATGTTGTCATACATTACTGGGAACAAAACAAAAACTTAATCTTGTGGGAAATGGGCACACATTACTCACAACATGTCTGCAAGCTTTAATCTAATTTGAATACTATCTTTGTTAATAGTCCCTTGGGGCACACAATTTCAAGCTATCCATTCTAGGTTAAAATGAATAGGGCTAGGTTTTGAAACATGTTCTCTGTATTTCTGCTTGCAGCCTATAGACAAAAATGTCTTAGAGATGGGTTTATGTAAGGCAAATATTTGAGAACATAGTTTTGTGCCCAATTCAAGAAATTAAATATGATGGATGCATCCCATGAACAGTTCTGCCTGAAGGAGCAGCTTCAGCTCCTGCAAATCCCTTTGCAACAACCAATTCTAGTGTTATACTTATGGAAAACTGCAGATGTCAGAATTATTTACTCTTATGCCAAACTTCCTGGTAAAGCACCCCTGAAAGCCAACCCACCCAACTTTCAGAGTCAAAGTCAGGTAGAGCAAGAAACTCAGGTAATTAAAGAGAAACTGCAGGAAAACACAGAGAATCACAGAAGCACAGTTCTGAAGGGACCTCAGGTATTCCCCTTGTTCATCCTGTTGCTCCAAGACGTAATCAACTCTGCCAGTGTCATTCTTGACAAATGCTTTTCTAATCTCATCTTAAAGACCTTCACTGACCGCAGCCTTCCTAGGCAATCTCTGTGTATGATTATGGCAAGAGATCTTTGCTACCATGTACCTCACAATATCCAATTTAAATCTTCTTTGCTGCATTTAAACTCATTAGTCTGTGACCTACTGTGACCTCTGGATTACTTCCAATTAGTGCCCATCCCTTTTCTGAAACACAGTGCTCTACTTCATAATAATTACTAGTCCTACAGCCAAAGGCATTAACAAGTGCAAACCTTCCTTAAAGAGATCTTTCACCCATCCTGTTAGTCCCCATTGTTCAAACCACTTGTCCCAGGGACTTGTATCTTATTGTATTTTTTCTAAGTTCTTCTTCATCAAGGCAATTGACTGATGGATTGACTTACTATGATCGCATAGGTTAAAACAACACATGCCATCAAAATCTTCACATCCATGGCCTTGTGCCAATAGTAGAAAATCAATCGCGGCACGATTTTGTAACAGAGCATGCCATAGACTTTTTTGATCTAACAATAATTTTCCCAAAATCTCCGTCATTATATTACTTTGTTTCTCTGACCAACAAGCAAGACGTGCTAGATTCTTTAAGGCATTACCAGCAGCAGCACCTGGTACAAAAACAGCTAAAGCAATGCGAGCAGCTACAGATAAAAGTTCAACATTGTCATTACAATCAGGGGTTAATAAGGCACGTTTTGTTCGACTCTGGCCAACAGACATAATGATATTCCTAAATTGACTAAGAGATGGTGCAAACATGGTTAGTTTACCTAAATAGCAAGGACTATCAATGACATTTGCAGGTATGCTTATAGAGCAGAGCAGGGTTCACACAGCATAAGCAATAATTTCATAGGTGTAATACATTGTCCATACACTTCTCCTCTAATAGCGATTGGATATATACAGCAAAGCCTCACTCATTGGTTCCTTTACCCTACTTGCGGTTACTGCTTCTCTTTTCTAGCAACTAAGCATTTCCCCTTTAATAGCATCTCGTACACTGGCCAAGCATTTCCCCTTTAAGAGCATTCCAACCCTATCAGAACCTGATGTCCTTGTTCTGCTAGGAATGTATCCACAATCCCCCTTCTATGTTTTTGTGCTAACCAAACTCCAGGAATAGCCCTCTTTATCATATCAGTCACACACCTGGATTGTCCACATAGCTCCACAACACATTGTGGCCCTGTTGTTCAATAAATCCTTGTTGTACCTTATTACCCTTCCAGGGGACTTGCTTAGAATCTCTCGGTCCAGGGATCAGAGGTTCTCCCCGAGAAACCCTCGGTGTCGGCTGGAGGTCCCATGATCCCACGGATCTGTCGAGACTCACAAGCAGTGTCCCATCTGGGGGGCCATCCTTCTCTTTTTGGACAATCCAGATCTGTACTAATTCATAGATTTCTCCCTTTGATCTATGACTGATTTTTCCCAACGATCACTGCATGAGGTTTATCAAGCTGGGGTGAAATAGAGCCAATTTCCCCAGGTAGCACGGTCCCCCGTGCAGACTTTTAGGGATTCCATTCCAGGCCCGGTCACCACATATTAAAAATATGCCCGGCGGCAATTTCCGTGCCGCCTGTCGAGTCTGGTTGAGCCTTGAGTAAAGAGCTGTGTAAACATCTCCAGGACGGAGGGTGGAATCCACGGTTGCCCAGTTCTTATAGTTAGTATTGAGGTCTGTTACTAAGGGTGACTCAAAACTAAACCACCCAGTTTGTTTCCCAACAGACGAGGCATTAAGACACCCCTGTAGATCTAGCTCTTCTGGGGGGGACATCAGAGTAACATTCAAGTTTTCCACAATTATTGCTTGCCATGCTCCATCTTGCTGTTGAGGGTTTAGCCCTGGGGCTGACAGGGTCGTATTAGCTATGGTAAAATTCAAAATAGACTTATTTCCAACATAACCCCAGAGCTCCTCTGGTCTCCACACAGGGGTTCCTATTAGACATGTACAAAATGGATCCCCTGGTGTGGCCAAACTTAGACAAATGGAGCTCTGGCCTGTAATATTGGCTAACATGACTCAGATGTTAGATCTTGGTGTAATCTTTCTTATTAGCCCGTCTACTTCTACTTCCCCCAGAAGTTGTACCCTCGAGCAGATTAGCCAAGCCAATTTCCATGTCATCCTGTTCGTTCTGGTCTTTTTCCTTTCTCAGGTTATGGTCATTAGGTGTCTGTACCACGGCCATGTCCACTTGCTTGACACTCAGAGAGGTCCGGAACCTGTCAAGACACAAGTGTAACCTCGACCATTAATGCCAAATACTTTTTGGAGCGGTATGAGGCAGAAAACAGCCATTCTAATACCGTGCACTGTAGCTTCTGCTCCCTCTGTCATCCTGAGGCCTGCTTGGCACTTATGGGTAACATACCGACTTCTCCCCCTTTTTCTTTTTGCCAAGCAGGGACTTATAGTAGCAAGGGAAAAGGCGATTTCTTCAAATTGCAAAGAAGTACAGATACAGGGATATCTGGCAAAGCTTGATCAAACCCCACACATCCAATACATCTTCATTAACTACCACCCCCTTCCCATCCTTTAAAATATTACACATATATCATTCCCTTAGTCTATGGACTGCCTTTGTAAGATGTCCAGAAATGTCCACAAAATGTCCAGTGAGTTAATTTAGTCCATGACTTTGGGCTCCATCTCTTATGCTGGTCACTCAGGGCAGGAGAAGTGGTGTGTTGCATGGAGTAACTGGGCACCAAAGCCAGCTCAGGTCAGGTCACTGCTGCACTTGCACTGCTTCTTGTAAGGCTTGTCCTCCGTTGGTTCAGGTGGTTCTTGCTATAGTAATTCCTAGAACATGCAACTCAAATAATGGGTTACAACAATTTAAAGGTATATTCATTACAATCTCCACCCTTGGTCTCTTTGGACCAGACCTTAGGGTTTAGCATCACTATGAACTCCTCCTCTTGCTTGGATTTATCCACAGCTTGTCCAGCACAGCAGCACAGAAACAACAGCGATGCCCTGGCCATCTGCCAGCCCAGGCACATCACCACGGCGGTTATCAAAATGTTCCCAGGCACAGCACAATGAAATGATAAGCAGTACAGCGGTACAGCAAGCAGCAAAAGCAAAAAGCAGCAACTAACGAGCACTGAACTGATGTACAGTAAGGCAAGCAAGCCCCACCGCAAGCACAGGAGCCTGCTGATTAATAGCTAAACAGCAATAACAGCTATAAATTCGATCTAGCACATTCCAATCAAACCTGTCATTATCTCAAACCCTTCGAGTCCCATATCATTGCTGAGAGTATCTTAAAAACTACTCGAACAAAAATCTGACTCCAATTCTGTCAACTCCATGTTTTCAGATACACCTTTCATGCCAAAAGGGACTGTCGTGGTAAGCACCACGCAGCCACTTGCTTACTCCCTGCTTGAGATAAAGACAGTTTAATAGGTAAAGCAAAAACCACACACGCAAGCAAAGCAAAGCAAAGCAAGGAATTCATTCACCACTTCCCATGGGCAGGCAGGTGTTTCACCGTCCTCAGGAAAGCAGGGCTCTGTCACGCGTAATGGTTACTTAAAAAGACAGACGCTATCACTCAGAATGTCACCCTATCACCTGAACAGGGAAGGCAGTAGCATTAGGCATAAAGTCCCCTTCGATGATTGCATTTCGAATTACTCCGTGTCACCGTTGAATCGGATCGGGGGGGTCCCTATCTGAGCCCTGTGGATTAGGGAAAGTGACGGAATTATGTGAGTCGGGCCCTGAGGTCATAGCTTGCCACGCCTGGTTCTCATCACATGTCCTCCTCCAATGTTCTAATTCTCTTTGCTCTTCTTCAGCTATCCTCCCTAGTTTTTCCTCTAGTTCAGGGGCAATTAGTGGTCGCATTCCTGCATACCGGCCTTCATTAAGGGCTTCTCCGACTTTTGCCGTTTGCTCTGTTAACTCTTTCAGCCCTGGTAAAATCTCATCGTCCCACACAGGGGCCAATTTTTTCGCATTATGCCTAGATAACTCAGTTCGTAAGAACAACATATCTGCGTCACAGACCATCTCCGGATCGAGTTGGAGACAAGTCAGCTAACTTCTGAATGATTTTTTGCGTTTCTTGATTTTGCTTACACAATTCTTCTCTAATCGCCTGCGCCTCAACAGGAGAGAATGTCTCTGGCAAAGGTGGAATATGAGGCGGAGGGGAAAATACTGTTTCAATAATCATAGGTTCGTTCGTTTTTGACTCAGCTTCCTGTTCCTCTGTATTGTTGTTTTTCGAGTCTAGTGCTTCAGCGGCACAGGTGGCTACTGATCGTTCAGCTTTTAGATCTTTAAGTACTGCGGTAATGAGTTTCCATGCCGAACTTAAAGCGACAGCCTCCTTAGACCCATTGCCGACCTCATCCCACAACGTGTCTCCCAGCTTATCTCAGCAGACTAAATCAAAAGCATCTCGAGCTGAGGTAAAAAAACCATGTGACTGTCCCCATCGCAATAAGCGATTTAAAGTCTTTTTATCATATTTCAGTTCTCTCACGGAGAGAATATGCTGGAACATGTCTCGGCTGCTCCTTTTTTTTTTTTTTTTTTTTTTGATGATCCACAGCCAAGTTCTTTTCATAAAATCACTGTGCCATCATAGGCACATCGGGGGGGGGTTGATGGTTCCGTAGTGGGTGCTGCGGCGGCGCCTGCACTGCTGGCTGGCCATGCTTTTTATGGGGCGCAGATGTCCGGCCCGAAAAAGGTTTCAAGTCGGCCTGGCTTAGGCGGATACAAAGGTGTAGCTGAGGGTGGAGGCCAACCCCCCTCTCCTTCCGTAGCGGAAGGCGGCGCAGGCCACTCCTCCTCAGGAGTATCCTGGGGCACTGCTTCCCTATGCAGCTCGCACCTCCCCTGGGACTCCGTGGTGGCAACTTCCGTTTGCTCCGGGCCCCGCCGCAAAACAGACGGACCTGCCGCCTCTTGTGGGAGAGAGACGGACTCGACATTCGCGCGGATCTCAGCAACAGTTTTACAAGTAGTCCTAGTCATCCCTTTTACAGCGGAGAGTCCAAAAAATCGTGCCAAAGGCCCTGACTTACATTCAGCGTCCCTAAGTTTCTCTAAAGTTGGATCGGGATTTAACATTTGTGCAGCAGCGCAAGCTACTTCTCTTTCTGCTTTCATGTTCTTTAAAGTTTCTAATACAGTATTCCACAATTCACGAACAGCTTTTATCTCCTTCTCTTCTTTTCCTTCCCTTCGATTGTTTTTTGCCACATCGTCTCTCCATGGACCAGCCATTCCGAGACAGAAAACAGCATCGGTGTGTCAGAAAAATGACCCCATCGCTGTCCTAATTTGATTAATTTAATCAACTGCTTCGTCTGAGCTTCAATTCCTCTCTTACAGAGAATACCAGTAAGCAAAGTGGCCGCAGCTTCTGTTTCCATAGCTGCGCCTGAGAGGTGGGGAGCGACCCCACAACCGTTGTCTACCGCACTTCTTGTGCCCGAGTAGCACTTCTCTCAGCCGTGTTTTTCCCACTCCCCTCCTCTAGCTGCTTACCGCAGTCTCGGAGAACTCAGTCCAGCTGAACTATCGACCTCTGGTCATCCTCTGCTGCCAGATGTCGGAGTGGGAGACAGACCCCGAGTAACAATGAATCTCAATATGAGTATGGTCGTTCTCCTTTATTGCGCAGCTAACAAAAGCATATATAGGCAGAAAACAATAACATACACACACATCACACTGTGATTGGTAGAACACCGTTATACACATACCTACATCGCTACTGTGACTGGGACGGGTCATCTGTCCAACGGAGGGGCTTCACCTTCTCTTCCGGTCATATTTCCGCCCACATCTGCTTAAGAGCAGGGGCTGTCAAATGGGACTAAATCATGCCCGTTCTCACTCAGCCACTCCTCCACAATAAGCAATGGGAAAACTTGCATAACTCTACTTAACATATCCTTCCATACTACTTTACCAATTGGTTTTTCATCCACCTTTTAAGAATTTCATCAAGACAGTGTTTCTTGTTTAATTTATGGGAAGATCATGTGAGAATATCAAAAGTATTATTAAAGCCAAGATAAATGACCTCAGTGGCTTCTCTCCTCTCTGCCTAGCCTGCCATCCTGCCCAGAAGGAAATTAGATTAGATTGACAACATTTATTCCTAGAAAAAAAGAAAAATCATGTTTGCTGCCATCCGCATGTCACTTCCTCCTTATTTTCCAGGTATCTGCAAACAGTTTATCTGATCATCTCCTTCAGAATGTTTTGGGAAGACACCATCTTAATTCTGTTAATTGCTTGATCACAGCTGCCTTCTTTAGTGAAGATTGCTAGGAAAAAAAAGGCTTGAAACACCTTCATGCTCAAATTCACCTACAAACTATTTTCCTCTCTATTGAATAGAATAGTCCTTTTTTACAATTAACAAATCAAATTAAAGAACTGTTTCAAAGTATGTAATTATTATAGTAAAGCAATGCCAGAATGACATCTTTTTTCCAAAGCAGTTTCTTGATAGTTGCACCTCATTCCGTGCCCTGGGTTTTTTTGTTGTTTTTTTTTTCACGTGGTTACATGTTCCTGCTGCTCTTTTATTTTCATCTTTGGTAAGTTATCTAGCATCCATAGTACTTATAATTCCTTCTTGTGGGTGTAGTCAATGAGGATTTTATACTTTAACCATTAACAGTTCTTACCTCTCTGCCTAGGGTTAATTTCTGACCCTTGTATTTTTCCTTCAGGCTTTGCTTTATCCCTTAATCCTTGTTCTCATTAGATAGTGTCTACAAGTTCTCTCTCTACCTAATTTTTATATAACCCTTTCGCTCTCTCAGGATTGCACAGACACTGTTCTGTGGTCATTCTTTGTCTTTCTGAACAAATAGTATTCTTTTAGTATTAGTCTTTCAGTCATATTATTTATCTTGTCAAATCCCTTGTTTTTTCCCCCTATATTTTGCATTAGCATACATAAGTAAGCAGGATGACCTTTATTTCCTTTTTTGTCTTTCTTTGGATCTTATTCTGAATAAACCTAACCCCCTCCCATTCTAGCCATCATCTTGATACCCTTATTCAAATTTCTGGTTTTATGCTCACCTATGAACTTTTGTTGCTCACACTGTCTCTTTCTCTTGATCTCTATTTAAAGCCTTTCTTACTAGGTAAATACATCTTCTTATAGAAAATAGTTTGTTTTCCATGTTCAGGGGTGTTCTTTCCATGTACAACAGTATGTGGAACACGATCTCAGTGGTCAAGGGAGCCAAAGCTGTCCTGATGTCCTGGAATACACATATTTCTCTGGAATACGTAGAACCCTAATTCTTTTTAATCTTCAACTAGGAAAAAGAACATGTACACCATACGAGTCTCCTGCCTTCCCAGACTGATACTCACTTTTGATCAGTTTGAGGTTATTCCTGAAAGAAACTGCATGACACAAATAGAAGAGCACATGATGTTGTGATCACTGTGAGAGATGAACTTCATCCACATTACAGTAATTTGTAAGAGCTAAGGTCTTTGGAAGCAGCACACCCTAGGATGTCAGCTGCAGTAGGCAGATGAGGCCTTTAGGAGGAAATTACCAACCTCTGCTGCTTTTTTCCCTTTATCTTAGGAATGGAGGCTGTGAGTCTTACAGTTCTGAATTTCTTTTCCTCCTCTTCCAATGACATTTGACCATCACTTGCTGCGAGGACAGTGTCCTATTCTTGACCTTGATAGTGAAACAGCATCAGTATCCAGCTGAGACCAGCAGCCAGCTTCTCCTTAACAGAATGGTCATTTCATAGTTGGTGCTGTTAGGGACCCCGACCTGCTTAGCTTCCATGGGTTCTGCTCACTGCTGCCATGACACAAGTGATCTCTGCATTTTGACAAACAAGCAAGAGATAAGAGGATAACAAGAGTGAATGAATGGCACAGCTGTGGGGGGGGGGGTGGGTCCTAGAATTTTAATAAAAAAGGAAATCTAGAAAGACAAAAGCTCCAGCAGTGAAAGAACTAGCTAACACCCCTCCCAACAAACATGCACAAATTTCTGCATGTTTATTCCAATTGCTATTGAAAAGCAAATGACCAGCCTGTCAGCTTATTTCATCTCTTCCCGAAGATAAAATAGCAGTTTTAGGAATGGTCAGCTGCTCTCCATTTCAGTTCAGTTGTTGGCCTTTAAGACTGCTGTAATACTGACACAGCAGAAAAAGACAGTAAATGGGGGAAAAACTGGCCAGTTAGAGAGGCTGAGTGCTTTGAGGAACTGAGGTACAGACTCTTAAAAGTGCTTTGTGCCTTAATTGCCATTGCTGGGAATTAACATCTTTGAGGATCTGACCTTCATGACTCAAACTGTTATGTGTGCTAAACAGTTCTGGGCTCAGTGGCCGGCAGAATTTGATTGCTGAGGTTTTGAAGTCCAGCAGACTGCATCAAACTCAGATTTTGAAAATCTGGGAAGCAGTGAGAACTAGAGCCTAACTGAGTAAATGAAATCTAACTCGATAACGTAGTAATTCAAATCTTAATATTTGCATGCCTTTGTGAAAATTTTGGTGAGGCTTTAAATCCTAACTTTGTGGTTCTTGGTACTTTTTGTATACTTACAGGCTTAAGTTAAAGAAACAAAAATATTAGATCCTTTTCCCATTGTGGCTATCAGTACACCAACTGTAAAAAATTAATTCCAGCAGGATTTCATTCTGTCTTCTAAATAATGCAAAATACCAGCTGTATGCTGTGCAATATTCTTCATCAGCTGTGAGATTGATTTTGCCTTTGAGTATTTTTCTTCCATGAACTCTTCCTCTCAGAAATAGTCACAAATCAGTACATATGCAGAATAAATCATTAAAGAAGACTTCTGAAAATGCAAGAAAACATGAATTCTGAAGGTGAATGCACTCACACCAATTACATTTAACAATACATGAAGAGCCTAATAAAATCTCTTTCACATTCTAACTTACTCTGTGATAACATAGGTAAATTAAAGAGCTGGAGCAAGTGAATTGCTATATAAAAGAAAATCTTCCTTCAGTCTAATGATTTACTGGGGTTCAAAATTATTATTTGTTTGTTTGCTTTTAAGATTTTTTTTTCCTGTATTGAACATGTAGTTTTCGAGTGAAGCTAAAAGAAGCCATGTAAAATTGCTTTTTGAAAAACTGTATAATTATGACATTTTGAGCCCAGTTTTTGTGGCATGCACAAACCAATCCAAAGCTTGGATGGTCACTTTAGGTCTAATTTAATACAAGGAAATTATTGTAAGCATGTCAACATTTATGTATAAGAGAAAGTTAACTTTTAGCATTTGTTGCTGCAATAGTTACTACATTAGTTGGTTTTGCTATCAGAGTTATCATCTTTCTCTCATTTAATCAGACATAAAAGTTATAGATTGCATTCATTTTTCAAACAAAGCATATATGTCATAATTTAAAGACTGAAGGGCTGTAGCTACAAAGTCAGATGTTATCAAGTTACCAGTCTTCGAGATGTAGGAGCCAGGAATACTTCTGCCCTACTAGAAAGATAAGATCATAGCAAACTCAATGAGACTATATGTTTATTAAAACAGGGCACACTTCAAAACATAGTTACAGTACACAATGAATTTACCATGAAAATGTGCAATATTCTGCTTTCCTTTTTTTAATATATCCAAGATAAGTGTGAATGAAAATTAAGTAGTTACTGTACGTGATCTTGTCATTTGCATGAGTTTATGCTTAAAAGCTGAACAGTAGCATGTTCAAAATGCAGCCTGTTATTTAAAAAGTATTACTACTGAGCTAATTTGAGTCATGTCTTTCCCACAAAGGAATTTTCTAAGTTCTTGAGGGGGAAAATTAAATTTCTAGCCACTGTTTCATTTGCATTTCCATACTCCAACAGTTTCCATAATTGGATTTTTTCTAAAATAAAAAAGACAATCATATTTTTTTTAAACAATGGGAATTAGAAAGACCTATCAAGGAAATATCTACTTTAGAAAACTTACAGTGGCAAACTGGAAAGAAAACCTACAATTCCAATTTTCCAAGAATATTCTCTCCAAATATACGTTGTCTGTTCAGTGGGATTTGCTGCAAAAGATGTTTACACTGTAGTGAGGTTACTTTGGAGCTGGGTGTCTCAAAGTGTTCAGCCCTTCCAGGTCTCTTCCAAGTACATGCCATGAAAAATAGAAATGTCTGATGATGGGTGGCCAGAAAGCTGTATCAGGGCATTTTGACCTGTGGGCCTCCAGGGCCCATTGCACAACCAACTCCAACTAGTTTCTTCCATCCTGTTTGGTCTCCTGCTTATCACAGCCATCCTACAGTTCTGGACACTCAAACAGCTCAAGCACCGATAATCTCAAGAGTTGGTTCCTCTTCCCCATGTTTTCACTGATTTCTGATATGACATTAAGTCTTTTGGCTCATCTAATTTCCGTGTGCAGACCTTGATTACAATCTCAGTCAAGCTAGCTGATTAGACCTATTTTGTGGGTCTTTTTTAATGAGCAAGTGATTTTTGTGAACTATAAATTATTTTCCAAATGAAAACATTTTTTAAAAAGTGAGTTCAGATAAGACAAAAAGTGAGTTCAGATAAAAAAAAAAGTGAAACAAAAAAAGAAGCCAAGCGTCGCAATGATGGGGATATCACAACACTTAATCTTAGTACTTAACAACTAGTGTCCCTACGTTCTCCATATAAACAGTGAAGAGCGAAATACTCAACTATACCTGGACCGTTCCAGAAAGATGTCTGGCCAGTCTGACCTTAAAATCCCTTAGTGATGTAAACTATAAAGTCCTTAGCTAACCTATTCTAACTAGTAGTGTTGCCATAATGGTGGCATAATAGCTATGTTTTAGATCTTAATTTTTCATGTTCTGAGGACCATTATTATTTAAATATGGTTGGAAAGAAATTTAGCTGACTAAGAAGCTTGATTTATTCCCTTCATTCATTAATTCTACATGTTAAAATGTGTCCATATAAAATCATTCATTGAGCTCACTCTGACCAGGGGATATTCTGAACAGCTTTAACTGGAGTGTGTCTGAAAGTTACATCTCCATGTTATTCAAAAACCATATATACTTATATATAAGACTATAGACTTATATGGACTACTCATTTGAGAAAGGAGCACCTTGCTGACTGTAGTGACACTTGTTTAACGTTGAGCTTGGGAATAACTGGCATAAAGAGACTCACTTTCTTCCAGGGGTTTACTATGGATTTCCATTCTTAGCACAAACATAATGAGTACAGAAGGGTGGTAGATTTTGTTATTGGTCTTCCCTCAGCACTTCAATCATGATTACATGATTAAATTATCTCTAACCGATACATTTTTACAAGCAATACTGTAGTACCAGACAATCATTAAAGTCGGAGGAACTGCTATAACATTAAGGGTTGAATTCTGTCCAGGTTGTCTCTGTCATAAACATATTATATCTTACAAATCTTACGTGATGGAAGTCCCAACACTACAGTAGTCACCCCCACCTGGAGTACTGTGTCCAGTTCTGGGCTCCACAGTTCAAGAAAGATGAGGAACTCCTAGAGAGAGTCCAGAGGAGGGCGACAAAGGTGATTTGGGGACTGGAGCATCTCCCCTATGAGGAAAGGGTGAGAGAGTTGGGCTTGTTTAGCCTGAAGAAGAGAAGATTCAGAGGGGATCTCATCAACACGTACAAATATCTTAAGGGTGGATGTCATGAGGACGGAGACAGACTCTTCTCAGTGGTGCCCAGCGACAGGACAAGGGGCAATGGGCACAAACTGAAGCATCAGAGGTTTCAGCTGAACGTGAGGAAGAACTTCTTTACTTTGAGGGTGACAGAGCACTGGACCAGGCTGCCCAGGGGGGTTGTGGAGTCTCCTTCTTTGGAGATATTCACAGCCCGCCTGGATGATGTTCTGTGCAACCTGCTCTGGGTGAACCTGCTTTAGCAGGGGGGTTGGACTAGATGATCTCTGGAGGCCCCTTCCAACCCCTGCCATTCTGCCATTCTGTGATTCTGTGGTTCTGTGATTCTGTGATTCATGACAGAAATGCCCAGCATTTCTGACGCTATGCAGCATCACCCCATCCATTCTACCCTGTGATTACACCCAGCAGAAACAAAACTATGCTGGCGATTCACAGAACTGATTATAAGGTACACGGTGGGGCAGAGGATCAGAGAAGGAAACTTTGTGAGTACATGGTATATCCATGCTACAACAGGGGAAAGTGACCTGATGGGTAATGGTATGAGATTCACAAAGTATGAATGAAATCTAACTGACATGTAAATGTTAAATTTCAGCTGTATGTCTATGTTTATCTTAGGAAATATGTTGCAAAGAATACTCCCACCATGGCAGGTAGAAGAAGAAAATAATCTGGCATTAAATGATCCATAGTTCTTGAGATCAACATGGACTGTGGGATCCCTCAAGCCTTTGATAATAAGCCAATCAGATGTTAAACCTCAGTCAACCAGTCCTGAGCTGAGGTCAGTGAGTTAATCTTAAGTGGGTATAATTTTCTTTTGTTAAACTAAACAGACTGGGTTCTTTAATTCTCTCTGTGAAACATTTTCTCCAGCTGTAGAAATTTGCACAATTTTCTTTGAGTTTTGAAGGTAGGGACAATTGGAAAAAAACGCCAGCAATACAGATTTCGGAAGAGGTTAGCGGGAAATCAAGTTGCCATTGTACATTAGTGGAACTGCAGTGTTCCAGTACTAGTAGGTCCGCAAGACACTGGTCTGGTGACTATGCCATTTTTGGAATGAAGAAGCTGACATTTCTGTTCCATTCTTTCAATGACCAGTTGATTCTCTGATTACCAGATAAGGATTTGCTAACAGAGGAGTGGTGGTGGGAGAGAAGGGCTTATTGATTAAGGTGCTCTCACAAGGATAAACATGCATCCAGTTAGTCCAGTTAGTCCAGTTAGTTCTGGACAAGAGAGAAGCTGAAAAGCTAGGTTTTCACATCTATACTTAAATGTTGAGGGTTGTATATTCATAAATACTCAAATTATCTTTGTTTTCAGTTTCCTGAGGAAAATAATGAAAATTAAGTGGTGTCATGACCCTTTTTAATGTCTTTATAATTCCACTGCAAGATTAATTTCTGCATTTTCAAATAGTGAGAATCAGAAGTTCCTAACAAGTTTGTATTTTAAAATGAGTTTATTGATTTTAGTGCCCAAAGCTGAGTGCCCAGCTTTAAGTTTGTATCTTGAAAAAATTCTCTCCCATTCGTAGCTTTGTCTAAAGCTTCTTGTGGAAACGTTATTTTGTTTTGTCTTAAGGCATGATAATAGATCGATGAAAAATAATATAGGAATTATTATTTTAAAGAAAGAAGGGCAATAATACTTTTTCCATATCAACACTGATGATTTTATGATAACTCATTACTATGCGATGTCATCCCTGCATGCTTTTGTAAATAATGCTGCTTGAAATATTCTTGATGTTAATCAAAACACTTGTCTTATTCATATCTCTCTGGGGAATGAAAACTTAGCAGGAAGTATTCATGATTGGAAATAGCTTTAAATTTTCACCATACCTCTTTTTATTCCCCTTTTATTTTCTTCTGATTTCTTCCTGTCCATCTCAACACACACAAAAAAAGAAATTGTACTGAATCTTGTGATGCAATGACAGAATCATGAGCAAACTGGATTAGACATGTTCCATGTATCATTAAAAAAGGCACAGTTATGGTTGCAAAATAATAAATACCTGTATTCACAAATATTTTACCCAAACAAAATATGAGTACAAAGCATGACAGACCCAGGGAAATAATTAAGGCGATACATATGGCACTTAAAGAATGGAGCAGTCTGATGTTCAGCTAGTGTTTCAGAAAGAAGAAATTGAAATATAACAGATCAGATCAGCTTATTTAAATACTGCTCTCGGTAATTAGCAGTTTTACATTATTTCTCAGAGATACAGTGACTGCCAGCCACAGCACAGTGAAAAAAATCATGTAAACCTCCAGGGAAGTAACATATTGTCAAAAAGGAAAAAGGGCATATAGATAACATTAATTCTTTCTCATGGAAAGAAGACATTAATGTTGAATTCTTACATCTTCTTTATACTAAAAAAAAAAAGGGAAAATTGGTTTTTTTTACTTTCCTTTACCTATCTTTTGTTATCTTTGCACCCTTCAGAGCTGTAATCTTATTAGCGATTGCTGATGGAATTAATTTACAGCATTCCTCAGCAAAACAAGATGCACAGCTGAAATGACTTATGAGGGAGATAAGAAAATCATAACTTGCTTGATGCAAGAAGCTATTGACTTAATGTGGTGTCCAACTGTTGACTTTTTTTTTTTATTCCATGTCACCAATGCCTCACAAACCAAATGACACTTCCCTGTTTGTACAAGACAGGAGTGCATGTTGGACAGATGGTAAGCATACTAAAGCAAGAAAAAAATTGTTTGTGTCATTACTCCCTGATTTAGTTTTTCCTTTTAAAATGTATCTTTCCCCTGTCAACAATCCTGTGTTATGTAGCAGAAAAGTCAATATGGGAATAAAACCTTTTAGTTTAATGGAAAATTCTGTTTCTTGGCAATTTTTTGAAACATTGCTTGGAATTTCAATATTTCTGTGGGATGGAAATCCCATTTTCTGGCTGGTTCTAAACCCCCTCATTTACCATTCATTCAGAGCAAGGATGTAACAGAGGAAAGGCTATCTTGTAGTTAGGGGTCCAAAGAACTATGTATTTTGAATCTAAATATACTGAAATGTGCGCAACACCTCTTTCTTAAGCTTTTTTTGCAGTTCTGCCTAGCCTGCAGTGATTTGAAAAAAAAAAAAGACTGCTCGGCATGCTGTATTTACAGTGAACCTCGAGGAGAGGCATTCCTCCATTTCTTTCCAGTTACCCACAAAGAAAAGTGACCATAATGAGATCTATTATATTCTGAAAAAGCAGTTACTTGGCAACTGTGACCATGATTCAAAAGTCCAGGATGTATGTACATTTTAGGTGATTTCCCCAGGTGTTCAGCAATATGTTTTTATTTTATGAGTGAGAACTGGAATTGCAAAGGTATTCCCTGTTGAAATAAATTCAATTCATCCTCATCCTTCTGCCAAAGTAAAGCAGAAATCGCTTATATGGTTGTTGTGTTCTCAGGTGCCATATATAGAACAATATATGCAGTATTTCACTTTAATTGTGAACTTAACACCAAAAAAGGGCCCACTGCTGTCTCTATTAGGCAGAAAGCTACTGACAGTTGAGTTGGAGTATTGAATATCAAATTCTACAAATCTTCTACTGAAAATAATGTACCCTTGATTCTGCCACCTTTCCTCCACTATGTTGTATCTTGCACAATAAGTAGCATCACTGAAAGATCCAGAAAAACACTGTGGGGCAAATTTCTCAGACTGTTTAACTGCGGCAGAACTGGAAATTAAATAAATATCAATGAATTATGGAACATATATTTCTTTAAAAAGAAATACTCATGTTAGTATGTACTTTTGCTTACTCCATTCAACCTCTTTTATACCATGCATTTGTGTCTGAGGAGAAGGAGGATGGAGAGAGTGTGCAGAGGTATTGTCAGAGTTTACCTAACTATAGCCCAGACTGTAATTTTCATATTATAGTAGCACTAAAAGGCTTTGGCTGAAGTTATTTTGTGTATTTTTTGTTTAAAATCATTATAAACCATTTAATTGCCTGCATCAATATCACACTGAACACTTTGCATTTTTATCATATAATTTCTCTTTGTTTCTTAGTTCTCATATAAAAGATGTGCAGATGTCTATGCATGTCAAAAGCATGAATATTTTAAAACTACATACATGTTCCTACTTTCATACAGGTGGGACATGCAGAGGCACTTAAAACTCTGAATGTCCAGTATAAAGAGGAAAACAGGACATAAGGAAATCATGATGCATTACTGCTTCAGGGTAAGCGTGCTTCAAATGATCCTAGTCAACAAGCTGTGATGAAAATTAGCAACAGCCCTCTAATAGACATGTCAGTTACAACCCTAATGCTTAGACAGACAAACATCTCAGGAGAAACTTGGGAAAAATGCTTTTAGGAATTTTTCATTTGCAGTAGAATGGAGTGACTACTTGACCACTATTATTTGACCATTCTGTTTCAAATTGCCCAGACAAGCAGCCTTCTTGTATTGTAGTATATTATATCACCATAAAACTACTAGTATCTCTCTATATATGTATTCTAAAACAAATAGCAATAATAATGTAGTCATTAAAAAATTTTATCTATTTGGGGCAGATAAATAATATATCTTTCACAATTTAACCTTGGTGCTCACAGATGTTATCACAGAGTTTGAGTGGTTTTTTTCTTGTTTCCTATAATCTTTAGATTTTTTTCCTGGTGGTTAAAGCAAAGGTTTTGGATTTTCAGCCATATTTTTGTCAGCGTCAGTCACATGGTCTTGACCATGTCAATTCATTCACTGAATTTCAGTCCTCTTATCTGTAAAATATGTCCATCAAACATCTCAAAGGATACAGTGTAGTTTCACTGCTGTTTTTAAAGTTTATTCTTAGTCTTGAAAGCATTTAAAAGTGCAAAATATTATTTTTACTTAAAATTTTTGAAGTTAAGCATGTGTTCACTCATTCATGAAGTCAGAAGGAACTAGTAGAACTTTGGTCTTAACTCATATAATACAATGTATAAGATTTCCTCTAGTTACTTTCTGATTGTGCTCCTTGACTTGAACTTGACTACCTTTACCTGTGCTGCTTTGAGTCTGTTACCTACTTTTTTTTTTGTTTTAACATCCAGGTTTTGTTTCTTATCACATTTTTGCTTTACTGGCTTAAAGGACTATTAGGTATCTGTGTTTTCTCCCTGTGACTTACCTGCCTACCTTGGTCATCTTTTGTATATAAGATAGTCTATTTGAGAAATCCCCTGGAGGTAATCCTAATATAGTAAATTATAAACCACAAAAAAGTTGATAGTGTGCTACAGTCTAAAGGTTTTTGTGATGTGACATTGACCAGAGGGACCAAACCAAGAGTTTGATAGATCAGAACAATATGAGGTTGGCTGAAGCTTTTATCGCATTCCATACTGCTTTCCATTCTGCCCAGGCTACATCTCAGTGATGTTCAGACAAGGTTTTATTTGGTGGGTTTTGTACTGTTTTTTTCAACTGAGATTGGAACGATTTAATTTATTTCTTCACTTGTAAAGTTAGACTCCTTTGGTGACATGGATAAAATTATGAGTATGTTAAAATTTGTGTCAAAATTTCATCATGAGTGGACCAGGATTTTGCCAAGGAATCTAACTGTACCTAGCTCTGAGGCAACCTTAAGAATTAATGAATATATAACACCTTTAAATAAGTGACTTATTTTTAAATATGGAAGGAATCTAAACAACTGAGATATCTTCAGCATTAGTCATGTAATGAAAGGGAGAAATTCTACTTCATATTGGTTATAAAATCGGTGCTTTTTAAAATTGCCCAGGTTATTTGAATAAATCCTGGGATAAAGTGGGTAAGATAAGAAGATACGGATCATATGCACATTCATTGTGCAATATTTCAAGACTTGCGTAATGAATGTATAGCACAGGTATGTATGTGTGTGTATACACCTGTGTCTATGCTCCTGTATACCTGACTGTTAGTCATTGGAGCTGGAGGATGAAAACAGCTGAAGATTGCTATGTTCTTCACTTGTATAAAGATGCCCTTTCTTTCATGCAAAATGGATGTTATGCAAAGAAGCCAATGCTAGTGCCAATTGCCTATAGAGTGTAATAAAGCCCATCAATGTGTCAAAATGGTTGTTTACATCTGTGGAGCTAAATAATGTGAAACATCCAAAATTTATTATCCATGGTTCTAAAATACTGTGGGCAGCTGATGGATTTGTTCAAATGCTGAGCAGGAAGAGGAGGATTTGGTGCAGGTTTGATGATAGACATGCTTTGCAACACACTCCAGAAACATTCCACCTTGCAATATGATCAAAACCCTCACCTCTCCCTGAATTGCTTTTAGGCAGAAGAATCAAGTCTTGTTCTCTATGATAAAATATCCTTTTGACACGTGTCTGAAATGTAGACAAGGTCAGCAGGTAACACAGCATGGTTCTGAGACATGGACAATGAAACTTTATAAATTCTGTACTGAGGACAATAAATCTTTGGGAAGAATTGGAGGGGAGGAAGGTAGTAAAAAAAATTACAAAATAAAAGCCATACATTTAAAAAATGATTTAATTTTTTTTTACATTGCCTGCCAGATACAAGACAGTCTTTCTGGTTGTGACAATATAAACATAAAATATTTAACACCCACGTAGATAACCTCTCCTCCACCAAAGGAGTATTTCTAGCCTTCCTCACTCCCTAACCCCTCCCTGCTGCCCATCACTACTGCCTCTCAACACTTTAAGTCTACCTCTTTCTCCCACCACTCTCTCCTGAAAAATATTGGATGTAGGTGCTCAGACTGCCACATGTACAACCTATGAGACATTGCTTTTCTCTCTGATATTCATTGTAGCATTATTGTAGTAGTACAGAGCAGAAGGATGAAAAGCAGAACGGTTTACGTAGCTTGTGTTCACTGACATGACTTACTAAAGACAGCAACCACTGTCATGTTTTTAACCTTGATAATCTTGGCCCCAGCCAAGAAGCAGTAAACAGGTTTTATGCCCTTGCTGATGGGGCTATTTGATTGTTTCTTCCTGCTGGCAGCATTCCTAGTGATGCTGCATGGTGACTTTTGCTCAGCAGAGGTTTAGCAGAAGGGCTGGGTGGTCAGACACAATGGGTTGGGTTTCTCTGCCTCTGTGCTGGCCTCAGTCCTTATCTGTGGGTTTGGGACATCTGTCCTCAGACAAATCACACAGACACAGGCAAAAAGAAATCGGAAAGTTGTAGTTCCCCCAAAAGGAGAAAAACAAACTTATTTAAGAAACTAAAAATTTTCACAGAACAGGTACTCATATGCCAAAAGAACAATGAACTAACATGCCAGTCTGCCAGACTCAATCCGTCTCAAGCCAGTTTGTAAGATAGAGCTTTTCCAGGAACTTGTGGGGCTGTCAGATTCATGGAGCTACTGAAGCAATGGTAGCTGCGGCTCTCATTTCATGGGCAGAAGTTATTCCTTTTGTATTTTCTGGAGTAAAGAATGTGTTAGATTCTCCACAGGAACTTAGGTAACAAGATGTTCTCTGTTTAGCTTCCATATATCTTTCCTCTAAATAAGAGAAGAATCTGATGCAAAATCTACCATTCAAGGACATCTTGTGGATTAGCGCTGATCTCTGGAGGTTTGTGGGTTTATAAAACCCCAAATGGATGTACTCTATACAAGCTTTTTTCATCTGTGAAAAATATGAAATGAACAATATTTTTTTTCATTAAATAAATCACCCAACTATAATTTGTTGAAAGCTGCTAACAGTCCCCAAATTCTTGACTAAATTACAGTAACAAGAGAAACTGAAATACTTAGAGAAATTAAAGGTAAGCTACAGGTGAGCAGTGGAGGTATTGGGAACTCATATTAATGCAGTGTCAACTGTTTATGATAACAGTGCTAGAAAGTATGAAAAGGGAGCAGGTACAGATTGTGGGTGAAAGCAGAAGAGAAAACAAGAGTGTAGAAAAAGCATTATAAACGAAGGCAAATAAGAAATACAGTTAAAGAAACAGCAATCTAAATCAAATGAAAAAGAATAAAAAAGCCAGTAAAAGGATTAAAATACAGGATGAGACGACAGGAGGGAAAGAATGGAGAACTGTTCAGTTACTCAGCTGTTTTGGAACCAATGAATCAGTATCATCTTTGATGTCATTTTGCACCTGAATGTTGTGACAGAACAGGATAAAAGAACTAAGTGAAAATGAACTCTGACAACCTTCCTTAATGGTAACCTTGGCAAACTTCCCTGTCTTCTAAAATTTCAATGTGCCTAATAAGGTGTCACTTTTCAACCAGTTTCTTGCCCATCACCCTTTGCTTTCTCACCTATTGACTTCACTTTATTTTCTTTTCTTGCATTTTTTTCTTGCTGTAACTTTCTTAGCTTTGAGCTTTTTGCACTAACTACCTTTGAGATTCAGTCAGCTAAGCACAGTTCTTCTCAATAATTTAAATATATATTCACTATCAGATGTCTGTTTTAACTTGTGTTCATAATATGAAGGTAATAACAGGTGTGCTGTTTATTTTCTGAGCCAAAATCC
Source organism: Gorsachius magnificus (assembly GCA_034008185.1). Lineage (NCBI taxonomy): Eukaryota > Metazoa > Chordata > Aves > Pelecaniformes > Ardeidae > Gorsachius > Gorsachius magnificus. The sequence continues at coordinate 69,261,452 of CM067082.1, forward strand.
AGATTCTTCATTGCTATGATAAACTACTCAATTTCCATTCTGATAGATCACCCACTTGGAATTGGAATTATTTTTCTAATAAGAAACTAAGAACTAGGTTCACTGCCATAGCTGTATAAAACAACCTCCTTTGAAAAATGTGCCAAATGTACTACAAGGTCAGCTTGTATGAGCATGATTTGGAATTGTACTGTAGAATGTTAAACATCCTTTATGAATTCTCCTCCATGGACAATCAACTTTCACAGAAAGACACAAGGGAGGAGAAAAGGTGAAAAAGAGAGGGAGTGAATGAGAAAGAGAGAAAAAATGAGAGAGAAGGGGGGGGAGAGAGAGGAAGAAAAAGGAAATAAAATTTTAAAAGTTTGTTTGAAAAAACACAGTTTTAGCCTCAGAATTTTTGGTAAGCAGAAGTGGGTTATTTTAGGCTGCCTGCAAGATATGTTGTTTACCAGTATAAAATATTATTGTTTTATAAAACAGTGTCTCTCTCTTCTGTTGCTTCTGAATTGTTGGAGCACGCAGTAATTCAATGCTACTTGGAAGGTTTTGATCCAAGCTAGAAAAAGCAGTGGATTAAAAAAACCCCAAAGTTTTATTATGAGTATTTTCATACAATTTTATTTTTTATTTATGGTAGTTGTATGTCAGAGCTAACAACTGTGTACTCATATACAATATATTCACTATGAGTTACTAAAATAATCAGTGGAGTAATTACCTATGCAACAGAATGTTACTGCTTTACTCTTCTTTTTCCCAAACTTTCTCTGAATGCATATATCATAATGGAAAAAAAAAAAAGTTGGCATCAGCAAGCAATCTTTAGTTATTACAAAGAATTCTCTTGCTGGCTTATTTGCTCTAAACCTGCATTTAAAATGCTACCAGTACAGGCAGTCAGCAAATTGGATTAGAATACCAAACCACTGGGGCCAGATTCTGACACCACTGCTCCCACTGAGTAAATATATTTTATCTAATGAATTATCTTGTGGAAATTAATAGCACTATTCACAGAGCCAGTCATTTCCTTAAGGTGAAGGTAATTAAAAATAGTTTCTGCACTGTTACTATTAGTTGCTTTACATTTCTATATATTGCTTTACATTGCTGTTATTATAAATGCTAATTTTATTTACTGTAGTTGCTTGTTGGAATATTTTGAGATGAGGGGGGGGGGGGGGGGCATTTTTCCTGAAAAATGTTTCTATTTTCCATTAAGCAATGATAAATTAATTATTCAATGTATATCAGAGCACCCAAGTGGGAGATCTATTTTGCATTATGCTAGAAAATGGGTAAAAATAGCTAGCAAGAGAGCTTACAGAAAAAGGTTTTTCAGTTGGCAAGGCATTTAAGTGTATGCCTCATTTAAAATATGTAATTAGGACCCTGGAAGCCCCAGATTTATTGCAGGAACAGTCTGGAAAGCAACCGTGGCTTTAAATTTCTGTTCTGTGCATCATATATTTGTGGTATCCAGTCTCTTGACGTACATTAGAAAAATTTCAAAATATCACAGCAGATCTTTATGGTCTGTGTATCAGCTGATAACTACCAGTATCCAGCATGTTTTTGGTACAGCCTGTATGCAGGAAGAAAGCACAACATAATTTAAGAGAATCACTTATGGCAAAGGTATTTCTTATATTTTATGCATCTGAAATACCCCTTTAAACTGCTGAAGGCATCGGAGAGTTTTGGTAGGTATGAATCATACTCAGATATAGTATATTCTATGCAGAGGGGAAAATATGAATCTGGTCTTTGTATACAGTCTGTAAATGTAACCAAACCCATGTATATGCATATACATATAGCTATCTTTACTACTGTTTTTCTGAAACTATTGCTGAAGGCAATTTTCGCTATGCATGTCAGCTGAATTCAAAGTGCTTAGAATTCAGTAGGTACTGATTGAAGAAATCTTGTTTATGTGGCTGGAATAATTGTCCTGGGTACACAGACCACTTCTAGAGACTAAGGTAAGCCAGCCATTACTGAAGCTTTGAGGTGTGTACAGTTTATCTCACTGTATTTCATGGAACAGTTACCCCATCTTGGAAGTCAATGGTTCTCTACACCCATTCAGGGTAAGCCCTAGATCATAAAGTCAAAACTCCAGAGCCGTCCCTTGGAGCACTGCTACCACTGGTGTACATATTTTGGCCTTGTGGTCCACAGCAGCAATGGGTTAGGTGGTTATCTCATGGGCATCTGGTGGATTAGTAGAGTCAATGGCACAAATTCAGAGTTAGGAGCTCCTCCTTTCGGCAGGACCTCTGCACTTACTTCTCCCTCCCCTCCCTCCCTCCTTCCCCTCTGCTCTTGAAGGCACAGCCTGCTCCCCTCGGCAAGTCAGGATCTCCCTCACCACTCCCCATACTCATCAGCAGTGGAATATAATTTGAAGAAACAAATCAGCTCACTGTTAATATCATATCCTATTACCCTCTTCAGGGAACCTCAAGTGTAGTCTGGCAGGCAGATTATTGAAGCCTTCCTGTGGAAAGTTTTTTGGTATGGATGAGTTTTTACTCCAGTGGGTGTTGGAGAGTTTCAGATTATTCCTGTGTAAAGGAATGGATGAATTGGTGAGCAGCTTGTAACTCTCACAGCTTTAGTTTTCCCATGGCTGTCCATGAATTCAGGAAAACAGCTGCTAGATTCCTGACAAGTCATTCACATCATTGATATAATTTATTTTCTCTGCCAAACCCCTCTTAGTTCTAGTTTGCTATTTAATTGAATCACAGACTGAAAGTTTTAAAGTGTCTATCAGCTGCAATGGGTAGGATGAGTGCTGTAAAAATAATTTTTCAAGACTGTAAAACTTCCCTCACTGGTCTATTGTTGTAGTTTAACCCCAGCCAGCAACTAAGCACCACACAGCTGCTCGCTCGCCCCACCCCCCACCGCGCAGTGGGACGGACATATACACCAGGTTTTTCCCAACTACCTTATCCTGGTGAAGACCACTTCGATTGCCCTGAGAATCCTCTGACAAAAAAATTGTGTGAGCAAATAAATCCATCTTCAGGCTTTCCAGCTTCCCCCCATCAGTTTTGACACAGCTGTGGAGAATGGTGGTTCACTCACAACTGTGATTTCTGCAAAACCGTGATGTGTTCCTTTATCTGTGGAAAGTAATGGCCTCTTCTTCATGATTAGCAGTTCAGCAGGGCTTCTGGAAAACCCTTGAGCTGTTCTTTGATTTTCTTTTTTTCTTTTTCTTTTCCCTTGTCCAGTTTAACAGTTGTCTAGGAACATCTAGCAACATCTCTCTTGGAAGTTATTTTGCCAGAGATACTGGGTGATTTGCAACAATACTGCCTGCTGGGAAGTTTATTGGCAGCCATGATAAACCCTGAGCTTCTATTTTTTTTTTCCTGTTTTATATTAAACAGAATTAATTCAGGTAGTTGGCCAGCTGCATGGACTTGTCATAATTCCAGCCTCCTGGGAATTGAAGAGAATTATTAAAAAGTGGTTTGGATTAAAATGTTAGTCACTCTTTGGTTATTTATCCAACCACCCAAAAAACACTAGATATTACTTCAAGGAAATGGGATTTCTGGATACAGAAATCCTTAAAGCAGCAGAAGTGAGCTGGAGGTTAAACCTGATCAAATTAATTTCAAATACAGCCTCATAATAGAATACAGCCACATAACAGAAGAGCAGTCAACTTTCCTCTGTAATCGTGTCCAACGGATTATGCATGCTGCAGAGCTAATTCAAATGGCACCCTCCAGGCCGTGAGCAAGTGTTGTCCAGCCCTTCCCAACAGTTTCCAAACTTGCAGCGTGTCCTCTTCTCCCGAGGGAGATCCTTTGCTTCCTCTGCTCTCTTTGCCTCTGGGGGAGCAGGTGCAGCAGGTGCCAGAAGCTCTCAGGAAGATGAGGACAGGCAAGGCAAAGCATCTGGCTAGCCCAGGTAGACCATCCCCCAAAATAAATCTTGTCAAAGCTACTCAGCAGGCCTTGGTAAACCTAAATCAAGTGGACCTGTTTAATAATATGATCAATGGCATTGAGAGTAAGCTAGTTCTTTAACTTAGCCAAAAACGTTATACAAATGTTCAAGATGATAAGCCTTCTTGCCAGTTTTCATACTGAAGAGAAGAAGGAAAGCATGCCTGTCTAATGCAGAGCTGCTGAGTAGTAAGGAAAAGTAGCACAGCTACCATCTGAGGATCCTCTCCCTTCCACTCTGCCCACCACCCCCACTCCCACCCCCCACCCCCCTTCCCCATGCTTGTTGTCTTCTTTCAGGAGAGACTTCTTGGCAGAGGACTTGGAGCATACACCTTAGGAAGAAAACTTGTTCACAGTTCTGATTTAGGAAGGAAAATCTATGGGGCCAGCTTCAGCTTTGTTTTGATTTTTCACCCCTCAAACCTGGAAATGTGTTACTTCGTTGCTTGGGAAGCAATACCTGGACTTCTGTCTGGTGTCTTAGGATAAGAAGCTTCTCTAAGGACCGATGGAACTGTGCAAACCACCCCCATCTGCAGAACAAAACCTTCCATTGTGCTATTCAGCTTGTTTGGGCTGCTTGGTTTTAAAACAGCTATGTTGCTACAGGAAAACAAGAAAACTGCAACAGGATCAAGTTGTCCCAAGAGTAAACTTTTATTGTAATGTAATAGTTTCCATCAATATATTAAAAAAATAAAGAGGATAAGAGAAGAAGGGGCTCAGCACCAATCTGAGAGTTATCAAAACCCAAGCGTTGCCATAGTCCCCTGGTCAAGAGATTAACTGTAAAAAAGGGGCAGCCAAAATAAATTGAGGTACCTTCCCTATTAAAACAAGAGCTGGTTAAGTGAGCTGCTCTTTAAAAGGTGCTAGCATTAATCCAGATAGGAGCAGGAGCTGCAGGAATAATCTGTATAGCCACTACCATGTATTTAGACGAGCAAAGGACTCTAAGCTTAAACTTCTTAGAACTTAGATCCCTTAATGCTTAAATGTACAGAGTATATTTCTCCTTGCCAGACTGCAACCATAACAAAAGAAAAAATAAGAAATATTTTGAAGGAAGAAAATTAAGAGAGAGAGGGATGGAGAGCAGGACAATGATTAATGTGCATACTTTTTTCTCCTCGTTCACTCCATAATACAGAGACATCTGATGCAGATCTCCAAATAAAAGCATGCTTTTTTTGGAGACCTGTATAGAAACTTGACTATATTTGCATATCAGTGAGGAAAAGATGACCTAACAAAAAGTCTTCACACCACTTCGTGGCATTTAATGTAGGGGTGTTCACCTAATCGATTCACTTTGGTTAGGAGTATGGTTGTCCCACACTGTTATCAAGAGAGGCTGGAGTCTGATGCAGTTCAGCCCATCTAAAACAAACACATCCCAGGTCAGAATCATTAGTTAAGAGATCCAAAATGAATTAAATTAACCTGACTAAGGTGCTTAAACTAGGAGCCGAGGCTTCCTATGCAGTCATTAGAAAGGAATAGGCTTCTTCAGAGGAAACTTTCAGACCAAGTTGAGCCCACCTATCTACAAAGATGAGGAGGAAAGGCTGCAGGCACTTGTAGTGAATGGATGGAACACATAATGATAGTTTACTCCTTGTTTTACTTCCTCACTGAAAAGAATAATTTTCAGAATGAAATACATCTATCAAATCTTTCCAAAAAAACTGTGTTGTGCTACACAAACAAATATCTCTGGAGGAGTCCCTGTGGGATCAGAAGACTGTGAACACATGAAATCCAGATCCGATTAAAGGAGATAATGTATTCTTCACTTCCATATGCAAGAGATTTTTACTTATCATTCCTCTGTGATTACATATGTCATATCCTTACAAAATAAAGTACCAATCTCCCTGGCAGCATCAGAGGAAGATGAATCAAGTCCATAGAGAGGGTTTACTCAGTATTCCCGTTCTATCAAAGGATGGAAAATGATAAAATCATATTACACTGAAGGGTCAATTCTTTCTCCTTCAGGAAGGATATGTGGTAGTCAATTAGCAGGTTAAATTCACATGTGATAAAGGAAAAGAAATACACTATTTGTCTGACATATCCACTCAAAATAATGTGAAAGGTTAAATGAAGCATTTCTCAGCAGCTGATAGACTAAGGTTTTTACATTTAAGTTATCATAAATAAAGCAATTCAGTAGTGGTTGTGACCAGTGAAGAGTAGAAATATTGGCAAAATTCACTGCCTATGGCATCTAATATTTTTTATCCATCTGTACTCCTGATGTGAGTTAGATACAATATCAAACTTAATTCAGTTGTCCAGAGGACTCACCATAAAGAGGACAAAGAAGATAATGGATGTGTCAAATATTAATTCAGTTGAATAATTAATTAAAAAATTGTTTCATCCCTGCTAGCCCCAGCAGTCATAATTCTTTATTTAACACTGGTCCAACATCACTAATATAAAGCTCTGGATGTTTGCCAGTTAAATAAGATCTAAGGATTCTTCGCTAATAATGTCCACTTTACAGTCCCTCAACATATCTGGTAAGTGCCTGTGAGAATTACTTCATATGTGTATTCCATTACTGACAGGAAATCACGTTTGTGGATTGGGTTTACATGGCAAGGTTTTGGTAGCAGGGGGGCTACAGGGGTGGCTTCCCCCAGGTCTGACAGAGCCAACGCCAGCTGGCTCCAAGGTGGACCTGCTGCTGGCCAAGGCCAATCCCATCAGCAATGGTGGTAGCGCCTCTGGGATAATGTAGTTAAGAAGGAAAAAAACCTGCTGGGGAACAACAGCAGCAGAGAGAGGGGTGAGAACGTGTGCGAGGCGCAGCCCCGCAGGCCCCCAGGCCGGTGCGGCAGGAGGGGCAGGAGGGGCTGCAGGCGCCGGAGCAGAGATTCCCCCGCAGCCCCGGGTGCAGCCCACGGTGAGGCCGGCTGTGCCCCTGCAGCCCAGGGAGGCCCACGGGGGAGCAGATCCCCACCTGCAGCCCGGGGAGGACCCCACGCCGGAGCCGTGCGTGGGGGGCTGTCTGCCGTGGGAGGGAGCCCAGGCTGGAGCAGGGGCAGAGGGTGAGGAGTCCTCCCCTGGGGAGGAAGGAGCGGCAGGGACAGCGTGGGATGGACTGACCCCAGCCCCCGTTCCCCGTCCTCCTGCGCCGCTTGGGGGGAGGAGGTAGATAAAATTTGGGAGTGAAGCTGAGCCTGGGAAAAAGGGAGGGGTAGGGAGAAGGTCTTTTAAGATTCAGGTTTGTGGGTTTTTTTTATTATCCACTCCTCTGATTTGACTGGTAATAAATTAAACCAATTTCCCCAAGTCAAGTCTGTTTTGCCCATGACGGTAACTGGTGAATGATCTCTCCCTGTCCTAATCTCAGCTCATGAGCCTTTTCATTATATTTTCTCTCCCCTGCCCTGCTGAAGAGGGAAGTGATAGAGTGGTTTGGTGGCACCTGGCATCCAGCCAAGGTCAACCCATCATAGCTAGGTTTGTAGCTGTTCATATAATCATAGAATCATAGAATTGTTTAGGTTGGAAAGACCTTTAAGACCATCAAGTCCAACCATTAACCTAACACTGCGATTCCACCACTAAACCATGTCCCTAAGCACCATGTCCACATACCTTTTAAATATCTCCAGGGATAGGGACTCAACCACATCCCTAGGCAGCCCGTTCCAATGTTTGACAACCCTTTCAGTAAGAAATTTTTCCTAACATCCAGTCTAAACCTTCCTTAGTGGAACTTGAAGCCATTTCCTCTTGTCCTATCGCCCGTTACTTGGGAGAAGAGGCCGACCCCCACCTCGCTACAGCCTCCTGTCAGGCAGTTGTAGAGGGCAATAAGGTCTCCCCTCAGCCTCCTCTTCTCCAGGCTAAACAACCCCAGTTCCCTCAGCTGCTCCTCATCAGACTTGTGCTCTAGACCCCTCACCAGCTTTGTTGCCCTTCTCTGGACACGCTCCAGCACCTCAATGTCCTTTTTGTAGTGAGGGGCCCAAAATGTTTGATGTCCAAAGAGATAAGCATGATAGCCAGCTCATACTAGAGCAACATGTGGGGTGAGAGTTGGAGGGGACAGAGGACAGACCTTTTCCACACTGATGGAGCAGTAGAAATGTTGGGTTAAAATGTAAGTATTACAAGATGGGTCAGATCCTGATTTTGCTCTGTTTGCTCCATGGAAATCTATAGGATACCAGTATTTGAAAACTTCCTCTAGCATTAGAAATACAGTGCTTTTAATCACAATAAAATTAAAGCTTCTACATAGTGCAAAATGCTCTGAGTTCCCTTGACTTCTGTAGAAGAGAAATGCTGATTTACACCACCTTAGGTCTGCGTGCAAAGAATCTCAGTTATATGCATGCTACAGACTGCCTATGCACTGTCTCTGGACAGAAAAGTGACAGGAAACATGTTTTGTCTCTAGCTGAAGGGTTTAGAACATATTTTTGGTTCAAAAGTTCAAAGCTCAAGTATTACTGGATTACCTGTTCATTTAGGATTATTTGTGGAAAAAAAGAAAAGCAGGCAGCGTGAGGGAAAAAAAAAAGAGCAAAAATGGCATGAAGATGCAAGGCAAGGCATACAGGTACAAGGAGACTGAAAAGAGAACAGGAAAAGGGTGAAATAGAAATTCTAACAAATTCTACTCAGCAATAATGATGGACAAGTTACCAAGCGTTCTTTCCTACCTAGGGTTTAGGAGGAGGTAGGGCTTCATTTGACTGCATGTGAAAGAATAGCCCTAGGTAAATATAAAGGAGTTCCTAACATACAAAAATAGGTATACTGTCACTGAGATATTCATCCCATGTAAATTATTTTAGCTCTACAAAAGTCAGTCCATTCACTAAACAAACATAGAAATACCACTACTGAAGTTACAGTATGTCACTTTCTCATTAAAAATGGCCATTACTTGGAAACCGTGTTTAAACTGCCAAAGCTCAAAATCTTTTTTTTCTATCTCTCTCCATCTTACTGGAAAAATCCCACATGCAACTAAAACCCTAAGGAAAGTGTTGTTGCAGTTAGTTTAATCATAACTTATTATGCACACTGATCACTACCAGCAGTGGAGAAGAAAATCTCCATAAAGAACTCTCTTGCCTCCATGAGATGAAGGAACACAAATCAAACCATTTATTGTTGCAGCCCTCAGGACCTAAACCACAGAACAACTATTTTTGCATGGATACAGAGAAGACATCATACTTTGCCACAGTGGATTTTTCAGTAACAAATACATCTACTGGATCATCCATCTCTATACAGTCTGGTGTCCACTACTCTTTCCTAGGCATCTGTTATGGTCAGATGTAGGACATCGGGTTACCTGAATCTTTTAGGCTACTGCAGTATTGACAGTTTTATGTTCTAACACCTTAGAAAGGCAATGGGGGGCATCAATTCTAATATGGTACAGGAGAAAAATTAAAAATTTGTTTAAAATTAGATTCTTACTGTTCACTGTTTCTCGCAGATGCCAGAATTAGGCAGTAATCAAGGAAATGACCAGTCAGCAGGTTTGCAACAAAGGAGAAGAAACATATTTTCATAGGATGTATTTAATGCACCCAGCATTTAAAAGCTGAAGTGCTCCTAAAATTTCAGAGAAGAAAAAGGCTTCCACTCGCATTCATTTCCCATTGCTTTCTTACGCCAATCAAGAGACAGCTATTCAACACACAGCTTTTTGAACAAGCTTTCAAGAGAGGAGACTCTTTGATTTCCTGCTATCAGTCAGGGCAGAGGTCCCATTCTTGGCATACAATCCATTTCATGTTCCTTCCCTCGTGGTGCCTGGTCAAACAACTTGGAAACTGAGGGACAAAAAGTTAAAATGGGTAATTACTCCAGAAAGAGTGTCTTAGAAACATGGAAAGGATCTGTCCTTGTGACGGCTCATGATGAGACTTAGATACTGTAGAAAGTTTCACAATCTCATACAAAACGGGAAGATAATTTATAAGCACAATTAAAATCCAGAAAAAGAATGCACATTGAATCTCAACATCTTTAAAACTAGGTTTTATGCCAGAAAATAACACACTTTCCATTTAACTGTAATTTCAAATGCAAATACCAGTGTCCTTAGAAAGAAGCAGATGTTGGGCTTTTTTTTCAGTGGAATGAACAGTTGTTCATCTCTGAATCCTTGTCTTCTGGGGAAATATTTCAATGCCTTAGTGAATGAAGAACATAGATGGGTTTTGCAACACATTCCCAGGCAAGCTAATTTTAGCTCCGTGTTTAGAGCAATTATTGAAAAGTTGTAAGCTGCTATAATGATAATTCCAGATTAGGGTCAAGTTAGGGGAGGGTATTTTTTTATTGTTCTGGGAGAAGATTTTACTACACTTGACTGTAAATTGTTCTGACAGTGAATAGAGGACAGACAGATGCTTCCACACATAAATTGGAAGTTGCTTTGGCAACTAGCTGGAAAATAAAACCCTCTGGAGTGAAAAACCTACTTTATTAATCCAACTGTAAAAGCAGCTACAACTGGTTGGGTTTCAGGTATCACCAGAGAAAACAATATACGGCCGACAGAGCATCCTACTCTTCTCCAGATCTAGGATTTGTTTTCCATCCTCCCTTACCCCACAGTACATATATATGTATATATATCATGTGACCCCCACCAACAGGACAAAATTCCTACCATCCCCAAGCGGGCCCAGGGTGGTGATAGCGACAGCGTTCATGATAATGATAACTGAAAATGCCCAAGACTCTGCATAATGCAAGTGGCTTGACATCCTGTTCTCTTTCTGATTTTGGCACTTAGTTGGTTTTTCTTCTTGTGCATACATTATAATGCTGCCCTGTTTGCTGAAGGATATTTCATGGTATGGCACATTCTGTGCACATTTTTGCTGTGCCAGCTGGCACTTCGGGGTGAACGCTGATGGGTTTTACCCTGGGAGCTGACACCAGTAGCATCCCATAATTGGCACAGCAGCCAGGGGAGGTGAGAGCCATGCCAGGGAGATGGCTGTGCCCCTGGGTGTCCTGGAGCAGCTGGAGCAGGTTGCAATGCCTGGAATGGAAAAGACCGGAGAGGCAAAGAACGAAATAGCCAAAGCGCAAGCGAACACAGAAGAGAGTGTTTTATTAAGCACACCCAAGCAGTTATTTTTAGACTTCTCTTAGGGACTGAACATGAGGACAGATTGCGCGGACTACTTTGTAGAAACATAGGAGGTTCAAAGATCGTTTGGGCTGTGCACAGGTGAGCAAAGGCCTCTCACCAAAGAAACACACACAGAGCACAAAACAGGGCAGGTACAGAGCTCCATTCAGGGGCTAACTCTGCTTTACCGAACAGCAACGATTTTGCTGTCTTAATTAGAACTGAGAGTTGGTCTTTGATGTTCGATTAAGAAAATTGCTCCCCCTCCCCCCTTTATTTTGATCATTTAGAAAAACAACATAAACCAATTGGCTTAATTTCCTCCTGGCCAAATTCTCTCCTGAAATAAATTGGCACAACTTCACATGAAGCAGTGATTATTTGTCTGTCTGTACCATCACAGAAATTAGATCAGTAGGTTTTATGAGATTTCAAAGGAAAGTTAAAATTATTTATGATGATCAAGACATACGTAATAAAAAATCAAAACACCAGATTTATGCATAAGGGAAAACTATATTGTAAAATTATGTTTAGAAACATAAAATACCATGCAAAATCCTGTTAGATGAAAAGAAAAGACACTTTATTTCAACTGCCTTTTATAAATACTGAAAGCTGGCCAAATGTACATTTTACGATTTTTTTTTAATACAGTGCATAAACTATATTTGGATTATATGTCATAATCTAAAGCTAAGTGAACATAAAAGGAAATGAAATAAAACAAAATAGTTCGTACCATTTCATTTTGCTATTGAGATTGAGTATTTATTCCATATTATTCATTATGAGCATCCAGATCCTGAGCAGCCATTCGGCAGCGTCCCTTTTACTTCCATAATGTGAAAACAAGGTTGTCTTGGGGCAGAGGACATAGGTTGAACCCTAGACGTGGAATAAATTTAGTACTAGCCTACATATTCTGGGCTTGAAATCTGAATCACATTTAGGTTTCAAGTATTCAAAGAAATACATTTCCTTTGCAGGTTTACATGCTGACAATGTGCTGTTTTATCTTTCTGTCATGCATGTCTTGGAGCTGTACAGTGATGATGAGCTCACACCTAGCAGGTTTACATCCCTGGATAAACTACTGACTCATGTGCTTGCCCTGCCCAGTCTATGGACCAGCATTTTGATAGTCTACCAGTAGCAGACAGAAAAAGTTTGATAAGACAAGCTTTAATGTTGTGCAGTTAAAAAAAACAAAACAAAACAAAACAAAACAAAACAAAACAAAAAAAAAACCCTGAGGGCAAACCTTGGCTTCTGTACAAGAAAACTATTTTATGGAACTGGTAGACAAAGGGCTTGAACTGAAAATCTACTTTTAAACCTAAATTCACAACAGTTACTTCAGCTGACCTTGATATACTGAGAGAGGGATTTTTTTCTGGTGGTTTTTTTTTTATTATTTAACTATAATACTCTCCTCTTCTTCATGGTGTTTTGTAGCTGGTGCTTTTTATGAGAAATCCTTGAAAAAAACAGTAGCCTTTTTCATCACACACTGTAAACGCATGATTGACAGTCCCCCTGGAAAGATGGGACTTCACGAGAGATAAAAGGCAATAAAATATAAATAAAATACATAAGTCAAGAATGCATTTTCATCTCATTACAGCTAGGATGTATGGAGCAAGAACTTTACATCCTCTATTTATGCAACAGTCAGACTGGCAGTTCAGACTGGGTAGTCATGAGGCCTGGGAAGAAAAGTGAAACTCAAGGCCAAAACACACTTTTGCTCCTCTGTGCCCTTGCTACCATCATGGGGGAAAATGATGGATACAATGCTGAGACACATCAGGAAACGAAATTATTGTCTCATAACCTGAAGGAAAACCCATGCAGGCATTTTCTCTGCATCTGGGCTCTTGGAAGTGTCACTCTTAATTTCCAAAGAGAATGACTGCTGCTTGGATTGAGTGTGTGCATGCACACACATGTGTGTGTGCCCACACGTGTGGCAGGCATCAGATCAGGGCTACATGATCAGAGGTCACCTCATTTTCTTGATTGTATTGGAAACTTGACCAGAGGTCTCTGAAAATAAGATATGTGTGTGTGCTTAGTGCCAGACCTGCACGATGAGACAGTGCTGTGTTCCTTCCTTTTTTTTTTTTTTCTCTTTTTCTCAGTTTCATCATGACATTGACTGGCACAATACATGGACAGAATTTAAAAAAAAAACCCACAAGTCTCCAACAAAAACCTCAAAACAAGCAGTTGAACATGATGCCCATGGGGAGGCTCCTCCATCATGGGGCTGCTGCTATGGGGTTTCTTCCCCTTCCACTACTACTTTTCATGCCTCACTTGTATTTCTTTTTAGGCTAGCACCACCTTAGTTTCAAAAGTCTCTTCTAATGCCCTGTAACCACCTCTGTGATGATATTAGCCCCAATTAGTTGTAGACATGTATGCGCATTGCAACAATCCTAAATCTTTGGTCTACCATGCATCTGACCTGTCTCTCTCACACAGGTGTAAAACTGAATTTGCACCTCCGATGTCAAGAAGCTTTAATTATTGGTGCTCATCAGGTCCTTCAGGAAAAGAGTTTCCATTTTGTATTTCAAAATAATTTTCCATATCATTACCAAGAACTTGTCCATGACATTTAGCAGGTGTAGTTCCTAATAGTCCCTGCCAGAGCCACTAGCTAAAGCTTTTTTTTTTTTTTTTTTATTTTGGTGGCAAGGGATCCACTGTCTTAACAGCCTAGAAAAATTGAGCCAAATATTGAATATCCCCCTTGGCTGCAATTCCTAATAAAATATAAACCCCAAAATGATAGATAATTCGGCTGGAGAAAAACCAGAAACAACCAAAGTTGCCAGCTGTCATTCTGACAAGTGACAATTTTTGCATGCCTGGACATCAGCTTATTTCTCTTGGTCACAGCAATCATTTCTGTTTTCTCCAATTACTCATGTCTGTTTATGCTTCTGTAGCATCTGTTTGATTATTGCATTTAGGAATCAAATTTGAAGTATTAGCTCTGGCAGACTTCATACTTACTCATACATTTTGTTGGCTAAACCTACAAAGCCAGAATACAATGCACTTTGAAAGATATAGAGAAAGGTATTTTCATAATTTATTTATTTTTAATAAAATTTCCTGATTGTTCTGCTAGCAAACTGAGGTACCTGAGTGTAAAACTGTATTGGGTCGAGCAGCATAGGGATGTGCTTTCTGTTGGTATGTAGAAAGGGGTTGATAATGCACCAGTTTTGGTTACTGCTGAGCAGTGCTTGAACAGCATCAAGGCTGTGTCTCCAACATTCCCCCACCACCACCAGTGGGCTGGAAGGGGGCAAGATCTTGGGAGGGAATGTAGCCAAGACACCTGACCCAAACCAACCAAAGGGATATTCCATACCATATGACATCAGCCAAGATATAAAAACTAAGAGAAAAGGAAGAGGAGGGGGGACATTCGTCTTTTGTGACGTTTTGTCTTCAGGAGGAACAACGATGTATACTGAAGCCCTACTTCCCGAGAAGTGGCTGGACATCACCTGCTAATGGGAAGTAGAGAATAAAATCTTATTTTTCCTTTTGCTACCGCGTGCGGCCTTTGCTTTTGCTTTTTCTTTATTAAACTGCCTTTATCTTGACCCACAAATTTGTTGGTTTTTTTCTTTCCATCTCATTCTCTCTCTGCCTGTCCTGCTGAAGAGGGGAGTGATAGAATGGCTTGGTTGCACCTGGCATCCAGCCAAGGTCAAACCACTACAAAAACATAAGTGCTCTCTCAGATTTTAGTTTGGTATGATATTATTATTTTAAGTAGGGAGAAATATAGGATAGATGCTTTCTTGTTTGGGTAGTTTCATTAAACTCTCAGGCAAAATTTTGGAAAAAAAGCCTAATTCCCCTTTTGAAGGTGATAATAAAGGTAATGATGTCATTAAAAGGTGCTGTCACTTGGACTCTAACAATCCTAAGGCATTTATTTCATGTTTTTACTCCTTACAAGACACATAATTCCAGAATGTTATGACTATGGAAAGGTGTTGCCTCTTAACAGATTTTTGATGTCCTACCATTTTTAGTCTCTTTTTGTAAGGTGGTTGCTCCATTTTCTCGATCATTTAGTTGTCTTTTCTGCACCTCCACTTATTATCTCACGTACTTCTTAGGCTGCAGTACTCGAGAGAGAGTGCCTTGAGGATTTATACAGTGGCAAAATGATTGCCCCTGTTTTTTCCTTATACTGTCCTAAAGATGTCCAGAATTTTTCTGGTCTTTTTGGCTGCCATTGCACAACATGCTGAGGCAGCTCCAAGAGTCTGAGCTGTAACCACCAGTACTGAGTTCAGTCCCAGGTAAGCAGAGTTGAGATCATTTTCCCTTTGCCTTGCATTTGGCTCCACTGAAGTTCATCTGACACATTTTTGCTGATGAAATCAGGCTTTACTGAAGAGGGTTTTTCTGCAGACCTTTTGAAGGAATTTGATTGCTTGAGATATCTCAACGTTATCTCAGATTTTGAGATTTCATTGCTGGTCTAGTCACTGATGGTGTTATGAAATAAAGCCACTTCCAGCACTGATCCTTAGGGGACCCCATTGCTGATCCTTCACCACTGTGAAAGATGACCTTTAAGACCTACCTTTTGCTTCCTACCTGTTAATAAACTTCAGTCAATAAAACATTTTTTTCTTCCAGTCCCATGGCAATTTTTTTTCCTTAGTAATACTTAATAAAAAAATTTGTTCAAAGGCTTTTTGAGAAGACAAATATATTAACTCCACCAGATCGCCTTTGGTCTCAGTGCTCATTGACACCCATCAGGATGCTGCCTGCGTGTGAGGCCCACTAAGCTGCTGGGGAGGAGGAGGAGGGAAGCACCCAGGGTCCTGGCAGCATCATTCTGAGACTCCTGCAGGTCAGCAAGGCAGCACTTCTCTCTGCAGAAGCCTTGCAGACTCTTTCCTGACAAGCCATGCTTATTCATGATCTCAGCTTTTGGAGATAAACTCCATCTTACTACCAGGGGTGGAAATCAGGCTCACATGTAATGCCCAGCTCCTGGATATCATGTTTAATACTTGACTTTCAAATTGCTCACAAAATAAACTGTCATTTTGAATTCAGCCTGCTCTAACGTGCCTCTAGCTGTATGACAAGTGAGACAAATTTTCCCTAAATATAGGAAAAAGACAATCCCCTTGGGCACCTTCCAGAGATGCTCTGATATGTCCAGAAGACAGTTTCTCAAGCTGTGCTTGAAGTTTGGTCTTTTTTCCCCCCCCCCCACTCTTTGCTAATGCCACCCCTTTTGATTTGAGGTTGCAGAAGTGCATCTCTTTTATCTGATCATTTTAGGATTATCTTTCTTAAGCTTCTATATGTTTTAGATAATTGCGGCCAGAAATGTTTTTTGGTCACACTCAGTGTGAAGCCACTCCTTCCTGGGTTTTATTGTTAGCCTCAATTTATAGCTAGTGTCTATGACTCACGACAATGTGAAATAACTTGCCACAGGGCCTGCTAGAGCTGAGCTGCAAAAAAAGCCCAGAATGCCAAATGCTGGGAAAAGAACCCAGATTTGGGGTTTTTCTCATGCTGACACTTTGGAAAAAAGGTCAGTCTACAAATTCTGAACATGGACACTCCTGATGTTTGACTCACTCGTTACCCTCCATCTCTGAAAGGTCTGTTTGTTGTGCATCTCACCTGCCAAGTGGTCCCAGCACCATGAAAGAACCACGCCTACAGCTTTGTCATACTGCATTTCTGCATGTTATAAAAACTCTCTGGATTAAGGCTGACTCCCCTGAACCTAGAAGCTGGTTTTCTATCCTTCCCCAAATATATTTCTGACTATATCAAAAAACCAAGAAGTGAGGCAGGGGACTCAGATATAAAGCAAACCTGTTAGAAATTTGAGAGAATCAGCTGAAAGCAATGAAAATTCATGGCAGTTTAGTGACTAAGCAGATCATGCTTGCTGGCATGGATTCTCAAGCTTCCAGCTGTTAAATGGTTCCTCCTACTCTATGAGCTCTGCCACATCTCCTTCCCTCACTGGGTCGTGTGGATTTCTTTAATAACCTTATATCAAGGCATATATTTGGGCAGAAAAAATCCCATTTGTCTCTCCCTTTCCTGTATTGGTGAGATCTTTCTAAAGGCTTGAGTGGCAGACACATGAAGGGTAAACGCCATTTGTATCCCTTAAAAGCCTTCTGTCAGGGTTTCAGTCATCAAGTCCAGCATGTCCTGCCAGTATCTGGTTTATAATTGCGCATCCTTGCACACTGAACACTAGGCTCCTTACTCATACTGTCGCATCAGGTGACAGTCCACTTTGTGTTTGCATTAACATTTTTGTTTCTTTTTTCTTACATTGAGGGATTTAGCTTCTGATATATTTAGAATGTACCATGGAGTGTTTGCTTACATTAAAGAATGAGCTGATTTTGTAATCAACAACTTTACTTTACAGCTTTTGCTCCTAACTTAAGCCACTTTTGGACAATTGAAGTCTACAGAAAGCACCTTTCTTCCTATTTTTATTTCCAACTTTCTTGACACATTCACAAAATCTTTCACTCTCAAGCTCATTCGTAGTTCATTTGCAGCTCCAAAATTCTTGGGTTTTTTCTTTCATAAAGAAAATCTCATTGTAAAAATACCTGAGGCAACTAAAGGTAATATAGTGATACATCCTAGTAATCCACACATTCACTCTTCTGCAATAAAGCTGATGGGCAGTGGTTCAATTGCTCTACTGGATCCCAGGGATGAAGTATGAGAAGATACAAAACTCCAAAGAGAATGGAGCAAAGTCTGTGTTTCAGGGGAAAAAGCAACCGGTTTCAGTTAGCATTAAATATTGCAGACAGCCACAGGCACAAGTGTGCATACCATAGAAATGCACGGCTATTTTGTTTCTTATTCTTCTTAGACTGAAAAGAAATACTATTATCCATCCCTAGTTCAGTGCCTGTTTTATTGATTGTATTGTTCTGGGCAGTCATTTTATAGATTTTACACAGCAAAGGCAAAGTATTACCCTTAGGAAAATCTTCTACTGAACCAAAAAAATCTATTATTCCGACTTTTGGGCACATTGAGTGAGCCAAAACAAGCAATGAAAAAAGACTGTAGTGACAGATAATATCATGAAAAAATTGGAGGAAACCTTTTTTTTTTTTTTTATCTAGATGGAACTATCATGGTTTGGCTAGTGCTGCTTTAACCAGAGACAGAGTATTATGAGTGAAATACATGCAAAGATTCTACAGTAGAGGGATGTTTAACTTGTAACTTGCTAACTTGCACATGAAGTGGGTTATTCTGTGACCCTGAGCAATTTCACATATTTCCCAGGCTAGATTATATTTCCATATAATTGAAATAAAAATTAATGTACTGAATCATTTAAATTTAACTGCTATTCTCCTATCACTTAGAATTTGATGAATCATTTTACCTCTGAAAATCTCGCAGCCAAGCACAAGTGTCTCTAAAAATGTCCAGGGACAAAAAAGAAGAAAGGACAGACCTACTCAAATAAGCATTTGTTTCATAAGAATGCTTCGTCAATCTTGGGGGGGGGGGGGGTGGGGTGGCGGGAGGAGCCACCCTGCTCTCGTACATTAAACCAGCTCACAGGCAGTAGTGGCATTACCTTGACTGGAACATATACAACTTGCTGACATCATTAGCCCTATTTACAGTATTGTGTTTTTATGTGGATATATATCTGAACAATTTATCCAGCAAAGCAGATGAAAACAAAAAACAAGAAAAAGAACTACTTTTCTTCAAGTCCAAATGCAACTCCTTTTCTGCCTTGCCAAGAGATTCTAGCACACATTTTATGGAAGTTTTCCTCAGTAGCCGTATGGTGGACATGGAGGTGATGCGCAGGGAGTTTTTTTATAAGGTGTACAGGGAACAATGGGAATAATTTGTGAAGGGGGAAAGGGGCAGGCTAGGCATCAAAACTGACCATGCAAGACAATTTTGCTCAGCGGGTGATACCAGTGTATGAGCAAGCCCTGAAATTCTGATGTGCTGTTAGACTCACTGTCGTGGTTTAACCCGGCTGGCAACTAAGCACCACGCAGCCGCTCGCTCACTCCCCCCTCTCCCTCAGTGGGATGGGGGAGAGAATCAGAGAAAAGAAAAAAAAAGTAAGACCCGTGGGTTGAGATAGAGACAGTTTAATAAGAGAGAAGAATAACAATAATAATAATAATAATAATAATAATAATAATAATAATAATAATAATAATGGTAAGAAAATATACAGAATATATAAAACAAGTGATGCACAATGCAATTGCTCACCACCCGCTGACCAATGCCCAGCCCGTCCCGAGCAGCGATCACTCCCCCCGAGCTGTGATCACACAGCCCGAGCTGCGACCACTCTGCCCGCGACCGACCGACAGACCGACCGACCGACTAACCCCCCCGAGCATGACGTTATATGATATGGAATAGCTCTTTGGACAGTTTGGGTCCTAGCTGTGCTGTACTCCCAGCTTGTTATGCACCTGGCCGAGCAGGAGAAGCTCAAAAAGTCCTTGAGCAGTCTGAGCACTACTTGGCAACAACTAAAAACATCAGCGTGTTATCAACATTCTTCTAGCACTGAATCCAAAGCACAGCACTATGCTAGCTTCTGTGAAGAAAATTAACTCTATCCCAGCCGAAACCAGGACACTCACCTGCAGCTCATGGAAATAAATGTGGATCTTTCCATCAACTAAGAGCAAGCTGAATCACATCCTGTGTGCTTTTTCCACTCCATACATATGCTGAGAATAAATCCAGTAAAGAGCTGAGGTTTTGCATGCATACGGTCTAACATATTTTGAAATAGAATTGTATAATTGCACAGGGATTATTTAACAGATGTAGTCTGATCAGATTTTACAGTGACAACTCTCGATGACATGAAAGACCATTCATGACTTCAGTGGAATAGAAGCCAAGAGCCCTAGAGTAGGTTACATGGGGTGTTTGTCCAACACTGGTTAGAAATGGGACCAAGGCTGGCCTTTGCAACTCTTCACTGCTTTCCTTCTTGGAAGGCTTCTGCCTCCTGTCAGTCAAGGAGAGCTGAAGTAAGGTGAAATTTGTTGGTTACAAAGATCCAGACCCCACCCAAAACCACCAGCTTCTCCTTAACCCATTTTTTTCCCCAGGGGTGAAACACAAAAATATCCTCCTCTTGCTTTATATCCTATGCCATTCCATTACTGTTATACTGTTTCATCAAACTTCTCAGAGCTAGAATTCCGATAGGGTGAAAAAAGATGTTTGTCAATACCTCTGGAATATGAAGCATGTGAAAAGTAATAAAATAATAGCTACATTTTTATATTGCTATTTTTTTTCTACAAAAAAAGCAAGAATTTGGAGCTAAGTTTTGGGTTTTTTTTCAGGATCTAATGGGTTGACTTGTTCCCTAAGAAGCACAGGGTCTAACCAGTAACTGCATCATGCAGCTGTCCAGCTGTTAGATATGTGATGGTTGTCCAGAAAATTTCCAATTATTTGGTCTGGTTCTTTTTTAGTGTTTTAAAGATTTAGAAAGCAGTCTCTATGCATGTCCCATGTATCAGAGACATTTCTGACTATAGGCAACCGTGTTTCTAGAAGCAGAAATACCTAGGAGCTTTGATCTCTTTTTAAACCACTGAAGGTAGTTTATCTCAAGTTCCACAAACATGGGTAATCTTCCCAGCTTTAAGTATGTTCCAGCTGAGATCCTTCTTATGTCTTTAATGGATGTCAGTAAGTCTTTAAAAGCTGATGACTTAGTTCCCAAGTAACACAGAAAAAAGATAAAGTAGCTCTGTGGTGCTGCTGAAGCTGTATAGCATGGTGGAAATAACCTTAAGCCCTAAACCTCAGTTAAGGAATGGAGCTACCATCAGCGTTGCCATGCTGCCTTGCATTTACGTATGCAGGAGGAGAAAAGCAGCAAATGTTTCCTAGGGTGTGGAAATTTTTGAGCACTTACCAAGCACTCTTCTATCTTCAAGACTGCTGCCTTTATAAGCCTTTTTCAATCATTTTTAAACTGTTTATTCCAAATGGACTCACAAAGGGCACATTATTCTGCACGGTTGTCTGGTGCAGTAAGACCCCTTGCAGGGACAAATACCACTTATCCTGAATAAGGCCACCAGAAATGGGCCAGTGAGGTGAGTTACACCTTCCATGTAAACCCTTGCAGGGTCCTCTGTGAACATTTTGACCCATGCAGCTTCAGTAGCCTGCTCCATAGATTCAAGTGTCATTGTGGTTTCCTGTATGGGTCCATGTAATACTAACTTTGGAGAAGAATATGAAAATAATCTGGTATAAATCTAACACATCATTTACTGTATTTGTGTTTTGTTGCTCACCACTGTTGCATCTAAATGCTTTAATGCATCTGTTCTCACAAACCCTCTGCATTATTTATGGTTCACTTTTAGTGAACCACTAGGAACATTTATGTACTGCAAAATTAAAGGTCCACATCCTGCCAAATCCTAATGGAAAGCACATTGTGGGAGAAAAGGCCATAGGGAACCTTTCTTGAGAAGCCCTCATAAGGACAGGCAGGATTTCAGCCCCTAAACATGATGACAATCTTCCTGTTACTCTTCCCCACTAGCAGACTTTCAAAGGAGTGAACAAGCAGTGAGCACAAGCTCTGCCTTGCCTCTCTCCCTGGGACTTGCTGGGCAGCAAGGCATGAACAACGTGTGTGAGGTGCTCCAGATCAAGACAACTCCATGTGGGGCCAAAACTGAGGGTAAAAAGAAAAAAAAGAAAAAAAAAAAAAGCATTCAAATATTCCCAAAGGCACTCAACAGCTGCATGGCAATAGACCTCAACTCCCCAGCTCAGGCTATAGGGCATTCAAAGTGCCATAGCTAAGTGTAGGCAAAAATAAAAGGTAAAGGAAAGGAAATTATGCCCCTTGCAGATCAGTGGACTGAAGTGCCTCACAAAGAAGCCTACCCCTGGCTGATCAGGAGCACAGATATGTAATATATCAGTTTGTGAAGTCTGGAATAAAGATACACTAACCTGCATTAAAACAAGAAGTTAAGCTTGTAAACAAGGCATCACAGGACCATCACTGCCCTGTTCACCTGTGCTCTCACCTCCGTGCCCAGTGCAGTGTCAGGGACACAGCACTGCAATTTACAGGTTGGTGTCTCTGAACCACTCCAGGACTGGAAACAGCAGAAGCAGTTATAGAAAGCAAATACTCCTCTCTGGAACAACAGAAATGAAACAACTTTTCACGTCCAGCCAAGCCCTCACAAAGCAAACCTGGCAGAGAACTCCACAGGATATTGTACAATAAAAATCAATTTCCTGTATGACTTACGCTTTTTGTAACTGTTCATCTGTTTGTGTGGCATTTCCTACCACTTCCAAATGCACCAAGGGAACAATCTTCCTATGCTCCTCCACAACTCTTTGTGCAGTAGGTGTAGCTCTAAAAAACTAGTTCATAACAACCTCTCAAAACTAATTATAGTGCAAAAGGACATCCCTTGCAAAACTCATCACAGTTCATGTAAACAAAAAGACTGAGAGACACCTCACTGCTTGGTCCTGTAAGGAACCTTGCTATCACAAATTATTCTCTCTGATGACAAAAAAGAAAAACTCACAACCAACCAAGACTACCCTCTGCTTTTGCTGTGAGATTCCTGTTAGCTTTTTAGTGAAACAGCAGCTGAAGCATCTGGATTTGTTCCTTATTTCTTCCTTTTCACTGATCTTTTCTGATTTTCTCTTGACATCATATTCTCCTGTTAATGTTTCTCCACATCATGTTTCCTATAATTTCTCTGCCCAAATGCCTAGATAGGTGTGTTTCCCTTTCTCCAAACCTCTGGAAAGGAAAATACACAATGTCCTGAGGCAGCCTCTTACACCTTCTCAATGAATCTCTGCCTTCTGCCTCCACACACTCAAACTAAATCATTCTAGCCAAAAATTAAAATTATTTCTCCTTGCATTTCTGCTAGGTCTCTTTCAGGACAGCAGATGCTACTTTCTTCTTAACATTTGCCATTTATTAGTCCTCTGACGTTTGTTTCTTTTTTGGTTCTGAGGATCTCGTGTGACACACAAAGCCACATAGATGTGAATCAACGAACAGAGACTGTGATCTGGTTTTGGGGAAATCACACATTGGGCTTATGTAGTAATTAGAAGTGACTGGTCACTACTTGAAAAGCACACAAGACTGTTATTGTAACATTTGACAAGTAATATTTGAGTAGCTGGCTGAATAATAAAAGAAATGTTAAGTAGCACATCTGAGGAGCAACATAATTTGTTCTCCAAATGCATTATTCAAGAAGCAATTTTTCAGCCAGTGTTAGAGGTGATATTTGGCAAAGTACAGGACAAAGTGTTGTTCATTGTTGAGGCGTAGTTTGCTATTTTTGCTGTTTTGCAAATTTGTCATTCTGCTGCATATTTGAAAAGTTCTGTGAACATGGCCTCAGGCTGTCAAACTTTGTTCTTTTAGAGCTGCTCATTTTTCATCCAGTCTGAAGATGGTTTTATAATTCAAAAAAATGCCAAGAATATTACAGTTCCAAAAAGGTTATTTGCACACCAGCTGCAGTAATATTGTGTATTTTGTTTGTTTCTGAAAACACTTTCAATGTCAGGTAAGAAAAAAAAAACCCTGAACATTTTGTGTTCAACGTAGTGCAAAATGTCAGAGCAAAAGTCAAGAAGTACAAGGTGCTCCCCTAACACATTCTGACATTAACAACTTTTGATTTTATGAATATGTGCCCTATAGCTTATAGATTTTTTTTTCCATTTCTTTGTTTTCTTGTACTTATTTTTTTTCCTCTTATTTAGCACTCATCCATGTGAAGAGGATTGCATTTCCAGCCAATTTTATGAGTTGTTTTCATCAGAGAACCTGATCCTTGGAAGTTAAAGACTGGCATTCTTCTGGTGGTTGCTGGAAGAGAACTGTGTCAAGTCCCCTGAAGACCTGAGATTGAACATCTTAGCACAAGGGGAAATGGCTTCAAGTTGTGCTAAGGGAGGTTTAGACTGGATGTTAGGAAAAAATTCTTCACTGAAAGGGTTGTCAAGCATTGGAATGGGCTGCCCAGGGACGTGGTTGAGTCCCCATCCCTGGAGGTATTTAAAAGGCTTGTGGACATGGAGCTTAGGGACAAGGTTCAGTGGTGGAATGGCAGTGTTAGGTTAATGATTGGACTTGATGATCTCAAAGGTCTTTTCCAACTTAGATGATTCTATGATTCTAAATGCTCATAACTAGCACATTCCTGATTTAGTTGCTGGCAGAGCCAGCTCTGGGTTTCTCAGCAGACAGTGACATTTTTCTACTCAGGGACTGGACAGCCATAGGCATAAGACAATGTTGGCTGTAAGAAGGGGTAGAGCTGAGATGGAAGAGTGGTGGGCAGAGTCTTGTCACTCTGATCACATTCGGGGGCACAGGAAAATCAAGGGACAAGGGATACTATATAGGATGGCCCTCTCCTAGCAGGTACACTGACTAAACATCTCTCCTATACCCTTTAGGAAGCAACAGCCATAGCCACTCTGAGTATCCTAGGTTTTGATGAATTTAAGTAGTGGAACAACAGATTATTTTCTTCCCATAGTTATATGTTCCCCATATCAAGAAGCAGTGCTGTTGGCAGTGCTGAGACTGAAATACCTGATTTGGAAGAAATGCTTTCTTTTTGTGATCCTTCTCTGCCTTTGATAGTTACTAACCATCATGGGTAGTTTTGATCTTCTTCCCTGAAGCTGTAAGCATCTTCTATATACCATCTTATTTCTGGCAGCCTTTGTTCCTTGATACATTATCAGCTTTCTTGAGTATCAGTGCTGTACCAAGTCTGAGCTTGTACTAGGAAGCCTGAAAGAATGCCCTTTGAAAACATAATCAAAGTGATTAACCATATACAAGTGACTGAAGAAGACACAAACTTTGAAAATAAGTGTTCAGCAGATAATATACTTCACCTTCTCTCTGACAAATTATTTAACATGGTTGTCTGATTATTCACCAGTTTGACTTAACTCTACCATTGTCCTCTCCCAATCCTCATCATCCTAATATAGTAGCTGACACTGGACAGAGGATTTTCCTGCAAGGTCTGAGGCTTTTCACAAGGCAGAGGTATTACTTGGGGATATCAGGTTGCTAAAGGAAGCAACCTTTAGATGACAAGGGGTATGAAGGGATTGCTCTGTGCATCACTCATTCCCAGCTGGAATGATGCTGAAACAGCACTTCTAGTCTACCCCTTCTTCATATTGCTGCATTACCTCTTTGCTAAATGTCAATGCAAATTGACAGGATTTAAGAGATGTGGCCTATTTGTTCTCATCAGGTCAACTATTTTAAACTAGCCCTTACTCTTCTTCTAACATTGGTCAAAATCTCAAGGCTGAAATACAATACAGCCAAACAAAAATTTTTCTGTGGTTCTAATATACACAACAGTTTCTTAGCCAGAATATAATCAATAGCAAAATACCACATCTGCAGAAATCCCACAGATTAATATTGAGAGGATATTTTTATATCATAGTCTCTATTATTTGTAATAATTTTGTCAGCAACTGCCAGAATTGTAACTGATTTGATGACCTGATAAACTGCAGATGATACATAATATACATTCAGAATTCATGCAAGCATATATAAAACTATTAGCTCTGATAAATTTGTGATTTCTTACATCACAGCTGGCTTTGCCTCATGTGACCAGTTAAAAAGAATAAAACATTTCCTTGTTGATCCCATAAAATAAGTCATGAGCTATAAACATGCCAGGCTAAATTTACAACTAGGTGGTAGTACAATTTTGATTTTGCTGATGCTCGGCAAGTCTCCACTTTGTATAAATTAAGCCAAAATGGAGAATATTTACAATGTTTCTGACACTCTAAGTATCTAAAATTTACAGTGATTCTCAGTACACTTTCTTGCATGTAAGTATAAACATTGTTATAACCATCAAAATATATGAAGAATTTTGTATTCATCATTGTTCCATCAATCTGGCCCATCATTGAGGTCTGAATATTAATAATTTAGTGCAATTTTTGGTTCTCTGACTTTAGAGTGTTATCATCAACACCATTTGTAACTATAAACCAAGTCCAGTCCGGCAGTACTTAACACTTTTTTTTTAAATGCCATGTTCTTCCATCATGGTAGGGGATGAAAGTTTTCATATTTAAAATAAATAGTTCATGTACTTCTGGTTTCAAAGAAAAAAGGTGTAAGATGAAAATTAAATAAGTATATGAGTTTGTATATGCAGCCTATACCTTTTTTTAATACTGATTTATGGGATTTGAATGCTATGCTTAAGGTAACCTACACAACACATTTTCCTAGTAACGTCACGTTTTCATTAAATCTGAATATATTTAACAGCATTTAGTGAGAATACCATTTATTTCAGAAAAAAACATGTTATTGTTTCAATAGAAACTATTTTGTTTCATTATTCCCATATGTTTTGTCTCTAAAAATGACCAAATTAGATTTCATTACAGTATCTGAAACATCATCACATATGCTTTCCTTTCCCTTCACTTGATCTGCTAAACAGCCCTGTATCGTCACTGTGTCTGCAAGTGACAACTCATCACTGTTCAAAACTTATTTGACAAAGATTGTTAAAAAAGATGAATAAGACTGGACACTTACCTTGAAAATTTACTCCAGTCGCTTTCCTGGGGTGATCGCTTTTGTTATGTATTTACGGTTTCTTGTGAAGAATTTTCTTGTTCAGGCAACAAAAACAAGTCGCTCAAATTTTTTCATTAGCGCTTCCACTGCCACAGGCTTGGGCAAAATATATTTTGTACTTTCAATGGTAAATTTTTATTACAGCAATCTATGGGTTTTATACACAGATATGAAAGTTTAACAATGTGAAAATGTTCAGAGAATTGAAGATACATCCAAGAAGAATTAGGTTACTGCATTTCTGACTACTTCTACTGTAGGCTGGCATTACAGTGGCTGGAAAGAAGGCAGCTGCATCTGAAGTGAAATGCAGGATCAACAACCAGGAGCCTTCACTGGAAATGTGAGATTTGAAGATGTGTGATGTTTAATTCCTGTGTCCATACAAAGTGGAAAAGAAGCATAGCCAAAGCAGGGCAAGACTACAGGTGTAGCTGCTCAGTAGAAAATATCCGAGTGCCATAGACCCTACTGCCCTTTCTTGTCGGCAGATTGGAGATGCATCTCATTCTTTACCCATAACTCCTGAAGGATACAGATGAATAGCATCTGGGTACATCTATCCTCAGAAGCAAGTGCAGGAGGAGTTGAGAGAGATCCTTGAAGTATCAAACATGCTGCCACCTCTGAAACATGCAAGGTATAAAATAGGTTTGACTAAGTCATCATCCCAAAATATAGGTACTTACTAGTTTGTATGCCATCCATATAATAACCATGTTGATATTTCAGTATACAATTTTGTACATTTTATTTATAAAATTTTGTACATTTTATTTATAAAGTTATCATAGGGTTCTCTGGATCATCTGTCCTATTCTCTTGTGGCATTTTAGGGTAAACATTTGCAGAGATGCTGAGTATCCAAGTACGAAGAATTTCTCAGGAGAACTATTCTTTTTTGTTCTTTTTTTTTCCCCCAGGTTAAACAAAAATAGCCAATTTAAAAGAATGTACCTCTTCTGGAAAGCCTTAATGCCATTAAATGCCTTATGTCTTGACACAGTGTACGACAAATTGGCATAACTTTTTGGTCCCATACTTGGGTGTATTTCATTCCCATCTGCTTATTTTCTTTGATGTTCCCAGTAATAACTGACAGTCACTTGGGTCTCTTAGCTATCATCTGCACAAATAAAACCTGACATTGCTTTCATAAAATAATGTCAATAGTATATCAAATTCTCCAACATATTCCCTGCACAGCTGCACCAAGTGACAGAAACAAAAACTGCCTTCAAACATAATTTATAAAATCATAAAAGGAATGAACTGTTCTCCCTTTTAAAAGCAAAACTTAGCTAACTTGTAAACAAGATGACAAATCACAAGCAGGTTGGTTTAGGGTCTTTTTTCAGGACAAGAAAGGTCATTTGAAACATTTTTTTCTCATCTGGTACTTCCTTACCAGAGGCAGCAATATAAAAAGGAAGAATAATCAGTGGAAAAACTCACCATTAAAAAATAAGTTCTTATGCCTCCCGCAATTTAGAAACAAAGAAATTGATGCAGAGGGAGAGAGATCCAAGCGCTTTACAAACATTACAGGTTTTATTCTCCTATCTATCTGAAACCTGCTGTTTCCAGTTTAGTACAACTTAGGCATCAGTCACAATTGCATTTGTGATCTTCTAATGCTTAACATTGACTTACGTTCCCTATTGCTAGAGAGCTGGTAGTTCAGTGTAGACTTCTTTCGTAACATCTTTGCCCAGCACAAGGCCGGGTTTTGGTAACAAAAAATAAAAGAACAGCATAACATTTGATTTGGTCACCTTTATTTCAGATGGAATACCATCATGTTAAGTGGATGTTTCTAGCAGATATTTTAGAATCGCAGGCTGGCTTTTTTCAGTTAGGTGTCTCTTCTAATCCAAATTATTTTTTATATAAAAGAGATGAGACATTTCTACACTTAGTCCTACTGAAGCAAGCAGCATTACCAAAAGCAGCAATTTGTTAAAGGTCAATTAAATACTGTAAACAACTAGATTGTAGCTTACACTTTTTTAGTTTACTAGATTGTAAGTTAACACTTTTGAAATCTGAGACATATTTTGGTATATGTAAACCAAAGTAATTTTAAGCCATGAACAAGTGACCTAAGTAGCACACTAGAAAACAATAAATGCTTGGAAAATTTTGGAAGTGACTGCACTTTTCAGCAAAGATGGTAAAGACATGCAACACAAGAACATGAGGATGATGACCATTTTGCTTTCACTTGAATTCTCAGCTGTCAACTGGTATATTTTAAAGGAATCTGAGAAAACAAATTTTTCAAACCAAATGTTATTACAAACTCCGCAGTTTAGTGCCAAGTACTCACATGTAAACTAGCATCATTATCTGTGCTAGAAGTGGAGGTAAGCGAGCAGTGGCTGCATCTTTCTATACCACTGCACTTGTAATGGAAAAAGGTATTACTATTTATTGGGCAAACCACTGGAATTGTCAAAATGCTTTCACAGCTTTTTGAAAGGTATATGTTCACATTTATCTTGGAAGATATATATATAGTTGTATAGACATATAACGTACTAAAAAGATGTGGAGTGGGACTCTCATCACTGCTGAATAGCTATTCAAAGCAGTCTTGACTAGGAACTGTATGCTATAGCTATACTTAAATACTATTTATTTATTTTTAACAGACAATTACATTGCCATTTCCTCTATGATGCAACAGTTCTTAGAAGGATAGGAAAGGATGCAGGAAGACAAGAAGAATGTAGAATAATTCCTGCCTGTGGTCTCCTCATTGGCTCACAAAGCTGGTTAGGTGTTGAGGGGGCTGGGTCTTCCCTGTCCTAAGGATCTGAAGACATGGCACATATATCCCTGGTACCTCCTAGAACATCCTTAATGTGGAACAGTTCTGACCTGCCTTCATCTGCCTATTAGTACAATTTCACCAGCCACAGTGAGACCCTGATCTTAGTTTGAGTTTCCATACTCAGCCATAATGTAAATAATTAATAGGAATAATAATAAGCAACTCACTTACTGCTACTCATCACAAAGACAGGATTTGAATTTAGATGAAAAAACGTGCCAGCAGCCAGTTCCAAGCCTTTGAGAATAAGACACATCTTGCCTTTGATTTTTAAGACATGATACTTACACTGCAATGTGCCATTTTTGTAAACTCAACCATTAAGTAATATTTACCATGACTAATGTAGGAGTATACAAAGAATGCTTGTTTATAGAAGCATCTTGCAATGTTAAGGTTTACTGACAATTCAGAATTGTGAACATGAGGGAATTTAATGAGCAGCCCTGATGAACTGTTTCTGTATGGACTGACATTACACAGAGGCTTTCAACAGCTGTTCTTTAGCTCTTAATATTTTATGAGGTAGCAATGTGTGTGGTACATCACTCTTGGTTTGGCTTTTCCCTGTTCTCTTTCTCCAAAACGGGGTACTATGCTGTTCATAAACTCTGTATTTCAACTATAAACATGACATGTTCTTACTTTCTCAGTGTGAGCGAGTTGGTGGAATTACATTTATCAATTACCTAGGAGTAATCTACATCTTGAAGCCCAACAAATAGCATTAATCTTTACTGGCTGCCTCAGTGAGGGACTGTGACTCCGAAACCTACTACCTGCCATCCCTTCAAGGGTTTGCAGTAATTTTGCATCAATTTTGAGCCAATGAAATATTTTTTTCCATGTGGCCAGTAAGTTTTGGCAGTCATTCTATCCTTCCTTGTCCTTCACTTGAGGAAGAACAGGTATAAGACAACCCTGTTATTAATTCAGAATGTACCAAAGAAGCTGGGACCACACCTTTGAACTGAGAAGGCAAAAATATATTTCTAGAAAACAGTTTTAAATCCTGCATCTTGAGCTTTAAAATCTTTCTCTCAGAGGTGTGGCCCTTTCAGATCTTTAAAATAAAGTGTATGGTTACATTTCGGCGAAGACACCGAGGCGAAGGGCTCCGGAGCAGAGGACCGCGCCGGGGGACCCTTTCCAAAAAGCGGCAGAACCGCGAAGTCAAAAGCGCAGGGAGGGAGAGGGCACCCCAGCTCCCCCTCCCCCCCCCCCTCAGAGCCAGCTCCTGACGAGCGGGCAGCTCTGACTCAGCGGGGGCGGAGTCAGGGGTGACGGCGGCCGGACCCTCCTGGCGTACAAAAGCAGCCCCCAGGGAGCGCGAGCGACCCGGAGCGCGGCGAACAGGGCGTGGCGCGGCAGTGCGCGCGGGCAAGGCGCGCGCCCTCCCCCAAGTGCCGAGGTACGCTCAGGAAACTCAGCCGCTGAGAGGAAGCCCGGCCATGGCACCCCCCGTCAGAAGGCTGCCTCTAAACTGCTGGTCAGAACGGATGCCTCAACGCAGACTGAGGGCCTTGGAAAGCACGCGGCTGTCCAGGCCTCCGGCTGCAGGGAGTGCCACCAGCTGGCGCTGGAAACGGACACCAGCAAAGGCAGCGCCTGCATAAGATGCGATCAAGTAGACTGCCTACTCTGCCTGGTGGCGGAGCTGGGAGAAGAGGTGGACAGGCTACGGAGCATCAGGGAAGCGGAGCAGGAAATTGACTGGTGGAGCCGCACCCTGTCGTCCCAGAAACCTGTGCAGGAACAGCCACCAAAAAAGGCCCGGGATCAAAGGGAACTAGTATCCCCCCCCCGCCAGGATGAAGGAAGGGCCTCAAGGGAGAACAGTGAGTGGAAACTGGTCTGCAGTCGGGGCAGGAGGAGAACCCTTTCCTTGCCCACCGCTTCTCCCCAGGTGCCTCTGCATAACAGGTATGAGGCTCTAGAGGTGGAAGACAAGGTGGTGCATGAGGTAGGTGTAGACCTATCCGCGTCACAGGAGGCACAAAGATCAGAAAGACCTCCCCGTCGTATCACCACTACATCCACGAGGAAAAAGAGGCGGGTGATAGTAGTGGGAGATTCCCATCTGAGGGGAACGGAGGGACCGATATGCCAGGCAGACCCTGCTCTTAGGGAGGTCTGCTGCCTCCCAGGAGCCCGGGTTAGAGACATCACTAGGAAACTTCCTAGCCTGGTCTGACCCTCGGACTACTATCCCTTGCTGCTCTTCCATGTGGGTGCCGATGAAGTAGCAGTAAGTAGCCCGAGGGTAATCAAAAAAGAATTCAAAGCCTTGGGGCGATTAGTGAAGGGATCTGGAGCGCAGGTTATTTTTTCCTTGCTCCTTCCAGTGGTGGACAGAGACACGGGACAATATGAGCAGACTCAATCTATTAACATGTGGCTTCGCGACTGGTGTCGCCGCCACAACTTTGGGTTCTTTGACCACGGGATGGTCTACACGGCACTGGGCTTGCTCAAGTCAAATGGGAGCCAGCTTTCTCAAAGGGCGAAGAGGGTCTTTGCCCAGGAGCTTGCGGGGCTCATTGACAGGGCTTTAAACTAGATGTGAAGGGGGAAGGGGAACCTATTGGGCTTGCCAGTGACAGGCTCGGGGATGAAACGCAAGGGTTAGAGGGACTGGGGGCTAGTATGAGCCTTCAACCTGTTGCCCAGCAGTGTGCCTGGGGCACTGCAGAGAAGTTGACGTCTGGCGGAGGTGAGCCGGAGGCTCCTGGGGTAGCAGGAGCCAACAAGGAAAAGCCCGTGAAACACCTCAAAGTAAATGAGGGGTGTTCTGCTATGAAGGTGACGAGGCCGACGGCTCATATGAAATGCCTCTGTACAAACGCACGCAGCATGGGAAACAAACAAGAGGAGTTGGAAGCTATCGTGCTGCTAGAAAGCTGTGACCTGATCGCCATTACGGAAACTTGGTGGGATGAATCCCACGACTGGAATGTAGCTATTGATGGCTACAGGCTGTTCAGAAGGGACAGGCGAGGAAGGAGGGGCGGAGGCGTTGCCCTTTACATCAAGAAATCATTAGAGTGTGAAGAGCTGGCCCTGAAGAATAGCCATGAGCAGGTCGAAAGCTTATGGGTAAGAATCAGAGAGAGAGGCAACAAAGGGAACCTGGTGGTTGGTGTCTACTACAGGCCGCCAGATCAAGAGGAGACGACTGACGAAGCGTTCTTCCTCCAACTCCGGGAGGCTTCGTGCTCGCAGGCTCTCGTCCTGCTGGGGGACTTCAACCACCCCGACATCTGCTGGAAAACCAACACGGCAAGCTGTAGGCAATCCAGCAGGTTTCTCGAATGCATTGAGGACAACTTCTTAAGCCAGGTAATAGACACCCCTACCCGAGGGGATGCGATACTGGACCTGGTGGTCACCAATGCAAGTGAGCTCGTCGGAAATGTCAAGATCGGAGGCAGCTTGGGTTGCAGTGATCATGCGCTGGTAGAGCTCACGCTCCAGAGGGAAATGGGAAGAATGAAGAGTATAGTCAGGACCCTGAATTTTAGAAAAGCAAACTTCCAGCTCCTCAAGGAGATAGTCGGAAGGACTCCCTGGGAAACGGTCCTCAGGGACAGGGGAACAGAACAGAGCTGGCAGATCTTTAAGGATGTGATCCACAGAGCGCAAGAGCTCTCGATCCCCAGGTGTAAGAAATCGGGCAAAGAAGGGAAGAGTCTGGCATGGCTGAGACAAGAGATGCTGGTCAAACTAAGGAGGAAGAGGGAACTGCACAGGCAGTGGAAGCAGGGACAGGCATCCTGGGAAGAGTATAGGGACGCAGTCCGGTTGTGTAGGAATGGGGTCAGGAAAGCCAAGGCTCAGCTGGAGCTAAACTTGGCTAGGGATGCAAAGAATAGCAAGAAGGGTTTCTACAGGTATATCAGCCGGAAAAGGATGGTTAAAGAAAGCATACCCCCGCTGATGAGCGAGACTGGCAAGCTGGTAACAGCAGATGAGGAGAAGGCTGAGGTACTCAACAACTTTTTTGCCTCAGTCTTCACTGGGAACCTCTCTCCTCACCCCACCCGAGTTGATGGATGGCATGAGGGGGACCAGGAGGGCAAAACCCTTCCTGCTGTAGGAGAAGATCAGGTTCGTGACCACCTGAGGAACCTGAACACACATAAGTCCATGGGACCTGATGAGATGCATCGCAGAGTCCTGAGGGAATTGGCCGATGTAGTCGCCAAGCCATTCTCCATGATACTTGAAAAGTCATGGCAGTCAGGTGAAGTCCCTGGTGACTGGAAAAAGGGAAACATTGTGCCCATTTTCAAAAAGAGTAGAAAGGAAGACCCTGGGAACTACCGACCTGTCAGCCTCACCTCTGTGCCTGGGAGGATCATGGAACAGATCCTCCTAGAAGCTATGCTAAGGCACATGGAGGCCAGGGAGATAATTTGAGATAGCCAGCATGGCTTCACCAAGGGCAAGTCCTGCCTGACGAACCTAGTGTCTTTCTATGATGGTGTGACAGCATCAGTGGACAAGGGAAAACCAATGGATGTCATCTATCTGGACTTCTGCAAAGCCTTTGACACGGTCCCCCACAACATCCTTCTCTCTAAATTGGAGAGCTATGGATTTGATGGGTGGACTGTTCGGTGGATAAGGAACTGGCTGGATGGTCGCATCCAGAGGGTAGTGGTCAATGGCTCGATGTCCGGATGGAGACTGGTGACGAGTGGTGTCCCTCCGGGGTCCGTACTGGGACCGGTGCCGTTTAATATATTCATCAATGACTTAGACAGCGAGATCGAATGCACCCTCAGCAAGTTTGCGGATGACACCAAACTGATTGGTGCGGTTGACACACCAGAAGGACGGGATGTCATCCAGAGAGACCTGGACAGGCTGGAGAGGTGGGCCTGTGTGAACCTCATGAGGTTCAACAAGGCCAAGTGCAAGGTCCTGCACCTGGGTCGGGGTAACCCCCAGTATCAGGACAGGCTGGGGGAAGAAAGGATCGAGAGCAGCCCTGCCGAGAGGGACTTGGGCGTGCTGGTGGATGAAAAGCTGGACATGAGCCTGCAATGTGCGCTGGCGGCCCAGAAGGCCAACCGTATTCTGGGCCGCATCAGGAGAAGCGTGGCCAGCAGGTCGAGGGAGGTGATTCTGCCCCTCTACTCTGCTCTGGTGAGACCTCACCTGGAGTACTGCGTCCAGCTCTGGAGCCCTCAGCACAAGAAGGACATGGAACTGTTGGAGCGGGTCCAGAGGAGGGCTACTAAAATGATCCGAGGGCTGGAGCACCTCTCTTATGAGGACAGGCTGAGGGAGTTGGGCTTGTTCAGCCTGGAGAAGGCTGCGAGGAGACTTGATTATGGCCTTTCAATACCTAAAGGGGGCCTATAGGAAAGATGGGGATAATCTTTTTAGTAGGGCCAGCTGTGACAGGACAAGGGGTAATGGTTTTAAACTGAAGCAGGGTAGGTTTAGACTGGATATAAGGAGGAAATTCTTTACAACGAGGGTGGTGAAACATTGGAACGGGTTGTCCAGGGAGGTGGTGGAGGCCCCATCCCTGGGAACATTCAAGGCCTGGTTGGGTGGGGCTCTGAGCAACCTGATCTAGTTAGTGGTGTCCCTGCTCACTGCAGGGGGGTTGGACTAGATGACCTCTAGGGGTCCCTTCCAACCCAAAACATCATATGATTCTATGATTTTGCTGGTTTATATGGCAGCTAATTAGAGCATGCTGATAGTGCAGCACAGTGGATAAGTGACACAAAGGTATTTCTTTATCTCCACAGTTCCTTACCAGCTTCAGCATCCTAACAAGCCAGCACATGTGGTCCATGAGACAATATCTCGATAAACTATGAAGGCTGGTAAGGTAGGACCTTTCTGGGCTCTAGGATCATCATCACTGGAGATCTCTTATAGGCCAGACAACCTCCTGTTAAGCATGGCATGAGGTATGAACAGCAGATTCTACCTATGGGCAGAGGATGAGGACTTGATGACCCTCTCTTCTGTGAGTCTCTGGCTAGTATTGTTATAACAAGTACTGTTGCTTGGATAGCATGACCTGTCTTCAGTGTTTAATCTTCAACATATTTCTTAGGCTTTTGATAATAACTACCAATAGAACTTTCTAAGTGATATTCGTTATGCCTTCATTCCTCAAGAAAGCAATAGTAATTCTCATACAGTATTGCAAGGAAAATAAGGAAAGCCTGAAAACTCATACTAGGCAAACTACTGTCATTACACAAAAGATGGTTCTAGAAAGCAAGTCAAAGTTTAGAGATCAGAAAAAGAGGTATCTGAGTACTACAGATTCACAGGTTAGGTAGCAACAGATGTGCATTTAATTAATACCTACCTGCTGGAACTGGCCATTTTTAGATGAATTAAAGTTCATGTCACTAAAGCTGTCCTTTTAAACTCTCAGCATCCTTTTGTACAATCATTCTTTCAATGCATTTAGTTGCAATGATTCCTATCCCAATGATTACTTTGCTACATGAACTCTCTGGTTAGTCTTAAAAGGTTTTTCTGAATAATTACCAAGTTAACAAATCTCATAATTGTTTCCATCATTGTAAGGTCTAGCATAAAAGTCACGTATGGAGCTGCTTTTATTGGGGTTTTGGGCGTTTGGTTTTAGGTTTGTTTTTTTGGATTTTTTTCATTCATAATTTGTCAAATATGGCCTGATTTTGCAAAAAGCTGAATGTAACAGGCAGCCTCTGAGCATTCAAAACTACTTCTAGGCATCCAGTTGCATCCGATAGAACATGACTTAGCCAGCAGCAGATCTACCTATAAGCAAGTTACTATAAATCATACCATACCACTGAAGATGTTTATTGATAGTTGTATAATTGTAAAACATCATCTAAGACTAGGTACATAATTAAAATGTATCCATAGCTTGGCTAGTCTCCTTCTAGAATCAAAAGCAAAAGAATAGGGATTCAGGGCACCTCAGTTAAACATTGAGAATATCTGCCGTATATTATAAAACAACAAATTATTTTTATCTCCAGTAAAACAATTAGGCATCCAGGATGAATTGCAACACAGTAGTACATCTCATACTCATTTTAGCTGTGCCCTGACTTACTGCCCTTCTAAAGATCACGTATACCTGCTGGAACGCTTCATTTCACCTTATACTTCTATATTATCATTCCTGCATGGTTTTTTTCTCCTTCATTGCAACCAACTCCTTGCAGCCTAAGCATCAAGTGCTAACTACCTGAGGCAGAGCTTTTCAATCTACTCAGCTACCAAGTTCTGTGGCTGATCTCATATAAACTTCCCTGTTGGGTGCACTCTAGATAATTTCTGAGTATCACTGATTTATGTAAATAAGTCAGATATTAAAATTAACCATCATTCATGTATTATCCTTTACACATACATGCATAAATAGATATGCCTAGGCTTAAAATACATCAGTTATTTCATGAATATAACTGATGGCATAACAGAGACCCATCACTCATCTTGAACTCATCGATTTAGCATACCTTAAAGTAATTATTAGAGAAAGGATTCACTTGCCCTTTCCCTTCTACCCTAGTATTATCTATTCACCAGAGATAGCTTGTACAGTTGCCAGTATTGGCAATGTGTACTTTTTCTGTGTATTTATATTCAGCTGCATACATGCCAGAAAAAGAGGTTGACTACTTTCTCTGCTTTTTCCTCTACACTTTCTTCCTCAGACTTCCTCTTGTCTGTTCTGACCCTGCTTCCTCCCCTGTTACAGTTCTAGGCCTTACTGGAGTCTTCATCCCTCAAAACCAGACTGGATAAAGCCCTGAGTAACCAGGTGTGATCTGACCCCTGATCCTGCTTTGAGCAGGAGGTTGGATTAGATGACTCCCTTCCAACCTGAATTGTCCTATGATGCTATGATCTCTGAATCACTTCAATCCTTCATGAAAAGCAAGCCATCCAGCTTTTTTAGTTGGATTAGGGAGTTACAGCATTAAAAAGTACGTGCATACAAAGAACATGAGCTAAATGACAGTAGCATCAGGGACTGGAAGAAGCCTCCTCTGTGTCACCTCCCAGACAGGCTCTCTGCACCTTGTGGAACTGCAGTGTGCTGTGCAAGTATGCTGGGATACAGGATGTCATCCTTGATTGCTCTTTGATGTAATTCCTGCCTCATTCAGTGTCTTATGCAGAGAGGGGTCTCTGCACCTTTTTTTGTCTTTCTATTGTGCTGTATGTGGCTCCAGCCTCAGTTCAAGCCTTCCCCTGGAGACAAAAAAAAAATTGTTTAAGCTTAAGATTTTCTATGGTGCTCAAAAGCACATTATGTGCTAGAGACTGTGATCTACCCTAAGAATGAATCTTATATGTGCATTTATATGGCATTCCACACTACAGTGTATGCTAAAGGCAGTTTTGAGACAAACCTTAGGTACAAACCTGTCTATGGCTGTTGCACTGTGTTCAATACTACACTGTGCATTAACTCCTTCTGTGAGAGAGCCCTTTAGAATAAACTTGTCTCCTATATAAAGAAGAGAATACAGACAGATTTTTGGATGAACATAGACACTAACTGTGCCTTCCACCATCCAGTGAAGCTCCGCTCTACACCACCTACATAGAGGAAGAGAGGTGCCCTCCAGCTCCGCATTCCATACCACCGGCCTCTTGTTTTCCCTAGTGTTTTCCAGAAGGCTGGCATGTCCCTTGTACCTCCTCACCCTCTCACCCTACAGGAGAGCCAGACCACCTGGGCACAATGGTGTTTAGTCCCTTAGAAGACCCGCCTTTCCATACACCACACAGGAAAAAAGGGCTCCTTTCTTGTCTTTCCTCAGACATGATCAAAAAAAGCAAATGGGAAAAGGGAACCTTAATGAGGAAGCCAATCCATTCAATCCCTTGCAGTTGCAGTTAGAGATTTTATTTGTATCCTAGTGACTGCAGCTACTCTATCATACAACACAATGCCTAAAACCATTTTATTTTTTTCTCTTAACTGCCACAGCTCAATTTCATTACCAGTACTTAGAAATCTCTTGGTAATTTGCTTTACTAGAAAGCTGAAAAGTCTTCAATCATTTTCATATGTTGCAGCATGTTATTTTACAGTTCTAAGGCTCTAACTTTAAAATATTGCCCACGGGGCTCTGACACTAACACTTGTAAGACCTGTTGGTAACTCTGAAAGGAACAACACTTTCATGAGTAAAAAGGGTGTTAACAAAAGGCTGTATTTTTATAGTACTTTTTCACTAGTTTAAGAGTTGACTGATGCCAGAAGAACTGTGCACCATAGCATATTTCTTGCCTTTGGCACTTGAAGAGGGAGAGATGGGCTCAGAGCTGGAATTTCTGCATCAAAGAGTAGAATCTCAAAAGATTTGCTAATAGTTGGATAATGATCATCTTAACAATTCAACAGTTGCTCTACTTCAGGCATGGCCATACAGCTGGATCTCTTTATTCTACCCCTTCACTTTAGAAGGTGAGTTGAAAGAACTATTTCCCCCACCTTTAGAGACTTCCACTGTTTCTTGGGTTTTAGGGTGAAAGAACAAGCTGCTTAGTAACCCACTGATTTTCCTGTAAACCTCTGTGATATATATTTCCCTGAACATTCTCTTAGAATTTGCTTCAAGTAGATTGCACATCAGAAAACAAATAAGTGCTGACTTAACACTTTCTTGTGAAAAATCAAAGTAAGCACTATTACAAAGCAGCTATCATTATCTTCTTCCACTTTGCGAGACAAGATTATTTTAAAGACATCATCTTAGGAAGAAGTAGCTCATACAAATGTCTGTTCATACCTAGTTCACACAGCCATTTTTCAATTCAGGTTATTCTAACTCATATTTCAAAAGTTTTAGTCTATTGTTAAATGTTAGTTCTATAAAATTACATCAATAGCTCCAGAGCTATCGACATGATTTTGTTATTAATACAGTTTAGTTTTGCACATATCGTGTACAGACGCACCTACAGTGTCCAGTCTGTATACGTGCCAACTCAGAAAGACAAAATATTTAGATGTTCTATTCACAGATTAGCACAAAGCTGTAATTTTTCTTTGATTAACATTATTATATTAACATCTTCTAGTCAAGGATAAACTACTATATATCTGATACATGTTTAATAAGCCTAGTAAAGTACATGTATTACACATAAGCTATGTAACACATATGACTCAAGGCATGGCTGTGACCCTGCTTGTTATAGCAACTCAGGAAACAGACTGGAGAATGTTGTAAACATCCTTGTTACCCATGCATTGGTTTTCCTTCCATGAAAACTGTGTGTGCTTTTGTGAGTGTGTGTGTGTGAAGAGATGAGAAGATCACCAGTGCGTATCAGTGGGTCTCATCCCAGGAAGGCCCTGACTATTTTCAGAGATTCAGGGATTTGGGAGCAGCCTCTGGATGCATGAGTTAGAACGTAGTCTCCGGTCTGCCCTCTGGTTCAGACTTTAAAAGAAGGAAAAAGTTTCTACTTAATCTCATGCTGCTCAGGACTTCTGATTGTATCACTTAAAAAGAAATCAAAATAATTACCTAAGGGGTGTATGTGTAAATTTTAACTGGATTTTCATCTTGTCCACAAACTGAAATGGTCACCTCTGTCTGAAATCAGATGAAAGGTGAAGAAAGTTTTTCCTAGTTAGTATAAATTCTGAAAAGTCCTTCCTAGGGATATTTCCTTAGAAGCTCAGATGAACATAATTATGAACAAAACATTTGGAAATTTAAATAAGTTAGAAAACAAAGGTAACCTCCTGGGTTTTGTTTTCTTTCAAAGAAAACCCAAAATAGATAATTATAAGAACTGATCTATGAGCGATGATGTTCATGATTTTTTGAGTTGCTGTAGAACATGTAGCCCAGCTGCTGAAAATAACAGAATTTTAAAAATATATCTTTAATTTGTGTATAACAGCAAATAGACCAAGGATTAGGAAACCTTTGCAGAACCCAACAACCTTTCAAATAAGTTTACAAGACTGTAACATGATTGAACCAAAAGCTCAATACTGTTGTAGATCCTTTGCCTAGGGTTACCAGATCTAATGA
The DNA here is from genome assembly GCA_034008185.1 of Gorsachius magnificus. Lineage (NCBI taxonomy): Eukaryota > Metazoa > Chordata > Aves > Pelecaniformes > Ardeidae > Gorsachius > Gorsachius magnificus. Next base: position 69,302,214 of record CM067082.1, read on the forward strand.
GCCCAAAAATGCTAATAGATCACAGTCTAGTTTGGCATAAAGGGCTTGAGCAATTTACTTAATGAAATAACAGACATCCCTAGACTTCCACTACAGTTGGCGATGATGTATCTGGCTCAAAATTTCAGCTAAATTCCACATATAAGGCAACCCTACAGAAAAGCTGAACTGAGAGAAAATAACACTTAGCATCTGATAGATGTAGATCATTTAGGGAACAAAATCCCAAAAGAACTCATAAGAAGGTCATGAGCCTTCAGAAACTGAGTAACTTTTTTCTGCATTGATTGTCTGTGGGCTGTTGATGAGGTGAGACTTGTCGCTGTCTTTCAAATGACTTGGTAGGTTCTGTGGAGCAGCAAGTCCTTCTAATCTTATGCTTTTACATTTATACCTTAATTTCTCATCAATCTTCTCTAGACACTCTTGTCCCCTGCCCATATCCAAAAGACAGGACTTGAAAGACAGCTATCTGGTCATACTCACCAGATACTCCACACTCCTAAGTGCCACAAGGATTTCTCCATTAGATGTCCAGATAGCCACGTCAGTATTCATTGCACAGGAGAATTGGTAGGAGGGAAAGAGAAGCCCATTCTCTCTTCCATGCTTTCTCCTTTCAGCTCAAGCAGCAAAGCAACGCAGGTTATTGCAGGTTACATCCACAGGGACTTCTTCAGCTTTCCCTCCCCTCCAGGAACTGCAGGAGTCCTGACACACTATCTTGTAAAATAGTTACTTAAGCTAGTTATCAAGGTAAATCAAGAACAAGCAGATGGATCACAAAAGGAATTAAAGTTAGTTACATCTCTTCTAACACTTATTTCTGTTCAGTAATCATTGATATGCTACTCCTTACATAATAAAATAGTGAAATTGGTCCTTATCTAGGTATACAGCTGCATTTTATTTCAAGACATGACAGAATAATTCGAAACAGTGTCATAAACTTATTTTCCCATTTCCCAGCTGGACATAATTTAAGGAACTATACTATTCGGTTTCTTGCATGCACAATGTACATTTCTTTTGTTATTCTTGTTGACATACTCTTCAACTATAGTCCCTAAGACAGCATATCACTTAAGCAGAGATAATTTAGGCCACTAAAATTAGGCCAACTAGTTTTAGGACAATTAGAACTTTTGCAGCTATTACTCTTCTCTACTTCTACCCTCATCCATCACAGACATCAGGGAAAGGATTATTAAAGAAATACATGGTTGCACATAATCAGATTTAACTTACATGTTCTCTTATTAGATTTAGTGGTAACTGAATTATATGTTACAGCCACTGGTATCATTTGCTTGATGTAATTGAGCCACTTTTTCATGTGCATGACACATTCAATTTTTGTCAATTTTTTTTGGAACACATCAACACAAATATACCTAGCTTAAAATTTAGGTGCTGATGTCATCTAATTTCTTACAGACATGAAAAGCAGAATTAAAAAAAAAAAGCCTAACTTTAAAGTATACCTTAACATTCCTGCCTCTGGTCTCAGCTGGAAGTTTAAAGACTTTCAAGACTACCATTCTAGGGGTAAAATATCTCCTCTATCAAACCTTACACAATTGACAAAACAACAAAGAGCTCTTCAGAATCCATTGATATTCCTAATTTAAGTTTAAAAAAAAAAACAACCCAAAACCACACATACACCACCTCCAAACTGCTCCCCCCACCAAAAAAATTCCCAAACCTGGTACAGTCAACAGTAATACACGTCAAGAAGCAAAGCTTTCTTCTCATGTGTCCCTTTTTATTGAAAGGCAGCTTGTAGTAATCATCCCTTAAAAATTACAAATGCCAATCATTAGCTTTCAGCTGAAGTTATTTTAGCAGGTAAGGTTATTCTAGTCCTACAGGGTCAACAACAGCGGGTGAAAATTGTTTAGTGAAAGAACATCCTGTCTCTGATTCCTGCAGCAAATCCTAAGGAAAAAAATGTTACACCAATAAATGTGGTCACCAAATGCAGTAAGAATGACAATTTTTACTCATAAATGAACATTTCTGGGAGTGCTGGATATTAGTATGCTGAAGAAACAAAGTTTATTAAGGAAAACATGGTAAACAATTTGTTTACTCATGTATTTAAGAAAGCAATTGCTATTTCTTTGTCACTGGTCAGCACAGGGAACTGCCAATGTCAAAGAAATGGTCAATCAAGAAAGAAGCCATTTAGTATTTCTAAGGTAATTTTCCATTGTGAAAAACTAAATTTGTCCTGATCAACATTTCATTTTGAAAGGAAGCTGGTGTTGGAAGGCATGAATAAAAGATCAACAGAAACCACAGATCCAGAAGAATCAAAGCAATTGCAACTTGGGATGAAGTGGGCCATGTAAAGATGAAAAAACATAGGCTACTGCCGTTGGAGTTCCCACTCCTGGTTTTGCTTTTGTCCAAAGAAAGAAATAACTTTACTGATTATGCCACTAGAGATTGCTTCTTTCTCTCCACTGATTCAGTTGCATGGTACCACTCTCACATGCATAAAGGAAGAAAAAGCCACCTTTTTCAACTAGCTTACATTTTGTCACAAGGTCCAATAATCAGTTGGCCTAAATATTGTCCAAGTGTACAAAAAGTAGTGACAATCACTTCTCTCAGTAGGCCTGAAAGACCAATCTGGAGGGCTTAATAAGGCACAAAGCAGGAGATCTTCTAAAACCAGCCATGAGAAATATTAGTCAGAGACTTAAACAGAATTTTTGCAATCTCAATAGTTGTCATGGTTTAACCCTGGCTGGCAACTCAGCACCATGCAGCTGCTCGCTCACTCCCCCTACAATGGGACGGGGGAGAGAATCAGAGGAGTAAAAGTGAGAAAACTCGTAGGTTGAGACAAAGACAATTTAATAGGGAAAGCAAAAGCCACGCATGCAAGCAAAGCAAAGCAAGAAAATTCAATCACCACTTCCCATGGGCAGGCAGGTATTCAGCCATCCCCAGGAAAGCAGGGCTCCATCACACATAACAGTGACTTGGGAAGACAGACACCATCACCCTGAATGTCCCCCCCTTTCCTTCTTCTTCCCCCAGCTTATATACTGAGCAGGACATCATATGGTATGGAATAGCCCTTTGGTCAGTTTGGGTCAGCTGTCCTGGCTGTGTCCCCTCCCAGCTTCCCGTGCACCCAGCACAGCTGAGAGCTGAGAAGTCCTTGGCCGGTCTAAGCACTACCCAGCAACAACCAAAACATCAGGGTGTTATCAACATTCTTCTAGTACTAAATCCAAAACACAGCACTATACCAGCTACTAGGAAGAAAATTAACTCTGTCCCAGCTGAAACCAGGACAATAGTCCAAGTTATCTTTTGTGTTATCTTTCCACTTATTATCACAATAGATCACAATGTTTGCAAAACTGACTTTGGCTCTAGTGTGCTTTTCTTAGACTCGCGCATCTGTGAATATTTAACAGATTATTTAAGTAGAAGTTTGAGAGTATGATTTTCTGTTTTAAATATTTTGTTGATTAGTAAGTTTTAATATATGAGCAGCGGCAATGTTGAATTTTGCATGATATCATTTCTGTAACTCCAAGATAGACAGGACTTATTTGAAGTTGAAAAGACTGTTATTTCATTTGGGGAAAGATAAATACCCAAGAAAGTGCTGAGCTATCAAAACAATTCTGAGATACAAATTACATCCTGAGCTAATCATTCGCATTCACTGCCAAAAGCATCTTCCTTCCTTGCTTACAGTATTAGAAGTAGCAGCTGCTGTTGAAATCTCCCCTGGAGATTGTTAGGATCTGCATGAGAAAAAGCTGTGTGCTAGAGGCCAATTTTGATAAATAACAACTGCAACTTTATTGTACACGATGCTTTGTAGATAAAGATGCAAAAAGGCAGCGCCCATTTTCATACATGTCAGCAGATGGTGATCTTTCCAGTTATGATGTATCTACCCACCTATCTAGACCAATCATTGTATGGAGTAGTCCTGCAATAATAGGAGGCTCCATTTCCCTGCTCCCACAGGTTAGTACGTAAGGTACTCACTGCAAGACATAAGGTATTGACTGTAAGACATTTTCCTTACAGTGCTACTCTTGCTGAGGTCAAATTTCCTTCTAGATGACTTCAGAGACCTATTTTGGTTCCCATCAAAGTAAATGAAGAACTGCTTTAATACAGGTCCATTTATGTGATTGTTTATGAATACACATTGCCTTTCCCAAGGCCATAAACAGTGCAAAAGCAGATTGACATGAGGAACCCTCTGTTAGGTGCAATCCCATAATGTATATAATACTTGGACTGCAGGGGTTGAAGTAATTCTTTTTATTGCTGTAAGATTTTTCAACCAATCTTCACTCACTGAATTACAGGGGAACTGCATTTTAGATGCATTAACAGTGCAAAAACTAAAGGAAGTGCTGAGGCTTTCACTGAAATTGTTTTACGGTATCTTAGTTGACCTCCTAAAATCAGACACTTGATCAACAGTTTTGGAAAATGCTGCTCATGCTTATTTGGGTGCAATTGCAGTCAGAGTTACTTTAATCATTGCTTGTTTTGAGCAGAACATCCAAATAAATTTCTCTGTGATAAATTAAACATTGTCAAAGAATAGGATATTTCTGAGCAGGCATCAATAAGAAAAGACTGTGTAAAAAATATAACTTAAAAGGTGCCCAATAGGACAGCTTGAAAAAGTGTGTTTTCTTTTGAAACCAGGTTATTTATCAAAGTTCCTGTGCCTTCTCTATTGACTATTTTATTTCCTTGTATTGACAGTTTTAGTGAAGACTAATGGCCAGTTTAACATTTCCTATTCTACTGACTTAAAAAAAAAGAAAGAAAGAAAACAAAAAAAAGAACACAAACCCATCAGCATTTTCTTTTCTATCTCCAAGCTGTTATCTATGGAAACCACACTCTATTCTAAGAAAAGCAGTTTATAGCTTCAGCAATTTTTTTCTGCAGTGAGTAATTATTAGTATACTGCTCGCGTTCCTTGTTTTCTTGTTTTGGACTTTGATTATTATGTATTCTTCATGGTCATCAATTCTTAAATTAAAGTACTGAGAAGAGGTAATAAAGTTCTCTGAATTAGAGAGTACAAAGTGAAATGCAGCACAATAATAATAATAATAATAACAATAACAATATATAAAGGCCCAAATATTAATAACATCAGAATTTACTGGTAATTTAGCTTATTATTTGGCATATAAAAAAATAGGATTTTTCCTCTTTTGTATTTATTCCTCAATACTATATTTTGTCATAAAAAAAAGAAAAAAAATCACCAAAGTGTGACTATAATTTCAGTGAAATATCTTTATGAAAACAAATATAAGCAATTACCTAAACCTTGGTGTTAAAGCACTGGAGAATCTACCACAAGGTAGGAGATGGAAAAGGTAACCTATTCGTCTTTTCCTTTTCCAATTACCATATACTTTCTGTTACACAAATCCAAATCTTTGGAAGAGACTGAGATCATCAGAAACTTCTCTTGCAGTATGACTTCAGTTTGGCTCGGTTCATGTTCCCCTCTTATGCCATGTTTCTTGTGAGGGAGAACAGAAGTGCTATTCTGAGAATTAAGCTATTAAGATCTCTGCCATTGCCACTAAAAATAATCTACTCTACTCTCACAACCTCTCCGAGCGAGTGTTGTTTGAAAAGTGTAGTGACAGGAACCAGGATTCACAGGAGAAAACCCACAGTGCTTTGCCTGGGTACTCTACTTACGCTGACTTAGCGAGAATATTCACTTTTTCTCTGGTACAATAGCCGCTTAGTTGTTAGCATAGTCTTCCCCATATTAATAACATCTAGTTTGAGCTTGCTACTCATCTCACATTAGTTGAAGCCTGGAACAAAGCCAAATGAAGTTAACAGATTTGCTCTGGTGTAAATCCAGTGTAAAAGAAATTACTTCTACATGCAGATTGACTTGTCTTGCTTTTCAAATTTCTTTGCCCATGCATGTAAAGCAAACCACTTTATATGCAGCTCATGGATAAAAGCCTATCATGCAGAAATTGAAATTTACATCCAATCTCTTTTACCCAGTAGTTCCTATGTGTCAAAGAAAGTAAAACATAAACTGTCGGTATTTCTCCCCCCACAGGTCTTTTGAGTTCTACATTCATCTATGTCTGAAATTGTTTTCGCGTCTACTTCTCTACATGTCAACTTACTAGAAATTTTCGCTATTCCTTTGTTAGAAATTTGACACCTTATCATACAGAATTGTAGGTGACCTTCTGTGTTTTTTCCAAGCTGTGCTTTCACAGTAAATAATGCTGATACAAGAAATTGAGATAAAACAAATGTTACAAAGCTACACCAATACGGTAGTGTAGTGTTCCTATAAAAGAAGCTGTTATATACATTAACCAAAACTATTAAAATAAACTATTTCAACTGATTCACTAATATTTTAAGGCAATGGAATTAGCAGTTTAAGAAAAGGGACAGGGAGGGACAATATCAACAAAAGAAGGCTCTTTTCACAGTATTTGGGAAAAAAATTTTTTTTTTATGTTTTGTATTTGAAATGGCTGTACTGATGGTAAAAAACAATCCAAACAAAAAAATGACAATGATGTCAAGTTTTTTGTACAATAAAAAATTAGACATACTATGTAAGTCATAAGAAGAAAAAAGTGACATAAATTCTCAAATAATGAATTTGACAAACATTAATTCCACAGGATGGCTGCCCAGAAGGGACAGTGGATATTTAATAATATTTAATGCGGTAAGAATGTATATTTCTATGAAAGGGAGGAAAACTAAGGCAATTCCTTCATTATGGGAACTTAGCATGAAAGGATCTCAAAAGTGGCAAGCAATACACACTTGGGAAACCAATGTTTAAAAATGATGTTGCTAAGAAGGTCATTGCGTTAATCTCATGGTGCTTCCTAAGTAAAAATGACTGGGGTTAGCACAGCGTTATGTAATCAACAATTTAGGAACCCGGTGGCTACTGGGTATCACTGCTTCCACATCAGACATTGTCTTACCCCATACAAATGCCAGCTGTGCGCCCACATGAAAGGACTGGACTTTTACCATGCACAAAAACACTGCAATGGAAGTCATGCCCTAAGTCAGTCAAAATTGTAGCACTTGTACCCAGGACTGTGTACACACTCTTGGTAAAATACAACTCCCTTTTCCAGTCCTCGCTGATATTTTGAAATATTGCAATAAATACCTGCAGAGAGTTTACCATCATTAAACAGCTCATACTGTAAGTTAGGTATGAAAAGCAAGAGAACCGCCGTTGTAGTTTCAAGATGAATTTCTGCTGGACTTCAGTGCAGCGAAAGTGCAAATGATTCAGGGTAGAAGGAAGACCATGAGAAATCAGTTTGCTAAAATAGTTGGTTTGAGAAATGAAACAATGCAATAAAGAAAATGTTCAGATCATTACATATTTACTCACTATACTGTAAAAAAAAAGAAAAAAGCAATGAGATACAGTCAGAAAAACACTATATGCAATTAATAAAATGGGACTAATCCCCAGATGACACCTGTTACAATTTGATTGTAGTTATGAGCTATGTGGCGCTTCACTGATTTATAACACCTGAAGATATAGTTTAATTTGTGTACATTTCCAAATAGAAATGATTCCTACCAAATTGCCAACCATGTTCTGAATTTTCAGGTACAGTGCTTCCAAAAATTGAGAGTTTGTACCTCTATTCATTATTTCATGCATGCTTTAGAAATTTTAGATTGAAAAGGATGAGTTAACTTAAAAACAATGCCATAATAATAGCAGTCTCAAGAGAGAACTTTTATTAACATGACTCATGAGGCTAAACACCATATGGAACATGCAGTTTCCATGGGCATTGTACCTTATGGACATGTGCATGACATGAAAAAAGTAGAATAAATCAAGATGACCAAGAAAGCAGTTTTTGTCGGAGATCAAGAACATTTAATAAAAATGGCCTTGTTTTTCTGCCTGTAGCAGTTATACTGAAAATCAGAGAAGATATATTATAAAATATAGAAGAAATTAAAGACTTCAAAATAGTTGGAAGTTGTGAGAGTAAAGAAACCCAGATAAGAAAGAGGGAGGCCAAAGTGAAGCTTACTAGCTGAAACTCAGAACTGAAAGACCCGAGTATTGCTCTCCAAGTTTCAGTTTCCACTAACTGGTTTTGCAAACTTACCTATGTAAGACAGAAACAAGACTTAAGTAGTTTGTACAGTCATTTAAAAAATATAAAGAGAAAGCTGTTTATACTAAGTGATGCTTCTGTGTACCATTTCCCTGATGGCAATGCCTACATGTGCTGTTGCACTGATTGTTCTGTTATCCTTTCTCATCAGTATCAGGCTCCCACCATTTTGCTGGTTCTTCCTTATTGTTGTAGAAGATCATCAACAGTACTGTGCAACATGACTGCTAATGAGGCCTGCTTCACATAAAATAAAATGAAGTTATTTGTAGTCCAGATCAGTTCCTCTATTGAACTTCTGGTACATCACTGTAAAGCAAACAAACTGAAAAACCCAACTGGGCTGAGAAAACCAGAGATGGCAGGGTAGGGGTGGCAACGAATGACTGACAAAGATGAGGAGACAGGTGCAAATTGCTTTAATCTGGAATCACTTCAAAGGAAATTATTCTGCTCTCTTAGACTGCAAGAAATGGTAAATGACACAAAACCTCGGAAGCATAAGAAGAGAAAAAGCCAGGACTGGGAAGATCAGAGGCAGAGTACATTTGTAAACAGAAATGGTAAGTTATCTGAAGAGGTAAAAAAACCGTATGAGTAAACAGCACTGTTCTCTTACAGTTCTCCCACTGCGTGTGACTCGGGGAGTGCAGCACAGTCCGCAGCGGCACTGCAGAAGGAGTGCGGGGTGAGTAAGCAGCTTATACGACTCAGAGGAGCAGAAGCAAATGAATGAATCTGTGGGACAAGTAAAGAAATAGCCAGTCAAAGATCATAGCCATAAAACACAAAGTAAGCTAAGGATTATGGGGTTTGTGGCTAGAATCAAATTCAACACAACGTGTAAAGGCACTAAGGCAAGGAAAGCTTAATTCCAGGAAGCGAGAAGAGAAATGCTGAGCAACTTGCTGGATATTTTTTTCCTGGTACTAAACAAGGGCACTAATGAGGCCATATTTGAAATGTCGCATTGATTTTCTGTCTGATTCATTATCCTACAGATAAATATGACTTTTATGGAAAAGCTACAGCTTCGGCAGACAGCTGGCTACATACATATGGGTTAAGTAAACAAGACCAGGAAATGGGCTGCAGTGCTAGGGTGTGATTAGCCACGCATTAACCCTTAGCTTGCCTTCTGGCACTGTAATGCCCAGTTCAGCCGACTCATCAAGGCCCAGCTTGCCGTAGCATGGCTGTGTGACTTTGCCTCTGTTGCACTAGGAAAACTGATACAGACCTGTGAGAGAGTCTGTAAACTAAAACAACGCCAATCAGAAAAGCAAAAATGCAGAAGCGACGTAGTTTTGATGATGATCCTCTTCTGAGGACGTGTTTCAGCTTCCAACCATGCCAACTCATTTACTCTCTCTCAGTCTATATACATCCCTGATTTCCTGGGCAGCCTCCTAGTTATGTACAAGTTCCTTTCTGAGATCCCAAATTCCTGTGAGCCCTTTACAAACCTTGTAAACATCTCCACAGGGAGCATGGAATTTAGCCTTCATGCAGCAAAGGCAAAGTATTGTTTGAGCATCTGCTAACCAGGTTGTGAATAAATATGCCGGTATAAATTCCTTTAGTCAACAATAAATAACTGCAAAACGTACACATAGACTTTCAGATTCATAAATGGTTTTGGATAGATACATTTTAAAGAATATAAGAATATGCCATGGTCTTTTTAAGGATGTTCTGTGCTTGTACCAGGCATAAGAAGATTGACAGAAACCAGCTAGAAGAAACTTTGCAATCATATTAACTGAAAGACCATAGAAATAAATTGGTTTTAAGGTTTAGACCACATAAAGAAAAGACACATAACAGTTTAAGAAGAGACTTAATAAAACATCAGCTCTCTCCTCAGTCTATACACATGAATAATATTTCTTGACATCATTTTTCTGATAAGAAAACTGTGTTTTCAAAATGTGAGGCTAGCACTGTAATATATATCTTACGTGGGTGACATAGGCTAGACATAGTAAGACTGAAATGCATTAAATGTTTGTCCATGGACCAGTCAACAGTGGACAGGTATTTTTAAATGCCTTCTTACATTCAGGATAGGACTAATAAGGAAAAGAAAAAAAAAAAAAGCCTGAAATTGCACTCTGGAAAGTCTGCTTAGGAATTTCTTGAGCACAAAATAAAGACCAATGAGATTTTCCCCTGTGGAAACAGCTTTCATGAAGGCAATTGCACATTCCAGGTAAATTCTAATTAAATTCCACTTACATATGCATGAACTAATGCTCTGTATTGGATAAATATCATCCAAGGATGACTATAATAAAATATATTCTGATTATCCTGTGTCTGGATTGATTGATTTTTTATGGATTCTCTGACTTTACTGTCCATATTTGAATGATCCATATCTGAATGACATATAACTTTTGTTAGCTGGAGATTAAATGAGTGTTTTTAATAAGAATATTAGTGATTTCTAGAAAAGAAAAGAAAGGCTAATGCAAAAAACATTTTCATGTATGTAAAACATCTTAAAAAATTTGAGGAGGTGTCCTTCTTTTACCACAGTCTTGTTAATCCTTGACAAGCTGATAAACCATGAAATTCAGTGTTATTACCATGGTAAAGCCATGAAATCCTTCATCTGCTACCATGATCTATACAAGCCAGTATATGGAAGAATTAATTAATATTAAAGTAGTATGAAGTTATTTGAATCCCTGCGAGATTAGTTCCTGCAGGTACAAATAAGCGAAGACCAAGTTTATCCTTATCATCTGCCCAGGGGGTATGTCACAGGGTCCCCGCATGTAGCTTTCATCTGATTTTCTCCTATGGCCTTCAATGAGAATGGCAGGCAACTTTATAGTTTCAGTCAAGCACCTCCTAAGGTTTCTGGGTCAGATGAGGCTTTTGAAGCTGCCATCTACCTCCTTGGCCCTAATGTGTTTAACATAGTAATATACCTGGCATAGTAATATATCTGCCATGTACCAATACTTTTTGTGGGCATAACTCAAAAATCATCCATAAAACAAGTTGTGAAAACCTGTTGCAATGCAAATTATACTACCGGTGGACACACTTATTCAAGGAGGACCTCAGCTTCCCATTTCCAGTCCTCCATTTTCTGTTAGCTCCCCTGCTTCAACCTCCACAGCATCAGCAGCAATGGGCTGGCATAGGTGATAGGATGTCTCACTCCCAACACCTGTGCTTTTAAACAGGGTCACTTCATACAAGTAAAGAAGTGTAGAAAAGTGTAATGTAGCACAAACTCACAACCTTGATTTCCTTCAAATTCTTACCACACTTAAACTTGGTGGAAAAGGGAGAGGATTAACTCAAGGAAAAGAAAAAATATACAGTTTTTTAAAGATGTGATTCTATGGGGGAAATTTATATAGAAACACGTTTCTGAAATAAAATGTTTCAGCTGCTTTTCCTCAGAGATGAAGGACCTGGTCTCACCTTCTGTGGTTCCTTCTTCACATGAGAAATCCTACATATTTGTTAGCTCCTATACAAGATTTTCTTTGAGAGACTAACAAATCCTGAAAGCTTCGTGACCTTACTGCAGAAGTTTGATTTTCACCTATGACATTCATGAGCAAATGCAGGCCCTCGCTCTAAAAGGGATATAACTAAAACTGGCCCATAGTGTTTATTACCTTTTTTCAGTTGATGAGAACAATGAATAAGCCAATGGTGTACTATTTATTTTAAAGCACTAGATATCATAGATCCTTTTTCAAGAGGAATACAGCAGTTCTTTGTCAGGTAAGGGTGGTTTAGACTTTAATTCATTAATGCCTGTAAGGGGATTTATATCTCCACTTGGAATGCACTGCCAGGGTATAAAGTATTATTACAAAGCATATTACAACAGCTACAAGTCACATACCCACATATTTAAGATCTCAAACTAAACCAGCTGCATATAATATTTATCTGATAGAAATAAAAACACCACCTGGCTCTTCCTCGCTGTTAAAACATTAAAGTAGGAATAGACATACATAGGATATGTGACAGATTATTTTTGAATTCATTGCTTTGTGTCCTTTATTCCATTAAGCAGTGGCTTAAAGGCATGCGATTAACATAAAGCAACCTCTGAAACAATATTATTTTAGGAAAGATAGCACTTTGTCAACCCAGAAGAATACAGAGGTTTCCTGACAGACATTTGCTGATCTAAACAGCAATAGCACAATTGCCATTTAACGGTGAAGTCCTGCTCTGATGTGAGACACGGTAATTCTCAGGGCTGCTTGTGATTCTCTGCCTGCCTGCAGCCCTCTTCCTCCCTCCCTTGCTAACTACCAGCAGCCTCTCTCATTTACCTAACTCTGTTCATGACCCCAGAAGAGGTCATTAGCCCCAAAGAGACTGCCAGCCTTTGGTCCCCTGATGGTACCCTCCAGCTCCCCCTAGACCATTAGATTGGTTAGTGCTGCAGCACGCCCAGTTCCCTACTTGCCAGGGAAATAAACAGGAGGTGTGCTGTTCCATGTGATTAGCCTGCAACAAGAACAGGCCCATAACTAATAGGTTTTCCTAAAAGAAAGAAAGAAAAAGGAACAGAAAACTATCCTACCTAGACATTAAATTAGAGAAGGGGGGAGTGGGGGGATAAAGGGGGGGGGTTGCAGGGAGAGAATCTTAACTGATGCTCTGCCTATGACTTAATTCAAATTTTGAACTAAGGTTTAGTCATATTCCTGCCTTATTCATATCAGAGTATATGGGTGAAATGAATGTCATGTTCCTGAAATTAAGATACTACACAAACGTACGTCTTTATTTGATTCCTTCTAAAAAAGGTTGACGTGACAATTTGTAAGTATAAACTGGTGATAACAGTACCTACTTGCTAGTATCAAATCCAGATCTCTCTCAGCCAGAGATGCTGGTGGTGTTGAGAACCATAGCTTTAAAAGAAAAAACTAAATATTTTTCATTTTACAATTAACATCTTACAAATATGGACAGATACTTAGATTAACTTTTTTCATTGAATTTAAGAATAATAGCACAAACTCTAAACCAAGCACATCTCTGTAGCTCCAAGTGATTAAATTTAGTCATGAAATGCCAGAATGACTAATTTATCAGTAAAACTACTCCAGCCATACTATAACAGTTAACGCTTTTGTTAATATGTTATTGCTGTTATAAAAATGCAAGCCACTCATTAACTGTCTGTAACAATTTTTATGGATTTTTTGCTTAATTAGGTTTGTACCTTGATTTGACAGGGATTATTGAATATAGCACATACTCCTCTCAAGTCTGTGTAAAAGTCTAAGTTAGTTTTTATGGGAGCCTATATTAAAGCGCAATTCAGTGATAAAGTAAAGTGGCCTAACTCACTTCAGGGAGTATTAATACGGCCTATTTTTCTGGACATTTTTTCTGATTAAAAAAGATTTTTTTTAAACACAAAATGATGATTTTTGTCCCTCATAACCTCATCTGCTTCTTCTCTGTGATGCTGTGGTTAAATAATAATGTTGAATTTTTGGTACCTTCCACAGGGAAGGGCAACAGGTACCATGAATGTAACAGTCCCATTTCTCTCTGGGCCAAGCAGAAAGGGAACAGTCCTTATCAGCTGACTCCTAACCCAACCTCTGACTTCAGAGGTTAACCATAATGGAGCAAAATAAATATTTTTGCAAATACCTACAAAGAGCAGAGACAATCATCCAGACAGATATCTGGAGTAGGAAAAAATTATCCCTAATTAGTCGTGCCGAGTTTTTCTTGTGTGGAATTTAACTATGTCTTGATAATTGAATGTCAAGCAGAATCAATGGTTAGTCATCAAGCCCAGTTCGGTTTGTCATGCTCAACATGTATTGCTACACTGGAGTAAACAGGGTACGGATTTGACCTCCGATGATGGCATTCCTCTCCCACCTCTGCAAATTCCTGCTTGCCACGTGGTACGAACCTGTTATTCAATCTCTCCAAAGATCCTGCTGCTAGTTTAGTGTCAGCCCGGTATATTGCCATGGGAGAGCTGCTGGCATTTCTCACTCAGCAGACACGCCTGCAATATGAGCATGGAAACAGACGTCTCATAAGCATTTCCAAATCTCATGGAATGATTCTACCCAACGTGGTATTTCTGGCTTGTAAAATAGTGTACTTCTCACATGAATTTTATTGACCCTGGCATATAGAAGGAGAAATACAGATAATAAAGTTATAGAGGATATGAAAACTATGAGGCAGAAACACAAGGATTAATGACAAACTGTGGCAAGTCTTCAAAGTGCTCTGAGGCCTCTGGTGCTTACAATCAAATCCAATCCTGCTGAGGGCACAACAAAATGTTTATGCCTCACTGCAACTTTGTTTGGAAAGCTTAAAACAGTTTCTCATGCTCCCCTTAGCATGGGCATGAATTTTCAATTTTGATGCATAGTCTAAAGAGGCTTTTTTTTTAAAGCTGGGTGAGAAAAAAGAACCAGAGAAACCAATTTAAATAATTTTGCACTTTAAAAAAAAAACAAACAATGAAAGTCCTTTGAAATCTCCAGCCTAAAAGAAAACATTTGTATACAGTCAAGAGAAGTAGTGAGCAGTTTCAGTGCAAAAAAAATGGGAGTAGTTTTCAACACAGATCTAATATTTGGAAATAGGAATAGCTAAAAAGAGAGAAGAATGGTCATAACTACATCTAAACAAATATTTCTGGGAATAAATTCATGGGCCCACAAAAAAGGTAACGAGGATGAAAACTCATCAAATTTCAAACAGGTTGTTTCTTAAGTTTCTTCAGGTAGATAGAGGTCCTTGGGAAGCAGAAGCATTTAGAAAATTGCTATTGGTGCGTAAACACTGGGGCTTGCGAAGCACTAAGAATGAAAAGAATGCACAAGAATGAAAAATGTCATACATTTCACCTCAGAAACTGTAAGCGATTGAAAAGATTGAATGAGAAAGACATACAAGTAACAAGGATTTCAGAAGAACCTACAACAGGTTAATGGTAGGCAATCTTGCCTACAACAGGACAAAATTATTTTCATTATTGTCCTACTGGACTGGCTGTTATGAAGTGGTATTTCACTGAAATCTTGACACTAGACTAGTCTTCCTCTCCCCTTTGAAACCAGGCAATGTTTTCATTAATCTGCTGGTAAAGTTTTTCCAAAAGTAAGCCGGAGTAATATAACAACAGCCTGTTAGGGCATGGGCTGTATTTCTCTCTCCATATGGAGAGGCTTCTGGAATGATGAATGCAAAGACCTGGCTATTTGTCTCTCTTGTAAGCCCCCCTCCTGGAAGCTCCTTGTTCTTTTCTCCTATGACCGTATGTAACAGGCCATGTATTTTTTCTCCCCCACCCCAGCCACTGTTCCCTCCATGCCTGCCATACTCTGTTTTCTACATCCACCCCAGGCACAGACTACAAACCATAAAGAAAGGAGAGATGTTGGCCAATGCATTGGCAGCAGTGTCCCTGTGTGCATGGGTTTGAAGGGCAGAGGTTATAGCCTATCACCTCTCCCTCAACCCAGGATCTGCTGTAACATAGACTGTGATTTGTGTTCAGTGAGATTATTCCACTGCATTAATTTATTTACTGCTATGAACATTGATAGTCATGAAAGCACAAAAGTGTTGCAGAAAAAAATAGGCCACGTTAGCATAATGACTGTACAGAACAGGATGAGCCTAGTCTTGCTGTGGTTAAAGGGGACTAACACTCACTTTGGTTTCATCAATATTTTTCTTCCACTTTCACAATCTGGTATTCGGCACCCTTTATCATTTTGTGTGGTGCCCTTTGAAGATGCCATAAATTTCAGAGCCTCAAACTGCACCATGTCCATTACGGTTACATTTCTGAAAATAAAATTCCAGAGAATTTTTTTTTCTTTCTTTGTAATATCAGTTTCATTAGCAACCTTGCAATTGGCACTGATGCTTGATAATTGTAAAGGCTTTTACACAGAGGTGATTAAGTTTGGGCCTATATAAGGGCATTAGAAAGAAATCATACCTGGAGCTTACCACTGACAGGGCATGGACTTGTAAGTCTGTATCCGTAGGACATGATCACATCAAGACTAACATCCCGATAAAATAAGATTTTAAAATTTTAAAAGGTCGTGAACAACAAACATCTTTAAAGAGAGAACAGTAGCAATTTAAAATAAATGGAGCCTGTTTAGTACCCACTCAAACACAGAAACATTCTACAGCTTTCAAACCACCTCTTAGTTGCTTATGCAGACATTCCTCATGCTATTTGCAGCACAGAGGGAAAAGAAATATATATACAAGAATAATTAGTGAAATTAGCATATGTTTTCTAATGATGGAATGTCCATGAGCAAATAGTTAATCCTTAGAATTTGTTTGTTGGGACATACATAACATATTTTTTTATTTTTAATTTTTAATTTGCAGATTGCTGACAGTTTTATATGGCATCTGCGTGTCACAATTGCTCACGTAGATACATAAAATTGTGTAATGTTACTTTAGTTCTTGACTGGACAAGTGAAGAGGTGATGAAACACTGAATGCTTTAAATGAAGAAAACAGATAAATGGCATTGGAAATTCAAAAAAATATATATCTCCCATTGTGGTCCTTGCTTGAGGCAGGATTCCTTAAAAATTAGACTATTGCAAAATTTATCGACTATGTTAGAAGTTTAAATTTAATTTTGTCTCATCACATTCACATAAAGTAATTCTTCATGTCTGGTCTTAACCACAACAATGAAGCTAGATGTGTCTGTGATTTATTTGGTTGTCTAAACTCTGGCATAGAGAACAAGGGGTTTGGAGCCCTTGTGCCCCACAGGTTTTATATTGTTTCAGTATGTGTGAATTTAAAGGAAAATATCAGTTGCACATGAAAGTCTAAAATTTACCCTCTGTGATCATATCTTTATTCAAAATTTATTTGAGAGCATATATAAATTTGGAGGAAATATACCTAAAGCACGTGGACCATTTTTGTGAATGCTCCCAGACAAGTTTTTATGTTGGGAGCTCAACACTGATTTATTCTTTCAGGGATACCCTTTCTGACCTGCCAGCCCCCAGCATTCTGCTTTGAAAACTCCCTCAGGATCTATCCTACACACTTGACCCAGTTTATTTGGGAACCATAATCTTTTATGTTCAGCTCCTAGATCTCCTTAAGCCAAAAGGGACCTCTCTGGCTGTTTCATCTCTCTGCCCACATAACATAAGCACAGAAGGCTCCATCCGTAATTTCTGCCTTAAGCCCATCACTTTCACCTGAATGGTAGCTTCTCTTTTATAGAAGACACATAATCCCGAAAGCCAAAATAGACTGTAAAAGTGGGCATTTGTCAGTGACGGTTAAAGCTCCTGGCTCCCTTAAGCCTTGAGCAAATTATTTAATCAGAGGATCTCAGCGCTGCAGCTGTTCTCTAGGAACAACCTTATTTTCTGTCACTGTGTAATCCAGAATTCGCTATTCCTTCTCTCACACTGCTTGAAGACTTTCCACTAGACACATTTTAATTCACCTCACAGCAGGCAATAAACACCTTCGTACCACCTCTCACAGTGGGTTCTGTGTAGCGTGGTAGGAAGTAACGTACAATTCTTTCCACAGCACCCAGCACTTTCTCACGTGGATAACTAACAAGGGTGCCCAGTGAATTTCTGTGGCGTGCCTCCACACAGTACATCTACGGGACTACTTTTTGTTTCTGTAGCTGGCAGTAGCTGCTGCAGGAGAGAAGAGAGGTTTTACTCTGCTGTGTATTGAATGCTCTGGCTATTATCCCAGATTACTTTTAGGCATTTTAAACATCACCATGGCCTTCAAAAGGATAATGGCTGTCCTAAATCCTCACCTTCCTTTTTTTTCCGTTCATGAGGTTATTTACATGATTATGGTGTTTAGCATTTGACCCAGTTGCAGACTAAAGGTGCACGTCTTTGCTATGTAACAGGCACAGAGAGGTAACAGAGCAGCCTAGAGAATGATTTTACACTAGCAGGGATGAGAGCACATGCAAGTCTGGTAACGTGAGTCTTACTTACCCCACAGTATGGGTTTATATCACAGCTTTTCTACAATAGACTTCAGCCACACTTGCAACTCAACACACCATCCCTACCGACTTGAAAGATATATAAGGCAATATTCTGTAAAACGTTTCACTTTCTTCAGTTTGCATTTCTCATTCACAAATTATCCTTCTAGAAAGGACAGTTGTTGTCTATAACCTGTATTATAAATTTCACCTATTATGTCATCTACTGAGGTAGTATGTAATTCGTAAAACTACAAGATTCAACCAGGAAGCAAAACCTACCTGTGCCAAGTTCCTTAAAAGTATATAACAAGCCCATACCACTAAAGAGTTCATGGACAGAAGGGGTTATAAATCTAAAGACAGTGTGAATAAGAACAGCTATGAAATAGAGGACCAACAGGTAAATCGGTGAAGTGTACTTGTAATATGTTGGCAAGTAGATGTGATGTCAGGCATCATTATTTAATGACTGTATTTCAAAATACTTCTAGGTTTTTGGATAAAATGAGCTATATCTTTAAAGAACATGTTCACTATTAAGTGTTGAAAATCTGTAAGCAACAAAAAATAGTGCCATCTACAAGATAAGCACTGATTAAAGGAGAGGTAGGTAAACCTATAAGAGTAGAATAGATGTCTATTTTATTCAATGCCTTAGAAAGATTATCTGATGAATGATAGAACTGGGAAAACCATATCTTAATGTTTACACTGCTTGTTATAAGTAGAGCATTGATATTATCATTCCTTGCTTACAGTTGTTGACATGTTTACACTGTTCATTGTGATGTTCTGGAAAATCTCTCAAAAAGCAAACTGAAGAGCTTAACCAAACACACATCAGAGTCAAGAAAATTATGGGAACGTCTTGTGGTTGTGTTTTGGGGGCTTGGGGGGTTATTTTTCTGCAGGAGAAATCATCTGCTTTTTGTCAGATATGTAATGAGCAGATTCACAGTAAGAATAAGATAAAAATCTTTCTAATCTAACAACTAAAGAATACCCTTGATAATAACTGAACAACTGTTAATGAATTCATTAGCATAGAACAAAGGAAAATAAATAGCCTCATTTAGCAATTTCACACATTATTTCTGTGGATTTTCAGCAACTTTTAAAATGTATAAAAATGAAAAGAAGCAAATCTTGAATTTTAAGCAATATATGAATAAACAGCATGACATTTAAAAGTGTTAAAATACAATCTTATTCAAGGATGGATCCAGCTAGTCTCTTGATGTGCTACTGAATAAATCAATAGTGATGGAAGAAGCATCCCAAAGAGCTCACACGTGGCATTTGGAATACATTTTTTAAAATCCAATTTTGTATTTGAAATGTTTTGTTTATGTCACGGTACGGACAGTATCTAAGAGTTTTTTAATTATGTAAGACTGAGGCCCCCTTGCAATTGAAATCCAGAATCTGGAGTGGTATTCCTCTGAAGGGAATCGTGCAGTCTAGGCCAAATAATGCTGCATCATGTGGATACCACTCACTCATAGAGGTTTATCTAAGTAGAGAACTACGGAATCCCATTTCACTTAATTCACATAGCAATGAGGTGTGAGTGGGCAATTCTGCCCTTTGTATCACACAGCAAACTGTATTTCACGTCCACTTTGTTTCTGTTTCTCAAATTTTGCCACCCATGTCTACTTCATTATTGTTGCTTATAATGTAGTACTTATGAGAGGTTGGAAACCAGTTATCTTGAGTAACTAATGAAAATGCCTTTGATTTGAAGTATCTTGAGATATACCATCTTGTTGATGCTATTATGGAAGTTCCGGTTTGTTCCTGATGATCTTAACAGCAGCATCCAATCAATAGACATAATTATTTGGGATCTTTCCCCAGCCTTCAAGTAGGAAGCATCAATGTCAGGACTTTCCTAAATGCAGCGGACAGCCATTAGGATCGATTAGGAAGGAAGCAAAATCGACTGCTTGTGAATGGCGTATCTGAGAAATCTATGCCAAGGTTTAGAAGGTAATTAGAAGTTAAAGTAGCATGATCCTGCCAAAGAATGCCAGAATATGTTTATACTTCACCTTTTACTCTAATTCATGGGTTATAAAAGGTCAGCAGCCTGTTTGCACATGGGAAGCACTTCTCTTTTGGGGGTATCTGTTAAACATTGCAGGTTCTTACCATGCCCTTTTCTTATCAGTAAACTGTTATTTTCCTTCTTCAATAAAGTTTAAGGACAAAATATCTGAAATTTTAGATTTAATTGTCATTTAAACTCTAGGGAAAAACACTCTTCTCCTTTTAAATGTTTTCTAATTAGGGATGACATTTTCAGTAGAATTTACAAATGTATGTGTATATGCATACATCTATACATATAAATATACACATAGGCACTCCATACACAGGTGCTGTGCAAATCAAATGATGTTGCCATATAATTATAAGAATACACAGATGTACATGGCAGTATCATTTGCTTTCCTCAACAAAGAGTATTAAAGACAAAGGTGTGAAGAGTGAAAGGGTGCGAAGAGTTATCTGGTGGCCAACACACATCCACCGTTCCAGTAATTCAAAGGGGAAAAAAATAATTCTCCTTTCTTCCAGAAGTAGCACTACAGTTGGCCTGCCCTGAATGCAGAAACTCGGCAGCACAGGGCAGCTGTAGAGGATGTATTCACTCTTCTGGAGGGCTACAAAGGTCAGGGAGATAGTAATTCCATCTGAATCAGCCAGTAGCTAGGAAACGTGATCTTTGACTTGCCTTAAGCGAAGCAAGCTGTAATTTTTAAAACCCTGTCTCCTCCACTAAGGTGTGTGCTTGTGCATAACAAGCAACACATAGAATTAAGTGATGAACTTTTTTTTTTTTTTCCTAATAATGGAGCTGTGTCCCTTTTATGAATCCCTGCTTTTTCCTCTGCTGGACTGATTCTGTTGCAAAGAAAGCTTACCATGGAAATGTATGAGTCTTTCGAAACCTATCATAATCTTAAAATGTGTTTTAGAATAGATTAGTCTGAAAGGCAAGTTTCTATTATCATGCTGAGAAACCCAAACTGTTACCACATTTGACCTCGAGATAAGGAATGTGAAAGGTGGAAATAAGAAAAACTTACCATGAAATACTACTCCCTGAGAAATGCACAGTAGTTTTACTTCTGACAGCACAATTGGAAAGCCAGACTGCTTCTGCTGGCTTTGGAAAACCTCACCCAAAACGCAGATTCCTGTAAAACAAACCAGCAGTCAGAGAAGTGAGAATAAAGATGCTGGTTCCCTTGTACCACTGAAAGACTTCAATACAATTTTGTAGCAAAGTGCGACTGGTGATTTAGGCAGATTAATTATACATGTATGTACACCCTGATTTTATTGGCTGGAGAGAAAAAAACAAACATATTATTTGAAACACACCTTTTGCTTTCTATCTGTGTGAAATACCAGCCTTCACATAACTAAAATTTTGGGTGTAAACAGCCAGAATTCTTCACATAAATTATTCATAGTCAATAATTTCACTGGCTCTGATACCAAGAACAAATGACACACTTTATATACCCTGCAGCATTATATGAGCCAAAACAGCGACACTTCCAGCAACAAAATCACTGACGCTCTCCTAAAGACTGTTTGGCTAGCCTCTTAATGCTATTCCCTCTAGTACATCCTCTGAGAGGGGATGCCAGTTTTGACTGGACAGGTCACCTGGTTGGCAACAAATCATTGTACCTCAGCCTAAGTTGCTGATTTTTTTCAACTCTGTTTTAAGCAGCCTTGTCCAGAAGGCCGGTGCTGCCATCCAACATGTGCAATGAAGCAAAGGATAAAAGGATGGTATGACCGGACTAAGCAATGAGTAGAGGGCAATTTGTACTAATGGACAGTATTTGTGGCAGATGCTGGAAGCTTGTCTCTATCCCCTAGTAAAGCAGAAGACACGGCTGGAGGAACAAAATCCAATTCTCAACATAAAGTTCCTAGAAACAGTGAATAGGTCAGTCTTTTCCTCCAGTAGCTACTTTTTTCTATATTTCCTACAGTCCTTAAGATTTCAGTTCAGAAGTATCAAGCATTTTCCTTGTCATTTTGTACTTCCAAAAGTTCAGCTTGCTACATTCCCATAAGCAATGCTTCTGAGTTGATCTCGGCTCTTGTCATTAGTAAGGACAGAAAGTGTTTCAGCTAAGAAAAGGACTGCCGGTTTGTAGCCACATGTTAGCACAGCCCAAAGCTGGGGGGTTGGCCAGTAAAAGGCTTTTTTTATTATTATTTATAACACAAGGTGTGCTTCAGGTCCAGAATAGAAGCCTGTCCTAGCCCCTTCAAGATGACTTCTTCTGGTGAAGTGGAATCCTGGAGTCAATAGTAAAACTCACACGTACTCTAATGGGACCAAGATTTCACTGGTAACAAGAGCTGAAAATAGCATAAGTAAATATATTCATCTAAGGTTTCCCATCAACTCATCAGCACAGGCGGGTTAAGCAGCTCAGATAAGTATTCGAATGGTACTGGCTGCCTAGCTGGATGAAATCTAAATGCTAATTCTCTGCAGAGAAAGAATATAATAGGGTAAGTTCATCACTTGTCTTTAGATTGAATTAGGTACAATGAGGTGATATATAGCAATTGAAACTCCATTTGTATGGGGTGCAAGGATAACAAAGATTGGTGAAGAAACATGGTATTAAGTATTTATCAAGGTTAATAAAACTGATTCCACTGTACAGATACAAATGACAAAAAAAAATTTAGGTGGAACATATTTTCTCCTAATTAGAGCTCACATTAAGCTCTGCATTTTTTGAAAAAAAAAGCCAAACCCCCAAACATCTGGTTATCAATAAACTAACTATGTAAAAATGAGGCAGAAGCAACTGTTCTGTGAACTTTCAAAGAATGCTTTGCACAGTCTTTATGTTTGGCAGATCACCGGACAGCTACAGCCATCGACAAACACTGAGAAACTGCCAACATCAAGCTTAAAGAATTAAACAGCCCAAATGCACCAGCCACTCTTCTTTGAAGGTTTATGAAACTTAAAATAAGTTCACTGGACATTAGAAATGCCATTTGTTTTGATCCTTTCTGTGTCATGCTCCCAGACAAATGTTAAACTCCACCTTTTAAAGGCAGGTTTGCTAAGCAGCTCTGCTCCACAGTTAGTTGTACAAATTTCACTCTACCGTGTGTCCATGCAGCAATTGTGACTGTGCTTGATCCCAAAGAGCCCAACTATACCTAAATGCGGCTGTAGGTCAGGGAGGTTGAACATGCACTGTATATCACAGCATCAGTCCCTCTCTCTCTCTCTCTCGACTTTCTATAGAGCTGTGGAAGCTTCCTCAGTGAAGCGGGTAATACCAAACAAGAGATAATATCCTCTGATGCATCTGTTTGCGTATGTTTATGATGTGGTGTCCTATGTTCCTCTTGCCTCAAGACAAAAAAACAACTCTGAAAAACCTAACTGTGACATAAATCTAACGTGCTGAAATGAAAGCCTGTCATGTGAGGACTCATCAAGAAAATCTGATCCCACCGATCAGTCAGTAAGACTGTGCCCTGCACTGCAACAAGAAAATCATAAAGGGCATTTTAGGTTTGCTCAGGAAACATCACTTTCTGTTGATTTAAGGCTGGGCTTACCTTAAGGCAGGGCTATCTGTAGGTAAACTGTATTCAGTCTGATAAGGCCCCAGCAATACAATGGCTCTTGCATTGCTGAAGAACCTCCTGTGTTTCTGCTTTTTTCCTGTGAACTGTCAGACTGCAGTCGCAGGGCACCGTTGCTGCATTTCATGGATGAAACAGAGCATTCAGAACCAAACCTAGCAGCGCTAGAGGTGGCATCATGCTTCCTACTGATCCTTAGTAAAATTTCCAGATCTCCATCAAATCTGTCTGTGCC
The DNA here is from genome assembly GCA_034008185.1 of Gorsachius magnificus. Lineage (NCBI taxonomy): Eukaryota > Metazoa > Chordata > Aves > Pelecaniformes > Ardeidae > Gorsachius > Gorsachius magnificus. The sequence continues at coordinate 69,326,314 of CM067082.1, forward strand.
CTCAGTTAAAGTTAATTGCAAACCTTTGTCCAAGAATGCAGATTATACCCCGACGCTATCATAATGGACTTGTACTGGCATCTAAAATTAATGATAATAGATCATGTTCAATGCCAGAAAATTTTAATATTACCATGGTAACAGTTAGAGGCCTTCTCAGAACCACTAATTGCTATGTCTACTTTGTTTATCATCTATTCTCTTGAATTTAATATTTATTTTATTTTTCAGCACCTCGTGTACAGGGTGAGATTTGACTGAAGTGCAAAACAATTCATTTCTGCATGTGCAGTCATTGAGAAGTCCCTCCTTTTATTCCAGATTAAATCTTATCTCTATATGAGTCAGTGCCAAAATTCATGTTAAGTTCATTGTGACTTTGAATTTCAGTGCTGGTCTAATTATGTGCAGAATGCTGTGCCTTCTGAAGTATGGTGTAAAATACAAAGCTTAAAGTGATGACTGACAAGACTTTGGATGGGATTAAAAACAGACCATAAAATATCAGAAAGCAAACACAGTGCTTTGGAAGTTTATTTGTTTGGTCACTATAGCCCAGAATTTATTTCACCATTTGTACCTTAATATCTGTTGGTTAGGCTAAAAAAAATTAAAACTTTTGGCTGCTTTTCAAATGAAGGGGGAATGTTCCAGCATTCATTTTCAGCCACTTTGGTCTGCATCTCTTGGAGATACAGAGGTTATCCAGGACTGTAAAATCTGTACTGAAGTAATATTCATGTTAATGAGAATCAGCCCAATCTGACTGGTGAAAATAACTTTTAAAAGGTGCACAGGTTGGTACTATGAATTTCAGTAATGGTGAAGTAGCACTGAAAAACTTTCCTTAAGAAAAACTAGGTTAGATTTCATTAACAAAGTAAAAACTATGTTAAGGAGCATCTCCATAGAGTAGGCACTATAGTCTGTATTACTAGATGTGAGAACAACTTCAGCTAAAAAAATTATTCTGTAAGATGCTGCCCCTCCAAGCAGTTCAGATGTATGAGTGTATTAGAAATTTAAGACCTCTTGGCTTCAAGCCAACTCTTATTTTCAATAAATTGGATAGAAACAGAAGGCAGTTTCACTTTTCCCTAACCTTCTACAGCATTTCTTGCCCTCTCTTGCTACTTCAGACAGTAAGCCTTCTCCTGGCTCCTGTAAATCATCCAACTTTCTGCATTCATTTTCAGAAGAACTCTTAAAGATCATACCTTTCATCAACCATTGCCTCATCACACATGTTATTTCAGCGATTAAGTACCCTTATGAACCAGAACATGTTACTAAAAACCACTAGAGCATTTAAAAAGCAAGTAATTTGAAGGAAAGCTATAATAAGATAGTCACTCCACAAAGCTTTTATTCATTTTATTGTGAGATTTCCTTATTTTGCATGTTATTTGGGTACAGAAATCAAATTCAGTTTGAGAACAAGTTATAATGTAAGTAAAGTGATAAAGTAGTAATGAAAACAAAGCATTTCAAGTCACAATATGTAATAGCATTTCATCAGGTGGTTAGACAGACTTAGGGATTTTATTACAAGTTATGTTCCTAACCATCATTTGTCTCTAGAAGTGAGATGGGTTTGTTTCATTATCCTAAACTCCAGCATTCTGGTTTTTATTGACATATACAATGGATACAGTGGTTCTCCTGATTTTATACCTAGTACTTTTTTCCTAGGGACTTCCAGGACAGTTGTATGTTGCTTTCTATGAGTCTCAAACTTCTTAATTAGACTCACATTTAGAAAATGCCTCAGGCCTGATTGATTGGGATTTTCACCTTTACAACAGTGTTGTGATTTGATAAAGATAGAATATGTTGATGCAGAAATAAGAAATGTAAATTAGCCCATTAGATGCTGATATCTGGCAAAGAGAAGTTACCTTTTACACATATCAAATAATTAGCCTCTCCTCTCATTCTCATTAGATGGTCACCATTTTCTTATCCTAAAAGTTTTGTAAGTAAAATGTCAAATAGGTAACTTTCATGGTTTATAGCTGTGTATTATATACAAATCATTAAAAAATATATTATTTAATCAATTAAGTATTAATAAAAGAATAGCTACTGTGAGATGGTGTGGTTCATTGGACAGATGACATGGGAAATGAGAGAAGAACATATAAAAAATAAATGAAACATGAAGCACCCCTCAAAGTACACATGGAATCAAAAAGCACGATAAATAAAGCTGTATGAGAAAACTAAGCAAATTCAAGGTAGCCACCTAAAGCTACAAACAGACATTGTGTTAGACATATGAAAACAAGATGGATGGTAAATAGAAATAGAGAAAGAGAAACAGTTTCTGAAGGCGCTTGCTTTGAATCATAGAATGGTTTAGGTTAGAAAAGACTTTTAAGATCATCAAGCCCAACTGTTAAAGACCGTTGACGCCTAGAAGGTGCTGCTGAGGGAATAGTACTTATCTATGATGGGAATATGTTCGAGAAAGTACAATTTGACATTGCCCTCTCCACTCAATCTCATATATTTCTGCCTGTTGGTTCATATACCTGCAGCAGATTGCCTTTTGGCCTTGGAAACACTAATAAATGCAAATGTTTCAAAAAGGAGCATGCAGCACTAGACACTTCAGTAAGATTTCCCCTCTAAAGAAGTTTCTTAATTTTTCTCCCCTCATAATCATACCCAATATCCTGGCCATTCAGCAATCTAGTCCACCTCGATAGTGTACATGAAATTTATGAATATATGTTTAATTTGATATATAAAAATTAAAAAAAATATGTCATGACTAAGCTGGCTTATATTAAACACCAGTATAACCAGTGAGTTCTGCTGTCTTCTCTCCAGTGCTAAGGTAGGTCTCTTCTGCTTGACTCACAAATTTAGACAGAGTTGTAATACTTATACCCTTCCTTCAAATTTGATAAAAACTAGCAAATAGGTCCCAAAGTTTTTGGAAAGAGAGAGAAAGTTCATGAAACAGGTGGATGGATGAACAGACATCCTGCCAGCACTACCACAACAAATATTGCTCCTTTAGGAAATCAGGTTAAAAATACAAAAGAACACATAAACTTTTAGAGGGAGAAATCTCTCCAGTGTTTTCCTGCACGTGGTTTAATGCTGCATTACTTACTTTGTTGAACGGATGGCAAATGTGGAGCTGAAGAGAAACACTTGCACACAGTTACCAGTCAGAATAACCTTAATGCTGAGTATGGCATTTTTTTCTTTACAGCTGCGATTTCTATTCCTGTTGGGTTAATTTGTTGTTTGGAAATGTTTTTTGCATGAACAAGCATTTTACTAGTAGAGAATGATTGTGCCCTAGAGGTCTGACTCCCTGCATTTCATCATATTATGTAACTACTTCTGTCTATAAAAGCTATCTTCTCGTGCAGTGTGTACATACCTCTCCCCTCTGAGGACACAGCTTCCTCCATTGCTGACAGCTTTTTACCATTTGCACCATGTTTCCTTCCCTCTTTCCTGTTCAAGCTGGGAATAAGACCTCCCTTTTCCTTCTAGACTTGTTGTCCCTTCAGAAGGTGAGCAGGCCTACTTGGAAAATTTCTTTGAATTCATTTAGTAATTTTGATGCTTCTGCTGCCTGATTAAGGGAGAGATATCTTTTCTTGGTGAGACAAGTATTTTGAGGACAGGATTCAAGTCATGAATTTAATGAGCAAAGACAGCATTAAGTCCAGCACTTATTATAAGGCATTACAAACAAAATAGTGGCTATCCTTCAAAATTTCTAATAAAAATAGAAAAATTTTATCTTTACTTGTCTCAGATTTAGAAGGCATCAAGGGTGAAAAATGGATGCAAGTTAATAAAATCAAAAGCAAGTAGTGATGAATATTCATTGAGAAAACAGCATCGCCCGAAACATTCTAGGAACTAAACTATGATTCACTTGGCAGTGCTGTCTCACAAATACATAAAGACAGTTAATGAATGGGTTTAGTTGTCTGGTTTCAGGACATTTTTAACCACTAACTATTTGCTAATAACTCAGTGCTGGAAGAGATCACATTGCAGGTGGCATAAATCAAAGTCTTGTTATGAAGAATATTTCCAATATGCTACCCTTTATATGAAATCAAAATTATTACTCTGCTTTCCTCATACTAAACCTTGGTATTCAGCCACAAAATAGAAACACAGCCCAAAATTAAACTTAAAAATTTGTTGGGCTGCTAACTTTCTACTTACGAGTACAACTTTGATGGACAGAATGAGAGGGAGCACGCAAGCAGTGTGACAGCACCTGGGGCTTTTGTCAGTTAGATTTGTTTTCAGCCAAAGGGGAATGGCATGGAAAACAATATCATCTGTGAGTTTAATTCATACGTGCTAGTTTTTTCTTCACAAACAGAGATGGTGTTTGGATGAGAAAAGTAGTTTGAAGGAGCAGACTGTAGATATATGGCTGATACAGCCTCTCCTTTGGGAAGCTGGAGGCAGCAGTGCAGTTTTAGGAGATTCCCACAGGTGAAGTTAGGAAGAAGTTGCTCTCAGCTCCAGGGATCTGGGCCATCTGAGACACAGATCCGACTCCTCTGCCTGAGCTCTTTTCAGGGGATAGAGCAGGGGTACAGACCGATGTTTTTCCATGCCTTTTTTAGTTGCTCATTAAGACAGCAAATGCGCTTATTTCCTCCCTTCGCCTCCCCAGCCATAGCTGGGTCACAGTCTGAGGAAAACTGTTAGGATGTGAAGACAGCCACTTATATGAGATTTTGTCTATGCAGGGCAAAAATCTGAGCTTTTTGACCCATACCGTGGGTAAAAATCAGATGCTTTATGAAAAATAGTTGTGAGGAACACTAAATTTGCTGGATGAACTGGAAATCCTGTAATACCATGTCTCTGCAGAAAAGCTTCATCATGAGAATCATGAAAGCACAATCTATGCAAAAACATAAGTTTAGAGGGAAGGGGTTGATGGAAATGGAGACAGGTATACCACAGCTGTCAAACTAGATTAGGACTGTGGCTAGTACAATAACATGCCTGCAGGAATAATCAGTACTGGTGGCCTTCCATAAGTCCCCCTACAACCAACCTAGAAGATTCCTCTTGGCAATGTGGAACAGTTCAAGTTTGTCCTAGGACTTAACTGTTATTTTTGAAGATACTCACTTGCAAAGAATCCTTCCAATAGGCTCCTTGTGTCACACCAGCACTGCAGCCCAAAGGATGCCAGGACCTTTCCTCCCCCCTCCCTTGGGGCTCTGTGCAGAAGAGATGGCACCTCTCCATGCTCCAGGGGAAGAGACAAGGGATGGGGAAGAAAGGCCCACACAACATTTGGCAATTGTGAATTCTTGTATGGAGTGTGGGGACATCTTGCTCAGGCAGCTGGGCAGGATGTCTGGATGCTTTTCCCCCTTGTAGCCATTGCGAGCACAGGGGGATATGCCACTTGCAGGGAGCCAAGTCAGTGTAGGGTCACTGTTGCCACCATCTCATCCAGGGTAGCCCAGGCATGGGATGAGGGGACTGGAGCTCAGGCACACAAGGGAAGGTGGAGGGCAGTCCCTGTGCTCACAGGGCAGCAGAATGGCACAGGAGAGTGATCGCCAGGAAAGGGTCCCTCAGCACCCCCAACCATCCTTCTTCACCCACAGTAGGGCCACAGAATCCCCATCTTCCAGAACAGCCATATTTCACAACATACATCGCCATCACAGTGGCCTCCTGATGTCATGAGCCACCTCACTGCCTTCTGTTCTGGGCCCTATAAATACAGGGACCCTGGCAGCTGGCCACAATTCAGTGAGTTTCGAGGCCATCAAATGCCAAGGATGCTTGGTATCAAGATGTCCCAGAGGAGCAAGGCAGTGGCTGCCTACCTTTGTGTGGGGCAGCAGTGGCTGCAGGAACCACAGAGGAAGAGGAGGTTGTGTCACAAGTGGGGCACCATCAGCTGCCTGGTAGACATGGCCATCACCCATGTGGCTGATGATGGAATTTGACCCACCTGAAGGTGAGGAAGAACCGATGGAAGTGGATCCACCTCCAGCATGGCTCAGCTGGCACCACTACACCGTGCCAGGGCTCCCCTCCATGACACCATGGCAGCAGTGTCGCAGGAGTGCCTGGCCGGCACCCTACCATCAGCCCAGCCTCTGCCTCTGGCATTAGCTGGCAAGCCCAGCCTCTGCGCCTGGCCATCTTGTGGGCTCACCTATAACATCTCCTGGCAATCAGCAATTATTTTGTGGATTTCCCTGGGTGGTATGAGCCCTTCTCTCTCATCCCCAGCCCATCCCTCCTGAAGGGGTACCAACTCCTCTGCTCTGAGCCCCAAGAAAAGGGTTTGAGGACACCTGGCTTCTGCAGGGCTGCTGCACTGGGGTGAGAGGAGTCGTCCCTCAGAGGGCCACCGAGGACACTGGGGCCTGGAGGTGGGGTTTCTTCAGCCTGAGGACAACACGGCTGCCCAATGGGTGGCTGAAGATGAAGCCAGACCCTCCTCAGCAGTGCATGAAAAATAGCAAAAGATGAAGCAAAGAAGTTAGAGAGACAGCTGTTCCTTTGGAGAAGCACAGGACTGCAGTTCTGCCAGGAAGAAGTGCTGGCCTTCAGCATTAAGGTCCATTCTAGATGCTTCATTAGGAGTTCTTTTCAAGATTAGGCAATTTTAAACACAATAAAACAAGAAAAAAAATCATTAAAAGTGCTTTCGTCCTCTCTCATGTGGTACTTTGGCAACTGCATCTGGACCCCTCTATCCCCTCCTGGTCTCCGCAGTCCAGGAAGGACACTGATGCATGGAGTGTGGGCCCAGCCCAGGGCCTTTGAGATGGTGAGGGACTGGGGCACATGGCACATGAGGGCTGAGGGAGCTGCCTCTGGTCATGAGGGTGGTGAGACACTGGAGCAGGTTGCCCAGAGAAGTTGTGGATGCCCTATCCCTGGAAGTGTTCAAGGTCAGGTTGGCTGGGGCTTTGAGCAACTTGATGTAGTTAAAGATGTCCCTGCCCATGGCAGGCAGAGTGGACTAGATGATCTTTAAAGGTCCCTTCCAACCCAAACCATTCTGTGATTCCATGATTCTATGATTTTTAAATCAGTCTCAGATTTTTTTCGCAACCCAGTTTATAACATCAGGAAGTGACTTCTGCCATAATAGTCCCATAATACTGATCTGTGCCCTCTGATAACCTTTCTAGATGAAGCCAAAGTTGTTCATTAGCCCCTTTCCAATGCTCACCTGTGCAAATAAACTTTTGAGGCACTAGATATGGACTGATGCATAATTTAATGCGATTAATGCGCTGCACTGTGGATGCATTAGCGAATGTGGCACAAAGGGCAATGCATGCTGAGATCTTGTGAACCATCAGTCAGATTTGTTCAAGTTTCTCACTTCTGTTGCACTGTCTGACATTGTCGTACTTCACTTGGGCGTGCTAAAAGCCTAGAGAGCTATGCTGTAATGTTTTGAATAGCTGACATGAGTAATGGCCTTCAATATAATGGCATGAGGTAAAGAACTCTGAGTACTCTGTGATGCTATGGTATTGCTCTGCATCTTATTTATCCACAGCTAGCCGTGCTACTTACAGTGAGTATTACGCTGTTGGCTCTTGACAAGAGCACCTCAAAAGAGCCAATTTGCATGTCTATAAGCTTTTGCCATATGCTGGCAGGGAATATGTAAAGTATTGTTCGGAGGTTTGCACACAGAAAGTCATTCTCTAGAAACCCCTGGGATTGCATTGCTATTTCTCTTTTTATTTTATTAAATGGACTAAATAGAAGCACTGCTTCATGAACTCAGATGAGCTAAAACTACTTTTTTCTCACCTTACAAGAAATAAATAGTATCCTAACACAGATCCTTAAATCTCCCCGTCAGATAAACAATGCTTAACACATCTGTTCATTGTACTTCACAAGCATGATTCAAAACTCGAGAGTCTTGATGGAAGATTCCTACTTCAGAAACTCCAGACTTTTAATCAAATTTCAGTGTAAATCTTAACCTCTTCTTGTAAAATCAGTGAGTTTGAGAAAGGTTTAAGACTGGAGCTAAGTTAGAATTTCATGACCAGCCTTTACATCTGCAAAATTAGAATCCAGGTTTGACTATTGAAGACATGATGAAACTAGGATTTTGATGTTAGGATTAAAAAACTTATCATCTGGGTTTTAACTGTTATGACTCATGCCTGAATTCTATGCTACAGTCCTGTTGCTCAGCATGTTGTAAGCACTGACAGCATGCCTCTGATGTATATTTTTCTTTTTTCCTAATTATAATTGGATTCCTCTTCTTTTTAGCCAACTCCTATGCAGCCTGTGATCATGGATTTCTGTACAGTTAATACTTAAATGTTTTGCTTGATTTCTTTGCCAATCATCTTCATGCATTTATTTAAATATAATATAATGGAAAAGAACAGAACAGAAATGATCTCTTGTATTAATTGTTCACGCTTGCATCATGTTGCTTTCATTTCTGCATTTCTAAAGGAAGTTGTAATGCAATGAGTATATGTCCTTTTCATTCTTATTAATTTCTTAAGCCTTTAAATACTGATATTCAATGGATACTATATTATTTAAGATAGTAATAACCTCTTTTATCTAACAATATCTCTGACCCATTGGTGCTATGCTAGAATTTTGTGGCTTTAAACAATACATAGCATATTAAATCAATAACCTAATGCAGCAATGCTCATAAAATATGAATAGCGGAGATGCTAGAAATTGAATACAATAAGAACAACGTGAAAAATAATCTTGAAAATATACCTCGAGATTTTTTGGGGGAAGGAAGTTGATTCTTTGAAGTTTTTTTAACTTTCTTCCTTCTTCCTTTTGCATTATGATCAAACCAACATCTTAAAAAAAAATATTTTTACCCCCTCACCACATCACAGGTACCCTTTTCCAAAGATTAATATATTCCAAGGAGCAATACTTACATTTTTAAATATCTAAATTCTTAATAAGTACAACAGTTCCAACTATGATACTCGCTTAAGGTGTAAGAGACCCAGGTTTAAATCCTCCCTCTATCCAGAGCAGATACCACAGACTCAAACTCAGTTATTCCATATGCCAAGTAAATGTACATGCCATGCAAGTGCTTTTCTCCTTAAATATCTTTTTTAATGTCTCTTGATCCAATTCTGTGGTCATATGCCTAGTGCCCCACAATGACATGTTGCATTTTGTACTCAATAATTAACTAAAAAAAATGCTACTGAATATATAGTTGTTTTGACTTATTGTTGTACCCTGGAAATATTTTGGAAATCTTTCATTCCTGGAGTGCACATATACATGATGTATAGCTTTTCAGTTTCTGAAATGCAACAGGAGCACAGCTAGGGCAGCCACAGGTGTTTTAAAGCATTCTTTGAAGGTGAAAGGATCCTCCAGCTCATGAATGGAGCAGACATCTTCTTAACAAACTTGAAATTGAAGTTCACAACACTTTGACTGTTTTGGCTGCTATTATCAAAGCCTGCACCCTGAAATGTATTATAGCACGTGCCTCATGACATGCCTGCCACCTGGGCCTGAGAAATTTAAATAAATGATTGAATTTACAAACACACATGCATATCTTTAAAATTGTTAAGGCAAAAAATGTTTTCTGAATCTTTAGGGAGATTACAGCTAGTAGGACTTATCTGGAGGATGCTTCTTGAGGTATGCTTGCTTGTTTTTTTTTTGGGAACTACTGTCTCAAACAAAGTTTTACTAAACTTGCACCACATTGTTTTCTCAGATGAAGAGTGAAATTTCTGGTCAAATGAGAGGACAGTGCTTGTTGTATCCGTATCATACTAGAAAATCCTGCTCAGTTCTCCAAAGTCCCAGGTAGGAGCTGTAGTCAGTGTGTTGTAGAACTGGCTTTGTACAATGTTCTCTGTTGGAACAGCTTCTCTTTATGTTAACAATAAAATATACATTGATAGGAGTGTTAGTCTTAGAAGAAAAACTTCTTTTGGTTCTCCCTCAACACACAAAGTATCCTAATCTCTTGGTGCTTAGTTATTCTGCAGTACGGAGGAGGCTTTGTCTGTGGGGTTTGGTGGGGGAGAAAAATTGGAAAAGTCTCATTTACGGATTGATGCGGAGTCAAAACTAACACAGAAACCCTAAGACCTTTGCAAGTGGAATTCAAGGGACTGTTTGTTTGGCTTTTATAGAGTAGAAAACAACAATAACAGCAAACAAACAAACAAAAAACCCAGCTCCTGCTCCAGGAAAAGGAAAAAAGGATCTCCATAGTTTATGTGTCCTTACAAATCGCAGCCCTCCTTTTTGCATCTTCACATACAAAGGCTGCTTTATACTTGCCAAAACGCTCCCCTCACAAATGATTACATAGTGTTGTGTTTGTGCTGCTGCTAATACTGTGGGAACAATGTAGACACAGACAGTTTTCTTTCCCTGCAGCTTTTATTTCTACAGGTCATTTGCTGATGATTTGTTTTACCAAATATTTCTGAGAAGATATAAAAAGGTCCCAAGAACCATGCAGTGTTTCAACATGTTTTTATACATGTTATTTTCAAATGACACACAATTCCCCTATAGTCAGTATTCAGGCTTCCTTTTCTCTATTAACATTCTCTGATGTGCCTTGGCATCCTGACCTTGCAATGTTTTGTGTGATAATTTTCAACTTTTCTCTCTTTCAATCTTAATTGCCTCTGCTCTGTGAATTTTCTTGCACACCACTTCTTGTAGCACTCGAGGCAGAACTGGCAGAGATGTCACTGCTACACAATAGGGGTTTCAGCTGCTTCTAATTTGCTCCCTCATATACAGAAGTGTTTTCCAGAGGCACTTTTTCTTGTGATTATGTAAAAATATGACTTTTGTAAGGGAAATAAGGGAGTGACAGACATGAGTAGATAACTTTTAATAATGAAATAATGGATCCCTGCATACTATGGAACGTTCCTATATTCCAACTAGATTGTTAAAAGAAATCAAGACTCAGCAGTTATTTTACATTTAAAATGGAATTATGAAGCAATAATTGATATTCTCTAAAGCCAAGCTTTAAAATACATGGACCCTGTTTGATGGCCCATTGAACTGAAAACAGCCAAAACCTCTACAGAAAATGAGGCGGGGGGGGGGGGGGGGGGAAAAAAAAAAAAAAAAAATCTTATAAAACTAATAAATCAGCACCAAGTTAAATTCTTTGTTCCTCTAACTGGTTGGGTTATCACCATGACTTTTAAGAGTAGAGTGACTTGTATTTTTGAGTCTTTTTTGTTGTGTTTGCTTGACATTAAAGTCATGCTTTTTATAGATGTGTGCAGCGATCTGAAAATCAACAGAAACCATTGATTTTTTTCTCTTGTTTGTATTTACAGGAAAGATTCCCCCCCCCCCCCCAAATTATTTATTTTTAAAAAGGAAGAGGTTTTTTGTTTAGTAATGACGTGTGCCAAATATAGTAATATGTCCTTCTACAATTATTTGCATGCTTAATTTATAAATTATCACAATCAAAACTACTGTTGCCACCAATAATAACACCATTCTTGACAATACATTGGATTTAAGACATTGCTGAAATCTCATAAATGAATCAGATTGCCAGGAAAGCTCCAAAGAGAAAATTAGAACACACCACACAGAGTAGCTGCCATTTTAATGTAGGAATGTGGATTTAGTATTAAAATCAACTCTCTTCCTCTCTCCTGCCATCTATAAAGGAAGCAATGCAAATATTATGGGATCCCCATGTCCGGATACCTGATTCTTTTCTATTCACTTTTTTTTTTTCTTTTTGGTATCTAACCTTGTGTGATTTTCATTACTACAGCCTGTATGTTCTGCTGTAGCACCACTTGAATCCTTCCCATGAAATCTGTGGTCCTTATCAGGAAATGAGATTTCTGTGCCTTCTCAGTAAAGATGATCAACCAAAGCTCAGACTTAGGTCAGATAGCTGAAATTAGGACAGGACAGTACCCATAACCGGAATACTGAGTATTCCAGCCAAAGTGGTTTGTTAGGGATGTAATCAGACCTGGACTCCAGGAAAAGTGACGGAGTCTACATGAACTACTGAAGGGATTAGTTGAAGGCAAATGTTGTGTCAGGCTAAAGGTTGGAGAGCCTGGGGAACTAAGCAGTAGGGCATATTTTCAAATGAAAAATAGGGCCAAAGACAAGAGCCAGTACAGGGCCCTTGGACAGGTACAAGGAACTGTAATAAGGTCAGAACTGGCACCTAAGGTAAGACCAGAGCAGAAAAATCACAAGGAACTGGAATCTGACAAAACCACAGCATTTGAACTACATCATGAAGTCAGTAGAATTCCTTAAATTCTAGCTAAGAAGGGAAGAGAGCAATCTCTGCATTAAAAATTACTGTGGAAACAGACTGGCAGATTATTGACAAGGTGTGCCTGACAGTGGCTCTAAAGTCTTTACTTTCAGAAAAATAGGAAGCAGCCATCCTGTTTTATTTTGAAATTATAATCTGCTGCTGCACTTATTGTGAAGGGATGTAGATATTCCTTGCCACTCTGTGAGCCAATACTTGTCTAATTACTTCTCGTTACTGATACAGCTAAACATTCTTCCATGCACAAGTATTCCCTGTGATGAAAATGATGTCTTCTCTTGTTTTTTGTAGCACTTAAGAGAGTTCCAACTTTCAGAATCCATCAACAAGAGACAGAAAATGGCAAATAGTAAAATGGGTGAGACAAACATAGTCTCAGTTAACTGCTGTGATTCCTGCCTCCTGGAAGATGGGCAGAGACATCCTTCCTTCTTACTCCGGTAGAGCAAGGGCATTTGTAGCACAGATTCGCCCAAGAAGTTCTGAAAAGCATGTTAGACCAACAAAAGATAATGAACAGCAAAACAATTAAAGTTTGGTTGCCTACTGATTTTAACTTACTTTTTACATCCTCTGCATGTATCACTGTGACAATTCCAGCTGTCTGAACACCTTCTAAGCCCCTGTGTATTATTAGCAGCTCCTTGAGTTGCATGGATCTGAGTCACGTAGCAACCAGCTGGGGAAGAGGTGACATGTGCTGTGATCAGCTTGGAGATATACGTGTATTAATTAGACAGCTACTATATGTGTGCTAGTCAGCAGGCCAAGCAGATCAGGTAATTGTTGGCTTTACCATCTTGCCACTATGTCAGGGGGTTGCAGTGATGCTGGTCTCTCTCCTTTACCCACCACCAGTGTTCAGTGATCTTAAGTAATTCAGCACCTTCGATCCTGGTTAAACTTGGCCAGCAGGCATAAATGACCCTGAAGAAGAAGGGGAGGACTGAAAAGGTGGCAGATGGACAGTGAGATTCCATATGCCACATTCCCTTATAAAAGCAGGCCAAAAAGTATTCCAAACCCACCTCTTGAATGTTAATCTCGCAAACAAAATCTGTTCTTAAGAGGCTGAATGTAGCTTGTGCTGCTGACTAGACAGAATAAAATTCAGGGTGCATAGGAGGACTGTAGATAAACACAAAAAACCCAAAGGACAGCAGTAACAGGTTGGAAGGCCCGGAGGGGGAAATGTCTTCCTTCTCATTTCTTTAATCTGCAGCACTGGATGATTTCTCTAACCATTAAGAGAGACCTGCAGTTCTATTCCTAGCTGTAGAAACATCATCAGAAGCAGACAAACATAATTTGCCCTGATATTGTCCCCATCTGTCATTTGCTCAAATGATGCTGCAGCTAGGGGGATATGGGTTAATCTGCCAGATTTAAAAACAACATCATTGCCACAAACAATTTCAAAGATGGTATTTTTCACAACTGTCAAGCTCAATATTTTCCTTCAGAGATTAAATAATATTTTGTTCATGCTGGAGAAAAAAAAGTTAAATATATTGGCAATAAATATACTGAAAAGGAAGTTTCAAGGGAGTTTGTAAAAAAACTCAAATGAACAAAAAAGTTCTCCTGCTCTAAAAAAAAAAGTTTCAAACTGTTGTCCAGATGGCAGATACATTTTTCCAGAAATCACAATCTAAAAAAGCAGGTCAAACACAGATGTCTTAAAAAGGCTGTGGTTAGAACCTGTCACTAGATGGTAATCTACAGAAATGCCTGTTGTGATGCCATTCCAGGATGTTGTTATAAGTTGCTGATTTCTACCCTTATGAGTGCAGAGCCATAATGACTCTTGTCTTGTTTACATCTCCTATAGAAGGGAGCTCTGGCCCACTAAACAAGAGCACAGACGTACAAGGTACTGGTTGCTTTTTGAGCCTGCACACTCAGAGTGCAAACTGCAGATCTGCTGTGCTAAGCGCCAGTGTGCTTTGAAAAGTAGAACCACTGGTGTTCTATAAAGTTCTCCTGCCTGCTTACTGAGTCATAACCTCCTTGGAAAGAAAGGAGGTTATGCAGACAGCGCTTTGCCACCTGCACTGTGCAGACAGAGCTTTGCAAGCAGCACATGGTGTAGAGGTCGTGCAACCACTGTTCACCAGAGCATGAGGCAAACAATATAATATATGTAAATAAAATATACCTGAATGGGTGGTGCTAGGAGGAGGAAAGCACAAAGGAGAAGTGGGTTATAGTCCCCATTGTGCCCCTTAGTAATATCCATAGCTGCAGGTACAAGTTCATGAAACCTTTCTTTAAATACTTTATTGCCAAGATGTGTACCTAACACTTGGCACTTGTATCCCAGTCAGACACCACTATTTCATAAACTGTGAAGGCAGCAGCAGGATTTTAGAGGGTTTGGGTGTGTGTGCATTACGTATTTTGCATATGGAGAACAGCAGACTGGTTAGAGAGCTGCCTGGGATTTGGCCCATGTTAGGGAGCACTCTGTCAGCATGCAAGTAACCCCCCACGGTGGTCTGTGCATTGCCAGAGAGAGACAACTTTCTAATATGTGACAGCAAGTCATTCTCTTCTTTTGGACACAGGCCAAATTTAGTAAGGCTGGATCTGTCCTAAGGTATCTTGCTGTCTATTAAATGACAAAAATTATGAGAAGAATGTTGATAGCACACTGATGGTTTAGTTGTTGCTAAGTGGTGCTTACACCAGTCAAGGACTTTTCAGCTTCCTCTGCTCTGCCAGGTGCACAAGAAGCTGGGAGGGGGCACAGCCAGGACAGCTGACCCCAACTGGCCAAAGGGCTATTCCACACCATATGACATCATGCTCAGTATATGAACTGGGGGGAGCTGGCCAGGGGGGGCAGCAACCACTACCGAGGATCTGTCTGGGCATCAGTCAGAGGATGGTGAGTGATTGCATTGTGCATCACTTGCTTTGTATATTATTTTATCATTATTATTATTTTCCCTTCCTTTTCTGTCCTATTAAACTGACTTTATCTCAATCCACAAATTTCACTTCTCTTTTCCTGATTGTCTCCCCCATCCCACTTAGGGGGAATGAGCAAATGACTGTTGTGTTTAGCTGCCTGCTCAACCACAACAGTCAGTTTAATGGCCACTGGCATCCTGGCACTTTGAGGAAAGGTTTAATTAAGGCTGTTATAATCAGACATGTATCGATCATTTTGTCACAGTGTGAATCCTGATTGCTAAATATGTGTTAGCCTCTGACTGGTTGCCAAAACGTCACCCACTCATGGCCAAAACCTTTTATTTTATCAAATAGTTCTCCATAGGCTTCACGCAGTTGTGTACCTCAGTACTCTGTTCTACCTCAGGGCAGATGATCCCATACCTATTTTGGAAATAGCAACATCTAGGCTCTCTGGGGTTTCTGTTTGCTTTAAAAAAAAAAAAAGAAAAATCGTGGGCTTAAGTGGTTTACGATAATTATAAAGACTTCTTTATGATTATTACCTCCCCTCTAAATTTTTAGGAAGTGACTGAACACTCATCCAAAAGCAAAGAAGTCACCCTGACTTCATTAGGAATTTGATCTACAGGAAAGAAACATAGAGTTAGTCCTGCAATGTCTCAGAATTCGTTATATGCCTGGATAAGCTTCTAGAAGTCACTTTGTTAAATTATCAGTATTATACTCTCTTATTCAAAGTGATTAAATGTCAATAATGTAGAGACAGAATGCTATAAGGGAGTAGACTAAAAGGGCTTTTATTAGGACAGGGACTGTCACTGTTATCGCACAAAATCAGTTGTTCATTTGAAGTCGTTTTCCATCCAGCAATTGTCTCTGTAATTAGAGAGATGACTTCTGTCAATTGGGATAAACCTCATAGCACTGAGGAGATGTATGTTCTCTTGTTCTCCTCACTTTCTCATCTCTTATTAAAATCCATCCAGGTTCTGGATAAAATAGATATAACAGCAAGCTAAGAATATGTCTAAGCTATCCTTCCACTTCAAAAACAAACTGTGCCCTCACACTCCCAATGCTTCCATGCTTGGACTTTCCAGCTTTTTCCTCACTCTGCTGTCAAGCACTTCACCCGCGTACTCTTCCCCTTCCAGTTCCTCGCAGATGCTACCTCCAAGCTGATGGTTGCTTCATTCCTCTCCCAGAAGGAAGGCAGGCAAAACAGGAAGCATTTATAAAGAAATGGACTGAATATGGAGGGGGCAGGGAATGCAACACATCACAGGAAAAAACTTAAGTAAAATTTCATGGAGCTGAGAGTTGCTAAAACAGGCATTCCCCTGACTTTGGGAAATCTATTCCCAAATGAGGTTAGAGAGTCACTTTTCCCCCAGACTGTCCAAAGTGCTCAAAATGAAATGGAATTATTAACTGATGAACAACAAGGCCTTTCAGCAACACAGAGCACAAGCTGTATTATGCATTTTGTTATCACTTAGCGCACATATAACGTGCGAATGTCATCTCATAATGTAGATTGATGAAAGGTCTAAATCATACTAAGAAAACAGCTTGAAGACATCCATCAGTATGTTGTTGACAATTAATTTTATTAAGCACACGTTAACGGGGAACTTGAGACACCTGGTTACTTGAAAACAGATGTGTATACTTGCAAATAACTAAAAGGTATCCACTAAGCTTATTCTTTGATAGCTGCTAGTAATAATGACATTAAATGACATTAATTTCCCAGATTCCTGCAGCAGTCCTGAGAAATTTGCAATCACAGGACCGAGCTTTTAGAAACGCACGTTTTTAAAGTGCCTGCACACTCTTGGACCAAATTGGCTTAGCCATGAAAATATCTCAGTAAAACCCTGGCCTTATATAACTACGTATTAGCCCTAACAATGGTGATTTTCCATTTGTTTAATTCACTCATCACCAAACTTCGCAATTTCCAGCAAGCAATGTATTTGTCGAATCAGTCTCCCGACCTTCTGTTAGCTCTAACCAGGGGGTTGATAACAACTAAACAAACTTTAGCATCACAGCCAGTTTTAGTGTTTCTACCATTATCACCCACTCTGTAATTGAGTGTAAATAGATGATTTTGTGATCCCAGGAATTACAAAAAAAGAAAAAAAAAAATAATTAACACAACATATGCATATATAGAGATATATAATTGGGGCCTAGTGTTTTAACTACTCTTAATATTTAACATTGTCATAAACACTATGGTAGATGACTTTAACATTTTATTGGCTCAGGTCTCAAAATTGGACAATGAGCAAATATTAAAATAGGAAGTCATCAAGAGCACTCATAGGTAATTTCCAAAACTGCTTTACAGACCTCTAAGCAACAGTATGATACAGAAGGTGGTCTTAAATTGGAAAGAAAACTGCAAAATAGAAATGCCACATAAATGCCTACCTGTTTTATCTTCAATATTTACAGTAAAGTCCTTCTGTCTGAGACATCAGTCAAAATTATCCTGCCAATTTATCACCTACCCAACCAGGATCAAGAAACTGTACGACTGTCTCCCTGTTTCCCTCAGAGCTCGTTCTGTATTCTATAAACACACAAGCACCAACAAAACTGAAATTCCTCAAAAATACAATTGCAGCCTCCACTTTATTTAAAACATACTGGAGTAGGAGTTTCCTCCCTCCCCTTAGAGTGCTCCTTCAGGAAAATTGAGACTGGTTTCGTTCTTCTTGAAGAAACCAGCCTCAGCTCTTTTCTCAACCTGCAAAGAGGCAAACTGGCATCTCCTTCAGACCAGCAGGGTGGAATAATAATCCAGTTAAAGGTCACAGTCAATTTTATGGAACTTTCTACCCAGCAGTACTCTTCCAAAATATAAAAAAGGACTGAAAACTCTGAACCAGGAAAACAATGCAACTGAGGGCATAACTCAGCTGAGACACAGAAATCCTCTTTCTCCTAAACATACAGTTTTTGTAGGTTACCTCATGACCCTATTTGTTCATAATATCTTCTTGCAGAAGAAGCTGAATGAATTGTCCTTTATTGTTTCCTGATTCAGTGCTGCAACTTGTAGATTACAGCATACTGGCAGAAATGGAGATAACCTTCTGACTTGAATGGCCACACTTCCTACTCCCAGTGGCCAATTCAAGCCACTAAAAAGAAGGAAATAGACACATGCCTTCAGGAGAGAGTTCAGGGCCATGGTAGGAATGATATTGCTTTCCTATATGAGTCTTCATAGGAGCAATATTCAAAGATAAATCCTGAGCCTTAGGCTTTTGTGCTGTCTCACACTATTTATCTATTCACCAACTGAGCTGACTAGATGATGCCCTTTTGGGCTCTCATTCAGGGGTTTCCAATTCTCCTGTTATATAGGAGTCCTGTGAGATGACTTACAGGTTTGGATTCTTCTACTCGGGCCAGGCATTTGAAAGAGTGGTGGTCGTTTATTTAACTTTCAGATTTTGCAATCCCCTCTAAGCCTGACCCAAAGGCCGTAGGGTGCCCCTTCCTTCAGCGGCTTCATTCCCAATGAAGTCAACAAGTACAAAAGCAACAGAGCTACCCTCTAATTTTGCTACATCTCTTAATATCTTCCCAGGACTTAGACAAATCTATGAGCATCCAGAGTTTCCAGTCAAAGAAATAAGATAAATCACTGGGTTCTAGACACATGGACTTGCAAAGTGATTCGGGCTCCAGTTGGCCATGAGAGGGAAATGAAACAGCTTTTTTAAACAGCATTCAGTAACCATCTACCCCATTATATGGAAAGCAAAAGGGCTAATGACTTCTCCTGAGCTGCAATATTTGTATTGATTATTAGTTTCTGGATGGGTTATTGATCTCCACTGGCATTAAACTGTGCAGCTAGCCATATACGATAGCCATATCTTAGATTCATCTGTTAAAAAAGAACCGGTCAACAACATAGTGTTAGGAAATGATGATTTGTGTTAGGAACTGTCCCAATGCTTCTAGTAAATACAGTCTTACAAATAGTTGGAGAGATTTTGACAATCCCTCTTTCTCTTTGTTGTCATTAATGAAATTTCAGGACAGGCCCTCAATAAGACAGAATTATCTGTCTGAAGGAAAAAGAAATGTTTCATACCAAATGTTTTGGTGAGCATTTCTCAGCTGCTTTAGTTATGCTACTGAAGAGATCATCAGAAATGAGAAGTTATGCTGCCAAGCTTAACTCTTTGACAGTTCAGGAAGGCAAAAGAGTGAAATTTAATCACAAGGATTAAATATGCAAGTATCTCCAGAAAGACACTGTTTTGACAGTGCTGTCTAAATGAGTAAACAAAAGCAAGTAAAACTGGAACAAACTGATAAACCAGCTTCCATTTTTTTTGTGTCCCTCTTGTAGCTTCAACAGGACCATTAAATCTAATACTCCACAAGCAATTTTCCTTGTTGAGAGAATGGTGGTTAAGGCATAACATTAAACTGGTGCCTGGAACCTCTGTTTTCAACAACCCCTAGCTGAAGAGAGGCTCTGTACTTCCTAAAGTGAGTCTGAGACTTTTTCTTTACCAGCAACCACATAGATTCTGGGACCCCATGGAAGAGAGGAGTGAATAAAAATGAAAAGCCTTTCCGCTCAAATCCCAAAGCTAACCTTAGCTAAATCCAGAGGATTAAGAGAACAGCCCTTTACTTCTACAATATTTTTTCCCCATAAGAAGAAATAATACAGACCATCTGAAGATTTGAAAATGCTAGGCTGAATATGCATAATAGAAAATCCCATAAGGATGCCAGCTGTGCATTTATGGATGGATGAAAAGTACAGGCTGTTAGTCGTGCAGTCATTTTCTTAGCGATATTAAGATCTGCTGCTAAAGAGCAGGAAAATGCAGACACAGAGCCCACAGCTGACAAGATCTATTGATGAAGGGCTGGGTTTTTGCAGAGGTTTTTTTTCTAGACATCTGAGGAGGCAGGAAGGAGGTAAGGGATTGATATGACTGCTGAGTTAGACTGGAACAAATTCGTATCAGGGGTTTTGTTTTGGGGGCAGTGAAAAAATACCCAGGTTTGTGATCATGAGGAAAGCATGAGTCAGTAAAACTGCCTGAGCTGTTTCTGGGTCAGCCTGGGAGAGAGCACAGGCTGCATGTCAGGAAGCAAAGGGATTTATGGAGAGCTGGGAGTTAACACTGTTACAAGATAAAATTGTGGTAGATATGCCTATGGTGATAAAATGATGTCATTTTAGTTGTGTTTTGAGCCAAGACAGAGAAGAGGGAGGCAAAAATTTCCACATAGGTGCTGAGTCCCTATTTCCATTCATACAAGCCCTGTGGGGCAATCACATCGCACGTGGGGGGCTGGCTGACGGCACAGCCCTTCCCTCCACTGGCTGGGGTGCTGGCTGCGCTCCCTTGGGACAATACGGCAGCATCCCCCCTGATAAACACAGTGGCAAAAATAAGGCCTAGGAGAAATGATGGTAAGCTTTACCAGTCTGCTAGATCTATGCTCTTCCTTTGTTTCCTCTGATATTTCAAAAACACGGGAGGAGAGCGATTGATTAGATACCAGCCCATGTGTTGGTGGAGGGACTGGAGGAAACTCCAAGCTGTGAGGGTATCACATCTCCTGAACAAAGAACTCCTCCTTCTATTCCTCACCTTTTGTCCTCTCCAAAGTGAATTCACTTTGCTCTCCTGCTCAGTGTCTGTCAGATGTTTAGATTTAATTTAGCCTATAATAGATGAAGGAAGGCTTCAAAATATTTGTGAAGCATTCATTGATTAACCTGAAACCAAGATGTCACACTCTTTTAAGTCATAATTCTAGGACAGAGCTGTCTGTTAGTGGTGTAATTTAAATTTTCATTTAGTGTGACAGCATTCAGTCATAGTCTCGTTTAATTTACTTTCAATTAGGATGTTATTATAATTAAATTCCATGAGAACTATTGGATTATATCTCAGCTGAATACATTGAGGGATTTATACAGCCTTATTTTTCCAAAAGCCAAAGGAAAAATTGTAAATAATTAATTTCTTTGCTTAAAAACATTGTGAGTAAATAGCTTTGGCACAGGCACACATCACATCTTCTCGGAAAGTGCACATATACACAGGTACACACAATAATCATCATTCTTCTTTGACTAAGGCTGCTGAGAGTTCAGAAGGTGCTGGCTGAATCTTGTCTGATGTCTTCTCATCCACATTTGCTTCCTTCTCAGGTTTAACCATTTGGGGTCGCTTTTCAGCAGATAGGTAAGCTGGGAAGGTTAGTTGATTCACTACTGGTGACCTATGCCTGACGTTTTGCCTGACGAACCGATTTGATGGATAACTGAGATGTGCCTAAATTGGGTGTCACTCAGACATGAAATTATTACTTGGTCTTTTATCGTTTCATCGTGATTATGACATTCTTTCTGTGTAAGTTTTTTTAATCATTGATGGCCTGCTAAAATGAATTCTCCTCATTAATACCTAGGAAGTTCTGGCATGATTATAATCAGACGGCTCTCACAGAAACAGGTGATCTGATTAGCTGGAGAGAATCTCACTGCTGCAGAATCATCAGAGATTATAAAGTTCTTGTTAATTTAGCATGGATTTTGAATTACTCTCTCACATTGTTAGCTACATTCAATGAATACAGGCCATTTTCCTTCTACAGGATTCAAACCAAACTGTCTTTAAGGCCCAGGATATGCAATCAAAATAAAGTGAAGCCTGCTTAACATGTTAAAATGTGTCAAAAATAAGAGAAAAGGAAGAAAAACTGTAATTTTAAAGTAAGCACTGGCATTTCAGTATGCTGTTACCTTATGCCCTTGTGAAAGATCCACACCTTATTCTCATACATCTATCTTCCAGAAATACGAGGGACTGTATTCCAAGGGTATAATGGGAATGGTAGCGTGACATGAACTGCACCCACATTTTTCTGCTACAATGCATTGCCAGGAAAAAATAAAAGTGAAATGAACTGCAGAATTATTTCTCTAGCAAAATAGTTTAAACAGGATCAATGAATAAGGGAATGCAACTGTTTACAATATAAATGTCTAACTCACTAAAGGACGAAGCACCTTTTCAGAAGATCATATCAATTATATCTATATGGTATCTATGGCATCTCTGAATCGATTAATTTGCAAAAATAGAAGTAAGACTCTGCAAGGTGAGTCATGTAGCAACCAGCTAGTGTTAATGCTATGTAGCCTCCCACTAGTCTGAATGGTATTTTCATGCCCTAGTGGAAACTTTTAGGGTTAAAGTTTTATGTGAAATATCTAGAAGTATTTTTCCTTCAATCTCATCCTGTTATATTAAATAACCTATTAAATTTTGTGAATTCCATCCACATTTCCAAGGGGAGATTTAGTTGAACAGAGAGTTATAGTGATGTTGAGTTTAGAGAGGGTTGGGTTTTTTTATTTACAGTACAAGCTGGGCAAAATTACTCCCAACAAGTTTGTTAAATACAGGTGAACTGAATGGTGGGTCTAGTTCTGTGTGGAAGCTATTCTATTACTCAGAAAGTTGATATTGCTCTTATCTATTGAGTAGAAAACAAAGACACAATGTTTTTGTTAAGATAGATGATAGAATATTCTGGTGGCTCGCTAGAATTACTTTATTAGTAATCCATCTGTAGCACTACGTTTTAATAAAATTTTGACTGTGCTGTTACAGTAAATAAGTGCTTGGGTAAATCTGATCTAAATATAAATACTGATTTTATAGGAAATATACTCCAGATTCCAAACGTCTGGTTAATAAATGCTTCATGTATCAATATATGCAGCAGATTAAGTATAGAAGGTATATTTAAGTTTATGATTCTTTGGAGTTCTTCCTAAGGTGAGATACACTGCCCCAACGATGTCACCAGGGACACAACAAAAAGTATAGCTGAAAACAGGAAAAAAAAAAAAAATTACTTTTTTTTTTAAACAATTAAGAACCCCAAAATTATTTTTGTTTTAGAAATAACTAGCATTGTTTTAGAATGTGCTTAGAATAACAGATCAGGGAATAATGGAATATAATATAAGAATATATTTGCTAGGTCTTATTCAAATCAAGCTCCTCTGGTGGATGTGAACCTATGTGAGCTGCATGTGCCAATGAGAAACCTCAGGTCTTTCAGGCAGACCCCAATTCTGCATGCTATCTGAAAATACAGACCATTTTGGAATCATCTATGTGTCACACTGCTTAAAACCTCTCACACAAGTTTTGAAATCAGCAGGGGCCAATTTGACAGAGGAAAGAAACCACACATGGGTCATAAGTCAATTATTTTTTCCTAATTAAAGAGAGCTCATTTATAGTTTTAACATGATTTATCAGAATATGGTCCTATAAGAATATGTGACATATTGATTTAGTACATTAATATTAGAGTTTAATGGCCAAAAAATATCACATTTGCTATTGATAATCCTTATTATATATTCTGATGTTTCTTCTTTGATGTACGAGTGATAACTATTTTGGTCTACTTTGTAGTATGGACTTTCCTCTAGAGGCTAGCTCTAAGTAATAACAGATTCTTTTCATTACTTGTAGAAAAATGTGGATACTTGATCAGATGAAAACACTTCTCTTTCTGTATCCAAAGAATTTGTATGGGGACATACAATGTGCCAAAGATAATTTGATACCATTCATATTTGATTGCTTTGTTAGCTTGAATTTGAAAGGAAAACAACATCTGCCTATTGCCAAAGTCCATTTCCCTTTGAACCATGCTTGGATAAAATGCACAGCTGAAGCAATTTACAGCATGAAAAAAAAAAAATCATCATTGTTTTGCTTATAGAACAGTTTTTTGTACCTTTCATAGTTTGTACTGAGCTTAAAATAATGGAGAAGATATTAGATTTCTGTCTGAATAGCAAGCTCTTCCTGTTTTAAAAGTAACTTTGTAATTGTAAGTTAATGTTCAATATACTTCTACTTCCTCACCAAGTCTGAACAGAAAAAAAATAGCATGGGGGGCCAACACTGGTGTCTGAACACTGCGTATGGCCCAACATCACAGGAGGGTCAAACCCTCTCCAAATGGAAAAAAACACCTAATGGCAGCACGGCCTGTCCGTGGGGGACCCTTTCAGTAAGCATCGAAGATCATGGAAGCTTGGGATGATTCATCTTCTTGATTAACAAATTCATGGTCTTCATTCCTGTGCAGCGCATATGTCACCTTATGACCGCTATTTCCACATCTCAGATCTGTCCGCACTCCGATTACACCTGCCTTCCCGCCCCAAACCTTGATGGCTGTAACACCCTGAAAGATCAGCACATAGCTCTGAAGTGCTTCAGAGTGAAACAACACAGACCACCATGGTGTTAGTAGTTCTAAATGAAAGGGACTAGAAAGAACAAATGATCAAGAAGTCACATAAAATAACAAAAATAAATGTATTCCAGGATTCACTATTTGAGAACCCATATGGCAAACAGTGAATGGATATGAATCACAAATATCCTATTTTGTGAGTTGGCTTTATTTTGATTTTATTGGGATTGAAATTTCCATCTATGAATAACATAGACCTATGTGTTGATACTGAATTTCGACTTGCATAAACTCATTGTGGTCTCACAGCTGTGATGAACATAGGTCAGAGCAGCATTGTCATAAGTTAAGAAAGAAAATATTTTTTTAAAAATTAACAGAAAAGTTAAAACAAATTATAAGGTAGACTAAATAAGTATTGTTTCTTAAAAAAAATCTTTGAGTAGTGGAAATTTTAATTTATTTTACATAAGAAATTACAAAGATTTATCCCATTTCTTTATGAATTACTACTTGAATACTTTTTAAATATCACTACAGTTATTTATGCTGTTGTGCAGGCAAGGTGGGACAACAATGGGAGAATGTACACCTACTCTTCCAGTCTTATCCCACCTTCTCTGTTAGTCTTGTCCCAGCTCACCAGCACAGTAACAGAAATAATTGCTGGACAACTCGCAGTTTCACCTTCTATACAACACTGCTTCTAACATAGTTAACAGAACTGGAGATAAAGGCAAGGACTGAACCTATGTTTAGAAAACTGCCAATGATGCCATTTTCCTCCCAAAAAATATACACGCTGTTCTCATTCTTAAACTGAAAGGACAAAAGCGTTCCTACAAGAGGTGGAAAATAAAAAGAAATGTCTGTATTTTCAATTTATTTCCTTGGGATCTTTGCCCTTATGTGACTTTGGACACAGAAGCTGAAGCACAGTGTCCTAGATCTTGACATTGGCATTCTTTTCTCAGATGTGGGCAGGACAGATGAATTTATCACCTCCTCCTTTGTATGTTTTTTTCATGGAGAAGTGAGGCACCTTCTGATAGTTATTGTTGATAAATGGTGAAAGCACATTTTGCCTTTATGGGAGGCATTTCCCTGTTATTACAGGTCAGGTGTCCTACACTCTGCTCCTGACATGGAGTGGGTTTTAGAGTCCCCACTTACAAAGCACTGCTTCCTTGAAAGATATTTCATTGCTTTTTCTCCAAAAATATAGAAACCAGGAGGTCTTCACTGAAAATAACAGATAGAGGGATCATGTTTGTCAGCTGCTGCCTTGCAAGCAAATTAAGAAGGTAATGATGGGGTCTTAACTAGTTGGTAAGTTTATACTTCTAAAAACATCATCTCAAAATCAGTTCCAGCTAATGTAAACAAATACATTTCCCTAGACCTAGCTGGCATTTGGGCTATTTTCCTCATATGTAGGAAAGCCCTTACTGGTTATCTGTGGTAATATTTTATATGTTCAGTTAGGAACACTTACTCCATTCCCTGAAGCACTGGTAGGCCTTAGTCATATTAAACTTGATATTGTTTTGATGTGTTTCATCAAACAATGCTTTCAGAGTATGCAGTTTTACCTCTTCTCAAATCCCATGTTTTCTTCTGTTCTGTTGCCAATAAAGACGGCTACAGACAGCAGCAGAATTAAAGAAAACAACAATACAATATAGAGCTTCTTACCTTTAAATAATTCAGGTACTGCTGACTGTGACCAAAATTCATTGTCATCCGTCAGTAAGTAGATTTAATTTAGTTAAACATGGCAATCCCTTCCTACTAGACAGCTGTCCACATAAACCACAGCACCCCACATAAAAGAATATTGGCCAAAAGTAAATGAATGGCCATAGAATACTATCCCTATCCAGAACCAATCAAGAATACATACATTTTTATACATATATATTTAATATACATGTATACGGAAAAAAAAAATAATCTCATATTTTAGGAGCATATCCTTCTTGGAAAATATAGTTTAAATAATAATGACCTAGTTTTTATTATACCAATATCTCAAACTGCAGACATTACACATAGCTAGATTAATAAGAATCCTAAAACCCTGCACACACACCCAAATTACCAGGTCTTTTGCATTTTCCATTCAAACCAAGTTTTTTAAATAACACAGTGGGACCTTCACAAACTCATTGGGGGAATTTCAGACACTACAGTATCACATTCTGTTCATGATCTTTTTTGGCAGTTTAACTTAACACAAATGAAGATGACCGTCTTTCTTCAGGGAGAGGAATTTGTCAGTCACAAGGAGCTGATCAAAACTGTTAGAACCTATGTAAGTTTGACTGGATAGATAAAACAGAAATATTGACTAAAATAAAACCATATTGATCCTAACAACCTCTCAAGATATTGCTCAAATTTATATCAAGTTTATCACTTCTCTGCCTTGAAATCTCAGAATTACAGAAGCAGAGCAATCCGTACTCAATGGATGGACTCAAGGTACTTTACTGAATGCATAAAAGTATGCACTCAATTTACAACAGAGAGCAGAAAATAGCTTTTTACTGGTAGTTGAGGAGGAGAGAGACTCTTATGTCACTATTGTAAACCACCATGATCACCCGAGCAACCTCTTCTCTTTAACAATATCAGCTTCATATTTGTATTAAGGGATTTGGTAAGTACCCGTGCTTAACTAAAAAAAAAAAATAAAAATGCCCTTCCTCTAGCAGCTCAAAACCACAAAGTTTCATAGGTGCATGGTTATAATTAGACTATGCCTTATGCTTGCACTGCTCAACTTCAGGGACTCTGCTCTTAAGCTAGGGTTAGCCAGAAAGACTATGCATCACCACTGCCAGTTAAAAATATTCTCATTCATCTCTTTACAAAGGATTTCAACTTCATTCACTGAAGTCTGGAGTTTTCAACATATACATATATTATATATAAGCTTTCTCCTACTAGTAATTTTTCTATATTCATCCCCAATGAAGTTTTTTCATCTGGTAACAAAACTTGCTTTTCAGTTTCCAGCATAGCAATAAACACTCACTACAGCCAGAAACTACAAGGAGAAAGTTTAAAACTCTTTTGCTCAAACATGAATCAATATGAAGTTAGCTGTTTTATATTAAGACTAGGCCTACTTTTCTAACTTGGGTGCTGGTCTTTTTTGAAGTTAATGATACTTTTATTTTTTTATTTTTATACATTGTCCGTCGTTCTCTGCATATTAAATAATGTTCAGATCGAAAGAATCAGATGTCCCATGGGAATAACTTGGCTTTACTGCTGTCACTGCTAAAAATACCATTCCATATCCCAGGTATATACCCATCCCTACTCTGCTTATTCTTGTATATTAATCTTACATATCTTATACTTAAGGGTGATGTTGAAGATGCTGTACTATTCCTTGTAGGCAGGAAAACAGCTCTCTAGAGCTGTAAATTGATAGTTCAGGTGTAACGCATTATAAGCTGACTGCACAAAACTTGAACATTTAGACTCAGCAAATGTCCACCTCAGGAGCCAACCTACTTCTATAGAACTCAAAGGTTGACAGTGACCACACTTTAGATTCCTACAAGGTTTAGGTTTTAGCTTCTTGCAAATCATTCTTAATTAATACACTTTAATAATTCATTTATCAACATGCTATTAAAAAATCAGTAGAATTTAAATATTTAAACACTTAAGGACTACCATTTGAAT
Organism: Gorsachius magnificus; assembly: GCA_034008185.1. Classification (NCBI taxonomy): domain Eukaryota; kingdom Metazoa; phylum Chordata; class Aves; order Pelecaniformes; family Ardeidae; genus Gorsachius; species Gorsachius magnificus. The sequence goes on from CM067082.1 coordinate 69,354,575, forward strand.
AATTATTATGATAATCAGGAAAGGGAGGGAAGATAGCAGCAAAAAGCAGTGTACCATAAAAAATAATTTTTTGTAACAAAAACAACAAAAAAAATGGTCCTTTTAGGGAAAAGCCATTTTTATTTTATTCTCACTGATTTTACTACCAAACTTCAAATTCTTCTTAAAGAAAATGTCTTGACTATTTTCAATGTAGAGACATAACACAAAGTATCCAATATGATTTTGGAATTTTTTTTTTTTATTTGAGATTACTTATTCAAGGCTCTTTAAGATCCTCCAACAGAAATAGATTATAGACACTTTTGAATCTATAGTTTGTATAACTGCTGTCATAATATAGGCGTGTCAGCTTTATGGTTTATACGTGTTATGATTCAGAAATTATAACTCAGCAATTCCCATGTACTTGGATTCTTATTTCAGGGACTTATTCATCAGGGAACTGAGCTCACTGGCTAATTTTGAAAGTCTAAATAAGAGCCTCTGCTTAGAGAATACTGGTAAATTAAAATTAATTCTGAACATAAATCAAATGGCATATGGATTGCTTCCTTTCTCTACACTTTTCACCAAAGCAAGCTCAGTCATGAAGTTGTCATAGTGTAATAAAAATATATACAACTAATTCAGGTATAAAATAGTAATATGCAAACAATTTCTGTCATGGAACAAATGCATGGTAAAATAAAGTATCCCTTACCTTCAAATGAAATATCAATGATTGAATAAGAGAACATTATAATTCTAACTTTTAGGTTAGTTTGACATACTCTTTTGAATGTAAATGTGGATAATAATTCTCATCACTGCATAGCAATATACTATGTAGTATTACTGAAAAAATTGTATTCTTTGAACCTATGGAAGTTTAAAATCTTCAAACAAATAATTGTCCTCAAATCTTACTATTATGCAATAGGTAAAAGAATGGGATCTTCCATTACGGACTGGATCTAAAAACCAAAAGTACTTAGATCCCTGAAATGCATGGTTTGACACAATTTAGGTACAGAATTCCTGAAATCTGCTGTTTAGCTGACTTCTACTCTGGAGACACCCACCTCCCCTCCTTCCTTTACTTCTCATTTGTAATTTCCCACAGTGCCCACACTTGACTTTGGTGTGTATGCAGGAGTGCAACAACTATCTCTCATCAATCTTGCAACATAACTTCTTCAGCATCCAACAACTACATACACTTTCACCAAAGCTCCCAGGGGTCTTGATCCATGGGGTGTACTTCACAGACTCCTTACACAAGCCATAAGACTGGCTTTTCAAAAAAAATTAGCAATGGCCACAGATGCCTTTTAGATGATTCACAGTATACTTTTTGTAAGGATGAGTAAAATGATAATAAATTGTCACAAAAATTAAAGATATGCAGGAGTGAAGACAGTTTAATTTTTATGTTGCTCAATTTTTATTTCTCCTGACAACTTTTCATCCTCTCTGTAGTTTCAGCTCCACTTTATCTCGTTAGCTCTCTGTTGCTATTTGTTGCAGTACAACATTTTACTTTTGCAATAATATTTTCCTCTCTATTGGCATAGGTTTTAGATTTAGGAAATAACTTACATAGATATCTTTTTGGTAAAGACAGGAAGAAAGCTATTGATCAGCATAAATATCAGCAGCCATATTATTAAATACAGTATTCTGTGTTTACAATATTAATAATTTTACTATATTAATAACTAATAAGTATATAAATATCCTTTCAGATCTACATGAACAGCTTCTAAAATGAAAATATTTCCTTCATTGTGATGAAACACTATTCTCAGCAGACTAAAAGTTCTTGTCATTAAATCATATTCTGTTTTCATGCATAGTCTAACAAATTCCGTTAATCATATCATTTGCTTTGGAGTAATCCATAAAATATTCAAAGACAACAATGGTATAAGTTTTAACTAGATTATTCTTTACCAGGAGCAGTTAAAGGAAGATACAGGCAGATCAGCCTGACTGACTCTTACCTTAAAGTAGCAAAGGAGGGAGAAAAAGAGCACACTGGAATGGAGTTTCTTACTCACTCCCTTTGACTCCTCGATTTATTGTTAATAAGCATCTACGGTTTACCTTGGCCTTTACAAGGGCCCCAAACAGAAACGGCACCATAAAATAACATGTTAGGATCATTGTCATTTGGAGGAGTTTTAAGCTGAAAAAAATTTTAAGTTGATAGCTGACACATAACAGATTATTGTACGTATGTGGGTGAATGTCTGAAACTGAACTTTTGAAGTCTGCTGCTTGCCAGCTGCTGCCAGTATGGGTTGATTGCAAATATTCATAGCACCTGGATGAAACAGAAGTGGCGTGACCCCAGTCTGCCACTTGGTAGAGACAGTCAGGATCACACATTGTGCTTCTGCACAGGGACTATTTAGATTGGGAAACCAGTGGCTTGGGTTCTGGAAAGAAGAGCAAGTGTAAAAAAGAAGGGTTCACAAAAAGAGGAAGCAGTCTTGGAAAGATGCAGGTGCAGACCCTGCCTGCAGGAAAGACCCCATAAGAGGAGGAAGAGCCTGGAGATCAGGCTGTTGGGTGGAAATGAATGCCAATGAGGACCCAGGGACCTTGGTCACTAACACACAGGACTGGTGATTGTGAGCAGTGTCACAGCACAAACTGGCAGGACCTTTCTGCCTGACCTTCCTGGAGTGACCTCCCTGTGGGGAAGGAAACTGAAGACCTGGGAAAATATCCCAGGCGGAGCAAGGGAATGAGTGTGTGGAATGGTCAAGCAGGGTAAAAGGTCTAATCCTGCTGGTTCTTAAATAAACACTGGCATCCAGATCCACTATGGGTTGTAATTTACTCTATTTCATCTGCAACAGAAGAAAACTCATTTCAAGAATATATTTCTGGAAAAGGCTTTTTATTGTCCCAAGATGGCATCATTTTTTTGGTTTAGGGAGAAAAATATCAATTGCAGACATAACTTGTTAGAAAACAATGTGTTTCAAGGATGACCTTCTTTCTCTCTCCTAAATGGCAAATTAGTTAAATTAACAGATTAGTAGAACAGGGAAGGGAGCATCTCTTTTCCAGTCTGAGTCCCATGCACAGATACCAGTTCAAGAAATAACCTTGTCCACAGAAAGAGTACATTAAAGGATTTATTTAGCCATCTCGGCCCATCTGTGCTGATTTTTGAGCTTGCAACTGCAGCAGCATGCCCCATATAAAATATTTTGGCTATAGAAATATACCGAGTTACACTTTGTAACTTTTTTCCTCCTAGCACATGCAGGGTATAACGTTATGATCTGTAACCATAACTGCTGTATGAGCAAAACCAGCAAAATGAAATGAGGAAGGAAATCACATTTTTCCTCAGCATTTATTCTCAAAAGAGGAGATAAGGTGCTCTGAATTGCTTTGTGAGGATACAAAATCTTGACAGTCAAGCTTTACTAAGGATCATTCCTGATACTGTTGAAATAATGTGAATTCTTTCATGGATAGGTAGAAAAACAATGGTTCCTCTGTTAAATTATTTTGATCAATGTTTTCATTCAATTAATTCCCCATGCCTTGCAAACATAATAAGGCAATTGTTAGATGCAAGAGTTGTAGCTTCAGAGGCAAAAATTGCTGTGTCATTCTGCCAGATATCTGAGTAGCTTGGGGCAGTCTTACATACACCAACAAATAGCTATAAATGTACTCACCCGCCCACGCTTTGTAAAACTGGTCCACAGACTTTCAGAGCCAAGAAAGGGGATTATAGTTGAGAAATACTGCACTTAAAGTAGAGAATAGAGTAGGTTCAGTGCTTCATGGAAATTTCACTAGGATATGAGTATCACAGGATAAGAAAATCCTAGGCGACCTTTTGTAGCTCGCTGAATGTCCACTCAACACATTGCTTTGGGCTGGCTGAGGACCTGTCTGTTTGCTGATGGCATTGCTGAACCCCTTCCAGCAGGAGCAAGACAAGCAAGGAAAGTGCTCGCACAGAACCTGGCGAGCTCTGAAGTGATTGCATGGGATAGAAAGGGGCTGGAATAGTGCAAGTTTCTCCAGGTCCTGTTTAAGTATCATAGCAGTAAAATATTAAAAAAAAAAGGAAAAAAGATAAAAAGGTACTTACATTTAGCATGCAGTCGTATCTGAGACCACCTCTTCCCTGCTGTACGGCAGCAATATTCCCATGCAAACAGTGTGGTTTGGTTTTATTTAACACAGCCAATGCGTACCACTTCCAGGTAAGTCCACTTGATCTTTTTTTTCTAAATTAGCAAGGATAAGCTCAAAGGACATAAACAGAAAATCAGTGTGTTCAAACTTAGCGTAAGACAGAAAACATTTTTCCCTGATGACAGAATTCCAGCTAAGCCCCCATGTTTTTGCTTACATTTTCTTCAGAAGCAAAAGAAACTGTCAATACATTTATTTAAAAAAAAAAAAAAAAGCCGCAACATTTTAGTGCTTTTTATAGATATTCACTTGTCTTGAAATAAAGTAGTAATTCCTGTTACCCTTTTATCTTAAGCTCTTTCAGCTTGTAATATGTAAAGCTAGTCATAGACTTGGAACATAAATTTTTGTGTGTATACAACTCTTTATATAAAATATAGATAAATAACCCAGTATTGTTGCAGCTCTATGTCTACACTTGCTTAAAAAAATCTCCAAACTGCTTTAGCATTCACCAGACAAATCACATAGTAAGGTAAGTATATATGAGATTGTGTATATTCTTCAAAAAAAGATTATTTATAATGTTAATTCTGAAATAGACGTAGAAAAACTGTATTAGACTGATGAGACATTAAATTGAGAGTCGTAAATGTGTTTTTCACTTAGCATTAGAGATAGAAAAATTAATATTCTGAAAGATACTATGGGCATATTTTATGACAGATATGAATAAATTACCTCTGTAGCATTGCCTACCAAGAATGAGCAGTTTTATACAAAACCAAAACAAAATCCTCCCTTCCATTTTGATTAGCCTAAGCAATAAGAAAAACATGTAGCTGCACGGATCTTAAACAGAGTTTGCCTGAGCTGGGACTTTCATACATTTAAATTCCAAAACCCAATGGTTAACTTTTGGTAAAAACAAATGCAAAATGCTTGGAATGGCATCACTTACCAAATGATTGATGAGTAAGTCATGCCTACTTCTGGGCTGGCCTTTGCAGAAATGGCCAGACTTGGGGAACAAGAGGTGTGGGGGGGTAGATCACAAATTTTTTAGGCTTTCTGAAGAAATTCAGGAAAATTCCATGTTGCCGGACATTGTTAGAATCATAGAATGTTTTGGGTTGGAAGGGACCCCTAGAGGTCATCTAGTCCAACCCCCTGCAGTGAGCAGGGACACCGCTAACTAGATCAGGTTGCTCAGAGCCCCGTCCAACCTGGCCTTGAATTTTTCCAGGGATGGGGCTTCCACTACTTCTCTGGGCAACCCGTTCCAGTGTTTCACCACCCTCATTGTTGCTGGTTTAAGTTGTAAAGGGGAAAGTAAATTGATGGTGACTGAAAACTTCCCTACAGGACAAGAACAAAGAGGACACCTATTAAGAAGAGAGGTTAGGAGTTTCAGAGATCATGAAGAATGGGCATCAGTGTGAAAGGACCTCAGGCCTTGCTCCTCTAGATCAGTATAGCCAGTGCTTCCTCATTGTGCTATGTTAGAAATGCATAATGCATGACTCTCTTACTCCTAACATTGGACTTATTATGTAGACAGACAGGCCTATCAATTACTTTTGGAAATGGGTCACAATGGATGTATTCTTCATTTTTATATGTCTACCAAGGCAGAGGTTACTTGCTAAAATGAAAAAAAATAATAAAATAAAAATTCAGTGCTCCTTTACACTGGAATGCAATGACTGTAAGGTGTGCAGCTCTGAGACAAATCAAGGTGTGGGTCAAATAATCAATTTTTCAGTAAAAATCCCCATCCACAGCACTAGGGATTTCTACTGAAAAAAAAAAAAAAGAAAATAAATCAATGCTTGAATATAGCCCCAGGTTTTACTGAGTAACACGTGCTTAGTACTGTAACATGAGACATTATTATTAAGAAAATGTGGCTATAGCTTTCACAGGTTGAAGATCCCCTGAGAGGAGAAGTAAGATAGAGGCCAAAAAGGGCAGAGAGGTAGAAAAATGAAAAAAAGAAACCTCATGGTTTTAGAATTTCACTACTGTGAATGGCATCTGACTGGTGTAAATTTACACAATGCCGCTGGTGATGTTGGGCCTGATATCAACTGAGGCTCAAAGTTTTGAAGAGGAGAGTTCTCCTTGTTGTGGCCTACTGAAATAGTATTCCCGTGTCTATCAGTCCTGTGTCACTGTAATGTCCATGTCCTGATGTTGCAGCATAAAAATTGAATGGCTTTTTAACTACAAAATTAGTAGGACTTTCATCTCACATAGGACATCCTCATTAATACTAAATAGGTTAATTATGATAAAAATATTACCATAAATAGTGTAGAGATTAATAATTTAACAACTCTAAAAGTATTGCCATTTTTCATACAATCTTACATATAAAGCTCACCTCATCACCATTTGGATTGCCCAGAAAGTTCCATGCACAGTAGCCCGGGGTTAGTATCATCCCTGTTTTTTTAAAAATATGTAATTTAGTCCCTATAAATGTGACCAGATCTGCTTGGCACAGCCCTGCACCTGGTGGTTACAGAAGCATCGGGTAGTTCCCAGTTTAGGAACTGATTCTATAGTTTCCTTGTCCTCACGTAAATGCTATGGTTCTAAGTTAGGATACCAGATTCAATCCTGAATCTAGTCCAAGACTAACTGGACGAGTGACTTCAGGCACAAGAAAAGACTTTTTTACATGAATGTCAGATATTCTTTGACAGTGATATTTTACTGCTTCTTGGGCAAGGCCTAAGAAAAATGGTTTCACAGTTATTGTTTTGGATGCCTGGGTGAAGTTGTCCATCTGCTTATTTCTCATTTTGTCATTGCCTGTAAAAAACTAATGGTGATAAATCTTTCACCAGTTATCACGTGTTCTCTATTTAGAACATAAACTGAAAGCTGAGAAGGTAATGGGGAAGGTCTAGGCGTATCCTGTTCTCATGTTCTTCCCTGAGCACCCTCTATCGCCTGCTACCATAGGGTACAGGGTTCAGTGTACCTTTGGACTACCTAGTACAGAGCCACATGGCTGAAAAACATAGAATAAATATTTCCCTTCCACGCAAAGAAAGAACTGAAGAATGAGGATTTGGGGCCTTTATGCCACCTGGAATAAAAGGAAAAAAAAAACTCGAAAGAAATCAGAAACGAATTTTCTTCCCAATTGTACACATGACATAGAGCTATTAGTTATAACAACATCGTTTTCCAGAAGTACATTCACAGAAAAACAGCAGTACTGGAGCTTGAGATAACACATGCACAAAATCCATTAGCAATTTGTAAGAGCTGAGCCACACTGACAGAGCAATTCCTCTTGACAACAGTTCTGGGCTGAGGATCACAACATCCGCCACAGCATTTCACCAAGCGGCACTGGCAGGCTTGGCACAACCTGCAATGATCACCTCCAGAAATATCAGTAAATAACACCCATTTTTTTTACTGTTCATGACAGAAGTGCCCAGAGAGCTCAGGTGAGAATAGGTCCTGCATGTACTAGATAGGCATATGTTGACTTTAAGGCAGCATACCATTTACCATGCTGAAGGGCGAGGAAGAGGATGACTAATGTCTGCCTATGCGCACCCAGTCACTACCTCTCTTTCTTTGCTTGTCTCTGGAGAGAATAACACTATCCACCTGGTGGCTCTAACCCCACTGCAGGGAAGAAGTAAAGCTGGAGGCACATGTCCTCCTCATCCTATAGCCTGGCCAGCAGTTCTGCCTTCTCTGCCTTCACAGCCTGCTGGAGCAGGGGACAAAAGCTAGGCTGTGGGGTCAATTAGACAAAAACCTAATAATTTTCATGCTTTTCACAGAAACTCACCATAATTTTCTGTAGAAAAATAGCATGCACTCTAGCCAGGTGAAATACACTGGTAATATCTCTGTAGTACACATTACAGAAATGGAATAAATTTTCTGACAAGCAGTTTAGCTGAACCGCACCAGTTCCTGGTAATGAGTCCGAATGAAGATACTAGAATCTCTAACATGAGGGAAATTCTGACATAGTGGCTGGCAGTTTCAAAATTAAGGACTTTATGTGCTTCGCTATCAAGCAGTCAAGCTGTGATAAGAGATTTTGATTTCAAAATTTTCTGAGCACATCTGAAAAATCAAGCTCCTTCATGGTACTTCAAGGTGGGTGGTAAGAATCAGAGGGGCCCTAAAGTCAACCTAACCAGAATTCATGTCAACATTTCACCTTTTTAACCTAGCTCTTACCTAATTTACACAACTACCATCAGCAGTACACATACTGAGAGGTAAGAAAAAGGAATTTAAAGTACAATGGTATAGTCTTACTGCTTTGCCGTATTAGCCTCATGAAGTAATACTAATTTTTTTATTGTTCTGTCACAAAGAGAACGGACTTTTCAAATTACAGATTATACTCCAATTAATATGAAATTATTATGTTGTGATAAAATGTGATATTCAGTATATAATAAACTAAAAGAGGATTATTTAAAGGATAATAACAAGAACACAGACAACATGTCACAGTATTTTTCATTCTTCTAAACCTGTTGTTTTAGTTATTTTTTCAATGGTTAAGGTAAATCTTCAGAGACAGGAAACTAGAACGTGACTTGTTTGTGACTCATTCTCGTTTGTGCAGGCATGAGTTCATTATCGCAGAGTTGTTGGTGACCAATTAATTTGTAGCACTACCTATTTGTTTTCAATAAGGGAGTATTGGAACATTTTGTTTAAGCGCCCTATATACACAACTATTCAAATGTTATGACAAGATGTAACTCCTGGATATAGAGTCTAAGAAAGGAAAGTAATGTTTTGAAGGTAAAAGACTTCTAAACTTTTCTGTAACCTTGATATCAATGTAGCAAGTTCTCCAATGAAAGATACAGCTACAGTGTAAGACAAGTAAAACAAAGATCTCATCTTCGAGTGCATGACAGAAAAAAAAAAAAGAAAAAAAAAAAAGAAAAAGAGTGCCCATCTGCATTACAAAGGCATATCCAACTCCTTAATAGTATTTCTATCAAATCTTTGAGGTTTTTTTTCCAGAATCTCAGATGTAACTATGTTTTGTGCAGCTGGGCTCCAAAGCAGGAACAGAAAATATTTTGGGAGCAGATAGATAAGATGTTCCCTCTACCACATGCTACATAGGATTTGGAAGCAAATGTTTCTTTTTTAGCCCTAGAAAAAGGGCTATATTAAAAGAAAAATATAGGTTATATTACATTTCTCATTTTGAATTTTTTTCAGAAAAAATTTCCTGTGATTGTCAAAATTCCTGTTTTGAATATTAATAAAATGAATACAGAGGGTCAAAAATATCTTTCATTCACTGCTTTTTGTTCTTTTTCTTTGTTAAAGACCTGTAAGGAAATTAAATCTTCACAAAAGATCCTGAATAATTTTTAAACTTAATTATACTTATTATTTATTTTTCTTTCAGCTTTGATTTGAATTCTGTTTTCTTAGTTTCTTTTGCTTCTCTTTCCCTCTCTTCTGAGTAAGACTTCACTTTTGCATCTCAAACATTCAGCCAGGATAGGGAAACGGTTTCTCAAGTTTACTTTATTTGTTGTTGAAAATATTTGTCCCATCTTTTATTTTAGGGTGCACAGAAAAAGTTGGAAATAAACCTATATAAAAGAGACTTTTCCCTCCATTGTTTTCTTACTAAATCCTAAAACAATGTAGTGTAAGAAGAGTATCTGTGCTTAGACCAGAATTTTTTAGTCATTTTCTCACTATTTCATAACTTATTGCCAACAGCTCTGAGGAAAATGCTGCTGCATACATGGCAGAGCAGATGAGCTGCAATTCCCCTCAAGGATATCTATTTCTACTATCAAGAACACAGGTAACATTTGGAAGGCCTCAGAATTCAAAGTATAAGAATGGAACTGCAAGTAGCAGGCGGGAGGCCACTGCACAGGTTTTGCAGGACAGGGTCAACAAAAACAGATTGTGACCATAAACACATGATGTTTACCTGTGTACACTTTCTGAAGCAGGTGTAGAAAGGGGATTTTCTGCAATGGACCCTGTTCAGGACAGCAGGGGCTGGTTCAGCTCAAGGAAACAGGGAAAGTACTGGGCTACAAAGCAAGGCTGGAGGATGAAGTGATCCTGCCCAGACACTGTGGGCCTGGGGAAGATTTATTCTCACAGCTTCATTTTACCTTTCTGTTTCAGGAATTATTTTATTTCAATAATATGTGTGTGTCCTAATAAACCAACCTTAAATAATCAGCAGTATTTTGGCAGGTGTGGTCGGCTCACTTTAAAAAAAAACAAAACCTGTAGTTTCACCTCAGGACCAGAGCTGACTCCTGGCCCCTTTAATCAAACAGACAACAAGGTCAGTCCACCTCCAGGGACACAGAAATATACTAAAGAGGGACTCAGAGGTTTTTTTAGAACAAAAGTAGAAATGAATAAGTATGTTACCTAGGCAACAAAACATCTGCAGCAGTAGTAAATGATACAGGAAGCTGGCCAGCAGGGAACGAGTCTGGTGACAATGTCAGAGAAAGAAGCAAGACTTCCCCCGTAGTAGGAGAATAAAACGCAATAACCCAGAATTCAGCAAACATTTTAGAAACAAACCCCAGCTAATTCTACTTAGAGCTAGAGATGTTTAAAACTTACCTCATCACATAGTTGTACAGCTTGGTCTATAGTAACATGGGGCTACTTTCAAAGGACTCCTTCCCTCCATTTGTTTTAATCATTTAGCAGTCCTTTCAGGATGAACCATCAGCCTTAGACACAACTCCTGATGCCAAAGTTCCCATTAACTTTAGTAAGGTGAAGATATCAGTATTTTAAGACCAAACCAAAGTCGCTAAGCTCCAGGGAAGGCTTACATTTAAGAAGGCTTGCTTTACCAATATTGACTTAGGCCACAGTCAAGAATAATTTCCTTTCTGTAATACCCTTTTGTAGTATCAGAAGGGGTTACGTTAACACTACTTTCAACTTCTGAATATTTTCTAAATTCATGCCTTTCAAATGAGCTCAGAAAAGCAGTTTTAAAACAACAACAACAAAACATGTCATTATGGGGGAAAAAAGAAGTTTCTATGACTAAGAAATGAAAAGTTTTCATACAAGTCACTTGCACATATAATGAGACTAGGGAAAATAAAAGGCAAAATTTATTTTATCTTGGTATTGAAGCTAAAGAACTGTTTGAATAGAAGAGCTATGACATATTCAGTGTCACATCTATTTATCTGTATGTGGTTATCTAAGGGGCTTGTCAGTGCTATGTGCCAGGACTTTATATGTGTATATTCGTGGGTGTGTGGGGTAGATGTGTGCATATATACAATAAAAACAGTAAGTGGAACAAAAGAAGAGAATTGAAGGGCTTCAGATGCGTAACATGAATAATGTGATTGACAAAGAATAAGATAAACAGAGGACAGAGAAATCAAATTGACATCATTTTTCTATTTACCACATTCAAAAATAACCTATTTTCATGTGAGAATGAGATTGTAGAAATGGAGACAGATAAAAAACAGCCTGTCAATTGGTGACATAGCCAGGTAAGTTAAGACCTTATGAATTTTAATAAGTGTGTTGGCTGTGTACAAATTCCTTTTAAGATAGTGACAAACCTTCTGAAAGAAAATAAGATGACATTTTTCATACTGATTGTATAGCTTAGAATTAGGTATGTGCCAACCCTCCCTTTCTTCCCCACAGAATCCCACTCAAAACAAACTGAAATCTGGCATTATCCTGCATATAAAAAATATTCATTATTAACAGGTAGGCAGAGATTACAGGCGACTCTTTTGTCCTTAACGTCCACTTATTGTACTTGTTGTTAGACTAGAGAGACCATTTTGAGGTGATGTACAATGAGGCAACTGAGAGGCTGTTCGTCACACTGAGCTCTTCAGCTGAATTTTTTGCTATAGCAGTATGGAAGCAAAATTGGTGCTGTGTCAGCTCACTGAATGTAAATCATACTGAAAGAAGGAAAATGTTGTTATAATGCAACCCTTGGGAACAGAGAAGATAAGGTCAGAGATGAGGCAAGAAAAAATTCTAACAAATATGTGACGAGCAAACTTTCAAACATTGTGCAACCTAAATCTACCTTTCCTGGTAAGTAACTCTTTATATACTGTGTCATCCTCAGAGAAATCCATCTGACCTGACTGCAGTCAGCAAGGTCATTTAGCTACTGGGGACCCCCTTCTTTCCTGTGTCTTGCTTTTCTGAGAGAGGGCTTGGGGTTGGGGGAGGTGAGGACGAAAGGGTTGGCTGATGAGAGCAAAATCATGAAGGTCTACCTTTCTTTTTTAATTTTTTAGTTGGGCAGATGGTGTCTGTGTGAAAGAATTTACCCTTTACTTTTTGATTCATTGACAGAAGACTAAATAGATTCCTTGGCCACCTCTAATCCTGCACCTGGCCTATTCAGCTAGGCATCCAAGTGACAAAATATGGATATTAAGCTCAGCTCAAAGCTTGTTGAATGCAGTGTAGGACTTTCTACTGAATCAGTGCTCCCTGTATCTGCCCCAACACGAACATAACTAAACTAATATTAACAACAATGAGCAAGAATTATTCCTAAAAATGCAATTGTCTAAATATCTACTCGTTTATGAATGCGGTACATCTTTCATAAGGTCCTTACCTTATTGGGAAACCTTTCCAAGGGGACAAAGGATATTGAATTAAGTGACTGTAAATACATTATTCATTTCTAGTCATTACTGAGACCTTATGTATAATTTGTGAGTGACAGAACAAATCACAGCTATGAATGATTGTTGTGAGGTCATCAATCATGGGCAGAAATTAATTCTGCATTTACATGTGCCTCATTGCAAATTTTGTTTAGTATAACCATGCTGTTTCAATATTTATGTTTTGTATTTCAGTATTTTTCTAAATTTAAGTATACTGCCTTGGGAAATTTCAGATGGAAAATATATCCAACAGGTTTTCATCTAGGCATGTGCTTTTTACCCAGAACTCTGAGATATCAGAGTATTGTTGGTCTTCATATTCTGGGAAGGGACAGATGGTTATTATTCCTATAGGAAGCTATATTTATGTTAATAGGAGCTGTGTCATTAAATTTTTAACAAGGATAGTGTCTCTGAATTTAAGACTAATCCATATATTTGGAAGTAGCACTTAAAAACAAGTTTATAAAAAAAGACCTTATTTTTAATTTCCGTAGGAACAATTATTAAAGAATTAAAAATTATTATAGTATTTGATCGCGTTTAAACTAAATAACTTTCTCAGTGCACCACAGCAATAAATTAATTCCGTATTAAGAAGTAATCTTTTGTGTATTAAGAAAGAGCTGCTCTAACATTAATGGTGAATTCCTGAGAGAAGAATCATTTTTGCCCTGGAAAAATGCCTCAACAACAGATGAGGCTTTGTCTGTACTAAATATTTAGAGAAGTTATTCTCAATTAAGAAAGCTCAATTGATTAGATAGGTAGATAGCCAGACAGATAGATAGAAAGAAACATTCAAAATTAATGTACTAAGTTATCACTGTGGAAGTAAGTTGAAGCCCCTGCATACAGAAAGACTTAAAAACTTAATTTAGATTACCTCAAATAAAACATACTGCTGAGCACATAGAAGTAGATTATTTCAATCAAGTTACACACATATGGATACTCTAAGTAAGAATTAATGTAGCCGATGGCAATATATTGAAGCCTAGTTCTGACTGAAGATGTTTATACAGGAATTTAATATAAATTAACTAATCAAGTAAAAAATATTTACAATATATTTTACTGAGAATCCTTATAAAGACAAGTCTCCAGCTAAACTGTATTGTGGTCAATTTTTCCCTAAAATGCAGTTGGTATCCTCTATAATCTGGATTTATCTGGATAATATGGAAGAAGGCTTCAATGTCCAGTCTGATGAAAGTGTGGCTTCCAGTCTGAGGTATTGTGCAGATGTCTCTTCTGCAGTTGTTCCTCTAACGTCCTAATGGAACTCATACATGTCTCAAGAAGTAGTCAACCGAAGCCACAGATTTCAATGGCTCAAAACATCCTGCACAAACTTCAGGCTACAAAATCCTGTATCAGTCAAAACTCATGTCCTCTGAGGCTTTATTAGGGAACTTTCAATTGAGAACATCTTACCAAAAGACCTGTCAGATTAACTTAAGCCCAATTATGAAGAGACGCAAAATCATTTGAGTTTCATACTGATAGCTGTGCAAAGCAGGGCTCATCTGAAATGAGATCTTGTTTGGAGAACATTCCAAAAATCTTGACTAGAGACAATACTCACCCAAGAAGTGGTGAAAAGAAGCTACTACACACCAAGCGCCTTGACTTAGCAGCTGTGGGCCCAGTCTGCTGCACTTCAGTGCCAATAGCAAACTACCCCTTTGTTTCTACGGGAGCAAGGTTAGACACATAATGACTAGTAACTGGGATTATTAGCAACACATAAAAATTTGGCTTTATATATAGGCATTTTATTGAAAAATAAAACCACATCAAGAGATAAATAGGCAAATAAAACTTCAGAAAACTCACCACAGTATTCCAGTACTTAAAGGGCAGCTACAAAGAGGATAGAAGCTCTCACTACACAAGGAGACACAGGGATAAGACAAGGGGCAATGGGTACAAGTTGCATGAGGAGAGGTTTCACCTTGATATAAGAAAGAAGTTTTTTACAGGGAAAATAATCATCCACTGGAACAATGTCCCCAGGGATGTGGTGGAGTACCCATCACTGGAGATTTTCAAGATGCGATTAGAAAGAGTGCTAGATAATCTCATCTAGGCTCCCTTTCCCATGAAATGTTGGCTCAGATGATCTTTCGAGGTCCCTTCCAACCTGTGTTCTATCATTCTATGATTCTATCACTATCCCAGCTCATTGGACAGAATTTTTTCCACCAATGTTCAATAATTTTTCAAACCCCACTATAATTCCCCAATTTCTGTAGCTTGTCAGGAAACTATCTAATAAACAGTGACTAGGGTTTTTTTGTTTGTTGTAATGTTTTTTGTTTAAGGAAAATAAAGTTGAAACTAGTATTCCTCACCAAATATTTAATGAACAAAACTACCAAATTATTTCTTTTCAAGTGGTTTGGTTTTTTGGGTTTAGGTTTTGTTTTGTTTTTGTTTTTTTTTACCTACACCTCTCTACATTTATTTTTATTTCTGATCAAACCTCACAAGGATGACCATAGGCATTTTATTATGTTCTCATTAGTCCTTAACACAGTATTTTCAAAACATTTACTCCTTGAGAAATCCCCATGTATAGAAGACTGCCAATAAGAAGTTCTCAAAGTCAAAAATTGCTCGATCCTTTGTTCTGTAATTTGAAAAGCCACACATAGACCAAACAAATAAGTACAAGAAATTCTCTCTTCCCACACTAACCCAGGCATATATCATAGCACAAATGTTTGGACACCCGAAGAAAGTCCTACAGCAAGTTACCACATAGCAGCCACATACAAGGTCTGTCCTTTGGGCATGGGCTTGGTCTGTGGCTCCCATAGAATATACAAGGTATACTGAGGTAATTTTACCTTTTAGTGAAAGATCACTATATCCTCAGGTGATTTTCAGAATGCTGCTGGGCAAGAATGTGCACTTAAGTATGTTTTGTAGAGCAGGTGATGACAGGTGATTTGCAACTCCACAATAATCTGTGCATGCATCAAAGCTCTAAAGTCTCTGAAACTGATTTATTTATTTCTGAAAAATCAACATTAATTTAACTACAAGCTTTAATTTCTGATTCTGTCAAAGACTTCGGGTGTGACCTTAGGCAATATACTTAACTTGTGGGACCTGAGGCATAGGGAATTCATGAGAGAATAGATCTAGAAGTAGTTGTTACAGATTTATAGACAGATTATATGCCAATCCTGATTTAAATGCCTCTTCACTGGACTTTGTACCTTTAATACATTTTATCTTTAAATTTATCTGCTGTGATGGTAAAAAAAATAAGACCTCTATCAGTAAACTTAGGTAAACATAAGAAATTCAACAACAAATGACGAGATCTCATGGGAGACTTACTTAGGCAGAACAGGCAGTCATTTCAAACCCCACTCTTTTCCAAGAAGCTAAAAGAAATTAAAATGCATACCAAAGACTAGAAAAATACTTGGGTCGTAGTATGCAGAAGGTGTGATATAATTAAAGTAGCAGCATTTAAAACTGATTCTCTTGCCACATATGTTTATGCAAAATTCTAGCTAAGATTATCTTTAAATTTTAAAAATCAGTATTTTAAGTTAAACTCTTTTAACCTCATTCCTGCACAATTCCCCTCTAACATCAGTGGGCTTGCTCTTCTCTGACCTGGTGCAAGTAACTAGAATTACTTAGGTATCTCAGCTTGCCAATTAGGATTGTGATTAAGTTTATAGTGACCAGAGCTGTCTGGAAATGTTTCATTAGCACATGGTTAATTTCCTATATATATTTTTTCCAAGAAATAAAAAATTGACATTACCTAAAAGTCATATTTCAAAGTGGGGAAAAAACCCCCCTGAAATAGCAAAATTCAACATAAAACAAAAAGCACAGCTGTAACAGTGAGCAAGAATGTTTACTGAAATACCCTTCTAATTGGTAGGTTTTTTTAATCTCCTTTTCCTGCTTTCTTTCATTTAATTTTTTAAGAACGATACATATAGTAATTTCTATACCTTTTGCAGTTTATTCCAAAAGATGGTTTTGTTTGATTACAGAAAACAGAGCCTCCATTCAAATTCAAATCTTGACGCAACTTTTTAACATCTAGCAAATGCATATTGTACTACATCTCTCAATAGATAGATTTTTCAGTGTCAATTCAAAGTGAAGCTTGTGGACTTTACTTACTGAAACCCTAATGGGAAAAAATCTTTTCTTTATATGCAGCTGTAACAGTTGCAGCAACAACAGTGGTGAAGATGTGCATTCATCCAAATTCCACCTCCGAAACTCTGAGATTTCAATTGTTCAGAAGCTTCACAAAATTTTCTTGTGTTTGTATTAATCTGTGGAGACCATCTCCATGGGAGAAAAGCAATCTCATCTTGAAATCCATGGGTAGCACAACAACAAAGGGTAAACAAGCAAACAAACTGAAAACAGAGTAAAGAGTGGAAAAAATATAAATTTCTGGAGATGAATCTGCTATCACACAGAAGGAGGTGCATAACAGAGTTTCAGTATGAAACAGATCTACACACTGAAACAGAGATTGCTTCTTTTAGCTACTTCCTCCCCTTCTCAGGTTGAATATGCTTCCTGGAAAAAAAAACCCTCTTCCTACTCTTTTGCTGCACTGAAGAACTCTACATTGCCTAAGTAGTATTTAAATCCAAAGTGGGCCAGGCCTTAATACAGCAAAATCTCTCTCAGTATATAATGCACATATGCTCAAGATGTGCATATACAGTTTTCTTGTAGTCTTGGCAAGTATAAAAATGGGCTAAGATACTCAAATTGTATAACAAATACCCCTCCACTGAAGCCAACATGAGACAAGCTGGGGAACTAGTCTGCTTTCTCAGAGGCAGTTCGGTAAGAACAGATGCTAGGTGTAGTGAGAGGATTCACTACAGCAGTTACTATGACTACCTCTTGATTATGGACATTGCACACAATATTACATAGTTCTTAATATTTAAAAAAAAAACCAATCCGCCCAAACAAAAACAAACCACCAGCACCACCCAAACAACAACAACAACAAAACCAACAGGAACATGGGTTTTGTTCCAAAATAGTATAGAAGCACCTGAAGTTTCATTAGTTACTAAAGTACTTCTCTCTATAAAATCATTGTCTGGTATCCTAATTTATCATTGTTTGGTATCCTTATTTGAGGAAGATGTCACACAATCTCCTTTTGATGCAAATGTCTTGTGAACTTGAGTTTTTTCTTCTTCTGCAGTGGAAATCTTAAGAAGCAGTGGTAGAAAGTACAGCAACAACTAACCTGGGGCATTCACATATACTCTTTCTCAGACTTGTAAGGCCATTTACAGATGTAAACTGTGGAGGGTAAAAGCCTTCTTTGGCCTGTTCAGAAAGGTGAGCGAGTTGCTCAGAGTGTGAGTTTGACTTGGAAGTCAGTTCTCTGTGGGAGAACACAGTAGCCATGACTTTATGCAGCTACTGAATAAGCCAACGTACACAGCTGACACTATAAAGTTCAGGACTAATACCTTTTACCTGTCATTCTTCTGCCTAATATGATACACTAGAATATTACCTTTTTTTTAAGCTGTGCTTCTAATAATACTTTAACAATGGTCCCGCACATGTCATGGTAACTTTCCTCTTTTACATTCGCAAAATGCCTCAGAAACGGCATCTGTCACTAAAATGCAGCTCCATCTAGTCATATATCTGGGTTGAATGTAATTAGTATTTCCTTAGAAGTCAGATTATTTATATCAAATTTTAGTTTTCTTAGAAATAACTTGTATCAAATAAAATGTTTACCGTTTTTGCAAATGTATGCATATTTCTTAATGATCTGTATATGATTTGTATTCTGGGAAAGCTATGCAAGGTCAACTCCTTTGCATACTAAAACATAAGAAGGTTGGAATATCACATAATAAATCAACATTAATTTAGTAGTGGAATAGCATTTTATCAACACACCTCCAATTCTGCAAAATATAAGCACTCTATCTAGTACTTTTCACAATCATTTCTTTGAGTAACCAAGAAGACCTGAAGTCCCTCCAAAACTAGAGATAAGAATTCCTTTCTGTAATGTTTCTCCAGGTTTTCCAGAAAATCAATTCAAAACTTTTTTTTTTTTTCAATTCAAATGAGAGAAAAAAGACCTGGACAATCTTGGGATTGCATTACTCCTTGCTTTTTTCTTTAGTTTACTATTTACAGTTCTGCATGCAGAATCAATCTCTCTTAAAAAGCCAGCAAAAATTTAATTGTGAAAAAATTTTCCAAGTTAGCTACAAAAACATTTATTGCTTTTACTTCCCTTTTGTGATCACTTCTCCTTCAATTCTCTGTCTGTCATATATCTTATATGCCACCTGTGTACTGATTACGGCTAACTTTTTTCTAGAGGTAGGTGGTACACAGTACATGTACATTTAAATAAAAACCAGTCTAGTGATTCAGTTGATGGGTTGAAAAAGTTTGAATAGGCAAACCCACCCCTTCTTATGTCACATTTACGTGTGGTATGATTTTTCATTTAGGGCAAACCCCAGCATATTCAATAGTTATTACAATAAAAGCTAATAGTTTAATTCTTTAAGATACAATAGGGTAGGCACACCCATAAAAACTATAAGTCAATGAGACTACTGAAATTTTATTTAGTGTCACCCACAAAAGCCTAAATTTCAAAATTCAAGGATCAAACCTAATAAATCTGTATTTAAGCATCTAACCAGAAAAGTTATGTTACAGGTGTTCAGACACAAATTGCAACTCAGTCAAAGGATTTGAAGTTAACAATTATTATTTGTTACTTAAATTAATATTTTTGCATTGTGAAGCTATGGTTACAAATTTAAACTAAGCATTTTCCCAGAATGAAGAAGATGATGAGAATTCTTTTGCTAGTTTATATTTTCATGGGTTAAAACATAGTTAATGCTTGAGCTCTACCTTCCTATCACATAGTATTTTTCATTTCTTCATGCATACTTCATCAATTTTTTCTTCTACATGCATGAGAGAGCTGTCGATACTTAGTAAAATGGCAAGTATTAAAGCATCTTGGTACCCTTCTAAGCTAGACATTTACTCATCTGACAGAGGGAAAAGTAGAATAAGAAACCTCACCTTCACAAAAGATGGTACAGTGATTACACGTCAAGAGCTGTGATTAGAAATCAGGTACTCTGTTGCTCAGTGTTTTGCTCTAAGCCAACAATCAGAGTCCCTCCTTTCACTCTCTACGAACCACTGCATTTTTAGTATAATGTAATCATCCCAAAGTACTCACACAATTAGAGACTTTTAACTTCATTATTACTGATGGAATTTGGACTAATTAATGATTCCCAAAAGAACACTTAGCATAATCTACATTTTGACAATAGAGCATGAAAATTAAAAGAACAAATGTACGCACGTTTCCAGCTGTCTTTGAATTATGACAGTGACATTAATAATTTGTTATATTCATTGCTCAGCATTTATTTAAACTGCTCATAGAGCATGATAAACATAATTAAAATTAATGAAACCTAAAGAATACACAGAGGAACAGATGTCAATGCCAATTGTACTTGCTACTTAAAGAGAACTCCAGAGTTGGAGGTTTGCATCTGATATTTGATTTATGTGATAGCTGGCTAGTGTATGATTAATTGATACAGGTTATCTTTCTTATTTTTCTGCTACTGAAATGCTAGTAAGTGGTTACTGAAATGAGAGCAATTATTTATTAAATAATTCTGTGGTAACTTTGCATGTTACTTCAAAGTAGTTCTTGTAGTGATGGGACTTATAAAACTGTAACATCTTACAATTAAATTCTCCTGGGTGTTCTGACAAAATTGTGGCTTCAGATTCAGTTAAAAACAGATAAGTTGGCATGTATCTAATACATGTTCATTTTAGCTGTATGTTTATATTTATGTGGTCTGTATCTAAAATCCAGTTTGGGCCCCTGACTCAGATATTTCAAAGGTCTTTTTCTGAATTACATTCTGTAACTTCAGTAATTTCTTCTTTGGATACAGGCTTTCAATCCCAAGCTTAGAATAATAAGCTTGTGGCTTTAAGCTTGTGCCTTGCCCATAATCAGGAAGTAGAAGATAGTTTTCCAAGAGTTTGCAGCACAATAGTATTTCCCCAGGCTATAAAATATATCATACGGCTTTGGCTTCGCTTAAATGAATCTTTTCCAAGGACAGGCTCATCAGGTGTTATGGAAACCTCATACTGTTTACAGGCGAGGCTTAAACTTATAAAACATGTTGCAAATAATGCATCAAAAAGTTTAAACATAATTATGCCAAACAGATTATGTCAAATCGCTCCAGCTAAGGGTATAGCCTGAATTCATCATTGCAAGCCAGGAGTCAGGGCTGTCGGTGTTTCACTACCAGGCCTAAACTTGCCAGTTCTGTCCTTTGACCTTTGCTCTATAGCTACCTACCCTCTGGAGAAGCAATTGAGCTGATACCTAAAACACACTCAATGAAGAGAATGAAATTAATTTATTCTCTTCTCAATGGAAAGGAGAAATACATGGCTGATGTTAAACTTTCCCCTCTGCTTTAATTGTGTTGTCCTTAACTAGTATTAGAGGGATGAATACAGATGAATAGAGTCCTACTGAGGACCTAGCCCATAAAATGTTTAATTGTACATGCTTCTGCATAAAACAAGTCTGGGTAATTCTTCAGCTTATATGGACAGTTATGGCTACTCATGGATATTTCAAGGGGTGTTGCTCAGTGGAACTATGTCCATTTTATCCCACACCAAGGCTTTAACTATGATTTTTTTCTCATTTAAATCTTTTGTTGCAATTGCAAAGAGCTAGTGATGTTGCAATAAACAAACAGACAGCATATTCACAACTTTAACTGCCAACTGAGACTTCTAAAATAATGTGTACTGAATAGTTTTCATTTTGTTTTTCCCTCATAACTGCCTGCATACTTCTGGTTTCTTTGAAATAAATAACACAAGAAAAATTAAACTTTTTATTTTTTCCTCAACTGACCTCAGGAACAAAGCGTCAGACTAGAAGGATTACATATCACATGTGTTTCCTTGTTTATAACCCCCCCCCCCCCCAAACTGTAGTATAGCAAATTAGCGGACAATTTGAGATGATATGCTCACCCTCCCACCCTTGTTCATTGGCAGTGGAGGACACCAACACACGCCATCTAGTCTACTTTGCACTGTTTTCTGGGATGGACACTTGCTTTTTAGACTCCTCTTAGACTGTGGTTCAAATACCTCACATTGAGCCAGACTCATACCCGGCCTGAGCTAGGCCAGCCCCGCATGATGCCAAGCCAACGTGTCTTTTTTTTACCTCCACCACAACACTACACAGTAGAAACTGAAAATAAAATATAAAATATCTCCACTGGGCACTTTGAAAGTCTAGCTGATCTGGATGTGAATGTTCTGGAGATAGTTACAAGAGGCTTAAAGTACCCAAAATATCTATTTTACATGAATTTGGATTTGGTTCACATACTGCTTTTGAAGAATGCAGAGAGACAGAATCATTGTAGTACTGTTTTGAAAGAAAACCACACATACTTCTATACAAAAATAGCTAACCACTGACAAGCAATGCTTTGGAAGATAGAAAACAAGGACACTAACAAAGAATTATATCTGTACCTCAGAGCCTTGTTTTTTATCTACTGTTCTTCAAAGTTCTCATCTGGGATGTCCTTTTCAGACTGTTTTATCTGCTCGGCATAGGTGTATGGCAGAATTTTACATAGCTGTTGCAAAAAAAATTTATGAAGTCAGAAAAAGTAGCTCCAAAAATAATCCACAAGTGGCTCCAAAAAAAGATCATCTTCCCATTTAGGAAACGAATACATTAAGAATCATTTAAACTATGGCCTATTACTAAATTCAACCTTCATCTGAAGGGTCTGATTACTCTCATTGGCAACTTTTGAAATTACAATCCTGTGTACAAAATTGCATTTGCAGAGGACTTGCTCTTTTATTTTTGAACACTTACTTCCCCAAAGCCGAGTGCAAATCAAACATGTTTTTCACCCACATTCTGCATTTTTTTTATGAATAAGCAACCACACCAGTGTATGCAGATAAATCCAGAAGCTGCACACTTAGCCTTCTAAATTTTGGCTCACAAGTACAGGCAAGTAACATATATCAATCAACACTCTATTTCTCTGGGTTCTTAATTGCTATTACTTTCTTGAACTGTTTTCACAATGTACTGTATGAGAAAGTGACTTACTCATATTGAATGATGTTTCAAAACCAGCTGACATGCAGTCCTACAAGATCTCTGATATTCATGGCAAGTATCATTCTTAAGACGAATAGAAATGTAAGTATACAGCTCATAACTTCAATTGACTGTGCACCAAAATGTCCTGTCGATTTAATAAAGAGATCACCATAGTTCAGATCTCTGAATAAATGAAGTTCATTTCTGTGATTCTACAGTTCCACACAATTCACTTATTGCTTGCAATCTTACTTGGCCTTGACTTAAATTGTCAATTATTGTTTTGCTCAATTGCCCAATACAAAGGACTCTTCATTTTGCTACCAGAGCTTTCATAAATAATACCATGATGTTTTTTCCTAATGAATGGTGAAGCTGTGCAATTTAAAATTTCAGTGAAATTGAAATTGTCTTCTCGAAGTTGCTTTGCCTCATTTTCTCAAGCCAGTGAAGAGACTAATCACTCTATCTTATTAATTGTATACCTCCACAGATGATTTTGCAAGCCCTCATATTAACAAGCTTGCTTTTCAAACTGGTTTCCCTACAGTACTAACCATCCCGAACAACATCATCTACTCGACCCATACCTGAAATCCTATGAGAACAGCTCCTGACTGATCTATAGTTCCTGCTGGAAATACAAAGCAAAACAAAAATCTTAACACAAAGGAAAAACTGAAAGGTTTCCAGAATCATAAATATTTAACAAACTTAAAAAAAAAAAAAAAAAAAAAAAAAAGCAAATGTTAGATTTTTAAGGTTTTGGATAAAAAGAAATACCGGGGTGGGAGGGCAGAAGAGAGAAAAAAAGAGAAAGAAAACTTCTGTAGATAAAACTCTCGGGACGATGCCCTCCCTTTTGAGCTGAGGTTCTGTGATCCTCTACGTGTTTTTAAATGCTTTGTCAGAACCAATATTACTGTCCTTGTTAGAACTGCATTTCATTCATTAATGATTTAGATATTGTGACAAAATGCCAAGATCCACATAGACAGCAGCGTACAGACAGTACTCTTGACAAAGTGGTCACACATAGATGCTTTTCCTGGTGTTTTACTGTTAATCAATGTAATGAGTGAGCTAACCATCAGTGGTTTCTGGAGCATGCTTGAATACATATAAAGCCACTTACAAAAGTACAGAGAGGACTCTCAGTTCTGAATTAGCTCATTCATTTGTCCTGGTTTTAAAAGAATTGTGGAAAAAAAAGATGGTATTTCATTGCCTAGGGATGCAGAGATGCTCGAAACATAAAAAGAATACCTGTTGTTATGCGTGCATGTATAAATTATGAGCAATTTGCTCTAAGATGTTACTTATTGAGCTACTAAGAAAAAGCCTAACTGCTGCCAAAGGCAATGGACACTTTTGCCTGAAACAATAGTACCACTGTTTCTTTCTTCTACAAGCAAAAAATGTATGTTCAGTGATGAAAGGTACCATACACTATTGGAATTACACTTAACTGACAACATTGAGAAAATTTTATTTGCAATATATTAACTGAGCAGCAGTCATTCCCCCAATTTATGCAGGATTTTTCTTAAGAATCACAGAAAAATTCGGGTTGGAAGAGACTTTAGGAGGTCGTTAGTCTAAAATCCTGCTCAAAGTCATCAATGGGATCAGATCAGATTGCTCAGATCCTCTAATTTCAATTTATGCCCACTGTATCTTATTCTTACACTATGTACCTCTGTGAAGAACTTGGCTTCATCCTCTTGCTAATTGCCTCATGGTTATTGGAAAGCTGCTAACAGGTTAAACCTCACCAAAGTCATCTCTTCCCCAGGCTGAACACACCCAAATCATTTGGGTTGTCCTCACAGGCTGAGTGGTCCAGCTCCTGATTATCTTGGGGGCTCTTCCCTGAACTCCCCCCAGTTTACCAATGCCTTTCTTATACTGAGGGCGCCAAAACTGGATGCAGATTGTGGTCTAAAGAGTGCTGAGTAGAGGGGTATGATCCCTTCCTGCAATCTCCTGGCTATGATGCTGTTCATACAACCCAGGATGCTGTTGGTCATCTGTTGTGGTTTAACCCCAGCTGGCTACCAAGCCCCACACAGCCGCTCACTCACCCTCCGCCCCCAGTTGGAGCAGGGAGAGAATCAGAAGAGCAAAAGTAAGAAAACTTGTGGGTTGGGATAAGAACAGTTTACTAATTGAAAAAAATAATAATGGTAATAATAATAATAGTAATTAGAAAGAAAACAAAACAGAGAGAAAGAAATAAAACCCAGGAAGAAACAAATGATGCAACTACTCACCATCTGCCGACCGAGGCCCCATCAGCCTTCAAGCATCAATAGCTCCCTCCAGCCAACTCCTTCCATTTTCTAAACTGAGCATGATGTCGTATGGTCTGGCATACCCCTGTGGCCAGTTGGGGTCAGCTGTCCTGGCTGTGCCCCCTCACAGCTTCTTGTGCCCTGGCAGAGCAGGGGAAGCTGAAAAAGTCCTTGACTGGTGTAAGCACCACTTAGCAACAACTAAAACATCAGTGAGTTCTCAACATTCTTCTCATCCTAAATCCAAAACACAGCACTGTGCCAGCTACTAGGAAGAAAATTAACTCTATGCCAGCCAAAACCAGGACATCACCTTTACTGATAGGGCATTGCTGCTGGGTCACATTGATACCTTAAGGGTCAAAAGACCCCCAGATGTAAGCGGCTTACATGCATAAGATTTAGGCCTTATTGTCTAGTTTGCTGGTGCTTTGCTAAAGTCAGTAGTGTAGTTACTTAGTAAATTTAGAACCCTATTCAAGGACGGGAAGAATCGGGAGGGGATGAAGCAAAAAGATAATAACGGTTTGTCAAGGTTGCTAGACTAGAAGGAATAAGAACTAACAGACACAGGAAGATTTGTGGCTCCTTACGAAGGACAGTTTTTGATAAGAACCAGGAGTTTACCTTAAGAACTGGTTTACACCAACCCTGCAGTTTGGGCAAGAGCCAAGGAGCAACTGTGTCTGCGCAAGAACAAGGGGTTACTAGCAGTGACGAAGCGGAGTCATCAGCCTTCATCCCCATGACCCCCAATGACCACCACAAGGAGGCACTGAGCAAGCGCAGTGGGGAGGGACTTATGGAAATGACCTCCTGAAGCTAATTTTAATACAAAGTGGGACAGGTTATGCATATGTATAGGCATATTGGGAAACTTCATGCATATGTAACGCTTTGCTACATATAAACGGGACAAGTTGCCGCTTGAAGGTATGCACGTTAAGTGGAGCCTGATCCCCCGTGCATCTGGCACCATGAATAAAGAATGCCTGCCTTTTAACACTTACATTGGTGTTATGAGGTTCGTTCTTCCCGATTTCGGTGACAACATGCAGCTCCCTGTTTGTCACGACACCAGGGCCTTTTCTGCAGAGCTGCTCCCCAGCAAGCTCATCACCAGGCTGTGTCATTGCAAGGGCTCTTCTTTCCCAGGTGTGGGGCTGGGCATTTGTCCCACACTATTGAATTGCATGAGGTTTCTGTTGACCCATTCCTCCAGGCTCTCTGGGTCCCTCTTAATGGCCGCTCTGTCCTTGAGCATATTAGCTGGCAGTTCCAACTTGATGTCATCTGGGAACCTGATGAGAATGCACCCTGTTGCTTCCTCTAGGTCATTAAGAATGATGTGAAACAGGACAGGTCCCAGGATTAATCTCTGTGATCCTTGTGATACTCCACTTGTTACTGGCCTCCAGACAGTGTGTGATCCATTAACCATGGCCCTATGAGACCAACCATCCAACCATTTCTTTTATCTACTTGTCCACCCATTCAGATGATAATATCCTAACTTAGATGTATAAAAAATATCGTGGGAGACAAAGTCTAAAGCCTTGCTTCATTTGAGGTGAATTACATCCTCTCTGCTTGCCAACAAATCCAGCCACTTTGTCACAGAAGGCAATCAGGCTGGTCAAGCATGATTTACCCTTGGCAAATCCATGTTGATTACACCCAGTCACCTTCTCTTTAATGTTCCCAGAATGGTGCTTTAAGAGGACTTGCTGTGTGGTTTTCCCAGAGGCTGAGATGAGGCTGTCTAGTTTGTAGCTCCCCAGATCATCCTTTTGGCTCTTTGTGAAGAAAAGTGGGACATTTGCTTTTCTCTAATTGTTGTTGACCTTCTGCAATCTGCCTGACCTTTCAGAGATAATAGAGAAGAACCTTACAATGGTATCAGATAGCTTTCTTGGCACCTTTGTGTACAGCCCACTTGGATTTAGAAACTTGGGTGAGTAGAGCTCTCTCAGGTAATCCCTTTCTCTGTCCCTGTTCAGCTGATAGTTTCAAGCAATATGTAGTGCAGGTCTGTGGATTCTCTCTCTAGCATTTATTTCTTATGGATACACTGTGGTTCATCATTGTAATTCTAGTGTCACAGTGTACCATGGAATTTGTCGGCTGGCTGAAAGATACAGGACATCAAACTGAAATTCAAAAACTGCTACAATGGTTTTTTACCTACTGAATTTTGATTTATAGGTAAAAAAAATTAGACCTCTGCAGGGGAAAATGGATGATATTATTCAGGATATGTTCAAAGATGAAAAGAAAAATCAGCAAAGACTTCAAAAGCTTTCTGCATGGTTTGCTGTTTGGTTTTTTTTTTTAAAAAAAAAAAGTGCCCTTTTCTGTGATAGTCCAACAATTCCATAGAGAGAATAACTATTTAATTTAAGAGTCAAAACCTGACTGGACACAGTCCTAGGCAATCTGCTTTAACTGACCCTGTTTGAATGGAGCAGGGGAGCTAGACTAGATGATTTCCAGAGATCTTTTCCAACCTCAGCGATTCTGTGAGTCTACAAATTTACTTTCTACTTTGAAACAACTGTTGCAGAAACAGTCTAATAAACTCTACTTGGGCCAGTCTATCACCACCAGCCAAAGACATACATCATTAGATCTTGTTTAAAGCATCTAGACTCCATGTTCTTTAAAGAGAAACCAGGGAGAACTAGCAATTTTGGCTGCAGGCTATGACACCAATGATGCTTAAACATAAAATTATGACAGCAAGAGAAAACAGCATACATACCAGAGGATCTGGAGCCCTGATGTGATTATATGTAAAGTTCGAGATTTAGTTTATAACCTCAAATGACATCCCAAAGTGCTTTGTCAAATTTGAAGCGATTTTTCTCATAAGTTGTCTGGGAAGAAATCAAGAAAAAAAAAATCCAAAACATACACAATTTTCTTTCAAAGTCTTATGTTGTCTCTAAATACTGTCACTTAGAAAAGACATTCTTGTAACTGTTGTTTTTAGCAAAAGATACTTTCCTGTATCATTTCAACCCATTCAGTGTGAAGCAAGACCCCATGACAATGCAAGTTCGACAGTACCAGGTGAACCAGCTATGAAAGATACGATGTAAGATCAGGAATTTTTGTGAAATCCTTTGTCTTAGGCTGTCAACAGAATTTAAAAATTTTCATATAAACCTCTTTTTCCCACCTTTATAAACAATAAGGACTTTAAATACTTTGTGGGGTTTTTTTAATCATAGAACCACAGAATCATTTAGGTTGGAAAAGACTGACGTGTGGAAAACAGACTCCACAATCTGTAAGATTGTAAAGTAGGTATGTTTATTCAGTGCTGGGAAGCATGGGGGTAGTCCCACCAAAGTCATGCACACCAAAACACAGCAGCTTGCCCCGTTTATTTGTAGCAAAGTGTTACATATACATGAGGTTTCCCAATACGCCTATACATGAGGTTTCCCAATACGCCTATACGTAGGCATAACCTGTCCCCGCTTCGTATTAAAATTAGTTTCAAGACATCATTTCCATAAGTCCCTCCCGACTGCGCATGCTCAGTGATTTGAGTCAGTGGTCTTCAGGGGTCGTTTACTTCATCCACTCCTCTTCTTCACCTTTTCCTTTTGGTGAACTCCAGCTTCCATTCCCCTTATTCCACTGTCAGAACAACACAGGCAGTACCAACTGGCTCCCCATCCTTGGCTATCCTCATATCGACAAAGTGCTAGACACTTTGTTCTCCTATGTGCCTTCCAAGGCCTGTAACAAAGATGGGCCATCTCCTACTAATCTCTCCTCTTCCACATTCCCTACAGTGTTAGTTTCTTATCTATAGTTTACTTCATATGATTAGTAAGTTAATCTAAAACACAATGCTAGCAATTTAAGATGGTTCTACAGTTGGCTTCACAAAGGTCCTTTTGTTAACCCTTTAGCCTCCCTTCAAGACCTTTAAGATCATCAAGTCCAACCATTAACCTAACACTGCCAAGCCCACCACTAAACCATGTCCCTAAGCACCATGTCTCCACAGCTTTTAAGTACCTGCAGGGATGGGGACACAACCACGTCTCTGGGCAGCCCATTCCAATGCTTGACAATCCTTTTGTTGAAGAAATTTTTCTTAATGTCCAATCTAAACCTCCCCTGGCACAACTTGAGGCCATTTCCTCTTGTCCTATTGCCCATTACTTGGGAGAAGAGACCAACACCCACCTGGCTACAACCTCCTTTCAGGTAGTTGTAGTCTGCATCATGTGATAACAGGGATAAAATCAGTCAGTCCTTAGAAGATGTATACTCCAACAGTAAATCCAGATTGTGACTAAGCATTAATCACTTAACAGTAGAATATATAATGTTCTTTAACTCATGTCTTTTTTCCCAATTCTATGGTACATTCTTATCATTGCAGTATGCAACATCATTACAGTAGTGAACTTGAGAGCTAAGAAGAATTAGTATAAATTAAATAGTAGATATTAAGATAATTAAGAACTCAAAAGCTGTTTTATATTTAATTAGTCCACATATTTTTAATTATTTAAATGTCACAGGACATACTGTATATTATAAAATATAATAACTTATAAAGTGACTTAGAAAGAGCCATTATTTAAGCAGCAATTCCTATTTTGTGGAAATAGGAAACTAAATGCTCAGCAAAAATAATTTGAGCATGCAGAATGGTTAAAAGAAAACTGCTTAACAAAACTGGTCTTTTTTTAATCTGGTGATATTCACAAGAGAAGTTTAGCTTTAATAAAGAGTGAGTGAATCTGTGTAGATGCGTGTGCGTACATGAGAGAGGAATATTGACTAAAATAATCGCTACCTTGGGAAAGGCATTTGATTAATTTTCATATAAGCAATTAAAATAAATAGTCTAAATTATTTCACATTTCTGACTTAAGAGCTAGTGTTTGATTAGACTGTCATGGAAACTGTCACATGTGATCTGATTAGTATTTAACAATGACTTGCTTTAAGAATACATAGTCTCTGTACAATAACAAAATCATAGCCCCAGAGGAAAGAATTAGAGATAATTATCTCATTTTTTGATATGAGTGAATTGAATTATTAGGCATTAAGTCTTCCTGAAAAAAAGTCATGACTACTTCATTTTAAATTCTTACAGCTAACATTATTATTACTGCCATCCGGTCTTACACTGATTACTCTCATAGAATGACTGACTGCCAAAGTTAATTTCTAGACATCCTGCTAAATGAGAGCCTTGGGTTTGGCTCATTTTGTGTTGCCAACTACAAAAAACTTAAATATTTGACCTTTTGCCCTCCCATCACTTACCTATTACAGATATAATGCTCTCTCAAAACTAGATTCTCTATTAAGCACAGTACTAGCCCTGGGGTCAGAGAGTGATAGGAGCGGGCATTAAAGTGTAAATGGATACTGAAGGAAGGGCAAGACTGCCTGCAGCCAAAGTCAGCCTATTCCACAGAAGGTCTTCCCAAATCCCTGCAAAGCACTTTAAGCTTGCTGCTGCTGCTGTGCTTTTAGTGGTGGAAGGCTAAATTGGGAGGGAGACTGAGGACATTGCATGTTTCTGTGTTCAGGAGTGGCACACGAGCGTTGAGCGTTTGGGAACAGCAGGTCTCAGATGACCCTGGTGCTCATCTCCAGTCAGGCACAGATGGGTCAGTTAAGAGAAGAGCTCTTGCTTTCAGGCAGCTGCAGAAAGAGAATTAGCAACTCTTGCTCCTATTGCATTGTACTGGCAACTGCATCGCAGCTCCACTGCAGCAGTGTCGGCAAAAGGGCAGCAGACCCTAAGGAGGGACTAGACAGCTCGTCCTCCAGCACTGAACCTTTTGCTATGGTGTAGCAACAGTGACGCCAGCAGAGGCCAATTAAAGCCTAATCTGCAGGCTGGACAGACACTAGCCTGGCCAAACCATGGAAGAAGTACCTTGTGTGGAAGGAAAGCACACCTAACCTCAGTCGAGAAGAGCATGGTCTCCTCAATGGCACAGCTATATTCCTGTAAGGACAGTTGCTCAGTGCCATAACCACCTACTGCAATGATCCAGGGCATGAGGAAAGGGGGAAAGAAGTCTTAGAGGGCGATGGGCTTATAGGAACAGGGTGAATTCCTTCAAAATAGCATATGTTTATTGCCAAATTTCAAGCACTAAAGAACATTTCTGTTCTACATTCTGTAAAAGCGGGAGCTATCACCTACTAAGCAGGGAAAAAATAAAGCCACGGGGTGAATGAGCACCAGCACAAGCCACAGGGCCTAATGTTCCAAGCACAGGGGATGCTGTTCAGCAACAAA
Source organism: Gorsachius magnificus (assembly GCA_034008185.1). Lineage (NCBI taxonomy): Eukaryota > Metazoa > Chordata > Aves > Pelecaniformes > Ardeidae > Gorsachius > Gorsachius magnificus. The sequence goes on from CM067082.1 coordinate 69,386,246, forward strand.
CCCAGGAAAAAAACCTGTGACTTTAATATTTACGAGGAAACCAATTTCTTCAGTGAATTTTATTGCCTTACAATCAACTCTACCTCAAAAAAGAGATGTCTGAAAAACTCAAAATTGGGCAAGTTCTGCACTAGCCTGCTGGATAAAAATGAACAAATAATTTTTTTTATGTTCTCTCTTAGCTTTACAGCCTGCAGTATTGGCAAAAAGATGCCTGCCCTCTGTTTTGAGCATAATGAGTCAAACAGAGAACTACGTTATTCATATTTCCAGTATTTGAAGGACTTCTTGTACCAATGGATGTTCTTAGCTCTATTTTTATAGAGTTCCATTTTCAATGTATACATTTCTCGCCCTTCTTCATTGCCTGGGTGATCCTGATTTATAAGCACCGTAGGTCAACTATAAAACAATTTTGATTTTCTGTGATCTTTCTTTGAAAATGAAATGGATGTTTTCAGGAGTAAAAATTGGCATAGAGCAGAGAAAAAAGTGGAGCACATATAAATAAATACGTCCTTGTACCCACAGAAGAATGATGATGAGGGTTATCAAAACTAGATATGACCTTTATTCCCTCTGCTTCTGGCAATTTCTAGAAACCAGAAAGCTTTGCTGCAGTTACAGCTGAAAACCCAAAGGCATATAAATATAATGTTTCCATACTGAGAAGGTAGGAAAGTTTTTATTGAGCTGAAATTTTAGAATTAAAAATAAGAAAAATTATCCCTGCACACTGAATATCAACCGATATTGATAATTAATACATTAAAGTTGAGGCAATTTGGGCAGATCTCATCCTTATCTCTATTTGTGGATGGCACAATAAACCAACAATTCTGATTGTGAGATATCTCAAAATAAATAATGATTATGACGTTAAATTTGATTAGAACAGAATGCATGCAATGATCATTTCAATATCATGCTGAGCTAGTAGGATATTTTCTGACCTTTTTTGACCTTCTTAAATGTTTCACAATTCCTTCAGCATTTTCCTCTAAAATTTTTACTAGCTTTACTTTCACCTTCAATTATGTCATTCTAATCAAAACCAAAATTAAAACACTGAGCTTAAGCAGCTTCTAACATACTTTAAACGTTACTTCAATGACAAAATTGAAGCCAGAATATGTACGATGATCTTCCACCAGCTTTTGTTTTCCACATCATTACAAAAATGAATACTATGTTATCTTAGATGACTTGGAAATTATCTTTACCAAAACTTCTTATATTAAAGGACTATATTCCTTGTTATGAATTATTGATCTATTAATTGTAGACTTCCTTCTTTAATGTTGAACTGTAGGCATATTCTAGGGCATAAACTTTATTAAATACAAGAGTGCTCAGATTCATTTACTTGTCTTGCTGCGGTACTAAGTCAGTTAGTTTCTCAACAGTGATTTTATGTTTGAATTTTCTACACACAGCAGAAAAGCTGTGAGTAGATAAGGAAGTGCCTCACTCCCGCTTTTGCTCTCCATTCCACAGGGACACTATGATGAGCAAGGAAAAAGGAAAAGGAAAAACCACGATTTCAATAGCCTGTGCATTTCAGCTGCGAAAGTCCCTTTCATTCCTGCACTCTCCTCTAAGAACGCTAGTAAATGCAGTACATAAACCCAAAGTTTTTTACCTGTAGTGTGTGGCCTTGTTATTTCTTTCTGAGAGGAGAAACGGAAGTTAGCCAAAATCAATTTTGCTACATTTAGATGGAATTACATAAACTAGATACAAAGATACCAATGAATATTTTAATAATGAATTATTCAAAAACTACCCCAGCCTAACCCAACCAGTTACCTTTATGAATCAAATACTTTATGACCCCAGAAAGCACGCCAGAAGGTCAGGTGCTGTTGCATTCTTTGGGTATATTATGCCAGTTGACGATAAACTCTTGTCACTACCTCAAAAACTTTTTGTGGTTAAACTTCATATAAGGTGTTTCTACACAAAATTGGTATCACCTCTTGGCACCAAGTGATTTCACACCATATCAGGTATTTCTCATTTTCTTGCAATGATGTGAAACAAAAATAAAATTACACAGGCAGCCTGCTACATTTAACCAAAAATTAAAGTAAAAATAAACATGTACCATGCCTATCTGGACTAAACTAGTAATGCTGCATGGTTTAGCACAGAATTAGTATTAATAATCCCGGCATCGCAACATCAGGAAAAATACTGATAAGTGCTAAAAGAAAGCATAAGCAAGCTGTACTTTATCTATGCAAGAGCTGATGAATTTGTGATATTCCTTATATTATCTGGGTGAGCCACCCGTTGAATGCCAATTTTATTCTCCTGTTTACACGAAACAGTAAGAAAGGGTTTGGAGGACATCAGATGCAAACACAATGTTGCAAAATAGAAAATAATGCTGAAGAAATTAAAGAAAAGGAAGAAGGAAGATAAACTTAACAAATGTATAACCTACAGCAGTAAATCACTGAGACATGAACCACAGAAAGGAGACACCTTTCATGGTACTATATAAGCAAACATCAGCAAAGCCTCACAGATAACTGAAAAAAGCAACACAAAGTTAACAGCTAATCACTGAAGACCTAGATTAAATGAAGTCCTAACAGCTCTATTCTGAATCCAACTGATCCCAGTTTTACAGAAATAAGTGTTAGAAAAAATACAGAACTCTTGTCCTTCAAGGAAATTGTTGCATACATATATATCATCCTTGCACCAAATGAGAAATCTCACCATTGGTTTGCTGCCTTTCTCCCCATACTCTTTGACCAGTGTTATTTACACTTTTCTCCAACTCTACAGATTATTGTCCTTGACCTGGTTTGGGCTGGGATAGAGTTAGTTTTCTTCCTAGTAGCTGGCACAGTGCAGTGTTTTGGATTTAGGATGAGAAGAATGTTGATAACACACTGATGTTTCAGTTGCGGTGTTTTAGTTGTGTAAGCAGTGCTTACACCAGTCAAGGACTTTTTCAGCTTCCCCTGCTCTGCCAGGGCACAAGAAGCTGTGAGGGGGCACAGCCAGGACAGCTGACCCCAACTGGCCAAAGGGCTATTCCAGACCATACGACGTCATGCTCAGGGGGAGTTGGCCAGGAGAGAATGATTGCTGCTCAGGACAGGCTGGGCATCGGTCAGCAGGTGGTAAGCAATTGCATTGAGCATAATTTGTTTTGTATATTCTGTATATTCTATTATTATTATTATTGCTTTTTTTCCCTCTACTGTTTTTTTAAACTGTCTTTATCTCAACCCATGGGTTTTAGCCTTTTTTCTGATTCTCTCCCCCATCCCACTGGGGTGGGGGGGGAGTGAGCGAGCGGCTGTGGGGTGTTCAGCTGCCTGCCGGGTTAAACAACAACAGTCCTGAACATATTCTCTCTCTGAACTAGATAGGATTTCCTGAAGAAGTATAATTTATATTTGTGCAAATTAAATTGATTTAATTTTCATGTTAAATGTAGAATAAATAATTAAAAATGAAATTCTATGTGGTTTACTGTGAAATTTAAACAAAAAAAATCTATGTTAAACTTTAAAGAAAATGAAAAGACAGAGCTATTATGATGTCTTGCCTTATGTCTGCAGATATTAATGTGAATCCTCTTTGGCAATGTCTGAGCTCCACCTATTTTTCACATCAGTCATATATTTCTCTCTTCTCTGGGAAAAATATTCTCACATTTCACTATAAAAGAGTACCGCAAATTATAATTGGGAAAAAACGAATATCCCTTAATAGTGGTTCCACTGTATAAAAAAAGCAGCATAGCATGCTGTTCACATCCTACCACGCTCCATATAAATTGCCCAAAATGAATGATGAACTGCTCTTAGTGAGCTGGAGGGAATATGGAAGCGTAGGACACTTTATGCATATTTGGAAGCAACATCCTTTAAAGAAACCACTCTGGGAACTGATTGGGGAAGCTGTCCATAAAATAAGAAAAAAAGCATCAAAAAGGAAGCCTTTTCCTTCAGATGGGGTCCAGCATTCACAGAGTCTGTAGCAATCTGTCCCTTTGTGTACGCGGGAGAACTGATGAGCTAGCCTACTTCTCTGCTGGCATTGACTCTTGCTCCATATTGCAGATCAAAAACCACACAGATACGTGAGGGCCATACTGAAGATGAAAAAGATCCACCCTTGAAAGGAAACAGAAGTAACTAGTCTATTAAAAATAATTATGCATATTAATTACACTGCTGTAACTGGTATCCATCTTTCAAGGGAGTCTTTTGAAAACTCAGTGGAATCTATCAATTTTTCTTTCCCAGATTAAGGATAAGGTTTTGGTTTTGCATTGTGTAGAACTAACCATTTTCATTCAGCCAGTTTAAAGAGAACAGAATTATTTTTTCCCTAGTAGCGCAAGTGTAATCTGCACTTCCCTACACAGCCTCCAGTTCAGCTGAATGAAAGGAAGGTTCATTGCCAGTGGGGAAGAATCACAAAATTAGCTCAACACTCAAGTTAGCACAGCCTCAGCAGCCTTACTCTACAGTTCTTCCTACTGAAGACCCTTTTCTAAGGATGCCAAATCAGCCAGATATCTGATTTGAGAACCCAAATTGTTGTGCCACACATACAGTCAGCATCAGCTTCTACTGAACCCAGCCCACTGTGCCTCATGGTTACACAGCCACTGAAGAAGGTGTTTGTTCTCAACCCCATGAGAGGCAACTTTCTGAAGAACAAATAAAGTAATTAAAAATTATTTTCTTCGTTTACACATTAAGGTTAAAGAAAGGCAACTGCAGCTGCTTTAGGACCTGATTTTTTCCCCTAAAATAAGAAAAGGTAAAGAAAAAACTTGCTTCAAACACAGCAGAATCTAAACCTAATTTTCATTATTGCGTTGAATAGGTCCTCACAGATGAAGTTATAATTGTTCCAACATCTGCAACTCCTTATTCTGCTTTTCACAGAGATTTATAAACATGACCAAAGAGGAAACAATGTAGTATCTATGCTGATACTCGTCAAATCTTCAAAACACAGTCAGAATCAAACTGTCACACAAGAGATGAAAACAACACCTGTGAAAACTCTCACTGCAATTTTCTTAGTCTAGTTTGGGTTCTTCTTTTTCCAGGTTAACATCTGGTTCTGCAGAACAAAATTTCTCCCTTTCTTTCACTCTGTAATTACAGCTCTGCACTCACTTCTGCAACATGACACAATTCATCGTATTGTATCTGTCTTCTCGGGGGAGATTACTGAAACTGGATGCTATCTCGCACCTCTATATGGAGACAGGTCCACCACAAAGGTAATTCAGATATTTAGAGGATTAAATATTCTTCATCAGGAGCCACTCTCACCCTATTGACTAGCGAGAGAACCTACACTGACTGAACACCTAACTAAGGCAGTTCAGCTGTGGGGGGCTGATTCAGATGGCCTGTTTAAATACTTAAAATAAAAGGCCTCCTTCCCTGCATTAAAAAAATTATACTAGACTTAAATTTTTTTGGCGATTATTTTTCACGTTGGAATGATATCTTGGGATCCATATTTTGGGGTGCTAAATTTGGGTAAGAAAAGGAGCAGGGCTATGGAAAAGCAGGTTTTAAAGGAGAAAATACCACCAGAGCTCTCCTTATCTTTTGTTTCTCCAAATCTGCAGTGAAAAGTTTCATCTTTTGTACAAGCTATCACTGTTCTTATCAACACCTCAACATTTAAGCAACCAAAATTGAAAGCAGCTAAACTTCAGTTCTATTTGCCCTCATGCAACTTCTACTGAGCTCAATTTGATACAAATAAAATTGACTTTGCCTTTTTATGAGGGCAAAACTGAGCCTATGTACCTTCAACTACCCCTTTACCTGTAACACAGCTTCATGAGACATCAAAACTACAGCAAAATGCAATTTCCTCTGAACAGCAGCCTATGAAAAAGAAAAGGATTTTATTAGGGGAGACAAAGAGATGAGGTGTCAGTTCCCATTTTGAAATGAGTTATCAGGAGACAGTGCTTGAGGAGAGAGATTGAATGAGCATATTTCAGTTCTAACAGGTTTACTTCCTGTGATGCCACTAAACAATAATTATAACGTATTGTAAGTTATCCAGGGAGGGCCTGTATAAATAGAAAACCCCCACATTTTAAAGGGGCAGGAGATAATGCCTCCCTTGGTGACTGTAATTTGGGTTAGTAGAGGGCTACAAAGAAATATATAATTTTCTCATTACGTTCCTAATTGGTTTGATGCATAGATCAGACACCTGAAAATTAAACACTGCACAAACAGGATTAGATCATGCCAGGTTTACTTTACAAATTTCCCTCCCTTGTTTTGCCTTAGTTTTATCATTAAAAAAGAATATTATGTATTGGCTTTCTTTTACCACTGCATTGTACAGCTTTTATAGTGACAGATGTGTCACTTTGGCAAGCTGCAAACATTGCTCAGCATTTGCATCACCAAGACCATTTCAAGAGGTTTGTAGCACAGCTTGGAATTAAAAACTTTGCTGTGTAACAGAGTCAGTCTCAAACATGGAAGCAAAAGGAAACGAAAACTAAGGAACACAATGGCTAAAGAACACAAAATACAAACTTGTTCTTCAAGCTTTTGGAGCTACATGATACAGAATTGAGTGGATGGTAGTTTTCTCTGAAACATTTCAAAACATTTCCTTGTTTCCTCTACTGCCATTAAATCAAAGCCTTCCGAACAGGACAGAAACACTCCACCAGTGATTTTCTCTTGACCTTCTGCGCTGGACTCCTGTACTTGTTATAGGCTAAACATTCACTAGTACAAAAATGTGACCCTTGTCACTAGAAGTAACCATACAACTGGGTTCCACAGTCAGGTTTCTCCCCCTTTTCTCCTTCTCGCTGAGAACCGTGCCTCTTTCAGCTATGATTTATGGGGGAGTACAATGACCAATTTAACTCATGGTATAATTTATTAAATATGCACGTTTTTAGTGAAAAACAGCTGAAAATTTCTTCAGTGTAGTATTATAAGACAGGACACTCCAGGAGATTTTTGTGCCTATTCATGTGTCCAATTTTGATTCATATGTCTCATTTTCTGCTTTTGAACAGTCACATGCATTTCAAGCATCAGCCACTTTACTGTGGTACCTTGCAATTTCCCTGTTACGCACAGGCAAAGCAATCCAAATGATGGGATTACTCACACTTAAAAGTACCTTATGTGATCAAACAACCAGTGAACAGTGCAACGTAAGGTACCACTCCATCAGGTAATTAATCTTATAGCTAAAACTTTTTTGAACAGTAGGAAGTTTATGGGTGATCATACTGCATATTCAAATTTGCAAGCCAAAAATATGTTAAGATTGCCTGGAAAATACAAATAATAAAATAGTACTGAGATCTATTAAAATAATGATGACAATGAGGGAAGGGAGAGCAAAACCCTGAGCAACTTGGTCTGACCTCACAGCTTTGAACATGTTGGACTAGAGACCCTCTGAAGTCCCTTCCAACCTGAGTTATTCTATGGTTCTATGGAGAAAGGTGCCGTCACTTAAAATGTCAGCCAGATTTGCACTTAGACAACCCAGAAGGTCTGACGTCAAAAATAGAAACTGAATATCCAAGAGAGAACCTGTTATTCCAGAAGATTCACATTTGGGCTTCAGAAAATTAAAACTCACACTACAGTAAAACTTATGCCTGTTAAAAATCACCAAGGGCGAAACCTTTGTGGATACACAGTTGATCCGCACTGAAATCTCAGCACAGCCAGTATCAGAAAGAGGTTGCAAGAATAACAACAGTGAAGCTGATGGGCAAATCTAAGAAGACACAGTGCACTGGAAAAAATACAATGTAATATAGCCTTTAGCAAGAGGAAAGAAGGAATGTCAGAGAAAGAAATATATTTGCAAACTAATGTTCAGTTTTGTAGAAATTTTTTTGGCAATGATGTTCATTTTCAGATAGTTTAGGCAATTTCTTATTTAAAAGCAAACACAAGACTTTCTTACAGAAATGATGAGGTACTTTTATTGGGATTTTAAAAAATATTTTGTACTCCTTTTCTTTCTATTCTATTTCTCTAAGTTTTTAGTAAATCTTCACTCTTTTATTTGCAAGGATGAGAGTCCTGATATCACAAAACTCACAAAAGCTGGCAACAATAATGGATCTTTATATGAGAAGCATAAATAACCACTGTGTGACCACTTATTTGCTAGTTAGAACAATCGTTTTTGGCCTAACCGGAAAGGATGTGTCCCTCTTCTGAAACTCGGTTTCAGACAGGACTTTTCAGAGGACCACAAGTTCATTGAACTGCTGCAGATTTAAGCATTCACATCTTGATTTCAGTTGATTTCTATTACAATTGATTTCTGTTTTCTTCTTGGAGTTCTAGGATGTTTCCATTTTCTTATGCTGACCTGCTGATTCGTCTTCTGCAAATCTTTATCACATCAACTCACAGTTAGGTCCCACACTGACTTTTTGTACAACTAAATTATAACATAGACAATGTTATTTCAACATTACAAAAGGAACAGGGATTTTATTATTTGAAACATGGCCATTGGTGTTTTGGAAGCACTTTCTAAAAATCAAATGTAATTGAGAAAAGATAAAGGATTGAAGAACATCATGGCATCTGAGGCTTGCTTGCTTTCTTTAGACTCCAGACTAGAAGAAAACTTCAGTAACAATACATTCTTTTATGTAACACTTACAAACAAATAATGCTCGGCATGAATTTTTCCACTTTTCCTTTGTGTTTCTTTTTGCTTCAAGAGTCTCATCAAATGCACTGAATGTCTTTGTTTTGAGAACTGGAACAAAAGTGGTATAACTATAAACAATTCATGCATATATTTTCACTTTATAGGATGGAACTTTCCATCTTAAGATACTTCTGTTTAGCATTTGTGAGATCATTGTCACTCCCTTTTTATTCAGTTGTTTGTTTGGATCCATTCCCCTTAATATGGAAAACAAGCTGTTTAAGTAAAGAAAATGATGCCATTCTGGTATTCAGCCAGTGCTGTTCTGTTTTAAAACACAGAACTATCATCTCCAGCATTGCCTCATTCCAGTCATATCAGTTATGAGAAAGCTACTGCCAAAGCAGCAGTTGTGTAATGGAGTGACAACTAAGAACGGGGGCATAGGGATATTTCTGAATATGCACCACAGTGCTACTGAGGAGAAGAAAAAAGTGGGAATTTGTTGTTCACTAACAGTGAATTTGAGGTCTTTGCTTTCTGCCCTTGTCTCTGTGAGAACACTCGATTACAGTTTGTGCTACCCAGATCTGCTGACACCACAATATATTTAGAACAAGTTCTTCTGAAGAAAGATGCTGTGCTTCTGCCAGGAAAACAATACTAAATCTGCAGTTCTGCACGTGCCAAAACTTCCCTTTATGTGGACATACTGAGACCAGTATGCCAATCCAAAAAACCAGACCAATTTCCTGGCAATGATGAGAAATTTACACTTGTTCTTCTCGTCTGTGATTCTAAGGAAATAACTAAAAACATAAATATGTCATTATTTGATTGAATAAAATGTATCCAATTTGATAAACCTGGGAAAATTCTGTAGCAATGTGACCATTTGGAAAAGAGAAAGGTGTGATAACTAATAGAAAAACGTAGAATTCATGTCAAGCCAAACTATCTACTTCTATTGCCGAGTAACAGGCTTTGCAGACAGGGGAGAAACCATAAATCTTAACTAAAGCTTTTGAAACTGCTTGCAAGTGGCTTTCTGAAAAAATAAATTGGTTGTTAAAACTTCTAGAATGTGGGAATACTTCAGAAAGCAGCTGAAGACTAGTTACATATGGTTTACTGCCAAAGCAGACAGCAGTACTAAGCGGGACTCTGTGAGGACCTGCACTGTTACCTTCATCAGCAACCTGGATAGGTGAATGTAGCCTACATGAAGCTTATGTGCATTAAATTTGTACATGTCAGGAAACTGAGAGGGATCAGAAGTACACCAGAATTTACAGAGACCAAGTAACTGTAGGTAACTTGGGTTACTAGGGTAACCACCTGCACACATAGGCTGAGCAGCAAGCGGTTAAGAAAGCAGGTCTTTAGAGAATGATTTGGAAACTGCAAGCTGAGCGCACATCAAGAGCGTAAGGCAAGCCAAGCAAATGGGCTGAGGCAGAAGTACAGAGCGAGAGGCATGGAGGCACCTTTCTGTTTTACTCAGCACTGGCATGGCTTCAAGCAAGGAGGCTTTGTTTCAGGCCAGGTATGAAATGCTACATTTGCATACCCAAAAAGAACTAAAAAACCAATCAGAAAAAGGGTAAAGTATTGCATCTGTATTGTTGAAAGACAAAATTATATAAAAGTCATTACTCTCCTGAAGTATTCAAACAACTATAGAGAAAAGGGAGCAAACTGTTGAAAATTACCATCCATAGCAAAAAGGTAATAATCCACATCATAAGACAAATGCACAACACTTTTCCATAAAAGTCTGCAGAAACAGGGGAAATATGATTAAACTAGTAGGAGACATCTAAAACAAATAGAAATAAGTACTTTACACAAAAGGCAGTGACCTTCTGGAACTTGCAGCAGGAGACTGAGGAGGCAGGATGTTAGCTGCGGTTTCAAAAAGAGGATGAGAGAAATATATGGATCCATAAACAGATAGCAAAAGGACGGAATGCCTTAAGGGACTGCAGGATTAGGCATGTAACTTCTAACAGGCCTGGGTGCTAGTGAAGTACAAGGGCACAGAAAGCAGCTATGCTGATATGTTCTCCCTGAATAACATTTCTCTGATGCAGTGAGGCATTTATTATGTTCTCAGGGTATGTGGGACAAGAAGAACTTACACTGAAGCATCCTCTCCTTCCAATCACATATTGTTACAGTAAAATTAGTAAAGCATTGGAACACACCCTTTTGATAGTTAGGTAAGCAAATTATATTCATAAAATAACAGAGGTATAGTTGATTCTAATCTAGGACTACATGACCTCTCAAGGTGCGTTTCAAATCTGTGGTGCAGGACCATCAATATCTGATACTGTATTGGACCCAACAGGTCCTCAAGGTGACAAGTTATACTGTTTACCAGTCAATTTAGCAATCATTTTACCAGTTCAGGATCTGGTTTTACTTTATAAAGCTAGGATTCTTTGATCTTCAATTATCTTGCTGTTCAGATTTCTGCTGTTGTAAAATTAGCACTGGCTTAAATCACAACTTCGCAGGCATTATAAAAAAGAGCATAGTTTTATTCTAAACTATATTTAAGGAGAAACTGAAGATACAAGATAATCACAGAGGAACCCAGAGATATATATCCTGAAGTTGAACACTATTTGCAGTTCACTGTCAAGAGTTCAGTCAACACTAGGAAAAGGTAGGTAAATATATTTCAGAAATTGGACGTAAACTTTTATTTTCTATCTCCAAGATACTTTAACAAACACACAGGGATTAATAGAAAATAAAGGTAATAAACTGCTAATAAACAGATAACCATTTTCCAGAAGGGACTATGTTCACTACTGGCATGGTAAAAAGACGTTACTGAAATAGTAAAAGAGTGAAGAGAAAGTTAATAGGAGGGTGATATATTTTAAGAAGCTTTTCACAGAGTTTCTGTCTGAAGTTTATTGTTATAGTCTGTACATTTATGAGATAAGATGAAATAGGAGTGTTAAAGAAGAAATTATATCAGGATAGTAAAAAACTTTTATGATGCAGATTACCTTGATATCTTGAAGAAAACTGGGGACACTAGAGAAATATGATGCTAGTCAAGAGACTCTGGTGTATTTCTAGCCAAACCATAACAGTTACTGGCAGCTATAGACATTGTAAAGGCAGAACAAGTTGTTAGTGCTATAACTTATTCGTATATAGCAAAATGAGAGACGATCGTCAGAGTTGATACATTCAAGATTCCTAGTTCTAAGAAAACGTATTAAATAGTTTTATACATTGCAAGACTAACAGTGGTGAAATTAATGGATGGATCCTTCTCTTTTTGATGCGTATATACAAGAACATTAATGAAAATCTGAAAGCTTAGCAGGGAGCATCTCAAGTAGTGTGATTCCTGACTGGTCTTGCAAATAAAGGGAAGAGGCAATTTTTGAATGTATGCCTGCCTTTTTCGATACAGAAATTCCAATGTGTTTAGAAAAATGGGCCTGATGATTCAATGAATAGCATATTTACTTCTTTATCTGGCAATGAATATGTAACTCACTGATGTATCAGGTTCCCTAAAGTATTTTCCATATATTTTATTAAATTCCCGTTAGGACAATGTGAAATGTCAGCATTAGCTACTCTACTGTTGATCATGAGTCTCCACTGACTCTATATTCCCGAGAATTAGATATTAGTCACCATAGACTGAGTTAAGACAGAGTATTCCTTTCTTACATTCTGAATTCTGTACATGTTTGGATGAGCTCTCTGTCCCTTCAAAGCTAAGACTAGTCAGCGATGACCTACTGTTTACATTTTTAGATACTTTAAGACTAAAACAGGGTATAAGTTACCATCTTAGCACGGGACAGGCAAACAATTATCATGAGGCTGTATGCTTATTAGTAACTAATCTGTCCTAAAATTTATACTGCTAACTACAATTACAGTCACATCTGAAATTGCTGGCACCCCTCCATTTCTGTTTTGCAGAAATCTCTGTATGGAGTAATTTTAAAGAACTAACTCCTTTTAAATGGTTAAAAAAATGAATTTAAAAAAAATATATATAAACTCCAAGTTTGTAATTACCACAGCAACACTACAAATTGCTTGGGTTGTGTGCAATCAAAACCAGGACTATGTCATTTATATTAAGTACCTGGTCTAGTATGTGACAAATCAATTTTACTGCAGATAAATGTGTACCTATTTCAGAATAGATACAGTATCTTAATAAATCTATCTGTACAGATTCAAGAGATAGAATATAAATTACACTAAATGGAAGAATGATACAGCATAATGACTTAAAAAAGGGCCTCCAGCATCTCAGTCAAGTATGTAATCTGTAAGTTTCATTTTCCTTGCCTGCAATTCCCCATGCAGTTTTAAATGTCTGTGATATTTATCTTCACTTCTTCTCCTAAACACTTTCAACCAATATTTGAGAAATAGGCAGTTCACACACTTCTAAGGACTGAACACACTTCATGGGTGAACAAAGAATTCACCTGAAAATATTTAATTATTTATCAACTACAGAGTTTTCTGAAATTTAGAAAACAATTCAAAATGTTAACACTGGTAGGGGAAATTACAAGCCATAGGGGATACATTTTCCTTATTAATGCATTCTGTGCAAGACCTGAGAAATCAGTAGAATTCAGAGTCAGCAAAGCTTTGTAGGGCAGAGCGTATGGCAGAGCATGGCAGAGCCACAGAAGCCTAAGAATTTCCCACTATCCACTGAACAGCCACAACTGGTTATCATAGAGTGGAAATTAATTTCAGTCACATGATAAAATATTTAGGGCAAAGGGAAGTGAACTAATGTTGAGCCTGCACCCCTCAGGCACCCAGGCGCAACAAGTGACCACGTACACTCCTACCCAGTCCACTGCAATGTGAAGTCGAGCAGATTAGTCAGAAAAGAAGTAACTTCTTAAGCTAAAAAGTTAAGCAGCAGCTTCCCACACTGCCCTTAACTTAAATAACAATGAAGGACATTACAGTTAACACATTGTACCTCATAAATGTGATGGTAATTCATAAGCAAACAAGACCTTCCTCTATTTGTTCAGTCCAGACAGTTATAGGAGGCTAGGGTAAAACGGTCAATTTATCATATTTTGACAGATACCACGTGGCAGTTGCAGCTACACTCATATCTTTCTATGGGACTTTTCTTTTTATTTAATGAGAGATGAAAGATGCAAATAATTGCTGAGTGGCATTCCCAGCATCTATCATTGGTGCCTCTTCCATCAGTGTGACAGGAACTCCAATGCCCAGAGACAAGATGAAGAATTGTTTATTGAGATAAAAAGTGTGCTGGCAAACAGAATTACACTGAAATATACCTTTAATGAACATTCATTAGGCATCTGAGAATAGATGGCATTGGTAGAACAAGAAAATGCCAAAGGTTTAATGTCAAAAATATTGTGACCCAGTCATAACAGAGTGCTTTTTCTTCTCATGTCATCACACAAATGCAGAAAAAAGGAATACTTTTCAGGTGTGCAAAATAGCATCCTGTATCTAGGATCTCTTGCCCGTTATTATTAGTTACTGCTACCAGGATAAAGACAAATGCTTGGAGTTGGAATTGTAAATCAATAGTCAGTCTGAATGACATGATTACCATGGACACAAAATAATTACAAGGGAAGAAAATCTGGGGAGAGCAGACCTGTATCCTACTCAGGAAAGCTGATAGTGTTTATCCCTTCAACCTATTTGCATTCCAAGTAACCATCAGTGGTAATAATGACACTGTGGTGACTTAAATGAAGTAATAAGGTAAAATACAAGGCCCAGTGGAATCATCGCTTTCTTTCCACATACATTTCCCCCCTAAATTTGCTGCCTAATATTATAACTCGGTGATTACTCCAAGAAACAATACTATGTAGTAAACTAGTTCAGCTTTGGCTTTCCTCTGTCATTTGCCCTTTAAAAATCATTGTATTACCAGGGTATGGGAATCCTCAACTTGGTAGAACAAAATAAGTCAAAACAAATAACTTTTTCTTTTATAAATAATTGATCACTTACCTAAACATTTTGCTTTATTTTCCAGTAGACTGGGCGTCTTTTACTTCCCCACTTTCATTTTGTATTGGACCAAAACGGAAGTTTCAACTGTGTGGTACTGCCAGTTCATTATAAGGAACAGTGAAAGTAGTTTCTCTGGGGATATATCTTTGACAAGCATCAGGGAGCAGATAGCATGTGGAATATTTTTGTCATTCAATATCATCTTCATTATACCTATTATCAGTAGTTACTGGTCTTTGTAAGAACCTTTCACACACGTACACACACATTTCAATAATCTCTTCATATGTTGATACTAAAGAAATATGTCCATGTAGTATCCATATCATATCCACATGACTTTCAAATAAAGAACCATAGGCAATTCTCTATTTCAGCAGGTTCAAAAATAGATTATCGGGTGGAGAACCAACAGATTCTCTCTGGTTCTGTACCAGACTTCTCAAGTGACCATGGCGAAATCACCTATGATGAATAGGGATCTTGTTGCTAATGCAGTCCATATCACCTTTCTGCAATTTATGTGCAAGGGATTTCTTTGTGCTGACTCCATTTCTCTACTGTAAAACACAGGTATGGCTCACCCACTTTTGAAAGCTACAGATGAGCAATGCAGCGTAAATGCCAAAACAAATTATTTTAATTCTCAGTTACTTGCAACATTGTCTTTGACAAGACTTTTACTAATGCTTTATCTACACAGTTGTCTATCACCCAGGGGCAGCTGACACCCAGTTTGCTCGGAAATGAGCAACAAAAACTCAAGGATTCTGCTTTTCTTCAGATGTAAGACACACATTCTATAGAACTACAGTGTAGAGAAAACTCATTTATGTCAACAGAAAGACTGTTCTTTGTTGCAGAAGAAGGTTGTGCGGATATTATTTGTGATATAAGCTCAGTTGAAGAAGTATAAGGGAGGCATACCTGAGTGAGTAGGGGTAGTGTTTCAAAAAACCTTTTAAGGCTTTTGAATTTTAGAACTGTTCTATAAGAACAGACAAATAGTAAGCCCATGAAGCACCTGAGATGCATGTTTGTTCTTAGGTTCTTGTGAGGGGCAGTCCTTTGGGCACACTTGTATAGCATAAGGCAGCAGGACACAGAGCCACTAAGTTAGTGGTGATCACTGCCACGACACTCCATCCATGACAAAATACTTTAACTCTGAACAGATCTATGATCTGGTAAATCTATTAAACTATTAATTATTTGAGTGAGTCTATATTAATGGGGTTTTCCTGTTTATAGGACCTGAGCTGCTTTGCATTGTGTGGACTTCACAGACCTAGCGGGCAGTACCTCAAGCACTTCCAAGCTACCTAGGCAGGGTCTTTTATCAGTTTTCCATTGATGAAATTGTGGGTAATCTTTTTGCCAGGGGCAGCAAAGAAGATGAAGACAATCTGTCTAACAACTCTCTTAGTGGATTAAAAGGCTTGTGCATCACAATTTCTGTATCTACATTTTTTCTTCCTCTGCCTCCCAGCCCCTCAAAGTCTCTTCAGAAGAAGCAATCTACTTGTCTTGATCTTTCAGCTGGAAAAAGGAGAAACATCTGTTCATGTCACATAAGGGAAAAATCTCAAATGGTTTTAAGTACAAAAGGACTTTGGTTATTCACTCTACTTCCAGGACTCAGATAACATATGATATCTTGTTGAAAACTTGCAAGTCACTAATTCCTACTCAGAAAATATTCTACTCATCACTGGGTGACTCAAGAGCTATGTTTTACATTAGGTAATTTTGCCATGAACTCATAGCATCTGATCACTTTTATTAAAACCTAGCTGCCATTGTCAAAATATTATAGTCAAAAGTAATTTTTTTCATCAAAAAGTATGTTTTCATACCAAAACTGCAAGACAAATAATAGTAACTGCACCTATATTGTTCTCTTTTTTTTTTAAAAAAAAAAAAGCAAGCAATCTCTTACGATTCTTATAGTGTCATCACTTACAGAAGTGTGATAAGGATTTTAGATTTCATGGGCCTGAAGTAACCAAAAGAATTATTTTGTATACAGTTCATAGAACAGAATACTTTAACAGAAGAGATATACTTATTATTTTTATGGTTTCAGCAAGGAGCAGAGCACTATGAAAGGGATGTTATCTAACCTTAATAACCTCTTAATTTCCTTTGTGACATGCTATCCCTTTTTGAATATTACTGCAGAGAAACAATGGCAAGTGGATTTGATAATAAAAACACTGTTATAGCTGGACTATCTCGTCTTCTGGGATATACTTACAGTATACCAAAGCCAAGAGAAAATCAGAAGGGAAATGACTGGTAAAGTCAGGGGAGGGGGAAATCCGTCTATTTTCTTAAGGAGAGAGAGAAAATTTCTATTCAAAATTACAATAATTTTCAATTATGTTTCCCAACACATATTGAAAGGACTATTGAAAGCTTTGCCCTTATGACCATTCACAGAGCAAGCAATATAATATGTGTAAACTACATAGATTTTTGAGGATGCCTTTATATAAAGTTGTCTACTTTTATAACAAAATGTGAAATGTAGCTTGATTCTGTCAAAGGACACTTGATATCAAAGCATACTAATTTAGAATTAGAAAGAAACAAAATATGTCACATATAGCAACATGTCGGATTCTCAGATAAATGATTTACTTTGCTTTGCAGTACTGAAGAGTAGGGCTGTGCTGCACATTTTCCAAATCTCAGCTTTCAGTGTTCTAAAAAAACCAATCAAGTAAGTTACTTGCAAGACTTTGCAAGAGCAGGATTAGAAGTTGCAGTCACCAGAACTGCTCAAACAGGATAGAAATACTGTGTGGTTTATTATATATCATCAGTTTAGATCCTAATTTTTGTTCAGAATTTACATGTAGTGTATATTGTACCTTACATTTGTAGTGTCATGTTTAAATTGGTTTCTTCAACAGTATCACCATGTGACATAAAGAATGCTTATACATTCTCTTTTCAAACACTCACATGATTTTACATTAATTCTTTCAAAAAACAAGCAGAGAGCATGTATTGTTTACCTAGCAACAATCCTGTAGATGCCTGAATAGCCAAGTGCACTAAAGCATACTGACTGAAAGATTTTTCAGACAAGAAAGAGCAGATTATTGTCAGAGAGAAATTAGAATGTATTAAGATAACAAGATATGAATAAATAAAGTCCAGTAGCAGTAAACATTATTTGTTTTAATTGTAATTCTACAAAAAATATCTATTCTTTATTTTTAATTGTAACCCTCCTTTGAAAAGCAAAAAGAAAGCCTTGTTATTGGTTTCCTTGTTTATTATCTCTCAGCAATTGATTTCCATACCGAGAAGTGCTGATTTCACATACAAAAGCATATTTCCTAACTTGGAACACTCTCCACATCCAGCCATTTTTTCTGTTCCAAATATTGTCATTAGTAGTACAGATACAGATCAAAGGCCAAACAACAACACTTGAGAAAATCTCATAAAACTCAATCAGAAAAACTGTTGTGCATATACAGTTATTGGCTTTATACCTCCAACATCAGCAGTCATTTCACTCCCTCTGTAGACAAGAGAAGTAGCCTTCAGTGGGCAAATCAGACAATGTTAAATTCCTAATCTAAGAGTCATGACCTGGAAGAGAGTTTATTTTTTTTTCTTTCCACTGCCTATAGCCTCCGGACACTAGTTTCCTGGTACTGACTTGGTTAGACAATGAAAATAATCCAAGTAAACAATTCTGTTGATGTGAAAGAAATGTTGAAACCTGGTTCTGTTTCAGCTTTTTTGTTTTTTTAGTTTGGTTTTTTTTTTAAAGCAGAAGACTAACTAATTTCTGACAGATGAAGACCCAATATAGCTTTGTAAATTCATTAAACAAGCAGAAAATTACCATAAAAAGGGTGAACACAACGTTTAGGTGACATTTTCTCTATGCTCTAGCTCACTGTCAAACTGGGTGAGTGGTTTTAAGGTGACCTTTCACTAGCTTTGATGTAAGATGGGTTTCTCCCATAAAAAGACTTTTCAGAAACAGTCTATCGAAATTCTATTTCAATATTACCAGGTCTGGATGCAATTAAAATGCTGCTTCTTATAGTCAGAATCTGTGTTTCTTCAAAAGGTAGAATTTTTATATAAACAAGACTATTCCTTGTATAATGAAAATGGCAGTAAAGGCCACAGTGAATCTCTTTCACCTACATATTCTTAAATATTTCTTGAGAGAACTGAAGCGGCAATTACACTCAATCTTGATCTCATTGAAAATTTGTCACAACTGTTTTATGGTAAGACAAAAGACAGGTTAATTTTCTTCTTTAATTTTGAAATATGCAAAATATCTAAAAACTAATAAAAACATTTTTTAAAATTATATCCAATTTCTATACCCTGCTACATTTTAAAACCTTTTCTTCTGCTTTTTGTTTAAACATATTCAGAGAATGGGTTTTGTAAACAAATTGCATATCAGAGATTAATTGTCCATCAATGATTCAAATGGAATGCTTCTGGAGTAAAAGAAGGCCAAAGAGGAAGAATGGATTTCATTTGAACTGTAAGTGAACCAGACTGCTGCCCTTTGAAGATAAGAAGGTTGTAAGTGAACTTTTAAACTGAAAAGTGGAGAAAATCTAAGATGTACAAAAGAGCATATCTTTTACAGAGAAAACCATACAAATTCTTTAACTCATGAAGCATAACAAATATTCATATAAGAAATGCCAGGGTGCCATTTAATGGGACTCCAAGAGGAACAAAACTCATGCTTTAACACCAATGCCAAAAATCTATTAAATAAGAGGTCAGAAAAGAACGTCTAGCTAAGACAAAATAAGCACACCGGAAACTTGGTGGACAAAAAACAGTGTCCCACAGAAATATCAAGGTACAAGAAATACAAAAAAGAGAGGGTACACTGTGCTAGTGATGAAAGAATGTATCTTTGAAAGGCTGGTCCTGTTATGACAGGAGCAGAGAGAATGTCTGTAAGCTACTTTACACATCTACTCACCTCTGAGGTTAAAATGGAAAGGTTCAGAGAAGAACTACAAGGTACAGAATGTCTTCTGGATGAAGAAGTAGTAAATTGGGACTCTTTAGGTTAGACAAGCAACAATGGAGTTCTGTGCGATCAGAAGTGGCAGGAACCGCAGTGCTAGGGTGGGCTGGCTGCTCATGCCCTCTCCAGGGCCAAGAACTGAGAGGAAACCAGCAGCCAGGCTCAAACCCAACATAAAGAGGAAATTCTTCATGCAACAGGATGTTAGAGAGAGAATATACAGGCTCAAATTCACAGAAGAAAATTATTGATTGCTACTGAATAGATATAGATAATAGCAAGGTCAGCAGTCTAGAGGAGCATTAAACAAAGTATTCCTGCCTAATCTTACTTTTCCTCTAGGAGATGCTCATGACCACTGTTCAAAAAAGAGTACTGGGGGAAACAATCTTTTGGTCCAACTTACTGGAGCTGTTTTTCCAATTGCAATTTGAGGAGTATTTTATTCTCTGTTAGGTACTTCTTATCTGTCTTTGATCACTGGTCTCACAGGGTATTACCTCTGCTTCTTGGATGAACCCCTGAAAAAATAAAAAAGTAATCCCTATGAAGTCTGCTTTCAAGCTCAAGTGTGCATACAAATATACATGCATACATTATTGTGAATAAAAAATTGCTCCCACCAGAAACACACATGCCCACAGTGGGAAGGAAAGAAGTTTGTGCATCACTGGCATGTGCCATTTTTTTTAAACAAAGACTTATTCTGCCATGATTTTTTGATCTGTTTCATTCCTCTGAACCTTACTCCATGAAAGCAAAGAGGACATAAAGTATAACCAGTCGGAAATAAATGTCACTTTCATTTGTACCAATATTAATTTATTATAGCTAGATACAATAAAACTAGAATACAGAACAAAATGACTGTTCTTCTCTTCACTCTTCCCGAGCCTATCTAACCTACACCTGATTTAGCACAATCTGTACTTCATTACACTATTGGTCATTCCATACAAAAACTCAGATCTTTGGAGGACGTAGAGAAATTCTGTCCTCTGAAGACTGTATGAGTCGCAAGAAAGCTGCTACATTTTATTCATTTTTGTTAAATACCATTGGAATATATTCACTTTATGCTGCATTGTTTTTCTTTTCTTTTAGCATTATAGACAGCAGTAATACAATAATTATCCTGTCAGATTAATTTTTTCTTTATTATTTTACTGGCTATAAACGTAACTTTTATTAAAGAGTCAACAAAACAGACAGCAAACATGGGTTTTAGTCTCTAGATCCCATATATTCAGTAAACAGTACTAGCTGTGCTGCTTGAAAAAGCACTAAACGGTGACACCCAATATTATTATGGTCACCAGCTAGAACAGGAAGATCAAAATGATCCAACTGGAAGACTGGCATCTGCAGCTAGATAGATGTATATTTAATCTGCTTTGTATTACAAAGTAGTCCTTGATGCAAGCCTTTACTCACTGCATGTATCTGATACCCTTCCACTTTTTGCATTTACAGTACCAGCAAAGAATATCTATTACTTTGCCTGAGACACCTGAGAGGTGTACCAGTATCTCCTGAATAGCTGTCTTCAGTATTCTAGTTACTCAATCATAAAGAAAAAATAGGGAAATTAAAATGAAACCTTCTCAAATCCAACCTCACAGCTAGGCCACTGGCTAGAAAATAATCCATTGATCTACATCATGACTGCAGACATTTAATGTCAAGTGTCTCATCTACCTGAAACGCCAGACAACACCCCTCTGGCCACTGCAGTTTCTCACACCATGTTTGGGCCAATCCCCCTTTTAGTTTGACTCCACCAATGTTTCCTTACTTTCTCATTAGTTTTCCTAGATGGACCTAGACTTCTATAATCATAGGAAAGAAGAGATACCATAGAACAAAACTGGAGCTTTGCCAGTAAAAAACAAGTCAATTTGGTGATCAGAAACCTATCTCTAACCTCACCAATTTCTCCATTTCATATTCATTGCTGTCTTCTAGCTCTCTCTTGCTCCTTCTGCTAGGAACAACTCTCCCACTTCTTATTACTGTCCCAAATTTTTCCTGCATCTTTCCTCAGAGGCTTCCTCAAATCTCCTTTTTGTCATGGGAGATAGTCACCTCAGATTTATCTTTACCCAGACTCTGAGAAGCCCTCTGAATTTCCCAGAAAAAAATAATATTTCCAGCAGAATAAGTTCCAAGCTTTCCATCACAATGCCACCTATCTATATGCCCTCTCTTTTGTACGTTTTCATCATCATAAATCAAAGTTAGCATTGATTTAACATCTTTCCCTTGGAAAACTACTGTCTTTCTGAAGACACTACTGAAATCCAAAAGAAACTGGTATAACACTATAAATGGGAGGATCAAGAGGGGGCACTGAAATATAAACTGTGCTAATAATGTTATAAATCAAAATAACGCAATGCTGGCTTCTGGCGCTAAGGTATTAAAAGGAGTAAATTCCCTCTAAGTCACTATAATGGGGCAAATGCATCAACATAATCTTGCTGCTACTGTACAATCAGCCACAGAAATAACTGCAGACAATTTACTTCTCCAACCCTTTAAACTTCTCAGTACTATAAAAGCCCTGTGTTTTCACCCTTTTCAGACTCCAGTTCTTGACTGCTATTCTACAGATGACTTATTCTCTCTCTCTCTTTCTGTAACACAATCTTTTATTTATATGCAAGAGGCTTTATTACAACAACTTGGAACAAAGCCTGATTTTGTCAAGTAGTTGATTTAAAGGATTTCCATTTCTAAACATTCTGTATGCATTTTAATGCACTTAAATAAGAAAACCATCTGTGCATTTCTTTCTTTATTTGAAACTATGCTTGGCAAACAATCATTACAATTATAAGTAGCATACCATTAAGCATATGGTTAAATGACAACATATTTGCTTATTTCAAGATCAATTCACTTGAAAGCACTGTTTTGTTTAATATTAAAATTCATAAATCAAAGTTTTATAATAATAGAAGACACCCACCTATAAAATAATGCTGCTTTGCCTCAGGAGAAAATACATGACCATTGTGTCTAGAGGTTTAGAGTTGTACATAAAGTTAGGTTCTTGGCACAGTTCAACATCCCATTTGGTCTCTTGCTCAAGGAAACATTTGTTAAATTCTGACAATCTCAGACGTTGTGCCTGGAAAATATTTACCACTTCTATATGAACTTAAGGAGACCCCATCTGAGCTACAATATGTATTACTGCAGTTCTTGCCAGCCCATAATGAAATGTCACAGTCCCCAAATGAAAGATATTGTATGAATTTATGCAATATCCCATTTCCTCACAATTTTCTTTTACTCCCAGGATACAAGACAAAAAAAAGGCAGGAGGTCAGATATTACACAAAAAAGGAACTCTTATACAAAATTAAGCAATTTAGAGGCTTAGGTCCCCTTTACATTTATTTCTTCTCAGTTTTATTATGGAAGATGGTAAAGTCTGCCTTTCCTGTGAAAAATGCCCACATAAAAAGCATAACTGTGCACCATCTCTTAAGTTCTGATAAAATCTGCTGCATGTAGAACTAAAAATATGATTCCATGGAACTGTTTGACCTAAGAATTTATCGTGGGATCTGATATTTAAACTATATTCATTCTTACTTCCAGGCTAATATTTTTCATTAAAAATTGGATGGGTGACGCATGAGCTGAAAGTTTCCAACACATTGTCTCAATGACACATTTAATCAGCAGAATTAACAAGAAAACATGTGGAAGTAAGAGAGGAAAATGGATTTATGACTGTCTGGTCTCAGTTACCTGAATAGGATAGTGTCATATTTTCTTAATTATGCTTTTCACATATAAAAATGAAAATAAATTAACAGAAGTTTGTGCAGAAACATTTCTTTTGGACAGTGCTGAACAAACTCCTCTGTAAACCTACTCTTATTGTTTTATGTCAGTGAGGATGTGTAATAACAACCCAAAAGTTGTCAGTTTCAAACTGGCAAGAAAATATGTACCTGAAAACAAAAACGTTAGCTGGTCACAAAGGTGAGAGAAAGTGATACAGCTGATCTTTTTGTCCTGAAACTCCAGTTAGGAAGTACACGCCTACCACAGTCATGAAAGCTGCAGGAACGCTGTGGAGTTTTGAAGAGGCCAGCTGGAGACATCAAGTAACTTGAGCAACGTGTGTATTTGTTAGTTTCTAGGAACAAGCTAATGAAGAAAAAAAACCCCAAACATATCATGTTCTCCTTTTGTATCAGTTGTCAGAGGAGACAAGTGCGCAGCTGATGTAATGCAGAGGTGGTGCTTTGCATTTTTAGGATTTAAAATCTAGTGTGGTGAAGGGCAGTTGCAGTTTTCCATTAACCCAATGAACAGGAACAGCCTAGGGCACAAGCAGACCTTCCTTCATGAGGTGTCTGTACACAGCAAGAGAAACTGTTTTCCAAGATCAATGCATGAGAGCTTGGGCCAGTCAGCTCAACTCGCTCAAGCAAATTGATCTAGATTGTTTCCATTTACTTACTTTCTCTATGCTCCATTGGAAGAACAAGCCTTTCTGTCCTCT
The DNA here is from genome assembly GCA_034008185.1 of Gorsachius magnificus. Lineage (NCBI taxonomy): Eukaryota > Metazoa > Chordata > Aves > Pelecaniformes > Ardeidae > Gorsachius > Gorsachius magnificus. The sequence goes on from CM067082.1 coordinate 69,410,521, forward strand.
TCATTCTTGCTCTGATCAATTTTTTAAACTTAACAGCTATATGGAAAATGGATTTTTTTTTTTTTTTGGTGCCCGCGTGAAGCCAAGGTATTGGCTAAATCAACTCTTCCTCCTTTCTTGTCCTCTGAAAATGTTTTTGTTTGTATCAGTGGAGTAATCTCAGTTGAAGAACCTGGGAGAAACCACCTTCAGCCTTCACTATAGCCGCCAGATGTCCTCCTCTGACATGCCTATGGTGGGTTCAGGCCCTGATCAAATCCAGTAGACATCCTAACTCAAACAAAACTCCACTATGATGCTTGATTAGAGATCTACCTTACTGAGACCTGCATAAGGACAACAAATGAATTTCACAGTATTTGGCCTGTTTTTACTGTAATCTTGTTCTCTTAACCCACCATAGCCTGGCAATTGTTCTATGTTGCTTTTCACTACCCTGCATATTTATTCCATAGCCTCCTTAATAAAACCTTAGAAGAAATGCCATCTAGTTCTGGAGACCTGATAGTTTTCATTTATGCTAAATTACTAAATGCTTCTGCCTCAGTGGTCACAAAATCATTCAGAGTACTGCATACACAAACAGTGTCAGATGGCATATTTTTCCTGTAAATACACCGGAGAAGCATCCATGTAATTGTCTGCTTTATCATTCCCTCCATCTTCTTTTCTAATCCCCTCATCTGATGTTTTAATTTCTTTCTTCAGTGAATTCTGTTTTGTTACCTCAAAAAGTCCTGTATGTGTGTTTCTATAGGTCTAATTTTAGTTCTTCTGGCATTGCTAATGCATTCTTCTTTTTATAGCATTCAGTATTCTGCTTAAATTCTTTTCATTATTTATGTCCTCTTCTATTGTTGCTTACACTTTTCAAATAGTTGTTTACTTTTATTCTTGTCTAAATTGGTCTAGTGATTTTACACTATGTTTAGCCAGGATCCTTTCTTATGCTGCATAGATATTTATATAAACTAAGATATTTATTGCTGAGTCCTTCGTATTTCACTCAAGTTCATTTTAGTCCACTGGGAACTTTCAGATGCTTGTTTTGTTTACTGTTACAAATAATTACTGTGTAAAGTTTTAAGTCTGAAGTAAAGCAATAATAATAATAATAATGCCCTAAATCCAAGATGTGATCTAGAGGTCCCATCTCCCCAACCCGAATTCTGTTTTCTTGGTAGATATTGATCATTTCACTTTCTATTAAAAACTAATTTAAACTTTAATTCAGCATTCATTTTTTCCTCATCTTCAAGAGTGACAAATAGCATTATTTTGCCCTTTGGATGAGCCAGGCAGCACAAGTAGCCTTCGGGACTGTCTCTGACACAAGCCCAACTTCCTAAGCCTAGGATGCAGGAAGCAGGAGATTGGTGACATACAGCAATGATCCAGAAATTTCTGTTCTGACTTCTGTGCCACAGGCATCATTATGGGGAACTCGGTGCCAATGAAGACGCTCCATGTCCAGAATTAAAGTCTCCTCTCCACAGCTAGAATAAAAGGTTTCCAAATGAATGACAGATCAGTCCTTCAGGGAAGATTTTACATAAACAGTAAATTACAACAGTTTAGACTCCTTCAGGCTAATCTCTGATTTTAGCCATTAGTCCTCCTCTTCTGTAATGCAAGCCATAATAGACTCATTCACTTTACTCTTTTAATTATACACATCTAATGAATATTACTAGGCTTTGTTTCCCTCTTGTATTCTGTCTTTCTGAAATATTGCATGACCTGAACTTACAACCTCAATGATGGATCTTTAATGATCTGTAGGCAATGAGCCTCATAACTTCCTCTTGCCAAATAAGCTTTCATTTCAGACAATTTTATTACTCCTTAGCATTATAAACACAAGCATGTCTCTTTGTTTGGAAAAGTTTCCATTCTTGGTGCTTTATCCATCCCTCATCCATTGAATTTCTGCAGTTATAATAGCTTTTTCAGCCTAAAGAATACCCAACAAGAACACCCTAGAATACCCTTTAGAATACCATAAAGAACAGATGAACAAGCCAGCAGGTTGACTCCCTCAAAGTGTTCAAAAGCACATGGTTATGTGGATGATGTTTTACAATGCTTAAAAATATCTTGCATTGAAATGAGAACATCAGTATCTGTTCTTAGCTGGCGCTAAGGGTCTGTCTGCTCCAAAAGAAGCATAAAGACCTTCGTTTACCTCTGCACATTAAGAACTTCTAAAGGACTTTCCTTTGCATGTCTCAGACTGAGAAAGGCTAGTCCCCTACAAAGGTCTCCTCCTTGCAGTTTCTTTCCTTTCCCATCCAGAGCATACACTGGGAACCACAGGTCTTGGTACGCTTCCTTCACTGTATCACCTTCCATTATTTGGGAAAAATAATTTGTGATTAGGACAGGGAGAGTTTAAAAAAAAAAAACAAAACAACAGAAGTCTCCTGCTGACCCCAAGGCCGAACTGGTTAGAGAGGATGGAACACTATAAAGCATTTCTGGTTTGAGGTGATAGACAATTTCTGTCATAGCTGATAGCTATGCTGAGTATTCAGTAGGAAATCAAAGTGCTGGCCCATTGAGTTATACAGCTGTTTACAGTTCTATGATACTTGCAACAGGACTCACTCAGGCTGTTAATGATGCCAGATATTGGATCCAGGCACCAGGGTAGAATATCTGTGCTCCTGAGTGCTCTTAACTAGCAACCTTCCTCACATTTACTAATATCATTCAAAGGTGGGTGGGAAGTGAGGAAATGCTACTGACTGTTCAAACCAGTAAGGTAGTGAGAGAGGAGCACAAAGATATAGGAAGCAATGCATCGTGCCAGTCTTCAGGGCAGATTTTGCCTTCTGGAGTGGATGATTTTCTGTCATTTCAACATAAACTAGTGACACACGTGCATAGTCTGGTCTAATCTGCAATATTCCATGTCATCTGCTACAGGGTGTTGACCCGTGCTGTTAACTCCTCCCATAGTCAGCTGTACCACTGACAAAATATCATATCAGTACTAACAGAACTTACCTTAGAAGTTTTCCTGGCAGATATTCAGTATGCTCCTATGCTATCACGCAAAAGAATTACAGGGTGTACTCATAGCTTCCCAGATACCATCAAAAGGACAGAGAGGCTTATAAACAGACACTCCTTTAAGTTCTGTAAGCAGATCTTTGAAAGCAATAAAAGTCTGATGTTGTTCAGTTAGAGAAACAGACTTCACTGAATATATCTTCCCACAGAATCCCAAGAAAAAACATAAGAATATTTGCAACAAACCCCCCCTGTCTTTTCAATGGAAAATTGCAGTACTGGCTTTCTTTAGCATCAATACTTGCATATACAGAAAAAAAAAAAGGAGTAACAAATATAGAAATATCGCTGACTTAATATTGCCCAATGTCAGATATGTTCTGCTAGATAGGGAACAAAGAAAACAAGCAGGAAAATGTCTTTGATATATCTTGATAGTTGAACAGTCAATTCCTGTCAGCAACCTCTCAGAGACTTCACTGTAGTAAAGAAGCTGTTGCCCAGACTGGTGGGGTATCTATGTGGTTGGGAACCACAAACATTCTGGTGCTGTAGGTATATACTGTCATCCAGCAGAAGAACTGCAGGACTATGACAATCTACTCTTTCCTCTGATTCCATCTGACGTCCTGAATCTAGAATACCCCGCAGTCTCACCAACACAGCCTTCTTTGATCTGTGCTGCTGCAGGAAGGCATAGTAGTATGGCAAAAATGTACAATGAAAAGCACTATTCATCCTGATATCAATACCCATGCTGCCTTCTTTTGGATAACAAGTATCTGTTAGGTTAAAGCTGTACCTGGACTCATATATGCCACATAAGAAGTTTTTACAAAAGAAAACACTGACTGAGAATTGTAGTAAATCATGATAAATTGAAATCAAAAAGAAAAGAGGAGGAGCACCCATGGCTTTGAGACACAATCTTTTATCTAGCAGCAAAATGTCAGAAATATTGGTCACAAATAAAACTGAGGCTGTTCTTACCATCATCATACATGAATCCAGTTTTACATATTTATATTAGATAGTAATAAATCATGCATATGCATGCAAGAACTTTAATTAACAGTTTTCTTTTTAAAATAAATAAATAGTTTTTATATTTATATAGAAATCTACAGGTGTTTAAAGAAAGGCTAACTTTACCTGTGGATGAAGAAGAACTACCGTCTTTCTAGTTCTTTTATAAAAAATGGAGAAACATGAGACTGTATATAAGATCCAAACAGCAGAAGAGTAGGGTGCACTCAGTTACCCTCCTTTACAAGTCAAGTTCACTAGAGTTTAAAATTACTGTGCTTTTTTTTTTCTGAACACCCCTCTTTACTATCTATTGCTTCATATTACTGCTTAATAAACAAGCTTAGTAAACAAGAAACTCATTCTTATACATGAGGTAGGTGAAAAAGTCCCTGGAGAAAGCTTCATCAATCCAGTCAGTCAACTTCAAAGAAAACTTCATGCATTCTTTTAATGGATTGGATAGGAACATGCTTTCTGTTATCTCCAACATCAACGTTATCACTCCATTCTATATGATGTCAGGAACATATACTGGAGACTGAAGTAATTGATTCATTTCATCATATGAATTCAGTTACCTCTTCTGGTAGACTCCACAATACGTACTAGTAGGAATCAGACCCCAGCCATCTCAGCCTCGCCCTGTTCAAAAGGTTCGCAAAATAAACCTGAAATATTTACTGTGTGCCTGATCCTCTATGCAAGGTAAACATACAATTGAATATCACCATTATACTGAAAACACTGCAGGTGTATTTTTATTGTAGTTTCTCTATGGATTTTAATATATCATATCAAATCTAATCAGATACTTATAGACAAAGACTTAAGAGAGAGCTCAAGATTTTAAAAAATGGCCAATTACGCAAGGCTCGCCTATTAAAAGCAGTTGGAAATATTAAAGAGTAGCACTGTGCTGTCAGCGAATGACCACAAATATCCTCACATTAGTTAATAACGCTGTGTGGTTCCACATGGTCAATAGCCACAAATGCTGCCCACATAATATGATTAAAGCATATGCTGGCACTGATGGCTGGGATCAGCTTCTACCCCAAAGCAGTCAGTTTAATCCGACTCCAAACTCGGATTAAAACTCACTTCACTAACACCCAGGGAACCAAGGAGTTCCAGAGGCTTCAGGCATTTACCCATATTGTTCTGTGCGATGGTCCTCCTCATACAGTAGGTTGGGTATGGGCTGATAAACAGAAAGTCTACTATGAAGTAGCGGTTTCAGAAATACGGAGAGCATTCTACCGACCTCAGGAATGCAGGTGCCAAGGCTTTTGTTTCAGTGGCCACGCTGCAGTGGCCTTTCTCAGTTGGACCGAGGATTTGACACAGAGACTCCCTAGCAGCACCCCAGCTTTGCTGAGTAACACAAGCAAGAAAAATATTGACCCATGTCCTATCAAGCATTTGCTCTGTCACCTCTGGACCTCTGCAGGCTCACGTCCCCCCACCCAGGGGGTCTGGCAGTGGGTTCCCAACCAGCCCTGCCCAGAGGCAGCCACAGGGCTTGGGCCTGACAAGCTGGGGGGCAGCCAGGTGGGAGCAGGCTGCGAGGAGCCCCTGCAGGGCTTCCCCGCTCTCGAGGCTGCTTTGAGCTCAGCCATCGCTCCCGGCCTGTGCCGCGTCACGGCCACCTCCCTCCCTGCCCCAAACACTACTGTGGTTTCCCAGCCAGGCATCATCCTGGCCTCATCCCTGCAGCTGCCGTCAGGCCTCATGTCTGTCCCCCTAGCGGGGCTTCGTGGGGCTGGGGATGGGGGGTGAGCGCCTGCTCCCTGTCATGGCCCCCGGCTCCTCCACCCCCCTGAAACTGACTGCCAAAGGAGAAAGTCTCCCAGCAAACCACAGAAAATTGTTGTTCCAAGGAAAGGGAAGTGATTTTCCAAAATGCTAAATCTGGATTTAAGGCAGTCTAATCAGAAGGTACGTGCTTTGGCCTGTGCTTTCCGTAGCAGCTGTGGCCAATATTGCTCCATAGCTGTCACCTGCCCAATGTCACAAACATTAGCCCTCTCAGCATCTTCTGTCACTACACAATGGCTTTCTTTACAGCTGTGGGGGGAAAAAAGCGTCTTCACGAAATTGCCTTTTGATTTCACTTAAGACCTTACACAACAAAATGAACTCACTTTCCTAGCCCTGTCTACAGCACAGAGTAATTTTTGTACCTGTGGCTGGACACTGAGAGTTCAGTGGCAGTCACTGTCTCCATCTCTTCTCATTTTGCACCTTATGTTAAGCTGGAATAATGAGCGGCAACAATGGTCCTGATGTATTCTATTTCTTACAACAAATACGTGTATATGCATTTCCTATATTCAAATATGTAGTTGTCCAGACTTCTTTGATTCGGTAATCTCAAATCTGATTTCAAAGTGGTTAATTGCAGAGCTGTGTGTTCACTCATACCACTTACCATAGGATCAGCACACAAATATATCTCACCTTTTACACCCACTTGTACCTCTGCAATCCCTTTTGTTTACTGAATATTAATGGCACTTTCTCATTCACTGCAGATTTCTTGTCAAATATCATTGTCAGATCTTAGGGGGAAAAGTCTTTGCAATTTGTGGTACTAGAGATACCACAAAACAGTATATTCCAATATATTTTTAGTGAGATAAAAAATGCTATATATTTTACCATACATGTGGGAAGGACAACAACTTTTATATAAATTTTAAAAAAAATTCTGCAACACACCCTGAAAGCCTGGTGAATTAGTGTCTTCAAGAACATAAATCTACAATTAATTCAATTTTTATTTGAGCTTCCCAGTTCACTTTTATGACAGATTTTCAAACCAACAACTAGTGGAAACCTAACTCTGCACTGTAACAGTAGTCCATTACTCACAGATGTCACCTGCTGAGGCGTCTACTGCTTTCATCGAATCATAGAATGGTTTGGGTTGGAAGAGACCTTGAAGATAAGCTAGTTCCAATCCCCCTGCCATAGGCAGGGACACCTTCCATTAAATCAGGTCACTCAAAGCCCCATCTAACCTGGCCTTGAACACTTCCAGGGATGGGGCATCCATAGCTTCTCTGAGCAACTTCTTCCAGTGTCTCACCACCCTCATAGTGAAGAATTTCTTCCTTATAGCTAATCTAAATCTATTCTCTTTCAGTTTAAAGCCATTACCCCTTGTCCTATCACTACATGCCCTTGTAAAAAGTCCCCCTCAATTAACATTTCAGTTAACATTGTCTCATATGGAAAAGAACAACCTCTTGTTTGAACTGCCTCCTATGAAAATCTTATAAAAGACAACCTACTACAACAATTGGTTATCTTGTGTGAATAAAAACCACTTAAATTATATAGAAGAACATTTTTCAACCATTAGCTGAATCGTTTCTTGAAGATAACAATAAATGCCCTGGCCTGGATAATTTCTTTTGAGTTTCTCCACTTTACATAGAAAACCTTGCATGACATTACATACCTTTTTATGCAATATTTTTCACAACCTGTGTTGTACAAATCACAAGGCACAGTGATAATTTTAAGATTTCTACTTTATTCCTAACCACATATTAAAGAACCATTCACCCATAGTTGCTGCTAACATTTCAATGTTCTGTACTTGTTTCTAGGCCACCGGTACCTCACATTATACCTGCAATGAGGAACTGCAAGACTGCATGGCCACTCAAGGGGTCAGGAACCAAGTCCTGCATAGCAGGACTGTAGCTTGAGATGAAACCTTCAATCGCAGGTAGCATTGGAAATCCATTAATTCCCCATAACCTCTGTGTGTGCTATGTGACAGCTCTCAGAAGCTGTCTTACTTAAATCAATCAGAAACCCATAAAGTTGTCCAGAAGGAACAATTATACAGCCATTATGATGTGCTCACTCACTCCCATGAGGAACTAAAGAAGCATCAAAGCAGCTCCTCAAATTCTCCTTGCAAGCCCTACCCAGCTAGTCAGAGCTGTATGTAGGGGACAGATAATATAATCAAAACCCCAACAAACTCCACGTAGATTCAGAATTCTGCAGAAGTATAAGCTGCTATTCCACCACCAAGAGAATCCCAAAGATATGGATCTGCTCAATTCTACGTGGAGTGGCATGCTGTCACTGAAGACAAAATTATGGTGAGGAAAAAAGATGAATAGTTATTGAAATTTTTCAAAGCACTGAAGTCAGTCTAGCTTGATGGAAATGTCAAACCATCAAACTGAAAGAGAAAGGGGCAGGTCAAATACAGGAGCCATATTCAGCTGTCAGTTTTTAAGTTCCCTGTGATAACAGTAGAATTTTGTTTATGTACCCTCAGGAACTTAGTAATAAACTTGCTCATAGTTGTTGAAGCTCATATTCTTTCCTATACAACTCCCTTAAACAGAAAAACAGCATGTGAAATCTGTCTTAAAAATTCCTATTGCTTTACCAAGATTTTTTGAGATTTAAAAATTGATCTCATCTATTCATTAAACTGAGGATCTCCAAAATCCAAACTGCTCTTCAAAATTCTGAAAAAACAACAGTAATATTTGTTCCTGCTCAGAATAAGCTCTCTGGAGCAACAATCTGTCCCACTCTGCATAGTCTGTGTTGTTAATAATGATCATAATTGCCAAGAAAACACAGGGACTATGCACAATTGACTTTCAGATCTGAAACTCCAATTTTATCGAGGATTAAGGTGCTGTTCAGACTGTTCCTTTGCATGTAAATGATTCCCTGCTCACTTTTAATTGAGGGGTTTGATTCTCCTTTGCTTTCATAATTTCAAAACTCAAAAACCAGTTTAGAGAAACTCAAGAAACCAATGGTGTGAGTCTTCCAGGCCGTCAGCTCCACAGTAGACATTTCCCAGGAGAAATCAAAACTAGAGAAAGCTGAAATTAGGTGATGTATGTATAATGGCTGCAGTTTGCTGATGCCCTTTACTTCAGGTTTTCATTGCGAGAAAGAGAAGTTGCATAAAAATGCAAATTGCCCCTTTCTTGTAGTTTCCGAATGCGCTGGCACACTTATGTATCTAAGGCATCAGTTTACAAATTAGATTATCAAAGACTCATTCAACAGAAAATACCAGTTCATCTAAAGCAAGGTTCAGGAACATAAACCTGAGATTATTAAGAAGGTTGTTTTGAACAGTGAAACCTGTGTTATGTCTGAGTTCAAAGCTGTTTTGGCTGCAGTGTATATTGCTGTGAAATTGAAGCAGGTGCTATCTTCAAGACATGGATAAAAAAACCCAAAAAGTGTTGAAATCTACACATTGGAAAAAGTATTTGTAACTGTGCTCATATAACATCCCCTGTTTCATGATCCCAGGAGACGTGCAGGCCTGAAACTCTTTCAGAGGTGGCAATAGCATAAACCATCATCCTGAGAGATGATTAATAAGAACATCTGATATATGTTCTATATATCACTCATTACTGCTGATTCTACCACCCGTGGAGACAGTCTGTCTTCTCTCTAACTGGGATTTTCAACCTTTCTTCACACAGCTCATTTTCTCCTGTTTTTTATGCCTGTTTTTCAATTTCCTCCATTCCTAATGTTTTTGTTTGTTTTGCTTTCCTTTCTCTTTAAGAAGGACTGTTGCAGAAGGCAGTAGCCACAGGAGGCCATACAATTGATTTATATAATAGCAACCTATCAGTTTGAGTTTGGCCTGTTGCTTTATGTTACAGGCTACCAAACTCATACAGTTGAGTCTGATTGCCCCATTTAAAACAGAGTCTATATCCACTCTGCTGTCAAAGGTGGGACTGCAGCTTGTGCGTACACATCTGAACTACCTTTAAATGTACTGGTTTGGGTAAGGAAGGTATAGTGGTTCAGCACAGGCTATAAAGCCCTCCTGGGAAGCTGTGTAAATATTCGGGCAATTAGGCTAGGCTAAACCCTGTGTTGCCGTGGCTACGCTGCCAGGATTACATGAACCAGCTCTTTCAAAAGGAGCTTGGGCCATGCACATGAGCTGGAGTCACCACGGCCCTGCCGGGTAGCCCTAACCCTCAGTTCCAACAGGAGCTACAGAGAAAGGAGAGGAGCAGCCTCAGCTCTGAGTCCTTTGTTAGCTGTTCCGTAACGTACACCTGGAAAATAGGAGGCTTTCATTTATCAAGTAGATTCTACACTGATTGAGCTGTATGGAAAACAAAAGCCTCCATGCAGCAGTGAGGGCAGTGGGTATACTCAGCAGACAATACAGAGTGTGTATATGTAGCATCGTACATAAGAAGTGTTATGCTTTAAATACAGGTATCTGAGTCTGTGCTTCTTTTTTTTTTAAAAAATGAAGTCACACATTTAAGTATAGAAATAAGGAATTAACAACCTGTTTTAGCCATCCGCTTTCTGCAGTATTTTTATTTCAACTGTAGTCTACATGACAGATCTTAAATTCCCTAATTCTGACCACTGTTTAACTGTGAATTGTTTGCTCGTGCTGCTTCTGAGATCCATAACAGGGCTCAAGAGAAACAGAAAATACTGAAGTGTAAAGAGAATAAGCTTAATTATGGGTATTTGTGTGGCATGTAACATTTAAGATATCCTTCCTCAGTATGTATGATGAATTACTGATACTCCCAGTGCACAATTAATTCATTACCTGTATATCTTTGCGGTAGAAAATAACAAAATGCATTTTATGCAAGTGTACTAATCTATTACTTAATGATTATTTCTGTGATTTAGGTGTCTACTAGAACCTAAACCTTTGGGGGAAGTTCTTACTTGGGGAGAAGGGCACAAGGTTTAATTCTGAGCAAAACATCGAGTTCTGAAACATCTGATTTAGATCCATACACTAAAAAAAAACCCCAACAACCAAACACCCAAACCATTTCAAGTTGTATTTCCGAGAGAGAGAGAGAGAGAGAGAGGTCTCATTTTTAATTATCATGCAGGAGGGATATTTGGATTTATACTGTGATGTGAATAATTGTAGGACACAACTCATAATGTGCTTTGTTTTCAAGCATTATGAAAACACTTGTAGACAGAGAGTAACTCAAGTGGACATAGTTCATAACTGAAAAACGAGAGATGACGATGATTGCATATTTGGATCCACAAAGTTAAGGTATTTGCATAAGGATTCAAATCAAGGATGGATGGCAAACAGCCATTTTGGGACTAATCAGCTATCTGTAGTGGCAACACATAACACTGAAATATCCATTCAGTCAGGGGAAAAAAAACAAACCACTATCCGTTTTTGCTAAATCACCTACTTACTCTGCTTCTACAAATAGAGTAATATGACTGCAAATATAAGCTTGATGTCATACCTATTGATATAATTCTGAATATGACAGTAGTATCTAGAGGCTCCAACTGAGGGAGGCGTGATTATACTTGGATATTGCACGAACACACTGTAAGACAAACTTCTGCCTAAGGAGCTCAGCTATACACAGGAGAGAGAAAAGCTGTGAAGAAGCAAACATTAATGCCTCCATTTTCTGAATGGATAATGTGGTACACAAAATCTTCATGAATTTCCATGTCCGATGATAGATGCCAGAGGAACTTAGGCATCAAATAACTTTGAAACTCCAGACTGAAATGAGGTATCCTGGTCTGCAGATAATTAAGAAACCAAATTCTAATCTGCTGAACCTCAGTTGAGAGTTTTAACTAAAAAGCATACCAAATCCACCACAACTAAAAAACCAAACACCCTCTCACCTGCCGCCACAAAGCACAGAAGAAATTCACCAGCATTCATACTGCTATTTCATCATTCGTCTCCCTTGTGTTTCAAAAGATAACACTAATGACACACCAATTGACATAGAGCATTTCTGTTTGTTTCAAGTTCATTTGAGACAGGTAGTAAATGTTTGATTTTGTTTTGGTTTTGTACCTTTTGTATTCAAAGAATAAGAGCTGTCATTTTCAAGATGATGTTCAACGGGGACACACTTTCTATTAAAAAAATGAAAAACAAAACCTTCTTTTGTACCATTGCTTTGAACTGGTGGTTTAGGAAGTCGGCCTTGATGATGAAAATATAAACAAAGCCTTTGAGCTTAAAAACTATCTTCATCTTATGTAGAACAGAGCACAAACTGAATTTTAAAACCAAGAGACAGGACTATACAGTTGTACTGGCAGCAAATCTAATTTTCAAGCTGCCCTCAGGCACCAAGACCAGCAGAATATTTGAAAAGACTGTGTAGAGGATTATTGTTTGATCCTCGTTTCAAGCTCAGAATTTGCACTACGCCTCACTCTCTGTTAACAAACATCTCTGCTCTCGTAGGCAAAGCAGGGTCCTTTGCTTTGACTCCAAATGCCTTCCTTGAGATTAGGTGAACTTGTAGGGAGAAGGATGCAGCTCAAAGGACGTTAAGGACACAAAGAACAGTCGGAACACCATCTTCACTTTTGTGCTATGATTTATCTTTTTTTGTTGTTGTTATTAATATTGTTTCAACAAGAAGCACCATGAAGATGAATATGTAAGTGTGTGAACAAAGCAAGTCAGTTTCCTTAACTTAATCTACATTTGAAAATAGGGAAAACATAGTGAGGGTGGGAAGGGATGACTGAGATATAAGAGAAGGATAAGATTTATACCTTAGTCAATAAGTTTAGGAGCTATTTGCTTTTGTAAGTTTTCTACCGTTAATAATATATCTTCACTGACTCCATGACTCCTTTCACCTCCCTTTTGTATTTATCAGGGAAATGAAGTGTTTCTTCTCTCAAAATTGATGTGAAGGGAAGGGTAAGAACCAGGGAGCGGGTCATCTTTGCACCATAAAAAATTACTTTTTTTTGTAAAGTAATTCTTTAGTACTCCAAATTCAAATACTATGGGAGGGAATGAGAAACCTTGAGGTTTACTATTCTCAGACCAATCTTGTGACAATAATTTTCACAAGAGTGCCATTAGTTACAGAAGAAAATCACTAGTGTGAAGTTAGGCCTAACTAGTTTTTGTATCCTGTACATCAACATTTTTTTGAAAACACCACAGGTGATCTTTCCTTTTTCTTACTTATTTTTACCAGTGCTTCATTATGTTTGTCTTTTTTATATAATTGAGTTTTATACATAGTTCTGGTTTACACATAGTTGAGACTAGATTAAAACAGTGCTACTTCCTTGCCTGAAGGAATAAATTTAAACAACATAATCAATTGCTTTTTGTTGATGATTGTAATTGTTTCTATAGTTTATTCTAGCAATTATTTATAATTCAGTTAGAACTCGGAGACATGAATATTAAATCCAAATTTCAGGACTTAACATTTAAGAATGATGAGAAGAAAAATCCAGTGAATATTTTCTACCTTCCATGTTACTGCTTACGATGGAAATATGTGAATTGGTCAGAGATGACCAATCTTGTCCCTAAAAATAACTCTGATTATTAACGATAGGTTATATTTCAGCATTGTCATACTGAGTCAAAAATATAAAAGCTGTCTGTTCTGTCTAGCAATATATGAACAGCTTTAATTTATGTACACAACCATGCACATACATGCATACGTCCATTGCAAGCACTTTTACTGACTGGAAGACAGAGGGGGAAGAAAAGACTTTAAAGACTGTTTTCAAGTTTATCTTTAAACAGAAAAAATGTCTCAGCAGCTGTTGCTATTCATTGAAAAACAATGTTCATAACAGTCAAAGAAAATGCTGTTCTTCTCTGGACGTTCAAGAGAAATCCTTTGTAGACCACACAGAATTGACTTATGACAAAAAAAGAAAGCTTACAGTGAGCAGAAATGAAGAAGGCACAAGCGGCGTTCCCAAGTAGCTTTCAAAGGCTCTGATAATTAAAATTATTCAATAAGAAGCATACTTTCTTCTCCCCAAATGTCCTAGATCCAAGAATTCTATGCTTACTGAGAAGAGAGGAGACAGGCTTCATATTTTGTCCATGAATGTATAGGGAGGATTCCTATAATAAGTCAAGTTCATGACAAACAGAGAAAAAAATTAGACTGGACAGAAAAATTGCCTATATAAAAGACTTTCAAAGTTAACATAACTTCTTTATAATAGATACAAACTTAACTGACAACCTGAAGTGACAGGCACTGTAATTGAAGAGAATTCGGTTAGAATCAATGACTGAACTTTAAAGTGCTAATCAGAGCTATAGCATTGATCGATTTTGAACAATTTTAAGCCAACTTATCAAATGATCTGGACTGACAATTAGTAAAGCATTAAAATAATGAGTTTCGGAAGAAACAAAAGGTATTGATTAGAAATGGGGAGGGGGAGCATAGAAGAAAAGACAGAACACCTGAATTTCAGAATGAAAAATATTTCTCGGGTGATGGAAACACAAGCTCACCGCTGCCTACATGCGGACAATAAACAAAAGTTTAATTAGGAAAAAAACCCTATTAAGTTTAGATGACTGCTGCAACAGAAGAGTGGTGATGGGAATTATTCATAGTGAATAAAGGATTCAGAATTAATAAATGTTTCTGGCTGAACATAAATTATCCATACAGCTCTCATATCTAAAGATATTATCCAGACATTTTTAGAAACACATTTGCCTTGGAACACTGCAGTGCTATTTTCTGTGAGTTTTCTGACGCCATTGACCACCCCTAATTCACTGCCCCTATTGGGCAAACATAAGGCTTCCAACATATTTCCCTGTGCAAAGGGAACTCCGGGGGCCCAAGATCCGACCCAGAACATTTTATCGCCATTTTGCATTATTGAAGTAGCTCAAAGCAACCGCAAGCACAAAGAGGGAGAACTGTCTTAATATCCACTACCCAAAGAAAAATCACATGTATGTTAAGCAAACATCTATTGGAGACAAGACAGCACAAGCAACGGCATCTGAATGCACATGGAGAGAAACTTAAATTAGAACCACTGAAATGGTGTTTTCAAGTGGTGAATGTGCAAATTAGGACAGTTTCAGTCAAACTGATGTATGTCCACTCAACACAATGCCCTGACTGATGTTGCCCTTTGGAACAAGAATATGCTGTGAATACAAATAACCCCTAAATAGCAGCAGGTCTGAATTCCTGCACAGACTCTGATCACTTACAAACTGGAGAGTGAGGTTTAAAAATACAGCCTTAAACCCAAATTAACACCCATGAGTCATCCCTGTCTGTCCTAGCTAAAAACAGAAGCCAGCCACAGCTCTGAGGAAAAGAATTTCAAAATCTTCAGCAACGTTATCACACCAGACTAATGACACCGTCTTAAAAAGGCTCATTTTACACAGCACCAGGTCAGCTATTTGGGAACAAACACCAATTCAACTACACTTCTGGCATCATATATATTGGAAAGTGAGCGATTAAAAAGAGGGGGACAAATAGAGTCCAACAATTTATACTCTCTAGATTTCTTCTTCCAGTTTCAAACTCTTGACTGTAGACACACATTGCCCCTGTTATCTCTCTGAAATGCAAACATGCTCTAAACCACTCAATGCTACTTGCACTTTCAACTCTATTTTTTGCTGGCTTTGTAAGCTAAAGCTCTTCTTGGAAATGACAGAGCCTCTAGTACTTGCATCAGTTATTCTCCGGCTGCATCAGTAGAATAATCCCCGACCTACTTTCTCTTATTTTTTCCATCTGCACTTTTAATTATGTTCCTATTTACAGGGCTGCCACTTGATGCCTTTCATTTCTTGTTTGAAAATGCCTTATACATGGGAACTTTTCTCTGCAACTGACCTTTCCAGATTCCATTATTTTGAGACTTCCCTACATGTTATTACAAATAATCACACTGTTTAGGTTAGTGACTAATGGCAAACCCAGAATGGGACAGCCCTGTAACAGACTGTCAAACAGTAAAGAAAAAAGTATGACTGCAAGTGTGAAGATTTAGGTATCGAGCCACAACTGAAATAATTCTCCTTAATATCCTATTTTAGAAAAGAAAGGAGGAGAATATAATTTAAGCAAATGGAATACTGCAAGCAAGATACAAGCCTTAGACAAGTTGCTCAGGTACACCTCTGATGATGCAAAACATTCTGAAGCATCCATAAGCAGAGATTAGCCAAAGGAACAAGAACTAGTGGTACAGGTTGAGTCGTACTTTTCATAAGCCCAGTAGTAAAGATACACTTTCAGAATCATAGAATACACATCATACCTTCCTTTTTTGCGTATCATTGAAATATAAAACCAGTGAGTTCCTTCCTCTGAGTTTAGAAATATCAATATGTACTCAGAGAAGAACAATTTGACAAAGTCAGTAAAGGTAGATAGTCACTACAGGCAGAATTCCTATAACTTAACTTTCCCTATCCAGTCTAAATTAATCATTTATGCTTCCTTTAGAGATGATGGAGACATTCTACACCTTCCGAGAAGATGATTAATCCCACTTATTTTATGATGGGAAGCAAGCATCTAGAGAGACAATTTATTACAGAGAAAAATAGCATGACAAAAAGAATTTTACACCTAATTTGCATATTCTGAAAATAAGGCAAATAAAGGAGAGAGAGCTATAGATTATACTGGCTGAAACAATGGAAAAAAACCCCAACCACACAACAACACACATGGGAAAAATAAATAACTTTAAGAGCATTCTTAGGGTATGGCGTAGCCAATAGCAGCATCCTGATTTTCATTTACATATTTATTTAAGACATAATGCCAAATCCTCAGCTGCTGTAAACCAGCATTATTCCCTTGAAGTCAATAAGACTTCATTAATTTACACTAGTAGGATGTTTGGTCAATAAAATTCACAATCAAAGTAAAAATTAGAGCAGATGGCAGGCAGAAAGATTAAGGGACTCCATGAATTTAACCAAAATAGAGAAAATAAACCAATTGAACTCATTCAGCAAATGCTAAAGGAGCAGGGACAGACGCTTCAACATTATTTGAATGTATGTCACACGAAAGAACCCAGAGTACAGACTGAAACTTAAGGAAGCTTTAGGACTTTCGTACTTTCCTTCAGGGGACCATTTAAAATATCAGTATAAACTCCAGCAAATTGATTCGGACATTTTTTCAGCTGGTTCCCGTAACCCCTAACATACCTGTCCTTTTTGAACCCTGACACAACTGTGTTTTCACAGGACACCCAGGAATTTTATGCGCCAAAGACTTTGATGTTGTTGATGTTTCAGTAACAGGAATATTTACCCAAGAACAACCGTACAAAGTAGTACGACTCACTTTACAACTGGAGATAGCAAAGTTCTATGTTGCCAAACAATTTTTACAAGCGAATTACTGTGTGGGTTTTTTGGATCTCAACCTGAGTTTGTAAAAACGTGTACAGTATGAGCTATTTTACTTGAGGAACATGAGAGCATATGAATTTGAGTAACAGGAAATAGAAATAATTCCAGGCACAATTGTTAGCATTCTTGAAGTGCTCATAACTGTATTTGCAAGAATAAAGCATTGCCACCTGTATTTACAACTAGCTATGATTTTGTGTACACAAACAAAGCTCTTTGTGAAGATTTGCTTTGAAAGGAGCGTGAAAAGTGAAAATACTAAGAGTGCTTTGCTGCCCTGGGGAACTAGTCAGCTCCTCTTCCATCTTAGCTTTAATTCAAGCAGTCAGCATGTCAAATATTCTTCAGACATATCAGCAAAGTATTTATACAGATATGCATATCTGACAAACAAGAAGTTTGTTTGTCATCAGCATATTTTACCAGACTGTCATGGTTTAGCCCTAGACAGCAGCCAAGCCCCATGCAGCTGTTCACTCACCCTTCCTCCACCCCAGTGAGATGTGGGAGGGAATCAGAAAAGCAAAAGTAAGAAAACTCATGGGTTGAGATAAGTGTTTAATAATCTAAATAATTAATAATAATAGTAATAGAGAGACAAAACCCAGGGGAAAAAAAAGTTATGCAACCACTCACCACCCACTGACCAATGCCCAGCCCGTTCTGAGCAGCAATCGCTCCCCCTGGCCAACTCCCTCCAGTTTCTATACTGAGCATGATGTCATATGGTGTGGAATAGCCCTTTGGCCAGTTGGGGTCAGCTGTCCTGGCTGTGCCCCCTCCCAGCTTCTTGTGCACCTGGCAGAGCAGGGAAAGCTGAAGTGTCCTTGGCCGGTGTAAGCACCACTTAGCAACAACTAAACCATCAGTGTGTTATCAACATTCTTCTCATCCTAAATCCAAAGCACAGCACTATGCCAGCTACTAGGAAGAAAATTAACTCTATCCCAGCCAAAACCAGGACATAGACCTTTCTAGGGATCACTGAAATACTGAGAAGTTCTAGTGGTACGCATGCAGACATGTCTGGGCCATGGATGCAAGGATAGTTACATAGGTAGTTTTCTGGTCTAACTCTGAAAAAGTCAATAGACTTGGTGTTTGAAACAAATCTTAAGTCTGCTATTTGTTATTATTAAGAAACATTTCTGATGCTGCTACAATTAGATGGACATGGGCTATGATGTATTTCTCATTCTTTGAATTTAAGTCATTGTGGACATTTTCTAGGAAATCCCACCACAATGCAGAAGGCAAGGATTTATACCTACCTCTACATATTTTTATATATTCTCTCTTATTACATACATAATGTGTGAGTGAGAGTATATATATATATATAAAATTTTGTATAAGCCCCGTATACAAACCTTCACACTCCCACAAAGAAAACCCCTCAGCCTGCAGCACTGCTCACAGGAAGACCCCCATACACCATGACGAGCGTTCCACCTAGAGAAAGAGAGGAGATGGTGGCCCACCCAGCTCATGAAATGCATCAGGAGTGAGCAGCAAACAGAAACAGCGTTCTCAGAGCTTCCCTTTTTTAGATTCCTGTAAACACTTTGTATTCTGTCTTTATTTTGTTTAAAGCTTTCTGAAATTAAACATACCAACATAAATCACTCAAAAAGTGCAGCCTGGGGTATCAAACTGCTGTGCATTCACAAGCTTTCTTTGCATTTTCTCCCTCCTATCAATTCTGTCTTCCTGAGTCTTCACTTCTTCTCAGTTTCTTTGGCAAGGAAGACAAGACAATACATTGCTTGTCTCCGCATACAAGGTGAAAGCTTTCCACTTCCCCTTCTGCCCAATGCTGATGTTGCGGCACAAAATACACTCTCAAGATTAAAAACCTGTAGAAAGCCAGTACACACTACAGAATTTCTGTTCTATTGCTGACTACAAAAATTCAGGAACATAAGGAACCGTGAGCACCCAACTGCATACAGAAAAGCTGCAGTTACAAGTAGCAGTCTCCCTTGGGACATCACGTATCACAACAACAGTACTTTATGGATCTGATTAAAAACAGCCAATTACTGTGAATCACAGTATTCTGAATTTGCCAACATTTCCAGAGAGCATTCTTAAATACCCAGAATTTTTGCCAATGATTCTTGCACATACAAAGAGTTAAACCTACTAAACCCAGTTGTTAACCATCTTACATTTTACACTGAAAACCAGAGAATCTGGAGAGGAAAATGTCTCAAGGCCTAAGAATTATTCACAGATCTTGCCAAAAAAACTTGCCTGCTGAAGTATATGACTATGCAATATAATAATGTACTAAAGGAATGGCTTCAGAGAAAAGGAAGGCTCTCATTATTTGGAGAAGGAGTTGCCATTAGACTGAAAAAAAGAGGTCGCCTCTTCTTGGTATCTATAGGGTTCCTTGAGAACATATGAAAATACCTAAACTGATAAGAAATCTAGCTGAAGTTTACCAGTTTATGCTTTTGTCAGAACAGCTAGCAGGAGAAATAGGATATTCATCTATATTCTGCCTTACAACTTTTTGGCCAAACCTGATGTCACTGGATTCTCTTCTAGAATGGTTCCTTCTCTTTTGATGAGGATGGACTTTCAGGTGGCATTTTCAGAACCAGACGCTTAGGAAGAAAGGAATCCACTATTTCTGTTAGTAAGTGCATCCCTCCAAGTCAGAGGTAGCAAAGGAGTATAAACTCTTCCATTAGTGCCAAAGTATAGAAAGCAAGTATAGAATGATCTTACAAGTAAAACCTTATCTCCGTAGCATCTTTTTCCTTGCCTTAGTATTTTCAAAGCTTTTAAATCCACTGACAATATTATGATAAGGTCTTAAAAGTATTACATTTAAAAATAATAATTTATAAAATGTCAGAATATAACAAAACAAAGTTGCTTCCTTGCATTGAATCACTTCAACAAGAAGAAATTATACAGTCTGTTAGAGCAACTGAGAGCCGAGCAACATGCAGGCAACCTCCAATGCCAGAGGCACAGTTGTTGCTGCCAGCAGAGTTTTAATGAAAACACTTCCTGAGATTTTTCGCTCCTGAACATTGAGAGTTTCTTTAAGTTCATTTAAAGGAATAAATGAGAAAAATACGACTATGTTTTAGCGTCTCTTCCTTTCCTAAGTACAGCTGTAGCAAGCAAATAAAGAGCAATGTTAGAAAATTAGCCCAGAGGAAGGATGATTAGCTGAGTGAAAAAAACTACTACAACTGAAGATAAACTGAACAGGTTCAGTTTAAACCCGGGGACTTTATCATGTTGTGGGCATGCAGCCTGAGACCACTGGTGTACTGTGTGAGAAATATTGTGCTTTCAAGTAGTGCCACAGAGTTTGCTAAAATTTAGATTTTTCAGGTTTATTTTTGGGTTCAGATATAAAGGACTAATAATGCCCAGTGCTAACTACTGGTATGTTACGACTGCAAATCTTTTTGTGAATAACAATCCTATGTGCACTAAAGGACAGCTGTTTGAAGCATCTCTTGTGTTTTTCTAATAGGGGATAACACAACAATTCTGTTAAGAAGATATTAGTGCTGAAAGGGCTAGTTATCAAGTATACTTGCACTCTTGCAATTTCTGATAATTCCTGGGGCTTATGCAATGAGGATTATGGGATTCAGCAGGGACTCAATGCTTTTTTTTTTTTTTTTATCCAAGTAATTCAGAGATGTGCAGTGACAAATAGAGAATCATAGAATCATTTAGGTTGGAAAAAACCTTTAAGATCATCAAGTCCAACCATTAACCCAACATTGCCATCCCACCACTAAACCATGTCCCTAAGCACCTTGTCTACACATCTTTTAAATACCTCCTCATCTACACATCTTTTAAATACCTGCAGGGGTGGGGACTGGGCAGCCCATTCCAATGCTTGACAACCCTTTTCATGAAAAAAGTATTCCTAATGTCCAATCTAAACCTCCCCTGGCACAATTTGAGGCCATTTCCTCTCGTCCTATCTCCCATTACCTGGGAGAAGAGACCGACCTCCACCTCACTACAACCTCCTGTCAGGAGAAATAGCACATATGATGTTGGGTCCACTTGTGTTCTATCAAAGCATAGAGCAGTGCCAGATCTTGTACTGTACTATAAAGACCATCTCAATTTGTCTTTGCATGGCAACGAAAGTTACACCATACATAAATATCACAATTTCCATTATAGCTTCAACTTAAACTAGCAAGATGAGAAACAAGGCTATTTTCTGCATTTGGTATAACAGTTCCACAAAAGTATACTGTACATAGCATATAACATGCTCTTGCTTTCTTGAAATTTCATTAATTTCCTTTTGATTTTAGAAGCTCAGCTGATCAAGACAGTAGGAGGGTTGGGCAGGAAAAGCAATGGAATCAAATTAGAGAAAACACAGCTTGCATTAGGTTGGGAAGAATTCACAGTTAGGAAGTTGAGTAAAGAGATGAAGCTTCTTAGAGTGAAGGCTCAGAGCTGACCTCACAAATTCTCTTCATGTTTTTCTGCAGATTGACTGTGGAATTTAGCATAACCCAATACCTCTAGACTTTAACGTACCTCTAGGCTTTAACATACTTATCATCAGTACCCTAAAAACAACAGTGCTTCTGTACCTCGCAAAGGTACAAAGAGCTGAATGCCAGGTGATAATGAGATGAAACCAGGATACTCTTTTACATCAGAGCTCCTGCTTCCCTGAATTCCTACAACTGAGTAGACCTGCCCTGGCTATAATTACTCTAAAAACACCAAGTAACACCCACAGGCTGCAGTTTACATCAGCTTTGCACTTCTAGGATGCACTGAGCATACAACTAAAAAGATGAGAGGAGCACCCATAGACCAGTTTGTCAGTCCAAGAGAGATTTGCACCTCACCTAAAGCCTTCACAAGTATAGCTTTAACCTTTAAACCAAATACACTAAACAAAACTTCTACATATAAATCCTGGGTTTTTACCTTTGTCCAGGGCAGGCTATCTTCCTTCTTATGCAGGCTCTCTCTTGAAGCTTTTCCCAACAGCTGTACTCAATAGTCTAAGAAACATCGGACTCCTTCCCAGCTGTCACTGGTTCCTTCATTACCATGGCCATATACCTAGAAAGCGTATCCCTCCAAAAAAGGCCTATCTCTGAAGAAGTCTGTTTGTTGGCAGACCCAAACTATACCTTAAAGTCCATTGTTGCACTTATCCTGAATTGTTATCTGTGTTTCCACTCAGTTCTGAAGCCCAAAGCAATGGGAAGCCAAGGGGATGTGCTGAGTCTAGGGTACTGAAGGGGTACCTTGAGGGGTCCTGATATCACCTTCTGGCCAGCCATAGCTGTGCAATAGCTCTTGGTTTTGCACATTCTTGAGCTTTTTGAGCATTTAATGACTTCCAGTCAGAAAGTCATTAAAAACAACTGAAAATTAAAATCTGCTCAATGAACTTTTTGCTCATCAAAATATCTCTTTTCTTCTTCTTTCCCCCCACACCCCCCCCACCCTATTCTTCCAAGAACATACTAAAAGAAGGGGAAAAAAATCCTACATCTTCCAAAGGACCAAAACTGGTTGAACTAATTTGTAATTCCCTGTTTGCAACAAAGTTTGCCCAAGATTGAATGAAAACATGGACAAACACATTTACTTCAGTGAGACACCTATATAGGAGCCTAACTATCCAAAACTCCCTGGGTTAACAACAGACAGATAAAGAGAGATGGGCTGAATCATTCCTGGGGTCTGCTTATCTCTTTGTACTGATTGCGAGCCACTTGAAGGTGACCATGCTTCTAACTCAAGTTTTGCAGCTAAGTGTGTCAAATTAGATTAGATGAATCTGAGCCAGAGTAAGGAAAGATGTCAAGTTCTTTAATATCACCTGATTAGTACATAGTCAAGAGGCAGGTAGAAATCCATATCAAATGTTTCTGATGTCTGTGGTCATGTGCAGCTCCGGCTCTACTCCTGGCAACGAGTGTCCTTTTGGTCAAGTGATTTAAAGCTGTATCAGTCGTGTAACGCGACAGCATGTATAGTATACAGTTATTATTTTCTGAGCACTAAAGTTTGCATAAAACTCCTTGATTATGTAGTGAAGAAAGCACCCCTTCTTATGAATTGTGTTAACATACAGCTTAAATCTAACTTGAAACAACATGTGAGAATCAAATACAAGCTACAGGGGAAAAAGAAAATACACAACAAAGACGGGTGATTACTTTATCCATCGATAAGACAAAGCAGTTATTTACTTTGCTGGTGTGTCTCACTGCCTTTTTCTTTTACATCAGGCTATGCAGTCTCAAATTATTTAAGAACTGCAAATTTTCAATAAAACAAAAAAGAGAGAAAAAACCTGAATGTATACAATCCTTTCAATACTGCTGCTGAAGGTACCTTGAAGGGCAGGCCAGGTTTCACCCTCGAGCCATCTCCTACTAAGTTCTACTGAGTTCAAACCCTCCCTAGACTGAGTTTCAAGACACAGCTATAACCTTAACCATTGTGTGCTTAAGGCAGGTGCAGCTATGATAAAAGAAATATCCCTAGTGTTCTTTATGGTTAGTTCCTAATACATCCCACTTTATACGAACTTCATTTCAAAAAGTAGCTGGGTAAAGCAGCTCTCAGGGCAAGGCATCATTCTTTATTATTGTTTGGCCTATGGGTTCTGTCAAAACAAACAAACAAAAAAATCTTGTCCTCAGTCTTAAACTATGATTAACTCAGAAAGGCTTTTTATTAACAAACAAACCCATTTCTAGTTCATGGGTTGACTTGTTTCCACTAAAATAACTGCTAAAACTCCTGCTGATTTGTAACGTGCAGTATCTTGCCCCTCATAGGAACACAACTGCCATCCAGTTTTACTGACTTTGTGAAAGGCCAGCCTTAGTTTCAAAAGGACCAGTTTCCCTTTTCTCATTAGAGGGACACATTTCTGTGCCCACAGATGGGAAGGTGTGCTGATTTTGGCTGGCATAGGGTTATTTTTCTTTATGGTAGCCAGTATGGGGCTATGTTTTGGATTTGTGCTGGAAACAGGGTTGATAACCCAGGGATGTTTTTGTCACTGCTGAGCAGCACTGTCACAGGGTCAAGGCCTTTTCTGCCTCTCACCCCACCCCACCAGTGAGGAGGCTGGGGGGGGGGGCACAAGAAGCTGGGAGGGGGCACAGCCAGGACAGCTGACCCCAACTGACCCCAGGGATGTCCCACACCATATGACGTCATGCTCAGCACATAAAGCTGGGGGAAGAAGAAGGAAGCAGGGGGACGTTTGGAGCGATGGTGTTTGTCTTCCCAAGTCACCGTTACATGTGATGGAGCCCTGCTTTCCTGGGGATGGCTGAGCTTTGCTTTGCTTGCGTTCGTGGCTTTTGCTTTACTTACTAAACTGTCTTTAACTCAACCCACGAGTTTTCTCTTTTACTCTTCTGATTCTCTCCCCCATCCCACTGGGCAGCGGGGAGTGAAGGAGCGGCTGCATGGGGCTTAGTTGCTGCCCGGGGTTAAGCCACAACAGAGGGTGACTCAGAACAGTCAGCATGGATTTATCAAGTTTAAATAATGCCTGACCAGCCTGGTTGACTCCTATGATAAAATGACTGGAGTTGTGGAGGAGCAAAGAAGAACGGATGTCATCTACCCTGACTTTAGCAAGACTAAACACACACAGTTTTCTCTTTTACTCTTCTGATTCCCTCCCCCATCCCACTGGGCAAGGGGGAGTGAGAGAATGGCTGCATTTCTCACAAACCTTCCTTCTTCTATCATGAGGGATGCACCCTTGACAACCAGAGGATTATAGTGAATTTAGCAGCCGTGATTCTTACTGACACATTGAGTCCACTTACCAATATGCACAAAGATAAATTTTTGCACAAGCTAAGTCTCTCGTTATAGTAGCACCTGTCTTTCCAAATGTTTCATGACACAATCCCATAGTAACTATTCTACGAGACCCCTGCTTAGGACAGGTGGTTAATCAATTAAGCAAAAGCTAATAAAAGACAAAAGAGCTTTAAGGCATTCGACCTGAACAGTGCTTCCAGAATTTACCTTATTGAGGTTTGATGTCTGTTAGCCTGATTCAAACCACAAGGGAACTTTAATTCCTCAGTGCTTGGCTTTGTAACCATGAAACTGGTTTGCATGCAAGAGATACATACAGACCTGAACTATGCTGGAGCCAGCGAAGGTCCCAAGCAAAGGGAAGGCAATGAGCCTCTTCCCTGCTAATGTCTAACGCACACACTGGAGGACAGACAGCCAATGCTATCAAACTTAATCTAGGAAGGACTCATGCGGCATCAGGCTTCATGGAATTGCCCTGACTGGTGTCTCTTTTAAAATGTTTGTTCATACAGAACAGTAATTACCCTCTTGAAAATTACATGAGAGAGTGCCTCCATGCCTGTCAGAATTGGTACTTTTCAGAGAGAACAGAAAATTATTCTTTTTTTAGTGAGCTTGTCCAATCACAGAAGCAATATACATGAAAAACACTTTGACAGGCATAACAACTTTATATCTTGCATGAATCTTGTTATTGGATCTTTTTTGGTATCATCCTTTTGATGTGTTGAGATGGTTTCATTTTTAGTATTTCAAAAGCTTGTTTTTCCTTCTCAAATCACTTGCCTGTACAAACTTCTGTAAGGCAACACAATATTCTGTTTACTATACAAGCAGATAACTTTTTAAATTGAAATCCTACTTCTATGTAATGGCTCACCCCAAAAAGCTCTTTCAGGCTTGCACTATACCTTTCTTCAATTCCTCCCTTGGTATTTCAATTATTCTGTCTTGAAATTATGAACAATAAAACCCTCTTATAAAAGGTAGAATTGCACTTCTAAGGTTTCTTTTTTATGATAACAGCAAGAAAAATACTCTTTTAAAAGTAGACTTGTTCATTTAATCATCTCCGAGATCAGGGTGTTTTCTGTGTTACGTGTTCCAGTATTGCTCACTTAGTTGTTTCTTGACTGTTTTCAGTATTATATTCTTGACAAAGATTTTATAGATGTGGCAAAAAACCTCCAACATATATACAGCATCAGTGCTAAACAGATACCAACATCTCACAGAGGCCAATTAGCTGTTGCAAAATAAAAAATAATGGGAGGTACCCACACCACACACTTTGAGTAAGTAACTTTGGCGCAGTTCAGAATCTAAGATCTGTATATTTGGAGAGAAGAGAGAGGTACCTCAATGGAGTACATAGGTACTCAGAATATTTTAGCTGGAGGACAGTGAAGTAATCTGAATATCTCAAAACGCTGCTGATCCCAGGAAAACCTTTTCTACCAAGCCATGTCTAGGTGTGAGGATGACCATTCTAAGAAATGAAGGTCATGAAATTAAATGAACAGCCTGTGTCCTGTGTCCTTTGTCCAGCTAATTCACACGTGGAACCAAAGAGTAGAATGTTGTCCATAGTTATTGCAAATGAAGTAAATGAAGGGTCAATGTATCTTTACACACTTGATGGAGAAGCTCTTTAAAAAGTATTTAGTTAGTTAACTAGTTATTTTTAATCTCCCAAACTCTAAGAGCAGGCAAAAAAAATTAAGAGCAAATTAATTTTCATCTCTCCTATGTAAACCTAAATTCTTCATACCACCTACCTGTTGGTGCCTAAATGCACCAAAACCGTTAACTATGTAAAGGCACGATAGCAATAGTGGTAAGCCAGAGAGAGTTTACAGCAGAGCTAGTCAGCTGGTCACTCCCTGGCACTGTACCCTTTTTAAGGTTTACTGAAATCCTGGGGTATATTAAATGTCTTCAGAATGTGACCCCTGTCAACAACATCAGTGAGGGATTCTCAAGTTCAGCAGTCCAGCCTGTCTGAAAAGCCTTTTCTGGGCATGGTCTGTAGGCAGTAAGTTGGCTCATAAGCATGCACTTGATCATCAGAACTCAAGGTGCTCAGTTTAGCTTTAATAAATCCCACATTTAATTTTAGCAGATGCATATGCATTGCCACTAGTCAACTAGGAAAGACAAGTGCTTTGGGTCTCCTCTGAAACACTGTGTGCTGGGTCTGATACCCTTTAGTTACTCACACACCTTCAGTGTAACTACTCCCTCTCTCACTAGAATAACTGGAGAGAGGTGGCTATTGGGAACTCTGATTTTATTTACTAAACTACTGAAATAAAACTGATTATATGGTTTCACTTCCTAATGGAGGTCTGTCCACTACAAACTGTGGTAAAAATAGGTGTGAAGGCACAGTCTGAGAGCACTGATGTGACTTTAAGCTGTCTGAAACCATCAATACTGTATCACTTCCTCTCTGCAAATTTATAAAATATATTCTTTCTCAATCATAGCCAAACTGCTAATCTGCAAGACAAACTTTTACCTTCAAACAACTATATACTTACGGTTCCAGGCATTTCTTCTTTATTGAGAAAACTGGTTTTAAAATCATGCATGAAATTAGCCAAAAAAACCCCCTGACACTCTGGGTTGTCATTTTCATTCACAATCATTAAAGAAAACTTGAATTTTGAAGCTTTTCACTGTTGGTTAAATGTTATGTCATACTAACCTGATGAAGCTGAGGAAATTTGTGCTGAACATTAACAGATCAAAAGGCAACTGCCTTTAGCAGAAGTGGGGAAAAAATACTAATGATTCTGCTATAACTGAAACCTTTTCTTTAGTAAAAGCACTTCTTCAGACTGTGCCTTCTTTGATGCCAAAAACAGTTCAGGAAAAATCGCTAGTTGCCTTTTATTGTCAAGGTAATTGGTACGTATTGTTTACAGAATATTTATCAATGCTCCCGTTGTTTAGTGTACCATCATGAGAGAGGGAAAATACAAAATCTAATATACATTACTAGCAATTTTGAGGCGTGTTTCTGGCACTAGGTAAATAATTGGCTATTACACAACAGCAAAAAAACCAGTGTAATGTATCAAAATCCCTATCTACGCTTAGAAGACTTCATATCTATAGAAAAAACCCAGCACCCAGACCTGACTCACCCAGCGGTCCAGCTGGTGGCAAAGGTATTCTGTGTGTAGCTGAAATACCTCACCCCCACCTTGCAGAACCTACATGAACAGCAGCTACTTTTCACCGCGGTTTGTGCCTCTCCACCTGGGGCCTTGAACACCTCAGATGGAGCTTCACATCCTCATCCAGCTTGGGCTTCACATCCTCATCCAACTTGGGCACGTTGGCAGAGCTTGGTGTTAGAAACATGGTCTAAGACACTCAAAGTATGAGGCAAATAAAGCCAAAGCTTGACTATTTCTATGACATATAGTGCGAATCTGCAGTGATGGATGGCACAGCATCTGAAAGCCAAGGTAGTTCCATGCTTTAAATTTTGGGTATTGCACAGGGAAAAAGCACTCTCTAACGCTTTGTGAACAGCTTAAACACTGCAGCACGCATTCTCCTGGGACTGGCACTCATGAGCACCATGTTTTATTTCCATGAGCTGAGCTGACCAGAAAGGGCTCTGCATTTCAAATGAGAAGCAAAGCTGTCTCTCCAGGGTGCTGTGTGCTGAACATATTAGTCTCTCACTCACTTCCATTCACTCCCTTCATATATCAAAGCAGGGCAGCGAGAGAAAGTGATGTTTTTAAAAGACATACCCAACTATCATCTCAAACATCAAAAGAGAGCATGCAGAATACTTATCTTGTTAAAGAGAGGGTCTTCCTTAAGAAAAAAGCTACCCATTTCCCACCTTGTCATAGACAACAGATAGAGGAAGGAAGCACTTCTGATGACAAATGTTCAAGCAGAACCAAGCTAAACCAACCAATGCATCTACCTATAAAAGAAATCAGGAGCTATTCCTTTCTCTTTCAATAACTCAAAAGAAGGGATACTGGGCTGGATCTTTGAAGTCTGTGGCAAAACTTTATTCAATACTGTCTAGTGATAAAAAGGCTGAGCATGTACTTTTTTCGATCACAGATGAATTGCCTGATTTTATTAAGTGCTAAACACCTGCAGCTTTTATACAAGTGGAGACTGTGAAGGCTAATTTTTTCCAGGAAAAAAATAGGCTAAATCTCTCTTTTTGAAAGTCTTTGACAATAGTTGTGTAATTATCAAAACAGCAGCATATCTGGAATATCAATAAGATGAGCTAAAACATTACCCATTTTTAAGAAATTGCATTCACTTAATCATTGCTTTGTAAGTGTAAGTATATAAAATGATTACACAAAACCAGAAGTAATTTACCCAATAGATCCGCCTCACTTATTACTTCTATGGCTCCTTAGCACAGGTAGGGAAGCAATACATTGAGGGCATGTGACCATGCCAAATTTCCCAATTTCCATGACTTTCAATAAACAGAAATTCTTCCCTCTCACAACTGTTATTTTTGGATATTTCCAATCTTCAATATTATGTAAATGTAGAATTACTCCAGAGTTAGCAACTGCTATGAGTTCATACCAGAATATTTGAAAACTCTTCTATTTTTCTTTTTAAATCAGAACATCTGAAAGTAAAATGTGGTTCTTTTTTCCTCTATAAGAAATAGATAATTAAAAAAACCCTGCACTTATGAAAAAATATTTAATTAAAATTATAATGAAAACACATAAAGAAAATTTAGTCTCTGGCTTTGAAAAAAGAATTACAGTCTGTAAGTACATTCAAGTAGGGAGCCTTTCATTATTATCCTGGATAATTTATAAATATTGAGAACTATTTCATCTAAGGCTTCTTGTCCAATGATTTCGATCACTCTATTTGGAAAACTGAAAGGAAGGTAATATCAGTTTTATAGAAAAAACTTATACATATACAAGTATTTATAGAGGCTGACCCCCTAGAAGAATTGGAATCCCAGAAAATCTCAGAAAACAGAAAAGAAACAAAAATCTTGAAAATGAAAGTTCTTATCTTTTTAGCTGCATCAGGATTGTGGAAGGATGGAAAACGGCAAAGAAAAGAAAGGTATATTAAAGGTGCTAAAAGAATAAACCAGCAGAAAAATTAGACACATTCAGGGTCCATGTAAAGCTTGTACTTTGAACACAGGCGGTAATTAATGGTTGGGAGAGCTTACCCAACAGCATGGCTGACCCTCCTAAGCACTCAGGTGGCTTCTTTTTCCTATGGTCTGCTCAGACTCAACAAATAGCTATGGGCTTGGTGCAAAAACTGAGACCTTACCTGCAGGAAACCAGATCAGATCAGTCTTAAAGCAGCCCATAGCCTGTGAACCTGTGACAACAGTGGTCAGCATAACCGAAGGGAGTTTGACTTCAGAAGGGAACAGAGGATTGGAGTAAATGTCTCCATAGTCTTGGATCCAGCTAAGCCACCATCCAAAGGTGAACTTTAAGTTCTTCTTGTTTGGGGAAACATTTTAAGCACATGTTAAATTCCAAGCATGCACTGAACTCTCTTGTTCTCAATGAGATTTAAGTATTATGATTAAATATCTCTTTCAGTATTGTCTTCAGGAGGGATATTTTCCCAAATTTGGATCTGTAGTGGCTATAAGTTAATCTTTAGGAGAAGTATTGTATTGCTAGACTACACTGGGGAGGAATAAACTTCAGTAGAAAACAAAGTAATTGCAGAAGTGCTTCTGGCCTTACCTTCTCAGTCAAACACCTACACTTCAAGGATAGTTCAAGCCTCGAGCCAGGCTTCAAAATCCTTCTTGACATCTATACCTCAAACCTGATTTTGAAATAAAGTTGGGCTTTTTTCATAAGTAAGGACACTTAGAAATAAATATTTAAGGTGCTATTAGAGGAAAGTGCTAAAGGATGTCTGGTGGAAATGCATGCATCAGGCCAAGGAAGAGTCCCACAGAGAGAAGTGCCACTCAGGGGAAGAATTCTGATTGCAGGGCTGATGCTATCACCGCAGCAGCTCTCACACAGCAGCGGGAGCCACTGAGCACGTGCCTGGACCTTGCTCAGCATATCACAGCTGCACCACATCGTGGGGTGGGCTACAGTAAAACCAGAGGGCAGAGTCTTGCTAGCAGTCTCCTTGCCCTCATCCTGGGAAATATATCTAAGTCGGATAAGCACGCCGCAAGTAAGTAAGTGAGAATCTTCTATCTTGTAATCCTGTCGTCATATTATCTGCTCGTAGCAACAGTAGAAAAATATTGGATGCCTAAGTAGTAGCTTTGGAAAAATGCTAGATAATTCAGAGACAATAGCTACCAGGGGACTTTAGCCTATAAAACACAAAGGGTCTTATGAACAGGACTGGAACACCAAACTTATGTGCATTTCAAATAAAAACTACAGGCCTGTCTTTATTCTCACATCAGTGGAAATGAAAGAAATTTCTTGGTTTCAGTGGACTTACTGGAGTCACCAAACCTCCTTACCAAGAGCTACTGAGAAATTAGAGAGGTAACTGAAAACATAGGCAACCGAGGCCAATCATCAACTGGTACAAATTGGCTTATTTTGCTTGCTCTAACAATAGTGGCAAAGAAAGCTGAGGTGTAACAAAGATATCAACAAATATAGTCAAGAAATAAACTCAAGCTTATGCAAAGGGTTTGCTTTTTTTTTTAATCTTTAAGGGAGAATTTAATTGCAAGGCAGAAGCTATTACAACAGCGCTACAATGAGTGCACAAATATTGAAGTAAAATGTACCATCTGCATGCAACAGAGAACTGTTAAAGAGAGCTCCACATCTCACTACACGCTGGTTTTCATGCCAGCATTAGTCCTGTGGGTGAGAACTGGCATTGCTGACTGTCATATTGCTGCTACGTTTAGCCAGAGTATTGCAAGAGCAAGGCCAATACAGTCAACATGGAAGTCTTGAAGTGGCTGCCCCTGTGGAAATGAATCAGATGAGGGGAAAAAGCATGCAGAGAGTTTCTTCCCACTTCACCCTTAGAAGAAGGAACTGTATATGGGAGTTGGCCCTGCCTCCTGCTGACAGTGCTGTAAATTCGAAATAAGGCATCTCTCAGCAGGCTGGGAGAGACACAAGTCCAGCTTGCTGTACCAGGTACCACCTCTGCGTCTCGTAGTATTCCTCTAGCAAGGACTGCAGCCACCTGCCCCAGCTTCCCCACAGGCCTCAGGTGTCTTGCAGGCAGACTTCTTAAACCAAGCATTAACTGCATCTCCAAACTTGTCCTGCTCTTCATTTATCCAAAGCAGTACTTTAAGATTTCTGGAAATATAGAGGAGAACAGGAAAGAGAGCACTTACATTTACTTACTGTCATGATGCTTGTAGTGCCAGATGAAAAACAGGCTTTTTCAGTATTGTAGAGTTGCATTTACAATTCATTGTACTGGCAGTGTTGTTCACAAATCCCAGCAGGATTCAGCCAGTAATATCCAACACACTGAGATAAGAATATTTCCCAAAATGTCTTTGACTTTCCAAGGCTACCGGCAGATTGCTATTTAGAAGAACATGCAAGTGGGCTAATCCACTTAGGTAAAACATCTGTTTATAGGCACAGGGTCAGTTCTGTAAATAATCACAATGAAATGCTATGCTCACCAGAATTTATTATCATATTCTAGAAATAGTTAATATTAATATGAGTGGGCAAGGGGAACAGTAGAGAAAATATTCTCTCATCTGTAATAGTCTCTTAGTGCATACTATTTTTTTTTTTCTTAGCGCAGGAAGATTTAGGTCAGGAAATATTGTTCATGGGAAACAGCTAATTCATTTGCAAATCCTCCTTGGAACGCACATGCTCTTGGCAGGTTAACATTTGCCTAAAGGTGTCTTTGATGAGGAGAAACAAGGACTTTGGTTTCTATCACTGTCAGTCCATTAGTGTTAGCCTAGATGAATACAAACACAGCATTCAGAGACATTAAAACAAAAGTATCCCCTCAAAACAATAAACAAAATTGTGGGGGGGGGGAAGAATGTTGGTAGTATCTTGAGGAGGTGGAGGGGAGGGAGGATAGGATGGAAAAAAAAAACCACCACCAAGCAAATAAAAAACATGTAAGACATCACTTTGATTTTAGTTTTGGTTTGGTTTTCTTTTTTTTTTTTGGGGGGGGGGGGGAGGGGGGGGGCGGGGGGCGGGATTGGCTGGGGTTTTTTTGAATGGTGTAATAGCCTCTGCTTTAATTACCTGCCTGGTATGGCAAACCTACTCTCAGCAGATTCAACCTCCAAAGAAGCAGCTGCTTTTTCAAGAACTTTACCTTCTTGCTCCCTCTAGTGTTCTGAGAAATCATGCACAGTTTTACCTAGCCTTAACCAGAATATTTTCCTCATTATTTCCTTTCCCATCACGTCCAGCCAAACTGACTTGATAGGAAAGGACTGAGACTGACTTTATTATGGCAATAATTTGAAATGTAAACCTTCACCTGGCATGCCACTGAGTAATCTGAACTGTTGTAAGGTCCTTTACATCACTCAAATTAGCATGGCTTACCTTTTGCAGACAAAGCAATGTCTGGACTTGAGAAACAAAGTATAAATATATGCATTACTACAGCTGCTTTTAAGCACACATTTAATTAGACATTGGTGTCATAGACCCAAGTTGTGATCATCAATTAAACTTTCCTACAACCAAAGAAAAAAACCCGCCTGCACATTGTACTTAGTTACTTGTCTGCGTTATGGTGCAAATACACAAAACTGGTGGCTATCTGCTTCAAGAAAGCAAGTCTCTAAGCTTAAAGGAAAAGCAAAGCTCCACTAGCTGTCATCATTAACACTTACAGCCTGCTACAGACGGCAGTATTCCTGAATAATGAACGCCTGAGCTACTTGTTATATATATATGAGAAGCAGTACTGCTACACTTGCACAGGATAGCAAGCAGCAAATTCGTATTATTCCCCAAACACCACTGCTACTACCTTTTAAAGGTTTATCTTTATCTTTAAAAAGAAAAGTTGCAAAGCGAAGATCCAAAGCACGAACGCAGGGTGACACGCTGGCTGCCTGTAACCCCATCTGCCTGAAACAGTGCCGCTGCCAGGCTCCTCAGTGGAACAAGCTAATGTCTGAACCATCAGGCTAGCGAGACAAGGCTCTGTTAATCAGCTTCTTGATGAGTAGGAGTACTTACAGTAGAAGCATCTGCAGAATCTACTGTGGAAAACATTATTCTGTGATCAAAACACGGGCGGAGCCTAGAAAACCAGCACTTGTAGATTTCCAGTCTGACTTCTGCCAGCAGTGAGCTGGAAGCATCCCCAGGGCAATAAAATGGGAAGCGACCAAAGTCTTTTCTGCTGCATCAGCACAATCCTCCTGCTACCATCTAAATTTGAGACGGGGAAGAGCAGAGCCCTTGCTTCTCTTAGTTTTCAAATTAATGTTTAATATATACATTTGATACGCACAGGAACATCTTGGATCAGAAAGATATAAAACAAAACCTTTTCTTCCTTTTTTACATCTACAAATTAGTGTATCAAACTTGCCGTAGACAATGGTGGTCTTAATATATAAATATTATTTCAAGTTCCCTTTTCTAATCAATGTCATATTCTTTAATGATATATTGGAGGGGAAAATTTTTCACTTGCATACTTCAATTTAAATTCTATTTCCTTCACCATGGGATGTGCCTAAGTTTTGGAAGGCAGATTTAAGCCATCTGCTATGTAGAAGGACAAGCTATAAGATAGCGACGAATACCAGGGAAAGTTTTAGCTTCATGCCTAATGCTCAGTCACTGATACAGTGATAGATTCTTTTGATACACAGATGTACTGTTTGAGAAATCAACTCAAAACATTTTAAAGGGTCCACATAATGCTGTCTTAAAAAACAGGGTCGTATTCCTTTCTTTACAAAATCAGTTCAATGTGAATCAAGAAAATGAGTCATCCTTATTTCCTTCCAGTCTTTAATGTTTCTGGCTGCTCATAGTTTGGTTTCAGATCAAAGCAAGATAAAAGTGAATTAAAGATTGTTCTAATCTGTTATTCATATCTGACTAGAAATATATTTCCTTTTACCTACTGCATAATATTTCATATATTTTGTTTTATTGTGCTTTGGTAAGAAAATGGAATACAATATGTTTGCGGAAGGTGAAGTTTTATTTAAATTTAGTAAACACTTTATCTGCACTTACAAGGTAAAAATACATAAAATCTCTACACAGGTAAGTAAATGAACTAAAACAATCATGAATATATATATCGCCATAATAGTTTATGTTTATTTGGTTAAATTTGTAGGATAAAAAAGCATAGAATTTTCAAAGGCACCTAAAGGATTAATTTTCAGAGTAATTTTCATTTGGTAGAGTGAAAAAAAAAGTAGAGACTTAACATTGCTTAAAAAACTTCATAGCCAAAAGTACTTTCTTTGTCCACTTCTGCTCCCAATTTTCTACTTTCTCACAGAGGAAAAAAATATTAAAAACCAACAAACCCTACACAAAACAAAACACCACACACACGCGCACACAAAAAAAAAAGAGATAAAAGGGAAGGGAAAAAAAAGGAAGGGGGAATAACAACCAAAATCAGAAGAATGGCTTGCATTTTACTGGTTTCTTATTAAATAGTATTTTTTACTCTTTGTAAAAGATAACAGACAATGCTTTTCAGTAGATTAATTTCAATAATTGCAGACCAGATGACCCTAAAAAACAACATATTACAATATATGGAAAGTCCATGTAAGGATTGTTCCTTTCCCCAAAGCAAATAGTACGGGAAAAAAAGCACTGTTGTGTCCTGAACAGTCAGAGTACTGTCCTTGCAATGCTGCTAGCTAATGTAGCTGCTTTCTGCTGGAAGAAACTGCATGTAAGAACAGGTTCTTGGCTTCTTCATGCTCGCCAGTACACTGCCGTCGTTTTCAGACATTTCTCTATCTATTTTACACCTAGTTTAGTGGCTCTTCTCAGCAGGTGGTGCCCTTTTGAGATAGCTCTTACCATCAGACCTTGCTGTCATAATATAATTAAGACCTGGCCTGCTACGCCCCCTCTGGGCTCCGTTAAAGCCAAAGGGCCACATGCAAACATACTATTTGTGTTTATGGCACCATATATTACTGTACTCTAAATCAGTATCATAACTATTTTATATGCTGCTTAGCAACAGAGGCAGAAACTGCAGCAACTGGGGCCACCTGCAGCGTTCTGTACATTTCTACATTTCCCATTCCGTTCAGAAGGAAAGGACTGCCTGGAGGACACCAGTCAGACCAGTAATTGCAGCCTCGCCTATTCTGGCCTCAGAAGATTTAAACCTTGAACAGAAAGCAATTAATTCTGTAGTAGATTTCCCAATTCAGACACACAGAAAAAGCCCTAAAACCTGTCCATAACATTTGAGACACTTTTACTATTTGGGCTCTTGACTGCGTCAGCAAGGACCTTTCTGAGAGACATGCACATTTTTCACCACTTCCAAAGTCACATGAAGAGAGGCTAGTAGTCAAACTGGCATTTTTCCCCAGCCCATGAAATCAACTAAAACTCTAATGTGTAGAGCGATCAATGAAAATCAGATGCCCAAAGCCCTCCATAACTTCCTGCAATTATTGATGAAGCATGTTCAAACCCTAGTGCTTAGATCTGATCTGGCACATAGGCAACGTACATGAGAGTGATAGAGCAAAAGGAACTCTGACTCTCACCCTTGAATCTTGAATATTGGCTCAAGTAGGCTCAAAATTTGCTTTCTGTGAATATTTTCTTATGTTTGTAAACTGTGAACACAGCTACTAGGAAACATTCTGTAATAAATGGACCTCCACACACATTTTTTTAGAAATAGTGCAGAAGCACCAGTGTTTTCTTTCAGGTCTTCCAGAGCAAGACGTTTTTCACCCAACACCTGCGGATGCACCCTCTGACAGAAGAGGCTGAGAGCAAGTGTGAGATCTGGCACTAAGCAGAATAGATAAAAGACATTGCCAATGTCTTTGAACTCTCTGAGGGTAGCAAATTTATTTAGAGAAAATGCTCCAGTGATTCAGCAGAAGTGAAACAGAGTAAAGATCCACAGAAAATGTCCCAGCTCTTCAGTATTCCCTACAAAGACAATTTAGGGGAAGCTTTTCACATCCAAGATCTGGCAACCAGTATAGTAAGCAAAAGGCAAAGCAGCTATCAAGGGAAAGAGTTCCCTCAGATGCTGAGGCTATTTCAGCTGTGGTGTATTTAAAGACCTGTACAGCACGTAGTACCAAAAAAACATGAAGTGAGCTGCAGCTTGACAGCAGTGGGGTAAAAGCCAAAGACTGAAAATATTGATTGATAAAAGCCTATTAAAAGAAGAATAATCTTGAGCAAAGTCCTAGCAAATACAGCCTTGGTGCAGACAAAACCTCATCCTTCCTGAAAAACCTGTGGCAGTTTCTCTGCTACACCTATATATGTCCAGTCACAGGTATTTATAAGGGAACAAGGCTCACAGCAAGAAGCTCTCCAATTCTTCCCATGGCTCGTGATTTAAAGTGGTTAAAAAGAGGGCTTTTCCCACTTTCTAGAGACATGCACCCTTCAGGCAGAGTAATGTTAGATATCTGCTGTCAGACTCCCTCCCTGAGTTCAGCCCCTGAGTTCAGATGCATACCAGATGCTTGGTGCTCCTCCTACTCTCACCTGAGGGTGTGGGGCACAGAAGTCAAAGAAAGAAGAAAGTGCACAGAGGATGGGGAAAATCCAAGCTGAATCAATTTTCTGAACAAGTTCAAAGCCATGGTACTCTCATTCTTTGTCCTCTCTAACCTTTCTTTTCTTAACACCCTTGTTGAGAACCTGCCTGGGAGAACCCATGTTTTATTGTTTCCATGTAGCTAATTCAGTGAGGTGCAATTGCAAATGAATAATTGAGGGCTTGTTAGTGTTTGGAGATGAATGTCACTGGTCTTTTGCCCTTTATTACTTTCCATTACACCTTTTTGTATAATAAAACTGTAGCCTCTAGTCGGCTTTTAATAATAGCTGCATAGTCAATTCTTTCCCAAACACTATTACATTTCTTCATCCTCTTATGGCCAAAAGTCACCTCCCTGCCTTCTTATCTGCAGCCACAACTTCATTAGAAGATTTAAGATTGAGATAAAATGCTATGCAACGTGTAAAATATTTTACACATTAAATCTAGCCTAATTGTAAACAGAGCTTACACAATGGAATAAATCCAATTCTTGATCACATGAGCGGGATCCAAGAAACAGGGTGTAATGGAAACAAGTGAGCAGAAAAGTATATAATTTTATATGACCAGGAAAATGACAGAATCATAGATCAGTTTTGGTTGGAAGGGACCTTTAAAGATCATCTACTTCCAACCCCCCTGCCATGGTCAGGGACACCTTCCACTAGATCAGGTAGCTCAAAGCCCCAGCCAACCTGACCTTGAACATTTCCGGGGGGAGGCACCCACAGCTTCTCTAGGCAACCTGTTCCAGTGTCTCACATCCGTCACAGTAAAGAGTTTCTTCCTGATACCTAAATCTACCCTCTTTCAGTTTAAAACCATTACCCCTTGTCCTATCACTACACTCCTTGGTAAAGAGTCCTGCTCCATCTTTCTTGTAGGCCCCCTTTGTGTACTGGAAGGCCACTGTAGGGTCTCCCTGGAGCCTTCTCTTCTCCAGGCTGAATAACCCTAGCTCTCTCAGCCTGTCGTCATAGAGGAGGTGCTCCAGCCCCCAGATCATCTTTTTGGCCCTCCTCTGGACCTGTTCCAACAGGTCCACGTCTTTCCTGTGCTGAGGACTCCAGAGCTGGACACAGCACTGCAGGTGGGGTCTCACCAGAGTGGAGCACAGGGGCAGAATCACCTCCTTCGACCTGCTGGCCACACTGCTTTTGATACAGCCAAGGATATGGTTGGCCTTCTGGGCTGCCAGCGCACATTGCCAGCTCATATTTAGTTTTTCATCTTCCAGTATTCCCAAGTCCTTCTCCACGGGGCTGCTCTCAACCCACTCATGCCCTAGCCTGTATCCATGTTTGGGATTGCCCCAACCCATGCCCAGGACCTTACACTTGGTCTTGTTGAACTTCATGAGGTTTGCACAGACCCATCTCTCTATCCTGTCAAGGTCTCTCTGCATGGCATCCCTTCCTTCTAGAGTATCAACCACACCACTCAGCTTGGCGTCATCAAAATGTGTGGGGTTTTTTTTTTTCATTATGTCTGCTTGAAGGTTCGAACAGACTCCCAGTTTTGCGGAAAAACAGGCAAGGTAAGCTATTTTGCTAAAGTCTTGCCAGATCCTGACTGTACTCTTATGGGAACACAGTGATTTAAGTTCTTGAGAAAGGAGAATTTGACTCTTATTCTTCATAGGGATGTGTTTGGCAACAAAAAGCAGCGCAAGAAATAACAATGAATACATAGGGTCAATCTCTATGAGATGCTGAAGTAGCCCCATTCACACGGAAGGCCAGGTCCTGATTATTGCTTCATACTTACCTGGGAATACAGAATTCTGCCATCCTGATATGTCAGTGTTTCATCCCATACTTTTTACTGGGCAACAGAATGTTAAAAATCAAACAAAAAACCAAAGGCCTTAGAAATGAGCAGGATTGTAGGCCATCAACACAATACCAATCAAGTTCATATATATTGAGCGACCCTCCAAACGGGAAATAAACTTGGCCTAGCAGTGTTCATAGACATTAATGAGGAGAAGAACATCATATTTTGTCAGTTTTCTTTTCCATTAGCATTGAAGATTTTCTTTGTTAATTTATGAAAGTCCTATCCTTCTCTCCCCAAAGTATTTTACATGGGCTGTCTTTTATATTTCTGACTCTGAGAAAGACACTACCACTGGCAGGCTACCTCCATGGTTCCTCCACTTCAATTCTACAGCAATACCAATTCAGTCTCAGAAAACCTCTCTCTTTCACTCTATTCCCTCTTCCCTTCACTTCATTTCTCTTCCCTCTCCTACTCTCTCTTGTGGTCTGGCTCCATACATGGGCTAGGTTTGAAGAACTGACTGATGGATAAGACTCTTTATCTCATTTTCAAATCCACTGAGCTACGCAGTCTTTCTCTATTTAGTCCTAAATACAGTGAAACCTGTCTTATGTGACCAATGGACTGAAAAATTCCAGATACTCAGCTGCCTCTAAACTCAGTAACAAGACTGTATATATGTTTTACTAATCCTGAAAAAAAAAAGGTTCTTTTCCTAATTTTGCCACTATCTTCCTTTGCAACCTCAGACAAATGATTTAGTCATTCTGTGATTACCTCCTTGTTCTGTAAGACTATTTTGACTATTTATACTGAAAGTTTTTGAAATCATGGACTGTCATGCCTTCAGGACACATCAGGCAACTGAACTGCAGTCTTTTTGCATTGTCCAATTGTTATCTACCAAACTTTGCTTAAAATAAGAATACACTGTTGTATAAAATGTCTCCAATCACCTTCTCCATTCAATCCAGCTCACACTTGCTTCTTTGGCATAATAAAATGGTAGATAGAAAGGAATTAAAGGAATTTAAAAAAACCAGATCTCTAAGGCATTGTTAGTATATGGTTGCATTGAATCTGAAAGTAGCTTTGAAAGATTTTTATTTGTTTAAGTGTGATACTCAAAGCTCTGCTGTAAAGTAATATCTTTGTTTCCAATAAAGAGTTCATAATGGGGAAAAGAGATCAGGCTTCTGTGGACTAGTCTGTTGGTTTCCTCTAAAAGCAAAAAAACCGGATGAAAAGTCAAGACAACTGTTTTATAGCACTTTTCATCCAGGTGCTAGAGCATATGGGAGCATAGGGTCATCTCAGTGACCAGCGTGTGAACAGTCTCAGCCCTGGGCCATCAATAAGCATTTTCAGTGACTAGATGGCCACTGACAAGTGCCACTTCTAATCACTTAGTTAACTTTGGAAGGAGGGGGGGAGGGGGAAACCACAACAAAACAAGTTTCCAAAATTTTCTGCATGACCTTGATTCTTACCCTTCATATACTGAGAATAC
Organism: Gorsachius magnificus; assembly: GCA_034008185.1. Classification (NCBI taxonomy): domain Eukaryota; kingdom Metazoa; phylum Chordata; class Aves; order Pelecaniformes; family Ardeidae; genus Gorsachius; species Gorsachius magnificus. Next base: position 69,451,680 of record CM067082.1, read on the forward strand.
TCTCTTATCTAGATTCAACCTATTTTGGATTCACACATTGCTAACAGAATTATTCATAACAACAGACTTCTAAGAAAACAATTTCAGGTTCTTCTTATTAAACAATTATCATTAGTACAAAGTACTAGATGACTACAACTCCTCAGCTAGATCATTACATGCATATTCCATTTGATCCAGAATAAATGTCACTCAAGTTCTCAGCTATAATTATTAAAGTCTTAAGAACCAGCTCTGAATAAAATTAAAGACACCACCCTCCCCCAACTTTCACATTTTGTACAAGTTGAATCAAGTTCCAAAGGATTTAAGTCTGAGGGGAGAGTTGAAGTATTTGAAGGGTCTGGTTATTGCATATAGTAAGGTATGAGGTATGTAGATAAGGAGGAATTAAGAGTGGTTTCAAAATGCTATATGGAATAGTTTGCAATTTCTCTATTTCAGCACAAGTGAAGGGAAAAAATGTTTCTGATACTCTTCTTGAATTATATGCAGTACACTTAATTATAAACTAGCATTTATTGCCTCAATGTGAGAGTGGAAGGACTCCTGTTTGATCATACCTTACACACTGCAGCACGTTAGAGGATCCTGTTCTTTTCCTGCTGGGTACCTCACAGCTCAGCTGGATCCCAAGGCACCTCTTTAAAATGTCCATGGCATGCACCAGCAGCCTAACAGCCAGAAAAATTATGCATGCATGCTGTCCTATAGCTGGGATAAATTAGTTGCATGTGGAAATCTCACCTATTGACTTAATAATTTGCTTATATAGCTTACATTTCTGTTTTCTCCATTTGTACTTTGTGGGTAAGCAGATATGAACCTCGCTGGTTTGATCTGTCTAAGCTAAAGATGTGAATGAACTTCTATGGCACAGATGTCTCTGATTATGGCTTTTACAGAGCTATTGTGAAAGGAGCCAGAATTTACCCCAACACATATTTCCATATAGCAATAGCCATGAGGACACACACAAAACAATATTCACTGTTATACTAAAATTTAAGAAAAATGCTTTGATTTCTTTCAGTGATCCCTGTAATTATTCAGCATGGAGAATTTGCCTGTTAAACACTCAGCAGTACCTTGCCTGTTGATAGCAGCAGACTGTTGTTTCCCTTGCAAGAATAAGGTAGCTGTGATTTGTGCTTTGTACCCGCTGCCCACCTGCATTGCACTTGCATCATCAGTTTTATTTGTAATGTAGATATCTAACACACAACTCAGGAAGCATTTGCTCTTTAGTTGTTGTAAGTCTCAGGAAAGCTCTCTGACCTAGTCAGCTCTCAATCACGTAAAGCAAGATCTTTGCACACTAGCTTTGATCTCCCTATTCTTTAGAAAGAAAAATTGAAAGTGCTGACATAAAAAGATTAAATCATATTAAACTGAATCAAAGAAACTGTCAGCTTTACTCTTTACTAGGAAAAGAGCAGGAAAGCAATATTCTTACCTAAATTGGGTTTAGACTGATCTAGGAGTTGAGCAGTTCCAGCAAGAGTCAGATTCAACTCCCTAATTTATGAGATTTCAGACACCAATGATTCAAATTTCACAAGGACAAACAAGCTCAAAAAATGACCAGTTTCTTTGCTGGAAATCACAGTCACATCTTCCACTACCCTGGGGGAAATTTATTGTCTTTGGTCATGATGGAACCAAACCAGAGAAATAAGTTCTTTCTTTTCAGGACAAAAATCCATACAGAAATGTTATATGTAGCAGTATCCAAAATGACAATTCATGAGTTTCACCTTCCTGTCTACTACTACCACCACCCCCCTCCACCTCCACTGAATTTGTGGTCCTTTAATTTAAGGTTCAGACCTACAGCTTATTTTTGTCCACCTCATTCTATAATTATATGAAAACTAAATTAGGGCCTGAAACAATCTGTTCTATGGCTGGCACAAACCTTTCTTTTGACTTAGATAGTGTAATAGTCCCTTAAAAGTATGAAAATAATCCCCCCAGTTTTAGTTTTGAGCATTTAAGACATTCAGTTTATTTTCTAATTTTGAGCTTACTTCTACTTTACTATTTGGGGTGAAGGGCACAATTTCATCTTCAGAGAAATTTCTAGTTGAAAAAACATGAACCTTTCCTAACAAAAATCTCACAAGATAAATTATTATTTAAAATTCTCAGCTGTCTTTGATTCAAAATCCAGGGGTGTTAGAAGAAGAGGTATTTCTGTGCGATTTATGAATTCAAATATCTTTTCATCATTAATGTATAAATGATATTTTCTGTCCAGTCTCCTAGTTTAGGATTTTTTTTTTTTAATTTAAAAAAAAAAAAATCTTCAAAATACTTCAGTATTTCAGGAATGCAGGAAGTCAAGGAGAGGAAAATATTCTCTGAGACAGAACCCAGCACATTGGAACTCAATTAAATTTTGACCTTCTTCAGCCATTTAGGATTGGTAGACAGACATTGTTTGCTACTCGCCTGAATTAAATTGGGTCTCCTGAGATTCATATGAAGCAATTTAAAAAAAACCAAAAACACCGTTAACTGAATTTACTCAACCATCAATCTGAAGTAACCCTTATTTACTGTATTCATCTGTTAAACTAATATAATCTTTCACATTTTAATCAGAAAAAAATGGCATTTAATTAGTGTTACACAGCCAAACCCTGAAAAATCTCCCCCTATCTAAGCATTTGGCTAGGCCACCATTTTTTTCAGTCTCACCATAGTGAGTCTTCTATGCTTTTGTGCTCTCCTTGGCCTAAGCAAGTGCAGGACTGTTTTATTAATTCGACTCCCTGGCACACTTCCGAAGCGGGAATAGACACTCTTGTCACAATTTTGTACAAATGGGACCTTCTGGCTCAGCTGCCTTACACCCTGAGAACTGGCACCATCTCCTTTCCCAAATCCATCCTCTAAATTTCCTTGTGTACAGTTAATTTTTTTAAGGACTTGTGATGGTTGAGAGATATTCGTTTATAAAAACATAACAAAAACCAAAGCAAGCCCATCAGTCATAGTGTCAGCAATTTACAGATCTAGACATACAAACAGAAAAAAAAAAAACAACCACCACCAAAAAACCCTGTGCACATGTTCTTGACATTCTTTCCCTTTTATTTTTTTCTTCTGAGCAAGAACTCCAGAAATGTTGTCCTGTTGAATGGTTTCAGACTATGACTCAAAGATGTTTGGCCATGCCTTGTACATTCAGTTTCTTCCATCCCAAGATCCTGAAATTAAGCAGGACATTTTTATGATAGCGTACCCCTGTTTCTGCCCAAATTTCCTGCATCTGCCTTCTTTTTCTTTCACTTCCACCACTTCTTTCACACTCTGCTTTGCAAGATTGACGTGTTTTTGTTCTGATTAGGGACCTTAGAAACTTTCCACTGCCAGCCTCATGCAGAAGTTAAAGATAACTGGTTTCACCTCAAACATGGCCATACTGTTGTGCCATGGCATTTCTACCAGGGTGGTGATTGTTGGGGTTTAATGGCTCTTCAGTGCTTTGGATCTTGAGGAGCATGGCAGAGTTCTCACATCACGCAGCAGACTGTATATACCAAGCCATTCTAATGATAAAGCAGTTTCATAAGCCCGCTCACTCTGATCCATATGTACATGCAGACCAAGTCTTGTAAATCTTCACTTTTTTTTATTTTTCCAGGATTTAATTTCACCTCTAGAGAAATAGGTAATCAGAATTCTGACTTTAAAAAAAGCATAGTGGGCCAAAACCACACTAACAAATCAAGCCTCAATAAACAGTCTTCTGAGTCAACTTGCAAAGCCTAAAACGCAAATACATATTTTATAATATTTCATCATCATACAGCATGGAATTAGAGCAGCAGCACTGCAAAATTGTCCATTTAAAATAAAATTCTTTCATCTCAAAAGACACTTCCTCCTCCCCTGTCTGCCCCAGAATTATATTGCAGCAATTCACTTCTAAGTAAGTCACTGGTTCTGCAATTCCAAGTATCAGACAACATAGTCCAATAAAACTGGCATTAGCTACTTTTCACAGGAGGCCCAAAGACTTGTTTTGGAAGAGGCAGCAGTAAACCCCCAAATTTTTCCATAATTATTTTCTCCCACCACAATACACAAGAAGATTTTATTCATTAAATGTTCACTTCTTTTACGCATTTCTAGGCTGAAGGCTGTGGCATGGGCTTGTCTGAAGTATCTAGCATCATAATATACATATATTGAACAGTTTATTGATCAATGTTTGAATGCTTATTTTATTTTAATATGGTCATTAAAGAGAATTTTGACATTCTTTTGGAAAAAAAAACCAAAACAAAACAAAAAGATGAAAAAAAAAAGAAATAGATCATTAAAAAGATACTTGAGAATTTCTCCAGCAGCAACCTATAGGCACAAGGGAAAACTCATTGTAACATATGATTTATGAAACCCTGTTAAATTTACTTAAGATAACTGGAAGGCAGACTAGTACACTAATAACCTCTTTAACATAAAACCTTATGGAATATAGTGCATCCTTTATACAATAAAAAGGTTAATTTAGCTTGTCATGACACAAAATAGAATTGATACGGAAGTCTAAAGGCTCTCAATTTGTGCTATTAAATACAAATATTGGGTGATAGCCTAGCTATTGCTACCATTCAATGGGTTTTTCTTGCCTTGTCATGTAAAAATTAGATCTTAAGCATGCATGCAAGAGAAGATTACTGTAGTCAAATAAATGTAGATACACTACAAAAAAAATTTACTATACGCTGTGACATTTCAGATCAGCCTTTTTTCCTTTTTTTTTTACACAAAGCTGCATCAATAGGCCATCTATATTATAAATTTCCAGTTAATTAAAAAGCGTTATATTTTTGGCAGATTTTTGGTCTGCATTTAACCAGTTTCTTGGTTTACTGTGAATTGGTAGCATTCCTTCTGGCCTACAAATGCAAACTCACCTCTGCTTCTACTATTTGCTTCTCACAAACAAATTGTTAACAGCTGGAAAGTTATTGCATGCAAAATGCTTGTATATATATAAACAAACATACACAAACACATATGCTGCTGAAGCTGTATCTTATTCTGAGCCTAGACTGGCATGTGGGCATGAACAACAGGAGGTTCTTCTGAAGAATGCGAGACTCCTTGCTGCTGTGTAGCAAAATTAATGAATACCTGTAAGACATGGAAAAAAGTAGGACTTTCAAAATAACAGTACTTGAACTGAAACTTTAGAGAGATAACTGACATTATTTTTCAGTTGCTTTCCTAAGCTTTTGTGACACAAAAATTAATAGTTTATGTTGAGGGAACCCCTCTAGAGATATGTTTTGTAAACTCTAGATATAATCCTGCTTCACCTCTCCAACTAACACAATGGCTGATGAAGTATAAAAATAATGGTTAAATGAGCTACTAACATGTATGAAAATTATATTTTACTGCTGCACAAGTCAGTGGGAAACAATTGCTTTAATTTGCTTTGAAATTACAAACTAAGGAACTTGAGCCTCCTGTTTCTATCAATAATCATCACAGATGATGGTCCAGATATTTCAAGGTGAAAGTATACTTCTGAACATTGCATAGTGATGATTCAACAACTGATTTTTTTTTTTTTAAACAGATCTTACTACAGAAAGGCTTGTTTGCTTTTTAATCGCACAACTATTTGACAGCAAGGAACGGAGAGTGGAAGATGGCTAGTCTTGATTCAAATGATCATATTCATATGCAAACAAACTTGGGATGCATTATAAGGGTGTTTGTTATTCAGAACTATTTTCCTGTTTAAAACTGACACTCAGTTAGTCAGAGAGGGGGAACAATGGTAGGTGACTGAGGTGATGAATCACCACGAATAATGGAGAGGAAAGTAAGCTTGAGTGAACAATGCCTGAACAATCAACAGGCTGAAATTACCTTATATTCAGCCATTCAGTGAATAGGTCATTTACAAGTGGTTAACAGGTCAGCACAGATCAGAATATTTCATTAATGAATTGCACATGGGAAAAAAGAGCAAGCTCACACCACCTATCATGGAACATTAATATTTTGACTAGATGAGACTCTCTCAGTTTGTAGAATACATAACAATAAGTTGCATATGAAGATGCTCTAACACATCACAACCACCCAGGCACCCCATCCTTGCCATCATTCTGTTCTTCCTTCTGCCCAAATAGGATTTCACAGTCCTTAGAAGTGGCATCTCTTCTGTCTGCTCGTGCATTTGCACTATTCTCTAACGTGCAGCATGATACTCACTACAAAAGAAAATTCTCAAAGGAAAATGTCCCCTAAGCCTAAATATTGCTGTAATTTCCAGAGACTGGTTCAGCCTTTTCAAGGACGTTGGTGAGATCCCAACTTTTGGACTCTGGAGGTGGCAGTTCATGGTCCCACTTTCTCATCCCCCACAGATATAAATATATCTGAGCACCAATTATGCTTGTGCACAGTACAAGGTGCTAACCTCCAGTGTAAAAACAGTAGCATTAATGAAATCACTGTGTAGACCTGAGGTGGTCTGGAACTGCTGGTTTGTCGCATACGTTTGGGTAATCCGTCAAATGATACAGTATTCTGCTATATTAATAATTACAGTACACAGCACCTTCAGACAAGAAAATAAGGGGGGGAAAGAAAAAAAGGAAGAAAAATAAAAAAGAAAAACAAAAAAAGAAAAAGATACCTGCTCTAATGTGGTCTGGCTAATGGAGTAGTGTTTGATTTGGAGAAAAGCTTTGTGATTCTCTAGGACTCTGAAGAGCTCTGCTAAGCATCCCTGACTTCGTGGTACATGGTACTCGAGCAGGTTAAGATGCTGTCCCTTAAAAAAAGTAAAAATGATAGAAAAAGATAAAAGTGAATGCACATTATAATGAAGTTACACTTGCTTATATGCAGTCTAGTTTTAACAGGCTCTCATTGCAGTTCATCATGGAAAATATGAGCTTTTAAACAAGAATGTGTTTTGCTTACATTGGCAGCACAAAGAAATGTTCATACTCAGAGCAGATATTTTGTGCGCGTTCTGAGACGACATTTTGTTAATCTCATAAAAGGTATACAAATTTAGAACAATTTTGTGCTTTAGGGTTTTAATCCAACAGACTAGTGCTATTACAATGCAGTCTGGGAAAAGGCTGAGCAAACACGCACACTCAAACACATACACAAACAAGTTCATATCTAAGGTAGTCATAGTTTTACATTATTCTTTCCCTAAACACGGATAAAGTAAAGGAAAAAACCCCAAACAAATAATTAAAAGACTTTGAGAGTTTTTTCTTGGAATCTAATTACTATAGATCTTTTGTAAGACTTCGTACCAAAGAAAACAATCTCCGTAAAGACAGAGATTTATCATCTATGGACCTTATCAGAAAGCAATCAAAGCAAATACTTTCAGTGACTACACTGCACTCCTACTTCAGGTCAACAGAAAGGCGAGTTCAACTTCATCAACAATAAAAGCAAAAGGAAATTTTCAGAGAAAGGGCCTGTTTATTTGTATTGCCTAAAATGACTGTTTGGAATTGATTTAATATCACAAATCAGATTTTTAAGAATTGCTTAATAAGAAATGAAAGGGACGCTCATACATATTTTTTCCAAAAAGATCAATATATCCAAACGTGTATATTTTGTTCTTACCAGACCATACTTAATCCTGTCATAGAACAAATACTACACTGAGGAGTTTTAGCTGTACCTTAAACTGTGTTCCAGGAAAATGCAGTTGTAGACAGTCCAAAATCATTCTTTGATAGCTTGTTTCTTTACTAAGCCAAACCTTGACAGAATAGCCATCTCCAAACCTGAAAATGATACACAAAACCATAAATCTGTTTGTCTACACTATGAAGAACATTTGTTTCAATTGATTTTCTTATCATGATTATGTCAAATAACATCATGTATGCCTACTGTATTATCACTGTGACTTTTGTATTATACTATTGAACCAATAGAATTTCAATGAGAAAGTTGTTAAATCAATGATAACAAACAGAAACAACAACAAAAAATGTTATGCCTATGTTTTAATTACTACAGGATATTTCACTAATGTACCTAAACTTATGCTAACTAAAGTATGCTTTAATTACTATATTGCTTTGAACAGTTAGCAAAATACTATGAAGATTACCAATCACAAATACAGAAGGAAAAAAAAAATCCTTTAACTTTTCTAATGAGAAAAATGAGCATGTAGCATTATTTTTCAAACCTTTTAACAAAGGTGCACAGCATTGCTTCAGCAATGTAAGTACAATTGTGTCTTACAGATACACAAAGGCAACTATAAGGGTATTGAGAAATGGCAAAGTTAATGAATTTTCTTTAGCTCTATGGCCCACAATGTCTCAGAAATATTTAAGAAATTAACTTATCTTTCTCAACATACATGTGATAAAAGTTAACTACAGGCAATCTAACGTACTGTCCTGGTTTCAGCTGGGGCAGAGTTAATTTTCTTCCAAGTAGCTGGCATAGTGCTGTGTTTTGGATTTAGGATGAGAAGAATGTTGGTAACTCATTGATGCTTTAGTTGTTGTTGAGAGGTGCTGACACCAGTCAAGGACTTTTCAGCTTCCCCTGCTCTGCCAGGGGCACAAGAAGCTGGGAGGGGGCACAGCTGGGACAGCTGACCCCAACTGGCCACAGGGGTATGCCAGACCATATGAAGTCATGCGGCCAGGGGGTGGTGATTGCTGCTCAGGGACTGGCAGGGAGAAGGGTGAGCAAGCGGCTCTGTGCTGCTTGGTTGCCGACTGGGGCTAAACCACAACTCCAACACATTATTTTTTATTAGCTTTACTCACTGCCAATATTTAGCTGGGAGAGTTGCAATAAACCCATAAACACTGAAATGGCAACTGTATTTTTATGCACATTGCTCCAGCGATTGAAGTTACCCAGCATCAGTCCCCAAAGCAAGGTGCAAGGGCAGAGCTCAGCAGAGAGATGGGGCGACACGGGGCTGATGCTGCACCCCTCCCCTCGCAGCCCTCCTTTGAAGCTATGCATCCTCCCTTTGGGTTCATCTTCTCGGTTAATTGCTGGGGGGAAAAGAGCAGCAGGAGCCAAGTCAGAAGAGCTTTCCTCTGCCACTGTTATTCCCTGTTGCCGATGAGCAACAGAAAGCCAGAGCTGGGAGAGGGACAGGGAGCTTGGACTGCACTGCCTGTGTTCCCCCAGGAACCTGCCACTTCCTCCACGTTCCCACTGACCACCACTCCCACTCCCTTCACTCCAGCATTACTTTCTTTCTTCACTCTCCAGCTCCACAACTGCTCATCGTCAAATCCTTTTCTACAGGTTTTCGGTTTCTAGTGACTGTCCTTTGTATTACTCCCTCGCACCAATACCCTCCTTTCCCGTGTCTTTTCTGTGTACAACTCATGATTCAGGGCAGTAGCTGGGTTAATTGTACCTGACAGGTGTGAAGCACGTTTTCACATGATCAAAGCAGTAGAATGTATCATAGCACACTCTATGATGCTGCCCTTTTCCAATATAGAAAACATGTCTACAGAATATCAATTAAAGGGTAATAAAAAATAGAAAGGACTACTTTGAGACATGTGTCCAGTTTAACCACTGTCTGAGTGACTCCCAGCAAAATACTTCACATGAAGCACCACGTGTTCCTCATCTGTAATCGGTGCATGACAATGTAAGGGCTTTATCTTTTATCTTGTGTAGGACCAGAACCTCTGTTGGTATAAAGCAATAAAGCCGTCACTGTTTTCTGAGCAGTGCAAGTTTCCACAATGAAAAATTCCAGAATGCAGATTTTATTCTATTAAGAATTTCACATGAATTCAAAATACAATTTCCAAGGATCTTCTCAGAGAAGAATCCTATTTCTTTGTGTGGAATGAAACCATAGTTGCTACATTTTAGGTATGACAGCAGCAGCTTCTGCATAAGAAGTTGCACTGTATGAAAAGCCACATTACAAATAAATTATTGTGGGGTTTTTTGGTCTTTAGTTAGGGTTTTCAGCTGCAACCACTGAACTGCTTAAATGGAATAATAAGAAACATTCCTGATGCAGTGTCCTGTTTACTGGTTCCTGAAGGACCTTATACGAATTAAGTCCTATCATGTCCAAGCTGCAGGGTACCAAATATTCACTGAGCAATAAGACCTGACAGATGAACAGGGCTGTTACACAAAAGAGATCCAGAATAAGGTGGAATCCAAAGAAGTGGCTGGCTGATTTGCTTTGCAATGATTTACTAACACATAATAGATCTCTAATTAAATGTTTTTAATGCATAACATCATCCCTGAAAAAACACCTGTGACAATAAAAAAAGATATTACAAAGATAGATATAGTTAACAAGGGTGCTCAATTTAATTGACAGCCAACCTGAGGCAATATTTCACAAGAGGTCATTGATTCTGATCAGTTTTCTGGCATCTCTACACAGCCACCATTGAATTACAGTTTGAAAAATCCTGGCTTATGGAGATTTTAAACAGTTTCATAAAATGAAATTGTTGTATGCAATGAAGTTTCCAAAGAAAATGAACCAAAATTCTGATTAGCAAAGACAGAGAAGTCTGTGCAACTTTGGTTTTAATTCTAAAATTGTGAATGGCATAAACACCAGCATGATACAAATAAAAAGATTTTTTTTCTTTTGGCTAGTCAAATTATCATGCTTCTATACCTTGATTTCATAATTCATTTTAGTACAAGAGCTCCCCATATAGAGTTAGCTGATAAGCAATAAACATTTCCCCTTGCTATAATCAGCAAGCTGCTTTCAGTAGCAAACTGAGGCAACGGAAATGGAGTTGACCATTTTTTTCTCTCTGTTTTCCTCTCCGATTCAGGCAACATAATTAATTCAGAAACCCAAAGTGGAATTACAGAGAAAAGCACAATCTGGTTTGATTAGCACTGTTAGGATCAAACCTTTAGCACCTGATAGTTCAAGACCTAAGGAGGGAAACATTATCATTAAAATGGCATAAGTTGAGCCAGCACACCTGTTCAGCAGCCATCTGCTGCAGAAGAATCACCATCTCTTCAAAGCTATTCAACAAAGATATTTTCTACTGCTAATTTCTACATTACTTTAACAACACCTGCATTTTTATTTGTGTATACACAAACACAAAACCCCACATATTTTTACAGAAAAAATATTTTTCTTCTCTATCCTTCCTCTTCTCCCTCAGTCAAACTAGTTGTTCACGCTTGACTTGCACCTCATTAGTGGTTCTGGGAGTATTGCTTATTGAGTGCTTTACCTGCTAAAATGCCACCACGAGGCTGAAACTAAAATATAAATTCCCAGACTGACTGTAAACTAATTAACTTGAGTATTAACAACAGCATCAGCTGCAGAAGCATGAGCTTAGCAAGGACTACAAAACACATCCAAGAACTCCACACCTTTAATTACATAGGTCCTCAAGCGAGCTGAGCAGCTCAACTAACAAGGGAACTAAAGGAACATAACAGAGCAACAAGGAATGGAACAATTTCCATATCAGGAATTACTAAATAGGCTAAAACCTTTCAGCATTAAAGAAAGATAACCAGGTGGTTTTACAGTGCCCAGAATCATGACTGGTCTAAGGAATGTAACTAAGGAATGATTCTTCGCTCTCCTATGTTTCTCATGCGATAATGGGGGGCATAAAATTAAATTATAGGGAAGGCAATACAAAATCTGTAAGAGGAAGTAATTTTCCTTAGAGCACATAGGGAAACTGTACAACTCATTGATGCAGGATGTGCTAGATGCGAGAGCTTGACATGAGTAGAATAAGAGATTAGAGAAATTCATGGGGGGAAAAAAAAAATCCACTAAGACCACCTCTGGCTTAAGAAGTCTCTAAGCCACAAATTGCTGAAGGGTGGTTGAGTAGCATGGAAAAGTAACTTCAAGTGCTTATCTTGTTCCTGTACTTTTTCCTCCTGGCTGCCATCAGAGCGAGGATACTGTGCTAGACAGGTCTTTGATCTGACCTCATGGCTGTTTTGGTATAAATATCACAAAGAGGGGGTCAGCCTGGGCTAATCACCCAAATGATTTCTCAGTTCTCAGAAGGGTTTTGCAGCCCGTAATACGGTTCCACAGCCACATTGCCAGCAGTACAAAGGTAGATAATATAAAACTTCAGGTATGTGTCTACATGAGCTGCAGTCACGTACTGGAATAAACTGTAGCCAGATTTATACTGATGAGGAAGTACCCTGGCTGCTTTTCTGGTGCTCTTTTTAGCCTTGCAATGGGAATGGAAGTGGATTTAGTTGCCCAAAGGCAGAAAATTCCCATAAATACCAAGTAGAGGAGTTGCCACTTGGGGCAGATCAAGTAATGCTAACTTCTCAGTGTTCCCTGTTGCCCATTCCTCAGAAGTCCTGGGGGTACTGGTTGACAGCCGGCTGAATATGAGCCAGCAGTGTGCCCAGGTGGCCAAGAAGGCCAATGGCATCCTGGCTTGTATCAGGAATAGTGTGACCAGCAGGAGTAGGGAAGTGATCATGCTCCTGTACTTGGTGCTGGTGAGGCCGCACCTTGAATACTGTGTTCAGTTTTGGGCCCCTCACTACAAGAAAGATGTTGCATTGCTGGAACATGTCCAGAGGAGAGCAACCAAGCTGGTGAGGGGTCTGGAACACAAGTCATACAAGAAGCAGCTGAGGGAACTGGGATTGTTCCCTCAACTGTTAGCCTGGAGAAGAGGAGGCTGAGGGGAGACCTGATCACCCTCTACAACTGCCTGACAGGAGGCTGTAGTGAGGTGGGGGTTGGTCTCTTCTCCCTTGTAACAGATGATAGAACGAGGGGAAATGGTTTGAAGCTGCGCCAGGGCAGGTTTAGGCTAGACATTAAGAAAAACTTCTTCACTGAGAGGGTTGTCAGGCTCTGGAATGGGCTGCCCAGGGAGGTGGTCGAGTCCTCATCCCTGGAGGTATTTAAAAGAAGGATAGATGAGGTGCTTAGGGACATGGTTTAGTGGTGAGATGGCAGTGCTAGGTTAAAGGTTGGACTCGATGATCTTAAAGGTCTTTTCCAACCAAAGTGATTCTATGATTCTACGTCCTGGTTTGGAGATTTGAATGGGGACAAGACGCGAAGTTGCTGAAACACAATGCCTTGTGGCCACACAGCTGAGCCTATGCTACTTGGCTGGTCACAAGGGGTCCCTAGACGAACAAGCTGAGTGTGTTTTGAAGACTGACCCATGAAATCCTATTTTCTGTGAAGGGTGAAAAAGAAAGTCCATTATTAGCTGACTTCTATTTGCTGTAAAAAAAAGAAAATCTGTACTTTCATTTAAAGCCCTTAGGAGTTTGCTTGTCCGGAAATAAACAAAACCAAACCTAGAAACCACTGATTTAACTTACAGCAGGGTGCCGAGTGACCAGTTGGTTGAATCACACTATTCCCAAAGCACATTTACCATCTTTTCTCTCCCCCAATCAAAACTGCTGAAGGTAACCTCAGGTGATCAAGAACAAGGCCCTATTTCTTCAACCTTGATGAATAAGAAAAGCACCTAATCATCTGTTTTTATCCTACTCATCAAAGATTACCTTTCCTGGAGAATGTTGTGCTATATATCTACATAAAAAACTATAGCTCCCAGAAAGTTTACTGGTGGAAATATAATGTGCATAATTCATGTATGTGCTAGTTTGTTTGATCAAAAGATTACTTCAAAATGACATTATTGGATAACAAAATAAAAATTAATAGAGAACATTGCTACTTAATGTCTGCAAGGAACTGCATCTTTTAGAATATATGCCATACATCAAAGAGGGGGAAATAATTTGTTACTGTGCTGGTTTTACCCCTCTGCTTTGGTTTACCTTCATTTACAGACAGATACTGCTCTAATTTCCTGAGGTGAACAGGCCTCATGTAGACAAGCTAACTTAGTTATTCTAGTATGATTGCTGAAGCACAGGATACAGATTCAGGCCATTCCCCTTACAGCCTTACACACAAGTACAATTTACAAAGAGAATCAAATTTGAACAAGATTGAAAAGAAAACACTTTGAAAAACATTGTAAAAAAAGAAACAAAAATTAAAATAAAATTATTAAAACAAATACATCACAGTTTAAGATAATTTTAAATCACACAATAAATTTAATTATTTCATGTATTAAGTGGCAGGTAAAGACAACATTTAGGAAGGAAAAAGGTTATTAAATTTTAAATAGTTGCTTTGTTTTTAAAAAAATGCTAAAACCAAATGCAAATATACTATCACTTGCAAAATGTGAATTCCTTCTGCAATTATTTGGAACAACCTCAGTGTTGCTGAAAAGATAAATTTGATTAGATGCAAACAAACAAATAGACACAACAAATAAATTATAAAATCTGTCTTCCATATACTATTCACGGATTTTGTTTCAATTGATTATGATTTTTCCAGGGTAATAATAGAAATATGAAAACAGTTAAAACAATGAGTAACACTTGTTCAAGTGTATTGTACATGCACTATTTGTTAACAAACAGTCAGGGCTTTCCTATCAAGCCATTTCTGTATTCAGTAATATCATTGCCATAACAATGACAGCCTCAGGTTGTGAGCAAAGCAGGGTTCTTGTTCTGTGAATGTAGGCGTTTAAGTGCTTAGGCGTGATTTCAAAATGTGTGGTAAAACCCTCAAAAAATCTTGTTAATTGTTTATACACGTGCACACACAAAATCTGTCTGTATACAAGCTTGTATGTCTGCACATACAGGCAAGTATCAAGAGATCTTTTTTTATTGTTTACATATTACATTCCCAGAGAAACAGGAACAGCAGCACTGTAATCCTGTGTAAGGCTGATGGTGCAGCCTACAAAGAACCAAAACTATCTCCTCAAATCACCTTCTGGGCCTCAACAGTAAAAAAAGCAGGAGGAAGTAACATTATCATTGTGTTGCTATCACTGTTTTCTGGCATACTGGTTTTTGAGTGAGTTTAAAAAAAAAAAATAATCGGGTTATCACACACTAAAATGTCTATTCAAAGGACCTTATCAACCCTTCAGCATCAAATGCTCCGGTGCTAGAATGGAGACCAGCTGTGAAATTAAAATTTAAACCACTGGTATATTTGCATTATGTAATAAGCTTTAATTACATCATCACATAGCATCTCTTCATGAAATCCCTATCATGAATGCCTTACAAGATATACTGGAGGTACCTGCTCGGACATGCGGCTTTACTTACTGCAACATCTAGAAAATGTTGCAAGTAAGGTAGCAGATTGATGAGAAAAGGAAAGAAAGTACTTCATGGTTCTGGTACGGCCCTGGGGAACTGAATCCTACCCTTCCACCCCAGTACACCTGTGACATCTGTGGTGACTCACTCAGACCGCATTTTTCACCACTGTTTTCCTATCTTTTTAAGGGCCAACCTTAACAGACCTAGGGCTCCAAACTGCAGAGGGAATTTGTAGTGCTTTCAGGAACACCCACAGCTACAGCTGAAGTTAACAAGTAGTGTACTTTGAATGCAATGTTAAACATATGGAAAATATTTAGCCGCAAACTGCTCAGATTGACTACCTTAAACATTTTTAGCTTTAGCATCATGCTTCAGTTACTCATCTATAAAATGCGAAGAATTATTTCAAATCCAGTTTCCCAGAAGTATTGTGGAAAACACAGATGTTGATATTTATGAAGCACTACTCCAATGAAAGCTGATAATACTGCATTTAAAAACAGGTTTGAAAACTGTCTGGTAAAAACAGTACACAGATCACCTACTAAGGAAAGAGAAGAATATGAAATCTTAATTAGCTGCTGTTCATTGAATGAACAGGTACACAGATATAATGCAGTGTCCTGTGGAAAACATAATACAAAATTAAAAAAAAAAAAAGCATTGTAATGCACACACACAGTAAGGCTGAATTAATGTTGCACAAAGTTTTATGAGAGTGCAAAGATATTGCTCATTTCTGAACTCTCAATAGGTGTGGTTTTAAAGTTGTAAGAACTCTTTTCTTCAAGCTTTCCTCTGGAAAGATATACTAAGAGCTATATTACATGAATACGCATTCACTGCCTTAATACATTTTTCAGAAGAATTCAAAGGAATTTGTTTTCTAGTCAATGGGAATAACAATTATATTTGCTTCTATATTTTATGGCATGTAAGACACTGACTGCTAGTATATCTGTTAGTATAACACTGTTTTCACTGAAGGCTGAAATATTGATGAGAGCTTTAAACTTAATCCTCCCCTCCATTTCAGAAATCTACGAGTTTGAGAAAAGCAATAAAATTTCCTCAATCAATCATTTTAAAAAAAAGGTGAAGTGTAAATAGTTTGCCAACACGTTTTCCATTCTAACTCTTCTATAACAAATGGATTAATTGTTGGGTAATTTAATCAGATGGCTTGCTGATAAAATTTCAGCAAAGACTTGATGTGTGTCCAGCACTTGAAAAATTGGTATGGGTTTTTCAGCTATGAGAATTCTGTCCAGATGGCCCTAGAATGAAGGATAGTATTCAAAATGTTGTTCCCAGAGGATTGGCCAGCTGTATCTAACATGGAAACGCTTCTGTGAATTTTTAAAAAAACATTAAGGATAATGGAGAATACTGGAGAGACCATTTAAATGTAATCCATTCACAATTTAGAGTAATTGACTCAGTTGGCAGGAGTTGTCTGAAATTAGATTTTAACAGGCACAACTGCTAACACATCTATCTCATACAAACTACATCTACAACTAAGATGCTAACTTTTTGGAAATTGCCCTTCAGTTCTTGTTCCCAGTTAACACCTTTCTTGGCATTATTCAGAAATTTGCCACCTGCAACAAAAGGCCTTTCTAAAGAACTCCAAAATTTGTTATTCTACAGAGAAACGTTTGAGGGTACTTTAAATCTGTTTAAACATAGATAAATATAGTCAGGGCTCAACAGTTGGGAGCAGAAACCCAAACACCTACATTTGTAGCGAGAAGACATTTTTGGATGAGTATTTTGTAACAGGCTTGCACAAGTTCTGGAAGAATGAATCAAGACCCGCACATTAGCAGCAGCATGTGTCACTTTTTATATCCCTACACAGCTTTTTGATTCACATTAGTATCATCCTGGAGTTCACCCCTACCCTTCATAGCAGAATTTTGTACTGCCATCTGACAAAGCTATATTCAATCCAAGATTACGGTCTTCCACAGCTGCCAAGGGCTGAAAGCATAGTGAGAGAGAAAGCTGAACACTTGAAACTTCCCACCACAGCAAAGAAGCAGATTTAACAGGGCCCCATTAAGCCTTCTTCATGCATCCATCAAAAAGGTGATCATAATCTAGACTTTACAGGCTGGCATGTTACTAAAGGAAAAGCAAATAAAACAATTCTGAGGATTTCCACTGACAGGCAGAATCGCCAAGAAGGGAAGAAAAAATGTCATTTTAGTGGATGTAGCTACATTTAAAAGAGGATAAAAATTCGTGAGACATGCTAATGTAATCGCATGTAATATCAAAATCTGCTCCTACTGTTATTTCTTACAATACAGGACTCGTATCATAAACAAAAGCTGTGTGAAAGTTTTCTTTGGTTTAAGTGTTCATACAGTGTTTAGATTTCTTTCCTTCTTCTGATTTTCAACATTAGAAGGTCACTTGTACTTGATTTTAAAGTATTTGGTCAATCTGATTTGTAGAAACAAACTGAAGACAGATTAAAGGATATCAAGAGCTGTCTATAAATAAGAGCAAATAAAAAAAAAAGAGCTGTAAAATCTAACAGAAAAAACATTATAATCTGCAACTACGGCCCCCATTAATTTATTTTAGTACCATTCTTGCCTATTAATATAATTATGTATATTACTAGCATAATTCATTCACACACATAGCACACAAAAGCACCATCAAAACCCAATTTTTATGGTATGAGTAATTTAGATTATATCAGATGCTACAAAATCAGTTTTGCTTATGCTTTCCTTCACTTACATTGCTTCATGGAACAGTTTTGTTACACAAATGTGAGGTAATGGGGTTTTTACTGTGAGATGGTGCCAGGGACAAATACACGAGACAGTGCTAATTGCAGGAAAACACTAAAATAGAACTGACTATTGACTCTGCCAGTGGAGATGTCTGTTAGAGAAAGTGTTCTTCTGCCAGTAGGTGCTGCCTAATAGATTTGGAAATCCTTGTGGTCTATCAACTTCAGACGGAACATTTAGCTCTGTATGGCAGTGAGAATGATAGAGCTATTAAATCATAGGAAGGGAAGGAAAATGGGAAGGAAGGACACTAAGTCAATACTCTTTCAAGTCGTGGAAGTTTTTCAGGACATTCAGAGGTGGAATGGAAAGTGAGAAAATGAAAAGATTAAAATAATTTAAAGCTTAATTATTTCAATGGTTTTCTTTGGAGTAATAAGTAAAAGGATCCTGCTTCTCTTCTTCTTTCCCATCTTATGTAGAGGCAGAAGTCCTCCTAAGGTTAATGGGAGCATATCTGGAAATTGTCTTCAAATAAGTTCAAAATATTAATTACACAGAGGTACTGAGTTTCTTAACCTCCTAAAAATTACTTTATTTATTAGGTGTGTGATAGTTTGGGGTTTATAATGGAGCACTGTATTGGCAAGTAAAGAAAACCACAGTCAGGAGTTCTGTCTGGAGGGAAGTTTGGAAGCTAGAGGAAGCAACAAAACAATAGTAGTACAGGGAGAGTCTTTGGTTTCTCCTGAGCACTTATAAAAAGTTTTCCAAAGAAAGACTGGAAATGCCTTTACCATATGCTTAATTATTTATTTAAAAAAAAAAAAAAAAAAGACAGACAGCTTTAACAGCTCTGTGTATATGAGGTTTTAAGACTGTGCTCTCTACAGTGGCTTTGCTCCCAGAAGCCAAGAAAATTAATTAGGCAGTCAGAGCAAATTCAGACCACTGCATGATTTTAATTAAATACTTTGATAAAGCTAGTGACTGTTTTTTTTCCTAATAAAAGTCTCTAAAGTATTAGAAAAATTCAGTAGGTTCCTGAACAATAACTGTGGAAAATTTGAAGACAAAATCAACCATTAAGCTAGGAATTAAAGGGATTTTAGTCCTGCCTTAAATCTTAGTGCAGCTTCAGCTACACAGTTTCTATGGAAAGCCTCAGCAATATTGGTATCCAGTGCACATATTATCGCACATGAATGCCACTGACATACACTAAAGAACTGTCATGGCAATACAAGGAGCACAAACCTGCTGATAGTATGAAATATTCTTACATAGAGAAGGTGTGCTTTTTTTAAAGTTACAATGATTTTAAACAAACAATTGCTATGAATATGACTGCCAAACATTCTTATCATGACCTTGCTTTGCAGAATTTAAAAAAGGTGTTCATGCAGCCTTGACTCTTGAATGGCTGTTCCGTGAATGTTTTGATATCCTCAGAATTAATTTGAAGATACTTTCAGCATGTCATATAGTTTATTCTTCTGCATTGATTTTCTTACTGTGATCTGAAAGAGGTATATCTACAAAGACAGTGCAGCAAATTGAGAAAAAAATGTCCTATTTATGTGAATATAGTGCACACTTATGAGTATGCTTATGATGTCTTGCTTCCTAAGAAGGTGGGTGAAGAGATGCTGCTAAAGGAAACATCAGGAGTGGCAAAACAATGACAAAGTCACTGAGAAGATAAAGGTGAAGCTAGCCTTTGTGGATGCCTCATTTTGCCCTCTCAAGGTCAAGCTGAGAAGACAAAGCTACGTGCTTACTCCAGAGGATCCAAAACATCAAAAGGGGAGACCCACATTTATCCCAGCTAACTTTATGCACTGAGCTGAAGTGCCTAAGCAATACCATTTTTTCTTATTAGGGGGGAGACACATTTTCAAAAAGCAGTTTTGCCTGCACTGTCCTCTACAGACATCTGTCTCTCGTGCTACAAAAGGAATAAAGGGTACCTGTGCTCCTGCTAAAGTATTCCAGGTGGTGGGACAACAGGCTACTCCATGCTATGAAATTTGGGAATAAGAGATGGGATGGCAAAGGCAAAGAGCTAGATACAAAAGAAGCAGAAACTGCTGAAGAGCAGTTGACTTCATGCCTCCAGAAACTGAGGCAACTACTCTCTGAAAGGTACACAAACATGAAAAGGCAGCTATGGTCACACAAACCAATCAGAAATATAGATGCAGACTTGAATTTTTTTCACCATCCACTTTGTAAAGTCTCTAACTGAAAGTTTGTCTTGATGAAAAAAACCTCAGAAGGAGAGAGCTTATTAAAGTAAATGTGAATCAGGCCTGTCATGCTAATGTAGCTGCAAAACAAGGGCCTCCAGTTCTATCCAAAAGGAAGGGCAAAAATCCAAAAGAACCCTCAAAGGACAAGAAATTATCTGAGACACAGATAACTCCTGCCCTATAACGATGGCAGACAGCAATTCCAAAACATTTCTGTAGAGCTTGTTTACACCATCAAACTTATCTGCACTTCAGAGTGCTAAATGCTGAGCTAGTACAAAGCACTGTAGCTTTGCTGCTTGTAAATGATCTGTATCATTTGACAGAGCTGACTGTCTGGGTGCCATACAAACTCTACTTATTACTGAATGTAAATGTTCTAGCTGTAAGTTGCAGCAACTTTCCCCTCAGCTTCTGATCCTGTTTCCTTTTTGGTGGTTTTATCCCGTCCTCTAAATAAGCATCCTCATTAACAGATACTAAACTAGCTCATGAGCAGAGTTGAAGCAGAAGACAGCCTCATGCACACCAGGAAAAGGATGCAGAAAACATAGCATAAGTATTTGCAATTGCCAGTGGACTCAGTAGGAATCAGAGATGGTTCAAAATACATTGCCTTACTGGCTGCTAACCTGTTAAAAGTGCTTCTTCCTGTTACAAGAAACCCTCACAAGGAACCAAAGTGTATTTCATCTCTACATGTTGAATTCTCACAACGTATTTCTCAGGTTGAGTGCAGAAGTGCTTCATTTTAGATGCAGATCTGTCTCTTTCAATTAGCAGTGCAGACTACAAAGCATTTTAGCAATGCCATGTCAATTTAGCTTGCTAAGATATCCTAATTGGCTCTTTTTTAACTTCAGTGATGGCAGAAAAAGAAAGATGTGCTTAGCAGTCATAAGTATTTATTCCTTGGCATGACTAAAGTGTTTAGCCAGCTCCTAGATTGAATGTAGCTGGAAAAGGTTTGATGTTGACACATCATACCTGTTTTTAATGTGCTGGGGAGAACCAAGACACTTGAAACTTCCATTGACCATAATAGCAAGTCGCGTGCAGAGGGCTTCACATTCTTCCATACTACAAGATAAAATGGGGAAAAAAAGATTAAAGGAATAATAGTGAAAACAGAGAACATTATTTATACCTAACTGTAAGTAAAGTGGAAGCAATCTGGACAGCTGCAAAAATAGGTACACAAAACCTTTGACTTTAAAGGCAACAGTCCAAATTGTAGCCCTAGTTAGTCCATATAAAAGCCATTACCACATGACAGCCAGAAGAGAGCCCTAAAATGGAATTTATGTTTTTAGTCCAGAACTAATTGGACAATTCTGGCCACAATACAAAGGTTTTACTACCACAGGCAAATGGTACCTGATGGGCGGTCTCAGAAATGCCACTGAGTGTGAGAGCCATGAACTCTGTTATTCCCTGTAATATCTCTTTGTGGTCATTCTGAGCTGAAGGGTAGAGGGATAAGAATGAAGTAAGTTTGCTCAGCTTGCCTCTTGCATAGTACATACCCTTAAAAAGTAGTTAACCTTAGTCTGTTTGCAGGATAGATGAAGATGTAAAACCCTACAATCCAAACAGAAATTCAGACACTGAAATGCTGCTGAATAGAAAAGCAGGATCCTGTTAGACGGGACTGCTTCAGATGATAAATAATAACTTTGACTTGTAAAGCTTAGGGCAGATGGGCTGCCATTCTACATATTATACAGAATGGTGTGAGCAGTTCTTTCAAAGCGTTGCTTTAGACACAGGACATCAATCGGGACATATCCATCATCTCAAAGAGGAGTCAAAGTTGTTTGACATTCCTGCAATTCACTGCGTGCACTCCCCAACCCTTCTGAAATGCTAAACAAGAGTTGTCTTGTGTGCCTCAGCCATGTACCTGTCCAAATTAAAGTGCTTTTACTGAACAAGCATGGCAATCAAGTACCCTCCTAGGAACAATTTCCTTAAAATCAGACAGGGGTGTGATGAGAACTGCCAAACTACTATATTTGAGAGAGATGGGGGGAGGGCTTGCTAACACATCTTCCCACAAATCGTGAAGTTAGCTGAGTCTCTTTGGGGTGCAGTAACTCCTAATGCTCCCCTTGGCATAACACTCCCCAGCTGTGGCAAAATAACACAAATTTAGGCCTGCCCCCCCCCCCCCCCCCCCCAAACAAAAGTTAAGCATTGTCTCTGAAAATTAAGTAAATAGATCTCAAAAATTTTTACATAGAAAACCATCTTTATACCTTATGCTTTTATTTGCTGATATGCATGAAGATTCACTTCATAAGAAAAATTCCTTTAGTTCTACAAGTAACCTTTGAAGGAATCTCAAATAAATCTCCAATGTCCTTCAGGAACTAGTATATATCGTATAAAATAATTTCTCATTCCTCCACCCTGGCACAATAATATCTTCTTAATTAGAAATGAAATGGGTACACTATGATTGTACTTATACCTGCTTCAAGTCATTCATTTGTAGAGCTAAACAAGTAATTAGTAACAATTTGATGGAATTTTTGATTGGTTGTTTACAGCATATTAGTAATGAGACCACAGCTCTCTCCTGTTTAGCTGGTGTTTGACAACTAGAGGTTCTTAATCTGGACTGAGAAGTCAAAGCACACTGTTTCCTGAAAATCACTCAGTTTAATTCACAATGCATAACTTCTGTTCCCTAAATCAATGAGATGGTAAGCACTTGGGCATCAAATACAGGTATGTGATTTTCAAGATTCAGCTTCCATGAATAGAATACTAGAAACTTTTGAGAACATATTTCCATCAATAATGTAGCACACACATGTACAGGGACAACGAATACATTTTGAGAACATCTGAAAAAAAAGATTAACAATATCTAGAAAATATTGAGGGAAGCTTTGCTGTGTTCTTTTATAGATTCATCTATGCTTCAAATCTAATTTGGCCAAAATGTTACATTGCTGTTTTGATTAATCGGTTCTGTCCTCTCTGGCCATGTTTTCATGATCTGTCCCTCACTTAAAGCCATTTTCTATATAATTATATGTATTATACTATATTGCCTAAGGGAACATTTAATTTATTCCATTTTGCTATAGATTTTACAAAACAATACTGATGTTTCCTCCATTAAACTGATATACCAATGACTGTATCAGAGAATTGACAAGATATTTAATGTAGGTAGACTCTTCTAAGAAGACAGGGTCACTCCTATCATTTCCAGTAGTGCATACAGAGAATAGCTGAGGCATCTATCTTTAGAATGCCATGGAATAGTCTTTTTCATACACTGATGCAAAACAGAAACCTTAATAAAATCAGAAGAGGCTTTTTCACACCCACCTCCCTTTGCAAGGATTTGTAAAGTGGGCAGCTGCAAAAGGACAACCTGGTGTTTCAAGCAAGAAGAGACAGTGCAACACTGAATGGAAAGACCATAGAAAAGGAAGAATTCATCGCATCATTTTTTCCTGTGTCTGCAACCCCCTTGAGCCACATCTAATCAGTGAAAATTATATACTCAGGATTTACGCAAGTACAATTTTCATGAGCAGGAAGGAGTTGCCGTAAAATACCAAGACATATCCCACATTTCACACCAGAATGAGCACGCCTTCAGAATATGCTCTTCTGCTCTCAGCTGACAGCAGGTGAGGAGAGAGAACAGGAATATGCTGGCTGCTGGGATAAGGGTCTTACCTGTGGGATGTCAGCACAGCTGCACAGCCATCTTGAACTTCCTTCAGGATGGTTTTCCAAAGGTAGCGTTTAGAGCAGGGATCCATCCCAGAGCTGGGCTCATCCTACAGGGAAAATGGAAATGACAATACAGCACCATAGGAAGAACATACCACAGCATGAAGAATCAACAAAACTCACAATAAAATTGTATCTTTTTCTCTAAAAAAGCTACATTTTCAGGAGGTTGCTTAAGAGACACCCTGATCTTTTTTGCTTTAACACATATAGTTTCATTTCTAAATTTATAGAAGGCACTTTTTATTAAAGATTTTTTGTATCAATAATATGCTTATATATTCTATAATAATATAATAAATATATCATTATTTATAAATATGCATTATGTTTAATAATATATATACACACAAACGTGTTTTTTTAATAGGAGAGAGACTTGCAGTGGTTTTCCTCACTTTCTGGGAGGTTTTGGTGTCCTTTTCTCCCCTATGAGCACATCTGCCATGAGCGTAAGCAAGTGCAGAAGTAGTCTTGTAACTCCTGGCTGCCTGCCCTGCCCACCCCATAGCCAGATGTGGACGGTATGTTTGGATTCAACATCCTCCAGCAATTACTCCCACAAAGACTCCACAGGATTAAATAACAACCCAGTCAGTGCTGCCCAATGCAAACCATCTGGCAAACCCATTTCCCACTCAAATGGCTTTCATGGAGAAAGAAGTGCAGCTACAAAACTACATTTTCCTTTCCTATCTAATCCTGCTGTCCTCACTAAATCAGGTTTTGACTTCCTCTACTTGTGAGAGCAGAAGGAATGATACCTGACTGTCAAAAGCCAGCCTGTGTCCCCACAGAAGTAGGGAGAAGGAAACACTTCCAGTTACTTTTTATACTATGGAATTTCATGAGGGGCGTCAGCACCTGTTAAGGTGGTGTGGCTTTGGCCAATGTATTTGCAGCAAGGAATCCCAGCTGAAACGTGGAAGCAAAGTTCTCAAGAAACAAAGCAAACAAAACCTCCAGTTTGATGCTGATTTTGCTGCTTAGCTACCAATGGTAGAGGTGAAAAAGAATTCAGTTCAGTCTCCTATTATCTGTGGATAGCTAACAAAGAAAATGTAAAAAGCAATAAAAATAAAGCAACCCATGCTATTACTTAAACTAATAGCCTTGATCCTGGATGCAATCTAAAAGCAGATTCAGTGGTTTATGTCGGTGTCTTTGCTTTCAGACAAAAACCCAGCCTGTTGAAATACTCAGTAACTCCTTTAAAATCTGCTAGCTTTCTAAAGCCAGCCAAATGTTTTAAAGCATTTGACATGTTTAGATATTTTTCTTTCCTCTTGTCATTAAATATGCAATAGTCTGTGCCCTGCAGCAAGAAGTAGGTTGAAATGGATACTTGCAGTAGCATGCCGTCATAAAAACATTAAAAACCAGTTGGAGCATTTTCTAAGATCAGGAAAAAGCACTGATTTAAGATTATCTCCTCCTTTTACTAACTGAACCATGGTCACTTTAAGCATAAAATGTAAATAAAATAACTCAGCTCAGAAGTGAGGGAACCATAAGAAGTTAGAAGCAGCAAAATGTGTCTGATCTTCTGTAACATGCCCCCCGTGAGAACACCAGTTTTATCTCGTTCTACTTAGCCTGTGATCTATTACTGGAAGCAGTTTTTTCCCCCCCAACTCTGAGAACCAGATTCCCTCCAACAGTTCTGAAAGGTTTATTCCATTATTGAAATTGTTTAGCTCTTCCCAGCCAAGGCTCAAGAAAGGGGTGTTCAACCTTCTCTAGTGAAACTATAGGCAATGATAAGAAAGAGAATGTGGTGTCATAATGATGCAGTTCCCAAAGCTTTGTATTTCCCTGATATTCAATACAAAAGGCATTGTTTAAACTGGAAAGATCAGTTTCAGGTGTAAATGAGCAGTAGGGTGTGAGCACCAAAACAACATGTGATAAATAATTCAAATTAATATAGTTTGGGAGCATTAGTTTGATTGTGCGATTTGTGAGTCTAACAAAAATATAAGAACTGGCCAGATTTATGAAGCATGACGTAGCAAAGAATATGAATATCCTGAAAAAGATAAGTCAATAATTAATAACACCAGCTCCAACTTACTAATTAAAATAAGAGTCTTCCTTCTCAAGGAAGACAGCAGAATATTTCATATATATTTTTCTCATATTATATATAAAGTAGACAATACATAAAACATTAATATATTTCACATTAAATTCTTTTTTTTACTCTTCTATGTAAGGAAATCTTTAAAAAAAATTACCTATCCATTTTGGCCATGGGATGCTACAATTGCATTTGTGTCTGTTTAGGGCCCTTTTTTTTCCTGCTCACCCAACTAGCCCAAGGGAAAAAAAAAAAAAAAAGAAAAAAAAAAGAAAGAAAAAAAAAAGAAAAAACCCCCCCACAACTTCACTTTCTATTTTTGTGAGCACTGGAGAATAAAATAAGAAGCATTCATACAGCAGAACACAGAGAACAGTTGTACATCCATGTATCAATTACTCTACTTGATTTTCCTTAGAGCAACATGCAGGACAACAAAATTCAATGTAACCCATTCATCATAGGCACAGTATTACTTTTACTCACCAGTAAAAGTATTTGGGGTTTACCAACCAAAGCCACAGCAGTAGAGAGCTTCCTCTTTGTGCCAGCACTGTATGTTTTTACTAGTTTGTCAGCATGGGCATTGAGCTGTAACCGGTTAACAAGGTCCTCTGCAACCTGTGGTTTAGAAATTTGAAGGCCAGCAAAGATGGGTCAAATTAGGTAGTGTTTGTGCTTAGATAAAAAGAACATTCCGTTCATGCCTATTAAGCAAATGTACATATTGTTTCCTTATTTACCCACATTTGCTGCATATTATAACTTTTGAATCCTAGACATGTACGAAAAGCTGCTCTGGGACCCCTGGTTCTCCACAAAGGATAAGGATTTTCTTATAAAGAAAATTTAGCCATGTCATTGCTTGTAACAGTCATTTGCATTCATTTTGTGTCGATGGGTCAATGATCTAAAATGTTCCTCACTTCACCTTGCTGTCCGGTATTTATTTGACCAAACATCTTAGTGACTGAAAATTCAGGAGAGAAAATTCTGCATCAGCCACAAAAAGATGGAAATGGCAGAAAATCAAGTCACAGGTTGAGGATTTAGAGTGTCTTAAAGGCCAAAGGTAACTTAGGATGAAATTAGTATACCTTTCTAATAACTGAGAGAGGTAAGTTGACCCTAGCTGTTTTGGTTGTAATTGCTTAATTAAGTATGTGTGATCTGAGCGAGCTGGGCACATGAGCACAGCTGGAGAAAATATTCATGCTGTCCTCTGTGCCCTGTCTTCTTTACCTGTCAGAGATAGTCCTAATGTACAAGCCTTCCTCAAATACTGGTTCCAGAGAATTTTAAGCGTAGCAAGAGCCTTGCTCCACCTATACCAACTATCACTGCTGGACCATCCAGGGAGACCTCATGTAAAAACATGAGGGATGCAGCAGTGACTTTTCTACTCACCCTGCAAAGCAGCAGGTGTTCAGGGACATGCTGCTGGGTGGCTGTATCACTAAGGCGTGATAAAATTTGTACTAGAGCCAGGATGTCTTCAACCTGGGTGCACCACAGCTGGGACATTCTTGTAAAGCAACTGGTTGTATGGTGCCCTATTGCCTGAGATCAACTGCCAGAGCATCCCCAGCAGTGTGGTGCATTCTTTTTGCTCCTTCTGCACTACCTTCAGCAAAAAGCAAGGAAGGACTGGGAGGATTAGTTAGATCAGATGGAGAGTCTCCAATTAATTCAGAAAATCCAATGGAAAAAATATACCAATAAAAAATACTGTGCATTAGTATTCTTTATCCATTTCAAATAAACTGCCATAAGCATAATAATATTTTTTATAGGACAGTTTTGCGCAAATTCCTTAAGAAATAATCAAGATATCTGTGACCCTTTTAGCAAGTCTTTTTGGTGCTATGTATAAAAATAAGAGACATCTCTGAGAGCAAGTTCTCTAATCAGAAACAATGCTGCAGTGGTGAGGAACCTGCGGTATTCTGGTGTGGATCCTGGCACTGGTATTAACAGTCACTAGTGTTTGGTGTACCTTAATGTATAATCTGACAGCAATGCATGTTTCTCAGAGAAAAGCTACGTTTTATAAATATTGCTCTGACTACATTAAACGCAGAGAGGTGTTTTTTTTAAAAAAAAAAACACCTTAATCAACAACCATTAAAACACCCACAGGTAATATTATACTGAAAAGTTCAAGTGTTCTGCTATTTCAGAGTTAATTCACAGTGGTTTACTTTCATTTAGACACTATTGATGCATAGCAGAAGTGCTGCAAATTCAAACATTCTGTGACTTTAGAAATGATCAAGTGTATAAGCTATATACTGAGATATAACAGCTGAGCTTTTTTTGGTGTGCAGTTTGTTGGGGTTTTTGGGTTTTTTCTTCCAAACATAGGTCTCATTATACACTGAAACAGCCTGTAAAGTGCACACCTCTAAAGCATATGGTAGACAGCTTATCCACTTTACTAAACTGACTTGACTTTGCTACCACTGGGAATGCACGCACGTTAGTGACAACAGGATTATCCTCCTACAAATTCATCAACAATATACAAAGAATTACACAGAAAAGTTCATAAAAAATCAAGACCAGAAAGTGGAAAAACACATGATCTCTTGTTTACACTAAAATTAACAAATATTGCAAACTAAAACAGGCTTCAAGAGTTATTAAACAGTAAGGAAAAGAGGAATACATATCACAGCTGTAGTAAAAACTATCCTTTAGCTATGACCAGAACCGCTATTTCTAAGACTGCATTTGAAGGGTTATCAAAACTCTTAGTCCAAGTCAGCAAAATGCCATTATTTGAACGAGACAATGAACGCTGCACAGGGAAGAATTTAGAAAGCCATGGAATAGTGCCAGAGAGAGAAGAGAAGAAAAGAACATTCACACAAGCAAAATCTTATTGTAGTCTGACGCCCCCGAGGAGACTGAATCATGTATCAGGTGTGACTGTAATGCTCTTTGTAGGGAGCAACATTAAAAAGAATCAACTTTGCAAGATTTACAGTTCCACACTGTAGAATCCTCCCAACTACCTGGTAGGTACTCAAGCATTCAGTGCACAGATACTCATGACTACCCCAGCTCCTATTTGTACAAGGAGACAAAGCCCCGCAAGTCCTCTGGCAAGGGAATTTTGTAAGACAAGGTTTAGTTAAGGTAAAAAGAGAGGGGTGGGAATAATTTCATAGTACCCACTTTGCTGCTGCTTTGAACGTGCAGAGCTTCCAAGATAAGCCTTGCAGATCATTGCAGCGCACACCACAAGCTGGCTTCACAACTAGACATGCTGCTTTGGTGCAAAATGCATCAAATTAGAACAGATTTGGAGCTGAATCACATCAGCAACATGATTAGAAAGTTTAGCCAGCTTTCTTACTCCTAATCATTTCCAGCTGCACCTAAAAAAAAAATCTCCTATTCCTGCTGTTCTCCTCAACCCTTACATTTCAAAGCAGCACTGCAGAGCATGCTTCAGCAAGTACAAGAATATAGAGCTCATTCTTCTTTCAAGGGATGAACCCAAACCTTTTTCTGTTTTCTTTAATGTATATCATAAGATTTCCAGTCATAACAGTCTCAACTTCATCAATATGATGTAAACAACAACAAAAATGTCATTTGAATGAAATTCGGAATGTCTTGTATTAAGTATATTGTGGAGGAGCCTGCACATCTCCATTATAACTTCATTTATCTGTATAACCAGTGGTATGTTGTGGTTTATGTCGTACTATACTATAAAATAAAAATGAAAATCCCTCTTAAGCTACTTTAAATGAAATTCAGAATGGAACATGTGACAAATCTTCAAACAGATACGCACAATTATGCAAGAGATTTACAATTCTAATAGTTTCCTTCCTTTACTGAATGTGAGATATATACACAAGCACCTTCTCTCCCTCCTTGTCATATTCATCACGATGTTCTATTTCTGGTTTCAATTACATTCAGCGGTGAATAGTGAGGAGATACATCAATTTATTTAGCAAGTTGGTAAGGTTGAGGACAAATTAAAAGGCACAGAGTTATATGCAAACATATACATTGTGAGTGCACTTGAACCATAAAGATGTTTTACATCTAGTCATGGCTGTAGTAAAGTATTTAAACTCTTTCCTTCCTTCCCCTTCCCAAATCCAGATTATAACAGATTTCATATCTATCAGCTAACAATTTCCCTATTTTCCAATATTCCTTAAAATGATTTGCCTTTGCCTCATCAATACTAACATCTTTAGCAAAAGTTCTTTTTCCCCAAATTAATTTGGACTAATTCCCCTAGCTTTGGAGTAGGAATTGGAATGAGCCCTTCAATCTGTAAAATGTAAAATAAATCCCCCAATACTTTGTGCATTTCCTAAATACTACACTCATTCCAGAAGAGGCAGTAAGGTAACTTGAATTTTTGCACACATGTTAATATTTATGGGACTAAAGGTTAAAGTAGGCATGGTGTCCTGAATCCGCTAGGGAACTGAAAGGCACATCTACCTCACTGAAAAGCAGTAAGTGATGTTAATTATGTAGCCACCAATACTAATGATTTTCCAGTGTCTTTGAAAATTACCACTAATATTCAAGTAAATAATTAAGTGGTACTGAGAGTTTTCAGTTAGCAGGTCTTCCAGAAAAACTTGGAGTTAGCAAAGGCTCAATCTATTAGAAGACTAGAAATGTGATGACGTGTCTATCCTAACTTGAAGGGCTGTATGCATCAGTGTTTTAATTTTGCATCAGTTCTGACAAAATAAATACGATGTATAACTTGCTATTTTATTTTGAACAGACCCTCATAAAGCAAACCTGACCTAATACTGAAAACATGTATCATACCTAGTACAAATGATAATAAGTCTGGGATGAATTCTAGAGTCGTCTGAAAAATAACTACACACTTCCAAAATAGTAATTCAAAGTGTCAGGTTCTGAGTAAATGTAGTTTGAAGATCCTAAATAACAACCATCCATCAATTCCACACCAAATAGTATTCCTTCTGCTTCAGAGTAATCAGAATTGTTGGATTTCTTGCACGAATAAAGTGTATACTTATGGTCAACCTTCTAGGGGAAAATAGCTCTCTATCCCAGAAACTTATAAAACTGTACACACCAATTCTGCTGGGGGTCCAAAAAAAAAGCAAGCATGCAAAGAGTAAATGAATTTACAAATTCCCGTTTCCAGCAGCTATAGAATATAACATGTAAGGAAGTCAATGAGATTCCAGAGTCAGTGCAAAAATCTTCCTGGAGAGTTGACCTAAAGAGAAATCATATTGACATTCCAGGAAGTTGCCTCTGAAGGCCTGATGAAGCTTGCTTTGAGATTTGCAACACGAGTTTTAACACAAATGAGAGATGTCATTTAATGTTGTGTTAATATTTTATATTTTTTTAAACAAGCTGTATGCTGTCTTTTGGAACAAACAGAGATAGTGAAACTTGATATATTAAAGAAATAAAGGTAAGAATTAAAAATACGATGTTAAATTAGTATCTGTCTAAATAGCCCAAAAGCTCTACTCAAAGTTTTCCAGTTCTGCAGCAAAAAGAAACTTTCAGAGCAGACTTGGGAAGTAAAGTAAAACTTCACATTACAGGAAGCTTAACATTGATAGCAAATGACCCATTTTTCTCCTCCTTTCCCATTCAGTTAATTACTGTTTTGGAACATTAAGTGCACTCAACTTTATGTCAGGCACTTAACTCCTGCTGCTGATAAATCTGCCTAGCAAAGGACTTGATCCTTGAAGTTAGTGCTTCAATAGATTACTTTAGCAGCAACACAAGCTCTAAGTCACCTGCCTGCTTGCCACTTTATTAAAAAACAAAGTGAATGTATGTTGCTTTCCTCACCAAAACCACGTACTGTCTAGAATATATGTGCGCGTGCATGTTAGCAGAAACACTCACTGGTGAACATTCAGAGAGAGGCTTGGAGCGCCGTATCATAGGCAAGAGGGAATGAGAAAACAACAGCTTATGTTTCCATACAGCTGCTATTCCAAAGTCTTCCCTGGCCATATTTTCCTTACAGGCAACTAAAATGCACACTTTCTCCAGGCACCAGCCATTTCGGAGGTGAAACACAGCAGCTGTTCAGCACTTGACAGCAATGCCACACAGTCGGAAGGGCCAGCTGACAAAAACATTTGTTTTCCTTTGATATAGCTGCATTTTGGTTTTTGATGAAGGTAAACCAGAGTAGCTAAACATTATTTGCAGGAGCCCTTTGATGCCTTGATCACAAGCATATGGCAACAAAGACTGCTCTGCAATCTATGCATACAAAAAATTAGGACAACCGAAAGGAAGAACGGTCTCTGTATCACAAATGTGAAAATAAGGCACAGAAGGCTGCCTATAAAGAGTAGTCTACACCTACCCCTAGATCATCTAAGGTGCAGGATAATCAGAAAATTAACTTTTATCTTCTTCCAGTGCACCACAGTAGCATAACTCATCTCTAAACACGGAATTGATTTTGATCCACTTGAAACAGGACCTGTACGTGAATTACCACACTACTTGAGAAACTGTTCCCAAAATGGTTTTGAGAACTGCCAGTGGAGTAGCTGTGTGCTAAATGCCCAGAGAATAGCTGGACTGGAACAAAGTGGAAGCTCTTAGTACACCAATTATTCATAAATACTTCTGCATTTGAAATGGGGTTTGTGAATGCCAGATATTTTGGAGAGCTCGCTATTCTCACGTTATCTACAAAGAAAGTGTACGAAGCCAGGTTACCCTTGCAGCTCCTCACCAAACAGAGACAAGGAGACAGCATTTGCAGTAGTGTTTCTTTACATATGCACACACAGAGAGCCACCCTGCAAGCACAGCACAGAAATCTGTTGGTATTGTCCCACTCATCCCGATCTGGAAAACTTCCCAGGCACCCAAGAAAAACTCCGTTCTGCATGGGACAGTTTACTTATGAAATCCAGGTCCTTAAGCACTTCATGCTCCAAACCAGTTGCTGCTGGGAGGCCAAATGACCCAAAGGAGTTACAAATCAAGCCGTGACAGCAGGATCCCTGTGCACGCACGCACACACGGACACACTCTCCTCTACCACCCGCTGTTGACAGAGTGTAAGATTAAAGCATTAACAGCCCACCGTACTGCATGGATCAGTTCACACTTCTCCAAGCTACTGTCTCCAGTTGTCTGCAACAAGGCGTCACCAATAAGGAGGTGTCTGCCGGTACTACCTGAACAGCTTTTCCTCACACCTGTGAGTACTAAAATAAAACAAAAGCTGAGAGCCTGCGACTCCAGGATTCAGAAAGGAAGCACTGCACTAAAAGCCCTAACTCTGCCCTCACTCAGAGACACCCCTCTTGGCAAATTCCAGTCAGTTATGGAAGTAAATCTTCCAATAAGGCTAAGGCAATTATTTTAACTGTGGGAAAGCCCTTCTTAGCCTACATCACAGGCTCATTCCTACTCCATTCCTCTCTCAGAGGATCACCAACCGCCTGGGTTTCTGTGCTTCAGATTATTCAAAGATGGGGAATCTGCTTGCTCTATGCTCTGGAGTGAGCTTGCTGAGAGTAACCCTGCATGTATGTGACCCAAAGTGCATGAGTCAAGCGAGTCCCACGAAATTTAATTAAAACTATGTACTTCTATCATTCAGGTGCTGCTGAAATTTCCATTCCTCCTAGTGTGTCTTAAAAACTGCTTCATTTATACTACATGGTGTACCATTAGGACATATGCATTAAGAGAATATATTGTCTTTTCTTATGAAAATGATGAGACAGAAAAGCTTAAAAGCCATGTCTAGAGCATTTTAGGAGCACTGCTGCATAATTAAACAATCAAACCTTGATTCCTGTTTTAAATTACACTTAGGACCAAAAGCATTCAATAACGTATGTAAGATGTATGGATATTTAACAGCATCCTTTTGAATGACTACAAAGCTCTAGAGGAGACGCCAGAATCCATTGCCATCTTTGTGTCTATTAAAGCGCCACAATAATACATGCTAGTTATGATAGGCTTTTAGCCCAAATGTTAGTGAGGAGCTGTCAGTTCATGGAGAAAACATGCAATTATAGTTGAGGGGTTTGGTGCGATAACAATCATCCCTTAACATAGTTCCTTTAGATCAAGGGAAACGTATGCGAGTTTTCAGTACTCTGCTAGTGCTCAGAAGCAAAAACTGCCACCGATGATTATGAAGAGCAAACAGCTAAATAAAAGACTGTATGATGATTTCTAAGCAGCCTGCGAGGAATGTACTGTTAAAACAGTCAGTTAGAAGTCCAGCCAGGCAGGATACTGCCCCAAAAAAGGGGCAAAGACTTGTAAGAATCTTTTATTTCCCCCAGTCTCTCATCCAGAAATACCCAAATGATTAGTTTAAGAGAGGAAAAAATCAAAATATTGCCTGTCCTGCTGCTATTATTGGGGCACGATGGCAGTTATTTCTGAATACTGCATGTCCCATTGCAGGAATCATACCTTTTTCTGGAATAGTACCTAGCTGCTGGGGAAAAAAAGCTGCAAAGAACCAGAAGGCGGCCCTCTCATGTACAGACAAGGAACTGACTGTAAACCACTTAGCAGGCCCTCAGGCAATACCAGGGAAATGCTGGGTGGGTAGAAAAAAAAAATAATTTCAGTTACATGCAGTTTTGTTTCTGGAAAAAGGAAAAGGAAGACTACAGGCAGAGTTCTGGCAGTAACGAGGACAATCCTACAGCCATAGCAACTACACAGGACCAATCTATACAGCAGGAATGACAGACACCAATTTCATATCACACTCCAGTTTTCTCATGTTAATAGAGATGCAATTAAGCACAAGAGACTGAGCTGCTCAAATCCAGGTCAGATCAGAGACTTACATCTGCAGAGACAGAAAAAACCCCCACATTTTATTCTATAACCATTCGGTACTTAATTTCTGGTATTGGCTGACTGATTGCCTGATTACAGAAAAGAACACTGTTTGCTGGTCAGAACAGCTACACCTGTATCTGCAAATACAAACCCTCTCAGTGACATTCCCAGATATTGTCATCATCTATGCTAGTAAGCTCTTAAAGCATTCTCTGACATGGGTTTGGCCCCTTCTCCTTGGGTAGCCCCAAGCCTGGTGTGGCAGCTGGAATATTTTAGGAACTGCTCCCAGCAGACAGTTTGAATGCAGCCAACATCTTGTGAAGTTTAAGGCATTTACTAGCAGAGTGCTGACAGCTGCTATCTCAGCACCCAGATGTTTGATTTATTTATACGATCATTCAACAAATTTTTAATTCTTTCAGAGTTTAAACCCATCTCTGAAGAGTTTTTCAGAGGTGCATGACTCAGAACGTGTGGTGTTCCCTTCCAATTCTCTAAGTGTGATACTGAAGGTGTTGAACCATTCATAAATTTCATTCCCTTTAGAGTTTTTGTGCCTGAGATTTCATTTTCATTAGTGTTATTTTACTATCCTCAGTGAAGTTATTGTGTTTTGAACTGGCATAACAGACAGAAAAAAGTCCATATTGTTGGGCAGGCTGAGAGAGTTGGGTTTGTTCTGCCTGGAGAAGAGAAGGCTGCGGGGAGACCTGATTGTGGCCTTTTGGTACTTAAAGGGGGCCTATAGGAAAGACAGGGAAAATCTTTTTAGTAAGGACAGGACAAGGGGTAATGGTTTTAAACTGAAGCAGGGTAGGTTTAGACTGGATATAATGAAGAAATTGTTTACAATGAGGGTAGTGAAACACTGGAACAGGTTGCCCAGGGAGGTAGTGGAGGCCCCATCCCTGGAAACATTCAAGACCAGGTTGGACGGGGCTCTGAGCAACCTGATCTAGTTAGTGGTGTCCCTGCTCACTGCAGGGGGGTTGGACTAGATGACCTCTAGGGGTCCTTTCCAACCAAAACATTCTATGATACTATGAAATAAAGTAGTAGTCATGAAAAATCTTATTACTAAAGCTGTTAAGATGAAATATTATATATTCTCTCACGTAAAAAAAGTACAGCTGTTTTATAAACTCTGCAGCCCAACCTGACTTCAGCTCCCTCTGTAAATCTGTTCTGGACAGCTACCTTACGGATATCCTGTTTTGGAATTCCACGCAGTGTACAGTAGTAATAAAGATGCTCCCAACCCGTTAAAAGTTCATCCAGGACATCTTGCTGTGGACAATAGCCAACGAGAATGCCTTCAGAGCTAGCAGACAGTATATCCATTTCAGACCTGTTTAAAGAAAAAGCAAAAGACTTGAATGTTGTTTAAAAAAAAACCCAGAGCCTTGTGTTTCACCCTTGGGATAACAGAGTCTTCAAGAATTCTTTCAGCTTAGTGCTGCCACCCGTGCATCACTATTCTAACGAGGGTTGGGTGACGGGGAGAACAGATCAACACAGGAGGAGGACAGACTGATGAGAATTAATTCTTACCTCCCTTATCTCTTTGGTAGGCCCTGCTCTAAGGAGACATATTTCAAAACCATACTGCATGCACCACATTCAGCATTAAAGGGGCAGCAGTTGAGAAGGGGAACTGTTGCTGCATATTCTTTGTGAGTCTGTGCACACACATATGCATGCATGCATTCTCTAAACAGTAAAACAAAATGCAGAATATTAAAGCCCAGTAGGTAAAAATACAATATAGGAAAAAAAAATATAAAATTATCCTGATTTAAGAGACTTTGGCCATCACTTTGTAGCTGTACAGCATTACTTGAAATTACATTCATTGCTAAGAAGCAAGCTTAATTGCAAGGGTGTCTCATTACCCATAATGACACTAAATCTATCCTATTTATTCCAACATCTAATTCAACATTCAATGATGCTGATTTACATGTACAGAAAAGACCTGTCAAAATTAAGATACTTAATAATAAAAAATTTTGAGCTTTGAAATAAAAAAGTTTTTAAAAGGCTCTGAGTAACAGAATGGTTTTCCCCTTAGTGGTTTTCTACGTTTCTGGTTAAGAGAACTAAATATATGATTAATCATTTAGACGCAAACTAAATTTATTAAATGTAGGATATACAAATACCAGCACAAGTGAAAATATAAATATGTATCTCCTGTTAACGAGATTCAGGAGTCTGGGGAGAAAAAAGAGAACACAAATTCTGCATTTTACATAATGAACCACAGCATCAAAATATATTATAATGCTATCAAAAGATAAATTATCATGATTATGACGAACATTGCTGGGGACTAATTAGAATGGACCTTTGCTCTTAATGACAAAGATATAAAATTTTAGTATCTTTGTAGGTTTGGATGGTGCCAAGGAAGTTGACTGCCTATAGACATCTCTCTGGACAAAAACTCAGCAAAAAATAAAAGGGGTGATAGGGGGAAGAGGATATCAGAAGTGTACTCCCTCGATAATTTATCTCCACTTTTAAGTTATTTAAAAAGAAGTATACATAGAATTTTTACCAGCTAAGTTTCTAGCCATACCTAAATCAAATTAAATTATTTCTTAAGGTCATAAGATATGGATTGGTCGTGATATGGATATGGTTGTAAGATATGGATTGATTAATGTTGATCTTTTTGCATAACCTGCCAGAAGCAGCATATTCCTTATTTAAGGAACTCTAACATAGCGGAACACTATCCACAGTGAAATGCTATCTAGATGCTGCTGAACACAGAGCGCTGTGTCCAAGGCTTGTTTTACTAGGAAGATTCAGACACACTAACAAGGTTTCCTTTTAATGCAGCGTCTGCCTTTGGAGAAACAAGAGACTGGGCTTTTGGTAATATGCCAAGTTCAGTCACAGGAGAACAAATCACACTCAGGGGTAATTTCGGGGACATTTACTCAGCATGAACTAGCCGGAGAGGTACATCTAGTCTGGAATGGGTCTGTACCATAAAGAAAAAAATATAAGTACGCACAGCTGCAAAAAATAACAAACATCTAATGTTCTTTAGCTAGAACTGTATTAGACAACAGTTACTCAGTTTGCTTCAGGAAATAAAACCACATCAGTGTCCCCGGAGCTAATTGTACAGATATGATTTTTGTGTTGTGCCTCCCATAAAGCACACAGCCTTAGATGAAGAATATCCCACCCACTGACCTTTAGCTTCCATAAAGGAAGAGTACAGTGAGAATAGATCATTTAATATTCTTACTCAGTTTGGTCCTTATCTTGCAACTTTATCTATTAGTGCTGACCTTGAACGCTTAAAGAGTTCCCATTAATAAAGAGATTCTAATGTATTCACTAAAGAACTCATGGAGCCAATTTTTTTCAATCTCTGTTTCTGTCAAAGCAGAAAATAATCTGACCAGAAGAAAAAAAACAAAAAAGTCATATGAGGATTCTGGTCTTTTATTGATACCTTTTTGGTATGTATAGTACAATGCCTATTCTCCCCTCAGCAATATCACTGAGTAGATTTCCAAATCAAAAAAGCTGGAGATCATCCTTCAGTTTTGTTTAGCCAGGTCCTAAGCTTTTTCTGAAGACTGGAAGAATAGATGAAAGAAAAACACAGCATAATATTTAATTATAGTACATACTTTATAACCAAAAACTTCCCTCATCTCTGGAAATCTATTTTCCTTGAAATTTAGTTAATCTCTCAGATTTCATTTTCATGGGTCTAAATGAAATGAACATTTCAAGTAGTGATGGCATGATACCAGAAAGCCTTTTCACTAAATGGAATACTGTAAATGCTTTTCCCTTTTTTAAAACAAATCTTATGGCATTCATTAAACTAATTATAATCCTCCTCTTTCTTCATAAACATTTGCATCTATGATGTTGTCAGAATCCAATTGGAAATACATTTTTTTAATATTTTCTGAAATATAGATTAGCATGCAGCAAAATGCTGATTTTTTTTCTCAAGCTGGAGAAAAACAGATATTTGTTTCCTGCCCTTTTATTATCAGCATGCTAGCATTTCTCATTAGGCCATTCATATGAACAACAGGACATACAGGAAGAAAAAATCAGCTCATTTTATAAAGAAAGAGAGAAATAACATCTAAGTACAGACTCCAACCCCTCTCAGCCTTTTTGTCCATAGTACTTTAGACACAATGAATTCTAGTGTAATATCTAAAAACTATAAGCAGGAAACCAGACTCTTACACTAATGCAGGACTTTCTGTGTAATTATAAAAACACTGAGTAATTGTTATCTTTAAATTCTCTTAGTAACTTTGGTTACATATCCTGATCAACAATGATTAAGACCTAGAACTGACATGGAACACGAGGTTTGTCCTTCCTAGTGAAGACTTCATTTTTAGACTATATTGTTGTGCTCAGTCAAAACTTCCACTTACTATTTAATTTCTCCTTTAAAGTGGAACAGCTGCAACAGACAAAACCAACAGAACACGTCCAGAAAACTTTATATGTTAAATAAAATTTTTAAGTTGCAAAATTACATTTCTTAGTACACTTTTAGAAAAGGTCAACAGAATGCATGGCATCCTGAAGAAAAATAGCACAGTCTAGCATTTGAAGTATGGAAGACATTGCATGCCATCCCTTTCTAAGTGCTTTGGTCTCCATTTATACAGTGACAATTATGATACTTCGGTGCAAATCATCCTGAAAAAAATCCAGGATTCAAGGAGGTGTCTATATATTTGAAGCACTCATCTTGCAGAGTTTTGTACTATTGATGAAAGAAACTTGCCAGACAGCAGACTTGCAAGATATCAGAGATAATAAACTAAACTCTGAGTGATTAAAATTTTTTTTCAAAGTTTTTCCTCCACTGATCATTTTAAGGCCTTTTACATCAACTCATCTCTTTTGTGCACTGAAAGAAACCTCTGAAATCTGATTCTAGCCCTGAAGGCTACCTTGGGGTGGCATGGAGCACTTCAGCCCAGAAAGCCTTTGCCAGCACCGAAAAGAAACCAAAACACTGGAACGAGCAGGAGTGATCTTGGACAAAATCTGCTGCTTTCTCCCACCTGAACTGGACCTGTAGTTCCCAGAAGGCTAGGCTGGTTATTGCAGAGACTAGATTTGGTTCTTATTTGTTATGGTGATTACTGGCAACGTAGCTTATAGGTAGCTGTGGGCTCAGTACACCTCAGTTTCAAGTTCCAGAGACAGCTTAGTACCCTCGATATCAGCCTTATGCTGGTTTTGGAAAAAATGTTTCACTATTGGCTCTGCTGTACATTTTGCTTCATTTTTGTATGCTTTTTCTGCAGTTTTTGAATGCAGTTAAAATAGAGGCAGTGATATATATGGTACTTAAAATGGCTTCTGTAGAGAGATAAATTCCATTAATTAGTCAAAATGAAATATAAATTTACAAATTGCAAAAGTAGTTAGACATTCCATTGTACTCTTAACTGCACATTCAATTCAGTGCATACTAATGCTCAATTAACATTATAAAAAAATCAAGGTTAAAATATAATTAATGTAACTATAGCTTAGTTATAATTAAACTAATTATACTGATATACAGCGTAACAACAGCTATCTCAGCCATTATATTGATGTAAATTTATTCTGCCTTTCAAGTAAGTCTATTTGAATTACATTTTTAATTATTTATCAAGCTGAATATCATAACTATCAAAAGAGTCCAAGTTCTAGCTACAGAGAAACATTATACTTTCCCCTCTTTGCAGAGCAGTTCTTTGGTCCTATGACTTTGTAATCCAACAGCTGAGATGACTGACACTCAGTTCAAATAGTATGGGGAGTTGCTGTCATGGAGGGTTTCTCTGTGCAGAAGGAGGATGGAAATTCATGGGAGATTAATTAATTACATGAGGAAGTCTGCCAAATGCTTCAGGTCTCAGTGGGGCAACCTAAGAACAAGACAACACCTGCCTTATCTATTCCTTCCTCTATGCACCCCACTACAAGTGAGACTTTTCTATAGATATGAACTTAAAGTCAACTCTATTCAGCAAACTACAATGGCAAAGACTGAAAAACAGAGAGTACCAAAAAGGCACACAAACCTCTAGTCACCTTGTTCGTTATTTTACATTGATCTTGACATGACACTTAAAAGGATTTTGACAATTTTCCCTTCCAAGCTGTGTTTAGCCCTCCTCAGCCAAGGGAGGCTTTATGACACAGTCACTGAAAAAGGTTGAGAAACAAATATGGAAAGAGGAATAAAACAAAAACAGGCCAATATACGCTCAAAAAAAAAAAAAAAAAAGAACTGATGTACAGTATCTGCTGATACATCAACCCAGCAGAGATTCAAAGATGATGAGGGCTCACTTTGTTCTCCTTTGTTTTACCACTTTGTTAAGTGTCAGCTTTTCTTAGTACATATTTAATAAAGACCTCACTTCCTCAAGCTGTTTGACAGAAAGAGTAGCTAGAAAAATGTTTACAGCTTTATACACTAACTTTCATCTAGCCAGCTCACACACTGGTGGCAATATAGTTATGGCAGTAGAGCTAAGCATAAGCTAATTTGAGTCCATTTGTACTCTTAAAGAGGAAAAGCTGTGCTACAGATAACACAAAAAACCCCTCGAAATGTCAAGCAGACCATGCAGTTAACTATTATACATATTTAAGGTTGACAACTCCTTTGTACAGATGTTGTTCAAAAGCCAGTCAGAGTCTCCTAATGTCTGATAGCACCATGCTTTATAAATACAAGTAAGCATATTTTATCTTGTCATTTTCCTTTTTGCTTTTGGTATTTCTGCCCTTTACGAGAGGGACTGCTGGTGCTTTGGTATCGGTATGTTATTTCCACTTCTTCCAAAATAACTGTTTCAATGCTTCTTCTTCCTTTGGTACTCTTTAATATTGGGGTTGCAAATATCCCTAACATGGAGACACACTCTCTATCTGACAATTATTTTTATGCTTCATTTGGACAGATATGTCAATAAAAACATTCTATGATTCTTCTCCCAGCCTCAAACTTGTTTATTTCGCCAAGTTTAACTACTGTGTAACTGCAGCTCTTGCTTGAGGTTGCCTTCTCAAGTTAGTGATAACTTTGGAAAACTTGGAAATATGTGTTTCACACTCACTTCAGCCACATCAGACACATAAAAATCCATAACCTGGATTGACACCCCCATAATACAGGGTGATAATTAATGTTGCCAAGGGTATTTTGGACACTTAAATGCAAATGTCTAAGGGTTCTAAATGTGTCAAATCTCATTACCTACATTTTAGTATATGGTAAATAACATTGCATCTTAAAGGATGCTTTTGTGTTGGGTTTATAAAACACAGTGGGGGAAATGGAAGTAGCACATATGATGTGCAGGGAGAGCAATTAACCTATTATTAAATGCCAGTAGCATACTGAAGTTGATCTCAGAAGAATTTTTATCTGTTTGGCCACAGCTACAAAACATGTCTAGCAAAATGAATACAGGTATTGTTAAATTGGTTTGTGATTTTTTTGAAAATTTATCTGTAGGGGTTCTGATAAAATAAGTCAGGTAGTCAATAAACATAGCGTAAGTGCCAATACAGGTGATGATGAAACATATCCTTATAACTCTATATTTGCTTTTAAGTGGATATTAAAATTTTTCAATTGTCACAGCAGATCAAATCATTTGCTCAAATACAGATCTGGTACCACACTGTACAGTGAAAGCCATATACAAGCCACGTATGCACAGGTGGGACCAAAGGCAAGTCCCATTAAAATCTATAGAAAAAATAGCCCTTAAAATCTAAACAAAATGTGGGAGCCTAAATACTGCCTTGAGAGCAATATCTTGTACAAAAATATTACAGATCATGTTATTTCTGTAAATCTCAAATCTTCTTCAGACTCATGCTAAACTTCTGACTTCCATGATATCCTGGTAGAAAGCATTCCATCATTTCCAAAGAACACCAAATGTTAATTTTTACCTAATTTTAAATCACTTTTATTATTGTTATTGTTGTTGTTGCTTAATATCTGAAAAATTTTGTCTTCTTTTCTGGGAAATTATAAATGAAAACAACCATCTAAAAGTCTCTATAACTATTGTAAAGCCTCACTCATATCTCTTCTTATTCTCTTAAGAATAATTTTTAAAAAATCTCTTTAGCCATTCCTTCTTCATTAATAATAATTTTTTGATGGTCATTTTAGGAGTTCTTTGTTATCAAATTATTTTTACACCGAATCTCTTGAAAAAAAGTTGTTATGAAAGATAATGAAAAAATAAAACACAACACACTTAAAAAATTGGGGCCTTTAAAAGAAGTGTTGAATGAAACTACTTTTTTAAATTAAATTCTATGAAAGCATTTCATTTCTAAACCAAAGAAATGTAGCTTGTCATTTTGGAAATTCCAAAATGCTTCCTTTAAAAATTCTCTGAATTAAACATTTCACCTGTCTGCCAAAACACGTATTTTGAAATAGACATCACTGAGGAAAAAGGAAGTTTTCAAATTGTTAACTAGCCCAGAATACATTTATATATACACATATACATTTTACTTTGGCCTGACTAAAAAATAACTTTACTTCCCCTCAAATTTTGCTAAGAAATGTGGTAAAAATTGGTTACATCTAACCCCAAAAGTCACTTATCACTCCATCAAATTTAGCCTCAATATCACCAACACTACCTCCTATCCTAATTACATAGCATATTGATAAAGTAATTAATTAATGACTCTGAAGGACACAAGCTTCAGAAAACATTTTAAAATTATCCACTAGAAGCACTGCTCATCAGCCTAAGCCTGGAAACCTTTCAGTGCAGCACTACTATGGGGGATATACATCCATGCATCCGGGCATACAGTATGTTAAGATTTTTGTCCTAGTTTTAAAAGGCTATATATTAAGGCTGCCTAGAACCTATTCTTTTGCTACCAGACAAGTTTATCCTCAATTAACAGAGCTGTCAGATGGAATTAAACAATGCTAAAATGCTTTCCTGCAGAGACTTCACAGCAATAAAGCAATATACATTTAAAAGGGAACAAAACAGGTCCTTAGAGTACAGTACGAAGGAATGAAGACGTGCTGAGTCTTTGATCATTGGCATTATGAATTAGCACTATTCTGATCAAACCCTGTGTTATTTACCCTGTAGGAGTCCTGATAACAGCACGTCCTGCAGATGGGATGATATCTCCAGTCAGCATCTTAAATGTTGTGCTTTTCCCAGCTCCATTTGTTCCCAGGAGTCCAAAACACTAACAGATTAAAAAAAGAAAAAAGAGCAAAAGCAATCAATCTGCTAAGCTGAAAGAAGTAAGTAATATTAATTCTTCAACAGTCGTATTTCCTATATGCCTGTAAGATTCTGTATATGGATATACTGTATGTGCAAATTCCCTTCTGCATGGAAAATAAGTTTTCTAAAAAAAAAATATATAAAATTTTGATTCCCCCCCTAATTCCTAAAAGTGACTTATTTAGGATTCTAGCCATCCACTTAAAACCCTGCCCAGTAACTAAATGCATTATTTATCCATATTATTAGGAAATTCTACATTTGAAACTGAGGATCTCAGTTCCTATTTGAGAGCCCCAACTACCAGTCTACAGTCAATATTTCTCAGTTTCTCATGAGCTGCTTCACTCTGTACAAGTAAATGAACACTGAACAGCCACAGCGGACACTGACTCTGAACAG
Organism: Gorsachius magnificus; assembly: GCA_034008185.1. NCBI lineage: Eukaryota > Metazoa > Chordata > Aves > Pelecaniformes > Ardeidae > Gorsachius > Gorsachius magnificus. The sequence continues at coordinate 69,496,288 of CM067082.1, forward strand.
TTATTTCAGGCACCTACCTGCAATGAATATATGCTTAAGTTAGGACGGGATTCATATTAAGCTTACTTATAGCACTTCATAACTTTTAAAATACTTGTTTCATGAACTTTCTTATTGATAAGTAGGCTTTAATCAGCAATAACATCTTCCTGGTTACCCCAGATACCCAACAACTGACCTATAACTGGCAGGATGCCACTGGACCTGCACTTGCTATTAGCAACCAAGAAAAGCCTTCTCCTTACCAGTATTTTTGAAATGAATAGCTGCAATTCCCAAAAGCATAAAATCATGGGAAAAAACAATCCCAAATAAACACTGTTCTGAAATATTTAGGATTACCACATTCAATGCTAAATTTCAGTTTATTAATATAATATATTGGTATATTATATTCTATATTAAAATATACTGTGATTATTTCAGCATGGGAACTACAAGTTTGCCTTGGTGACAAATTCAGGATTCAGTCCACAGCTTACAACTGAGCTAGGTATTGGCTTTCTCTTCAGACTTTGAACTGCTATGCAACCCACTTGTTTTTTATGTTAGCTTATAAAACAGTAACTTGGTAAAGATAAGAAAGAAGGAAAAATTAAGACTCTGATGAATTTGTAACCCAAACAAGTGAGCAGTTGCTTCTTAATCACCAGAGCTTCTGCTGTTATCCAGTTGTTGATTTTCAGAAATTACTACAACTGAAATTGTTCTGCTGCTATCTACAGATGTTTGATTGTGAGACATCTTGAGTATGTCTGAACAATTGCTCAGAATGAAGTGTTATTTTCTGAAAGAAAAGAAAAAAACCTCTTTACCTCTCCCCTCGGTATTCCCACGCTTATGCTTTCCACAGCTGTGTTCTTCTTACTGAAACCCCCAAAACACTTCTTGAGGTTGTACAGGAGGAGGACATCATTACCAGTTCTTCCTCCAAAGACTCGCTGCCGCTCCATTTCTACATCAACATCTTCTGAAGGGCTGACCATGTTGTTAATTGAGCACTGACCCCTAAAACAGAAGAAGATAACAAATCACTCATGGTAAATCGGACATTGCTATGGATAACTCTGTTTTATTTCCCTGGTCGCACTCCCTTAAAGTTCGGTGGTCAAATCTCACCAGAATCCAAGGGAAACAGCAACTACTTGTATTTTTTCTGCAGATTCCACTAATTCAGGTACACCATGTTATCAGAAGTATTTATCTTCAGGTGTTCAAAGGAATACACCATTTTCTCTACAAATTTATTCGGTGTCCACTATGTCAGAATACAAACAGCAACACACCTTAGTTTCTGAAGGAGATCCCAATGAAGAAAAAGCCGTAAAAGAAGAAGTAGTGTTCCCTGCAGAGCCATTTCCACAAAAATCCAGCCCAGAAAATTCATCTCAAAGGGGCTCACATATGAATCTATTCCAAAGTTGCTGGTCAGATCAAACTTGATCTGATTGTACGAAAGTTCTATTAAACCCTGGCCTAAGCAGAATTGTGGGAATACAATGAACATCCATTTGAGGATATTGTAGATGTTCTGAAAAATCTGTAATAAGATTCAGCAAAGGGGGTGGGGTGAGGGAAAGAAAAAAAAAGGAAAAAATCAGTTTTCTTCAACAGCATATTAAGCACACTTACAAAGCTGGATACAGCATTCAAATCTCACTCAAGGTAAACTTATTTCAAAAGAGAATATTGTGAACTATTTTGGGGCAGAGTTCATCTCACTGTGTTTTAGACTGCCTAGGGCCATAGGATTCTAATTTTAGTTGAGGTTCACACACAGTAAAAAACCCCATGTGGCCATGATCATTCTGTTTTCTTAAAATTTTAATATTTGAATGCTATTAATTATAAATCACTAACTTAAACCCAAACCAACATCAAATCTGCCTCCAAACTTAAGTGACATGTAATCTAGATTTGACTTCAAACATCAAGTTTTGACCAGGTACATGCATAGATATTCATACACATTCTGGATCTCCTCTCTATCAAGTTGCATAATTACCATTATGACTAGTGAAAATTACATAAATGGAGTGAAAATGCATGTTACTGTTCATACGGTGCATTACAAATCCTAGGAATATGCTGTTTATCTCTTATGTCAGTATTATTCAAACACATTTTACAATGCATATAATCTATTCAATGGACCAGAACAGCTCCCATTATGTGCCAATTACAACTTAATGGTCTGGAAAATGTCAACCTTCAATTAAGGTTCCATTATTACAACACAGTTTCTTTTTTTTTTTTTTTTGCTATAAAAAAGTTAAAATTCAATATGATAACAAGCAATACACTAGGACAGAAAAATCATGAATGTTAAAAACAGGTAAGTTTTTCTGCTGGAAAAAATATTGTCTGTGAATATGTACAAACATATACATATATATATATATGTATATATACACAAACACACGTATGCATGTGTGAGCATACATCTCGCCTGTGAGTAATGCAAAGCAAAGTTTTTATACCGACCTGCACTTTGGAAATTATAGCTAACAAACGAGGTAAGAGAGTCACCAGCATGGTACACAGGCCAAACACAAAATTCAAGGAGATGTAGGAAATAAAAGCTACATCAGAACTTGAAAAGAATCTGGATACAAGATACATCCATGGCAGAGTCGCATATCTGAAAGTTTAAAGAAACAAAATTATCAAAAATAAGTTACGCTTTGGCCTCAGAAAAAAAAAAAAGGCAGATATTATACTAGAAAAAACCCTACCTGACTGTTACTCCTTATTTTTAAAATATGCAAACAACTCTTTTGACCAGCTGAGAAAAAAAAGACAAATTTGGGATACGTTTTCTTTATCAAATTACCTTATAATTCTGTGGATGCACACATAGCTACTGCCATGTGATGGGAAGATATGATCCATTTTTCAATTTAACAACTGCATATATTTACCTTTTCTGTTCCAGAAATGACTGCAAAAGCATGCATCTTAGCAAGCCACTTAGACAGAGATAGAATTAAAACCAAATATTTGAAGCTTAAATCATGGATGCTGTGCAATCAACTTTTCTTAGAAGCTTTTACAGAAAGAAAAATGAGCGGAAAAGGAAGAAGAGAGCGAGTAAAGAGAGATGAAGAAAAAAAGAACAAGAAAAAAAGCATTAATTCTTGAGCTGGAACTAATATTTGTACCAGTGATATTTGAGGACTGAAATCTGCCAGAGATCATGTTAACATTGTTATTACCTAAATCAGGTTATCAGTTAGTAGTAGTAGCCATCAAAAATGAGTGCATAATTACTTCATAGCACAATGGTGATAAGACAACATGCCTGTGGCCACATCATTTTCAATGCAAATCTTTAAAGGAGGAGGGAAGGCACTCTCCATTCTGGCAAGTCAAATGATGCCTATCCAAAATGGAGCAGTCATATTTTTTATAAGGAGTAAAATATGTCTAGCCAGACTAAAAAAATTCCCAGGCAATTTGATGAGCATGAATGTCATGTAAAGGAATTTTTTTTCCATTCAACATGTCGTAAGACATGTCTATCAAACAAACAATATATAGACTGCAGGAGCATAGGTATCAGCATATACCACTGCATGAAGATAAGTATATATGTAGTGTGTATAAATATATAGCTGTATACATAAATACTTCTTATATAGTATTAATAAATGTGTACATAATTGTTTTAAGTGAGATCAATGCAAGAACAACTAGCCAAAAATTTGTGAATTCCATTCTTCATTGCTTTAAACAGTAGTTTAGATTATGAGCCATAAAAGTCCCTTTTTAAATTCAGTATTGTGTACTTTACAGATGGGCTTTTTTCACCTAAGAATGCCAAAATCCTTTACCTTAAGAAACAAACCTTCAAATCCTGATGTGAAGTAACAGTGTTGCTATCCTCAGTTTATGGGAAGAAAAAGGTTAAATGACTAATGTTTGGGTCTCAAATGAAGACTGTAAAGTATTCAAGATCACACTAGCATCCTGTTGCTGGTCTTAATCACACAATCTTTTCTTTCCTTCAAAATCACTGTTCTAAGTTTTGCTCTGAATTACAATACCATAAATACAAGACAAGTCCATCCTTGGAAACAGCTCAGGAAAGAGACATGATTTAGGATGCTGTTACTCTATTTGCTTGCTTATAGCTTCTAAGAAATGAGTAAGACTTTTGGAATACTAAAGTTGTATGATGTTCAAATGCAGCCTTTAAAGTAGCTGCCAGTCACACCTACATTTCTATTCTAACTTTTTCTTTTCCTTTGGCTTTAGCTGTAATTTATTATTTTGTAAGTATCAAAGATAAAGCATTTTGGACAAAAGTGCTTAAGCAGTTGCACTATAAAACACTTCTGCTATCAGCTAAAAGAGGAAAAAAATGCAGTTTAGTTAAGAGACCATTATATTTTCAAAGGAAATCAGTTTTAAAGTAGCACACTAGGAAACTGTTGATTACTCTTTCAAGTACACCCCATCCTAGCACATAGCTTAACTTTTTCATATAACAGGGCTATTTTTATCTTTATTCTCTATCGGCAATGCTGCACAAGTGTACCCTGAAGAGAAAAATTAAATTTTAAAAGGAAAAAATGCATTATGAAATGCAGATAAATTACAATTACATGCACAGTACTGGGGAAGGATAAAATGACCACAATAGGCTTCATCACATTTACTGTGTAGTTAGGCTGAGTAAAGGGTAGAGTAGGAAGAGTGGACACTCAGAAATTCATCAGAGTGTCCTCAAGACATGTTAAACTTACTGACTGATGGTTATTGTATATTCAATACATGTTAATACACATTGAATACATAGATCTTCTTGTTAAAAATCACTATAATATCTGTTATGTCAGCCAAAGCTGAACAGTACAGGAGGGATTACGGTGAGATGATTAAGCTGCATCTGCAGTCAACAAAAAAATTCGCAGAATACAGTCCAGCTTTTCAGTCAACGCTTGTTTCTTCTGAAATACCCAAACGTTAATTCAACATTTTGGTTAAAACAATGCCAGCATAACTCTTAGCACCTGGAATTTAGTAGTACACACCAAAACCTATAGCACACCATAGAAAACATGTCATGACTTCAGCAGATGTACCAGTATGTTCTGTATGGCTTATTTGGCCTTTAACTTAAAGAAATCAGTTGGTAGTAGTGCAGAAGGAAGGAGGAGGAAGATGAGAGTGATACAGAGAGGAAAAAGTATGAACTTGGGATGTTTCATCTGAGTTATTGTCAAGATCCTGGCATCTTGACCTCTAGAATATTACATACTAGTCTGGTCACTCATGCCCAGGAAAGATAAGTTCAAACTGGAGTTATAGGGGAAAATGATAAATAGAATTATCCAGGGAATGGGAAAACCTTTTTAAAAGAGAGGATTTGGCTTGTATGGGCTTGCAAAAGATGTTTGATGAGGAAGAATTATGAAGTATGGCTCCAAATAAAGTTAGGCTGGAATTTTAAACAATACATCCAGTTACGCAGGTACTGAAACAGTTTTCCAAAAAAGTAGTTGCTGGAGGCATGAGATCTTGAAAACAGTTTCAAGATGAAATACAGCAAGGGGTTTTTTAAGTGTTTATCTGAGACTCTTCCTGGAATGGAACATGTCCTGATCTTGCAGAAGGTCCTTTCTACTTTCTTTCCCTGTTATTCTGTCATGGAGCAGTTAAATTTCGTTATCTAAACATCTGTCTCGTAAGATATGCATTCCCCCCTAGAAAGATAGCAACAATTAGTTGCTTGAGATAAGAAAGAAACTTCTTCTCAGAATGCTTATCCTGTAAATATTCACCCTCAGCATTTCTCACATCACCTGGGACTGCACATAGGAAGAGTTACAGGAACAGAACAGACAGACCATTAGTTTCATTGAGCCCAGGGCTCAACAGCCTTATTTCTACAGAGAAATCAATCCTCTGTTTAACCAGTTGTTTTAACTTTTTATAACTGGTTTTTTTTCATGTGAAACTAAGCAAGAGGGTGATATGGGAGGACTTTCCTCTCTCACAGTACTATTTGGAGACAAATCTCCAACCAGTCCAGTAATTCACATTGGACAGACTTCTCATTGGAAATATGAACTCCCAGAGCTATGTAAAATTACAGAATTACAGAAAATAGGTAGAACTGTAATAAAAAAGAGCCACTTCTTACCTCCTTAATGATATTCTGCACAGCTAAGCACTGAAATTATGACCTGACTATGTTATTATTCCCTCATCTTCTGGAAGATAACATACAATCAATTTCTAACAGCAAATTATTGTTATACAGGCTGAGTAATTTCTGAGACATTTTCAGTCCTTTTTTTGTTTGTTTTGGTTTTTTGTTTGTTTGTTTGTTTTTAAATGCATGAGCAAATCTCCCTCCACCTTCCACATGGAACTCTCAAACTCACATTTCAGCCTGTTTTCTCACTATTTCACTATCTTTTGCTGAATCATAATCATTTCCAAAGAGAGAAAATCATGCATCCAGCAGCAGGTGCAAACCAAGTTTAAAGATTTCTATTTGTTTCTTACAAGCTATAATTCCACAGTAGCATTTCCAATACCATACCCAAAGAGTATCAGCAGGAGAACAGTGGCTGCCAAGTTTTTTCGGAAAGTGAAGGCTGATAGCTGGAAGACACTAATAACACCAACACACAGGGTGACTGGAACCATATAAAACAGCTAGAAACAGAAGAAAAAAGGCACTTAGCAGGTGAGCTTCTCTTACTGGTCTTAATTAGTGTACAAGGGCTCAACAAATTAACTTTTCCATATTTGCAATATAAGTACACTATAAATTAGGAAGAATTAGGCAGAAGAGCTCTGAGATTTCATAGTCCACACTTGCTGTGAAACTGCCACTCTTACACATATATACATGAAACAGCCTGACAAAATAAAATCTGACTACAGAATATTCCCTTTAATTCCATTTCTGTTGACCTTTCCAATACATCCATTTAACAAGCTAGCTCTTCCAGATAATGAGTCCATATGGGACTATTGCTCCAAAACATCAAATTATACTGTGAATACAGAGCCTTGGATTCAGAAATAGAAGTTTCACTGATTGCTCCTTCAGTCATAGGAGAACAGTAAGGATACAATTTTAAAAGAGAACTTAATGAAGGACCATGTGTGCTGATGAAGCAAATGACAACTTTTAATGGGATACAGTTATTAGGCAACAGGGAAAGCAGTTTCTCTGTTTAGTCTCTTGACATAATGGTAACCAAATACTTAAGGGGGTGAGCATGTGATTGGAACAGGGGATTCGTATCCAAAGTATTCAAGAGATGGATTCTGCTTGCAACTAGCAACAGCAAGATGTGAAAATCTGCGCTTGGTTCCATTCTTAGTGTGTGCCTGCTCTGTGCATTGAAGCTGAGCTCCTTAGGGCAGTGACTGCCTCCATTTCTGCTTATATAATATTTAATCTTATCCTAATATAACTGAGATTCTGAGATGCAACTGGAATAGAGGCAACAAATCAAGGTCTAGCTAAATATTCAGTGTAGAAGAACAACATCCTTACTGTTCAAAATGGACTCGCACTGAAGTACAATGTAAACCTGTTCAAACTTAAACCAGAGGGCATCACTTCTGTGCCAATGTGAAGACAGACTTTCTTTTTAAATAGGGCAATGGAGTGAAAAGTAGACAAATGTAATGTTCTCATCTTGTTGACAGTGTACCTTATTCAGTGCCGTACACAAATATCACACCATACCACTCCACAGATTTAGGCTTCAGTTATCCTGCAGCTGTTCAAAAAATTTGGTAGAGAAGTCACAAAGCGTCTGAGTCCCAGTATGTTTCAACAGACCTGGGACTTTTTCTAGTAATAGATAAATAACTTTAAACATTAAATTCTATTAGAAATATTACCTGAAAGCATAATGTGTTATAAAAGTTGGGCATGCAGATATAACCTTAATTTTGCCCCTCTAAGTGAAGGGTAAATCTGAATAAAATGTCTCTGTTTGTCATGAAATTTTCTTAGCACTTAATCATTTTCCCTTTGTTGAACGTAGTAAAGAATACCATTCACATGTATAAATACAGTAAGAACAGCCTGATTCTCATGACAGCAATTTCATAAATCAAATACTTCTTCAGGTCTAGTCAAGATTATGCTACCAATAATACAGGACACAGCCTGTAATACTTCGAATATATAGAAGGATTTCAAAATTGACAGTTCATTTTCATTGTCCCTAAATGATCTGCAGCACAATTAGCATTTAAAGCAGCATCTGTTCTTTCCCAGATCATGATTGATCATGCAGTACTGTGCTGAATTTGTGAGAACATTTTGAAAGGAAGAGATTGGCAGAAAATAACGAGGAGTTGACTTTGCTGCACAAGGAGAAACTGAATGATGAAGGACTGAGTTTTTAACAAAGCCCTCTTATCTGACACGGCAGAAAAAGGAATATAAAGATTGACTGGCCACGTAAATAATGTTTGGAGATATGTGCTCTTACCTCAAGCCTGCTCAAGTGTGAAAATCCTGATTTCAAGCATGGATGGGTGAAGCTGTAATGTTTCAGATTTAGAGTAGTCTGAATGATAGCAGAGAGTATTCCAAAAATCTCTGTTCCTGACCAGGGTAGTTGATGTTTGTGTTGCCTCTGCTAGATCCCAGTCCTTCCTTCCGTGACACAGTGTGTTAAGCAAGGTGCAGAAAGTTTATGTCCTTTCTCTGGGGCCAGGAATCTTTTTACTTCTGAATAATCAGGGTGACTCCAATTGTTCACTATTGCTTCTGAAACCAATCTCTCAATCCAAAACACCTTCTTTGAGAACTATCACACACAGCACCCTAGTTCTTTAAAAAGTGATTCTATCCCTTTCCGAGAAGTAGATGACCTAATCTCAATTTCCCGCCAAACACTCAACTAATACTATAGCAATCCTCATCACAAGTGAATTATGAGAAAGTTTTTCAGTAAGGGACTTAATATGTATGCCTTGTATACACACACACACAGAGACATACATACGTTATATAATAATGGAGGAATTTTTAATTTTAGTTTTTAAAGAGTCACCTTTGAAAAAGATATTTGAAGATTCATGCTTAAATGGAATCCAAAGGAGCTCCCATTACGCAGCCAATGAAAAATCAGTGACTGGGGACTAGCAGTGACTTGAGAAAGTTAATTCTATTTCACCAACTTTGCTTATTGGCCTGAACAGAAATCAACTTCTCAGGCTTGAAGAAGGTAACCAAAAATTCCTGTTTCATTTAACTATGTTGGCCTAAATCCGATCAGCAAAAGTCAGGTCTCAGTGGCATTCCTGTCCTCACATTTGATTAAAAGGGTAAGGCTTTGGGAAAAACAATAACTTTTGTGATATTTTCAAAAGAAGAGAAGATTTTCAGATTTGTTAATGAACTGCATGCAGGCAATACTATTTTTAATGCTAACAATGGTAGAAATTGCTTTGTATGAGAAAAATAAATGTTCAGGACAGAGACTTCACCCATTTCTGATCTAGGTCATTCTGTGTATGTCAATTCATAAATAATATTTTCTACTGTCTATCTTGCCAGAAATAAAAGGTACCAGTTATGAGTATCTCTCATATTACCTACCAACAGACAACATAATTATGCCTTTAAAGTAGATGATTAGTATCTTCAGGCTTCTCCAATAAACTGAAAGATTTTGTCAGTGGCAACTCAAAACACAGAAACTCCTGCTAAGAACTGCTGTGTGGAGGATTCGCTCTGTCTAGGCTGATTAGCCAGCTTCCTTTCATTTGTATAATAGTATAGGTACCTAAAGCTAGTATATGCTTTACCTTACAATTCAGCTTTGGAAAACTAAGAACCAATCCCCTCCTCAAAGAATTTTATCTGACAGTATTAAAGGAGGAATGATGTCCCAATGCCTGTTAACATGACTGCCAAGAGCTGTTGTTCTGCAATATTCAAATTTTGTTCACCTGTCTTATGACCATATCTCCTTTTGGTCATTTATGACAAACTAGTTAAAAATTTACACCTGAAGACATGCTGGCTCACATGGTACATACCATATCGCAGCAGAAGTTAGCAAGCCAATAAGTTTTGTAACCGAGGCCTGTGATGTGCTGCAAGCGTTTTGTGCCGGATGCTCTGTCTTTCACTATGGCACTTCCAATGGATGCAGTGAGGATAGAGAAACCCAACATGATACACAGTGCCACCCCACACTGACGAACATTCTCCATTCTAGGGTACAAAGCAAAACGGCATAATGAAAACACAATGGAGAAAAAAACCTAACCAAACCGAAACATTTTCAAGGCCAACTTCTTACCAAAATAACACTAGACATTAGGACCTTAATCCTGTTTGCAAACAGCATGTTTGTACACTGTCAACATCTGATTAGAGAACAGGAGCAAGATGATTACAGAACTATACAGGAGTTACAGAACACAGCGTGCGTTTAAAGTCTGAACAGTAAAGCAAAGCTTTTGCAAATATCTCCCCCTCTACAAAAGATTAAAATTTAAAAACTTGAGAATCAATTTAAAGCAGTTAACCTGTTTGAAAATTCCATGACCTGCTCACAAACACTTTGTACAGTGCAGTCAGTGCAAATTCAGTATTCTTCCTCTACAAAATAATGCCACCATATCTGATATAAACAGTAGACCTGACATACAAACACCAGACTAGAGAAAACACTTCACTCAATGCAATTGAATTGCATCTATCAAGTCACAACTTATATTGCATGCAACATACATGCTTATTGAATTAATAGTTTCCATTGTCTGCTCATTGCAGCTGTTACATATTTTAGGAGTTTGCTCACATTTTGTCCTCATCCATCAAGGCCTCTCCATACGGTTGGCTGTATAGCGTGATCCCTATGAAAAGAAAAATAAATTATGAAATAGTAAATGCTACATCAGGACTTCAAGTTCTAGAGTACACCTTTGACCCCTTAATACACAAGATGAATGAAAAGGCTAAATACTTTATAAAGTACTTATAAGCAACAGAAAAGCGTCAACCACCAAGATGCGAAACCAAATACTGCCTCCTGTTGAGTGATTTTCAGAGTCTGGATCCACCAAAATCTAATGAATAAACATAAGTAGCAGCTGCTTTTCTGTAATCTGAACTGCAGAAATGGGTTCAACAATGTTGTATATTGCTGCAGGACCTACATCACCGAAGAGACCAAATAAAAAACCTAAAGTAGAATTTGTTCAAATACCAAATCTTCTGGAGTAAGGTAGGTTGTTGTTGAAATTTATATACTTGGTATTTTGTCATTGCTAAAAAACATTTTTAGATTACTGATGTTTTGCAGAGAAAAACTTTTAGCTAAATTCACAACAAAAAAAAAAAAAAAAAAAAAAAGGCACACCTCAGATTGAAACTGTAGAGCTGTAAATTAAAAGGATACCCAGTTTGGGAGACGAAGAAAAATCCTGAGTAGGCAATGCATTCTTAGGCTTATTTTAGTTCTTCATACAACCAGCTTGTAACAAACAGCAAACTGAACTTTGGAATTGGAAGGTAGATTATGGACAAAAGCTGTGGCCTTTTGCTTTTTTTCTTTTCAAGCAAAAGAAGAAAAACGGAGCAGGGGGGTGGGGTGGAAAACTTCGTCAGTGCAAAAGTTGCTGTCCGACTGGTCTCGATGCTGTTCCTGGCTTATTTCTGCGTGTGTACCTGACAGGCATGCCAACTGTAGCATAATACCAACTGGAAATTCTTGCAATGAGATAAAAACAGCACTATCTGATTAGAGTATCTAAAATAGATCTATGCTGGTCCCCCCAAAAAAATCCACCCTTATAATCTTCCCAGTATCTTTGGCAATGAAATAAATTGTTGGTAGCCTTAGATGAACTCTGCAGGGTGCCACTTAATTGAACACACTTTGTCACATTTTGTTAGAGTTCATCTGTATAAACATAAAAATTGTCTTCATTCCAGTAACAGGTGCAATCTGACCAAGTATATCTATACATTTATTTTTGCCCCTTCAATTTTTCATTCCTCTTCTTCAAGCCAAAATAATTTAAACATCACTAAGTCACTGTGGGGTAAAAAGCTGAACAACAGAGGATGGCGATTAACTTGCACACAAAACTAGTACAAGGTAGAGATTTTTAAAATACAGTTAAAAGCTGTACGCTGAAGCCCAATGGTAGTTAACAGATCAAAAGAAGATTCAAGTCTATAAGGTTTTGATTCATCACTAGTAGATACATGTGCTGTTTGCAGAAGTCTTTCATGTCATTTGCCTAGAGGGACTTTTTAAAGTTTTCCTTTGTTTTTCTTTTACACCATTAATTTTTTAAACAATAGACGCTATTTGTTCTAAAGCAAAAAAAAAAAAAAAGATATATCAAAGAAAACTATTTTTTTTCCCACTGGAACCAAGTATTAGCCGAAATTCCATTTGTGTAAAGGAAAATTAACATGGTAGAAAAAAGCTTCATTCCCAGAATTTTTTTCTAAGCTTTTCCAATGGCTGAATTAAGGTGTACATATTAGAATAAAGAATGTTTTTACTTCATAAACATATTTATAATTCAATAGGAATCCTATCCAAGTAATCCAAAATGAAATTAAACCAGATTTTTATTGTATAGACAAACTGAAACCAATCTGAACTTATTTTCAGATCTGGTTAGAAAAACAAGAAAAAAAATGCGATTTTCAGAGTTAATCTAATTACAATGGAGGAAAGCTTTTAAAAAATAGGAATCCTGATACATTCAGAAGCACTAAACCAAGAAGTTAACAACATGAAACATGCTTCTTATACTCACTAATGCTCTGATAAATTGGAAAATAGCAGAAATACATCTTCCAGGCCTCCCCTTTTATCACCATGAGCCAAGTTCTTGTTATAGGGGATCTTCCCATGATTGTCAAGGTCTTGCTCATGATCAAGAATTTAAATGCTCTAACCAAGCTGTCCTCCCACAAGCTACAGATGACAGAAATTCTACAGTAAAATTGCTCCAGCTCAAGGGGTAGCATTTTTAGACACTGAAAATCTTAAAATACTGCCCATGATCAAGAAATGCCAAGACTTGGAGACCTATGGGTCCTACTGATTCACATCCCTTTTCCCAGAATTGTGAGACAGGTAAACCTGTCATGTGGGCTGTGGTAGAGAACTATTGCCCATAAAGTGTCCAGAACTGGGGCAGTTTGCCAGGAATTCAGGAAGGTTCTCCACTATATTTCGTGAATTAATCCAGGCTGATCTGAATCATATCCCATTGCTCTACTGCTATCAACCGACTGTTGTATTCAGTGAGAAGAATATGCACTAGCAAAACCAAAGCTATTAATTCATGCTTGTGCAATTTCCTATGCAAGTGAATTCATGCTCATAAACATAGGTTTTCCCATTTGTATGTTTTGAGAACCCAGTCAATGAATTTTATAGAAGAATAATTTTTTTATCTGCACTGCCGAAGCTTTTCAAAAAGACCTACAGGGAATTAATGAAACATGCAAAACATAAAGACAGAAGTGACATCAAATATTTTACAAGAAATAACTTCTGCTTAGGAATATTTAATGTGTCTGGAAATAATCTCTCTCCTGAAGTCATCATGGCCTGTCCCTACTAAGTGCGCAGATCCCAAAAGGAAACTAAGAAAACTTTCAGATTACTGCATTGCTATTAAACAAAAGTCTACAGCAGTTGACTTAGTTTCCATTCACAGAAATACACTTCTATAAATCTTTAGTACTGAATAAACAGAGACTGTGAAAAAGAGATAATTGCTGGGGGAAATAAAAGACCCATGACATTAAATAGCATAGAATCATAGAATTGTTTATATTGGAAAAGACTTTTAAGATCAAGTCCAACCTTTAAGGATGCATAATGTTTCTTGCAGTCTTGTATCATGCAATACTGATTAAAAAGCAAATTTCATTGAATTAATTTCCTTCAATGGAAGAGTGCTAAAAGTAACTGCTCTTCTTAAAAGTAGTAACCATTTTCTACAGTCAATTTCCATCCAAACTGTGTAGATGAAACAGAGGATTGCATTTTTGAAAATCCGAGGGTTGCTGAATTGCAATTAATGACAGTATGACCATGTTAAGATAAGTTCAGTTCTATGTTATAATTCAAAATTCTATCATTGTATTAAATATAATACTTGCTTTTCATTCATTATTTAAAATTTTAAATTAGTCTGGAGCATGAGGGTCTTCAGCATTTGCTAGATTTTTTAGTATAATGAATTACTCCCTTCCTGCCATTGTCCAAAAATAGATGATAAATTTATATAAAGCCAACAAACTGGCTTATAATTCACAGAGGAAAAAAATTTCCCTTGAACCTAAGGAGGAACAAATTATAAACTATCTTCCAGTAGCAAAACAAGCCAACATATTTTATATACACTATTTGCTAGCATCTGTATTTTTTATAAGAAACAAACCTTCCATGTACTTTTGTAATCTATCTCTTCCTAAATTTCTCCTAACCACCTAGACCATCTCTCTTTACATAGGTCTCTGTCCCAATATGGCTGTTAGCATGATGTAAAATGTACTTATTGAGGCTTTCTTGACTTTATATGCCTTCTTACTATGTAAAGCTGCTATAATGATGCTCGTTAAGTTAAGAAGTAAACATCATCTTTGAGGACTTAAAATAAAAACCATAAATGACAGATAAACCAAGAAGTTCTAAATGACAAAGCTCCTATTAAACAGATGTATGTGGCATTTATGCAAGGATTTTTTTTAAGGATTGTATTTGCAAGCCTTGTGTGAACAGCCTTCAGGCCAAATTTTAACAAACCAGTGTTCACAAGAGAAAAACAAGACAGGCAATATCAACAAGTATGATATGATTCAGCTTAACTCTGTCTGATCCTTTTCATAAATCTCTCAATACAAAATTATTACTTCCAGATCTACAGATTGCCATTATATTCTCCTGACTTAATTGCAACCAGAATTTTCCCAGTTGTCCTAAAACATCTTTTGTCTATGTCCTTGGCACAGAGTTGGTCACGTTATTGTTACAGTGACGATTTAGGCTTCTTTACAGGCTCAGGTGAAAAATTGTGATAGCCACCAATTCCAATCTTTCCAAAGCTCTGCATAAGTAATTCAAGAACAGGAAAAACTGTGACCATGGAGATCTTTATACTATATCAGGGTTTTAATGCTGTATAAAGAGAGTAAGTGAACATCATGATGCCAACACTTTCTTAGTCCTTTTAATCTTCTCCAATATAAAACTGAAGTGGTTGAAGAAATGAGAGGCACTATCTACCCAATTAGAGTGGGGTGAAGAGGAGAGCATCTCAAAGAAAGAAACGTGACTGTATACGTTAATTGATATATATGTGCATGTATAGTTCTGAAAAGGAATGAAGCCAGATGCCAATCCCAACAGAGAGAGCACAAGCAACAAGTTATTTTGGTAATATATTTCTTAGCTGGTTTTTGCCCAAGAAACTTCTTTTCTTTCTTGCTTTCCTCAGTTGTTTTGCCTACAGTTAACTACATTTTTTGGTGTGTTTTTTTCTTTCTTTTTCTTTTTCTTTTAAGTAAAAGGCCCAGTTTCTATCTCTTTTATCGTTCAGTGAAAGACTTATCTTTACACAACTGAGAAACAAGTGTATTTTTTTTACCAGACCTGCAAGCCACATTAGTAAGGAAAAAGGAAGAGGGAATTAGGCAGATCTTCACTGTTTAACTATAAATTGCAGGTGGGGGGAGAGGGAGAGAGTATTTACATTGGAAATGCCATTAGGAGCTCCATGCTACATGCTTAATAGTATAAAAGGCA
The DNA here is from genome assembly GCA_034008185.1 of Gorsachius magnificus. Taxonomy (NCBI): domain Eukaryota; kingdom Metazoa; phylum Chordata; class Aves; order Pelecaniformes; family Ardeidae; genus Gorsachius; species Gorsachius magnificus. The sequence continues at coordinate 69,512,073 of CM067082.1, forward strand.
ATAAACAATTAATTGTACCCTCTTCAACTTCTCCATAATTTCCCCTTAGTATTCTCCCCTCCATGCCGAACAATCCTATTCCTTCCCTTACATTGTTCTTGATTAAACTAATTTTAGATTCTAATAAGTTAAAAAGGCATCCCTAACCTGGTGAAATAACTTCTTTATAAAATGGTATAAGTATTTTCTAGAATAAAATACTATTCTTTTCCATTCTGGATAGGACAGTTCACAGGAAAAAGGAAAATGCATCCACATTACAGACATTTGAAATTAACAGCGTCTTGGTTGTAGTAGGAAAAATCCTGCCCTGTTGCCATTCAGGACCTGCACAACTCAAGACACCTTTCCCTGTACCAACACCTTATTAACAGTCTACAAACTGTACCTTCAAGAGGAAGTGCTCTAGATTTTTTATTTCAAATCTAAACCACCTGACCACCTGTCAGAAAAGAAAGCAATGCACAATCTGGCATAGGCTTAGAGACTTGGAGTGTTTTCTTCCTGTAGGTTATAAAGAACATAAGGCACTGGTAGCCCCGTCCATCCTGCCTGGGCGCAACTTTCCACATAATTAAATGTTACAAAACCTGCGGTTTCACAGTAAAAATGAGGACAGCGATATGAACCAAGCAGTAATTTTTCAGTATAGGTTGGTGAGATCTAGAGGAAAAAAATCTTAAGGGTTTTCAAGCTTGTATGCCATCACCACAGGCTAATCAGAGCTGTTCTTAGGTATATTTTGTGGTACTGCCCTGTATTTTGGGTGTGTCTGAGCCTGTCTCTTGGCACTCCTTCATAAACTATCTCTTCTTACTGTCACATAGCATGCTGAGTCTTGAGTACATAGATCAATTTGGATGTGTGCTGCTAATTCTAGATACCATAATTGTTACAGACTTTCTTTATCCCAGGCATTTTATTTCATATTCAAATAGAGTAGAATAAAATAAAATTGTATGTCTAACAAAAATGGAGGTAGCATTTATATATATGTGCTTTTTTCAATTTCTCCTTTGTAGGCATTTTAAATTTATGATGAGATTTCTGTTTGTATAAGCTGAGACACTAGTATTTACTGAAAATTGCAACTTATATTTCATGAAGAATTTCACAGGCAGCACCATTGTTAACGATTTACATTTTACTTTCCCCCCACTAACCAGACATGGTTAAGAAAGTTCCTACTAAATGCAATTTCACAGGTTCCTTTGAAAAGAGGTTTAAAGTTACAATTTGCAAAGCAATCAGGAAACTATACAGTCCCTTTCCACCAAAACTCAGCTGAAAATGGGTCTCTTGATCCCTTCAGCTCTTTTGAAGAGCTGAATCTGAAATAAATGAGGATGCTATATGAACACTTACAATGAGCCCTAGCACAAAAGGTTTTTAAAAAATCAATGACTTCAATAGAAGTCCTGAGATGGGGCAGCTGCATTGCACAAGGCCTTTCTATATTGATACATTTCTGTTCTTTGAGTAATGCTGTAAGAACTTTTTTTTTGACCACTGTACTTTACAGACATCATTATAGATGACTACCACTCCTTTTTTCTTTATATAGCCTTACCTTAAGAGGTAGGTAATAGTCCTTCCCCTATATTCCGACATGATAAACACATTCTGACTCAACTATATACAGTTAGGTGTGAAAAATAATGTAGCTTTACTTAATCAGAAAGTCTGTATTAAGCTTAAACAAAAAATGTTGCCTTTTTTATTCCTCTTACTTCATTATTCCATTTTTTTTATTTGCTCACAATTACATTATCTGATTGTAGGAATGCAGCATTTCAGGAGGATATTCAAAAACATACAAACATAATTCACATAAGCTTGAAGACCAGCCAGAGCTGAAACATTTTGACAAAAACCCAGTACATGCTACCTTCTCTGTTAAATAGAGTTTCTCACTTTTTTTTATTAACATGTTAATTTTCATCGTCTGTCACTGAATATATAACCCACTAGAAAACAAAATGTATTTGGTTTCTTTTCCAGTAAGAGAGACGAGTTGGATTTTTTCCGCAATAGAAACACAGATTTACATGATTATGAACCTAGAGGTGGCTATCCACTTGGTACAGAAGACGAGCTATTTTCATACAAGTATTCCTGAACTGCTGTTCCAGAATAGACATCTGATCCATTAACTATGATAAAATGATGTAAATCAATCTGGCTGACTTCTGTTTCTCTATTTATTTACATGTACCTCCAGCTGGCACACACTTTTCAACAATCTCATACCACTCTTCACATGAAAATTACAAGAACATTGTAACTTTCCAAGCACCCTCATGGAGAAGCTTACTGATAATCATATATGGAGGGAAAAAAAAGAAATCTCTTCGCTTGCAGAGAAATTATTTGAAGATCAGATTACACAATAATAAAAAGGAATTCTTTTTAATCACCAAATAACTACCATTTCCTGCTCCTGCATGCTCAGGATGATCAAGAATCTGTAACATGGACTGACACAAGAAAAACAGTCAAACTTTTTTCATAGTTTTTTTAACAAATACAAATCCCTCAGGATATAAATCAGCACAAGGTAGCACGTCCTCTGTATTCTTGGGTACAACTTCTTCCTTCAAACTCTCTTAAAACATTCTAATTCTATATTCCCTGCATCCTCCTGACTGAAGAAAAGATATTAGACAGAAGCATTTAGCCTCCTTCTCAGCTCTGTATCAATAAAACCTATCACAGACTGGGACCATGGGTTCATGCTCAAGAAATACCCACAGGATGTAAATGCTAAGTGAAAGGGTTCCTCAGTATTTATATGAGCATTTAAATAAGTTGTTGACCTCTTTCAAGGTTGTTTCAATATCATGGTAGCTGCTACCCTGTTTACATCCACAGTAATGCTCTATTCAAGTAAGTTGCCTGCAGTAAAGCAAGATTTATTTTTTGTGAAGGAAGGAAAGACTGTGTTCTCACACTCCTTTTTCGAGGGTCAAATTACTTTTATGTCACTTAAAAGTAGTACAAAAGCACTGGTTCTGTTGACAGGAAAAATTTATCCTTTTAAAGAAACCATAGCATTAATGCAAGTCAGAATTACAAAGCTACATTTCTGCAACATCCTAACACGCTTCCTCACAGCAATTTCCAATAATATTCTAGAACTGATCTTGCATATAAACAGAGCTTGCAACAGGGAAAAAAATCAAAAAGAATAGATTTCAGTGCTGAAACACAGAATGTAGTCTTCTGACTGCTAATTTCCTGGACTGCATATTACCATTTTAATAAGAAAAGCATATAAATAGTTCTTCTCCATCAGAGCAGTATCCTTAAATAAGAGATCATTAAAAGTCAAAGTGAACTGACCTTAAGTGCCCAATATAGCATTGGAAAACTGTTGAGGTTTGGTTTTTTTTAAATAAAATATGCATACATATTTGTTTCTACACATGTATACACACCCACACATATATATATGTCTGTGTACACTGTCCTGGTTTCGGCTGGGATAGAGTTAATTTTCTTCGTAGTAGCTGGCATAGTGCTGTGCTTTGGATTTAGGATGAGAATAATGTTGATAACACACTGATGGTTCAATTCTTGCTAAGCAGTGCTTACACCAGTCAAGGACTTGTCACCTTCCCCTGCTCTGCCAGGGGCACAAGAAGCTGGGAGGGGTCACAGCCAGGACAGCTGACCCCAACTGGCCACAGGGGTATAGAATCATAGAATCATAGAATGTTTTGGGTTGGAAGGGACCCCTAGAGGTCATCTAGTCCAACCCCCCTGCAGTGAGCAGGGACACTGCTAACTAGATCAGGTTGCTCAGAGCCCCATCCATCCAACCTGGCCTTGAATGTTCCCAGGGATGGGGCCTCCACCACCTCTCTGGGCAACCCGTTCCAGTGTTTCACCACCCTCGTTGTAAAGAATTTCCTCCTTATATCCAGTCTACACCTACCCTGTTTTAGTTTAAAACCATTACCCCTTGTCCTGTCACAGCTGGGCCTACTAAAAAGATTATCCCCATCTTTCCTATAGGCCCCCTTTAGGTACTGAAAGGCCATAATCAGGTCTCCCCGCAGCCTTCTCTTCTTCAGGCTGAACAAGCCCAACTCTCTCAGCCTGTCCTCATAGCAGAGGTGCTCCAGCCCTCGGATCATTTTTGTAGCCCTCCTCTGGACCTGCTCCAACAGGTCCATGTCCTTCTTGTGATGAGGGCTCCAGACCTGGACGCAGTACTCCAGGTGAGGTCTCACCAGAGCAGAGAGGAGGGGCAGAATCACCTCCCTCGACCTGCTGGCCACGCTTCTCCTGATGCAGCCCAGAATACGGTTGGCCTTCTGGGCCGCCAGCGCACATTGCAGGCTCATGTCCAGCTTTTCATCCACCAGCACGCCCAAGTCCCTCTCGGCAGGGCTGCTCTCGATCCTCTCTTCCCCCAGCCTGTCCTGATACTGGGGGTTACCCCGACCCAGGTGCAGGACCTTGCACTTGGCCTTGTTGAACCTCATGAGGTTCACACAGGCCCGCCTCTCCCTCCTGTCCAGGTCTCTCTGGATGACATCCCGTCCTTCTGGTGTGTCAACCGCACCACTCAGTTTGGTGTCATCCGCAAACTTGCTGAGGGTGCATTCGATCTCACTGTCTAAATCATTGATGAATATATTAAACAGCACCGGTCCCAGTACGGACCCCGGAGGGACACCACTCATCACTGGTCTCCATCCGGACATTAAGCCATTGACCACTACCCTCTGGATGCGACCATCCAGCCAGTTCCTTATCCACCGAACAGTCCACCCATCAAATCCATAGCTCTCCAATTTAGAGAGAAGGATGTTGTGGGGGACCGTATCCCACACCATATGACGTTGTGTTCAGCACATAAAGCTGGGGGAAGAAGGAGGAAAAGGGGGAAGTTTGGAGTGATGGCATTTGTATTCCCAAGTCACCGTTAGGCGTGATGGAGCCCTGCTTTTCTGGGGATGGCTGAGCACCTGCCTGCCCATGGGAAGCAGGGAATGAATTCTTTGCTTTGCTCTGCTTGTGAGCATGGCTTTGCTTACCTATTAAACTGTCTTTAACTCAACCCATGATTTTTCTCACTGTGGCTTTCCGATTGTCCCCCCCATCCCAACTGGGGGGGTAAGGGGGTGAAGTAAGCAAGCAGCTTTGTGGGCCTTGGTTGCCAGGCAGGTTTAAACTTCACCACCACACACATATATACATAAATGTGTACAGACACATATACATACATATGGATAGATAGGTAGATAACTTGACTTCTCTTCCTAGGATTTCTGTGACAGGTCCCTCTGTGTTATGTCTCAAGAGCACGATCTTTCCATCTTTACTGCATGTCTCCAATAGATATACACATAAATAAATGGCTTTCTAATTCACAAACTCTACTTCTGCAGAAACTTAGCCAACATGTTCTGCCAGATTATATAATGAGCCCATATCTGTACAGATGACAGTCCAAGCCTTCAAATATTTATTAAGTACTGTTTTGCTTATTATGTTTCTATGTCATGCAACAACATAAAACATAACATTTCCACAATCCTTGGGACAACTATAATTTTCTCCAGCTGTAATCTGGGTGGCAAGTCCCTAGTCGTCCATGGCACATACGTAAAGGCACTTAAACATTTAAGTTCCGGAATGGGATATTAAATGCTACAGAAAACAAGCTAGCATCAGTACTATTCATGAAGTGCAGGTAAACTTAAATCTAAAATTGATTTCTATTAAAAAAATTCATTAAAATACCTGACTTTATTCCCTTCAGACTTTCTGCAGAAATACATTACCTTTGATTCCTTCTCATAATTCATTTAGGAAGATAAAATCCCAGCCATCTTGAAAACAAGCAATTATTCCTTTTTCATTGACATTCTGGAAACTTAATGAATTTCTGTTTTCAGATACTCAGGATTCCTCCCCCCTTTTCACTGATTTTCATCTTCTTTCTTCCTTCTTTGTTATAAACACACTGAAAATCATTTTACTGTTACAGACAAGTATCCTGCCTTTTCAAAATCAGTCATAAGCTATTTTAAAATTTCTCTAAACCAAACATATTCCTCTTTAATAGAACTTTAAGAATGAAAGAAACTGGAATGAAGAGAAGTTAGCTCGAACGGTCAATTTTTATTTTAACTAGTTTTTGTACAATTCAGGGATATCTGAATCAGAGAATTCAGATGTCAAATATACTGATCTCTCTTTTGTTATGTGCAATAGTAAGATATACCAACCTCTCCTGTTCCTTGAGGAACAGGATGCTACAGAACATCACATTGCAGCGTGAATTTACAGGACATGCTGGGTTTACCGTGGATATCTATGTAAGGAGATAGAGTAAACTGACAAAGGAGTTATAAATTCATAGCCTGTTGCATATTAATCATCGCATTTAAGCAAGCCCTAGCAGTGGTTTCACAGGCACTAACATCCCAAGTGTAACACTTATTCCACAGAAATGTCCTTTCTAAGAAACTCATATGGCATAGTGAGCTGTAAATTCAAATTTTACCTTATTGCGTACTACATTCTTCACACAAACCAACCTTCTGTTTTAATTAAAAGTTCGACATTCAAATCCTCCCAAGAAATGTGTGACTCTGCAAACCGACTTTATAATATGAAAAATTTTCATACTTAAAATTATTTTATTTATTGAAAAACTACTTTTCAAAAGATATGAAAAAATATTTAAAAGAAGTACTATTACCATACTGTCTCCAATCTACATTAGGAGGCAAATTCAGCCACAGAATGAAGTTATTGAGTTCATTTAAGTAGCATGGCAGTGAATGGAAACCTTTTTGGTTGTACCACACCTGGAAGAGAGAATGAAAACTGTGAATCAAAAATGAGCTGAATTTGAATGCTGATCTGAAAGCTCCCATACCTTGAAGAATTGCAGAAAGATATCCAATTCCTCTGTTATGACATCTATTTATAGAAGAAGGTGAACTAGGCAGAACAGAATCCGTTAACCTGTACAGGTCTCTCAACAGAGTGAAGCAGTTTGTTTTCTACTGTGGGAGATGCACGCCTATGATAACTATTAAACTGAGATTCTCTGACTTAATGGAACACTGTGTCTCTTCCTTTACACACATTTGGTCAAAGAAATAGAGGAAAAACAATGCAAAAATAACATTTGCTAGTTTCATTGTAAATACAAAAAGATGAGCATTAATAATTGAAAATACAAAAAGTGAGAGCAGTGTTACAAGTGGAGATTACTGAAATGCCAAAAAGACTTGTCTAAATAATACCTGCAAGTGATACACAGTATAAAATATCTAGGAACAGAATATCCTAGAGAGTGGGGAAAGAAAGACTCAAGGAGGTACTGTTTACAAGGTATGAAACTATTCCATAAAGGACACAGCTGTGTCTCCACCTTCAACAAGCAAGTATCAGTGGTTTGTTAAGCATGGAGGAAATTAATACGTACAAACTTTAAAGCAGATAAGGCGAGCCAGTCCCTCTGAGGAGCACAGGGGAACAGTTCTGCTGCAATGTATATTTTATCCTCAAATCATGCAGAATCACTCCAACTTAATGAAAATACTCAAAATTCACACTTCCATGTGCTAGAATCATTGCTGAGAGCCTGATATGTCCCCAAAACCAAATATACTGAGGTTTCAGTTTTGCTTTGCCTTTGGAAATGGATTCCATTTCTGTGCCTCATTACTGTTAATCATAGTGCCTTTGAACCCACATGATCCATACTGAAAACTAGGTGAAATTATTATGTATGTTTGTTTTCTGTTTTAGTGACATGTTTAAACTCATCTTTGATTACTATCCATTCCTAACTCCACAGCAACCTTTCGTCTCCCCTTTTTGTTTATACATTTGAAAAACTCTTAACCTTTCTCTGTTTGGTTTCAGCTACTCTCTAGTCTGCATTTTGTACATCTCAGTTGATGCTGGGCCATTCTCACTTCGCCTCTGCATTCTGAACCATACTGCAAAGTGCAGTTTTTAATATAGGCCTTTCTTGCCTTAACAAGATCCTTAAAAAGCTTTCCTTACCAATCCTTGCCTTAACAATTCATCTTCTAGGATTTCAGGTTTCTTAGATTGTTTCTAAAATTACCATCTATACAGTAACATCTTGGAAATTTCCCTAAAGAGTCTTTTCTCATGACTCTACTCTGATGCTGTTCTCATCTAGTGCTTTTCCACATACATGTACCACCTCTCGATGCTGGTGTAAACATCCAGATTTTTTTATTTACTGGCAGATAGTTCTGTTTTTCCTTTCTTGTGGTATCCAGCTACAATCTGGATTACTTGGACCCTAGTTCCAGACTTTAACTGGGTTTTTTTGCCGCATTCTTCTCTATGTTTCCTAGTGCAGGTTGTCTATCTTCAGTTCTATTTCCCTCTCTTAATAATTATTTTCTTCTGATTTATTTTCCTGATTACCTACTTGTTTGGATCTCCACAATGTACTCCATTGTGAGGCAAGACAACCTTCTAACTGTCCATTCATTTTCCGCCCATCTATCCCATATCATGGTTTCAAAGACCACTCTGATCTCCACTATCATTTCTCCTATCCCTCTCACCCTTGAATCTTCTTTGCCATGAACAGTTAATCATTATTTAAAAAATTAGCAGCTTTGGTCTACCACCGCTCTTGCTTGCATTAGCTTTCACATTTTCTGCTGTTCTTTACATGGTCTTCACAACTGCTTGAGATCTCAACAGTATCTTATGTTCCCACACTTAAAAGAAAAAAGAAAAAATCACAAACTCTTTCCCCCTTTGCAAACTCATATGCAACTCTGTTGTTCTCCTCCAGTTCATTTCCCACAAATTACTACACAAACTAGATCCCTCATTCTTTAATCAACAAGAGAATTCGTTAAAGAAATGAAGTGAAATAGAGCCTAAGTGTCCTAAGGAAAACCACAAATCTTTGCACTGTGCAAGTAGCAAACAGAGCAAAGAAACATAAACAAGTGATCAAGTGTAGCCATTCTTTTTCACACACACCCACACACCCATTTCTTATTCCATCTTTTTAAAAAAGATTTGTGCTGAATAGAAAGTTATACATACATAATGAAACTCCACTGCAGTTGTGTTCGTTGTATTAGGGAAAAAAAGGCAATTAAGAAAATAATACATCAAAATTCTGATGAAACATCCTCATTTAACTGAAGCAGGGGAAAGGTCTCAAGTGTTGATAGAACCCAAATATAATAATGTGACCAAAATGCATTTCAATATCCCACACATTAACTGAATTCTTCCTTCAAACTACAATACGTAACTGAATCAAACCACCAGGAAATAACCAAATTGAAGGTGGATATTTAATTGCTTATAATTGGCAAAAGAGGTATTTGAGGTTGTTCACTTCATCAGAAGATACATTTAAAGTCTTTTTTCTAAATTTGGCTTATTCTAAATTGATTGCAAAGGTAAAATATAAAAAAGGAAAAATATTAGTTCCAGCTGAAATATCTTTCATATATCTTGTGTGCCACACAGGTAATTATTCACAAAGGACAGAAAAGAGATGAGCAATGGAAAAATATACAGATTAAAGTTATTAATTTTTATTTTCGTTATTTTATCTTTTATCCACGGTTGATAGAATTCCTTCCCAAGGAAAAACACAGCCCCTCACCACATTAGATATAAGTTCCATAAAGATGTGTTTTCCATTATTCCATACCATTTTTACCTGCCATTAATATTCCAGAGTAATGCTAGACTGACATTTTTACTAACCTATGGCCTATCAAGAAAAGGGTGAGGAGGGGCAGAGAAATCCCTAAGCATTGCTGGACCAGATTCATGATGGGGAGGCAGAGAGAAGGGCCATTAGACTGGAGAGATGTAACCTCCTCTGGACACTTACACTGTTACTACAGAGTAAAACCTCAACTCCCCACCTTTGAGACTGGAAAAATGCACACTTCAGGATGCCATGCAAGAAGTGCAAATTGTCTTTCAGGACTATTTGAAATTACCACATACTCTTCCTATATTTAATTATGTTCTAAACAACAGCAACTATGAAATCATTATGGAATACTTTTTGCCCACATTATCAAAGTAAACCAAAGAATATACAGTGATGAAAATACGAAAAATTTGAGGAGGAGTTGTGTTTTTGCCACGTAGCAGTGGTCATCAATGAATATCAATAATCAATGGCTTTGGTCAGCCATGTTTGTCATGCGGTAGATATATTCTTCCTCATGCATGCACACATACACATTCTCTGTGTGCATACATATAAAGTGTTTGTGGTATATACAGCATGGTATGATTAGGTAAAGTAAAATAGCTATGGAATAGGTATTTTTAATTTCAACTGGAAAAATTGTGGGCTTTTTGAGTGGAGAAGAATAACGTATAAAGATTCAGAAATTTTCTAGAATGAAATTAATTGTACAGTAGGTCGCTTCAAATGCAAATTTCTCATTTTCTTTCATACAAGGTATGTAAATGCTACATTCACTGTCTCATGAACAAACGTGAAAGGTCAAAGTAAAAAGTCTGATCATTAATTACTGAAAGGTTAATGCAATACTTTGACATTGCATCAGTTGAAAGCCACTTCCAGGAGGTATTTTAGATAACACGGTGCCCTTTATAAATCTACTCCACTATATTCTTTGGGTCTGAAACATGAAGTTTACTCACTAACAGTACAACTATAATTTATCCCGGTGCTGATGGCAGGTGGACCTCTCTGCCAAAGACATTTAAAAAAAAAGACCCTGGGAAAAACCACTGTGTAGGCATGTCAAAACAAGAGTCTAAAATGATTAAAGATAGAAGGACAAAAACAGCAGTCAGAAAAACACATCTTATTGCAGTCCTCTAGGACTTCAAGTTCCTAATGAAGGATTGATGGAACTGGAGTTCAAACCTATAAGAAATCTAGGGGTAGAAGGGAGATCACAAATGACCAAAATGAAAACATATATTAGGTAGGGTGTGTATATAAGATAGATTTTTAACAAAACTACATGGAAAAGGCATTGAAAACAGTCAGTGATTTTACAAAACTAAACATGAAATGATATTGGAGAATACCTGTATGTTGTTTTAACACTTTGTCTCAAAATGAATTTTGGGATAGAGCTTATTTTCACTATTCCTTCTCTTCTTCTTTTGTAGGAGCAATTAACATCTAGTTTCTATGCCCCCATAAAACAACCTAAAGGCAGAGGCGTCTTTCCTTCATGTTCTAGTCTGGAATCTGGGAAGTCCACAGCTTCCTCTTAACAAATCTGTTTTGCCTCGAATACAAAAATAGAGACCACTAACTGATATTCTTCAATACTCTTCCAAGGTTGCTGTTCCTCTACTCATTATGGGTCTACATTTGAATGGGTCTCAAAAGAACCTTTCAAATCATTCCCAAGGAAAAGAAAATCCCTTGCCACTGATAATTGCATTTTAGCCTCCAGGTCCCATCCCAAGTTTTCACAGTATGGAGATACTGTATGCTTCCAGGCCTCAAGGAAAAGCTCTTTACTTTTTTTTTTACTAAGCTGTGCTTAGAATAATCCTTATTTTCCTGACTTCAGAGGTAGCTCCAGACAGAGAACACTGCCTCTGTGCAGACAGTATGTTCTACTGTCAAGAAGAGATTGAGATTTCACAACCTGACTAAGGCACGCTTCTGTTTCTCTGGGATAAAAATGGAAAGTTACTCTTATTTTAAAAGGGGATTATAAACACAGGGTAGCCTATTTGTTATGCAGAAGTAGCTACTCCTAGAAGCTAAATCTTTACTTTTTTTAGGGGGAAAGAAAAAGAGAAATGCAGCAACGTATTCCTCGCAGAAATGAAAAAAAAGCATCAATAATAACTCATTTTTGAGAGGTTCAGTGATCTTTTGTCAATTCTGACATTGACTTTTTGTAGAAAAAGAAATAATAAAGGAATATCTGGACTGACTACCTAAAAAAAAAAAGTTTTAAAGTTGAGCTCAGTTAGACTCTGAAATAAGTTCACAGGAAAAAAACAAAAGCCATATCATTTGACTCATTTAAAACTGCTTCTCAGAACACAGGAGAATACTTCAAGAATTATGAACAGAGAAGTGGACTATAACAGACAGAGGGTTTTCCTCCCAATTTCTAAATGTAAGGTTTTTATGTAATGATTTACTATTTGGTAAGTGCTGTGAAGTCTGGAGCCTGAAGAAGTAAGCAACACATACATACACACACACGTACATGCAACCCTTACCTTAGCCAGAGGCTTAGATTTGGTGTTATTCAATTTTTTATTGTGAAGTTCAAATGTTTTCCTCCCTTCAAAAGACCAACCACCATATCTGATAATAGAAAATAAAGTAATAACAAGTTACCCACCTTAAGCTTAACAGCCTTTTCTCACAATGATAAAGTGGCAAAATTACATGAATGCTTTATTTTTCAGCTGAAAGTAAAATGTCACCCCTCACAAACCCCTTCTGTGTTAAAAAGGAGGACTTCAATATACGCTTGAATCAGGTGAACATTATTGCTCTTTTGTGGTAAAGGTATTCCCTCAGATAAGAATTTTTACTTTCTGAAAGCTGAAATCCTTGAGCAACAGGGTGGTTTGTGAGCAAGTGAGGTATCACTGACTTTCAGAATCATCTTAAACAACTTGGTTTCCTCCTACTCCATTGATATTCTCGCTCAAATCTTTCACCCTACGATGTTTATCTCTATTTTTATCAAATCAGATACACTTTTTTTAAATGGCTACTCTTTCTTCTTGAAAAAAAATCATATTTGGTCTAGTATTTGCACTTATGTCAAAAGCAGTGGTTGAGCTGTAAAGGCACATAAATAAACTTCAAAATACAACTTATGACCTCTGTGGCTGGTATCACAGAATATGAAGTCTTACTGGGGGAATACCAGCCCTTTCAGTTCAAAGAAAAGATTAATTGGAGTATATCCACCTCTATTTGATTGAGTCTTTGAGGAATGGAAACTATACTGTTCATCTGATTTGCATATGTGTATACATTTTCTTTTTCTGAGGTGCTGAAATAACTTGCTGTGTGATAAGAGCCAGGGTGTGCCTAGAGGCAATTATCATGCAATTACTGGAGGAAGCTGTGAGAAGTGACCATGGAGGGGATTCCATGTTACCTTAGCCTGTATCTACGCCTTGATAACAACCAACAGCTTCCCCTTATATCCTCAGTGACGTAGGTCTATGCTTTGGATCAGGAAAGACTGTGTTGTTAATACATGAAGGATAAACAAAGGTTAGATGTTTTAAGGTTACCTTGCTTTGTTGGAAGGCCTCACTAAATATTCTTCCACAAGGAACCCTGAAAGATTATACAAAATATGTCCTTTCTTATTCTTCATATAGGGAGCAGAGGTATTGAAACTTGGACACATCTGAAAAACAGTATAGATAAAATAAATAAAGCACCCTTAACAATCTGTGGCACTGCATTTAGACATGTTTTTGAATTTTTACATATATTTTGCAGCATTGCTTTTCAACTGGATTTGCCTTTCTCAACTTTGATAACTTTTCAATAAATTAGGTACGGGTTTATGTTTTTAAGACAACTCAAATAATTGTGTCACCTACATGTTAGAACCATAATTGATTTATCTTGCAACCCTGTCAGTTTTGTTTTGAAAACATCAAAACTTGTATATAAACTTTAGAAAGGCTTACAATGAAAAAGGGAAGACTGCGATTCACTTGCTGTGTCTGAGAAGAAATACAAAAAAGGCACCAGATGAATATGAGATGAAAACAAAATTCTAATTAATGCAATATGCTTCTAAAAATTTCATTGATGGACTTCAGAGAAGAATAAAGGAAGATGTTTTCTAATGATTCAGTGGGATATTCTCACAACCAAAGAAAAGGAGACAGATACTATGATCAGATATCTTGGAAGCCTTATAAAGTACATGTATACCAGTTGAGAAATGTTAATGCTTATTTGACATCTCAACCCTACACAAATTAAAATTCACTCTCAGATATTCTGGTTTTCCACAGCTCACAGGTACAGGCTCTGCCTCCACTGTCAACTAACATCTCTCCTTTGAGCTTTCATGGTTAATGGGTCTCTCCTTGTGTAAGTGAGCTCTAATTCCCATTTTTTTTAAGCTTCTCATATTTTAAGTGTATGTCTCACTAGTATTAAGAGGCAAATTTGTTCCTTGCCCAGCAAAGTAAAAAATTAGTTTCCTCCATCCACTTTTTCCAAAAGTATATTGCTATATTTCAGATGCAACTCTTACTTTAAATATTTCTCTCTTTATGAAGGAGATAACTTATTTGATAGAATGGTCCCATCCAGGGAAATATATTTGTCACTTCAGACAGTTTCACATTCTTGTTTTACTCAGCCTCAGAGTAAGTCAGCAGGACAACTCACTAGTCAAGAAGGTCAGAAATTCATTACCTTTTTAAAAATACTTTCTTTCCTTGAAGGTTGTTTTATTTTCAAATACACAATCCAAAACAAAACCGAACATTAACAATTAAAACTCATTCATATGTAGATTCCCTGGTAGCTTTTATCAGCTAGGATCACATGCCCTTCCATTTTGAAAGTAGGTAGCTTTCCAGATACTATGGAAGTGTTGGGTTTTAACCTTGTTTTACATGAGGTTTTTTGTAAGCAAAGTCCTATATTTAAAGCAAAGTTGCATCTGCTGAGAATAGTTCAGCCATCTTTGATTCCTATGATTTCAGAACCATCTATAGCCATTTCTAGTGCATACACAGACACGCGCACACATATATACACATCAAAATTGTGCAAAGATTTTCCCAGATTTCAGAATACATTAGATGAAACAGAAGGAAATCTCCAAGCATAACAAAGCCAGTGTTCTGGGAGTTTATTTCCTCATCCCTTTCTCTAGTCCTTCAAAAAGAAGAGTCAAAGTATTAGATATAATATACACACACATGATTTTTACATACAGAAGTAAATATAAAATTACATACCTCTTGCTCAGCCATACATCTGCATGAATCCTGGGATGATGTCGATTCCATCTGCCAACATGAATTATTTTTTCTAATAGGAATAAATATAACAATAGGAAAAAACTTTAAATGAAAGGAATATATTATTTAACAGAAGAAATCCACAGAGTAATAAGCAGATCCAGCTTGAACACCTTCTTAGCATTTTATCACAGTGGCAGCTATGTCTAAAGCTATATCAATTTTACTTATTTGTATCAAAGTGGATTTACTAAAAATATTTAAATAAGTAAAGCAGCAAAATAGATGCATACCTTGTGTTTACAGCAATAAGATCAGTAAAGCATGGTCACAACTCTGCATTCCTAGATTTGGAAATCTGGAATGCTTCCTAACAAATATTGTAATTATTGCCTAACCTTCATTCATATGGACACCAGACTTGATCAAAATCCTTCTGAAATTAATCGGAAAGCTGCCGCTGACTTTTAAAGGATTTGGATCAGACCTTTAACAATGAAGCCTACTTATGTACATAACCCGGATGCCAGCTCCTTCTTCAAAACAGATTTGTCATTAACCTCATGCTACAAGAAAAGCTTAAGATAATCCACGTTACACAGAAAAAAAATATTGAATTTACAGCATTTACACTTTACAATTAAAGAAGTAGTTACATTATTCACAGTTACCCTTGTATGGAATGCATGCATGTGTGATCCCAATCAGAGAAATATCTCAGTAGAATCTGAGAAAGGTTTCCTAGGTTATCATCTTCAGTGCTGTTCAAAGCAGGCCACAGGCCAGGGGTGAGAGTAAAGGGAAAAAAAAAAAAGAAAAAAGAAATACAGACACGTTAATATGTCTAGTTCTATTAACCTTCAGGCTCAAGAGCCTACATGTTTACCACATAATTAAAGAACTATAAAATCCATGCATAGGAAACATACCAAAACAACAAAATTATCTCATTTCAAAAACTATACGTGAGCATGTGAAGAAAATTCAATGCAATTACAGCTAAACAAATCTCAAGGTCTCCCCATGGCCATCTTCCTCTTTATAAACGTGTGTTCCTAACAGTTAGCATGGTTTCAGTGGTTTTGTTTCAATTCAGACAGCATCATGTTATATTTATGAAGATATCTGGATATTTGTCCAGCAGAAAAAGTGATCTATGTGTGATATGCACTCAATACAGAATAGTTCAGAGCTGAGCAATAGACACTGTACTTTAAAAATAAGTAAATAGATAAATCTAGTTGGTTTCAAAGCTGAGCATATAGAAACTAGAGGCTGAGTAAGAAGGTCACCAGACTTGGTTAATATCACGTGACACTTTCAAACCTGAGAATTATTTTGAGAAAATGGCTTCAGACCTAAGCAATCAGTTAAAATAAAGCATGCAACGGTTTGTCTAAAAACACTTCTGCATTTACATATAAATGGCCATGACTGGTATTGAAACAGATTACCCAGTTCAAACTGCTTCAAAGTCTTTGCCCTTTCCTCCCGAAAATCCTTTGCATAATGTTTTTCTAATTTTCTCTCTCCTTCATAATAATCTATATAAATGTACTAAACATCTTGAAAATAAAGAGCTACTGTAAAAAGCAAGCTATTATTCTTCCTAGAATGCAAATAGTCTTTAAAATATGAGAACTCAAGTGTAAAGGTCCCAGAAGCCTGGATATTGATGATGATGGATGACCCCTTTACCTAAAGAAGGATTCTGCGTTGTCATAAAGCCTTGGTGTCAGCTTGAGAGAAGGATAATCAATAGCCAGTGGCTTCACGCTAAACAGGGCCATTGCCAGTGCAACAAAGAGGACAGGCAGCAGCATGTTTGACAGACTTCCTCTGCAGTCTCGCCTAACGTGGTGAAACCTCTTCATCAGAAAGGCAACAACCTGTGTGAGAACAAGACAGGCTCCATGCAAACTTGAGGCCCCCGTAAGTGAGATATCTGAGTGAGACAAAAAAAAAAAAAACAAACCACCTCTTCACAAACAAGGTAAATCAAATTAAAATTTCTCTTCCTATTAAACAAAAAAAAAAAATTTTAACTAACACATCATTTCTACAGCTCCCCATACACAGCTAAATGGGTCCTGAATGCCTATTTTCCCATGGTCCTTGCACTGGTGTGACCATTCCTTGTGCATTGCCACCTTTGCTCCTAGACAAATGACTATGACAAATATGGCCTGTATAAGCACTAATGTCTTGAGTTCACCTTGACTGAAATCAGTGGCAACTTTTCCATGGGAATTTCAATGGGATGTCTTCAAAGTATGTAACAGAACATCATAGATGCCAGAGACATAGATTCTCATAAAAGCATTCCCTTCATTTCTCTGCTCATATGGGACTGATAAAAATTTCTGATGTGTTAGTCAATGCAGTTTTCATAATCCCGGCTTGTGGTCTGTCCCTCTCATTCCTGTGGGAGTGTGTGTCTACAGTGTGTCCCACCAATCAGACATTTTCCTGATAGACTCTCCCTTAATTTCATTTTATTGTTCTTTGTTAAACACTTATGAATCACACCAATCATTTTGCCTCCATTTTAGACCCTAAATGCCTTCTAGGTATATGCAGGTTATTACCAGCTCCTCTTACTTGTGGCCTTGTCCAGCTGAACATACTTCAGCCTCTTCCTTATAGCATAGCAGCGTCTGGTAGATTTACTGCCACAGGTATTTGCACTGCAGCAAGACTGAATAACCTGTTTATCATAGTGTTCAAAGACATACTACATTTTATGATCCCTTGTGATTTGGCCCTTACTGCCTTCCCTTTTGTATATTGAGACCGCTCTAAGCAGCATTTCCACATTACATTTGAACAACTACTTGTATGGGAGCTTTCAAGTAACCCCAAATTGATCATCCTTCACTTAGCACAGTTTTTTTAAAGTTTGCTAGAACTTTAATCCCAGAAGAGAGAGCTGTAGACAAATGGAGGGAAAAGTAATCAGAAAAAGAAGTTGAACTTCTGACAGATTGGTCATTGAACAAAACAGCTCAAATTCTGTACTCTACAACTGGAGTGTGAATTATAAACTTATGATTCCTTATATTAAAAATTAGATGTATTGACATGAAAAGTTATAAACATGTAGACACATCATGGGAAATTGTGGCTTTTAGGGTTTGGGGCTATACAAGAGGAGGAAGTCAGGTGAGATAGGGCTTCATGGTGAGACAGAACACCTCGTGTGGACTTCTCAAGGCTAAGACTTTTGGAAAAAGAAAAACATCTCATCCATCTCCAAGAAGAGCAAAAAGAAGGATCCAGGTAAATACAGGCTAATCATCCTCAGTCCCTGGGAAGGTTACAGACAAAATCTTCCAGAAAACAACACCCAGGATATGAAAAACAAGAAATGACTGGGAATAGACAACATGGACTTGATGAAGTTGAACCGTGCCACCTGAGAGCTCACCATGAATACAGGACTGGTTTGGTGAATGAAGAAAGAGCAGTGGATGCTGTTTACTTTGACTTAACAAAGCTTGTGACATGGTGTCCCACGGTGTCCTTAGAGCAAATGGGGTGAGGAGAACTATGAGGACCACTGGCTGGACTGCGAGAGACCACGCTGCAGGCTGTGAGCAGCGGTACCGAGTCCAACAGTTGGTTACTAGGGCTATCCCTCAGGGCCGATGATGAGGAAAATGCTGACTAACACAATACACACACGTGTGCACATCTGCAGCTGGAGGGGATCCACACTCTTTGGAGGCGTCTGTGGGTCAGGCACTGGGGATGAGGAGAGCTTCCTGGCAGCAGGAGCAGCGCTTCAGCAGCACCCAGGCACCACAGCGGCACCAGGGAGCAGAGTCTCTGCTCAGGGAAAGGACAAGAAGCAACAGGCACCAGCGGGAACATGGGAAATTCCGACTTAATATAACAGGAAAGAATATGTCACTGTGGGGGTGACAACCAAAACTCAAAACCAGACTGGACAAGGCATTGAGTAAACTGTTCTTACTTGAGCCATTTGACCTGCTCTTCCAAACTTAATATTCTCTGAACCTATCAAATCCCAATTAACTCTAAGTAATTAATTTTGGGGTTATTTCTAGGGGGGAAAAAAAAAAATCCAGTATTTTTTCTTTTAATTCTGCAACTGAATGACATTTCTTTTTTCCCCAGAAAATCCTATAGAAAAGAAATTCTGTCTTTAAGCAGTTCTAATCACAGCCATGTCTTGCTAACTTGACAGCTAACACAAATGGGATTTAGGATTTTGAATCTCAGTGAGAGAAAAAGTAGCAACAAAATTCAGATCTTGGTTCAACATTCAAGTGTCCTAATCAAGAATGGTTATATTTTGGGCTTTGAACCTGTTTTTTTTCTATAAATTGGCATAGTAGGAGAAGACAGTCTTAGTAAAAGAAGAATCTTTTTAAAGCAATTTTCTTATGAATGTATTAAGCTCTCTGAATTATTATGGCAAGGCTTTCAATAGTTGACTCAATACAGAAATTGAGACACTTGGAAGCAGAACAATTTTCAAGGGATGAGTGTTCTTAGAATATAACAGATCCTGTAAGTGTTTCCAGCTGAGCATCCCTGATATTGTAAAATATACCATCTCTCATTTATCAAAATAGTGAAATGCCAGAAAAGGAACATAGAATGAGATATTTGCATGGTCCTCAACCTGTTCCTAGATTGTAAGCATGAAATGTGAGTGAAAGATGCTTCAAAATATTTGCCCCTCTAAATCTCTGAAAGACGACTATGACAGCTACTTTCTGGGGGCAGAAAGGGAAATCAAAGCTGCCATTCATATCTTTTTCTTGACAAATGGAGCAGAGAGAAATAATAACAAATTAATTCATGTTGCAATAGGAAGAGAATCTGTCATCCTGAATAAAAATAATTGTCCATTTTGGCCACTACCCTGACTCTTAATATTTCTAATGCTGGCCAGCCAAGATACATCACAAGAAGATGGAATAAACCATTATATTAGAAGCATATGTTTGCCTCAGGCACTTATTTTTAAAAATATTTGTCTTTTCTTAAAAAAAAACTTGTTTATTATTTAAAATTCTCATTGAGAAAGGTGTCAAATGTCTTTCTGAATCATCTTAAATTTCAATCTTTGTGACCTTGAATTGTCATTCCTTTGTTTCAGGTAAAACTCAAAAATCTTGTTTATCTGTTTTGAATTTATTCTGTTTGATGGTACTGGATATGCTCTTAAATCTGCTTTAGGAGACAGGTTATAGAAGTTTCCAATCTATCTTCTACATAAATAATCTCAACCTTTCAGTCTCCTCTTATAAAAATCTTGATAGTCCTAATCGCCCTCACCACTTGCCTCCATTCCCCTTATATGACCACTGTACCAGTCTAAAGGTATATTGCGTTCAACACATCTGTCTATCAGATGTAGAAACACTACTGATTTATACAATAGCATTATACATTCTTGTACTGATCTACTTGTCTTCTTTATGCATCATACCCCTTTGTCTGGCTGCAGCCACACTGTGAAAACTAGCCTGCATTGGGCTTTCCATAATTGACTCAATATGGCTTTCAAGATTCTCAAGTTGTTAAATCACTTAAAAAAAAAAAAGCTAAATACTATTCCTGTGTACACTTGCTATTTAACTCTTCATATTTCTTAATCCTACATGCACAGTCTAATTTAATTTTCTTTTAACTAGAACCTACAAAATTAATCTTTGCTTCATAAAACTTCTGAGTAATTCCCCACCTACATTTGGTATGTATGTCAGGAGGCATGAAAGAAGCATGCATTTATGGGAAAACAGTTTCTGATTACCACTGATAATCATAAAGGCTAGAAGACAAGACCAGCTGATCTCTCTGTTATGAAGTAAATTTTTATGCAGAAAGCTTAGTGAAATATCCTTATTAATAATTTAGATCATAAAATTAAAAATCTGACCCAACTGTTAGAAGCTGTCTTGCTTGACTTACAATTGCAATTAACCGCAAGAAGTGCAATTATGCTCACAATTAAGTTGTACTTCCCAATTCATCCAGACTCTCCTTTGTATTGTGGAAAAGATTTTTGATGCTTTCTAATTCATATAGTTAATATCAGGTACAGGGAAACAGAGCATAAGTCCTAAAATTTGGGAACTAAGATTCTGAAAATCCTTACCTACAGACTCCTCTAGAACTAGAAGCAGAACTAAATATTCTAAGAGTCTCTAACTGGATATTAGATGGTCTTTTTCTCCCCTTGTTTGCATTTCTAGAAAATAATGTAACTTAAACCTTTTTCATGGCACAACAAAATAAGGAAAAAGGGGCTATGCAATGGCTATGTTAACAGCCAGAAGCAGACATTTTCAATTCTGCTTCTGTCATTTTGGCATGTAGACTAGTAATTTAGAGGAGGTCCAGATTTTGGGAAGATGATCCTGGAACTGAAATATCCTGGCAAAACAGTTGAGCTAGCTCACACAAAACTGCAATTCTGGAAATTTGGAAGCAGTATATATTTATTAGCTTATCAGAAGGTTTGTGCCAACAAGTAGTTCTAGGCTGACATCGTTCTGCATTTCAGCGTATGCCATACTGGCATAGAGTCAGTGCTATCCCACCAATCTGTGCACAGCATTCCATTAGAAGGTATAAAAATGTCCTTCATCTTCTTACATATTTGTTTACTCATTATAAAAATAAATATAATATTGATTTCCAGAAGGATTTTGAGTACTAATTTTAATGTAGGGCATTTGAATAAAAGGCACTTTGACAGTGTGAGGTATAAAGAGAATGCCTCTAGTGTGTGTTTCATTCTATGACTGATTCTTGCTTATATGTAACAGCGTCCTGAGCTGCCTTGGTACAAAGCTGGTCAGAAAAACCTATATTTTGGGGGGAATTTCACAAAAGAAATTCCCTTCTGGCATTTTAGATATAAATCCTCCCATTTTCCCCTAGAGTATTTTTCATTTTAAGCACTGTGAATATTTCTTCTAAAAAGTTGATTCAAGTTGTTTCCACCTTAAGAACTTCCTGTCCAGAAAAGCAAAACTTCAGCAAAACTTACAGTTCTTTCTCCCTCCACCATATATGCTGCTTAATCCAATTAAGTGACATTTTTTAAGGGAAAGGAGGGGGTTTTTGATTAAAAATTTAGCTTTGCATTCTGGGTCCCGGATTCCAGAATGGGATTCTGCATGAGCATCTGAAGATGTTTGAGACAGAATAATACAGATCTAGGTAACTGTAGAGTTCAACAGTAAAATTAATGTATTTTAAAGCCAAATGTCGTGGTTTAGCCTCCGTTGGCAACCAAGCAGTACACAGCCACTCGTTCACCCTTCCCCCAAGGTGGGATGGAGGAGAGAATCTGAAGAGCAAAAGTGAGAAAAATTGTGGGTTGAGATAAGAAGAGTTTAATGCTTGAAATAATAACAGCAATAAAATAACAACAACAACAACTTTTAATGAAAAGGAAAAACACAAGAGATAGCAACATAACCCAGGAAAAACAAGTGATGCAACTGCTCACCACCTGCTGACTGACACCCACCCCATCCCCGAGCAGCAATCATTGTCCCTCTGGCCAACTCCCCCAGTTCATATACTGAGCATGATGTTCCATGGTCTGGAATAGACCTTTGGCCAGTTTGGGTCAGCTGTCCTGGCTGTGCCCCCTCCCAGCTTCTTGTGCACCTGGCAGAGCAGGGGAAGCTGAAAAGTCCTTGATTTAGAGTTAGCAACTAAAACATCATTGAGTTATTATCAACATTCTTTTCATACTAAACCCAAAGCACAGCACTAAGCTACTTAGAAGAAAATTAACTCTATCCCAGATGAAACCAGGACACCAAAACATTGGTGTCTGTCACCCCACAACCTTGTGGAGAATCCCCTTTACAACTCAGATCTCCCAAGCACTTTTCCTCAAGCCAGACAGTTGACAGATCAGAAGATTTCCTTCCTTTATCTAAGACATTCTTATTGTTCGAGATTTGACATGTTTAATGTTTTAGCACACTGAAGACCACGGAAAGGACAGCATGAAGTATGTAACTGATTCCTACTGGAAAATCAAGAAAGAACCAACATAACCAGAAAAATTTCCTGAATACTCTTGCCAAAATACCGATATGTAAACCCCACAACCCAAAGAACTGTTCCTAGAAAAACTACCAGCAAACTTATAAAGTAACCTCTTTAAGCTCCTTATTTTTGCATTTCCCAGAGAAATGGGTATGAATGACAGTTTATTTGTAGACAAGCTCAGGAAAAAGAATAGGGCAAACTTCATTCAAACTACCCACCTTCTATTTAGAAGAAATAAATTCTAAAGTCAGGCCTAAATACAGCAGCTATGATCTACCCACAGCAATGTGAAGGCTGAAGAACTGGTAGGGTACTATTGTACCTAAATCTCTTAGAGGCAGGAAGAGCTTACAGTACCCTCTGACCTTCACTGGCTAAACAACACAGCCACGTAAAGTGCTTTTGTGCAGAAGGAAAAGTGTAAAACATGCATGAGTTAAAGGACAACAAGCCTTCCTCCATAAAATATTTTTCTTTACTGTTTCTTGCTTCATTGTTATCAAATCAGTGACAGAGGTGCATCCAAGAAACAGTGTTTGTTTCTGGACATCACTGTTTGCATTGAGGATTTTCATTCAGGTTTGTTGCAGGTGGCAATCACATTGTACAGACTCACATAAGGCACAAAATTAAATGGCAATGGAAAATACGTTGCTAGTATCCATCAGATAAAAGGAAAGAAACAAGACAGAGGTAGAGGAGGTTTTTTTCCCCTTCCCTCCTGTTCTTTTATTTTAGTTTTTCACGAAGCACTATGACATAATCTGAAAAGACGTATAGCGCAACACACAACATGTCAATTTGTTAGCAAATAACTGAGCTGCAGTCTTTTGTTTTGTTGGAAGAGGATGAACAGTTAAAATGAGGAATTTTCCAGTCACGGTTTCACATGAAATATGACTGACAGAAACACTTTAAGCACCAAAATATAATACTCCACTCCTCTTGCACACTGATGCACCTTAACCCTACCTTCCCCAGGATAGCTTTGGGGTGACTATCTAGCAAACTGAGAAATAATCAAAGCCAGGACTAATTTTTGCATACTGAACTGAACCCAACTGAACAGAATACATTATAGTTATCAAAATAACAAACTGAATAGAATACGTTCCCTAGCACCGCTAAGCAGTTAGAGGTGAAAATGTGGAATCACAGCTTCAACACTGCAGACATCTCTGTAGCAAATCACTGCCCCAAAAAGATTAATTTCTGTCCCCCAGCCTCTTCAGCTTTTGTACAGATTCCTAAGTGAACTTTAACAGAGCCCATCTGAACCTACCTCTTCCTACAGCAGTCCAGCATCAGGATATGCTGCTGCAAAGATCTACAAAATAGTCAGAACAGATTTTTAGTGTAAGAAAGAATCCAACCCAAAGTGCTTACTCATTCCTTCCAGACATATCATTGCCTCGTCCACATTATGAATATCATCCTTTAATTTCAAGAATTTGTATTTTTTCAAAGTTAGAACATACTGTTACCTGTATTATACAGACAAATAAGTAAGCACCACCGAATGCAAGCCAACTATTTCTTAGCAATTATACAAATTAGATAAAAAACTAAAAAATAAGATCCAAATTTTCCCTTCCTTTACATCTGCACAGACATCCACAACTATTTATAGTAGACATTATAATCCTATCATGTAAAGTATTACGTATCTGTAATGCCCATATGTCCTGGTTTCGGCGGGGACAGAGTTAATTTTCTTCCTAGTAGCTGGTATAGTGCTGCGTTTTGGATTTAGTACTAGAAGAATGTTGATAGCACACTGATGTTTTAGTTGTTGCTGAGTAGTGCTTAGAGTGGCCAAGGACTTCTCAGTTCTGCCAGGTGCACAGGAAGCTGGAAGGGGACACAGCCAGGACAGCTGACCCAAACTGACCCAAGGGCTATTCCATACCATATGATGTCATGCTCAGTATATAAGCTGGGGGAAGATGGAGGAAGGGGGGGGACATTCAGAGTGATGGCGTCTGTCTTCCAAAGTAACCGTTACACGTGATGGAGCCCTGCTTTCCTGGGGATGGCTGAGCACCTGCCTGCCCATGGGAAGTGGTGATTGAATTCCTTGCTCTGCTTTGCTTGCGTGTGTGGCTTTTGCTTTACCTATTAAACTGTCTTTAACTCAACTCATGAGTTTTCTCACTTCTACTCTTCTGATTCTCTCCCCCATCCCATTGTGGGGGGAGGGGGGGGCTGAGTTGCCAGCCAGGGTTAAACCATGACACCATACAAGACACAAAGAAGGTAAGCCAGCCTCTTAATTAATATAACTAATACTAAATACACATAGCATTTCCTGACCATTTTAACCTTTTTAAAAAACCCTGCAAAAATCCATTAAGCTTTCTCATCACTCATATCAAAATAACAGAAAACCCTCTAAAAGTATAAATGATACACCATGCAACAGCACCTCATGTGTGGTAATAGATAAGAATTTTAGAACAGATGTGCATCACAGCCACTCTTTACTTTAAGGGTAAATTTGGGGAAGCAAAACAGTCCCAATGGCATTTAGCAAGTAAATATGGTAGGCAGAAAGTCAGTGAACTGAGGCGTCTGCTTTTAATTTATGGACCTGATTTATCATCTTACCTTCCCAAATCTATTTGTCTGTTTTATCTACTCATTGCATTCAGCCTTAAAACTAAGACTGCGAGCTGTCAAAGGCAGTGAGAATCTGGGGGTTTTTTCCTTACTATTACTCCTTAAGGCGTCTGGAAAAACGGGGCTTGACTTTAGATTGGGTTCCCAAGGTACCGCTGCTAGTATAATAGACAATAATAGCCATCACAACAGCTCAGAAAGAAACAACAACCCTGTTGCTGCTCAAGCATTAGCTGATGTCAAAACACCACTTGTTGTTTTTACTAGTATGAAAAAGGGTAGGCAAGTAGCCATAACAGAAACTCGACTGAGTGTATATTTATTTTGGAATGTAACACTTTTAGTGAATGGTACAAGCACCTACTCCAGTTATAAAAGCATTGTCATAACTTTCAATTAAGGAAATTAATTTTCTAGAACAAAATAGTTGGTTTTCTTCCCTTCTCTAGTCAGAAGCACACAAATAGTGCACAAGCATGAAGAAATGGGAAACAGTGGTGCTGCCTTCCTTTCTGTTACCCTACAGACTCCAAAGGGAACCAAAAAGGTTTGTTATGCAGACAGCCAGCTGATCTGATGAATGGCCATCTAAGCTGGTCTGGTCCTGACAGAAGAGGACACATTGCTGAATGTGCTGTTCCCATAATTAATAAATACAGGGTTTCATTCCTTTCTACAGCGGTGACTTTCAGTGCCTAATACAATCTCTGTTGTTACATTTCCATGTTTTCTTCCTCTTTGTCTTGATTTATCTCTCTTCTCTACATATTAGCTAGGGTTGTTTCCAGCCTAAACCATACTGAAGAAAAGTTGGAATTAAGCACTAAATATTTTTTAGTTTTGTGGGACAAACTCTACTGTGTCCAGCGCACCTTCATCATGATGAGATGGGCATATTCTCTGGACACAAATAAAAGACAAATATTCAGCCAGGCGGACACAATCCTATCATGCCCTGAAAAGGAAAATTACTGTAATTTTGGGAGCCCTAATTCCCTGATTCTGAGTTTCTGCATGATTAACTTGCAACATTAACAAATATGCTAATTTCAATTTCCAGGAGATAATTTTCCAAATAGAAATGCTTTTATTATAGTACTATATCCCCTGCAGTGATGCACCTGCAATGAATTGTCACATGGAGGAGGGGACAAGAGGAGGAATAGCTGAAAAAGAGGCACAGAACGGTGGCTACAAACTGGAAGTCTATTTGCAATTTCTGTCTCTATTCTTTGAAAGTACAAAAGCAGAGGAGAATTACAGGCTATCAGAATTGCCAAAAAAAGATCCCAACTGATTTCATACATATGTCTGTATGTGTGTATTTCTCTCAGACTTGGCAGAGAGAAAGAATACATTTGTACCTGCACAGGCAAACATCCATCAGATACATCTTCTATGCTAGAATTTAGCCTCTTATTGTAATAAGAAACACACTTTTTTTTTTCTTTCTAGAAGTGTAAACCAGTACTCGAAAAGCTGCTAGACTTCAACCTACTGAATTCAACCCATAGACTCAGGTTACAACATTTCAAGACTAAATCTAATGTAGGCAATAGGGCTACAACCCACAGTACTTTTGCTGTGTTTGGTGAAGATTTGGTGAAAGAGCAGGACAGCAATACAATCTGAATGTTCTCTCTACCACAGCACTTAATGTTAAGTGTGAGATGTAATGCTAAATGTCTTAGCAATTTCAAACTAGACTGATTAAATGTAGCAAGAGTCAAAGGAACTGTATATTCAATCCAGGTGTTCTCAAGGACTTCCCACTGGTAACTTGCTTCCCAGAAAGGGCACTTTTAAATTGTAGCTGCCCAGTTTTATACTGCAGGTGACTTTTGTTCTGCAGCTGCTCAGTCTGCAGTGAGCAGCCTTTGGAGGCTCTGTATAAAGCAGTCTAGAGCAAGCCTCCTGGAATTCCTCAGAGAAATCTCAGACGTCAAATAGAGCAAACCTATTCAGCAGGGCCAAGATCTCCCCTGACAGACAAGGACATTCTTAGTCACTTTAACTTTTACAATTTGTGCAAATATTAGATTGATGTGAACAAAGCACTTGGTCTAAAATATTACAACTTCCATAATAAAGATTATTTTTAGACACTATCTCTACTGGAGTTATTCTATTAACAATAAAATCGTATCAGAGTTTGTGCAGGGAAACAATTCAAAACTGAAAGATGACTGAGTTCTGCAGGAGACATGTTTTATTCAGACCCACAGCTATAGCAAACAATTGACAAATGTATTTGATGAATAATCTCTTTCCTCAGGCATTCTGGTATCTCATAAATAGTGGTATTAAACAGCTACAAGGATCTTGATTAATAGAACCAACTGTTCCATTTTTTTTCTAACGCCTCCAATGTACATGGTAACCTAGATAAACTGCAAGAATAGATAGAAAGAGAAAAAATTATATGGGTAAAATTTTCTACCTATACAAAAGTCCAACACCGGGTCTATGTATCATAAAATCCCACTTATATATTTCAGACGAGGAATTAACTAGCAACAGTGTAATATATAAATCTTATCAAGGTGTCACCTTGTGACCTATATAGGTTCATTGCATGAACAGTTAGTAAAAAGGTGTGCAGCTCAGCATACTTCTTTCCTACTGAGCCTACTTTGGATGTTGTCCCTGTAATTCCTAAAACTTTTTTTTTTGCTAGCTTTGAGAAATGAAAACCTTGTAGTCCTGCCAAATGTTCCTAGCATCGAAAAAACAGGTGTGTGACTACTGCTAATGTCTCTGTGGACTTTTGTAACACAAAAGAAATGTGTTACGTTTACATTGTTACTTACATTGTGTTAAGAAAAGTGACAGAGCAGAGACAACAATTTCGCCAAAGGAGATACTGTTGAGAAGGTATTGGACACACAAAAATCTAGTTTCCTGTGGAAGTATCAACCTCAAATACAGCCTTGTTAGCACAACTAAGATGTGCACCGCACCTACATACATATGGCATTTACTCATTAGCTGAAGCAAGATGTTAAGACAACTATGAAGCCCTTTCCCTAAGCAATGTTCCATTTCAGAATGAAAAGTAAGTATACTTAGTCTTGATAAGCATTTCTTAAAAATGTGACCATGTACATTAAATTACTTACATAATTTGCTGGTGCAACAGCATTAACAAAGCAAAGTTATGTTTTAAACTATCTGTGTGCATACACATACACTATCTTCATCTATAAAATATATAAATATATACAGAGAGAGGCACACTTGGAAAAAAAAAAAATCTATAAAATATATACACCACCTGTAAGCTACAGCAAGGCAAGGAACCACCAGAATTTACTTTGCATATAAGACCGGAAGACTAGCTATTAACAACATGCATTTTCTCACACCATACATGTGACTTTGTATTCATAATCTGAGTTAAAATTTCCTCCAATACATAGGCCCCATGTTATGAGGGAGAGAAAGAATCAGTTCATCCTGAACATGAGAAGTAAATGCTGTCTTTGGAAAACTCCTGTTACTGAGCAACAGAAAGAGCATAAGCCCAAAAAGATTTCACTATTTAAACTAGGAAGAAAATATTACCACAGGTGTAGGAAAAGCCACATTAGTGTTACATCAGGCAACCCATCATTGCTATTATACCAGGCAACCCATTGCTGTTTAACTTTCAGTTGCTTATCAGATAACAGATGATCACATAATCCATGTCCTGAATACAGATCTTTTAAGATGTTGCAAATGTGAAAGAAGTGGAGTACCTCCAAAAAGTGCAATCAGGCCATGCTCAAAAGCAATAAGTGAACACAGGAAGACTGTCTGCCAGACCTCATTTATCCTCTGAGAAAGAGTTCTATGCCTCTTTCTTTTTTTTTTTTTCCTTTTTTTTTTTTTTTTTTTTTTGGTAAAAAATTACTTAGGAATCATTATAACATGAAATGGAAAACAAGCAGTCCTGCAGAGTGGAGAACATGACTCCTGAATATTTCATTAAAAGACAGGAATCTAAAAATACCATGAAAGATCATAAAGGTTGTCAATACCTTCTCTCTGTCTGCAGCTGTTGTAATAACCGCAGTAAAATACAGAAACTAAAAGAAAACAACAGGAAACCCTGGAGTGCAAAGGAAAGGTTGAAGAGAGAGAGACAGAAGGGAGGACTAGCAAGTCTGAGGGAAAACAGAGCCTGTATGAAGAAATTGACTGTCAGGATGAAATCAAAGATGGGCTTATTGGCAAGACATAAGAGCTGCACATCTGAGATGATTTGATCACTGGGTTTTCAAGATGTTAAGGAAATTCACATTCTAACAATTTCCTCTGGATAAATAAAGCAGTTTCAGTGCACCCACAACTATCTGTATCCTTTGTGCTTCAGCTTGAAGAAACATCTGATCACAGTGGATGAGCTTCCAAGCTATTTCATTTCTGAAGGAAGCACTGCTAATAACTAACATGACAAACAATCTAGACTGTGGAGAAGGCAAGGCAGCAGGTTGTTGGAAAGAGAGTCAAAATATTCTCATACATCCACATCGGGCAGCAAGACCTGGGAGATGTTAATATCAAATATATTTTTCTGTTTAGAAGGCATATGAGATATGTAGAAATTCAATGTATGAGCCATCGCCATCAAAATTTACATGCATATTAATTCTGGTGACCCACAACTTCAAAAAAAAAAAGTCTTTCTGATGATTCTGTTTCTTCTAAGCAGGACAGAAAAGGCATCATCTCTTCCACCATAAGAGGGAGCAATGCAACAACTTTCCTCATTTGTTTTCAATTGGTTAGAAATGCTCAGTAAGCTTCAGACCACAATGTGAAGTCTGGATCTATAACTATAGCACAATATTTCTTCAAGCATGTCTTTCAGTCTAAATGAGATTTGTACATTTTAAGAACAAGCAAAAATACCAAATTACACAGTGAAGGAAAGCAGCTACATCACATGGGTGACCTTTTATGGAACCAACTAAATTCCATCAACAAAACACATTCATGAGCAATTAATATTATTTTCAAAATAGACATTTCAGAAGGTATTATTGTCTATTTCTCCAGCGGTCTAGCATTTGAAGAAAAGTCTAGTCTTTTTTCAATTGACCGCCCCTTTTTGGCAGGTGCTTTACTGACCTTTTTTTTCTCTAGAGCTGAAGGGAACAAAAGACTTCTGTGAGGAAGGCAGGCGGGGTTCACTTCTTTCATTTGCCAGCAGTTAGGAGAGGAATGTGAGGTGGAGAATGGGAAGTGGATCAGCTTCTTGGCACTATAAGAGTACCTCCCGTTACTAGAAAATAGCTGTCTTTCCATTATTTTTCTAATAGACCTCTGATGTCTGACCCTGTCTAACAAAGAGCCCAAGATGTCCGTACTGTGGATGAAAAGTGGAAAAGGACCGGGCAGGCTTTCCCACAAGGAAGGCAACTGGTAGGGAAAATGTTTGGATAACAGAAAAAGTAGCGGGTGAAGAGAGTGAAACACATTTGAGGTAAGTGGAAGAACCTAACCATTTACTTTCAGAAGGATAGGAGGAGTTTCAATTATGTACTTACTGAGAAAATAAATTTATGTAAACCTTAAACAAGTAAGATGATCTTATTTTTGAGACTGGATATCTTTCTGTGACTACTGATAGGCAACGTCAAAGATACTCCATCCTCATTCTATGCTTCAGTCCTGAAAGGGTGGCAAAAGGAATAGGAAGCAAGACTGAGGATTGAGGAGTATAAAGCTAAATAATTGGAAGAGGTGAAATTAAGTTTTTAACATATGCTAGAATCACAAGATTTCCTGCAATAAACTAATTAACAATAAAAAAGTTAAAGGAAAATATAATTTATCCAAGATTTTTAGACCAGCTATTTTGACACTTCCTTTTCAGGGTCTAGTGCTGAATTTAAGTGGTAGTGTCATCTATACCATTGACTACCAGAAGATTGAAAAGCGTGCTGCATCTTCTCCTTATCCACAGTTGGCAAAAATTTGAAAATTTTAATATCAGTCTTCACATCAGCAGCCACGTTTTCTAAACAGAACCACTGCTACTTATTGTCTACAGTTTTCTACTCAGAAATCAAGTCACATTTTGCAAGGTAGAACATTAAAATAATTCTTATATCATTTTAAGTTAATTTTACAGGGAAATGAAAAAATGGAGTTCAGCTAAAAAATAACTTCAAATATATTATTACAAATACTCTGACAACCCTTATTTTGTAATTACAGGGAACTCAATTTGTCATAGTGGATTAAAAGCTCCTCTCTAAGAATAGAAGAAACCACTTGATCATCTATCAACAGACATCAAATTCCACTCTGTTACCCATGTGCAGAAATCAATAACATCTTTTACTGTAGCATATTTTCTGCAAAGGCCCCAGACTGGTGTCAAATGCATCAGGACAGGGAACATACTTCCCTGGGTAGACTAACTCTAACTGTTAATTAACCTCTAGGAGAAGTGCCTGCCTTTAACTTCCAGTTATTTGTTTCTCTTATTTCTTCCTTTATTCCATTTATCACTTCTGCCCCTATAAAAGTTAGAACTATACCTTAATAGACAGTATTCTCTTCACATAAAATACCTGAGGGTTTTTAAGCAGACCACTTCTCTATCTTCTTTTTGATAAACTACATTAACTGAGCCCTGATGGTGCCTTTAGAAAGACTTCACCTCCAACCTCCAATATTAACTCTTCTCTGTTCCCTTTCCAAATTCTCAACTTTTCCTTAAAGACATTCAAACTTAAAAACATCAGTCTCATCAATTTTGTACTGATTCTCAAAATGACCTCTCCACGTCCTTTTGTACGTTAAATTGAAACATAAATCATCTTAGCCATACTGTCTTAAAATGCTTTTTCACCAGGATTAGTAGGTAACTTTCAATGTCAGCCTTTTCTGGGATATTACTTCCCATTATACAGATTTTCCCAGCATTTAGCTTAATTAAAAACATTTTATTTAGAATAGATTCAGCTTTCCAAGTGATCTAACTCAGTCTTTAGGACTGGTCTGACTCATTACCATTCTACCAATCCCTTGCAGCAGTCACTTTTGGTTTCTTTCGTAAGCAAGGTTATATATACTTCAGTGTCACTGATGGAAATAATGAAAAGGCAGAGTTGAAACTGAAGGCTCTTCATTCACTGTTTTGCTATTGATGACTGCTTTTTGTCACCTACAATTTTTTAATTAAACTAGCTTTGAGACGTGCTTTCCAAGTACTGTGTATTGTTGATCTCTTAAATCTTAATAGGAGCAATGTAACATTTTGCCCAATATCCTTCAAAATGGCTCACAGCAGCTGCTTCAGAGAAAGGTTTAAGCAAGCATAAAAATTAGTTATGCATCATCCTGCTTCCACTCCAGCACTTTCAGTGGTTAACTTACCCAAGAAATTCAGTGACATATAAGCTTTAACAGCACTTCTGTTACTATAGCTATTCATATTATACACACACTAATAACCACTCTGGCTTTTTTAAACATATCACCACAATCTTAGTCCCTATAACATTTTATGGCAACAAATTTCAAATGTTATGTGTCACTGGGTGAATAATATAATTTTATCCATTTTGCATTTCCTACAATTTAGTTTCACTATATCTCAGGTTCCAACTGTATTTTACTGCCAGAAGAGATTAGATCCAAAGTTGGTATCTCCCAAACATTTCTAAGACATAGAATACTACAAAATTAATTCATTTGGCTCTTTAGCAAGATATATGAATATCTTAATTCCTCATTATTTGTCCTTTAACGATCCAATGAACCCACTACTCTAGCCTATTGCCTGCTTTTGCAAATGCTCAGAATATTTTATTTATCCATGGTTAGCTACTCACCCCTTAGACTCGCTCTTAGCTCTCCTGATTATTTTTGTACATATACTACCTCTGTAGTTTATGATAATTTTATTGGACTCCACAGAGCTGGTTTCTCCATTTTCTCAAGGCTATTTGGCTCCAATGATCTCGCCATGCAGTCATTGCAAGCTCAGTCTAACCTTTTTCCTGCATGTTCTGTATACATCTACAAAAACAATAACCATCAATCATGAACCCCAGCTGTGTAGAAATTACTTATGCTCATCTGTATTATAATATATGCATGTATTATGCCTGCACGCATAGGCATTCCCTGCCTTAAAAAGAAAACGTTAACTGTTCTTCCCAAAAGGCAAGTTTATTCTAAGGGGTTTTTTGTTGTAATAAAACTAAAAATTATGAGTAAACCTCCCACAAAGGAAACTTAAACCACTAGAAATTACAGTGTGATTTGTATCTTTAAAGTTACCATTATTAAAATTATTACAATTAATTTAATTAATGAACTGCTACTTACTGCTAATATTTGTATTTAGAAAGAGTCAAATAATTTTGAGTTTATTTTATGTTATTGTAGTGCATTGACCCTGGCCAGCAGCTAAACACCACACAGCTGCTCGCTCATGCTCCCCCTCCTCCAGCAGGATGGGGAGAGAGCATAGGAAGAGAGAAAGCGAGAAAACTTGTGCATCAAGATAAAGGCTGTTTAAGAATTGATGGAAAAAGAGAGAAGAAAAAAAACAACCAAAAAACAAGCAATGCAAAGACAATCCCACAAGTAGGCTGATGCTCAGTCAGCCTGGTAGCAATGGCTACCTCCCAAAAAAACCCCTCCCCATAGTTTTTATTGCCAAGCACAACACTATATGGCATTGAGTAACTCTCTGGTCAATTTGGCTCAGCTGTCCAGGTCATGTCCCCTCCCAGCTTTTTGCTCACCCTCAGCCTACTCACCGCAGAGGAGGTGGGCAGAATTCGAAACAGAGAAAGCCTTGACACTGCAAGTACCGCTCAGCAATAGCCAAAACCACTGTTGTGCTATCAATACCATTTTAGTCACAAATTCAAAACACAGTGCCGTAAGGGCTGCTATGAAGAAAATTAACTCCATTCCAGCCAGACCCAGTATAATAGGACACTGTAAAACATAACTAAAAACTATCAGAGCTCCGAATTCAGTGAGATACTGTCATATTTTGCTGAAGTCATATCTCTTGCCTGGTTTTGGCATTGGTCATCAACCTAAATCAGGTACAGAGTTTTTGCAGTTTCATTTAAGAAGGGACATGCACACCGCTCCACTCCATGTCCTGGTCTGGGAGACAAGAGACGACACTTTCATTTCTACACAATCTTGACAGCTCAAGGGCTCAGTATCAGTAAAGGATAGCCTATACCCCTGCTTGTGCTCAGATCCATGCTTTGTCAAAGCAGCCCTCTAATCCAAATTCTTTTACAAATCAAATAGCAGCATCCTGTGATCTCAGTAGTCCAGCTGTTTGCTCTAGAGGGGGTTGAAAATTCATTTGACTACTTTGACAACAGAAAGTTTGACTGCCTTTGAATATGCTTTCAAAGACAAAATTATACAGGTCAAGTTATTGCCAATGGACTATCCTGGTTAGCTTTGACAATGATGGATACCTTTCATGACCACTTCCCAGATCCCTTATGCCTACACTTCACAGCTGTCCTTAATGATGAATGACAGTCATCTGCAAGGAATGACAATTTTCCAGTACTCTCATCCCCAAAGAAATAGCATTATCATCACATTTTATGCTATAATTTATCAGACTGAAAATACAGATTCTCTGATTACTAGATTCTTTATTAATGTAATGTTTTGATAACACAGGGATATTTTCATTATTGCTGAGCAGTGCTTACACAGAGTCAAATCCTTTTCTGATCACCACACCCCACCAGCAAGGATGTTGGGAGTGCACAAGTAGTTGGGAGCGGACTCAGCTGGGACAACTGACCCCAACTGACCACAGGGATATCCCACACTATATGACATCATGCTCAGCACATAAAGCTGGGGGAAGAAGAAGGAAGGGGGGGGATGTTCAGAGCAATGGTGTTTTGTCTTCCTAAGTCACCTTTTCACATGATGGAGCCTTGCTTTCCTGGGGATGGCTGAACAGCTGCCTGCCCATGGGAAGGAGGGAATTAATTCCTTGCTTTGCTTTGCTTGTGTGCACGGCTTTTCTTTCCCTATAAAACTGTCTTTATCTCAACCCATGAGTTTTCTCTTTTAGTCTTCTGATCCCATCATGGGGTAATGAGCGAGCGGCTGCTTGGGGCTTAGTTGCTGGCAGGGGTTAAACCACAACACTTGAAAAAATACTAAGCTATGTGTTTTGAAATGTGGATGGTAAAAGATATCACGGTTTTAGGTACAATATACTCTGTTTTCATTACTTTAGGGACTGTAAATCTTAGTCTTTAATGAAAATGCAATGTGGAGAAGACAGTTTGGATTTGAAATCGGTTCAGATATCCTACCTGAGCCTTGAAGAAATACACAACTGATTGTTATAATATAAAGGGATATTCAAGGCTGTATTTTGAATGGAAATGTTGTTCTCACCACTCACAGGACTGCATATTTTATTTGCTTAATGAGGGGGTTTTGCTATCTAGTTACATTGCCACTGATTCAGCAGGGACTGAAATAGTCCAGCAAAAAGACCCTCTGGAAAGAGTCATCCAGTCAAGTTTGCGTTTTTTGAGAAAAGGTCTCATCTTAGGCCACAGTTTTTGGCACTGCTTACTCATTACTGGCAGATCCAATTGAATTTATCTTAACAAATAACACAAGCTTGATTCAAAATTATTTCCACTACTGTAACAACGAAGGTCCTCAGTCACAGACCAGGAACAATCTGTGCCTGTGTTTTACAGAAACAAAACAAAAAGCTCTGCTTATAGAAAAAAAAATGCTTGACATCTAACCTAAGACGACTATAATCTAAACATAAATCATCAAACAAAAGAGAAACATGGTACATATAGAAGCATGACAATCCCAGGAACAATGAGAAAATATTGAGCTTGGTGGGCACCGTCATTAGAGAACTTGAGTCTTGCATTTTCCAAGGTTATCACATTAGTGGGGCTTCTAAGAAGATTTTTTAAGAACAAGCTTCCTAATGTTGCAGACATGTTAATGAGGACCTCCTCTCAGGCTTGCAGGGCAATAAAATAGAAAACAGGAAGGAGCTTGTTTTAAAACAAACAAATATTTAAGGGAACCTGAAATAACAGGGCCACTTGAGAGGACAAATGATCTCCTACTGGGGGAGACAACAGCTTTTTTCTTTTTTTATTTGCACATGGATGGAGATGAATACACCTTTCTAATAGCTTACAGATTTTATATCTGTGGTGTATCTCAGCAATATTTATCCATTGTCAGTATGAGTCAAAGAGGGTAATTAGTTGCCAGGGACTGGTAGAAAGCAGTACGCTAGTGCTGATGCAGTGAGAGAATCCTTGTGTGCATGTGTGCACATAGTAGAAGGGTGGGAAGATGACTGAAATGATACAGAGGTGAATCACAGTAGACATATGAAAACCTACTACCCAAGGAAGACCATGTCACATGCACAAAAAGAGAATTACCAGATGGTAGCAGGCAGTATTCTTCATTTGCTCATGCATTCCTCAACTTTGGGACCTTCATGCATGCTTATCTTTGCATTTGTGTTCTTTATAAATCTGGCTGCTTCAGAAGGTGCCTAATTTTCTACTTACAGGTTGATTCCACACCGTTTGTATGGTCCAGTTGTGCTGCCCGTGAAACACAGGGCATCTTCTCTGATTCCTGCAGTAGCCTCAGAAATACCTTTCATGAAATAGGAAAAAAATAATTTAGAATCCATTTTCTAAAAATTGCTATTTTATATATATATACACATATATATATAAATTTTATATATATATATATATCTCCCAAACTATCCAGATTGTCAGATATTAGTAGTGGCTGCTGTAGCAACCTTGCTGGAATTACTATAGAATTACTCAAGGTCTCCAGTGGAGGAATCCTGGGGATAACGGGGAAAGGAATATATGCCAATAGATGCAAAAAGCACCTATGCAAACCATTGTTGGCCCATGCACACTACTATCCTTGACTGATGTTTTATGTTCCTAAGCTGTGGCATATGTTGGAATTCAGTTGCTGCAGTTTTTACCAGGCATATTGACAGCTTCAAGTCTCTTCTGATACTCTAGCTAGAAATCTGTGGGCACAACTAGAACTGCTACCAAAGAGTTCTAACTGTACCAGTACAACTAAATCTAATGTACAAAATACTGCAGAATTGAGAATCCACAGAGCTCTGGGAAGTGTCCATAGATTTATGCAAACATGTGGGCAATAATACTATTTATTTAAAGGACAGTGCAATCATCAGACACAGTCAACATTAAAAAATTCCTGTTCTAACTAATACTGTGGAGATGACTGGGCAACAATGCATGTTTCGTAGCAACACCATTAGCATGCATACCCCAAATTAGGAGAAGATGATAGGATCATGTTACCTGAAATCACCATGTGAAAATCTGAAATTATTCTTTTATAGAAATAACAATCTAAAAATCTGCACTAGAGTAAAATTTTAAGGGTTGAATCTTCCTTATCAGGGGAAGGGAGTTAAAGATAATATTTAAAAAATGCAGCAGAATTCACTAACTTTGTAATCATGAGATCTATTTAAATGGTGTATACACTTTGCCAAATAGGTTTGTGTTCAACCTGCTACTTCTTGCTTAATCCTGTTTCACAGTTCTGTCCACAAAAAGTCCTTTGAATTTCACAGAGATGTATTTCCCTCTGCCAGCCCCTCAGCCTTGCAGAAGCTTGGAACAGCTTTCATAGTGAGTCAGTTATTAACACTTACTCCATGACTTGTAAATTCAAATGAAAAATAAAATTAACATTTTCTTTTCTTAACCTGAACTTTAATTTAAAAAGTGATCTAGGAACTTCAGACAAAATGAAAGAAAAGAAAAAAATAACAGAAAATACAGCTACCATGAGCATCTGTAATTGAACAGCAAAAGTACAACCAAGTTTTGCTTTCTCTTGATGAAAGCCTTGTCTTGCTTTCTCTTCTCTGTTTGGGTTGAGCTGCAAGGCTTAGATTACAACCACAGTGCGACTTTCAGAAATCATTACGAAACCATTTATTTTTTCCCACAAAAGAAACTGATATCAGCTATAACAAAAAATTCCTTGTTTCCAAGGAGCTCATAAGATAGACAATAAAAACCATTCGATTTGAAGTACTCTGTGGTTGTGGAAGGATATTTCTTGACTTGCTAAGGTCTGACTGTTACGTAAACCATATTTTGCTTAGTCAATATAACTGCCATTTTACAGTGGTTATTGATTGCATTTGTTACCTGCCAGCTTTCAGGGAACACTTCTGGCCCTTAACAACTACAAGGCCAGAAGAAATTAATAACTCCTGACATTTCTGGATTAGACCCTGGAGGCAGATCCTGACCGCCCAAAGACACATTCTAATTTGTTGCCTTGGACCTGCTTGCTGATGGTTCCTCTGCACACCAATTCTGTCAAGTCAACCAAACTAAACTGAACCAACTAAAACCACAAAGGAACTGCCCCTCTCTGGCTAGGATGAAGGCTACACTACAAAGTGTTTCCTGCATATACACAGTTCAGTGTCAAAATTCCTTCTGGGGTTGCA
Source organism: Gorsachius magnificus (assembly GCA_034008185.1). NCBI lineage: Eukaryota > Metazoa > Chordata > Aves > Pelecaniformes > Ardeidae > Gorsachius > Gorsachius magnificus. The sequence continues at coordinate 69,551,263 of CM067082.1, forward strand.
GACAGACATTTTCTTCTTTAATCACATTCTGTCACTTGAAAAGAGGATGTAACTATGCCTTAAAAAAGAAACAAAACCACCAAACACTTTTCTAATACATACTGTGTCTACTGTAGCTTCACTGACACAGCTATAAAGGCAGAAGGCGACCTGCATTGCCCAGTTCTCCCCATAGTATCCAGGCAGCTCTCAAACACCCCATTAAGAATGGGAATCATTAGGGACCACATTGTACAGAATAAATGACAATTTATCTAATGTTGGGCAGGATATCGTGGACAGAAGTAGTCTAACAATGTTGTCAGCAGAGTAAGTACCCTCCAAAACACGCAGATCGGGAAAAATCAGGATTAGACAGCAAGACAGAGAGACAATATATTCCTGCCCTACCTAAAAGACTGGATGAATTCAACAAGAGAAATGTCTTCTAGACCTCAGCAGAGCATCCCTTTCCCTATGCCTTAGCAATTACTGCTTAATTTCCGCTTTGGCTAGCAACTCCATATCTGATCAAGGCCTTGTCCAGATGGGTCTCTGTAAGGGAATCTGAGGAAATAGACGTTTCCTGCACCCCCTCTAAGCTGTACTAGGCAGCTACTCCCTGATTTCTTCTTTGGGACAGCATCATGAAGACAAGCCTGGTTCACTGATACAGTGGCACAGTATCCTTGACACTTCACTGCAGAGCATGGGGACCCTGTCACACCTGAGTTATCATTCCTAAAACACATCTTCACTTGACAGGAAAAAGTGCAGAAAACCGAAGTGGATGAAAAAGAAAGCAGGAGGGGAGAAATACCCCACCACCTATAGACAGTCCTTTGTCATCTAAAACCACTGACTGATATTTTAGCAACATTTCTGGGCCCTCTTATCCCACAAATCCCATGTGTATCCTACATATTTTCAGTGGGAAAGTGTTAATTGCTTGAATTGCTTGCTGTCAGTTAATTTGCAACAAGCACCTGCAAAAAGAGTAGTCAAAATTGTGAGTGGTAACATATTTAAAAGCCATATAAAAGTCCCTGAAAAGTAAGCAGCACATGGAATTAGGATCATGTGGAAGCAGTGTTTAACATTTCTCAGCTGGTTTTGTGGACCTTTTCACTAGGACAGGCAGACTCCTATGAACATGTCAGTGAGCACAGAGCAGTGCTAAATGCTTGTTGTTCCATGTTTGAACAACTGGTAACACCCAACCAAATACCAAAATCTGAAAATCTCCCATTTAAGAAGTATCCCTATTCACTTGGGAAATGGTTACATTCTGCATAAGTCAGCATCACTGAATTTTCTTCAGTACCTGAGCAGTACCAGGGCAAGTTTTTGGTTTTGAACCTACATATGTAATCCATTTTTTACCTTAAATAACTTCTCTGTGTAGGAGCTAATTTTCCTCTCACTATATTTTCTATTCACCTTGGTTTTATATTTTCTTCTAGGCAGTCCATGCTCAGTATAGCCTTCTGTAGCTACAGGTGTGTTTCACTAAGCAGAATGGTGCAGAAGCAGTCTTAAAGCCATTCACTGTGGGTGACTGCAGACTGAGGAACTTTTGCAAGCAGGTCAATGGTTATCCACTACAGAGGAACACTTCTGACTGTCAGATACACACACACAGAGGGAGACAGACACTTGGCACTGGTCAAAGCCAGAGGAAGCAACTCTATATGCTTTCAAGGAAAGTGCTTAAATTATGTGCGGAGTGGCATGGCTCACTTCCAGCGCTTGCCCTTGCAAGCTTGCTCCACGCCGGGTGCTGAAGGGCCACCTTGGCCGCTCTTGGGGATGGAGAAAGCAGGTAGTTGTGCTGGCTATTGAGAAGGACTGCCCTACTTGCAAGCAGCAGCCACAGGCCTGGCTGCTTCTTTCACACCACCAGATTGTCAGTGGGTATAGGAGGTGCTTTCTCCCTCTAGGAAAAAGGTCTGGCCAGGTGGCAATAGTACAGTGAAATAGATTAGTCTGATTGTGCCATTACTAGATATTAGAGCACACTCAACAAAACTGATTCTCATTAGAAGCTCCATAGTCTTTTAAGGCTAAAATATTTCAAGGATGTATATGGCTTTCCCTGGAAAGTTTTGGGGCCAGCTCTCTGGTCGTTTCAAGAGAATTTAAAGTAGTATTCCATTAAAAGGTATTTCGACACATCTTATTTTGCAAAGATGTTTCAATGGTTTTGTTTTGTCCTCCAAGCAAAGCAAGAAAGCAATAAGCTTTGAAAGCTCCGGAGTTGCCAGAAAGTGAAACATCATCCTCCAGAGAGCTCTCAGTATACCCTTAATTTAATTAACCACCCTTCTATTCTCCCTTTGGTTCTGCTAAAACTCTTTGGATTACAAGTATTATAAAGTACACAAATGGCTGGAAAAGATATTTAAAATCCAAAATGAGGTAAATATAATATTAGAGAGATTTGAAAGTGTCGGGAACTGATTTTGTTAGAACTTCAAGATTGCTTTGAAGTGTGAATGGAAGCCTGGTTTCCCTTGAAGAGTAAGATTTTTAGAGAGTGCAAGTGTCCCTCAGAATGAAAAAAAATAATGGCGAGTGTATGAGAGAACAAAAAGCAAGGATAAAATAAAATTATAACACATTTCTTCCTTTAAAGTCAGAGTTCTTTGTTTCCAGATTGAATTGTTTGAATAGACTAAATAGCACTATTATGTGCTATCCACTTAGTTGCCAATGCAAAGAGGGTTTTGATAAGAAAATGGAGAATTGAGGTTGTAACAACGACTAATGATGAGATGCAGAGATGACAAAAATCACCCCAAATTAATGCATTAAGTCTTCAAGCTGAAGAATGATACATCAATATCTAATACCATCTTTAAAGCTTTTTTTTTAACCTCCCCTGCAGAAAACAACCAAAAGCAATCTCTCAGCTGAATAACAGGTGCAGCACACTGAGGAAGCTTCCTCATATTCCATGAAAACTTTACATTTACTTTATAGATGCCTGTTCTGGAAAGCCCTATGATATCCTACAGGGATGTAATCAAAAAAGGGTCTCTCTCTCTCTGTCTAACCTCAGAATTTATAAAGTTTGGCAATGAATAGTATTCTTTCTTATAGCATGTTAATCACCCTAATATAACTTGAAAAAAAAAATTTCCAATAAGCTTTTGACTTGCCTCATAGAATTGTATAGCAGGAATGTAATTTACTTTATAGCATTAAGTAAAATGTTTACTAAACTTGTATGATTTATTCCCCCCCATTGCAATAGCACATGCTTGCCACACTAGCTTTATGTACTGTGGTCATTTATAAAAGAAACACAGAAGAGGTGACTTTTTTTTTTCCTTTTTAAATAACTCCGTTGTATAGAGCTTAAATTCAAAGGAAACAATATACTTGCTGGTAGATCATTCTGTAGACTGCAGTTTAAAAACAAATGTGCAAAACCAGATCCTTTATGCTTGTGCAGGGTCCTAAAAACCTATGTCGCAAATCTATATAGTCCTAAAGATGTCTCCCTGTGGGCCACTTCAGGATACAGCAGCTCCATGTGGTGGCATAATAATTCAATAAATTTCATTAACAATTGTCATTTTACATTTACTTGCATTATTTGGGTTCTATTTCTTTTTTTTCTAAACTTGCAAAACACATCCAGAACTGCTGATGCAGTTTCAAGTATCTGACCCCATTAACTCCCATATATATAGCTCACATAGCAAAAATACAGTGCATGTGATGTCTGACAGGCCTTCAGGTGTATCGCCTCCATAAAACCAGGAAAGATGTGCATCTTTCCTGGGGGGAACAGAGGGAGAAGGGATACACCCCTTTTCTATACTAAGTATCTATAAAAAAAAAAAAAAATTAAAAAAATCACTCTACAGGAATATGCATTTCATTGTTTCTGTGGGGGTTTTTTCTGACATATATTAAATTTTCTGTCAGAATAACAGTCCAGTCTTGTCTGTCTTTAACACTATAGGTAAACACTGGAGAAATCAGTTCATAAAGTGATACTGAATGAATTGCACCATCATATAAAAATAGATGTGTTCTGTGCATCAAAAAGTACTGGTAATAGTCTCCTATCATGACTTGAAGAAGTGGAAAAAGTTATATATTCAAAAGGATCTATAATACAGAACTTGAACAGTGGTGGTTTAGGGAACCTTGATATTTAGAAGTTATAGCTGGGGAAAAAAACTGTCCAAGGAAAATAACTTCTCACTGACACGTCTATTTACACAGAGCTAAATTCAGATGTGATGAAGAAGCATAACAGAGCCTTTGTCTCTGGTCCATTTGGTATATATACACATTAGTGTGTATGTATGTTTTTTGTATATATATGTAAGTCTCTCTCTCTCTCTCGGTATACACACAAAATGCTCTTTAGAGATTTCCCCACACAGTTTTGCTAATCCCTAAGCTTTAGAACTTTGTAAATCAGAGAATATTCTCAGCATTTTTTTTCCTGTCCAAAGAGCTACCTCAACTGAACGTCCAGCCTTGCAAGTTCAAAGTTCATTCCAATGCTAGAGATCCAGGAAAACAGTGGTTGTCATTAACCCAATAACACATTAAATTTTCCTTAAGTAAATGCCGAATCAAACATTTAAGAGTTACACAGTTCCTTAGAGTTCACATTGGATTCTTGAGATAAGTCATAGTAGAGTGGGTGCTGAAATTAACCGTACAGCAAAACTATGAAGTATGTATTTTGCCTGATTTTTTTTTTTCCTCACAAGAAATCATTGTGAAAAATGAAAGATACAATAAGAGTAGCTGGAAGCTAGTATAGGATTCTCTAACTAAGAAAATGCTATTACACAGAAAAACTAAAAGTACCTCTTCCAAGGTGGTGTCAGAAATGCCATAGCCAGTCACATGTAGATGATGAAGGCTTTGATCTAAAGTCTGAAAAAGACCCTTAAAAGAGGTCTTATCTGCCCTTTCTGGAATCACATAGGTCAGTTCGGTCCCACTGTTCTCTTTCAAGAAGGCTTCCGGGATGTGGGTTTGTACCAAAGATGTGACCCGAACAATATGCTTAGGATCCTGGGTTTCAAACACAGAGGGCTATGAGGAAAGAAAGACAATCATGTACAAAAATCAAATGTTACCAGAAGTATGGGACTTGATAGCAGAACTCATACAGGAAAATTGCCACTGATGAAACTGCATCAGACCTGGAACACAGAAACTAATTCCCAGGAATAAAGAGCAACGAGACAAAGCCCTTTTCAGCTAAATATTGAAACTCATCATTTCCAAAGATGTCATTATGTTCTCCTAAATAATAATAATAGTAGTGGTAGCAGTAGTAATAATAATACCGCCCACCCAAAACAACCAAGAAAGCTCATAAAAACATGTTTTGCTGGCTCTCTAATAATCTACATCACATATTACTTCCTAGAAAGGACATAAGGCTCCCTTAGAATATACACAGCTATTACTTGCCAGGCACTGTTAAGTTCTGCAGAGTACATTTTTAGTATACCTTTTTTATGAGCGTTAGACTGTGTCCCTGGCCATATGTTTCTCTCAGATAAGAGGGAGAACCACAGCACCTCAGCTGGCCATGCTGCAGGATGGCAATGCGATCGCTGAGCACCTCTGCCTCATCAAGATGGTGAGTGGTAAAGATGAGTGTGCAACCTACATCAGAAAGATTGGTACATGTCTACAAAACCTGGTTCCTAGAGAAATGCATCTTGCTTTCACGAGGGTACTTTAAGGGAAAATGTGTCAGGTCGCTTCAAAACATAACTGCAAGACAGAAAAACTGCATTCAGATTTATAGTCTGAGTTAGATTCAGGTCTAAACTTGCTTTGCCTTATATTATATACATAGTAAGCAGTATTAAGCCATTAAAACTTCAAGCAGTTTTAAGAGCTTAAGAGATTCCTTAAAACCACATAACAGCAGCGTCTGTTTCAATGGATCATTCACCGTGGGTTATTACAACTAATTGAGTGCTCACTAGCTGAAGAGTTTGCTTCCCACAATCAGTTTTTAACCTTATGGCACTTAAAAAATTACTGTAGCAGACTGACTGATGAGTCTACTTTCATTAGAAGTAATATGCATCTGTATACAGATATGTGCAAAATGGGAAATGAAAACCAGAAAATAATTTTCAGAAGCTAACAAAAAAGAAAAAGACAGGAGAAGAGAAACTTCAGGAGAGGACTCAGAACTAAGACCAGTCTTCTGTTAGACTGGGCATCTTTCTGTGAAGTAGCAGATAATTCTTGCAATTTCACTTGGCTGCTTTAAAGTTTCCCAAGTTCAATTAAATGCTACCTCTGAAATTAACGTATTTAGTTACTGAATAGCAATACTGATATCCTGAGTATCCTGATTAAATTTATTGAAACAGAATTCCAGAAAGGAAAATAGCAGCAAGTTATGTGTATAAGCTTTGTACCAGCTTTGTACTTCAGAAGAACTTCCCAGATGCTACGGCGAGAACATGGATCTAGTCCACTGGTGGGCTCATCTAGAACAACTGTCTTTGAGTTTCCAATAAAGGAGATGGCAATTGACAGCCTCCTTTTCATTCCCCCAGAAAGGCCGCCAGCAGGTTTGTATTGATGTTGGGATAAATCCACATCTTCCAGAGCTCTGAAATAGGAGTACAGAAACAAAACTAATTTTGAAAATGTTTTTCCAGTCACATCACGTCCACTCAGAGCAGGATTACTGAAAAGTCACTGTAAATTGAAAGTGAAAAAAACACTACCTCTGATTGATTATACAATTTGGTGACAAAAACAAATAGAAAAAACATGCTCTCTTTACCTACAAAGTATAAACACTCATCACCACCTGAGATGCACATTCTGAGTACATATTTTGCAGGATAAGAACAGACAATTCTGAAATAATTCCAATAAAATAAACACCAGTTTGTCCAACAATTTCAGCCATGGTAAAGATGGCTAATTTCATAACTCAAAGAGTTCTTCATTTTTTGCAACTATATAAAGAACCTTAAAAAATGTCTGAGTTTTTCAGAAATATGTAGTCACTTGAAGTAAATAAGGTAACACTGCTGCTTTTTTTGCCTTTTTCTTTTTTTTTTTTTTTTTTTTGAAGACATGTTTCTGTGAAGTAAACAGATTAGTGATCCCTAGGTAGAATGCTTCCTAATCTCAGCCTAATCTGATTCCTGTGTTAAGGCCTGGGAGATACCTTACAGACATTGTCTGTTTAGCCCGTGTCCTCTGATGATCATGCATCTGAAGAGTGTGTGGAAACATGCTCAGTAAAGGCAGCACTGAAAGACCATCAATTTATTTATCATCATGTTGAACATCCAGCCACTAACCTAAAAGCTTTCAGTTGCTGTCAGCCTGGCAAGCAAGACATGAAAGGCTCAACAGTCCTAAAATAATCCCCTGAATCATTTGAGTGAACATGCAGCCTTTAAACCATGCCATTTACCCTGAGAAAATTTTCCATATTTAAGAAAAGAGTTTTCTATAATTGTTGTATAGATATATATCCAGGAAAATTGTTCTTAATCTCTTTAGAAGCCAACTTTTTTTGCTTAATAAAAAGCAGATATGGTTTCATTGCTTTGTTGCTTCTCTAATTTCTCTGAAGCATTTTAAAGCATTCATTGCGTTTAAAAAAACCTACATTTTTCTTAGTAGCAAGGCCTGCAGAGTCCTGAGTATTCTTGTGTGCCATTAGTATGACAGACTGCTGCTGAAATTACAATTCAGCAGTCTAAATACGTAAAGTACAGGATATTATTTTGCAAAAATTTTAAACCAAACACTATGTTTGGTTTCTCCTTGTTGTTCTAGAGAGTTGTTTCTGTTGTTTCTAGAGAGAATGCAGTGTCTCACACCAGAGATTTTTCAGATCAATATTTAAAGTAACAGGCTTTTATGATAGGTACTAAAAAGGAAACCCACTTTGCCACAGGTGTCCGCATATGCCCAATTGTACACTTAAGGAGAAGTGCCGTCAACTTGGCATTTATTCCCATTGAAACATGGAAGTGCTCAACCCTCCACACAGTCTAGCATGACTCAGAGGCAAACAGAAACTATTTACACTGTGACACTATTAGAAGAGCATACATTTCATTTCTAAAGTTCAGAAAATGTAGTTTGCTATTAGTGAACAAGATCTCACCTCGTGTGGTTTACTAATTGTTTCATATACATGATGCACCAATGAAGAGGATCTAGTCCTGTGTCAAAGAAGTAGCAGCCTAAAAACGCTAGCAAACATTCTCAACCTGACAAGTGGCAAATCCTCTGAGGTTATGTCAGAGCTCTGGCTTGTTTTTTCCTATTGGATTGTTTGTTTTCAAACCCCTTCACTTATTAAATGAATTTGACGTCTGAATTTGACAAAGGAAAAATATGACAGCCTGTTTAAAATCATTGTAACAAGCACTGCCTTTACCTGCCTTTTCTGTTTTTCCAAACATCCCTCTATGACATAAAGTCAGTGTTGACTTATCTGAAAACTCAGGGCGAACACACAGCAGTTTACTTTCTACCTGACTTTCCAGCAAGGAGAAGGTAAGGCAAACAGCATGAGGCAGGAGCCACTGCAGCTGCTACCATACTAACCATCTCCACTCCAGTCAAAACGTGATTATTTGATGGTTCTGTGTAACAGGTTTTTAAACATTGACAGTTTCACTACAAATACATTCAAGTACAGATTAGAAACTAGGAAATCTATTTTCAAGACACGATTTCAGAACATGAAGTGGGATAACTCACGGAAAACCTGCAGTTTCCATTCACTTCTACTTGCAATTTTGCTTTAGCACTTTCTTGTTTGAGTGGCTTGCAATAGGCGCTACCAATTTGCTTGACAGATTTCAACAAATGAAAGGAAAACTTACCCACTGACTTGCTGGTTCAACTGTTCCTTTGTCCAGCCAGGTGCCTTCACTGATCCATAAAGCAGTAGATGTTCTCTCACCGTTAGTGTGTTGAACAGGACATCATACTGTGGGCAAACTCCCAGCTCTGTCCTGATGGTAGCCAGATCAGTACGTATGTCCTTTCCATTAATAATAATGGTACCAGAGCTTGGTGGATACAGACCAGTCAACAGGGATCTGATACAAGAAAAGAAAAAAAAAAAAAAAAATTCAGCAAGATGTTGTGTAATGACTGTATTACATAGCTCACATTTGGATTTCCTGAGGCATGTCCTTGCATTCTTAGAGCAACACCAATTCAGTTGAGCAGTTAGAGAAATACCCTTAATGTTTGGTTGGTTGGTTTTCAAAAAAACCCCAAGATCTCAACAGTCCTTCATTTCCTTACTTCCAGAACAAAATCATTTTTTTCCCAACCAAATATAACAGACTATTGTTTCCTTTTTCATGCATGTATTCTAGCTGAGGATTAATTCCTAACTGGGTCCCAACCTGCACCACCGGGTTTATTAAAGCTGATCATAATTAACATTAAGTTAAAAATACATAGACTTCTTAACTGAGACATTTTTAAATGTCACTTTCATTTTACTTTCATTTCTGGTCAACTGCCAAGGAAGGAGTCCCTTGCAACCTCCAGGAACATAGCACAAAACCTCATAAAACTCCACACTTTCCATGTGATAGGAATACACGTGGGTTGCCAGAAAAGAACACTTTCCTGAGATGCATTCAACTCCACAACTAGACACGCCCAGCTCCTACTTCAGCTGCTCCTGAGCTATGACATCACAGTTTCAGTGGCCCAGAGGACCCAGTTCTCTGTTCATTACCTTGCTTTTGTTAGATATATAGCCTTCATTTTCTATGTGCTTTGGAGAGTTTATTAAATATTTATTTGCAAAAAAAAAAGAAGAGTTCACAAACATTTTCAAGTGAGAAAGCATAGCAGAGATCAGAGGGGAGTGTAATCGCATTAAACAGCGGACTTACATGACCGTTGTCTTGCCAGCGCCATTAGGTCCCAAGAGCTCTGTTATCTGACCTCTGTGGAAAGTGAGGCTGAGATCTTTAACAGCAGCCTTCTGGCCATCCACGTGCTCTTTGGTGAGAGACAGTAGCACAACACCAATGGTGGCTCCTTCAATGCAAGGGCCTTTCCAACTTGGAGGTGCTGGGTCTGTATGGGGAAGAGCAGCAGATCAAGAGGGTTGCTGAATCTAAACATATGTGTGTGTATATAGGGAATAACAAATTAGCTTAATCTCTGTTGCCATTTACCAAAGCCCGGAACAGATGTTCAGACGCTCCAAACTGACATATGCTCCACTGAAATACTATGCCAGTTCATATTTGCTAAGAATTTGGCCTATTTGCAGTTTTAAAAAGCAACCTAAAACAATTATGCCAAGTTGTGTGCATGGCCACATACATCTCCAGAGAGTCATAAAACAGTTGTTACATTTTATTGTTAGTAGGAAAAACACTTATATTAACATTGCTTGAATCATTGTTTTATACCCCTAAGTATAAGAAAATTCTGTGTGCCACCCAGTTTCAGGCACATAACATTAACAGGCACAGCGAGTTAATCATCTTAATTCCCTCAGTCAGTAAAGCCAAGCAGATCTCTTTGTGAAGTGATTCGGAGCAGCAGTCTAGTCTAAACATAATGCAAGGTCCTCAATGCAAGTAGATACCCAGGATTTTTCTAACTTTGAGGTAACCAGCTCATCAAACCGAGATGTCCATATGATGCAGATCAAGTTGACTTCCTTTCTATGTCAGGAGAAAAGGTTGGCACTACTTTTGAAATGTGATCACAGTCAATCACCAGCTCCATGAATAAATTATAAACATGCAACGTTTTATCGACTCATTACAATGGAGAAACCTGGCAGTGGGATGATTTTTTTCCTTTTTAAACAAAGGCAAGCCAGTTCAGAATGTTAGTCCAAAGAAACAGAAACTGTTATAGATGAGAATTAAGAGAAGAGAGAATTATCCTTTTTAATATATAATTTATAGATCAAATATATAAATTATATATCCATATTAATATTTATTTTACAATCTTATTATTGAAATATATAAAATTACATTAAATGAATTATAAATAAAAATTATATAATTATTTCAAGTTTGTTTAGGCTGTGATTGAAGAAGTTTTTTGCTCCTTTCACAATCAATTTTAAGTTTAGAAAGAACTTTTGCCAGAAGCTTGAGGTTACCTTCCAGCAAGGCACTACCAGCAGCTGTGATATTTCTGAGGTCCTTCTACTCATGAATCTCTCCTCCATTTAACTTCTCTATCTTTTGGTCTGGAGACTAGAATCACCAACAAACATTATTCTCGCCCTTTCTACTGCTTCCTAAATTTGCAAGTATATCCTGGAACTTAACAAAAAAACCTTTAAAGTACAGTGAGTGAGCCTCAAACTATGTATCTCAGGTAAGATTCAGAGGAAGACCTCCAAATTACTTGCAAGAAGTAAATTGATCACCCTAGGACTTCTCCTAAGAGGATGTTTAAATGAACCTCAAGACATTTTGAAGTTTGCCCTACTCTAGGAGATACCAATACATAAAACTGCTGAGTTGTTCAGCTTCTGCAGACATCCATATCATTTCCAAGCTACTGTAACTTCCAAAGAACCACCACAACACATCACATTGTTCTAAGGCCTAGGAGGGAATATAGGTGAGGGTGACTTACTCCTTCATTCACAAAATATAAATGAAATGTGAGAAAGTCCTTAAAGAGACCTGAGAGGGGGAAAAAAACTAAAAAAAAACCTAAATTAATTTTAAGCAAGCGAACAAAGAAATTGAAGAGCAGTGAAAGTATCTGGAGGAAGATAAAAATTAGTTACAATAACAGTAGCTTTTCTGAACAAAAGGCTAAGAAGAAGAGGGAAATGAGAAATAGAAGGGAAAGGAATTAACAAAATTAATTTTTCCACAATTAAACAGTAAATAGTAAATAATGTTCATAGTATACACTACGTAATGGAGGAGAGAAAGGGACAAGATCTAAACACATAATATAAAACCAAGCAATGTTATAAGCAGATTGATCAAAACCAGCAACCTATTCAGAAAAGAGCCGTTATTAAAATTCTGTTATAACTACAAACCTTTTTCTTGGAGGTTTTCATTGAAGAAAAACATACTAGAATTCAGATACTGCTTCTTCCTCCTCTGTGCACCACACAGGTTCTTCCAGTAGGAAACAGTAAAGGGAAAGTACCATTGGTTCTTTAATCCAGATTTTCCTAGATGATAATTGTGATAGAAACTGTTGCAAAGCTTATAGTTGTTTCATATTTCTTTGTAGACTACTAATGTCCTATCATTACTTACAAAGAGCTGGTTAGACCATTTAATTATCTCAAACTCTTAGCTGCACTTAACAAGCCTTAATAAAGTAGAAAAAAGACAATTGGCCATAACACCAGGTCCTGCCATAAAATAATCTATCCTCAGTGATACTGTGCTTTCCCCTATCTCCTAAACAGTGTTAAAGTGTAACAGAATCATAGGCTTAACAATATGGAGGCACATCCTAACATGGTGTAACCTAGAAGAAAGAAAATGCACCAAATGGCCTGCCAAGGCAAACATCTTTCTTTTTTATTATAAGAATAATCCATTGCACCAATCATTAAAGGTTATTCTTCCATTACTATCTGCACTATTTAAATAAATCAGGCAGAATAAGAAACATTTACAGTAGCACACAAACAGAAAGGGCAAAAATATGCTCCTACACACAACCTAAATTTTGGCATTACCTGATGTCTCCAGGCTTCACTTACCAATGTATTGGGACAAGCAGCATAGGGATGTGCTTTCTATTGGTATGTAGAAAGGGGTTGATAACACACCAATGTTTTGGCTACTGCTGAGCAGTGCTCGAACAGCATCAAGGCTGTGCCTCCAATATTACCCCCCCTCGTGGGCTGGAAGGGGGCAAGATCTTGGGAGGGGACACAGCCAAGACACCTGACCCCAACCAACCAAAGGGATGTTCCATACCATGTGACATCAGCTAAGATATAAAAACTAAGAGAAAAGGAAGAGGAGGGGGGACATTCATCTTTTGTGACGTTTTGTCTTCGGGAGGAACAACGATGTATACTGAAGCCCTACTTCCCGAGAAGTGGCTGGACATTGCCTGCTAATGGGAAGTAGAGAACAAAATCTTGTTTTCTTTCCTTTTGCTACCGCATGCGGCCTTTGCTTTAGCTTTTTTTTCTTTATTAAACTGCCTTTATCTTAACCCACAAGCCCTTTGATTTACTTTTCTCTCCTCTGTCCAGTTAGAGGGGACTGATAGAGCAGCTTTGGTGGGCCCCTGGCATCCAGCCAGGGTCAAACTACCACAGCCAATCACACAATACGCTCTCTGTGTGTTTGGAGTTGCATTTCATTGATGCTGAAGGGTCGATGAAATCAATTTAAGCTAAAGTTTGTAAAATGCAGTTGTACATTCCACACACCCCTGTCTTTCAAGGCAAAATTCATTTTTTATTTTTATATTTTTTAAAACAAATATGAAGTAGCTGGAAGAAAAGGTGACATATGCTAATCAGAGGAAAGGTAAATTTCAGACAGCTAGTGAAGCATTAGGCTATGATTAAAAATGCATCAAGCAATTCAATAATATTCATAAAACTTGGTTAATGAAAAAAAATCCCACTACTTTCTGAGAAGATATTTGAAAGTTAATTAGTTTTCTCTATGCATTGGACTGTGGACTAACTGGGAGCAAGGTAAAGTTACCAGGCAGTTTGAAGTCTTTGTGATCTGAAAACATGTTCATGGGCTTCAGTCCAAGTACTGACCCAGAAGATTCACCATTTTCACAGGAAGCTTTGCTACTAGACTGAGCTCTCTTACTGTGAAGTACCAACAAACACCCAAGTCCTTAAAATATTAGTCACCCTCATAAGCAAACAAAAGATATTTCATGCCTGGCTACAAATTCTAGTCCATGTGTTAGCTTTACTTAATATTTATTTATGTAGGAAGGCTTTCTTACCCAGTCCCTAAAGGCAATTAGGCAGATTTGCACATCAAAATCTCAACTCAGAAAAGGATATGTTTTTGTTTTAGTGGCATACAACGAGGGAAGCCAATTCTATCCATTCCATTCAATAACTTCTTTAAAAACATGGAATAAGAACAACTCCATGATCTTACCAGGAATAATATTGCTGAAATACCAGCCACCTATAAAATATAAAATGGAGTCAAAGAACATCATCCAGCACATCCATCCAAAGGTCATGTATCCTCCTTGTGCCACTGGCTGGTGCACATTATTCCACTGAATTCCTGGTTGTAACAGTAATAATAATGATTTTTTTTAAAGGTCAAAGCTAAATCAGTACAGCATTAAAGATCACAAAGGCATCAACACCACACACTTCTAGGTATTTAAGCACTGACACAAAAAAGACCATAGTTAATAACAGTAATCCTAATGAATAGAAATGAATTGTTATGCCTCTACAAGCCTCTGTTTAGAACAGCAGGTGACACTGCCACTGGGAAAAATGCAGAGAAGCTGTTGTAGAAAGGGCTGTTTAGGAAGTTTTAGCTGGCCCTCAATTTGGCAAAAGAACGAACTGCAACTCTGACAAAATGAGGCACTGACCTCTTCAATGAATCAGGCTTCATGCCATCCTGCTGATACTATAAAGAAATGGGTTACAAAAAGTTTAAAGTGATTTCTATAATGCTAAACCTGAAAACTTCAATCTGTGAATTCTAACTAAGAAGCAAGTATTTGCGTGCATTGACTGTATTCAGAGGTAAACTGGAACAACAAAACCACTGAATAATTGCTTCATAAAATTATTACATTGCAGAAGGCATGAAAGGAAGAAAGAAGGTGCAAAACACCAGTACTACAGAAAGCTATTGTATTCCTAAATGGAAAACAAAAGTAACCAAACTGTAGATTTACAGAAAGCATTGCATTTTTTTCTGAAATTGCTACTTTGTTTTCAGTACAGTGGATCGTTATATTGTTTCTAAAATTCTTTTTCTGCAATTGTCAAGAAAAGCATTTTTTCCACAAGGCATGTTTTGCCTTTTCTTCAGTAAAGATGAGTCATTTTGATGAAGTCTCTGGTGGGAAAATTAAGTAATATTTTCTGCAACCGTCTTTTCCACTCTTACCAACTTTTGTATCATTATGATACTCTTTCAATGCCTAGTGGTTTGGAACATCTCCTGTCATCAATATTGATCTTTCCATAGTAGTAAAAAAAGAAAGGTATTACAACCCTTTATATATTTAGATACATAAATGCAAATCCTTTGTAGTTATTTATCAAGGGCCCAGATGTTCACTTCTAACTTTTCTAAAGCTTCAGCATCAATAGGGGCAGCTCTTAGCTTGGGGATAGTAGGGAGCACCGTGTTAAAACATGTAGCAACCCATCAGAACATCTAGCCAGTTTCCAAGTATTTTTTTCTTCCTAACACTTAAACATAATAGGGTGTTCTCATCCATTTTTGCACCTGCACAGTAGCTCAGTGGGGATTTCACCAGCTGCCTCCAAGCTTGCAGAGGCAAGCTGCTACTCAGGCTGAGTACAAATAGGGTCACACAGGAGAAAAGTACAAAAAACTTTACAAAGAAAAGGGTATTTTTTCTTACTTTCCAACGTATAATAGTTAAATATTCATCTTAACGTTATGCTGCGAGTGAATAACTTACACTGTTCTTATTCTGTACAATATTGTTCTCATAAACCTCCGTTGCGTTATACACTAGTGCACATGCAGTCCCCCCAATGAATACGAAGTCAGGTAAAAATACCAGGAGGCCTGCATGGATGAACAAGGAGCTCCTGGCCAAACTCAAACACAAAAAAGAAGCATACAGAGGTTGGAAGCAAGGATAGATAACTTGTGAGGAATACAGAAACATTGTTGAGCATCTGGGAATGAAGTTGCAAAAGCTAAAGCTCAAGTGGAATTGAATCTGGCCAGGGATGTCAAAGACAAGATGAAGGGCTTCTGTAAGTACATAGGTAACAAAAGAAAGACTAGGGAAAGTGTGGATCCATTACTCAACAAGACAGAGGATCTGGTTACACAGGGTGTGGAAAAGGTTGAGGTAATGAGTGCCACCTTTGCCTCAGGCTTTACTAACAAGCCTGGTCTTCAGAAATTCCAGGTCCCAGAAACCAAGGGAGAAGTCTGGAGCAAGGGTGATGTACCTTTGGTGAAAGAGGATCAGGTCAGGGAATATTTATGCAAACTGAGCAGACCTAAGTCCATGGACCCTGGTGAGATGCACCCAAAAGCACTAAAGGAGTGGAAGATGTTATTACAAGGTCACTCTCAAGAATCTTTGATCAATCATGGCAAATGGGAAAAGTGCCTGAAGACTTGAGGAAAGAAAATTTCACTCCTGTCTTCAAGAAGGAGGACCCAGGGAGCTACAGGCTAGTCAGCCTCACCTCAATCCCTGGGAAGTTGACAGACCAGCTAATCCTGGAAACCTTTTCCAGGCACATAAAAGACAAGAATATCATCAGGAGAAGTCAGCATAGCTTCACCAAGAGGAAGTCATGCTTGGCCAATTGGGTTAAAATTCTGTGATGAAAAGACTTGCCTGATAGATGAGAGGAGAGTAGTGGATCTTGTCTACCTGGACTTCAGTAATGCTTCTGACACTGTCTCCCATAAGGTCCTCCTAAAGAAGCTAAAGAAGTATGGGCTGGAGGAGTAGAGAGTGAGGTGAATTACAAGCTATCTGAACAGCCAGGCCCAGAAGGTGGTGATCAGTGGCATGAAGTCTATCTGAAAGCCAGTAACTAGTGTGTGCCCCAGGGGCCAAAACTAAGTCTGATCCTGTTTAGCATCATCATTAATTATTTGGAAAATGGGCCAGAGTGTATCCTCAGAAAGTTTGCTGATGACACAAAATTGTGAGGAGTGGTTGATATGCCAGAGGGTCACGCTGCCACACAGAGAGACCTGAGCAGGCTGGCAAAACAGGCTGACAGGAACCTCATGAAGTTTACCAAGAAGTGCAAAGTCCTGCAACTGTTGAGGAACAATCCCATGTACCAATATATGCTGGTGGACACAAAGCTGGAAAGCGGCTTTGCAGAAAAGGACCTGAGGGGTCCTGGTGGACAGCAAGTTGAACATGAGCCAGCAATGTGACCTTGCCACAAAGGAAGCTGATGATATCCTGGGCTTAGGCAAAGCATTGCCAGTATGTCAAGAGAGGTGATCCTTCCCCTTTATTGAGCACTGGTGAGGCCACACCTGGAGTACTGTGTTTAGTTCTGGGCTCACCGGTACAAGAGAGGCAGGAAGGTACTGCAGAGTCCAGCAAAGGGCCACAGAGATGATGAAAGCACTGGAGCATCTCTCCTATGAGGAGAGGCTGAGAGAGCTGGGCCTGTTCAGCTTGAAGAAGAGATGGCTTAAGGGGGATCTCATCAATATATATTAATACCTGAAAGGAGGGTGCAAAGACAGAGGGAGGCTCTTTTCAGTGGTGCCCAGTGACAGGACAAGAGGCAATGGGCACAAACTGAAACACAGGAGGTTCCCTCGGAACATCAGGAAGCAGGTTTTCACTGTGAGGGTGATTTAGCCCTGGCACAGGTTGTCCAGAGAGGTTGTGGAGTCTCCAACCTTGGAAATATTCCAAAGCTGTCTGGACATGGTCCCAGGCGAGCAGCTCTAGTTGGCCCTGCTTAAGCAATAGGGGTGGACTAGATGACCTCCAGAGGTCCCTTCCAACCTGTCCTGGTTTCAGCTGGGATAGAGTTAATTTTCTTCCTAGTAGCTGTCACAGTGCTGTGTTTTGGATTTAAGATGAGAAGAATGTTGATAACACACGGATAGTTTAGTTGTTGCTGGGTAGTGCTGATACCAGTCAAGGACTTTTCAGCTTTCCCTGCTCTGCCAGGGGCACAAAAAGCTGGGAGGGGGCACAGCCAGGACAACCAACCCCAACTGGCCAAAGGGATATTTCCATACCGTATGGCGTCAAGCTCAGCATATAAACTGGGAGGAGTTGGCCAGGGGGCAGCAATCGCTGCTTGGGTACAGGCTGGGAATGGGTCAGTGGGTGGTGAACAATTGTGTTGTGCATCACTTGTTTTGTATATTCTGTATATTCTATTATTATTATTACTATTTTCCTCAGCTTTTTTCCCCAATTCTCTCTCCCATCCCACTGTGGGGGCAACAGTGAGTGAGTGGCCATGTGGTGTTCAGCTGCCTGACAGGTTAAACCACAACACAACCTCAACCATTTTGTTATCCTATGCAGCTCCCTGTTGATATTTTCACCAGAAAGCAAGCATTAGAGCTGCCACTGACATCAATGAAGACTTCCACGAAACTGCTCTAAATGTCTTGCCAAAGAGGCCTCCACTGGACTGAGAGAATTAATACATTCAATGAGTGAAATAATATTCAGTCAGATGCTCACCCTTAGGTAGCTCTACTGAATTTCACTAAATATAAAGTTTGGGTTTGCAGCTTTAGAACAATTTAATTAGCTGAATACACTCATTCTGTCATCTAACAGCATGTGGAAATTTTCCTCCAAACTGTATTGCAAATAGAGCAATGCTAAGTCCTCTTTAATTTACTGCTGAAAAGCAACACAAGGTTAAGTTGATTTTCAAGGGTCATTAAAAGGTTTTTCTCCTGTTATTACCTATCCTGTTAAGTCATGATTAGAGATTTTTTTCAGAACAAAATGAATAACATTTCCAACTGTAGTTTTTTGAATAATAATTACAAAACTTTTCTTCTAACTGGAGAGCTTACCTATTCCTTGGCCTTCAAAGAATGTAATGAAAAATACTCCTTGCCCAAAGGCAGTTGTAGACAGAAGACACTACAACACCAGAGGAGAAACAGAATGCAAACATAAAAAAACCCCAAACATATTATTAACAAGCTCCATGAAATAAAATAACTTATGATACTAAAAGCAAGCACAAAATAAACAGATCTTTGTTTCCTGTAGGCTAATGATCATTATTTGCTTTTATGCTTTAACAATACTCCCCCACATACTGCAGTAGTATTTGCCCCACCTTAAAGAGCTCCACTGACCTAGTTATTAATATTGGAAAGCATTATTTAACTTTATAACAAGTTATAGACCATCATAAATCTACCACATAGTGAAAACATATAACACTGTACAAGCATGCAAAGGAATATACTTTCTGTAGTAAGAGCAGTGGTCTTACTCATTTTTGTAAGATCAGAACTCAAGAAGAGACAGAGGCAGAAGGAACACGCACACTGGGTATTATATGCAGAGACAGTATTTTTGTGGAAGGAAAACACATTTGACTTGCAAGAAGCAACATAGTCATGCTTTATCACAAAGTACAAAATGGAAAATGAGCAAGTTAGTGATGTAGTATAACAAGGATGTGTGACTGATGATCAATGGAAAAACACCAGCAAGCTCATAAAGGCTGATGGGGAGATCCAAAATATTACTAAAATTAATAAGGATTACTCAGTAATAAAGTTCTGCAGTCTGAAAGTGAGCTAAAATATAAGTTCATTATATCTCCTATTTTAAAATACTGCAATTAAATAAGGTTTCTGCAATATTTGACACAAAAGGAACACATCCTGCCAGCTGCCTGAAGAGAGAAGTATGACATAGGCTGCTACTTAGAAAAAAAAATTCAAAACCATTAGTGGCATGGATTACATTTTTGTACTGAGAAGTTCATGCTAATTCCCATCAACTGAGTCCCTGCCTCTCACATTGCTAAGGTTTCACCATCTCACTTGATGGCCTCTCCCCTCTCTTCAAAAATCATTGCCTTCTTCACATGCTGCTGCCTCTGACTTTCAGCAAAAGCAGGATATCTGAAGGGTAATTTTGAAATAAGTGTTTTTAAAGCATGCAAGTTATCTGATGCATAGTTTTCCCTCTCTGTGGCCCAAAGGAGGGAAAAAAAAGCCACAACAGAAAAAAACAAAACAAAACAAAAATTCCACCCTGCCTATTTATACCCAAATTCTGCTGTCATAATCTGTGTTTACAAGTATGCAAAGAACCAATATATTTTATCTGACTGACTGATACTGAAAAAGCATCCATTTTTCTTAATAGGGTATGAATTATTCCACCAGCTTAATTTGGTATGTGGGTTATTTTGAAAGAGTGAAGCCATAATGTGTGAAATATGGTTCGCATTGCATGACAGTGAGATTTTATATCCCAGTCAGGGATATAGTATGTTAAGACTGTACAAAGACATAAAACAGCCTATGGCATACAAGAAACAGGAAAGGGCATGGAAGAACCAATGCCAAAGAAACTTATACCACAGACTGTATAGCTAGACAAATTTCTAATCTAATCCCCAGTTGTCCTCAACAGAGAATCAATCTCTAGTTTTCCTCAAACAAGTAATGACTTTCAGGAGTGGCATGTCATCAGGTGTGCTTGAAGGCACACTAACCTTTTGTGGCCAAAGCATAAAGAGGACTCATGAGCATGAGGAATGCAACTTCCTTATGTTTTCTGTAGGATTACAAAATTTCCCTGAAAATTTATTTTTTATTCCTTTCTACATTTGAAATATTTTCTCAATTGGATATCTATTCATGTGATTTATTTCCAGTGAAACACAAAAGCAAACAGAAACCTGGGAAAAAATAAGTAAAATATAGTCTAACATTTCAAAACTATGGAAATCCACAGCATGGTTGGAGGAGAAAAATTAGAAAAAGGAAAATAAATATTTACCATTATAATCTGGTTGATGAAACTCAACTGGTTCTGCAAGACCAGCAAAACTATGTAGGGTAAAAAACTGATCATATACACAAGGCCAGCACACAAAGCTGCTGTATTGGCACTGCTAAAAAACGCTCCCAAAAAATAGCTTAACATAATAACTGTAGCTCCAAAATCCAGGAGATAAAGGAAGATGAGGAAGCCATTGCTATAAGCAAAGATATCACTTGCTTTTAAAATGATGGCCAGAGCACAGCTGCTTATTGTGAACACAATGACATTCTCCAGAAACCAAGCAAAGAAATGAATGCCTGGATGTACACCCATTGTCTTCATATACTGCAAGACAACACAGCAAAGAGAGTTAAAACAAAACAGATTGCCACCAAGACATTACCAGCTCCCCAAAGGATGTCATCTTCCCCTTAAATTACTTGTCTCTTTTCCCTTTTCCTGTGCTACCCCCTTCTGCTGCTCTCTCTCCTGGATCAAACATGGTTCTGAGCAGGGCTGCCTCTGAGGTTATCATATACTAACATGAGGAATCCTAGTGCTCAGGCACAACTCTCTTTTGCATAGGGTTGCTGGACCAGATGTCAGGTTACTGGGTCCTCCAGTGAAGAGCCTGCCTTTTTATACTCTAAAAAGTAGTGAGAATATCTACAGCACTGTATGAACAATATTTTGTATTTATGTATCAGCATGCAAATAATAATGTAGCCAGGTATGAGGTATCACCCCTCTTTTTAAAAAAAAAAATAATGCTTTTGGAAACAAGCTAATACTACTTCTGAAGCATTTTTCATAAGTTGGTCGAAATTAACTTTATTAAGTTGATTTAATATTTTAAAGCATTAAAAAAATAAGGCCTACCTTCCAACACAAAGCTTAGAGAAATTAGATAATTTCCCAAATTAAAAAAAGCTTACCTCATCAGTATAAAGACCAGTAAAAGTATATTTAGCCACATGGAAAATGTGTCATAAAACCCCCTGTCCTTCCATATGCTTAGCACCTGCTAAGACTAGCCGTTGATATAGGCAAATAATTGCCTCATTTCTTCTGTGTCATCCCCCATATTTCTGATAACTACAGAGTACATGGCAAATTTTTAGCTTGGTTTAGGAATTTTTATCATTTTAGACCACATATAGCAAAACATGAAAAAAGAATCCAAAATAAAAACCATTTTAATCACAAAGACTTTTTCCAAAGAAGAGTTTCCAGCTTCAACTTGTATGAATCTTTTGTTTATTGCTTTTTATCTCAGGGACAATATTGGCATACTAGAGGACTGATGCTCAAACAATGTTGTGAATCTGAGCTGGCAGCTAGAATTAGAACTTGCTGCCCAGAGGAAACAAGTGAAAATAGAGCCAGCTGGACATAAAAGTACCTGAAAGTTTCCATTTTGTATTTCAGTACACTTTAATAAATAAATTTATTTTCAGAGGCTAATCTGCCTCTTACCTCTTCAAGATGAATTTCTCTCTCATAAACCAGCTTGCGAACCATGCCAGCAACTGAAACCATCCATGTTAACATCATCATAAGTGGGAAAAAAAACCCTATATTGTTCAAGAATCTATGAAAGAAAATATATGCAGAGTTGTTAGCCCCAAAAAGTGAAATATTTTTTAGCAGAATGTTAATAGGTTAATACCAGGACTCTTCTCAAAGTATGCACAAAATAAGATCTGACATAAACAATAAGACTTGTTCTGGTTAGAATTGCTTATTTTTCACGTAACAAGCTAAACATATGTATTGGTACTATAATATTATATTAGTGTTTGTCAACAATACAACTGATGTAATCACTCTTCAGGACTCCACTGAAAGTCAAACAGAATTCAGATCTGTATCTATGGCAAAGTAATGTATTTGGACCGTAAGGAATAACATGAGCCAGTCAAATTTTGCTCCACTTTAACAGATTTATTACCACTGACTAATTTTAAATTCTAATAGTCAGAATGTTTTGATGGTTTACAAAGAACGATCCTACACTTTTGCTTCATCAACTTTACACTGTAATTCAACACATAACAGGGACCAATTTACAGTTTGTGTACAGGACTACTAAGGATGGAAAGTGGCTTTCTTAGCATAATCTAAGTTAGCTGCACAATATGTTGACACAGTCTCTGTCCAGCAGAGCACCCCACAGTATAGCTGCAAACAGCTCTTAAGGGGTCATTTGCCAGGCAGGAGTTGCATAATGTGTTGTGGTCACAGCTGTTAAACAACATCTGCTATGCTGTAATATTCTGGTATTGGGCATACTGGTTCAATCCTGTGCTGAGATATACATTCACCCACTACAAAGAGAGAACAGCTTCCCAAGTCCTCTAGCACTAATCTAGTAAGGATAATATATCGAATTAAAAAGCTGAAAGTTTACTTACAGATCACTGTTATGGCAAGGGTAAGGCATGGCTTGCACCTGAATGGCTGGCTCTGAGGTATCTGTCCCAGTCTGTGCTGAAATAATTGCCCTTTCAATCATGTCTTGAAGAGGAATAAAGATATGGTTATATTTAAACCCATCAGCTGGCAACTTCTGGGGATGGGATTTCCACACTGGGTTTTTAATCAAATCTGTTCTCATGCTATAGAGAACACTGGTCCTAATTGTATATGAAATGTGTCGTGGAAGGAGACTGCTAGAATCTTGCGTCTTGTTCTTTGGCGTATCGAAGATGATACCTGACACAAGAAGAAAAGGAACTTCATACACCAGCTTATGTGATTTATGCTATTTACATAGCAAACTCATGGCCAATTATGGTAGTAGTATACAGTCACCTGTCAGGGCAGGCATCTAAAGTTTCTTGACTCCCCAATACAAGAATGATAGGTTTCACATTTCCTTTTTTTTCCATTCATGAATACAAAATGTAAAAAATTATTCACATGATAAATGGGTTTGCAACAATAATTTTTATCTGAGAAAACTTCATCTGTGATTTGTTTTTCTGAATTGCCGTTTATTCTCTTTGTATCCAGATTTAACACCTTTTAGGGGACTGATCTCAATTCCACAGTGAAAGCGGCAGCCATAAAATTTGTCCATCAAAGGATAACAAACCCTGGGAGTGGGTGACAAAGTAAACAGTACCAATACACGAAAATTTACTCTGATTTTTAATTTCTGCGACAATTACAAAACTTCTGGTTTACCACCACAGAATTTGCATGTTTATAGTCTCTAGTTCTGTATAAAAAAAAGAAAAAGAAAAAAAAAAAAGCAGGTGAAATCTTAATCTGTAGCTGAAAAGATTAAGTCAAATACCGCAAATTGGTTATATTTTCTTTCTGGATGACCCTGGCTTTTTAGGCCTTCTTGATGAATGTGAAATGTTAACCTTTTTTCCTTAGGAAAGGGGAAAGATGTCTTAGCTACCGCATGGTTCTCTGAAAGATAGTATGATATAGAATACTTAGCTCTAAAGCTTATTTTTTCAACTGGCCAATCTCATTTTCCCATTTATGCGAACATTTAATTTCCCAAGACATTTCACGGTGCTATGAAAGCTTTGAAGAATACAAACAAAGAAAGGAATGAAAATTCCATTTTAGTTTCATATCTTACTGTAGAAAGAAATGTATGCCTATATCTGATCATGCAATATTGACATGTTGGACACATTAGGTCCCTTAAAATGCCATCTTCCCTCTTTAAGCATGTGAAGAGATTATAAGGCCACAGTACTGAAAAAAATTCCCAAGAAGTGTCTTGGCTCATGTTAGCATATGCACTTTTCCCATGCAAGTGGAAGCAAAATGTATCTAGAACTTGACAATTCAATTTCTGAAAGCCGAGATCTATCTTTCTGTTTCTTCCCTTGAAGGGGTAAATTATTTCACTCCCTACGAAGTACTCCTGAGAAATACTCCTTATCTCATGGTACGGCCTCTTGGTTTTATATTGATGGAGGGTGGTCATTTCCACATTCTGCAAGTGGGGATACTGTGCAGGTTACAGAAAAAAACATAGGATTCCAGACTGAATAGTTTCATCCTATATAACTGCTTTGACATGTCTTCTGTCACGTACTTACAGGAGTCCAGGGAGACAAAAAGAAAAAAACCACAAAATAATAAGGGAAAAAAATGTGGCACGCTTTACATGGATTTAAATAGGGTACTCTTTTGGAAAGGCTACATGTGACAAAGCGTTTTATGTGAGAAGAGAAAGTGTGTGTAATAAGAGCATTCTTGTCTTTTAAACTCTTTAGTACAATTAATTGATTCTCAGCAATAAGCATATATTGCAGGAAAAGGATAGTGTAATCCCAGGGGAGAAAAGAAATATATCCATTGCTTAAGAATTTATTTACTCTGAATAAACAAAACAGTTTCTCTGAGGTGTTGGTTTAAGAATAAAACTTAGCAAAAAAAACCCCTTGCTTTCCTCCTTTTTGCAAAGCCAAGAATATAAAAACTAAATTTTGAAAGGTTGTAAGCTAGATGGTCTTGTTTTAACAAGTAGGCAAGTTTCCACAGTACTATATATTTTTCAGCTCTTTTTATTCTACTTTAAATATTTATGTCTGTTCTTTTCAATATTTTGTTAAAAATAACAGACTCCAAGGATTCGTTTGGCAGTTCCACAATTAAAACAACAATATAATTAGTCTTTACAGCATATATTACAGCATTCAAATGTTGAGGAATACCTCTAAGGTAAATGTGCTTTATTTTGCCTATATTATATGTGTTTTAATACATCCTTTGAAACTGTCTAAGCTTAACCTACCTTATCAATAAACACAGACAACAACTACAAAGCCCGATGTTTTCGATCAATATACATTTTAAATAAGGTACTTACTAGCCAAAAAATTATTTTGCTGCATGAGTTCATGAGCCTTCTCCTCCAATTTCTCAACAGAGTCAAAAGGCTGGAAACGGTCCAGTAACACACAGGAAGAAATATTTACTATGAGCTGCGACAACAGGTCAATCTGTTTACTTGCTGAGCTGTTAAACATCTTGTTCATCATAGTTTCTAAGATGAGGAAACAAATTGGACTTCCTTAGTTCTAATGAACAGAACAGAAATGTATGTTCTCACCTGCACATCCTATAAGAGTAAATACCTTTCGTATGTAAAAAAAGGACAAAGTTTTAAAAACATAGTGTCAACTTGTGGAAGTATAGTTCACATTTCAGTGGCTTGTACAAGTCCTCTGCTGCATTTTCCTTCCATTTCAGAGCAACAAAAATGGAACAAATTCTAGCAAAGTTCGAGAAAGAGACTTAAAGCTGTAGGACTTTTAACATTTCCTTATCTTTCCATAACTATTTCCACAAATACAAGCAAGTTACCATACTTTGAACATCACAACAGAGACCTACCTCTTTCATCTAGTAATGTATTGGCCAGTTCTTCTCTCCTTGACACTGCAAATGTTTCAAGCACCTTGTTATAAAGGGCATAAGCATTTTGACTCGAGCCCTCTATTTAAAAAGCCTCTGAAAAAGGCCTACAACCCCTCCATTTGACTTTGATTTTGCCTATGGATCCAGGATGAACGTGTACCTCAAACAAAGCCTGGTTTCCAAAAACACTGAACCTTTGGAGGAATTCAGATCTTCATCTGTTGGTAAAGATTGTACAGATAGTGCAATATCTTTATGTTTGAGAGAATAACCAGAAGGATAGCATTATCTAGAAACAGTCTTAACTCCTCTGGATTTAATGAAAGCATCTGAATTTCTCAATTAATAAACAATGTTATAAAACATCCAACACAAGTTTCCATCTTAAATGTTTCAAGACTCACTTGAAGATATAGGTTTTACAAAGGATAGGTGATGACATCATTTGATAACAGTGGTGACAGACAAACCCTGGATCATAAATGTTATTCAGCATCAGCACAGGAAATATTACAATAGAAAGCCAGATAAGTGGAAAAAAATGTATGGAGTAGTCTGGAGAAGAGACATGATTACCAGTGAGAAAGGATAAAGATCACAAGGAGAAAAAGTAGAGGAACCAGTAGTCTAGAACTCAGAAGACAGACAAGCAATGAGAGGGTAAATTCATGGGTTGAGAGAAAACAGCACCAAATATAGATATTATATGTCTTATTTACTGTTATCCTTGAGGAGGGCAACAAAGGAAATACCTATGCTGCTACTTGTTTTGTGGCATTAGAGAGAACAGAAAAAATCCTAACATTAAGCCCAAGTAGTACAGTTAACATTTCTGATATATTTTTATATTTTAATATGTGTGTGTGTGTAATTACATATACCCCTATATAGATATACACACACACAAACCCAAAAATTACCAGAGATTTCTTCAGCAGCTGATCTTTGAAAGACCTTAATCTGAAATCAATAATTAAGTAAAAAACCTTCTCTTATGAATTAAACTATTGAAAGTTTTAGCGTAAGAAATACCAACTAGCTTGCTGCTTGCTTGGGGTATGGCATACTTAAATGTTTCTGGAAGCAAAATATTGTCTTTCACAATGTGAATGAACTTCTGTACTCTAGCATAGAAATAACACATATATACATATGAACAGATATAATCCATAGGGAAGTTTTAGAATTAAGATCCATGGAATTGTTTATCTTGTATTTTTCCAATTTATAAATATAGTAATTATGAATAAAAAACCTCAGCGAATCTGTTTTCACTATCATCTTCATACTTTGTGACATACCAACTCAGCCCCCATCTTCCACTTAGCTTTAACCTATCGTTAATTAACTGGGAGGAAATATAACTGTTTTCTGTAAATCTACTACGTAGAAGTGCTATTTAAGTAAAAGGTTGCAAGAAGAATAAATCGGAATAAACCAGCAATGAATAAATTTAGGTCAGAAATTAGGAGAAAGTTTCTAGTTATCAGGTGATTTTGATGGTGGCACAGTTTGCAGTGATGATGTTAGAGCTATTTTTTTCCAGCTTTCTATATACACATAGAACTATTTCATTACAATGAGTGCAGCAGAGGGGTAGCTTGGAAGAAAGCTGCCTGTTTGGTTTTTTTTACCCTGGCTGTTACATCCCAGGTCACATGCAGCCCTCCATAAGGGAGATGCCTTGGTAGTGAAACACTTCACATCTGGGAGAAATCACAGAAAGACAAGAGAGACAGCAAGCAAGGATCTAAAAGAAGAGCCTGCAGCAGAACTGCCTCCCACCGCCTCTGGAGAGGTTCCTAAGGACTGCGCCCAGCAAGGAGCTCACAAGCTCTGGTGGGACAGGGTTTATACAAAATCGGTTACACTCAGGAAATTACTGCAAATTGCTTGGTCGGAAAGCAAGTGTAGTGGAATACTGTTGCCTTGCCCACAGAAAGTTTAGAGAGTAAAGAAGGGTTTGAAAAGAAAACCACAATCTTTTCTGCCTTCAGTTAAATATTTACTTTGTTCCATGTGAGAAAAAACTGACACAGTAACCCTGTAAAACTGTTTAAGAAACTGATAACTTTGAGAGGTCTTATAGCATGATAATTTTATAGAGAGGTTGGAAAAGTTCTACATCAATCCACTCTGTGTCCACAACACTTTCCAGCAGGAGTAGCAGCATGAATAATATGTCACTAAGACTGTTAACAATTTTTATAGTGTCATAGAGAAGGAAAAAAAAAAAAGAAGATACAAACAAAAACACCTTGGATTTGAGCAAAATTAGAAGTAGCTT
This sequence comes from Gorsachius magnificus, assembly GCA_034008185.1. Taxonomy (NCBI): domain Eukaryota; kingdom Metazoa; phylum Chordata; class Aves; order Pelecaniformes; family Ardeidae; genus Gorsachius; species Gorsachius magnificus. Next base: position 69,579,602 of record CM067082.1, read on the forward strand.
AATGCAAGTGTAGATGTAATAAACCAAGGGAATATTTGCTTTAGTTGGAAGACAAAATGTATAATCATACAGATTAGGTGATTTCAGAAAACTTGAGCTTTGGATGGAAACAAACAAAAACCAATAACATATATGGATACACTTAAGACTTTAATTGGATGCAAGCAAGATAATTACAGGACTAAAAAACTGGTGCAGTATGAGAGTAATGAAATTAAAAAAACAGCATAAGAACAGGGGTTTACAGTAACAGCTGCACATGATTATAGACTAATAAAATGAAGAAAAAAGTATATACAATACCAACATAAAAATAAGAGGGCACAGTCATTTTTCAAGAAGCAAAATGACAAAGTGAATCTGTAAAAAGAAGTGTAATCAAAGTGTAAATGCAAAAGAGTGCTCTGGCACTTTAGACAGATCAGCTTCACAAAGGCATAAATGCTATTGCGATCTATAGTCCATATTGAATTTTGTTATTTATAAGATGTTAATTTATTGACTATTCCATTAAAATCAAGAAATTCTTGTTTCATGAGCCATTCTACTTAAATGATTTCCTGTATTCACCACCCAAGACCATTAACCATTTATTTTGTACTGTCAAATGTTCTTAGCTCTGTTAAAAAGTTGAAACTTGAGAAACACATGCACAGATTTCTGTGATTATGTTGTCTGGAACAGTGAAGACGGACCCGATAACTCCAGAGATCTTGATACCTACTTAGTGAAATATTGTTTGCCCATAACCTATCATGTAGTTCCCAGTGTTAGATCCAAACAAACCAAATCCATCTATTACTAAGCTAATATATTGAGACAGCTGTGTTCCCAGCAGGCCTTGTGAGTTAAGAGACTTGGTCTTTCCTCCCTCTTCTCTGTCCAACTGTGTGATTCTATGGGGTTTTTTTTTTAGTTGTATTATGACCTAGCTTCACCATGAAGGGTGAGCTGTGTCTGACCCAGTCTAGGAAACAGTTCAGTGGTTAAGAAAATCTTCCTGAGAGATAAAGGATTCAAGTTTGAGTCCCTCACCTGAAGAGGATACTGAGACCAGATTCTTCCTGGGTTGAATTCTGGACACCATTTACCATTTTTCTTAGTGAGTGTGCACGGTAGTCCTAGCCTTCAAACACAGCCTTCAAATCAAGGCCAGTGAGTTTAAATCTCACATCCAGTGTACAGAAGAAAAGACAAGAACTTCCGCGTACAGCAACTATGACAGCACCAGATTAGGGCAGTAGTAAAATTTAAAACTGAGAACACACTTTATCACTTACAAACTCTCAGGAGCTTCAGTGGATTTTGCCCATCTCCTGCTTAGAGGCAGGTACTGAAATCCAATAAAAGTTGCACTTCAAGTACATTTATTTGTTTATTTTATCTCTAGACTTACTTCCTTGACTGTGGAGCCAACTTAATAACTTGTATTGCTGCAAAGTCCATTTTTTCCAACAATCAGGGCCACACAGCCCCTTCATGGGGGCATCTGAGAGCTCATCACTGCCCTCCTCCAACAAACAACTGGAACAGATTTGTGTCTGGCTCATAATTATCCTAACACTCACTGATAACAAACTACACAGATCTGTCCTCTCTATCACTATCCTCCTTTAGGAAGCACCCAGCTCCCTCTGTACATGATGTTATGCTATCTGTTATTGCATTTTATCCCACTTTTCTCTTTCTGGTCCTCAAAATCATGAACTTTTCTTAAATGATACTAGGCTCTGCTTTGGTATGGAAAGTTCCTTCTGGTACACGTCAGCAACCATTTTAATTGTCATGCACCTACCCTACTGACAGTGGAACATATTGAATTTTTTTCAATTATCAAATTCTTTAAGTAACTTAAATTCCCAACATAAGCCTCTCTTTTCTCCTCCTTACATCCCTGTATACCCAAGATTACTCATAATAATCCCCACTTCATCCATCATAAACTGTTCCCCTTGGGATACCTATCTGGCCCTGGAGGGCATACTCTGTACCCCTGGAGGTCTGGCTGCCAGGGCTCAACACCAATGCAGAAAGTGTGTAGCCAAGGATGGCTGTGACCCAGGGAACCAGGGCCCCTTTGCAGCTCCCACCACATCACAGCCTGGCTGTGGACCTGGCCATGGACCTGCTAATACGGGCCGTCTCCCCACAGGGTGATGTCCTGGCCTGGCCTCAGTATCGCCCCCATGGCCCCACCTGGCCATCCCAGGGCTGGGTCTAACCGAGGTTACTCTCTACCGACCTGAGCGCAACCTTGCTGCTCCCTGATTATAACCATATCTCAGGCTTTTCCAAGGCTCAAGGAGACCACACACATCTAATTCTTAATAAGAGGAGAAAAAAAAGTACAGACAGCTTTTTATTAAACACACTGTATCCAATCTCATTTTTTATTTATTTCCACTTGAAGTATATAGATTTCCTTCAAAATTTACTATAAAAGTTTACTACTACCTAATGGAACTGTGGCTACCCTTCCCTCCTTTTAAATATAGCTCCTATATTTATAACTCTCCCATGACAGTTTGCCACTTCTAACTTGTTACCAGATTTTTCAAGTCTTTCAATATTTTGAAAAGCAAATTATCCAGTCACTCAGAAGAAGAAAACCAATTAGAAATATTTGAGACTAACTCAACAAGATAATTTAATGTCTGGTACTTTAGTAACATTTAAGTAGGTAAAAGATTCAATTTCAATTGAATGTAGTTCTAAGTTCAAGTTAAAGTCTAAGAAGAATAATCAGTACATGCACTTTTATGTACATACCATATACTTGCATTTTTTTAAAGAGTTTTTCCATGTCAATATCCAAATTACTTTCTATAAAGTGCTTTATGAAATTGCTTTGCAGTGCTTCCTAAAATGAAAAGTGTTAGATGTTACATCGGGTTTATCTTCTCTAAAGAAATATAAAATGTACATATGCATTCATGTTCAATCCCATTGATTTTCTGCCTAACACTGGAGAAGTTACTTAGCGTCTTCATGTCTTCAGTATTCCCCTCTTAACAGGTTAACTCCACGTATTTCAAATAAGCAGCAGAACATGTACTCCCCATTGCTGTACATCACTGTCCCCTCTACTGCAAATATTTTAACTGTGAGTCCATTCCAATGTACTCACAAGTCTGCTGGGACAGAAACCCATTTTCTTTTCCTAAAAGACTTTTGGGTCATTATACAATTATACTGCTAGCAATAGTAAAATAAACATCTTTTAAAAATTGGCATTTGGGAATTCCTTTTAGATTATTTTATCTTCTTTACCTCATTTTCCAAGTTCTAAGTAGGAAGAAAATATTAGCTCTAAAAGAGCATCCTGGGATCTGCAGGTCTAATGCATGATTACTAGCATCATTCCTTAATTGAACTTTAAGGTAATAGTTCAATTGGTAAGGATGGGCCATGACAGGATTCTGTTTATTTTCCTGAAGCGTAACAGCCATGCATGTTTGCACATGTCAAACATGGCAAAACTAAATTTTATTGGGGGAAAAAAAGGACACAGATATGTAGAATGGGAAAAATCCCAGTAACAATGCTCTTTCTTTTTTTAGTCTATATTTCCTACATGAGTTTGTCAGTTGCACATATTGATGGAAAAAGCAAGGGGTAAATAAGCAAGTTGCAGAAAATATTTTATTTCCTAGACTCTTACATTTGTTTTAAGTAAGTGTATAAAGCTTGTACATGTACCTACTTGTTTTATTCCCCTGTTGCCTGGTAATGCTGGTCATAGTGAGGTAACATTGCTTTTAAGTATTTTCACCTCGGAATTTTCTCAGTATCACACTGCAGGCTCATAACCTAAGGCTAATTTAACCTCTTTTTCAGCTCTTTTTAAACCTGAATCCAGATAGATGGGCAGATTTACATGTATAGAAATTCTGTCTAGATTACACAGCAAATAACTGGAAAATAGGAAGCCCTCCCACAGTTCACCAACCTGCAGTTGTGAGACTGCGAGTACGTTTCCGCTGGTTTTAAAAACCTCAGACATACTAAGCCACATCTCAGAATAAGTCTTCAAGTTTTCCACAAAACCAAAAGTGAAATTAGCCTGGAAAAAAGAATACATGGAAACAAATGAAGTAAAAACTGTGCATAGAAAATATTAAGAATCAGGAAAAACCGACATGCTTCAGATCTTCTGCAACTCCTTTCCATTTCACTCTGATAGTCAGCAGTAAGGATATCCATGTTTTCCTTTTTCTACTTAGGAGATGAAAAGTATTTGTTACAGTCTCTGAATACCAAGCAAATCAAAGTCTTCCTGCAGCGTGTATGTTTCCGACCTGAAGTACTGTAAAGACCTCTTTATTTTATAATGTCTCTTTCATACAGAGTATTATAGAGGTGCTTCAGAAAGACAGAAAAATAAATACAGTTAGGACATATTCAAAAGAAAGCTTTTACAGACCTTGTGGATCTTTTATTCAAACTACTTTAACTGAATGTATAATAAAAGTGAAAGTCGGAAGCATGGTCTGGACAATAAATTAAACTGACCAATCAATCTATTTCAAAATACTCTCGCAGAGGAAGACTTGAGTATAGCAAAATATATTCTGTCCCAGTCAACCATAACCTACAATTTCTCTCTCCACCACTAGCAAACAGCCATCAATTTTTTTTCAGCCTGTTTTAAACAGATCACAAGTGTACTCAAGATTAGAAAACACTGCACTATCTTTTTGTTTAAATTGGTGTTATCAGTCACAAAAGTGCATTTAAGAGCAATCCAGCATTTTTATTATGGTAGAGATCGCAACATTTCCCAGCAAAGAGTGTCTGCAATGAGTTGTAAACTCCAATTTGGGACCACACATTTTGCAATAATTCCTATTGAAAGTACACGATTTTTGCTGGAGTATTTTAAGTGTGTTTAGCAAAATCCCACTCCTAGCACAACACAGGAAAACAATTTGTGGTGGTTCTTTCCTCCCGTTTGTAGCACAGAAGGCCCCAAGAGACCCTTGCAGGTAATTTCATTTTCCTGAAGGAATTTATGCATTTAACTTCTATGAGATTCCCACTTCCACTTTCAAAGGGAAGGTGATCTTAAATGTTAAACTAAAGCTTGGTGTCAAATCCGTTAAACAAGTTCTTCTGTTAACAAAGAACACAGAAACCTCATGGACTGAAATCCCAGGCCTGAATATCAGGACCGTATAACTCACTGTCCAGGCACAATGGTGACAAGCTGAGGGAGACCAGAAAGGTTGCAAGAGTAGCAAACAGCCAAAATGGGACATTGCTATTTCCCCGGTACAGAGCAAGCTGTACAGGTCACACTGGAACACAAGGAGATCAAGTTGTCAGACATCATTAGAAATTGTTATATCAAGCCGCTCACAAGATCTAAGCTCAGTAGAACTCAGATCTTAGTGCTTCTTGACTTGATTCTGAATGGGTTTTTTGTTGTTGTTTGCTGAAGTCGCTTTCAAAGAGCTACAATAACCATAATGTGCTTGTATCCAACCACCTTACAAAAACAATAAAAAAAAAATTACTGCAGCAGCATGGATTTTTGGAAAAGATGAACTTTATATAATGTAGAAGCTTATCTGAAAGAAATTAAAAGCAGCAAAAGGGTTAGTTGTGAGCAGGAGGTACAAAGACTATTTAAGGCAGCACAGAGGAAACCAAACAAACATGTATTGCCTATCACAAAAAGATTTGAGAAAGACTTGAGAAAGACCATCTGCACGCACACACACACTACACAGCAGGAAGCTATTAGAAAACATCCTTTTAAAAAAATGAAGTTACATCCAAATAAGAAAACAAGAAAGACTAGGAAAAAAAGGGGTGTTTTTAAATTTTTTTTGCTTTCTCATTCACCACAGTAGGCCTTTGGGAGGTTCCTTTGTCAGAAGCCTTCTACATAGACAGCACTTTAAAGAATGTCTCTAATTGAAGCAGCAGTAAAAAAAAAAAGTTCATACATTTTAACAAAATGAACAATAAGTAGTTTCCAGGACAAGGTAACATCCAGCCAAAAATTCTAAGGGTGCTCAAGGATTAAATAGTTGAAGTACTCACTGTAGTGTAACCTCCTGATTAAAATTCCCTTGTTATCAGGGAACTGGAAAATAACAAATGCAATGCTATTCATAAAAAAAAAAAAAAAAAAAAAAAAAAAAGATGTTAATTTGAAACCTGCTAAGCAAATTTTAGTTTTGCTATAATAATAATAAAATAATAATAATAATAAATTACAATAAAGATAGTAGTGGAAATAGAGAATAGAAATAAATATGGTTGGGAGATATAAATACAAGGCTTTAAAAAAGAAGTTGCCTCAGTTGAAGTTGAAGTACAAGCAAGTGAGGAAAAGGTTGTTGATGCAGAACATCTTACTACAGGCACTGTGAATACCAAGAGTTTATAGAAGCTCAAAAAGCAAGGGGACAAATTATAGCAGTGAAGTCCTGGCAAACCTGACCCTTAAGTTTTTAGACATTGGGACAGTATTTGGGGGGAATATCACTTTACTGACATGTTTTTCAGTTCTTCACTATACAGCCTTTACTGATCACAGTATGAATCAGAACCTAGGGCAAGATGAACACTTGATCTTACGTGGTAAAGCAACTCCTGTGAGTTTGTATGCTAATGACTAGCTGGACTTTGATGTTTAATAGAAATTCTCTTCAAGTTCTCGTCTTCCTAATCAATGGAGGTCTATTAAAATAAATGGTCTTTGTAACACCTAGGCTGGATATATTGCCTTTGATTAAAATTAGAGTCTTCAGTACTAACTACAGTCCTGTCTGGATTGAATATGTCTAAGCCTCTTCCTGATGTAAGAATAAATGCAAATGGTATTTTGAGCTTACTGAACTGCTTTTATAATAACATCTTTTAACAGGCTGACAAATCAACCGTGCTTGTGCAAAGCCAGACAGGATATGTAAGTTTAAAATAAGAACTTACTCAACTCATTATCAATTTTTCTAATTATACTAGACAAAAAGGCAGGAAACTGAAATTAATGAATTTACTAGAGCAATTTTCTTTCTTCCATTTCTCAGTTGTCTTGCTACATTTATATATATATGTATATATTTTCTGACTGTTCCAATTACAAAGAAATAGCACAAAGTTGTCCTAATGTGATTGCCTGAACATAAGATCAACTCTAAGAATCTTTTGAAATAAGAAATATTTTCATAAGATCAGCTCATCAGTGGCAAAAAGTACAGTTGTGGAAGCAAGGATCAAAGACATCACACGTGGTCTTTGAACTCCTGGATGCCAGTTGTCACTGAACTTTTTTGCTCTCAATCAGCACTGCAGCCTGTATCTGTGATGGTCACCGTTATTCTACACATTAGAACTGTTGACTTCTCAGAAGGTAAAACCAGCAACCTCACAATTTATCAAAGAACGGTCAATTACACAGTCTTGAAACAAAATAGTCCATGTGAAAAACTTACAGAATATATCTTAATATACATCAATGTTCTTTTTAGCTTTAATCCTCTACTTTTTTCTTCTAGTAAATAGTCACCATGTGGTCACATAGTCTGAAGGAAATTAGAACTTCTGTTCCAATTTCAGTAGGAGGTTTGGCTGTGTAAGGATTACAGGGTCAGTTTTTAGCAGCTGTGTTCAAGATATGTGGGATAATATTTTGCATTTAAATTTTGTTTCTGTTCAAGCAATAGCTGATAGGCTTATGTAATTAAAAAAATGAAAAAACTGTTGAAGAAACTTTCCTGCTACTTTCATATTTACACATAAACAGATATACATCCATAATTGCTTGTTAGAACTACAGATTTGGGGGAAGGATGGGAGAGTATTTACACAAATTCCCGAATAAGCTGATGGTACTTTTATGAGCCTGAGAATACATAATGAGAATGAGACATTGTGCTAGAGGCATCTACTGGAATATTTGTATTGTTCCAGAGCATTTAAAAAAAAAAAAAAAAAAGAACATAAGCAAACCTCATTCTGAAGTGTATTACTCAGTCTTGATTTCACTAAAAGATCTATAAGAGAACACAATGTATGTCAGGAACTTTATCTTTCTTGAAGATGCTTTTAAGAATGTGGGTTTGGCATATATAATTGGCAAAATAATATGGAAGTGTCTTAAATGAATTATTCTAAATGTCATTGTAACATAGAATATAATTATGTATTCAAAACTATTTGGAATTTTTATCATTTCTTACAACTCAGTCTTTACAGAATTTCCATCTATAAACATCAGTAGCAGCTTCATTTTTAGCTAAGAATTCAAAATTAACTATACTCAACTCCAGATAGATGGCCTGTTGCCTAAATTAAGTAATTTAATTTTAAAATATGAAATCACTGAAACCTTGTTTCCACTTCACAGCAGAAACTATAAAGTTACCTAGTACCTACTATCTAGTATGTGATTTTTGGCTTGGTTTTTTTTCACTTTTCAGAGCACAAGTCAGAATACCATACTGTACTCCATTTACATGGAAAATAGTTACCATCACATTTAAAGTTACTACAGTCTTTTTATGTACCACTTATAAGCAGCAGAGCTTTTTCTAGATTTTAAATTAACCTAAATTACCCTTCTTGAGATAAGTAATATTCCAGGGTAAAAATCATATATTTGCAAGAGATACAAAATTTGCACAGAACTCTAACGTGTACTTAAGTCATCATCCCTCCTTTTACAGAAGTGCCTCAAAGCTACTCATGAACAAACAAGTCATTGTAGATACTCATGCTCAAGACAGAGCACCTGCCATACCAAAACTGCAGAGACATTAAAACTGTTGAATAATACCAAGTCATCAGCGCTCACACGTATCACAGAATCACAAGGGTTGGAAGGGACCTCATGAGATCATCTAGTCCAACCCCCCTGCTAAAGCAGGCTCTCCTAAAGCATGTTACCCAGGACTTCATCCAGGCGGGCTCTGAATATCTCCAGAGAAGGAGATCCACAACCCCCCTGGGCAGCCTGTTCCAGTGCTCCGGCACCCTCAGAGTAAAGAAGTTCCTCCTCATGTTCAACTGAAACCTCTTATGTTTCAGTTTGTATCCATTGCCCCTTGTCCTGTCGCTGGACACCACTGCAGAGAGACTGGTTCCGTCCTCATGATTTCTGCCCTTAAGATATTTGTATGGCAGCTCAGCTACTACTGGTCATTCATACTACTGGTGTTAGAAACATAATCAGGAAGGATGCACTGTAGGTTGTGTTTTGTTTTGTTTTTTTAAAACGCAGCTCAGTGACTCCTTCAGAACATGCTTTCATTCCTGAGGTGTTCCTTCACCACAGCTCCCTATGCTGCCCCATTAGAGTTCCCATCATAAGAATACATTGAGGGCAAAAGGTCACTTGGAATACACATATCCTACACCTTGAGACAACATGATTCACACAACAGTTCTGCTAATGTGGTGGGTTTAATCTTTCCATACAAGGTTTAAGGGACTTTGAACAAAATTCTGCTTTTCACACTGAGCTGAAAACACTGTAACAAGTAGGATAAAAGAGAAATATTAAGCTTAAAGTGGGAACAAGGTGAGAACTCAGGGGGCAGGGTAGATCAGTTTTCTGAAAGGCAATTATCCAATTGCTTCTACCTACCCTGAAAGAAGGGGACCTTTAAAATGAACTATAAAGACAAAAATCAATAAACAGAAATAGTGTTTCTTTTGATACTCACCTTCTCTATCACCACATCAATCCTGCTGATGTTTGAATTGTATAGTATCTTCCCATGTAATAAAGGTTTCAGGAAAGTCCATAGCAAAGCCCCATTAGAAGACTGCAAAATCTCCTGATAAAGCTTCAAGCAAAATGGAGCTGCAAAAACAAAGACAGACTCACATTTAAGACAGACTACACAGATTAGGTTGTATTTTTTTTTAATTCAAAGAAAAGCTAGAGTCTTAATTTAGGATATGCCACAGCACAATGCCAAATACCATCCAAGTGCCATTAAGCAATCACTACAGGTCCCTGAATAGAAATTGCTTAACTTAAAGTCTATGGTAGTGTTGAAGATGCAGAACCCTAAACATTAGACAAGAAAAAAAGAATCAGAATTCAAAGAGAAAAGCAGCCTGTGAACCCCACCTATGCTAGAAGTTAGATTAGTATATTTTAGAGTGGAAGGACAGATGCAAAATGTCTGCCCACAAAATGAATGCTGAGGGAATAGTCACCTTAAAAAAAAAAACACCAACAAACAAAACCAAAACCAAAAAAAAAACCACCCAAGAAAACCCAAAACACACCAGACTCACTCCACACCCTTGGTTGTTCTGTAGCTTTCTATTCCTACTTAAGAAAGAAATAGGAATACACAAATTCTTTTCCAGATAGAGACTTTTTTATTTGTATAATTTCATAAGAACCTACCAAAAATACAGGGAAAAAAATGGTATGACACTTAACTCCTTCATTTGAAAAATCTAATCAATTGACTTTTCCATTCCTTAACCAAAAACCATATTCCTGTATCAGATGGGGCTATTAATGCATTAGGGTATATGTCCTTCAGAACAAGGATCCAAGGAATAGCTTCCAAGATATCCCACTGCACTTGCACTCAGGCAAAGATAATGAGTTTCCGGTGAGAAACATTTAGATTTTTATGCCCAGCTCATGTGTTTTGGGTTTTTTTTCTTATTATTATTTATTATGATGGAATTGGAAATATCCAATTTCCAGTGCTGTGAGAAAATATTAAATAACGTCATCAACTCTTCAAGACAGACAAATTACTGTACATAATGGAAATCTAGGCCAAAAACATTTAAACTCCTGCTGAAAGTTAAAGAAAAAAAATGTCAGAAATTTATCATTAAGAACACACAATTCTTTGCCCAAATTTTTACTTTCTTTAAGAAAACAATAATTTCTAAACACAACCATTGCTAAATGATAGCAAAGAAATAAGAGGCTCCAAGCTGGCAAATCAGAAACATCAATATGCTAAAGACACAGAAGACTTGTTAATCCGAGTTTGGTGTGATTTTCAGAAAGTCATTGGCAAGCTTCTGGTACACCAAATACATACCAGTTAGTGGCTGTGAAGGAGTACAAATCAAGTCTCTGTGGTTTCTCTCTCTTTTTTTCCCCCCCTTCTTCTTTCTCCCTTGCCTTGCCTCATTTACCAATTTGTAAAATATGGGAAACAGTATTAATTCACTGATAAGAATGCTGGAACTAACTGACACTTTAAAGATATTTCAAGGTCCTAAGGTAAAAGGCCTTACAACACTGCGGAGTTGTGACAATATTGGGGAAAAAAAAAAAAAAAAATCAAGAAACATAGTGTTCCTGGCTTAAACAGCTTTCAAAGAGTCTAAGTCCCAAACAATCTCTCTAATCAGCCATCCTGCTAACTCCATTCTTCAAATAGGAAAGAAAAGCAGAGCTGCCTGCTTACTGCTGTCCCACACACAAGTGAAGAAGGCTAAGGCAGAGCTCTGGCTTCCTCCCAAGGGTCCCAGCCAAGCCAGAGTCCAGAAACTGATAGATGACAGAGCCATGATTCGCAGTCACGGATCCTTCCCTAGTGACACTCTGCCACTGTATTCTTCTCTTGCACAGGGCCACTGAGGCACTACCAAGGTTATTAACAATATTAAAATTAATCAGGGTAATTCAAATGTGTATTGAGGAAAGGGAGCAAAGGTGAATTATGTAAGAGCTAAGAGATTTGCTGGGCACTTGATAAAGAGAATAGGAATATCAACTATTAAAAAACTTATTTTATCCAGAAAGCTTGCATATTTTACTGCACAACAATACCACAGCTTTGTGTTCACAGAAGACAGACATGCAGCAATAAATTCTCAATCTTGTATCTCAAAGATATATTTTTAATACCAAGTGCTTTAAAAATTCTAATAAATATGTCTCTAATACAGGACTATTCTTATTTATTATTTGCAAACATAAAAAACAACAAGAATCACTTGTGTCTTATCCACAATTATCTCATAGACATAAAACTTTTATTGATCAGCCTTTGTGCTTGGGATAACAGCGTCAACTGAGATGTCAGCTGGTATAGAAAAATTTCCATTTAAGAGGGAAAAACTCCTCTAAACTCTGAATGCATACATGCAACTTGTGATTGATAGTTTTTCTTACTTGAGTCTTCAGGAATGCCATATTTTGCCATATCGTCCTCCAAGAGTCCCATGGTTCTGGGCATGTCAATGAACAGGTTTACATTGCTGAAAAATGAAGATTCTTCTTTACACACTGACTTGATTATAGACTTCAGGGATCCAACAGCTGAACTTCTGAACTGCCCACCTTGCAAGAACTAGAACAAACAGAAATACTGATGAATCAAAGTTGCTTTTAGTAGCTTCAGGGAGTAGCCTGATGTTCTCTCCATATTGGCATCCAAGGAGATTAGATTGTTGAAACTGCCTACAAGAATGAGGGCCTGATGTGCTCTTTTCTGTTCTCCTGATCATCTTTATCACAGGGGGAAAAAGGTAATACAATTTTAATTGCCAGGATACTCGATGAAAGACAGTATAATATATCACATTAAACTTTGAAAAGGCAGAAAAGGAATGAAAATACTAAGACAACTGGGCTACAGATTTTCTTGATTACAATGTCAGTTTTCACAGTCTGCTCTTCTGGTAGATTACGCCTGTGTCACAAATACATCAGAAACAACCAAAACCATTTTGCATATGAATGTTTGCAGTGAAAACAGCTGCTGAGAAGAAAAAAAAAAATTCAAGAACATGGGCCCTAAAAGTCTATTTTTCAAGTACATCTTTTAACTTATTAGATGTGCTCCTAGTTTTTGCACATATTGACTCACACCAGCATTGATTATTGCCATTTACCCACGACTAGCACACATTGAATGAGGAGAGCGGTCTGTCTGCTTTTATGGCTTGAACGCCATCATTCACCACATTAAAAAAAAAAATAAATAAAGCCAGCCTCCTCTGTGCAGCTTCATTTTTCAAATAATGTTCTCAGTTGTAATTGGTATCTCATGGAAGAGTACAGGTGCGCAGTTCTGAGAGGATACAACTGCAAGGCAATGTGCTGCTAGAGTATAACTGAAGGATGCATTGACCCACCCAATACTCATTACTGTTGCAGATGCTTGTCAAGAAAGATATAACTAGACTACCAAATATCATTTGAAGACTGCACAACTGGCAAATAGAAAAAAGACTGTGATATGTCAACCAAACACATTTGGCACTGAAATAAGCATTTTATCATTGGAATTTTTTCTTAAACAGAAGAGTCAATTTTCATAGTACAGCACTTTACATAAGGAATAAATCACAGACAGTTTAGAGATTGTACTGTTAGAAACAGTTTATCCTGATCAATGCATTTACTGAAGTGCCAGGTGCCTCTTTAGTAATCCTGGAGGAATACTAGAAGTGTTATTTAAAACTCAGTGTTGGCAGCTCCCAAAACCTGACTTTTTGCATATGGTTCCAGCATACAGCATAGTAAATAAATAATATCCAGATTTCATAATACCATCATCTACAGCTCTTGAACGAATCTGCTGGCATGGACTTTACCAGAGGAATAAACTTTATTTATGCACAATGCTAAATAAAAGTGGTTTTGAATCCTTATTAGTGACTATTTGCACTAGAAGGATAAATGAGGCTTATTTTAGTCAAAGAGCACAAACTTGCTAATTAATTCCGGTTCCAATCAAAATAACTTGAAATTCAAATAATGAATATTTATGCGGTAAGCTGCCACCAACACACTGAATCTACTTACTGTCTTTCAACTAAATATCCACTGACTCAATAAGATATGTTTCCCAAAATTCAGCTTTGATAAAGTGGGAGAGCTGGATGGATGTTCACAAAAACTTATCTTTGATCCAGTTGTTCTAGTTTAAACTAAATGAAGTAGGTCTGTAATCAAAGCTGATGAATCCAAACAAGCAGCCTCCTACAAACAGAGTAATCAGTCAAGCCAGTAGCTCCAACAAATTCATGGAAGAGGAAGACTGATACTGAGTATTAAAATGCTATCTGGAACTGGATTCTCAAATGTGGGCAAAAACCTCATAGCAATAGGGGCCTCTGACAGCTGTATGGTTAAAAAAATATTATGAATAAAAACAAATTCACATGTAGCAGAAATATCAGATAGTCAACAAAAGAAACCTAAAAGTCAAGCCAGGTTACAGCTTGCACATAAAGCTAAAATAAATTCAGAATCATTACATTAAGGGGGGGGGAAGTGATTTTCCTCAAAAACTACAAGGAGGTTAAAGATAATTCAAAATTTGATAAAACCGAAGGGCTGAAGAAAAGAAATGCAGAGAAATAGATATTCCTGCTTCTGGGTAGAGCCATAAACAAAACAAAGTCTTTATTGTACTGAAAATTACAGAATTGGGGGAAAAAGATGGCAAAAATTGTTGATTTGGTGAAATTATTTTTCAGAAGCCTATCAAATTTACAATATTTGAAGGAAAAGTAGAAAATTCATCTATATTCTACCTATGAGTGACATAATGCTACAGGTAATGATGGATATCTTGTGACGTTTAATAGGGCAAGGTATACAGTAAATTTTGAAGTGGACAGAAGTTAAAGATGAAAAGTGTGTGAGGAGTAGAATTTAATGCATTATCAATTTTCATTCCAGACTAATACAATATATTTATGTGGGAAGGCAAGTGCTTTTTCCCCAAAAAAAGACATATGCTGTCTCTAAACTAAGTGAACTCTAACAACCAATTACTGTTCTTGTCCTAGAAAATATTATTCAGCATTAATCCAACAACTATGTGGTGGGTAAAAAATGGTGTTAAGAAGATATTGCAAGGACCTTGTTAAAAGGAAAGAAAGAAAACACTAGATCACAGGGAAGTTACTAGTGTTATTCCCATGATCTTAGGTCTACTGTGATAAGTTTTTTAGCCCTGAAAGAAGCAAATTACTGAAATTTGCCTATAATCTAATACCAGAAGTCATTGCAGGAGAAAAGAAGACCAGAATGTGATATGGAAAAAACCAATTACCTAATTTAAAGTAAATGCAGTATAAAGGTAACAAGTGCAAAACATTATTTATCAACTGAAATCATGAGACGCTGTTATAAAATGGAGCTTACCTGGGTATATCACTGATCCTTGATAAGTAAGAAACAAAAATGTAGGCAGCTTATGAAAAAGGTGAATGCAAGATCAAGAAAGTAATTTTAGTAGTTATAGACATGAATGAGCAGAACTACAAGAGTCATCAGCCATAATTCCCCTCAAAGACTGTAGCCATTTCTTGTCCCCAGCATTCAAGATTAGCCTTAACACAGCATGTGAAGATGACATTAGGATGTCTGAGACAACTGAGAGCCTGTTATAATAGAAAAAATCTAAAACAAAACAAATACTGAAATAAATCTATTTAACATATCAAAACAAAGAACTATGACTGGCCACCTACAAACACATGGGCAAGTCAGAGAAGTTATAAAAGCTACAGAACATTTTGGATACAAAAGTAAACATACTAGCCATGGATAAATTTAAGTCAGAATTTTATACATTTATAACACCAAAAGGCTTTTCAGTAATGCGAGTTTTACAGAGAACTTGTTGAAGTTAGTGGAGACATTACAGAATGAGGCTACCTTTCACAACCTACAGCATTCAGTAACTCAGCAAGTCCCCTCCAGCTTAAATATTCACGAGTGACAAACATGTTAAAAATTAGCTATTGAAATATAAGCAAATAATTTCAACTAACAAACAAACAAGCAGAAATCATGATTGAAATCAGCAGTGTTTTTCCTCAGGGAGTTACCTATTCACTCAAGAATGTGGCTTTGTATTCCAATTACTACTGACTGACAGATACTGAGCTTTTATGTCATCTTTCATTACACAATATGTAGCATACTAATTCAACTTCACATTTTACAGATATTTTAAAGGTATTTCTTGCTTTTCATTTTGTTTCAGACAAAAATCCATGTGCATAATTGACAATTACTTTATACCTCTTTCATTATAGAAGTAACTGATTTTTTTTAAATCAACTTTAAAATAACTTTTGCAATTACAAGTTAATGAAGGAGACAGTCTATCTTACTCTATGCTGAAGGCCCATATATTTTTATTTTAAAAAGCTTTACATACTTTATTTGGTAATCTTTCTAGGTCACTGAACTACTTTGTTGTTGATTATCATGAAAATAAAAATCCAGAAGGATAAACTCTTTGGAAATAGAAGAAAATATTTAAGGAGGAAAGTGTATAAGCACTTTAGTAGCACACTTATTCAGCAGCACAGGTTTACCCACTATAGAAAAGAAGCAAGCAAAATAATCAATAATTAAAGGTATTATTGGAAAGTAGAAAAAAATCCAGTTAAACCTGAAAAGGAAAGGGTACTTAAAAATATTTTTACTAGTCTGCAAAATGAGAAAAAGTTACAGAGACAGAAGAGACCTTCAAAACAAACATCTAATTTATTAACAAAAGAAATAGACACTGAATTTTTTAATCCTCCACAAATTATTAGATGACAAAACCAAACAGCAATTTCTTAAGAAAAAAAATAACAAAAACTAAGAAAAAAGAAAGATTGTATCAGAAAAGGTGACCAAAAAGGGTAAAATGTAAAAAGGAACAAAAACTCCAAGGTTAGGCCTATGCTATATTACAGGATAATACGGGTTGCTATGGAGCAAAGATTAAAACTGTGGCCAGACGGCCCTCTGCTGTCCGATTTGTTCCTTTGCAAAATTTTTGAACAGGACCTTTTGTGAGGTTGTTCTATCAATAAGCAACTTTGGGATTTCACCCCCAAAAGAATACTTCATTTGTTCGAAGGAAAGTCTGACACAAACAGAACTAGTTTAAGGAAAGCAGAGAAGAGGTAAGGGTCTGATGAAAGCCACCTTTCATTGTGGCAGCCAAAGAGCTATCCCAAAGAAGAGAAGCTCAAACCCAAAACTAATATGTACAGAACAGCATTTTACAATGTGCCTCTTTGTCACACAGATTAGGAGATCTAGAGAAAGACTCGTATCACTAGGGAAAACAGTATTTAGGGCAGTGCTTACTCTGTGCTGTAGTCACAAACCAGTTTGCACTGTTTACCACTGAGGGATCTTTTAGAGGTTTGCAATTTCAGAACCAGATTCAGTCCTAAATTTTCCACACAGAAGAGAAAATCCAGAAGGTTATGACAAAGGGGTCAGCAGGTCTTCTTATAGAATTGGACCCTGCTTAGAAACAGAAATCTTTTTATTTATTTAAATTTTATTTATTTAAATTTATTTATTTAATATTAATAGCACCACTGTGCTAGGCATATAGTTGAACACACAGCAACTGCCCTTCAAGGCCCTCACTCACACCTCATTATGTTTTCAAACATAAAGCAGAACTATCACACAAAAACCTTCAGTGATACAAACAGTCTATGGACTCTCTTCTCTCCATGTTCCAAACTTTCTAGGACACAATTTCGATTAGTATTCCTCCTTGCTAAGCACAGATCCCTAACAAAGCACCTCATGATGGGAATTAAGTTTGCATATTGAAATCATACACATACCTGCTGCAATGCAGATATGTCAAGAACACCAATGTTTTGAATTCCTTGGAGGAACACTGGAAGTTTTTCCATGACATGGTGGGCTTTACTGAGAAGTGAGCTGATACTAGAAACCACATCCAGTAGCATGTCTAGTACATTGCTTATCTCAGATGGCATCTTAATCTTGAAAAAGAAGGAAAAATCACAACAATAAATTCAAATTAGAAACAAATTTTAACTTTTCAATGAAACATTCAAAATTTTTCAGTCTCTTTCTAAAACTGATTTTACAATATTCCTTCAAACCATGTTTAACAAAGCTCCTTTTAGTATAACTCCCCAGTTACTCTGAAATTCAGCTAAAAAAAAATTCTCTGGTAATACTGGTAATATTAGAACTGGCCCGTGACAAATCAGGAATTAAAATCTAGAGAACATGTTTATACTTACCAAGCTGAAGAGAGCTCTCCTACCCTAGATGCTAATGGGATCTGCAATATCCTGCCCCCTTGGAATTCAGTGTAAATTAGAAATTTTCCTCCATCAGTTTTAAGATGCTCAATGCAATATTTTAATATTTTAAAAATAATTCATAAGTTAAATTAAATCTAGAAACCACTTTAGTTGCTTTAGGAATCATATCAGACAACAAACTTTCCTGTCACACTGTTCCTCCCTTTGCATTTTTCATATGCACTGCCTTTCACCTAAAATAACTGTGTGCATATCATTCCCTATGTGACTGAAGTTCAGTTGACTGTTTGCTGTTTCCACCATGCAAGTTTTGGCATTATGAATTTGCTATTTATTTCCTTTGCATTTATAGGTTCTTTAGATGATTTGGTAATACCAATTGATTAACTGTTACCTGCCTATGCATGATAATAAAGAAAAATATTTTCTCATTATATACTTTCATCTGCTTCCTCTGATTATTTTATCTACCTTTATTTGACTTCCTACTATAATAATGTCTGTGCTTAATTTTCTTCTCAGCCTTCACCTGCTTTTACACATAAAAAAAGGAACTGTAAAAAAAATCCTATTCCATTAGAAAAATCAGCAAAACTTCTATAATAACTTAGGATGGGCTGACAACATTTTTTATTTATTTATTTATTCATTATGCTTCAGTAGGGTTCAGTAGAAAAACCCATCAGAATAAACACTGGCGTTTTTTACTTCCCCCCCCCCCCCCCGGTTGGCAGATAATTCAGAAAGTAGAAATCTTTTCTTTTCCCTCTGGCATTTTAACCTATTCTGGGAAATTTTCTTGTTTTTACAAGTGTGTGGCCAACCTGTTTAACTGCACATGCAGCTTCGTGTGTGGCCAACCTGTTTAACTGCACATGCAGCTTCTAGTATATAACCTGGCATCTATCGCTTTAGAACAAAATATTCTTCATCCCAATATTATAACTATTTTTCAACTATTTGCACTTACAACATTTCATGTTCTGTCCATCAATTACCCCAAAAGAAATAAACATCTGCTAACTATTGGAAATCCCATACAGTAATTTTACTCTTACAAGTAAAAATATTATCTCACTGAAAACCCACACTAGATCCCAGATTATCTACAGTTGTACAGGTAATATAATTTTGCTAGACTTGTGCATCCCTTTCATTATAGTTTTGGCACTGTATTGTTCTTGTCAAAGTCATTTAATCTGTGTCATATAAAATATAGGCAGTTTGCCCTTATAGACAGACTCATCCTGAGAGCTGAAAAAGCTCCTTCCTGAAGGAGCCACCTGAATTGCCAGCATGATTTCTACAGCAAGTAAAATGCATTCAAGAGTGCTAAGAATTTTTCCTAGAAAATAATTTTGTCATTCTTGTATGTGTGGGCTCCTATGCTTGTTTTAATTCCAATGATGCTAGATCAGTCTTCCACACTTACAAATTAAGAAGTGACTAATTGCATGAACTGCAAATTCTGCTAAAGATTAATAAAACTACATCTCCAGTGTTTTCTCTAAAGCTTTCATAATTAACTCCTCAGTGATAATCTTCCTGAGGAAGCAAGAAATGGAATACAGTAGCACCTACAAACTCCATTCTTCAACTGTTGTGTTTGTTTTGTGGAGCTAAATGAAGACAAAAAATGTCATA
Source organism: Gorsachius magnificus (assembly GCA_034008185.1). Lineage (NCBI taxonomy): Eukaryota > Metazoa > Chordata > Aves > Pelecaniformes > Ardeidae > Gorsachius > Gorsachius magnificus. The sequence continues at coordinate 69,599,258 of CM067082.1, forward strand.
TGTCCAGTGTTTGCTTCCACACAGAAAGAACATCTGAAGGAATAACAGAACTATTCATTTATCTACCTGCATGCTTTAGACCACCCTTACAAGAAAAGCATAGGAACTGAATGCTTTTTTTTCCCCCATCTTACCTTGTAAATGATATGACGTAAGTTCAAATTCTGTATAATCAGTACAAACATGGTATACAAGTCCAGTGCTGGTAAAGAACATAATTCTTCCACGACCAGGGAAGTTTTACTGTTTTCAGGTAGCTTTAGCAGCAGGCTAAGTATTTCTTCATCACATCTTCCAGTTAAAGCTACCACATAGGCACTGTAAAAAACCTATCATAATGTATGTGTATTAGAAAAAAAATTTCCTGAAATGCATCAGCTTCTTTCATAGTCATTAAGGTGAGAATTTGTGTCACAGTAACATGACAATTTGCAGTCATCAACAGGCCTGAAATAATGAACTATACAACTTTATCAGATTGCTATGTTCTTACTTTATATTTTATATACATATAAAGAGATCAGGTATATTTCTTACAAATATTTGCTTTCCTTCATGAACAGGTCGATCATTCATTCTACAAGCATTCAAACCATAAGCAGACATATTTACAATGCTGAACATACCCATTCTAGCAGATATACACCTTTTTTGTAGAAACACCTAAAGATAAAAATCTAGATGTATAAATCACTAAAATCAAACAATATGGACCTTCTTTCTTTCAGAGGACATGGAAATTTAACACTTCGGGATGCCTATATGGCACAATGCTCAGTCTGAGCTAGATCACATTTCTCAGTTCAACACTCCTTTTTAATAGTGGATGAAGGGACAAATGCCTAAGCAGACCTTGTGTGAGACTACAATAAAAATTCCCAGGATAATGACAGTTTGTTTCTTCCTACAAAACTGTCACATCAAAAGACAAATGCTTGCAGCCCAGATAACTCAGGAGTTCTTAGCTACCCTTTCTCATGAGATGCCTGAAAGAAAGCAAATGGCAGCAAGACCAGGAAAATTACAATTTTGGAGCCTGTAGGAACCCAAGTACAGTATTCGGGGCTCTATTGTACTTCTTAGGACAGAACCTGCCTGTACTGCTTCCACTGAATCCATCTGTAGCTAGTAACAGTACTCAGTGAGGGATAGGATCCCCAAGAAAATCAAATTAGGAGCCAAAGTTGGTCAAGATATGCCATTAACTCTTTAATTCTTATGAACATTTTAATTTCCAACTTATTATTTTGACTTTTAGATTTATATTCTGGAACAGAATTTTGCCTTTGTGATTCCAAAGGATTTCCTATATACTTAAATATTCACTTTTTTGTGTGAGTACAAGGAACAGAACATGAATATAAATATAATTCTGCTAGCAGCATAGAAGGATACTGATTTGGACTTCTTGTTGTGGTGGAAATTTGTGATGCAGTTTAAAATTTGTTTCTTCACACCCCACATGAATATCACCATTTCAGTCCAGTTTTAACCATTCAGTGTTTTATTCACTAGATTAAGTCCCTCTGAACTTTCCTTGCAGATTTGTGAGTACCAGAGCTAATCCAAACTCCTATATTCAGTAAACAAATGCTTATAGTCTTCAGGTTACAGGTTTTGAGCAGTTTCAAAACACTTAATCACATGGCAATGAGCATAATATTGTGGTAGAAATTAAGGGTAAGTGCAATTAGCACAAATAACTCACAGGCTTATTCTTACCATTCCAGAGGCAAGCACAGTAGCAGTATACAATCACAGAAATATAGGACTGCAATGGTTCCGCAGGTATTATTTAGGCTTATCAGACAGTGGCTTTATAAATCATAAACATAATGGGCATGCCTCAATTATAGCTTAAAAAAGTACTTGTGCATCTTGCATAATCAGTAAGAGACATAGGCTTTAATGCTCCAGTTGGACTGGGGGAGGATTTAAGCACTTAAGCAAACAAAAACTTCTGTATAGAAATGCAAATGTGAGATGTGCACGTATACCTAAACTGTACTGACTTTGGCAAAAAATTAGGACAGAAAGTAATTTGAAAATTCAGTCAATTAACATTATTAGATCAAAACAAAGATCAAAGGTGCACCAAATCCCATTTAACTGAATTGCATCCAGATGACTTCTCTCATTACCATTTACTGGTATCAAAATAACAAGCTAACAATAAATGCAGTCACACTGCCAAAGAACCAGAAGAACAAATCATCTATAAGTAGTTATGATGGTCTGAACTGCCTTTTTAATAGCCATACTTTTCACGAATGAAACTCGCAGCTGTTTCTGCAAGTGGAGCATCACTGACATCCAGTGGCTGCTTGATTGACGTGATTAGTTGATACCAAATGTACCCCCAACTCTTCTCAGTCATGCAAACATTAACAGGAAAGAGAACCTGTAAGTTATGTGACATTTTTCATGATTTCTACTAATCGCTGGGATCAGACAACTCCATATTGTGAGAATCAGAGGTGGGAAGATACAAAATGGTTTTTCTCCAGGAACCCTCACCACAGTACGAAGATAGCAAAGCTCAAATTCCATGTCAGTACAAAACGCTGCTGAAAGTAACCAAAGCAGTGTCTTTTAGACCAGAAGACTAGTGAGACTATAAATTGATCTCTTAATGCTTCACATTATTATTTTGAAGTCCTAAATTTCACAAAATATTCCACATAGAAGTGACAATTGAAAATACAAGATTCCACACAAGCAAGGTGGTTTGGTTTGTTTCAGTTGGCACATCAAGCTATAGGTTGACCTGTTAATTTAACACTTTTTTTTATCTTTTACCTTTGAATGAGAGATACTGGCTTCCAAGATTGTACTGATAGTTTCTTCAGAAATATTGACAGAAGAACCAATGTCCAGCCTCAACTGAGTAAGATTCTGCACACATTCTTTGACTTTCACATCTGGAAGAAGGAAGATAGTGCCAACGGTGCCAATCTGCTTAATTAAATTGCCCACAGACTGGATCCTTTTTGTTAGATTTCTTCTGAGGGGTGATAAAGGACACAAAAACTTCATAACATGTAATTCACTTCTACTTCAAACATAAAGGCCACTCTCCTGGCAGACTGAAGGGCAGTCTGTTTGCATTACCCTATAAAAGCACAGGTTATCCCACATCCCCATATTATGAGAACATCTGAAACCAGTGAAGCAGCCTTTAGTCCTTTAAGATTTTCTTCCACTAACTTAAGTCCCCTCTTCTTTCTAATGAATCCCTGAATCTTATTGGACAGGCTCTGACAGGGTAAACTATGCTGTGCTGTGCCAACTCAAGCACATGTATGTGCATGTGTGTACAATGAAAATAAATTGCATTAAGTCATTAGTCTCCATAAGCATTATCCCTTTCAAGTTTGAAGAACAATGAAAACGTTACTGTCCTGTAAATTTAAGAAGCAGTGACTTGTAAAAAAGTAAAGAAAACTGGAACCTACCATTCAGAAGATTAAAATTCCTAAGAAAAGCTGCCGCTGGATTTTCTGACAACTGTAACTCCAAAGTTTCAGCCACCCTGAAATGACAGCCTTTCACAAGTTATCAGAACTAAGCCATTTACATCATTATGTTAAAGTGTAACGTGAATAGTAACAGCCACTAAATGAGGCAAAAGGGTCACATTATGGTCTATGTGCACACAGTGTGCATGCAGTTAACAACTCTACAGACCATCTCATGCTGTATTTATGTGGTGCAGGGACAGTCATATTTCATGCCTAATAAATTTTCCCAGGAAAAAAATTGGAAGCACAGGTCTAGCAATGTCTCACTTCCATGTTTCTTGCTGAATAGACACTTTTAAAGCCCAGAGATACAAAGCAGTGCAGTTCAGGATGAATGAAGTCTATCTAATTGTAATTTAAGTAATAAAGAGTACATGCACATCAGATATTATTTACCATTCAAAAACGGGACATGAGTCTATGGTCCATAAGAGCAGCATCTAAGTTCAAGTTCTTCTCTATTATTACTATAATTCACAGACACCATTCAAGCCCGTTATCAAAACAATCCAAGTCAAACCAGTATAGCAACAATTATAACAAGGACCACTACTAACTGGCAACAAGTCTGAAATACTCTGTAGTATTATTCATTTACTTAAAATCTACTATTTTTCCTCAGGGGAATAACAAATATCTGAAATTATTTGGAGTTCAAGCCTGTCAGTTTACAAGCACTATCCTGTGTTTCTGACTGCTTGAACTGCTGAAATGATCTGAATGTTTAATGTTTTGCAAAAGATATCCAGCTGTTGAGAGAAGGCCATAGCAAAATGGCTTTAAATAAAAAATTAAGACATCAGAATTTTAACCTAACTGAGGTCGTGGAAAATTGGAAATTTTCTTAGTTGTGATTCAAAGCATTCTCCTTGCAGAGAAGCAAGTGCTCACCAAAAGGGTAAGGGGTTTTAGAAATATTCAGAATTTTGCTAAATTACTTAAATAATTTGTGCACTGTATCTTCTCAATTTTAAGTTAATGAACAAAGCTTAAGGAGACTTTCATAAATAGTATTTCTCCTGTAATTGCATAACTTAGAACACAGACATATGCACAAAATAACATCTCTAAGAACAACCATTTGGGGTACCAAAATGTAAAAGGCTTTACAATTGCAGTCGTCTCTGTATGTTCCCCAACATTAGTTGACATTGACAGCTGCCATTGCTGGTATTCTGCAAGGCTCTCAGGAAGTCCTCCAGAGTATTAAGAAGTTTTTGGTTTATATATGCCATACTCTCACAATCCCCCTTGTTGAAAGCAGGCCACATTCTTTCAATATCCTGCAAAACACAGTTAGCATATTTGTGAGATTATGTTATTGCTTGAAGTAGCAGGTCTTGGAAACTAGATGATGCATATTTTCAAATGAGAATATGGGTAAGGTAATACTCTTACTCACTGTATTTGTAATTGAAACTGAGAAGTGTTCAAGAGCCAAGGAATTTTCAAAGATTGGAGTTTTGGAAACAACCAAAAATATCTGATAGTCACAAAGAGATTCATCAATTAACAGAAATGCCATAATTTTAATTTCCATTAAATTTAACAATGAAATGAGCTTTTTTTTTTATTTTAGGCTGACAATTTTTATCTTTTTCCGAAGAATTTTTCTCACGTTATGCTTTGAGTAATATTCACTTTTATCTTGTCTCCTGAATACTCATATTTCCAATTTTTCAAGAATTTTTTAATATTTGTAGAGGTAGGTCACAGAATGGTGGTGATACAGAAAATGCATTTGTTCTGCAAAAGTCTACTTTGAGATATGAGTGATTCCTCTGATGTATTTTTACCTTAGAATGTTGCTGTCCATATCAGTAAAATGTCCAGGTAGACAAACTACCAGAGCTATTTCATAAAGAGGTGGCAAATTCTACACTAAAAGCATGACTTTTTTTTGCCTGTGCATGCACACATGTGTGTGCTATCCAAAGGCCTGCTTCCAACTCTGGATGAGTCTCTAAATGTCAAATGTTACTCTCTCCTGCTGGTAATTTCATGCACTGTTAAAGAAAAACAGACTGACCCCAACTGGTAACCACAATTGCTATTTTAGCTTGAATTACTCTGGACAAGTTTATTTGTATCTAGCTTGATTTCACAGCTCTTCCTGTGAAGAGTCAAAAGTATAAATGTACTTTAATTCATTAAGTTAGCAGTATCACAAAATTTAAAGAAATTAAAAATAGGCTGCTGTTTGGTATCGAATGGCAATCTAGTTATCCTAGTTCTGGAAATTCTAATAATTCTAGTTATATTTACAGTTTTCAAAGCCCATCAATGTTTACTTAAGGAATTCCTCCTGGGTATCACTATCAAAAGCATCAGCTTTGTACAGCCACAGCAGGGACTCATCATTCAGACAGTAGGAAAAAAGAAGACATTTCCATTACTTTCCAAAGTTTAATGCATGCTGTAAAGAACACTTGTAGGTGTGGTAACCACTCAAACCTGATAATGATCCCGAACCAGAGTGATTCCTTCAATGACAGAGAGGATTAAGTGACTCGTTAATCCATCTTTACACTTTGTAACAGCACAGAAAAAGTTGCCAATGACAATTGGTTCTTCTGCAAGAGAAAATGTCCAGGCTTAATCAGTTAAAAAATAAATAAATTACTGTAATCGGATGAAAAGTTAACCAAATAAAAAAGGACAGAAAAATTTTCAAAATCAAAGAAAGTCTAATGTGCTAAGGCACTGAGAAATTTTTCAGGCTAAACTGATTTATCATTGCAGAGGGCAAGAAGGGCTAGTTTGGTTCAATTTCCATTACTCTTCTCCATTACACTTTCCTGATCAATAATAAGAACAGCAATACCTGCTACAGAACCAGAGAAGAAAACTTCATTTTTGGTCTTTGTGAGCAAGAAGCATAACTCTGAGAAGCTGTGTGGGTTAACCACATCTACCTCCTCCTCAGACAGGCTCCCCCCATCCTATTTCCCTGTGGAGACATCAGGATGTTGCTAATCCTCCAGTGGGTAGTATCTTTCAAACCCTAGCTGCAAGGGGAGGGAAACAGCCTTACATAGACATTTTGCATCTCTAGGGATAAAGAATCCATATAAAGGATATTTATCATCTGATCATCTATGGGGAAAGCTTCTACCCAAGCTTGCAGCCCCCAAGTTCCTGGAAAAAAGCTCCATTCCCCTGCCTGTAGTGGGTTTGTACATGGCAGAGCAGGGAAGGAGTTTGGCTTGACAGTTGAATTCTCATTTATGGAAGGATCAAGTCCAGTTTTCCTCCCATGCTTTTTTTCTTCTGTTGAGTTCATAAGTCAAGAAGGAAGAATAATGAACATTCACCACTGCTTCTAAAACAAGCAAACCTTGATCTTGCTCACAGAAATAACACAATGCAACTCAGTAATTCCAACCAAGTCAAGCGGTTTTCATCTTTTCTCATTAGGTTTTGTAATGTTTTCTGTATCAAATGAAACATTATGAAACATCCCTATGACCAGAGTATTGAAATAAGAATGACCAAAATTTAGTTCCTTAATCACAGTTTTCTCAATAGATAGACTGTTCTTCAGAGGTCAAAGACAGATCCTACACACCTGGCACATGTTTTTCTGTATCACTTATTCTGAGCTCAACTTTGCTACTGTTTTATTATTTGGTAGCTACTTCAGTCACAGGAGAGTGGATAAGATAGTCAGAATTGGGTTGTAATCATATCTTTTGTTTTGTTTGGAAATGAAGTTGGCATAAGACATTACCGATCTCACCCCTTGCTCTAGAACAACAGGTTAATGCCTCCTAATTGCTCTTTGCAAAAAAATCTGGGCATAGTTGTGTTAAAATATGAAGTTTGAAAAGCAAAGGCCTTGGTTTCCCCAAAGAAAGCATAGTATGAAATTACACCCTTAGGTCAATACAGAGCCTTTCTTAAAGTGTTCAACTTGGGGACCTATATACAAGCGTAACATTAAAATTTGAATAATTTGTTGAAGTTTAAGTTATTCAGCTACAGTTAGTCAATCCACTGACTCAACACGCCAGAAGTGGGAGGTGCCACTTCCTTTATATACTTGCCCAATTTTTCCTTTCTGTCAGCTATATGCTGCCTCATGGCCTTCCTGGCTCATTAAAAAAAAAAAAAAAAAAAAAAAAACACACCTCTGTGACTTGACTCAGTTCACTAGCCTGGCAGAAAAATATCCAGTAAAAAAGGTAAGACAAAACCCAAATGTGTATATGCTCTTCTGCTGGGCTTGTGAGTCAGATCTAAGAAGGAAGAGGTCCTGGTGTGTCACAGTAAGACGGGATGAAGGGAAAGAGCACACAGCTAAAAATGAGAGAAGAGGAGCTGAAAGACCTCCTGCTTCCACTGAGATTTTGAATCAACATGACCACTCCAGAAACAAATTATCCCTTTATGTGATCTGCATCAAAATTTTTCCTGTATCTCTGTTGGCTTAATTTCCAGGCATCAGTACTCTTGCCTTGTTTGGCATCACCCAAATTAACTTATTTTTACAAAAGGTTGCTCAGAGTAAAGACTTAACATTATAGTACTAACACATATGGTGACCAACCTGAAAAGATTTTAAGAACATTCAAAATGGTAAACTGCAACTTCTGCAATAGTAGGACACTAGCAGGGTATGAATGTTTCTGAAGAATCCTGCAGATTTTAGATGCTCTGTAGAAAGATTAATAAGAAATTATCTTTTTATAAAAAGGGTACCACAGAAAATTTTCAAAAGTGACTATATACGGTTGCAAACTTTAATGGACCATATAGGGATTTCAGTATTAACAGTTATTACATTTGTCTGAGCTATTTCAAAAACAGAACATAATACTTCACATTAAAAAAAAGTTTTCATCAAGGTAGCAAGTCATCAGCTTTCTTAAGACCTTAGGAGTGCAAGAAAGCACCTTAGCAAAATAAGCAAAATCATAATAGCTTCAAAAACAGAGAGTCCACAGCATATACTGTCTTCACAGCAAGGAGCAAACTACTCAAAATCTCCGATAATCAGCATTTGGGGAAAATAAACCACTTTTCTAGTATTTACTTTTGATTTTTCAACAGATTTGGCTAATACCCGGCCCTGATGACCACTGGTTTGACATATTTGCATTAAATTAATCATAAAGGTCTAAATACCAGATCAGAGCCATGCATCAACTTGAGTATGCTGTTTCTCAGCTGGTCTATGTCAGTAGGATCAGTATCTCCACCACCAAAACACCCTAGAGCTGTTTAAAGCAACCGTCTTGTGGGATTTATTCAGTAAGTATTACTTAAATGCAGCAACTCCAGTCTAGCATTACTTTTATTTAATAAGTTGTCAGTAGACATTTTCCTGAAGCAGTTTTTCCTCTGCTGCTCGATTACATTTGACTTGAGTAATCTGGCAAAAATTATCTTGGGCTCAAGATTCCTTCTGAAATTGTATTTGTTAAACTGAGCTACTTCACACTGTAACCATAGCCCCAAAATAGTCATCTTGTTTGCATAAGTCATCAGCAAATTTAAGTTGAAGACATTTCAAATGCCATATATCTACATTTGGCCATAGAAAGAAAGAAAATAAACCACCACAAAACACTAGTCCCAAGCTTTCCATAATATTGAGCTCCATAGCCAAAATGACTGTTGTCCACCAATAACCGAGTTCAGTGTTCAGACCTGCAAGGATTTTAAAACACTAGTATCTTCAAATATTTGGTTCTGTAATAATTCCAAAGAAGCCACCTTGAGTATCAATACAGATGACTAAACACATGAATAACCTGGTCCCCACAATATAAAATTATATCAAATATGGATGGTATGAACAGTATAAGTTGATAAAAAATTTTTTTACTCAAAGGCACAAATCTGAAATTAAACAGTAATTAACAAAAGTTTCAACTGAACTGTTTACAAACAAAAAGCCCTTCTGGCATTGTCAGCACACTTTCAGAATGAGTACATAGAAAACACTCACCTCATTTCTGCCATTATATCCTTATGCAAATCCTTTAGTAAGAAGGTTATTTTGTTCCTGTCATGTTCTGTGGTAGACCGAAATATCATTTGCAAGATCTCTTGCATGATCTCCAGAGTTCTGTTTTGGGACTGGGTAGAAACTTCTCTATATTGTGAGCTACCAAGAAATGAATCAATGAAGTCAGCTATCTGAAGCTCAATATTGGTTGTATGCAGAGATTCTTCTATAACAGCAAGATCAGTAATTATATGAAGACTGTTCAGCAAAACTGAATTAGCAGGATGAGTATTATTCAAATTTTCTCTACTAAGACGACCATCAAGAAACAACATACTGGTGTACTCTTCCTTAGACTTATTTTGGAATAGTTCTAGAAAGTCAGTAATGTCTTTGACAACCAGCAGTAGGTCTTTTAATGAATTTTCATTAGTCGTAAGGCGAATTAGAGCATGCATTATTTTAGAATAATTTTTATTGTTACACTCGCATAGAAAGCTGTTCACAATCTCTTGTATGTCTTCAAAATTTCTTAACATAGCATCTACAGATGATGCATTAAACTTCTGTATTAAAGTATCAAGAGCCATTGAAGAGGACTGTCCAGTGACTAACCTTAGTAATTGAAACTCTTGGTCTATCATCGCAAGTAAGTGTCTAACATTGAAATTCACCAATAAATCTTCTATGCTTGTAACTAGAGGAAACCAGAAGTTCTCAAAGTTATCAGATATATTACTGTTTACATTTAAAGCTGATAGTATCATAAGCATTGAATATGTGTGGTTTCTAACAGGAGAGAGCATCATTAAAGGCTGAATTACAGAAAGAAAAGAAAGGACAGCTTCCGCTTTCAGGGGTCCAGAAACTTCACTGGTCATATTCTTGATGTTAGTAAGAACAGTCTTTATAAGCGATGTTTTTGAATGTCTGTTCCAACTTAGAACACCATGAAGATCATGCAGCTGTTCAAGAACACCTTTGGCCATCTCCATTTCTGCCACTGACAGACTGCCCAGTGTTTCTATGATTTGTAAAGCCACTTCTCTCTTTGGTGTGGAGGAACAATTGATTGAGTATGTATTATTTACCTGCAGTGGCACAGTGTAGAGGGATAGCTCATTCCAAAATTTTATCAGCTCTTTGAGAACTGAGCCATTTACATGGTGGAGCTCGGAAAACTTCAAAAGAATAGTGTTCCATTCTTTGATCTGATGAAAAAAGCAAGTCAGATTGTGAGTGACAGCCATCTGAAAGCCTTCCATAGTGCATGAGGAACTGTCCTCCAGAGTAATGAGTTTCATCTCGTTAATGACTTCAATGACTGCACTGTAACTAAGAGTAGAATTACTATTCCCAAAGTCACAAGGTTTAAAAGTGGGATCACTCTGAGGTGTTACTGTTGTGAGAGTCCAGCAGAATGCTGCAGAAAAACAAACCGAGGCCTCTGCAGGTTCATCAGACATATCCGTCAGTGTCTCCAGTAACATCAGAAGACTTTCTACTTGATTAGAGAACTCCTCTTCAGTAAACATGAGCATTTTTCCTTCCTGAGTCAGTATGAAAGCATATACTTCAGTTAGTGCTTCCGTGATGTTTCCATGAGCTAATCTTTCTGTAAGGCTCGTGACATTGAGGAGGAGATGGAATGTCTCAGTATGAAAGCATATTCTTTCTATAATAAAAATGTTATTTGCCAAAGGTTCTGATTACACAAATTGTTCTCAAGTGCATCCCACCAGTCTGTTAACATTCCTAACTAGAGTTCCAATATACAAAGGCTAGGCTCCTCTGGACTTGTTTGAACTGACTTACCAAGAACTCAACATCTATGTTCCCCATATTTTGCACCAAGGCTACCGTATGCTTTAGAAATCCTTTATCATCTCTTAATGGAAAACCAGTTAAACTAGATTTGAACATTTTAAGTGCCTTCTTTACCAGTTCAATATTCAGAGCTGCTGTTTCTATCAGTTTCTGGAGAAATGTTTTGTGTTCACCCTGCAAGTTTGAGTCAAGTTTACTAACCACATATTGAAAGAACTCCATCAACAAACTGATATTTTTATCATGCAAGAACGGTTCAATCTCAATATCCAAGTGAGAGGAGCTGTTTTCTTGGATTTCAAAAGTTTTATTTTTCAGAAGAGTTTGAATTTCTGCCAAAAGTTTTACTGATGAAAGCTGAGCATGGTGAAAAGGATTAAGGAACATCCTCAAAGTCCTGTTAAATCCATGGATTGACTGACTAAAATGGGTCTTATTTGATGTATACCATGAGTGCCCCACTAAATCATTGACAGCCATTTGTATTTGCCCTCCAGAGTTATTTAAAAGTGTAAAAATAAATTCAAGCACACTAATGTCATCTGTTACATAAAATTCAGGGAGAATAAAATTTAAATTTTTCACTATAATATTGAAATAAACATTTATACAAATCACATCAGAACTAGTTAGGGAGCATTCAGGGAGTATCAAATTAAAAATCAAATTAACAAAGTCCATCACATTTATTAGTTTAGTACCTGTCTCAATGTTTCCCAGAGATTTCAGTAGAAATAAAATATTTTTTGCGCTTTGAAGGTGGGAAGGTGACTTGTATTTTTCACTGAGATTACTTAATCCATGTATCCATCTGTTACAATCCTCTGCTTCATCCACTGTACTATAAAAGTTTAGAAATGACTTAAGGTGAGATGAAAAATTTTTTTGTGAATGGCTTATGCCTTTCAGGGTATTGTCCAAAATTAGTTTGGTAATATTCTGGAAAATTCTGATACAAACAATATATTTGCTTTGAGATACACTTTTAAAGAAAGCAGTTGTGTCTTTTATCTCAGTGAGAACAATTCCAAGTTCCTCTTGGGAGAGCTTGAGAATAGCAGAAAGGGAATTTCCAATGGAAAGTACACCAGCACCCTTATCTTCTCCCTCAGATCCTTCTGAGATTAAAGTATCAAGCCAAGAATTCAAAAATTCTCCATTAACAACCTTCAGTATAGCTTTCTGCAATTCAGTTATCGTGACTCCCATGAATTCTAAAACACTTTCTGAAGTGTTCCCTTCAAGCAAGCTTGTGATATCAACTGCATTGTTAAATACACTTTGAAGATTAGCAAGGAAAGCTTCAAAATCTTTCCAGTCATTTAAATCACCACCTCCTTCAAATATGATTTTTAATAGATTCATTGATGATGTTGTAGCTTCAACAATAACCATACCTGTATTATTGCACAGTTCGTCATGAGTTGCATTTAAAAGACTTTCTGAGAGATTTGCCAAATCGTTTCTTAGATAGACAAAAAAAGTTGAATTCAAATTTAAGATTTTGGATGCTTCTTCAAAAATCTCTGTCCAGGTTTGAAGCCATGTAAAAGTGCAGTGCAAAGCAGAAGGCACACTTACCGTATATCCCAAGTTTGTTATATTAGACAGAACACTGTCCAATGGAAGCAGAAATAAGTTGTAAAACTCTGCTGAAGGATCTACAGAAGTAATGTTTGATAGATAAAAATCAATGCACCCATTATTTACCAGGCATTCTGGGGAGATATCGAGAAACTGTTCCAAATAACAAAAGGCAGCTCTTTGGAGCTCTTCATCTATAAACAAAGTTTTAAGGCTGCTCAGAGTACTATAGATAACTTGCATCTCTTTTTTTCCTTTCCGTGCAAAAGACTGGGCCTGAAACTCTGTGTAATTGTAAAAGATGAGTAACTTTTCACAGAGAGACTTACTGGTGAAGTTCCAGAGAAGATCAAAAGTTTCAGACAGAAAATCAAAAACTTGATCCCTATCTTGGAAATCATGCCTTACTTGAAAAGATGAAATATCTTTTGAAGTCTCATAAAGAAATGTTAACAGAGTGATATTGCTCTCAATATTTAAGACTAGATCATCATTCTGATACAGAGAGAAAAGTACTGGAACAAGTGAGGCCACACTAGTACTGTTTAAGGTTTGAATGTTTTTGAAGAAGTCATGCACAATTTCTCCTAATTCTTGTACTTTATATACAAAAGTTGCATTTGAGAGTAAGAAAGAGGTGGCATTACTCACTCCGTGAATTGTGCTGAAAGACACATTAATATGATTATCAGTCAATGATCTGACTTCATAGAGATTCCTCAGGAAGTTTTCACTTAAGTGTTTTAGATGGTTCAAAGCAGAAATATTTAACTCTGGCCAATCAGTCAGGATATTTTTGAGCAACAGCATACTTCTATTGTGCATTTTATTTTCTGTAAGGGAAAACATAATTCTAGATAAGGTCTCCAATACCTCCTCCTCTTCCATTTGACTCAAATGGGACAGCCTAGAATCAAGTTCAGATAATAAAATGTTCACTATGTGCCAGAAAATTTCTGTCTTCTCTTTCATCCAGAATCTCTGAAGAGGCTTGAAATATTTTTGTAGCTCACTATGGAGTTCAGAACCTGCAAGTGAGAAATTGGTGGCAGATTCGTTCTCATCAGCAAATTTTTTCATCCACATAATTGGATTATTCAAGACATTTTCAGTTAGAGACTGGTTTGAAGAAGCTGAGAAATTAAGCATTATAATTTCTTCTATGACTTCTGTAAGATGAAAAAGATATTCCATTTCCGTTTCACCAGAAATCCGTAAGTTTTCTTCTCTCTTCAAAAACTCTTTGATAGATATCAAAATCCTGAAAAATTAAGCAGAAGTCTTTTCTTGTTAGTTACCTAACAGGCAGACAAGAATTGGTTAAATATATATTATACAATTTTATAATATAGTTTTATTTACTTAATTCAAAGAATGTTCAAGTATCATTTAAGTAGCAGTCACAAATTAATCACCACAAAACCTGAAATAGCACAAATAACAATCACTTTGGTTTTCAAAAATGTGACAAAACTCACTGAAAAGTCACAGTCGCATTCAAATCAAAACCTGAATGTAGGCAGCTAGGTTAAAGAAGTGTGCATTTATCAGTAATTATATTCAAGTTTGTAAGCCAGAGTCAAACACCTTTTATTTAAGTACATCACATTATCAGCTGCTGGAAAGAGCAAAGCTTTTATGCTCCACAGACTAATTATTTTATAGAAATAAACTTATCAATAAAATTGATGAAAACCTCTAATTTTTCATGAATTCTGAAGATTATTTTTTTGTTTTATCGTAATTATTGAAAGCCAAACCATTCCAGTTGACTGACTGATAGCTAGGAAATAAAAAAAATTAAAACATGAAATCTCAGTGAAAATTGGAATGCTCCAACTGATGTTTCCATTATGTCAATACCATTTATCAAAAGAAAAAATGTTTACTAGCTCTGTAAGACTGGTAAAGATTGAGTTGCATGGAAAAAGGAGCATTCCCGTGCAAAGGTCTTAAGATGAAAATACCTTCTCCTTAAATATATTTTCTTTTAATAGTTAAAAAAGCAGAACACCACACACCATTAAAAAGCTCTGTGAGGGAATTTCTGTGTCAATTACTGGAATGGCTTCTACAGGAGAGAAACCAAGGTGTCAAACACTGGGAAAAGCATTCATCCCACATAGAATCCCTTTCCTGGGCCTATTCCATTCAAATAAATACCTCTGCATGTATAGCAAAGAAAACACAAACAAGTCAAGTGATTTTGTTAGTACTACTGTGTAGAGAAAACAGTACATACTCTGGAAAGAGTATTTAAGACCAAATCCAAATCCTTGCCCTAGCAAATGTGGCTGCATTTTAATATGTAACAAAGTTGGGAAACAGCACAAAAGAAAAGTGATTGAACATTCAAGATATCAACTTTCATTCTACTCCTTAACTTCCATTTTGTTTTTACTGTAGATACGAAGAATATCTAAGATTATGAACCCCCACACCAGGAGTTCTTTGCTTCTAGAGACCATTTTAATCAAGCTGCTTAAAGTCCCTGACAAGCTCTGCTTGAATGAAAAGCATGATGTGACCTAACAGTGGAGAAAATACTCAAATTGTGCCATTTATAAACTTCTGATTCTTCATCTTTCACTGCACTGATAGTTGTTATTTCCATTTGATAGGTTAAACAAGAGATTGATTTAGCAAGGAGATAAATAGCAGCATAATGAAAAATAAAGTTCAAAGTCCAGAAATGTAATTTAGAAAGTATTCTTATCTGTTAACAGCTGTGATCAACAGCATAGCATGGTGAATAGTTAACAGCACTTAATAGGAGAAACAGCACTCAACAATTAGTCTGAAGTTGTTCCATGAAGGATATTTTTTAAGTCTTTTAAACAGGGTGATGATTAAATGGCTACTGTTTCAGTATTCATCTAGACATTAGCAGGGCTATAATGCAAGTAACTTAGCGACAAGAAGCCCTTGTAACAATACATTGGAACCATCAGGAGTCCACCGCTGTGGTTACTACCGATAACACACCAGAGATGGAGATGTCTTTTTTTAATGCTTTTGAATGACAGCCACAAAAAGGTAATTTTCTTTGCAGGATTCTATTTCTTCCAAGTAAATAAATTACATTGACTAGTTCAACCTTACCGTGCCCAGGAAATAAATGAGGAATAATCCGGTAAGTCTTGTAGAAATTCTAAATAATGACCTAGTATGGTCTCCAAACTGAGATTTTGTCTAGAACATAGAGATGCTTCTAGTCCATCTGCAGAAAAAATAAAAATTACAACATCAAGAGACAGATCAAAAAAAGGTTTTGGACACATCTATGAACAACTTCATCAACTCCCCACTGAAAAAACCTCAATAAGTACTACCAAATTTAGGACGTGCATATGTGCAGAACAAGAAATACATTATGTACGTTTTAAAAGAAGTAAATATGCAATTTTTATTGAAGTGTTTGATATTAGTTCTACTGCATGGTTATAACTATCAGCTCTACATAAGGCGCACCTGCATTTTCCTTACAGAATTCCTTACAGAAAAATCCAAATACAATTCCTTACAGAAAAAAAGGAAAAATAGAAGGCACCTTTTGAATTTTACCCAAGCTGCAGAACTAGCTCAAGTAAAATTAGTTTTGTTATACCAGAGTGCACTTAGTGCTGTACTTAGCACTGAAATGGACTTTGATATTTCCTTTTCCTTGGAATTTCAGTAGAGAAATCAGTTCTGTGAAATTCACTAATACTGACCAGATAACTGAAATATCTGGAACTGTAATAGATTACAAAATCTGTACAATCAATTCACATTTGAACAGTTCATTGCACTAACATAGTTCTCTGATTTAAAAGGTACTGCTTATTTTTGCATACATTCCATAGCTGCCCACTTACTGATGAGATATTCAGCACATTACTGATTAGCTCTACAGAGAAAAAGGGCAGAGAAAAAAAATGAAAGTGTGTTCAGAAAAACAGATCTTTAGCAAGAACAGGATCTTTCACAAATCCCAAGAACTAGCTAAAAAAAAAACCAAAATCAGTAACCAAAATCATTCAGAAGCTGGAAATATAAGTGGTCAAAAAATGGAAGAATTGGGAGCATGGTGAGAATACCTAAAGGAAACAAATAGGTGATATTAGGTGATGTCAATTTTTAGAGCTGTTTTGATCAGCCACATTGTACCCTGCTTCATAGCTCCACTAAAACATTGAGAAGAGTAACACAAATATTTAATGAGAAAGAATTCTGAAATGGAAGATGTCCCATTCCTCAACATAAATCTCAGGCATTTCAAAGGTTTCCCAAATAATGAAAAACTAGTATATTCCAAGAAAGTTAGCAGCATATGGGTCTGGAATATCACAGGACAACTGGGATGAAGGAAATGAAGCATGAAGTCCTTGCTTAATGTGAAACAAGCCTAGAAATACTGCTACTGGATGACCAGCTAGCCTGGTCTCCCATATGTACCCTGGACTTAAGAAGCCTTCCTGACAGAATACTGCAGAAGTAGAGTCTCAAACCAGGTTCAACCAGTTGGAATTTTCCCAATAGAAATGGACAATCCAAAAATTTTCCAGCACTAAAATCACAGCTATTTATCACATCCAGGCTCTGTAGATTACAAGTTTTCCTTGCTAAAGATTCAATCAGTTGGAGAATCCTAAGGCTGATGAAAACACAGAGACAGGCTCAGAAATGTAAAAATCATCACCTTTTCCCTTACCGAGGAATACCATACTCTATAACAGACCAGGTACCATCAGAATAATGCCTGTGCCGTGCAGCAGCTGCTTCCTCACCTGACTGGCCTCCTGTGGAGCCTGCTTCCTCATTCATGTATTGAGCTATCTTGCAAGTCCAACTGACAAAAGTTGTTAAATCTTTCCAGTACAGGTTTCCCTCAAAAGCAAACAAAATTTCTTCAAGTGTACTATTAATTCTGAAATGACACAGAAAACAAGGATACCATGATTAAACCAGTGATTTATTTCAAAGTCAAATTACCTTGTGAATACGTGCCGTTTCTCTGTAAATCTCTAGCTAAATTCTATTGCTACCTTATGCATACAGACAGTCCTACTGACTTAGAGAGGAACTGAGGCAGGCAGGCTAATAGCAGAGCCTTTGTTAAGGGAATCAGCGGCATAACTATTACATCACTCTAAGCACAACTAGACTTTACTACACAGGTTTGTGAGCAGAAAATAAAAGTAAATCTAAAAAGCCTTTTAAGAACCCCCCAACAAAATGATCTGGTTCAAAAAGTAGCATTTTGAAACTGAAAACAACTATCGATAAATGCTTCTTCTTGTCCTGAAATACACCCCTGCATTAAAAAAAAAAAAATCATTGCTTTACCCCCCCCCCAAAAAAAAAAAGAAATCAAACCTACAATAAATGTATATCCTTACAGTGAGAAGAGCAGCTGTTAACCACAAAACACCTCACATAAAAAAGCACTGAGATTTTCTTGCTTTTCAATGTTACTTAAACACAAGCCTCTATTCCCAGGGGCCTTTTAGCTCTATCAGTGGTTTTGATGCTCACTATTAAAAGGTATACAAGATACATACAGTGAGAAGAGCAGCTGTTCCTGACAAGAGCTGAAATGGACCTCCTCCTCAGATGGTGCCTCTGTGCTCAGCAATTGATTAATTTCACAGTAATAAACATAATTTTCGGTTAGCTGCTCTTCTATTTCTTGCCATCCCAAATAATCATCCAGTATTGGATCTGGCAGGTTCTGTCGTCCCTGAGTTACTTTCTGCAGAAGCAGGACCTTTGACAGTAAAGAAAGGAATATTTGAAACCAGTAAAAGGGAAATTCACCTGAGACTTTGGCCCTGCTTCTTAGATTTGTAATATTGATGATACTGAAATCCAACATAAGATGGACTAAATGAGCAGTCTTTCAAACCCTCTCAATTTTTTTCTGGAAGCCACAGCTACTCAGCATGTCTAAAATGTCACATCCACTCAAGAGACTCCAGAAGATCACTTGTGCCTGCCCACAAGCACATCTTAATCCGTTTAACTAATCAGTTACCCATCCACTTATTAATAGAAAATACTAAGTAGTAAGCTACAACCGCTGCTAATTTATTTCATTTTGTAATAGTAATATAAGTAAGGCATTGCAAGCTTTAAATATGAAAAGAATTCAGAAATACTTACAGATTCCTTTAGTGACTGGACCTGGTTACTTAGCTGGAAGGTCACCTCTGAGCCATTGCCAGGGCACGCATATATTGCTAAAATGTCAATGTCATTTGAGCCCTGTGGAAGTCTCAGGGTCTTCTCAAACATTGTAAGCATGTCACTGCATATATAGGATGCATTGCTCATCAACATCTAAAATTTAATGAATATACTGTCATTTTAAAAATGAACTCAGGATGAAGGAACATATTTAATTCACACTCCATATTAATGCTCACAATAAAACACCAAAAGACAAAAAAAGTACAAGATGAAGTTGGACCAAAATGCTGCTGAATAAAAAGTGAAATACTCCACTTAGCAAGTACTTTTTATTCCCCAAAATAAGTCTCTGCAGCTTTATGCAAATTAATATACAAACATTAAATAACAACATACCTGTTTTAGCTCCACAAAAAGCTTTCTGATGTCTAGATGAATTAATCCATCTCTTTGTGCAAAGGGAATTGTTTTTTCCAGGCTACGTAAAGCTTCTGTAAGACATTTCGCACACACACCCCATAAAGAAAATATTCTAACCTACAGAGTAATTCAGGGACAGTACAATAGGAAGCAACCTTCTGGGAAAGAAAACTGCATGATATGGTTGCAGGAGAGGGTACCGTTTGGGTTCTCCCATTTGCCACTGTTCATCAATACTCCTTTATGTGGATGGAGGTGAGCATTTTTCCACATAAGCTGAGAGGGCAGATGCCCAGCTGTAGTAACTCAGTGTAGCTCCACCCTCACAAAGGAAGGTATACTGATACACAGTATTACAGGTAAAATTGTGTAACATGCTTTGAATCAACCGATCCTAAAAAGCAGACTACAGAAACTATCCTGAAGTTTCAGAGGAGTCTTGCAGGTGTGGGTGCACAAGTAAATCAGGATTCGGTAATATGGCTAGCAGTACTGATCCCATGCCACCATATGCTATAAAACAAAACCCACAAGACAAAAATGACACCTTTTGGTCCAATAACCTTATCAACCCAGAAGGATAAACAGCCAGCAAACTTAATATTAAATGTCCTAAAAGTGCACCTTTGGAAAATTATGTTGAAAAAGTACTTGTTTCTCATGAGATCTGCTTCCAGCTATTCACTCAGCCCTTGTACATTTTTAGAAGCTAAAACAGATTTTTACAGTTTAGTTCAGTTAAATGATAGAGCTAAAGGGTATGTTGGATTATACGGTTTTCTGTGCATCAACAAGAGAACTGCTTGCTAAATTCCCAGAGTAATTAGCTATAAAGCCATTAAAGGCAAGAAGCACACATGCGTCATACAACATAACCCAAGGAAAGCGGGCTTCGCTGTTATCACTGATGTGACCTGCACAACCTTTACTCCCAGTAATCATGCACAGCCCTAAAATACATAAAACTTGCGTCAGAGTGTGCTAATTGCCAACAGTGATCTTCAAACAAGAGGTTTTTATTTGTAATCTGAAGATACCTACGCTGGAAATCAAGGACGAAATCACACCATTTCCATGGCATCTTGGACAAAATTTGTACTTTTAATATATTGTTTATTCTTTACTGTAAAGTCATATGCAAATATCAGATAATTTAAGACTCTCAATGTCCCCCAAAAGTACCAAAGTGTTTTTCACATGCTTCATTACAACTGAGTAATTCAAGTGTTCTTCCCATATATACCCACATTATAGTATTGCAGGTCTCTGCTAAAACGCTTCACAGAAAGATATCTTGTCTCTTTTCCCCCATTTTTTTGTTTGTTTGTTTAAATCCAGATCTGTGTGAACCTTGTAATACAATTATACTGCTGATCAGATCCTGAGTGTCATGGTGCTGAGCATCACACAATCTGAGTCCTAGCACACTGCACAATGCTATAAATGTATTCCAAATCTGAAAGTCACAACTGCTGAACAGACATATTTACAAGAACTTCATAGGACTCAGTCCATTTTATTCAGTCAAACTACTGAAAACAGATCCAGTTCCCCAACTTCTTGTAAACTACACCTCCACTTGCCCCGAGTTCTTCAATACTGTCCCCTCTCTTCTGGGAATGGCATCTTCCACTTCCTGCACTGTCAGCCTAGCTTTGTGTCCAAAAGCATAGTCCCCAGAGAAAGAAGAACCCTGCCTCTGTGCTTCACAGCCCTCAATCAAATCCTTACTTAAAGAGATCAGAAAATCCCTATGTCCAACTCGGTGTTTTGCATCACTTGCAATGACCAGCCAGAAAAGTCATGCTGCATCTAAATTTAAAGCCAAGACTGCTTGTTCACTCAACAAGATGTGAGAAGTGATGTGAGAAGTGACAACAGGTATTATGTTGTGTTCTACCATCACTAAGGGAAACAAAATTTTAGGAATTCAAAAGCTGCTGTAAATATTTGTGTGACATGTATTACAGAGCCCAAATGCCTTCCTAGAGGTAGAATGTTACCCATTTCCCATGTTATTCTCTGGAATTCATTTGAGTGCTAGTAATGAGTAACTACCATGCAGCTTTACCTTCAGTGAAGTATAAATACTGTGCTATTACATTCCTTATAGCTCCATCTACCATAAGCAGTCTCTTCGCAACAGGCCACTGAGGTACATCCTGAAGTACAGACTGCATCCTCTCCAGATGCAGGATTCTGCAATCAAAAGAGGTAGAGCACAGAAGCGTTGTGTACTACAAACAAAAAGGTAAAGTTTCTGAGTAGTTATGGGATTTTTTTTTTTGTTGTGCAGTCACTGTATCACCTACTTTGTAGTTTCTTACAACCGCAACAGTATAGCACGGTTTCCTTTTATTAAAAAAGAACCAAATTCCAAAATTTACTACTAAAGTATTGAACAATTTGACTGCAGTCTCTCTCTCAACAGTAAATAATGGATTGTAAAAAACCTTGGCAAACCAAGTGAAAAACAGCAAAAACAAAACAACCCCTCTGACTCCCAGCATTCACTGATCGGTCTCCCAGGTGAGAAGTACAACTAGTTTTCATGGACAAGTCTACTTCTTTTCAGTCTAATATACCTGAAGGCCAAAACCATTAACAGTAGGGAAGATTTACAAACATAATCATCTCCTTTCCTCCCCTTTGCAGAAGGGAGAGGGAAAAAAAAAAAAAAAAAAAAAGAGAGAGAAGTTTCCCATGAAAGAGTTCATTTCCTATCAAGCCGCTTACTGAACTAAAATGCTTCTGAACACTCAATGGTGGGAAAAGGAGGTAGTGGCTGCTATTCCACCAGTGACTTTTAGATTATGCACAGGAGTTATATACCAGCATATAATCCCAAATCAGTTCATTTACTTAGGAAATTTTTTTTTCATTTTTTTGTGTCCCTGTTCAAAGAGATTTGTTTGGAAATGGAAAGAGGCCTGTGTCTATTTTATAAGTTAATTAAAACCGCAACAAATCAAGAACCAAAGACATTACCTGATCACTTCCCACTTGGGGGTGTGCTGCCTTAGAGCACTTTGTTATCTTTCAGATTTATCATCAAATGTTGATTTGTATAGCATGGATCATACTCCCTCCAATGAAGGACAGTTTTTGATATGAACAAGTAGAGCTATTACATGCGATGCCAAATTGAGGCCAACATTATAACTCCCAGAGGCAACGCAAGTCATCCAATGATCCAATGTGCAGTTAGAAAGAGAAGTATCTGTTCCTGTGCTCTGCCATATATTTTTTATGAGGCTCTGCCAACTCTGACAAACATTAACTCCCTGTATCTACAACTTTTAAGTCCTGTGTAGAGCCTTCCAGATAATTTATAACATATAAGTGGGTTTTTTTTAAAAAACAGATAGGGAAACAGAGCTCTTAAACCACTTTATTTTGCATAAATCTCCCAGAACAATAGTTTTGATTTTATTTTAAAACATATGCTGTGAATCAGAATACCTAAAATTAAAGTACAGACAATCTTTACAAGCTTTAGTTCCACTTGTACTGAAATGGGAATTGAAGCCTTTTCTAAAATTGCAACAAAGTAGATTTCTACTAGATTAGCAGAACTAGATTAAACCAAATGCTAAAAGAATAACTCTACTGTACAGGAAGATTTGGACTGCTTCAGCAAAACAAATCATTCTGAATAAGTACAGAGCTTATAGCCACATCTTCATATAAACTGCTTGCATTTGCATTAAGCAATAAGCTAAATGGCGAATTTGAATGTTCAAAAACATTAAAGGAAATCTTAGCCTCAGCATCCCTAGGTAAGATTAGGAACTACACATATATAAACACATAGCAATACATCGTAATTCTGTTCTCCATAGTAGGTTTCCGTTCCAAGATCTCCTACACAAGCTAACATGACGACTACAACAAAAATCCAAAACGTTTCAGAGGCACTGAACTTGCTGTACATGAGTAGATTGATCCTATAGCATACATTTACACAGCTGCTGATTCTTATAAGTCCTCATCATGTACTTAGGTCCTCTGCCGAACCTGTAAGTTGGTATGCTCTGAATCACAGATTTAATTTCTTTTTCAGAATGTGTATTCTTCAGCATAATTATTTGACTGTATGTGAGGTTCTGAATTACAGAATAAAAAATAAAAACACAAAACAAAAATCAGAAATCAATTAAATGTAATCTGAAGATAAATATTCAAGTTGCTCTGAACTTTGTAAGACAAGTTGCAGAAAGATAAGTATAACTTACAGATCATGAGATGCAGCATATCCTTCTGAAAAGTAGGCATCTGATTTCTCATTCCATTTCTGGATCAGGGTATTTATCTCTGAAAAAAGTTGCCTGGATTCCCTGTCATCTAGAAACTGAGACGTTAAATCAGCTATGATTCTTTCAAGTTCCAAAAGGAGTTTCTGAGAGAGGCTGCTGCTGAACCATTGCTCAAATACCTGGACGATTGAATGCAGAACAGAACACACCTTGTTAGAGAATCAAAGCTTTCTTATTTAGACAAGACACAGAATTTGCATATCTTTGAAAAAAAAAAACCACAGTTAACAGTGATAGTAAAATTTCTCCTTAAAAAAATATCTAGACTCTGAAATGACTTGCCTCACAAAGGCTGATGTTTATTACAGTTTGTACTGACCTGCAAGTTGACAAAATAACATGCTACATCATAAGAGAACTAACATCCTGTCCTGTGCTGTCCTTGCCCAAAGACCCAGGAATGGTAAAGAGATGGCCTGAGACTGAAACCCACCAAATTCAGACCTTCACAGTCAATTACCCAGGCTTGCTTTCCCTTAAAGGACTTCTGCCTACACTACCAACACAACGGAAGGCAGCAGCCTCAACATTTTTGGGGTCCCATTATACAAAGACATGGAGAAGCCGCCTGCATGCTCCCATTGTGTAGCCTAGAATAAGGCATGCCGAGGCCTGGCTGAACCTACTGACTGTCTCCTTTCCTCCACCATTATGGATTTTTAATGCCAAGTGGTTGTAACAGATTTTTACTATAAGACATGTCCTGTTCACCAAGGGAATTCCCAGCGGCTAGCAGCTTAGAGTACTTCAACTTGCCATCATAAGGATGTCAGTTCTTGCAGAGTTTTAAAATCATGGCTGGAATTCTTACTGGGTTTTCCTACAGCTACAATAGGAATTAGTGCACCAGTTTTGGCAATCATATTAAATTACTACTTCACATTCATCATACTTGAATGAAACCTTTATCAAGAGAGAAATCAAAGGCTACATTTTTGAGGAAATACATGATAAACTCTACATGCTTTCTTTAAACGATACTGCGAACATCTCCAGAGCAGCTTGATAAACAGCTGATATTTTTTAATGGGAAAAAACACATATTTCAATGGAAAAACAAACATCACTTAAGGCAGCTAGGTGTTTCCCTTAGGAAACATCT
The DNA here is from genome assembly GCA_034008185.1 of Gorsachius magnificus. NCBI lineage: Eukaryota > Metazoa > Chordata > Aves > Pelecaniformes > Ardeidae > Gorsachius > Gorsachius magnificus. Next base: position 69,624,152 of record CM067082.1, read on the forward strand.
GAACGGTTTATGCTTTTCTCCATACAACTACACATATATCATCATAGAGACTGCATACCAAGCTGTTCTGCCAGAGCAGAATTTTAAGATGCTATACTGGAGATTTACTCTCATCCCCTTCAACGTGCTTCAGCCACTATTGCCAGAGTTAGTGGAGGAGGATTAAAAATAAATGAAATATATACTATATCAGCGGAGTCCTGTAGTCTGCTTTCAGTTTTGCCCAAAATTCAGGTTCAGATGGGACAGTAAATGGATTTTCCTTCTGTCAGGCTTCTGTAGTGCAGTATATTTCAATATATTCCCTATTAGATTTCAAATCTGTATTTGAGTTAATGAGAAAATCTGATTAACTGGACACATGATGACAGCTTATACTTCCACTGTAACAATTCTTTATAAGGATTACTTTGTCTTATTAGCAAGATGAAAAAAGTTCATGACAATAACATTTAAAAGCTAACTCGGATCTTTTAACTGAGTTACTGTTGACAGCCTACATGCAAAAATTTGGAATTTAATCTATTAACTTATTAAAGTGTACCTGTGCATAGAGTCTGATCTTGCTGACAGCATGAACAAGATACAGTTTGGCCTCATGCCATGCAGAAATACAGCCCTCTTCATTATTCTCCTTGTTTGCTTCATCTTCTGGCACACTGGACAGAGCAGAGCACACAAACTGGTCCAGTGTCTCTCCTGTGGGAATCTGTCAAGGACATAAGAAATTGATGAGCACCTCAAGAGAGCTGCTGAGTGTTATCTCCGCTATCAACTTACTTATCTGATGAAAAAAGAATATCACATAGCCTTCTGCAGTGAGAACAAAGCCCATTTAATCCAGCCTCATATTCTGGGGCACATACTTCAAAGTACTCCACATGCAGAGTGCTGTATAAAATACCAATGGCCCCATCCAGGTTCTCATACACCAGACAGAATGATGATCCTTGTACACGCAAGGAATTTTCACCATGTAGCTAGACCAGTGTTGCTACTCCTACAGTCATTTGCAGGCTGATGCTGAACTAACTTGGAAATGATACGGTACACTTACACTAGAATTTTGCCTTAGAATAACTGTATTGAAGCAAGTTCACAAGTATAAAAATTACTGATGTAAAAAGCATTCAGCACAATGGTACATCTGAACCAATGACTACATGCAGCACACTAGTTTTAAATTGAATTTAGCAGGTTTCAGCAGTGTGGCCAAGACACCAGAATTTTTTCCTCATAGCCTGACTTCTAAATTCTGTGTTGAAATATTTATTATTCCCAATCATATAAATTTTATTAAAGCATACAAAAATAGTTTAGCACATTTTTAACTGTCCTTATAATGTGCACAACTAGATCTATCAACATCTTCATGTGCAGAAATTCCAGCTGAAGCTAAATACATTCATTTTGATGGGAATGAAGCCAGGATATTTAGCGTAGCTGCTTCACAAATCTAAGATATAACTATAGCTTCTGTAAAGCATGAAAAATCCCTTCAGGGTGCAAATAAAAACAATGATGAAAGGGAGGGACACTGAAATTTGAGTGGTTTACCTTTGTTAATTGTGCTGTGTAACGTAGAAGTTTCTCAACATGAAGACCATCAAAACCAAACCTGGATTCAAGTTCTGCTCTCACAGCATGTGTATTCCACAAGACATCCCCAAGAGAAAGATTAAACTGAAAACCTGCAAGAAAAAAAAAACCTGCTTACATAATTTCTGCTTTTTGTTCATGTTGTTTCTTGATTCATACTTGATGAGATTCAAGTACCAAGTTTCCAGCTTTTTGGAAAAAAAAAAAGCGTGCACTTGAACGCCAGTTTCACTAGGATAAAATCCATGATTGCATTAGTAGTTTGGTAAGGTCAGTTAATCTGATGGCATACCAACAGCTGATACAATAACGGTGAGATGCATGGTGCACACAGTGATTGCCAGCAGACCCAGCAGGGTGTCATTCTGAACTGTGTGTCTAATTCTCATGTAGTCATGCAAATGTGTATGTATAGACTGGATATGGATCATTGCTGAGAGGGAGAGCACCATGAGAATACCAGAAAAACCAAGGGATTCAAAGCTCACCCCTTGTGCAAGGGCTCCAGCATACCACCTTTGTACCACCAGTCTTGGTTTTGACAGCTGAAGTGGGATTTAGACCGCATATAATTCTTAGCCTGACCTTCTAGGCAGAGCAGACAGATGCACCTAGAATCTGTGTGCCACCAGACAGTTTGCCAAAGAAACTTGTTCCTGACCTTTTCTTGAGGGGTTGTCCTGGGGCCAGCATACCTTTTCCAGTTAAACTCACCTCCAATACTCAAGCAGCAGACGGGGAAATGTGGCCCTTCAGCTGAGACCAGAATTTATGATAACAAAATGAAGTTTAGAGTAAAACAGGCATAATGCTTAACATGCATGTCCAAGACAAGAGGCTACCCTTCTATCAAATGGAAGAAATTATCCTTTGCAGTGATTTAGTCTCTCTCCAAAATTCACCATGGAAAGATCATTCTAAACATGATATATTAGACCAATGTTCTTTGTTTATCAAATAGTTGCCAGAGTCTGATCAAGTTCAGTTACTAGTTTTTAAAAAAAAAAACAGATCAATACTGAAATGGGCTAGCACTACAGCAGTGTAGTTCAATTCTTAGACCTTTTATATTAGTAATTTAGCAGAACCTCAGACAGCCACTGATACTGCATATTCCCAGCATGCTTACAAGGTACTTCAAAAAAAGTCTGAAGCAAATTCCTTACCTTCTAAGCTCCCATCCTGTACTGACGTAGCAGTTAAATTCAGTGCTGTTTTCACCACTTCATAGAAACCTTTGCCCAATGGCATCATAGCTAAATCCTTCAATGATGCTAAGGTACTGAAAGTGAAAAATAAAACAAAAATCAAGCTCTCTGTACACCCAGAAAAACTGAAAGGTCTTGGTGGAAAAAAAAGCAACTGAATATTAAAATACTTTATTGTTGAAAAACTGACTTTTCATGAAAAAGCCCATAAGTTGAGATTTTACAGTTAGAGTTTCACTCAATGTCCTCTTAAAAGAAAAAAGAATGAGAGAAAAAGGCTTAAAAGCGAGAGCAAAAATGAGAGCAAAACCACCACAAGAGTTCTCCCAGTTATCCCCGCAACAGGGCAGAATGGACACAGAGTATTTATGTTTTACTTCCACCCAATCTGCAGAGAAAAAAAGAACCTTTAAAGTAACAGAATACTTATTCTCACAACAAATTAAACAAAACACATTAGAGAATGCATTGATAAAGAATATATCTACTGAAATTCTTTCAAGTCCCATTCTAAGTCACTTTAGCTGTGAAACAGACTTCTTTGTTAATGTAGCTGTAATTTACTACAAAAAGTGCACATGAAATTTACCAGTTATTTCCTATAGAGTATTCCTTTGTTATTATGAAAATAAGAACCCAGTTTTGTTAGAGTGGATCAGCAGTTTACAACATACGCAAGAGGAGGAAAAAAAAATGCAAAAATACAACACTACATAACTTCACCAAGTAGGTGTGAAAGTTTCTGTTCAGTACCTGCGATTTGCTTTCCAAATTGCATTAATTACAAAAACTTTGGTCATCGAAGGGCACCAAAGTCTTAAAATAAAAAAACCCAAACCAAATATAAACATCTGAGTCTCCTCTCATTAATCACTTGTGGGTTGACCCCAGCTGGCAGCCAAGCACCTACACAGCTGCTCATTCACTCCCTTTTCCCACAGGACAAGAAGAAAATAAAAGGCAGGCAAGAAGAACTCATAGATCAAAATAAAGGCAGTTTAAGAACTTGTGCTGGTTTTGACTGGGACAGAGTTAATTTTCTTCACGGTTTCTGGTACAGGGCTATGTTTTGGATTTGTGCTGAAAACAGGGTTGATAACAAAAGGATGATTTAGTTACTGCTGAGCAGTGCTGACACAGAGTCGAGGCCTTTTCTGCTCCTCACCCCACCCCACCAACAAGGAGGCTGGGATGCACAAGAAGTTGGGAAGGGACACAGCCAGGACAACTGACCAAAGGGATGTCCCACACCATATGACATCATGCTCAGCACATAAAGCTGGGGGAAGAAGAAAGAGAACACAGGGGGGACATTCAGAGTGATGCCATTTGTCTTCCCAAGTCACTGTTACGCATGATGGAGCCCTGCTGTCCTGGAGATGGCTGAGCACCTGCCTGCCCACAGGAAGCAGGGAATGAATTCCTTGTTTTGCTTTGCTTGTATGCACAGCCTTTGCTTTCCTTATTAAACTGTCTTTATCTTAACCCATGAGTTTTCTCACTTTTACCCTTCTGATTCTCTCCCCCATCCCACTGGGGAGAATGAGCCAATGGTTGTGTGGAGCTTCGTTGCCTGCTGGGGTTAAACCACAACATAGGTGAAGCAAAAGTTATGCAAGCAAAGCAAAACAAGGAATTTATTCTCGACCTCCCATCAACAGGCAGATGCCCAGCCACTTCCTGGAAAGCAGCATCTTAGCATTTACGTGGGAAGACAAACACCATAACCATGAATACCCTCCACTTTTGTCCCCTTCTCGTTCTGTCTGTGCTATAGGCTCAGGGTAGAGAAATTGCTGCCGAGAATATATTAACAAATTAAAAACTTGGCCCAGCACAGCAGCCAATGGTAACTGCTCTCTTTGCTTATTGCTGCTGAAGAAGAAAACAATAACCATAAAATTACCATCAAGTTCCTGCCTTACTTCAGGAACACTCAGACTCAGAGTTTGCAAACCTTCCAGAAAAGAATTCTGCTTTTGGAATATAAGTACTACAAGCACAGCTAATACAGCTGTTATATATGCATGTTAGTAGTTCAGAGAACAAGCTGGAATAACATTACAAATTACTCAGGAATAAAGGGGGGAAAAAGAAATCAAGCCCCAACACAACTGCTATCCACATATTGTAATCAAAAGAGATTCATTTCCCAGTTTCAAAAAAAATTACACCACCATATCCTTCATGTCTTTTTTATTAGGAAAAAGACTGTGGGATGATAAAGGGTGGCAGAATCAGCACAGTAATTTCCCATGCAAAGTCTTTGGGCCTCTGCCTCCCCATGGGGTAAGGCTGGTGAAGTTCATGGACAGTCTTGCACAGGAAGCCAGGTTCAGTGGCCTCCTCTAGCTTTATAAATATGTTAATTGACTACAATGGCAACTACTTATCAACCTATTACACCCAACTACCTACTCTGGAAGTTACATATTTTACTTTTTCCTAACAGTTTCCTTATTTTATTGTAAATTCCTGTAGATATTTGTCTTAGTCTGTGCTATTGATACCATGTCTTGCTCTGAATCCAGCTGTCCTTTACTTAAGGCAGAAAACTTTCATATTCAGAATACAGTCTCTCTGGGTTTTTTCTTACTGCTTCATTTCTTGCAAGAGAACACCCAAAGCTATTTTGATCGCAAGAGGCCTGAGAAACAAAATGGAGTAATTTTCCCCAATATTGACCAAGCGATACATATATATAAAAGTTGATTAGAATCCAGACTGTGATTTTCTTATATTCGCATGTAAGTATTCTGTCTTTCAAAGAGTTCCAGAGCACATTATAAAGTTCAAAGCCGTATTATGTGATGGGCTAATTTCAACTGTCACCAAGATGAAGCCACTTCTTTGAGACTCCTAGGGAATCTCTGCTGAGCTGGACAGAGATGAAGAATACAGTTATGAAGGAATCAGAATGGGGCAAAACTCCTACCACACCTCTGTAAAAGCAGAATCTGGTAAACAGAAGAAAATTTCAGCCTCTTTACATTCAAAGATTCTTATTTTATTAAATAGCCAGCGAGAAGAACAAGAATTGCAGGTAAAAATATTAAACCAGAGCACTTTCAAGCATGCAAAAGTACTTACTTTTGAATAACTTTTAGAAACTCTGCTACAGCAGCTAACCCATCTTTTGTATAAAAGCTGTTCAATTCAAGGTGAGGAAGTGAATGCAGAAGATTCCAGAAATATGGCTGCTTGTACAGGTTTTCTGCTCTAGAAATCATTTCCTCCACTTCATTCAAATCCATCTTTATGCAAAGAAAGCACATTTACACGCAACAATTCCATTAGCAGAAAAAAATAGCAGGTGCCATTTACTTCCTCTACCCTCACCGTCTTGAATTTTAAACCATTTAAAATATTTTTTCAAGTGGAAAGTACCTCTAGCTTTAGTAATTCACCACAGCATTTTGGTGGTACTTTGAACTTATGGCAGCTTTATTTTAGATGTCTTTCTCTGCTCTGATGGAAAATGGAGCTGGAAGAAAAGCTAAGCAATCTCCTTCTGCTCAGAAGTGTAAGAGAAGGACCATCTTTGAGATCTCTAACACAAGGAGCTCTTTAGCCCTGCAATTAATTTCTAAATCCAGGATATAAAGACCAGGGACTGCCAGGGATGTGCCATCCTTGCCTCACAGCCCCTCGGGGGGTGGGTGTGGGCTTGTCAAATAATGGATAAGAATGGCTCTTTAAAGATAGACTGAGGTAAAACCACTTCTTTTATAGGACTACACTATCAGATGCCGATGCAAAACATAGGATCTATCATACTTGTCTATTATGCAGTCTTTGATTCTCTAAATTAATGTTTCACTAGGGCTCTTTTAGATAATGGCAACATGAGCATGGTTTATAAAAAAAAAAGCAGCCTGTGTATACAAGCTCCATTATTAATAATGATAGGTTACTTTAAATATTTTCTCAATGTTGATAAATACATTCTTTATATTTTATATTCCATTCCAGAAATGAAATTTCATATTGATACAGCTCCTTTCAGTCAAGTATTACAAGAGCAATTTAAAAATGTTACTGTAAAAAATGCCATCTAATTTCAAGTTATAAATTGGAAAGCTAGGATTCATGAAGTAGCAGTTACAATCAATCACATATGGGAAAATCTATTTTAAAATATTTTTTAAGTGAAACCAGTGATCTGTGAAAGGTACAAAATTGACAGTAATGGAGATCCAGTACAGTGGTCATTCAGCCTTCCTCTTTTTGTTGTGATTGCAAGGGTGAAAGACTAATGCATTAGGGAGAGCACAGAGACCAAAATCCTTCCACATAAACTGCCAAACTGATTCTGGATGGAATTAAGCTATATCTTGCAAAACTGTCTTCCTTTACGCCACATGTGTCTGCTTGCCATTTTTACTGGATCACAAATCTGAATTCAAAGTAATCTCATCCAAGCAAGAGCCCCATCTTTTCAATCTTACTGCAGTCCTTTTTTAAGTTTTGGCTTGGTTTTTTGTTTTGTTTTTAAAATAAGCAAACATCAGGATACGAGTTGCTTACAAGACATTTGTAACATGATTTTATACAGCTACACAAGGTCTGGCAAATGCATTTTTAAATTGCTCCTAATGAACAGTCAGCCTTCAAATAGCTGTGATTTTAGCAACTAACAACCTAGAATGGTGGGTTGACCCTGGCTGGATGCCAGGTGCCCACCACAGCCACTCTATCACTCCCCTCCTCAGCTAGACAGGCGAGAGAAAATATAACAAAAGGCTTGTGTGTCAAGATAAGGACGGGGAGAGATCATTTACCAATTACAGTCACGGGCAAAATGGACTCAACTTGGGAAAAATAATTTTCATTTGTTACCGATCAAATCAGAGTAGGGTAATGAGAAATAAAAAGTAAATCTTAACACACCTTCCCCAAACCCCTCCCTTTTTCCCAGGCTCAGCTTCACTCCCAAATTTTCTCTACCTCCTCCCCCCAAGCAGCGCAGGAGGACGGGGAACGGGGGCTGGGGTCAGTCCATCCCACGCTGTCCCTGCCGCTCCTTCCTCCCCAGGGGAGGACTCCTCACCCTCTGCCCCTGCCCCAGCCTGGGCTCCCTCCCCGCAGCGCCCCCCAGGCCCGGCCGTCACCAGCCCGGCCAGCAAACCTGCTCCAGCCTGGGCTCCTCTCCCCACGGGGCCACAGGCCCTGCCAGGAGCCTGCTCCAGCGCGGGCTTCCCACGGGGGCACAGCCTCCTTCCTTTGGGCACCCCCCTGCTCCGGCGTGGGGTCCTCCCCGGGCTGCAGGTGGGGATCTGCTCCCCCGTGGGCCTCCCTGGGCTGCAGGGGCACAGCCGGCCTCACCGTGGGCTGCGGGGGAATCTCTGCTCTGGCGCCTGCAGCCCCTCCTGCCCCTCGAGCCCCTCCTGCCGCACCGGCCTGGGGGCCTGCGGGGCTGCGCCTCTCATGTATTCTCATTCCTCTCTCCAGCTACAGTTTATCTGCTGCAGGCTTTTTTTTCCCCCCTTTATAAATGTGTTATCCCAGAAGCACTACCACCATTGCTGATGGGCTCAGCCTTGGCCAGCAGCCATCTTGGAGCTGGCTGGCATTGGTTCTACCAGACATAGGGGATGCTTCTAGCAGCCTCACAGAAGCTGCCACCCTGGTAGCCCCCCCCACCAGAATCTTGCCACACAAACCCAATATAGCTAGACTGGCTTAAATCAGTAATCTAGAAACCGCTAAAACTATCAAATTTACAAGACAATTTTTTTTCCTTCAACAGCATACCAATTATTTTTAAAGGTAGTTTAGTAAAACTTCACAGGATACAGATTGCTAACCATTATAATAAAGATGCCTCAAAATCCAGAACTGTAATTTAGAAATAGACTGTAAAAATACTTACAGTAAGAAAAGCAGTGATGTTATGGAGCCCTGTAAAATCAAATATTTACTTTTACCAAGAGGTATTATTAACTTCAGAAGAATCAATTTCATAAGCAATAGCAAGTAGTATACAAAGTGCATTTCTACAGGAGTATAGGTGTGTGAAACAACTAATATCCTAGAAAGATAGTGATCCACTTGATTTTCTGTGCTTCCCAATGCTTTCACTACTATCACAAAAACAATTTAAAAGAAATTGTTTACCATTCATTTTTCAGTAAGACAAAATCATCACATGCAGACTAGATGAACGCAATAGCTCCCAGACAGCCAGGCATGAAAATGTCCTTTTCACCTAAATCTTTCTGCTTGAAAACTCAGCCAGAAAGGCACAGTCTTTAAATGCCTACCTGCTACAGCAGCAAGGCTGCACAGTATGGGTGAGAACAGAGCAGGAGAATCAGAACTTGGTGTTTCCATCCTCACTCTATTAGTGAGAGGCTTGACTTTTTTGCCTAAAGGTCACCAGGTGTGAGCTACTGAGGTTTTCCATCCCTATACTCTCTGGTACCACAGAAAAACCTGGTGAGAAAGACTTAAATCCCTATATGTTACTTTTGAAGGCATGTTAGACCAAGTAACCATGCACTCAGATTATTAATCCTTACCTTTAAAAAAAATACTGTGAGGGGAAAGGTTTAACTATCAAGTAGTAAAAAAAGGGCAGTTTTGGAAAGCTGTTTTCTCTGATAATTTTATGACAGCCACAGTAATAGTACTCATAAAAGTGGCTTTTTTTCAGATCAACTAAAATTTTAGTTTGTTCATTTTATTTTTAAGATAAGAGTATTCCTTTGTTTGATGGTTATCACTACCTGATAGACAAAGCAATTCAGTATTAGAAGGATCACAGCTTACCTGAGAATTTTGAGTTTTCTTCCCATAACTTTTCTAAAGCCATGGTTTTCTCTGTGGTCTCAGTAAATCTCCTTGCAAGTTCTTCTATGTCTTTCATGAAGTCTAGATCAGGTCCTGTGAAGCTCTCTGGACCACTTTGGTTGCCTGAAGTACTTTTTCATAGAAAAAAATTGCAGAGGAGAGGTAATTACAAACTGGAAGCAAGTAGCTGAAGAATGTGTATATACTCACAGCAGATTTTTTTTTTAACTATTATGCATTTAGACAACTTTTTATTTAGTTCAGTTCATTAGTGTCCAACTTGCAGCACAGGTACCCTTCTACTTGAAAACCAAAAAGAATGGTGTCTCTGGCTGCATATTTTTGCCTTATGCTGACTCAACACACAAGAAGTGTCTGTTATTCAGAAAACATATACAGTTTGTATTTGGGATGTGACAGCTTGTTTTTTCAAACACAACCTATAAAAAAAATAGTATCGTGTTGTCATTACTGACTTTCCTCTTATTTTAGCTTACAGCTAAAGCCCTGGTACATGTTCTCTCTATTGTCTCTATCATACTACCATCTGGTGGCTACTCAATAGCACAACCATTTCCTAACAACACTTCCAAGAAATCAGATGTCAGAGAGTCATTTAAACATCACTATACAGGACAAAACTTAGACTCTCCCAAGGCAGCATAAACAATGGGGTAATCATATTTAGCTAGGAATAATAATCTCTTATTAGGCAGTTGAATTCTGGTTTATCTTAAGGAAGTTCAAATTACCTTAGGGTGAAATCCTGTGTAGCAAAAATATTGCTGTGTTTCTTTAGAAGAAAAATTATCTGCAACATAAGCCCACTTACAAAAAAAACATAATAAAGAGTTATATTCCCTTCTTGTCAAACTTGTATGTGAATACTAGTTTTCAGCACAATTCTTACTTATTGAAGAAAAAGCTAATTAGATAGATTCACAAACCAAAGCAAAAACCATAAACCACTGTTTTCTGATTCTCTCATTTCTCTCCCTCCCTGATCCTCATTTGTTCAGACACCTGCAGAGCTGTCTGCAATTTTAGACTAAGATGAAAAGAAAATTTAATCTTAAAACAAGTTCTTGATTGTTTCAGTTGTCGTGGTTTAACCCGGCTGGCAACTAAGCACCACGCAGCCGCTCGCTCACTCCCCCCCCCTCCCTCAGTGGGATGGGGAAGAGAATCAGAGAAAAAGAAAAAAAAAGTAAGACCCATGGGTTGAGATAGAGACAGTTTAATAAGAGAAAATAATAATATTAATAATAATAATGGTAAGAAAATATACAGAATATATAAAACAAGTGATGCACAATGCAATTGCTCACCACCCGCTGACCGATGCCCAGCCCGTCCCGAGCAGCGATCACTCCCCCTGAGGCGCAATCACACAGCCCGAGCTGCGACCACTCTCCCCGCGACCGACCGACCGACTAACCCCCCCGAGCATGACGTTCTATGGTATGGAATAGCTCTTTGGACAGTTTGGGTCCTAGCTGTGCTGTACTCCCAGCTTGTTATGCACCTGGCCGAGCAGGAGAAGCTCAAAAAGTCCTTGAGCAGTCTGAGCACTACTTGGCAACAACTAAAAACATCAGCGTGTTATCAACATTCTTCTGGCACTAAATCCAAAGCACAGCACTATGCTAGCTTCTGTGAAGAAAATTAACTCTATCCCAGCCGAAACCAGGACACAGTGCAGCTTATTTTGATCCCAACTTGGCCGACAGCCAGTAGGATTTTGGAGAATTCTTTCACCAGCCTCTAACTCCAATGGATTAAAGGCATAACAATTCCTACCACATTTGTTTGATTTTCCTTTTAAATGGAATTTTAAAAAGCAGGTTTCTGTTGTTCAGAGCACAGCTTTTAGGGTGCTTAAAAGCTGCAGTTTAGCTATTGCTGTTGAAAGCTACCACATAAATTCCAAAATTACTAACACACCTACTGCCTGAAATTTCAGACAGCTAGAAAAAAAAATGGTGTTTGGCAAAGAACAACAGGAACACTAACTACATACTGAAAACTTTCTAGCACTGTGCTTTTTTGAGCATGAACAAGTGGCCAGCGCTTGACCAGAATAACAACCACCACATATTGGTTAAAACACAAATCCAGTCAGAACTTAAAAAAGAATACTCTAGCTCAGTTTTCACTGGATTTTCCACAGATTTTTTTTTCCAAAATACTTGCTGAACTTTAAATTGACAGCTAAACTCACAAAACAAGGTCACTTAAAATAATCACAATTATGGGGAAAAGCACACTTTTACTCACATGGGAGCATATGGCCGTGCTCAATGCTGGTGCCAGGGCTGCTGATGCTGCCCAGCCTCCCTGCCAGCAGCAGGTTGCACAGATCACTGTGAAGGGGGAGTTAGTAACTCCCTCTCCTCTACACCCATTGCTGACTCTGCTGTACCTTGGATCCACAAAGCTTGGGTTGATAAAGAGCAGGGGAACAAAACAAACCCTCTTGGAATCTAATTTCATGTGCTCTAGCCCCCTGCCTGATATATAGCAGAAGCACACTTGGTAACACAGGCTGAACTGTGTGAACGTTAACCTGAATCTCTGGTGAGCAATCCCAGCCCAGAAACCACTGCACGAGCAGAGCAGTGAGCCGTTCTCCAAGCAGGTAGGTAGCAAGTAAAACAGATAAGCATGGTCTGGTTAGCAATAGCTTTTCAAACAAAAGGAAAACTGAACTCTCCCACCCCCCAGTTTAAGCAAGGAAAAATTCTGTCACTTAGCTTCAAAATGTTTCACTGACAGCTGTAAAGCTTCCTTTGAACTAAGAAGTTGGCCAAAAGACTCCAGGTCATGCTGCCCTAGGTGCTGTGCAAGTCAGTGGCAACAGCCTGCTTAACCCTCCTGCTCTGCCCCTTGCCCAAGCAGGACGGCAAGCTCAGCTGGGCTGCCCTTTCAGTGTCTCCAGGATTAAGGGCCTGGGAGACAAGCCACTGCCCTGCAAGGGGTCCCATGGAGTACCTGGCAGGGCACTGGGCAAGATACACAGACTAGAAACATTAAAGAAAATAGATGGCAGCACTTGGAGTGTGGTGGCTGTGAAGAGCTCACAGAGAAGTACAGGGAAAAGCAAGTTGATGGTGAAACTGGAAAGGGAGCTGGGAACAGGAGAGGGATGTAGATATTTAGGGTATGGAAGAAGAACCAAAAACCAGGCATAAGGCCCAGCTATTAGAGACAAGAAGGCGGCAAGTGCAACCTGAAAAACTCTTAGAAACACCACACTCCCAAGCACAAGCCTCTCAGTAGGACAGGAACAGCTGTTGGGACATGCTGTTTCTGAACTATGAGTTTTATGGGCATTTCCAGGGCAGGAGTGATGTCAGCCAGCTGCCACTCGTGCCCTCTTTGGCCATCATTGCCACAGCCCTTCCTCTGGATACTCTTGGAGCCGAGTGCAACCTCCTTCATAAGAGGAAATGGCAACAGGCATGGTGTTAGTTAGCAGGCTCAGTTTTATGAAACAGATTAAAATATTACAGAGGTTCCATTTGCTGAATATCCATCTGAGTTTTAAAGGATTTTATGTATTTTCAACATGGCACTAAAGGGCCATATTTATCCCCTAATAAGAATGATACAAGATACTACTAGTTTCTTAATTCAGCACAAGTTATACAAAATTGCAAGAAGATGTCACCATCTTGTCAAAAAGATAAGAAATTTGATGTGAAAACCAGCTGCGGGGATAGTGAAGACAAGCAATTTTCAGACAGCGTGCCAACAAAAATACTTGACTGTTGTACTGTTACTCTCCCAAAGAGCCTTCAATGTGTGCTTTCTGGGGCAGATGATGACACCACCTTACTTATGCATGTGTGAAGGAAGCCAACAGCAGCAGTTGCTAGGAACAATAAAGAGGAGAATCAAGGGATGACAAAAAGGACAAAAGGAGGAAGCCAGTAATTTGTAGGAGAGGACATACATAATTAGAAGTGGGGTGTTAGGAGGAGTTGTGTGTATATATATATATCTCATTTCATTGTCATCCATGGTAACTCTTCTCTTAATTGTGCATTTCCAGAAATACTTGCAGGAAGACAGAAATCAAACTAAAGACATACATTCATGTGAGTTTTTACCATGACAAAACACTGCAAAAGAGCAAAAAGACTTCGTCTCTTTGCACATGTAAAAGCAATTTGCATTTCCTAAAGTCATGACTCAGAATTGCTAATTCCGTCCAAATTACCCAGTTACTCAGGGTGACAATAAGAACGTTTCAGAGCTCATCTGAGATTTCATCTATGATGTGCAATACCATTTAGACTGGTGATTTTCATAAGCCTCTCAGCAAACTCTTGTCTCAACCTCACCCCTGTCACCACATTAAAAATTTCTCTAAAATTGCAAAGCCCCAGCTGTCCTGGCTCCTGTTCTGCACCATCTCAGGACAGCCTGGAGACACGACATCTCCATCAACACCAATACATGTGCTGGACAATAGCTTACTGTGTCTGTCACAGAAAGGAAAGATCTTTCCCCTCCATGTTGCATACTGTTATAACCCTTGTAAAATGCAATGGATCAAAAAAATATAAAGAATTAAAAAAAGTATTTGTTGTGGTTTAACCTGGCAGGCAGCTGAACACCACACAGCCACTTGCTCACTCAGTGAGATGGGGGAAGCAAATCGGGGAAAAAAAAAAGGTAGAACCCATGGGTTGAGATAGACCGTTTAATAAACCAGTAGAGGAAAAAAGTAGTAATAATAATATTAGAATAATAAAATGGAGAAAAATCACATTTAACATTCCTTTTCTCCCCAACTCTGACAATCTATAAGCAAGATCATGAAAATTGCTTCTGTTTTCCAATACCTAGCTTAAGACTACAAAAGCTGGCCACATAGGGTTACTATTCCAATAAGTTGCTCCAGACATACAGCTATCTTGCAGAATTATTTCTTTTTTTCACTTGAAGATACACATCACTAAAGAAAAATTTGACCCTCTGAGCAATTCTTATGTAAGTGCTATCATTGTTGCTTAGACTTTCCTTGATTTTGTTTTTCCACACCTGCTCTTGTACGTGAGCTCTTCTGATACTGCTCCACTAAGAACCACAGAGGCGCAGGTATCAATAAAATCAGTAACAAGAAAGGGACCAGTGTGAGTGGGGCTGCTCCAGGAGGGGCGGCCAAGCTAGGAGCCAAGGCGACCCTAGAGGAGGCCATGACTTCACCGACGGGGCACCGTCCCCCAGGATCCTAGCCAGCAGGCAGAGCTGGGGGTGGGTCATAGGCCCTGGGATGAGTCCAGGAGCCAAAGGGGACAGAGCTCCTGAGGGGTCCATCCAGGAGAAGACGCCAGAGACAGACCTGGGGCTCTGACACACCTAGTGTGAGGCTGCTCAGGCTGCTACTACTTGTAGCTAAATAAAGAGAAATAAACTAATGTGCTTAGAAATAATATTTTAGAGTCTTGGTTTTATACTCTTTGTAGATCTAAGTACAAGAAAGCCTAAGCTTAATTTTTCTTTTAGGTATTAAGAAATCTAGCAAACATATATCTAGGAGTCTGAGCTGCAAGGGCAATCCCACCACATTCTGCAGGATTTGGAGTAGAATTAAGAGTACCGGGAATACATTATGTTTCCATGCACATGCACTCTCATTTTTGGGTGTAAGGCCACAGGACACAGTGCTGCATGGTTTTTATCTTATTTGCATACTCTCAATTTTACTCTGTGCTCCATTAAGATGAGGTGTGGGGGTGGAACATTCTGGAAAGAGCAGGGAAAGATGTCCTTTGCCATGGGAGCTCCTAAATATTTCCTTACTTCTCTACTTTGAGATACTGCTGAGTGTAACGGGCTAGGGAATCACATCAAAGAGCTGCAAGTCAACAGCTTTCACAGTGGCTGAAGAGAGGTGCAAGGAGCAAAGCCTCAGAGCTGTTGAAAAATGAATGCTTTCTGAGGCATCAGAGATGTAGCAGATTTTGCTGCAAATCAAAGTTAACGAGGTAGTTGTAGCCTTCACCTGGTTCATCTTCTCACCACATCAGAGGCTGTTAACGGAGCCTATCGCCTGGGGGATGGTGCCACATCTGTGAGGGCATGGCCTGCACCAGGATGATTTCAAACCCTGGCTCAGCCCCCTCATGGAGCAGGCTGCTCACTGGCAAATAGTGGTTTATGGCTTTCATACTGGAGGTTCCAGCAGAAGTCACAGAATTACTTTTTCCAAAAGGCAACAACTGTATTTCAAATCGATAGCACCAATGGTATATACTGTAAAAACAAATGGGTTAAGTGTCCATGCAAACTATGCAGAGTCCTTGATTCACCCTTAATAAACACATTGTTGATGCAAAAACATCCCTGAAAATTATTATAAAGAACTACCTATGGTTTGGTATAAATCAGAGGGAATGTAATTGGTATCACTGTTCCTACGCCACTCCTTCTCTCCAGTCAACACAGGGACCTTGTAGGATTCAGTTATGTTTGGCTCATCGAGCTGACAGCCTGTATTCCTAAAGCTATTGGCAGCCAGCATAAGTCAGAGCAGCCCTGAGGTTGATTTAATTTATACTGATGGACCTGCTGGAATAGACTGACCTCAGAATGAACTTCATCCTACCTTCTTACCCATTTTCCTTACCTAGACTATATGCTACTCAGTGTAGCCTATTGAGTGTATAAATATGTAGATGCATGCGTTCTGTTTTTCAGTTGAAAAATTGAAATAATTTACCCAATTCTTAAGTAGGACTAAGACTGCCTCCAGCAAATTCTTTCCTGCTTTCCTTTTGAGCTGAAATATAAATTGGGCGGTTCAGTCAAAGCAGTGTAGATAATCATGCAGAGCAGTCAATATAGTTCATAGTTTCTAGAGGTTTAACACACTTAGATGGTATCTGGACCAGTGACATAAATAAAAACTATCCTTTAAGGAAACAATTTTTTAAAAGTCCAACAGCTATTGTAACTCTATAACCCAGTAATATAGTATTGCTGCTGCAAGTAACAGGCTCAGGCTTTGTACTAAGTTTGCAAGACTATGGCACAGAAAGTTGCCACCTTTGCTTTGTCTGAATGTGACTTAATGTGCCTGCAGTTTTAGTTTTGTATTGGTTTAAGTTTTAACTTTTTTTTTTCCTGGCCAGATGGCTATGGCTATTTGCTTTACTTTCACTTGTCATTATATAATACAACCATAGTTTTATACAGATACTAGTAACAAGTGATCATTCAGTGCAAAGTGAGATATTTATGATTAACATAGCAAAGCAGTGCAGAGGAACAGAGGCCTGGTATAACGGTAGAGGCCTTGAGAAGTGAGGACACAGGATGCACTGTACTGAAGTACAGGTCCAGGCTGACACTGAGGACCCCACGGCTATAAACAACTCACCAGTGGTCAGTTAAAATGCAGAACTATAGCCAGACAAAGCCAATTTATAAGCATAAAAAAAATAACAGGTACCTAATATATGTAAAATACCATATACATAAGATACCATATACATTCAGATGTATGATATAAATTCAGATTTATCACAGAGATGCAAACCAACGGAGAACAAGCAAGGTATAAAAAGCGCATAAGCAAACATAAGTGACATCAAGTGTACCCTAGAATGAAAAAGAAGCTATCACCACCACATTCCTCCAGGTAAAGGGCTCCAGATGATGGCTTGCCATAACAACCCCACCACCACCACACTGCCGCCAATGACCTTATGACCCAGAGTAGCAGTGGAAAGGTGAGCATAAACCCAGGGAAAGGAGTAGAAACTAAGTGGTTGTGCAACAATTTTAGCTGTGTTATTATTAGGAGAGTTTTTGTTTAGGGATATTACTGTAATGCTGTTATTTCTGTATATAACTATTTTGTGTACTACTAGATCTGGACTAATAATAATTCATTGCTTACTGTCAAGATTTCAACTCTACTAACAAATTATTGCTTTATGTAGAAAATGTTTGACCATAAACAAGATTTATTTTGCATGGTATTATGCTCAATCAACAGCACTCTACATGTACAAATAACCACAACAGATCAAGCGGTAAGTATTTTGGCCTATTACTGTGATACTGAAGCTTTCCAACTTGCTGCATGCTGAATTTATTGCTACCTATAAACTTCTACAATAATAAACCATAAAATCATGATGCTCTTACATACTTACCTGGCTCAAACCTCTAAGATTTTTTTGGTAGATATTCTCAATTTTCTAAGAATAAACACATGTAAAGACACATATGTTCTGATTCGCTTCCCTTAGTTTTACTTTATTGTTATATGTTTTGAAAGGTTGCTTATGACTACATCCTTCAGACAACTTGCATAAGCGCCTTTCAATCTCAATGCTTTTCAACATTTTGAAATACATGAAATTGCTACATTTCTTAAAGAAAAAGCCCAAATTCAAATTAATCTTTCTTTTTTCCTGCACTCTGGGATCCTGTGACAAGGCTCTCTTACAAACTACTTTTTCAAGTTCTTTTTATTACAGAGCTTCTGCTACTCCTTTTTGGCTCTTTGTGGGTCTTACTCGAGAGTTATCCTTGCTTTGCTTTTCTGTGTTTATTTCTCACACCATGTGTGCTCCCAAAATACTCGAAGTTTAAATCCATATATGATACACTTTTTATTACTCAATCTCACCCTCATGTAATAAAAGACTTTCTAGTGAAGGATGAAAGTATGCTTTCAGATGGCAGTGGTGAAGGGCAAGAATATCACATGGTACTTCTCCAATTTTCCCGCAGAACAGTTTTCAGTATCTAGTAACAGCATGAAATTCCCAAGAAAGGCAAAAAAAAAAATTAGGAAGAGTCATGACTAAGTCTTTTGCATTCATAAGGACACTGCGGGTAATTTTTAGCACAGAGTAACAGAGCTCCTGTTCTACCCGTCTGCAAGATAATGAGAACCTTTGCAGTAGAAAGAGATGCACTGTGATACTGACAGCTCTGTCAAATTAGTATAACTTACTGTAAGCGGCTGTTTTTCTGTGTTGTGTAACTAGTATTCTTGCACCTTGAACCAACATTACAGAGGAGGGTCCGCATGAAAGGATAGAGGCCCCGACTTGGTAAATCCCGAGCTTCTAAGTAACCTAAAACCAAGCAATGGCAAAATTAAAACCAGTGACACTGCAGTTACAAACCTGTACCATCACATCATGTTTCTTTCTCCTAGAAAGCGGCTTTTCCACCAGCAAACAATGAAGTTGTATCAATGGACCATGTCCCATTTAAGAACAACTAATTCACCACAGAAAATTAATAACTTCTGAGTCAGACTGCAACAACAGGGTATAACATTTGAGAGCAGTCTTTGAACAGCTGATTTTCATGGTAGCAATGCCATTGCAACATCATATGCTTTCTAGCCTCTCTGCTCAAAATTACTTGGGACCTAGATTAGAATATAGATTTCTTCACAAAATAGTATTTCCTCTTTTCTCCTAGGCTTTCATGAGATGAAGGAACTGGTATTCAGCAATGTCTGGATGTACATCTATCAAGACTGTCTAAACAGCAACTTTTCCATATCTCTGGAATTTATCTATATCACTCCATAGTTCTGAGAATTGAAACTTCAAATATAAAGCAACTTTTTGCTTATTTTGAAACAGAAAGAATAGCTATAGGATTCCTATTAAACTTCTTTTCTCTGTTTAAAACAGCTAAAATTGAGAAATACTGAAAGGTCATTCCCCTCTTCCTTTGGATAACCTTCTTCTGGCAACCATTACATCCAAATTAAGGGAATAAAATGAGAAGGAGATAAGAAAGCTAGCATTTGGGCTAGCACTCTTACTAAATATTCAGAATTGAAAGATGCAGAAATGGGGAATTTACTACACGTACCAAATACTTTAAAATCCTAATTTTATTTAAATTCAGGTGCCAATATTTTTGAGACATATACCATTAGGAATTGCACTGTTATTCAATCCATCCTTCATTCTTCAGTAAGTGTACCTGCTGTATAAATTAATGGTCACTGTGAATGACTGGTGACATTTGCAAACGAGTTATTTTTACTTAGCACACTCCAGTTCACATTGCAGAAAGCTTTCTGAGCACCTACACTGGATCCCTTTCTGCTAAAACAAAGCAGAAGATGTACTACAAGAGCACGCTCAAACCATTAGCATACATTGCATTCTTGGGTCCAGACTAGAGCTACTCTAAAGTAAATGTATATAGTGCAGGCTAGATTCTCTCCAGATGTTTCACTCCACAGATCTAGAACTGTTTTACCAAATTGGTTTCTAATGTAGCTAAAGCTGGTTTATGCCCAGTTTACTGACATCTGTGAATAACAGAATAATAAACTGAATAGACTAGAATATCACAACTCATTCTTTTCCAAATGAAGTTAACATTTGAGAAGACAAAAGCAAAAAAAAAAAACCACTTTATAAGGTGGAGGTATTCATAACAAGTTTTGAAGTGTTGATGGAAATGGAAGAATTTATTATTTACCAAACGTTCATTTTAAATCCCAGGAAGTGGGTATGGGTAAGATTCTTCTCATCCAACTGTTACTATCTACTGCATAATTATCTACCTCTGAGCCAGTCATGTAAACTCCACTCAATAGAAAGAAATAAGTACAACTAAACCACAAGTAATCCACCTTACTCCAATGCAGATGTCTAAAACTGGTCTGACAGATAGGACTGTAAACTTTTTATTTCCTTCCTGCCTAAACATGACTTGCTCGGTTCCACAGCTGGACAAGAGTGAATCCCACTGTAGGATTCTTTCCATTGACTCCACTGCATTTAAGTCCCTGCTTCTAGGATATCTTTAACATTTCCTAAATACTTCTACAAGCAGAGGTGACCACAATAGAACACAGGTGAATCAATACATACAGTTCTCCTTGTATTTTGGGGGCTCCTGGAAGCGGATTGCAGCCAGAATCAAGAAAAGCGCACATGGCCAGAGTATTTCAACAAGAGACAGGACCTGAAAAGGGAAATCAAAACATCATCAGTACTATAGAAAACAGGATTTGAGAGCAAATCATTAAAATTCATATTTAATGTTTTTTAATAAAAGATATATCTCCTCTATAACTACTTAAGGGAAAATGATTAAAAGCAAATTAGTAATTAAGACTTCTGTTTAAAATCCTTATAACTTTGCCCAATACACTGCTTTCAGAGTACAAGAGCAGTTTTCACTTCAGTTTATAGTTTTTGTAGCTATTTCCCTCTGGTCAAAGTGATTCTGACAACATGATGACAGTGACATCCAGCTTTCCCATACCTGAGCCTCCTGAGAGGCCAGCAGCATTCTGCACCTTGCTGCAACTCCTCATGCTCCCCTGAAGCCTGCTGTCCTGAACCCTGCCCGGCAGCATTCCTCCTTGTCCTTCCCTGGCTGCTGCCATTACTCCCTTTCTTTCATCTGTAATCACCTCTCTCCAAAAGCTGCCTTTGTCAACTCCAGCAGAAGGGCATCGTGAGACCAAGCTAACAGGCCTAAGGCTGCCTACTGCCACACTTCTCATTTCCCTGCCTTCCCATTTCCAGGACTGCAATGAAAAGGCACCCAAGCTGGAGCACTGCAGCACTCGTAGATTTTGAGTGTCTCTCCTCTGAGAAAATTGCATATACACAGTATGTGCTTGAGCCTCTGCAGAGAGGATTCAAACCCCCAGATTGCATGGAGAAAAAGCAAACAAAAACAATTGTTGCAATTTTCAGCTGCAAAAAGGAAGAAACTGCCATTCAACCAAGTTTCAAGAGACTAATAGATTCACTGATAAAAGTGGTAGAAAAGTGTGAATACCAAACTCATTAACAGAAGTGTAGTAGAAATGACAAGGAACCACACTAAAGATCTCTATTAGAGGCTATTGAGGATTTTTATTTCTAAACTGTCAGAGCTGAATCAAATCCCACTGGGAAAGCGATTCCTATACTTGGGTATGTTAGAAAAATACCTGAGAAAAGTAACATAATGCTCAAGAACAAAATCCAATGGCAACCTTCCCTTTGGAAAAGGCCTGCTCTGCTGAACACGAGGCAAGGAAGTGAAGGCTTCCCAAAATTTAGGGAAATTGCTGTTTATCTAAACTCCAAATCCAGTAGGAGCCAACCAAAAAAAAGCAAGGGCTGGTGCTTTCAGATTTTCAGGCAGCGGCAAGGGTTGGTAACACCTCCCAGCAGGGCAGGGGCCTCACCATGGCCACACATGGCAAAAGGAGTGACTTTGTCACAAACAAATGTCTTTACACAATTTTAATTTAGTAGTAGTTTCAAATTTATTTGTTCCTTTATGGCAAATCACAGGATTTGATTACGATATTTTAATAGCACTCGATCATCAGTCAATTAGCAAAATGATTCAACAGAATTAATTAAAACAGTGACTTAGCTACAGATTTGAAGATGGCAAGGTTCGCTCCATTCCATTACTGCATGGAAAAAGTACACAACGGAAATCAAGTTATATTAGAGTTGGAATAATTCACAGAGGTGTTATGGGTGTAAGGGTAAGGAAGACCCACCAAGTGAGCTGGACAGGCCCAGCCATCACAGCTGCCTTCAACCAGGAACGCTGATCCTCAGGCAGGGTCATGGTGACGAGGCAGGACGCCAGTCAAGCCAGAAAGATGGTGGCCAAGCACAAGAACTGAGCTGGAGAGCAGTGCTCCTCCAACTTCACCCAGGCAGAAGCCCCATTTAAGCTGAGCCCACGTGGAGCCCTAAGAGAGGCTGTCCAGGGCCATTAAGGCTCAGCAGTGCCCCAGGGCCCTGGAAGCAGCCTCCCTTCCTCCTCACATTCATCAACATACCTTCCATCTGGGATCAGAACGGCCTCACTGGAGTGGTGCCATTATTTTAGGATGTCAGTAGGCCATTTGGGGGGAGGGCGTGGAGCCAGGTACAGCAGATGAGGAAAGGGACACTGCAGAAGAGACCTGGAGGAGGTGTCACCAGGGTGCCCATGAGGGGCTGGAAAGCATCAAGGCTGCCCCTGGAGACACCCATAACCACCTGCCCCCCAGGCCACTGCTAGGGGAAGGTCCCCCAGGCAGGGGATCAGGCTGCAGGAGACCAGAAAGGGTGAGGGCTTACAGGGGGAAGGCCCTGGGCAGCCACAGGCTGGGCCTCCTGGTGCTCACCTCAGGGCAACCTAAGCTGGCAGTCAGGGCACAGCACCAGCCAGCTGCTCCCTAAAGGGCAGGGAGCCAGAGGGGATGCCAGCCAGCAGGGTCCTTGTCAGGCAGGGCCTCCCCTGCAGCGCCTCAGCAAGGTAAGCAGGCTGAGCAATGGTAGCCAGGAGCTCCAGGAAAGCCTGCAGTGATAAGACAAGCCTAAGATAAAGCCAAGAAGCTAACCTGCAAGCCATGGTCACATCCAGTAAAAGCAGCCAGGGTCAGACACAGTCCTACAATTGCTAGCAGAGTCTATAGAAAGGTACAGCTGAACCAGAGACTAACACTAGTACTGAAGGCCCCAGACTGAGTTTAAATAGGGGCAGGGCTGGGAGTGTGGGTGGAAGCCCTAGGTGAGGATGTTCAGGGCCATTAAAACCTATCAGTGCCGTGACACCTGTGAGCAGAGCTGCAGGGGTGTTTAGTTATTCACTTGATAATGCCTACTAGATAGGATAGAGTCCTCAATAGTGCAGAATCCCATGTGGCTTCTCCAGTTTACAAAAAGATGTATAGGAGCAAGAAAAGGCAGATGATCTGCTTGGGCAACTTTTATGGGGTATGATATATCTCTCAGCCTAAAACATTGTGTAGTATTCTTCATGTAGATTTTCATGGGCTTTGGATACAGCTGAGGAAGTTAATTTATTTCAGGTATCCTTTAGTTAATTGGTTTTGGCCTGTTCCTGGGCTTTTTTGTCTTCAATTACATTTTAGAAATATTTGAACTTTAGGAGTTTGACCCACTGAGAATTGCTGCTAGATTATAAGATGGTATGTAGAAAGCAAAACAGAGAAAGGGGAAGAAAGAACCCATTTATAGGCATAACTGAGTGTCATCTGGCTAGAAATACAAGAGAATATTCTCTGACTAGAAAAGACACACAGGCTGTAACATAATAGGGTATGCCAGGTACAGAACAGTTACAGTTGAGAACTCTCCTCTGGTTTAAGATCTTCCAAAATTAATTTGCTTAGTCAGAATATCTGAAAATCTGGCATGCAGGGTAGGGTTATTATTCCAAATCTGGGACAAATTCTCTCTCTTCCCCCCACCGCCCCCAAACCTCAGGGATCAAAATGAACATTGCATAATGCCCCTAGGATTGGCAGTGGGTGAGAAAGGCACCTAATGAAATGGTAAGAGCTGTAAACAATTGTTGCTCTCATTCTGGGCTGCAGTCATTCTCCTTGGTTGTTGCCATTCACCTGAGAAGCCTCATTGCTCCTAAATAATAGGGTAAATAGCAATTATTTTGGTGAATCTATAAAATTTAAGGTTTAATAAATATATCAAATTTGTGACTGAAGAGTACCAGTAAGCCAAGCAAGAGTAGGCCTATCAGAATAACTTCTGTTGTTTAGAAGGTTGTAGGAAAACAAATAATTTCCCTGTTTTCCATTTATCTCCAGAATTTCAGTATCCATTAATGGCTTATTAGAGGTAGACTTCTCTAACATGCTTATGCCTTTCTTTGTTAGAGTACCATGATGTTGATAATAGGAATATTAAGTAATTCCCACTGACCACATTGCCACAGTCTGCTCAAGCTGTCCTTACTGCCATCTCAGTCACTGTCTGGGTAGCAACTGCAGCAATCATGCAGCTGATGCTTGGACTTGAGGGAGGCTGAAATAGTTTGGGGTTTTTCCCAACCCCCAAAAGAGCCCTTAGCAGTCCTGTCCTTTGGCAAGCTAATGATTTTTTTTAGAAGAATAAAGAAAACCTCACTCAGCTGGCTCCTGCAGAGCATGGGTTAACAGCAGAATTTGGGATAAGCACAAGAACTGAAAAAGCAGCTGCAGAAGAAGGTCCAAAGAAAGGGCATTTGAAAGACGGCAGCCCTTGCGCAGCTGCTTTGCCGAGGCGTTGGGGGGAGCTGGGGTCTGAGAGCTCGTGCCATTCTGGTGAGTTGCACCTGGGAAGAATGGTGGATTTGGTAATGGAGTTTTAGGACCTGGCTGATAAAAGCAGACAACTTTGTAACCGTTCACTGGGGGTTTTTGGGGTTTTTTTTTTGCACTGATGCAAAAACATACATGTGCAAAACAGAGGGTGCTCAGCAGTAAACAACTTTTAGGGATGTTTATAACTTTTAAAGTGTAGAAGAAAGGAGCGTGAACTGTAAAGGACAGAAGCAGGGCAAAAATGACAGCGTAGGGGCAGATGAAGAGCAAGAATTATACCAGCGTTTTCTCTCATGCTTAATATTAATCCAAAATTAAAATGGTTAATAATAGCAACTTTTTTAAAAAAGGCATAGTTTTAGGATAGGCTATGTTTCTGTTTTCTCCTAATAGCTGTATTGGCAACCACACACTCCAAGCTTTTCACAACATGATTATAATCCCCATTCTCCTCTAAATTGCAGTATCAGAACAAGAGAATTTGGGAATATCATTTCATACTTTACCTAGCTGCAAATTTGGATAGTAATAAATACTACATAAACAACAGTTAAGAAATCCAGTGATAGAAAGCCTAAGTAAATAGTTGCCTGGTAGCGTGTATCTCCTGAGCTTCCAGAATCTGTACTTCAGAAGCAAAAGCTTCTGAAAACAGAAATAAGAAGGTATCTTCTACTCAACTGCAATTTCAAACTCCACCTGATGTCCAGATGCACGTATTATCCTATGCTGCCTTTGAACCATGTTAATAAGAGATGCTGATTCCTGTCTGAATTTCAGTGAAACACCTACTCTTAACAGAACACTTAGGTCTTTCACAGCCCCTTCACTGTGATATCAAATAATGCCACATGATGCTCATGGCACATCGTTAGTTCAACAGAACACACTTGTCTTCTAGCCCTAACTGCCGAAAAACAACCTCGAGAAGACAATTGCCTTCTACAGACAGATCTGCACAATGTAATACAGAGCCGAAGCACCTCATATCTTTCAGGAGATGCTTCTCTCTTCAGATTCACAAGGGTCTGACCTGCCCTTTGCATAGGTGGATGATCCACCTGGATTTCTCCTTGTGTAACTGCAGATGGAGCGCCTTCATGGTTCGGTGTTTGCACAATGAGCGCATAAAGAGGTTTTTCAAATTCCCCAGGGCAGGTCCTGGCTCTGAACAAGCAGAGTTAAGTTTGCTTTGGGTCATTTATTGTAATTCCTGGTTTGGGGAAGTCTGCGTCTCAGTGAGCTCTCTATTCAGAAAAAACTACCTGTTAGGCAAACTTAAAACTTACATGAATGAAGATTTTGTCCTTCAAAAATATAGAAGAGGGAAAACTAGACAGAGCAAGAAGAGAAATAGATCAGCATGGAGGGGAACGTGGGATACTGAGAAGCCAGTTAATGCACACCGATTGAAGTATGACGAACAGGGAGCACACAGAAGTGCTTAGGAATGGAGAAGAATATAACCAATAGTATCCCTCCCCCAAAAATGCCTTTCATATTAAAAAATGTCACTTTAAATAATTTGGAGAAGAAATTCTCTCTCTAAATCACAATTTTATTTAAATGAAACATTTCTGAACTGAAAAACTGTATGCTTATTTCATTGAAGTAATCCTATCCAAAGCAGCCAACATGCCTTATTGCAAATCCCAGATCATCACAGATAAGGGAAATCAATGAGAAACTATTCACTGAAGTGACATTTTTTTTCCACAAAAAACGTTATCTCACTTGAGAAAATTCGCTTCCTTCTATCTTAAATTAAAAAATCACGTCAATCACAGTAAAAGCAAACAATGACATCTCATCTCATATTTGAGTATTATTTTAATTTTGACTGCTGTTCAAGTAGCTGCCACATTCTGTATAGTGGAATTTGAAAGGTTAAATTAGGCTTTGTAGAGTGGATAAGAAAGGAAATTTAGAAGTGTAAGCAAATGTAATATACAGTCCTTGCATTCCCCATATCTAGGTTTTGATCACAGTTGTGCAGGCTTTCTTACACTACCAATGAGTACCTGTAATGTGGAGAAAATACTGATTTTCATCCTCGCCACTGCTACAAGCACTGGTAGTATCTATTGATAATGAAAAGATAAGCTGTGGCTCTTCAAAACTTCTATGAGATTTCCTTTCTCATTTGCAAATTGGGGAGCATTGCTGAATTCAGCCATTTTAGAATTAAAACACACTGTTGTTCCCTACTTGCATTTTCAACAATTAGAAGACTAAAGGCAAAACAAGAACCACTTGCAGCCAGCCTATGCAACCTGCAGTGCAACCTAACAATCTGCAGTGAAAAAGGAAAAATGATAGATATGCTCTTTCCAACAGGTATTAAAAGAGATTTAAAATATTCCTTATTTTATCATTTCCAAAAACTCACCGGTTGCCTCACACGGCAGAGCCAATTCTTCCAAAACAGAGCCTTGAACTGGTGTACAGCATGCCCCATATTGTCTTTTCATTCCTTCACCCACTTGCAGAGTGGCTTCTTCAGGACTTTCTAAATCAGAATCATCTCACCAAGCGGTCTGAACATATTATTCAGAAGCTGATTAATTCCAGCACTACAGAATGGTGCGAGAGATTTGCCTGCTTGCTGAGAAAAAATGAGATTATGTTTCTGCCTCTTGTTTTGCATTCATCGAGGAATCTCATCTTTCCATTTGCTCCTCAGTGCAATGAACAGTAAGGGGATGGGTTTGTATAAATGCCTTCAGGGTGCTTTACTCCACAGTATGTATTCTGCACTTGTTTTGACTTTTCTGGAATAAAAATGAATGCAAACAACAGGAAAAAAGAATATGTAACGCACATTTGTCTTTTTCCAGAGTTTGGTGACTTTTTGTCACTGCAGTGTTAATGTTGTTTTGCATGCATACACTTAGATTTTGGAAATAAGAATAATGGGAAAATAAGTACACTGTTTAACCACTTAGCCCTATAAATATCTGTATATTTCTAGAACACCCATCTGAGTAAACACCTAGCACTGAGGTGGTCCCATTGCATTATCACACGACTTTAATTTTATCTCATAAAGGGTGCTTGTTTCACATTTCATTCTCCTTTTTCAGTATACATTACCTATGTAAAGGTGGAATATACTGACAAGTCAGAAAACTGTGTTAATTAATTGCCACGTGCCACCCAGGATGAAAATCAGTCTTCCAGCATTTCCTTCAGCAGGGAGGAGGGAGGGCAATTCCAGGAGCTGTGCGGAGGGATCCTCAGGAGGGGAGCCTGCGCATACCTGGGGCAGCAGGGTCACCTGGAGACACAGCAGGTGTCTGGGGGGTGCAGAGCTGTGCTGTTTTATTTGGGGGTCAGGATGACTGCCCTACCAATCGGGAATGCCACCCTGAGCAGAGCAGCAAACTTTCTGTATGTTTTGTTCTACCTGAATTCGTTGCCTAAGATAGAATCTGATCCCCAAAATCTCTCTCTATGGTCGATGGAGATATTATATATAGAAGGGGATTCAAACCACCTATAATCTGAATCATGAATCACACATACACATACATTAGGATAGTGCGATGGCTGAAGATATATTCTTTATTTCTCATTATTGCTGAGTAAATTGCATCATTATGCTTTTTGCAAAATGTATTACTATTGGATGAAAGGGGCATCTTAACATTCACAGCTATCTTTCCACATTAAGAGTAAAATCACCAAAAATGTAAAAACTTTTTGGATGCAGAAGTCACCAGTGAGGAATCCAGCTCCCACTGGATTTGAGCTAAGGCAGCGATCTAAGAAATTAGTAGGACTGATACTTCTGCAATGAGCGACTGAGCATCTGTAGGTCCACTGAGCTCTGCCAGTTTCCCTGAGATGGGGCTCAGCTGGTGTCTTATGTCCAGTGCCTGAATTTCCCTTTCCCAAGCTTTGGATTTGGGTCATCCAGCAGCAGGTTTTGGCCCTCCAGAGCATGTTTTGAAGCTTAGGTACTCCACTTTGTGTTAAACTGACTGATTGATCTGTTAAAATCTTTGTATTTGAAATGGTGCAAAATTCTGTTTTAATTTTTACATTTTTCACAGGTTCAAGGAGTACAGAAAAAACAGATCATATGGGTGTCATGAATTCATAAATTTTTACGTACTGCTAAAAATTGCCTCCCAGCAAAGCAGAAATCACAGATGCAGTCACAGCAGAATATGACTAGTTGAACGCCTTTATTCCTCAAATATGGTGGGATTTCCTTTTATTTTCTCTGCTCTGAGACCAAAAAATTACTGAAGTAATCATTTAGCTTTAAATAGAAATGTGAAAGTCCTCGGGATGTACTAAAAACTAAGTAGTTCAGTGTTTACCTAAATGATGTTAAGCATGTTTATACCTTTAAGGCAGGATTAATCAAGTTCTGTATGAAGGTGGGTCTACTGAGCACGTCTTCTGCTCTTCCATTAAGCCCTATTTCTCACTCCACTGGTAAGAAGCGCGTACCTTCAGCAGTCGCCAAGCACGCCACCATCTTTCTGCTCCCTCCGGTGCTGAAGAGCAGCCCCCGTGCTGTGTGGCAGAGCCACGAGTCCCCCACGCCTCACCTCTCCCACTGTCCCCCGACTCTGGGGCTCTCCTCTTGGCATGCCCTATGGTGGCAAAGTGTAGCTGGGCAAACAACCGAAAAGGAAGAACATACCTCTCCGAGGAGCTCTGCTTCACAGCTGGATGGCATTCGCATAAGGGATGTTTCTGGTTTTAGTCAAGCAATGCTAAAATCCCTGCTGTTTCAGAGTAGGTACAGTAATTTTGCTCGGTAGGACCAAAGGCAAAATTCTGGCATAGCTGAGATGAAAATTCTGGGCACAGCTGAGGTATGCATTTTTACACAAATATTTTTCAATAATTTAATATTGTGAATATATGTGTGAGTTCACACAGCCATTTTGGAAAGCTGGGGAACAGACTCTATAGCCTGTGATTTGTAGGAAATGATGAACTACTCAGTCAGCATAATGAATTACAAGCAGTTATTTATCAAAGCAACTGATAAGGAAGACAGTTCCTGACTCTAAGTATGTAAGCTAAAACAGCTCACATGAACCATTTGCCAAATTATTTTGAACAAGCAATTCTGCAAAATCTCTGCTCATTGGACTGTATGATGTGCATAATTTATTATGCTCTATATAATTACATACTCATAAATGTTGCATTCTATTTTTTAATGCTAAACAGCTTTTCATGGATACAGGAAACAACTATTTTGTATGCAATTAGCATTCAGTACTAATGAACTTCTGACTCCTCATTTTACCATAGAAGACACCCAGTAGACAAACACCTTTCACCAGCGAGTGCTACTAACTTCACTTGCCCTCATACTTTGTTGTCCTTTCCTGAAGAAATTCATTCTTGCCTAGTATGGTGTTCTCCCATAGTAGACTTGTTTTTTTCTAGAACAAAATTTATGAAAGTAAAAGATACCTTATAAACTTTTGACCAAAACCAATCCCTGCAGTGGCATTCTGGGAAATTATTTCTAAAAGTAATTTTAGAAGAAACAGAATGTATGAGCTTGAGTGTATTATTCGCAATGTTACAGAAATATGAGAAGTATGAAATCGAACCTCCACCCGCTGCCCCCCGCAACAAACCCTTGGCACAAAAGAGACAGTAACGTTAAAAATTAAGCACACAGGCAGGAAAAGTAAATCGGTTCTGAGTATTTTTGTAGAGATGCGTCAGCTATATTGCTGCCATCCTGGGCGTTCTTTTGAGTGATCTAGGTTTCATCAGCACAGTATCCTGTGCAAGTACCAGCCTTAAACAGCAACTTTGTTTAGGAGTTGCATGTACAAAGGGCTTAAAAAGGTTCAAACAGCTAAGTAGGATAAAGAAACCCGAGGCTTTCAGGGCTCCTCAACAGAGTGGCTGTCATCAACACCAACATCTTGAATATTGCAGGGCGAAGTAGAAGGTCATATGTTTTATCATGTGCTCCACTCATTCTGCAATGAAAAAAAATATGCTCAGAATCGGGTCTCCAGGTGAGGGACAAGACAGAGTGACCTGCCCTTGTCTGCTTCTGCTTAGCTTTAGCAGGCTTTGTCTCAGTTTTAACTTAAAAATTTACTCTTACAATATGCAAGGTATCCAAAACCACTGCGGCAGAAAAGGCAGAGAACCTTCTGCCAGCATCCATCTCTGGTTTTAAAACTTGACTGCTTTGTAATATGATACCATCAGCATGCCTTGTCTAGCCTACAGTTTTAATACAAGCTAATTAGAGTAGGCTGGCAAGCACATTCAAAGAAACCTAGTTTTATATGTTAAATAGGTTGAAGCCCAGGAGCTAAAAAATACTGTTTGGTAGACAGGAATGCAGTCAAATCATGGGAGAATATGGCTGGGAATCTGGTAAGCAAACATATGTTCTTAACCACCTACAATTTTCTTTCACAAGGTTTATTGTGCAATCACAAGGCTTTCCTTTTAGCGTTATTAGGAGAACTACTTGTAAATATTTACATGGCACAGACCTGTTCTGCAGACAAAGTGCCTGCAGGATGACATCAATTAGTAGCATCTGTCCTGGGAGACACTTCTTGTGCGCAAAGTTAGGATATGAGAAAAATGTTAGTTGTGGGCAAGGTCAAGTAGTAGGGCTGATTAAAATGGAGCTACACATTAAACAAGCAAAGCAGACCCAATCTCACAAGGAGGCCAGTGATTTTTTTGAGCTTCTGGGCAGCTCTAGGAATTTTATATGACAGAGTGATGGTAAGCGGAAAATTTTCTCACAGTTACAAGCTCAGCGCTGACAAGAAGCATCTAGAATCAGGTTTCTGTGTCGTGTAAAATCGGCTCTGTCTGTCTTTTTTTGCTGCTGCATTTTTGTCTGTAGCCTGAGCAAAAGCATCGCCCCTGTCAGCATTACTCTTTCTTCTACTATTGTACCATAGACTTTCAGATTTAATGTTGCTCTGTTCAGTGGCCTCCTTTCTCTTCAGGCAGTAGACTTTTTAAACTGTAATTTAATTCATACACTGGAGCATAATATTAAAGGGTACTTATTTCAGAAAGAGAAAGCAGGTATTTAAGTCACTCCAACCACTCCAACTTAAAGACTGAAAAACTTTCAGGGAAAGCAAACTGCAACATCTTGTAGCCAACTGTAATAGTGTCATCAAATCACACTACTGGACTTTTTTGTATTCAGTCGTTGCACGCAGATCCAATCCCCAAAGCTCGGCTTGCTGCTTGCCTTACTGATTTGATTTGAAATGGAGGTTTCCAGGGTTTGCAGGCTTTGTAGATCTACCAGGAGACACTGCACTATGTAATATCAAACATATATGTAATATTACATATGCTTTTAAAAATATCACCACTCCAAATCCTGATTGATGTTCTACAGAAAGAATGTGAATGGCTAATATTAAATAAATTATTTGCATACAAAGGCCTGTTAAATATTTTATAATTCTTTATGGATGTCTTTGTAAAACCCACAGGAAGGTAACTTCACTGCCGGATGCACATAGCTGACTCATTTCTTTATCTTTTTGTCCAGTTGCAGTCACAAAGGAAAATGTAATTGTTCTTATCAGGGTAACATTCTGTCAAATTTCCTCTGAAGCCAAGAAAAGTATTTTATTGCACATAAGATGCATCTACAGAGCACCCTCTTGCATTAGGAATACAGCATTACAGCGTGGTGACCAGTAGGAACAGGATACTTGGTCTCCTTTGAATTCTAATTTTAAGTTGTCACACATCCCTTTACTCCATCTGTCAGGAAGCACAGAAGAAAAAATATTTTAGCAGAAAGAAAAGTACAATGTCCAAAGGAACAGGAGGAAGGGGAAAGGACATATTGGCAAAAAGTGAATGGCTAAAGTCTTCCAGGGGTTTCTGCTAGGGTCTTGTGTATTGATTTAATAGAATAGTTGCATCACTCCATGAATGCTTGAACCTCAGCTCCGACTCAGCCAGGCCACAATGCTAGTTGTATTTCGGCATGTAGCACAGAAGAGTTTTCATAGTAGTTATCAAAATAGAAGTGCCTGCTTTATATGACTGTACATACAAAAGCTTTGCAGTTTCAACTGACAGCTCACACTGTTAAATGATTTAACTTTTTCTTTTTAACTGGTTTCCAGATTCTTGCTGTCCTTCCTTTAAAAAGACAAATCACACCATTTCAGATTCATACCTCTAGGACAACTGCAGTAATATGCTTCCCCGAAGCTCCACAGAGCCACATGAGGCGTTTCTTTGTTTTCTTGGCAAAGTGTTTTTTCTCCTCTTTAGGTAATTTGTAGTAAATATTTCTTTTATAACAGCACACTGTCTCCTCCAAACCCATACTGGTCAATTTGGGATAACCTTTTCTTCAGCCTAGAGTGCAGCAAGTTGCTTCTTAAGTGATCTCTTTTTTATCTCCTCGCTACTGTTCTAGGAACAGGAGGCTGCAGGGCAAGGATTTGTGCTTTGTTGCATGTTTCCCAAAGGACCTCACAGGGCTTTGTGCAATGCCCAGGCAAGCACTAATAAGCACAGATTTTTTAATGTTTTTTTAAGTTTTGGGGTTTTTTTAAAAACAAAACGTGGTGCCATTCCCACATGACTCCTTCCTTTAAGCTTAGGGAAAAAAAGGCTTTCTCTGAAAACTTACATTCATTGTATAGCCTGAGCATAAATGAGAAAATGTGGTTTTAAAATTAAAGGAAGCCTAAATTAGCAAATTAAAAAAAAAAAAAAAGTAATATTTTTATCTGTTCTCCAGTTGAAAATTCAACAGATTTAAGGAGACTAATCCTCATTGGCAGTTTCCTGTTCGCAAGAGTCATCCCTTCCTTCTTTAATGTCTTCATCATATTGCTTCCAGTTTCTGCCACTCCTTGGTGAATGTGCCTACTACTACATCACCCTCTCTTAGATCCAACTCCATCTTGTTAACAGAGTGCTGCAGACTACAGCAGAAAAATCTTTTAGCTGGATCAGTGACATCAGTTCTGAGAGTTCATTCAGACCCTTTTGATTGGTGACTCCTGCTAGGGCTGGACCCTCCACTGCAGTATGCAAAAAAACCCCCCCAAAACACCACAAACAAAACCCTCCACATTTTTCTTTAGCTGACCATCAATTTATATTCTAACCACAGCAGCAAAGCAACAATGAGTATGATTTAAAAAAAAAAAACGCAAACACCAGGCTAATGGTAGTGGAAAAAATGGCAGAAATTGTTTTGATGGCATGTGCAGTCAATAGGTATTCTCCAGTTCTTCAGAAGAACTGGGAACCATTGCAACAGTGAGGGTTGTGTCCTGAAGACATGCAGATAAAAAACAATTTTGCCTTTGGTTCCTCTACAGTATGCAGGAGCCTTGATTCAGCAAAAGGTTTCAAGTTCTTCAATGCAAAATTACTTAATGCATAAATGTTTCCTGGGTGTTGATTCAATTCTACAGTTAAAATGAAATATGAATGACCTTGTTGGATCAATATCTAGAAAGTACAGATATTCAACAACTCAGTGTCAAGCCCTTAATGCCTAGAAAATTCAGTCCCACACTTTTCAATTTCATGAAACTTTAATATATGAAAATAGTATTGTTTATTTGTCAAAGTTCACAAAAAATAAACTGCATTCACTTTAAGTTTTCTTTACAAACAAAGCAACAAAACCAATTATAATTTATATAATTTTTTTATAACAACAAGAGAGGGATTAGCATTCTTAAATTAATTTTAATTTGGTGGTTTGCAAGTACTTGGCAATAAAGTTTGATTTTCGTCCTAGTTTTTCTTTTACAGCAGGAATAAATAAAGCTTTTTCATATATATTATAGCAGGCTTGTCCTTCACAGCAGATCCATTGTCCAATTCACAGAAAAGTGAGTCTTATATCTAGCAACACATAACTAAGCAACACTTAACTGAAGACCACTCAGCACATTTGGTTCCCAAAGCACAGTGGCATAAATGATTAACTTCCACAGACACACGGAATGCTCTAAGGTGTTCTGAGGCAAAAGACCTTTAATGCACAGAAGTCAGCTTCAGCTGTGCAAAAGCCTTCTGCTTCTGTAAAACAAAGATGGGTATTTCATACTTTCCCGAGACTTTTCTTAATGAAATACCCCACTAGCTTCTGCGGCCTCTCCTGATACTCCGCGAGAACATCATGCGAGCTACTAATCTGATCCCCTTCAAGCCGATTCAGAAGAGTGACACACACTACGGCGGCTAGAAATTAAAAGACAGCATTAGTTAGGAATGACATTCCGGTGCTTCTACAGTCCAAAAGCGTCAACATTTGAACAAACAGCTAGAAGATTAGAAGTATGAGAGAAAACACACCCCAAGAAAAGGGTGCACATTACCCTAAGATGCTAAGGGACTAGCATGCTGTGGATGATACAAAAAAAAGTTCCAAATAGTTTAAGACAACTGATTGCTGCATTAATAAAGCAAGAGCTGTCAGGCAGCTGCAGATACTTATATCATGATTCTTACATTTTTCTGGATAGGAACTGTATTTCACAAGTATCCAGGACTTGACCAGTAGGGAAGTGATCGGAGACGCTGTTCGAGCAGATGTAATTACAGCCCTCTGCTCTATCTACCTTATCCCCAGCTCAAATCCCTGTGCTGTAGGTGCCATCCCTCGGGAACCAGCAGATGAACTGCTTCAACATTCATGGATGGGGAGCACCGCAAGTACACGAGGATCTATCTCATGGAACATCTCAGGCTCATCTGCTGCCTTTTGGTAATTGGAGCCCCAGAGGTAAAATCCCTCCTCTCACTCAAGCTGAGGTCTACCTTCACCCTTCTGTATCTGGGGTTTCTGCTAGGAACAATTTGCAGAGCACAAGCAGTAACACACGCTACAGACCTACAAAGTAGAGACAGCAAAGAGGAACAGGGTTGCTAAAGGCTCAGTGGTAGCATGGGTTGGGCTTTTAACCACTCTCAAGTCAGTAAGAATTGAGGATGTTTGATACAGCTGTTGGCCTTTTTGCTTGTTTTCCTTCATTTCATCCTCCTTGAGTTTAAGGAAGTTTGAGAAACATCAGTGTTTTAAATTGGCAAATTCCTTGCCAAGGAAAGTGAGAGACTACAGTTAACATGGTAAGTAGAAAGGCACTGTATTACATTATTTGTAATTGCGCTTTCCCCCCCTCTCTAATCTTTACTGAAATCTAGTTAGCTTGTGTAAAAAAATTAAAAACTCATTTTATGATTAGGAATGGTTTATTCATGATGCTACTAAAAATCTTCAGCTGTTTAAGAATTAAGGCCATAAATCTACACAAAATATTCGATGTGAAAGTAATCACCTGATTGCTTAAGTTAACCAGTTGCTTCCTGTAAATTTCAAAAAAATAACTAAGAAAACAAATTAGTGCTGTAATTAGGTATTTTAATGATTTATGTGCTTGCCGTGGGCTGGAATAGCAAATGACAGAACTAAACCATATAAGAGTTATGTGAGAAAGTTTGCATAAGTTGGGAATACATATGGCAAATTAAACAATCAGAGCAACAAAAACTGTAACCAGAACTGGTTTTTTTATATGCAGAAGGTGTGTTAACACCTCATTTGCAGTTTTTACTGCAAACCCCCTGCAATGCAGGAAACTTCCTATAGCCTGAATAAAGTGATTTTAAGTTAGTTTACCTTTGATACCGCTGAAATTACACATTGCAGCAAATACAGAAGACTCCATCTCTATGTTCCTGATGCCAGAATCATAAGCTTCCTTCAAATATTGCATTTTCTCTTCTTCACTATACAAGCAGATTGCACCATCTAACCTGCCCTGTCCTAGAAAGTAATTTTGTAAAATGTTCAGCGTGGTGAAGTCATAGAACAAATTCAGTTTCTAAAACACCCAGTTATTGCAGTTTCCCTGAAACAGTGTCCAGCTTTTACTACTACTCTTTATTTTCATGCGCAAGACAAACACGACAAAGTGATTTATAGCTATTTCTAGAGCTTCGACATAGTACTTGTATTTTTTATAACATGAGTCACGGTAATCTAACTGGTCTTCTCTAGCTTAAACTCTCAAATTTGTAAACAGGAAAATGTAAGCAGTAGTTTCCCACATGTGCGGCATGCATGAAAATTCAGCAACAAACTAAGCTGTATGGAAGCGCTGCATTTTTTCTATGTTTAATCATTGTCTGGAAAAACTGCCAGGCTTGAAAATGCTTTCCCTGATGCTACCTTAAAAGCATGAACATTTTATTACTTACAGACTCTCTAAGGTAAGGGATGAAGAGTCTCTTAAGCTAACTAGCTAATACTATTATAATTTTTTTGATAAAATTATTCAAATTATTCAAGAGTAACACCTACAGATAGAAGAGAAGTAGGTTATGTACAGTAAAGTTACATTGCACGGTGGTTTACTCAGTATCTTTTTGTTTTCAGGAGATGTACTCCTAAATTAATGCCCTTGAGCTTGTTCTCAGTTTTTGCTGTATGAATTGAAAACATTACTGACACTTTTTTTTAGTGTAGCTTGCACCTGTGATTGGCATCTGAGGAGATACACAAACTGACAGTGCCTGCTTCTGAGCAAGCTTGAGCACTGTTATGGAGACCACGTGCTCCCCGCTGCATTGCACCCTTCGTCACCTGTTCAGTAACAGCTAGAGGAAGTCCTATCAGGTGCCATCTACACCCTGTTCTCACAAAATTTGGAAGATGTTTGTGAACAGATGCGGGAGATCAGAAAAGCACCTGAACATCTGTATGTTTACCCAAAGTAAGCCTTGGAGGTTTGCCCCTCCTATGTAGCAGCATTGACAAGACTCAGCAAAATACTGTCTTCCATTGTCCAATCACCACTTTTGCTCAAAGTGCACATGGGAAACCAGTTCCAACACTTCTTTTAGGAAAGCTTTACTTCAGATACTTAACCAGTGCAAAAAAAACCAACCCCAAACCCGCCACAAGTAATTCTCAGTCCACTAATCCTCTAGGATGCCTCAGTAAATTACAGAAATTTTATGACAAACATACCTAACTGATCAGTACATGAAAAGCGTATAGTAGACAATATGTATTTCAGAGGACCTATTAGAGCTGGGGAAGATAAACCTCCACAAAATTAAAAGTTCAATACAGCAAACTGCTGAGCACAGTGCTTGACTATATGTATATGAAAAATAGGTTAGTTGTGATTGACAAGACAACTCAACATAGGGAATGCATTGTGTTCAGTGAACTGGAATCTTAATGTTAAAATACTATTCAGTATTTATCTACTGCCACTTACCAATACACTTCTGTTAGTCTGTTGCGAGCCTTACCTTCATAGAAATCCAAAGTGCACATAGTGTTTCCAATGACTGTATTGAACTGACCCATTTCTTTACTGCACTGCATCAGTTCCTTAGCTAGCTCTTCATCTAGGTTTGTACTGCGAACTACAGTCTTTCCCAGAATAACCTGTTCCAACTGAGGTTTGAAGGTGGCATCTACAGACTGCCTGGTTATAACCACCGAGCCTGGCTCCAGACCTGCAGTAAAAAGGAATAGACAGAGCTTCACAATGCAGCTAATGCTTTGTTTCCGCACACATAAAACATACATCTTGACCCAATCCTGCTTCTTTTAAAGGTGGCAATTTTGTCCCTGCATTCACCAAAAGAATTCTTTTGTGCATGCTTAGCCGCTTCAGTTTATTATTACAGATAATTTCTGAAAGGATGAAATTTTTCCTTTTTCACTATATATTCTTTCTTATCTTGTACTTTTTGGTTAGGACAGGAACGTCCTTCTCCTCACATTGTCAGATCTCTTAAGTGCATTTTCTCTATCCAGAGGCAGATATTGCCTTTTCTTTAAAAATTACAGAAGCAAAATGATTCATCTCTTGCAGAAAACTGTTCTGACCGTCAGTCACTTACTTGAGAGTACACGTAAGTACAAGAGAGATGCTTTACTCTCCTAGAAAGATGCTTTGGTCTGAAGAAAAAAAGAAGTCAAGAGGGGAAATACCTATTCCACCAGAGGTGCCAATGCGAATAATGGTTATGTTGGAACACTTGGCATGATACAGCAGTTTGATCAGCTCGTGCAACATGATTGAAATAGAAGGAATGCCCATACCGTGCTGAAATGAAAGCAGAAATTCATACTCTACACTCACATAGACAATGCAAAATATATACAGAAGAAAGAGCTGGAAGATCTCTCCTTCCTGGTATTTTTTTCCAAATGTCACCTAACTCACTCCCACAAAAACCCTAACCTATGGGCCTACTGAAAGGCCTTGCAGGTAACAAAAAGATTCTCACTGGCTTTGGTAGAAATATTATACTTCACCCATAGTCTCAAAATCATGAATTATAAAATATTTACATTCTCAAAAGGATAAGCAGTATCCTTTCCTCATAGTTGACACATGCACTTCATCACAGGACTCTTCCTCAACACAACGAAAACCCACTCTGATTTTTTACCAACCTGAAGTGCCAGCAAATAGTTAAGCTAATTTTTTACAAAACAGAGACATGGCAGCTTAGTCACAAAGTTCAGCAAATATAATCCCGCCTTAACTTGCATGGTAATGCAATAATTACAACTCCAAAGAAAGGGTACAGAATGATACTACAGTTATGCAATTGCAAAAGTATGAAATCGTGTATACAAATTAAAGGTATAAAGTTTTAAAACAGAACACGAGTTGGTAGCACAAGTCCCACGGAATGCTACTCTTAAGCTACGTTAGCACATGTGACAATGCCACTGCAGATTCTTAGTGCTGGATGTGATCCAGCCATTTTTTCCAATACCCCACATGCATCGAGTGATCTTTTTTCTCCTGTTATTCAGGATACAGAACGTGGATGAGGCAACAGTAAGTCTGCTCAAAAAATTTATAAGGCCATTCCTGCAACACCTCAGTGGTACACTGAGGAAAAAGGAGGCAAGAAAGGAATGAAGGTGTCAGAGACTTGCCCTCTTACAAGAAAGGGCTAAAAAGGAATTAGCTGACTGCACTATTTTGAGCATGGCTGATACAACTCAAAAAACCTGACTCCGTCTATTAAGTGTTTAGCAGAAACGTGCACCCATATTTTCTACTTTGAACAGCATTGTTGAACTGTGCCCCGTATCTGGTTAAGTGAGGTACTTACACTGACTGACAAAACAGGTCCCACTTTGTACATTGTGTAACGGTCCGTTCCCGCGCAGATGTTAGGATAGTCACAACCAGGGCTCCCAAGCCCCAGTTCTTCAGCTATGTAGGCGATAAAAGCTTTCATCCGTGAAGGACTTCCTCCAACACACACAAACTGGGGGTGAACAGTATTCAACAAATCAATTGCATGGTTTGGTATATCAAAGAACGTGCAAAGATCAACATGAGAATGCAAACACCTTCAGTTAAGACAAAGCTATTCCCAGATGTGGTTCTTCTCATAATCATTCTAAAAGGCCAGGAAGAAAAAACCAGTCCTTCCCTATAGCACTCAAATGTCTTCATCCTGTTTAAACTAGTAAAAGACTAGTTAAAGGCCCCCCAAAAGGGAGTTCTACCTGAACAGAGACCGCAGGATTTGCCTTTTTATTGGATGAAAGGAGGCAGTCAGAAACAAATATCCCAAATTTGCCCGATATTGAAAGTGACAAGAACCCACAAAATCTTATCCCCATTCCATTCACTCCTCAACTGGTGGTATGCCGACATATTTAGTCTTATTTTGAAGACAGCTACACTTCCACCTTCTGCATAAAAGCTTGCTGAACGAAAGGAGGCGTCTTACCTTTACATCTCCAAACAACGCTGGAAAATCATGGGTACCAGTCCCAAGAGCGAAATGGTACAGGATGTCTTCTTTCATTTTCTCCAGGTGAGGGTTGCAAAGATGGACAAAATTCTCTCTGCCAGGACAGCAGCATTGTGAAACATACAGAGTATATACAAACCCCAGCATTGAACAGATGCTGATTTTGCAAAGTCAAGCAGGCAAAGTTGGGAAATGCCACACCTAAGAATGTCTGCCCTACCTTATTTCGGTTCCTCATGCATTACATTAAGGAAATCCTTAATTTCACAACCACCTTACGTCTCATAATAAATCACATATTATATTTAACATTCCATCCATTGCAGAGGATGAAATTGCTGAAGAAAAGCCCAGATGGTAGGATGCACTAGCAATAGTGCAACCTTTACCTTAAACAATATTAAAGCTGTGAACCAGGGTGGGTCTTTATGGTGAGCAGAACAATGGGAGCAGGACCAGGGAATATTCATCAGACCACCATGGTCTTACTACATGGACAATCTATAGCAAAGCTGAAAAGCAAACTTGACCTCTGTGTTGTGACTAACCCTCCAAGCCACCTGAGAGGGGTGGGAAGATCCGGGCTTTACAGACAGAGGATTTCTGGCAATTTGGCTCACTGTAACTTTGTGTCATCCAGCCAGAAGGAAAAAACTCTACGACATGAGACTCATCGTAACAAGAGTACAGAGTACAGAGGATCTGAAATAGGAAAGAGGCAAAAAGGAGAGGAAGAGGTAAAAAGAATAGACTTCCTCTTAAGTTGCTTCCTGTAAGGAAGCAATCCAGCTTAAAAAAAACAAACACCAAACACTTTCTGAAGAAACAGGAAATAGCAAGGCAAGGAGGAAAAACTGAACTACTTTGCATGTGGGATCACCTTCATGGAAAATTTGGTAGTGGACTAACTAAGCAAGCCAAATGATGCATAAAACGTCTGCCTTCTGTGCTCGATGCTTTAAGTGCCATTGAAACAGGTAGGAAAGACTAGTCAATAATCACAAGCTTAAGCAAAATACTGGCCAATACTTCAAAGTAGTTTTTGAGAGATGAAATCAAGCAACAAATACCTTCCAGACACAAGAAGATGACTTAACAGCTTAATGAAGGCTCACTGCAGTCACAGCATGGCTCAGCAAATTCAAAATGCTTTGTCAGAGGAGACAAGAGAGTTTGCCTGCAGCTTACACGAAAAATTGTCAAGACTTTGCAGGAACAACTCCTAAGCCTAAACATAGGCATTTAGCGCAATTTTAGATGTTTTACTTATCTTGTCTGTCTTCTAATGGCTAGCCAGAAAGGCAGTGCTTTTCTGTAGGTCCCATGTCTTATATGTCAGTCCTGTGCAGGATGTACTGGTTACTTTAGGAAGCCTAGAGTGGCCTAGATGCCCATACTGAGGTCACTGAACTGTTCCTCGGAAAGCAAAGAAAACAGTTACAACCCCAATATTCTGAGCATAACAATTGTTTCTGTTCTCGAAATTCTCTCTCCAGTGTCACTAACTACCCAGCAGCAGCTGTGCAACCAGAGAAAGAGGTATCACCCTAATCCACCCTAGTTGTCCCTGCCCACTACAGGCTACCACCTTCAGCAACTCAAAAAGCAGCCCAGCAAAGCAGGTGATTCCTTCGCCCCCTCGGTGGTAATTCCCTTCCATCTCCCATGTGCCCCATTTGCCTCTCTTCATATAAATCCCGCCCGAGGGAGAACCAAACGCTTTGGCTACCTTTGTTCTTCCCTCTGAGAGACCCGTTTGACTCTGGCAGAAATAAAGAGCAGGTTTATGGCTCTTCGGAAAGGTGCAGACAGCCCTGCAGTTTGCCAGCTCACTTGAGCAGAATTCCCTGGCTGCCTCCTCTGAATTA
The DNA here is from genome assembly GCA_034008185.1 of Gorsachius magnificus. Lineage (NCBI taxonomy): Eukaryota > Metazoa > Chordata > Aves > Pelecaniformes > Ardeidae > Gorsachius > Gorsachius magnificus. The sequence goes on from CM067082.1 coordinate 69,666,478, forward strand.
TTCCTGTTTGGTTTTGTGGGAGTCTACGCATACCTAATGGGTCACTCGCTAATGCAGATCAAACTTGATGTTTACTGGAATGGCTTTTACGTACAAATAGGATATGATCTGAATTCACTTTACAATTTGTTCTCAGGCAAGCAAAAAGTATTTCCTTCTTTATGAGAATGCCAGCAATAAAAGCTTCTCTCCAGGAAATAAAGTGCGGAAAGGTGAGGCCTCTATTAAAAGCACAGGGAAATTAATGCAGTATGTGCCACCACCACTGTCCTCACACCTGGCCTAAATACAGCTTCCTTCCTCGGCAGCGACCATCCTTCACCTTTTTCATCTCCTACCCTACCAAGCAACGCTCTTCAACCCACCGCCTCACTGCAGCCAGGGGCTGTTACTAACTTGTACTGGTTATCTGCCCATCCAGACCTAATTGCAGACTTGGACCCTGGGGTAAATAGGCAGTAAAAGTAACCATATTACTATGTGTACACGGGACCAATGCCATGGGTTTACAGTAGAGGCAAAGTTTGCCTGATAAAAATCTTTGGCCTGTAGCTCTAAGGAGCAGACAATTTATTCCCCTCACGCTGTTACAAAGCACCTACAGCTTCTGCGGGTTTAAATAAAACACGAATATCTGAGGACTAAACATGCATGTAGAGTTTTACTACAGGAAGCTTAGAGTAAGGATTACAGAAACAGATTTAAATATTTGTTCAAACTCATGAAGCAGGTAGGTCTGGCCATACACAGCAACCAAAGTCAACATTTCCACAGCTCACTGGATTTAAAAAAAAAAAAAAAAAAAAAAAAAAAAAAAAAAAAAGAGAAGAAAAAAGCATCACCTATGCTTGGGAAAATTCACTGTAGTGATGAATGAAAACAGCCAGCCAGGAAGCCCTCTGCATAGATCTGGTTAAAGCAGATAAAGACTCCATTTGTCAAAAGAGCTTCTACTAGATACTTGATGTTATAATCAACATTTGTATCATAAATTTTACCTTAAACTAAATGAGTGTGTTATGAGTTTGGGAAAGAAGGTAAATGGGAACTTGGAAAGGATAATTCATTTCTAAATCTTACTTTGAAGTCTGTTCCGCATCAGTTTTCTTCTCATTTGAGGCACCGGGAGCCATGTATGCTTATACCTAGAATTATATTAAAAAAATCAGATAGAAGTGCATCAGAATAGTCCCATCTATAAAGCTATCATCAGCAGCAGTGACGGAAACCAAAATAACGCAGCCACGCTACAGCTTTTACACCTATAGCAATCTCCAATTTTTTTCTATGGACAAGCATCACCTCTTCCGAGCCACCGAAGCCCAAACTAACCCCTTGCTAAGGTAAGCCCCATCTCAGCACGACTTCTGTTCTGCAGTATAAGCAACAGCCGGCTTGCGGGCCAGAGCGCGGTGAGTCTCATAGCAAACTCACTAACCCGCTTTCTTCTGTACCTCCCGCAGCGGCAGTGTCTGCTCAACTGGCTTTAGCCCCCTTTCCCCTCCGGCTTCAGGTCTCCGAAGCTCCTCTCTAACTGTCACACGCCTGAAACCTGAGTCCAGGAAGCATCTTACTCACTCCATCCTCTTCATTAAACTCCTCCTACCGACCTAAGGGTGAGGAAGACTAAACCAAACATGACTCCAAAAAGTCACAGCCACACTAGGCTACCATCTCTCTTGAATATCTTTTTTTCCTGATCCATTAGCCTAGCCTATACCAAAAACATTCAGCTTTTTGCATTTGCCTTTACATTCAAATAGGCAAACGCATCACTTTGGTGCTGATAAAATGACAGAATTCTAAATACAGAATGATTCATTTGTTATTATTTCAGAAGTGACTAAGGCTACGTGACAAAGTTGATACTTTCTTGGAAATGCCCTTACCGGAAGTACTGAATCTCAACGTTTTGCTCTACCCGCTCTTACAAAGAGCCTGGCAGCGCAGAGAGTATAGTAGAGACAGGATTGTAATCCTTAAAAGCCCCAGGATTACACTATAGGGAAATAGGAAGAAACCAGTCTTGCAATAGAATTACATAACACGGGAATTTTGAAAGAACCAAAGAACCCAAGGAAATAAACCTGAAATCTGCCCGTTAAAAGCCACTGAATAATGGAGATGCATTAAAATTTATCAAGATGATTAGTTTTCTTCATTTAAAATATGAACCTTTATTTAATAGACCTAAGCGTCACATGAACAAGATGTACTAAACATCTGCTAGAATCTGCGCTCACGGAGGTAAAGTATAAAAGTCGCATTTAGACTCAGTCTGGCGTCCCCATGGCCGTATGACGGGAGCCAGTTACCACAGGGTATTGCTATTATACCACATGCATTATGGGAAAAATGCGTCATTTTTTCCAAAACTACAGTGCCGCAAGTCCTTGTAACAAGGAGTTAGAAGATAAGAAGAAACAACAGCAAAGTGATTTTTATGTACCTAGATGATAAATGGCTGCAAACAAACTGAGAATATTCATTCACCTGCCCTTCACAGTATTAAGCAACCACCTGATTTCTAACAGTTCTGCGACCCCCTAAGTAAGGATGTACTTCAGAAAAAGGAGAACAAAGTTCTGACAGTCCAAAGGTCCAGAGAACCCTTTCCAACAGTGCCCAATAGGAGATGCCTTGGCAGAAACAGAAGGAAGGAGCAAGCATAAAAGCACTTTTCCCATGGCAGACCCTTCCGGCAATCGGGTAGCAGCTGACAATTAACATCAAGCTGCAGAACTCTCACATTGCCTGAACAAACGCCAATTGTCACAGCCACCTCCAAAGTTTCAGCAGCCTTCCTCAGCCAACGTTAAAACCGATGTTCAAGAATAACGCGCTCACAGCAGGGCTTGGCTCAAGAATCATAGAATCGTTTAGTTTAGAAAAGACCTTTAAGACGATCAAGTCCAACCGATGGAATCATCAAAAGAAAGGGCACGGCCCACTCCAACGCCAGTGTAAATCTTCTGACCCGTGTTTTAAACCCACGCAGAAGCCACTATCGCTGCTCTCTCTCTTGGATTTTTACACACACACACCCTTGTTTTTAAAGGAAAGCCTCAATTAATAGTATCTTTAAGGAAAAGCTCCGGTTTGGCGTTGATCCATCACCAGAAAAACCGAAGTCACCGAAGCAAAATCGGTTCCTGCTCCGTGCCTTCCCCCCGCAGCCCGTGCAGCCGCACCCGCTGCCGCCGCACGCCCCCGCCGGGCGAGTCCCCCCACCCCGCCCGGCAGCCCCCGGCAGCCCCGGCTGGGAGGCGGCGGCACCACCCCCGAAGCACGCATCCCGCCAGCCCCCCCCCCGCCGCCCCCCCCCGCGTTTCTGCCGACGCCCCCCCCGCCCCTCGCCCCCCCTGCGGCGCCGGGCCGGGCTGGGGGTCCGGGGGGGGGCGGCGTTAACTCCCTGCGCGCCGCCGGCGGGGCGGGCGGCCCGGGGGGGGGGGGCGGGTGGCGGCTGCTTGGGGGCGACCCCAGGGCGGGGGCCGCGGACACCGACCGAGGGGTGGGAGCGGGGCGAGAGCAGCGCGCCCCGTGTGCGGCGGGCGGGGGGGTCCTGCCCCTCCTCCGGGGCCCCACCCGTCAGGTGGGGATGGGGTACGTTAGGATGGAAGGGACCTACAGTGATTATCCTAGCCCAAGTGCCTCATCACTTCAGGGCTGGCCAAAAGTTAAAGCGTGTTATTGCTTTGCCCAAATGCCTCTTAAACACTGACAGGCTCGGGGCATCTACCACGTCTCTAGGAAGCCTCTTCCAGTGTTTGACCGCCCTCTTGGTAAAGAAATGCTTCCTAATGTCCAGCCTAAGCCACCCCTGTTGCAGCTTTGAACCATTCCCATGTGTCCTATCACTGGATACCGGGGAGAGGAGCTCAGCACCTGCCTCTCCACTTCCCCTCCTCAGGAAGCTGTAGAGAGCAATCGGGTCACCCCTCAGCCGCCTTTTCTCCAAACTAGACAAGCCCAAACTCCTCAGCCGTTCCTCACAGGACATGTCTTCAGCCCTGTCACCAGCTTTGTTGCCTTCTTCTGGATGCATTCAGGGACCTTCATATCCTTCTTAAATTGTGGGGCCCAGAACTGCACACAGCACTCAAGGTGAGGCCACACCAACGCTGAATACAGGGTGATGATCACCTCCCTTGACCTGCTGGTATAGTGTCATATATAAACACAGTATAGTGTTTGATGCACCCCAGGATGGGGTTTGCCCTCTTGGCTGCCAGGGCACACTGCTGGCTCACCCTGAGCCTGCTGCCAGCCAGCACCCCCAGATCCCTTCCTGCAGGGCTGCTCTCCAGCCACTCCTCTCCCAATTTATACTTGTGCCTGGCATTACTCTATCCTAGGTGCAGAATCCAGCATTTGGATTTGTTAAATTTCATCCCATTAATCATTGCTGAATGCTCCAATCTATCTAGGTCCCTCTGCAAGGCCTCCTGTCCCTCAAGAGACTCAACAGCACCTCCCAGTTTGGCATCATCAGCAAGCTTGCTAATGGTGCATTCAACACCTGCATCCAGAGGATTGATAAATACATTGAACAGAACTGGCCCTAGAATTGAGCCCTGAGGAACAGCGCTGGTGACCAGTCACCAGACAGATGCAGCCCCATTCACTACAACCCTTTGAGCTCTGCCCTTCAGCCAGTTCTTCACCCAGCACACCGTGAACATGCTCATGCCACAGTTGGGCAGCTTGTCCAGAAGGATGCTGTGAGGGACAGTGTCAAAAGCCTTACTAAAGTCCAGAAAAACTACATCCACTGCCTTCTCCCCATGCAGTGGGTGGGTAACCTTATCATGGGTACCAAATTGGTTAAACAGGACTCTCCCTTTGTGAACCCATGTTGACTGTGCCTGGTGATTGCATTATCCTTTAAATGCCTTTCAATAGTACCCAGTATGATAGTCTCCATAATTTTTCCAGGAACAGAGGTTAGATTAACAGGTCTGTAGTTCCCTGGTTCTTCCCTCATGCCCTTTTTGTAGGTTGGAAAAACATTGTCTAGCTTCCAGTCAGCAGGGACCTCCCCAGACTCCCAAGACCTTTGGTAGATGACAAGAGGGATCCTGCCAAAAAATCCTCTAGCTCTGTCAGTACTCTGGGATAAAGCCTATCAGGCCCCATGGACTTGTGAACATTCAGCTGATACAGCTGGTCCCTTACAATTTCAGTGTCCACAAACAGAAAGTCACTGTTCCCACACTCGTGGCCCTCCGACAGACCAGACTGCCCAAGGTCTATCAGTATTATTAAAGACTGACGCAAAAAAAAGCATTGAATGCCTCTGCTTTTTCTTCATCCCCATTAGTCAGATGACCATATTCAACAAGTATCGGTCCAATGTCTTCTTTAGACCTCCTCTTGCTATTAATGTACTCAAAAAAGCCCTTCTTGTCTGATGCAACACTGGCCAGTTTCAACCCTAATTGAGCTTTGCCCTTTCATGTCTTCTCCCTGTGAACCACAGCTCTGTAATCTTCCTGCAAAGCCTGATCTTGCTTCCAAAGATCACAATTCCTTTTTCTTCTTGAGCTCCATGAGGAGTTTCCTGTTCAGCCAAGCTCCTCTTCTGCCCTGCGTCTTTGACTTATGACACAGTGGAATTGTCTGCTCCTGTGCTTCTAAAAGGTGCTTCTTAAAAACTTATGGGTACTTGTGGACTCCTAAACCCTCAAAAACAGATTCTCAGCGTACTCTACTAAATAGCTCCCTGAATAGCTTATAGTTTGCTCTCTTGAAGTCCAGGGTAGCAATTTTCCTGTCCTTTTTTCTCATTACACTGAAAATTTTAAACTCAGCCAGTTCATGATCATTGCGGCCAAGAGAGCCACCTACCATCACATCTCCCATGAGTCCTTCTCTATTCACAAATAGCAAGCCTAGGAGGGCATCTTTCCTAGTTAGCTCACAGAGTGCTTGTGATAAGAAGTTATCTTCCACAAACTTCAAGAATTTCCAAGACCTGCTCATCACAGCAGTGTGATATTCCCAGCTGATGTCTGGGAAGTTGAAATCTCCCGTAAGGACAAGGGCTACTGGTCCAGAAATGTCTCCTAATTGCCTATAGACTAACTCATCAGTGTTTACATCCTGGCTGGGTGATCGGTAGTAAGCACCCACTACAACATCTATGTTGTCTTCCATCCCCTAATCCTCACCCTGAGGCTCTTAGCCACATCACTGCTAACTGTAAGGGCCGTGCAATGAAACCTCTCCCTTACATACAGCGTGACACCTCCACCTCGCCTGCCCTGCTTATCCCTCCTGAACAGCCTGAAGCCCTCCATCCCAGCACTCCGGTCGTGGGACTCATTCCACCAAGTCTCGCTAATACCAATGACATCATAGCTCTGGGAGCTGACGAACATTTCCAGTTCATCCTGTTTGTTTCTCATACTGCGTGCGTTGGGGTACAAGCATTTCAGATACACTCCTGAGCCCTCCGTGCTCCCAGGAGCAGAGCAGATGCTCTCACTAGCATTGCCACCCTCAGGGAATGCCATGAAAACCCTTGGCTTACCTTTGGCAATCCTGTTGGTATCCCCTTCCCCCACTGATTCTAGTTTAAAGCCCTCTCAATCAGTCCCACCAGCTTATGCCCAAAGACACGTTTTCCCCAACGGGACAGGTGGATCCCACCAGGCCCCAGCACCACAACATTTTCCTCTGCTTCACTTGAGAAGTGCTAACTCAGCTGAACCTAACTCAGCAAAGCAGGGACCAGTGTTTATCACTGCTGGTATCAAATTCAGTGTGTCAACCAACTAACAGCTACAAAGCATATAAAATGCGGGGCTGCATTTTGGATGGAAAACAAGCGTTAATACAAAGACCACCACGTGAGTCTGACAGATTTCCTTGGAAATGGAACCCGAGTGACCCCACCAGTAGTTTACTTGGCCACTGCACCAGCCAGTAATAATGATGTCATATTTAACATAAAAGATCTACTCAACATCGATCAAACCAACACAACTGAGGGGTGATCTTCATTATAACAAAAACCTGATTTATGTCTGTCATCCTCAGTGCTGGTGAGGCCACACCTTGAATACTGTGTTCAGTTTTGGGCTCCTCACTACAAGAAAGATGTCGCATTGCTGGAACTTGTCCAGAGGAGAGCAACCAAGCTGGTGAGGGGTCTGGAACACAAGTCATACGAGGAGCGGCTGAGGGAACTGGGGTTGTTTAGCCTGGAGAAGAGGAGGCTGAGGGGAGACCTGATCGCCCTCTACAACTGCCTGACAGGAGGCTGTAGCCAGGTGGGGGTCGGCCTCTTCTCCCTGGTAACGGGCGATAGGACAAGGGGGAATGGTTTGAAGTTGTGCCAGGGCAGGTTTAGGCTAGACATTAGGAAAAACTTCTTCACCAAAAGGGTTGTCAGGCTCTGGAATGGGCTGCCCAGGGAGGTGGTAGAGTCTTCATCCCTGGAGGTATTTAAAAGAAGGATAGATGAGGTGCTTAGGGACATGGTTTAGTGGTGGGATGGCAGGGTTAGGTTAACGGTTGGACTCTATGATCTTAAAGGTCTTTTCCAACCAAAGCAATTCTATGATTCCATGATCCTCAACATACACAAACACCTAGAGAGTGTGACCACCTTCAGTCAGATGATCTTTTAGGGTCAACAGCTTAAGCACCCATCAACACACTTTTAATAGGCTGCATCACTAAAGCAGCTAGTCTGCACCTGTCTGTCGATTCAGAAAGTTCTCACAAGTCCCCTCTGCCTAAATAAAAAGAACAGATTGTCTGCAACTTGCTGTGCAATAGCTCCTAGCTAAGCTCAAAGTTTTGCAAAGGAAGGAAATATAAAATACGCCCTCAGCTCCTAAAGCTTAGACAGGCGACCGCAGCACAGCTGTAGCCGTGGCATCTCCAGCATTACCTTGACATGGCTGACCTTGCTAGAGCTGGGCCAATTAGCCTGAGGAAAAGAGGAGAGATCAAGCTGTGCATTTGCAATGGAAAGAGAGCTACAATCCTGCAAGTTTTGAAATGATAAGGAACCTAGAAAGAGAGACTGGAAAATACACGTAGCTTGACACACACTTTCCTAGGTCTGCCTTTCAGAGGCAAGTCTCCAATTCTCATGAGAGAGAGATGCAGGCCAAACATTACTTCTTCCAAGATATACTTAGTCTGGCAGAACTGGTTCAAGCTGGAAACAGACAAATTTAAAATGATTAAAGGGTTATCCTTTTACATCAATTAGCAAGAAATCTAAAGCTAAAACAAAGCAAACAAAAAAATCATAAAGCACTCTGTAAGCATAAATTTAACTTTGTTCATACAGTAACTGAAGACATTAAACCCCGAATCCTGCAATACAATTTTGAAAATAATTTTTCCTGCCAGAACCACACTGTAGCTTGTCATAGTAGGGAATTCTTGGGAAACAGAGCAACTAAAACCTTCTTGGTACATAACCTTCTGTACATGGGGAGGGTAAACACGTTGGGTACAAGACACTGCCAAGATGTATTTATTACAAAATCATGTATGGGGCATTTAAGATCTCTAAATATCCCGTCTCGCACCAAACGACTTTGTATGGGAATATGAGAGAGAGAAATCCCCCGTGCACAGATGCATTTCTAGCCATGAACGGCATACAAGAGAAATTGCTCAACAAACTAAGAAAAATGTCACCTGTTCAACTTGTTTAAATCTCTGACAGGTAAAATAGAAGCACAGCCTTGTTTTCTGTTCCTTGAATATTTGTCAATGCTTGAAAGCTATGGTAGTGGACAATCCAGAAGAAGCACCTTTAATTCTGTGGAAGAAACTTTTCCTTTAAATAGGAATATTACCCACCCCTTCATCTCACGGTCCACTGAAAAATCTGCTTTGGCTTTCAGGAGGTTTTGTCATTCAGCTATGCAGAAAGAGAAAAATCAATGTAAATGACTTCTTTTGTAAATAAAGAACAATCAGGTTACTATAATTACCTCAGCTGAAATGTTCCAGAAATAATGCACCTCTACAAGTCTAATAATTGGAAGTAACCTTTGCGCTCAGGTATCTGTAGAAAACTTTTTTAAAATTTAAATTAGTTTTAAGCTTCCTGGGTTTGTAATCTTTGGGTTTCCATTTCATTTTGTATTTTAGTGGGAAAGATACCTTTTAAGTAAAAATACAAAATATGTTAATAAATGTTATTTTAGAAGGATGAAAAATACACAACTTCATAGATGGATTATTACAACAATAAATTACAAAGCCTGCAACTGGCCTCACTTTTCAGATTTTTATACTGTGTGGGTGAAAACTTGCATCTGTGGAAAGTAAGGCCGTCTGACCCTTTATAATCAAAAGTATACTCCTTCCTGCTCAGTGGATGCTATTTTTATAGTCAATTCGTCAAATAATGCAGTGCAGTTGTTCAGACACTTACCTACTGCATTTTGATTCCTCAGTCATTCTGGACGTTTAGTATCATTAAAACTATTAATGGGAAGACAAAATGTGCCAAGACTGAACTTCTGTATCCCTGTTTCTAGCTTTGTTCCAGGCTATAGCATAATATGTAACTACATTCTGAAAAATAATCTGCAGAGAACTACAAAAGCAGAATATTAGGCTATTTGTTTATGGGGGAAAAAAATCGGCCTTTATCCTACATCTTTTACAACTGAGTCTGCATACTTAGCACAGCTATAAGTATTTTAAAAATAGCTATGCTGAAGGCAATGAAATTTTAGATGTTTAAGAAATGCAGGGACCAATTCAATTTTTGTTCGCATTGCTACACAAAGTTAACGTCTGTACACCCTTGATCTCTGAAAACATGTTTATATTTTAGTCTAGTCTAAAAAGACGTAAGTGGTTAGAATGAAGTATATATTCGGTCACATTAAAATGAAAACAGCCATTAGACTTTGCTACAGTTAAATGGTTGCGTGTAAATTTTAAAATCTTATCTAATTTTTTTAAAAAATATTCACATATCCTACTTGGATGTAATTCATAAAATGTAACTGCACTGTAGTTTTATCTTTGGGCTTGCAAAGCAATCAGTATTTAAAAAAAAAAAAAAAAAAAGAAATTTTCTCACTTAAAGGCATTCAGGTCAGAGATGGAGCACAATACAACTGAATAAACATTTCAGTATTTAAAGCAACAAGGCTAGATTTTCTAAGCACCCAGCTTTTGACCTTGGCATCTCTCTGAAAAACAAATGTTGGAAAACCCTTCCAGACCCAGAAGCTTCCCCTGCTTTTACATAGAACTGCTGATGACTTTGAAAACTGCCAGTTGCACGACTGCATTGACTCAGAAGTAAATACACCAACATAATTAGCGGGGCAGGGGCACATTTCCATCCTTAAATTCAGCTGGAGCTTTTTGATTTGTCACACTGCTTTGATTTCATGTCCCTTGAAGAACTGGCAAGTTATGCTTCTGCTGCAGCTCTCCATTATTCTGAATGCACAAACACAAACTCCGGGGGTTCTCCACCTGCTCTTATAAAGAGAAATCTTAGGCTGTTAATATTCTAACTCATGGTATTCAAACTGTGATCCATGGAGACTCAGTTGACCGACAGTGCAGATCAAACATCTCCTTGGCTTGACTAAGGAAAGCTGAGTGTACATTAATGGCACACTAGCAAACTTTTAAGAATTTGAGGAATGTCACGTGGATACTACCTAATGATACTCACGTGGATACTACCTACCAAGGTAAAAAGAGACAATTTTTACAGTAGGATATGGTGTACACTTCTAAAATATCTGAAAACCAGCACCACAAACACTTCTCAGAACACAACTATAGTAAAGCAAAGTAACAGGGCTGAGTGACCAGGTCAAGATCTCAGTTGTCCTTTTGTCTCTGCCTCTAAAAACTGCCTAAAAATATGACCCTTTCGGACAAGAACTCCAATACTGAGGAAGAAGTGTTCAAAAGCGAAGGGAACTTAGACATCAAACAACACAAAAGTAATGAAGTTACTTTAGAAAGCTTTGTACAGATCTTAATGAGGAGACCATAATATAGAAAAGAATAATTAGAATTCTTGTCTGCAGGTCAGCAGTACTGCAGCCACGCAGGAATTCTTATTTTATGGAATAGATGTTGAGGCTTTGGCACAGCAAGCACCTTCAAGTCTATGGGAACAGATGATCTATAAATTTGTAAATACTTTTAAATACCCATGCTAGTTGTTTGATTTTTTTTTTCTGTCCATAACATTACTGTCTCCAACTTTTCCAGTGTAATTTATTCGTAATAAACACCTTTCAGAAAACTTTCTACAAAAAAAGATACTGAAATGGATTCAATATAGACTTAAGAACAAAAAACCTTCTTACTCAACCGATGAGCATAAAAAAAAAACAAACCCACACAACACAATTGGCTGCCTTACCATTAAGCAACTCTTTAACTCCAGAGTTTCATCATCATCTCTTATTTCCCCTTTCTTTTATGTTTTGGCCAGTAAAGCATGTAACTGCAAATAGTATTTGCAAAAGAAGTTTTTCCTATGATAACAGGAGTCAGAAGATCAAAGTGAGACTGAGAAGTAGTACTACTGCTGACAGTTATACCCTTAAAGTATGCTACAAGGGCTGTCACACACAGAACTTATTTTACTGTTGCAGTTTACCGTTGGTGGGCACAACAAACCCAGCCCTCCATTACACTTGGTTTACCAACACAAAAAATGAAAACTGTATCTTTATCCAAAGACTCTGTCAAATAAGGATAGCTGAATTCCTGAATAAGGCATGTTCATATGAATGAATAATTCTGAAAAATTCATAAAATGGTACTTAGTTTTTTGAAGAATGTCATGCAGCTACTGGTGATTACTTCATTAGGTGTAAAATTTTATAGTTGAAATCCTAAAGGTATCAACAATTTGCCTGTTATAAATACACAATTCCTTCACACAAGCTTATTCTTTAGTGCTTCTCTATAATGACAGATGACAGGTTTTGTATTGGTCAGGTTTTAATACTATGAGCTCCTGCATCCCCTGGTACTCTAGCCTAGAAAAGTAGATTTCACCAAAAGCTCTGCTTTCACAGAAAAATGAATTGTTTCAATGTATCTAAATGTAACACACAGTACAAATTGTAAGTGAAAATGATACAAAGCAGTAACTTCCCACACATACTCCTTCCCCCAATACAGCCTGATGTAAGCTTTTTTATATTTGGGCTATTTCTGACTAAACAGAAACTGTACATTTAAGTATTTTCATGTGTTCTAGCCTTTTACTTTTGTAAATACAACTTACACAGTTGAATTGTTAGTTAGAATGAACAGCAAAGATGGAGTCAATTGCTGGGTCTAACAACATCGACAGCAAAACTTTTGCAAACTTTCACTGAAAATTTTGAGGGGTCAGTTTAGCAATAGGTTTACCTATTTTCAATCAGTTTTCATATCAAAACTCTAAAGAAGAGCACTGTTAATCCAAATCCTCTAAGCATTCTGTTCAAAGAAATGTATATTCAGTAATACATTTTAAAATCTTCAGCTCTTGGATTCAAAGGTGTATAATGTACTGAGTCCACTCTGAAAAGGAAACTAAAAATTACTGGTTTACTTACTAAAAACTTAACTTTTGAGAGTATTAGCAAAAAATATCTCATTGAAATTGCATCCACTTTCTAATGGGCTTTATAATAAATATTTAATTATCCATAAGATTTAAGGGATATATCCTAATTCAAGCAGATAAAAGAGCAAGTTTTAAAATATCAGTGTACCTAACTTTTTCAGAATATTAAAATAATTTTTATAAATTGCTATTTCAAAGTACAAACTGTTTTCCTGGTGTGAATAAACATGGTGATCTAGCATATAATATTTTTGTTGCAGTCAAAACTTCAGGATAAATACATTTTTTATTTAACAGCTAAAAGTGCAGACATCATATATATAGCTTAGTCCACACCACTGTTAACCAGTGATTCATCTTCTATATAACAAGACTACAACAGGAAATACCACCAGGTCTTAATTTAATTATGTGGCTGAATACTATGACTGATCAACTAGTTCTTGTGCAGCAGGCACAGCAATAGAATCGTCCTAGAAAGCTGAATAGCTGGTCTAAATAAATGTGCTTTTGGGACTAAGAAGCCATCTTTCCAATGAAGGCTTGACTTTTTCACTGCAAGTATCCATACCAGTTCAATTCTATTTACATTTCATCCCATACCATTCAGTTCCCCTCCACCTTTCTTTATGGCATAGGTCATGAATATAACTGCAGTTAACTAAAGAAACTTGCTGGTCTGGACACATCGATATGATGACTGTGTCAGCAGGATCATGGTAACCCTATTTGACAATAGCAAAGGAGCACTGGTCTGGTGTAGGAGAGAATTTCAGTTTCGCTTTATTTTGTTTATTATAGTAAGAAAAAGTCTAGGAATGCGCACTGACAGCTCTTGCCTGGTCTTTAAAATTTGCTGTAATCAAGCACAATGAAGTTCATATTATAAACCAAATTAACTTATCAATCAGAAATGAGTTCAACTATAAAAAGTGATCTAACAAACATGTAAATAATGGACTATATAGACCATATAAGGCTTTACTTTCCCCAACAGTTTTACTTCGTTACTTATTACATCCCTCGAATAGTGGTTTTGACTTGTTGCTAGAAGGTGCTGATTCAGACTGTGATGGCCTTGAATCTGCAATTAAAAAAAAGATTAAAGTTTTTAGGATAACTTCAACCATAAGAATAAAAAGGTCAACTAAAATTTTCAGTTTCTCTCCCACACCAAAATGCATACAAATTCCAGTACTTGTAATTTTTAACTAACAAGATAGACAAGCTACCTACAAAGTTTGCAGTATGATGCAAATCTATAAAACAAAACAAATGTGTTATAGATTTACATGTGGAATGGGTTATATCTCCTGTCTGATGTGTCTTGGACTTATCCTGCACAAGAGATAACAGAGAAAGCTCCACCCCAAAAGGGAGCTGCAAGGTGCTCATGCTGCCAGTTGCTTTAACCAAACCACTATCATGATTACTCTGAAAGATCTTCAGTTCTTTATATCCCAAATGTCCCATTAGAGGCACACTTCACATTAAAGAAATCAACTATCACCAAACGAACAAATTTGAGGTTTCGAAAATCCCAAACCCTTTCATTTTACTCACAGTAATGGAAAAGAAAAATATCAGCGCACAAGAAAGTTAAATAGAATCTGAAGACAAAAAAAGAATATTCATGGTTTTCTTTTATACTAAGGAAGAGCACTTTAAAGCTCCACAGTTGAACTGTTAGGTCACTGTGCCTCCCAAGGCAGCATCCTCTGCATGATCAGAGTTTGGATACTTAAGTTGACTTTGAAGAGTGGCTTCTCAGGTTATGAACACTCTTTCAGGTCCAGACCAAGATCTGGCTTCATCCCTTAGTTTTATAGCGGTTTTTCTTCTGAACAGTAACACACAACTTCTAGTTTTCTGTTTGCCTGTTTTTTTCTGATACTCACCTGGAGGAAGAGGTTCTGCAGACAGAAAAAAAAATAAATTACTGTAGATATATTAATGGAAGACACAAAGATTAATTCAGGACGTGCTAAAGCGCCAAAGAAACTAAATTAACTGGCCTCTCAGTCTTGCACACATTGATATATCAAGATCAAGGAAGTCATGACAATCCCCAGAGTACACAGAAGCACTCACTGATACAAATAAATAAAAAAAAACAAGTTCTGGAGCTTGCAATGTGTGTGTTCAATAGCATTTTAAAAGGTTGCTATAGAAAACTGATATACTGACCATGGTAACCAAGCCACTGTAAAAAGCCTAAGTAAAAAGGTCTTTGACAGAAGTAAAGGGAATTTTCCACCCTTTAACTTTTATATCTAAGTATTTCCAAGTGATGTCTTCCACAGTTATTACCACTGTGCATAACAAAGTGTGGTTTGAAATCATAGGTAAACACTGGATAACTGTTGCAGTGCCACTGTCTTCAATGATGCAAATATACTTATTTTGACAAATTTTTATGAACAGCAATCTATTTCTTAAACACAAGTATCGATGACATTTGTCACAGAAGTTTTCAGAAAAATATTAGGGGCCAAAGACTATTCACAACAAATAGGCAACAAATATCCTACAGTCTGCTTAAATTTGAGCAGGAAGATGGCTGTGTCTCTGCAGCATTTTACAGAAACACAGAAGCCCTTGGATCGGAACAGAGCATACTTCAGCAATTGTAAAGATGAAAAAAATACATGAAAGCCCCTGCCTTTGCTGACTATAAACAGGAGCACTCTTTTCTTTAGCTGGTCATAGGGTATTGTAAGCTAAGCGTAGTAATTCAGTAAGTCTCATCATATTCAAAGAGAGCCACACAAATTATTCAGGCTACCCTCTGCCTTGAGACCTCTACCTTGAGATCCCAACTCACTTTAAAAGAAACAGCTTTCAATAATTTTACCTGTGGTCTGCTCACTATTTTCCGATGTTTCTTGAATATTTTTTTCCCATCCAGTACACTGCTGAAACCAGTCAGTCCCATAACCATTGCTAATTAATTTGCTAAAGTTTACTGCTTCACTTTTTCTCTGAGCAGGCCTGTAAATCCAAATATATTAAAGAAAACAACAGCATAAGTAAACAAAAATGGGGATTAGGTGGGAAAATTTTATTTTGCACAGAAAGGGCAATAGCCTTATAATTTATTTCCAAGTAACTAAAATATATTCTACATATAATCATCTAAGCAAAAAAATAACAGAACAACAAAAAAAGAAAAAAAAAAAAAACCAAAGCACACAACTATGCCTGGTTCAGTAATGTGTAATTTTAGATGAGAAAAGCCATCCATTTTATTGGAACTCTATACATATAATACTTACACAGTTCTGGTGTTAAGAGATGAAAAAGTGAAAAAGGGAAATCACACGAAGAATGAATAAGTAAAAAAGGCTGACAATACTCATTATGTGTTGCACAAAGATGAAATTTTGTCACAGAGTTGCTCTTAAGTTCATTAGACAGTTTAATCACTTATTTTGCATCATTAACCTATTTCTAAAACATACTGGGATTACTGATGACTGTGTAATAAATTTTTAAGACAAAATACGCAGAAACAATTCAGTTATTCACACAGATGATGTGATTACACAGATGATGTGATTACACAGATGATACAATAATTTGCTTAAGACTATCATCTTACAGGTGTTCATTACAGTATTTTTGCTGTGCCTGACCTTATATAGGCTACAGTTTATGTCTTTTCTTAAAATGGTAGTCCTATTTGTCCCTGTGTAACCTAAGCTTACAGAACTAACAATGCACATAATCGTTTGCATCTGTTCACTGGTACTGAGAAAAAAAACCCAGACAATTTAGAATACAATAAAAGTGTGCTACATGAAGACATGCAACTGTATGCTTAGTTTTCCTATAGCAAAGTTATATTGAATAGCTTTCCTGTAAGAGTTGAAGTGCTATTATTTTAGTTGTTTGTAAAACTATTTTAGTATCACACATGATAGCAAGTTTAGTAGCAGTAAGGATCCACAAAGTCCATACGCATATCCACTAATCTCTGCAATTTCACAAGGAGTAATACTACTTGCATGCACAAATAGTTTCAGGCTTAGAAGTTTAATGAATTTCATAAGTGTACTACTTACACAGGTGGGAAGGAAAGCTTATTTTTCCCACTAAATTCCTTGGTTGTGGAAACATTCGGTATTCTGCTTGGATATTTAGGGTTTATAGCTGGGAGTTTTACCTGTGTTAGAGAAATCTTAATGTAATAAAAGCATTTATGATAAAAATAACCAAGAAGATTCACTTTCTAAGGTTATATTAAAGGCCCTAAGTGTCTTCAAATTTTACTCTCTTATCTAAATTATTTCCATAATTAAGAGTAAAGTAGCATAAAGGAATAGCAAAAGATAAAGCAGCACCTTAGTTAGTTATTCTAGGTAAGATCAGCTCTTCGTTCAGTATGTCAATACTGCAAAATGTGCTCTCCACAGGCTTTTCCCTCACAGTACACTTCAACCCAAAGTTAAGCTTCAAATTCAAACTTACCCACTGCAACCTCTCATCTTGCCTCATTTCTCTGTACGCAGTGTATAAGAACATCCCAGTCTTACTAAAGTCAGCGGGACCAGAAATTACTACTTTTTTTTTTTTTTTAAATACAAAGCATAAAACATCCCATACTATAAGAAAACAGTTGTGGTACATTAATTAGAGGTTTGAAATTCAAACAAATACAGATCTATTGGGGGAAGCATACAACAGAAAAGTGTATTTTACTTTTATCATCTTTTACTTGCTCATAACAGGTAAAGAAACTCAGTGTTGACTGAAAGACAGAAAGATAAGATGACACCTAGAAAGCCAGTGAAATGACATCACAAACTCTAGGACTGAAAGTTGGAAAACCAAAAAGCAATGGAGAAACATTAGCAACATACATCAAGGCTATTTATTATATCTTTGATCAAAATCAACAGCTGCTGAAGGGTCAACTTACTTCCCTCTCGAACAAAAGCATTAAATTCAATATCCCCAACAACTCCCAGGTATTTTTCACTAATAGCTGCTAAGAAATTCTGAGGTTAAAGAAAGAACAAAACTTCTTTAAAGACTATTTACAGCTTCCTTCATTGCATGAAGAGAGGAAAAAGTCCTGAAGACAGCACAAAATTTTCAAAGCTTATTAGCAAAGTTTTTGTGTTATACTAATATATCCTTTTAATTAGAACCCAGATATTATTTGACCATTTTCTCTTTTAAACATGCAACGCAGGAGAGCACCCAATAGGATAAGGTGTATTACTTGCAGGCTATTTAAAAAAAAAAAAAAAAAAAAAAAATTAGAACAGGGTAAGTAGAAGTGAAATGTATTGCTCTGTAAATTTAAAAGTACATTAAGGATAAAGATACTTTTGACCTATATGGACATACCTACTGCGATACAGTTAACAGAGAGAAAAAATTACGAACAAGAGTGCAAAAATTAGATGATGAGCAGCAACTGTGCTTGTATTGCAGGCACTACAAAACAACTCCCATGAAAACATTCATGAGGAGAAGATTCCAAAATAGATGTAAACACACCATGGACTTCTCAAGTAGCCCATGTACATTTGGTATGGAAAGAGCAAAGAAAAGTATAATAACATTTGAATACATGTGAACTACTTAACAAGCCACTAAAAGAAGCAGACCTGAACGTTCGGAGAGCATAAGTTTTTTTATTTTCTGGGAGAAAGTGCAGCCTAGGACAGACAGTTCTATTGATTCTGAAACAGGATGTCAATGAAAACCAATGTGTTACATTAGTCCTGAAACCCCTACAGACTTCAGTGGAGTCAGAGTTTCATCAGAAGAAAAGTTCCAGAATCTGGTAAAGAATAAGTGGATAGGCTACTAAATTTCAGCCTGGCTGATGTTATGTTGAAGCTTAAAGAGATGAAAAACTGGGGCACTTGTCAAAGAAGACGAGATGATACTAGCAAGAGCATGCAGTGATGTCGGAGGCAGTGATAGCGGATGAAGAAGGGGGTCTGTTGTCCAACTTGGAGATTAAAAAATGCGTTAGCTGCTTAGAAGTGCTTTTCAAATCCATTAACATTATTCTCTGCTGAAGCAGCCTATTTGTGCTTTACATTTCAAAAATGCTACCCTATTGTGCAAAAAATGATAGTGCTGTCTTTTGTCTATCGTTAAAGTGTATCATTTCAGATCCAGAACACAGTTACCTACAGTTTCAACTGATAAAAAAAAATTAATTAGAAATAGAAATCATCAAACTCAGCTGTCTTTTGTCACATATTGAAGGCATGATGGCACACAGGGCAACACAGAACAACTTGATTTGATAGGCAGGATATACAAACAGTAGAGGCAAAGAGATGAAAGTCTCCTCTTGGCACTGAAGAGAAGCATTAGAAAAGGAAGTCTAGTAATTAGTTAAGGGGCAGGGGGAGGGGGGAAGCCTAGAGGGGTTTTGTCTAGAGATAGACGAAAGCCCAACTGTCAAAACTAAAGTCAAGGAAAAAAAAGGGGAAAGGAAAGGCAATGAGAAAAGCCTGGAAAGACTGCTAGCGAGTCTCGCACACTGTTTTAAAGGTCATCTTTCTTTTCTCAGTATTAGAGACAGGCTAGCATAAATTGCAGGTATCAAAACGTTCCCCACTGTTCAAATCAGCTAATGAGTGACAAAAAGAGCAAGGGAAGAGATCAGAATTTGGTTTTGGAAGGGCATCTGCAATCCAATCAGGTGCTGTTTGTTACTTTGCTGGGCAAATTCAGCATTAAAAGCAGACCCTTGTGCCACTACACCCCAATGCTTATAGCTGTGGAGGCATATCACTTTGACAAGCCTCTAACAGCTGTCAAGTTTCCCAGGCAAAACAAACCATGTAGGACATTTTTTACCTGTTCTTGCTTTAAAGCCTTTTCTCCCTTTGTGAAGAGATGGCAATGACATACCTTAAAAATTACTACCTACATTTATTATACATACACATTTATTAGTCTCAGATTCAAGAAACATGAGCAGTGATATGTATTGTGCCTGGCTGGTATAAGAAGAACAATGGATACCTGCTGCCAGCATGGAAAGCTAAAAGCCCCCGGATGAAATCCTGGCTCCCCTGAGATCCAGGGAAGAATTCTAAATTACATTTCAAATCTCTCTCCAAGGTAAAATCCTGATGTCAGATGAGTAATCCTTTTGCATACATATGTACATATGCATGTATATACATACATTTCAGGCAAATGCCTGAAAGAGATGACTTCACACATAAAGTAGTAATCTTACTGGTGCCGCAGGAAGATTGCCTAATGCTGATGCTAACCCTGATGCCACCTCCAACTGATCTCCCACCCATACATAAGCCTGCCTCTTTCTTAAGGTATAGCATTTTCAACCCAACCCGGCAGGTCCACATGACGTACAGGTGAAAGGATGCTTCCACCTGTACTAGTAGTCCATCACTGCCATGAGCACAAAGGCTAAATTCTTCATGCACTAACACGTCTTTGCCACTTTGCAAAATTCCCAGAAGAACAAGAATTATCCTCGTGACTAAAGCATTAGGGAGGAACTACAGGATCCATCTGGAGGCACAGAGGATGATATAATGGTCCCCCTGATCTCCAGTCTTCCTCTACGCGGTGGCAACCACAGTATGAGGAACAGTAGAGATTCTAGTACTTCAGAACAAAGTGGCATAAAGGCTTACAGCTCCAAAGCAAGGGGCCACTTGGGAACAATGTTTTCCAAACTGAGTGGAACAGGTACCCTTAGAGGTTAAAGTGTTTTTGCACTTGTCCCTGAGGGCGCCCTTTGGGATTTACCTCCATGATTGCATCGCGCATCTCTCTTCTGAATAAGTGCTTAGTCAGGCTGACTGAAAAATATTTTCAATATGTTCAGTCTCACCTAAGTGCTGGAGGTAGTTTGCTGCTGCAGTATCATCACATAGTCAAACAAATAAATTGACCATTGCTTAGAAATTTGCCTGTGCAGTGCTTTGGAATACATCTCCAACACTTCGATACACAAGATGTACGGTGAGAAAACTAAAATCAAGACTGTTTGGTAGGGCTAGTTCCATTGCCTCACTTGAGGACTCTTTAGGAAGGTACTCAAAGCACAGGATAGCTCCTGTAAGGGGGTATACAAGAAATAGCTGTGAAAGAAGCACCATGTGATGTTTCAAGATAAGAGATGCTTTTCAGGGTACAAGAAAGGTACTGCGAAGGTCAACTATTTCAGAGATTGTGGTGTAGAGGTAGAGGTAAAGCTAGAGACACAGAATCTGCCTTCTCAGGCACCTAATCTTAAAGAAAAAGATTTGGTACATTTAGTACCTTAGACAAAACTCAACTTCAGCTTCCAGAAGAGCAGTGTAAATTATGTATCAGGGCCTCAGCAGATTTGGAATCTGAGCTGAATATGTAACATGTATTCAGTTTGTATTTGGTGATAAATAAAACACATGGGAACTTTCATTCACATGACTGAATGAAACTGGGTCTTGATCAAACTCCATCCAAGAAGAAATGGACCTCAGTCTCACTTTACCAGTCGCCACATGGACTTGAATTACACTTACTGTTATCAAAGTTAAGTTTGACTCTCAGAGCACTGAAGATAATTGGTTCTTAAGTAAGGGAGCGAGGGACAGCACTTCTTCTGCTTCCTAGCTCAATCCTTTAAGAGGCTCCATGGCAGGCTACGTGTCTATTTTCAGTGCCTTAAATCTCTGATTGATAAAAAGCTTCACCTACAAGCATCTGGCAAATTATAGTTTAGGCATATCTTGCTTGTTTGCCTGTTTCCACAGATTAAGTAAACTTTCCCAAGCCTATTCAGAAATGAGGTGTTCCCATTTACACAAGCCATTGTTCTGAATTTGCGCTCGTCTCAGCATCTAAAATGGGCAAGGGTGAGGAGGATTAAAGAAGGAGGATGGGAGGGAGGTTTCCAGGACAAAAAACCAAGATTGTGACAGAAAAGTCTGTTCTGAGCATAGCTTGCACTGTACTTATTTGTCTTGGATACACATTCCGTTCAAATATACCTAGTGCAGTCTCTTTGGTGATTCCATTGCATTTTAAACTAAAACAAACTTCTTTTTCGGAAGAGTCCTCCACTCCTTCCTCCTCCTTTTTTCCTCCCCCAAGATCACAAAACAAGAATTCTCTTCACCAAGAGTGAATTGCAGGGGAAATAATGCATAAGAAAACGGAAACTAACTATGGCTTTCATTCACACTTAAGTATACACACCATATAATGTGATTGGAAACTGCATTTCTGGTTCTTATGCTATACCTGCAGCACTTAAGAGAAACACAGCTTTCTTCTCATTCTCTAACTGCAATACAAAAATTGCTTCTAGAGCACAGAAACTTGGGTGGACTACAGCTTCCTTTCCGTAAGAACCCACAGGCCCAGCTAGAAGTGTCTGCACAAGCTCTACAAACAAAGCACCATCACAGAGTGCCTCTCCATCATACCTTCATTTTCTCTGTGTTTTCTTTGTCCTCAGCATCCCGCTGCCAAACACTTTTCATATCAAAATCAAAAGGCCCTCTTCTCGGCTCATAACTATTACCATGATGGTCATCAGCCTTAAACTCTCCGTGAATCATATAATCTGGTAGAGAGGAAACAATGCTCCTGCAGGCAAAGATTTAACACTTGTTTGCATCAGGGATACAAATCTTGTACTTCAGTACAGAATTATTCTGACAAACAAACATGTGAAAAGAGAACCCAAGAAGTTGTGCGGGGTCTCAGCAGACTTACCGTGGCTTATCAGTCGCTGGGGAATTGGAGCAGTGGGAGTACCAGTCAGGCGCAGCATGTGCTGCTGGAAAGGACCTCCTTGTCACAGGAGCATAGTGCTTCAGTAGGTCTTGAGAGAAAAAGACAAAAGCCACTACTTTTCTGACGTCTTACCTGGTTGCAAAAACATTACCTTTGTTTTCAGGTGGCTGTTTTATCAGGAAGAA
This sequence comes from Gorsachius magnificus, assembly GCA_034008185.1. Lineage (NCBI taxonomy): Eukaryota > Metazoa > Chordata > Aves > Pelecaniformes > Ardeidae > Gorsachius > Gorsachius magnificus. The sequence goes on from CM067082.1 coordinate 69,688,987, forward strand.
ATGTTTACTTTATTCAGTAAGGAGCACTTGTCTTCCTTGATAAAACAGACAGTTAGAACCCTGCAGCACTGCATTCCACTTGTACTTTGTTTATCTTGCTCTAAACGCTTTGACATGTTTCTACCAGTCTATTAATTCATATGTCTGGATTTGTCACCCTGCTCTAATCGTGTGTGCAAGCCATCTGCTCAAGTTCCTCAAGCTTCCTTCTTCAACAGAGGAAATAACAAAACCATGCATCACCCTGGTACAAGAACAGAATATGTACAGCACTGTAACAAACTGAATGGCATCCCAAAAATCACTTTATAAACCTCTACTGAGTTTTCTAATGATGCTTTTTCGTGACGTCATTTTCACCAGACCGCTAATTAAATAGCCCAAGCATAAATTGTAAAGACCTCATTCAGATGCAGCTAAATCCTCATCATCCACTTAGATCAGATACAGTGCAAAACTACACATTTTGCTAAAAGGTACCCATACACAATAGACTGCAAGGATATCTTGACAAGGTGACCTCTTACACCACATTTTCAATTGCTCATTTTTTCCACAGGTTAATTTCAAAACTCTAGAGGATTCTTCCATACTATCTACAAGCACTTTATACCACCACACTCAAGCAAAGCCAAAGAAAACAAAGGAAAAACAAAAAAACGAGACAGACGCTCACCAGGTCGGCCTCCTTGCTTTGCCAGCCTGACGTAAGCTGAATCGGTCTCTTTGATCCACTTCCTGCGGCACCCAGATGGCACTTCATGGGGAGCTTTTGCAAGGTCACCGAGACCCGGAATCTGGGATGTCGGAGGAAGTGGGCTCTTCAAGGTTACTGACTTCTCTGGTTGTTTCAGTGGCATGTGGTATTACCGTCCTGCAATAACGGAAAATATTTATGGTAAAAGTTAACTCCTTTTTCAGGCAACTAACAAACCAAGCTGACCTGAAACTTGAGCGACATGCTGCATTTCAGCTTGGAGACAGAAGAACCAGGCTTGCTTATTCTGGGGGAATAGAGGATCAGACGCAACAAGGGAATACCTTGATTTCAGCTTTGAAACAGCATTCAGTTTACCTGTAAACTGCTCTAATACAGGGGATTGTGCATCTTCATGCAGAAAATTATTTCCAAGGACAACAAGAGCAACAAGAGGCACAGAAGACAGCAGGAAACTCTTAAGGCTTTGGTTTCCTTTCCTCCTCACCCATTAATGAAAGCAAAGACAGTACCTGTCCATTTGCAGGTCTTTACCTGTGAAACAGCCAAACCCAATCCCCAAACTGCCCACCTCTCCAAATAAAAAAAACACCCAACACCCTGCCTCTCAATATAACACTTTCTCAACACTAGTGAGCAAAAAGAAAATATATATAAATCCTCATTAATGGGAAAATGGAGTGGCAGACAAGGAAGAACAAAACAGTCTAAGGAATTATGCCATGAAAGGTGCACAAAACACTTACTGAAGTGACTCCAAGTGCAGCAAATGCTGTTTCGTAGGTGTAAGGAAACTATCTTAAGGCAGGCAGCCTACTGAAGAGCTCTTAGGTACATGCAAATGTTAGCTGTGCTGACATTCAGCTCCAAGAAATGATAACCCAAAGCACTGGCTCTCCCTGGTCTCAGGGGCACAGAAACATTAGACTGTGCTTGCTGTCACTTCACTAATTGGTCCATCAGAAACCGCGTGACCTAATTATCCCAAATACTCTCCTCCTTTGCACTTTGTTGGGTTGCCACTATCTTGGATCTCTACTGCATGTCGTGGCTTAAGATTAAAAAAACAAAATTGAAATTCCCTCTAAAAGGGATCACCATCTTCCAGTCAAACAGGGTGAGCTCTACTGGGCTTCACCTAGAGGGCAAAGTGTTTCAGAGTGCTTTTCTCCACTTGACATCTTCTAGAAGACCTCTGCAAAAGGAGGAAATGCAGAAATATCATTCAGAGTGCAAGAGGACACCAGGCAAAATGACTTGGGGACGGCACAAGCTTAGAGCTCAGACAGTACTTGAGGAAAAACAACCAGGTGGGAACCGGCCAGCGAAGACACCGTGCCAACGGTACTCTCCCAGCAGCCCTAAGCACAGGCCAGGGATCAGCTCTACATTCCCTCACCAAGATCTTCCCAGCGTCCATCCAAATGGCAAGCTCTTCACCTGGCACCGAGAAAAAAGCTTCTTCTCCCCGGCTTGGCTTCAGCAACTGTCTGAGCTACGCTTGCCTACAGACAAAAGGCCGGGGCGGGGGAACAGATGGGATGGGCGCTGCACGACTCCCTCGGTGGCTGCACCCTGCTCTTAACTTCCATCCCACAGCGACAGCGCCGGACGGAGCCTGCCCAGCGGCAAGCCGGCACCTCTCCTCGCACGGGACCACCGAGCAGCGCCAGTAGACAGCGACCGCCACCACCTGGGGCAGGGCAGCCAGAGAAAGGAACCGGCGAAGCGCTTGCAGCGACCGGCAGCCCCTTCGCTTGCCCGCGGAGCAGGCCGAGGCGGGCGGGCAGAAAGGTCGCAGCACGCCCGGGGTCCCGCGCCGCAGGCAAGGCTGCTGCGACGGAGCGGCTCCCGAGAACCTGCGGCCCCCGCCCGCCGTGGAGCACGCCCCAAGCCCCTTCTGGCGGAGCGAGGGTCAAGCCGGAGGAGGACAGCCCGGCTAACGCCCCCTCCCTCCGCGGGAGGCGGAGCGCAGCGCCGTACCCGCCCCGGGCCGCGCCGCCGGGCGTTGCGCCCCGGCCCCGGGGCCCCCGGGCTGCCCGTCGGGCCGCCGGCAGCGCCGCCCGTCCCCATGGCAACGGCGGGCCGGCGCGGAGGCGCCCGAGGCCCGCCCCGCCTCCCCCGCCCGGCGGAGCCGCCATCTTCCTCTGCTCCGGCCGGCGAGCAGCGCCGGGGGTCGGGTGGGCCCCCCCTTCCCTCGCCGTCCGCGGGCACCGCTTCCTCTCCCCGCCCCGGGCCGGACGAGCGCCGCGTTCCCCAACCGGTCGGTCGCAGAGCCTGAGGGGGAGCTGGGACCCTCTTGGGGTCCTGGCCGTGCTGGGGTCGGCGGTGCAGAGCCGGGGCAAGGGTTTGGGGTGCGAGACCCTGGGCCCTGTGTGACCACGCTGCAGGCTGTCACGACAACGTCCCTCCTTTTGTCAGGGTCACATTATATTGCCCTTTGTTTTAGTAATAGGTGGAGTGCATGGGGTAATACAGCACTGCAAGCACACTTCTTTAACTGCACAGTAAAATAAGATAGCAAATACCGCAACCAAAATTCTTCTGGTTCACAGTACTAAGTAAGTCTGGGAGCCAAGAGGTTAACCACCCAAATAGATTTAGGGGAGATTTGTGTCTTACTTCATATAATACTTGTAAATGACTCTTGTCTGTATCGGTTGCGACTTTTTCATCTTGATTTACAGAAAATAAACAGCAGCTGGTGTTCAATAACATGCATACTCTGTCCTGCTAGTAGGTAGTCTAAGGCTAATTGATTCTGTGTTTCCATTTGTGATAATAATTTGATTTCTTCTTGTAGGGCTATAATACTCTTTGTGGTTTCATTAATGGCTTTTTCTAATCCTATTGATGCATTTATAGCTTTTTCTAGTTCAGCAACCCCCAACCATGGCATAATGGCTCTTATGAACACGTGGAACTTAGAGCCACTTTTTATCAGAGGGTTATAACACTTTATATATATATATATATTTATATATATATATATAACACTTTTTATATATATATATATTTATATATATATACACACCAGTTATGAACTACAGAAGCAGAAGAGATACTGTTTCTAACCTGTGTAGATGGTATTAATGCACCTAGAAGACACTTCTCATACCAGGTTGAGGGTAAATACTTAAATGGTCTTTCTCTACATATCCAATATTGCCCTGGTTGTTGCATCAATAGGGTAGCATAATCCTCAGATAAATCTGAATCGTGTACATTATTTCCTGTAAAAGGGTTAGTGTGTGCTGGATCTGGTTCTTTAGGGAAGTCTGTAAGGCTTGGACCCAGATTAGATGACTCAGCGCAATCAGGATCCTATAGGCCTGTTAGGGAAACCAAAGGTTTACAATTATCTTTTGTTTGATTATAGCTTCCTACAGAATACCACGTTAACCTGTCTGTGATCATCCACATTGTTTGCAGAGCCTGATAAACTCCACCCCAGAATAAATCTACAATCTGATGTCTTATTGTAATAGGTTTCATGTAAGGGTTTTAAAACTTATTACTATGAAAAAACCAGCATATTGTTACAAACACAGTTACTTCTTGATTACACTCTGGTTTTAAGTAAGCATATAGTTTAGTCTTATGTGCAATTCATAAGTATCAAATTACTCTCCACTTTCTTTTGTTGAATTTGTTTCAATTTGTTGAACTTTTACGCAAGGTTAGTGAGTCCACAGCTGATTGGAGGTGCAATCCGTTAGCTCTAGTAATTTTATCTGTGCAGTGGTGTGTGTTCCCTTGGTGGCAGGAGGGTTCCAGTTCTAGACTTGTTGTAGCTTTCAGGTGGGAGTGATGGATCCAAGTCAATTTTCCTTCCACCTTTACTTCTGAGAAGGGTTAACAATGCCAAAAATGGTCCCTCTCACCGAGCACTAAGTTATTCTTTCTGTTACCCAAACATAATTTACCCGAACTTTTATCCAAATGCAATTCCCTAGTTTGAAGGGGTGTGGAGCCCTTACAAGAGTAATTCTTCTGCACATGAGGAGTCCCATTCAAACTGGGGTGCCCCAAATGTGGTTTTATACAGGGTTCTAATACCCTTCAAACATTCAGGTACAACACAGTTTGATTAATCGCTAACACACACACAACTGATTATCATCATAGTGAAACTTAGCCAAACAGATATATTTCTGCAGCATTCTTGATGTTTGTCTATTGATCCAGACATCCCTGGGGTCAGCCTTGCTATAGTTAACTTATCTGTGACGCCAGACAACACTTGGAGGGTGTTAGAGGGGCCGAGATGTGGGCATTATTCTGGTTATCCAGGGGTATTCTTTATCCTTCATGGACAGCCCTAAACTGCCGAGAAGCAAAGTCCTTACTTCCAGGGCTGGGGTATCTTTTGGTGTGTTTTACTTCAGCATGAACAATGCCAAAGTCTCCAGTAAAATTCCATTATCTTACTACATTACAGTGTATAATGTGAACTAAGGGATATTGTTGACGTGGAAGTCACGGACACTGCACACGATCAATGTGATCAAGCAAATGCCAATTTATTGTTGATACATCCCGGTTAATATAGCTCTTCTATTTCCCTATCAAGCACAAGCTCTTCACTAATTGGTTAACTATGTCTGTCCACGCGCTCTTAGTTACGATATGATTCGTTAAAGTCTCTTGTCCACGCGCACGGTCCTCTCCACCTGCGTCCTGCTTTGCTTTCTGATCTCAGTCACGTACACCAACTTTTCTTCTTCTCAAGGTTGTTCTCATCATTATTTGACTGCAGGCAGCTCCCACAAAGTCCTTGAGGCTTACTGCTCACAAACAACAGGTGCATTCGGTCTGGATTGTTCACTAAATGTCCTTGGTTCTTCAGATATCCCACAAGATATATATTAACTAAGTGAGTACACTTGACTATAAACACTGATAGATATAATAGTTAGGGAAAGGAATTTCCATAACGAGGTGTGCTAGAGAGGAAGAGACTACGGCTTGGGGTTGCTCCTGTAAGTCACTCTGGGTCTGGACGAAACAATGGTTCTTCCTCGTGGAGAGAGGCGACTCAGGTTATGCATCCCATTTGCACCTGCTGCTGTGGATCTGGTACCAGGTTCCCCAGGAAGACCCGTCAACCCGCACCAAGTCAAACGAGGGATCCTTGGCTTCTTGTGGGCTGTGCAGATCCACGGGAAAATTGCTGCTTCAGCTTTCCCCAGCACCTGGCCTTGGGAATCCAGCCTGAAAATCTCTTCTGGTTTCAGAGCAGCTGCTCCCTGGGTAACATCCATTTCAGTTGCTTGAAGTACCGTGGTCCGAGGTCTGCCAGAAGCCAGAGCTCATGTTGGACTGTGATGGGAATCTCAAATGGCATGGTAGGCTGTGGTCTGGCAGAAGCTACTTAGACATGGCAGATGGATGATCCCCACCCACAGTCCTGATTTGTGATCCTCAGGTTACCCCCCGCTCACTGGGAATGTCTGCTCCTTTTTCGACTGGCAGCTTAGACTGTAGTTTTTATATTGCAGTTAGCGAGTGAGAAGAAAGCTGTGTTTCTCTTAAGTGCTTCAGGTGTAGTGTAGGAACCAGAAATGCAGTTTCCAACCACAATATGTGGTGTGCACATTTAGGTGTGAATGAAAGCCAAGTAGTCAGTTTATATCTTCTTAGGCTTTGCTTCCCATGCAATTCACCGCTCTCGGTGAACAGAATTCTTGTTTTATGATCTTGGGGGAAGAAAAAAGGAGGAGAAAGGAGCAGAAGCCTGTTCTGAAAAAGGGGTTTGTTTCAGTTTAAAGTGCAAGAGAGTCCCCACAGAGACTGCACTAGCTGTCTTTGAACGGAAGGTATACCCAAGACAAAATAAGTACAGTGCAAGCTATGCGCAGAACAGACTTTTCTGTGACGATCTTGGTGTTTTGTCCTGGAAACCTCTCTCCCATCCTCCCACCCACCCACTTTAGGTGCTTAATCTTTGAGGGTTTTTAATATCGTCTGTAATCTCAGTTGCCTCATTTACCATAGGTCTGTGGTGTCTACATGGAAAAGCTTTTGAGGTACTTGAATACCAGTACCTCCCTTCTACTTGAATACAAGTGCAGATGTTGGACATTTTAGGAAAAAAATTCCTTTGCTTTTGCTGAGATGCATAGCTCGTTCAAATTCAGAAGGAATTTTTTAATTTTTACCAGTCTTGGTTTTAGTTTTCTCACCGTACATCTTGTGTATCAAAGTGTTGGAGATGTAGTCCAAAGCACTGCACAAGCAAATTTCTAAGCAATGGTCAATTTATTTGTTTGAGTACGTGATGGTACTGCAGCAGCAAACCACCTCCAGCATTTAGGTGAGACTGAACATATTGAAAATATTTTTCAGTCAGCCTGACTAAGCAGTTATTCAGAAGAGAGATGCGCGATGCAATCATGGAGGTAAATCCCAAAGGGCGCCCTCAGGGACAAGTGCAAAAACATTTTAACCTCTAAGGGTACCTGTTCCACTCAGTTTGGAAAACAAGAGTCGGCTTTTGATGCTGAATTTGCCCAGCAAAGTAACAAACAACACCTGACAGGATTGCAGGTGCCCTCCAAAACCAAATTCCAATCTGTTCCCTTGCTGCTTTTATCACTCGTTAGCAGATTGGAACATTAGGGAATGTTTTGATACCTGCAATTTATTCTAGCCTGTCTCTTTTAATACCAAGAGAAGAAAGACGGCGTGCAAGACTTGCTAGCAGCCTTCGAGCTTCTTCTCATTGCCTTTCCTTTCCCCTTTTTTTCCTTGACTTTAGTTTTGACAGTTGGGCCTTTGTCTATCTCTAGACAAAATCTCTGTAGGTTTCTAACCGCCCCCCCACCTACTCTTTAATTACTAGGCTTCCTCCTAGACTCTGTCTTTCGAGCCCTTGTTTTTCTACAGAGCAGCAAGGAAGGAAAGGGTGGTGAAGCTGGCAGTACCCACGCAGCTCAGCAGCAGACTCACTGTCCACGGTGGCCAAGCCTGCAGAAGCCGCAGTTGGTCCTGCCCACAGAGCCTGGTGCTCTGGAGAGCAGCAGGCCCTTGGGGATTGCTTAAAAAAAAAAAAAAAGAGCTTAGAGCTTAGACATGGGCGACAGGCACTACTTGCGCCAGTGGTCTTGTGAAAGCTGAGGAAAGCAGGCTAAAGTGAAACAAAATGCCCTTTCAGCCTTGCAGCCCAGTTGTTTCTTCCTGGCAGGGCTTGTGGGAGCTGCCTGAGCCCGCAGCTGCAGGGACAGGTACGCACGCAAGGGAGCTGCTACCCAGCCTGTACCCCTGCAGGGGGGGTTGTGTGTGTCTCCCCTCTAGCAGCATTTCTTCAGCAGCCAGGTTGTCGCTGGTCCTTTCCGTGATAAATGCAGGCAAATGCAGGCCAGGTAAAGAGGGAGGGAGGGGTGGCGGTAAACACATGCTGGGAAGCCTAGGAGAGCCAGGGAAACTCCAAAGAAACACCCCAGAGGCTAGGTCCTGCGCTGCACCCCTGAAGCCTGCTATGTCAAGAGGCAGCGCACTGCTCTCTGCGAGATGGGAAACTCCTCCTCCTTGTTCTGGGAGGCTCTGGAAAGGCTTACAGCGTACACTTCATCAGGAATAAACAAGCCTGTTTTGCTCTACTAGAAGACTCCTTGCACCCTTCAGAGGATCTTGTGCTCCTTTTTCCTAAGGCAGACCACTGGTGAGGAGCTGACCAGGTTTCCGAAGGAAACCCTATCTGTCAGGAACACAAGGTAAATCCACTGCCAACAGAGGAAGCACTGCTGTCCTTCTGCTTTGGGTTGAAAGGAAAACCAAGACAGCTCAGGGGCATAGCCCATCCCGCAGAGCGCAATACAGGGCTGCGCTAAGCTCTCACAATTCCTACGGCAGGATGTATCTGAGCAACCGCTTGGGGATCCCTCCGTCTGATCCAAAGTGGACTTGTCCCTCATTTCCCAGAAACAAAAGGCTTTCTAGGCGTAGGCCTGGTGCAGACTGGTGTGATCCAACAGAAATAGTTGCTGTGGCTGCTCCCACTGCTCCCACTGCTGCTGTGGCTGCTCCCACTGCTAGGGATCCAAGTCCCAAGATGATGGTTGCAGTTACTGATTGCTACTTTGCAACATTCCCTATCCATACAGGAGCCCAGATGTTGATGGTAGGGATGGACACTTACAAAGCAGAGCTTCCACTTGGCAAACTGCTAGTTTCTGTTGTAGGCATCAATTGGCAAGTCACTACCCACCCACTGGCCAGGGCTAAGTTAATTCTGTCAGATGGACGGAGAGTCCACCTGACCTTACTCTTAGGTCCCCAAAATACCTTACACATTGATGGATTTCAGGGCCAGTCATGGGTGCACTTGTGGGGAAAATTCCCATTCCTAATCCACCTACAATTCTCCTGTATGGCCTGTAAGGAAACCTAGTGGCAAGTGGCAGCTAACAGATTATAAAGCTCTGAATGCCAACAGATGTAACTCTCGATGTAACTGATATAGTCAAATCTCTTAACTAACATACCTTTCCATGGATGGCAGCTATAGATGTGAAGGAGATGTACCAGATGCAGATAGGGAGCGATTTGCTTCCAGCTGGCAGGGACTCCACTATATACATTTACTCCCTTAGTGCATGTTTTAAACAGTCTGACCATTGTTCATGCTGTATTGTCTGAAGAACTAGAAACACCAGCGTTACCAGAGGAGGTCACTGTTGTGCAGTACATACATATATCTGACCGAGTGATGAGCACAGTCACTCGACTTTGGAAAAGGAGCAGTTAGCTTACAAAGGGTTAGAGGTGGCTGAACCCTTGACCCAGGGAAGGAGCATAAAATTATGTTGCCAATATCTGTTCTTAAACCTATGCTTACTGGTAAAGCAGTACCCATGATAACTGCATGGTTGTACTTCACTGAAAATTGGGTTGTATACGTTCTGGTTTTGCTTTCTGATGTTCTGTGCAATGACAGAATGACTTTATAGAAACCAAAAAGCTAATTCACATTGATGCTGATGGAATATTGGCCTACAACTTGGACAGCACCCTTGGCACCAATATAGGACATCATACATTCTCAGGCTGAAGAACTGGAAATTTGAATCACCAAATATAAAAAAGCAACTACTTATCAAAAATAGATTACTATTGCTATCAGGTATGATACTGACCAGATTGTCAAAACTGCAGCAGGAATTGAACAAAATGCTAGACATCATTGGTATGACATTTTCATGGGTTATGCACCATCTGCAGCTAGGATATTGCATCTTAGGTTGCATCACATGATCATTGTATTGTTGTTCTGTATTTTACTTGTTTTCTATTAGTATGTTTATATCTCCAGATTTTTTACTAACATCACCATGTTGAAAGTATGATACCATAATAACCATAGGCGCCTCACTACAAGAAGGACATTGAGGTGCTGGAGCGTGTCCAGAGAAGAGCAACGAAGCTGGTGAGGGGTCTGGAGCACAAGTCTGATGAGGGGTGGCTGAGGGAACTGGGGTTGTTTAGCCTGGAGAAGAGGAGGCTGAGGGGAGACCTGATCGCCCTCTACAACTACCTGACAGGAGGCTGTAGCAAGCTGTGGGTTGGTCTCTTGTCCCAGATAAGAAGCAATAGGATGAGAGGAAATGGCCTCAAGTTGCGTCAGGGGAGGTTAGACTGGACATTAGGAAAAATTTCTTTGCCAAAAGGGTTGTCAGGCACGGGAGCGGACTGCCCAGGAAGTGGTTGAGTCCCCATCCCTCAAGGTATTTAAAAGACGGGTAGAGGAGCTGCTTAGAGACATGGTTTAGTGGTGGACAGGTATGGTTGGGCTCGATGATCTTAAAGGTATTTTCCAACAAAATGATTGTATGATTCTATAACAAACTGTAATTCTAGGCTTCCCTGAAAGTGCTCAAAGCTTTCCCTTACCCTCACCCTCACCCTCAGGCAAGAAGAGTAACAGTACGTCCACTTACTGAGGCATGGGATTTACTGGACTTCTGGCTTATACCAAGTGGTGGAGTGTGGGTGTTCACTTGACTCCTGCACAGGTTTTGGCCTAATACACAGCTCTTGCTAAAGCCTGATATATGGTGGGAGCAGCCCCATTAGGCTAAAGAGAGAGCAACATGTACACTGGATGAGAGAGTGAATTTGTGAGTTAGTGCCTTTGTGAGTTAATGAATTTGTAAATAAACAAAGGTATGAATTAGGTAATTATCAAGTTAGACTAGTCTGTTGAAAGGGGATTGAGCCCTTGTTTGATTTTTAATTAATGAGGTAATGAAATACAGTTTTGTACACAAGAGTACATTGTCTTTTAAATTTGAGATCCAAATAAACTGTGACATGCGTGTCATCCAGAATCTGCTACAAGATATTGCTAGCACTCCATTGACTGTTCATTTAGCAAGGGATAGGTTTTAATTCAGTTGGTTTCTGTCCCCTAAGTATTGCTTACCTGTAATAGGACAGAAGTATTTGTAGGGAGCTGAGACCTGTAATAGCACTATGAAAATTGTCATTGTATGTTGACAATGTAAGAAAACTTATTCTAATTTTGTCAAGCTCTGATGACAAGCTATGGCTTGCTTTCTCCTCTGTATGCTCTCATAACATTAAACATAATAATTTATTAGTGCAGGGATAAAAAGATGAGAGGGAGAGCTTTGCATTTCTTAACTTCATTTCCTAATTTTATGCTGGGCGGTTTACTGTGATATCAGCTTTCACTGAATAAAAAAAAATTCCTTCTTTTGAGAGACTGGAGTCATTCCATCATACTGCTGCTTGCTTGACAAGTGTATATTAACTTAAATGGTTTGTTTCATCTGCTCCTTCTGGTGCCTTTGTATTAACACCAAGTGATGATTAAGAAAGGTCTTCTATTTTCTTCCAGCTTTAGAAGTCACGATCACAGACGTACTGTATGGTAATAAGATATATAATTTCTACACTATTTTTTTCCTACCAAAAGAATGAGAGTTAGTCATATGCTAACCAACATACTTCATCTCAATAGAAACACTACAGAAGCATAGTCAAACTCTTAATTTCCCATAAATGTATTTTTTTTTCTGTGGTAGCCAAAGCCATTCATAATTTATGTTTCTCTTTTTTATAAAATGCATTTTTTATACAGTCAGGTGAGTGAAAGCATGTCAGTTTTCTGTGCAGCATAATTTTCCTGAGAGGAATTATATAACTTATCAAATTAGTTGCAACACACATTTTTTTTCTTAGAATTAAGTCTACAGTGTCATTGAGGTTTATGCCAGGAAGTGATTGCTCCTGAGCCAGTTACTGTGCACCATTTTTTCTTCGTAATGTTCATTGCCAGATTAAACAGCACAGCCTTACTGAACACCACTGGGGGTGAACCATGGTTTGGTACCTCTGCAACAACCCTTATGGCTGTTTTTGCATGAGTAAACTAAACCATATGAAAGAGTGACCCTGGCATTCTGTGCTAACTGTACACACTCTGTGCTAACAGTAACTAGCATTAGCTCTTTATTAATGTGGTAATATTTCCCTTCCCACAGCTTGGAAGTTATCATTGGCCATTTCCCATTCCCCACAAAGGGAAGGCCACAGCATTTCAGCATGCTGCCTGTGATGCAACCCTTCAGGTTGATGTTAAGAGGCCAGCCATGCCCTCATACCATCCCCTAGGGCATACCAATCTCACCCACAGCACTACGGTAGAAAAACGGGATTCTTGGGGCAAGTGGAGTGGCAGATTAATTCTTTCCAGGGTCTTCTCATGCAAGAAATGGTTGACAGCTAAAAAGGAGCTAGCTGTAGATTTCAGGAAACGGCAGCCCTCATAGCCCCCAGTGAGGAAGGTGGTGCCCAGGGCTGTGTGATAGTGTGTGAATTCAGAACTTCTGTTAAAAGAAGCCTCATAGTCACAGAATGAGTGTTAGTCCAGTCAAGCATGCAAAACATTGGTGAAGTTGCACTTGGCAAAATGCCTCAGTCATGGGTGAGTTATCTGGGGAAGCAACTTCCACCATGGCGTTGCCTATCATGGGTTTGGTGACCAGAACACATCTGGGGTCAGAAGATGCCAAAGTAAAAGACAGTGGCACAGCACACCACACCAGCCCTCCGTCCTTGCTCAGAAGTAGCCACCTCCACCTCAGATACAGCCCTCCCTGCATGAACATTGTGTACGTGGATCCGGTCATGCTGAGTGTGGCCCAAGCAGGAGGTGTTCCTGTCCTTCTGGTGCCTCTTTGTGAAGAGGATTGCAGATGTCGAGGGTTTCCATCCTGTACTCTGCCTGCTGTGAGCTCAGGTGATGAGGACTGGATGTTGCCGCTTCTGGTGTATGGTGAGCTCCTGAGTTAGGGTCTGAGCTGGGCCATATGGAGCCCTGGGATGGGAGAGTTGCCCCTGAGGAGTGGTGGGTGGGTGTATGATTCAAGCATCGTCAGCGGTTGAGTCAGCAGGGAGTGACAGTGCATTGCATCACGAGCCCAACGTCAGCTATGGCAGGTGAGAGACACCTGCAGGAGTATCTGTGACCAGCGTGGGGTTCTATCCTGTGAACGCTAACTTGCAGGTGGGACATAGCTATCTTGTTGGGAGCCTGGGGCAGAGAATTTACCAGCAGAGGCATCTCACACCAAGTCAACTTTTGGGCTTAACAAAGGTCTCAGCCATGTTTAATTTACCAGCATAAACAGTCGCTCCCAGGGATCTCTAGCACAAAACACATCTCTCCCTTGCTGCTTCTCTGCTCAATTCATAGCATGTAGCTATGCCAGGCGTTGTGACTGTGCCGCTCCATGCCATAAAAGAGAGCTTTGTGCCACACATGCCTATCTCAGTTCAACACTCTTTGTGAGGACATGTCGCCTGCCATGGCTGCCGCTCTGGCTGCCACTTCTCTTGCTCTTGCTGCTGGACTGGGAGGGGTAGAAAAAGCAGAGGACTTAGAGCTTAGGAAAGCCCATGACACAACTGGGGAGTTGGAAAGAGTTAAAAAAAAAGAGTTCCCCAACCTAAGAAGCGTGGGGAAGTACAAAGGGATGTTGTGATTGCTGTTTTTCCAGGAGAAACATATCACAGTATGTAAGTGTGGTAACTAGTTCTGTTTCTAAGGAATAATGCAGTGGCTGGTTTTTTATGCTCGAAATAGGAAGTTTCATTCCAACAGTAGCACTGTCATTTTAAGAACATGGGAAAGGTGATGAAGGCTGTGTGCATTTTTGGTTATGTTTGGCTCTTGGGACTCACTCACACACCAGTATTGCCTGCACTTGCCCCTGCTCTTGGGTGGGGGAGGTCTTACTGACTTGCTACACAAAAGCACTCCACACAGTATTGAGCTACTAACTGGACCGACTGCTGGTTAAAGAAGCCCGTGTGGTGGCCATTCTCTGTTGTCAGGATGACCTGCTATGGCAGAGGTTGCATGTGCAGGGTAGCTGATGTCTTTCCTCCCATACACATAAAAGCAGAAGGAAAGTATGATACCTATAGGCATTCCAGGAAAACTCACTAGGATGTGTGGTCGTATAAAGGGTTTGCTGAAAAAGTAATCAGAGTATGGTCCACAGAAGCTGTGACTAGTGGATGAACTGTCCCTACAAGAATACAGAAGAGTTCCACTGCGTAAAGAAGTCAAAAGTTTTATATTCAGTCAGGCAAGTCATGTGCTTAGGTACATCTGTCCAGGAGGAGGTGCGACTGCCTTGTCATAATGAGCATCTTATGTATGAACACACTACCTTCTCTTAGTTCTCAAAAATGTTTCAGACCTTTGACTAACACCCAACTACCAAATTCCCCAGGAACTGCATTTGGATAGCATCTACAAACCACATACAGTCTTTATTTGCCAGCTCTAAGAGCTTGGGGAAAAATGAACATAAATCCAAAATTTCTTGAGATTATCTCTCAGGAAGGTAGAAATTTGGAAGACTAAACCTTGCTTGAAGCTGCTGATGCCCACTTTTGTTTTGGGTGAAACTGAGTCTGCCCACACTGTAAGATCTGAACCATGGGATTCTCTCCAGGAAACACATTTATAAAAGCTTTAATGATAACTGCTGTCAGAGTTCTGAAATATTTGTAATGAATCATTCAGCGCTACATATTGGCCTCCTCTTCTCCCACTGAGTCATAATTTTCAGTAGGAGTAAGCATGGGCAAAATGAAATCTTATGGGCCCCTTTTGCCTTTCTCTGACAACTGGTCTACTGAACATCAGTATTAATTAAAAGGCTGCTAGCAGGAATTGAATTTGGCAATAAGAAAAGGGCACCTATCATCAATTTCAGTGGTAATTTCAATAATGAAAACATACAGGAAAGGCCCTCAGTGCCAGATACAATATATAGATAAATCTCAGGTGTCAAGCTTCAAAATTACAAATGAGAAAACTTCTGTTCAGTTGCTAAGTGAACTTAAAAACATTTGAAATTCACTACTCATCTCCCAGATAAGCTTGCAGCTTCTATATATGCTACAACTGAAGTTCTGCATCTGCTAAAATATCTCCTGGCTAAGTTGAATTGGGATGCTGAAACTAGAAAGAAGAGCAGTGAAGTCCCAAGATATGTCCAGTTTTCCCTTAGACAGTGATGTCAATGTCCGTCCTTCTATCATGAACGTGTGGCTTGCGCACTCATTAAGGATGCTGAGGGTTCACTTTGCTCATAAAAGTAATGAAGTCTTACAGCTGCAGGGAGGAGGTATATTCTGTAGATACATGTATATTACCAGAAGATAGTGCCAAATTCCTGGAGCCAACAGGACAACAAGCAAGAATAGCCCCGAATCTGTGGATCTCTAAGACAATTTTATGTTAGACAGATTTAGGGTCAACAGAGAAACTTTAGCAGAGGTCAGAATCCAGAAGTCCCACTACTGGAGAAATTACTTAGGGCAGTGAGTCCCAGGCCTTCAGCCTTCCTTGTTTCAGAACCACTGAATCCATGCTCTAATCAGCTACAGAAGAGGTGTTCAGGAGCAGTGCTGGCACTCTCAGCAATCTCTCTTGAAAAAAAAAGCAGGAAAGAAAAGGAGGAAAAAAAAATGCATTGCTCTTCTGCAACCTCTCAGGAATGCATTATTTAGTAGCATTAAAGATCTGAGTACACAGCATCTCTGTATTATCTTCAAAATGTTTGTGTACTCTCAGGCAAACAAGAAGTTTCACCAAAAAAACTGCAGGGAAAACAGCACACTGTAAAATGTCCAACTGCTTAAAAAATAGCATCCTGTAAGAGCTGGTATAAAAACTGGAGAACAAAATGATGCCAGTAAATTTTCTGTGGTGACTCACAGTTGAGAAAGTTTTAGAAATTCTTCAGATCTTGTTTTTCTTTCATCATGTTCAAGTACAATTCTTCCAATAACATGGATGCACTAACTCCAAAAAATGAAAATGTGTACTTTACCTTTTCCATGCAGTCCTGTAGCCTTGACTAAGAGTAGTCTCTGATGTATCAGCATAGTTTAGGTTCATGGACAGGAGCTAAGGAGATGGCTGTGCTGAGGTGTTGAGTAAACCTGTAAAGCTTTTGTTGCTCTTATTTAGACAGTGCTGTTCCTGCCTTGACTTGAAGGAATGATACATATGACAAAGTCTGAAAGATTGGGCCTTACATTTATGAAATTTTCATTCATTGGTAGCACTGTACAAGTGTTTTTCAACAAACTAGAATTCTACAAAAGGACCACCTCCTGTGTAAAATACTGATCAGACTACATAGGGTCTGCCTATGGCTCCAGTCCACCTGGGTCAGCCTCATCTGAAAAACACAAACACACATTGGAACAGGTTGCCCAAAGTTGGTGTGGAGTTTACGTTTTTGGAAATATTCAGGACATAACTGGGCAAGGTCCTGAGCAACCTGATCTAAGTTGACCCAGCCTGGGGAGGCTGGCAGTGGACAACTAGAGGTCCTAGGCTCCAGAGGTCCCTTCCAATGTACAGTATTTTATGAACTTCTCAATCAATGTAACCAGCTGGTGGAATAGGAGAGCAATAGGCAAGAGACTTTTTACCAGTGTGAGCAAAGCGTTGGTCCTGAGCTCTTTCTAGATCCTTTTAAGCACTAGATTAACTTAACACTTCTGGGTGGGAACTAGTTTCTATCAAGGCAGCTGGGTGGGCAGGAGCAAGATCTGAGGTCTATCTGCTCCTGCTGGTGTTGATGCATTTTATCAGCATAGCTTTTGAGCACCACATTAGAATGGCTTTTTCCACTGATATAAACAGTGAAGACAGGCATTTGGCGGGCATCTCTGAAATTCATCTTGTCCCAAGTCCTGCTGTGAACAGAAGAATTTCAAAGTTAAGTTTCATGTAACTTCAACGTGTTTTATATGAGGCAGATCCTCAAGTTATGAGGCAGAAAATCAGGAGTGGTATTCATCTCTTATCTTTTAATCTTGCAAGGAAATTTAGAATTACATTACATATTTTGCTACTTACCCTAGAACACTGAAATGAAAAAATGTATATTGATTAACAGACAAGAAGTCACTTGCTGTGACTGAAGAGATAATAGATCATAATTAAGTTATTGCTGATGTTTGATATGTCTCATTTTTAGTTTGATTAAGGGAATGTGCTTATATCAGGAATGATCAATTCTACTGAAAATATGGGCCAATGAAGGAACTGAAGTAATTCCATGAGTCTAAATATTAGAGACATTAATGAATTAATAATATTTAACTACCAAGAATTACATAAAAAGTCAAGCTAAATGTGAAATATTGAGAGAATGAAGAAACTGCTGGGATTACGAAGTATAAATCTAAGTTTAATATACTATTTGAATAATTTTCTATCTTTATTAATTTCAAAAATATTGTTTCTGCTTCTTCTGCATTTGGGAACAAATCAGACTCCAATCCCAGGCAAGTTAAAACTTCTGTGAGTCCTAATCTTTCTATTTAATAGCTGTTGAATAATTTATAGCATGACGTCTTATTTGGTTACATCTAAAAATAGTAGTAATTTAATAGGAAGTATAACTCTTTTCATTCAATATATATCAATAACATATAAAGCTGAGGAATTTGATATAGCAAAATTCTGTGAAATTTCCTGAAAACAAATTTTTATTGGCCTAGAATAATATTGCTACAGTATGTGTTTCTTGTCTGTGATTCAGAAGCTCGTGTGAGTCATCCACAGTTTCAAAGGCAGTCCTGAGAGCTCAGTCAAGGAAATATTTTGGCACCATTTATCACTGCTCTGTCCTTTGAGTCCTAGATGAGACAAAAACAGTAAAAAGGAATACGGCAAATGAGTGCCCTTGGAATGGATAAAATGGCATGCATTTATGTCTTTTCTTTAATATCTTGAATTTTAATGATACTACTGAGAATGAGATTCCCTTTACATTTGTAATTATAAAGGAGAGCAGATGGTGAAGGCTTAGCTTAAAGTGTTAATTAAAATAGCTTACACAGCCAAGCCTCTGCTTGAATAAAGTACATCAGGATGATATAAGACATGAGTGAGTGCCCTGTTCTGGTGAATTATTCTTAAATAAAGCTATCTTGGAGCAAGTTTATCAGAGATACTTAATATCATGTCAGTGAAATCTCTTCCTCTTGAGTTCATGAAACAAGCACTAGACTACATGGTCTAAATGTGTGTTTCTGGAAGTGAAAACAAGTCTAGATTGACTAGGAGGATTTGTATACCTGACTGCCTTACTAATCATTAAACAAATGGATCTGCAAAAACCAGGGCTTCCTCGCTCCCTCTATACATTTGCTGGCAGGCACGTGGAGGAACACTTCTGTGGGGGCTGCCCGGCAGTGAAGGAATGCCAACGCACCTTTGGGATTCAGCTCCTTAATTCATACAGGTGACTCAACACAAGGCAATTGGTTCAGAGATGGTGCCTAAGCCTCCCACCTTCATAAAAAACAGCCTGAGGGTGGTTACTGTCAGTTTGCTATACGTGGCTGTTGGAAGAACTCAGCCTGGTTAGAGAAGACCCAGTTTTTTGCTTTTTTTCGCTTGATTTGGGATAAAGCTCCTTAAGTCCTCAGCAGCACATCATAGCCACCTCGATATTTTGTAATCAAATACAAAGTTGTTCACTGGAGCAAGGACTAGAAGCCAGTTGCCCATATATTCTTTGAACTGATCACTGCACTTGTCATACATACAAACTTTTTTCTCATTTAATTATCTGAGCCAGTCCATTTTTAATTGAGCTGTAAAAAAATGAAAGGCAATCAAAGAGACGAATGACAGGTGTCTATTTTTAGTATTTGGTTTAATTTATGTAACCTGGTAGTATCTGTTTTACTTTAAGACCTCAGCACTTTCTACCATATGAAACTAAATGATAGTAATAAGATGCATTATGGCCCTTCTCTGTGCCCAGGTACAGTCATCTGATGTCAGTTTTAAACATAACTTTGGTTCTGGCGAGCCACACCTCTCATGTTCTGTGCTTCCACAGGTTTTTAACTTACCAAAATGCATTGATTTGCATTTAAGCAGAAAGTATCTGAGATTTCTGAAAACTGAGCCACATCTTACTCACCTTGTCATATGCCCGAGAAGACTGTATTAAGTATAGCTAAAAACAAAAAATCCAGAATAAGCATGGTATCAGTCAAACTATGTAAGAAATTGTCTTAAAATATGCTTGGCACCTCTTTCTAATATGAAAGTTGAGGAAGTTTTCACTGAATAGAGGTGTATGTAAAAGAAACCTTTTATTTTTCACTTCCTATAGAGAGTTTCATCTTTTCATTGGAACTCTTTGGCAAAAGTACCTCCTAAACAGCTTTACTAACTCCTGATAGAGCCAAGTGGTCAGAAAATCCTAATCTGTCTGTATTTCTGCTCTTGGAGAACATGACAGATGGGTGCAAACATTGCTGATGCAACATCGTATGGCCATCTTTGGAAGACTTGGGGAACAAAACAACAGGTTGGGAATGATAGGGGGAAATATATCTGCTCTCCCTCAAACTCCTGCTGTGTTCTACTCAGTCATCTTCATCCTGACATCTCTCCCATTAAAATAATGTCCTCTCTACATCACGAGGTCTTCCTGTTCCCCTTCTTTTCCCTTCCCCGTTGTCACTCTGAACTGCTATACTGGTGACATCAGAAGCGATGAAGATTGTGACTGGACTGCCCTCTTCAGTTCATTTTTGTGCTGTAAACAGTTTTGAGCTATGGGTTAAGAGTATAAGAAAAATATATAGAAACAGTGATGTGTGTCATCTTTAGATAGTCAGCTTAAGGGAAATTTTTTTTCCTCGACCAGGTACTGTAAACATATGTATAGAGCTCTGCTTTTTTAAGTAGCCTTTATTAAAACAAAAAAAAAAAAGTGGGAAGAACAATATCTCTGTCGATCCTTTACATCACTTGTATTTGGCGGGTCTTGGCAGTAAGACAGAAAATGTTAAAACTCATCTGGTAAGAAAACAAGATGTCAAATGCTTTGACTGCTTTTCCTTAAGGGCTCAAGCTCTCAGACCCTTTTCTTTTCTGAAAGGTTACTGAATTATGTGTGTGTTAATAGCTCACGGTTTGTCCTCCCAGTTAGAAAAATTGTTCTTATTCCTTGGCTTGCTTAAAAATGCAATTGAGTACGGTCTGGGAACATAACCAGTTAACTACCTTCAGAAATGTAGGTGTTTGCTGATCAATAAGTGAAACAAATATCTGTTTCTCTGAATGTTTCTTCCCTATACATTTCTCACCGTTCGCACATAAGATTTCTGTTATTCTTACTGAATCTGCAATAGAGATTCATATGTCAAAGAGATTACTTCTTTCTGGACAGGGTTCTCCTATCATCTGCCCTTTTTACTTGATGTCATTGAATGCTTGTTACTCTTGAAGTGCTGAAAAATTCTGGATGGTTGAAAGCTGAACTGTGCTAAATGCCTCCAATGGATCCCTGAGCACAGCAAGACCTAGGAGTTAACAAATTCCAGCTGGAAGCTTCAGTGTCGAGACATTATGGTAGATCCCAAATAAATCTCAGCCTCACAGAAACTGGAAGGTGATGCGGAGGAGATGGCTGTGGTTCACGATAGAGGACGAATGAGAGAAGCATAGGAAAGGAAGCATTCTTTCCGAATAAGTGCTTCAAAGCCATTTCATTGTTTGAAAACAACCTACCTGGATTATTCTTGTGAAAGAATACTATTCAGAGCATATGCAAGATGGAGAGCTGCAAATTCCCTTCAAGCTGTTTTCTTTTCCCCCACGTACTTCGATGAAGTGCTCCAGTGTTACTGTTCTTACAGTGGTCACCCTCCTGTAACAAGCTGCAGTTATTAATAACTTCTGCTGGGTTTTGTCTGAGCTCTAGAAATGCCTTTTAGATGCTACAATTATTGTTAGAAATTTCAGATTTTGATAGGTTTTTATAATGAATGGTTACAAATTGGGAGCCCTTTCTATTTTAAAAACTCTCTCTGACAGACTCAAAATTTTAACAATACCTTTTTGCAATAATATCAAGTATCCACCAGGAACAGCATATTCTGCCTTCTACATTTTAGAAATTAGGAAGGAGGCTATTTATCCTCTGTCATTTCCTGCTACATCCTTTCATTCCCAAAAGACAGTCCCTACTATCTCTTTCAGACTGTTAGCAGGAATTTAGCTACTGCGACTTCAGTAACTTCTAAGTGCTAAACAAATCTCTCCTACCTGCTGTTCTGCACATTGCTCAGAGCAAATTAAGTGTTGCAAGGAAAAAGTCTGAGATATTGCCAGATAACTTGATATGAAGACTTTTTGTACTGTACACTGTGTGAATTTTTTTCTCCTTTTTCTACAGAATTAAACATGCTAACAAAAAGTCACTTCAGACCAGTATTACATGGAAAAATTGATGTGTGTGCACCCAAAAATGAAAAGGCAAGCAAGCACAAGTGTATTTCACCCACATAACACCAGTTGTTAAGCTGATTCTTCCTAAATCTCACCTGATGCTTCTATTTCACTTTATAATGGGAAGAACACAATATTAAAAATTACTTTATAAATTACAGGTTTATTGCAGAGTTTATTCAACCACTACTCCATGCCATTAGTTAGCATCTAGCGATAACATGGTTCATGCAGGCTTAACATGCAGAGGATGTTCTCCCTCCTTCTTTGTTTAGTGAGAACCAGAAACTGTACAATACTCCAACTTTTGTCTGATCCCTACAATGTCATCTGCAAATCTGAGATGGCATAAAGAAACAAAAGCCCCTTCCACAACCCTTGTCACCTCACTTTGTCAAAAGCGGACATCAGAATCAATTCATCTTGCTATGATGATGCAACTATGAATGAATTAAAGTAAAAATGAAAATCTGATTGTTAAAATCCCCATAGCATGCAAAGAAATTGTGTCCATTCAGAAAAGTTGATTCTTCTTTTAAGGAATAAATCCTTAGAAATAGGAATGTAAAAACCTTACTTAAACCATGTTTTAAGAACAAATTTGCAAAATAAATTGATGACATGACTATTGCTTCACAGAAAGCAAAGAGGAAAGCTGAAGAAGACTTGCGGGAGGCATGGAAAGTAGTGCATATGAAGGAGACTACAAGAAGGTTGCTAGCAGGTATCTTTGAAGAATATTTTATTTTCATAATGATCTTGTCACAGGACTGTGAGGTCACAGAATCACAGAAATGTTACCATATGTGTTTAAAAAGCCCATCTCCAGGCACAGGAATGGGCAGAGAGGCACAGTAGTAGGTGGGGGAACCCCAGTAACCCAGAGGAATGGACGCTGCCCCAGTTCCTCCCAGGGCTGTCCCAGGAGCCCCTCAGCCCCATGATCTCAGCACCACAAGTCAAGAGGAGAGGCTGTTGCCATCACCTTACAGGCTGAGAGGGGTCACTGCTTATAGGAGTATGGGACACATTACAGGATGCAGGGGTAGAGCATTTCAGGATTGCCCGAGACTTACTATGGGATGTTTAGGGAGAGAACCAAAGGTAGGGGAAGGGAGGGATCATGGTGGTTTGTGGAGAAACAAGCACAGTAAAACAGGAGAATGAAGAGATAAATGGGGCTGGTTGTGCTTAAACAGGCTGGTCACTACGCTTGCCCGGCCATGCCTGGCGCCTGACCAGCGCAGTCTGCCCCACCTTCTCGTTTGACTCTGTATCTCCCTCTTTCCCTGGGTGCGGGGCTCCCTGTTCTGGGTGCAAGCGTGGGTGCATGGGGGTCTGCGTGCAGCACCCAGGGCACGGCCATGGGTCACAGGGGGCCCTGTGTCCTTGCTGCCAGAAACTGGAATGACTGCAGGCGTGCGAGGGAGTGTGTGAGTACTAAGCCAGGTTGTCAGCCTGACTGTCAAGCCGAACTAGCCATCGAGTAGGTGATGGGCCTGGGAGCCAGAGCGGGGGGTGTCTCTGGGGGTGAGACCACAGGGGAAGACAGCTATGGAGGGACCAGGGGAGTCCCAGCCAACAGCCAGCAAGGCGGGTGCGTGTGTGCACGTGTGTGTGTGCATGTCCGTGTGTGTGTTGTACATGTGTCTCTAGGGGTAAGGCACCTGGGAAGAGCAAGGGGCCAGGACCAGCTACTGGATGGAGCATTTGCCCAAGGCCAGTTACTGGGAAATGACATGCAAGTGGTGCATGCATGGCTGTGAGCAAGGGGGGGCTGTACCAGCAGCCAGAGAGGGGCTGCAGCCTCAGGGGCTCGTATGTCCATGTGCCAGCGACTGGGGAGACTTTAATGCCAGGGCAGATACTGTGCCTGAGCCCAGCTGCTGGAGGGATCCACCTTGTACGTGTGTATTTAGGTATATCCCACTAACGGACCTTCATCCTGGTTGGCCAGAGAGGGGAGCAGGATGAGGCTGTTGGTGCTGCTTGTGTTTGTGTGTGCGCTGAGTGCATCTGTCTGTGCTGATCCGGCTGGCCGGCCATGTACGTACATAAGTACGCTCTGTCTGTGTGCATGTACGTGTGTGCGTGCTTACCGGGAATACACGCTCAGCCTCGCTACGGGTTGGGCCTGGGGCACGGTGCGGCGGGAGCCTCGCCTCTCTTGGGCTGCCGGATTCAGCCACTCCAAATTCTGTATTCCCAATGGAATCAGTAAAAGTTTACTTGTTCACATTGTATGATAGAATTGTATGTATAGAATACCAAAGGGGTATTACCACACATCGTGTCCCACAAAATAGTAACACATAGTAAGATGACCAGAGGATCAGAGGATCAGGGGTTAGCTTGTTTAGATAGCTAACTGGGTACAGACACTCTTCCTAAATACATCAGAAGAATAGGCTATTACATCAAGAGGAAGAGAGAAGGGGGGAAAAAAAAAGAAAAATATAATGCTCCCAAAAGAATAAATTAGTCTGAACAGGTCACAAGTCATTTTGGCTTCAATCTAAGCCCCAACAAAATTTAATTTCTATGTAGCTTAAAGAGACTATCTGGTGGGCACATCCTTTATGGTTTTGTGTTGAGAAGTACTTTTGTTAACTGGAAGGAGAGGAGTAGGTGTAACACATACAGAGTGAGAGAATCCTACTTTTAGCCAGAGAGGAAATACGGAATATGAACCCACTGAATGGATGTATTTCTAGTATGAGATCACTAATGCTAACATTATAAAGCAGGAGGTACCTGGTATGATGACGAGTGGGTGCTTTTTCCTCATTAGAAGACATGCTATAGGCAAGTATAATATTCCCTTCTCATTTGTATTAAAATCATGACACCTCTTAATGATCTCTGTGTTATTATTAGAGTGGATTGTCATCACTTCACGGTCTTTGATTGGCCAGTATGTGAACTGATGCCTACATCAACATGCTGCAATAAAATACGGCAGAATTTCATTACATTTTCTGATTAACTTTCATTACAGTAATTTTGCAACACCAACATAAGGTGTTGCACAGTTTGATAGGTCTCCTTTCCTTTCAATGATAATTGTACCAGAGAACATTTCGAGGACTTACATGATCACACTTCTCAAGGGATTTTAATGACTGATTGTCTTGCTTCCTCTCATCTCAGAAAATCCTTGCCAAAAGTAGCAATTGTGCATATAACTAAGACTTCTTATTTCTCATCTACATCACTAATTTAAGCTTAACACCATTCCAGAAAATTTATGCTTTTGAAATGCATATATTCAACATATAGAGTCATTAGAAAATTGTATATTCCAGATGTTAATTACTTTCAGTAAGCCACAAAATGCTTGCTCACTGAGATAATTTAACACCTGCCAATAGCTCAAACATGAACACAGGTAGTTTTTGTTGGTTAGAATTTTGGGTTCTAAATTTCCCCACTGTGTTCTTGTCAATATGTTTCAGTGCAACATTTCAGCAGAATATATTGACTGTGGTAACGTACACTCAAACACATTGCCTTCCGATTCTTCCGCAATGAAGACTTCCTTGTCCCCCTAGCTGATCTTAATAGGCCTGACATCTGTATTCTCCTGGGCACAGTTAGAACCTCTTAATCTGTAATATTTGGATGGCAAATTCCTTCACCAAAGCAAGTCTATAGAGCTTCTAGTCATCAAGTTTGAGCTCAGATTCAGATATCCATGTTGCTTCCGGTGGAATCATGAATCTGTAATTTATATTAAAAAATATTATGTATGCTGAGACTTCTTTCCCTAATTTACACACTTTTTTTGTCTGAGAGCAACGGCCCTATGGAGACGGGGCCATCCTTACTGGGAGCTTTCCCTCAAGAAGACCAGGAATCTGTCTGGAACTTCTCCGGTTCAAAGCATTTTATTTTTTTTTAATCTGTGATTATTTCCATTAGATAACTGTTTGCAGAATCTTAGTCAGCTAGGTATAAACTTTGGATTTTCAGTCTGTGTCCACATGATTTTGGTAGCTGAGTAATGTTTTCCATTGTCCCTCATTAGTATTTATACCCTGGACTGAGTCTGTAGCATAATGGTTGGGGACATGAGGACAGAGTTAAAAAGGGGAAATGTGAGTTTCTATTTGACTAATAAACCTAAGGTCAAAAAGGGCTCTATCCAGAATGTGTGTGACATGAATGTGATGGATTCAAGACATACTGGGTTTTAAGAAAGGAGAATATACTCAAAGGCATTTTGCTTTGTTAACCCACAGTGTGTGTCTGATGACTAGGCTTCTGAGGTCTTTATCCATTAGGATGTGTCAGCTTCTTCAGGAGTCCTTGTTAGTCCTTTTGGGGAAGGTGGAGTGGAAGGATATACGTGCAAAGACTGTGCTGTGATTGATACCTTGCATTCCAAACAAATGAACCGGGATTATCCATCTGCCAATGACTACTTTTTAAATCGGTTCAGTAATCTGTACCGTTCCTCTTGAAGTATGCATGCAAATGCTAGGCCCCCGGCCTGAGCTGAAAGTAACTGAACTGAACATGATAAACTGCTGAACATGACATGAGAAATTTCTGGACATAACAAACATCAGAGTGAGAAGCAGAGAAAAGTTCCAGAGAGCACTGTGAGGGACAGCTGGCTTTCACAGGCAGGTAAGTGGGGGCTATGTGAAAGGTTTTGGGGTTGAGGGGCTGTGCCTGTGTGTATTTTGAGAACACGCACCCAATCTTGCTGCGAGCTCCACCTATAAACACGGAACCACCCTAGCCCGGCACATGAAGTCAACGGCAGAAGAGGTGATTGCCCTGCATCCCCTACATCCAAAATGGTATTTTCCCTTTCTGGTTCCTATAGCAAACACACGCAGACGCAATGGGCATGCAGTTAAAGAACACGGGCTGTGGGCATGCAGAGTTGTAATTTTAGGTGTGAATGATGCAGGCAATCACCTCTTCTGCCGTTGACTTCATGTCCACTGGGGACTGCACAGGTGCAAAACTATTAGTGTGGGCAAAACCCAAGGTATAAGATGGTCTGATCAGAAGGCGATACTGCTAAATGATGTGATGGTTTTTGAAAAGCATTCACTGGTTATTACTCAGGGGGTTCCAGGCAACAAGAAAAGGTCTGGGATGGTTTCAAAATGTACGACACTCCAATGTATTCAGATGTGTTTTGCCTCGCTGCAGGCTGACAGTTACCATGGTGTTCTGGATGCAAATAACTTGCCAGAGAGAGAAATTTCTGGCTAGACATCAGGTGATCATAGCCCTCTTGCTGGTTTGTATTTTGTTTATTTGAGTGCGATATGTGCAGACAGCTTCGGGTGAGTGGTCTTTGAATTGGCCTAATTGTAGTATATTTGTTCAAAAAAGCACTTAAACACACACGCAGCTGTGGATCAGTACGAACTATGCAGAGTGCCAATTTACAACTCGGTGTGCGAGTGCCACTCTTGCATGGGCAGGAGTTACAAAGGCAAAAAAAGTGCAATGTAATGAGTGTTATTTTCTTCTCTTTGGCATGAATAATCATTTGTGTGTCAGTCTCTGAATTACAGACCTGGAAGACTCAAGAAAATAACTTTTGTAATGATTCTGAGTGCATGTTTGAGGCGGGAAGACATGTAACCAAATACGATTCTGGGATGAGCCTGGAGCTGGAGAAACCTTGAGAATTTAAAGAAAAGCCTCTGTTAGGAGACCTATTGGCACAAAAAGTGGGAGTGCAGGAAACATTTCCATAGAAATATTTTCAAAGGTTGCAAGGGCTATTTTCTAACAAGTAGCTGCTGAAGGAAAAGGTAAATCTGATCACTCAGGATCTGATGTGTTTAAAAGTGAAGCTTCTGGATGGACAGTTTCTTTGCATTTTTGTTTAGTATAAGATTTAACAAACTCCACTGGGCTATGGGGTTTAAATGCTCTAAAAGAGTATTTCCTTCCCCTCCCCTCCCTTTTTATAATATGCTTAAAAATATGCATTTTACTGACCTTTACAGAAGACTTTGATGGAATGAAGTGGAGAAACAAGCTGGAATTTTATTCAGAAATCATCAGAACATGACTAAGTTTTTTACCCTTCAGAAGAAATGTTTACCCTCATTGCTAGTGAGACGCTAAAATTTTAAGGTCAACCTGAACTATCTATGGGAAAGAAATGACAGAGCATCCCACTGTCACAAAGAGGGAATAGAACTGAGAAAGCAACATTGCATACAGGTCTTTGCCAGTTTGTAACCCTGCCAGCTGCATGGCTGTATGCAGGTTTGTGTTATTAAGGCACAAGATGTAGTGTTTCTATCTCCAGACAGCTATTACAGCCAAAGAGATACCCGGTGCCACTGGTACAGTAGTGGACAGATATCTTGCAAAGGAAACGTTGAGGTTTGTCATAGATCACGGGAGGGGAATTAAAAGCGGGCTCTTACTCTTTTCAAGTTACACAGTTATTGACAGGACACCTTTGAGTGTAGCGACTGTTTTTCCAAGATTTTTCCTCCATTTATTGTGAAACACATAAGAAGAAAGATACTATTTTCTTTACTACCAGATACAGAGCAAGATAGAGTATCTTAATTAGATAGGAGTTCACTGCAGGACCAGTTGGGGACACAACAGGAAGGCTGTGCTGGAGCTGGGTAGAGAGCTTTGCTAAATGCATCTCAGCTCTCACAGTGATGTCCCTCTGGGCTGCTCGGGTGGGGAAAGGAGGGAGGAGGAGGTGCACAGCCATGCTGGCTGGAGAGGCTTAGTGCACTGGGAAACAGATCGTGCTGGGTATAAAAGGGGGAGAAGCATGAGCACAGTCAACGCCGCTTGTCGCTTTGGGGAGAAAGCTATCCTTCCTTTTTCTGCCTAGATAAAATTACATCCTAGACAGGGAAAAGAGGGCTTGGGATTTTCTATATGGTTCTATACAGTGCTTGAGATGAGAGGGGAAAAGAGAAGCTCCACCAAAATTGAGGTGTGCATTTACATGGCACAGGATAAGTATGCATTTACATGGCACAGGATAAGTACAGAGTAGTAGCATGTAGTACAGGAACAATCCTGTACTTACCCTTATAACAGCACAGAGTACTGCATGAAGTTTGCCTGATGAGCAATTTGCAAAAATGTTGTTAAATCTGTGCGGTAAGCTTAGTCAAAGAACAAATCTTTACCATCTCAGTGCTTTGAGAGATCCTGATATTTTTTTTTTTTTTTACTGTCTCTTCTCCTCACAGAACAACTGGTTTCATCCTCTGATTTAATTAGTGGTGAAATGGCATGCATCTTGGAAGTGTGCCAAAGACTGTTATGCATTTGTCAGAAATATGTGTGTTTTGGGAGGCTATTTTCCACTGCTTATATTTGTTTAGAATTATACAAACCTGGATCAGCTTCTGTGCTATTTCTAAATCAGAAGGTTGGTGGAACCTTCCTCAGACATGTATTTTAAGAGACACCCCTATATGCTAGCACCTGGTGTCGCCAACACATCATGTTTGTGTTCACATGACCAAAAATTTACAACTTGTTGGAGGGGCAGAAGGCCTGAGTGAGAGTCAAAGGAATTATTCTGAATGCTACAAACTGAAGGGGCAAAGCAATCTGACTGTATAAAAAGAGCTGGTTTTCCCCAACTGTACTGCAGCTGGGAGAAGTGATCTTAGGAAAAGAGAGGCACCAGGTCTGTCAACCATGGAGAAAAAAAAACAGGGGAAAACAAGGAAAATAGCCTTTAAATACCTAACCAGAAAAGTCGGTTACTGCAGAAGAGGATTTCTACCCAGCTGTTTTAGAAAACAGATATACATTAGAAACACCTGTTCTCTGTTTTACTTTTGGAACTTTAAAAGCGTACTAAGAGTGAACTTCCAAAAAAAAAAAAAAAAAAAGAAAACAAGAAGAATGTGGTGTGGATGTTCTCTGCTGTGCTGCCATACTCTAAAATACTGTGTGGTATTGTAGTTGCTTTCAACCTTTGTACAAAGGATTGCTTGGCAACTTCTTGTTCATTTTCTCTGTGGAAAGGTATCCTTTGCTAATTTACAGCCATTAGAAAACATGGTTATTTTTAGATGATCTGATGAACTCTGCTAGTGAATGGGAGGAAGATGGAAAGC
Source organism: Gorsachius magnificus (assembly GCA_034008185.1). Taxonomy (NCBI): domain Eukaryota; kingdom Metazoa; phylum Chordata; class Aves; order Pelecaniformes; family Ardeidae; genus Gorsachius; species Gorsachius magnificus. The sequence continues at coordinate 69,718,616 of CM067082.1, forward strand.
CATGAATTAGTATGGAAAGTATGGAATCAGAGGATCACAGGACTCTTGATGTCATGTGGACAGCCCAAGATTTTTTCCATTGAGGAAAACTACCATTGGTCTGAACACCAAGTATGTGTTAACCAATACCCTCCACACCCACCATGCAGAAGCTGTCAACTACAGCTTTTGCAAAGCAGGTATACTCAGGCCAGCTGAAATTCTCTCTAGAACTTTTCAAGGCCAGCATCAAAATATCTTGTGGATTTCTGGAGGTGTATATATTTTTTTTTTTCACCTGGAGGTACAGCTGGGCTCTCTTCTCCCATTTGTAATGTAGGAATTAATGCAATGATTTTCAAGATGAGGTCATATGGAAGAAGAAGGTAATTTTGGTTTTATTTAGATTTCTAAATATTGACTCAGCTCCATCACACTCTCACACCAACATGCAAGCACAATGATGTGTGTCTAAGGGGTCTGGTCATGATCACTTGTATGCAACAAGGAACACAACGTGTCTTAAGTGCTCACTGGATCTTCTGGCTTCATTTTAGCTGATGACAATGAAGTGATTTTTAGGTAGGTCTTTCACATCTTTCAGGAATCAGTATTTATTTGGCTCTTAGGCATTATCTTTCACCCCTAATATTGCCTGCTTCATCCTCTGTAAATCTTAGAGAAGGTGGATGCCTATTTTCTTTTATTTCCTCATTTTGGTTGTCTTGTGGCTGCAGTCTGTCTACCTGTTGGAATATCAGGATGACAAAAGGCACAACCCATGTGCTGTAACTGTGCTGCCATCCTTGTGCTGTCAGAGTGTGTGTCTTCTGCTGTAGCATGCACTGTGCTGTAGTCTTGGTGAATTATTCTTCTGAAAACTGGGTCTTTGTGCTAAGTTTGATTAGCCTTCTGTCATTTCAGGTAGCCTAACATAAATATTTACATTTGTAAATGTATTTCCTGAGACCCTTGATGAAGCTTTGTTATTTCAGCATCATATAGTCACCCTGAACTCTAATAATCTTCTTGTCTCAGTTTCTGCCTCGGTAGATGAAGGAGGCCAGCTTTCTAGTGTAGATTATATGCAATTTAGTTTAGCCTGATCATTCACAACCTCTGTGTGTGGTCCTTAAGGCCAACTGTGTGTGAAGATAGAATAGGGCTGGAGAGTGTATAGAGCCTGGTGGGTTTCCATGGATGAGGATTCTGGGACTGAAATTGCAGCTCCATCTCTTCTTCCTCTTCAGGGGCCAATCTTAGATCATGACTCATCTCTGCAGTCCAGACCAGTATGGTTTAGGCTCTGTTTAACATAAGAGACATTACTCTCGACTTTCTGTCTTGTGGCCCCACAAGACTTTAAAGCAACATTGGATCACATTTTCGCTCTTCACTTTTTCTGTAAACTTTCTTTAGGGGGAGAATTTTTCTTACATATAACATGTCATGGGGGAGTTGTTTCCCAATATTCTCCTGTGATTCCCATTTCAGTCCCCCAGTCCATCAGTTACTAAGTTTGCAGAGAGCTGTTATGCTGAGGCATCACTGAGCTAAGCTGTATTTAACTTCAAATTTTCTGTCACCCCTTTAGATTTTTAGTGCTTTCTCTTGCTCATCTCTTGAATTTTCTCTATTTTTTTCTTCTTCTTTGGTCATAATGATGAACTGTTTCTTATTGGAAGCTAGAATCTGTTTCACTCTGCTATTAGTGCATTACTGTCCAAACAAAAGGAGATAGATGATGGGTTTGTCTTTTGAAAACAAATTTGTTCTCCTTTCAGCCCTGCATTTATGTGCTTCCATTTTAAATATATAGCTTCTTTTAAGGCTTTGTGGTTACTGATAGATGCAACCTGCATTTATCAGTGTAGTATTCAGCCAGTTATTACCTACTTTACCCTTTACCTAGTCCTTCAGTTTCCAGATCCTGAAATATCAGTGATTTCTGCAGTTCCTCATGAGGCTTTTTTTTTTTTTTTTTGCATCTTCTGTCCTGTTGTATAAGGCTTCTGACATACAGTGGAATGAGGAGAGTTCCCTGATGTTTGTGTGTCTTCAAATTGGGCTACCACTATGTTAACAACACATGCTTCCTTAAGGATGCGAGTACAATCTTTGATCTCATATTGGTTTAAATTAGGTATAAGAATTAAGAAGTGACCTGGAAGGACAAAGAATGATACAACAAGACAGTGCGCAACCCTGTCCTACCCAGTTGCTCCATGTGAGTAACCTGTTGGGAAGTCTGGAGCTAAACAGTAAGGAGAAGAGATGACAAATAGAGTGTGGATAGAGGAATTGGTAAATTAAAAATGAGGCAACAGATTAAAAGAAGATGGTATAAAACACAGATGTAAAAAAATTACATTAACTTTAATATTAATATTATTTGTCCTGTCTCTTCGTTTGTTTCCCTTGAGAACATGAGGAAGATGATAGTATGAATTACTTAAAGATTTAAGCCCTTAATCTGAAAAATGTCACACTACAGCATAAAGAGGTAAACGTTTTATGATAGTAGGATCAACAAAGACTATTTGCATTCATAAGGGAGGAAATGCTATGGCTTCTAAGATCAGGAGCAAATGATGGTTATGTACCAGTTCTTAAGTTGTATTACTATATTCCATGTGAATGGCCACATAAAATTTTAATAGCTGAAGATTAAAAAGAGCAAAAGCTTTCCTTTGCATTGTTTGATATAATGATTTTAAGTTATAATTTAATTGTGGATTCAAAATTCTACAACCAGTCTCGGTCAGCAAGGTCTCAGGGATTATATGCAGCAGTGATTCATCAGATTACATAGCATCATAGCAGCTGTAGGTGTTGTCCAAATTCTGTCATTCCAAATCAAATGGTGAACACCCAGCCCAGTGTTCTACAAACTCTTACAGCCATGCCTCTAATGAAAGCACTATTTCTGCTGTTGTCTCTTTCTTTGGTGGTTTGGCACTTTTTTTCCTTTTTTTGAACTTCTTTGGGAGGTATAACTTAAGATATACCCATGTCGATTTGATGCAGCACTAATACCTCAAGGTTGGGGATACCATGGTGATCCCATTCCCATGAACCATGGAATTGTTTTAGCTCACGACTATGAGGTATCTGTGCTCAACTTGTACTGGAGCAAGCACTCCCTGAATTTTGTTTGTTCCTGTGTTCTGCACTAAACACTTTTGCTTCTTGCTACAAGGCCTTTTTTCCCATTCTTACCCTCTGTATAAGTAGTGCCAAAAAGTAAGCTACAATAACTGCACCTCCTGCTTTGTACTCTCTTCTATCGGGCATGGATAACTTTTCCACCATACCATCCTCATGGGAAAATCTGCATAAGACTGAGAGGTATAAGACACCAACAAAAGACCTCAAAGATATACAGGAAAGAAACCCCTGGGAGTAGAGTTAAAAACAGTCAAGATGATACTGAAGTCCCCTGTCATTCATCAGACTTTATTATAAATGGGTAGGATTCGCTCACGCTTGTGACTCTTAGGTTCAATTTCTGTTCTAACATTAAAATTATTGCAGAAAGTCAGAGGCTTACTTAAGTAGGTATCAAGAAACAGAGTTAACATCTTTTGACTATGTCTGCATTAAAGAATTGCACAGATACGTAGAGTCAAACACCTAGTGCTGAGAAACCAATGTCCAGACTAGTTATGTTCCAAGGAGCTTTATTTTGATCAAGGCTTGGCCTGGCCTCACGGACTGAATGGTCATGTGGAGTTGGAGCACATTAGGTGTGCTGCTGAAACACACCTTTCAGTTTAGCTTCAGCCCAAAAGAATCCAGTCCCCATACTGTGACACCACTCCATAACGTGTACCGCAGCAGGGAAATGGGGATGGTCAGGACTTCTTGCTTGAGAAGTACCCTCCTGACATAAACTAAACCACTCTGCAACACAACCTTTATTGCTAATATCAAAGCAGTAGCCTGCTTCCTTCGTCTTGACTTATCCCAGTGGAAGCAGAGGAGTTTGTTTTCTGGAAATGCTGTATTAGGAAAAGAGCTGCACCCTTAGTTTTACTTGTGTCCTTAGTTAAAGCATTCAGTAAAATTAACCAAATAATTTTCATTAAGCCCACATTAGCACTTTTATTACCATGGTTACATTATTATTATAACTTAACCTGCACATCATTGCCAGTCGAAAAGAACAGCCCTGTATATTCAAAAGTAATAAAAATATGGAATCTTTTCTTTTTCTTTAATAAACAAGGTCACCGTGACCTTTCTATCTAAGTGAGCAGTCTGTTTATTAACTTACCTGTAATGCAACTCAGTTCTGAGGCCTAGGTATTCTCCACTCACATTTTTGCAGAGATGAAACACTTCAGCTGGGAAAACTGATCCCACTACCCCGCTGTGAGGGGGTGCACATCTAGTGTGCCAGTGATTCTGGACGCAGGAGCTTTCATGGCTCATTACTTCCTACACTTAAGATGAACCCATATTGTGGGAGTGACACCTGAGTAGCTAAGGGTCTGTTTACGGCTTAGGCTCAAGAGTTACTCATCTCTACCCTATTTTCTAGTTATCATTTACTCCTAGGTTTTCAGTACACCAATAAGAACAGACAGACTTGATGCTATCATAGGACACCTAAGAATTTAATTAAAAAGAAAGATGAACTTGCCTGAAATTATGTTAACATAGTTCAAATAAAGACAAAATTCTACCTTCTGTTTATGATGGAAACAATCTATTCTCATAATACCCCTTTCTCAACAAAAGTGTCAATATTATGAGATGGTAAATTCCCTTGAAGAGCAGAGTACACCAATGAAACTTGCACCCTAACTTATTTTATAAATTTCTCTCTGGAGGCCCCTACTGGCTTATCCGAATGACTTGTAAGGAATAGTGACTTAGCCCACAGCATGAGATGAATGTAGACCTTCTGATGTAGACCTCTTTTCTACATGAAACTGAGGTATGAAGTGAAGAAACCATTTGCACAAAATCAGAAAAGGAAAAAAAAAATACCGGTAAGTTTTACAATAAAGAATTTGTGGTGTTAGACAAAAGCAGAAAGTCTACAAGGAATTCAAAGCAGTATTTTACTGCTGTAAAACCAGCATGTATGAATCATTGACCTCAATATCTGGGAATAAAACATGACTTGCTATCTCTATTTCCAATAATCTGTGATTAAAAGGAATGTTCACAGATTTTTTTTTGTGATTTATAAGCAAAACCAGCAGACTATTTTAAAAAGGCTTGTCATCTGTCTTTGAGCAATTTTCCCAACCTTTTTTACCTTTTTAGTGTTAAGATTGAAGTAGAAACATGTTCATGTGCCAATGTCATCCCATGCTAACTATGCAGAATCGAAACAGAACAAGCCAAATCAGAAAGCAGTTTTACATCAGGTATGCAGAACACAGGGCAGGGAAGGATGGAGTACACCCAAAAATCCTCTCAATGCCTCATCTAGGGTGCAGGGATGTTCCTAAAACTCCTACCTGGGAACCTTATCTCTCATTTTGTCTGTCAGAGCTTGAAGTCCTTTAACTTTCCTGCTTCTCAGCATCCACAAACACCTCAAACAGTATTCATGCTGCTCAAGCCTTCTTATCTGAAAGCGCCTCCAGTCCACAAGCCCCCATGCTGTAATTGCATCCTTTTCATCAAGTCAGCCAATATTCCTCACACTACTCCCAAACCAATTCCTCTCCCTGCTCCCACCTACCCTTCCCATACAATCCTCTTATGTTCAAACTCCATCTCACCTAGGCCCTTCTGGCTCTGTGTCCAGTTTCTTTGCACTTTGCAAATATTTTAAAATTGCATTCCTGACTGTATTTGAAATTACGGCCCCCTCTTGGATTCTTTCCTATGGATTACCAGTACCCATTACTGAATTCCTTTTGGCACTAAACGTCACTTTTCTTAGTTGTCTCAACCTGTTATTTCTGGGACATTTTAAAATTCTAGTCACAGGCTATAAATATTAAAAATTAAGAATTCTCTGACAAGGAAAAAAAATAAGACATGTCCCAGGCCCTAAACAAACTGATTAACTTAGAAGTTAGTTCTGATTTCAATGGGGGCATTGAATCAGATGACTTCAGGATGTCCCTTCACACCCAAATCCTACTATGAGTCTATAATCAGGAAAAAGAGAGTCTGTATAGTTGTCTTAGAAAACCTACTGAATTTAAGCACTTTAAAGCAATTAACCACTTTAAGCAATTAAGCACTTTTTGCAATGAGTGTCTTATAGAATCCTGTATACTGTTGTCCACCTAAAAGACAAATCAAACCCAAAGTGATCAGCATGACCATATGATTGAGCAATATGGTTTTAGTGAAGGAATTCAAACTTTCCAAAGAATGACTGTAATACCAAAGACTAAATCACTTTTCAAGTATGCACATTCTGTGTTCAAAAGTGACATTTGCAATGGTGTGATGGAGTTAGCGACAACTTCCCTGTGAAGTCCTCCTTATCAACTTAGAAAGTTCACTCCATAATAATACACTCACCCAGGTGTCTCAAAAAAAACCCAGGTAGGCTGCTTTTGTATCCTAGGAAGGAGTAAATTTGCAAAAGCTGTGCTCCTCTCAATAACATGAGTAACGGAAGGCACATGGTTGAAACTGATGTGTTTACATTAGCTTTAATCAGAAGCCCGTATATACAGTAATTTTATTAGACCTCTGTGGTCTAGATTAATGGAATTTTACAGTAAGTCTCCGTTTTTTGCCAGATAGACTTTTTTGAAGATCAAGAAATCTTCTTGTAACTCTTTTGTTAACTGGTCACTTTTTTATATAGCAGACATCAGAACCAAAAAGCAGGGAGGGACACTTTGTTAATGTTATAGCAAAACTAGTTTCGTGATCAGTTATCTGTATATTTAGAGATGTATTTTTATATATATACTCTACTCTTATATCTATATGTTACGCTACCCCTATATCTATAAATTTAAAGGGTAGAATACAATACAATATGAAGTTTAAAAAGCTAACTGGAATTTTGTAGAAAGCTCTGGTAGAAAAGTCATATGTCTTTATTAGTTTTAAAAATTCTGCTTGGAAAGGGACAGACTACCTAATATCACTCACTGTGTCTTCAATCCAGCTCTTTTGGTTACCATCAATAGCTGGTAGAAGGGTTACATACAACGTGGATTGAAACAAAACTAAATGGAAGAGGTGCATTGAACTCTTCCTGGAATGCTCTTCACACGTGTAAATTTTTATGAACCGTGAGTTTTCATGGTCATTCTTCATAAGGTTTCTTTATCACTTTCAACAAGCACAAAGGGCTTTAGAAACGGGGAACCCAAATACATTTTCCCTTGGAAAAAATGAGGAAAGAGAAACATCTTAGAAAATACAACTAAGTGTGAAAAATAGTAAAAAAATGTCAGAATCAGTGGGTTGTGGCCAGATTGCAAAACAGATTGCCAAACAGCTAAGTGTAGTGTGTAATCTATTGCTTAAATCCACTTTGCTGTCAGAGAAATAGACAGTGGTAAATGTCATGCAACATTTTGAAAGGTGCTCCTGGGCGCTACAAGCCAGGAAGTCTGTCTTTCATGCAAAGAAAACTGAGTGAAAGTGGAACAAAAGAAAGAATGAATAGATCTATGATTAAGCAAGCAAAAGTCAACACAGGTTTTGTAGAGAGAAGTTGTCACTCACAAATTGATGATCTTTTTTTTTCAGGCTGTTAATAAGGAAGCAGATAAGTATACTTGGATTTAAAAAATAAAATCCAGTCAAGCTGTCTCATCAAAAGTGCTCTCATAAAAAAAAAAAGAATTGCTCGTTAAGAGAGGGAAAAGAAAGGGTGAGGCTAAATGGCTAGTTCTCACAACGGATCTCCTGTATTAACAGGAATATACCCTGGGATGCATGCTTAATGTATTCATAAATCATCTAGAAAAGTTGTTGGATAATGAGAAGTCAAAATTATTCAAAGTAGACAAAACTAAAGCTGATCACAGAGATTCGAAAAAGATCTTGGAATTTGAAATGACTGTGTGATGGAACGGCAAAGGAAATTCAGTGTTGCTAATCACAAAGCTGCAGGCAAGGCAGCAAGAAACAACCCTGACTGCCCATGTATAATGATAAACTATTGCTACTCCTGAAAGGAATCTTGGAGCCATTGACAATCATTCTTGATGAACACCAGTGCTCAAGAAAGACAAAAAAAAAGTAAATTAAGAATTAGAGAACAAAACCAAAAACATTATTCTGTTGTGCAAATCCATAGTCCACCCCAGAATACTGTATACAGTTTTGACTCCACAGTCTTAAAAAGATGAGTCATAACTTAAAGGTACAGAGGAAGAAACAAGAATGATCAGAGTATATTGGCTCCTACTGAGCAGAAATTGTGTGGATTTTTTTCAGCCTGAAAAAATAGGTTACAGAAGGGGATGACGTAGATATGGAAAATCCTAAGTGGCCTCAGAAAAGTGAAAAAATATTCTGTGTTTTCTGTGATCTGTTCTCAGGTTTGGAGGTCTCTCCTTGGCAAGAAAGTAATCGCAGCCTTGCTGGGTAGCGCTCGCAACCCGCAGACTCAGCTTGGGTAGTAGCAAAATCGTGGCCAAGGATGTCCCAGAATTAACTCCGCTGCCAGCCCATGATAGCTCAGGATTTGCTAGCGCCCAGGCTGCGGAGGCTTTTGCAAGAGCTCAGGCAGAGTAAGAGAGAGCTCTTGACTGCTCCCACAACTCATAGCATGTCCCATTCCTGAAACTCAGGATCGTAAGTCACTCTGGTGGACAGGCTCCCTCCTGGACAGGAAGTCCAAACATCTTTTTGTCATATGCATTTACTGGCCAGTGTCCTACCTACCAACTACTTTCTGGACACTTGACACCTTTGGGACCGGAAAAGTAGCTCTCCCCCTGCTGGATAGCCAAAGCTCCAAAAATGCCCAGAGTACTGTCCTGCCCTCTGCGTCCTGCATGGGGAATTTCCTGAGCTGGATGTGGGTTGATACTTAAAAGCCAAGGCAGCTTACAAGCATATACACAGGCCATCCCATGCCAGTTGGCCTCAGTGCCTGGGAATGCTACCAGGCACATTTAATTCACTAGTAGAAACACTTGTCAGGGTTCAATGTAGTATTCCTTTCCCATACTATCTTTTGACCGATTTCCACAGGGAAATCTTGTTGCTGATTCTTCTGTAAATCTTTGTTGTCTTTTTGAAGTCCTTTTGACTGTGGATGGCTCTGTGCAGACTGTGGTTTCTGCCTGATCTCTGCTTGTGTACTTGCTGTCTAAGCACAGTCAGCCCTGTCTCAGTTCTGGGGGTAGTAATAAGCCCCAACAGCCCTGACCCAGTGCTAGCTGTGACCTCCACCTAATCACCCTGCCCTGAGGCCCAGGAGGTCTGTTTAAGCTCAGCCCTGGATGTTCAGTCCCTGCCTGAGTTAAGTCATTGGAGTGTTGGTCTCTAGTTCAGCTCTAACCCCCATTGATCCAGACCCAGTCCTGCAGACTAACCTCCTGGCTTGACCTGGGACCTGTCTCATCACCAGTAACTTGCCTGAGGATCTGGACCCTTGGTTGAACCCGGCCACTGCCACTGGACCTGCTCTGCTTGCCTTGCTTAGGTACTGGGGGACTTAGGTACTTGGACTCCTTAGGACTGGTGAGACCCTTGCCCTGTCAGCTGTGCTATTGCTCTTGATTCTTGGCTCTACATCCTTTAGGGAGCAGCCAGCCATTGCTGCTCTTTGATGTGCCCTTATCTGCCTTCTTTTCCAAAAAAATAATTGTTTCTTGCATCTAGGATTACAGAGACCAAGAACAGGACACTGCTGCTATGTGTTTTTCTTCAACAGTGCAAACATTTTTATACCACTTACAAAGTCACTCTGTGTTATGTAGGATAATTGCACAGCATTTTCATTCTGTCTCTACATGAAAATTTGTTTGCTTAGTAGAACCACTCTACTGCCTCTTCTGTAATCTTCTGGCCAGAGTGTTCACGTACTCCATGGACTCTAGGGTTATGTGTATTGACATAACATGAATTAAACAGTGCCAAGCACATAATCTAGTGGTGATACAGGATTCTCCAGGCAGGTTAACATTTAATAAGCCCCTGTGGCAGATGTTTGGCTGCTCCAGCTGGCACACTTGTCAGCTACGCCTGGGCATGGTCTGGATGTGGGAACAGTCCTAGTAGGCAGTATGGACAATGCCATGCCACTCTGTCATCTTCACTCTGGTAGTCTTTCAGCCCTATCCCAGCCGACCCTGATGCTGCATCCTCTCTTCCATGTTTATACTTCACCTAGGGCCACATCAAACACAGCCCTAGCACTGTAGTAGAGAAACACCTCTTCTTCTTCCTTCCTGGAATGTCAACTCAAAGGAGGAGAGCTCCTTAGTTCTCTTTATAATCAAAGGACAACCGAGGGCTATGTACACCAAGGAAATGGCAACCATTGTCTCTTTGTGAAGATCTCCCATAGGAATGAGGGTTTGGAGAAAGATTTGGGTACCAGCAGTTGTATCTCTTGCCACCTAAAGAGAGTTAGCTCAGCACCTGGGAGAGAGAAGCTGCGCATGAATGGGCAACCATGGAAAATTATAAATGTTTAAGATGGAGCATACACAGCATCAAGGTTGCAGCCCATGTTCTGGTGTAGCTCAGTATGCTTTGATAGCCCAATGTTTTGATAATCTACAACAGATACTCAGATTGGATGATAATACAGAGCCTTTGGTCATTGGCAACCCAGGCTGGAATCCAGTGGCTACTTTTTAGGGTTCCATTTTTCAGCTAGGCCTCTTCTTGACCCAATGTGCTGGAAGGGGAGAAAGAGACTGAGGATGCCACAAAGGGCTGTGACCACTCACTGACCTCTCATACAGAGTGCCCGTAAGGGAGGGAGTTGCACTATTCATTTGAACGCCAGTAATTGCATGCAAGGCCACAAAACTAGTTTATTCTTGACTGGGCAGATGGAAGGCCCTCGTTTCAGCCAGAAAAACTAACTGTGTGCGCCTATATGCAACCCTGAAAATGTTTCAGCTTCACAAATCATTCCGTGAGTCGGGAATTACCAGCCTTGCAACCCCCTAGCCAACTAATGGACCATCCAGGAGATGTATATGTGACTCAGCCCAATATCTGGGTATTTAAAAAACAAACACTGCCTTGAAAACTTCAAGGAGTGCAATGGATCGGAATGGTCTTAGTCCACACATTACTCCCCAGTGGCTGGGGCTGCCTGGTGTGATGACAGTGAGTATAGAGACGCAAGTAACATATCAAAGAATATTCTTAAATCATCTCTTAAATTAGAATAGTAGTATAATCAAGTTGCAGCTGTGATTAAATAAAGCCTTAACTCTTTCCTATAGGTTGTGTTGTGAGAGCATTCCTGGCAAAGAACGGGGTTCTCTCAGTGGAGCTGACAAGAGCCTCGTCTCTGGGCCACCCCTCTATTCTTTGTCCATAGTAGAATCAAGTCAGCTTAGTTTCCATGGTTTCCAGAAAGGGAGAAGGAAGAAAGCAGGGACAGATTTTTTGCTAGGATCAGATGCTTGGTATGCTGTATACACAAAGCCGGGCAATATGCCATGGTGAGTGAGGGGAGAAATCTTTCATCGCTTCATCTGATAGTCTCCTCTAGCAACTGCAGCAGTAAAAGCAATAGCTGCAGAGGCATACAGCTGCATAGCAACCAGTTGTGTCATACAAAAGGGTCCCACACCCCCTCCTAGTGCGTGCATGGTACTATTAAGGAACAATTTGATTAGGTACGTGCATCTCCCAAACAAGATCAAGCTTGGTAGACACAGCACCTCAATGACTCATTCTACTTCCCTTCCCTGGAAGAGGGTGGGGTATCACTCATTCTGACCTCAGGGAGGTTCTCTGGAAGGCAACAAATGCTGCTGGATTTGCATGGTGCCACTTGAGTGAAGAAGTGTTCATGACAATAGCTCCTCACCCACACCCAACGGTAGCCACAACGCTGCTGCAAGTTCCTCAGTCTTTTCTGCCTCCCTCAGTTCTAGGACTGGGTCCCCTTCCACTTCACCATAGTCCACCCCAGTTCTTGAGCAGCTCTGTCTTCCAGCTGCTTGTCAGTGATGGTCTGTGGTCACTGAGCACACTCCACAGGCTGTGCTGCCCCCACCATTTTGTGGCATACCTGGTGAATCTCATCCAGGGCTTTGCTGTCAGGCAGATTTTTTGGGAGGAGGAAAAGAATGCTTATAACTCAGGTGCAGGAACAAAGGGTATGTTTGAAATGAGGGAAGACTGTACCCATTTGCTGTGGACATGCTTGTGCAATGCTCCTGTCTGGCCAGACCCAGGAGTGGGCCAACAAAGGTTTCTGTGATTGCCACAAGCTGCCCTTCCTAGGGAACCAACACCAGAGTTCCTCTTGCAGGAGAAGTACATCTCGTAGAATCATAGAATTATTTGGTTGGAAAAGACCTTTAAGATCATCGAGTCCAACCATACCTGTCCACCACTAAACCATGTCCCTAAGCACCTCATCTGCCTGTCTTTTAAATACCTCCAGGGAGGCGGACTCAACCACTTCCCTGGGCAGCCCATTCTAGTGCCTGACAACCCTTTCAGTGAATAATTTTTTCCTAATGTCCAATTGAAACCTCCCCTGGTGCAACTGGAGGACATTTCCTCTCATCCTATCATTCATTACTTGGGAGAAGAGACCGATCCCCACCTCGCTACAGCCTCCTTTCAGGTAGGTGTAGAGGGCAATAAGGTCTCCCCTCAGCCTCCTCTTCTCCAAGCTAAACAACCCCAGTTCTCCTCATGGGACTTGTGCTCCAGACCCCTCACCAGCTTCACTGCCCTTCTCTGTACACGGTCCAGCACCTCAATGTCCTTCTGGTAGTGAGGGGCCCAAAACTGAGCACAGGATTCGAGGTGCAGCCTCACCAGTGCCGAGTACAGGGGAAGGATGACTTCTGTGGTCCTGCTGGCCACACTATTTCTGATACAAGCCAGGATGCTGTTTTCCCTCTTGATCACCTGGGCACACTGCTGGCTCAGCATTGTATCTCATCCTAGTGGAGAGTCTGGACACTATGTCATGCTCCAAAAGAAGCCCAAAATCCTGGAGAATTAATTTTTTGATCCTAGTCATTGCTGAAATAAGTTTCTCCTCCCTGCCCTCTAATGCCATGTTTCCTTTTTCCTTTCCTAGGTAGAAAGGAGGTGCCACCAAACCTAAGGGTCAAGCATGAATCTTGTACGTACACCTCCTTTCCATATCAGGGGGCCATTGGACTCTTCTCAGGTTGGTCTGGGCCAGCTAGTATGGGTGGCTGGAGATGGAGGGACTGCCATATTGGGAGCAGGAGGAGGAGCTGGGAGTCGTGAACACCAGATGAATGTTTCACCAGAGCTGATCTTTGTCAGGAGACATGTGACCCCTGCTGTGTTATCTGCAGTCGTGTTCCTTGTACTTGAAAGACAGAAGTCCATCTGACACAGATGCTGGCCATGCAAATCTACTCTCCAGCTACTGATGCTTTGATTTGTTTTCATGGCAGACTATCAGCTGAAGAGGTGACAGATGGTCCACACTTCAAACCTCTGTGTTTGCTGCCCAGTATCATGAAGCACCTGATCCCAGAACAGAGTCCAAGTTTTCACCTTTTCCCTCCCTTATCAGTGAGAGGGAAAAGGATAGTTCGTATACCTGCCTGTGTTCTCAAGGCAGATGCCACTGGTGGAGCAGGAGAGCTGTGTTATCACTTGCTGATGGTGGAGCAGGAGAGCTGTGACTCCTCTTGCATCAAAAGCAGATCAGCCAGAAATGTCCCCAAAAGAGGCAGCCTTTGATGCTGTAGGATCCTGGCCAAGAACAGTGGTGACTGAGGAGGATAGGAGATGTTGTAGGCCCTTAGTGCCCAAAGACAGGAAACCATTTCACAACCAAATGTTTGGTGAGATTAGCAGAGTAGGGTTGGCCATGACAAGTTATGCCAGATCTGTGATTCAGGTCTGTAACCTGCCTGAAGGCCATTATGGGCTTCTTAAATTTACCCTGGCATTGCTTCACACTCTGTGCTCCTCATACTGTCACACTATGTTCCTCCAGGCAGTGAGGGAGATGGAGCAAAGGCAAACTCTTTCCTTCTCATGTGCTTTTTCTTCACAGGTAGCTGTCAGAAGTGGAGAGAACATGTGAATCGCCACCATATCAGAACACTGTTTTTCAGTTCCCCAGAATGAGGGTTTATGCTACCCTGGGGATCAGATCCCTTAAGTATGAAAACGAAAGTTGATAATGCTCTTTCCCCAGCTAGATTGTTAAATAACCTTCTCTTTCAGTCATTCATGGGCTCCAGTGATGAGTCTTTCTCTCCCGTCTGGAGCAGCAACATTTGCAAGGCTCCTTGGAGGTAAAGCAAGGTACAAGGGAAAAATCAAACATCTGCTGCAGAGTTCTGCAACAAAAGAGTACTGAGAATGATGAAAGAACAAACTGAAGAGGCAAATCATACATATAAATGAGACAGGAAAATATTGGACATCTGGAGGTAGTGACGTCTGAATACAAGAAGGAAAAAGTGAGCTGAAAGGGATCAGCAAAACAACCTAGGACTTAACTGTAGGAGGGCCGAAGTCTGGCGCTAAAGCAGAACAGCAGGTGCAGTGTATATTCTGCCATGACAAGGTTAATTCATCAAAAAATCTTTGCTAATTGGATTTGGCACGATGATTTTATAATAGAACTGGGCATTGTATCTTGTAGGGCATGACATTCCTAATGCAATAGTAAGAAGTCTTAAAGCTAAATTCTGAACTCCGATCAGAGTAAGTGAGAATGAAAAATGTAGCTTTTATTAACAATACCAACACAATGAAAATCAAAATATAAGCACATCTTATAGCAAGCGTATAAATGAAAATTATCCATCAGTTTTACTAATGCAGCCAGAACACTTGTCTGCAAGAAAGATAACTTATCTTAATCTTATTGAAGATTATATCTACTTAGTGTGTCCCAAGAGTGATAGCATCTTGAGACTGATAAAGAAGGAAAAATATGATTTTCCAACATTGCAAAACACCTTAGGCCTTTTCTTGTATATTGGTCATTTGTACCAGCATTTATGTCTCTCTCTTCCCCAGGAGGAGTAGCTTGAGACTGTCAGGTCTTTGAAAGCTCCACAATCTTCTTGTGGATTTGAAGGTCAGGGACAGCCTTACCTGCTGGGACCATGAGATGGCAGAGTTCAAGACCCTGAGCAAGACAAATTGCAGGATCACAACCCTGGGCTTCAAGCTCGAGAATAGTTCATCCTGACATGCAGGAATTCGAGCAAAAGTAGCCAGCAGCTGGCATGGAGCTTCTGACTAAAACAAGGACATGGTACAAGGAGCTCCTGACTAAAATCAGACCTAAAAAGGTAGTGTGCAAGAGGTGGAAGCAGGGACAGGTCACCTAGGAGGAATACAGAGACACTGTCTGAGCCCGCAAGGGTGGTGTTAAGAAAGCCAAAGCCCATATATAGTTGAATCTGGCAAAGGACATGAAGGGCAACAAGAAGGACTTCTACTGATGTATCATTAACAAACAGATGACTAGGGAAAATAGGGCCCAGTGCTGCATGGGGCAAGTCAGGGGACACAGAAGAATGAAGTACTCTGTGTATCTTGGCCTGGATTTTACTGGTGAGACCAGCCTTCAGGAACACCAGACCCCCCCAGAGCAGTGGGAAAGTATAGAGGAAGAAAGACTTAATCATCATTTGAGTTATCAATTTAGAGAATTTTTAAACAAACTGGACAGACACAAATCCATGTGACCTGATGGGATGCACCTATGAGTTGAGGTTGCTGGCTGGTGTCATTGTAAAGTAAGTATATGCTTATTTTCCCTTGCAGTTAAGACCACCAGAGAATGCTATAATTTATTTAGATGAAAAACTAAAGGAAAAAAAATATCAAGTGCTACAGTAAAAGATCAGGTAGAAACTCAGGCTTTTTCAGAAAATCAATGCATTGATTTACTTGGGTTTTTTGTTAAACAAAGACAAGGAGAGCAGGAAAAGACATAAAAGTAAAATGAAAGCCCAAGCAAGAAATTAGCTGTTTGTTTTGGAGCCACATTGGGGAAAGTCTATTTTTCAAATCTAGAAATAAAAAATTCTTTATTTTTTTAAGCCATCCCTAATTCTCTGCCTTTTGGCTAAGCCCTCTTTTTTAGCTCTGCTAAGGTGCAAAGTGCCAGCTCAAATGACTGCATCCTATCAGCTCGGTAGCGTTCTGAGTTAATACTTAGCTTTGAAGACTTCTGACTGAACATCCTATTCAGTCTAAGGCTGATTTACCTGGGTAATCCTGCTATGGGCCCCATTACATTGAGCTGCCACAAGCTGCTACAAAATATGTTGCAAATACCATTGGTAAGAGTAAGTAAAAAAAGACAGCAAATTTATGGGGGCTGTGCAGGCTTTGCTAAAGAACCTAATGAAATTAATAAGTCTGTCTGTCTTAAAAGCCAAATTCATGGACATCTGTTAAACTTTTTTTAATGACCCTATTGAAGGGTCAGGATATATACACGAGGCCAGAATCACAGAAAGAAGAGAAAAGGAGCATCTTTTCAGCAGGTGTATATGAAGATACTGTAATTTCCTCTTCAATCTGGTGGTGTAGTGATGGCTGATCAAAATAATAAAATGCAATTCATATTGCATAAGGTGGTGGCATTTTAATTTCCACATAGCTGATCAGACAGACAGTCATTTGTTGGTTCTGTTCCCACTTGCTTTCGCCATCCATGATCATTTTCACCTCTGGTCATCAATCTTTAAAAAAGTTTTAACACACCACAGAAAATTGCCCACATTTCAATTTTCATCAGCTTTGTAAAAAGAAATACTTTTTTTAATGAAAAATACCCCAAAACAAACAAAAACCAAGCCCCCTAAAACTCAAATTACTTGACCATGAGCAGCAATTGCTCAAGGCCACTGTCTTGTGTTGAGGAATAACACTTTTACAGCAGCTTGCAGTAACTCATATGTACATATACAATGTCCAAAACATGTAGTGTTGCAGTTAATTTATAACTATGTCTAACAGAAGGCTTTGACTTTGTGTTTTTCTTCTAGGAAGGAATGAAAATAGAATTTTTAAAGAACATAAATATTTGAGAATATAAAATTTTCTCTGAGAATATAATTTTTTTTTTAAAAAGGGATTTTAAAAATACATACATGCATCCCATCAACATCAGTAAAGAAGGTCAGAGGCAGAGAGAAGAGATGAAGAAATCACTGCAATTACTGGCACTTGCCATACCATATGCAAAGTCAAGACAGGTGAGATTTACTAACAAAGGGTGGAAATGAATAAAAGGGCCTACGTGTAATGATACATTTTGGTGATACAAAAGGCAGCACAAAATAAAAGGCATTTAAAACTATCAAGAGAGTGAAAGGATTGATACTATATTAAAATGTTCTCCTTTTAAAGAAATAGGAAATAAAGATCTATGAAAATGCACCAAAAATTTTATATCAGTTATTTTCAAAACTTAGCTTGCTTTGTGCATTTGGGAAGAAAGGTAGTGGGGACAGGCTTTAACTTCCACTGTTATAAGCCTAAGTCAATAGGAGTTCCATTTGAGCCAGGCTTCATTTGTGTAATAACACCTCTGCAGGCTTATTTAAGCCATCCATAATGTGTGCAGCCCTATGGATTTCAGCCAGTCTGTACTGATGGGGTTGTTTTGAAAGCAATAAATAGTGCTGGTGCTCAGAATGTGGAATGGACATTGCAGTTCACATTTGATTACTGTTATAATTAATTCACACAGGGGTTTTGCAGAATTGGAAGCTTAATCTTAACATTATGAGCCCTGTAAGGGAAAGAGGGGTAAAATCCAGTCAACACTTACTTTTGTCAACTAAAAAAAAAGTTTGTTTTTTCTATTGAGACTGTTGACATATAATAGAAACACATTTCTTTACTGAATTTCACTTCACCTTCCTTTTTGATTTATCTATACTTCATGTTCTAATAGCTCAAAAGATAGATACAATGCATCTTTAGATCCCTTCAGCATAACCAAAATGTAGTCGGAATCATACATATACCATTACAAAAGCCTAGAAAATAATTATTTAATTCTAACACAAGACAGCCTCTAAGGGACTGAAGCAAGGTTGAGATTGACAAAAAGAATTGAATATACAAATCTATCTGGAATGGATGAGAAGTTAGATGCTTTAATCTTTTGTTTTAAAGTAGTTTTTTGCAAAAGGTTAGGACTTTTCACAAAAAATGATAGTGCCTATGTCAATAGAATAATAGAAATGCATGAGAGTCTTAGATAAGTAACCACAGAAAGATTTTTACTCTGAAATCAATGTACTTTTATATTTAAACACTAATTCCCTTTAGTAGTAAGCTAATTATTAATATTGATAGTATTACTGAATACTAATACTTCATATATCAATTCATATATAAATGCATACATTAATTCTGCTAAACCATTGCTTAGAGTTGATACATAGGCAACGGCTAAACTAAACAGCACTGTCAAATAGCAAGAACTTCACTCTTAGGAGAACTGTTATTAAGCAACATCTTGCTCCCCTAAATCTCTGGGGTTCATTTGCTATGCAGGCTGTAGCTGAGCTTCATTCATTTTGATGAGTATCAACAAAAAATAAGTTCAGAATCTCCTTCCACATGTAAGTGCTTCAGGTTTAACCCTCAAATGCATGTGAAACATGTCTCCTGTAGTATTACTGGCCATTACAGCCACAGGCCTAGCAGCAGACTGTGTAGACTAAATAGCCTCTCATCTGCTCTCTCAGAGGCACTGGTCCTCCCCTCTTGCAAGGCTGCACCTCGTCTTTGCTGGGATGAGCTGTGATGTCTTAGGTCTTGGGTATTTCAGAGCAATATTCCGAATCTTCAGAACCTTGCAAATTGTGCTAATTAAAAACAATGTGAGTCTATCTATTGACTTAAATGATTGTTAGGTGTTAGCATTCCTTAACCCTAAAAATGACAGACTCCCATTTTACATCAAAGTGGTTGTTTTTTTACATACCTTGGTTGAGTTTTTAAACATCCTGCAAGTACATTTCGTAATCCTAATCTTGAAAGATGTGTCACCTCCAGATAGTGTTTTGGTCCTATCGAATGCAAACTTTTGTTTGCTTTTATATTCGGGACTTTCCCTTTAATGAATTAAAAAAAAAAAAAAAAAAAAAAAAGATGTAATAAACTTTTATTCCAGATAAGGAAATACAAGAACTGCAAGTGCAGAATTACAGTTACAGAGTCTCTAACTTAAAATCTTAAAATGAGATAATTGTCAAAGAAACCAAATTTCTGAGTTGCAAGGCTTTTTGTATTGGCTTCCTAGCAAGCCAAAAGGTCCAGTAAATTGTCTGTAGAACATACTGAGGACCACATTATTCACCTGATGTGATATGTTACTATGCAGGCCATCTGAATACAACCCAGCCTACCGTGAGGTCTATCACGCGAGAATGGCAGAGGTGAGGGCAGAAGTCTTTGGGGTCTGTGCAGCTTCTGCCCCCCGCCACTGCTGCCACAGCAGAGTTCCACTGATAACACACTTCCTCAGCTTCAGGATTCCCTCCCTGATGAGATAAGACTACATCTGTAAGGACATACAGTGAAGATGAACTTGCACAGGAGTAATGGAAGCAAGAATCAAACAAGAATATTTTGACATATGAAAGAAGAAAGGACTTTTGGGTTTGTATGCACCAGTCAACTGGTCAAATCTTGAGAGGTTCTCCAATGATTATAATAGATTTTATTTTATTATAAACAAGATGTTCAGTATCTTCTTTTACCCTAATGCAACACACTCACTAAGAGCAGTATATGTCTGAGCAAAGATTGGTCACACCTTGCATTGGGCACAGGTGCCAAGGTGCTGGCTGCAGGGGGCTGCTCTGGGAAAACCTATTTAAGCAAGAGTAAAACTGTTGTGCAGCAGCTCTGGGAGAGAAGAGTAAGGCAAAAAATGTGTGAAAAACAGCCCTGCAGACACCCAGGAGAGAGCAGGAGGAAGGGAGGAGGTGCTCCAGGCACCCCAGCAGAGATGCCCCTGTGGCCCTGGGAAAGACCCCAGCAGAGCAGGTTATTTCCCTGCAGCCCCTGGAAAGAACCACACCAGAGAACATATCCACACTGCAGCCCATGGAGGACCCCACACCACAACAAGTGGACATCCCGGCAGGAACTGTGGGCTGTGAAGGACCCACATGGGATCAGGCTTATCCTGAAGGACCACCACCTGTGGGAAGAACCCATGCTTGAGCAGTTCACGAAGGACCACAGCCCATGGGAAGGACCTGCACTGGAGCAGGGGGAAAGCACGAGGGGGAAGGACCAGCAGAGAGGACCTGTTACGGACTGATGACGAGCCCCCCTTCCCCACCTCCTTGCACCACTTGGGGGGAGAGGAGTCAGGGTTGCAGTGGTGAAGTTGAGCCTGGGAAAGGGGGAAGGAAAGGGGTTGTTTTAATGTTTGTCTTTTCATTTCCCACTACGAAATCAGTAACTAAATATGTATTTTAATTGGCCAGAAATTCAGCTAATTTTCCCCAGTTCGAATCTGGTCTGCCCACAAAGGCAATTGGTAACTGATAGCACTGTCTTCATCCCACCCACAAGCTTCCTCATTCCTGTTCTTCCCATTTTCTCCCCATTCCCTGTCAGGTTGCAGGGGGGGCAGTGAGTGGCCAGGTGGGAGTCTGGCTGTTAGCCAAGGCTAAACCACCACACACTCCTTTACATGAACCACCAAGAAACAAAGGCATTCCTTCAAGAAAAAAAAAAACATCAAGGAAGTAATTGAAATGGTAAGGAATATTACCAAGGAAAAGAGCAGCCAAAAATTACCACTAATTTTTAAACTTGTAAAATGGTAATAAATCTGAAAGGCATTTCCCACAGCTTTAAATTAATCTGACAGGATCTTCTCTGTCTCATAGGAATTTATGCTAATGCTGGTTTGTGGTTGGATTAAACAGGAACTAGCTTTAAGAGAGAAGTCAATTTCATGAAATCCAATCACAGATTTTCTTCACAGCTCTGAGCTAAAAAAATCCTGATTTAGTGTAAAGGAAGAAACCTTTTGTGATGTTCTTTAAAAAGGTTATATTCTTTGTGATTTGTGATATTCTTTTAAAAAAAAACAAGAAGAAAAAAAAAAAACAAACAACAAAAAACCAGAAAATATTTAGAAAATAATTGAAAGGGTAACTCTTCATGTATCTCTTAATAATTTATTTTTCACCAAACTTAGAAATGCTTCTTTTGTGCCATCTCCAAAATTTTATATTTTTCCTTAGAAATAATAAGCCGCGTTCTGGGATGTTTGCCTGCATGTAAAACCTCATGGAAATCAAGGAATGTTTTGCACAGCTACAAAGTGAGCAACAATTCAAAGACCATGTCCTTCTTTCAGCCTGCATTGAAGAAGATATTTCTTTTTTTATTCAGATCTGAGTCTAGGGGCTGTGTTTAAAAGTGGTTTTTGTTCAAATGTGAAAAATTAGACTTTCTTCATCCATGTGAGAGAAATAAATTCTACCTCTTACTTTCCTGATGTTGTCTCAAGAACAAGAAGGCATACGTAATGGTCTGTGTAGAAGTTTTTGCTTTCTCCAGCAATAATTCCAGCATTATAAATGCAGTCCAGCCCCCCTGACTGGAAGCATAGAAATCCAGCAGACTTCGCTGGGGGATGAGCTCTGTCCTAACTGCCTAACTTTCATGTGTAGTAAGATGGTTTCTGCTGGGTGTGGTAAATATAAATTAGCTTATTGACTATTATTGTGAACCAATGCTCTTGGGTGTGGGTGCGCAGGGAAAGGCTGTATGAGTTCGTTGAAGGTAAGAGAAAATAAAAAGGTATTTCTCTGCAATTTTATTACAGCTTTTTAGGTTTGTGTTAGTCCCAGGAAACTCATGTTAAGGAAAGGAGAAAATCCTGAGTATCCTTCCTATTGAAACCATTATGTTCCTTCCAGCTATAATACTGAAAATGTTCTCTCTACATCACAAAGGGAGATGAAAGGATATTTTAATAAAAGGATGACCCTCTCAGTAAAAGTGTCTGTTTTCCCCATGTGCAGCATGTAACACCTGCTGTACCCTTATAAAACAAATGATTGATTCTGAATCACTTTGTATGGGAGAGTTACCTTGGGAACAAAATCGTGTACCAGCTGTGTCACAGCCATCACTCAACAATTAGCTGAACTGGTCCTCAAGCAGAAACAATGCCACTTTATCTCACAGGTCAGAGATTTTAGGTCAAAAGAACACAGCTCTGTATTTAATTTTGTAATTCTAAGTCAGTCCACAAAAAGCTGCAAAGGGACTTACGGGAAAAACAAAGAGGAGATCTTATTCTGTGGCATACATATTTAATAAACTGAAACTGACAAAAATTAAATATTGTGCTTGTTCACTGGGAAGTATATTTTACTTTCCATACTGATGAAACATACTTTCCCATAAAATGTTACCCAGCTACTAGATGAATCGTGTAATAAAGTAGTCTTATTCTTAAAACACAGTAAGATAAAGGCAAGAGGCTTGCTTAGCTCTTGAGTATTCCGTATTTCGAAAAATAAATTTTAATTAATTAAAATGCTAATTAAATTAACTTGGGATCTTTTATTAGTGAAACTAGTATTGCTAAGACAGTGGTGACTTCACAACATGACGTTTGCTGTATTGACCTCATACTTCTGAAGGCACTGTGGTTTTGCTGATTTACTCATAAAAAGAGCCTGAAGAATGAGACCCCAGTTCAGTAGTAAGGACTTCATTTTTCTGAAGGCCTGCAGGTCTACAGAAATTCTCTGAGATCCCACCTTCCCTTATGAACCTTGATGCCCTGGCATGACTACAGAATAGGGGTGCAGGGGGTGCAGTTGCAGTGACTTTTTTCCAACCTTACCCATTACTTCTCTCTCTTTCACACAACAGGGCAGCAGCGACAGGAGCAACCACTTGAATCTTTCAAGATTAAAAAAAAAAAAAAAAAGCAGCAGCATCACGACAGCCCTAATGGTAATATCACCCATCCAATTATGAGTATCAAATTGCAGCAAGTTCAGTCTGGAGTCTTGGCCTGAGCTTATTCTTTGAAATAGTTTCCTACACTTTCATAAAATCGTAGGAAGTGTTATGCTAGAATTGACTTCTGGAGGTCTTGTACAGTCTCCTGATCCAAGCAGACCTCAGTGGCTAGCTCTCATTCCCAACCACTTTCATGACATATCCCCCCACCACTGTGGTATTTTGCAAATGACAAAATGGATCAATAAAGGTTATGCAGCACAAAGTGGTGATGGGTACAAAACACAAGAGCATGAATAAGAAAGATAGCAGGCAAGTTTTAATCATTCAAAAGCCTTGATGATAGAAGAGTGAAGCGTATGAAAACCTCCTAATCAGCTGGCCTTCTAGAAATCTCCTAACAGATGCATGACAGCTACCCATGGGGAGCAGGACTTCTTTCCCCTCTAGTTCCAGCTTTCCATGATTTTCTATGAAATTGCAGATTGTCTCAAACAAGGAAACTCTTCACCTGAGGCATTTTACACTTTTCTAGCTTTCTGGAGGGGTAGGAAATATCAAAAGGCACTTTTCCTGGTGGAAAAGAAACTACCATTTGTTGTTGCTTTAAAATGATGTATTATGAAAAAAGCGGTAATTTTTTTAATAGTGAGATGCAGAGCAGAATTGCAGTGATCTTTATCAGATCTAATTGTTAATACTATCCCCTGCCTTTCTAAATATCTCTGGACTTGTATGCTTGGGTGCTTAAGAAACATTCACACATAAGATGGTATCCACAGTCTGTTGATTGATAGAAAATATTGCTAAATATTGCATATTATTTATAGTGAAGGAAGAAAATCATATATTACTAAAGAGATAATTTGCTACTAGAAAGCTACAGCAAAGCTAAGGACTAGTCAAGGCTATACGGGATGGGTTAGGAAAGGATTGTGACTCACAGTAGTGAATGTTGGAGTGAAGTATTCCTCTTAATGAAGGCTTTTTCTGGTTTTCCTGCAAAGGAAAAGACTCTGATTAAGATGAAGACATGATTTGTGCATCATTCTAAGCTGAAAGAGTTAATATTGCTTTAAAAATCCTGGACATTTTGAAATATCTGACAGAGATGAAAGAAGTAGCACATAGAGGTAAATTTTTATCTTTGATGACCTGTCATGAAGTGTATTGAGTACCAGCTGCTGTGAATTCAATTTCAAAGTTGTTTTTGACAGCGTGTTCCAATTATATCCTTATTGAAAGGCTAGAATTTTGGTAGATTGACAAGTTTCCTTTTTATTTTTACCTTCTAATGAGCAAAACAATCTGTTACAGTGTATTGATCCAGCTTACTTTTTTCTGGATATTTAAAACACGGTCTGCTGTCCTTCTCTTCAGATACTTTTACCACCTGCAATACAGCAATAAATACGCTTGCATTTGCAAAAACAGGGGGAAAAGGTTACTTTTAAGAAATTATTGCTTTTCCTGCAAAAGGAAACTATTTTATATAAGAGCTATGAGCTTACAAATGTCATAGGCTATGACTAATATTTAGATACCATCAACTCTGTGGGCCTGGTTCTGAGCAGCGCACGAGGACCTGATTCAGAATATTATTGTTGAAGAGTCATCCTACGACAGTGATCATAACGTACGCAGAGTGTGGCAGCAACAAAGAAATCCACTGCATCCATTCAGTTTCAAGAGGGAGGCCATCAACAGAAGAGAACTGCTGAGAGTGCAGCAAAAGGGCAGGAGACAACAGCCACAAGTAGTAGCAGGGGAAATTTTGACTGGACACAGGGAAAGAAATCTTTACTGAAAGTGGGTTGAAGCACTGCCCAGAGAGGTGACAGAATCACCATCCTTGGAAGTTTTTTAAACCAACCAGGACGAGGCCTTGGCCAACCTGATCTAGCTTTGTAGCTAGCTCTGCTTGCAGCAGGTGACTCTACAAGATGAACTTCCAATCTAAATCCTTTTCTCAGTCTATGATTTTTTTAAAAAGAGACTATTAATGGAATAAACCAATCTGCCAGGCAGCGTGGAGAGCATTTGGAACATTGCATTGGAAATCCAGAATGTATGCCACTTACTGGGAAGAACTTCAGAAAGGCCAGAAAGGAGCTAGCATGGCTGAACTGTAGTGTAAAAGGACAAGTGCAAGGAGCACTATGGTCCTTCAAAAATGAGGAAAATAGGAAGGATGATCAGTACTGGTAGATTAAATTTAAAAGCATCCTAAGACTGTCCACATGGTGTATGAGTATTAATTTTTAAAGGGCACCAAAACTAACAATAAATCCTTTTTGAACGCTTCAGGAGGTGGAAGGCAAAGAGAGAATCAGCAGAAACAATACGTGGTGAGGATACAAAAGAGAAAGATTAAACATAACACAGCAGTAGAAAAATTACTTATCACCAATTTATGATTTCTGTACCATTTCCAGTTTAGCACAGGGAATATCAAGAAATTGTACCACGAATCCAATTCAGGGATATAAAACTGTTCTAAAACTTAAGGCAGGAATGCTGCAACTGAACCAGCAGAAAAATTCCCAGAATAAAAATTCATGAGATTAAAAGAAGGACGTAGTCCTGAGATAACAAAATAAAAATGTGCCAGACTGTGATTAATGGTTATAATCGATGGAGTACAGCTGATATGAATAATTCAGCAATGGGGGTTGGGTCTCAACTGTGTTGATGCTAATTACATTATATTTTCATTTAGCTTGCTTTTTATGTTAATTTAATAGTGGCACAGGATATTAATGCTATTACAGCTAAGGCAGTATCCTAATCAGCTGAATTAGATTATGGCCATAATATGAATTTCCACCCATGTGAGCATTTGAATTTCCATTCTGTGAAACTCTCAAAAACAGATTTCAAAAATACACCTGTGGCTTTTCATATCACGCATGAATATGTGCCCATGCACACAGAACATAATTAATACTCTGAGAGTGCATTACTTAACATTCTTGTCAGGAAATATTTCTACAGCAATTGTGTCCTTGCTTATTTATATTGTAGTCTGTATGTTAAAAAGGGAATCACTCAACCTCTTCTTCTTGTAAGCTTGTTAATAGAGTATTTTCTTCACATTTTCAAAGATCAAAAGATGGACAGAATAATGCAATCACTCTGTTAAGGTAGCAAAGACTCTTGGGGAGCCAGGAAGACCAAAACATTTGAAATACATATGAAGTAAATTCTATATGCATGGTAGAAACAGATTTTTGTTCATTCCAGTGGGATAACAGGTACTCGAGATAACATGCATTCAAACTTTAGTAGCATATAGCATAGATTAGATTTATTGATACATCTTAAAAGCGTGCAGAATTTTCCATGTGCTCATGTAGTGAGACAGACAGTCAGAAAAGCATAAGAACTTAACCGTATGCTTCGATGCTGGGAAATGCTGAACACGTCCAGCTCCTATTTAAGTTTAGGATGGTTGGTCAGAGGTTAAAAACTTTGTACTACAGACAAGGAGATAATAACATTCAAGTCGATGCAAGAAAAAAATAGTATAGCTTCATCTAATACATCACCACCCTACTGTTAAAAATGTATGAACTGTTACCCACATGTTCAAAAATTATTGGGAATGGATAAACCAGATAATATTGCCAAATTAAATAAAAATCAGGTTTTTTTAAAAAACCTTGATATGCCTAAATATTTCTGACAGAAGCTTATGGTTGTTCAGCTTTAAATAGTACATAGTCACTTCCTTGAATGTGATACGTGATTCTATCATCAGTTACCTATCCTCTATTTACAGGTTTCAGCATTCAAAGGTGAACAGAGAAATCCCAGATTATATTTCCCTTTTTATTATTCATTTTGTGGTGGGTTGACCCTGGCTGGACACCAGGTGCCCACCAAAGTTCTGTCACTCCCCTCCTCAGCTGGACAGGGAAGAGAAAATATAATGAAAGGCTCATGGGCTGAGATAAGGACAGGGAGAGATCATTTGCTAGTTACAGTCATGGGCAAAACAGACTTGACTTGGGGAAAATGAATTTAATTTATTGCCAATCAAAAGTCAGAGTAGGGTAATGAGAAATAGAAACTGAATCTTAACACACCTTCCCCCCACCCCTCCCTTCTTCCCAGGCTCAACTTCACTCCCAAATTTCTCTACCTCCTTCCCCCGAGCGGCACAGGAGGACAGAAAATGTGGGCTGGGGTCAGTCCATCCCACGCTGTCCCTGCCGCTCCTTCCTCCCCAGGGGAGGACTCCTCACCCTCTGCCCCTGCTCCAGCGCGGGCTTCCCACGGGGGCACAGCCTCCTTCCTTTGGGCACCCCCCTGCTCCGGCGTGGGGTCCTCCCCGGGGGCCTGCGGGGCTGCACCTCTCACACGTTCTCACCCCTCTCTCCGGCTGCTGTTCCACAGGTTTTTTCCCCCTTCTTAACTGTGTTATGCCAGAGGTGCTACCACCATCGCTGATGGGCTCGGCCTTGGCCAGCAGCAGGTCCGCCTTGGAGCCGGCTGGCGTTGGCTCTGTCGGACATGGGGGAAGCTTCTGGCAACTTCTCACAGAAGCCACCCCTGTAGCCGCCCTGCTACCAAAACCCTGCCACACAAACCCAGCACACATTATCAGAGTATAAATGACTTTATTTTGTTTTTTGAGAAAAAATTATTAGTGTTACTAAGCTCAGGAATTCTTTCTTCCTAAAAAGTAATTCTGTTATTGTTGAAGAAGTAGAAGAGTGCACACAGACCCCTATAAAAGAACATGGGTTATTGACTATTATTAAGTTCATTGCTTGAATGGAGTGCACTAAAAATTAATTTGGCTAATTGAATCTAGTGATAGAAAACAGTTAAATGACTTTAGGCCCCTTCCAACAAAAAGCAGCTTTAGTTGTATGCTTATTCAATTTCTGTCAGAGTCAAAATATGTCAGCCAATACTATATCTCATTGCTAGAAAGGTTTTCTGCACTGCAATTTGAATTTCTCTTACTTTAATTACATCTTCTTTATCCTTATTAACGCTTCTCTTTTTTTGGTGTTAATGTGTTTCAACTACTTGCAGAATGAAGTCATGGCTTTTAAATAAGATGTATGGTCTGTTCTTGTTTTATTTTGTCATGTATCTTTTCAGAAGTGAGATCATTTTAACTTCTCCACTTTCAAATCTCTCCAGGATGTCAATACTTGGTAACAAGAACTGCCAAATGAAATAGCACAGAGCATTGTGTTGCTTAAGAATCATTTAAAGGGTGGCTATTCTTTTCCTGGTCTGCGATGTAGTTGCTCTTCATGTGCCAAACAAAACTTGGCACATCACGTTGCATGCTTTCCAATTTGTTATCATTCCCTAGTCTCTTTCAGGCTTTGTATTGCCGAAAGGAGACGATACCTGTGCAAAGTCAATTTAACCCTCTCTTCTTCTTCTTGTGTTAAATAGTGTTGCACAGGATTGCACAGAAGTTTGGATGGGAAGGAAACTCCAAGCAGGGCTAACTTCAAAGCTAAATTGGGTTGTTCAGCTTGTTCTGGTGAGTTTGGAATATATCCAAGGATGAAGACAGTATTACCTCTCCAGACAATCTCATCCCAGGCTAAGCTGGATTCCTTTTGAAGATTTTCATCCTTATGTCTAACCAAACTGCTCCCTGCTGCAGTTTGTGATTGATGGCCTTTCTGTGGGCACTCTGCGAAGAGCCTAGCTCCATGTTCCATGCCACCCCTTTAGCTAGGGGAAGTCTGCACGAAGGCTCCCTCCTTCAGGTCTTCAGTTTGGAATAACTTTGCAATCGCATAAATGATAAAACAGTTTGTCCCTTTCAGACTGTTAGAAGAGTACCCTGGTAACTGACAACACAGAGGCACACACTGAGAAACTGAGGAATGCAAGATGCAATTCAACTGTATTTTACTTTTTTTTTTTAATGTGGTAAGGTATATAAATAGTTGTCATTTGTATTTCTTTATAATATATTCACTGTTAGAATCAGCATGTATATATAGGAATCAAGGGACTAAGCACTTTAGCAGCTTTACTTGTAGTATTACTATGTATTGCAAACCACCATTGCTGTACAGCTGTGAAAGCTTCCTGTCCCTTTTCTTTAATTGTCACCATTTTTCCACTCTCCCAAGCCCTCCTCTGTCTCATGAATATTTGGATAAATGCCTTAAAATAAGATAGCTGAGTTGGTCTTTATCCCATAAATAAAGTAATTCCCAGTGAAATGCTTTTTTAGAAAAAACTTTCTCTGGAAAAAACTTGTTCTAAAGCCCAGTACTATCCTGATACCAGACAGTAATAGCCCCGATTGATTGCCTTCCTTTTCCATGAGAAAAAGTGTCAGTGTTCTCCACTCATGGGAGTAGGAAAGCTCTGCTAAGAGGAAACTGCAAATCAGGGCTGACCTTTGTGAAAGACTGGATTTTTCCGCACAAAACTGGTAACAGCGCTAGCCAAAAATCATGTAACCCTGAGAAGACTACAGGAGCTGGCAGTATTTCTGCTTTTCCTTTTATACTTTGCATCACTCTGCTTTCTGAGCCCATCAAAACAGACTTTGTTTATAGCTTGCCGGTATGACAAAGCAAAGATCCTGCTAAATGTCTTACAAGCTACAGGATGTCCGTTGCAGTCTTGACAGTCTATACCGAATGTTTATGTTTCTGTACACCAGTTTAGAAATGAAAGCTTAGGTCACCAGCCTCTATTGCTTCGAGGATTTTGTGCCAATAAAACTGTATCCTTAAGTGTATATAGCACACCAGACCAAAAATTGCATGCAGTGACAAAACTGGTTAGAGAAATGTAGAGATTACAGTGGTTCATGAGGGTGTATTGCAAGTGACACTGCAGCAGAGGAGAGGCAGAACAGCTAGAACAATTCCATTTTCTTTAATACACTTTACTCCTCTATGTATTTTATCAGACAGGTCCTTACCTCCGTAGCACCACTTCTGGTGGAGTTCAGGGGAAAATAACCATCTGCAGGGGCAACTTGGAAAGGACCGGGGGGTGCCAAAATGAATATCAATTGTTTGTGAACACAGTGCCTTATTACAATTTTTATTCACCACTCAGTTAGTCAGGTAGCATTCTTTAGAAGTTTTTTTTAAATAGGCAACTCTCATTTGGGGACAAATTATAAAAGTATTCTCTAAGCATCCTTCTATCTGCCACTGTCCTTGTTGGCTCTTTCCCTTATTTATAACACCAAGTGCCATCCTCCTCCAGTCTCCCAAAGGGGAAAATATGTGAAGGAAAAAGAGCCTGAGGAGAAAAAAAAAACCAAACAAACTAGCATGAGGGATAACAAAATGAAAGCAAAAGTAAGGAAGAGTGAGTCAAAAAAGTAAAGCTGGAGAAAGGACAGGGGAGTGGAACACCCTTGTCCTAAAAATCATGCATTCTCTTGAGCTGGCTTTAATATTATTTATTGAGCTTGCCATCTGTTCATAGATACCAATGAGTGCTTCTGCCAGCTTTAGGGCAATACCACTAAAGATGTTTCTTCCTTGTTCCCCCTAAATTGCAATATTAATGGATCAAAGATAAATTGTTGACTCCTCAGATTCAAAGTGCTGCACAAAGTCTAGTTAAGACATCTTCAAAACATCCGTATGAATCACAGAGTCATTAACCATACCAGCTTCTGAAATGAGAAGTGCCAGTATTTTTCTAGGTTGCAGGTAAAGTGAGAAGAGGCAGGGAGTCCATCGTCCCTGGTAGGCATTTTACCTCTCCAGAGCTCTACCAGTGACACTCGGCATGCATGCTCGTCGTGCTTTCTCAGGCTCAGCCCCCATTCATTATCTTGCTTTCAGCGGTTCCGGTGTCTTGCCCATGCAGCCGTTCTTCTAGCCCTCTCAATCTCTTCCAGAATTACCCCATTCTATTTAATGTTGATTTGTTGTGACAACACTGGGGATGGATAGTAGGTACAGCAATGGAGAGTAGGGAGATTGACCGCTCTGATTCACTGAGCAGCCACAGCAGGAGATAAGCATTTACCTAGTTCTGCTGTGCTACAGGCAGGAATATGTCTCGGACAAGTGATTTCAGTAATTAAATTGAACTTCTTATCTCTCTGAAAACAATACCCAAAGGGTTTCCCTATGAAAAACCTAATAATGGTTTTACTACTTTCCTTCTGGCAACAGCTCACTCTGTGTCAGTAATTCCCTTCTCTTGCAATGTATTGCAAGACAGAAGACTTCACCAAATGCACTGAAACGAGGCACAGTGGTGTCCCGTAGACATGAAGATTGCACTGGGTCTTGGCAGCGCTTTGGACAACTAAGGAGTGCATTCAGCTGAGCACTGATGCAGTGTGAACATTGGGAGAATCTATGCCTGCCTCCAGCGATCTCATTTTACCTCATATACAATACCTCTGTGGACCTGTCAAGTGGAAGAATTTAATTATGCTGAGATGAACTGCAATTATGAAGTTCTGTAGTGGGGAGCAGGCATCAAATCCTGTCTGATCTAGGTAAATCTGTGCATCACTGTAGAAGGCAGAATCTGAAGTTACTTCTTTCCTCATCTCTTCTGCCAACACCTTCTAAAATAGACTGAAGTATTCCCCTCCTTGATACTAGCAATATTTAATTTGTTTAGGTATGTGTTCAAGTCTTGTTAAAATTTTTAAATGACTCTCTGGTCCTTTTCACTAAAGCTTCTATGACAGACAATGGATTTTTGTCAATTAAAAAAACATTCATGGAAGAAGACCCAGTGGACAATGATAACCCTTGTTGTTTGGGTTGTTTTGACTTGTAACATGCTGTCGATTTTGTAATAGGAACGTCCAAGAAATGTTGAGGAGATAGCTACATTCTCTAATGTGAAACATTTTATTCATAAAGTTAGGGCTTTTCTCTCTGATGAGAGATACAAAACTTTTCTTCTTCCCATCTGTATTTGTTTTATCTGTTGGATAGTGCTGCTGGACTTCTAAATTGATTCATAGTTCAAGGGGAGGAGATATGCAATAAAGGTCCATTTCAATGGTAACAAAAATAGCATCTAATATGGAAGAACACATTACAAGTCAAGACATCTGTTCACATTATTATGAGAGTCTCAGTCCAATTACATTCACTATAAATTATGGAAGAACAATTGCCATAAAAATGTGCACATTATTGTTTCTGAGCTTGAGGCTAAACTGAAGATTAGCTTTTCATGCATTCTGAATTCTGAAAGAATTTTCTGAGATATCACAATCCAGACTTACTGCAATAACATACATAAGAAATTATATTCAAAAGCAGGTTAAACACAACTTTGCCTGTATATTTAAACCTTGATTGGCAAAAAAACCTAGTAAATACACCTAGGTCTTAACACCATCTTTAAACAAGGAACAGTGGCACATCACACTGTTCTAGACAGATATTTTTCCAGCATAATATTTATCCACTTACAAAATTGGTACTTGATCTACATAGAATTCAGGAACATTCAAGGCAATTCCATTATTTTATTCAGCCATATCACACTGAGGAATTTAACCTACTGCTTCAAAAAAAATTGATCTCTAAATAGTCTGTCCTCATTGAGGTGTAGAAGGGTCTTCTTTTTTCTGCAGGCATCAGTTAGCAGGATTGTAGAATTATAGAATTTTATAGGTTGGAAGGGACCCATGAGGATCATCTGGTCCAAACTCCACCTGAAAGCAGGGCCAGCTTAGATCACATTATTCAGGGCATTGAGCAGTGGAGTTTTAAATATTCCTGAAGCTTGCAATTTTATTAAGTCTCTCAGCAGTCTCATCAATTGCAATTTTTTTCTTTAACAATTAATTAGAATTTCACATGCTGCAACTTCTGTCCAGTGCCTCTGTGATGGTTTGACCTTGGCTGGCTGCCAGGTACCACCAAGTCACTCTATCGCTCCCCTCTTCAGGAGGACAGGCAGGGAGAAAATGAGATGGAAAAGAAAGAAAACTTGTGGGTCAAGATAAAGGCACTTTAATAGAAAGCAAAAGCAAAGGCCGTGCACAGTAGCAAAAGGAAAACAAGATTTTATTCTCTACTTCCCATTAGCAGGCAATGCCCAGCCGCTTCCCAGGAAGCAGGGCTTCAGTATCCATAGTCGTTGCTGCAGAAGACAAAAGATCATAAAAGACGAATGCCCCTCCTTCTTCCTCATTTTCCCTTAGGTTTTGTATCTGAGCCAACATCATATGGTATGGAATATCCCTCTGGACAGTTTGGGCCAAGTGTCTTGGCTATGTCCCCTCCCAAGATCTTACCCCCTTCCCAGCCCACTGGTGGGGGACGGGAGGAACGTTGGAGATACAGCCTTGATGCTGTGCGAGTACTGCTCAGCAGTGCCAAAACACCTTTCTACATACCAATAGAAAGCATAGCACTATGCAGCTTGACCCAATACAGCTTGTCATCCTATCATTTTTAAGAAACACCTAGCTCCATTTGTTCTAAACCTTCCATTTAAGTAGTTGAAGAAAGCAAGAAGATGGTTCTTTTATCCTTCCCTTCTAAAGACAGCACAAATAGTTTGCTCAGCTCTTCCTTGCATGTGATGTGCTCAGCTCCCTAACCATCTTGGTGACCCTCTGCTGGAATTGCTCCAGTACGCTAATGTCTTTCCCGTAGTGGAGGACACAGGATTCTTGATTCAATTTCAGCAATGCTGAATAGGGGGGGAGGGGGAGGGGGAGGCAGACGGACACGACAACACACTTCTCTCTACCTCCTGGGCTTCACTCTTAATTATGCAGTTTCAATATTCTTTGGCCTTCTTCACCACAGGGGTGCACTGCTGACTCAACATGTTCATGAGGATTCGCAGGTCCTTTCTGTCAGCAAATGACATCAACAAATGGGAACCGGTTAATGCTGGCATTAACCCAAAGAAAAGATTTAATAAACAAGAGGAGTATGAGATGGGTCCACTTAAACACATTCAAGCAATTCAGTCTGAGCTTATCAAAACAGAGTCCTGTTGATTTACTTCATTTTATTACCACAATAACTTGAATGTTCCACAAACCATTAATATCTCAGAGCTTCATCTTACCTCCATAACAAAACTTTTCTGGAAATTAACCATC
The DNA here is from genome assembly GCA_034008185.1 of Gorsachius magnificus. Lineage (NCBI taxonomy): Eukaryota > Metazoa > Chordata > Aves > Pelecaniformes > Ardeidae > Gorsachius > Gorsachius magnificus. The sequence continues at coordinate 69,752,748 of CM067082.1, forward strand.
ATTTTCTTCTCACTTTTGATACTAATAAACTACAATTCTTCAAGTGTTAGAATCTGAAATTTAGTCTGTATCTACCCTGCAAATGAAGCCTACATGTGTTGACTGCCTTCAGTGATTCTCTTCAGTTGACCAGTGGAAGCTATCAAGCTGCTCTAATACTTCAGTGTGTGAGCCCCTTCCCTTGACCTTCCCTGACATATGTTTATAGATTACTTGCCTGTGTGCTGCATTTAAGCACATGAAGTCATGGACAGGAATCCTGCTATCTGTTTTTCCTAACTTCTGGTAGGTTTCTGTATCTCACATGCTCTTTCTTGTTGATAGGAAGCCACAAGCTGGAAAGGAAAGACAAGTGGTTTGCATCCTGACTTGCAGCCAGGGTAAAATGACTGATATGAACCTGAAAGACACTTGAAGTCTCTAAGTTTCAAGCAACAAAATGGGAACAGCATTGGTTAGACTGCAAGGTAGGGCATAGATGAGAAACAGCAGTTCACACTTTGGTTAACCCTAAGCCTCCACTGTACCTGGATTTCAGTAGCCTGGAAGGACGTTTCTTCTCATTTCAGCAAACTGAGTCTGGACCTTCTGGTTTCCAGAAACACTGCAAAGACCTCAGACTTTCTGAAAAGAGTGGAAGTTAGTCAGGGACTACAAACTTGAGCGTATCAGGGCAGGTTAGCTAGTATTGTGATTTTTTTTGTTTTTAATCTCCAACATTTTATCAGCTTGAAATGGTTATTTCCTTAATTCGGTGTTGCAGATGCAGTGAATGTTTTGCTTTTCATGCACTAAATGAAAACTAAACTGATAAAACATACCCACCTAGCTGGTGTGAAAAAAAATGCGATAGTGGTTTGCAATTCTGAGATGAAAACAACTGTTCAAAAAAAAGGACATCTCTAAAGTCATATCATTCTTCAAATTTAGTACCAGAATCATCTATTTGAGTATGGCGTTCCAAACTAATATTATTTTCTTGTCCCTTATATAACTTTGCAGGTGAAGAGCTAATGCTCAGACAGCAAAATATGAAGCTGGGACCACTACAAGTATCCAGAAATATTTTATAAACATATCAATGGAATACAGTTGTTTCCCATAATGGTTATCTTCAACTACGATGTCTACCTGACCTTTTTTTCTTGCTTTTTTATCTTGGTAACTTTTTCCTCTTTTTCCTTTTTAACATGGAAAACAAAGCAATTTTACTCTACCTTTCTATTGCTTAGATCTATTGCAGTAATCACTGCTTGTCTTTCTCAACATTTTATCGGGTTTTTTTCTTTTTTTGGCCTTCCTTATTTTGGCTGGCCCTCTCTGTGTGTTATTCTCTCCAAAGTGCTGATATTCTGTCTCTCAGAACTCATTAGCCTTCTCCTTGGCTGCGGATCCAGTCTGGTTTTCTTTACATGCCCTGGTCTCTGAGCTCCTGTTACAACATATTTGCCTTGGTGTCGGGGTATCGCGCTGGCCAGAACCTTGGGGTAGATCCACTTGCACTTTTCCTAAAATAAAACTACAAAAAATATCCAAAGGCCTTTCTATCTCTAAACTCAGGTCTCTTGAGAACACAAATTGGAATAAAACAATTTTGCTGGCAGTGAAAATTCACCTCTTTTAGGTGAGACAATCCAGAACAACTGTAAACAACTTTTGTAAACAACTTTCCCCCTGCTGCTTGTCCAGGCAAAGTTATGCCAGAAGCCATAGTGATAGCAAACAGCGCACTGTGCCTCTGGATCCCAAAGAAAACCTGATCTGCCAGACTGCTCCGTGACCCTCTGGCTCTGCCCACCCTGGCTCAAACCCCAGGACATTTCTCCATCTCAAGGCTCAGGGGAGGTGCTGGCAGCCCTTTCCCAACAGGCTTCCACCTGCAACAGAGTGACGGCTGCCAGGGAAAAGCACGTAGCTACCCTGTCAGCTCTGCCTGCCTGCTATCCTGCTTCAGCCTTTCCGATACAAGGGAAGTACCCACAGAGCAAAGAGGGAGCCAGAAGGAAGTGACATTGACCACCATGCTCTGCTTTCCCTGACATAAAACTCTCCCGTGGGCAAGGATCATATTTTTCTACAGAGCTTGATGAAGGACCTCATGCAGGTTATCCAGAGGAGATGATTTTTATGCCTAAACAGATGTCTCAGGGGAGAGGGCTGGCCAGCTGCTTCCAGGCTCCAGCCTCGGGGGACAGGGAAGTTTGGCTGCTGCCCCTGAGCCATGCCAGGGGCTGTGCTGACAGTTTAGGGGTACAGACGACTACAAGCCAGTGCTTGAGCGTGTGCATGGGCTCTGGATTATTTGCAGATAGAGAGGGAGCAACAGACTCTTGCTGGCAATAACAATATAAAAATACATAATGGTCTCCTTAATTTGTGGCTCTGCCTATGCCAGGAAATTAAACAGCAGCGGGGCACAAGCCTGAGTGAAAGCGAATGGCAGCAAAGCTGACAATGGATATACGCCTTATGGAGAGCAACAAGCCTCTGCAGGACAAAGGAAGGAAGGATATTATAGTTGTCTATCTCTGTCACAGAGAGACCTCAAAGAATTTCCCTCAGAAGTCGTCTTTAACGATGTATACCACAGACGGGTTATCGGTAAGCAAATCACTGGGAAACCTGGGCTGCCTACTCTGGACCAGGAGTGCTCATAAAAGCATGGGAGAAGGGCTGCAATCCCACTTACCTGCTGGTGCAGCCGGCGGTGCAGCCAGGGGCTCGTCAGCCCCTCACCCTGGCTGGCAGCTGGCTGGAGGACTCGTGGGGTGGAAACCTGGGCTGCTTTTTTTGTGGTGTCTTCCAGGGTTCAACCACGAAGCTGGGACACAATGTACACGGAGAGGAATTTGAAACTGCTGCTATCTCTGGATAATGGAAGTGGCCAGAACAGAGACTGAACTGGTGTGCTGGGAACATGTGTGAGGACTAGCACAACGCTCACTGCTTTTTGTTTCAGGAAAACAAATAAAAAAACAAACCGCATCACAAAGGTCCAGCCATCTACAAAACTAGTTTTCTGACTCAAAGCAAAAATGTCAGAAGTCTTGAGAAAGAGAGACCATTCTGAGCAATTCTCAGAGAAGTTTTTCAACTCATGAAATGAGTCATGTGCATGACTGGATTATCGCTTTCAGGAAGGTGTGACAGAAATATCTGGATTTTTGGTTTGACCTTGTGGTTGTGACTATGATCTTGTTAAAATAAGTGACAGGACCTCCTGCTGGGAATAGGAGATTGTTCCTTCCCTGGGGATGAACAGAGTTTGCTCAAGGTGTGGCATGCAATAGAAATAAGTCACAGCATGGAGGCAGAAGTCTACAGATAAAGAGAAGTCTGAAAGGCTTATGAGTTGATTTTTGATTTTCTTAATAGATTTGAGGAATCCTGTGCTTGACTTTCATGCACACCATAGTCTGAGGCCTTCTTTCACATTTGGTGTAAAAAGGGCCTGACTTCTCATGTGCATTTAAGCCTTTACTCTGCTGTTTCTCTCTATATATCAGGCATTGCAAGACCATTTTCTGGAGATGACAGCTTCACTTGGGGTAAATGTGCTATCCTTTCTTCAAATACACTGTGCTAAGTAGAGAAGGAAGCAGAGTGTAACTTAGCTCTAGCAGCAAAAGTAACAACCACATTTGTGGTGTTTCAGGGATTTTTTTTGTTCCTGGACCCAAAATCTCTGATCCAGCATGTGTTGAATCATGACTCTCTAGATAATCTGAAATATTTTTCTGGGAATATCTGTCCAGTCAAATAGCTTAAGGGTTTGTTCCATGCCAGTTCCCTGATCATTCGAAATGCATACACACACGTAAACCCATTTGTTTCCAAGTACTGTCTTAGAATCATAGAATCATAGAATCACTTTGGTTGGAAAAGACCTTTAAGATCATCGAGTCCAACCGTTAACCTAGCACTGCCATCCCACCACTAAACCATGCCCCTAAGCACCTCATCTATCCTTCTTTTAAATACCTCCAGGGATGAGGACTCCACCACCTCCCTGGGCAGCCTATTCCAGAGCCTGACAACCCTCTCGGTGAAGAAGTTTTTCCTAATGTCTAGCCTAAACCTGCCCTGGCGCAGCTTCAAACCATTCCCCCTTGTCCTAGCATCTGTTACCAGGGAGAAGGGGCTGACCCCTACCTCACTACAGCCTCCTGTCAGGCAGTTGTAGAGGGCAATAAGGTCTCCCCTCATCTTCCTCTTCTCCAGGCTAAACAACCCCAGTTCCCTCAGCTGTTCCTCGTATGACTTGTGCTCTAGACCCCTCACCAGCTTGGTTGCTCTCCTCTGGACCTGTTCCAGCAAGGCAACATCTTTCTTGTAGTGAGGGGCCCAAAACTGAACACAGTATTCAAGGTGTGGCCTCACCAGCACCGAGTACAGGGGCACGATCACTACTCCTGCTGGCCACACTATTCCTCATACAAGCCCTTGCTCTGTAAAGGCCGTGCAGAATGCATACAACCAGTCCACTTGCCCTCAGCTGCGTGGGACCAGCCTTTCTCAGCTCCATCTATACAAGCTATGATCAGGCAGGTAAGTGAAATGAATGTGGAAGGACAGTGTTGTGGATGAAGGCTAAGTCATTTAAGCAGTTCCAGCTATATGAGGATGAACAAGTATTTTATATAAAGACTACGGATTGACCTGTATCAAAGGAAAAATGCATGCAGAGGTTTTACAGAATCTGGCTGACCGTGATGCAGAGAAAGCCTTAGGCACAGCTGCCAATGCCCATAACTCTCTGTGGCGCTGGTGAGAGTGTGATTTGCTTATCAAACTGAGAGCAGAACCTTTAGTTCTTATAATCAAGAGGTTTTTAACACATTCTAACTACTGATGGTAAAGTGTTTCCTCCTGTCCATAAAGCAGACCACCCAGCTCTCCATGGGGCTCAGGACCACATCCCTCCTCCACTTCAGTGGGAATCATAGACTCATAGAATCCTAGATTGGAAGGGACCTCAAGGATCATCCAGTCCAACCTTTCTAGGTAAGAGCACAGTCTAGACAAGATGGCCCAACACCCTGCCTCGTCTCATACTGTGCCTCAATACCCATGCCCTTCTGAAACACCCAGAAGCCCCAGGGCACCTGCCTCATGTGAGCCCATGACCACACAGGTTGCGGTAAGGCGTCATTACTGCCTGCTGCTTCTGACAGAGGGTGGTAATAGGCCCGTTACCAGGAGGTGTGCCTCGGGGAGAGCCACGCTGTACGAGAGGTGCCTAGATGCACCAGAAAGTGGGTGCTGAATATGCATTTTTTACTGACTCAGAATCATACAGCTGTTGAGGCTGGAAGGGACCACTAAGAGGAGGTCATCTAGTTCAACTCTCCCCCACTCAAAGCAGGGTAAGCTAAAGCAAGTTGCTCAGAGCCTTGTCCAGCCAGGTTTTGAACATCTCCAAGGATGGAGACTCTACAACCTCTCTGGGCAACCCCCTTGAGTGTGTTTGACCATCTTCACAGAAAAAAGGTTTTTCTCAAATGGAAGTGGAATTTCCTGCATTTTCATTTGTGCCTGTTTTCTCTCATTCTGTTATTGGATGCGACTGAGAAAAGCATAGTCGACTTTACTCCCTCCCATCCAGTATTTGTACACAATTGATAAGATCCTGCTGAGCCTTCTCTTCTCCAGGCTGGACAGCCCCAGCTCTCTCAGCCTTTCCTCATGCTGAAGTTGCCCCAGTCCCTTCATCATCTTTGTGGCCTTGTTCTCAACTTGCTCCAGTAAGTCCATATCTTTTTTGTACTGGGGAGCCCAGTGCTGGACACAGCAGTCCAGACACGTCTCACCAGTGCTGAGCAGAGAGGAAGGATCATCTCCCTCGAGCCGCTGGTGACGTTACTCCTAATGCACCCAGGGTGCTGTTGGCCTCAGAAGGCCCCAGCTCCTCCATACAGGGGCAAATGTTTTGAAGGAAAAGATTTATCCACTCACAGCAATGCTCCTTCTGCTTTAGTCATTGAAAATTCCTTGCAAGTTCCAGTTGCCATGAGGAAGGGTATTTTTCATATAAGGGTTGTAAACAACATATGATGTGAACATTTTTACAGCAACATGCCCCACCTCCCAAGAAAACATTCAAGCTGATAGCTAAATTTACTTTATCTTTTCAGCTCTTAATGATGGTAGTTGTAAATCTGTATATTATTATTTGTTGTGGCGCACAAAGCAATCAATGTATCAATTTGGCAAAAACAGTCTCATAAAATATGTAGAATCTGCATATACTTTGCTGATTATTATTAAGGAAGTCCCCTGATCATGAACAGGTTTTTTCTTATCATTATTATTGCGATGATAAGATTAACTTGTGCAGTACTCTCTTTTACTGTTGCATTTTTCTTGAGTACTCCTAATGATTACAATCAAATGTGTGCAGTTTAGCCACTGAATTTTTTTATATGACATTTCTTACACTGAGGTATAGAATCATGACAAAATTTGGGAGATAAATTGCTCTCCTCATTGAAAAAATAGTGGAACAAATGCAAGAAAGGGTGGTTTACACAGAGGCATCTTGACCTGCAAAAGACCTGTGCACATTCCATTCTTGAGTTACAGAAACAAATTTAAGAGTGTATTAGCGCACAAGAGACAAAAACAAGGTAAAGTGAAAACTGTGGAGAATCAAAAGATACCAGGAAGCAAAAGACACTTAGTGATTATTTCCCTTTTTTCTTGTTCTGCCTAGGTGTGGCAGTCCATGAAAGCTAGTTAGAGCTCCCTGCCCTAATCTGAACAAGGCATGCTTAAAAGATGGCTTTGTCCTTTTGGGTACGTGTGCACTATTGGCAGGAAATACTGACATACCATGTTAGCTGCAAACAAGACAACTCAGCCACAAAGTAAAGTCACAAAGCTAGATAAACTGATACATGAGAACTCATGAAAGTACTGTAGGGACCTGCTGCTGGCACCTGATTTCAGCTGGTTTATATTTTCATTTGGCCCAAGTACAGACAAGCGCTGGGAGAAGGGGAGGCATGTTTATATTTATTAGGTTATAAAAGTAACAAGCATCTGGGCAGATTAGACATGGTTCCAACTCAATGCATCCTCATACAGAAAAAGTTGTATTTTTTACGCCTGTCCTGGGATCAAAAACCTGCATTGCACTCTGTTCAGAGAGCTGGCTTCAAGATATACAAACCCCCACGTGTCACACATCTTCATGGGGATCAGCTCTTCTCTTTGTTTGGGGTTTTTTTATGTACTCTATCTACTGTTCCTTTGAAGCCTTCAGGTTCATTATTTTATTTCTTCAGGTTGTTGTTAAGTGGTCTCCTAAGTTATTTTTCCTGGCTACAGGGTAGTGTAGATTCTCTTTGGCACTTGCTAGTGTTGGTAAAGTCTCCGGGTTTCATTTTTACTTTATCACTCAAGGGCAGTCTGATCTCACCAACAGATCAGTTTATGAGAATGGCTGTAGTAGATGTCAGTCCTTCCTGTTCTCAAGTTTAGTGAGATTCTTTCATATAGAAAACAACTTTGCAGCAGCTGAGATTAAAAAAAAATGGACTTTTTTTTTTTGTTAATGTGCTGTGCTCCTGTGTAAATGTGCCAGGGTTACTTCTCTGAAAATAAACCAAGAAAAAAAATCCTGGAAAGCTATACGGAGATTTTATACAGTTTCAGCCTTAGGTGAATTATTATAGGTATGCTATAGATCCCTGAAATCACACAGATTATAATGAAGATGCTGGCTCATCCCCAGCAATATGGACAGAGTGCAATACCGTGTCCTTTTCTGATTTTGATCTAGTACACTGATGTTCTTTATTTCATGCAGATTGATCAAAATCAATATCTAGCACACAGAGATTCTTCATTTCACTTTGTTGTCCCAGAATACCTGTCCTCAACTGCATCACTATGCAAGATAATGTATGAAAAAGAAATAAATGGGTTGTGATCTAAATATTGCTTCAAGCGGCAAAATCTACATTATTCTCTTTGTCTCAAGAAACTCACCGTGTATTGGGTGATTACATTTCTCCTTCCGCTTTAGCTGGCTGCTTAATTAAGGTCCTGTTTTACAATACTGAATAATGCATATTGATTAATAGCTTTCACAAAAACTGCAAGAGCAAGATTGACATCTGGTGGACTTGACAGATGCACGAGCCACTCACAATGCTTTTCTGTCAGGCAATTCAGTCCCCAGAAAAGGAGACTGCATGACTAACGAGTTTTGCACCTCCTCTTCATGTGCTCATCTGCTTTCCCATTGATGTAATTTATTGGGCACTTACGTGAGTCACGGGCAGCACACTGAAGTGGGAGTCTTTGGTGGCAGCCATTATAATAACTGTAAAGCAAATAAAACAGAAATCAGAGAAGTAATGCCTAAGAAAGATGTCAAAGATGTCTAACATGACATCTAAGGAGCAGAAAATACCTGTTTTCCATTTATGCCTCCACTGAATATTTGCAACTAATTAAATAGCTACAATCAGAGTTTGATAATGTATTTACACTCAAAACTATTTTACAAACCAGCATTCTTGCATCATTGCTGGACTTTTGAAGTGCAGGTCTGTGCATCTCTATTAAATGAAAACTTTCATAAAGGTTCACTATGAGGAGCCGAGTAGTTTATGTGACATCCTCACTTTAGTAAAACCTTTGACACTCACGTTACCATCTGATAAACAGAACAGAGAAAATGTTTCTAGGCTGTCATAGGGAGCCACTTCTGTGGCCCCTAAAGACACACCTAACCAAGAAGCAGATGGGGCTCAAAATAAACTTAATGTGTTTGAAATGTTGTTGAGCCATGAAGAGACACTTTGAACCAAGGACAGAAAGTCTTTGGGAACCATCAGAAAACTGCTGCTATCTACAAGGGTCAGTAGGAAGCTGTTTAGTTGGTTCTTCGGAAGTGTATCAGTACAGGTACGGTACATCACAGTTTTTTCTGCTTAGTCCATGAGTATTTGAGAAACAAGAACATTGTGTTTCATGTGAATAAAATAGACTAAGAAAGAGATGCTTCAGTAAGGAACACAGATTTGAGCTAGCTCAAGGCAAATAGTAGTGATGTAATTGTACATAGGATCTATTCTGACAGAATATAGAAGAAGGGTTACCTGGGGGTTTTTAAGGTGCAAGCCAATAGGACAAGTCATGAATTTCTATTAGCATCCCAAAAGCTTTGTTGCTAGAAGCCCAGAAAGCTGAAGAACACTTGCATGCCATAAAAGAGGACATAATAAAGTTAATGTGTTCAGCAAGTTCTTAGATATTTTTATAAAAGGAAATTTTTTGCTGACTGTAACAAATGTCTAACACTTCAACACTGAGCTAATCATTAGGGAGAACAGAAACATGACTTCGGTCCGCTCGCCATGATCTTAATGTGGCACAGCACATAATCTGCCTTAGTTACAATGAGACCACACATCATCTGATATTCAGCCTGCTCTCTCTCTGCCTCAAAGATCTGTAAGGCCCCAAGCCTCTCCCTGCTTCTGAAAGTCTGGCGAAGAAAGATGAGAGGAAAGACTCGAGTTATGGGAGAGACTCACATCAATAACCAGATGCTCAACAAGGCAGACCACATTGTTTCTCTTACAAGCTGTGGTAAAGTACTTTCCACTTGTTGAAGGTAATAAAGTAGAAGTAGAGGAATGGCATAGAATTTATCAATTTTCCTAAGGTAAATTTAGTGTTTAAAAAGTCAATGTAGTCATTAATTCAAAAGCAGATTTGTTTGAAAGCTGTTTCAGTAGGCTATGCCTACATTACGCATGTAGAAATTGTGTACAGACCATCACGCCAACATTGTGTGTGCAGAAACTAAACATTTATTGAAGGTTAGTGCTTAAATCCTACACCTAGCGCGATTTCAGAAGTGGAGGAAAGTGAACCGAATGCTTTTGACAGTAGCATAGCTATTTACTGATATAAATCAACCAAGGCACTGTGTCTAGGTATGGAAAGAAATCTATCTCCCGTTACCCAAGACAAGATGGGCACAACACAGTCTCTGTGGTTCCCCAGTTGAGTCCACTGTTTGCTGCATTTGTACAGTGTTTGATTAACTGGCACTGCTGATTTATGGGTTATGTTTAAGTTTTTACATTATTTGGTTACTGTACTTATTAATGCATTGCATTTTAGTAAGATCATAGCAACTCAGCTTAGTGTATGCTCAGTTAAGTAAATAGTGTTCTGTTCAATATAGGCGAGTTGCATGGAATGAACGTTGAGACCTTAAGTAACCTCAGACAAGAAATTTGCAAGTCAGTTGTCCCTCTGCAGGTTCATTTCCTCTCAGCAGCAATTCAAAAATAATTAATCCACTGTAGATTAGCTCTTTCCAGAAATGCAAATCTTTGTCAGCAGAACAGCAGTATTGAACAGAATAAGCAGGTTTATTGGTCAAGCAATTGGGGGTGACTTCTTCTTGGAAGACCTTACAGAATTTTTAAAGTGTGAAAGTTACAGCAACTTGCAACCACAGTACAGAAAGAGATGCAAGAAAAGAGGAACCCAAACTGTATGGGAAGAAGCCAATTTTATACTTTATGATTTTTATCATTATGATTTTAGGTATAATCTCAGCTGCTGCCCCTGTTCCACTTCTGTTATTACTGATTTGAAATTGTTAATATTCTTTGCATTTACATTTTCTCCATACTTCTGAATCATGACATTATCTTGAAATACAAGGTTAAAGATACAGGGTCTCATAGCCCAATATCCTGCTGTATTGCAGACAATCTTATGGCAGAATCTTTTGAAAACTTAGTCAACACCCTTAAAAAAAACCCAAACCAGGTTGTTTTCTTGCCTTGCAATGTAGAAACACATAAAATAAAGACAAGGAGTTTTCTGAAGAAGCAGCAAAACAGCTTTCAGCAGCTACATATATAGCACAAAACCACACTAGTCTGATTTCAACACAGACCTATGTAGACTCGTTCCATTCACCACCCTCAAGAATACAGAACAAATGCAGTTAGAAGCTGAATTATTTTGGGGGTGGGGCAGGGGAGGAGGGAACAGGGAAAGAGGAGAAGGAAGAGAAATCACTACAGTAGCAAGGTATGACATTTTTATAGTTGTTAGACAAGAATTACTTGAATTTTTACAGGCCAGAGTGATTCCCTGATTCTCTAGTCTGCTATTCAAAACATAACCATAACATTTGAGTGCCTCACAGCCTCAAATATCTTCACTCATTCAATCTTCCCAGAGAGTGCACAAGTAATATCAGTCTGCTTTCAGAAAACAAAGGCACGGGTAAATTCCCCACAGTAGTTGTGTAAGTGTAATAGAAGTATCTCATTTCCAGCGTGGAGCCCAGGAGCGTGTTTTGAGCTGTCTGGGCTCCCTACAGAGAACACGAGGAGAGTTAAGGTACATCCAAATATGACTCTAAATAGCCAGCTCAGAGAGATAAGCTGTTGGGAATATTTACTTCAAACTAACGTGAACCAATCTCTCAGCTCGTTAGAAATGGAGCCTGACGTGGTTAGCTCAGATGTAAATCTGTAAACTGTAAACATCTTCTTTTAGTCAAATTAATCCTACCTGGAATAGCTAAAGTCTTCCTAGAGTAAGCTGACAGAGAATATTCAGTGCACATATGACTCTTAAGTCTGAGTCTTCTCAGATACTTTTCTGGACGCTTCCAGGGGAGATCTCCACCTACATAAGATCCTCAAGCTGGATTCTCTGTCGAAGATGATCCTAAATCCTTCCTTTCAAAAATGCAGAGTTCACTTGTAAGAGAAAAAAAAAAAGCCACTGAAAAGTATTCCATCATTCTTCTGGAACCGTGAGTAGAAAATTTCCCTCATAATTCATCACTCGGGCTCATTTCTTCTTCTGCCTGAAAGTGCAAGGATCAGGACTGTAGCTTCTTGTCTCCTCAGAAAGTTTCCTAATTGTTAGGGCCACAGGCTGTTTAGGACGTAATGGCTAGGAGGCAGGGACAAGGAGGAAAGGTTTGGATTAGAAGCACCACCTCCCATCTTTGCCTTTTGGAAACGTGTGCTGTTTAAAGTGGAATTGCAGACGGTTTGGAAGGCAGCTGGGAGACAGCACACCGACACAGGCTCTCGCTTGCTCTGGTTGCTGCAGCAGGGACACAGGGGCCGCTGTGGCCCATGGCCATGCCCCGGGGGCTGCACGCAGACCCCCATGCACCCGTGCTTGCACACAGAACAGGGAGCCCCGCACCCAGGGAAAGGGGCAGAAATGGAGTCAAACGAGAAGGCGGGGCAGACTGAGCTGGCAGGCGCCGGGCATGGCTTTATCACAGAGCCTAACGCACTGCAAACATTGTTATCTGAGGTCTCCTATAAAAATGTGATTATAACGCGAGCCACTGCATCTGTAGATTGCCAGTGTACAGCCAGTAACAGAACTGGATGTGGCTGCTGTGCATGGAGCACGACTGCACCGGCTCCATTTCCTCAATAAAAAACATCCGTCCGCTCCAGTGGAGAGAGAACCGTTGGGGTTTTGTACACTTTGTTTTCACTATCAGGCATTAATTATGTTCAAGGTCCATAAATCCGGTCTTGGGGTTTTAAAAACAATAAAACACTCTGTATAAGCCCTGTAGCATTTTTTTTGTTCATGTGGTACAACAAAATGGGAAGATCAGACTTGCGTAACAAGCCAGGAAATGTCAAGAACAAATCTACTTGCTGTAAGTTTCTCCAGATTCAAAATATTTTCTTGCAATACTAATTCATAGCCAGCCCCCCATCCTGGGATCCAAATTAAAATCTTCCTTTCTTACTCATTTAGTGAAGAACACATATGTGTAAAAAGCCCCTAAAAGTAGGTATAATACATAAAATGAATACAGTACACCACAATTATTATGCAGTTAGTTTATAGCAACTAAACTAGAAGTGAGTAAACAATAAAAATAATCCCCAAACTTTACAAACTGACTTTAATGGAAAGGTACAGTTTTAAGAGCAACCAGATTTGAAGCAGGCTGTGCAGTGTCCTTAGTATTTTTGGTTTACTGGCCTTTAAGATGATTCCTTGCACTCTGACAAATATCCAGAGCCTTCTTACAAACCATCAGGTTTAGACCCTATTATTATCTAGAATAATCTTCCTCCTCCTCCACAATTCTAATGCTGGAGACAGAAAAACATTCAGCCATTCAAGGATTTTCATGCATTTTTGGAAACTGTGGACTGACTTCCCTGTCATTATTTTACTGAAGAATCAAGACTGGCCACAAGTAGCAGTGTAGCATAAATGCAAGAGTTTATTCTTTGTAATATGAAACACCAAAGAGAAACACAATTAAGAAAGGATCTTTACTGAATTAAATATAATTGACTCACCTAACCTGACTTCTGGTACATGGAAGATGGCTTCTTCTCCACCTGCAGACCTACAATTGCAGAACAGGTTTGGTGCCCTAGTAGCAGGCAAGAAGCAGAACGCCATACCTGGGGAAGCATCAGAGTTGTCCAAGCATAAACTACATATTAGTGACAGGAGGAAATGGCAAGGGATAGTAGTGGTAGGTTTCCATTTGTGGAGGACAGAATTCCCCATCTGCCTACTTGGCTTGCTATCTGGAATGATTTGTTGCTTGCCAGGGGCTCAGATCCAAGACATTGCAGGGAGACCGCCAAGGCTCTCCAGCTATTACTCCCTGCTGCTTGTCCACATGAGCACCAACGGTACTGCCAGGGGAAACCAGGGGAGTCAAAAGTGACTACAAGGATCTGAGAGTGGGGATTGGGAACTACAGACTGGCCAGCCTCGGTTTCCCCTGCAAAAATCATGGACCAAGGTCCCCTGAAGCATGTTTCTGGGCCCATGCAGGAGAAGGAGGTGATTAGGAAGAGCCAGCATGGGTTTACCAAGGGTCGGTCATGCCTGAACAATCTAATTGCTCGCTATGATAAAATGACTGGATTTGTGGACAAGAGGAGAGCAGTAGATGACTTTGACCTTGCCTTTAGCACTTGTCAGCCCCTTTTGAAACAATCTTCCTTCTCTTGATTTAAATAATAAAAATTACATCTATTAAATTTCTGTAGAATTTCTACCAGTTAGCACCTGGGTTCTCAGCAGCTTCTGACCACAGTGACTTGAAGCACAAGAATTTACACAAATAGCAATGTATATCAACTTACAGCTTTGCTGTGCTGCAGATGTAAGGAAGGTATTATCATATTTACTTCTGTAAAAAAACAATACAGATTTTCATTGCATTGGCAGATTATTCTCCCGCAGAAAAGCAATGGTACACACCCAGATCTCTTGGTGGAAGTCTGCTATCCAGCAAGGGAAAAATTTCTGCAGTACAAAAGCAGATGCTGAGTGGATATGAGCTGGCCCAGCACCTGGGGTAACACCACAAATGAGGAGAGGTAAAACACAATTAAAGAGTCAAGAACAGGACAAAAAAAATGAAGATATGAGAGGAGTAGCTACAGAAGAAACTTTACGAGCCTCCATTCACCCTTACAATAGCCAGACACATCTCTAGAATCACCAGCAACATCTGCAGGTTTGAAGCATCTGACTGGAGACTGCAGTCTGTCCTTGCTTTTTGGCTGAATGGAGGTTCCTCTTCCTTTTGTCTTTCCTGGACTTTCTCTGCCTGGGTGCCTCAAGGCGTTGCATGGAGATGTGCTGGCATCTTGAGAACCTGTTCTATCAGGTGCCCTCAACACATTGTTCTTCTTGACCTTCTTCACCATGCTTTTAGGGTCTACTTTTTCCAGGAGAACTCATCTGAAGCTTTCTACTACAGATCGCTATAGGTGAAGCAGCACATTCATCCCGGAGGGGCACCCCACTCTGCCCACATACACACTCACATGAGCCTGAGCAGACCATTCCTGTTTCAGTGGAGTAGTTTCCTCCAGAAACAGCCACTGACTTCAGGGTGTTTCTTGATGGCAGTGAGGCACTGAGTGTGGGCATAGAGCGTGTTCTTGCTTTCTGCATGGCAAGACCTATGCTTTCATCAGTATTTGGAAATCATTCCCTCATCTAGGGCAAAAATCTCCCCAGCTGTCTGACTCTTGAAGACAACAGACAACAACCACAGAACAGCCCTTTCCCCATGCTGGCAGCCCACCCACACCTTCCCTTTGCACTGTAGCACCTCTGTGTGCTGGTGCTGACCTAATTCTCTATCAGTTCTCTGCCTTGATGTTCTCCATCGCTATTTCCACCCATTATGAAGAAGGGCAAGATGCCCTTTGGAAGCTCACAGCAAAGCTCTGTCTCTACACCTCTGCCTCTTTAGCATTCCTTTCTTTAGTAACACCTTCCTCAAGCCTAAAAAAAAGGAGAAATTCTTCCCAGAGCCTAAGCACAGTCATTGACCACAAACAAGAGGGTCATGAAACCAGGAGCATGAATGGCTTCAAAGGAGTGGAAGCAAAAGACCTAAAAAGGAGAGGGCAATGGTAAGAAGGAAAACTGCCACCAAAGCAAATACAGAACAAAGTTGGCCCATGTGAAGAAGGGAAGCTACTCTTCATCCTCAACTTTTGAGTTCTCAACTTCAAGAGTCACAGCTAGATTCAAACTTGTCAGCATTCCTATCTGCTTTCCCACCTCTAGTCCCACTACTCAGCACTTAGGAGACAACTTGCGCTAGGCAGACCTCTGCAAAGCTATGGAGCTTCTTTCTCCTCTTTTAAGCACTCTGTCATCAACAAAAAATTCCCCCAAACACTGGGACTAACCATCCATGTGCCTCTTCCCTCTCTTCATTCCTTCACAAACTCATCTCCTACACATGTAAGTTTTTTCAGAGGAAGCTCACCTTGGCTTAGATAAGCTCTTTTCCTCTCACTTGGAGTACTTACAACACTTTCTGTCTCAGTGAGGAGTCCCACCTCTAGCTTCCAGAGCTATGCAAGATCTACAACTACTTCACAGTCTTTGCTCTTGTACCCATTTGAAATAGGCTTTAAACATGACAGGCTGTCAGAGGACAGAAGAAAACATACTCCTTACTCCTCTGGCTGTTACTCTTGTCAGAGGCCCTGAGGACACTAGTAGTCCTGAATTGACCTTGTCAGCCTCACCTGGGATCTCCATCAGCACGCCCTCCACCCATTCGTTTGGAGCTCCATGTAAGCCCAGACCTGGGCTACTGGATCTTGCTTGAGCTATGTAGTAGGTGTATCTGTGTCTAGTCTGGTCTCTGGACTTATTTCCTGGCTGAATTTTAGACCTATGTTCTAAGCAGTTCATCTCCAGTTCTGCCTCCGGCCCTCTCATGTGGACATCAGATCTAACCTGTAGCTTTCTCTCTGAGCCTCACTTCTTGCTGCTCCTGGCTCAGCTTTCTTGGGGCACCCTGGACTTGATTTGTCACCTCACTTTTCCTGAAAATGCCAAAAGATCTTGTTGCTGTCACCATAGCCTACCTGCTGTGTCTGAATGCTGCAGATCTGTGTCCTGATCAAAGAGAGCATGGTCCCTGCCTGTGCTGTGGTCGCCCTCAGCTCCTGGGCCATCTCTCCTGTGGAGGAGCCTTGTTCTTGCTGCTCGCTGGCACCTCTTGCCCTGTGTGGCACAAGGCAACCCTGCTGCTATCAAGAGGCCACATGCATGAAGTTGTCACAACTGTGCCAGGAGTTCAGGTAATGCCTTTGCCTTGCTGTTGCCTAATCACTTTTTTCCTTGGATATGATGCCAGTGTAACTGTAGCCCTGCAATATGGTACTGTCGCTGCTAGTACCATGCTATGAGCTTTATATTGAGTTTGCAAGGGCTCAGGACTGAGGCTTCTCAGGTCTGCTCTGTCTTAATTTCTTTTGACCTGCCTGAAGCTTTATTTTACTTGGTTTAGATATGGCAGCAGTTTTTCTAAGTGTCCAGATGATACCTATACCTGATTTGTTTTTTTATCTTTGCGTGACACAACCACAGTTTGCTATAGGTGGCAGTAACAAGCAGTTGTTCCAGGTAGATTGAGACTTTTACAACTCTAATACAATGATTGTACAATGTAGAGAAATACGGGTCTGCAATGAGAGCAGAGGCTTACGTGTGGAGGCACAAGATGTGGCGTAGAGGATTAAAGGTATGGGATGAGAAGAGATAGGGCACATGGTTGCCACTGGAGACCCCACGCTATAAAAAATTCAGTAATGGTCAGTTAAACTGCAGACCAGGAGCTGAACAAAACTGGGTTTAGGGCTAGGAAGAAGAGCAAAGAAATATATGGTGCTGTGTAACTGGAGCTGCAGACCAAGGAAGGAAGAAAAGGTGTACAGGCGTGGTAGCAAACATACAACATGTATATGAGTATATAAAAAAAAACCTACAAGAAAGGATAGGAGAAAGAAGAAAAAAGTAAGAAGAAAGGAAGAAAAAAATGTGTCAATGTGAATTTCATATTTCTCCTGGTAAAGGACTATAGATATTGTCCGCTTGCTGTAATATTCCCTTCCCTGCCAACACCAGCATGAAACCACTGAACTTTGGGCCCAGAAGAGCAGTGGAAGGGTGAGGATAACACCAGAAACTAAAATGTGCGTGCATTACAATTAAAATTGTATTACTGCTATTACTATGGCCCTTTACCTGTACATAAGTATTCTATCTGCGTTATTATTCTTTTTTTTTCTGTAATAATTAGATCTAGACTAATGATGAATCAAGATTTCAGCTTTACTAGCAATAACTCCTCGGTCTTTATATAGAAGGTGTGCTTCCTCTTTGCACATAGACAAGACCTTGCATGTAATGCCACGCGAGGATGTCTCAATCCTCCTGCCAGCACTCCACCATCTCTCCTTGAAAGGCCCTGCACAAGATGCATATTTATCCCTTCTTGTTGGTTTAGAGAAGAAAAATTCTGAGCGACTCTGCTCCTGGCATTCAAGGTAACCACACAGCTTGAAGAAATTGTGTTCCTCGCTACCAACAGTATTAGGCAGGCATCAGAAAGCAAGAGGACTTCCACAAGGGAAGACGTTTGCTGTTAAATTAGGAGACTGTCCTTTAGGACTAAGAAAGCAGCCTCCAGCACATCTGTGACTATACAGGGCAGAGGATTAGATCCTATCTGAGAGGGCTATCACAATATGATACCTTCTAGGAGTTTCTGTGATGCATTCTGGAGGTGTTTTCAGGGAAGAAGTTCCCACCTTGGGGACTGCCAGAGCTTGCATCTTCTGAGGGAGGTGGATAAGCCCTGGTGGATAAGGGGTGAAGTTCTCTCAAAGCCTTCCTGGAGCTAGCAGTGAGGAAGCTCTGTCTGTCCTTCTTAGCATTTTCTCTCTGAAGACAAACACCAGGCACACTGCAGATGAAACTGAGGCCTACCAACTCTGAACAGCAGGAACCCTTTTCCCCTGTGATCACTAAGACGTGGACAAGGCAGACACCTTAGAAATCTCCCTGATGGTCTTTTGGAGGCCTCTATGGTATCCCTCCCTCCCCCTGGGACACAGTGTGCGGGTGGTCTCCAAGCCATAAATCCCCCATTCGAATCTGGTTTCCCCTGGTCAGGTGTGGTAGGAAGGTGCAGGCTAAGGATAGTGATAACCAGCTAGCCATATTCCAGATGTTACGCTCTTAGAGTTTACCCAGGCCAGATAACAAAATTATTGATCCATCCCATTAAACAGAGAGGGGCAGCATCTGCGTAAGCAGAGATGAGAATCTCCATAGGCAGCTTTTGATCTGGGATGTCTACCCAGTTTCCAGTAAAATCATTGATATTTGTCTGTGTGTTGCTTATTATGTGTTTACTTTTTTTGCTTATTTGTTTGCTTGTCCATAGGTAGTATTACTTGCTTGGATTACTTTACTGTTTCTGTACACATTGAATTAAAATGTTTATGACTGTAATCCATACTTGGCTTCTACCACAAAGCAGAGACATGCTCCCAGCAAATTATTCTTTACAACAAAACCAGTGACTGTTGCAAAGGTGAGTTAGGGATCCATGAAATTATAAATATTTTGTGGGACAGGTTACTGTGTTCCATTCATTGATTTCTATAGCTACAGCCTCCAGTGTTCCCTTTGCATGTTTACTTACACAGTGAAAGTATAATGAAATAGCTAAGCGTTGGAGCTAGAGTTGCTATTTAAACTGCTTTATGTTCAAGCAAAAGTGAAAATTAGTTATTTCATTAGAAAGAGGAAATTAAACAATTTCCATCTGTATCCTGAATGACTGAGTTAGTAGGACGGCATTTGTGTTATGTATCACCTTGGCCTCTCTTCTTGTTTCCTAAGTAGAAAGTGGTCTGGGAATAACCAGGTGACCTTCTGAGAAGGTCAAAGTGCAGGAAGGAAGAAGGGGTACTGATGATTTTAGAGGGGCAAGATTTACAAGAGTTATGCATTTAAGTGTTGTCCAATTATCCCTCCTGGTGCCTAGACTGAAATTTTAGATTCTCAAAAGTCCTGTTTGCTTGACACCTAAACCCTAAAAATTTTGGATAAAAGTGCCAGCATTCATACGTTAACACTTCATGTTCTGTAAACACCTGCAGAGGATGGCCTCACCTACTAGACGGGAGCTGAGCAGGAAGAAGAACACAGTGAGTAGAGAAAGCACCGCTATCATCTCTTTTATAGAAGTATCCCGAGGTTGACATCAGAGACAACGCTGCAGTGGTGGTGTTTGTCTGCCTGTGGAAGTCTGGATCTAAAGTGCTTCTTGAACATCCTCAATATGAAAGTATGTGGCAGCTTCTCAAGTGGCAGCTCACAGGCTAATTTGGACTGCAAGCAACCAGCGAGTATCCTGCTGATAGCAGACGACTTTCTCTGCACCAAGCACTTCACAGGACATGACAAATGCATGTGAATGAGGGAAGGACCAGAGATCAGTCTAAAAAGTCTAAAAGACTTTTGCAGCAAGAGCAGTGGAAATAGAATGGGACTACCAATGCTCGTTCCTTGCTCCCTCAATCCAACCCTTTGCACATGCATATTCACTTTTCTTTAGTTTGCCAGATCTCACCCCTGCCAAAAAAAATTTGGTGGAACCGTCTTGATACAATGGATTCTGGGGTGAAAAGCACTCAGCATCTCAACCTGTCCTACTTAGTGTGGAATAACTATTGGTTACTGAGTCAGTGATTTACAGCAACTAGAGTTTAATTTTTAGAGCGCATGCCTAGGAGCTGCTGAATACCTAAAATGACAGTGACATAGTCACAAAACAAGGACCGGAACCATTTCAAATTAAGGTAATGAAAATCAATACAAGACCTTATGAGAAGGGAAGGGGATATTTATTTTAAACAAAACTTACTGTCCACCCTTCCAATCATTCTTTCCTCAGTTTTACTCACATAAACATAAAGATGTGTGTATTAGTAGTTTGGGATGGGTCACTCATGCATAACACGGAGGGTGAGAGGTGCCAGCTATTGAGTCCTCGCTATGTTTTCTGACTCTCTTTGCTGGTGCCAATTGACTGCTTTGGGGCAGTTATTTAGTACCCTTCAGGACTCACTAGATATCGAAGCATAGTCTTTTGCCTCAGTAGCTTGCTTACAATAGCCTCCAAAAAATTTTAGGCAAGGTGGCTGCCCATTTTCTTTTGTTTCCTCATTTTGGGTGTCTTGTGGCTGCAGTCTGTCTTCCTATTGGGATAGCAGGATGTAAGGAAAGGCACAACCCGCGTGCTGTAATTGTGCTGCCAGCCTCTTGCCATCTGAGTGCAGATCATCTGCTGGTGAGCCAATTGTACTCCTGTCTTGGTGCAAGCACCACCTTCCTTAGCTGCTACCCATTTTATTGCTGTCACACATGTCACTGGCTATTGATGCATGCCATCCTTCCAGCCTGTGCTCGAGCGTTTCTTGGGGTGCTTTCACATAAATCTGTTTCTGTTCATGACATCATCTCAGTCTGTTATATTTGTTACAAATGCTTGCAATGTCCTTTATCACGGGAGAGTGCTTTAACTGCAATGCTGGTCAAACTTGGTGTCTTTCTCAACTGATGAATGTTCAGTTCAGCAGTTCAGCAGCTTCCACTTCAGTGTGAAGTGGAGCACTGCTGTCAGAAGGGGCTGCAAACTAACTTTCCCCTGCTCTCAGAGTAGCTGATATCCTGATAGTATAGTATAGTATAAGTTTGGCAGGGTGTTCAGATTTTCTCAGGAAGACAAGGGAAGCTAGAGCAGGTCCTATGCACCCCAGAGGCAGTTTTGTGTTTC
The DNA here is from genome assembly GCA_034008185.1 of Gorsachius magnificus. Lineage (NCBI taxonomy): Eukaryota > Metazoa > Chordata > Aves > Pelecaniformes > Ardeidae > Gorsachius > Gorsachius magnificus. The sequence continues at coordinate 69,773,920 of CM067082.1, forward strand.
CTAAGCAAAATTGGCCAGAGGCGATTCAGTGTTACAAATCTTGACTGCAGGTTGGATATTTTTCTCCAACCTGGGTGAAGTCAAGACAGACTTTATGGGAGAGGAGTTTAAAGCATATGCCTCTCCTCAATGTCTGTTATGAGCTGGAGAGGCTCTCAAGGCGCTGGGCTTTCTGCACTCTTCTGTAGGGAACAGGAAGCATGTAGGGAACAAGGGGGTCTGTGGTTTTACGAAGCCATGCTAGGTCCAGTCTCCAAAAGAAGCGTATTCCTATTAAGCCTTTTGGAGGTGCTAATTCAAACAAGAACAGTGGTCTACACATGCAGATGTACTCCTCCCAGCTGTAGAATGAGACCAGAGATGTCAAGTAGATGTCCTCCTTCTGGAAGAGTTCCCTATGGAAAGAAGAATCAAATATCAACTAAAGCGGTATGAATTTGCCACTGCCTCCCCTTTTTTCTCAGCTGCTTAAGCCTCACTGTAATAGAATAAAATAAAACACAGAACAAAACCCATGAAATAAACTATGATAGCAACATGCAGAGAAGGTTTCTGTTCTCCAAGCTTCATTTCAAAGCCTCCAATATGGAGAGACAGCCCTTGGTCTCAAGTCTTGTGCTTTTTGAAGTTTTCTTTTTCTCTTGAAAGGCAATACAGTTTGCAGATCTGAGGTTCAGAATCCCTGAATTCAACCTCTTAGTCCTAAGATACTTTATTTTTAAAGCTTAACAAATGTTCACAGTGCTATAGAATGGCATGTGCGGGAATAACAGTAGTTCCTCTTGATATTTCTGCTATGCTTATCTCCATGGCAGCTGAGCAATTTAGAGAAGAATAAGCAACCAACTTATTGCTGCATAATTCTTTCCCTCAGCCCTTTTCTTGGCTTTCTGATGTTTGCTAGTAATATGTACTATGATATCTGGATCAGAAAATGTCAAGGTTAAAAGAGTCATGTTATCTAACAGTGGAAAACACTTTATTTCCAGCCCTTGAAAGTCCTCTTCCTGCTGCAGCTAGTTATTCAACCTGATCCTGTCTGACAGGGAATGAGGAGGGACTAAGGAGTGAGTATTGTAACTACCAGGTATCCACTACCAGCTTGTCCCAGAAGCAGGTCTGCCAAGCCTTCCACTTGCAGCCCCAGCCCTAGTCTGGTTTCCCTCATCACACAGCTAGTGACTCGTGTTTCCCTGTGCAGGGCTGGGCTTCCCTCCAAAACCTGGGGACTCCCTCATGCCGGACGAGCTAACTGAGCCAAAACCCAGCTGTGTCGGGAAGATGGGCTCCATCACAAATGGAAGGTCTGTGCCTCTCTAGAGCCACAGCCCTGAACACCAGCCTCACTTTTACCTTAATTTGTGGGTATTACATAACCCAATTAGGGACTATTAAAGGAGTTGAGGAATCCAGTAGCCTCTGGGACACAGGACATGGGAAAGGCTGTGGATGTAGTGTACCTGGACTTTAGTAAAGCCTTTGACACATTTTCCCACAGCATTGTCCTGGAGAAACTGGCTGCCCATTGGCCTGGACAGGCATACTCTTTGCTGGGTAAAGAACTGGCTGGATGGCCGGGCCCAAAGGGTGGTGGTGAATGGAGTTAAATCCATCTGGCAGCCGGCCACAAGTCATGCTCCCCAGGGCTCAGTGTTGGGGCCAGTTCTATGTTTAACATAGTTATCAATGACCTGGGAGAGTGCACCCTCAGCCAGTTTGCAGATGACACTAAGATGGGTGAAGTGTTGATCTGCTTGAGGGTAGGAAGGCTGTGCCAAGGGACCTGGACAGGCTGGATCGATGGGCCGAGGCCAGCTGTATGAGGTTTAACAAGGCCAAGTGCTGGGTCCTGCACTTGGGTCACAAGAACCCCATGCAATGCTACAGGCTTGGGGAAGAGTGGCTGGAAAACTGCCTGGCAGAAAAGGACCTGGGGGTGCTGGTCGATAGCCAGCTGAATATGAGCCAGCAGTGTGCCCAGGTAGCCAAGAGGGCCAACAGCATCCTGGCTTATATCAGGAACAATGTGGCCAGCAGGAGCAGGGAAGTGATCGTGCCCCTGTACTCGGTGCTGGTGAGGCTGCACCTCCAAGTCCTATGTTCAGTTTTGGACCCCTCACTACAAGATGGACATAGAGGTGCTGGAGTGTGTCCAGAGAAGGGCAACAAAGACACGCACTCGGAGGTCAGGATACCTGGATTTCAAGCGCTCTTTTTTTATCCACAAGGATGGGAGCCTACAAAAGAGGAGCACAAGTCCTATGAGGAGCGTCTGAGGGAACTGGGGTTGTTTAGCCTGGAGAAAAGCAGGCTGAGGGGAGACCTTATCGCCCTCTACAACTCCCTGAAAGGAGGCTGTAGCGAGGTGGGGGTCGGCCTCTTCTCCCAAGTAACAAGCGATAGGATGAGAGGAAATGGCCTCAAGTTGCGTCAGGGGAGGTTAGATTGGATATTAGGAAAAATTTCTTCACTGAAGGGGTTATCAGGCACTGGAATGGGCTGCCCAGGGAAGTGGTCGAGTCCCCATTCCTAGAGGTATTTAAAAGATGGGCAGATGAGGTGCTTAGGGACATGGTTTAGTAGTTGGCAGGTATGGTTGGGCTCGATGATCTTAAAGGTCTTTTCCAACCAAATGATTCTATGATTCTACAGGAGATTCCCCTCCCCACCAAAGCCCAAGCGGTTTCTCCTGTCCCAGTAAAATGGCTGTGGCTGATGCTATTCCATCTGCGGAAGTCACGAGCCTGACCGTGTGGTCCAGACACACAGGTGCACACATGTGTGCAATATGAGCACTAACAGGGCCAGCCCCATGGACTGACGCAGACCTAAGGGCACCTTTCCTGGCACCTGTGTGAAAACAACAGCATTCGCATAAATGCAAATACAGGTAGCTGGGTCCTGTTCCTCCTCTCCGATTTATCAGGCTTAAAGTTTACCAATACAAGAATGGGGCTTTTATGACCCATGGACCCTTCTCTGGTTGCTGACACTTAGATCTCTCCATACAAGCACAGGCTAGAGAGTGAGATCTCACAGAAAAAATAGTTAAGAACAGGATTTAGTAAGAAGGTAAGAGAGACTGCACTTGGTGCAGGGCTCAATCAGACAACCGTATCGACCAGCAGCTTGTTTATACATGACTCTCATCCTTTATCCCAACTTCCCACCATTTTCCCATGCTTACAATGCCCCCTGCCCATCTTGATCCCTTTCTTTTTCCACCCTTCTTTGCTCCCAGATAAACAACCCACTCTAGTTACTTTTTCCCTGTTGCTCCCAGTTTTGTTACATCCATAACCACATCTGATGGTTCTGATGCTGTTACCTAGAACATCTAGGCCTTGCGTGCTGTTCTTGATATGGTAACCAGGACACTGTTTTCCTTCCACGATTGCATTCTCCAAAAGGTCCCCAATATTCCCCTCCGGTTACCTGTGGAGCTTGTCCTTCTCTTACATAGTTGCCCATAACAAACTGTGGAATCCAGCCATTTCTTGTGGTGTTAAACTGTAATGTTTGTCGGCTATTTGTTACATTCGGTAATTTCTCTTGTTATGTCCAGTATTTTCTCATGGTTTGTTCTGTTATCCAAACCTCAGGATGGGGCCTCGTCATCTCCCTGTGTATTTCAGTGGGAAACATAACCCATAATGTGTCCCAGTGCAAGAATCACAGAAAAATACAAATAATATGCCCCTTGCGTGGAATCACAGAAAACCCAGTTGAAAAGGACTTCTGGAGGTCATCCAGATAAATCTTGAGAATTGCCAATTCACTGTCTCTTTGGGCAGCCTGTTTCAGTGCTTGACTACTCTCGCCGTGGAAGAATTGCTTCCTTACACATCACTGGCATTTCTCTTGCCACATCTTGTTGCTGGAAAAGTTTCCTCTTGTCATTTCACGGTGCACATCCAAGCAGAGTCTGGTGCAAAGCTCTCTACAACCCAGTTTTAGCTACTCTAAGACAGCAGTTAGATTCCTTCTTACCCTTTTCATCTCCAGTATAAGCTAGATCCATCCTTCTGGCCAGCCCCATCCACATGACCATCTTGGTGGCCCTCCACTAGGCTCACTCCAGGTGGCTTCATGTCTTCCCGGAACACAGCATGAAAGGGAAGTTTGCTCCTGTACCACACGAAGTCCCCTTTCCAAACACATAGATATATGTCAAATACATGACATCTTTCAATACTAAAAAAAAAAAGTGAAAACAGAATTCATCTGCATTTCCCCAAAAATGGTTCTGAGAGACTATAGGGACAAAATGGAATCACTTCCCCTAAACCAAGGCTGTATCTCTTGCGCAGAGAAACAAAAGGGGACAGTCTTGGATTTAAAGCGTAAGAGGCAGGGAAGCTATTACAGAGCTTTAAACAACTGGAAAAAATTAAAAGGAATGGGCCCCGGCCAAGGATGTTACTATTGTCTGAGTTGCTAAGCAACTATGTACTAGTTATTCATTTCAAGATTAAGGTCTACTCTGTATTATTTAGAGGAAAGCAAAATTTACTTTGTAATGATACAGTACTTCTCACTCCTTTTCTGCTTTATAGTAGCCTGTCACTAACATTTTCATACACTTGTTAAGAAATATAAAATCCTTAATCCCAATTTGGATACCCAGATAGAAGCAGCCTTCTTCCCCCAGTTTTTTCCCCTTTCCTTGAGATGTTTTAATGTCACCAAACCTGAAACTGATCTCTATCACTCTAGTCCTCCTTTTGTATCTGCATCTCTGTCAGTATGTGACAGAAAGACGTATTATAGTAATCAGTGTTCTGCTGAAGGCACAGCGTCTTGTTTGATGCTTATGAGATTTATGAGCTAAAATAAGTCCTGGTCAGCACAGATGTTAACTATTTCAAAAAAGGCTGTTGGAACCATCCCAGAATACTATTTTAAATGATGACATATTAAAATCATTTACAATCCCCAGTTTGTAGCACTGGAATAGATGACAAAGTGTGTGCAGACATTTTGGAGGTGGTTCTACCACCTCAAGATAAACAAAAGAATTTAGTGGCATGAAGAAAGATGCCATATAGAAAGCCACATGGGATAAGAGGGGAAATTATCTAAAAGAAGACCAATAGCTTAATACACTTTCAGTAGTAAGTATCTATTTACGTCCCTTTGTGATTTGTGTCACATAGTAAGTCTGTGCTGCATACTTAGTAGTAATACATAGACAGTCACATAATTTCTCATCAGCTGAAATTATTCTGCTTTTGATTGTGCCACCAATACCACGGGCCAAAGTACAATCACCAACTAGTAAAAACCGGGGAGGTTTCACAGATCTCGACAGATCGATTTACACTGATTCATTTTTCTTTGTACAGCAATCTCCTCGCTCGGCACTTCCCACCTGCTGTTTGGAGAAGGAAGGCGATTTAACGTTTGCAGTCTACCTGGGGATTTGTTTATTTTTTGGTAAGGAAAAGTTTCTTTCTGGGTGCTGTTCCGAGGGTGAACAATAGCCCTAGAACTCACTTGACGAGCGGCTCTTCAGCACACGGTCGCATCATGAATATTTATCTGGCCCCATGCAAAAGCTCCATGAGCATCTTGGCGATGCTTTTCTCCTTCTGCAAGACATCCTTCTTTGTTGGAGAGTGCTGCCATAGCAACCAAGGGCGGCAGAAGGCAAGGGGGCTGACAGGCGTGTATATAAAGCAGGTTGGATTTTCAGGCTAATTAAAAGGGGGTTTTGCGCTGGGTCACCTTGTAAATGAGAGACGATGCTTGGAAAGCTGCGGCCGAAGCCGCTCAGCAGAAAGTGGAGCTAAACACACAAAGGTTCTTCTGGCGTTTGCCCTTTCTTGAACACAACCTGTAATTTTCGTGGTAAGCGATTGCAACGGCTGTAGAAAATTGGTTGCTGGGTCATCTTGCTAAATAGACAAAAGTGGGTTTTATGAGCCAGCCTGTAAAACCGTTCACTCTGGGTCTGGTGAGTGATTTGTGTCAGTGGACTTCTGCCCTCACAATTCTTTTGACACACTTGCTAAAACGCATGAAAACTCATTTTGCTTTGAGCAGCTCCGCAAGCTAATGCCGCTTCAAAATATTTTGTCATCTTGGATCAGTTCAGGGCTCTTTCAGTTTAAGGCTGGCGTGGTTTTTTGATCAGCTGTGCTGTACACCTAAAGCATTTCTGGTCTACCAGAGGAACAGGCATGGAGGCAGCTGGAACCTGGTTCCTACATTTCCTCAACCCGTGGCTTATGTTTATGTTTCCGATTTACTTTATAAATCTGCAACTTGAACCACACTGGCCACAGGAATATTGTGAACATTAGAATCTGCACTGCTCATTGGAGATGCTCCACCCTTGCTCCTGTTACTGCCTTGATGAGGGTGGGCTGGTAGCTTATTCATGCAGCAGGCTATGCAGTTTTAAAACGTCGCTTCACATAAATGACTACCGAGGAGACTTATACTCTTAAAACCTGTACAGGGTGTACATATCGTAGACTCAGACCACACCGGGGCCTCTTCCTGGTGCCGGGTAGGGATGTCGTGGGAACACGTGCCTGCAGACAGGACCTTTGAGAGCACCATGGGGCCCCTCGGTTAACGCACAGCCCAACGTACCTGCACGCGGCACCTTGCCTTTAGAGGTGCGCATCCGCAAGTAGGGTATTTTGCAGCTGGTGGTGTTTACCCGGGATGCTGACAAGGCCATCAGGATGGACTTCTGTCCCTCATAGGCTATTCCCAGCATGCCGTTAACAAGACTTACTCTGCTACGGTTTTGGCTTTGCTCCTGTCTTCCTTCAGCAACGTGGATCAGTCGCTCGCAGAGAGAAAACGTTGGATGCGGTGCAGCAAATCATTGCTTTGGTAGCTCGGATCAGGTACATAACTGATATAGCTCGCTCATAAATTTGGGAGTCATAAGGTTTAGTTTTCAAGTTACATCAGAACCACTGTGTCTAACAACTACTTTTGGACGTCGCCTAATTTTTAGCTAAATGTTTTAACCTCACTCAAGTTTTACAACTTAGTCTAAGAAAGCCTGAGTGAAACTTTACAGTTTGCAATATTAAGAATTTCACAGGAATGGAGTAAGGCTGGTAAGATGATCTAGTCTCTTCTGGCCTAATATATAAGCATTTTTTTGAAGCTTCTTTATCTTCTTTCTAATTCTTTTGGTTTAATGTTTGTAGTCACTCTGGTTTTGTAGTATTTTATCTTAGTCACAATAAAACTAAATCCTGGCGTTGTAAGAGAGCTGCAACTGTATAAAAAAAAATAATCAAATCCATTTGCATATTCTCTCTGCAGTGATGGTGCAGCGTCTCCCTCTGAGACACATTGGTCCTTTGAAATTAGCAAGCAATTCCCTGGTCAGCATGCCTAAATGAGAAATGGGCAGTAAACCAGTGCCTGCGCTCAGGTCCCAGGGCTCCACAGTTGTTATTGCAAAAGCTGCAAAATTAAACAGGATTTTTATTCTGCCACATAGAATCAATTCAGACCAATGGATGAATGGAAGAATATTGTCAGTTCCTCAGGCAAATCCAAATCCTTCATCCTGCCCTTTCTAGTGCTGCCTCAGAACTGTTGCAAAGACAACTACTGTAAAAACGGCTCAGAGCAACCTTTTTGCCATTCCTTCAAATGAATATCATCTCTCCCAAAATACTGCTGCCGGTGCAATACTTTTTGCTGTAGCTATGCCCAGAAGATACAGCAGCTCCAGTAATTAGCAGCAATTTATAATTATTGATGAATCTTGCCTTCTTTGAGGGCAATACATATCCAACTAACTACGTATTTGATTATTAGGACCGTCTTCAACCCCCTCTTATTCTACTGATAACTGGACAAAACTCTATGGAAGTGTTCTGCAGTTTCCTAGCTCTTCAGTGTACCAGATCACTTGCAGAAAACAGGCTAGCACGATTGTTATAATTCGCTTCAATGTTTAATAGCTCTCTTGTGCTGTAGCTTTAATCTGCACGAAATTACTAAAGCACTGAGTAAAGAAAGCAGCTGTTACAGCTAATGGAGCTACAATATGCCCCGAGCTTTCTGATGAATGTGCAATATTACTGCACAAAGTATATACATTCTCTTATAAAAATATAAATTAGTATAAAACGTAGAATTACAGTTCAAGAAAAGGCTCCCAGGTTCTTACATGAGAAAATTTCAGTACAGTACAGTATGTACAGTGTGGTGTGGTGGTTAATTCATCAGAATCTGAAAGATGTACAGTTCCTGGTTGTGTGCAGTTGGATGACTGCATACCTGTATATTTAAATGCCATTTTTTAATATATATATTTACATATCATTGCTAACTTGCACCGGAGGTTATTCAAATAATTGTTTGCACAACACAGGCCATGCCAGTTTGAACTTTTACATATTCATTTAAACGTGTCTGTGTGTTCTTGAACAGCCCCAGAGTGCAGTATAGATAAGAAAAGGAAATGCCAAAGCTGTGAGATAGACATTCCTTTTTCTGTCCTTTCCCAAATGCATTTGAACTATTTCCCAGGTGGTTTTCAGGGTTGAGTTAACATGACATACAATATTAAAACTTCGTCTACTGAGCTGTTTTCAAAGTAAGCTTAATTTTATACCAGTGGTAAGCGGACTTAGACAAAGCAATGTGGTTTTATGCTGGAGGATCCCTGGGCAAAGGAGGATGTCTTTGTATCAATCAGTTTAATATTTACTCTCAAAAAGCACACATACCTGATGCAGCAAAGAAGAAGAAAATGCTCCCTGTTGTCCTTTGCCATAGTGTATAAAAGAGGATTTTAAAACATTCTATCGATGTTGACAAAAGATGATTTCATCCTCTGAAAAAATATTTGATGATTTTATAGATGAACTCTGAACTGGCATATACTTTATGCAAATGTTTGTTTAAAAGCTGTGTACGCTGTCTTTTCCTTAAATAGCATGGTTCTGCATAAATAAAGTGTGTGCAGAAATCTTTGTAGGACAGGAATCTAACTTGCCTGACCACATTTTTAATCCTAAAATGATAAAGAAGAACTTTTCAATCATCCAGGCATAACAAAAGCAGGATTATATATTAAGGAAAGCATGTATTAGAAAAAAGCAAACATAGCCTTTGGTACAGGGAAGGCTGTTGGCATTCTCTAAAGGTGTGTGTGAGTTTTTGGACACCAGTGATGCACGGATGAACTCTGGCTTCCCTGATGGCCTTCAACAAGATCCCTTCTTAAAGAATCTTACAGAATCTCAGGTTTTAGAAAGACAGAAAAGAAAACTGGAAACAGTTCAGAGAAGAGTGGCCAGCATGATCTGAAGTACGAAACAGCTTCCCTATGAGGACCAGCTAAGCAAAGTAGATTTCAGCCTGGAAAAAAAGATGATTGGGAGGGGCACATTACAGTATTCCGTATAACCACAGGTGACGTGAAGACGAGAGGAGGTACTTGCTCCCTCTGTCTTCTAGTACAAGAACTAAGAATTAAATTAGTAGATAGCTGATTTGAAACAAATGGAAGCAGACGCTTCTTCACATAATGCAAATATGAGCTGCGGAAGTCCTCACCATGAGATTTTATAGATGTTAAAGTTTAAAGGTGTTCAAAGTGCAGCCCAGCAAATTCACGGGGCGGGGGGGGGCGGGGGGAGGGAAATTCCATCAAGACTTATAAAGCTCAGAGGTAATCTACATCAGGGCAAGGATGTCCCTGCATGCCCAGTCGGCAGAGGTGAGGGGACCATACACAGAGTCACCCATGTAACCGCCACATTGTCCAGGTCACAATTTGCTCTGCCTGGGAATCCTCATTTCACACACATCTATTGCGTTTCGCAACAGCAATATTTCTGTGATAAGCTTCATAACAACCGACTCATTTGTAAAATTTGGAGCCCAATAAACAAAAGAAAGAGGGGTTTTTACTAATCACTTCCTTTTTGCTTTCACCATAATCTCAGTGAGTTCCAGCATGTAATCAAAATGGTTCTTTCCTCTCTACTTGATCAAAATAGAGCTTCATTGCTGAGCAGCAAATTAGGCTTTTCTTGCAAGCTGAATGCTCTGCAACCACGACTATCAACCTCTAGAGATGACAGGGCTTACACGTACGCTGAGCAACCTCAGGAAGTTCGTTTACATAAAAGCAGAATTTCTGTCCAAGGAAAAAATACATCGATGAAGCTATGCGTCTTCTACCATGTGTAGCATAAGAAAAAAAATTCCCAGGCTGAGTAAAAAGCAATAAAAAAAGCTGTCACATAATTTATGCTTATTTTACTCTGAAAACATTTCTTGATTTGAAAGTTTTTCAAGTTTCTTAATTTGAAAGAAAAGCTCTGAAAGAAGGAATTTTGTTGATTTTTTTTTAGCACGCTCCTCTTAAATAAGATTTGCTGTATCACCAAATCCATCTTTTGCTTTATTGAGTACCAGATGCCTATTCAGTTATTCACTTAAGTATTGTAACCTAATATGTGATGACCAGAAATTATATTAAATAGTCTTAGACCAAGTAATATCTCATGTTGGATAAGAGATCTATTCAAAGCCATTTTTGTCTGCTGAAGCTTCTTGGGTCTTGGGCTTTGACCATATAAGAGAAGCTCTCTAAAAAGGATTGGCCCACTGTAATACAATAATAGATAAGAGTCTAATATTTAAAAGGTAATGATTCTTTGAAACAAATAATAAGCTTGAAGATGGAATTTCTTACACATTTAAATGACAATCTCTTACTTCAATAGTGTGTATCTAAGGTGCCTATGGGTAAAGCATTTTCCCTACAGAAACGGCACCTACCAGTGATTTCAGCGACAGACAATTATAAGCTTCTTTCCGTTTTCTGATGGGGACTGAAAAATCCCATGACAGTACAGCAGTGGCTTGGTATATAACATTGTATCTATATTATCATAGGAATTTTGGATCCCTAGCAGCATTTGAAATAAAAGTTCATGCATGTCAACAATTAACATGAAGAGTAAATGCTATTTTTGCAGCAGAAGCGATATAAATATGGCCCAGATTCCCCCAAAGTAACTTGTTAAATAATGCAGTATGACAATAATTTCAAATGGCCTTTTCCTAGATTTTATATAAAAGTAGCTTCATTTTCCTTTGAGGAATATTTAGAGAAGTTTTTTTTAATATAAAGACCAAATTACAAATACCAAGGTAAATTAGATTCAAGTCAGATCTTTAGGAATGGAAATACTACGTGCTATTTCTTAGCACATAAAGGGACCTTTCTTTCAGGAGAAGAGAAGGAATTGCTTTGAGAATTTTCATACTGTGCAGAACGATGTTTCTTTTTTACTGCCTGCATTACATCTTGTTGAGACTAAATACAGACGAGTTCTCAGTATGAAATACATCACGATACAGAAAACACACATATCTGATTTGAGTTAAGAGTATTAAAAGAGCTGTTACAGAAGTATCTTGCAATGTGTGCTCTTCCCATTATTTTAATTAAGAAAATATACAGAAGGATCTTAAGCATGTAGAAGTAATTGAAGGACGCGCAGTAACCAGGGTGTTTCTCAGAGGAGGGCAGATGCTCATGTCACCTTGACTCCGTGCTCTGCGGAGCTGGAAGGACATCTGGCAACTGCCCAGAAACGCTACAGCTATTAATCATAGTAAAGCAAGAAATGACTTTGTGTTGAAACCTGAGAATCCAGAAATATTCTCGGCAGGGATACTCCTCTGTTATTACCTTGCTGTTAAGCTCAGTATTTGGAACACTTCTTACACATTTAAGTCTTTGCATAATTCACCTCTTAAATACATTGATTTAGAGAGGTTTCAGTAAAACTGCGAGTTCAGTTAGTAGTTTCTAACTGATCTAGTTAAAAATCTCAAAGATCACTCAGGGCAAAAAGAAATAGATTGGATGGTCTATCTTTTCTATTTCTGTGATCATAGGAGAGTTAAAGATGAGATTACAGGGTACCTGGGATAACTTCATTGGAATTGCACAATAAGCACTTTTAGTCACTTGGGAACTGCATCCATCAAAGAAAGTAATTTATAAAACCATCACAATATAAAATATTTGGGAAATCATCAAAGCATTACCACCACTTAGCAGTGCATTGCCAACCAACTCAATTAGAAAGGTGAATCAGTGAAAACCAAGCTGCTCTGCCTAGAATGATTTTTTGCATCAAGAACCTCTCTTCTGAATGGTACGAGAGTAACAGATTGCTTCGGGTGTGCTGGTGCTTCATCTTATTCCGAGAACTGGCTAACCACCAAAGCACCTCAATCAGTGTGAAAAAACCTAGCAGGAACGATGGGTTAGATGACAGGCAAACAGCTGATCAGCTGCAGCATGTAAAGTCTTTACCTGTTAGACTTCACCACTTTACATGAGGCATTCCACACAGGGGAGGCTTAAGCAAAAAGAGGTTTCAAGGGCGGGGGAAGGCTGGGCACCCAACTGCTTCTACTTCCAGTAGGAAGAGGGACAGAGAAGATGCTGAACCTTAACAGGTTGCAGTAAAACCCTCTGCACCTTCTTGATGAGTTTCTTTTCAAGCCTGAACAAAAGAATTTTATACTGTCTTTGTTTATCCTAAATGGAGTACAGGAGCACACTCTCCATCTTAAAGCAGCGTGTGCCCAGCAGCATTACCTAATGTCTCTTCATTTCACACTGTATATAACAAGGATAACAGCTTGAAAAAAACCAAGCAATTACCTGTAATTACATATTCCCTATTATTTCCAAAAGCTTGCTAAAATTCAAGGTTACACTTGAAATTCTGAATGCTCATGGGCTTTAAAACCTTTCTTTTAGATAAATTTGTACTGCCTTTTAATTATTTTACATGCTTTGTTGCCTGGCTGATGTTATTTTGATGTTATTTTTAAATAAATTGCAGATAATCTCCAACCATGCAATCCACATAACAGAATAGGAAAGAGCAAAGGTGTAACATTCTCCTTTAACAAACGTCCCGAAGGTTATCATCTAACCAGAGCATAAATCAGTGCCATTCATACATATGCTCCTTTTCAGAGAAGCAATTAACAAACCAGGGAAAAATTAGGTTAGATTTTTGTGTGCCATATGCAACTGGAAATGGAAAGCACCACCGTTTCTAGCAATTCTCATTCTACACTATAAACTCAAATGCACTTATTCTGGCTACCTTATCTTCCCTAAAACACGCATAAATTACAACAGTTACCTCTCTTCCGTGTTACTCTGAATATGAGCTGTTTGGGGCAGTTGCAACAACAGCAGTATTTTGCATGGCTAACCCAGAAACAGTAAGTGAAGCAAGCATGAAATAATAGAATAAGAAAGTGTCACAGATTTAGAACTGGAGCTGAGCAAAATGTGAAACTTCATGGTTTAGCACTGTTTTCTGTTTGTTTGGGTTTTTTTATTATTATTCCTGATTATATCCCCCAAGCCAAAATAAAACATTTTCTCTCACAGACAGACTCCCCACAAAACACGCTGCTGCGATCCCACGATGATGTCACCTATAAGGAATATTATTCTTTAATCCTCCATCTCCACTAACTATCCCAGTCACCACCCAGATATCCAGGGGAAGCCTACGGTCCACGCATTATCTATAAATCACCTCTCTTTGAGCCAGGGAAGCCTGGGACCTTCTTCCCATCAGCAAGCATGGACATCAGTGTTATGGGGGTAACCATCTTCACTTTGGCCAGTGTTGGGTACTCATTAACTAACGTCAGTAACAAATTATATGCTTACATCACACACAGCTCACACATTTTTGGAGCCCTGTGGCCGTAGAGGTGCTTGCCCCTGCAGCTCCCCCACTGCTCCAGGCTGATCTCCAAATCCTGTGGGAAGTGATGGCCAGCACACAGAGGCAGACTTGCAGACCTCCAGCTTTCTTAACATCTCCTGCACCCAGAGTCATGCTGGCTCCCCAGCTCCCCAAACCCTTCAGTGGGGATGGGGTGGGGACATGGTGACTCATCAGCCAGATGCAGCTCATTGTCACTGCCTACTCAGGGACTTACCCGGCAGGCATTAGCTGTTCAGCTCTCACCAAAAGCCTCTGACTGTTGTCCCTCCCTGTATGGACCACCATGACCACCAACCCTGCTCCAGCACCCCGATGGTTTATTCATCACTTTAGAGCTGTTTTGGGGCTGGGCGGGGTGTTCAGTCACTCAGCTGACAGGCACAACTCAGTTCACGAGCCCAGCTACAGAAACGGCACAGGAAAAACAAAGCCCTTCTTGTCCACCAAAGGTTAGGGCTGGCCAAGGCCATGGAAGAGGAGCTGTTGAGGGCTGACCTTGTCCCAGAGCCAGCCCATCAGGCCTGGCTGTCGCACAGAGCATACCCACATGCTTGCAGGAGGTACATTTCACTTCATCCCCCTTGCTCACCCTCCCTCGCAGAAGAGGAGCTTGTGGAGGGTAGGTCTCATAACCCATGGAGAAACTAGAAGCAAATACACTTCTACAGCTAAAAGCGGTTGAAGACGCACTGGCCAAAAGCAATTTTTTTAAAAACATTCATTCATTGATCACAAAATGTAGAAAGAAAAGAATACTTTATATTGTTTTGGCAAAATATTCTTCATTAATGCCCACTAAATATGATCAGGCAACAATTAATCCTTACGGGATGGAGGAGAAAAGCAAGATGCGGAGGGAAATGCCCAACTTGTGGGAAATATTACCCTTTATACCATAATATAATTGTTAAATAGTGACATTCGGAATAGAAGAATCTTTGTTAATTGGGATAACAATAGAGTAAAATTTAAAAATAAAAATTCCCACTGTGTTTTTATAGAACAGACCCTTAGAGGCTACTGTGAATTTGGTTTTGGAACCGTGAGAGTCATTGTTTGTTAGAATCCTCTGCCGCTCCTGTCGAGTGAACGAACAGGCTTTTCCACAACGTATGGGGAGACTGCCTGATGCAAAAGCACATTGGCATTCCTGGGGAGGGACGTGAAGGCTTTAGCCGAGACAGAAAAGATGCTTACCTGACAATTCGACTAATTTCAAGGGCTTCCCATACTAAGCCCACCAAAGCATAGAAAATTCACAGATTCTATGAACAAACTTTCTCCTTCACCACCCTCTGCCAAAAAAAAAAAAAAAAAAAAAAAAAATCTCATCTTGCCCAACCCTGCTGGTGCTCTTAAGAGGCGGAAAGCAGTGGGGCTGTGGAGAAACTATTCAGCTTCATAGCAGGCAGAGGGCAGCTGTGACGCATTGAAACAACCCGCAGAACTTGGTTTTTTTCTGTTAAGGAAAGGAAACTTTCAGCACACACAAAAATATATTCAATATTCAGAAAGTTAAATTTTGAATTCTGTTCAGTGTTTTTATATGCAAAGAACAAATCCTCTTTCCAGCAAGTCTGTGAGAGTATCCCTTCCCTTCTCACGCCTTCTTTTCCTATCAGCAGCAGGAGTAAGTCCGTACATTACAAGCTCTACTAATCCATTATTAGTTTCTATAGACCATATAGAATGGAATATAAATAGGGAAAGAACACACTACAAAAAAGCCACACCATATAAAGCGCGTTAGCGCTGAGCTGATCAACACAGAGCCAGTCGGTGCATAAACTGATGGAGACATATGTGATGCTAAGCTCTACACAACATCTAGAATGTAAAACCTGTGATGGTATTTTCGCAGCACCAGCAGAACGTTGTGTGATACTGTCAAATTAGTACCCGAGGCTCAAACTTCAAAGTAACCATATGTGTATAAAACTAATTTGAAAAAGAGGACTACATTTTAGAATATGGTGTTCAAACCAAAAATTACAAGCTAAAAGTTTTTGAATGGCATCACAGCAAAGGAGCTGAATCAAAGGAGGAAGCAGAATGTAAAACCAAGTGTTTGATTTTTTTATTAAGCAATCAAAAATATAAGGTCTCTCCTGGTTGAAAAAAAAAAAAAAAATCTTACTCTTATGTAACAACAGTAACATCTCTGAAGTTACCAACAGGGAAAGCATTGTTAGTGTGAGGAATTGGAAACAGGTACAGAGATGCCCACTAAATTCAGTGGGTTTAAAAATTAATAGGTACGATGCACTAGACAGACAGAAGTACCTGGAGAGTTCAGTTCCTCCAGAGGCCTTGCCCTTGTTTCAGAGTAAACTTGACTTTGCATATACTTTGAACTGTTTCTGATCCTAAAGATCTTTAAAACCACTTATGCTTGCAAACCAACGCCTTGAAAAGCAAATGAAAAAGCTACTTGCAGCATCTCTTCAGTACTTCACCTACAGGCATGGGTGCTAATCACAATTCACACTATGTAAGAGCAAAGGCCCCTGAACTGGTTAAATACCAACATCATCTGCAGCATACTGCAACAAAAAAAAAATAAAAAATATCAGTGTCAAGACTGAGTACTCAAAAACCTCCCAACTGTGATAAGGTCAGATAATAGAATGATAGAAAAGAAATTGGCTGGAAGGGACCTCTGCAGGTTATCCAGTTCAGCTGTTTAACATTTAAGCTGTGTCTGATTGCTCAGGGCTTTGTACAGGCAAGATGGGAAAACCTCTGAAGGCAGCAATTCCACAGCCACTCTGAGCGCCTGTTCCAGTGCTAGGCCAGCCTCAGAGGGAAGAACTTACTCCTCCCGTCCATCACACTTCCTTCCTTACAACTCACGCCCGCTGCCTCTTGCCCTTGCTCTCTGTCCCCACTCTCTTTTCAAGAAATACTTTACACTAATCCATATGGATTTTTTTTGTTTGTTTTTTTCTGAATGGCAAAATCCTATGATCAAAAAAGCGCTGCACGGACCTCAAGAAGCCATCATTTCTCCCTCTGCTTTAAGGCAGGATCAACTCTACCAATGTCTCATGACTGTTCTAGGGGAAACTCCACAAGAAAACTATACCATCGCTTCACTAGCCTTACAGTAAGATTGGTTTTTAATGCCTAATACAAATTTCCTCTTTCAGCAATTTTAGCCCCTACCCTTTACCCTTCTTTGTACATAAAAACTCTCGTTATTTGAATCACAGAGTCGCAGAATCAGACTGATTGGAACAGGCCTCTAGAGTTTACCTAGCCTGGCTCCTGCTCCAAGCAGAGCCAGCGGCTGAGTTAGATCAGGCTGCTCAGGGCCTAGTCCAGGTGAGTCTTAAAAGCCTGCAAAGACCACCCATCTGGTCAACCTATTCCAGTGCTTCCCCAGAGAGTCCATCTACATTCAACCAAAAGCCAGCTTGCTCTACAGAGGAATCCTATGTGGTTTGTTTTCATATGATTTTTAGAGTGCTTTCATATTTTTTTTCCCCCTTAAGTTGGTGTTACAAAAAATTAAATCTACCAAGTATGCTCTAAAGCATTAAGAGACTCACCCTGTAAAGTTTACAGATCCAAAAAAACAAATGTCAAGGACTATGTAGATTATTTCTTCTTTTTAATATGAATTTCTAAGAGAATTTGCACAACCAGGGTAATATATATTTTGGAACAAGATATAGAAATAAGACTTACTGGAAGCACCATTTTTTAAATGTGCTGCTCCACCAAGTCTGGTGTCAGCGCTAGGAACCAGAATACCCCAGTATCCAGACTGGTACGTACTGGCCTTGTGTCCCATAAATGGTTCTCTCTCAACTACCAGTTAATAGAGTTTCGCCTGCCCACTGCCAACGTTTTGGCTCTCAAGCTCCGCTTCCCGCCACATCACACGCACCAGAAAAAACACTCTTACCTTCTTTGCTCGTGCCCTGTATGCATCCCACCCACCAGTCACAGGCCTTGCTCCAACAGCTCCTAGGGACCTCGGGCAACCCGGGTAAACGCAGGGCGCTTTTTCCTTCACCGCTGTTTTCTGCCAAGTTAGTGCAGTAAAATTGCGAAGGGAGAAAGAGCGATTAGCGGGGAGCAAATACAAGGAAAAGCAAGCGTGCAGACTAGGGCAGGGCAGCATCAGGCAGCAGTTAGACTGAGATTGCCAGGTAACAAGTCTTAAATAAGGAATGCAGAGAACCGCCTAGTTTCTGTTTTTCTTTTTCCTTCCATTAGGCCAAAGCTTGGTCAAGCGTGGCATTGCCTGGCATTAGGGATGGGCTCTGCTTCAGCTAGGAAACTGAGGACAGATAGTACCGCAGGTCCGGAAACTACGGCACCAACAACTCGAACAGACCCAAGTCCCCATTAAGGTCTTTGATGGACAAGGTAGGCCTGCCACAGGGCACGCGGACATAGTGGTATTTTGCAGCTCCTGCCCAAAACTGCGAAGTTTAGCACCTAAATGAAAGTTAACAAAATAGTAAAAACATTCACCAGTGCAAAAACAAGTCAAGTTGCATCCGGAAGGACAAATGGGAGCACAAAGGGGTTGAGTTTCACAAGTCCCCAAGGTTAAAAGAGGTCCTCTGGCTTCCGCTGTAAAACTACGCTTCTGCATGTGCGCTGTGCCCCCGGGTAGCGAGCCCAACACCCCGTTTTACGTCAGGCCTAGCTTACATACGAATGATTATAGACTTCACAGATTAGTTCCCAGCTAATCAGAAACGCTTCAGGTGACAATCACTGATCCCCAAAATCTCCTGCTTCAGGTACCAAAACGGAAGTTTTCCCCACAAAACCAAAGCGCCAAGTTGACATTACTGTCAGATACAAAATGTGTATCAAAACTCGGCTGTTAAAAGTTTATTTCTATCACTGTGAGACTGAGGAATATGCTATTTTTCACAGCTTTCACTTCATTCTCCAAAGAGTAGCATTCAACAGAAAAACGTTAGAACTCAATTTATTTTTCTTTTTCAAATTTTTATTCAACAACCTGCTTACAGAAAGAGAACAGAATTAAACAAAAGCTTACATTAAATACTATACAAAATACTAACATTGTTGAGGAGCTAGTCCCCAAATATGCTCACTTGCTATGTCCTCAGCCACCTGCACTGCAGCTCACAGAGCAAAACAAAAATATCTGGAGGTTTTCTTGGCTACGACTCATTATGACACAGGAGAACTGCAGCCCTTGACAGGCTCCTGTTCAGTAGAATCTGGCAAGATGGAAGCAGTCAATTGTTTCTACTGTAATAAAAAAAATAAAAGGCCATTTACAAATGAAAGAATAATCAAGTATGATAAATATATTTCTCTTAAAAACAGATGAGCCCACAATCCAGGAGCACACTTTTCAGAAGACAAAACCCATGATTTTCTGCTCTGGAAATGCACGTTGTGGGAAATGCTATGTATTGATGACCTGCAGGCAATTGCATCTCCAAAACCTTCCAGGAAAGAAGAATAGACCACCACAGGAAGTTTCAGCTGCAACCTTTGAGTAAAAGCCTTCGGGAAGATGCAGTAGCTTCTGACCAGAAGCATCAACAATCATCAAGCTCCTTTGCAGTCCGTCACTGCCATTCTTAGTACAGTTGTCACAAAGGCTTGGATTCCCCCTCTCTCCAATCAATGATTTTACAGAGTGGTGTCAGTTTATGGAATTGGTATTTTTTTGAGCCATCAAAGCCAGCTTAAGGAGGAGGATCTTCTCCTCTAATAGCTTTGTACTTTGCCATGTCTTCTGGGAAGACCTTTGTCAGTTCTTGAATTAACAAACTCTTAAATTTCTGGAAAGAGAAAAAAATGTATATACAACATCTGCACAATTTATTTAGATTTCATCAAGCAGTGTTATCTGATGAACAGAAATGTGTTATCTGATGACAGCTCTACATTTCAGTAACCCAAGAAATGGGTACCCAAACAAAACCCTCAAAACACAAACGCACACAAACACAGAAAGTTACTTTTACAAAATTCACAGAAAATGCTCAGGTGAAATCCACTAGGAAAGCACCAGGCAAACTGAAATGCATATCACTTCCCATAAGTTAACTAGCATTTCCACCCAAGAAATACAAAGTAGTTGGACCTCTCTGGTAAGCTCTGGTGCATCAATTACTGCCTGACCTTATTAAGCAAAGCTGACAAAGGACATGTCCTCTTGATTTCATATGCAACCCCCTCCACCAGGCTTAGAAATATGTAATTCTTCCTACATCTTTTACAAGCACAGAGCACATAGAAAGAAAGAGAAGTGCTTAGAACATATGGAGGTACGAATACATTCTGCAGCACAAATTGCCATCCTCCACACTAACTTTAAGTTCAGCCAAAGAACTTTCTGAAACACAAACAGCCCCTTCTCAAATCTTATTGAACTTCGTTTTCCAATTTTTTTTTTCAGCAGTAATTACAGCAGTTAAATAGTAGTGCAGAATGCTTAGGTTCATACTAGGTGAAAGTGCAAGTTCAGAAAACCCTAAACACTGTCATACATTTTAAGTAACCTTATGAAGATTAACTCCTGCTTATATAGCATGTTTGACATTTTAATACTCTAAGATCCAGTCTGGAAAAATACCCCTTCTGTTTTGCTTATCTCTAAGTTTACACACATCACAGTTATAGATCTGTAACAGTGTGAGGTACTCACTAGTATTCAAAATGATGACGATGATGACAACAACAAAAAAAAGATCTGCAATGCTGCATACAACTTTAATCAAAATAAAACCATAGAGGCATCCGCATCTCCAACTATGGGATGATATTCAAGTTTCCTTTCCAGAACAGGCTGCGTTAGCATCAATTAAGATAAAGGGATGCAGAGCAATTCCTCATACAAATCACTTAATAAGGGAATTTAGTAACTGCACAAGTTACGACACCCCCCCCAATACGTACAGAAAAGTAAAAACATATCAAATACATTATTACATGGATACTTTCATTATTTCTGGTTTACCTTCATTGTGTCAATTTTTCCTTTTACTTGCTCATTTTTAGCCAAAGCTCGCTCCAGACACTCTTTAGTGTAAAGCTGAGGATTACGGCCTTGATCTATGTATCTGAAAACAGGAAAGATAATACCTAAATGACCACATTCCTACTAGGATGTTCTCCAAGGTACAGAATTATTCACCTTGCTACCTTTTTTTTTTTTGTTACTATTATTATCTGAAATGTGCATTTTAAAAAACACGGTCTAACTCAGCCATTTTCAGACAGCTCAAGGACAAGGCCATGGCCAGCAAACAGCTGTCTTGGTATGCTGCTTTAAGTCTTTGTTTCCAGAAAGCCTCGAGCTTTGAAAAAAGTATTAAAAGCAAACTGAGAACATAGCTACCCAGCTCCTCACAGGCAGCAAGTACACACAAATGAACAAAGATGGTCCTTTTCCAAGCAAATGAAAGGGTGCTAACCATAAAGTAGCTCAGTTAGTGGGTGGTGAGCAATAAGCGCACAGGAGTACAGCAGCCAGCAATTCAAGAATGAGGAGGAAGTGTACATACCATAGCAAAGAGTAAAAGTTAACATGCCTGTGCTGGCAAACCTCTAAAGGTATTTTTTACTTTGCAATATCAGTGCCTGACAAAGGGAAATTCCATCACAAGAAAACAAAACATTTAAGATTGCCATTGTAGATTTACAAATAGAGTGAAAGCCCAACAGAAAAAAAGTCCTGTATAGCCAGTAACACGCCAGAATATAGCAAACCAGTGCCATTTGGACTTAGAAGACATACCAGTAAATTACCAGCTATATTGTAAAAGCTGGCTTGTATAGCGCTCTCTCTCTACAATCACTATTTTTCTTTCAGCGTTCTAATTCCCTGCCAGCAAGAAGATTGCCACTACCAAAACTAAACACCTAGGTACGGGCCTAATTTATTTTCATCTGCAACTTTAAACCCTGATTCTAACCTAGAGTAAAGGTGTATTTCCAAAAAGAATGCTTACTAACTAAATCACTAGATTCGGCAGAATCTGTGTTGCTTTATGTAAAGTCAATATAAATTAAAAAAAAAGAAAAAAAAAGTCTGAAAACACATCTGTAATTTATCTTATTCTCTTACCCTTCCACCTTCTCCCAGGCTAAAGGTACTTCTTACCCTCTTCTGCACCTTCTCCCAGGCTAAAGGTACTTCTTACCCTCTTCTGCCTGCTCACACTCTCGTGAGGGATTCAGAAGACAGAGTTTAAGGAACAAGCGGTCCTCAGGGAAAATACCCATGCTGCAACGACACGGCTACCTCGAACCGCACCGACTATAGCACTTTCCCTTCCAGGGACAAAGTTACTTACTCAAAAACTTCCAAGGGCACGCTGATGTCGTGAAGCTGCTGCCGGCATTTGTCGATATCCTGCAAGCCCGTCACCATGAAATTCCTGTAAAAGGAAAACGGGGTCGGTTTTAGCCAAAAAGGGGGAAGAGTACCGTGCTAACCCCAACCGCGAGCCAGCGGCACGAAACCCAGCGAGGGAGGCGTTTTCCTACGGCGGAAGGGTGACAGATCCGCCGGACAGTGCCTCCGGTACCCTGAGGTAACCAGGCTGAGGCGGGAGGGGGGGGGGGGTGCGGCGGAGCGGGCCCCGCGGCCTGGTCTGGTTAAGGAAGAAGGCTGAGGGAGCGGCGGGGCGGGGCCCTCACAATTTCTGGTTGAGACCAGCCTGGCTGCTGGGCTGGAAGTCGCTGACGATGATGCCGAGCTGCCGGATGTTCTCCACGAACTTCTCCAGGTGCTCCTCCAGAGAGTCGAACTTCTCCCCCATCGCCATGACCGCCGCCTTCCCCCACACGCCCCGCCCCGGCTTCCGGCCACCTACGCATGCGCAGAAGGCGGGGAGGCGGAAAGGGAGGGAGGGTTTGCCCCCACCCCCTGGTGGTCTGGCCACGCCCCCTCGCTCTCAAGCCACGCCCTCCCGCCGCGCGCCCGACCCCGCTCCCGCCGCGGCCGCGGCGGGAGCGGGGTCGGGCGCGCGGCGGGAGGGCGATGCTGAGGCGGGTGAGGGGGCGGGGGGGGGTGCGTGTGTGTATCTGCACGTGCTATCCAAAAAACGGCGGAAAACGACCTCGAGGCAAAGACAAGTTCTACATAAACCCCGAAGCTGCGCGAGTCGGTGTTCGCTTGGGGCGTTCCGGGTTTATCAAATGCCAAAAAAACAATGAGAGAATGTATTCATTCATCCATTTATTTATTTATTTATACCCCGAAGGTAATCGATGCTACATTATAATTAGCGTCTTTTCATAAATGCCGGTTAATTGCAGCTGCACAACACGGATCACTTTCCCTTCTTTTGTTCCCGTGTTAACACCTCTAGGAATTTTTCGGCGGGTCCCAGTGGAGCGGGAAGCACGCGGCGGGATTAATAAGATCTTTGAGAAAATTGCCAGCACCCCTTTTGTAAACGGTGAGATTTGACAACTCAGCTACTTATTGCTGTGGCCTGCCAGGCATGGATTCCTGCATCTAGATCCTGAAGTGTCTCTCTCCTTGACTTCTTAAAGACAGAATCACAGAATGGCAAGGGTTAGAAGGGGCCTCAGGAGATCATCTAGTCCAACCCTCCTGCTAAAGCAAAGAAATATTTCTTATATTTAAAAATACTCTGAATTTTGAAGGCTGTGTAAAACACACACACACACACACAAAAAAAAAAATCCTCCACATAGGTATGTATGTGTGTACCTATGTGAACAAAATCCCTACAAACTCCTATTTCTCAGTAGTTTCACTGGTCTGTTACAAGTTCTAACTAAAAGTTCCCTGAGAAATTAATTTTTACTCACTTTCCCCATTTCCATTGCTCCAAGGTATGAAAAAAACCCAAAAAACCAAACCCAAACCAAACCAATCATTAAAAACTCTTCATAGGTGCGATTAATAAATTTCAGTTGAACAACTGAACTCATTATAATAACTGAGAACTTCTTTAATCTTGCATTTTTTCTAACAGAAAGTAAAAATACTCTTATGTGCTTGTTTATTTGCATTGTATATGTATATGTATTTTTCTCCTTTCCTTTCTTGACATAGCCTTTCCTGCTAGTCCACTCCTATAAAATGGCTATAGTTGACTCTCGTTGGAATTTTGTCAATTATCCTTTCCTCTGTCCTCCTCCACAAATGTTTGCATGTCGCTTATATTTTCAGACCGTCATCTGGAATCCCTCTGCTTTTGAGTGGTTCCCCTTCCCGTGTTGCACAGACGTAAAATTGTGCCTCATTTTTGGGACCATTCAAAACTTGTGACTGGCTCCAATTTGCTTGCCACCCTGTCCCAGGGCTTGAACTCCAGTCCTGGTCTACGTTCAGTGCAGAGCCCGCTGCCTTCTTGAAAGCTTTTCAAAAAGGTGGCTTCGTGCTTTTTCCCACGCTGTCCTTTACTGTTCGGTGGGGGCTGCCTGTGGCTGTCCTGTCGCTTCACTGCATTCCATCAAATTCCTCATTAAATTACTTGCCTTGCCCTCCGCAGCTGCAAGCTGCCGCCAGCTGGTGCAAGCTCTGGGTTAGGGATTGTCTCTGTGAAGTCCTTGGCACAAAAAGGACAGAACTCGTGGCTAAGGGTCATACGTGCAGCTCTCTTTTTTATCCACAAGGATCGGAGCGTACAAAAGAGGAGCACAAGTCCTATGAGGGGCGGCTGAGGGAACTGGGGCTGTTCAGCCTGGAGAAGAGGAGGCTGAGGGGAGACCTCATCGCCCTCTACAACTGCCTAACAGGAGGCTGTAGCCAGGTGGGGCTCGGCCTCTTCTCCCAAGTAACAAGCGATAGGATAAGAAGAAATGTCTTCAAGTTGCACCAGGGGAGGTTTAGATTACATATTAGGAAAAATTTCTTCACTGAAAGGGTTATCAAGCACTGGAACAGGCTGCCCAGGGAGGTGGTCGAGTCCCCATTCCTGGAGTCATTTAAAAGACGGGCAGACGAGGTGCCTAGGGACATGGTTTAGTAGTGGACAGGTATGGCTGGGCTCGATGATCTTAAAGGTCTTTTCCAACCAAACGATTCTATGCTTCTATGAAAAACCCTTGACCCCAGAGGCTGGGATATATTTGGCAGTGGGGTCTGTTCAGTCCCTGTGGCTGTTCTACTTTGTTCAGAAATTAAGTATTGCTTGAGCAATGGGAAGACAGAGTTTGGTATATCATGCAAAAAGAAATGGAGGAACCAGCGGCTGATTATCCGATAAGGGCTCATTATCTTCCCCACCTGTCTTATACCTGCTAATTATGAGTGTTTTTCTAAACTGTGTAAGAAACAGAAGTGGTGACAGACAGAAGTTGACTTGATAGTAAAAAACACAATGGAATTATCTGGGGAATGACAAAATATCAACCTATATTAAATAATTCAGCTTTCCCTGTGGGAAGATTATCTGACATGTTAAAATTCCCGTGGCACATCACAATAACTCTATGTTTTATAAATAACTTATTTCCAGTATGTCTGTTTGCAGTTGAAACTGAGATCAGTCCAGTAATGTCAGTTAAAACTAAAAGTCAGCCCTTCATGTCTGCCAAAGTACCACTGATTTAAAAGGAATTTGCTGTCAGTTTACTGCAGATAAGAACCTGATGATTTGATTCACAATGAACGATTTGAATGAATATTTGAAATAGGAACTGAACTAACATAGAGATGATATTCAATCAGTAGATTTAATGTATTTTATGCGTTTTTAGCCATAATGTGTGACCATTTCTGTTCCACAATGAGAACAATCAGAATCAGCAGTTCTTAATTTCTTGGATGTATCTTTTTATTAGTTATATTTTTTCCATTTATGATATTAGTGACAACAACAAAAATGTAAAAAAACCCACTAATGGTCAGTTTCTGTTCTGGGTTACCATGCTAATTCAGTAGCAGAAAGTTGGGTCTTTGCTAAATATAAAGCCCTGTTCAGGAGTTCATAAGATTAAGTACGCTAACCCAAAATTTAAAAGCAAGTTACTGTAAAGGGCACTAATTATTAAGGAAAATACAGTACTCAGCAAATGTGAAATTGTAAAAATAAACCTCAGCTGCAAAAAGCAATTAATCAGTTCTAGGCCTTGACAAGTATTGTCATCCTATGACAAAATAAATCCATTGTCTATTGATCAGCAGTTGCTGCCCATCCTGTTTCCATAGCTGGCAGAATGTTCTCTGGACAGCAGAAATCCTAGGATTACTAAGCAAGTGGAAGAAAAGAAGGTTTTCAGGAGTACCCAGCACGGATTCACCAAGGGGAAATCAATCTGATAGCCTTCTATGATGGCATGACTGGCTGGGTAGATGATGGGAGAGCAGTGAATGTTGTCTACCTTGACTTCAGCATGGCTTTTGACACTGTGTCCCATAACATCCACATAGGGAAGCTCAGGAAGTGTGGGCTGGATGAGTGGACAGTGAGCTGGATTGGGAACTGGCTGCATGACAGAGCTCAGAGGGTTGTGATCAGTGGCACAGAGTCTAGTTGGAGGCCAGTGGCTAGTGGAGTTCCCCAGGACTCAGTACTCAGCCCGGTCTTGTTCAACTTATTCATCCATGACCTGGACGAGGGGACAGAGTGTACCCTCAGCAAGTTTGCCGACAATGAAAAACTGGGAGGAATGGCTGTTATGCCAGAAGGCTGTGCTGCCATTCAGCAGGACCTGGACAGGCTGGAGAGTTAGGTGGAGAGGAACCTGATGAAGTTCAACAAGGCCAAGTGTCGAGTGCTGCACCTGGGGAGGTTTAACCCCATGTACCAGTACGGACTGGGTGCTGACCTGCTGGAAAGCAGCTCTGCCAAGAGGGACCTGGGAGTCCTGGTGGACGTCAAGCTGACCATGAGCCAGCAGTGTGCCCTTGTTGCCAAGAAGGCCAATGGAATCCTGGGGCGCATTAAGAAGAGCGTGGCCAGCAGGTCGAGGGAGGTTATCCTCCCCCTCTACTCTGCCCTGGTGAGACCCCACCTGGAGTACTGTGTCCAGTTCTGGGCTGCCCAATTCAAGAAAGATGAGGAACTCCTAGAGAGAGGGCAACAAAGATGATGAGGGGACTGGAGCATCTCCCCTGTGAGGAAAGGCTGAGAGAGCTGGGCTTGTTTAGACTGAAGAAGAGAAGACTGAGAGGGGATCTTGTCAACACGTACAAATATCTTAAGGGTGGATGTCACGAGGACGGAGCCAGACTCTTCTCAGTGGTGCCCAGCGACAGGACAAGGGGCAATGGGCACAAACTGAAACATAAGAGGTTTCAGTCGAATATAAGGAAGACCTTCTTTACTTTGAGGGTGACAGAGCACTGGAACAGGCTGCCCAGGGGGGTTGTGGAGTCTCCTTCTCTGGGGATATTCAAACCTGCCTGAATGATGTCCTGTGCAGCCTGCTCTAGGTGAACCTGCTTTAGCAGGAGGGTTGGATTGGATGATCTCTGGAGGTTCCTTCCAAGCCCTGCCATTTTGTGATTCTGTGTGATTCTGTGATTACAAGATTTGAATACAAGCACTTTGCACTGATCACATGAGAGATCCTGGTCTGAGGAACAGAATAGCTGTTTCTAATATTTGGGAAGAAAGAATGTAGAGTATGGTGTACTTCCCAGATTAGATCTGAATATGAGGAACAGGGGAGCAAATTTTGAAAGAACAGTCTAAATACATGTGATTGTGTCAGACATGGCTCTGCAAGCACAAGAGGCTGGGGTTCAGACAAAAGACTTGCTTTATATCCATCTTTGCTTATGGGCAAACACATTCAGCAGAAGTATGAAGCAGAATAACTTGCTTTAAATTCAGTAACAAAAATGGGCTTTGGGGTACTGTTAAAACTTCCTCTCCTCTTTGTGGGAAAGCCTTTGGCTGTTGGAACTGAGAAAACATGACTTCTAGCTTGTTGGAACTGTGCAAACATGACTTCTAGCTTGCATGTGATGACTGAAATCTGATAGATGTCCATTACCACATCTAACTCAGATCAAGTATCTGACAGAAAAAAAGAATGGAAGTTGAACATCAAATGTAGATCAGCTCATCTTAAATCTATATTTACTAGGATGGTTAGGTTAGATTAATGAATTTTGTTAGATAAATGTGTACAGTGCTTTTATGATTAAAAACTGCTATATTACCAGTTGTTAATTTTTTCTCATGATCACCAGCTTGGCCAATGTTTTCCTGTTTGGGGGAAAAAAGTAAAACAAAGAAACTTGTGTTTCAATATGAGAGAGAGAGAGAGAGAGAGAGAAATAAGGGAGGGAGGGAGGAAGAAAGAAAAAGAAAAACAGAAAGTCTGACAAATATCTCAGTCAATCAATAGGTACATAGAGGCAGAAAGATTTAGAAATAAAACTTCACGGTTCATGATGTAAGTAACCATATTGAACTCCTACCCTGATTTCCATACAGTGAGCGGGCAATTACTGGCTTGTAAGCTGGACATCTGCACTGGGCAGTTAAGTACGGTTTGTAATAAAGGATAGAACTAGAGGCCATGTGGGTCAATATGACCCATTTGGGAAGAGTAGCACAGATTATGTAAAAGAAAATCCTGTTTTGTAAAACTAATGAATTTTTCAAGGGGTCAGCAAGCATGTAGATAAGAGTGATCTAATGGATACAATCTACTTGAATTTCCCATCAGCTTCTGATGAAATCCTTAACCAAAATCTTTTAAGAAACTAAAGCAATGAAATAATCTGATGACCAGATAGGAAATGCATGGTAGGGGCAAACATCTAATTCTTGCAGGGGAGAATCGTTCCCAGGGGAGTTCTACAGGGAACTGGGCTGAAAATTGTGCTATTCAATGTGTTCATAGATGACCCAGAAAGGAGATCAGATGGTGCAATGAGAAAATTGGCTTATGAGAAAGTTATTTTGTGGAGTAAAGATGAATATGGGTTGTAGGAAACTGTAGAGGGACCTGAAAAGGCTTGGTGCCTGGGCAACAAGGTGTCAGAAGAAATTCAGACAGGTGATGTAAAGCGATGCACAGAGCAAGCAAAAAAATCTTAGTTTCACATGAAGATTCATGGCCTCTTGACCATTACCATACAGGAGCAAGACTTGAGGATTGCAATACAAAGTTCCATGAAAACATCAGCTCAGTGCTCAGCAGTGGTCAGAAGTCCTATGGAGAGTTAGGAATTATTAGGAAAGGAATTTCAGAACAAAGTAGAAACCGTTATTGGGCCACTGCATAAATTCACAGTTCACTCCAACCTTGAATACTATGTGCAGTTCCGGTTCCCTGGAGTAGACCTGGAAAAGAGTCAGAGAAAGGCTGCTAGGATTACTCTAGTTGTGAAATGCCTTCTGTACTGGGAAAACATGAATAGATGGGACTCTTCAGCTTGAGAGAGAGCCCACTGATGAGAGCTATGACCAATACTTTGCTGTATCTACAAAGTCATGAGTGATCTGGAGCCTAGACTGTCTTCCAGCACAAAACCTAGGGGCCATCAAATTAAAGCCAACAGGACACAGCTTCAAAGCATGCAAAAAGGGGTGGGTTTTCTCACGCAGGGTTTAGCAGCCTTGTAGAATTATTTGCCAATGGATGCTATGGACAGGAAAAGCTTAGCTGAGTTGAAGGGGAAATGGGACAAATGCTTGGTAGAATGTGTCAGAGAGCAGTAGATAAACCAAGCCTGGCTCAGGAAATCCCGTGAACCGAAGGTCATCCAAGCCCAGGAGAGTAGTCAGGAGTGGTATCATAGATGTTTTGCTTCTCTTCAATCTTTAGCATTTGCTTCTGGTGACTGCTGAGCACAGGCTACTGGCCCAGATGGAGCCTTCTTCTGAATTTGCGTGGTTACTGTTATGAGGTCCTGCCTGCCTGAATTGTCAAAGAGTGGCCTGGGCTGTGTAGGATGCAGGCAGATTGCGTAGTGGTTTTTTACCAAGCAGAGCATAAAAAGGTTGATTTGAGACTGTTTTTGTGGCCTTCGGGTCTGGAAAAAAAGCGCAGCTCACTGTTTTCTTATTTGGTGGTATATATACACCTCATAAATGACTTTGCCAGTATAATAAGGCACAATGCGGTGTTTAATTACTGGAAGTGCTGGTATAGTCACTTTTTCTTCTCAGAAATATAAAAAGCTACAAATAATTAATCTGTTTGCCCGTCTCTGGAACTGTGATTCTCCTCCCATCTCTTGTTTTCTGCTGGCTGATGAAGTGGAAGGAGTGAATAAAGAAAATAAAACACATTGAGTTCCAATGTTGTATGTTTTCTCTCTTCCTGTCTTTCTCACTTTCTGTCTTTGACTTTGTTACTGTTTTCTTCTGCACGATTGTATCTAATGCACTGATCACTTCTTCCTCATTCTGCAGACCCAGAAATGGAGGTTGAAACTTCAGGTCATTAACTGGGAGCATGAGCTGCCTATGAATTCCATTTTATGAGCCAGCTACCCTTCTCTGTTTTAATTACAACAGGTGATAAGCAAAAGAGAAGCACAAAATACCATTTACCTGCTTGTGATATATCAGGCTGATGGTATTTATTTAGGATGTTTTCTGACTCACTCAGAAGTATGCTGTATTTCCACATTTTACTACATAAGGATAATGTGATACGATAAAATGAACAATTTTTAAAAATCCCATTATTCTGCTGAATAAGAGTTGTGATTATTGTTTCCATACAGATTTGGTATTTAGCAACTTGCTCATTAATGACTTGAAATAATACACAACCACAAACTAGCAGGATGGTGCATTTATGCATCATGGCTGGATATCAGTCTTACTGAAATCATCTGAATTTATTTAAGAAGCAGCAAGATCAGGAATTTGTTCATCCAATAATTTTTTGGTCTTCCAAGTCCTGTAGATCTTGAGATGTTTTGGGACCTGATCCAAAGATAACTGAGCCCCGTGAGACTCTTTCTATTGATGGTAAAGGATATTAGATGACAGAGTCTGTTCTCACAA
Organism: Gorsachius magnificus; assembly: GCA_034008185.1. NCBI lineage: Eukaryota > Metazoa > Chordata > Aves > Pelecaniformes > Ardeidae > Gorsachius > Gorsachius magnificus. Next base: position 69,804,614 of record CM067082.1, read on the forward strand.
CTCTGTCTCCAAGGAGGTCAGCAAGACACAGCAAAAGACTTATATATATGTTTCAGAACAGGAATATTACTTCTATAGTGTAATGACAATTCATCTAGATCCGCAATACTGAAACCTCTTATTTCATAGTACCCTTAGTATCCCATAAAGAGTTAATCTTAATTTTGTTCTTAAAAAATATGCTGAGAATTCAATAGAATCATCTGGGGTTTTTTTCCCCTGAAGCATTAATCTTATTCATCAAACTCAGTTTATATTGCATCCATATTGCTGCCATATGTCATTTAAAGCAAAATTAAGATCTATTCTTCTGAAATGCGGAGTTGCTTTCAGTATTTGTCAAGTAGCTTCATGTGATTTTTTTCCACAGGTGTGAGAAATACATACATACATATATATATATATATATATAGTACTCTTAGAAAAGTATTCTTTTCATTATATAATACCAGCAAGTAAGGCTGATTTGCCTGTTGGTGGTTTGGTCTTTTCCCACCCACCCCCCCAGTGACTCAGAATAACTAGTGCACTGTGTTTAAAACTGATACCTTTTGCAGGAAAAAAGGCATAGGAATATCCCAGGCAGTAAGATTTACTGAGACTCCCAGACTACATGTGTGCTAGCAAACGAAATGGACTTGGGAGCATTCTCCAGCATTGAGTCCAACTGGCATGGAGCAGCCCTTATTTGTATTCCAGCTCCTGAAATGTACCTGAAAGCAATTCTGGAAGAATATCAGTGGTCCAGGTGAAAAAGCTAGCTGGGTACCTTTGTAACAGTTAATTTCTCTGGTATACCTTATCGTGTAGGCAGGCATTCCTTCCTGAAAGGTGCTATGAGGCAGGCAGGCACTGAGCGCTCTCCTTCTACTATATTTTTTTTGGGGGGGGGACAGGGGGTCAAGTAACTCTTCAATTTTAAACTCATTCTTCACACTCTTGTGTGTTTGTATCCCACCCTCTTTACAACCTGCCTGCATCACTGGGAAAGATACTTTACTGTTAATGTTCAGCGCCCTGTCTTTGAATAGGTTTTACTTACAGAAGTCGCCTGAGGAAGACTCTAATTTATAGCTATCGATTCTTTCCACACGTCTGTCTACCTGAAGAAAAAATGCTTTATTGTCCAGTTAGTTTTGTTCTCAGATATCTATTATGTGCCTTAATCAAATAATTGAATCATGTCTCAGACTTCTATATGATAAATTAAAAACGCTGGACTCTACATCATTTTCTTTAATGACTTTCAGCTTTTTCAGTGTTTCTGTTTTTTCAGTATCATCAGAAAAGGGAAGATAACCTGCACATAGAAATCTGGTATTGCTCTCTGCAGAGGTATTGTCCTCTGTTCTGCCATGCCTCGTGCTGCTCGTGTGTCCTTTTCCTGTTGATGCACACTGCAAGACTGCAAAATTCCTCTTTGCCACAAGATTCCACGGGAAGCTTGTGCTAATCCTGTACATTGTGACACCTAAGGTTCTTTGAAGTTTGCCGCTATAGGGAATATAGTCTCCAGTTACATGAACTTGCACAATTTGCTCTTAGTAAGATGATTTTGCAAATTGGTTTTATTAAAATGCATTTATTTTACAAACACAACTATTCAATTTAGTCTGCCTCTACACTATTTATCACTTCACTGCCCTTTCTGTACGCTCTTTCTTTTACCTGCAATTTTATATTTACCTCCAGATCATCAATACAACTATTAAATTATGCCAGTAGCAGTCCCCCAGGGAACTCTGCTGGCAATATTGCCAAATGAAATCCTACCTGGGAGTGGCCTCAGGAGCAAATCACCCGGTTTGCCACATTGCTCTCAAAAGTGATTTCAGAGTGATTGGACCAATCTGATATGAGATGAACTGGAAGTGAAGTCTGGCATAAGGGATTGCTCCAGCATCCTCTTTTTACAAACTGTATGGATGAGACTGTGTCAGATTTGCCTTGCTCAGCCTACTAGTCCAACACTATCCCAACAGGTCTCATGTTCCTGCATGTCTTCACAAGCCCTGGCTCAGGCTATACCACGTACGCCCTAATAATCTTATTATAAACCCACCATTTTCATGGTCATTCAGTGTCCCTCACTTTCCAAGAGGGCAGCTGTAGTGATAGCACAGGCTCTCAGACTGCATTCTCCACTATGAAGGCTGAAAAGACAGAGCAGGAAAAGCCCTCTCTTGCGATGCCCATCTCACAGATCATGCAGCTTGGCTTTTCTCTGTGCCTACTGCTTCCTTTCTGCTCCCCAGCACGGGTCTTTAGGCAAAAGCTGAGAGCACTGCCATGCCCACCCCTCTGGGGAATGCCTGGTGGCTCTCCTGCCCCCGCAGTTCTTCTGGGATGTAGTTTCAGTCAGTTCAGGCAAAACACCTCCGAAACAAAAGGTGGCCTAGAGGTGGAGGTGTCAGCAGAGAAAACCAATATGAGCAACCAGTTCACCGCAGTGTGTTGACCCTGGGGACCAGTGTATCTTCCTTGATTCTCTTCCCTCCATGGACACTTCTGAAAGGGAGCTGCAGGCTCTGCCTGATCTCACCTTTGCAGGCAGATACTGTTTGCCAGAGGATGGAGAAACAGAAGACTCTGAGTGTTCTGGGGGCCATGACAGAGAAGACTGATCATGCACAGGTGGGGAACAGCCTGTCCTGGTACCAGAAAAAGGCTGAGGGAAGAGGAAGGGACCATCTGTTCTCAGAAAAGGAAAAAAATCAAGTAAGATAAACTGATTCAGGAATTGTTTGGTCCCCTGCCTGCTCAAGACCCTGGTGCTACTGGGTTGACATCGACCCTTCCACTCTCTGTCTTCCCTTTGCCACCAGAACCACAGCGGCAGACTTCCTTACAGCCTCCTTGGACAGGTACCACAGGTACAGGGATGAGGCCTTGGCCAAGCCTCATGAGACACTTCTAAAAATAAATGTACCTTACCTAGAAGCCTGGATATCTATCTAACCTCTTCTTCTGTTTTTCACATATTTTTCTCCTTTTCCATTTCATATATAAATGCCACCACTGGCTCAGAGTCTGAGAATATGTATGATTCTTGTGGCAAGATTTGTAAGGATGAGTGCAGGTAGATGAAGACCCAGGTTAAACCACTACCCAGCTCTGTGGCTGTGACTATATGCCATGAAGGTGAAGTAAATACCCTGCACTTGGCAGTCCTCCTCCCTACTAGACATCTGTCCATGTTTGGCAGTGGGTGAGAGGAGACCAAGCCAGGAAGCTGGTAGAGTGGTCCAGCCTTGGAGAAGGAAAGAAGCTATCTTCAGGGTGCAAACTCTGTCTTCTCCTTCCCCTGATCTCCTGTGGTCACAGTGAGAATAGCATTTGAGCATCCAGCTCACCCAGCTGTGCTGGGCCTGCCATGTTCCTCCCAGCCCAGACCTCCTTGTGAGCCAAGCCCCGTGCTAGGCATTAGCTCCCAGATCCTGCTGTGTGGGTCACAGATGGACACCTCTCCGAGGCTGGCATGGGAAGCTGAGGCAAAATGTTGTCTGGGCAGAGGGAAAGCAGGTAAAAGCCAGAAATTGTAGTGACTTTTTTCAAGAGTGTCTTACATAGGAAAGGTACCAGCTTTACGGGGGCTCATGGGGGGTTGTGCATCTTGTATGTGATTGGTGTCATAGAGGCATGGAAACAGAGTCCAGGAGTAGAGAAAAGGGAAAGGAGGCCAATCCTATGATGGATTATTGCTGCTACGCTGTTGAGCATTTGTTCAGCATCAGATGAGCTCATGTGGCCTCTCTGGATCTGGCAACCCTAGCAACGTGGTAGTACCAGGCTTGGTATTACAAGCGGCAGAAGCACACCTTGCAACAACAACAAAAAAAATCTGAAATGGCCAACCAGCATTTTTGCGTAAGGTGCAATGGGAATATAAAGTACACGTTGGGAGCTTGCTGGGCGTCACCACCTCATGAATGGCTGGGCAAATGAATATGCCGCAGACATTGCAGGTGTTCAGAGATCAGTCTACATGTGTATCTGAAAATGGCTGGAGCAGGTAACGCCTGGTACAGCATAGGTACACCCAGAGGTCATGAGGGCTGATGTCAACGGGTGAGAAAGAGAGCTTGGCCTCACTGGGAAAGAAAGACAGGCACTGTAAGTCAGGCAAACTGTGCAGGCAAGTAGTGTTGCATGTGATCCTGCTGTGATAGCCATCTATGACTCCGTGGTTGTGTTTAGAACGAGCACTATCCATCACCACTGTTGTATTTGTGGGTTAGGTCTACAACAGACCTGATCTGCTATGAAGGCATGTCTTAAACCCAAGAAGATCTTCTGTTTCTATTTCCCATATCTTCGTCTGGAAACAAGGATGTCCAGGGTCATCCATTCTGTCTTGGACATCCAGATAAAGCAGTATTCTTTAGAAACCAAAGAAGATACTGATTTCTTCTAATATACTTAATTGCAACATATTAGCTTTCACAGGAACAACCAGGTATGAAACAGCCAGCTGAGATTTGCCTTATAGTACAGCCATCCCAGTCCTGGCGAGCATCTTCTGAAGCGCACAACAGCCCAGTGACTGTGGTACCTCCCGGTGCTTCCAGGACTCAAGCACAGGTTTGCTCCTACTGCTCTCCTGTAGAGGATGTTGCAGAAGAAAGTGCATGTTGTTGCTAAACCTAATAGAGAGAAGCCTCCATCTTTTGGCTTGCTAATGACAAACCCAGCAGCCGATTTGCAACTCTGTATCCGGCTTCTGACAGTCCATGCTCTCTGTGTGCATCTTCATGTGTACAGAACAGGCAGGAAAGGACCGCTGACCCACACTGATCCCACAAGTGGGGCAGAAGCCCTTCTCTTACTGCAGCCATGGGGTGACAAACTGTTTGTTCATTGCATGGTATATAACACAGTGCTCGCGAGATTCCTCCTTACATTGGCTCTGCAGAAGCAGCAGTGAAGCGTGCACGGAACTGCCATTTCTACTTCCAGAGTACAAAGGAGCTGCCACCCCAAAATGTAGTTCTGGAACCTGAGTGGTGAAGCACACGAATGACATCTAATTATAAAAAGGACCAGTGTTGCATGTCTGATGCCGTGAATGTTCTAGCCACGCCCACAGATAACTGCTGACTGTGAACGCTCTCCACTGGTGGGTCTCAACACGGGTCTTGCCTTTTGTCAAATTCCAAAACGTACTTTGGGCTGAAGCAGTGTTTCTGCAACTTTCTGTAGATGTGACTTCCTTCAAGGACTACCTGTCTTCCTGGGACTTCTTTGAGTAAGCTGTGTATTCACCTCTCCAGCCAAGGAGCAGAGAACTGCCAGCTGGTGGCAGCAGCAGCTTCTCCAAGATCAGGGTGTGAGGACTTTATCCCAGTTCCTGGCGACAGTGTATGACAGTGTATGTAAATACACACCCCTGGCTTGTAAGGAACTGAGCCATTGCCAGTAATCTTGCAACTAACCTAACTATTTTTTGAAGAATTTAGCTTCTCTAGCACTTTGCCACCCCTTTTGAACTTTTTCCATAGGAGTTTGGGATTTATAATTGGCACTGAGAAGCAGGAGGCTAAAGCGTGTCTCTTACTATTGTGATGACAATGCCAATATTAAGATCTTAGGAAAAAGAAAGAAGAGTTCATTACCCATAAATGTGTTACAGTTGACCTTTCTTATGGCTGTGTGCCCTAAAGAGGAAAATGAGAGAATACGGTGAGATTTAAGGGAACATGAAGGTCAAGGATTGACCAGAGTCAAAGCAAAAGAGTTTAGCAGGCATCAAAGATGAGAGTGTGTTGTTCCGAGACCCAGATGTGATCTTACCATCATCTTATACAAAGCTTCTAATGCTTCCCCACCTTCACTGGAAGTACCTCACTGAGTGCCACCTTCAGTCACAACGCTGCATGATTCTGGCAGCACATCCTTTTTATCCCTTCTACCAACACACTCTTCTTTCCTCATCTCTTCTTCCTTTGTCTGCTCCTCCAGATTTACATAAAAATTCCGTATCATTGGCCCCTCAGCACATGACTTTGCACTATTGAACTTTATCCTGTTCCTGTCACTCATAGGTGAGCAAGAGGTCTGCAACTCAGTTTTAAAACCTCATGAGCCAAAACCTACTCGATGGCACCATAAAGTATTTAAGACTAAATTACTGAAATTCCAGCATTCTACCTTTGAAGGTGGGCTCAATGGGTTTGACTGTCTCCCTGTGTTAACTTCGTGTGGTTCACCCTGACATCCTTAGGTGACCTTTGTCTAGCCCCAGCACTTCCTGGGGCTTGGCAATTTAGGGTACATCCGGACCCCAGCACCCGGGGCAGGACACCCCTCAGACTCTTCTTGGAGTAAAGAGCCACCCGTCCTAGCTGGAGGCTCTGCAAAAAAAGGGGCTACCTAGGGCTCAGATGCACCTTGCTTACCCCCAGTTAAAAGTAGGAGAGCTAGAAGGCCTCAGCGATGGCCCTGGTTCTCTGGTTATAACCAGGAGCCCAGAAAACTTCATGATCTCATGCCTTTGGAAATTCTAGCCAGAAAATCCAGAAAACGTTTTGCGGTTTTGCAATGAAAAAGCAAAAAAATTTTTTGCATCCAAAAGTAGAGTGAACCCTCAAAACAAATTGCCATTCCTCCAACCATTTTCCCTGAAACACAAGGGCCCCCCGCTTTAGGGAGCTACAAAAAATGACTGTAAAGCTGATACTGTAAAAGTGGCCCAAAAAAAGGGGCAGGGAAGGGGGGGCTTGGGGGGGGGGGGGTTTAAGGGGGGGGGGATTGGGGGGGGGGGGGGGGTTAGGGGGGGGGGGGGGGAAGGGGGGAAAACAGAAAAGGGGGAAAAAGGGTTAAAAAGATTTTAGCGTTAAGGGGGAAATTGCGGGGAAAAGAGGCCAAGGGGAATTTTTAAAAACCCCTTTTGGGGGGGAGAGGGTTCCGCCCTCTTTTTACCCGGGGCTTTTGGTCGGGTTTCCCCCCGTTGGGTTCTTCCTTTTTTTGGGCCGGGTTTTGTTCGCGGGTTTTTGGGGGCCATGCCCCTTTCCCTTTTCCCCCCATTTCCCAAATGCTGGGCAGGCTTTTGGCCCCCCGTCCCTTTTTTCCTTTTTCTCCAGGGTTTGGGTTTCCTCCCTCCCTTTCGGTTGTTTTTGGTGGAAATTTCCTTTCCCCCTATTTTTCATTTCCCCTCCTCCCTTTGGCCTTTCCCCGTTTTTTTTTTTTCGTTTTTTTTTTTGTTTTTGCTTTAAACTTTTCCTTTTTCCATGTAAAAAATTTTGAAATTTTTTTTGTTACTTTTTTTTTAAAAAGGGGTTTCAGGCTGTGTCATCCCCCCTTTCCTTTTTCGGTTTTCCCTCCCCTCGGTTTTTCCATTCCTGGGGGATTTTTGGGGGTTTCCTTTTTTTATTCTATATTTTTTCCCTTTCCCCGGGTCCCCTTTTCCTCTTTAATTTCCCTTTTTTGGGAAAAAGTGATTCCGGTTTTCCCCCGGGGGGGGGGGGGCTTCCTAATTTGCAATTTTGCCCCTGAGTACTGTTCCCCTTTTCCCCTTTTCGCCCCCGGAGGAAAAGGTTTTTATTCTTCCCCTTTAAATTTGTTTGTTCCCAGGTTTCCCAAAAAGGTTTTCCAAAAAAAAAACTCCTTTTTTTTCCCGGGGCCCCCTGTTTCCCCCTTCTTTGGCCCCAATTTTTTAATTTTGGGGCCTTCCCCGTTTTTCCTTGGTTTCCCCTTTTTTGGTTTTTTTTTATTTCTTTTTTTTTTCCCCCCCTTTCATGGCCCCTTTTTCCAGCCTTTCCCCCCGGTCCCTTTTTAACACCCCTTTCCTTCCCCCCCTGGGGCCCCCCCCCCGGGTTCTTTTCCTCCCCCCCGGGGGTTTTAAAACCTTTTTTTTTTCCCCCTCCGTGGCCCCCTTTGGGGCTGGTTTTTTGGTATTGGGTTCCCAAGTGGGTTTCCAAACCTTTTTCCCTTTTCCCCTTTTGGGGTTTTTTCCTCCGTCCCGGGGCCCCCCTTTCTTTATTTTTCATCCTTTTTTTGGTTTTTTCCCCTTTTCTTTTTTTTGTTTTTCCAAATTTGTTGCTTCCTTTGCTCCTCTTCCGGCTGGGTACGCTTTGTTTTTTTGGGGGAGACGTATTTGGCCCGCCTTTCCCCTTCCTTCGGATACTGGGGTTTTGGTCTTTTCCCGTCCCAAAAAGTAAAATTCAGGTTATTTACGTTTAAAGAAATTTTATTTTAAAATTTTCCCCCCTCTTTTTGCTTTCTTAAAATTTTCTAATTTATATTTATTTAAAGTGGTTTTTGGAAACCCCCCAAAATTTCCCGTTTTTGGGGCATACAAAAAGGCAAGAATCCAATTCCTTTTGGAAAATTTTTTTTATTCCCCTAATCAAAATTCCTAGAAAAAAATTTTCTTTCCTTTGCAAATTTGTTCCCTTTTTGTAATTTTTTTTTTAAACCCCCCTATTTTTAAAACTGGCTTTAAATGGGGGCAAACAAAATTTTCCCCCAAACCTTTTTCCCTTTTTTTTTGGGGCCCCAGTGGGGAACCCCCCTTTTTGGCAAAAATTTAGTAAAAATTAGGAAAAAATTGATGTAAAATTAAAAATTCCCCAGGGGGAAAAAAAAAACCCCCACCTTTCCCCTTGGTTTTACAAACCCCAAAAAAACTTTTTTGGGTTTTTTTAAAAAAGGATTCCGGTTTTTGGAAATTTTTTGAATCCCTTTGTGAAAGATGACCCTCTGGGGAAAAAGGGGGAAAAGGTTGAAAAAAAATGCCCCTTATCAGTGAGCCTTGGGCCCCCCCGGGAAAAAGGGGGGCGTGTAAAACCTTTGGTTTGAAAAATTTTTTGTTTCCCCTTAACCCGGGTTTTCAAAAAAACCCCTTTTTCCCGGAAAGCCTCTTTTCCAAGCTATAAAGGAAAATTCCACCAAGGGTCAAAAATTTTTTTTAATTTTTCCCCAGATTTCCCCTTTTAATCCCGGATTGAGCAAAGCATAACCCCCGGGGTTTTTTAAGGATGAAATATAACCCTCCCGGGTCCCAAAAAAGGATAGGAGGACCGTTTCTGGGAGGTTGCAGGCCAATTCGGTTTGACCCCTGCACCTGGCGAATGGGTGAGAATGTGTAATAATGAACAGAGTTCATAGATATGTTTCTACTATGTAAGAAACTGTGGAAGAAGAATTGATGAGGAATCCGTAAAGAGAGATCACGGGCCAAATTTGTTCAGAGCTTTTCGTCAGTCAGTGAATACGTAGATAAGGACAGTCTAGATGATACAGGAGGAGTCTCCCCTGTGAGCTGTTTTGCTTCAAGGCCCTAGACTTGCAGCCGTCCAGAACCCATCCTGGACCATCCAACCAATTCCCTTGCTGAGGAAGCCTGTGTCTGAAAAAGAGGAGTTCACTACATGACTTCAGCTTTTTTTACCCTGCAGACAGTATGGACACAGGTTGTACCAGATTTCACTGCTTCCAGCACAATCAGAGCAGTCCCCTATCAGAGCAAAACACCATTTGGCCGGGCGCACCTATCACAGCTGCCACGTCGCTGAGACGCCTTTCTCATCACTCCCATCGTTAATCTCATACCGTTTTACAAAACAATGGCGCGAGGCCACAGAGGGGCTGCTTGGCTTTGGTCTCCCTTTGCAGAGACCTTGCTCTATTTTATGGCTTCGTTGGTGAGGTAGATACCTCAGCAGTTACATGAGACGGGTAAATAACTTACATCATGTTAAATTTACGACAGCGGCTCCGGCTGCCAACTGTCACAGGCACGCCGTGCGGAGACCTTTCGGTTTAAAACATTAATGCAGCCAACACAAAGGCTCGAGTTGCTAATTGGCATTCTGGTTCAGCTCAGCGTATGTGCCCCACCATCCCATCCTGCACTAGGTATTCAACCAGGGACAACCTCTGAATGCCTTGTTCTGCATGGCCACCCACCAGGACTGATGCTACAGGCGACTTCAGGCTTTTGCACCAGAGCAGGAGCAGCCTCCCGACCTCTCCCATCACGTTTCTCTGTGCCCTGCTCCATCTGCTAACAAGAGGAACAGAAATTTCCTTCTCTGCCTTAGTTTCTCCCCCTGCGAGTCCTTGTTCAAGTCATTAGCCCATCAAAGCACAGATTACTTGTTACCTGGAAGCATCACACACCACAAAATGTCGGCATGCAGTTCGTTTGCACCCCAGAAATTTTCCAGCTCCATGGATGATCCATCATGCTCAGGGCGGGCAGCGTGGCTTGGAAGGCTTGGACACGCTTTCCAGTAGGTTGGAGGTTCCTCATTTGCTCAGGCAGGATGGGATATAGGGAGAAGGAAGGTAGGAGAGGAACATGAGATGGACAGAACATTCCCAGATACTTCAGCCCACCCACCTCACGTTCCCCAGGACTTCCGACCTCATGGGAAACACTCTGTCAGCAGCATTTCACACGTGGATCTTCTCAGGGTAGGAAATTCAGCAAGCACCTCCTGCAGCAGACCCCGTGTATCTGCACGCAGGGGAGGATCAATGCAACCCCAAGGGTTATCACGCCGACAGGCTTTTGGACGGGGCAGGTCAATAGCATGGAGGGCAGGAGCACACAAGGACAGCATTGTGGCACCTGTGCTACCTAATAACGCAGCAAGACTTCAAAATAAACAAATATTTATTTCTGTACTTTGTGTGCATTGCACAAACTGAGAAAGTAAATTATGAACAACCTTGTAGTAAGAAGGTTTCTCAACAATTTTACTAAGAAGATTTTGAGCCTAATGCCATGTTTGGAAAAAACAAATACAATTCTACTTCTAGGATCTTCATTTTCAAAACAGCAAGTTTTTTAATCCATGGTAAATCAGACTGATCTGTTGCTTGGGTCCATTTGTAAAGCCTGGCAAAGAGACTACATTTCACGCTGTCTAGTTGGACATAATGGTCACCGGTGAATGGTCACCTGCTGAACATGGCCCCAACGGTAAAAAAGTAAGTGGTTCAAGTAACAAAAAAAAAAAACAAAAACAAAAAACCAAAAAAAACCTCAAAAGTGAACTGACCTAAACGCTTTTTTGGAAGCAGGTCAGTTACCCGGTTTCTGATGAAAGCGTGACATGCCTTGCAGATAGCTTTCAAGAAACCCAGCCGGTTTTCTCTGGAGATCTTTACAGAGAAGCAGGCCTTTCCCAGTGTAGGCCACTCTTCAGAACCACAGCAGGCGGTGGTTTCGGCCACTCCCGGTGAAGGGGGTGTTTGCTTGGGAAAGGTGTTATGGAACAGAACGCAGCGCTGCTGTGTGCATACACTGCTTTAGGTCCTCTGTGCAACAGATGTAACCACACTGTGGGCCTTGTCGTCACTACTCCCCAATTGAAAGAGTTTATTGCTTTTTTTTTTTTTTCTTTTCCAGTCTCTGAAGGTAGAGAGGGCTGTGAGGACAGAGGTTTTCAGAACCGGCTTTTTCCTTCCTGTGCTACACGGAGTCCCTGGAGGATGGACCTACCCGGCCAGGGGGCCAGGAGGTGTCAGAGGGACAGGATATGTGTATCTGCTCTGCTGAAGAAACAAAGATTGTCCCATCATTCCTGACACTAAAAAATACAGAAGCACACACAAATATATGCACGCGTATGTATACCTATTTTTCAACCATGTTTACGTACCTATTCTTACAGGCGTATGCTTCGCCTATGCAATTGTATGTGTTTCGGTGGGTGGGTGTATGCACAGTAAACACACACACACAGATGTGCTTCAGAGCAGTTACCTCCTTACAGGTGACCACACAGGTTTTATGTATCTGCATTACATACGTGCCATATACACCACGTGCACTAAGCCCCAGGTATGACGGCGCATCGTCTGCTAGCCGTGCGCGCGACGGCACACGCAATGCACACGCGTACGTGTGCAACACCTCCCCACGCACCCGCGGGGCCTTCCGCGGGGCGGCGGCCACCGGCGCCCCAACCCTTCCCGCCGCCCCCGCCGCCGCCGCCGCCGCCGCCGCCGCCCCCGGCCCGCCTCGCCGCCAGGGCCGCGCCCGCGCTGCGGCAGCGCGGGGCGGAGCGGAGCGGAGCGGGACGGCGCGGCCGGGCAGCCGCTGCCCCCCGCCTCTCCCCCCCTCCCCGGGGGGAGGCGCCCGGCGCGGCGCGGGGACCGGCCCGCCGGGGCGCCGCCGGGGATTGGCTCGGCCGGGTGCGGGAGCCGAAGGTGCCGGGGAGGCCATCTGCGGCGCAGGCGATTTCGCCCCGCTGTGCCCGGGGGGAAGCGGGGCTCTCCCGTGCGGGGGTTTGGGGTTGGCTTTTTTCGTCCTTCCCCCCCCCCCCCCCCCGCCTTTTTTTGGGTTTCTTTGCCTTTTTCCCTTCACGGGATCATGGCCGCGGCAGCGGGGCCGTGATGTCCCCGGCAGCGGCCGCGGTGCTGCAATGCTGCCCGCCGCAGCCCTAGCGAGGGGAGGCGTTTGAGCGGCGGCCGGCGGCCGCGCACCCTCCCCGCGGCAGCGCCGCCGCCTCCCGCGCCCCGTGCGCCCAGACCGGCGGGAGAGGGGCCTCGCCGCCCGCCCGGCGCCGTCCTCCCCCCGCCCGCCAGCAGCAGATCCGCCGAGCCGGGCTTTAGATTAGTAATAATATTCTTTATCGTAATCATCGTAATCGTAATAAAGCTCCGCCACAACCCGTAAAGGCGAGAGGGGGAGCGGAGCCGCGCACAACATGGCCACTCTGCTGCGGAAAATCGGGCTGATCCGGCTGCACAACCGGGACACGGAGGACCCCAAGCACCACCACCACCACCGCAGCAGCAGCCAGCAGGGCTCCTCGCTCAGGGGCAGGGGCAACCAGAAGAACAGCAGCAACAAGCCCCAGCCGCAGGGCCCCCCCGGGGGCGGCGGCGGCGGCTGCAGCAGCAGCAGCAGCGAGGGCAGCCCCGGGGGCCACAAGCACAAGAAGGCGCCGGAGCTCGCCAAGCAGCCCCCGCAGCCGCGCTCGGGCGGCGGCAGGGAGAAGCCGCGGGAAGCGGCCAGGGAGCCCGGCGCCGGTAAGGAGGCGGCGCCGCGGCCCGGCCCCGGCCCGGGCCCCGGCCCCGGCTCCGGGTGCGGGTCGGGGCCGGCGCCGCTGGTGCCGCTGCCGTCGGGGTCGGGGCCGCTGGCGCCCGCGGGCCGGCAGCAGCACTGCACGCAGGTGCGGACCCGGCGGCTGATGAAGGAGCTGCAGGACATCGCGCGGCTCAGCGACCGCTTCATCTCGGTGGAGCTGGTGGACGAGAGCCTCTTCGACTGGAACGTGAAGCTGCACCAGGTGGACAAGGACTCGGTGCTGTGGCAGGACATGAAGGAGACCAACACGGAGTACATCCTGCTCAACCTCACCTTCCCCGACAACTTCCCCTTCTCGCCGCCCTTCATGAGGGTGCTCAGCCCCCGCCTGGAGAACGGCTACGTCCTGGACGGCGGAGCCATCTGCATGGAGCTGCTCACCCCCCGCGGCTGGTCCAGCGCCTACACGGTGGAGGCCGTCATGAGGCAGTTTGCCGCCAGCTTGGTCAAGGGGCAGGTAGGGGGTCGGTGGCCTCTCGCTCTGCCTGCCCGCGGCGGGGGGCGAGGGGGGTGTCTGCGTGTCTGTCTGTGCGTGCCTTTGCATGGGGACCCCAAAGGGCAGCAGGTCGAGCCCCGCCTGCGGCTGACCTTGGCCAGGCCTGGGTGACAGGCCTGCCCCGAGGACCTGGCCTCGCTGTTGAGAAGGAGACGGGGGACACAACGTCCTTCGCTCCCTTCTCAGGCAGCTGCAGCGGAGGTACAAGGCAGCTTGGAGGGGTGAGGAGCAGATGCATCCAGTGTCCTCCCGCGTGTCTTTTGTCCCTGTGCTTGGCTCTGCTGCTTGTGGCACCAAGATGTCATGCCCGTTGCCCCCGAGGGGCAACTCCCTCGCCCCTAAGCAAAAGGGGCTCTTCAGGCTCCGGTGGGGTTTGGGATTCAAGTCCTCCGCCTCCTGCCCTTCACCAACTAGTCAGCCATACTTGCTGGTCCCCAGCATTGAAGTGCTGCTGCTGGCGTAGGGTGCGACGCTGGAGCTGCTGCCCCCAGCCAGGTCTTTGTCTGGTGCTGTCCTGCATAGCATCCCTCGGGGGAGAAAAGGCGACCCCCGTGCTCCCAGGTTTGGCGCACGGGGCAGAGGTGTGGCATGGGGTTACACCGGGAACTGCTTGCCAGAGCTGCCGGCAAAGTTGCACCAGTTTAAAATCTGCTTTCCTGAAAGGAGCAGGTAGTTTCGGGGATGCACTGCAGTTACAGCAGCTAGATGGTTCCTGCCGGCTCTCCTCTCCGGAGGAGGTGCCAGGCCCCCCCCCCCCCCCACCAGAGGATCTCGTCTGAGCTGAATCAATGCATTCTATGCTTTTTTTTCTTTCTCTCCTGCAGAATATGCTTAGAAGAGAAGTGTTTTATAAAGCGTTTTTAATAAATGGGTAAATATTGCTGGTGAAGCTCGTAGCTGGTCCTTCTTTATGGCCACTGTAGTGGGCAATATACACACAGGCTGTGGCAGGGTGATTTTCCTGCTCGCTTCATGAATGCCCTTGAACCCAGGGGACAGGCACAGCTCCATGTCTGTCCGTAAATGATGCTAAGTTACTTCTTAAATTCATATCTCGGCGAGTAAATAATAACGTATTTTTCATTTGCTTAAAAATGAGGTTGCTTCTGTTTGCCTCTATGGAACGGCTTGCGTGAGCAGAAGTAAAGGCTTGGTTTCTCTTAAGGCAGAAAATTAATTTTGATTATTTAACAGGCCCTTTCGTAAGTGGCTTTTCCTCCTTTTTCCCTGCTTGATTTGGGCCTGCTGCTCCTGGTTTTTAACCAGATAGTATTTTTCTCTGCACTTCATTTGAAGAGGTCAAGTTTCCTAGGTCACCTTGGGATATAAAAAACATCTACCAGGAAAAAAAAAAAAAAAAGAGCCTTAATTTACATTGAGCCTGGGCTATGTTGAAGTTGTGTAGCTACTCTGACTGCATCTCACTATTTGTTAACCCATCTCTTTTTATACTGTTCGTATTTCTCATTATTTTAAACAAGGGTTTAGAAGGACAATGCTAAATTCTCTCCATTTTTTTAGCAAATCAGCACCTTTCTGCAGTATTGAATATTGAATGTAAACTGGTTAAATTAAGGTTTACTGGGATCTTAAAATGGCTCAGTGAAGAAAAGTGCTAAATCATTTTATTAGTAATAAATACTGAGCTATATAATCAGATAATTTTCTTCCCTTAAACCACTTAAGAGGTTTCCAGAAAGTAGCAGTTATTTCCAATAACAGAGGATGTTTGTGTGTGCATCATTAATAAACACATTTTAAAGTGCAAGAGGTTCAGTAACGTTCTTCCAGAAGTTTACAAAGTTAATTATGAAAAAAGGGAACGCATGTGGGGCAAAATAAAAGGCAGAAATAAATTGCTGCCAGTAACTTAGTAGCTAAATAGGTGTAACGCGCACGTTGCAAAGTCTGGGAAGGTGCCTTCCAAGTGGAAACGCTAATAGGCGATACGGACAATGCACTTGATTTGGGGGCTACAGAGGTGCAGTCCGTGACGGGTTGCCAGCCTGTCATCGTAGCCGGGCTCCGCGTCACGGGAGCCACGCTTCTGTAATCGCACTCCCCTCGTTATGTAATCTCGACTCCATTGCATAATAGGGCTCGAAATATGACGGGCGCTCCCCTATCCCCATTTCGTTTTTCATTTTACAGGTAATCGACTCTTGACCGTTTTGTTGGTTTTTTTTTAAATGAGAAACAGAGCCGCCGAAACGTTGAGAGCTGAGGCGCTGCCTTTCCCAGCGCTGCGGGGCCGGTTTTTGGGTGACTCTCGCCCTGCTGTTGGGAGCCTCGGTGCCTGCGAGGACCCGTCCTGAACAAATAGCGATGGCTTTACCCCAGGTTAATTGTGTAATTTCTGTAAGCCGCCCGCACCCTGCAATAGCGTGAAATATTCAGCCCGCTTGCTGATAAATCGGAAAGGCTGGAAGGGTGAGGCCTGTTCACCGCCGCCTCAAAACGACCCTGCACGAGCAAATGGTGGCAGCCGTGAGGCCGAGCGGGAGATGGGGCGCTGCCGGCGCCAGCGGGTAAGCGGGGGCCTTCCAGTGAAATGTCACCGGTTCGCAGCGCCATGATGCAGTGTGAAATCATCGTGCGTACTCGAGCCTGTGACGCACCCGAAAGCGCGCCTCGACGGCGCGGGCACCGGTGTGAGTAGGCAGGACTGAACTTCCCGCCCACGTACGTTCCTCTTTTTGGCAATTTGCGTGATAAAACTGAGGTGGCTGATTTCATTCAACGTTTCTCATCAGTCTTCGGAGAGAAATGCAGCACTTCTTGGTCTGTTGTTTTGCCAGAGCTAATGGTAACCTAGGAACATACATAACCGCCTTTTTTTTTTGACAAAGTGATCAAAAAGCAAATGAAGCTAATGCTGAAAATACATTTTTGGGCAGTCAAGACTCTTGAAAAATTCAGATTTATGTAATGGATTTCACAGACCTTTTAGCAGAGTAAAAGAAAAATTGAGAGAAGTCATTCTGACGTCCCACAGCTAGAATGTTTCACCCAGGAGTTATGTCCATAAGGAGACATAAGTGTGCAACACAGAAATTAAGAGGTAGCACTTTACTGTTACTTTTCAGCATTGCCCTTGTATGTGGGGAAAACTGGGTCCAGGTTCCCAAACCTGAGCGTGTCTCCCCGGGGCTGGATTTGAAAGCAGGATGGGCCGTTTCTCCACCAAGCAGGAACCACGCGCCTCAGGTGACCTTGCTTGAGAACTGTCCTGCCTTATGGGATGCATACCCTCATTTCCTACCACGAATCTAGTATTGCATTTTTAGATGTTTTTTGTCTGGGAGAAAAATGTTTAAAATGGAAGAGAGGCAATTTCTGTTCAAATGAAACAATTCAGCAGTTCCAAACTATGCTTCTCCCCCAACCCCCAGTTTTCAAGGAAGAAAAATGTTAATTAACAAACAAGTTGGGGTTTGTTTGGTTGGTTGCTTCAGCTATTCAGCTGAGAAAATCAATTATTCACACAGCTCTAGGCAGTATCTTGAGGGGAATTCTCAGTACATCAAAGGCCTAAGACTGTTTATCTGTCTGGGATCCAGAATCTTATTTTTAAAAACTTGGCGTTGTCCTTAACTCAACCATAGCCTTGGTTTTAAGGGGATGACTTTGTACTTGCTTCCTGTGGAGTCAGCTGCTCGCTGTCTCCTGTCCTCACGGGCGAAAGCTGGGCCCTGCCGAAAGGGTGAAATGGTAGCCCTGGGCTGCCACGGAGGCGGGGCATCAGCCAAGGAGGTGGGGTGATGCTAATAAAATAATTTAGATACTAGTTGTTTGTTGTCCTGGAGGTAACTGTTTGACATGCCTGTCTAGGCAGAGCCTCCCATGTCTGTCTGTCTGTCGAGGCGCTGGAAGTGGCCCGTTGAGCGTTACTCCTTCTTAGCAGCACCCTTTAAAATGGTTTCTTGATAACTTAAGAGGGAGATTTAAAAACGAGCCTGTTGCTTCCTGGTAACAGTGCCCCTGTCACGATAATATTCATAACTGAAGGAAAGAAGGAAGGGGGAATGGTGCCGGTTGTAGGCAAGTGATGACACGGCAGGAGGTTCCTCGTGGCTCTCCTGGGGTAATGCCCAGGCCCGAGGCCAGGTCCCGTGTTTCACGCAGGAGCCGTCTCTCTCATTTGAAGACATGGTGGATGATACGGTCCCAAATGAAAAGGAGCAAACTTTGGCCAAAAGTGGGAGAGGATTTTGTGTCCTCTGACAGGCGTGGTGTTTCTCACTAGAGAGGAGTTGATGCGGGTTTGGTGGAAGTTTAAAAGAGGACAAAGCTACGTATGCCAATGTCCAAATAATGCATCAGGAATTTTTTTTTTTTTTTTTGAGAACCACTAACACAGCTGCACCTGATGCCCTGAGGACTTTGGGCTTAAGCTTGCCGTAGTGTTGACCAGTAGCAGGCTTTTTATGAGCCCCTTCCTCTCTCTGTGGTGGCTGGGGACGGGACTGCCAGCCAAAGGCAGCTCTCAGGTAGCTGGCAACTCTGCAGATTACATCGTGGAAAAAGTTCTTTGTTATGAGGAAAATACTCCGTTATTCTTCCAGTGAATAGAAGGAGCATAAAAAATCTGCCAGGGCATACTAAAATAGGAACGGGGAACTCCTGGTTAAGAGTACTTTTGTTGTGGTGAGCTTCTGCATAATGATTTAAATAAAAATCAAAACATAATTTGTAATTAAGACTTCATTTCTATAGGAAATTTTCCCGAATTCAAATAAAAGTTGTTGGTATATAGTACTTTCATCCCTCAGATTCTAATATTAGCATTACCTTAGTGGAATCCCGTTCATTTGCTTCAAGAGGTATGTGCCTTGCGTGACCATTGGACTGATTTATCTTTGCATTTTAAAAATACAGGTATCCCAGCTGACTTCTACCAGATTGAAGCAGGAGAAATGAGCGTATTTTATGAAAAACAGATACAGAAGGTAGCAGTTAATCATAGTCTAAATTGCCCCCTCTTCATTCTTTCAAACAAAAGTATGAGTGAGCAGATAGCAGATGGGGCTTGCATGGTGTCCAGGAGGTCAGCAGACTCCAGGTCTTTCAAATATGTACGGCAGAAATTAATTGCAAATCCATGGGTTTTCATACTCCAGATGCTGGGCTTGAGGAGTGTAGCCGTGAATAAATCAGCTAATCTCAAAGGCTGCAGAAATGTATAGAGAACACAGAGGTCTCTGAATTATTTGGAGCCATTGTATCGTATTAGGGCCTTAAAAAATAAAACCGGCTTGCTTTTTGCTTTCAATTAGTTGCCTGAGCAAAATGATGCCAGTTATCATCAAGGAAAGAAATGTTGCTTTAGGTCCATGGTTGAAAACCGCATTGACTCATATACAAAGATTACAGAGGAGACAAAGAATGTATTGTGGGGCTTGTTCCCCATGAAAAGGTATAAATGCTGGGCCAAAGAGGTAACAAAGAATATTGTTTAGCTACAGAGGAAAATCAGATATATTTGCCTTCTAAGATTTCTCTTTTGTCGCCATTGAGAAACCTAAGATTTTCAAGCTGAAGTTTAAGTGGGACCATATATATTTGCAATGTTGAGATGCTGGGACTGATGAATGGGCTGGAAAAAACATTGCTCCTGTGTACTCTGATATATTGCTGTTCTGACTATCCGCTATTATTATGCAAATACATTCTACTGAGAGGAATGAAGACACAGGGATTCCAACTCATTGAAGTAGGAGGCTGTTTTAATTCTTTTAAAAAGCAGGGGGAACATAATCTCCATTTTACCCCTTCAAAGCATAAAAAGGAAAATTTTAAAATACTTTCAACTATCATCCTTAGTGTTAAAATAGTAATCAAAAAAGTTAGATCACTAAATTGAAACAAACTGCTTATTTTAAAACATGCTTTTGTGGCAGGTAGCTGTAATTCATCCTGGCAACACTTGGCTGATCTCCTAAAAAAGAATTTAAAAGAATTGCCGCTTTGGATCGTAAGAAAATTGAATTTACTCAAAAGAGCAAGATTCTTCTTCCCTGAATTCTGAAACAAGTCCGCATTTTCTTCAGTGGAAGTGTTCAGATAGAGGGAACCATGTAGCATTTGGGCGTTTTGTCAGATACTTTGTTGAAGAACTGTATATTTTCAAATGCAGAAAGCCTGGTCCCAAGGGGTGACGTTGTGTCCTCCTGGAGGAGTAACCTAAATAACCCACTTTCCATTGTGAGGAAGATTTACTCTTCCTTATACAGGCTAGCCTTGAAAATATGCAGATTTCCTAGCATCTACACAATGCCCAGGGATTTCCATGCATGACCGGAGACTTACAGATTGGAGATTTGCAACTCCACAGTAATTCTGGTCCTCATATCGCGGGAGTCTTATTGCCAGGTGTGATCCAAGGCATGTCCCCCGAGCGGGCACCTGCTCTCGCAAAGTTAAATAATGTTACATTAGCTGTGTTTCTTCTTCCCATCTAAGCTCCTTTGGGCTGATGAGAGTCAGTGAAGATCTCTTCTTCTCCTTGATGTGCGGTTGCCAGTTTACGAATTAGCTTATCCTGTAACTGTTAGGAAAGGTAACGCTGACATTAGGCGCAAAGATGAGGAGGGATGGAAAGATTGCCAGGTGCTATTACTGCATGGTTAAACAGGGAGAACTTCAGGGGCTGCGGGGATTATGCTGTCCGAATGGCTCAAAGCATATCTTAAATGTAATGTGCGCAGGATCCAGTTGTCTTGCTTGTAAATGGAATAACATGGTTTCTGTTGAATACCATCATGTTTTTGCAAAGCTTGTAGCTTGGGGCTGGTCTGAGTCCTGCTCCACAGAGCCATTTCTAGAGGGTGCTGGGCGCTCCACAAGTGTTGGTCTTTTAACTCTGGCTGGAAACAGTGGTAATTGAGTGGATCCTGGAAGTTGCAGGGCAAGCTGCACGGGAAGGACACCTCGCCTGGCTCTTCTGAAACAGGATGAAGGTGCCAGTCTGATTCTCCCCATTCCTGTTAAAAGCCCAACTGAGGAGTTTGGCATCAAGGAGTGTGGCAGATAGGCGCCTGCCTCCTGCACGTGCAGAGTCTGTCCTTGGAAAATGTCTTTTTATCTGCTTCGTGATTTTGTGCATGTTGTTAAGATCGATGATCCTCATTGATTTAATCCTCTTCTGCACAGGCTCTCCAAAACCCCTGGAACTTCTGCAGTGACTCCTTGACAGAGTTACAAATCAGTCACAATCCCAAACCTGCATTCAGAGACGAGTGGAAATAAACCTGAGGAAGGAGGAGTAAGCCTACATTATTAAATGGCCTGGAGCTCAGATGCTTCTCGTAGCCAGGCCTTATGAGCAGCGGAATAACCAGATATTTCTCCTGTTTCTAGGTTTGTGTTACAAATGGTAACAAACCCCCACTGCAGTAAGAAGTATAGGGCTTGTTTCTGTAATACATGCCCATAAAAAAATCTAAAGTATCACGAAGCAGAGGAAATCGAAGTTACTAATTTTGCAGATTTTCTATGAGTTTCTACAAATGGCAGATTTTCTATAAATTTGGCAAGATTACTTCTATTAAAATATACCTAGCATTGAAGTGTTCTATAATTATTGGGGGGGAGCGGGGAGGATATTTCACAGTTAGAGTGCTTAGGCTGGGGAGAGGTGATCCAAGTGTAGCTTCCAGGTTTTGCCACAGACTTCAAGTGCAGTTATGGGCAAGTCACATAACTTCACTATATTCCTCGTTCCCACCTGTGAAACAGATAATCCTCTTTCCAAAGGTCATTTGAGGGTACGTACTTAAAGCACTTGGAAGCGGGGGCTCTATGAGTAGATGTCCATGTGCATCAGTATGAAAGGTATCATAGTGAAGAGGTTGATGCATTTGTATAAATTGCAGGGGAAAAAGCGCCTTGGCTTGTGACTCTTATTCTTACCGAATTTGGTCTTAACTTGATAAATGTTCCCAGAGATAGTCTGCTTTTTTTTACTCCTGGTTTGTTATTTTTTTAGCATGGTGAAACTTTGGGAAATGTGGAGATGGACATTGTTGTCTGGGCTGTAGCTCCTTTGTCTTTACAGCCTGTCATAAAGGATGGTTTGCTTTGCTTTGGTTGGGTTTACACCCCTGGCTGCTTTTAACTTCTTGGGTACCTTCAGGTTCCTGATGTGGAGGACCCATGGGCTGGTGCAAAGAGGGGCTGTCCTCCTCCCAACCTTTTCACCAGGACTTGCCCTCAGTAACTCTGCTGGTACCTGGTTCCACAGAGAGGTAGTCCAGGGAGCTGGGCAGAAGACTGACAAGAGAAAACGACCCTTCGTCGTTTAGATTAGCAGGTGCCCGTTTGACGGCAGGGGATGGGGACCATCCCTTTTGACGGAACCCCACCGTGTTGTAAGATGGTACCTTCAGCCCTGGAGGTGCTAAGAGGGATCTTCCAAGAATGTGGTCAGCTATCAAAATCTTCTTGTTCTTTTGCCAACCCAGAGTTTGTCCCACCCGTAAAATGCCGGCAGGGAGTTTTTTTCTTTAGGAAAAGGCGAGGAAGAGCAGCGCAGTGCTCTGTCGCTGTCAAAGAGGGATCAGGGCTCTAAGTGTTTGTATCGATTAAGAGCTACTTGCACCAGGCTGCACACAGACGAGTGAGCGTTAATAATTACTCAGCTGGAACTCAGATTTCTTGTTCCTTGGCAAAGAACAATCATGGTCCCAGAAGGAGCAATTTATAGGATGCTTTAAAGCTGGAACTTGCTGAGTTTTTACTTCTTTGTATGGATTATTATTAAAAAGGAGACCAAAAAAGGCGTGGAAATACTGCTTCAGAAATTACACATTTGCAGGAAAACACCCCATTTTTAATTCACTTATGCTGCAATATTAACAGTATTGCTCTGCATCGTTGTCTATACTGCTTTGTTTTGGCAATAGCTAATAATTATATATAGTGCAATATAAATTGTGTGCAGTTTTTGAGGCATGATTAACTGTGCCTCATCAGTACATAAATGAAAAAAAATTATAAACCATATAACTGGGAGGAGAGACTGTGTATATTGCGCTCCAGCAATGAGGATGTGACACACTGCAGTCATTGCACTGAGAGCATGACAGTAGCTCACTTTAGCGTTGTTTTGCTTTTGAATGTTTCTCTAAAGCCAGTGGGAGTATTTTTCTCTGAGAACTTGCTTAAATATTCCAGAGTAGGACCAGTTCAGGCTTAAGCACTGTATTCTTCTGTTACTTTTCGGAAGAGATTTGAGTATGTTTGCATAGTATGTGGCTTTGAACAGTTGAGGCCCAAAGCCATTAGTTAGTGGAAGATGTTATGTACTGGAGACTCATAGTGTGCTCCAGCTCTTAGAAAAACCACAGATTTTGCATCATCCATGGAGAAGCCTGGGACAGGAGACTTGGAAAATGGGCATATCCTTATGGGTCTCCTTCCTGTCCTTGGAGGGATCACCACAGATGCGGTGTGTGTCACAGTGGCTTCCTACAGTCTTCTGTGTACCTCTCTAAACCTTTGCTTGTTTTCCGTCTCTTGACATTTACCTTGAAGTGGGTCACTAGAGCCTGCTGTAGAGATCTCTTAAGAGATGAAGGGAGAAGATGAAATTGTACCCACGCACCCTTATGCTGGTTTAAATGATGGGCCACGTTTAGCCCCGTGTGCGGAAGGCAGGCATGATTTGCCCTTGGAAGACCAACCTTGAGTTACTTGCATATCCAGGATTAATGAAAGGAATGCAGGGCTGAGGAGTTTGCGTTAAGACCAGTGCTAACAACGTGAAGGCTTGCCTGCTTCTGAGTCTATTGGCTGTGTACTGTTTGCAATTAATACAACTTTTTGTTAACCAGTGCAGGAGAAAAAGGTCTGGATGTGCCTAAAGGGTTTGCTGTGGCACCTCAGAGACCTGTAGCACAGGGGCTTGAGCTGTTCCCAGAATAACCTCAGCCCTTCTAAGGGCTGGTGACTGCGTGCAATAAATCTCTGAAAATGTGGGACCTAGTAATACAGAGAGGACCGAGCACAACCTTGAAGGATTCAGGACCTGGCTATGCAGTGCCACCGCTGACCTATGTTGGCAGTTCAGCTCCAAGTATCTTAAGTTGGACTTGGAGACCTCCATAGGTGCCTTCCAGCCAGCGCTTGGGTGTTTGCACAATCCTGTGAAAGGCTGGCCACTGTTGTGTAGTCCTGTCCTTCCAGGTAGTGCCAAAAGTGGTACAACATGGAAGCACACCCAACGCTGTGTGCTATGCTGAAACCGTTGGGCTTGGGGCTGGGAGCTACTATAGTTGGTTTGACGAGAGAATTAAATCCCTTCATCACTGCCAAAGAAATCCCCTGGAGGCCATCCTGATTCTGGAAATACCAGCAGAAATGTCAGGACTGTTTTTCATGACACACAGGCCAGGCGTGGGCAGATACGTGGTCGTAGTGGGATTACAGGGCTAAAGAGCTTCGGGCTTCGTATTTGGTATCTCTGTACAGGGCTTAATTCTGTCTTCAGAGCACGTCGTGACATGGTGTTGTTGGGAAGGAAAAGATCTCTGGTCATGATACTGAAGGACTTTAAAGGGCTATTAGATATTGAGTTGAATATTTTTGAGGATGCACTTGAGTGTCACATAGTGTTCTCAATGGGAGGAGATGCTGATGCATTGACGGTTGTGGAAGAAGGTGGAGACTACTGTGGCATCACTGAGGAGCAGAAAAGTGCCCAGATTTGCCCACAGGGGTCTGTAAATACGGGTGCCGAATCACATGTGAGATTTACCTTGGGTCTTTTGCTGAATATGGTGGGAGGGAGCGGTCCCTAGGTATGGCCAGGGTCCTGAGAAGGCTAACCACAGCAGACCCCGCTCCAGGAGGTCTTTCTCCTAGCAGTTGCCAGGGTTATCGACTGGGTCCTCATCAGCTGTTGGCTCAAACTCGTTAGTTCGGGCAATGTGTAGCTGCCTGGCGTGCAGTTGCTCACCATGCCATGCAAACTGGGCTCAGCGGGAGCACGAGTGAGCAAGGAGGCTGAGAGCAGCACATGTCCCCCTGCATTTCAGCATCGCTGTGTAAACCAGTTGGACGCTGTGGCATTGCTTTCACCTTTCATATGTTTCTAGCTTGTTAAAATTGTATCTCGATAAGTACGTGAAGTCACAGCAGATGGCAAAATCTGAAATGTTCTCTCCAACTCTTTATTTTAATTAGGTTTTCAGTTATCCCTGTACGAAAAGCACTCTGTGAGAGTCTGAAAGTATTGCAAGCATTTAAATAAGCACCTGGTGCGACTTCTCAGAGCTAAAGTAGACATTAATAGCTTTATGAAAGGCTTTCTTGGGCTTTCTCTGTTGTTTTTAATCTTTCATGGAATGTTTTGATCTTGTTCAGATACCGGTTTGATATCTTTTCTTGATTTGGTGCTGGACACATCAAAACATCGGCTCTGCAAATGATCTGCATTCCTTACCACGGCAGTAAGTGATGTGCGTGGTTTAGAGACTGGTTGAAATGCGGTTGTGTGCAGTTGAGCTATGGCCAGCACTGTATTTACACACTGTATTTACCTTATTTATTATGTTTACAGAATGCCGCAGCTCATAGTCTCCTGACCAGGAATTAAAATGCCTGCACATTTAAGTAGCAGTCGGAAAATAAACTGTAGTCAGAGCTGGCAACGGTGCCTGTTAAAATGTTTGATGCTTGCTTTTCTAATTGCGTCCCAAATGCCATTTTTTAGTTAAACTTGGGAAGAGTTTTGTGGGAATGGCAAAAACCTAAAAATTGTTAAGACGGTAGATACCACCCGAGTATAGACTCAAAAGCATCTGAACTGTCTCGACTGAAATTCCACCTTTCTTTCTTTTTACCTCAGGTTTACTTGAGGCAGCAAAAAGGGAAACTTTCAGTCCACGAGGTTAAATTTTATCCAAATTATAAACACCTGGCAGGATATTGGTTAATAAGAGACAGTGCTAACCATGCCACCCATAGTTTCTGTTTAAACATAGAAATATGTGGACTACGGTGGAGTAGAATTAGCTGGTCTTCGATGATGCCATTTACGTACAACCTGCATATGATACCAGAATGCATTTTAAGAAGTGGATTTAATGGTCTGTTACATTAATAACAAAGAAGTATGAGAATAAATTCATGGAACGATGCTCATTTCATCTGCTGTGGCTCCAGTAATGTTTTAGATGATGTGGTGATATTCCCTGCGTTCCTGCAACACCAAAGAATTCTTACTTTCCTTGTTTGAAAGCAGTAAGTAGCTGACACTGAACACGAGCGATAGCTGTTCTCAATGCAGAGATCCTATTTCTAGGTATAGATTTCTATAAATACCTTGATAAAGCCAGGGAAGGCATGGATCATACTGTGCTAGGTGCTCCACACACAATTCAGAAAGGTATCAAAGCCTTACATGATAAAAAATGGTATGTATAAGACAAGAGATGGACCTAATCCAGAAATTAAGTAGTAGAGTAAATTTATATTTACTTTCAGAAGTATTTCATTGGTGAGATTTTGAGGACCGCATTTCCTGCGCTGATTTCATCTTCTGTTGCGCTTTGCTTTATCTTTTCCTATGTTTCTCTAAGGATGCTTCCAGCAAAAGCTCAGATTAGGAAGAAAATACAAAACATGTTTTGTAAGAACAAAAATAGTCCTGAAGGATATGCAAGATAATTAGTCAATGAGATTTTAAAAATTCATTACCCAGTTTTATTTAATTATTCCTTTTGTCACAACTAAAAAGGAACATTCTCTAAGCAAATTTATTAGTGAGGTTGAATCAAGTACCATTCAGATCATCCCTATTTGGGAAATATTAATTGCCAAATCAGCATGGGGACGGGGAAGGTGTCTTGCTGTTTAGTCTATCAAAGGGTATTTAAAGAGGAAATGCATTGCTCGTCTGTAAATGGCGACCAGGGAGAAAGGTGAGGAAAAGCATTGAAAGGTAAAGCAGCTATTTTTGTGAAAGCTAAATGGGTATAAATTGGCTGTGAATAAATCAAAGTGGGAATTAGAGGCTGTTCCTAATCTTTAGTTAAGGTAGGCTGTGAAAGACAACCAGACAGAAAAATGCCTTATTAAAACAGGAGTAGGAAACAGCTTTTTTATCTCATGTGACCATAGTTTTGTTGTAATAGGAGCAGCGCTGAACACAGAAGCGTATCTGTGCAATATTCTGATGGCTTTCTAGAACAAAATTATTTGTCCACACTGCAGACTAATCTTACTTTTTTTTTTAGTCTGTAAAAATAACTGATACTCCAAGCACAAAGTCTGTTTTCTTTTTCCCCCTTTTTTTTTTCCTTTTTCCCCTCCATATACCAGCTTATTTTCTCAGTACTATTTGTTGCATGCGATTACAAATGACAATTTTTTGTTTAAATTCCAAACTGACAGTAAAATGCAGGAGGCAAAAGTTGCAGCCTGATGCATCATTTTGAGCAAAAGAATGGAAAAAATGAGAATATAGTAACTTGGTTCTTAATAATTCTAACACTGTAATATCGTATCTCCTCATCAAATACCATTTATTATAAAAAAGGCTTTCGGTGCAGTCTATCAGTTATTAAAATTATTGGATTTGTTACTTTACTAAACTTCTATTTTGTGACAAATCCAATAGGTATAAATACTTTAAAGGGTGTTATTGCCATAGAGTGAAATAGATCTGCAGCTGTATTTCTTTCTTCTGTCTCTGTTAGTTGGTAATTGACATGGACCAATGTCAAAAATAAGGTAAGCTATTAATAACTCAGTAAATGTCTCTGTTGCCAGACAAGGATTTGAAATTATATACTGCCGTGCATTTAGAGGTAATATTTAATTGCAAAGTAATATAGATGCAGCATGTTTAAATGTGTATATTTTCATTTATTAGCAAACTTGTCACGAAGGGGTAATAAACAAATCAGATTTTCTTTTATGTAGGTTGGAAGCAAGCTGGTTTTAAGGTGCTCCTGCCTTTAAGAAATGCCAGAGCTATTTCTCACGGGTCAGAATAGCAGAAGAAGAATGGAGAGCGTTTCGTGGGATGGATGTAATTTTTAGTGACGTTCTGCGTTGGCGGCGGGGCACGGGGGGCGAGATGTGGGTCAGGTCGCCCTGAGACGTGACGGGCAGAAACGCTTTGCTTTCACGATGGTTCTCCAGGGTCATCGCCTCCGTGATACTTGTGCCTCAGACTATATTATGAGTGTGGCATCCAGATTGGTTTGAAACCTCCTTCCACCTCCCCGGCCCTGAGGTGGTACCTTGGCACTGCTTGCAGCAGCCTGCCTCTTTCTCCATACGCAGCCTCAGGCCCTGGGGGACAGGAGGGGTTCAGGGGGTGGTGGCGAGCCCCTTCCTCCCCTGCAGCTGGAAAGGGCTGTGGGGGACGCTCGCAAAACCCTCCTGTTCCCAGGAGCCGGTGGGAAGCAGCCCCCACCATGCCCGGGGCTCAGGGCTGCACCCCTGACCGTACAGGGTGGGCACAAGGGGCTGCGTGCCAAATGCTTTATGGTAGGGGTCCCTTCCTTTGCTGGTAGGGGTCCCTTCCTTTGCTCACAGGGGTGGGGCGAGGAAGGGGTCCCTTCCTTTGCAGCGAGGGGGGCGAGCCATGTGGCACGGCTGCAGCGGCAGCCGCTGGTTGCTGCATGCAGGGCAGCGTGCCAGCACAGGGGCTCGCCGGGAAGAAATAGCCTGGCAGATGTCTTTTTCCTTTTTTTTTTTTTGAACTGCATATCCTTTTTAATCATCTCTAATAATGTATTTGTCTGCCCCAGTTTGGGAACTCTGCTTTCTGGTACCCATAAGTGAATGCCGTCTTGGCCTGACGCGTTGAAAAGTTAAGCTGTGGTTTCCAGCTGCGTGGTTCACATGTTTAATGAAGGTTTTCTTTTTTGTTTGGTGCAGGGCCGTATCTGCAGAAAAGCTGGCAAATCAAAAAAGTCATTCAGTCGAAAGGAAGCTGAAGCAACGTTTAAGAGTTTGGTGAAGACCCATGAAAAATATGGGTGGGTGACCCCGCCCGTCTCTGACGGCTGATGTTAGCAACCTGCACTTGACAAAAATGCTGAACAAAAGTACTGTGACATCTCCTCAGTGCTGTACACCACCCATCCTTTTCTACTTCAGCTTCAGTTACATACCATGAATGTCAAGGAGACATCTAAGTTATTTATGAACAGATGTGTTTACAGAGGGAGAGGAAAAAAAAAAATGCTGTGTAGGATTATATTTCAAGACTGGAGAATGGTCATCATTGAAGTCACTTGAGCGGATGCTGAGATTGCGTCATTTGCCCCCATACAGCCCACATTGTCTTCAGCTTCTTTCCATGACAGCAGCACCAAACAGCAGTACTGGAAAGTCTATCCATTACTGCTCAGTTCATTTAAATGTAAATGAAACAGTTAATATTTAATAGGGAAGCAGTGCATTGCAGGTACATGTTTGCTGTGCTGTTTTATCTTTGTCTCCTAGCAGGTCAACATAACTTGAAGATTTGTCTTTATGTGGAACTGTGGTCTGCTGTGACTAAATTTAGACCTCATTTGTGCTCTATATATGACCTTTAATTCATAAATGAAACCAGAATTACAATGCTGAAAGGTCTTAGTGTTGAAAAATTATTAAGTGGAATCACCCAACCGGTTACAATGTGCTATCTATGCTGATATTGTGATGTGCTGTTCAGAAATAAACCAGTGCAGTTAGCTGAAGGTTAGGTGGTTTTTTAAACACATCCACACCAGGGCTTGGAGTGGTTGGTGGTAGCAGAACCATTTTTACCCTGCCGGTACCTTCTGCAGTAGCATGTGGCCTTGTCAGTTCTTCAAAACGGCAAAACAAACGAGTGGACATGGACAAAGCAACCTTAAAAAATGATCTGCTTAATTTTAAAATGATATGCCAGTAACAGAGTAAAAAAGTTTCGAGGCAAATGGAACATGGTTTGTAAGATGATTTGCATGACTGGAGTTCTCTTTTTTATTTTCACTCAATAGACATTGTATGTACTTAGAGCCCAGTATCTGAGAAAACCCACTGATGTATATAAATGTCCTATTATTTAATCATTAAGATTTAAGTTTTCTGGTAAACAAATTGGAAAAAAAAACTTTCTAAGGGTCGCCATACAAGCTGAAGGTTATGTTTAGAATGGTATACAAAAAGCATTAAAAAATGTGGATTCCGAATGGAAAATCGTATTGGACACATGCTGAATAAAATCACCAGTATCGTTTCTGTTGCCTCAGCAATTCAGTCATTTTGGCCAACTTTTGTATTCAAACCAATAGGTTTTCTACTGTGAAATTCTAGGCACGATATAGATGTATCTGGTGTGGTGATATCTTAATTGAAAGCAGGACAGTATTGATCGTAAGGCTAATTTGGAGGGGGGGAAAAGGTATGAGTTTGAAAGTGCTTTCCATTCTGTGGTTGACACATGACCGAATCGAAACGGTTGACCAGTTTATGTTTGTATTACAGCCACAGTGGACACTGTACAGAGAGCTTTGGGGTTTGGAGTTTGGTTTAAAACTACACACAGTGGAGACGGACAAAGGAGTTCAAACGCAAGCAAAGTGGCAGCACAGGCAAAAACACCACTCAGTTTGCCTGTGGATGCTTTGCCACCTAGATAGGGAGAAAAATAACCAAAGCCTTCACCAAAATGCTTACGCAGGTCAGAGCCGCGCAGTTTTGTGGACATGGCTGGTTTCTGACGCTTCTCCGCATCTCCACCAGCTGCCTCTTCTCTTTCTCCTCTGACCATTTGTGGTACCCACCTGGTGTGCCTTTTCTCAGTTATAAATGGAAATGCTTCGTACCACAAATCTGCACAGATCTCACTGTGATTTATCTCACCCTGCTTTATGCTTGGAGATGATGCCTTAGTCAATGTATTTATACTTTTCCCCACAAACTCTGTATCAGTTCTGTGCATCCAGCAGCAGAGTGTGTCTTTTGAGTGAGGAATAGCATTTCAAGTAATTTATTTACTCAGTTTTATAAACTTTTTCGTGCTATCCTTTATGAAGGAGGAAACCAGTGTGTTTAGTTAGGCATCAAATAATTTGCAATCCCTAGTGGGACTCCCTGAGAACATACAGAGGGAAAGCATAAGGTTTGTTATTTCCCTTCGGAAAAGCTCTTCCCTCATCAGCACAGTAAAATTATGTGAAAAGCGGTGTGAAGTTGTGGTAAATCTTGGGGGGGGGATTACTTCTTCCTCTGCTGTTTTTTAACCTGCCTCTTTTTTCTGTCAGTGGGTTATTTTAAATCTTCCTGAAAACCGTATCTTTAATATTTAATTAAAGGGTTAGCGAAAAGGAACGTGGTGGGTGGATTGCTACCACTTCCCTCAAACCTACTTATTATGTGTCTTCTTAAGTGTTCTTTAAATAGTTATAGCAAACATCATCGCTAAAAATCACAGTTACTTTCTGGCTGTAGGAGGTTCTCTGTATTGCTCAGACTCTTGGAGCGGTAGGAGAGGCAAATCAAAAAATCTGGAGTGCTTTGAAGCTGTAGCAGAAGGGGAGCGGAGCGCGTGTGATAAGCTGTAGCAACAAATCGTGCAAGGAAGACAGAAGGAAAAGTACACTCCATGAACTAGGGCAGGATGAAGTTCCTGCCGCACCGAAAATAAGGCTGCTCCTATTGAAGGGGCGACGGCTTACGGCAGGGGCAGCTCGTACTGGGGGAGATGCAGGAAAATGGGACAGCAGGGAGGGCAGAAGTGTTGTGCTTCTGCCCAGGGAGGAAGGGAGATGGCTAGGGATGTAGCTAATGAAGAGATTTAGGAAGAGAGCTGAGCTATTTTAGGGAAAATTAGTTCATGGGGTTTGTCTCGCTGTACGCTAGGCAGGTTCTATTTTCTCTGCAACAGACAGGCCTAAAAAAAGTGAATGAGAAAATGGGGAAAGGAAAGGTGCATGAGAGGAAGTAAGAGAGCAAGACAGGGTGGGGGGCAGGCATCGGCTGGGGAAGATGTAACTGAGCAGCCAAAATGCAGGATAAAAAGGCCTTGATCATGGAAGGGGATAAAATGAGGGATCAAAGGAGAACAGCACAGCACAGTGCCAGAAAGAAGCAACAAGGAGGGCTGAAGGACAGTGGTTTGGGTAGGACCTAGTGCAGGAGCTAATTGCAGAGCTGCTCCAGGTACCTTTCTGTTGAGGGAGCTTCAGTGAGAAAGATCCTGCAACGCCCTTTTTGTTTGTATCCTAGAAAGTGATACATGCTTCCTCCTTGCTCTGTCCTCCTTCTGGCAGCTGAGAAGGATGTCAGGGTTTGGAGCTGTGGTGTGAAACCTCAAATCAGGCCGTTGCCTCACTTCTGTGACTGAGAAAGCAAGCCAGGTGTCATTCCCAGATCCTAAACTCAAGAAGGCCAAAATCAAACTAGATTGGCCCATCGTCTGCTTTGGCAAGGTTCCTCAGTATCAAAGAAGTGGGAGGATTTTTTTATTTTTTTTTTCCCAGACAGTAAACATCAATATTCCCCCTTTATCGGGTCAAAAAACTCCTTAGGACGTCTTGTAAAATTAGCAGTCAGCGCAGGTCCTCCAGCTCACATTAGACCCATTTAATCAGGAATATTATTTTCCATCTGCTGTCCCCAGAACAGATGATTAATTTGAAACTAGCGTCTGGGGAGGTGTGAAGTTGTATTAGGACGTTATTTCCTGGCCTTTTTTAGAATATGTCCTTTTGGAGGACCTTCTCTGAGTCTGAAAAAAGCTACTTGTCTGACTGCAGGCATTGAATGAAGAAAGCTTATGATAAAGGAAGAAAGCTGTCTCTGAATACCTAAACACTGAAGGATCTCCACAAAGAGCAGAGCTGATGATTTATATGGGAATGTATTTCTGTGTCATCAGAAACTGCTCCTAAAAGGTATCAAAAACTCAGCAGTCAAGGACCTCTTGAACTTGCCTTGCTTTCTCTCCCAAAGGCAGTGTGCCTCCTTCATTCCAGCCTGGGTCCAAAGATAGCTAATAGCTATGGTCTGCTTATTTGGTGTGATGACACTGTATTATATAAAAAAAGACTCACTTCATTCTCCTTGTCCAAAGTAGTACATAAGATCCTAAAACGGAGCTTCTTGCATAAATAGCAGCGTTGGGACAAATCCTTTCTAGTATAACAAAACTACATGGTATGACTGTGAGAGAGATATATATATGTATATGCTTTTAGAAAACTCTTTCAGAAAGACATTCAGAGTCACAACTGCTGAGCGGTGATCGCTGTCATGGTCAGTGCTCTGATGTTTCCATTCCACGGGAACCTGCAATAGAAAGAAATCTATTCTTGATAGGCTGACTATACAGAGAAAATATTGTAGAACTTACTGTCGTTCGGGATTTAAATCTCTGGGTTTTCTTCACCGCATTTTAGTCTTTTTTTTTTTTCCCCAAGATTTTCAAGCATAGACAGGGAGCCATAGCATCTGCATTTTGCACTAGCATTTCGGCCAGCATGGTTATTTACATGACTCCAATGAGGTGGTGGATTATGAAGACGTTTCTTGCTGATGAGGTTTTTAGAGCATAACTGTCTTCCAGCTGAATGCCTGGTTGTGGAGCTTGGCTGGTGTACTGAGGATTTACTTTTTAGCATTACATGGGCAGATGTGGGGCATGCTTAGGGTTCTGAAGACTTAGGTGACATTACATGGGGAAGCATTTGCAGAGAGTCAGCATGAAAGGTTTGTCTCTTCCATGCGATAGGTAAATTCTGGTGAAAAAGGTTCCTCTCAAAGTGTACTATGAACTCAACAAACAGAATTAAGCAGGCCAACCTGCTGGTACAGTATAATTTTCCAGTTACATATCCCCTCCCTGACAAGCACCAACCTGTATTAAATAGTCTGCTACAGACATCACATTTCAGAAGATGACAGTCGGTAGCGATGCTGAAGAAAAGCTCCTGGGTACGTACCTCCTCCTCCAGCCTTCCCAGTGCATTCCTGGGGGGAAGATGCAGCCCTGATCTAAGTGGAGGAGCGAGGCCAAGGGGGCTATGCCCATGCCCTGAGAGCATGCACTGCCTTGCACGGTGCCAGCAGTGGGAAGCTGGGGGCAGCAAGCCTCTGAGCTTACCTGGGCAACATGGGTGCTGTCCTGTATTCACACACCAATCTTGCAAACACTTTACAAACGTGTCTATTACTTGGATTGAGTCAAAGGGCTCAGTACATGTCTGGCCTGAGTTCAGGTTTGCAGAACAGGTGGGTTACTAAACATGCACTGGAGGTTTTTGTGTAAGTTAGTGACACATTTAAAGTTTTGCTTCGCTTGCTCTGAAGAATGAAGTTGCTGTCAAACTAGGTCTGAGGACAAAGTGAGTCACCTGCTATTGGCAGCACAGCTGCACGGGAGAGGTGGTTTCCTTTTTACATCAAAGGGTAGAGGTGGGGTGCTGCAGCAAGAGCAGCCAGTAGGACATCGCAAGAAGTTATAAAGACAGAGCTTGCCTCTCCGCTTCCCCCTCCCTGTATTATTGACCACTTAATTGCATCCTCTTAAATGTACATTGCTCTGCTTTATAAATTTTACCCCCCTGTGTATCACTTCAAAGTTTTACTGGTATGCTTAGGAAACCTTAAAGCAAGTCATGTACATTTACATCTAAAGCCCGCATTTCAATCTAGAAGCATGCAAATGCCATGCTGACACCTGTCAAATTTCACCACCAGCTTCCTCACACTAGTAAGTCTTGGACAAATCAGTGATGACGGTAGTTAACACAGAAATAGAAACTGTGTAATTTGGATGTTTGACTTAGTTTTTTCCCTGATTGCTTTGTCTTTCAGTTTGATTGACTTCAGATGAGAACGTCACGCTAACAGCAGGGAAACTGTCGTAGTGTTGTTTATTTATAACAGTTCCTTTTGTTCATGCTGCTAAATAAGGTGGCAATAAATATTCATTGCAGTTGTGTTTCACCAAATGGGAATTCAGAGATAACTCCTCATGCTCTGAAAACTTCGCATTTTATACTTAGTGTTTGCCACCACACTTAGCATTCATTATCTTTTGCTGTCAAATATTCTTGTCTTTTCTTATTCAGTGACCTCCTGTGTTTTGAATTATTTGTGGTTTACTAAAGGAAATATTTGAAATATGTTGCAGGTCCTCTTGGCAAAATCAGTGAAGTGTAACGGAACCAAATCTAATTGTCTGTGTGATTTAGAGGAGTTCTTCACTTGCCATTTGCATTAACAAGACTTGTACTAAATATTCCCCTTCTGAAGTTCCTCAGCAAAACCAAGACTTCAGATTCAGCATGAAATCCATGCTGCCAGGGATCTTGGGAATGAAAGCAGACCACCCTTAAGAGAAATTAAAACCATTTCTTCATTTATGCCAGCATCCTTTAGTTCTGAGAATGTATGATAACAATACAAACACAGGTAATGCCGTATACTGGATGAGATTGTTCTTATGATTTAATTATTACTTAAATATTATGTTATAAAGTATTAATAGTATTTATGATGATCCCACCAAACTGGGAGGAGCGATTGATATCCCAGAAGGCAGGGCTCATTCAGAGGGACCTGGACAAGCCGAAGGAATGGGCCAACAGGAACTTCATGAAGTTTGGCAATGACAGATGCTAAGCCCTGTACTTTGCGTGGAGCCACCCAGTTCCTCAGTGCAGGCTGGGAGCTGCCTGGCTAGCTTGAAGCTCTGCAGGAAAGGACCTGGAGGCCCCGGGAGGATGACAGGTTTACAAGGGAACAACTTGACTTAATGAAGAGGAGGCCCATACTGGGCTGCACTGGCAAAAGCATAGCCACCTGGTCAAGGAAAGCAATTCTTTTCCTCTATTCATCACTTGTGAGTTGACATCTGGAGTACTGTGTCCAGTTTTGGCGGCACTTTTTGACAAATTGGAGGGAATCCAGTGGAGGGGCACCAAGACAGTTAAGGGTCTGGAGCCTGTGATGTGCAGGAAGAGGCTGAGAGAGCAGGTTCTAGAATAGAGAAGGCTCAGAGGGGGGTTGATTGCAATCTTCCACTACCTAGAAAGGGATTACAGAGCTCTTCTCCAAGACGAAGAGCCAAAGAGCAAGAGGTAGCAGACACAAGTTGCACCAAGCAAGGTCCCAGCTGGATGGAGAGAAGAACCTTTTCACCATGTGAGCACTAGAGTAAGTTGCCCAGAAACAATGGAATCTCTGTCGTGGGAAATTTTTGCAACTCAGCTTAATAATGCCCTGGCTAACCTGATCCAGCTTTGAAGTTAGCCCTGCTTGAAGCAGGAGTTTGTACTAGAGATCTCCATAGGTCTCTTCCAAAGTAAATGTTTCTGTGAGTCTATTACATTATATTATAAATTTTGCTATTCAGAGGTATTGGGGAAACAAATTTCATGGCCAAAAATATGCCTGTGAAGCTCCGCTTGGTTCATAAAGCTGCTAATCTCCAGGGTGGGCCAGCTGACCATGACTCCGTACTCAGCGTAAAGTACCTCCTTCCAAGCACCCTATGCTCTAACTTAACTGCACAGATATGGGTGTATGAAGTTGGGCAAACACCTGTTGAAGGTGTCACTAATTAGCATATCCACACTAAAATTTTTGCATGCATACACGAGCTACCAGTCCACTGGCATAAATATTTTCCATGTAAATAGGTGTTTTGAGAGAATTTTTAATTCTGTTTTCTTTACAGAACTTTAAGCTTAACAGGTTTTTGATGTTGTCTGTTTCCCTGCAATGCAAGATTGAAAAATACATCCCTTAGTAGAGACAATAGGAAGGAAACCACATAAAGCAAGCCTGGAGCTTACAGACAGGATATTCTGCAGGCAAATTCTCTAAATTCTGGAAAGCAAGGTACTGTAATTGAAGTTGTCTCACATTGCAAGGCTTTCACAGCTGCAAAGGTGAGCTATTCTTGACTTCCTAGGGCCTCCTTAGTCTTGCCCTGGTTTTACCTGCATCCTCTAAACATTCTGCAAATTAACATTTGAGGCGAAAAGGATTTTGGTGGCATTTCTGACGGGGACTTTCACTTGGAATGTATCACGGTACTGTTCATCTGCTTGTGTTTGATGTCCCCATTCTGCTGCACAGCAGATCCCAATCTGGATCTTGATATACATATTTCCCCTCTCCTCCTTGTAGAGTCAAAGACGGCCCAGTGTAAGGACCTGGATTTGTCTTTCCTTGCCTGCGCCCTGGTACGCTTTGCATGGCGGTTCCTGGATGGGAAAGCCTTCCCTGCTTGCTCTTATTTTGACCCCATTGCTGAGATAAAGTTGTGTTTTCAAGTACCCCTCCCTCACAAGCGCAGTCAGAGCACTTGGAAAAACAAAGGGATGGAACAAAGGGGTGATGTGTTCAAAGTGACTGGCCCCAGAGCACAGCTGTTAACATTGCCACAGTGAAGAGCGTTGTGATTCAGCTCGTTTGTTGTGATTCAGCTCGTTTATCCTCTGCGCCAGGCAAAATGGAGTAACGCTGGAAGTGCAAGTGCGGTTGGTTTGAATGTTAAGCACGGCAAGAGCAGTTCTGGTGCTTTCAGCGAGCGCGAGCGGTGCCCAGCCTTTGCAGGGTCTCTTGCAGACAAGGTGTGTCTATGTTGAGTTGCCGGTCGCCTCTCCTCCATCACCATGCAGACAAAAATCTGACCCTTGGCCTGACCTTCTGGACAGTTACTCTACAGGCACTCAGTTATTCTTGATGTATTTCTATTTTTTTATATCTATTTTTATTTTATATTTACATATATATGTGTATGTATATGAAACTTGGACCCAAATCAAGAGCAAAGCTGAAACAGATTCTTCTGGTATTCTTTCCATCATAACACCCATAAGGTTTTCAAACCTGGAGCATAACTACATATGCATCTTCTGCAGCACTTGGGGTATAAATGACAACTTGATCTCAAGGCCATTCTGCTCTTCTTTCTGTACTGGCCATAATAAATTCAAAGGTTCCTGCCCATTGGAAGTGACCTGAAGAAAGAATGTATTTCTTGACATGAATTTCACAGACAGATGATGTGATCCACTTGCTAGTTGGAGCTATCTACTCTACAATTCATGCACCAGCTCTCAGAAAGAGACAGCTGGACGCTGCCCATAATACCCATGATAAATTCTTTATGGAAAAAGCATAGATGTAACTAGGTGAACCAGGGTATGAGTGGTGAGGATCCACCATGGTGAAGGTGGCAAAGGAGAGGTCAGAAACAGTCTCTCCCAGTACACCTGGTGACCATAAATTATTCTAGGTAGCCATGTTCCTGGAAGAACTTACGAGTTCTTTGGAAGGAAAAGAAGCAGAAGTTATTGCAACCTCCTGAAGGATAAGCTTCAGTTTATGCTGTTGATTCCTCTTGAAATCTTCTTTTGACAGAGAAGAACACAAATTCCTGTCAGTAAAGAAAGCCAAACTGGGAAGGATGAGCAGTCAGGGGGTGCCTAGAAATTTGAAGGACAACCAGAAAAATCTTCTTTATACCTTTCTTCTACGTTACTTCACAAGCCTGGAGCAGCCATTCAGTTAAATATACCTTTCCCCCTTCCCAGTGTTTGTCCAAGAGATTTGGAGTACATGTGGACCATAGCCAAGGGGCCTTGTCACTGGCACTGTCACGGGCCAGTGCGGACTCCTTTTAGAGGAAAAGGTGCAAGTGCTAGTCAGAGGGAAAGCACTCACCAATGTTTGTGTGTTCCCTCTGTCCTCAGCTAGCGTAACTTGCGTGGCTCATACCTACTGTGCAGAGCTATACCTGGTTTGATATGGTTTTAGGTAATTTTGTGCAACGTACCAGCCGGAAAGAAAGTGGGAAGCTGCCAGCGTAACAAGTAAATCGAAGTGTGCGCTTAGCTTAATGAGCACAAATAAACCTTGCTGCTGCCCTTGTGCGAGTTACAGTTACGATCTGCTGGATCAGGGCAACAGTGACCGCTGTCTCCTGTTAGAGCTACTCTGTGAATCCAGGAGTAGACAGCCCTGGTTTATAACATGGTCATGCCATCTCTGTCATTGAAATGAATTTCAAGAAATAAATTCTCTCTTCAGGACACTTTTTCGGGTGATCTGAGGTTTTGTCACCTGCCAGGTAGCAACAGCTCTAATGCAAAAAAGAAACTGAAGCAGCATTTTATTTCCCTGTTGCTTACATCTCTTTTCTTCTCTGATACTGACACTGTAAAACAAATGATGAAAGCTTAAGTGTACTCATTAACTCCTGAAGTTAAACAGCTGGCATATCCAGCTTCAACTGAACAGGGCAAAGCACCAGAGGTTTTTTAAATGTTTGGCCAGATTTTTCTCTACAAAAGAAAAAACTAGTAAAAGGATAGGACCTCCCTGTTTCCGACTGAGAAAATGTCTGCAAAGGATCCTTAGGCATGTCCTTAACTTCTTATGGAGGCTAGGTTTACTCTAAGGGCAAACAGTCTTTTTTAAACAGAACCCCCCGCCACTGTGCATTGCTTCCAGCTCCCACAAACCTGTCCTGCCCCTCGTTCCCTGATAGACTCAGCCGCACCGGGAATACCATAGCTCAGCAAATGGCAACACTGGCAAATTTTGGTCAACGTCAGTAAAGTAGGAGATTATCCTCTTTGATTCAAGCAACTAGTCAAAATGTAGCCCTTTGTAGGCATTATTTTGATTAAAATAAATTCTTTCAATATGGAAGAGAAGCATTTAGGTATCTTTGATGGAATCCACCCACTTGTAAGAAAATACAACATCTTATCTTCTTGACCTCAGGAGGAAATAAGCAATAAGAGACTGCTTTTTATTTCACAGCTCCTTGACCAGAGAGGTCTCTTTG
This sequence comes from Gorsachius magnificus, assembly GCA_034008185.1. NCBI lineage: Eukaryota > Metazoa > Chordata > Aves > Pelecaniformes > Ardeidae > Gorsachius > Gorsachius magnificus. Next base: position 69,843,950 of record CM067082.1, read on the forward strand.
CCTATGGGCTACATATTGAAAAGATTGATTTTTTCTTCCCATTTTTTTCTTGACCGAATCATCTGCTGCTGCCTAATGGATAAACCAACCACATTCCTTGCGGTGGGGTAGAAATGGAGGGAGGAGAGTAGGGCAGAGTAAGGGGAGAGGAAAGGAAAGGAAAGCTAAGTTGACACTGAGGAACCAGCAAAGGCATTACCAATCTAGCCGAAGGGAACAAATTCAGATCGGCTAACGAGAAAATTAACTCAAGCTGAGAGAGACAACCAAACTTCATGTCACTTCTTCTGTACTCTCACTGTTTGCCACTTTCTATCAGTAAGGCAAAAATCCATAAAAGGGACTCGCACAATTAAATCTCAGCTCATAGGAAATACCTCGCCCTCCCTTCACATATCAGTCTCTTCCTTCCTGAGCAATGTAACACTTTGGATTGAACCTGAGAAATTACTTAAAAGAAAGTTTCACCTTATCTTCCATTTTCAGAGACAAAAGTAATTTAAAAAAAATCCATTTTATCACCACTAGTCAGAAGCATGCTTTTTACTCCAATAAAAATAACATTTTACTTTGCGTCAAGGGACCCAACTATTTCAGAAAGTGGAAAGTGGCCTTGTGGAAATCAGTAAGAGTTAACTGTGGACTTCAACAGGACTGGTGTATCATTTGGAGGATATGATGGCTTCTCCAGATTGCTTGGAATGCCACAGTGCTGGGTGCTGGACTGAAAGATGCCAGAAAGTGCTGTGCATACCCTCAGGGAGCACCTGAAAAGGATGGTAATCACAGAATCATAGAATGGTTCAGGTTGGAAGGGCTGGACCTTTAAAGGCCATCTAGTCCAACCCCCCCTGCAGTGAGCAGGGACACCGCTAACCAGATCAGGTTGCTCAGAGCCCCATCCAACCTGGCCTTGAATGTTTCCAGGGATGGGGCCTCCACCACCTCTCTGGGCAACCTATTCCAGTGTTTCAGCACCCTCATTGTAAAAAATTTCTTCCTTATATCTAGTCTGAATCTACCCTCTTTTAGTTTAAAACCATTACCCTTGTCCTATCGCAACAGGCCTTACTAAGAAGTCTGTCCCCCCATTAAAGGGGCTCATAAGCCCCTTTTAAGTAGTGGAAGGCCTCAATAAAGTCTCCCTGGAGCTTTCTCTTCTCCAGGCTGAACAACCCCAACTCTCTCAGCCTGTTCTCACAGGAGAGGTGCTCCAGTCCTCGTATTATTTTTGTGGCCTTCTCTGGACCCTCTCCAACAGTTCCATGTCCTTCTTGTGCTGAGGGCTCCAGAGCCGGATGCAGTGCTCCAGGTGAGGTCTCACCAGAGCGGAGCAGAGGGGCAGAATCACCTCCCTCGACCTGCTGGCCACGCTGCTTCTGATGCAGCCCAGGGTACGGTTGGCCTTCTGGGCTGCCAGCGCACATTGCCGGCTCATGTCCAGCTTTTCATCCACCAAATCTTCACAGTTTGCAGTGAGCTCTGATTTTGTCTATTACTGCACCTGAACCCACTGGAAATTCAACATGCTCAAAGCTGATCAAAAAAGAGTATTAGTTTTTGTACTATTATGCATGGGGCAGCTTTGGCTAGTCGGTAACTTTATTGCCAGGGCATCTGAAGACTCTGAACGTGCTGTAAAAACATACAGGCTTTTCCTAAAGAATGCCTGACAATATTTATATATTAGATCCCATAATCTTTCAATATTACTTGCAAATTCCATTCTGTGTTTATGACATGCAATAAAAACAACTGGTTTATCTTGTGCTAGGCAAGGTTTGAAACAGGCATCTGGTTTGTATTTTTGATGTAATACAGAAACATTGAGATCCATACAAATGAATGGTCCAGCTGGATGAGACAGGCATCTAATTTTGTATCCTGATGGCTCAGAGGGGAGCGATGGACTCTTGTTATGGGGATCAGAATGATTCAGGCTGGAATGGAGTTGATCTTGGTTCAACCCCTTGCTCCAAAAAAGGCCAACTTCGAGGTTAGATCAGGTTGCTTAGGGCACTGTCTGCCTGAGTCCCGCATATCTCACAAGGTGGACATCCCACCACCTCTCTGGGCGGCCTGTTCCAGTACTTAGTCACCCTCTGGGAGATTCACCTTTTCCTCCTGTACGACTAGTATGGTGGCAGCTGGCCCTTGTCTTCTTTCATGAGCACCTCTGAGCAGAGCCTGCATTTGAGAGAAGCGAATAAAACCAGTTCAAAAAGAGATAGAAGAATTGTTACATTTTCCCAGTTTGTGTCTCAACGTGACATCTTGGTGTTTTATCCGCCTGGAATCACCCATCAAGCAGCGCTCTCCCCTGAGCTGCGTACAGCGGCGTCCAGATCTCACCACCATGTTGGTGTTCTCCATCTAAAAGTCAAAAAACTGTTTGAAGAGTTTTATCTTTTCCCTCCCATGCTCTTTCCTTTGTATTCACTATGGTGGGCTGTTTGTCATGGTATCCTCCATTTCCTTCTCTTTCATTAGGTTCTTCTGCATTCGACTTGCCTTGTGATATTCCCAGGTTTTTAACTAAATCAAATAGCCCTGTGGCCTCCACAGATTCTGCTAATTCACTGTTCACATCCTCTTTCCAAATTTCCAAGTATTTAATATGCTATGCACATCAGCTGTGGAAGCATAATGTTTTTAAACATTTTGACATTTCTAATCTTTTGCCATCCTGAAAATTGATTTCTCAGTCCTATTCTGTTTTCTGTATCATGGCCAGATTTGTAGCCATAAGAAGATTCTCCATTTTTATAGCTGCTGAGAAAGGAATTCCTCAAAGGTTTTTGAATTATTAATTACATTATGTTGTCCTTTATCTGTTCTTTTTTTTTTTTTTTTAATTTCTAATGATAATTAAAATATTTGCCAGCTACAGGCATAAGGTTTACTGGCTCTTGATTCTCTGGATCACCCAGAAAGTTGGTTTTTTTTTTAATCTGGAAAAAAACCCAGAACAAAACAGACAGTCTGTATTTTGCATATATTTAACCCTCTAGCACAAAATCAGGCTTCAGTGAGAAATTAGATTTTTTAATATATATTCTTTTATATATTATGTAATACATAATACATATTTATATATACAGAATGTATAATGCAATATATGTAATAAATATGTCTAGGAAAACAGTTTATATTATATATTATGCTATATAATATATAAAACATAGTATTAAATAATATGTGATATTATGTTCTCACATAATTTAATAATATATAATATTAATCTAATATATTATATTAATATAATATTCATAACATAATATATTAATAGATAATTGTATTAACATATGCATATATTATATACTCGGAGTAATATAACAGGATATAGAGAGAGTATATAGTGTATGTGATATAATTTATAATATAAAATACATATAATTTTATAATATATATAATATATCTATATAAATATATAGATATATTTTTTATAATATAAAATACACGTAATTTATAAATAAGAAGTAAAACTTAAAAATAATAGATTTAAAGTATAAATTAAACATAAGCATTTAACAGATTTAAATTGATAAAATTAATTTCAGTATATCTAATTAATAAACATTGAATATAGGGTATGCATTAATATTTATGATGTGTTATGTACCATAACATAATTTTATTTGCAACTCTTCAGCGTCAGGCTTGTGTCCTTTCCAAGCTCTTGAACACGCAACAACTGGGCCTGCTGGAACAGGCTACTCCTCTAAGTGCCATTTTGGTTTGGTACCTACTATTTTGTTCACCAGTTTGTTCTGGTACTTCCCATCCTCATAAGGCTTCATCATTAGTCCCAAGGCCAGAACTGGCCTGCCTTCAACAGCATCTGCAGAGGCAGTTGCCATTAAGAAGTCACGTAGCTGGCTAGCGATGCCCTTAATTGCTCCCTTTAAGCACTCAAGAGATCAGCTCTTGCGTGGACACATTTCCCTCCGGAGCTGGTACCAGTAAGCACATCAGTGCTCGAATGTGTTGTTCGCTCCTGGAAAGCCACTGTTTCAGCGCTGTGCATACACACGTTGCCCCAGGTGCATCTTTTCCTTTTAACATTGTATAGTTGATCTTCAAAAATCCTTCTGACATTCCTCTCATCCACAGCCAGATGCAAGTTTTTCATGTGCTTGTTACTCCAAATGTTTCAGGATTCCTGTTTCTCCCAGCAATCTTCCCCAGCTTCCCCAGTTTTTCCTGGCACTTATCCTTTGCCCTCCTGCTTCCCATCCAGTTCACTCCGAAGCTTTCTCTCCCTTGCAGCCCCCCCCTGGGGAAGCACAGCTCATTTCACTTTCCTGCTAGGAGGCACAGAGCGGTTTGCGAATGGGCACATCCGCATGAGAAGAAGCAGGCACAGCATTTAAGAGCATATTCACAATCAGGCCAAAAAATCTTTCCCCCTAAGCCAGCAAAGCGTGGTTGCAGGGGCGCCTAGCAGAGGCAGCAGCTTTTATTCGGTGTTTGCAATGACTCTGCTCACCCACCTCCGAGGAAGCATCGCTCATGCTTGCTGCTCCACTCTGCGGGGCTTCTTTGGCATCCTGGACTCCCGCAGGCCCATCCTACATCCTTCAGGAGCGCAGGGAGACAGTGGCTTTGAACAGTTTGTTGAGCAAGGTCACCCCCCTCCAAAGAACATTCAGATAATGAGAGCTTGTGGAGCTGTTAGCACGGGCTGCGCATGCTTCAGCATTTTTGACAGGTGGTTTCTGGGCCCTGTGCCTCTCGCATGTGCCCTATGTGAGAGCAACGTGTTGCTGCCAGCACGTGTCTTCCACACGTGAGGGGGCGAGCAGCTCTAGAGCTAGAGCCAACCTTTCTATCTGTGACCTTCAAGCTCAGCCAGGGGTCTGGGGGCAAATGCAGTGGATTTCCAGTAATTGTAGAATCATAGAATCGTTTAGGTTGGAAAAGACCTTTAAGATCATCAAGTCCAACCGTTAACCTGACACAATCATGATGCATTTGTTAGGCTCCTGCCCCCAGACCTTGCTTGGGAACAACAGCTGACAGCTTTGCTTGGTGCTACCAGCCATAAATTCAGTGTTGTCCTTACCAGCTGTTTGAGACTTTGAACTTCTTTTTATGATCCGCATCTGCTGTTCATTTGTGCACAGTAAGGCCCCCTCCATTGGCAGTTTTAGCAGTTAGCCTGATAAAAGGTTATCACTCGTATAAATCTCTATTCATTCTCTCTGTAAATCAACGGTAGTTTGTTGGTAATCACTCATTCCCTACCCAGACCTCTCTGTTCTCCCATGTACTGTCCTTGTGTGTGTGTTAAACACGTATACTGTATTTCAGGAAAATACAGTATTTTGGTACAGCTGTGAAAAGGGCCAGCTGACTTTTGTTTAGCTACGTCTTGCTGAATGCCAGCCTCGCAGGAGTGGGCAAGCACTGGAGCAGTTGCCCAAAAAGGCAGGGGACCCTTGGCCCTGGGACATTCCCAAGACCCACCTGGACCCTGAGCAACCAGCTCCAGCCCTGAAGCCGGCCCTTCGTGGTGCAGGGGGCTGCGCTGCGCAACCTCCCCAATTCCCTTCCAACCCAACTTCTGCTGCTGTTTCCACCATCCTGTGTTCTTGGTTTTGTGGACAGAGTTGATTTGAAACACAGCCTCGTTTGCCTCAGAGCACAGCCCGGAAATTAATCTAGGGAGATGGAAAATTACATCAGCTTTTTGTAGACGGTTGGCATGCTACAAAGAATATGTCAGGGAAAATACCCTGTTCCATGATGTTTACCTTTTCAGATCAAATCTGATTTAATGTGCTTTTCTATGAACTTCAGGAAAGAATTGGGCTGAGTTCGGCTCTCCTTTCAATGTAGTTCACAGAGGTCAAGAGCTTTACCCTGTTATCGCAGCGCTGTACCAAGACAGACTGCAGTACAAAATGTTAATGTGCTGCCCTGTGCTCAGACTCCTCAGAAAAATATATTTTTCACCATTAGTGTTACATTATCCCTCCTATTTTTTCTCAGAGGGAACAGCACAGTCTTTGTAATAGCATGATCAGAAATGTCATATTATTTTAACCCTTTTGTGTGACATCAATTCTTAATAAAGCATGTGACTTACATGAGCTGTTGCAGTTTGTCAAAGGAAACATTGAAGAGTTCATTCTTATTTGAGGGGTTTGAGTGAGGCATTATGTGAGTTTTCCTGAACACTAGATGTGGATTCAAATTCTGTTTGGATGTGAAAAGCAGAATACCTAGATTCTCCATAGGAAGCAAATAAATTGTTTGTCCACTGTGATGACTGCTTTCCTTATTTGACGTCCTTTTCCTAGGTTTTTCTTTCGCTCACATTTTTTTCTATTGCAAGGCATACCAGTGTTGCTTGAAAAGGTTTCTCTAAAAAAACCCCACCAAACAACTTTTTTTAGAAAGAAAACCCAGGTTAATTGAATTGCTTTTAATATTAGCCAAACACTGAAGTCCCACCCACAGAGAAGTAAGATTCAGTTGCCATAATGTCATCTCTGCCTGTAAGATGTTCTACAGCATTGGAAACATCTCCACGGGACTGGCTGACATTGCCTGGGACCTCCTGGAGGCCCATCAGCACACGCATGTATTACTTTTCTCCACAGACCATTTGTTTTTGAGATGGTCTCATGAGCCATCCAGAACAAAGCAAACGCTTGCTATCAACGCCTTCCACCACCATTTCTTTCCTAGAGAGGAACTTCCCAAACTCCTTGAAACAGAACTGTAGTCCTGCCAGGATTAGTGCCTCACAGTCTGTTATCCCTTTAGCGCTGAGGCTTCCTTTCTAAAAGGAGACATCTGAGAAACTGAATCTCCTGCACCCTCTGATTTTACCATATGCCAGTTGGCAACATCTTATATCCCCTCTGGTCAAAGCTCAGGCCTGGGCACAGTGCTGGGGTGGTGCCTGCTTGGGTGGATGGCCATCTCTTGGCCAAAGTTGAAGGGAGCAGGGGCTTTCCTGTGCTGTCCGGTAGCCAGATAATCCTGCCCTCATTTCAGGTTTTTTTTGCAGGAAATGAAATGTCCTAAAATTGTTCAGATCTGCCCTTTCTATCTGAAATTCAGAGTCATTATGTGCAACTCATCCTTCACCTCTAGAGACAATGTAACATTTACAGCCAAACATATGACTTCATAAGAACAGGAACAATTTAGATCTTGTCGATGCCCCACGTTACTCATGTACTGCAGCTTCCTTCAGCTAGGAATGCAGCATTCTGAAACACAGGACCCAATTGTACCTTCTGCAGCATTACTGAAGTAAAGGTATGGCGTGGTAATACAAAAAGCCAAGGTGGAGGCTCATTTCTACCATAGCAATCTAACATTAACAATTTCATCAACAGTTTCAACTCAGTCCTCTTTTATCCTCTGATCCATTACATCACTGAATTAACAATAAAGTTATTCCTACTGCGTTTTGGCAGATTGCACTGAATTAACTTGAATTACAGTAAATGAAAAGCACTGGCAATACTAAACTACTGCACATAGTCAGTAGGGGATCCAGTGACTGTGCTGCTGAACCATTGCCCTCTGGTTTAACCTGCATTAAACATGTGTGCATGCTTCCCTAGTCGCTAAATGCAATACTTCCATGTCTGAATAGCCAGAGGGTGCCTGAGGGTGTGCTGAGCGGGAGTGTCTCAGAGGGCTGTGATTCTCTGTACATCACTGAAGGCATTCACCTGGGGAGCCGTCCTAGCATCAAAAAAGACTAAGGTTCAGATCAGCTCTGGAATTCCGCTGGTCCGACCCCCTGCTCAAAGCAGGGCCAGCTTCCTGGCTAGATCCGCTTGCTCAGGGCCTCACTCAGACAAGTTTTGAAGATCTCCAAGGATGAAGATCCATCACCTCTCTGGGCAACCTGCCCCAGTGCTCAACGTCTCTTGCGGCGAATAATTTTTTCCTCATGACCAACTGGACTGTCCCTTGCTGCATCTTCTGTCCTTCGCTGTGAGCCCCATCACTTTGCCTTGAGAAGTGGCTTTGTCTTTTCTACGGTCACCTGTTATTTACCAGAAGAAAACTAGATCTCACCTACCATTTCTTCTCCCAGGTGTACAGATGCATTCCTCCCAGCCTCTCCTCACAGGGCATGAGGTCCAGCCTCCTAACCATGTCAGTGCTCCTTCACTGGTGGAATTATAAGCAGAAAAAGGACTCGTAAGAAGAGTGGAAACTTTTTCTGTTTGCTAAAGTGAATGTTAAAGAATATGTGCATATAAGGAAGAAATATGTGCAAAATGCGATTCAATTTAGCGAGAGAATTACAGGATAACAAGGAATCATTCTCTGTGGTTTGTTCTTACCTTGTTGAATTGCCCAAAGAAAACACTGATAAATATGCTCAAGGGAAAGGAATCGGCAGATGATTTCAAGGTGAATTGCCTATTACTTCTTTTGAATCTCTCCTCTCTAAATAGTAATTAATGTATCTAAAAAGATGAACTAGCCCTTTAAAAAGATGAGGCTGTTCATGCACATAGTATCGATGAAAAGGGCTCAGGGACCAGAGAAAGAACGAGATAGAAAATAATGAAATAAGTTAGACCTAATGAAATAAATTAGACCTCTTCAAATTAGTCAAGCCTGATAAACATCATCTAAGGATACCTCAAGAAGTGGCTCTCACTGCCTCAGAAGCCTTAGCAGTCATCTGAAAAACTGAGTTATGGGAGATTAGAAAAGAGCAGATGTCTTTGAAAGGCTGGAAGAGAGGAGCTGGGAAATAACAGAACAATCAGCTTAACTTCAAGGCTGTCAATCTGGCACCTTTCACAAGCCCTAAATTATTTTTACCATAACAATAAAAAACATAAATCCAGATAACCTAAGCTGATTTTGCAGCAATCCATTTAAACTGCCACTCCCCGTGAAAACCTATTACTAAGGAGCAAAAGAACACGTATTTCTAAGGTGTAGACCACTTCACATCAGCCGAGTGCACTTATCCCTCTACACTTTTAAAAAACCCCTCAGATTCAAAGCTGGGAAATGATAGGATATAGACACATAGATAAAAAATAAGTTTATTATAAACACCGTACGGTCTGTGCCAATGTAAATGACAGGTTTAAAAACCGAGAACATACTGACTGAGACTGCAAAACTCGAGGTGGTGTTGAAATGTCCATAGGAGCAATTAAAGCTGCACAAGAGAAGTAGCAGTGTTCAACCGTTTTGGGAAAGCGGGGGGTTGCTTTCCTTTTGTCCTTGTAAATGGCTATTCGGGAAGAAGGTGTCGACTCATCGTTTCTGTGGATTCATGCTTAAGATCCTATAGGCACTAAGAAATTACGTTACAGAAGACAGAAAATATGGATATCTGATTATGGGCCACTAGCACCTGGCTCCACCTGTTATCTGTGGGAGAAGGTGAATGCTCAAAGAAGTAAGATCTTGTGGTTTAACTGGGCAGGCAGCTGAACACCAGGCAGCCGCTTGCTCACTCCCCCCCGCTCCCCGGTGGGATGGGGGGGAGAATCGGAAAAAAAGTAAAACCCGTGGGTTGAGATAAAGACAGTTTAATAAAACATCAGAGGAAAATAATAATAACAATAACAATAATAATACTAATAATAGAATATACAGAATGTACAAAACAAGCGATGCACAATGAATTGCTCACCACTCGCTGACCAATGCCCAGCCTGTCCTGAGCAGCAATCGTTCTTCATGGCCAGCTTCCCCTGAGCATGATGTCATACGGTCTGGAATAGCCCTGTGGCCAGTTGGGGTCAGCTGTCCTGGCTGTGCCCCCTCCCAGCTTCTTGTGCCCCAGCAGAGCAGGGGAAGCTGAAAAGTCCTTGCCTGGTGTAAGCACCACTCAACAATGACTAAAGCATCAGTGCGTTATCAACATTATTCTCATACTAAATCCAAAGCACAGCACTATGCCAGCTACTAGGAAGAAAATTAACTCCATCACAGCTGAAGCCAGGACATAAGACCTCTTTCTCTTCAGTTTAGAGTTTTTTCATCAGCGTGATAGAGAACCTGTTGCAAACAGAGACCTGTTAGCACTGAGAGGACCTTGCACCAAATGGTGCATATACTCTGCCACCCTGGCTATCCAGAGGCCTCTTAGCAACAGACCAAACCTAAGAAAACACATTATCTTCTATCCATCCTTCTGTCAAAGTTATCCTTTCAGTTAATGATTTTTTTTCTAGGAGGGGGAAGAAGCTAGTTGGATTTGACCCTCCCCAGGATCAGAAACTCTGTTAACTAAAATCCTAACCTGCAGGTTTAAGAGGATTTCAAGCTAAGGCCAGGAGGACCCCTCAGAAATCCAGACAGGACCTCAGACAAGGGGATGAGAAGCAGTTTGCATTGCTGTTCCACTCATGCTTTGAGATTGTCCCCAAGAGCAGATCCATTACACATTGACCCAGACAGCAAGACTCAAAGCACTCAAACACTCTTCACCTGTAGGACATATGTCTGTAGGCAGTGGATGAAGCTGGGAGCTTCTGGCTGTTCCTTTTTTTTACCATGACGTAGTCATGCCCTTTGGCTCCATTCTGTGCTGCCAGCAGAGCTGAGAAATGTGTTTTCTGCCTCCATAGCCCATATTTCTAGAACAATTTATTGATCCACTGAGTGGAGATCATGAGGTATTCCCAATGAGTTCCAGACCCTTTCTGCATGAAGAGGTATGTCTTTTCAGTCAGACAAGAAGGTATGTATCTTTGCATTAAAGACGATCCACACATTAAATTTATGATTTTTAAACACATTTATTTAACACATGATATTTAAAATTGTAATTCAAAATAATTTACATTATTTATCATCAGGAGTGTGTCACCACATAAAAAGCCCTTAAGCAATGATTACTGACAAATCTTTGCATTTCATTTCATTTTCATTTTGTATTCAGGAGAACTTTGCACAAAGCTGGTCATATCTTCTTGTTGTTCAGTAAATCGGCACATTTTGCACAGCTGCACAGATTTTTTTCTGTCATCAAAAGAAAAGCAATTTGAAAAATTAGAATATGAAAGTAAAGTTATGAGGCACAGAAACCCACCAGGAATATTCTAGAATAATTGCAGCAGCATAAACTTCCTGAAATTTAAAACAGTCATGAAGTAGTCAGGGGTTTGATGGTAGTGGTTATTCCCTTCTACTCATTGCTTGTGAGGCTGTATCTGCAGTACCACGTCCAGCTTGGCTCCCCCATTAGAAGATTTGCCAACAAATTGGAGAGGCCCCCCACTGAAGGCCCACCGAGACAGTTAGGAGGCTACAGTGTTATGACGAAGGAGGAGGGGAGGATAGAGCTGGGTCTGTGTAGCCTAGAGAAAAGGCTACCAGGGGGGCTCAGCTGCTCTCTTCAACACCCCAAGAGGTGGTTGCAGAGAAGATAGAGCCAAACTCTGCTCAAGGGTGCATAGTGATAGGACAAGAGGCAAGGGGAAGAAGTTGCATGAGGGAAAACTTCAACTGGACATAGGGAAAAACTTCTCCACAGGAATGGTTAAGGATTAAGCTTGTCCAGAGAGGGGGTGCAAGTGCCATCCCTAAAGATTTTCAAGACTGATCTGCACAAGGCTTGGAGCAAACTGGCCCAACCTTGAAGTTAGCCCTGCTTTGGGCAGGGGTTTGGACTTAGGTGACCTCCAGAGGCCCCTTTCAAACTAAATACTTCTCTGTTTCAGTGATTTTATAATCAGAAAAACTGTCAGTGATTGAGCAGCACCTGATGCGCTGCCCTCAGCTGCTGTCTGTAGCAGGCGTGCATCTGCAAGCTCAGGTGGGCTCACCTCTCTGCTCTGTGGCAGCTACGTGGAACCGACAAGGCTCCCTAACTGAACATAAAATTCCTGTAACATTCCAAAAGTTGCTGCTGAGAACCACCCTTCAGCTAGCTCACCCTGGATCATTTAAGTTACCCGCTACCTGGCTTTACATCTTACATATCTGCACCCAGCACCATGGGCGTTACTGAGCACCTTCTGTTCTGCCCTCCCTTCTCCCCCTTACTTCTGCCTTTTTCTTTGGGTAAAGAAACTAAACAAATGCTGGTAAGTTAGCAGGCAGGTTTCAAAACAAATTTTAGGAAGTTTTAATTATGCCGGTTGTCATATTTCATATTTCTTATTGAGACATGCTACCATATTTAATCCAATGTTACAACTTAGTGTTAGGTTCATGATGCTGTTTGCTACCATGCAGGATCTGGAATTTCATTCCCCAGGAGATTTTGCTTTTGTAAATATTCAGATGATGGAGAGCAAAGAGTTGAAAATGCCAAATTTTCTATAGGGTAAAATGGCTTTAAAAATGCACTTGGAACATTTGAAACAGACATTTTTAGTATTTCAGGCCATCTCCCTGACTCCCTCTTCACTGCCCTAGAGCCGAAGATATGGGCAGCTGGCCAGCGTACCAGCCTGACAGCTGGCCACAGAGACTTTCAGACCTACAAGGGCAAGAAATCCTGGTAGCGCAATGTTCAGGGCATCACCTTGTTGCACAGCAAGTTAGCTGGTGAATTTGAAGCCTGGGAAGCCACAGGAAAAAGGAGTTTAGGGGCTGGTTCTCAAGAGCCTCCCAGATAGATTTCTGGGTTGAGGAACCCTGGAAATGATTCGGGGCAGGGAGGGGGAAGGCTGCCAGAATTCTTACTGCTGTGCTCCTAAGGACACTTTTTTCCCTCCAATAAGCTGATATTTTCCAGAAGAAAAGCATCCTATGAGAGAATTTGGTGGAGAGATATTTTTTTAAGTATTAGAAAGAAAATACTATTCTGTCTTTGGTGCTTGGTCATCCTACTCATGAGCATTTTGATGTGAAATTCCTCTCTTATGATCTTGTCGTAATGAAACAACTAGCTCAGGATCCCTTCAGAGCTGCCAGGGACCTGCAGACTTCCAGAAGACTATTCTGTGTGGGATACAATTCAGTCAGTAGCTATTGGGTTAGGTCCAGCTACAAACAATTGCAGAAGGACCTTACAAGACTGAGCAACTGAGTGATAAAACAGCAAATGAAACTCAAGACATAAAAGCGATTTATGTGCGGGAAAATAATTCTAACATCACATGTAAAACAACAGGTTCTCAATTGCTGCTCAGAAGATAATAATGAGGTTATGAGGGGCAATTCCACTGAAACATAAGATATTTAGTAGCATTAAAAAATGCCAACCAGACAACTGGAGGACAGAACAGAGCACACATTTGCACAAATGCCACATCCTAAGCATGATGTGCAGTTCTGTTTCCCCCACCTGGAAAAGGAGGTAAAAACTGAGAATGGTTCAGAAGCATTTGATAAAGATGATGGAAGTTTGGAGTAGTCTCCATACAGGGACCAATCAAGTAAGCTAGGACTTTTCAGCTTGGAAAAAAGATGACTGATAAGGGCACATGACAAGAAGAAAATAAAATCACAAAAAAAAAAAGTCACTGATCAGTTGCACGTTTTCTCTTCCAATGCAAGAAGTGGGGATCATTGAACAAAACTATTAGGAGTCAAAATAACCAAAAGGATGTAATGCTTCACACAACAGGCAGGATCTTGGGGCTCCCTGCCACAGGATGTTACGAGAGCTAAAGGTTCATGTGGTTTCAGGGAGCGACTGGCAAATTAATAGAGGAGAAATATACAAAGGCCCATTAAACCCAAAGACAACACCTCTGGTCCAAGAAATCCCTGGAGTCTGGGAGAATATTCTGGACAAGGATCATTTTATGTCTGCCCCATTCTTATACAAAGAGTAAGAATTGTTTTGGCCATTATCAGTTTTCCGATATTTTTTCTGTATCGGTTTTCCCTTTAGGAACAGGTGAAAGTCCGTTGCTAACACACCTGAAAGCCTTTGAGCTACACAAAAAGAAAATTGGTGAGGAGTCAATAACTCCAAGGGACAACAAATGGAGAACAGGAGTGGAAGCTGCAAAGCATCAGAAATACAGAGGTATACAGGTGAGGCAGCAGTGTACAGGCACATTCCCAAGGGATGGGACACCATTTTGACACCGTTTCCCACAGCATTCTCCTGGAGAAACTGGCTGCCCATGGCCTGGACAGGCATACTCTTCACTGGGTAAAGGACTGGCTGGCTGGCTGGGACCAAAGGGTGGTGGTGAATGGAGTTCAGTACAGCCGGATGCCGGTCACAAGTGGTGTTCCCCAGGGCTCAGTGTTGGGGCCAGTTCCATTTAACATCTTTATCAACGGCCTGGGAGAGGGGATTGAGTGCACCCTCATCCAGTTTGCAGACGACAGCAAACTGGGTGGGAGTGTCAATCTACTCAAGGGGAGGAGGGGTCTGCAGAGGGACCTGGACAGGCTGGATCAATGGACCGAGGCCAACTGTATGAGGTTCAACAAGGCCAAGTGCCGGGTCCTGCACTTTGGTCACAACAACCCCATGCAGCGCTACAGGCTTGGGGAAGAGTGGCTGGAAAGCTGCCTGGCAGAAAGAGACCTCAGGGTACTGGTTGACAGCCAGCTGAATATGAGCCAGCAGTGTGCCCAGGTGGCCAAGAAGGCCAATGGCATCCTGGCTTGTATGAGGAATAGTGTGGCCAGCAGGAGTAGGGAAGTGATCGTGCCCCTGTACTCGGTGCTGGTGAGGCCGCACCTCGAATCCTGTGTTCAGTTTTGGGCCCCTCACTACAAGAAGGACATTGAGGTGCTGGAGCGTGTCCAGAGAAGGTCAACGAAGCTGGTGAGGGGTCTGGAGCACAAGTCTGATGAGGGGCGGCTGAGGGAACTGGGGTTGTTCAATCTGGAGAAGAGGAGGCTGAGGGGAGACCTTATTGCCCTCTACAACTGCCTGACAGGAGGCTGTAGCGAAGTGGGGGTTGGTCTCTTCTGCCAAGTGACAAGTGATAGGACAAGAGGAAATGGGAGGTATTTAAAAGCCGGGCAGACGAGGTGCTTTAGGGACATGGTTTAGTGGTGGAATGGCAGTGTTATGTTAAGGGTTGGGCTTGATGATCTTAAAGGTCTTTTCCAACCTAAATGATTCCATGAATATCTAAGTTGTGCCAGGGGAGGTTTAGATTAGATGTTAGGAAAAATTTCTTCACGTCCTGTGTAACATGCTCTAGTGAACCTGCTTTAGCAGGAGGGTTGGACTAGATGATCTCCCGAGGTCCCTTCCAACCCTTGCTATTCTGTGATTCTCTGTGATTCTGTGAAAGGGTTGTCAGGCCCTGGAACAGGCTGTCCAGGGAAGTGGTTGAGTCCCCATCCCTGGAGGTATTTAAAAGATGGGTAGAGGAGGTGCTCAGAGACATGGTTTAGTGGTGGACAGGTACAGTTGGGCTCGATGATCCCAAAGGTGTTTTCCAACCAAACGATTCTATGGTTCTACTGTTTGGTGACGGAGTGCCTGGAGTTACCCATCCTGCCAAAGCCACACATGGGTAACTCATTTAAAGAAAAAAGTAGCATTACAGGCAAATACCTATGTAGCCACCAGACTGCTTAAATATAAGTGAATAGGAATACCAAGCACAAAGTAAGACACTTAATTTAAATTCATAACACAAGCGGCCACACCGTAAGAAGTAAACCATATGTTAGTCAAAAAACAATACTCATGTTGTTTAAGAAACACAGAGCAACAAACCCAGTAATTATTAAATACAACCATGTGTTTGATACAAGGATGAGTGGTAGGTGTGGAAAATCCACCTGGAGAGACAGAGCACGAATGCCCTGTGAGCAACTCTGCACCTTGGGGGTACGCGCAGCACCACGCTGCCCTCGGTCCCTCCGAAAGGGGCCTTTGCCAGTGCTCGGCCCAGGCAGCAAGGTGCCTGGCACCTCTGTGCAGGCCATGGGTCCCCCCACACCGCGGGTCCCCCCGCGCCGCTGGCTGACTGACCGCTCTGACCGCCAGCTGCAAAGCGGAGCAGCAAAACCATGCGGCGCTACGAGCGCGCCGGCCGACTTTATCAGGACGTTTGCTGGGAATAACAGAGCTGCTGTTGTATCCCTGCCGCTTTGCGGGGGGTTGTTTACAAGATCCGTCCCGGAGACGCAGCAGGGCAAGACGGCGTGCCCAGCTCTGCTCCGGCAGCAACGGGGCACGAGTGCACCGCCGCTCGTTTTCCAGGCTGGAGTTTTCCCGCTGGAAAAGAAAGGCACGCACGGATTTCCCTTTGCGGCAGCCTTGGACAGGGGTTGTTACAGGAGCTAAATTGCTTTACTGCTAAGACTAAATTTGAAGTTTATAGGCAGGAATTTTTCAAGGGGTCTGTATACTCTGTGAAGCCTCATTGACTTTTAATAGGATTTGGACATCTAAGAAAAAAATTAATCACCCTTCTGGCACTAGATTACGGTACATTCATTTTGTGGTGAACTAAATTATGAAAAACCTAACAAACTTCCAAAGCAATGACTAACAGTACATAAATACTGAAGAAAAAGCTACAAAGGAGTATCCCATGCAGTGTTTTCCCTTCTTTTCTTTCTAGGTTTTTCAATCAACAGGTTATTTTCTGAAGGCCCCAGCAGCTTCTCCTGAGGTCATCTCTAAGCAGAACATAAGCAGGCGATTCATTTAGATGCAGGAAATTTTTTTTGTTTCCCCTCTATCACATATAAACTCCCTGCCTTCAGTGCAAACATCTACGCTCCTGTGTTTCTGAAAAACAGCGTTAACTGGAGAAATCTCATATTTCTATTAAATATGTTCACATATTCACACTTACTGCTTACAAGGGTGGACTTAATTCGTGAACTTCAAACCCAGTGATTTTTAAGACATTCACATTTTTCAAACTTAATGCAATTGTGTATCACTTCTCTTTCACCTCCCGTTCAGATTATTTGCACCAACCCACATTCAAACCCACCCAAGCAGAGGCTCAGCCACCTGACCATCAGAGCCACAGTAGCACATAGCTCAGGACAGACAAACAAAACGCACCCCGTTTCAC
Source organism: Gorsachius magnificus (assembly GCA_034008185.1). Classification (NCBI taxonomy): domain Eukaryota; kingdom Metazoa; phylum Chordata; class Aves; order Pelecaniformes; family Ardeidae; genus Gorsachius; species Gorsachius magnificus. The sequence continues at coordinate 69,860,872 of CM067082.1, forward strand.
CAGGCTCCCAGCCTGGGATGCTGGGACAGTGTTTTCAGCCACTACTGAGAGTTTTGGGCATCTTCCTTTCTGGCAAGAGTAACTGGGACAGAGCAACTGGTATACACAAACTCGCAGGATTTAAGAAAAAAAATATCTGCAGTCTCTGGGAGGCTTTTTGAGATATGGAGTAAAATTGCTGATCAGCACAAGAAAATTAAGACTCCCAGTTTCTTGGCTGAAATCTCCCATTTGCACTTGACAGAAAAAAAAAAAACCCAACACACCAAACCCACAACACCAAAAAGCCAAGAGCAAAGCAAAGTTTCATAAAAGGATTTGATATGATGCAGATGTGGGCTCTTAGACTTGTAATAGAGTAAGTTACACCTGACTTCAGACAGTTTATGATCCAAGAACCTACTTTGCTTTAGCTCCCAGATAAAAGCTTTCCACTCTCATTTCAGTCTGCCAGTGGTAAGCTCAGTCAAAAAAAAATAATCAGGACTCTTCATTTTCTACAGTTAGCTTTTTGCTGATTTAATTGTCTGGATTGTCTGTATCAACAAGTATTCCTATCAGCTTGTCATAAAATTGTATGCTTAGCGGAGTCACTGACTGAAACAAAGCTTAAACTGCTGCTCAGGGGCATCAGTAGGTACAGTAACAGCAGGCATAATTCAAACCAAATTCTGGTTTCTTCACCTAAATTTTAACACTTGACCTTCTGATAATTTTTGGAGACTATTAGACCATAAAAAGATTAGATGGATAAAAATCAGTCATCCTCAGCGTTGAGTACTGCAGACTGTGATGGTGACGAGGTCTTAAAAATGACACTGGTCTTCCACACTTCTTCCATTTCAGATGCCCAGTATGTCAGAATAAATGCAAAGATATGAAAACCAATGTTCAATGTCATGCTTAAAGTTTCAAGTTGCTATAATTTTTTTCCTCAAATACTTTTAAGAATTAAAAATTATACTTTGCATACACCTGTACACAAAAGAAAATTCTGCTATGCTGCTCTTCAGCCTAAGGAGCTGCCAAAAAAGAACCTGTCCAACTGCAGCTCCCGATTCAAAGAATAAACTCAAACCTTAACAAAATACAAGGGCAAGAACTGTTTTTTTATTAACCTATTTTATGGACTCTCAAGAGGAAAAGGAGTCCTGTCAATGGTTCTTCACTGCATGAGACTAATATCTTATCAGAGGACACGGCATTATTTCACTTTTACATCTCTCCCTCAAGAATACTCCCTTTGATGAAGTAGTTCAAGGGCAGGCACCAGAAAGTCTGTTGTAGCAAGGTACAGCAAAGGGATCCAAGCCACATCAGGACTTCATCAGTAGAAGTACAGAGGGTAAAATTTTAGTTTGACAAACACCACAAATATTTGCATCACCATGGTCCTAGTGGAGGGCAACACCTTGTACCGCTGGTCACTTTCCTTTCAGGTCAACTTGATATGAGTACAAAGAGTACTGCTGAAACTAAGCCACAAAGGATGGAATTTATAATATAATTTTCTGAGGTAGCCAACTAAGTATTTTTTTAAGTCAGATTAAGTAAATTACCCTTTTGGACCTAAATAACCCCTTTTAAACATCTACTCTATAACAACATATATACCACCACACTTTTTTTTTTAACTATTATTCCAGCTGTAAACAAGTATCTTGCAAAAATTAGAGATGACTCCCACTTGAAGAAAGGACAGAGAAAAAGATGACTGCAGTAGGTTTCAGGGTCACACACTCTTAAACAGGCACGTTTCAAGATAGGAGTTTGAGGCATGCTCAGCATACCCAAAGAACTAGTTAAGGACATTTATTAGCTGTGCCTGTCAAGCAATTCAGCACTTGGAAGAGGAATCTCAGACATCAGTCTTTGGCAAAATGCCTTCTGCATTCTTTTTCCAGGATGCTGTGTACGGTTTTGTTTTGAATAAATGTTAACCAGGTTGTTAGTTAGAAATCCTACATGCGCATTTGTATGCATACTCGCACCGATTCCCTTATGCATTAAAGAACTTGCATAAGTAGTAATCAGATTGGGTGGTAAATGGGATAAGAGATAGAAAGTTTTTCCAGAATTTGTGTGCTTTGAATGAAACCCCATTTTTTTCTTCTGAAGGAATTCTTCACCAGTTACACAGGCAGTTCATTTGTACATACCATTATTCCATTTCAAATATGGGCTTTAGATTTTACTAGTGCATGGCCCATTGCCAGCAACAGACACGCAAACCCACCAGTAATATGGAGCTTACAATGGTAAAGAGACGACACACTTGAAGAGAAATCTCTTTATAGTTTTCATTTAAAAAATAAAATAGGCAGAACTGTAAAAGAGGAACATCCCATCCCAACAGAAATATTTTAAAATATATTTCCATGCTAAAAGCAAAAGTCTGGATGTCAGCCTCATGGAAGCTGCCAAGTAATAGAGAAAGAAACTTAATCTTTCACATTACTCGTATCCGTGTCTTTGCTTTCCTGGTTTACATGACTGTTGGCATTTTTACTAGATTGATCTAAATCCTCGATTTTGTTTTCTACTTCCATAGCACTGCTTTCCACAGGACTGTGGGAGGATTCTTCACCTATTTCTGCTTCCATTTTTGTGACTAAATCATTTTCTTTATCTTCCACATCCATTCCTTCCTCTGTTTGTGCCAGCCCATGCTGAACTTCTTCCTCTGTTTTACTTTCCAATTCCTCCTCTTTCCTCTTTGCTTTAAACACTTCAACTCCCATCATCCTCAAGTAGTGAAGTCTCTCATTCTTGGGCACAAAGGCACGGAGTGATGTCTTTCCTTGCCAACCACACAGCACTATAGGACACTGAAGATCATCAGGTTTTCTACAAACAAGCAGAAGAGAAAGTTACTCTGCAAAACTTAATTTTATAGCCATACCCTGATAAGTAAGTGTACAATCTTTAATAGTCAATGCATTTTATACCTATTCATGGAAGATGCAAGTACATTGGTCTTAACTTCACTATCTGAACAGGTACCTGCTTCTCTACAAGCAAGCAAAAAAATGAAGCTCAATCCTATTAAATTTCTGCAACAGGTAAAATAATTTTCTGGCTCTGGTTTCAAAACTAATATAAGCAACAGCAAGATGAAATTTTACATTTAAAAAGTTCTCAAGAGTTTTTGATACTACTTTGTCAACAAAAATGAACAATGGAAAAGTTTAACTTTTTCTATTCTGAATGCTGGACTTCAGAGGGAAACAAACAAACATGCTGTGATACTGTGGGCCTCTGGCAGAACTATTAGCTCTCCTTCATAAAGCTAAATCCTACAATTGTTTTAAGAATACACTGGCAAGATAGCTTTTTCCCCCTGTTATATTCTTTCTTTGTATGCTCTCTGGCTTTACTGTTGACCTCACTGCGTCTCTATGCCTCCACTTCTGTTTTTGCTGCGTGAAAATAATTCTTGTCCAAGTTTTAAAACTGCATAAATGGAAAGCAACACATCTACTTACTCAGGGTCTGGGTCGTACTTCAGAACTATACTTCCCATTGCTACAGGGAAGGGAGGTGGGGGGGAACAAAAACAAAACAGATGTGTTACTTGGTACAATGTTAAAATGATTATAATTTGAAAAAGTTCAAGAAAACAAGTTTTTAGAGAGCCACACAGCATGAGCTGGTTAGCAGTTATCTACAGTAAACTATACACAATACCGGTTTTTATTCCTTTTTTTTTTTCCCAGACCAAAGCATTTATATCGTTACAAAAGCAACTGTCAACCCTGTCCCCTCCCAAACCCCAAGCAAATTAAAATACAAAATCACACAGTGGATTAATTTATGCAGTGAATCTAGCAAGGAACTTTTACTTCAGTAAAATGAACAAATGCCAGCCCAAACTTTAGAAAAATTCTTCTTCCCATTCTGTCTCATCAAACACTGAAGTACAAGGACCACCAATGACTTGGAAATAAAACATAAACAAAAGACTAAAAACAAGTCTTCGTTTCTTCAAGCATCCAGCACAGAGGGAATAAAAATTTAATACGAGTAGACACTGTTCCCCATATTTAAGAAAATCAAATCTGAATAACCGTATTTGATACACAAAATCATGACAAACAATTGCAGATGACAAACAAACAGCTTCAGCTGGAGCACTAACAAGCGTAAAGATCAGTAGCGTATACAAAATCTTTGTTCATCAGACATTTTAAATGCTGCCTCACAGCATTGCTTCATGGAAGTCACAAGTCTGGCAACTCTTCAATTCTCTGGAGTTCATAAACCTTAACGGCTGTGATCAGAAAGGACTATAGTTTCTAATAGCACACTGGGTTTCAGTAGTGCTTACTGACCTAATTAAAAAGTATATTTAAGATAAATTTAGCCATATCTTTTAGCAAACAGTTTATGTGACAGTATTTTCATAGTCTTCTGTGTACTGTATAATAATCATTTTGTCATAGCACAAGTTAGAAAACTTACCCATGTCTTTGACTTTCTTCTGTGTTTCACTGCTGAATTTACTTAAGAATGGATTTTCCTGGGTTAGCAGAATTTTAACATCTTCTATGCAGACGTTTATAATCCTTGCATGAATGAATGGGTACAGAGTATAAATTCCCTGTTTAATAAATAAATATAAATATTTAAAAATGCAATCTCTACTTTTCTGAAGGGAAAATGCTAAAAACAGTATGCCCTTTAGCTAATACCAAAAAACAATTTTCACATTTTAAACCATACTGAAAATCCAAATTGTCACTAATCCGACAAAGTTAATGCCAGCTGTGCTATAGGCTCTAGAGGAAACCGAAGTATCTTTGAAAATACAATGCTATGTAATTACCTCTTGTGCTAATCTGAATGCACATCCAAACTGTTCACCGTCACTGTTGCGAGACCAGACTTTTATCCCTGTGTTAATAACCTGCCAACGGCAAAGACAATAAGCACCATTAAGGAGTATAATTTCTCTATTACCACTCTGAACTTTGTTTTTCCTCAACTGTTTGACTAAAAGGAAGAAGAACGGATAATTCTGCCATAATGTTTGTTCATTCGCACTGGACAATGAATTAAATTCATGTGAAAATTCATTCAAGAGAAAAAGGAATTCCCACGATCAAAACATAGCTCGCTCTCACCTTTTACTCCTTTCCATGTTGAAAACTGAACACTGTGAGGAAGTGTTAGTGTTAAAATGAGGGCAATGAACTATTAAGATCTAATTTTAATTTTAGTTTGAGTGAGAATTTTCTGGGTGATTCTGGGAAAGTCAATCAAGGACGGGATTTTAAAAACACACAAGTGCTTAATATTAGAACACTATATCCTTTGTGGTACTCAAAGTCTCACTGCCTAATACGATGCACCAGTTTCTTAAAATTTTGTCAATTATATAGCCACTTCCTGCATGTGGGATAAAAGGATAATTATTTACCCATCTCAAAGATCTGTTGCAAAGATGTAATGAATATCCTTGGAAATTTTCACAATTTGACTGGATGAAGCCCTGAACCATATCTGATCTAGCTTTGAAGTTAGCCCTGCTTGGGGCAGGAAGGAAGCTGGACTAGATGACTTCGTTCTAACTTAAATTATTCAACAACTTTTAAGACAAATCTATAGCATTTGCAAGGCAATTTCCATGGGAAGTCATATAAAACAAATTAACATTTCTCCCTCTAATTCAGAAAAACTACTTCTTATACCATTATCATTCTGCTTAGCAACTTTTCAAAATATTCAGTTGTTGAAATTACTTTGAAACAAAGTCCCCAAGTAACACAGCCAACTAATAATTCAGCTGATGTTACCCATTATTTTTGGTAGGCTTTCAAAGCTCTTAATAGTTTTATAATTGAGGGGCTCACAAATACAACAGTGTCAATATTAACTTGTGAAGGTACCTGAAGACCACATAACAATGCTGGTACACACGCAGTGGTTATATATTCCCTCCTCTACTTTTAAGTTCCCTTCCATCTGCCAAAAAACATACCAATTTTAATCTTGGAAATGGTTATTCACCTCTCGGAGACAACTCTTCATCTCTTTAACAGAGGAGGGATATAGAGAGGAAAACACTTATCCAGACTGAAAAAAAAAGGCCTATCAGAGGGCTAATCCCCTAAAAAAACAATAAGCTTGGCAATACCAAGTTCAAGGAGACACCCACTGATGCTTATGATCATGATGCGTAAACCTGAAGAGATGAACCATACCTTCATCTTCTCACTGTTGTTCAGAAGCACATTCCTCAGCTCCTTAGAAACCATGTACAGCTGTCTCTTCTTTCCTTCTTGAGTTCGAGTTAGTAAATTCATCTTGGGAAATGATGGGTCCAATGCATAAAACTTCCTGTGACCATAATACTTGTTTTGATTAACTGAACAATGAAATTACATACTCAAAATGCATGGGGTAGCCCATTTCCTCAAGCTATCTCTGCAAACACTTAACACTTTGGCTCCAGAACATAAAGATTAGACTTTCAAAGATGCACGAAATCAGAAAAGACAAGCTGTCATAGACATTAAGATACCCTCAAAAATTTCCAGTGCAAACTACAGTTGGCTATTTTCATTTAAGAAGAGTTAAGAGAGGGGCACCTGGTCCAAAGTTAGGGTAAAAGTTTTATGTATGACCTCCTAAACCTATCTTTTGTGATGACCTGAACTACTAATATTCCTGAACTACTAGAAATCTTACTGCCAAAACAGAAACATTTTTTTCTTACTGGATAGGAAGGAACAATGGATCATCTTCAGGGAGAAACACAAAAGGGTCTTCTTTAAAACCAAACAACTTCATTTTTTTAGATGGTGGTGGTCTAAAAAGAAAATACCATTACATTGTCAATTCTAGTAAAAGTACTTGGTTTAAAATCAGTATATTCAGTTCATTTAGTCAACACTTGCCTTATGGCAATGATAGCATGCCAAACAGAATACTGACATTTTCCTGTGTTTCACTATGATAACACTACCCACAATTTAACTTCTGAAAATGAGGAATTGAAAGCAGTGCTTGAAAACAGAAACCACGAAAACAAGTAAACAGAGATTTCTGAGGGAGTTACTGTGAAGACAGTAAAGATCTTCCAAAGGTTAACTTCTAAAAGCAGTTTTCTCCTTATCAGAGAAGAAAGGACTAACAGACTTTGCAAATGCTAATAAGAAAAGTGGTTATTTTCCTAACTTGCTGAAATACAAGACAGAAAAAGTGGAAATGTAGGACAGCTGAGCAAATTCATTAATTCTTCTTGATCGACTCCTAAATGAGGCCAATAACAAAAGAACTACAGAATACTCAGCAATTACAAAGCTGTCACAGGACAAATACTTAGACATGGTCTCTTACCCACATACTCCTTCCTTTTTGCTTTGCTCAGTGTCTGAATTCTGCAATTCTTGTGTTTTCTTACACTCTACATTTTCATCAAGCATTGGGTCTTCAGTAATACACTCAGAACCGTTATCTGAATTAGCTGCTGTCACTTCAGTATCTCCTGTTCTTTGTGGTAATTTCTGATGAACCTATTTAAAATTATAGTATTTTCAACAAAGCAAAAGTAGTATCTAACTGTAACAAAAGGTACCTATGTTCTCTCTTTGCATGTGCTTATTTGTTACGAATTTGTATGTAAGTGCTCAAACAGACCCATCTAGGGAGTTAATCTGATTACTAAATCAAGATATCATTGGAAGTTGCATTCACCTCTAGTACTGCTCTGGACGATTTCTTACCAACTGTCCAAGCAAGCTATTTTTGTACCATTTACAAAATCATGTTCGAGCAGTCATAGAGAAGATTATCTTAAGTCAGGAGCTGCTGCTTTCCTCCTAGCACTCAAGGTGACACACATCCTGCTGCTGCATGCTTTCTGTAAGAATGCTACAGCATTAAACTTAGAACTGCATAAACTACTTGGATGACGCTTGCTTCTGAATAAATGCTTTTTCCTTACTGCCACATACATTTTACTCATAAGGTGTTCTAATGAAGCAAATAAAATAAATAAAAACAGCTAAAATGGTTTCACACAAGAAGATTCTCTCAAAGACATGAACAATCTGAGACATCAAGTAAATCATGTCAACTTAAAATCCTGTTGACAGGATTTTGAAGACAATTGACAACAAATGGATTAAAGTCAGATGTCTGAAGCTGCTGCTGCTGTTCCTAACAGTTTTACATCCATTCCCCTGCTGCTGATCTGCTAGACTAATCTGCTAGTGAATCACTCCTGAGCAACCCAGCCACAGAATAAGATAAACTGAAATCAGAATTAGCTTACCATACAGCAGAAAAAACCCTTCAGCAGAGGGACCACACACAGCTGAAGGAAGTGACAGCTTTAGCTACTAAATCTAATCTGCTTCTGTAATTCTTTCAAAGCCTTAATTTTAAGTTCAAATTTTATCTTGCTATTTTACTATGACTTCAAAATCCCCCCCTTTTTTTTTTTTTTTCTATTTTGAAAGTAGATTTTTTTAAAAGTTCTTAAGGCATTTAGGAATTTATTTTTAGTTGACACACTGAACTATAACCGAAGGACAGATAGAAAACAGTTATAGTATGTTTTCTATTATGTAAGCTTTCAAAAGAATTCCAGAAATGTTATTAAAATTTAACATTTTAGCTCTTCTAAAAGAAGTTACCTTAGGCTGGCGTTTATTCCATGGCATTGGAGATTTTTTTATTAACACAGCCACAAAGAAACCTCCTGTGTTCTGGTGATGTGGCAATATCCTAAGACTAGGGGGAAAAAACCCAAAATAAATAAAAATCTTGCAGTGTATTCATTATCAGCATCCAGGCTCTCACAAAGTACTAGAAGTATCACATTTACATTTACTTTCAGGGTAAACTAAGTATTCCCAGGAGGATTTCACAAATATAATTTATCAAGCTAGAAACAGGATCTAAAATAAAGCATTCTGGCAAAATAACTTACATCAGTGAAACACATTCATTTCACCATTCACATCCGAGCTTTAATGACTCATTTCTAAACACTATTTTTAGAATAGCTATGGAAAGTCTTTCATAGAAAATAAGTCACATTGTTAAAATGTTAAAGTCTTACATACTTTTCGAGTAATTTTGGCTATGTATCTCTATTGGATGCAAAGAATTTGACCTGTTTGTATGAGCATTTATTCCTTGTAAGCAACTTTCAATAATTTCTTTCAGTTCACTGGAATTTAAATATTGTGTGCTGCCATTACATACGAAGCAATCAAAATATGCTCAGACCTATACAAACATAGGTCTATACTGCAACACATTCCTAATCTGACCTCCTAATTATACTTCGCCCACCACCATACAAGGTAACCATCAAAACCTCATAAAGTCTACTCTGGGAGAACTTACCAACGTTCTAGATTCATTGTCTTTAGCTTCTCTTCATCTTTTACTGGAAACATAGTGGGACGGATCTGTGATTGTCTATTTGAAGGCACATCTTTCCACTCTTCAAACCACTGTCCATCTTTCAGCATTACCTTCAAAGGAGTGAATATAAATGCTGTGAAGAATGTGGGTCACCATTTTATAAGCTTTAATTAAGATACTTTCAAACCAAGGTTCAGATGCCAAAAAGAGAAGTTATCTTCTGCTATAGTGAATTAAGTTCTTTTAAGTGAATTGCTCCTATGTGCATTTTATGTGTGTACTTAAGAGCAGGAGATTCTTGCCAGCTGTACCTCTTTGCTCCGCTTGTTATGCTTCAAAAAGTGTGCAGCCAAGTAAAGACTGGTGCAGAGTCAACTGCATGATCTCTGTTAACCTTCCAGAACTTACAGAACACCAAAATCCAAAGGAAGGACAGTGGTGGAATATACAAGAAGATTAGTAAACCATCAGACTTAGGATACATTACTTCTTTTTCTCCTTGAGACTGGCTGTGAGACATTCTGCTACATGCAGCTTCCAAGCAGTACACAAAGGGAAAGGGCTACTGCAGTCCAGTGGGTATTAGAAACGAGGAATCTCAATTTAATTACATAAGAAGAAAGATGTAAGAGTGCAACACAACAGCTTGGTAAGCATACAGCTCCATGACACAGCTCTACATAGGTCATAGATAGAGATGTTTTCCAGGAAAGTTACTGAAGAACCATGCCCTCATGAATTTCCTAGTGTCTGTATCTTTATCCAGGACTCAGAACACATCTATAAATCTACTCTAAGATACTGTGTGGACAGAACATCACCTAATTCTATGTAAGGGTCAAAGCTTTTGAAGGATGCTTAAGATAAAAGCAGGTTAGAGCAACAACTCTTAGAGCAAGGCATTTTGAATGCTCTTTAAGCAAGAATACCAAAGTGAAAAAAAAAAAAACAAACCATCAGGGAAAACTTGACTTCAGAACTCTAGACGCCTGGTTCTGTACTGAACACTGAGGCTGTAAGAAAGGTCATATCCAGGAATGTGTGGGGCAAATGCATAAAATTAATGACTCAAATGAAGGCCCGTTTTTGTTGTTAAGGCAACAAAATAGAGAAGTCACAGTGATGATGACTTCAGGACGGGCCAGTACGGTTAAGTGTTTTCATACAAGTCACTGTAATGGTCTTGAGGGTTTAATTAAGTGTTCTACTGGAAACTGAAATGTAAGATTTATCTAGATTACAATTTCACTACGAATGTTAGAACACAGATTTCAGCATCATGAAGTCTGGCATTTCTCAGCCACTGATCAGATCACACCTAGAATATTGTGCCTTTGCATATTCCTGAAATAGATATGGCTGTACTTCCAGAATTAGTATTTCAAATCCAAATACGCTACATGTCTTATTGCTAGATGGAGACAAGATAGACTGTGATTCTGAACTGCTCTTCTTTGGAGGTCATAAATTAAGCTTGAGAGAAACAAACAATGGGACTGATAAACAACTGGAAGTACAAACAAGTCTAGAACTATTTCAGGTGTAGTAGAATAACTGCCCAACAGCCCTGCTCTGTTCAGTTTTGGTTTAACAGTCTAACCACATAATGTAACTGCTGGAATGAAAAAGCATCAAAGAACATGCTAAAGTCTTCTCTACTGCACATTTTGCTAGCCTCTTATTAGGGTAGAATGAAGACTACAAGTGTTGCAGAAGTAGATTAACGTATCTGAAGTTAAAAACGTCTCTTTCTTCAAGATTCTGAAGTAACTCATTTGAGTTCACTCATTGTCTAGCTTAAGGAGATAGTACTGAATGCTCTTTCCAAGCACCTAAGTGTCCCTTGAACACACCTGTACTTTATTTCCAGAGAATATTCACTGTAATCACAAAGTCACAGAGCTCCCATTGAACAGACCAGGAAACCAAAGGACCACACCAAGTAAAAACAGCACCAAATCAAGCAAATGCATTCAATGACAAGCTAGCCAATGAGGCCTGAAAAAATACTGTAGCAGCAAATAAGGGCTGAAGAAAATCTTGTAAACTTTCAACAGATTTTATTAGCCTACTTTTTAAAATACCCAGTAGGGAGATTTATATTTCAACTGCAAACACAGAAATAAATATTACAGGGAATATACTCTTAATGATCTTTATATATGTATTTTGTAGCCTTTATATGGTACAAAAAAGTAAAATTAAGATTATAGAGCCACAATCATGCATTTTGTATTTTTCCTTCAGGTACCAGCACACAATTTAAACTTTTGGAACTGTAAGAAGAAAGATATTGGCTAGTTTCTAAGCAGGATTTCCAATGACAGAACAACAAGCAAATCTTTATTCCATGCATCTTGTTCATTAGCCTACACACAGGCACAAACCTGCAGACTGTACCATTTCAAGATACTAGTGAAACAGTGAGGGAAGATGGAACAAGCAATGGGGTTGCAAAGGCACACGCTCATAATTAAAATTTAATCAAAGCTTCTTTCCCTACCACCAGGATGGCTTTCTACTCTTCTTAATTATGCTCTTAACAGGAAGCTGAAGAAGCTTTGGGGTTTTTTGTCCCTCCCTACAGGCCTCTTTCCAGAACTGAAAACACATAATGCCTGGAACAAAATACAGGATTCTATTAATATTCTAGGATTACTCACACAACTGCAGTTTTTATAGCTTATTTCCAGAAAGGGTTTAACAGCTTTTACTTCCAAATGGACCAGCTAAAGAACCATAGCATCTAACACTCGCAGACTGTAAAGATGAGGAGGTGGATAATTTAAAAAGTGGCTGAAACTATGTTGCCATCTACAGGCCACATGCTGCATGCAATAGAAAAGGGAATTCTATTAACAAAGCATAGGAGCGCGAGCAAAGAAAGCTAGAGGGAGAAGAGCAGATGAGGAGGAGACAAGAATTTACCATCAGAAAGATTTTTAGCCCTCTGCCCTACAATACTATGTTGTCTAACAACTCTAAACAGCAAATCACTACCATTACTTTAGCTCAATTTAATGTTTTGAAATTTTACACTTCAAAAATTTCCCTAATTTAACACTCTACAACAGATCAAGAACTTCACAGAAATACCAGGTAAGTACCTTCCATTTTGTAATTCCTGGCATCCTCTTCAAACCTGGCAACTCAGAAGAGACATCAGCAAGTTCTAAGGCACCTGAAACACCAAGAATAAAAACATACTTGAAAACAGAATTTGAGAGTTGTGCTTCTAATTAACTTTTATAAAAATAGTTTTTCTTCAAGTTCTAAGACCATTTTAAGACCATTGCTTTTTAAACCTCTCAAAGGAACAAAATGTTAATACAACTACTACTGTGTAAATTAACAAGAAAGGTGGTAAGAACTGTTCATCATAGCTACAAAAATTTGCAACCTATAAATTAACCAAAATATAATGGTTAGACACTTTTTGTAGCAGCTGCATAGAGTAATACTCTACAACTTGTATTGTTAACCATCAGTGTTCCAGGCAATTCAGTCACAGAAGTTTTTATTCTCACTTACTTAGTCTTTAGATTTACTGTACTGTAAGCACTTTTTTGAGAAGTACTCTTTTGGGATGATTAAGCCTTTTAAAATGCTTGATATATTCTGATTTTATGGACTTACAATCTTAAGATATTCTAGCGTGATGGGAAACAGAACGTATTATTTTGTAAATGGAAAGGAAAATTCCAAAGTGTTTAACAGGAAGGTAAGTACTATCAACCTAACAGGACAAAAGGCTATGTGCCCAAAATATGCCAGATTACTAAAAGAAACATCAACAGAGTATAACTTAACCTACTGCATAGATGAAAGCTAATGAAATCTCTGACTAATCTAATGAAAACTTTAAACTGCCGCAAGTCCAGAAAGAATGAAATAAAAACTTGGTGTTTAAATAGGTGATCTCTAGGACAGAGAAGAATAACTCTTTTCTGTGATTCTGAACACTTAGTTATTTAACAATTAGGTAGGCTTTTCCTCCTGTTGTACACAATTTATCAGCCTGTTCTACATGACTAACCATTTACTCTCAGAGTGACAGTTTAAGTCTTTTAAATAAATGAAAAAGTGATACATCAATCCATAGACAAATTCCAAAATGACATTTCAAACCTGATTAAACTTGATGTTTGAGTCTATCCTTTGAATATTCCTGCCTACCTACAGCATGACTTTAACTGATGCCTCAAGACTACATCAGACTGATCAACCATTAAATGGTCCGTCAGAAGTACTACAATTCCCAGCAGAGAAATATGGTACAAAAGTGCCTTTTCCTTACTTTTTCAGCCTCGAGGGGAAAACAATCTCTGATCTGCTCCACAGTCCTAGGAACTAAGCTAAGATTGAAGTACCAACAAAAAAGTTTCTGGGCTGACCTGAACAAATCCTCAAGGTCCAATGCCCCTTGCAGACCACTCTGCTACCTCACCCTACACCTATGTTCAAGCCCCACGGATAACGTTCGCTCACTGGGACACATCATAGTCTCCAGGTAAGCCTCAAAATATCCCCACTGGGCAGCGACAAGATCGAAATGCCACAATCCAACACTGCAGTCAAGATCCTTAGTTCCAAGTACTGAATTTTCCGCAAATACTGCAATTGTTGGTGTCCATCAACATCCATATTGCTTTGTGCTCCTATCCAAACTAGTCCTTACTGCTTTCCAATCTTGTTATCATTAAACTTAACTCTGGTGCACTACAGCCTTCAATCAACCAAGCATACTATAATTTACTGGAAAGACGTATATGTTGTTTTTTCACACAGCCTGACAAAAATCCTACCTCTAAAAAAAAAAAAAGGTCCTTTGAGCAGAAATTAAACATTCAATTCCTAATTATCTACAGGCATTTTAGCTAAACTGCTGTTTTGGAGACAATGAAATTTCATGCATAATTTGAGGTCACAATAGTGACAGACACAAAGAAAACATTACACAAAACAGGGCTATTCTACTTCTAGAACCGGCTCAGCTCCAGAAGTAATATAGCTGCCTCCGATCTGTACAAGGCTCAACTTAAACTCTGGAACTTTTCATGCAAAATCCAATTAGATGTCTCCAAACTTCAGGTTACTGACTCTGAAAAAAAAACAGTGTCCATCAGCTCAAGACTAGAAATTTGGGCTTCTAAGCCCTACTATCATAAACTGATGCAGTGGAACTTCCCAGCTCACCTCAATTTTTCCACCTGTTATTACTTCAGATGACGGAGACTTAACAGCAACTTATGCAAGACTTCATATGCAAGTCAAAAGTATAAAAAAAGACATTAAAATTCCAAGCACGTCAAAATGTGAGTCAAAGGATGCCAAAGGTTATCAGTGACTCCCATCTACTGGTGCACAATAAAATTCCTCTGACTGCTTAAGTACACTCTGGGCTTTTTACTCCTATGGTGTGCAGCAGTAACGTCCCATGTCATGTTTTCCATAGGAAATATGAATGTCAGACAGGGACTCCAACCAGTGGACACACAAAAAAGACACAAGTCTTTTGTGTAGCACTAACAGAACTTGTTCAGGTTTTATATTTGCACCCGATAGGTGCATTAAAGAAGACTGCTCATATCAACACCAGTGAAATTCTCCCAGTTTTGCACACTAGGAGCACGTTACCTACACTAAGCTTAATACTAGTACTATCACACACATATTCTTTCTTGGGCCAAGAAAAAAAGATTACCCCACTCCATCCAAGCTCACATTCTCACCTTGACTCTTTTCCAGCAGAGATGCTATCACAGCCTCATTTTCAATAGGATTCAACGAACACGTAGAATATACCATTCTCCCGCCTTCTGCCAGCTGTTCAACACCACGGGTTGCAATTCTTAACTGCAATCTAACAAACAGAACATTCTTGGTCTAGCCAGGCATCATTCAGGAACTAGAAAGATTTGCCATCAAATTTCTTACAGGTGAAGCTATATTGCAGACACATAACTCTCCATGGACTAAGTCAGCACATACTGAGTTCCACAGCTGTCACCAGTGCACAAAGCCAGTTTTAAACTAAGTCAGCTTAGCATAGTCTACACTGCAGACACACTCACAATTACACCTCTCAAAATAGCAATTAGGTCAAACATTAATGCTACTGCATGATAACATTCTGTGTTTTGTTCTTTCTAGTGCCCCATCAAGTTTATTATAAAGTACTCAACACTAGAAAAATAATCCCCCCAAACCCTTACTCTTTGAAATCTAGAGTTAAAATGAGGAGCAATCTGACTACTACAAATATTATGGACAAGAGAGCTGAGCTTGCACTGGCCTTCTGAGAAAAGTCGCGCTGAGCTGGATCACCTGCTTATACCCTACGTGCATAATTACAACTAAAATAAAACCTGTCATTATGAATGAGTTACCAAGCAGCAAGTCACCATAGTTCAGCTGAGTCACAGTAACTGAGCTTATTCCCAGCTTGTTACAAATGCACAGTAAAATGTTCTAAGCTTTTTCATCTGTGTTTAAATTACTGCTTTTTACCGTGCACCTGCACTAGGCTAAGTACTCATTCACCATCAGTTAACATAAACCAGTCTCAGGTAACTGAAACTGTTTATGTATGATATCTGACATTCTAGAGATGTTAAAACACTACTGCTAAATTTTACAAGTTTCTGTATTTTCCAACAGTATTTTACCTGTCTAAATGCTAAAAATCCCAACCAAATGGTTTGTTCCCTGCTTCATTAGTTACTTTGTCTAAATTAATTCAATGAATATTAATATGTCAGATATTCGTAAGAATACAAGAAATTTATATTCACACACTCCACTGGAGGTTGACCTCACATCTGAAACACGACTCTTCCTCTCAAAAGCACATAAGCTCTTTGAGAGAAAAGTGACTTTTCTGCTTTGTCATATATTGACATGTGAATGCATGCAGATGTTAAAAGATATGGGAAAAGGAGGAGAGAGAAATGGAAGAAGCGCAGATGAGTAATAAGCATTTTTACCCATGCAGTTGCAAACTGTTTTGTGTTGTCCACTTCTTCCATACATCAATGTTTTTCCTCATGGTTCCATCTCCACTGTAACAGAGGTTGACCAGATGAGTATGTGTGTAAAATAATTTCATATCCAAGTAGCTTATAGCAGTAAAAATTACCAGTCCCTCCCTCATGTTAACTAGTTCTCCTATGCTGTACTGTTTGTTTCCACACTATATTTGTATTTCAGTATCCTGAGTAGAAGTTCAAAATTTGAAGCCCTTCAGCTGACCAAATTTAAGCACCACTTGGAACAAAAAAAGTTCACCTTGATTATGGCATCCCCTTACCTAAGACAGTTTAAGGCATTCACCTGTTTTGGAAGTTACTATAAATCATAACTCATTAAGCAACTCAAAAAGTATAACTCGCTAACACAAGCATTCTAGCACTGTACTTAGTGCAATAAAATCTGTGTATTGAAGATTACATGCAAAATACCTGCAGGGGACGTCACACAAAATCCTGTCATAGAAGAGGACCTCTTTTCTTCCATCAACATCTATTTGCAGATTAGGAATGCTGGAGGCATCATGATTTACCACCATGATGCATGGACTGTTTAGTCTCTTAGCCTGATGAACCAGCAAATAGCAGCGCTTGTTGTCGACATCATTAGCAATTACAAAACCCTCTGGGAACATAAAATATTGGGAAGATGCTTTACTATTCAACAGCTAAATAATTTTACTTAGCTTATTGCCTTGTCTTCAAAGTTGTGTAAACCTTTTGCTAGAGATTTTTACTTAGAAGACTACTTATGAATAGAAGACCCCTTGCTGAACATAAAATAACATAAACTAAGTCGAAGTTTAACTGATGTGTCAAATAGTCAGTCTCAAGAGTTCCAGCTTGCACACAGCAGAAATAAGGCACAACCAAGGGCCCTTCAACTTTTCACTCTCAAAGTAAAACCCTTGTAACAGAGAAAACCTCCACTGCCACCAAAGACAATCTCTGTACATCAGCAGACCTTCAGCAGAACGCAGAAAGAATCTACTGCCCTAACTTCACAATTTTTATGGACAGTACTTTCTGCGAGCATCTAAATGAAAGTAAAGATTCTGAAGCTTAAAAAAAATAATCCATAAACATCACCATTTTTAAGGCTAAAGCAGCTTAATCCTGTGTTTGGATACCATTAAAACACAAGGGTTCATGGGCCACCATCTCAAATTAAGCTTTGATCATATCTATTACAGTCTGAACTGTGAAGTTATAATCCCTCTCTCTTCTTCAAGCTAAGGAAGCCCACAAAGTTTCAAGGAAAAGGTGGAGTACTTCCCATCTCACATATCTCAACTACTGTGGGAATTCAATATGCAGTTAAATGCAGTTACTTAACTGCAATATTAAAAGTAAAATTCTACAAGAAAAAGAGGAAATTCAAAGTCACAAAAGTTTTCGGTAGTTTTTCCAGACTTACTGGGAAAAGGAACGTTCATGTCCGCATGTAACATTTCAATGAGTTGTGCAGTCTTAGATCCAGGTGCAGCACACATATCTAGAATCTACAAACACCAGAAAGTTAAAAAAAGAAGTCCTACCTTGCATTTTTTAAGTACTTGAAAAATATACTATGCGCTCTTGTTTAAATTAAGTATTTTTGCATACAATTGCATAATTATGATTGTTCTGAACACCAGTTTGCAGAAACACAAAGTACAGTTCTGTTCTTTGTATGCATCATGGAATGCAGCTTGATCTCTGAGGGTCTTAAATATAACAATGGCTTTGGTTTGTAGGGAACAAATACATCAGCTAAAAGGAATTTGAAAGAGAAATCTGAATATAAATATGGGGATATGGTCCTTTTATCAGCTCACAAGCAATTCCAGCCGAAGTTAACTGGAACTTTAAATACACAGGCAAACATTAAGGGAAAAGTAACATTCAAGAGCAGGCTGTACTTTTCTTTAACTATCAGTAAATTAATCAGAGACTATACCACACAGTTGATTATAAAGATTTTATAAAAATTAACTGCAAAATCAGGGCAGCATAAACTGCCTGTTTCTATACCCTGGAAGAAGTACTTGGGAAGTATTCGAACTGTCATTGGGCAGCAGAACAGAACAGCGCAGACACCAACACCTGTTTTCTAGCATTCTCCTCCCTCCTGGTTCATCACAAACTTGGCTTGTGATCAAGTCATTCATAGAATCACTTTCACAGTAAACCATTTGACAGCTAACATTGTTTTCTTAAGTAAGGAAGCTTGAAGTCCTTCCTCTTGCCTAGTTACAGATTTTCAGAACCATATGACTCTATCTTCCAGACCTTTAGGTCCAGTAAAAGTTAGCTGAAATCATGCAACAGGATAAAAGATGGGGACAGATGTGCTCAGATCCTCATGCAAGCCCCCAGCATGAACAAGACTAAACTAGAAGACAGACCCCAGAGAAATGCGAAGAGCATTTACTGACAGTTCCAGAGAGCATGTAATAAGTGCTGCCATGCAACATTGCTAACGCATCATGAGACATCCGTAGTCAGAGAGCATCATATCTGCCATTTAAACTAACAGTTGTGACGCTACCAGTTTCTACTTACTTTTGTAGACAGAGCAAAAGATAATGAAGAACAAGCCTAAACATGCTCTAAAATTGTCCAGCAAATTGATAGTGAAGGAAAACTGAATTGTGAAAAGTGGATTAGAAATGAACACAACTACAGAGACGTTTGACAGTCATCAAGCTGATCCTTGTGTAAGACAGGAACGGGCATGTAAGACATGATGTACAGAACGTGCTGGTTAAGCATGAAAAGTAACCTGCAATTCTGGCCGTAACAAGCAGCTCAGAAAATAAGGCACTAAGAACCATAAAAGATCGTAAATTACAACAGTCAAGGCATTGTTACAGCAGTGATTTGCTGTCCTGTCACAAGGGAGGTTAAAAAACCTATTCTGAGTCTCATTTATGAGGAAATTTGTGAAATCTTACAGGCATTTCTGGAAAGCGCTTTTTTATATATAGTCACCAAAGCTAAACATTCAATGCAAAAAATGTATACTGCTATCCTAGCATATGCAATAAAAATAAAGTGTGTGCAAAAGTATTCTCATAATTTGTGTTTTACATTAAGTTGAACACATTCACTGCTTGTTCAGCTCCAGACAAAACAAAATGCACCTGTGACACATTAGGACTGGATCTATCACACAATTTGTATTAATCTAAGAGGTGAGAAGACCTTGCCTCATGTAACATAGCCATCAACCCTGCGTCATATATCGGGTTGGGGTGAGAGTACAAGAAAATAAAGCAAAAAGTTACATATGCTAAGTAATTTAATATAAAACCAAGTATGTACGAACAGGTCTCTAAAACATATAGGTCAGAAGTTTGAAAAACTTAAAATCTTAAGATATGTCATGAAAAATTCAAGAAAGACGTGCACCACATGGTCGCTTGAGATAGCAAGGCACTTCTAACTAGCTCATTAACTTAAGGGAATAAGGCCATCTGACAGATTCATTCTGCAAACAAATGTAGCATATGAAAACATCACTAAGGTTAGAACAGGAAGTTTGCTGCCAGATATCCCCATTCCTACCATCTGCCATTAGAAAACATCCTGTGCATTCCTTAGACACCTCAGTTAAAGTTAGCAATCTATACTCCTTAGCCATCCTCAACAGCATGTTTCAGCTCACCCAAATTATTTCGCCTAGCGGATTTATAGAGCAGAAGTTCACAAGTTCTTCAAAAAAGCAGAGAGAGGTGAAAACTACCTGGTAAAGAACTACCTCTGTTCACAGTGTGATGGATAGCAGGAAGTTAAAAACAGTCATCTCACTTCAAAAGGGGCTTGAAACATGAATATAACTTAGATGCAGCTAAATACGTTTACACTGCAGAAGTGAGATTATGTAGCTACTTAAAAACTACGTGTTTTTTTACAGGGTATTACATAAAACTGAAAAAGCAGATTTTTCCCCTGACAGCCTGTTTGTGATCTGAACATGAATTGATTGCTGTCGCTTACATGCAGAAAGCATAAAACGTACACAATTCTGTTTTGCTTTGGTACCAGCATTGATACTGCCGTTGTAATTTGTAGTTTAATCAAACTACCTTTCAGCACAAAACTCTAGCACATAGTATATTCTAGAGTTACCTTATGATGGGGGTTAACATTAAGCAGCAGGGGTGGGATCATACTAACAGCCTCCTGACGACTGATATTTCCCTTGAAAGGAAAAAACAAAACCAAAACAAACTCATTTTTATTCCATTCCAAAAGAATGCATTTCTTTTGCAATAATTTTTAAAAATCTCTATGTAGTAAAACGATAAAGCAATTGAAAACACAGCGCTATAACTTAGGATTAAATTTCGTTAGCATTTAACAAACAAAATCACAGTATTTCACCCAATTGAAATTTCTGATAATGGTGTATTTACTCTGATTTTATTCATTCTACGGACGTAGTTTCTGCTCAAGAGATGAGAAACTGGCTTCAATCAATTGAGAAAACATCCATCACTAAAGGTAAGTCTCAGTATGAATGCACATGTGCTTTTTACCAGATTCAAACACCTGGTTTCTAACAGCAACTAATTATTTTACAGGGACTCGTTTTCACATTCTCAAACAATACAAAAAACCCCTGCAACTAGTTTAGGAGAAATATTTGTAACTGTTGTTATGTGCCAGTCATGGGACAAATTACTGTCAACAGCAACATAAACATCCAGATTCTTCTGAGCTACTCAACTTCTGAGAGAAAAGGTACAGTCTGAGTTTCTCATCGTGCATTTAAATAAAACGCTGCTCAGGATATGAAAGGGAAAAAAAAAAAAAAAATCAAGATCTATCCAAAACTTACACATTCTGTCTCGCTAACCAGAAACTGATGAAACTTTTCCAGTTGCGGTGACTTGCGTAAGATTTTTCTACTCAAGTTAGTGTGCCAGGCTAACTCTTCTGGATACCTGGGGGAAAAGAGACAGGAAAAGGGCAGAGGCAAAAGACAGAAACAAACCAGTTGGTCGGGCCCGACGTCGGGAACACATGGGGTGCCTTACTTCACTTCCAGCTCGCTTACCAGCTCAGCGACTGCGGCATTTCGACTTTTTGGCCATCTACCTCTAGGTCCTGCAGCTCCTTGAAGTACTTTTCCTTCAAGCAGTGGAGAATTTCTTTGGCGTGACTGCAAGGGAGAGAGACCCTCAGAAGGAAGCCGGATCGAGACACCCCTTCTCCAGGCAGCAGACCGCCTCCCGGGTCGAAAAGGCGGGTACCTGCCCGCCCAGCGCACCCGGGGGAGCGGGGTGCGCCAGGTCCCCCCCGCCCGCCCCCGGCCCCTACCTCCGGTAGCCGGTGATGCGCAGCGTGGCGGGCAGCGGCTCCCTCAGCGCCGCCATGAAGTCGCCCCACTCGCCGGCGGGGACGATGCCCAGCTCCCGGTAGTACCGCTCGAACAGCTCGTTCTCCTTCACGATCTCGGGGTAGCCGCCGGCCCAGCCCTGAAACACGTCGCCACCGTCAGCGCGGCGGCCCTGACGCTCCCCGCCCCGCCCCACCCCGGCCCGGCTCTCACTGGCCCCGGCGCCGCCCGCCCCCCCCCCCGCCCCCGCCCCCCCGGCCGGAGGGACCCGCGGGGCCGATCGACTGCGGCGCCGCGTGCTCGCGACGCGCATGCGCGGGGCCTCCCCCCCGGCGCTCCTTCGGGCGCGGCGCCCGCCCGGCCCACCAACCGGCGGGGGAGGAGGGGGAGGGGCGGTGCAGGCCAACGCCCCGGCGCCGATTGGTCCGCGGCGATGATGGGCGTGCCGCCGCCGGCCGACGAATGGAGGCGTCAGGGGGCGCGCGGGCGGCTGTCAGTGGCGCGGGATGGGTGGTGGCGGCGGCGGCTCTGTCGCGTGCGCGTTTTGGCGGTGGGCGTCGGGCCCGGCGGAGCGGCGGCTGTTGGAGCTTCTCTCCTACGGGCTGGTGGCGCTGGGCGCCGGCGCTGCCCTGCTGCTCTGCTTCGTCCCCATGCCCTACGGCCGGTACTCCAGGCGGCGCTTCGGGCCGCTGCTGCTGCCCGCCCGCCCCGCCTGGGCGCTGCAGGAGCTGCCCTCCCTCCTCGTCCCGCTCGGGCTCGCCGCCTGCGGCGGGGCGGGGGCTCCGAAAAGCTCCGGGGGGGCGGCCGGAGAGGCGCAGCGGTGCGGTCCCCGGCCCGGGGGGGGGCCGGGGCGCTGCGGGGTGGTTCGGGGTCCGTCTTGGTAGAATACGCCCGGCTGCTCTTTCCTGACTGCAGGCGTTGAGGTTCCGCTGGGAATTGATTTTAATTATTTAAGGTCATGGTCGCTGGAGTCTCTTCTGCTTCTCTACGTTGAGGTGCTCTTATGTTTTTGTGTGAGCTGAGCAAGTAACTGCGGCGGCGCTTGCTGTTTCGTTTTGCTGTGGTGTGGCGTGCAGGGGAGTGCTGCGTCGCCTTTCGGGAAGGGCGTGAAGACGGAGCGTTGGGCGCTCCCTCAGCGCGCAGGGTCATCTGTACGCCCTTGCCGTGATCCTGGTTAAGCAATGACTTGATGGGATAATCTTAAGGACGCGGTTCCAAGGAGGGAAAGTTCAGCTCTGGGTGCAGATGTAATGTAATTTGAATGTTGTGGAAAAAGTAGCTGGTTTTCAATTGTGTCTTTCAACACTTCCGACGTGGTCTTCGTTTCAGGAGTTGCGCTCAATGATCCCTGTGGGTCCCTTCCAGCTCAGGATATTCAACGATTCATTAAGCCGCACTAAAACATGGGCTGGGCACCCCAGGTTGCCACGTAGCCCGCGCTGTTTGGGTATTTCACAAAACTGCTTGGGAGAAGGCAGTTCAGTGGAGCTCGGATGAGATTTTGCTGTTCCCTTCAAATCGTTGACAATAGCTACTGGTAATACTCCCACAAGTAATTTTGCCATCATACTAATACAGAGAGAGATTTGCCAGGCTAATTTTGAGCCGAGCGTGTCGCCGATACACAGTTGGTTTTCAGCACTTGCTGCGAGAGGCTGTTGCTTTTGACCAAAAGCATTCCACAATCCTCGCCACTGAGAGAGGGGCAACGTGCAGTTGGCCTGGTGGATGACTGGCTTTGGAAACCCAAGGAGCATGTCTTTACTCCCTCTTTTTTTTGTTTTGTTTTTTTTTTCCATTCTTAAGAGTGAAGAGGTTAGCTGTGGCATGAGGTCTTAACTCCTTCTCGGTGTCTGGGAAAAGCCAGAAACGCGAGGCAAAGTTTTGTACAGCAAGCTGAGCTGCACCGCAGTTTCTGTTTTCCAGTTGCTTATTGCTGTTGCTGGACTGAGGGGCTGTTCTGTAGCTGAACATAGACTGGAGGAGACCTCTGTTATCCAATCTCATTGGTTGTAACGTAGTGGGCTTTAAGTAATCATATTGAGGAATTTGTTATGCTTTCTTGAAAGCCACTATGGCTTTGCTTCTTCTAGAAAGGGTCTTTTGAAGCAGTAGTCCTTGGGGAGCTGGAGAACAGGTGAAGAACACTCAGGCTTGAGTAGTCCTGCTCCTATATCATTACATGTTGTGATTAAATCAATAGGTGATTGGGAGTTGGCTAGTTACATGGGGCAGAGCATGAAACATTCACCTGCTTTTCTTGTTTGGGCTTGTTTGTTAATGCACATAAACCCCTGGGAAAAACAATCAAGATTCCTTTCCTAACTGGGATGGCGGGTGCAGATTTGTCATGTCTTTCACAGGTGTCATAGAGTAGAATAAGATTGCCAAAGCGAAGCAATTAATGTTTTCAAATGACTTTCAGGGCGAGGAGGAAACTGAGCTCAATTAGGTTAATTTCAAGGGGATTGACTTTTCCCCCGGAAGTGCTGGTGGATTTGGCGTAGGGCTTGTGAGACCTGGCTTGTTTCAGAAAGCTTGATGATACCACTGAGGATTTAGGAACAAAGGAGGAGAAAAATATGCTGTGCTTAACATCAGTTGCCTTTACTGCCCTGGCCAAAGTAATTGCATTGGGTAGAAAATTCAAATTGTCTGTCAGAAGGGGAGAGAGGACTGATCTTCTAATTCCGATTAGGCAACAAAATTAATGTTTACATGTTAAAGCAAGCAAAACTATCCTTTTGAACTGGGGTCAAAGACTCCACTGAGAATTTGAAAGGCAGGGTAATATGGACTATGCATTACAGTTTTGGACATCAGAAGTCTCTCTTCTGTTTGTTAATGCAACAGTTTTTCTTTCCTTCTTCACTATAGGGCACTCATATATCCCCTTCTGATTCGGGAAGGAAAACCAACACCACTTTTCACTTTTGTGCTAGCGCTTCTGTTCTGTGTTTACAATGGATACTTGCAAGGCCGAAGCTTAAGCAACTATGCAAAATACCCTTCAGACTGGTTAAAAGGTCCATGCTTCATTACAGGTGAGTTAGAACATGTCATGAGGACATTAGGTGTGGTTTTCCTTTGTCTTTGCAGCTTTTTATTTTTTATTACAATTTTATAGTATCTTCAATCCCATGTTGTGACTTTTTTCATAGTTTATTGTCTCATTTGCTGTAGCTGGAAGCCTTTTAACCTTTTTTATTTTAGAACTGTGAACTGACACTTCTTCCCACAATAGATGGGAAGTGCTAGATGAGTTGACTGTCATCTTTATTCTTTAACACCAGAGTAAGTATGGGTTGTACTTTTTTTTCATTATAGGAACCTGAGGTCTTAAATGGAACCAGCAGCTTACAGGTTTAGAACAAACAAAGCAGATTTTCCACATAACACATAGATTAAACTGAAAGCCCTTGTTTCTTGATGTCATAGTTTGGATGTGGTAAATCAAAGGTTTGGTACTAAAGGTTTGTATGTAGTCAAACAGAAGCAAATAAATTCATGGAGTAAAAATCCAGTAAGGGTAGCTGCTAAGTACTGAGATACCACTTCTAATGCTAAAAGCCCTTGGTGTTAGGATATTTACACTTACATGTGCACAGATGCGCCCACCCACTCACCCTCCTAATAGGAGCGGGCTTTGTCAAAGAACAAAACTGGCCCACAAGGAAGGAGGTGGAGGGGTTGTTCACTCACTCCTATCAGGAAGTGAGGTTATATTTATAATTGAAGCCACACATACGATTAAAAGGCTAAGATGTTTAGTGACAAAGTATTGTCTTTGCCCCATTTTTTGTTTCCTAGGCATCTACTTTTGCCTACTGTCAAAAACACGATATCGTTTTCCAAGGAAATCTTTACAGAAGGTTCTTTTTGATCTGAGGATAAATCAGAATATTTTGCCTTGTCAGTCAAAGGCAGAATACTGGGCTGTGCGGATCCCTGATCTAATCCAGTACCGTTCTCATTGTTCTGGAGCCAGAGCAAGTTAGTGTCTCTCCCAGATTTCTCAAGCCTTGTACAGCAAGAATAAGAAGTTTTTATCTTTATTGCAGTGTTATTGTGGATGACAGTAGAGGACCACTGTGCTAAATCTGTCATGACTATGAGATTGAAGAAATGTAAATTGAAATAGATTTTCCTGCCAAGGTTAGGAGGCAGAACTGCTTGTGCTCTAAAAACGGAGAAATTGAGGTACAAGGGAATGACTTTACTGGGTGCTAGGCACTTGGATATGCTTGCAATTCACTTGGTACTTTTGAAATTCCAGTCTCCTTAAACTTGGATCCAACAAAAAACTGATTAAAAGATCCATTGATCAAAACTGTTGAAGACTCTGATGCAATACGTTTGTCTAATGCATTTACGCATCTCAATACAGTGCTGTAAACAAATTGTGAATTAGGAGCCATAAATCAATTTCTCCTTACTGAAAGATCTTAAAAAAAATTAAGGTAGTAAGACTGTTGTTCAGGTTTCCTTGGGTTGGTTTTTTTGTGTTTCAAGGATTTCTGAAAAATGTAAATGTATAAATGATAATAGGTTCATCTGCCTTCAGTTATGAATACTTCTGTGTATGAATTAATTTGGTTTGGGTTTGTTTTTTGGTTTTGTCCAGATAACACCAGTTTGGAATGTATGCTTATATGTATATTTATTTCCAGTGCTGCTAATCATAAGCAAAGTATTGCTTTCATGACTATTGTAAGTCAAACTATTGCTTTAAAAAGTTATCCTGAAAACAAAGAAAGTGAAGATTCCTGCTATACGTAGCAACTATTTTAATAGTGTCACTTGCTGACTTTTTTTGAGACTGTTATCACAATAAATCTTTTTTGGCATGGCTATGAAATAGCCAAACTTAAGACTTCTTGTTTCTTTTATTGCTGTAACTAGTGTGTCTTTTTGGCTTTTTTGGTTTTTGTTTCGTAGTGCACATCAACGTAATTGGAACATAGTGGATAATTATAATTACTATTTGCTATTCATCCCAGCTAGGTACCTCCAAATACCTGCAGTTTATGCTTGTAGCTTTGGTCAACTCAAAGGCAGAATTGCTGTATTGTACACTGGAGACTCCCTGAACAACTGGACTATTATATTCCAGTTCTTCAGAAACATCTGGCAGTGCCTTTAAGCCTCTGTGTAAAATGGCTAAAAAACTGAGTAGAAGGTTAGAAAATAACAATAGCGAGAAAGCATATTTGCTGAGGGCTAGCAAGATATTTCTCAAGTTGATATGAAGTTACATGAGGAAGAGAAATGGGAGTGTGTCTATACGTAGCAGCCAAACAAGTTCAGTAGCTGGAAGCTGAAATTAGAGGGTTTGCATGCAAGACAGAAATTGGGAGAAGTGGGGCTGATTAACCATAATGGTGGGAGGTTTCAAATAACTGTCTGTGGAGCCTTAGTATACAGATTGACTGTTTTCAGATGTTTAAGAGTTAATTGTGGAGAAGCAATAGCTTATACAACACCAGCAATTGATTTGGATCAGTGATACAACTTTCATGTGGTTCCTCTGGACTCTGTTAGTGCAGTGAACTGGTCTGTTTTCAGAGGAGACGGAAATATTCTGCTTCAGATGCAGTACAACACTTGATAAAACCATGAGCTTGCAAACCAATGTGGGAACAACGTCATAGTCTTTCAGCATGTACCTTACGTATGTTTGCCAATAAAAAGTTTGTGATCTTACCAAGAGTACCCGTGGTACCTTGAAGTGGTGAATGCTACAAACAGGGGCATATGCACCTGCCTGTTTCACCCTTGCATTCTTTCCTAATCCGTTTGTGCTTCTAATTGGAAACTTCTTCCTTGCTTTGCTTGCTTTAGCTTCATCAAACCCTTTGCAGTATGCCATATGTCTCTTCTTGCCCCTTTAAATCCCCATTCAACTACTTCCTTCTAATGTTGACAGCTAACGCTTCTGTGCATCAAAATGCTTTTCTTTGCAGCAGCTTTGCAAAGCAGAGCAGTACCTATAACTCAGAAGGTGCAGGTGACACAACATCAGCACCCGGTCTGTTGCGTGAGGCTTTTTATCTGGCAGTCAGGCAACCAAGCACACATGCCGCCTCTGCTCCCTATGCAGAATGGACATAAAGAGAGCATGGGCAATGTCCATACCTGGATATGGTCTTGTGACCAAGGGATGTGGGATGGTCAGTATCTCCCTTAATATCTGTAGGCACTTGGATTCTTCAGATGATCTTGTGCTGCCTTGGAAAGACTGATCATGCAATCTGAGATGAGGCACTGGTTCATCTGAAATGTCTACTAGGCTCTTTCAGCACAGCTGTAGAAACTGGCCTCCTGCTGTTTCTGTACAGCACCTTGCACTGCATATTTGTGAAACCCAGGGGCGGTGAACCAGACAGCCATTACCATGCTGTCATTCTGAAATAGCATGTGGAAAAAGAGTAGGTCTCTTTTGTGTGAGATTCTATATGGGCGAGGGCAAAGAGGGCACTGGTGCAACAATGCACTAGGTTGTTTGGTAATACAGACCTAGTTACTGTCCTTATGCAAGCCTCCTAGTATGAACCCCGGCATTAATCTCCAGGTTTATCCTGATGAAGGAAAAAAAGCCTCCTGAATTCAGTAGTCTGGTGAGGTCATCCATGTTGTGTGATGTGTCCTGTGGTTCTGAGAATCCCCTGGAGTATGCTGTGGCTCCCTTCCCATTTACATATCTGTGTTTCCCTGTGGTGGAAGCCAAGTCATGCAGATCGTGGTGCATAACCAGCTCTTGGCCTTGTAGAGTGCAGTCCTAGGACCTGGCCATGGTGAGAATCTGAGGATGAAGACAGTGAAGTACAATGCCCACAGAGCATAGACGTGGGGAACGTGGCTATGCAGCGCTTCAGGGGAAAGAGGATCTTCAAATCAAAGAGGGTTGCTGTGAAAATAGCCTACATTTATCAGCTTGTTGTCTCTGAGGAGAGATGTGACTGTTTCCTTCTGACAAGTGGTAGCTTCCAAGTAGGAGGGGTAAAAATGCACAGAATCAAACTAATCTTCTTTAGTAATTGGGCATTCTTAAAACAAGCTCCAGTCTTTTTGCATTATCTGAAAAGTTCTTGGTAGTTCATAAACTAATTTACAAATGGATACCAATGCAGAATATACAAGTAGCTTTCTCCAAAATTACAGTGGTATTTCGGAGAAATCAAAGGGTCTCTAATTTCCCCTCCTGAGAAAGAAATTTAATATTCTTTCTAGAACTGATACTACCTTTCAGTATACATGTTTCCTCATGCTAATACTGAAGTAAATTACTAGAAATATTGTTTATATTTAAGTAGAATTAAACCATATGCTTATTAAGAAATTTCCTTTCCAAGTATTGTATGGATAATGACTTGGTTACTTAGTTATATGAATATCATCCCTTGTTTAACCAAGGTAGTCTCCATCTTCTCTGGCAAGTGGCAGATTAATACATAATTAGTAATGTTTTTGTTGCTGGATGCAGTGAGGATTCAATATTCTCTGTTTGGATAGAGATCTGTTTTGAAGGAAAAAAGTTAAAATTATCTGTTTTCCTGAAAGTACAAGTCAACAGCATTTGAATGATTTACAGTGTGGTTTTTGAATGTTGTCGTTATGCGAATTGGTCTGTAAATTCTATTTCATGATGATGTAGTTACGTTGAATGTATAGGTGAAAGGATTATGGTAACATTTTACTGCAAAAGGCACTTTACATATGGCATCTACACACCTTGGTTGCTAATGGAAACTTACTGTACTGTGCTGTATGAACAAAAGGTTGGGAAACATGCTTGTTCACAGGGCTAAATTCTACAAGTTTTGTAACATAAGCCAATCAAACAACATTTTTTATTTATATAGGCAAATATGGAGAGAGATTTCACACCGAAACCTCAATTTCTCTGCAGAGTAGTCATTTCCTCCTAATCCATGTGGAAGAGGGAGCTAGGTCCTTTAGGTAAACACAGCCCACAAGGAATTGAGAGAAGCAAGCTGCCTACCTAACAACTTGTTTAGGAGTCAAAGTCCACTTACCGCTGTAGCTTCGCTTTGAAACTTGGCTTAAGTCTTGGTAAAGTATGCTCTGGCAACCTACTAGTCTTGCAGCATGGCCTTATGCATCTGGATATCCACTTAGTGTCTTTGCTGAGATGGCCTTGCCCCTGGATTTCTCTGTATTGAAAGTCAGCCGGTTGAAAGACTCAAGTTATGGATGCAAAAAGGCAAAGCTTTCTTTATCCAGCATGTGAAGCGGCTTTGTTCTAGAAGCACATCATTGGCATTTTCTTGTTAATTTAAATAAAGATCAGTAACTTTGGAGGTGGATTCAAAACACCACAATGAATCTACCCTCAAAACCTGAATCTTGTCTGCTCCTAGTAACAAGGAATGCTACCTTCAAAGGAAGATAATGTAGGTAACAGGTAGCCAAAGACTCTAAATGGAAAGGTGAAAATACTGAATTTCAATCCTAAATTCCTTTTGATTTATCCCATGCAATTATGGCAACAAGACATAAGGATGCTGAATGCGACAATAGTCTCAGTTTCTATGAAAGCCTGGTATAAATGGTTAAACTGTTTTGCTGAGTGACGCAAGTAAATGGTGCGTGAATTCCTTCACAATTTTATTATTCCTTTTATTGCACAGAAGTCTGCTGTGGAAGCTCTGGTATATTGTCAGTAAAAACACAAGAAAGGGGGGGGACTAAAATGTGTCCCTCTGGCAGGAATGAGAAGGGCTGTTTCTTTCAGTGTTTAAAATTTTAGTGTATTTGTTTTTCTGTGTGGAAGTTAGGGAAATATACACATTACATCTGTATATGTGCACATGCATACCGTTTATGTAAGTCTAGAAGCATAAGAATAAACTTTATACTTACAGTACTATTCTTATCTAGAGACCTGTGGATTACTGTGAGCTCTGCTGACTGAAAAGCTCAGTGTGGGACTGAGATCGTGTAGGATGCCACCAGAATCGCTTATTCTGCTTACATTACTACTGCTTTGAGATAATATGCCTAATATGTGATGTATGACTGTAGTTTATTTTCTGAACAAGCACTTTGGCTCAGTGTATTAAAGATAGTATTTTAAATATTTCTCTACAGGTTTTACAGGGTGGTTGATCGGTATGGCAATCAATATTCATTCTGATCATATTCTCAGAAATCTGAGAAAACCAGGGGAAACGGGTTACAAGATACCAAGAGGTGAGTAAAAACATTACAGAAATGTATATAGCAAAAGAAGCATCTCTCATATGAGGAGAGGCAGAGAGAGCTGGGACTCTTCAGCCTGGAGAAGAGAAGGCTCAGGGGGATCTTATTGGTGTGTATAAATAAATACATGATGGGAGGGAACAAAGGAGAGGAAGCCAGGCTCTCTGCAGTGGTGCCCAGCGACATGACCAGAAACACTGGGTGTAAAATTCAAACACATGAAATTACACCTGTACATATTTTTTTGGTGTGAGGGTGGTCAAACACTAGAACAGGTTGCTCAGAGAGGTTGTGGAGTCTCCATCTGTAGAGACACTCAAACCCAGACTGGACGTGGTCCTGGGCAACCTGCTCCACCTGGCCCTGCTTGAGCCAAAGGGTGGTGGTGGTGTTGGACTATGTGATTTGAAGAGGTCCCTCCCAAGCTAAAATGATTCTGTGTAAAGATGTCTTTCTAAAGCTTGGTGTATTTTAGGGGAGATAGTCATTTATGATACAAGAGGAAACTGGAAATAGCAGTTTATAGTCTGCCTCAAGAAGTGATTTCATAGTGTGGGAAACATTTTTTGTTCCTCTTAAGCCAAGTATTCTAAGGGATCTATTTCACATGGCTTGTGCGAGTCTTTGAATTTCTTGATCAATTTTGGCTATATTTTTAAAAAGTGGTAAAAATGTAACGTAGCTTTCCACAACTTTTGTGAGAATGAGCAGGTGGGTGGAGAAAGGAGACGTAAATTATCCCAGTGCGGGGGCAATAGGGGAAGGCAGAAAGTACTCGGCAACTGTGCGTGGCTGGCCCGTCTTACATTGTCCCACGTACGAAGAGGGGAGGGATCTTGGGTAATTGGAGAGCAGCAACTACTGTGGTAAGGGAGACAGAGGGAAAAGAGGACAGAAATCCAAAGGAAGTTAGGCATTATAAATTCTGGCCTTCATGGTAAAATGGAGAATATGAAAAGACTTCTCATGGAGCCTATCTAGAAGTGTTTATTGACACTTTTGGAAACGTTAGACTCTTCCAGGTATATTGCACTCAGTGAGAACAGAAAAATAAGTTATCTCTGAATTCTGCTGTTTCTCTTTAAGTTTTCCCTTTAGTTGTTGCTCCCTTTTGGTTTTTAGTGAGATTTTTAAAAATAAAACTGGAAGAACTAGATATATAAGGCAGTAGACTGTTACTTTTCACCAAGAAGGTAACTTTATAATTTTCATAGATATAAATCCAAGTGTCCATGTGAAAAATGAATATGAACATACTGTACTGTTTTCAGTGTACAAAAGGGTTCTGAAGGAAATAAGATGTTATTTGCTGCACCATCAGGAGGAGTTGGTCCTTTTGATATTGCGTATCCAGCTTAAGCGCTAGAATTCTGTTTTTCTTTTGTTACAAAAGCAAATTAAAGCAAGGTCAAAATGTGTCCTTTATTACACTTGGCAAATACTTGTTTGTTTAGTCCCACTGGTAAAGCAGATACTGAGATGTTATCAATTTGTGAACTAACGTTGGAGTTAGGGTGAAAGTTCTTATTTTACAAAATTCCCCAGCAGGTGAGTACTGATGGTTTTTGCATAATTGGCTGTAAAATGCATTTAACACAGACTGCCAATTACTTCTTTCACTGAGTGTCAGGGCTGAAGCAGTAGACCTGATGGGGGATGGCAAAAAAAGGGCAACACATTTTAAGCTAGAGGATAAATTTGGCATTTGGATTCATAATAATGAAGTTGTTCATAATTAACTTAATTTCTGAAGTACTTAAAGTAATTAAACATTGTATGCTAACTAAACCTATGAGTATTTTCTGGGACTCTTAAAGGGGAGCATATTTTCTATTTTTACGTAATTCAGAAAAGGTCTAGTTTATGATGAAAGAGCCAGTTTCATATCATTGTTAAGTAAATATGTACAGAAGCATGAACTAGCTTCTGATACTGGTAAATCTGTTTTTCTTTCATGATTTAAAGAGGAAAAATGGAGCTGGAGAAGGTCTGTCTTAGAATGAAGTCTGAAGTGATCCTTCATAGCACAGCTTGAACTGAAAAACACTGCCTTTAAAAATTACATAGAGATATTGGTGATAAAGCTTGTATTGGACTTGCAGTAAAAGATAGCATTGGAGATGTCCTTGACTAAGGTGCTTTTAAAATAACTGTGTCCTGCTTTCAGGAGGAATGTTTGAGTATGTCAGCGGAGCCAACTTTTTTGGAGAGATCCTGGAATGGTTTGGGTTTGCCCTTGCCTGCTGCACCATTGAAAGCCTCGCATTTGCATTGTGTACACTTTTCATCTTGGGTTCAAGGGCAAAACAACACCACCAGTAAGTGTTTGTGTCTTATTATTTCTGTAATTTCACAAATTATGCCTCATCCCATAGGGATGTTGCAGAGCAAGTCTTGTGAAAGGCACTGCTACTGCAGCGGACAATATGATAGCCAATACTCTGTGTAGCATTAAGCACTGCAGAATTTCAGTGGGGTAGTACTGAGCATAAACACACAAAATGTACAATGAGGCAGTCAAAATAATGTTTAAATGACCGTAGTTCATCCTGGATCTGTAAAGATTATAGACAAGTTTCGGAAAATTGTCTTAATTGATATCATCCCCTTGCGGCTCAAACTTGTTTCTATAATATTAAAATTTTGAAAATCACTTTAAAGTCTTTTGTCACAGGCACACTTTATAGTCAAGTCTATATCATATTGTCTATAATCAAGTGTATGGACAATATGAAAACAGTTCTGGTAGATGATATTTAATAAAGTCTCTGCTCTGTAATTAAACAGTCTGACTGTTTAACGGTTGGACTCGATGATCTTAAAGGTCTTTTCCAACCGAGGTGATTCTATGATTCTATGACTGCTAATGTACCATATTCATTATGTGGCTTTCCTGCTAACAGAAGGATCGTAGTTTGAGAAGACTTGTTTCTTGAAAGGATTCTCTTTAAGGAGTAGCAGTTTCAAAGAATTTGAACACCTTAATCTTACTTTGGTTATTTTCTGCTTTCTGCTTTGGTTCTCATGCTGAAATTTAGTGGCATAAGAGGAAATAAACGTGAATTTATGGAGGAATAGGTTGAAAAAAATGCTATTGCTAACAGTCTGCCAGGGCAGCCATGGTTATGGCTAATGGAGTCTTGAAAACCTCCAGAAAGGGAGGTTTTCCTACAGCTTGTTTGTAAGGTGTTCCAGGTCTGTGTTACCCTCCCAGTAGACAGTTTTTCCTACAATCCAACCTGAACCTTCCAAGCCTGTCACCTGTGACCATCTCTCCTTGTTTTACCACCTGCTATTACAGAGCAGAGTTGCAGAATATCTTGGGTTGGGAGGAGCATCTGAAGGTTGTCCAGTCATCTGGTGTGACTTGTTCCAACCAGGGCTAACCGCCCTGGTTGTCCAGGGCCTCATCCAGTTGACTTCTGAGTGTTGCCAAATGTGGAGGCTTTGGCACATATCTGGCAAACCACTGGAACAGGATTTTTGTCATTCTCTCATGGAGAAGAGGGTTTTTTCCTTATGTCCAGTTGCATGTTGCAGCTTTTATCCCCTGCCACTTGTCCACTTGCTATGCACCTCCAGGAAGGGTACGGCTCTGCCTTCTCTCTAACATTGCTGCGGGTAGTGGAGGACTGCAATTAGATCTGCCTCTTAACTTCTTTTCCAGGCTGAACAAGCCTAGTTCACTCAGCCTCTCCTCTTACATTGTTCCAACTATGCAGTCATCTTAATGACCATCTGCTGGATTCTTCTTCGGTTTGTGGACATCTCTATTGCACAGGAAGCTGAAAACTGGAGACAATAATGCAGATGCAGGCTTTCAATTGCTGAGTAGTGGAGAATAAGCACTTCCCTTGACTTGGTGGCTCCATACTTGTTAAAGCAGGCAGGTATGCAGTTAGCTTTCATCATTGTGTGGATCCATTACTGACTCGTGTTCAACTTGTCCACCAGGATGTCCATGTCCTTTTGTGCAGAGCTGTGATCTAGCCAGTTGGTCTCTGGCCTGTACTTTTGCATGGGGCCATTGCATTCCAGCTACAGGAGTTTGCATTTCATTCATAATTTTGCTCCATTGTCTTAAATATCTTCCCTTCTAGTAATTGTAGACAGCAATAACAGGGGCCCTTAGTGTCTCCCTTGCCAGACTAAGCAATGCCATCCTCTCCTTGTATATTATATTCTTCAGGCTCAAATTCTATTGTTGGTTTCTGTCTATCTTAAGCCTTGACATAGCTCTTTTCAGAGCTCTTGACTTACAGAGTAAACACTGTTAAAGGAAGTAATTTGCAGTAAAGGAAAAATGCATAAAAATGGAAGAGAGGTATAGAAAAAAAACCCGACTAAAAATAGCAAATCCATGTGAAGAAATATTTTGGTGTAGTCTGTTTAGTTTGAAAAACTTAGAATAAATTACTGAAAAGGATAAGTAGTGTAATGCTGATATTCCACAGCTGCGTGTTATCATGCATTGCATGTTTTGTTCTCTGCTTATTCCAGCTTTAATCTTGCAGTTAGCTAATGATAATATGAATACCTGCACTCTTGAGGAGCCCAGATTAAGTTAATTCTTTTTTTTTATTTATTTTAGAGAAGCAGAAGAATAAATATTTGAAAATGAGAGTAAATGTGTTTGTTATATAAGGTGATGAAACAAACAATAACGTTTGTTAGTGCCACGCATTTATTCTTTTAAAATTATCTGGGTTGGAAAATGGTGATGGTCTTTGAGGGGGATTAGCAATAAGGCTGCTGTAATGTTTATCATACTCAGTTTGATTATCCAATACCTGACTGGAACTGAAGATGTTTCTATCCAGAACAGGACTGTCATTACAGTATGTGAAGTACCCCTTGCTTCCATGTGAACCCATCATACAATTTGACATGTTATCCCCTTGAATGTTTTTGATTTTTCTTTTTTCTCTTTACTTCTAAAATGCAAATACTCAGGATGCACAACAACATAAATTTTGCAGCAACATGCTATTCCTTCCCTGGCTGCTCTCACCACATCTGTTGGTTTGATTTCCTATTGCTGGCAGCAGTAACTTTGTTTTGTTGTAGTTGGTGATTAGATGTCATTAGGATGAGTGTGGTAAATGGCAGTTTTCTATCCAGAGTAGGTTCTAAAGGCATTTTTTTTTTGTTTGTAGCCAGAAAATATATGGATTAAATTGAACACATTGTACAATTACTTGATTTCCTTGACAACGTTTTGAAGACTCAGTACTCATCAGATTTCCGTCTTTGTTTTTCAGATGGTACCTTGAGAAATTTGAAGACTACCCAAAGTGCAGAAAAATTGTGATCCCGTTTGTGTACTGAGCTGTGCTTTTTACGCTGTTTTTGAAATGGATACTTTTTGTAACAGACAATGCTTTACAGGTATTGGCAGGTTAAAAACATACTCTGATCATCATGGTGACAAAGCCTTTGCATCAGTGCTGCTATTAGTCACTGCTTTTTCTCTTAATGAAAACCCAGAATCTGATGGACATGGTGAACAGGAACAGAAATGCTTTTCCAACAGCAAAGCACCATCATAAATTACAGTAGGCAAGGTGTCTGAATTCACATCATGGAAAGTCCTGTGCAGGACTTCTGGTGCTTCCTTCTCTGACAGTTGTGGTTTAACCCCAGCCAGCAACTAAGCGCCACACGGCTGCTCACTCACAGAAGGAGGGGAGAGAAACTGGCAGTCCTGCAGTGATGATAACTTGCCTACAACTAAACCATTGGACTGCCAGTTGCTCCTCATCATGGTGACTGGGATGACCGATCCTGTTCTCAGCCAATACCCAAAAAGTCCAGCTTTGGAGAACATAGGAATACCCATTCCTTTGATGCTAGTGTCATTACTTGATTCTCAAATTGTTTAATAATTTCTTTAGTGTTTACATCTTTCCTTAGTGTTTTAGAGAAAGTTTGAGGCTTCCCCTGCTGTTTTTGTTGCACACTATAATTTGACATTTAATCCTAGCTGTTTTGGTGAACACTCAGTCATGAAGTTCCCTGGGGAGAGTATTGGGGGCAGGATGATTTACTCCTCAACGCTGAAGTGGAGTTAGTGGACAATAAAAGTTTAATAGGATCACTTAAAGCATATTCTGAAGAGAATTTTAGAAACCTAGTCTTATATTTCTAAACCCTGTAACATCCCTGTGGCAGTTTTAAAAATCTTGGTATCTAAATCATCCAGCTATCCAAATCTGGTTTAGGGGAAAAATACAGGATTTAAAGAGTGCTATCTGCTGTAGGTGTTTAAATACTTGCATAGACTGTGGTGAATTAATATCTTCTATCTTTAGGGATATTTGTTAAAAACACTAATGGGATAACCAACCAGTAAAAAAGATCAGTCTATAGTACTTCAGTCTCTAATCCACCTTTTTTTTTTTTGCCTTTTATGAAAAGGCAAAGATTCTTTCAATAGTAAACAGTGAGAGAAACTGCTTAATGTTCAGTATGTCTCCTTATATTCAACAGCTGTAGCTCTCTGTAGCCAGTAGTCTTTATTATAGTTTACAGCAAATTTGTACTGATGTCTCAGTTTTGCTGTGGTGCTATGCTGCTAAATTTTGATCTTGACTGGTTCAGGTGGTTTGCTCACATAATGTTAATTTATGTTTTACCTGTAGCAGGATGGGGATCTGAAATGTGATGCTCTGACAGCTTATCTGTGTTCCTTTTCTTATTACAGAAAAGGAAAAGCTAAGGTCTATGGGATGTGAATGTCAGTGCATTTATAAATTCTAGTTAATTGGATTATAAAAAACCCCAGAAAAACAGATAAGAAGGTTTTATGATTTTATTCTCTGTGTTTCTATTTCATATTCTTGGTATACTGCTGGAACCTTCCTTAAATACAGAACTTATTTGAGGCAGTTCATTAGAAGACAAATCTTATGAGAAGCAGCTGAGGGAACTGGGGTTGTTCAGCCTGGAGAAGAGGAGGCTGAGGGGAGACCTGATCACCCTCTACAACTGCCTGACAGGAGGCTGTAGTGAGGTGGGGCTCCCAAGTAACAAGTGATGGGACAAGAGGAAACGGCCTCAAGTTGCACCAGGGGAGGTTTAGATTGGGTATTAGGAAAAATTTCTTCCCCAAAAGGGTTGTCAAGCATTGGAACGGGCTGCCCAGGGAAGCAGTCGAGTCCCCATCCCTGGAGGTATTTAAAAGATGGGTGGAGGTGGTGCTTAGGGACATGGTTTAGTGGTGGACTTGGCAGTGTTAGGTTAACGGTTGGACTTGATGATCTAAAGGTCTTTTCCAATCCAAATGATTCTATGATTCTTGCATTTCAAGACCAAGATATGTTGGTGAAAAGCGCATGATCAACTTGGTCAAGTGCTAGAACTGCCTTTTGTTTAAGCAGTATCTCATATAATTGTCATATTTCACTTGTGCTCCCTTCCCTTTCAGCAGCTTTGACAGAATTTTTCTGTTAGAAAAATATCTGATACTGAAAAACTTTTCTTGAAAATATGCAGTGTGAAAATGAACTTTGTTCTGCCCGTTCCAGAAGAGAAAATGTGTATGCTTGCTGTTCAGTATAACATCTGTAGCAATTTTTAACAGAGATACTTCTATGCAGACTGCCTACATCTTTCCCCAAAATCCCCTACTAATAAAATATGGTTTGCAGTGTCTCACTCGAATACTTTCTTCCTGTTAGTAATCCTTGCTATAACTTGTAGAGGTTGACCAAGGCTTTTGTACCAGCGATTTCATGATCTCAGATGAGGTCTTGAGGACTATAATAGTAAGATTGTATTAGAATAACCTAGATGCATATGTGAACTTGATGAGATGCACTCAAAAAAATTATTAAAAGTCACAAGTTAAGAATGTATCACTAGACAAATTTAATTATGTAAAGCAATGTGCATAGCTGAAATGTTCTACACTTGCATTTAGAGCAAAGATTAACAGAAGCGGAGGCTTCTTGTTTGGGTTCCTCTTCTCCTGCTAGGTCATGGTGAACTTTTCAATTGGAACAATTGTAGCACCTGCCACTTCAACTATTTTAATAGTGGTTCAGCAGCATATTGTCTTTTTGAGGAATGAAGATAGCGTACAAATGACTTGTCATATAAACTTGTATGCTTTCAGCAGGCAAGAAACCTTGAGTGCCTACCACAGAGTTTTTACAGCCTGTTTGGGAAAAACACCTGTAACAAACACCCATTTGTTAATTTAAATAAATTGATAATTTTAGTATGAGAATGTCCCAGCCTGTTTTATGCTAGTAAGTTTTACCAGTAGCAGTTGCACTCAGAGCAGCCTTTCACACATGTATCAGTCCGTTTTGTGAGGAAAACAGATGTCTGGGTAAAATTGCACCATTTTTTGCAGAGATGCAAGACATCTATCAGCATGTATGTGCCCCAACAAAAATGCATGTGAGCAAGCAATTGTGGGAATTCCTCTTGCAAGACAACTGAAGGGATAAACCTAAAATAAGGCTTGCATCTGAGGGATGCAAAAAAAAAAAAAAAAAGTCTTGTTAGATCCCTCACTTGATTTACCATATTGTCTTTGAAAGCAAAACCAATACATTATGTTTTGCTGTGTACAAGTGGATGGTGGAAGCAATAGGCTATTTGTTCACAGAGGTGAAAGAATACCTGTATAACGATTGGTACAACAGTTGGTGTAATGCCTTTCCAGAGATGATGTGTTACCAGTGCGCTAGCAAGAGCCTCGCAGTGACATTGTTTGACCCTACTCCCTAATATTTGCAGCCTCTTTTTTTGGAAATGCCTGTCTACCTGTCCAGTTTCTGAGAGGATGTGGGTGGCTGGATCTGAAGAGGGAACACTAGTGAAGCCATGTGTTCCAGCTGCTCTGGGAGGGAGCATTCCATTTCTCTTGGGCTAGGGGAAGGAAACAACAGTACAAACTTAGATATAAACTTCTACCAGAAGAGAAAGAGCTGTGTGATCATACCCATGAACAGGGGGTTCAAGTGTTGAGCAGCACTGTCGAGACTAAAGGCCTGTCCAATGTACGCCAGCAGAAACTACCCCAGGTACTTGCTATTACTCTGTCTTGCTGGCTGCTGTATTGGGTTGGGATCCAACTTTTTTAATCCATACCAGTGTGTTGGTGAGCAGCCTGAGAGGCTTCCAGCTATGCCCCCCTGCCCTAAAGGTTGTGTTGGCTGCAGGAGACCAAGAAAGAACCAGATGCTATGCAGAGCCAGGATTTTGCTAATATGCAAGTGTCGTGGTTTAACCCGGCTGGCAACTAAGCACCACGCAGCCGCTCGCTCACTCCCCCCCCTCCCTCAGTGGGATGGGGGAGAGACTCGGGAAGGAGAAAAAGGTTAGAGCCGAGGGCTGAGATAAAGACAGTTTAATAAGAGAAAATAATAAGAATAGTAATAATGAGAATGATAACAAAATATACAGAATATACAAAACGAATGATGCACAATGCAATTGCTCACCACCCGCCGACCAATGCCCAGCCCGTCCCGAGCCGCGATCAGTACCCGAGCAGCGATCACTCTCCCCGCGACCGAGCGACCCACCAACCCCCCCCCCGAGCATGACGTTCTATGGTATGGAATAGCTCTTTGGACAGTTTGGGTCCTAGCTGTGCTGTACTCCCAGCTTGTTATGCACCTGGCTGAGCAGGAGAAGCTCAAAAAGTCCTTGAGCAGTCTGAGCACTGCTTGGCAACAACTAAAAACATCAGCGTGTTATCAACATTCTTCTGGCACTGAATCCAAAGCACAGCACTATGTTAGCTTCTGTGAAGAAAATTAACTGTATCCCAGCCGAAACCAGGACAGCAAGTGGCCCTGGGAGGGAGCCCTGTGAGAAAGCAGCCCAGCACACTAATATAGATCTGCAGGATTTTCATGTTTTGCAAGGGCAAATGTTTCCTCTTTCATTCTCTGCCTGCCTCTTTGAAAAATGGTGGCTGTATTAGAACAGGAGAACTGACTTGAAAGTCCCCAATGGTATTTTGAAAGTGTTCAAGCGTTAAAGCAGAGTCATTAATATATACTAACATCAGTAAACAAAGATAAAAATAGTCTTTAGGCTGCTTCAAATAATCCTTGCAAATTTTACTAGGCCTCAGAACCAAAGACTGATAGATTAAGCATAGTATTTAGCATAAAAGAACACAGTACAAGATCATTATTGATAGAATAAAGTAATACTAGGAAAAGTAGTTTAGAAAATATGAATAGCTATGCAGACAGCATACAGCAGCTTAGTCTTATGAATAGAAAGTTAAAATGACCAAGAAATACCAGCTCTGAGAGAAAAATAAGCTGGGATATTTTCATGAGCAAAAAGAGAACTAGTTTGTTGATGATCAGGAAATAATTTTTATTGATTTTTAAATTGAGATAAAGTAATGTATTTGATTACTTAGACTGTGATAATTTCATGTTAGTCATTAAAATAGTAAAGGGAAAATCTGGTGCCATGCATTGAACCTGTGTTCACCCAGAGGTTCCCATCTGAAGATGCTCAAAACCCTCCATGAAATACGATCTCTAGGTGCGGATAAGTTAGGTAAGGTTTTTCTGCCTTAATTGTTTAATTCCCACAAAGTGTTCCCTGAGAAGTATTCCTGTAGCATTACTCCTGGACATCATCTTTAGATCCATGGCTTAGAGCGGTAAGAAGGAGGGTGTTGTGGAGCACCCTTCTTATTTGAAGCATGCTTGTTGGAAATGAGCACAACTTTCTCATTGCTTTCTAGCGCGTTCTCAGCAACATCTCCGAGAAGATACACTTGCATCTCTCAGAGCTATTTCTCAGAAGGGATGCCATTTGGCCTGCAGAGGTGGAAGACCTCTAACACAGCTCTGAAGAGGTCCATTTGTACTGTTGGAGCGATCAGGATAGAAGCATCTGGGACACAACACACGTTCTCACTATGCTGTAAATTCCTCTAATATATAAGCTTTTTGTAAAAAACATCATTCCTTTTGCTATCAGATTTCCTCACGAATTGTTATTTGCTCCTGATTAGCTGAATGTTAGGCAAGTTTGTGCTGGGTTGACCTTGGCTGGACACCAGGTGCCCACTAAGCCACTCTATCACTCCCCTCCTCAGCAGGACAGGAGAGAGAAAAATATGATGAAGGGCTTGTGGGCTGAGATAAGGACAGGGAGACGCTCACCAATTACTCTTACAGGCAAAACAGACTCAACTCGGGGAAATGAATTTAATTTATTGCCAATCAAAAGTCAGAGTAGGGTAATGAGAAATAGAAACTGAATCTTAACACACCTTCCCCCCCACCACTCCCTTCTTCCCAGGCTCAACTTCACTCCCAAATTTCTCTACCTCCTCCCCCCCGAGCAGCGCTGGGGGATGGGGGATGGGGGATGGGGAATGGGGAATGGGGTCAGTCCATTCCATTCCATTCCATTCCATTCCATTCCATGCTATGCTGTCCCTGCCGCTCCTTCCTCCCCAGGGGAGGAGGACTCACCCTCTGCCCCTGCCCCAGCCTGGGCTCCTCTCCCCACGGGGCCACAGGCCCTGCCAGGAGCCTGCTCCAGCGCGGGCTTCCCACGGGGGCACAGCCTCCTTCCTTTGGGCACCCCCCTGCTCCGGCGTGGGGTCCTCCCCGGGCTGCAGGTGGGGATCTGCTCCCCCGTGGGCCTCCCTGGGCTGCAGGGGCACAGCCGGCCTCACCGTGGGCTGCACCCGGGGCTGCGGGGGAATCTCTGCTCCGGCGCCTGCAGCCCCTCCTGT
The DNA here is from genome assembly GCA_034008185.1 of Gorsachius magnificus. NCBI lineage: Eukaryota > Metazoa > Chordata > Aves > Pelecaniformes > Ardeidae > Gorsachius > Gorsachius magnificus. Next base: position 69,903,563 of record CM067082.1, read on the forward strand.
CCCTCCTGCCGCACCGGCCTGGGGGCCTGCGGGGCTGCGCCTCGCACACGTTCTCACCCCTCTCTCTGCTGCTGTTGTTCCCCAGCAGGTTTTTTTCCTTCTTAACTACATTATCCCAGAGGCGCTACCACCGTCGCTGATGGGATTGGCCTTGGCCAGCAGCAGGTCCGCCTTGGAGCCGGCTGGCATTGGCTCTGCTGGACATGGGGGAAGCTTCTGGCAGCTTCTCACAGAAGCCACCCCTGTAGCTGCCCTGCTACCAAAACCCTGCCATGCAAACCCAATACAAAGTTTTATTTTACAAAATTGCAAAATAAAACAATTACATGGCACTTGTAGGCAAGTCTTTTGTCAGCTGCTTTAAGTAGTTTTCTTAAACTGGAGCTATCATGCAATGTTTTGGAAGGTTAACATTTCAAACCTCAATGGATAATACACTATAATTACTACTTTTAGAAATGTTACTAGCGAAAGTCCATAGAAGTAAGTAATTGTACTTTCTTTCCTAATTCTTCATAGTAGATGAATTGCCATCACAACAGCTTTTAATTTCAATTCAAAGTAGACCAAACAGGCAACTCCTTTGCAAATGTAACCCCATCTGCTTGTCCTGGTTTCGGCTGGGATACAGTTAATTTTCTTCACAGAAGCTAGCATAGTGCTGTGCTTTGGATTTAGTGCCAGAAGAATGTTGATAACACGCTGATGTTTTTAGTTGTTGCCAAGCAGTGCTCAGACTGCTCAAGGACTTTTTGAGCTTCTCCCGCTTGGCCAGGTGCATAACAAGCTGGGAGTACAGCACAGCTAGGACCCAAACTGTCCAAAGAGCTATTCCATACCATAGAACGTCATGCTCGGGGGGGTTGGTGGGTCGGTCGGTCGCGGGGAGAGTGATCGCTGCTCGGGTACTGATCGCGGCTCGGGACGGGCTGGGCATTGGTCGGCGGGTGGTGAGCAATTGCATTGTGCATCATTCGTTTTGTATATTCTGTATATTTTGTTATCATTCTCATTATTACTATTCTTATTATTTTCTCTTATTAAACTGTCTTTATCTCAGCCCTCGGCTCTAACCTTTTTCTCCTTCCCGAGTCTCTCCCCCATCCCACTGAGGGAGGGGGGGGAGTGAGCGAGCGGCTGCGTGGTGCTTAGTTGCCAGCCGGGTTAAACCACGACACTGCTACTGTGGCTAAATCTCAGAGATTTTCTTGAATATTCCCATTTCTGATACAGAGAAAAAAGATAAAATCACAAGTAACATTGCAGATAACAAACCATGCCTTATTTTTCATCAAGTAATAATGTCATCTTGTAGCATGTGGTGTCTGCATTAACACTAGGCTAACTAGAAACATGAACTGATTATCTAGCTTAACTTGTTACACATAAAATCCAGTCAAGCACTGTTCTCAGCTGTCTTACTGTGGCACTGCACAGAAGTGGGCTTACTGGGTACCTATTGCATCATACCTTCCAGTCGCCAGTAAGCACAGCCTAGAGCAGAAATTGCTAGTCACAATAGCAATTTCAAGGACAGTCCCCTCCTCTAGTTCAGGGTTACGCTTCTCCCAGATGTGGCCCACAGAAGCAGACAAGAATACACCCCCAAACAAGCACCCAAATGTCATCAGCAGAGGTTTTCAGCCATGTCTATGCTGCACAATGTGTAAAAAAAGAAGGGATGCCAACCTTCCCACTCATGATCCTCCTTCTCCTCCAGCCCCCAGTATGGTAGCCCTCAGTAAGGTGCTCCAGCTTCTACAAACTTACTGGTAACTAGACCAGTTCCTTACCAGCACCTAGGGCATAGACCCTCACTCGGTATCACAGTGCTCAGCCAAGCCGGGCAGGAAAGATGGAAACCCACATAGTGAATTTTCAAGTTCAGCCTTTCAAAGGCTTACAATTTTTGTTTGGGTTTGGAAGTTTTTTTATGGTTATTTTGCTTTTGGGTTGTTGGTTTTCTTTTTTTTTTTTTGGGGGGGGGGCGAAGGGGGGCAGGGGGAATGAGCTGTCCTGCCCAGAGGGGACTTAATTTTTTGCTGTGCTGTGCATAGGACAGAGGTGCTAGGAGCAGAACATGTTTGGCGTTAGTGAGACATCCAAGTGAACAGGCATGAAGGCTGATAAGATAGGTAGGAAAACATGGATCTCTCCAAATGTTGCATGGTATGCACACAGTTGGAGCTCTCTGAAAGTGCTTAGTTTTGGGGCAACAGGGCTTGACATGGCTTGCTGATCAAGGATTGCTCTTCAGTGTTGAAGACTGAGCAGAGTAGAGAAAAACTGAGTTTTCCTGGTCAGGATTTGGAGGGAGACTTTTGTCTTCTGCATCAGATGAAAATAACAACAGTGTATCAGACAGAGCAAAGAACAAGAAACTCACAAGAATAAAGCATGTGCAACCTTATTTCACCCAGTATTTGGTAATTCTAGCAACTACCCTGAGGGTTAAGCTTCAGATACACTGCTGTTGCTGTTGTAACTTAAATATTACAAACATAAGAGATTCAGTTTCTTCCTAAAGGTCCACATATGTGTGATGACATATATGCATAACAGATTTGTAACTTTGAGGTGTTAGGGGTTGCTGAATCAAGCAGCCTGAGAGAGGAGAGGCTCCTGCAGCTCTGTGCCCCGAGGTCCCACCAGTAGCGAGGCTGACCGTGTATTCCCAGCAGGCACACAAACGCCCATCTACACTATATATACAGATACATATATACATGGCTGGCCACCCGGATCAGCACAGACGAACTCGGCATGCAGGCAAACACAAACAGCACCAACAGCCTCATCCTGTTCCCCTCTCTGACTGACCGGGATGAAGGTGTATTAGTGGGAAGCATGCCAGTACAAATGTACAAGGTGGATCCCTCCAGCAGCTGGGCTCAGGCACCCAGTCTGCCCAGTAGCTGTCCCTGGATCCCAGTCTCCCCAGTTGCTGGCACCTGGAAGTACGAGCCCTTGAGGCTGCAGCCCTGCTCTGGCTGCTGGTACAGACCCCCCTTGCTGGCAGGCATGTACACACACACACACACGCATGGACACACAGTATGGATCCACCGTTAACTGTGCTTAGACATGGAGGGCATCCAGCAAAGTGGTCCTGGATCCTCACTGTCCACAGCTGATAGGACCTCGGCATGCAGAACTCTGGGGTCCGCAGCTCCTTCCCAGCTGCTGGTGTATTTAGTCTGTTCTCTGCTCAGATTTTCTCTAAACACCTTGGTTTTTTTCAAAAAGCTATTCAATGTTTTTTTCATATAATATTGTTTTGCACATAGTGAATTTATGTACTATCTCTTGAACTGATCAAGGAGGGGTTACTGAATACCAGATACTTGAAAAATCATTCGTTGTGCTTGGTCATCTCTAATGCTCCTTCTGCTTCATGACTAACAAGATATAACTTTTATAATGTATTTTATGCCCTGAATTAATTTCCTTTTAGCAAAACATACTTCCCTTAGTGATCTGAAATGGTGACATAAATACAAAATCTACTCTACAACCATCTGCACAAACAGAATTACTGTCTGACGTTCACACAAAGAATTTAACTTCTCTATCCACTTCCCAGAAGTGAAGTACTCATATGTAAAAATAACTATGATGCAGGCTGGCCCACATATGTGCAGGCTGAGCAGAGGGGCCTTGCAAGCATCAATAGAAAGGAAAGCAAGTGAGACTGTGGCCAGCTAGGAAAAGCAAGCTTCTGTAAGTCACTCACATGACTTTGTGTTCGTATGGCATTACTATTCTCATTAGTATTACCCCCATCTGTAAAATAACTATGGAGAAAAGATTGCTTACTGAAGCAAAGTTTTACATTGTTTTTTACTTTGTCATGTTTTTTTTAAAAAATAATACCACTACTCTTTAACACAGAATTGTTTGTGTTTGTGCTGGTGAATTTTAGACAAAGTACTGTTTACAGGAGGAGCAGGAAGGGAAATGCTGGTACTGACCAGAAGCAGGGTTTGGTCCTACACTTACTAGTGATTTGCAACTTGGATATGTTCTAAAGTACATGAGCGTAGCATGAGATGTGAGTACATCACTTTTCTTAAAGGCTCTCCAGCAAGCATTTGGAAAGGATATTAGTGAAGCCTCCAGGTAATTTTGGTCTGCAGAACAAGGCCTCTCACCTCTGTTAACCTCTGTTAGATTCCTCCAGAGAATTGTACTTCCTTTTCTACTTTCTGCTCCAACAGCAAGGCCAGCTGCTTGGCAGTAAGGCTGGGCACTCAGCCAGAGCTCCACTTGATCTAGAAAAGGTTTTATCTTTCCTAGTGTATACTGTAAATATTTTGTTCTAGCAGATCTGATTTGAAACTTTCCTGGGTGATTGATGAGCTCTGCCCTGAGACATCACAGACCATTTCTTCTTTCTTGTGGATAACTGCAGATGTAATTTCTGTGAGACCAAAACACTTTGTCCATAGTTCTTGCTGGGTTCCACATGGCCCAAATAAGAGAGTTGAAAATGAATGAGAGAGTTTGAATCAGGCCCAGCAAAGAATTATGCCATGCAGTACAAATGTCAAGACATTGTTCTTAGCAGCAGTGCAGAAAGCTGAGGCAGAGCTGCCTATCCCATATATGGTGCAATCAAGGTCAAGCCACTTCCACCCTGCCTACTAGCCCTGTTCCAGAGCCATGGCTAGTAAGGACAGATCATTTCCAGGCTAGCACCAGGCAATAGGATCCTTACAGCCAGGCTAAGTAGCACATTATGCACCATAACCTGTCCTCAACAAGAAATGCATTACACATGGGGGAGGGGAAGGATTTGCCTTGTCACAGGGATGCAGAAAATAGAAAACAGCAGGAAGAAATACAGGGCAAAAGGTGAAAGAGGCAGCTTCCACGTCCTCAGGACAGCAGTTCTAGACAGAGCCTCATAGTTTTTGCTCTCCACTCCTAACAGATACAGTCCAAGAGAAGACTCTGAAGTGATCTGCACTTCACAGCCAAGAGTCAGCCATAGATTCAGGCGATGGCACTCTTGAAGCATCCCACTGGGCAGTATGGTGTGTAGACTGATACTATAGATTGTTCTCATAAGTAAGTTAAGGAAGAGAACGATCAAGAGAGAGTCCCCACTGGAGGTGCAGAGGGACTGGTCAATCTATACAAACAAGGAGGTAGAGGAGGATGACTGTATCATGTAGGAATTGGCCGAGTCCCCGACACAGCAACCCATGAGAACAGTACTGTCAGAAAGGATTGCCTCTGGACAGCATGACCTAGACCATCAACAAGGGAAGGAATCAACAGATGCGTTTAAAAAAAAAAAGGCAATGAAGTTGTCAGAGAAGCACTTTTCAATCAATTAGTGATAGATGTGTGCAGTTAGAAAGGACAGCAGCATGGCTTTACGCTGAGAATCACTTCTGTGGAGTTGTCTGCATGGCCAGTCTGATTGAATTTCTCCTAACTCGTGGTAGATGAACTGAGCAAATAAGAGGCAGAGACTGCACTAGAGTTGTTCATTCAGTGCATTTTGTTCTACAGTTTTCTCCCACCGTGCAAGGCTCATTGGCAGCATGGATCTTAACTCTGCATGGCCCTGGTAGCCACATGGTTTAGCCAGGTTCTGAGAATTCTGCAGAATCCTAAAAAGCTTGAGGTTTATGTTGTGTTAATGTCTGTCATTTTCTGAGTTCATGCTCAAGAGATTATTTCCATCCAACAAAAATAGGTCTCGGGTACCGTGTCTGTCACCACCTCATGAGCAACCACCTGGGATAAACTTCATAGATATTACCAGGCAACTCTGAATGAGAAAACAGCTACAGCCTGGTGATGAAGAGAGGCTCTCCCCGTCCCACTAGGCAGCCCTACAGCCACAAGCACATTTGTCTTGTGTCCAAGGTAACTTGCTTCCAATGAGGAGGTCTATGCATTCCAGCCACCACACCAAAAGAAAAAGCCAGCTGAACAAGTTTTGCATTTCTGTGAGCAGAATGAGCGCTCCATCGACCTGCTCCATGGCATCACTCAATACCACACCATGAGCTCTGCCAGAGACTCTGCAAGAAAAGGGTATCCCATTGCGAGCTTCATCCGGCAGCAGCTATGACAAACAAACAGCTTCCAGTCAGAGCTGTAGAACCGGAGGCCAGACTCTTCACAGGCAGGCTTCTGGCCACAGGGCAGTCAGACTTAGCCGGGAAGCACAAGAATCATCATTGAACTGTCTGGACACCAGGACTCAGCAGAGAGGATCACCAGCCTGTGGGGCCTCCCTCTGGCCTCACTGGAAGAATCTGGAGCTGTTTCCAGCCTTCTGGATGCTTTGAGCCAATGGCATTTTTGAGGGATGGGAAAAAAACCAGAAGCTGCCCCTTCATGAAGTTACATGGGTGCTTCACCTTAGCATGTGGCAGTGGGAATGGCAGCCTCTTCTCGCTCCGGCCCGTGACTTGCCTGAAGGGGCAACAGTTACTCTCCTAGTTCAACCTAAGCACAGTCACCGGCAGGCAACCAGAGTTCCCCATCTATTTCAATGCTGACATTTCACTTCTCCTTCCTTATGCTTTTTCTGCTCTCACCACAGTAAACGAATGCTGTTTCTTCAATGTTACCTACGCATTCATACAGTGCTCATCAGCCCAGGAGCTCAGAGGTATGGACTTACTGTGGAGCCAATACTTGCTGAGATTCAACACCAATATCATGAACAGACTCCTTAATTCAGTTCACATGGCTGGATCATGCTTACTGCCAATACCCACAAACAGGAGATACAGGCACTGCTGTCACAAGGAGGCTTTGGGATACTCAGGTCTGTCCCGTTCATCTACAGTCTTCAGGATCCCAAAGGCATGTCTGTTCCACTGCATGTGCGCAAGGTCCCAAGATGAAATGGTACTGACAAACTGAAGAAGTTTTGGAGAAGTCCCAGCTGATCTCTGACCACAGTCTGCCCATGCACTCATGGAAAGAACCAATGGTGAGGCTGTTTATCGTGTCTCAAGGGAGGCATCGGAAGTTGTAAAGTGCTGTATGGTTCCAGTATTGAGCTCAGGAGGATTTGGTGCAAGGAAATTGGAGTGCTGATAGAAAGTCTGGGGAGATGTGTCTGAATACTGTTCTGCTAGTCCCTGGCCTCGACTTTAGCTCCTTCAAAGAGCAAACGGCACATGTGTATGCTGATGGAGCAGTCACCAGTCTGCCAGTTTTCCTGCCCCCCTGGCCAACACCCACATCTGTCCACTCCACCTCCTTTGTTCTCCTTATTCCTGATCCAGGTCTTTCTCTACATCAGATTAAATGTTCGGTCATGCTCTCTTACTCACACTTTCCCCATCCTTGTTCCTATCAGCATTCTAAAGGACCTGCTGAACTGTATTATTCTTTCCTATCAGTCCCTGTCTAACCTATCCTACAGCTGCTGCACATTATTATTACCTAAAAACACTGAATAAAAAAAATCTTGCTCTTCTGTGATCTTCTGTACTCCTCTGCTCACTTATCTGTAAGCCAATGTGAATGTGGTTCGCGTCAGCACTTTCATACTTGCATCGGGCTGTTTCTCTCCTGGAAATCTCCTTCCTGAGATGTCCAAATGATAGCTTTGAAGGTGGAGATGCAGAACATAGACATACTTAAGGAGAGGGAGGTGCATTGCAATGGAGTGCAGTTTCTATTTAAAGAGCGAAAGCATATAGATATGTGTATGTGCTGCCTATAGATGAGGACCAGTGGGCAGGATGAACCAATGAAAAATACTTAGGCAACTGACCACACGAGAAAAAAGCTTTTAGAAATCTGTACAAGATCAAATATGGCTTTGACCTAGCTTGGGAGCTAATAAAAGTGGGCTACATCTTTCACCGTGATAGTCTTGGCTGACACCCGACGTAACTTTTCTTTAATTCTTTCCACAGTCATTCTGCTCTGCATAAATGATTCTTCCAGGTTGAGTATAGCAGCAGCTCATGGCACATGGCAGGCGAGGGCTCCAGGACACATCCTCACTAAGCAAATTCTACATCAGCTCTCTCACAGCTTGTGACACAGAGAGTGTCTTAGCACTTTTTTATGCTGTTTTTTTAATAGTACCTTGCTCTCCTCAGCAGAAAGCTTACATTCAACAGATCTGAAGGAAAACATTTTTATTGTAATATTGTTCCTAGGAAGAATGCATTAACTTCAGATTTTTTTCCTCGCAGAAGGTCTAGCCAGCTTTACTTTTTCCTTCCATTTTAGAGCATGTGCAATCACGCTGTGGATTGGGAACCCTTCCCCTTGCTATGATTCACACAGCAGGTTCTGTATGCCCTCAGCTGTCCTCTACACAATAGCCTGGAGAATGACAACTTAAAGATGATCCTGGGACCTCCTAGATTGCAAACATGGCTCAGGGAGGAATCCTGATCAGTTCTAGGAATTCGCTCCCATGGACTTTGACGAGAGTCTCTTAATATGTTCCCTCAACCTGCCATTCAAGGGCAAGTGATCCTTCCTATAAAAGCAACTCTTTGCACAGTTCTGCATTAACCAGGAAAAGGAAGACGGAGCACCTGATCTCACACAATTCTTCAGATCCCCCCTCAGAAAAATACTTTCAAGAGCTTCATAGATATTTAACGTAAACTTCACTTGTTTATGATCTCTCTCACAGATTATTTTCTACACCTAAAATTATTCTTAAACCCCTCTCTGTTCCTTTTATCAAAATTTAACTTCCATGTCTAAATAAGCCTTTGAAGAAAGAAAGTCTGTAAGATTTAATTCTCTTCAATTAGGTGCTAGTGCTGGCAGCATATTCTCTCTTATGAAATCTGACAAGTTTTAAAGGCAGAAATTCCTCATCTCTGAGTTAAAAAAGAAACTTTCCAAAATCTGTATCCTTCCAAACTTTCTCTAGGAAGAGAGGAAGCGAAACAAAATGGAACACAAGAGCAATTTAAAAATTTGCATAGACCATCCTCAAAACAGAACAATTAAATAATTATTTGGTTTATGTCACAGAAAACTGTAAAAAAATGCCACATTAAGTATTTAATTGCTGTGGAATAAGCCAAGATAAATATTCGTAACAAAGCGGCGTTTTGAAAGCAATCCCTACTGGAGCCCCGAATACGTGAGTGGAAACAGAACACGGGTCTATGGCGGCAGCACATTTATCTTGCTCCTGTTGTAGTACTGCACATCAGTACAACTCGCACAGTGACGACAGGCCTCCAGGACACAAGTTCCCGCCAGAAGCGTTGACACATGTCCAGCAGTGTGGCTGTGCAGGCAACCTCTCCCCCACCAGGCTGACACCCTCACCCCACGGGTAAGGGAACGGCGTGTGAACCACCTCCCACGCCGTCTCCATTTACTGCTCAGCTATTTTATGTAGGCAGCTAGGAAAGGATTTCGTGTGTATGAGCATGCCTGGCTGGGAGCTGCAGCTGTTCAGCTGTTGATTTATCATCTGTTCGGCTTCCCTGACACAGGGCTGGCAATCCTTGTAGGAGTGGGGGAAGACGGAGTGGGAAGAGGAGATGGCTGGTGGTTGACAGCTGTTTCAGCCTCTGCGCTTTAATTGGCTCTGAATGTGCCTCAACACCCTGAATTTTGCTGACGCTCAATGTTCAACAGAAGAGGACATAAAGCCACGAAGAGAGGAAGGACTGAGCAAAGTGGAAGATCTAAGGAGGAAAGGATAGCATGATTTTAGCCTGTTCAGGGTTACTCACGCCAGGCCTTCTTTAATGGGAGACAGAAGCCATTCCAAAGAAGGTAAAAGCCCGTGTTTCCAGAGGACAGATTGCAAGGACACCCCAAATTGCACCTTGTAAGAACCAGAAACCCCTGTTGTGGATTTCTACTCATCTCCTCATTGTGATCGGCTCCATTTGAGAGATGAAAACACTATCTCCGCTCTCCTGTCCAGGAATGTATATACTGAAAAAAAAGTGCCAAGAGTGCAGCTAAGGAAATCGTCTCCCCTTTACCTCCTCCTCAACACTGTCCCCTGGTGACTAGCACACTCTGAAGGTCACTTGTTAGAGATGCACCTCCTTGGCTGGACAGCCTTTCTCTTGCACCCCCACCCAGCTTGAGACTGTGGTTTGTTCAGTTCTTTCCTCTTCCCACCTTCAGCAGATACAGGTCTGGTCAGACATACTGCTGAACCCTACTTCTGTGCCTTCTCCATCCATCCTATGGACCACAAAAGCTATGAAGAGGGAGATCAGAGCTGGTGAGCATGACGGAGGTGACGCACCAGAGGCTTGCAGCAAGATTGTGGGGGACCAGAGTGAAGGTCATATGGGACCAAATCCTGGAGGTGTCCTGGAGAGTGTGAACTGTTGGAGAAGCTGTTGGTTGCCTCTCAGCTGCTGTGTCACCCTGGCGGAATTACACCTGTAGCAAATCCCAGCTTCAGAGAACAGAACTAAGGTTGCATCACATGGGTATGCTCTATCCGCATCTCACCATTTCCAGGGGTGTAAACTGAGCCATATCAAAGGTATGAGACACTATCTGCCTTTATCTGCGTTCATGGGTTCAGAGGGTTTGTGAAAAAAAATAGATTAACAGCAAGCACTGCACAACACTGCCCTGTATATATCCCACTTCGGTATTTAACTCAATTGCTGTTATTTACCAAAACATATGAACTAATTCACAGAATTGTAATTGCAGACATCAGGATGTCAGTCATCAGCTATGAGGTTACCAAAGACTCCAGCACTGTCACTGCTGCCAAATCAAAGATGTACTTGGCTGAAGCTGAAACTGAAATATAATCTTCACCCAAAAGGGACCTCTGCTTGTATTCTCTGTGACAAGCAGCCAGATTAAAACACTTCATAACAGATTAATTAAATGACCTCAGAAGTAATGAGACTACATTTTTAGTCACTAGTTCTATAACTTCAAAGTTAAAAACTAACTTAAAGAAACTGAAGTCATGAAAAAAGAGTAGATACAAGGACATTGTGTTGCTGGCATACGACAGGCAATGCTAGTATGAGGCATTTTAATATGGCATTAATAATTTGAATCAAGCATTTTAACTTCCCCACGGCAAACAAGGTGTTGTGTCTCTTGAGGTTAGGATCTTCACATTACCTGTGTCCTCACAAGTTCACCAGTGGGAAAGAAAAGAAAGCAAATTTTTCTGATGATCAAAACTATATTTGACTTTCAAACTTTCTGAGAGTCTTGCCATCAGTGAGTAGTTTCATTCAGTAAAGGATAACTGAATTAAAATCAACCAGTCTTTTAAAAAAATCAGTCCTTTCAAAGGAAATTCTCACTTACTACCTTCAGAGGGAAATTCTCACTTTACGGAGATAAGATTAGAAGCATGCTTTATTTAGATTTCTTAACGGAGATGCTAGAAACAGAGTAAGAGCTGATGTTAGAAGATGATAATTTTTCTTGTCCCTCTCCCACAATAGGCCATTGGGTGTTATTTCTTCATATTATACACACTTACGAAGAAGACATGTAACGTTTCCTTCCCTCCAGAGATATTTCAGTGACTTGCCACAAGCTTTGATGAATCGCCATGGGATACATGAGTGAACTGGCGCATTAACAAACCATTGCTTACAGATTTCTCAGAGGAGACTCGCTTCTTCTCCGTGTTCTTAAAATGTGGACCCCCCGAGTAGGTTGTGCCCCAAAACTTCCATCCCATGCCCTCTGTTACACTCACATGGTATTTGCTGCCTCGACCCCATAGAAAGAACTGACAAAGCATCATAGTCGCTTCAGAAATTCTGTCTACAGGTACAGAGCTTAAGTCAGTGAGAGGCAACCCCTTCTGAGAAGACTGTAGCTACTTCAGGAAACAGCCTGGCCCCTCCCAAGACAGCATTGGGATTGGGCAGGAATATTTGGTTTAGGAATACTGAAATACTCAGGGATTCCGCCTTGTCGCAGGGATACTGTGTCTCTCCTCAATCAAAATCTGCTTTTGAGTTACTGCCTGTTATGAGGCAGCGGTCTCTACCAGCTAGACCTCTAAATGAAGCTGGGAGATAATTTTAGCCAAGTGGGAAATCAGGCCCTCTTGAAAGCGCTGACTTTTAAAAGATGGCAGCAGGGCAGGGAAAAAAGAAAACAGGTCATGAAACTGCAGCGTTGGAATTGCCTCCATAAGATCGGTCCTTGTGTCTTTTGTCTTTTTTTTTTTTTTTCCAAAACGCTGATCAGTACTTCTTTATTAAGATTTTTAACTCAGCAGCTTGAAGACGTGATATTCACTTGCTGTGTGAAAAGTCAGAACACGGAACTAAAAAGGTCAAAATCTGGGCTCTACAGCCTCCTCAGACTTCTCCGTGCTTCAAAGAATATCTACAAAGTTATCATTCCAACCACCAGCGTACCACACTGGCAAGGCTTGCGGGAACACTGCCGATCTTCGCCTCTCCTTGCTGAACCTGGGCCATAATAGAGACAAGAATGCAAAGTATTCAAGGCTAAAGGAAGAAAGAGACAGTGTAATTCTGTGGTTTATTTCTTACGGCTTTTAGAGGGACCTGTTTACCTGTCTCCAATCAAGTTCAATTAAAAACAAAACAAAACAAAAATATCCAAAATCCTTTGGGAAGATGAACTGTAAAACCAAGGACTATCAGTAAGTCAAGCGGCTGAAACCTGTGCTGAAGATCTCTACGCCCTGTTGACCACGCAAGTTAGAAGAGCGCTTTGGTTTCATCGGATGGAAATTCTAGTGAACATGCTTTTATATAAGACAAGCTTAACGGCTCTTTCATGTGGTTTGGTTTTGGTTAGTTTATTGTGTACTTTTATGTGTAGTTTGGCTGTTATTCCTGAAAACAGATCTGTTTCTTAACAAAAGCAAATGAATCACTTCCTCTTTCTAAACAACTTGCAACAATAAACATTAGGCTGTTGCCCTCAGATCAGTTTCTCTTGCTCTGAAGTCTAAGGGCACAGTTAGAGAACACAGCTGCATCAAATACAACCTCCCTCTGCCAACAAATGACAAGTCCTGTTCTCTCATCCCCTCTCCACCCCCTCCTTACCGCCAGCTCCAATCACAAAGTAAGCTCATTCAAAATGAACTGCTGAAAACTATTACTTTTCTTCGTAGTGCAGTTTCCCGCTGAATTAACAAATTGAATTGCCTTACTGATTAATATCGGGGCTTGCACAAGGGAGCAGGGACAGGGAGCAGCGGGATTATGGAGAGTGGGACCTCTTCTTTTCCCCTCTTCTGTGGCACTAAGTTGTTAGGATCACCTAAGATAGAGCAGCCCTCCAATGCAGTTGCGTGGTCCAACCGGGGTGCCCCGAGAGTATTTGTCATTATGCACGTCCAACCCTTCTCTCTGCTGCTCTGCAGCCAGGTAAAGGCTGTATCCAACTGACTGGCGATTCCTGGCCCACCGGAGACTCTGGGGGTGCCCCAGGGAGGGGACACTGGATCCATGCACATGGTGAAGCTGCTCAAGGGAAAGGCCGAATCCCTGGATCAGAAAGGGTACGGTTACGAACATAATTCTGGAAGGCTGGCTGCTAAAGCCCATCTTTAGAACACAGAGAAGCACAGTGCACCCGCATTTGACCCCTCTCCAACAGCCACATGCATTGCACCCAGCGACGGCTGGAAACCCATCCATTAGGGAGGCAGCCCCTGGAAGAGGCACCGACCCCCCTGAGATTCAAACCCAATAAAGAACCGAAGTACCCAGCGGAAAGGCAGTACTTCACGGCGCCGTCACGGTGCTGGAAGGACAAGCGGGCGAGCCGCCCCCGGCTCCTGTCGGCACGCACGGGCCCCTCCGCTCCTGGGCCTCCCCCGGGGGGTCAGGCAGCCCCGCTCAGCCCCCGCCTCGCCGGCCACTCGGCCGCCCCGGCGGAAGGCCTGCCTGTCCTCGCTCCTCATCTCGGTCACTCCCCAGAACCCGCCCTCCTATCCCTGCGGGAACAGGGCCACACCTCGCCAAAGCGCTAGGCCCCGGCACGAGGGAACAGCGCGGTGCTTAGCCGAAAGCCGCCGCCGGGCCGCGGCTGCCCGCCGCCGCCCCCCTCCCCTCCCCGCCCAGCCCAGGCGGGCGCGGCAGGGGCGCTGCACGCAGGCGCGGCGGGCGCCGAGCCGAGCCCCCCCCCCCTCCTGCCCGAGGGCTCCCGAACCCTTCCGACGTCCCCCGGGCGCGCATGCGTGCGAGGGCGAGCGGGCCGGAGCGGGGGAAGCCTTCCTGACGTCCTTCCCCCTCCCCCCGGGGCGGGCAGCGCGCATGTGCGGTTGCCAGGGCGGCCGTCTCCAGTGAAGGTTTAAAATCTGCGGGGCATGCGCAGTGCCGGTTCTGGCCCTGGCGAGGGGGACGCCACATTGGAACGGCGAGGGGAGCGCTCCGGGCAGCGCCGGGCCGGGTACAGTGTGCGCCGCCTCCGCTCCTCCCGCGCCGCGCTCGCCTCGCCTCGCCCGGCTCTGCCCCCCGCCTCCGGCCGCCCGCCCGCCCTCCTCGCCGCGACACATGCCGCGCCCCGGCCCGCGTCTAGCGCCGCGCCGGGCCCGGCGCGCGCGGGGGGGCGGGCGGCGGCGCGGCGCTCTGGCCGGGCCGTGAGGGTCGGAGGCGGGCGGGCGTGGATGGATCCCCGCGTGGCCTGGATCCAGCCCGAGCAGAAAGGCCCCGCGAATGCGCTGTGGATGCAGATCTGGGAGACCTCGCAGGGCGTGGGGGGCCGGGGCGCGCTTCCGCCCCTGCCTCTCCCGGTCCCCCGCTGACCGGGCTGGTGCCCGCCGCCGCCGCCGGCCCCGCGGCGGTGACGGCGGCGGCGAGGGAGGGCGGCGGCTGCAGAAGTCGCCTTCCGTGTCTTCCTCGTCCTCGTGCTCGTCGGTGGAGTCCGGCACCGAGAGCCCCGGCTTCTCCTCCTCGGGATCGTGCAGCGGCGGCGGAGGCGGCGGCTCCTCCTCTTCCTCCTGCGGCCCCCGGGCGGCGGCGGTGGCTCCTCCCGGGCTGCTGGGCAGCGGGGCCGGACCCGGGGAGTTTTTTAACTTCCACGAGAACAAAGTGAACGGTGTGAACGGGCACCACCAGCCCCCGCACCTGGCGCGCAGCCCCCACCCGCCGCCGCCGGCGTCCCCCCAGCAGCACCAGTACCACCCGGGCCGTCGGAAACGAGAGAACAAGGCCAGCACCTATGGGATGAATTACCTGCTCTCCGGCAGCCGAGGCGTCGCCATCAACAACTCCCCCCACCAGCAGCGGCAGCCGCCTCAGCCAGCGCTGCAGAGCCCCGGCACACCCTGGAAGACCAGGAAATACAGCCCGGGCGTGCAGGGGTGAGCGGCCGGGGCCCCTGGGGCTGCTGCAGCCCGAGAGGAAAGGGGGACCTCGGCAGCCTCTCCTGCAACCCCTCCGGGCATGGGGAGGGGTGGGTGTGTGTGTGGGTTGGAGTCACACAGACTCCTCTGGAGCCGGTGGTGGGCAGCGAGGTTGATGATAGGGGGTGGCGGGGCACAAAACCATGTTCTTTCGTAAACCACGTTGGTCTGCGCAGCAAGGTTGATCATAGGGGGTAGCGGGGCACAAAACCGTGTTCTTTCGTAAACCACGTTGGTCTGTGGCAGCTGGGTGGCCCGTGGCCAAAGCAGAGATGGGGGCAGGGCCTGGGAGCCCACAGGTACAGGGGGTTAGGCCTTGCCTTGTCGCAGGTTGAGAGGTGAAGTTGTCAGGCCGCTATCAGATGGCACCTACAGTAATCAAAGCAAAGGTGGGTGGGGGGGCGCTTGTCAAAGCTCCTAGGGGGTCGATTCAGATTGTAAGGGGGAAGTGGAAGGCTTCAGTCCAGAGAAGCTCAAAGAAAACCCTTGCGCTAATTTTTAAATGCCTGTGCCGGGGCTGTAGCAGATTGGTCCCTTTGGGGAGTGTTAGGAACATCAGCTGAAAGGAAGAGCCCAATTCTGGCTGAAATAAGCATGAAAGTCACTGTGCTCTTAGAATATTTTTGAGGGAAATGTTCGATCTCCAGAATATATTGAGCCAGCCAATACCTGAAGTGAAATCTTGGCTTTCTAAAGAGGACACTTGCGAGGCTTATCCTATTCTGTGGCTGTAACTTTCTCCTATAACTGGATAGTTAGTAAGGCTGAGTATTCAGTTTGGTCCTATCGGCATATAGAAGGGACTAAACTTGAACAAAGCGTCTCTGGGGCGCTCCATGAGGCTTCTGTATTTCAACTGTCAAATTTCACTCAGTCAAGGGGAAATGTTGCTTTCTGATGTTAAGGTTATTTTGTTTATGGGAAAAAGTGCTGGCAGCGTTGATTGACCATGGCAGATTTCTGCTGTCATTTCAAAAATAGTTCCTTGGAACTCCTAAACTCCAAGACCCTTGGATGCCCATGGAGTAAAGGCACTGCCTATTTGTAGAGTGAAATAGATAAAGATAACAGGGTAAGCTTTCAGAGCTGGAGAAATTTAAGTGAGAGATTTAACTTAAGGACAGGGTCTTCCTTTTCTCTTTTGGTTAGTACTGTCAGGCCTTGAGTGCATTAAAGCTATCTGGAGGTACTAAAAGTTAAGTCCTTTTTTTCAAACCATGGCTTCTCCTGGGGAGGATAAGACTTGTGACTACTGCTTTTTAATTCCAAACTGACACTGAAAATGAAAATTGCTTATAGGAAGCTAAGATTTGGATGTTTAAGGTATCATATGCTAGGAGCTTTGAGTCCTGTACTAATAAGATGCATGTCTAAAATTCCGATATTATCTTAAAAATAGTCTGAACAACTTTATTTCCATAGAGATGCAGTGGAACACTGAGTTGAGATTTTAACTTACCTGTGTAAGACAAGTCAGTGTTACTGAGGTAGCTCTCCAGGCAGGCAGGCAGATGAGGGAGTTGCCTGAGGTCACCCAGCAGGTCTATGGTAAACCCAGGAATCGAATCCAGGTACTGCAGTTTCTGTCCTCTAGTTGTTAGGCAGCACCACCTATGCCAATCTCATATCCTTATCTTTCATCCCCTGCCCTTTTCTTTTCTGTTGGCTTTCCTTTAATAAAGGTTATGCCACTTTTCAAGTATAAGTTTATAGAGAATCCGTATACAAGAAAATTGTGAGACCTGATGCTAGAGGGTGGGACACCAGTAACTACAGCAAGTGTGATCCCATAGTTTCAGGCTGTCTCATTCATTTGTCAAATCATTAAGCTTCACAAAACTGTACAAGTGTCAGAGCTTTCCTTAGAGTAGCAGGGAACTAGTGCTGAAGGAGAGCATGGAAGCTGAGACCATAGACTTAAGCATGAGAAGCAGTTTCTGCCTTAAACTTTGATTTCTGTTACCCAAGCTGAATCTTGGACAAGTGTGTATTCTAAAACAGTTTTCTGTTTTATTAAGTACTTACATGATTGAAATAACAGAAATATTGTCACTGATAGAGTGGCTTTAGGTGTCTTGTCTTCTGCAGTAATTCCTGACTACTGGTGAGTTTTAATTTAGTTTTCTTGAAGCCAGACTGGTGTATTATTTGGCTCTTCAAATAAAAATGCACTGAAAAGACTGGGGCAGCAACAGATACATACAGAAGTTTCTTCTGAATTCTCTGTGTTCCTGATTTGCTGCCTGGTGTTGCTTGGAACTGTTGGCCCAATCCTGAAGCATCACTTCCATAGCTGTGCTGGTCAACTGACAGAGCATCTTCAGTGGTGTCAGACTGGTGTATGTAACTGTTAAAAAATGATCCTTACAATCTGCAGTTGCAGTCTGCTTTGGACATGGATTATAGGAAGGATGACTTGATCATTGATGCTCTTGTGCCCGTATGTGAATGTCAGAGCTTACTCTACCATGAATGTTTTCTGCAGAATGTTTTTCTACAACATGCTGAAATTTCCAAGTGGTATGCGGTAGCTCACAGTGTTACTGTAGTGTCTTTTGGTAGCAGACTAAGAAGGGTAATCTCTGTTTGCCCTCTCCCAGGCTGCAGTAGTACTTTTGATGAAATGCCTGCGTGCTTTGAAATAGTACTGTGCTCTCTCGTCTTTCTCATTCTGAGCTGGAGATGGTCTGTAGCAGTGAAAGTAATCACCATTTTTTTTTCAAATGGATCCTATTCAGTGGCTTTGTGATGGTAGGTGTGGTGATGTTTAGGAATACTTTGTGTTGTAAAGGCTGTGTTTTGCTCTATATACAGCATTCCTTTCTTCCAGTGAACTCACACCTATTGCTCAGTCACCTTCTGACAGTAGCATGCTAATATTTGTGTTGTAAAGGAAATTCTCCCTCTCATAAAACACAAGTGTGAATAGCCATGCTTGATTAGCTTAGGTTGACCTGTGTCATCTTTTTCCAGATTTTTGGAAGGTGAGGAGTGAGAAGAATGAAGCCATATTTATTCCAGTGCTTCAACAGAGTGATTAGTGTAGCAACAGTGTAAGTTCTTAAATGCCTGGGGTTAGGTTAGGAGTACAGCACAGTAGAGATGACAAAATGATTGGTTTCAGATGTGATGCAGACAAGTGTCTTTTAATATTATGAGGTTAGCTCAAACTGTTGTGACTGATGTTTAGAACTACATGTGGGTTCTTGCTACTGTAAAGTATCCTCTTGAGAGGTTTTTAACTACATCTAGCATCTTAGTCTTTGTGCATCAAACTAATACCTTCTGTTTCTGTAAAGTCAGTATTTTAAATATATCTGACAAATTTAAACATCTAGAGAGTTTAGAAGTACTGGAATTCTATTTCAAAATACGGAATCTCAGGCTATTTAAACTTTTTACTAAGGATTCTAGTGCTAGGTTTGCATTGCTTGGGTACACAGCTAATAGGGTGCTTTCTCTTAAGATGTAGCTAATTGCTTATGAGCAGTATAAAATCGTACCTGATTTAATTCTTTTGCTTATTAATACGAGTTTAACAAAGTAACGAATTAAGGCTTTTTAAACAATATGAGCCTGTTCTGCTTAATACTTTCAACTAAATTTTTGGATTAATTGTAGATGTTGAATGAGATTAGTGCTGAAATACCTGGCATACTTGATTGGTACATTACAGTGCTGTGCAGAAACAGCATAACTGGCTTGTTGAGGATTAGGGTGGATACCAGAAGTGTTATGATACTTTGGAATGGTGCTTTGCCTGGACTAATTAGCATTGCATAGCGTCTGACGATTCACTGCATTCATTCTTCCCCCTCCATACCTGTTGTCTTTAACCATCTCTTGATAATCATAGAATCATGGAATCATTTGGTTGGAAAAGACCTTTAAGATCGAGTCCAACTGTACCTGTCCACTACTAAACCAGGTCACTGATGACGCAAAAGTTCTGTTGTAGAGCACAAGAGCACAAACACCACATTTGGTTAGGCGGAAGAAGGATTCAGGCCAGCATTGCCTGGTGACTGTAGCAGATACTTTGGGAGAATTCTAATAAGCAAGGTAAGCTTGTGACTGTGCTTCCCCAGAAGACTTGCTTCAGTGTTCACATGTTTATGGCTGAAGGATACTGTGTACCAAAAATGAAATCCAGAGGTTCATTTCTGTAGGTACTTGGATGCGGTGGTGTTACTATATACTAAGTCTGTATTAGATTTTGGTTTTTTTTCTTCTTCTGTACACTGAAGTGTTTCTAATTCCAGTCTTACTGGGTTTTTTGCTTTTAGATACATTGCTGAACTTTGGTTACCAAGGTAAATTCAATTACTGGGTTTTGTGCAATGCACTATTAAAAAAGCAATGCATTCAGCACCTTCCATAGCTCTGGCTCCGTGTTTGTCAACCCTTGTGTCTTATTATGCTGCTGTCAGAGCTGGACAATGCAAATTAACATGTAGGGATGTCACATTGTCAGCCCCTTTTGCAAATTTTATTTTCTTGTACTTTGGCTGAGCTGAAAAAATGAAGACTGGAAACTGTGGGAAGCCTTTGCTGTCTGCACTGGGGTGTCCAGCACTTGTAAGGGCTTTAAGGGACTCCCAAGGGTGGTATTCTAACTCCTCCCTGTACTTGACAGTGCTGTCTTGCTCTAATACCTTCTAATAAAGGATCAACACAATGGGCTATGCTTCATCTGTTAAATCATTAGTGTCTGTTACCTGCAGTGTTAGGTGGATACCTGTAGTGAAGGTCTTAATGTAGGAGGCAGGCAGTACTGGTAATTCAATTCTTGTTTCATCTGGCTTTAAGATCAGGGCAGAACTAGGCAGTATATACTGTGGTGTGCAAGGAGGAGGGTGGGAGTAGTTGCCTGTTAGTTATTGTAAATGTCCAGAGAGAGACTTGAGAGAGTGCTGGGATGTGCTTGAACAGATTGTTTTCGTGCCTAAAGGTTGGTACGCAGCAGAATTCAAGGGTAGCTGCTGGAATAATTGTCAAAAGAACAGAACATCTCTCTTTTTGCGGTTGACTAAGTTGTCTAGAGGTAAAGCTCAAAGTTTCCTTGTAAAGCGAATGCCTAGTGTAGAGTTAGAGACTGAAGCTTTCGGTAATGGAATGAAAGGAATATTTCAGCAGCCGTAGTTACTAGTGCTAGTATTAGAACATGGTACTAGAGGTCAGAAAGGCTGAGCTACCGTAGTAAAACATGAGAAGACTTTGCGTGACAGGTGCTCACATCTGTGTGTAAAGGAGAACAGGACATGTTTGGAGCAGTTTAATCCTGGCAATCAGCTTCATGATGCTTTTCACAGTTGTTAGGCTTTGGCAGTAGAGATAATTGGCACTAAGAACATAAACAGCTGTACTGGGCGAGACCATTAGAGGCCAATGCCAAATGTTGGGAGAAGAATATATTGGTGTTTGCCTGTGGTGATATTTCCTGGAATAATGTCTTACTGAAAAAGATTTCAGTGATCTTTGGTTCTCGGACTACCTGGGCTACAGGCAATGATTGTTAAGCTTATTGTGGATTTTATGTATGAATTTGTCTCCTCTTATCTTGAGCTGGTAGGAGCAATCAGCAGTGTGCTGTGGCAAGGTGTTCCTCAGTTAAGCTGTGCATTATGTAAAGTTCCAGGTTTTTTTGTCCTGAGACTGTCACTAGGCTTGTAGTTGTTGCCAGCCACAAGGTCTATGCATTAATGAGGCAGTCCATGAGTCCTCTTTGCAGCTGACTTGAAAGAGGGAAGGGAAAAGTTGAATCACCTGACAGTTGTCTGTTTTCTAGTCTATTTAATCATTCCTTCTCTTGAAGATGTTTATCACCTCTTTGTGCTTTACACTTCTGTTGTACCTTTGGGACTCAGACAAACCAGACCTGTGTGTGATAGTGTCACAGTATTCCTACATCTTGGGCTATCTTGTTCTATCTTATACTTTGTTTCCTGATTGCTAACATGGGACTTGCCTGTTCTTTTTGGCTACTGAGTATTGAACAGACCTGTTAACAGAATTCTAATTTCAAGATCATGATTCTCAGTGTTTGGAGCCAGTGCAGAGCCCCTCATTGCATCTTTGTACAGATAGAATCTTCTCATATGCCTCTGTCCTTATATCTCAAATTCTGCCTGTTACTTCATTGTGCAGTCTGTATTTTAATGTCCATGTGCAGTTCTTGAGCTGGCTTATTCTAGATAACCTTGCAGCCTCAGACTTTTCTGTGTTGCTATTTGTCCCCCTGTCAGAACACTTATGAGGATGTTGACTAGCATAGGGCACTTTGGGGCTTCACTGGTGACCTTCATTTAATATGGAAACTTAAGGGTTGTAGCTGCTTGTTTTCTGTTTAAAGCAGTTCATTATCTACATGAAGGTCTTCCGTCTCATCCCAGGTGAGCTTCGTTTCCTTGTAAGTTTTCATAAGGACATGTGGGAGCATTATCAAATGCCGTTTGGAAATCCAGGTAGATAACAGATTTCCTTTGTGGTTCACTGATTTTTGCAAATAATTCCTAACGGTGTCTTTAAGACACTACTTCCATTTACAAAAGCTATGTTGACATCTTGATATAGTCATAACTATTCATGTGTTGCATTGATTCTACTTTTGAGTAGCTTGACTATTGTGCATGTCAAAACTAATGCTTTTAAATTAAAAAAAAAAAAAGATTGCCACTTAATGTTCTTCTGATACAAATGCAGTATCAAGCTAGTGCTGCCTTTGGTGAATACCAAATTACTAGGAATAGATCTTGCTGTGAAGTACTTTCTACTAAATAGCTGGTCTGGGACAAGTTTTCCCTCTTTAGTTAGGGATCAGGGAAACCGCTGAGGGATAAAGAAAAAAAAAAAAACCCAAACCCTAGCTTCTCTATTTGTCATGCATGTCATTATGATCACTTAACTTTCTCTGTTCTGATCACTTAATTCACTTAACAGAAGCAGGTTTTTGGGCTCCTGAGCTAGTTTATCCTTTCTCAAGCGTAGGTTTGCATCTTGTTAAGTTGTTCCTCATAATCCTTTTTGATATCCTTAATCTTCCAATCCTCTTTTCCTGCTTTGTACATGACTTCAGTGTTTCTGAAGACATCTTCGGATGGAATCCTGTGGCAAGGTGGTAGAAGCTCTTTTTTTCCTTAAAATCTGATTAGGGATGCACGCTTATGCTAAACAACTGGTATGGTATCTTTAGTAGCTTCTGAAACACCTTATTCTTTTGGTTGAAATTCTTAAATTAGGAAGCTTCCTCTTTTATATGGTGAACTGCAGCAGTACTTAAACCCAGAAAAGACTTTTCTAGCTTTTGTTGTCTTGCAGAGATACTGACTTTGAATGTGCAGGGTTTGCTGCTAGTGGTGCTTTGATGGATGCATTTTGAATTAGACTCTGCTGCTTGCGATTATGTCAAGAGTTGCTTCTCCTCTTAAACCTTCCAGTGGCTAACCTGGTGTAATGCATACCTGATCTATGTGGGCATAATTATTCTCTCATCTCTAATGTGATTCTGCTGTTGCAACCTTTCTGACTTGTCTGGGGTGTTAATTGCTTGCTAACTTTGGGCATTTGGAAAAGAATAGTATTAAGACAGGAATTTCAGTGTTTAGCGGTTCTATTTATTGGCATAGCGAGCTTGCTCATTCAGTTCCAAGGTTTAACATATGGTATGCTCCTTCAGTGATGCAACAAAATAATTATGTGATGTTTTCTTGGTGTGGTGGTGAAGTCCAGCAGTCTAAGTCAGGAGTAACGTACAGCTGTTCAGAAGCTTACATAATGGATCTATTTTGCCATGTATTAACTTGGAGATACCTATCAGTTGCTTTTCTAGATTTTTATAATGCAGCCTTTTCAAGGTACATCCAGCTATTAATAAGGTAATTGGTCGAGTTTTATTGGATTGACATACTTAGCAAAAATAGATTAGTTTTTGATTCCTTTTCTCTTCCAAGATGCAAACAAATTCTGTTACTTAAGCCTGGAAATTTGCAGGATAAGTTAGTCCAACAAGCTTAGTTTCTTTAGTGCGTGAACTGTCAAAGCACTCTGAAGAGGTAAAATTTAATTGGCAAGGAACTCAGTCTAAAATTTAGGACTGGCTCTGAGCTGCAAGCATGTGGGGCAAAGAGAAAGCTTAGAGAGGAAATAAGAACAATACAATCTCTTGTGGAAAAGGTATGCATTTTATAAAAACTACTCGTTCTGTGGATGAGAACAAAAGTACTTTTTTCTTCCATTCTCTCCTTAGTTGCTAACTTGCAAAGTAAGCTTGATTCCTACTTGAGTTTAGTATTTAGGGTACCTACCTGTAAAACATTTCACAGCTCTGATTCATAAGTTCTATATAACTGAGTTGTAGTTTTTTTATTCTGCCACTCTTTAAATTTGCTGCCTTCCATGCAGTTACAGTGACAAAGATAATTACTACCTGAATTATGTAGTAATATGAGGCTGATTTGGTGTGGCAGTATGTTCTGTGAACTATGTTTTCATACCCTCTCTCATCTGTAAGCCTAGAATATTGCATAGGGCAGAGAGTACTATTATCCGAGTTTTACTGGTAGTGAGCAGGACTGGTATAAAAAAAAAGTAAAGACACCTGATGGGTGTTTTGGGTGGGGTGGAAGAGAATTATAAGTTCATCTCCTCTTCTTGGTGACCGTTCTATTTTTGCTACTTTTGCAGATATCTTAAACTTAGATCACATTGGGAAAGGTCTGCATTTCAGAATATACTATTGTTTTCAGTTGTGTGTGTATATATATGTTCTCCTTTATTTCACTAAACTGGAGTTCTGAGTTTTAGACTGTAAGACTGATTTCAACTATTGAACACATTTGATTGTTGTAGTGTAAGATTTCACCTGCATTTCCATGATAATGCAGTGGTGCTTTGCTGTAGTTGTAGGTATAGTTCAACAGATTTCTCAAATATGCACAGTGGCTGCTGGGCCTTACACCTTCAGTCTTGAGACAGCGAAGTTCTCGGGCACCTTTCGGAGTTCACACTTCACTGGAAGAACGTATCCTATTATTTTTAACCTGCATTTCAACAAAGCTTCTGTTGGAGTGGTGCCTATGCCTCCCCATTTCTTTACCTTCCTTTCCTACTCAACCCTAGTGTTACACCCACATGCTTTAACTGTGGTGTCTGTTCTTTCCTTTTGTAAGGATTCTCAGCTGATGTGTAGACTTCTTAGTTAAAAAAAACCCCACTCATTACTTACCAGAATTAGAATGTTTTTAAAAAGAATCAGTTGTTCCATGTGAATGATGCAGTCATGTTTCTATTTGTTCCTTTAGAATAAATTAATGTGCTTAGTAATGTAGACATGATGTTGAAAAGAAAAAAGTCTCTAGCTTTTTATTCACCTTCTAGTTTGTTGATGCTGTTTGAGAATTTCATTTCACTGCATTGAAGCTAGCCCTTAAAGTAACAGGTCAGTGTTAGGTATAATAGTTGTAGATACAGTAAATGATGAGTAAAGTAAATGATCTCCTTCCTTAGAAACTTGCCTCTAAGGAAAACTTTACAAATGTCTGAGAATGTCTCCTGAGCATTATTCTAACCTGAAGACTAGAAATGTGTCTGCCTTTCCTAAAACAGTAAAAGGGATAAATTTTTGGTAAACAAAAGGTGTCAATTCTGTTGCTTAGTTCAGCCTGTAAGCAGCAGATGTGTACTCTGCTTAGCAGTAATGGCATTAGTGAGTGGTGGGTTCCTCCAGGCTGTTAAAATTAGCAGGCTGAGTAGTGCAGCAAGTACAAGTAGCCTCTCTTCTGCATCCCTGCGTTCTAATCTTTTCCACCTTGCATTGAGTACAGTTATATCTCGTCAACAAGTTTCGTTCCCAGTGTTTCTATAAATATAGTGAAACTGCCTTGTGAAAAAAATCAATTAAAATGCCAGTCTTTGCTAGGGAAGTAGTATAATGTCTAATAATTTTAAAATGTGATAGAACATCGCTAGGTGCTGGGATGCTGTTGGAGCCCAAATTATTTATGAAGCCAGAAGGAGATCGAGAATATTGACTTGTGCTATATGTTGAAAAAATTTCTATTAAAAAAAAAAGTTAAAATGTTACTTATCTGCACATATGTCATGTGCTGCAAATTGAAATTCTGTTCCTAATAAGATACTGTCACGATCCTGACTTAAGAAGTAACAAGTGCTTATGAAGATCGTAGAGGCTACATGGGCAAAATACTTAAATGAAAACTATCCCTGTATGGGCTGGGTGAATATCCCATTGTGATCTGTTTTTTCAGACACTACATTATTTCTTCTGCTAGTAGAGAAGTTACTCTGAGGTTAGTCCTGAGTCCCGTAACCTTGTTTGAGCAAAGACGTTTAGAAAAATGTATGCTACATTAACACTAAATTTTAAAAAAGCATCTCAGTTTTGAGAAGCTTCTTCAGGAAGAAGCAAAAAGGGTAAAATGCTTGAAAATGCTGTATTAATATGGTTGTGTGGTCATATGCTGACTGTGGAGATAGCATCAATTCTTATTTGGAAGGGTGTAGACCAGGAAGATGATGTTCTCTGAGGAGTAGAAGCTGTTGAATTAAGGAAAAGTGGAAAGAGCAAACAAAATAGAAGTCTGTTAAGACAGAGGGTTTGAGAACTGGTTTGCTAAGTGCATTAAAACCTGAAAACCTTGCACATCGAAATCAAGAAACTTGCCAGAGTCACTAGGCCTGAGAGACATGAAAGGGCGCCCAGGAGAAGTTAGATCATGTAGTAAAAACTAAGTTAACTAATTGCATTACTTTTTGTTAGAGAAGGGCTTAAGAGACTTCTCACCATAGCTGTCTTTTATTCCAGGCAACTGTCATTTTAAATTTCAGTAAGAAGTGTTGAAATCCATCAGCAGAATGATAACTGTTGTACAGCCATGTCTGGTGGTGTATGCTGAAGAATTCCAGAGGAACTTAACCATGAAACTATAGCATATAGTTTGAACTTGAAATGAGTTTTGATTATCTAGCTCTTGTGCTGTTGTCCCATGCAAACTGAAGCACTAAATGGAGTCCTGCCTTGCCAGTGCAAGGTAGAAAACAATGAAGCTGACTTCTTAAAAAGTAGATCAGGGAAGGATATGTAGACTAGTGATGGCTGGTATTCTTCTGAGTCTTTCATGATATGATTAAGAATTGCGACAGTGTTGATCATCTGAAGAGAAGCTCAGTGGGGCACTGAAGTGAGAGTGCCTGTGTGCTTGCTGTTTTTCTGACCTTGCTGACACTCCAGGGGCTGCTTTGGAAAGACTATCAGTGTGTGCTACAGGCCGCAGTGCGCAGAGGAACTGAGACCCCTTTTATTCTCCTCCTTCCCTAGTGTGGGGTGGCTACTGTAAATGCATTTTTTTCAGGAATGTCTGGGTCTCCTGGTGTGGTTGGATGGGGTTGATACCATAACAAAACAGAACTTATTTGCGTGAGTAAACATAAAGAAAGGGGCTAATGCATGCTTTGATAAAGATAGTTGTGTCTCACAGGTCTCATTTCCTTGAAGGATTCATTGTTAATCCTTGTTCATGTGGTCAGTCTGATAACACAGAACTGCTGGAATTTTTCAGAAGAATGTTTCTGAGATTCTTTTTTCAAAACTTTGTAAAAACCAAACAGTCACAGGCTTGCTGGGCTTATGGGTTAACTGCTTAGAAGTAACCAAAGGAAAGAATAAATTATTTGTTATAATAGGGGAAGGTTACCAGTGGAATTAGTCAAGACTGTTGCTTGATATATTCATAAATACCTGGAGGGAAGAAATGAATGAGAAAAGGATAAAAAGGATAATAGGAAGCTAGAGCTGACTGCAGGCGGTCACTGTGGGAGTTTATTGTTCATTACATTATAAAATTGCTGATAAAATTAAATTCTCGTAAATACGGAATCATGAATCTGAAGAAAAATAATTCTGGCTGAACGTACCCAGTGGGTGGACTTTATTTTGGTGATTATTGTTCAGAAAACACCTTGAAGCTCCTTCATAATGGTTTCTTTTAAAGAGCAGCTGTATGTTCAGATATCTTCAAATAGCAGTTAGCAGCAATCTTTGCGGACATGGACAATAAAATGAAAACAGGTGTGTGTCATGGACTGAATGATGTAATTGTGTATTGACTCTGTGTGCATTTCTGGCCACCTGTCAGAAAACATGGTGCAACTGAAAACAAGCTGAAGAAGGTTAGCTGGGATCAAACTTTAGACCTGCTTCTGTGTAAGGAGAGAAAGAAGTAGTGAGAATTGCTAGCTTGAAAAAGAGCTGGTGGATAGAGACAAGTGAATATGAATTGGGAGCCTGAGAAGTGTTATGTTTGGAGATGAACTGTCAGTAGTAACTTTTTTCCTCCAAGAAAAAGAGCATCAGATAAAATCATTAAAGGGCAGCAGTTTAAAATAAAGCACTTCTTTATTCTGATGCGCACTTTAATTCTCATAGAATGCTGTGAATGACAAAAGTATAAATGGACTAAAAAGACCTGGAAAAATCAGTGGAAGAAAAGTCCTTTGAGCTATTACACATTGTGGTTGGGATCCACCCCAAAAGTATGCCAAGGGAAATTACTGGAGGCTTGGAAGGATTGCTGTAAGGGAGTTGTATAACTGCCTGTCTGTTTCTGCTTTCACCCTGTGTCTGCCTACTGCTGATTTTTATAAGCAGCACAATGGGAAGTCTTTAGTTTGCCCCCGCTGTTGTTAGGTGTATTCAAATATTTTCTTCATTGGTCATCTTGGAAAAGGGGAAAAAAAAAAAAACATACTTCCTAGGAATGAAGTAAAATAGGAGCATGTTTGTATTTTCTGTCTTGCTCTGAAGTTTTGAAATTGAATAGATTCATCAACAAATTGAAATGTTTAGTTGGTATGTCTGCTGTGTAGTTAAGTATTCAGTTGTGCATCTGGGCCCAGTTAAGAGAAAGGGTTAACAGTAATTCTAAATGTGTGCTTTTTGGAAGTATCTTTGTGCTTTGCTGATAAAATCTCTTTGTGTATGGAAAGGAATCCGGATGCTTAAAAACTGGGTGTATGGTCTGTTGGAGGCTATCTGTTAGTGGGAATTCTCTAGTAAAATGAGTTGCAAAAGGCTCAGGAAGATTTAAGAGTTCTATTAGAGATGTATAAAATTTTACTTTTGGAAGGCTAAGTATGTTAACTAAGGATAGAACCTGATTTTTTTTTTTAGGACAGTATTTGGTTTTCACTACAATGTTGAATTGGTATGTTTCTTGAATTAGAGAGAATTCTTAGAAATATGTCAACATCAAAAATGTTTTTGGAAAATATCACAGCAGTAGTTATTTGCATTTTTTTGTTTTTATTCGGCATGGCTTGGTGCTTTTCCATTGGAGGCAAACACAGCATTCACCTGAAAATTCAAACTGATCTTCTTTCAAATTTGGCAATGAGTGTTCTATAGAATTGGGAGATGAGAAACAAAAGGACTTAACAGGTGTATAAAGATCCAGTGTCAGAACTCCTCATGTAATGCTGGTATTAATGTACTTTACACTTGAGAATATATTTAACACTTCTCACTTTGAGTAGTTCAGTTGGAAGGTGACTTCCTATATGAATGAATAGCTAATAAAGGGCTTGAGTGGACAAAGGAGCCCCCATTTGTCAGAGTGGGCGTTTTCACATCAAGGAATACTCAAATGTTCCTTTTATTGCCCTCTACAAAAACTCATTAATGCCAGTGGCCTCTTTCCAAGTATGTGTAAACTTTCACATGGACAGAAGTAAGAAACCCTCGAAGAATAAATGTACTTGAACATTTTAATTTTCTTGTGCTGCTTCACATTTGAATCATTGCGTAGTTTTTAAGACTATGCTTTGTTTTTTAAATAAAATAATCTTTGGGAATCAGTAATTAAATTTGACCTTCACTGTTGAGCCAGTATGAAGGTTAGTAAATGTCTACTAGTGTTTGTGTCTCTGTCTTTTGACATCTTTAGCATTTAGATAATGTGATGAGGGCTGATGTGTAGGTATTGAGATTACTGTGAGGTGCTGCCGTGAAAATCAAGTATGAACATATCTGTCCTAAATCCCAGATCCCAAACCCTCCAGTTTCCTGTATGAAAGCCTAATTGTTGTGGCATTCACCTTTCTTGAAAGTACTGCTGGTTTTGGTTAAATGGCTTGGGTTTGTTGAAATTTATTATAATAGTTAAATCATTGTTATGACTGATGCTACTTTCTCCTTTAGACTACATGAAGAAATAATTGACTTCTATGACTTCATGTCCCCTCGTCCTGAAGAAGCAGCTATGAGAAGAGAAGTGGTGAAAAGAATAGAAACAGTTATCAAAGATCTTTGGCCTACAGCTGATGTAAGTGTAATTTGTGTTGATTTGCTTCTCTAGTAGGTTGTAGAGCTCTGTTCACTTAGCCGTGCTATTACCTTTCTGTGTTTTAGAAATGCACAGAGAAGACTTCAAACTTAAGGCAACTGACTTAATAACACAGCTTTTAAGTACTTGACAGTTTATTTTAAAAAGTGGAGGAAATAGAAAACCTAGGTTTCAGGTTAATGAAGGCTACTGATAAATTTTTCATTTTGAGAACAGGGGATGTGAAGGACTGTCTACTTCAAGAAGCGCATTTCTTAAAGTAAAAGCTTATTAAATCTATTGCTTCTGCACAATTAGTTTTGAATATTAAAGTGAGACTGACTACCTATGTATCCATTTCTGCAAGGAGTCCTGAGTCTGCGGATATTTGTAAATACAAATACTTTACAAAAGAAAAGTTAAAAACACCAGATTTTTTTTGCACTCTTCACAAATTTGACATTCAGAGAATTACTTTAGCCCTGCTTTAGTGGGAAAATTGGACTTGACTTCCTGAGATCTTGCAATCAAAGTTGTTGTATTTTCAAACCCTTAGTGCAGTAATTTCCTCCAAACAAAAACACCAAAAGGCATCACCTTTCTGATGACCAGATAGTAGCTTTGTCCTTAACAAGCAGAAAAACATTTCAGACCTCTGATTTCATAGCCTTGCATGACAAAGAGTGAGGGCTGTGGCCACAGTACTCAGCTAAAGATACAGTAAAGCTCACCTACTTCATCCTCACTTGTGATTTTCCATAGTAATAACATTTTTCTAGCTTGTGGGAACAGATATAAACACAGGAATGGCCCAGTGTTGCCCAGCCTTTTCATAGGTCACTTCAAAGAAGTGAACTTGTAAATTGTGCTCTGCTGTAGCAGAGGGGAAAGAACATCTCAATTCTTTAGGTTGGAAGTATACTAGAAGTACTTGATGTGGACTGTAAACGTCTCTCCAGTGTGCCTTCTATTCCACATGTAAACACCTACCACAATTTCGTAGTCATCCTTACAGTAAAATCTGGAGTGTTTGTGTTTATCTGAATTATATGTTTAGATGCACTTGCTGGTTTTTAAACTTAAAAATTTGGAAAAATGTTTCCCTTAAACTCTTCCAATTTCAGTAAAGCTGTCCTGTGAGGAAAGAAAGGAGCAGGAAGGAAGGAAACTTGTAACAGCTTATACTTCTGTCAAACTGGAAATAAATAGTGAAAAGGATGTGTTTCAGAAGTTTGTGCTCTGCTGCTAGCAGGATTGGTAGTCACTTCATGTTCAAAAACCAAAACAATTTCCTCTAAAATTTGTACAGGCTTAAAAGAGTATGTAGTAAGTTCAGTAACTTTTTTACTGGGCTATATCCTTAACAGGTGCAGAAAAATCTTAAGTCTTGTCAAAGTAAAATCAAGTGAGCATTCATAATTACAAGATATTTCACTGGTGTGGGTTTTTTTCAGGTCCAGATATTTGGCAGCTTTAGTACAGGGCTTTATCTTCCAACTAGGTAAGTAATAATTTACTTTTATATAAAAGCTGGTCGTCTTTTAGAGTAATGTTAAATTTCAAAGGAGAATTTAAACTGGAATGTGTAAATTTATCAAACTTACAGTAGAATTTTTGCCTGATGTCCCATGTGACAAAGGGAAGAGCTTTTGAGCTTACAGATTTGAGAAAAGTATTTGATGTATCATTGTACTGCTCTAGGTACTTACTGACCCCTTGGGTGAATTACCTTTTCTTCCTTGTGTCTGGGGTCAGTCTTTGGCTCTTTGTTTTCAAGATACAGTGAAACTGAATGTTTAGTATTTCCTGTGTAAAGACTGTGTTTTGTTAAATACTGTATTACTGAGAGTGTGTCACTTACTGCACAGTTACTGTGCAAAGTCAGAGGGGTCATCACAGCTGTCTCTTCCCATTTTTTTTTTGAGAACAAAATGTCTTAATTTAATGTTTTATGTTACTTAATGGTTCAATAGATGAATGTGGAAAACCTGTGTAGCTGTGTCTTAGACTATGTTGTCTTTACATCAATTAAGTATTTTAGTAGGAAAGCATTGGAAATTTCATTTCTATGAATAACAATCACTGATGATAATTGTTTGGACTCTTAACATGCCTGCCGGCATGGGCAGATGAGGGATGGGATTGGGCTAGACAAGGGGAGGGAGCAAGACAAGTAAGAGGGAGAAGAGCTTAAAGGACTCGCCAGAAAACTGGAAGCAAGAACTATAGAACTACTTTGGGTCCTAAAGCACACTAGACCATCTATTAACATTGCTAAAGGAAGCTTATTGGGAACCTAGATTAAAAGTTGCAAAATGGCCACCCTGGAGGACTTGTTAATATGTAGAATGCCCATTTTACAATTTTTTTATGGTGTAGTTTTATGCTTTAGACTTAATGGATTTCATGCTGTGTTCTTCCTGTCTAGTGATATTGATCTAGTTGTTTTTGGGAAATGGGAACGGCCCCCTTTACAGATGCTGGAGCAAGCACTAAGAAAACACAATGTGGCTGAGCCATATTCCATTAAAGTACTTGATAAAGCTACGGTAAGTAATAGTCTTTAGAATACTGAACTGAAAAGCTTTCAGACGCCTTAAGATGTTGGTGGTAAATACTGTTCTTAATTCATGAAGCAAATGATATAAACACAGTTTTTTTGCTCTGTGCAAGATTTTAGTAGAATCTGTATGTGCTTAGCAATAGCACACACTTTTTTACATGGACAACGGTAATTCTATGTATTGTATTTACTGGAAGGCCATACATTATGCTTATGTTGCCAATAAAGATCTGAAAGTCAGTGTTTGCAAAATACCTAGTAAAATAAGCTAACTATTTGTTTAATGTTTTTCCACTGACCTTTGAGAGGACTTTACTGGCCCCTGGCTAAACAACTAGAGCTGTCTAGCTTGAAACCCCAGTCTTCAAGTTGTCTTGTTTCTGATGGCATAGTGGAATATTCCAAACCTAACATTTGTTTTTCCCTTCCAAAATATGCTTCTTAGGGGCTTTATTTAATTTGTGAAACTGATGTGTAATATCTCTTGCATCTGTCTTGTAAGCCTAATGGATCACATTGGATGTGCTAAAAACTTGGAAGTATGAGAATTTTATGTTACTGAGCAAGTGGTGTTTTCTCCCAGAGACTAAGCAGATTATTCCAAACTTCTGTTAGCAAGCTGTTATGTTTTGTGGTCTCTGAAATAGGGTGACTCTTTTAGGTCCAGAAGATTCCTATGGCTTCTGTTGGAGTGGCAGTACATAAGAGTAACTCTGGTAATCTTTGGCTTACCTGAGAATGAGTGAGATTTTCAGAATCAGTGATACTAGTTAGTGATGGAAATTGTCGCTAGGCTTATCAATTTTACTAGCCTTTCTTATTTTATTCCCTCTGCTTTTGGTATAAAATGATGCTATACCTCTGTTCTTTTTTGTTTTACATTTCAGATTAAAAATTCAAAAATATTTAAAAAGTTCAATTTAAGATAATGTTATCAGCTGAAGTTTAGGTTATGACTGTAAGACAATTTTGTAGGATACTGCGTTCGAGGTGGTCCTCTGAGACTGAACTACATGTTCAGTAGTTCTATAATAATTTATTGCTGCCAGAAGAGGAAGTATTGGTACTTCTGCTTTGCTTTTATCCATTCTGGCTTTTGTTTGAGTGTGCGGTGAACCAGTTTGGCTTGATAAACCAACAGACAGTGCTTTATTTTTTTCTCCTAGGCTAGGCTTGTCTTCTGTCAGTTTAGCAAGTGAATGGTGCAGTGCCGGGTCAGATGAATGCAGTTCCCACAGTCTATGAGAGTAGAATGTCTCCTATTAACAGCAGTGAGTCATTAAGTAAATTTAGTCATCTTACAAATCACTGATAATTGCAGCTATGAAGAAAGATATCTAATAGCTATGGGAGGGTACATGAGTGATCATAAGTTAATGTGATCATACATGCATATGTTTTTAATCACCTCACTGAAAAGCGTTCCCTTGTTAGTCCAGTTAGGGTTGTTATCTTTTCTCAAAAACACATTTCCTTGTTTTAATAGTTGCATTCATTTGGACTGATAGTATCCGTCTGTCTTAAGTGAGGAAGCTGGAGAATAGCACCAGCGTTGCATTTCTGGGGATTCACAAAACCTTTTTTTCATCTTTTTCAGGTACCAATAATAAAACTTACTGACCAGGAGACAGAAGTGAAAGTTGACATCAGTTTTAATGTAGAGACTGGTGTGAAGGCAGCTCGATTTATCAAGGAATACATGAAGGTATCAGCCATATAGTGAATGTTATACTACTTACCAAAGATGTGCTAGACACTTAGCTAATCTTTTTTTGTATCGCTTAAGACTTTGGAAAATTTATTGCTGAAGATTATTTTCATTAATACTAATTAAACCTGGATATTTTAATTTATTTGCTACTGGTATCTATTGGTTGTTGCCTTCGAGTGCTAGGTGTTTGTGTGGATAAACCTGTAGACTGAAAGGACTTCTACAATCACATCTACATCTGTAGATAGGTACTAAACTTTGTTTCTAAAGCAAGTCTGTTCAAGTTTTGCTTACCTTGAATTTAAGTGATGCTTGATTTTGAATACTGTCTTGCTAAGCAATGTCTAAAACCAATTCTTCTCTGTAGCTACATACTTAAAATCAAGTTAAGTTTTATGCTCTGCAGTAAAAGTACTGTTTAGATGGAAAGCTTTGACTATAATGAGTGATACTGGCATTCGAAGAAGGACATAAAAATCTTCTTGTTTGGGGCGAGGAAATAAATTTGATATGTAAGCTGTTGGATCAAATAAGAGTTGAAGTGTATTCATATGTTTCTGGAATAAAAAAGCATGTTTCAGTTATTCCTGTGGAAACATTTTATAGCACACTACCAAGTAACGTTTTTTTATTAGAAGATGAATCTTCTTGTGTTGAGATTGTGTAGTTCTTTCTTTGTTTTGGAATGTTGACATTGTCATTGATAAGACTTACTTTGCTTTGCAGAAATATTCTTTGCTGCCTTACTTGATTTTAGTATTAAAACAGTTCCTCCTTCAGAGGGACTTGAATGAAGTTTTTACTGGTGGAATTAGCTCTTACAGCCTAATTTTAATGGCAATTAGCTTCCTGCAGGTAAGTCTATTCCTTATTTGTTTCTGTGTTCTTTAAAATATTTTGGTTTCTGTACTTACGCCCTGTTACAGTGCTGTTTCTTTAGACTTCCTTAGCAATGCACAGCCTTACTGTTATGGCTCTAGGTGTTTGATCATTGGCAGCTCCTACGGACTACCTGTCAAACATCTAAACTTCTGTTGACTGTGTGAACTGAAGCAGCAGCAGGAGCCTTGTGAATGGCACAGAGGCTGTGCATTGCTTTCTATACCAGGGCCTGTGATGTGGATTATGTTTCCTGGGCAGCCTGTTCCAGTACCTGAATCATCTTACTAGTGTTTTGTAAATCTGCCAGGATGCAGTTTAAGTCTGTTGCTTTCTAGATTACTGATAATGAATGGGCAGAGCAGTTGATTTCAGTGTTTATTAAAATGATGAAATCAAACAGGTTATTTTTT
Source organism: Gorsachius magnificus (assembly GCA_034008185.1). Taxonomy (NCBI): domain Eukaryota; kingdom Metazoa; phylum Chordata; class Aves; order Pelecaniformes; family Ardeidae; genus Gorsachius; species Gorsachius magnificus. Next base: position 69,938,781 of record CM067082.1, read on the forward strand.
AATTGCATGTTGGTTAGGTTTTGACATACTTAAAATGGGCAGATATTGTAGGTAACTGGTGAAATAGCTAATGAGTTATAACTTCTTCAGATAGATTTTTGCGACAGTAAGCTTTGTATGAGAAGGTACGATGTTAGTGTCTCTTAGCCGCTGTGATAATGGAAAAACCTACATATTCTGCTGCTGTTAATGAGTAAGATAAATGTTACTATAGATTTTACATACCATATATAATAGGGAGAGATTGAGAAAAGAACTGTATTTCAATTGAGGTAAATAGATTTCCCTCCTGCTTCTGAAAACATTAAGACCGATGGATTTGCTGTGAAAAATCGGGCATTACTCTGTTATTAAGCCATAATGTAGTATGCAGTACTTCTTTATTGCTTTTGGTTTAGGGAAAATAATTTACTAATCCTCAAAAAAGATGGAAGAGGAGGGAGGAAAGAATTCTTTGGCTTCCAGATACTGCTGAAGTGCTGCCCCCTCTTGGTTATGTGAAAGTAGTTTAAGTACATGAAGAATTAATGACTTGATTCAGACTTGTGTAAAGAGGTTATACTCGGCTGTTTAAACGGGAGCTTTTTGTTGCACAGTGTTAAGGTCTGAAAAGCATTAATTTTTAATAATTAACAACTGTTCTGTTTCACAGCTGCATCCAAGAATTGATGCCAGAAGAGCTGATGAAAACCTTGGAATGCTTCTGATAGAATTTTTTGAACTCTATGGAAGGAATTTTAACTACTTGAAAACTGGTATTAGAATAAAAAATGGAGGTGCCTATATTGCCAAAGAAGAAATCATGAAAGTCATGACTAATGGATACAGACCATCCATGCTATGTATTGAAGATCCTCTCCTGCCTGGTAAGATTGTAGACTTCTTGCAATATTCTGGAGCTGGCTCAACTTGTGTTCTCACATCTTATGTTAGAGTCCCTAAAGTCTGTCAAATGAGTTAAGAAGCTGCACTGAGAAGAGATTGTCGCTGGTGTTGACGTACAGTTATGGAGATGAAACTTCCCAAGATTCACAGCTTGAATAAATTGGATTGCACGCAAACAGTGCAGATACATGCTGCATTGGAGATTCAGAACAGTGTTGAGTGTATAATAAGATTCTCTAACAGTGCTGAGAGGTAGAGAACCAAAGAGGTCCAGGAAGTCCTGGAAAGGGGGGTTGTTAGTGGGAACAGCTCTCCATTGTTCATTATGAGAGAACGAGAATGGAAGGTGTAGCTTTTCCTACCACAGTCCGTGGTGCCATACTTCAGATAAGTTATACCATATGGGAAAGAAATGCCTCAGATGAGGTACCTGTCCTGCAGGGTGGTGCAGTAGAGACTGCGCAGAAACATGGGTGTATATCCATGAATGTGTAGCAAGGGAGCAGGTGTTTTATGGTGTTGGTGTGGAGAGTGGTGTGCGTAACTGGCTTCTGTGCTGCACAGGGACCTTTAGAGAATGCCAGTTACAGTTGCATGTACTTTTGAAAGTAACCAACTTAAAATACTTTTTTTTTTTAAGATTTGGTTTTGATTCAGTAGCCTGCAAAATAATCAAGATTAATTTTGGCTGAGCTCCTGAAAAAAATTTCCAGCTTTGTAGTACTTGGTTTGGATTCCATTTAGACTGTCAGAAGTAGCTGAAACTCCAAAACAGCTTTTATTAAAGTCAATTTTCAGTTAATTTGGACTTCAGCATTAGTATTCCTGGAATGTAATTGGCACTCAAACTCCATACGTCACATCTTGTGGGTAGACTGCTTATGTATAGCACTTTTAAAGCAAATACCATGGATCAGGAGCTGAAGTCTGGCACCTTTCTAAATAGTCAATATGCTGAATATTCATAGTTCTCTAGAACAGGTTGCAAGCGAAGATACTCATTTGTCTAACTAAATCTCTGATATGTTTGTGTCCATCATGACTCTTCCACTTTAGCCAGGCGTAGGTGTGATTTTGCAGAACTTCTATTGCATTACTGAGATTTCCTTCAGTAGCTGTGTACTCACTTGCCTGAAGACCCATTTGAGTAGCACCACGAACCATGTTTTAGAGTCAAAGCCTTTATTGTCCTGCATTTCTGTTCCTTCCTATCTGCTGAGGACTGAAAGAGAAGAAATGACATACGCTGCACGATGTTTTAAGCACTGCTAATAGCGCTTTGGAATTTTTTTCTTCTCTGACTCTTCAGAGAAGAAAAAAAAATAATTGTAAGCCCAGTAGGGGCTATGAACTGTTCCTCCTAGCATAAATCTTGTCGAAGCAAAGAACTATAGTTTAGAAAAAAGATATCTAGTTATATGCTGTCAAGGAGTTGATAAGAATTAACTTTTAGATGAGGTTATATGGGCTGAGATAATGTAATTCTTACAGGAGAGAAAGTGTTTTGGCAAGGGAAATGAAAGCTGACAATAACTTGATCTGACCACTGTGTCCCATAGGGATATTTTCTGGCAGCTGCCACAGAGCTTCAGAACTTGCCTGATAGAACTAGGAGGAAAATTGTATAGAACATATAGGATGGATCCTTGAATTGGATCTAACAAATATAGCCTCCTTAGATCTAGACTTAATCACGTATTCCTACAGTATCTAAAAGTACCTGTCAAATGTATGTAGATAATGTCTAGAATTCTGTTAATTAGTTTAGATCTGTTACTGCTTGTGTCCCAGTGCAAAAAATTTTTCCAAGGGATCAGGTCCTTGCCCAGTTGACAAGTCATCATCATCTCTGCTTCATTAGTTTGTGGGCAGATCAGCTCAGTGTCTTAACTCCATGAGGGTCAGTGCCAGTACTATGGAGGAGATGGGAACAAGAATTTTGGTAAAGAGTGGGCACAAATGTTCCTTGGCTTATGTTAGTGTAAGCTGCTGTAGAGTTTTTCCCTCAAACCTGTTTTTACACTGTATGCACAAATTTTTAATCTTTTTTGTGATACTTTTTTAGCCTGATCATAGTTTTCTCTAAAGTTCTGATTAAGTCTTGGAAGAAGACTTTGAAAGATGACTTTTTAATCCAGAAATCACACAAAAAAAGCCTTTCAGTTTCTCAAGACTATCAAAGTAGTGTAAAAGTCCCTACTTTAAGTGTATGCACTAGTTCAGTGATAGGATGCTGAAAGGGATAACTCAAGAATAGCTTTAGACCATCTTGTAGGGGACAGGATTAAGTTCAGTGCGATTAGTTCTTTTAAATTGGAGGAACTGTTTTTTCTTCAGTGTGAAATGGTGATGTCTGGCTAACAGATAAATGATGTCATCATAAGGATATCATACTTCAGTTCTACCTGCTTAGTACCTTCTGTTAGTTCCTAGATTTGGAAGGAACAGCCATCAGCCTGTTGTGTTGCTGTTTTGGTTGTAGTGGGTTTTGCTCAGATTCTTGTGGGTGCTGTAGGGTTTCCTCTGAGATTCTCAAAGACTAATTATTGGGTGCTAGAGGATTGTGATTTCTGTGATTTAAGAACCAAGATTCCAACAAAGATGTCAGGAGTCCACACTCCTGGGAGTGGGAAGTGTGTTGAAATCTGGATTTGAGATGTCAGACTAATCTAGCTGGCGATGCATTTTTAAGTGGTAGTTTATACTTGATCTTCATAGCCTAAGATTCTTCATCTTGAGTTATGTAGGACAGGGCAACGAGATGAAAATCTTTCCCTTAGTATCATCCAAAGAAGGGAGTTTATATAAACATCTTGTAGCTGCTACCATTTCAGTTTTTCAAAGCAGTTGTCCTTTCTTCGTGTAAAAAGCGAAAGCATTCATTTAAGAGAAGGGCAAAGCCAGGCACTCGGAAATCTGCTCACAGGAACACATTGGAGCAGGGTGGATGTGTCATCCTAGAAGAGGTTTCTGTGGAGCTGGTCTAGCAGTACCCTGTCTTGGAAGACATGACTGTAGTTGCTGGTGACAAATCTTTAATCTGTGGTTGTAAAACAAACCTGGTATTTATTCAGCAGATTGTTAGGGAAGCTTATTATTTCATGCCTTTGTGAATCAGGTGATTATCAAGGTCCTTCGTCATTTCTGATGCTCAGAACAGAAATTATTTTGAGCTTTGTTCAGATTGACAGTGGCAAGAGTAGCTAAATTGCAGTTTAAGACTTGGAGTTCCACCTGTGTTGCTCCCTTCATGAGAGGGTGAATTGCTATAGGCACTAACAGAAGTTCTAAACCTTACATTCAATGCATTTTTTTAGAAAAGAGACTTTAACTTGCAGGACTAATTATGCTTCGTGTTGCTCACTTCTGCATCTTGGTAGGTCAAATACAGGAAGTAATTAGATTTGAGATTGGCAACAACTATCGGGATTATCTGTTCTAGCCTTAGTTGGCTGCCCAAAGTTATTCACTGCAGCTTTTCAGTATCTGCTGTTTGTCATTACAATGTGCAAATATGTGTGTGTATATAAAATATATGCATTTATAAAAATACACAAATACATTGAAGTTAGCATCTGAAAGAACCCCTTTAATGCTGAATGTTGCAAAAAGGTACTTACTAGATAATAGCTTAACATAAATGGATCTGATTCAGTCCTAGATCATGGTCTTACCTGTACCTTTCCAGGCCATGTTCTTAGAACTGCTTCAGGTAATGGAAGGCTACCTGATGGAGTGGTAATACTGACAGTGAGTGATGGGAATCTTAGACATGCTCCTTTAGGGATGAAGGCTTTGTAAGAAAGAATGAGGATTGAATTGTTCATGAAATCACACACCATTGTTATCTACTAATGTACACCTGAGGATTGAAGTCTGTATGTTTTTTTTAAAGAGTGAGAACATTTGGGTTACATGCTTTAACTGATCAGTTGGTAAGATTGCGCCAAAAGAAGGATGCTGAGGTATGTAAGATAGGATCTGCTAATGAGAATGATATCGGAAGAAAATCTATTCAGGACCGCAAATGCAAATATATAATCTGGTTTCTTCAATATGTTGCTTTGTGGATTGGATAGGGCCACCTCTATACAGATGTGACTGGTACAGTTTGCAGTAGCTCAGGTAGTAGCTTTGACTTCCATACCTGGTTTTCAGCTGCAGTGCAAATCAGAAGCTGCGCAGACTGTATAATTAAGCCATGTTTATTCAGACATTTTTATGAACTAATTACAGGTGCAGAATGAGGCAATCCAGGAACCTAGGCATGCTATGGCATGAGCTATCCTGCCTCTGTTCTCAAATCTACTTCAATCAAGACTCATACACCACTTTGGTGGTGGTTTAAACTAAACTGCCTGAGTTTGCTGTAAGTGGATTAGGGAAGGCTTATGATTTCTTTTGCTGGCACAACAGTGGAGGTGACAACAACTGAAAAAAGGAGTAACCAACAGTTTGTAGCAGCAGTGTCTTCATTTTGGTGTAACTCCATGCAGGATGCATGTCAAATGTAGCTGCCTTAGTACCAGATTAGCCTAAACTAATGCAATGTGAGTGTGTATTCTTAATTCCTGTTATGTGAATGTATAGAACTGTTTAGGTTGGAAAAGACCCCTAAGATCATGGAGTCCAGCTTTAGGTGGACTCGAATTTAGTGGTAGGTGGTGTGTTTAGCCATTTGTATATATTCCATTTCTGTATTGCTTCTCGATTGAATACTCTTTTGTATATATGTTTAGCATGTCATTATGTGGAAGGTTATTATTGTTGCAGGACGCAACGTGTCCTGTCCCTGGAAATCCTTGACCACTGAAATACCTTGGTCTCTACTGAGCTGCCTTTGGACTAAGTCCTTTGTGAATTCCTCTGCTACTTTGTAGTGCAGCTCTGAACTTAACTACAATGTGTTTCTTCCTAGATTCACTATCCTAGGCCCATAGTGGTCTCTGCATCTACTTCAGGATAGAGTCCAATTGCAAATATGCCATTTAGAGAGGCTTCTGTAATTTGGAGCCTAGTAGTTGCTAGACAATGCAATGGTGCGTTCAGAACAAGATACTTGGTTACTTCAGTAAACGGGAAGTATTTCTTGATCAGTTTTTATTTGACCGTATAGGTTACTGAAGAAATTCTGTATTCCCAAAATGCGCTTATGTTCCCAGTCTGTTTTCATTGATTATGCTTTTCTGTTAAAGTGGCGTTATGGTTGGAAAAGCCTGAAGGACTAAAATGTGTGGTCAAGTAGAAAAGCCAAGGCTGTTTTTTTTTTTTTTTTTCCCCTGGATGGCAGTCCTCAGCATGTTTGTCTATAATGGCTTGCTGGACAAAATACTTCGAGTGAAGGGTTCTTCCAAAGTCAAATTCAGCATCGGTGTATGCAGTCCTACAAAAGATAGATTCTGTCCTTTACCCATCAATTTTCAAAGCAGATTTTTCATTAAAACCTGTTCATGGGCCCTCATCTGATTTTCGAGTTTAAAAGAAACATGTTCAGTGGTTCATCCCTTTCCAGTGTTCTCTCAGCATTTCAAGCACCATTCTGAAGGAGGGAAGCTTTTACTGTAAGCAGCTTTCTACCCACTCAAGATCTAATCTATATTTGAGACATGCAATTTGAAGGAAGTTCTAGTGTTTCTTAAATTGAGTGGTGACAGTGAACCTTTGGTGTCTGGTGCCAAATATATCTACAAAAAAATGCCAAATGTTTCTTCTTGCTAGTAATAGCAAAATCTTTCTAGGTGTCAAATGGGAGACCAGTGCTTGTACATTGTCACTGATATAGAAGCTTTAGCATGTTAACTTCTGCAGTTCCTCACACATGACACTGTATTTGGAAGGAGTTCTGCTATAAATGTCACACGTGCTTAAAGAGGGGCAGTAAAGAAGTGCCACTAACTGGATTAAAAAACAATGGTGTATAAACTTCTGAGATCCTATGATAGATTTTGACAAACCATGGAGATAAATAATCTGTATGAGCTGGTTTATTAATCTGTAGTTTTGATAAGGTTAAGTAGGGGTTGATGTAAGTATACCTGGTCCTATGAAGATAATGTGGTTGTGCAAGTGGAATTTTAAGCTGAATTTGGCCTGCAGAAACTCTACTGGTAAGTGAGACATGATGCTTTAAGCTTGGTAGGTTCCCTCTTAAAAGACAGCTATAAGAGCTTTAAGCTGATCTCTATTCTGTTTCTTTCAGACGCTGGTACATCGATATTTTAAGTGATAAATTGAATGCATGATGTTGTGTCATTCCAAAGGTTAGCTTCTTATATTGAGATAGGCACACCTAGTTGTTCCTGGTATGAGTAGGATGGGCTAACCAGTTTAAACAGAGTTAAGCTTTAATTATGAATAATTTTCTGGTTACTGATACTAAAAAAAGATGATCTGATGACTGTCACATTATTTCAGGAAACGACGTTGGCAGAAGTTCTTACGGTGCCATGCAAGTGAAACAAGTTTTTGATTATGCCTACATTGTTCTTAGCCATGCAGTATCACCACTTGCAAGATCATATCCAAATAGAGATTCTGAGAGGTAATTAGTCCACTTTTTGAATATCCATTTCTCTGTGTAATCAATTAGGAATGTTTGGGTCTAAATCAATAAAAGGAATGTTATTTATCGTTTAACTGCGGCTGTATTGAATCTGCTCAGAAATGTAGGCTCCCCAGTGGTATGAGTGTTATATCTCAATGTGTAGTGTTGAAATGAAGACAGCATGACAAAACCCAGGATGAGTCCAATGTGAGGTTCTCTTAGTGTGGAGGGGAGCCTTTCCTCAAACATTTTGCTTAAACTATTTCAAAGGAAGGTCTGCTGGTTTAATGTTTGGTATGATGTCTGTACTATGGCAGAAAGAAACTAGACAACAAGGCTAGAAATTTTCGTAGTTCTTTAATACATGCTCCTATAAGCTGTTTTAAAAGGCTTGATACGTAGTTCAGCTATTCAAAGAATCAGTTTGGTTTGTCTGTAATGTCCGAAATGCCATTAAAAGTAGCATGCTTCTAGATGTGCCATTTTTAATGCAGTTCTTAATGTCTTTCATAGAAACACTGTATAGCTAGTACTTTCTCGGTGCTCACCTTTGCAAGTTTTCTGGTTTTTGAAAGGGGGAAGAGAAAGAAGATAAAGGCATGTCAGCCATGCTGTATTTTCATTCATGTATCTGCTCTAGCATCTTTTATTCTAACCCTCAGTATAAACTGGGGCTAGATCGGAGGAAGTCTTTTTCCTGAGACTTAGAATCCCAGTGGCTTTGAGCTCCCCAAGCTAATTGCAGGGAGGGATGGCTGTAACAAGTCACATAAACCATCTAGATACAATTCCAAACTAGTCAAGCTGTTGATTTCCAGCATTGATGTCATTGGGAGGTGAAACAGTTCTCCTATAGTAAGTTTACCACAAAGTGGATGCAGTTTTTCACTTGTGGATTTAAAACTGACAGTATCTTAAAAGTGCTTGTGAATCTCTAGATTTTCTGTGGTATTAAATTCATAAAGGTTGAGACTGCGCTTGTGTCTGTGGTGGAGATACAGGAAGAGCGGTACATAGTGTTACGCTGACATTTGAGATGTTTTAAGATAGATTAAAGGTGTATCTCTTAAATGTGTACTGGTTGACAATTCTTGTTGCTGAATGAAACTTCATTCTTAAATAAGTATAGACAGAACAACTGAGGGATTCCTGAAGTTTTGCTTGTGGCTTGGGTCCTGGCCTTGATTAACTTCTCTGTGGTTCTCCAAAGAATAGAGTCATTCTCTTGATGAATTTTGTTGCAGCTTCGAACCTGTTGAGAAGTCTCAGCAGCAATGTTCAGGTGTTATATATCTGACCTGTCTTTCTGCTAGTTCAGGGCTGTCTGTGCCAGTGATGTTGGAGTCTCAGAACTTGTCATGCCAGTGGCTTGCCATGCTGTCAGAGAGTGGTGTCGCAAGAGGAACAGCATTCAACAAAGTCCTGTATGCAATTAGTTCCCCCAGCACCAGTTTTGTCAATGCCAAAGGATCTGTAGGTGGATGAAGAGCTGTTTGGTAACAAGTTTGTTGCAGAACCTCAACAGCAGTCCATGTTCCATCTCAGTTTTTAGTTAAACCTGATGTACTTGGGCAATCCAGATGTATTTCAGATCCTTCTTCCACCTGTTAGGCAGAGTGGTCCAGGCTCTATATAAAGACTTTTCTGGTGGCCTGACCTAGTGCCTTAGCTATCCAGGAGCCCTTTGTCCTGATCCATTTTTTTCCCTTTTCTAGACTTGTTAGTGGTAGGTTAAACTGTAAACAATGGGCTCCCTTCAAGAGCAGTGACTAGCTGTATGACATTCTACTAAAAGGATCAACAGAAACTAAATGAACACTTGAAAGGGTGGGAACTTGCAGGGGGCTGAACTCCCCAAGCTGACTTGAATTTATTCAGTTTTGTCATAATTGGGGCCAGCTTTCCCCTAAGTGGAACAGTTCTTGAAATGTCTGGTGAGTTTGAATCCATATCAGCTCTTTCCAGGGAAAATTTCTGTGTACAGAGTCATATTTTGTAGATGGCAATCTCAGTAGATTTCAAGTCTTCCTGGGTGATCATAGTTACTGCTCTTTTTCAGGGTCAGTCCAACTCAAAAGAGCACAAACCTAAGTTAATTTAAGGCTTTCTAGCCAGCTGCTGCTTCTCAGATTCCCACTGTGAAGAGAGTCAGATTTTGGTCCTTCAGCATAGGACTTTTCTTGTCCATGTTCTGTAGTAGTAAGTCCCACAGAATAATGAGGGGTAGATTCAAATCAGTCTTACAATCATCTTCATTTGTGCTTCCAAATATAACATCTGGAGTGTAGTGGGAGTTGAAAGCTGTCTTCTGTCTGAGTGGAAACAGTCCTGAAGGTAATTCTTACTGCTGCAGAAATTACCTTAATGCTGTTTTGTTCCCAGTCTCTCTCGCCCATCCTCTTTCAAGAACAGCTCAGGAGAGGCTGACAGACAGTTTGGTTGAGCAAACAAATTCCCATCATCTCAGAAGGAGGGGTTTTCCTAGTATGCAAATTAGGAGACTGATCCATTTTGAATGTGTACAATTTGTATGCAAGGTCAAGTTTGGTGTTGTGACTTTAGCAGAGGTTACTGGAAATAAAGATTGATTTCTTAATATTTGGGGCCATGAGGACATGAGTCAAGCTGTAAAATAGTTATGGACAGGATAGCTCCTGCTTAAGGGTCAGTGTCAGGATGTGCTTTGAACAGCTTTAGTATGGTCTTTGGCCATAGCTTGTCTCTAGAGAAGTGTGTCACCTTAAGGGAGCTAACTAAAGAATTCTGTAAGAAGTGATATTTTCCAGTTATTGACCATTTTCCCATTTTTATTCTGTTTCTTGATAAACCACAGGAAACCTTAGCAGGTGTTTGGCAACAAGCTCTTGCTCATTGTTTCATGTTCTTTGAAATAGTGGACTTTTACTCCCCTGTTCATAGTCTATATGAAGGTGCAATTTCACATAATACCTTGTCTAGCCTAATTGTCTGTGAGCATCTCCTGTCAGCTGCCCTTTTTCTTCTTTCTCAGTCTGTATATTCTTGACTCTTGCCTTGGATCAGATCTAGTGATCCTGCAGTCAGAAGGCGAGTCAGATGAACTCTGGTCTGACTGAAAATAAATGCATCAACACTTCTGTCTTGCCAAGATGCTGATCCAGCTTGTGGCTGCATGATGGGCAGATCAGAAGCAAGAGGAGCAGCAGGAGTTCACGTTTGAGGGAAGATGGAGAAAGTGGTATTGTACCATTTGACAGTCATAAGTTATGCTGATCTGGATGTGACAAAGATGCATCCTTAGATTAATATGTGTGTCTGTAGATCGGGATGTTGGCTTACATGTTGGCCTGTTGCATGGTTCAGATAAGTGTGTGCTCAGACTGCATCTCTAAACAGCAGCATAGCCACATTTGGGAGACAGACAAGGTCATAGAAATAAGGAATGGAAGAGTGGTTCTGCTCTGATGTGTCCTTCCAGTATAACTAAGACTTTCAAAACCTTTCTTCAGTTCCTGGAGCTTCAGATTTGGTAACAGGTTCCTCCTTACTGGTGCCAGACATGTGGTGGAGGTGGATGAGGGAAAGGGACTGTCATGCCAACAGGCTGGACTTTGAGGAAGCCTTGGCAGGGTTTTGTTACTGTATGTCAGGGGTTGTCATTTACAGGTGATAATCTTCAAAACAACAAGAGTCTGGGCCATATGTGAAGTTAGTTTCCATCTCTGCTTGAACACTGTTTGGTCTCTTCTTAGCGTACAGTTCAACTGACCTAACTGCCGACAGGTCTGTATGTTAGGTTTGGGTTGCCCCTGGTTGGCCACGGTAGTCCTTGGAGCTCTGGGAACTGTTAAAGGGAATGTTAAATTTGCCTGCTAGATCTGCTGACACAGAAAGCAGAAATGTGTTGTCTGACACAGTCTTTCCTTTGCTTCACATCTTGAATGGCGGGTAGCTGTTACTAGAATGCATGCTGTCTCTTAAAAGATATCAGCAATACCAGCTTTTCCTACACGGAGTATTTAGGTAAAGGTTTTAGATTTGGGTTTTTTTTATCCTTGCGCTCAAGCAGATCCTTCTGAGGTGCTCCTTAGTCTGCTTATAGATTATATTGCCCTTTTAATATAAGGAGCATATTTCATAAGTTCAATTAAGGCCTAGCATATAGTTATTTTGACTGTTCTTTTACAGACTTGATGTTTTTCCTGCTCTGGTACTCACTCGTTCATGTGGAGCTTGGCTGGAGGTTTAGATATTTGATTTAAACTGAATCTTATGTCAGCAATCTGAGCCTTTTAAGAGTGATCTTAAGATTTATTTGCACCATAGCTGTGCTGTAATGACAGATAGAAAGTGTCCCTATGAACTGAAGGCTTGCAGTGTGCAGAAAGAGGAGCTTCTAAGCTCTTGTCTTAAAATAAACTAGGTATGTAAATAGCTTATTCCTGGTTTTACTGTATGATAATATTAAGGGGAAAATCTTGAAGGGGCATCTTTCATAGGAGAGCTGTCTAATTTTATTAAGCAGTTAACTGTGTGTTTTCCATGTTTTCCAAACATGCATCTTTGTAGAATTGTGGGAGTCTCTCATATTTGTAGAAACTCTAGCCTCAGCCAAAAAAACCAAACCCCAAGGTGTGGAGTTTCCTCACACTAAAGGCTAGGCAGATTAATAGGTTTTTTTTGTTCCTAAACATTTTCAGTGTCAAAAATATATGTAAGCACAATTTTTAAATGTTTATTTTAAAAGAATTGTTCTCTGACCCTGTGGATGTACTTGAGTCCCATACATATGACATGGTGTTCTTTTGAGCAGTATCTAGTCTGATCACACTTGCTTCCTCTTTCTTTGCTGCTATATTAAGTATATGGCAGTATAGCCTTAATCACCTTTCAGTTTGATATCTCATAATGTTTTTAATTTTTGTGTACAAGCAATGTAGCATGGATGTGCCTTTGAACTCCTGACTTGATAACTTAGTGAATTTCTTTTCTACCTTTCTATCAAAAACAAGTGTTTGGGGCTTTGACCTCTATTCTCTATGAAAGGAGTTAGTGAGAGAAGAGATTCCTGGGTTCTGTACATGCAACTCTGCTGTAATTGTTGCTGTAGCAGTAATTTCACCCTTTCCACCTATTTGATAGCAGGCATTTTTGTGTATCAGTCTCCCAGGCTGATAAAAATGCCATCCAGTATCATTCATTTTCATTCTGGTACATGGAGGTGTGACTGTTGATTTACTTCTGAGAAACTACTCAAGAAGATACAGACTTGACAAACTCCTTCTCCGTAAGAGCTTATGTTATTCCATGTTTGTTTTCTGCTTCTGATTCTAAGACTACTGCTGGTAGTAGTTGTGAAATGTATAGGTCATCCTGGAGTAAAAGCTCAAATTTTTATGAGGGTGTTCTCAGATGAAACCTTTTAGCTGCAAGATTTCCTTCTCTGTTCCTGTGCTGGAGAAACCCAGTGTGTGTATGTTTGAGTCCCACACTGGCATTGCTGTCTTGGGAACTGCAACTCAGGGTCACACCTGATTCTCAGCAGTGTGGGTCATCCCTATCTTCATTCTGTCTCCTCTGGTTTATCTTCCTTTTTGAGACTGAGAAACCAGACCTGCATTGAGTATTTAAAATGCTGTTACACCAGGGGAGTGTACATTGACAAAATACTATCCTCTGGTTTATTTGTTCCTTTCTTGATGTGCTCTACTTAGCTATTGAACTGTGATTTCTAAAGAATTACCTATTATAGCCCAGATCTTTAGTTGCTGAGTGCTGACAATCATGCCGTTAGTTCTGTATGTAAAATTCAGGATTTTATTTTCCAACATGCATCACTGTCTACATTACATGAATAGGATGGTGGATAACATTCATTCTGTCTCTGAGGCCTTTCTGCATCTATTGGACTTGTAATTTAGATGATATTATTTCATTCAATGTTTGATAATAATGCTGGGCTGCCTTTTTCAGTCCTAACACGCTGATGTGTCTTTAAAGTTGCAAGACTTTGCAAGACCAAATACCCTATGTTCCATGTTTAAAGTAGTAATCCCTAAGTGAGTTGGAGAATTATTGCTCCTTTTTAAATTATTATGAAATGACCTAATAAAGGTACTCTAAATACATTTAGGCTATGTATGTCTTCCCTTCCCATTATATACGTAAACTGAAAGAAAATTCCAGTACACATACAATGTACCTTTATGATGTGAAGTACAAAATAAGCTGTATTATAACTGTTGAAGATTTTCAAAACTGAAATAAAAGTACCTTCTCTTAAGATGATAACTTTTCACAGCCTGTTTTTGTACAATAGTCAGTCCTTCATGTATCTTGAGTGTGGATTTTATAGTTAGTGTTTCAGCCACTAGTCCCTGATGAAAGGAAAGCTTTTGAAAGTTTAGCTCTCAAACAAGGATACAACTTCTGCTCAAGAAAAAATACAATTCAGATAGCTGAATATTGGGAAGGTATGTTGGAAAAATATTACTTTATTTGTTGATAACTGGTCACTGTTCAGCAGGACCAGGTAGGCTTTTTCTCTGAACCAGTCACTGTTATGAATTTTCTTAAATTCTGACTTACTCTGGTTTTGGAGCCAGTCTGTTTCTTGTTTCCACTACCTCACGATCCATGGTACTTCCTTTATAATTGTGGGGATCTTACACCTTTTAAGTTGTATTGTAAATCTGCAAGCAAGGACTAGTGAAGGTCTCTTTCTTCAGCATGAAGGTCAGCTGTGGGGCTGGGGTATTCATGTCTTCAGCGCATCCCATAACTGTTCTAATCCAGATTCTGTGGAAAAAATGTTTTCTGTATGGAGAAATGCAAGAAGCTGTAAATTGTTTTTATCAAGCACACTGATATCTGTATGTACATTCTTGATAATTAAGATGCACTCCATTTAGAAGTACACAGTAAGAATCTTATGTGTCAGTGCTTGCATTCGTAGAAGATAAGTAGTGTAAGATAGTATGGTAGAAGATAGGTAGTATACTACTATAAAAATTGTGATACTTCAGTGGATTAAATAGTGTGCTAAGGAAATGAAAGTTCAAAAGGATTCTTTGGTTAGGGGTATCTTAAACTGACTTTCAGCATAATTTGATTGCTTGTTGAAATGCTTGCAAATGTCTAACCAACAGTCTTTGTTTAATACTTAATTGAAAAATCTTTTTAGCACATTAGGTAGAATCATCAAAGTGACCCAAGAAGTGATTGACTACAGGGCCTGGATTAAAAAGAAGTGGGGGAGCAAAATTAATTTATCACCTGAACTTGGTAGGTATAGCAGGCATCTTTGAAACTAACTTAAATATTTTTTTCTTGAATTTGATGTAATTCAAAATACTTGTGCCTTGAAATTAATCACTTTTAGCTATGTAGGAAAAAATAGAAGGGATTTGTAACTTTCTAACCCAAGACTAGTTTTCTCTGAGCCTGTTTTTCAATTCTCTTGTTAAACTCGATCTCTTAGATCAAGGCCCATGCATTTATATTCTGTGCTCTTAAATGATACTTACGTTTTCTCTTAACAGATAACAGGTTGAAAATAAGAGACCAGATAGCTCCATGCAATGGAGAACAGCAACAGAACAAAGACTCTGAACCATCTTACAACCAACGGTTGGCTTTGTCATTGGCTAGTACACAACAGTTATCCTCTGGCTCATCCGCCTCATCTGTATCATCACTCTCCGGCAGTGACATTGTAAGCTTTTTCTTTTAATGGGTTAAACTAATAAGAAACAGCATTTATAATACTCTTCAAAGCCTCAACTGATACAACAGCAGTTAATGTGATACTATCCCTAAGCTGCTACAGCAAATTAATAGCTTCCCCTGCTCAGAAAAATTACTGAAATAAAATATTTTTTCATTAAATTAGATGGGTCTTAATTCCATTCGAAATCTTCAGCACTCTTTGTGGTAGTAGCTAGATGGAATAAAATATAAAACCCCAAGTTAACACTAGCTAATTAAGTAGAAGAGTAGAAATATATCTTCATAAATCTTCCCTCCGAGCAAAATGTCCCATTGTCAAATTCTGGTCCTTTTTCCCCACACCCCAAATTGAACACTAACATCATACTGTGCTGTGAAGGTGAATAATATTCCTTACTATTTTCAGCCAAGCAGTCAGTTCATGTTTTAATGGTAATGGGGCCCTCATATGTAAAGTCTTGCTGTTATCTTCCTTGTTTGAAAGTGCAATATGAAAGTAATTGCTGGGCTTTATTGTAACTTCCTGGAAGAGGAGGCTGTATTCTCTTAAGTATGTTCTCAGGCCCTTAAGATTCTATAAGGTGTTTTTGTTTCGGTATGGAGTTAAATCAACACGGAATTGGGCAGTGTGGATTATAAAGCACAAAATTGCATTGCATGGCATGAGGTGCTCGTTATAGATCTACTGAAGCATTCTGTGCTAGGTAGAGGTATTGACTGGAACAAGATGTATAATCCAGTTAACTACAATAGTGAATAACTAGATGATGCCAAGAGAGGTCCAACAACCTGTTTCTTCACTTCTTTCAAAAACTAGTCAACTATGGAATTAAAAGTTGGGAATTGTATTCAGTAAAAATTTAGTAACTTTCGAGGGACAAATGCATTCTTCATATGCTATGGTTACTTTCTGTAATTCCTTTACACTACTGAATTTTCTGTGTTGAATTGTCTTTTCACTCCACTGCCAGTAAATATGGTAAATGCTTTAGTTGCACCATCTGGCTAAAGGAAGAACAACAGCATAATGCTTGCCAGTGATACTGCTAGCCATGCTCCTGGTTTGAGTATGTCAGTGAGAAAGATATCTGCATTTTCTCATAAAACTTGTTACAGTAATATTTGCTTAATATTGTACACTCTCAACGCAATGGGTTACGACCTCCCTCTTAATCCCTTTTTGCCTGACATTGAAGATGAAACTTGATTGCCTGATACCAAAGAAATTAATGAAAAGTGAGAAACTCTCAACAAGAAAGACCTGCAATCAGTTTGGGCATCCACAAAGTAAATGGAAATGCTACCCTTCTTAACAAAATAAAAAGCCTTATACCCATGTGCTTGTGACAGACCCTAGTTTCAGCCCTGGTCATTTACTGGTATTATGTCTCTAGTAGACTGCCAGCTTATTATCTTAATTTGGAATGGAATGGCAGGTTTCTGACAAGTAACCAATGAGTTCATCCTATTCATGCTTGGATATGTGAGGATGAGCAAGTTCTGGTTGAGCAGTCCTGAGCTGCACCTGGTTCAGGAAGAGAAGCCTATTCTGCTGGAGTTGAAGAGGGTATCTGTGGCATCATCTGGCATAATACTATGCCCAGATTCCAGCAAAGGAACACCTAGAATGTGTGACAGCTGGTTATTTGTGCCAAAAATTCTGGTGAGCTGCAAATAGGTATGATGCAGTGAACTTTGGTACCAGCTTCAGAACAAGGGAGTATGAATACGGTGCATTTCATCTCTGTAGAGTTATACGTAGCATTAGTTCTGGTCTTATGGAAGGATTGTTCTTCAGGAATGATTCTGTATTCATTTAACATTAAATCTCTGAACTTCTCTGACACTTAAGACCAAATACATGGAGATCCTAGATTTACAGTTTGCTGATCTCTTCCCGATAATTAAGGTTTTATTTTAATAGCAAAATGCTCATCCCTGTGATGTGACTGTTAACCTTAAGCACAAGGTATGCATCCAGACGCTGTTTCTGGAGGTGTATTTTGCGTGACTGCAGAATATCTTTTGCTGTGTATCAACAAGATCCTAGCTGTTAAATTAGGGGGACTTGGTAGTGTATTTGCTTTTCAATTTACTGCTGAAATTTCACTGGTAATAGTGATCAGCTGCACCTTGACCTTTGAGATGTGCTTACCAACGTAACACAAGTCAACTTATGTATCTTGAGGAAGACGAAATAGGCTTGGCAGCTTGTGACTTTCCTTGGTCATATTGCCCCTCTCTGAACTTTAGCTTCTACTGAAGGTCAAATATTCCTGCTGTCCACTATAGCACAGAGGTAGCTATATTCTGAAGTCATCACATCACTGTACACCGGCTGTAAGTCTGGAGGCCTTGCATATATTCGTCAATATGTTCTGGAAGCAATATTCACAGTATATATTAAGTATGCAAGCATTATCAAAGCAGTGCAGTATTGCTTATAGGGATTCCAGAATTTTTATTAAGCCCTGTAGTTTAATAGTTGGTTGTAACTGTAGTTAACTCGGTTGTAATACAGCATGCTGTATGGTTTTTCAAGATTGGCTTCCTTGAAGTTCTGGCAGCATTACAGATTTTGCCTTATCTTCCATAAATATGGCTCAGCAGCTGAATAGACAAGGCTCCTGGTGTCTTGGACTTACAGACACTTCAGAGGTAGTGATGATTATAGATTTGTTCTAGCAGCAAGAGAGCAGGTGCCAGAATAGAACAATAAAAAGGAGCAGGTTTTCCTGGAGACTGGATTGGCATAAACCAGAGCTAACATTTAGAAGTCAGCCTCAACTTTTGTACATACTCAGAAGAACGGAAGTGTAGGGATATAAGAGCTTGAAGTTACTACCTTGAGTTCTTTCCGTTCCTGCTACTGCTTTCCTTCCTCTGGGGACCACACTGATGGTAACCTTTTGAAGATGAGAGCTTGTGTGCCGCTGAGGAACAAGAGAACTGCCTCCTTCAAGGATAGCCTTCTCTTTCCTTGTGTATTTTAGATGTATATGCTTTTCCTCAGTACACTGCCTCAAATTCAGGAGGATGATTGCTTTTGTCTCTGCAGGTCTAGGACTAGCTTGCAGGGGAACATGCTTGTGGGCCACTGCATAGCCCAAAACTAAGAACTGGATCTAATGAGACTAAACATAATTTGTACAAAAAATACCCTTTTACAGGTTTTCCAAGGCAGCAAAGCTATTTACAAAACGCCTTATGCTAGCACTGTCTGGCTAATGAAATTCTAGTTGTGCTGTCTTTTGTAAGTGTCCTAGCAAACTGCAACATCTTAGTCACAAAACAAAGCCTTCGGAAGGATCAGTACATTTCGGATCAAAGACTGGGTAGAAGAGAAATCTGTCTTCCGATATCACTATTACTATTAGTGAGAGAGTTGTTCAGTTTATGGGTTTGTTGTACTGTACATGTCAATAGAGAGCTCTGACTCTCTCACTGGCTCTTCTAATGTACTTCCTTGCAAAATACTGAGTACTAAAGTTCCTGCCCTGTTACCTCAGCTCTGTGAAAAATATAAATAGTAGTGACTGGGGGCAAACTGAGGAACACATGGAAATAAACCTATGGACACAAGGAATCTGATCATCAGAACGTATTCGACTACACATACATTTTTCTGGATTCTGTTAATTATCAAATTGAGCTATGTAGTAAGTCTTTTCTCAACTAAGTATTCTTCTGTACAGGTATTTAAAATACCATATGCTGCCCTGACAAAGAGGCAGTATGTGTTCTTCGCTTACTCATGCAAACAGGTAAGTTGCAAAATGCTACCCGTTCCCACATGATCCAACAAATGTTGAAGTGAATAATGGAAGATGCTTTATAAATATCTTTGCCAACAAGGACAGTGCAAATTGTGTGAGTTTTTACTCTATGGGAGCAATAGTCAAACTGTTCCGTAATAGAAAATAAGCCTCTGGCATTAGGAAATCTCACTTTAACCATCATACTGAGTTAAGTATTTGTTATGAGAATCTGAAACCAGATGATATGAGCTATGTTCGCCCCCTGCTCTCTGCTTCTTCTGGCTAGTTATAGGTGTCAGTCTGAGAATCTAAGCAGTGACCAAATTCTTCTTGAAAATGCCTTTTTATTTTTCCTCCTGTGTGCTTTTTCCTGGATTTCTTGTTGCTTAAGCATTGTGGAAAGCTGCTTTTTATTAGCTCAGAAAGTCCTAGAGTAGTGCTGGAGAATATCTGCTGCCTGATCAACAGTTTCTGCCAAGTAAAAAATAATCCTAGATATGCTTTTGCAGTCTCATTTTGGTCTGGTATAATTTCTGGTGCTAAGTATGCTCTGCAGTTTTGATCCTGTTACGCCAAATAAAGCATAGTATTTTATGTGACAGTGGTACCTGCATATCAGTAATAGATGTAGTGGCTCATAGGAAAGTTTTAAAGCTCTTTTCTGTTACCTAATGGATATATAATCTCATATCCAGTCCAGCACAGAATCTCAAAGTTGTCTGTTAGAGTTTTGGATCTCAGAAATTTCGTACACCTTATCTCAGTGTTTCTGGTGATAATGTTGTTTGGGCTTCTGTGACAAGATTATTTTGTGAAGAGTTCTGACTTCTCAAGACCATGCAGTCATGTCAAGGTAGTTGAAGCTTCAGTGAACAAGGTACCTGTGTAGTCTAGTTGGGGGAGAACACAATCCTTGCCTCTTTAACTTTTTAGCATTTACAATGTGTTCTTTCAGACTCTTCTTGAAATTTTAGCTGTAGCCATTGCTGTTCAGGCTTTATAACAGCCTTTCATCAGAATGTCAATACTTGATCTGCCCCTGGTCTGCCCCATCAGCTAGGGGATACGCTGAGCAGTACCTTAAGTGTTTCTTGGAACGTGTCTTTTCACTGTCTTCAAATATTAAGTATTCAGTGCTTTGATCAGAT
Source organism: Gorsachius magnificus (assembly GCA_034008185.1). Lineage (NCBI taxonomy): Eukaryota > Metazoa > Chordata > Aves > Pelecaniformes > Ardeidae > Gorsachius > Gorsachius magnificus. Next base: position 69,958,823 of record CM067082.1, read on the forward strand.
GCTTATATTGTGAGAGTAGTATATAAATGTGACTGATATGACTAATACTCATTATTCCTGTCATTCTGCTGAATGCACACAAGATCCATACTGACTTTGGAACTGTTACTTGCTCTGCAGTAATTGTGGCTTAGTGCTTGAACTCATGCTTAATGAAGTTATCACCATCTCCCCTTCCTATTAGTCAAAGACTGAATTTCAGCTTATTAGCAGGAACGGTTGTAATTCCCCATTCACAGGTAGAGGTGATAGAGTATATGACACATCTTGTCCTAATAAATGTTGCTTTTTTTAAAGCAATTAAATTTGCAGGTGTAAGGCATGTACTTATCTGCAGTAGAGGGACAGACACTTCAGAGCAGTTGCTGTAACAGCTCTTGTTGTAGTCTTGTTAAATCTTTCTCAATTACTATGATTAATTTGTAGGGTTCCAGTTGAAGTTGCCTGTGTAGGGAGAGGGGGCAGGAGGGGGTGGCCCCCTTTCAGTCTGAGACCAAAGAGCTGCACAGATTTTTCTCCCTGCTTTGTACATGCATGAATATTCTCATGTCCTAAGCAAAATAACAGTTCAAATATGTGTCTGGATAGCTGATCATCTTTTTGTAGAATAATGCAGACACTATCTTAGTTATTCCCCCTTCCTGAACAAGTAGAGGCAAGTGCTCTAAAAAGTAGGCCTCTTAATCTTGCAGCCAGCTTGTCTCTAAATAAAGCAGTGGGCAGCCCTGAGCATACAGACACAGACAACCCGATGTTACCAGGGAAAAGCATTTGACTGACATTTGATTTGGGGCATTTAAGAGTTTAAGCCCCAAATCCTTTAAAACTCTACTCTTTTCTCCTATTCTTGCTGTGCAGTTTACTGACAGTTTCTGTAGACCAGAGGGGAATAAATTTTTCCAGTGCTGATTTTGCCTATTTTCCTCTTTCACCATATAGTCCCACATTTGTTTTGTTTAACCCATATTTCTCACTAAGTGCTGTTTTATAGTGTCTCATGCTCTCTTTCAGTTCTTCTGTCTCAGTTGCTTGAGCAGTCTTTTATCTATATCCACCTGAAGTAAGAGTAAATTTCTGCAAAGCTGCAGGAGGCACAATTTTGAATACAAAATTATAATTTTATTTAAAAACAAGTAAAAACACATTACTCTAAGCAGCAAAGGGTACATAAGGAGCGTATGAATCAGCAAGTAAAACTGGATTTTACTGCTGTGATGTCAGTGAAGTAAGGAGAGAAGCACACAATTTTGTAAAAGTCAAACTCAAACTACTTTCTGATGCCCAAGGCTAGACTTATTCTTGCCATTCCTTAACGTTCTCTCCCCTGAAAAAAAACCAGAGGTACCTAGGCCATTTTAAGATGGAAGAAAACCTATCTTCAATATTAGTGTGATATGTGTTCAGCTTGCATAATGAGTCCTATAATTTAGTGCTTAACTTGAAAAACACTGACTTAAAATATAACTGTACTCTTAACAATACAGACCAATTGAAAGCCTGTGAAAGGAAAGTATTAGGGGTAGCAAAGGAAATTTGAAATGACACACTACTGGGACCTTTTTTTATTTAAGATGACTTACCTGAAATACAGTGACTATTCATAAAACATGGAATAAGCCCACACTCAGGCCTGGCAGGATATAATGAGGTGAGGTTAAAGGGGTACTGTGCTTGCATTTAATCTTGGTAGATTCTAATTAGATTACACTTTTAGTTGTCTTTTCCGTAAAACAAATACTAATGCTTTTGGAGGATGCATATTTTTCTTTCTCTTTTCCCCTCTTCTAAGCACAATGACCAAGATATTTTCCTTTTGTAATGCAATTGACCTAAAAGCAGAAGAACCAACCGATTACATCTTACTCAAGACTGTTTTGTATTGCTTACAGGCTGGCAAATGGAAATGGTGCAACTGTATTGATGCAAATTCTCTACCCTGTGGCTTCCCATAGCAGTAGAAATGTTGTTCATCTCAATTCTAATTTATTTACACCATTGTTAAAGTTACGGCTCCACCTACCAAAAAGGGAAATGGCACAAGCTGATGTGGAAGAAATTAGATGGTGATTTCATGGATTATACCCCCCTTGGAAGCACGTTGCTTTATCAAGCAGAGTTAAGTACACTGGGGCTAAAACCATTCAAGCAAGAGTACGCGTTGAAGTTCTGCTCCTGCATGTGGCCCCAAGCTATGAAATGCCTTGGAAGTTTTCTGGTGTTGCTTTATGGTCCAAGGAGTGTGATTTTTACACATTTACTAAGCCAATCCAGTAGTTAGATATTCTTGCTAGGGATGCTTCTGTTCACTAGCTGCTCCTGCTTTTCCGCACTGGTGTTCACCTAATCCTGTGGTGACCTGATTCAGAAGGTGAAGCTAGTAAAAAGGGGATTACTGTTTGTGTGGTTCACCTCTGTGAACTGGCCCATAATACTGTTAAATGCTAATGCAGGTATAATGGAGAAGGCCAGAATGGGAAAAGAGGCAAAAGGAGTATGACTGGCAGCAGTTATCTGTTTAATCACTTTAATTGTAAGAAAGGCGAGGAACACATGGAAAGATCTGTATAGTGTAAAGGGTTAACTATAAACACCAATCTTCTCACTATTTTCAGTTCTTTGCTTTCAAAGGTGGAATACATTTTTTACTGAAGTGGTCATTGTTGTCTCACAGCTTCCAGCTCCTGAATGTTGTTGGAAACAGGAAAAAAAAAATTGTTTAATTAGTGGGAGAAGTTTGAAGATTCAGAACAATAAGAACCTTTTTGTCGAGACCTCTGTAGTTCATTTGTGGGAGGTGGGGTGTAAGAACCCAAATCTGTTACATTAGCAAGAAATTTGCATTTTGTTGTTTAAATTTTAATTTCTGAATACTGACTTCTAGGATAGTTAGACTGTCTTGCCACTGGGCCAAAACTTAACAGACTGAGATTGTGAATTAATAATCTTAGACCATTCCAGCTTTTAAAAAAAATACTGTCTTGGAAATTGAAAGCTCTAAATTGGTAGCTATTGTCAGTCAATTGAAACTTCTCAACTGACTGCATCATGAAACAAAGCAGAAGGCACCACTTTTTTAATGCATTTAGAATCACGGAAAGAAAACTTAGGAGTACAATTGAGTACCCATGAAATTAATGGAAGCTGAACTATTGTCTTGATGGATGAATGTACCAGTACACTTTTCCTTGTATCTCAAGCCTTGAGTTATTAATGGCATTCAAATAAGCTCTTAAGGGCAGACCTTGTTAGTAAGAAGCTTCTGGTGACTAAATATTCTCTTGCTGATGAGGTCCTGGGACTACTTCTAATAGGAGATGCATTTTGCAGAACAATAGAGGATTTTTTGTTCTCCTCTGATGTCAGGAAGAGAAGTTTGGATTGTAAGATTGCTTCAGCTCTCCATCTTTCATATGACTGCAGTGTTTCACTGTTTGTCTAGACAGAAGGTTAGGGGATCCCATTTCTCAAGCAAAATTTGCAGTTAGATGAGAATTCACAAGTTTCTAGGTCTCTTTTTATCTTCTTTCCAACATTAAGGTAAATTCAAGAGTCCGAAGTAATCAAGGCTATGAGTAGTAGAAATCTTCCTTCCAGGTACTAAGTTCTTAGGAAGTTAAAACTCGTTTAAAGAGTATGTTTTAAAATGGAAACTTCCCAGTTGGATAAACCTGTGTCTGGCAGTCTCCGTTTCCAAAAGCATCTCTTTAGAAGATACTTTCCTTGCAGGATGAGAGACTCTGTATGATTGGCATTCATAGTAGTAGTAGTAGTATTCAGGAGATCAGGAACTTATCTTGGCTCTTAGTGCAGTCATTATAGCTTTATGCCTAGATTTACTATAATCAGTTGAGGGATCTTACCTCCTTATTTTACATTCATCTTTTTACAATGTGACCTCTTTACCCTACTTAAGTTCAGAGCTTTTGTATTCCAGACATGGACCTGAAGTGTCAGGGTGTTACTTATATGCATTTCCTTGTAGGTCTTCTGAGCTTCTGTAATGCTTCAAGTTTGCACATTACACTTAAGAATCCTGTCCAGAAGACCAAGTAAGATTTAATCCCTCCCTGTAGGCAGTGCTTGTGGAAAATCAGTTTTGTTCACGTTAGGCTCAATTTTCTGATCACTGAGGTTAACCTTTCAGTTTGAGGAAGAAAAGTAATGCTGTCCTTCACGAAAGGATTTTGATGCTGATGAGAAGTCAGCGTATCAACTCTATACTATAATCCTGTTAGCAATCCAGGATCGCCTTAGAAGAGGGATACAACCTACTTGTATGAGGCATGTATCAGTAAATAACATGGAGGCAGAAGAACATGCCTATTACAAAATTAAAATAAAGCAACACAAGGTTCCTTGTACTGACATTTATCTAGTCTCAGTTAAACTATGTGACTCCCTTTCCTCTTCAATCTGCTGCTTCCATACTGGAGTTAACTTTTTGTTGCAGAAAACCCCTCAGAAATCTTATAAATGGGGAGCGTCCCATCTGGCTTAGGTATGTGAATCTTCAGGGAGTCTAATTGTATCTAAGCAGAAGAGAAAGAGGAGAATCTTTGGAGAGACTAAAACTATTCTTTGGTCAGGTTTGTGAAGGTTGCATTGCAGAAGATAATACATTGGGTTTGGATAGACAGTAAGATCCCCTTTCCCTCCCAACTGCCTGCTCATGATTACTTGTGATCATGCTCAGAAGTTGTCTGTTCAAACATGACTATCCCCTCTTTATTTTTCCCTCTTTTTGTAAGCTTTTTAATAATTCCATGACCAATAGTGGCTAAAGGAACTTCAGCTTAGAGATCCAAGTTATTACCCCTGTACCTGACTCTACCACCTACTTAGTTAAGAATGTATTAGCTTCATCTTTGTAGAGACCTTGGCCTGTTCTCGTGGCTAATATTGTAGGATTGGACAAAGGAGAAAAATGCCATTTCATCCAGGCAGCAGCTTTGCATGTGTGTACAACTAAGCTTAATTTTTTGATCAGCGCTACAGCATGTAGTTGCCCACTGTGAACATATTTATTAAATGGTATACATCTGGTTTCATAAATAAGACTTAAGTTTCTGCACAGGTTCTTGTTACCAGTATGATCTGTCTCTAGCAAATTCATGATGCAAATATGTGAAACTGCTTCACAAAGGTATACTGTAACTTTTACGACTAGTTGACCTGGTAGGAGAGCAGCTCCTTTCTAGAACTTATTTTTCAGTAATGGCAACTTTATATGGACCAATAAAGGAGTGATTGTTCTAGTAGCTGACAGTTTTATTGAGGACTGTTTCTACTGTGGGTATTCACTTCAGCTGGGATGCAAGTTTTGCTCTCTAGTAGTTCATTGCTTAGGCTGCTCAATATTCGCAGCTGTTAGTCTCTCTTAAATGACCACCTCCTTTCCCCAAAGAAAGCTTTAAAATATTTTCTTGTTTCTGTTCTTGAAAATATTTTCCTATACAGCCTATTCTCCAACCAAAGAATCTAGTTTGGAAAGCAAGGCTATATAGTGCTGGAGGTCTATTTAAAGTTTGCTTGGTTTAAATGAAGAGTCTTTGCTTCCAGGCAATTAATCTTTAGAGAAAGAGCAATAGAATATTTCATTAATTACTTTAACAGTAAAGATCCTTGATGAACTGAGCCAATAAGTTCTTCTAATATGGTAACTCCTAAACTACTAATTGGCCGAGCCCCATCTCTTGCTCTACTTTGAGCCAGATGGCTGGGAATGGAAAGAACAGTAGGGGTTTCGGGTAAAGAATAAGTTTTTCCATTATTTTCAAATTCAGAATACTTTGGAGTTAAGGGCGAGGGTAAACAGCAGGTAGGGAAAGCTGCTTATCTGTTGCCATTGTGTTATGGCTGAAAAATAAGTTTTACAAGATCTGTGTTCAGAGTTGTTTGAAAAGGCTGCAGCTTACTTTTCAACTTTCTCAACTTAGACAATAATTGGTCATTTAAGAATTGAGGCAGTCTGGGTGTTTTCAGACTTCAGTGATTCCTATAAACCCTTGCATCTATGCTTGTCTCCTTGCTTGTTGTCTGTTAAGTGCTTCAGGCACACAGTGTTTTAACATCACCAGTATGACTCTGCTTATGCATCTGTAATTGCTGTTGGTTAGTTCCATCAGAGTATTTTTTTCTGTAATCCTACATCTATCTTGCTTCCTCTGAAGAATTATCACTCACATTTCTGATGGAAAGCAAGGGGAACAGAACTCCTAACAAGCAGTGAAGTGGGTGACTGGTGCTCATATACTAGTCTTGACTGGCAGATCATCTCCTTGTTTCTTGGTAGGTGGAGCCCTAACTTTGCTGTTGCTGGGTAGAATGGGAGAAGACTATAACAATTACAGTGAGTAATTTTGCTGTACAGATAAGTACAATTCAGAACACTGTTCAGAGGACTGATTCTGTCATGACACCCAAAATTCTAGCCCATGTATCACTAACAGTGTCGCTGTTCTTGTTCCCTTTTTTCCCAACCTTAGTTCCCATCTTTTAATTCAAATTTGGTAGAGATACAAGTTTGGCTTTAGGTTGTGCTGACTGGAACTGACCTGTGATTGCCATAGACCTGTTGACATTTGTCTCCTTGATGCAGGTTCAATTAAACTTTTGCTAGATGTGTAAATTAAACATAGTGCTGGCTTGTATTTCATTTTTTACCATTGAAAAAAAAATCATTAAATTTTACAGTATTCACATGAGTTGATATTTGGGTGCATTTTCAAATGCATAGCCTGTATATACTGTACTTTCTGTAAAGTTGCTTTTCTTTTCCCCTTTTTCTCTGCCAAAAGGATTCTGATACACCACCTTGCACAGCTCCTAATGTTTACCAGTTCAGTCTGCAAGCGCCGACTCAGCTTATGGCCAGTTTACCACCCGCATTGCCTATGCCAAGTGGTAAACCCCAATCTGCGCCTACGAGAACCTTGATAATGGCCGCCAGTAATCAGGTATGAGCCAACTAAATGGAGCGACTTTTTCATGAGAAAGTGATCAAATTGGAGGTGTAGATCATTTGTGCTGTGCTGTCAGTCTAAAAACCTCTGAAGATAACCTTCATATAGCGTGTGCTAAACTTCATGTAATCATAAAAGTACTTAACTGCCATGTCAGAATTGTGGGGAGAAGAATGGGTGGGAAAGGGTTCACTGTTTGAGATGCATCTCTGAATACAAGAGCCCTTCCACAGCACGCTGACATCTAGGAATAAGTTGAAGGGAGAGTGTCAGCTGTCTGATTCCTTAAGCTGTATCCGAGACTCCTGGTGCCTAACCAGTGGGATATTTGCAGATCTTTAGGCTGTTCTTAAAATAGAAACTTCATGTAGGTGATGTATCTGTAAGCTAGTCTTTGAATCTGAAGAATTAGTACTGACCTGTCTAGGCTTGTTTAGTTGTCTTGATTTTGAATTATTAGAACAGACCTGACTACACTTGTAACTTTGTTATACATTTTAAAGATAGAGAACAGACAATTACGGGCACGTGTAGAAGAATTTTTACCAAAATACTAAATGTATGCTTAAATGTTCTGGGAGGCGAAAATGCAGGGAAACTGTATGTTACGCAACTAGCCTGAAGTATTTTACCTAATGTATCCATTATAGTACAAGGGGAAGAAGAATCCTCAGTTTTTCTTATAGCCTTATTGCCTCTATCTGTAGGAAAATAGTCCCTCAATCTTGATTATTAAACTATTAGTCAAAACAGCTGCCTCACATGAGCTTTATTGCAAGTTGTAGGTTGCCTATGATAACAAAATAATGAGCTGGTTTCTTTGAAACCTAGTTTTGATCAGGTTCTTAACATTTTTTCCTTCTTCTCTCAGTCCTTCTATCATGGTTCTTGGGAATCTAGTGCCAGGACACTTTTAATTTAATGACCTTGTCTTTTTTGATCCAGTACTACTTTGATGCTTTGGGTATGACAAGGTGTATTTACTTCAATTTCTGCTTTGAGATTGTTCAAGTATTTTTTAGAATCACAGAATAGTTGAGGTTGGAGAAGGCCTCTGGAAGTCACCTAGTCCAACCCTTCTGCCAAAAACGGGGTCAGCTACAGCAGGTTGTTCAAGGCCTTGTCTGGTCAGGGTTTGAGTATCTGCAAGGATAGAGACTCCTCAACTGTTCTGGGCAACCTGTTCCAGGTGTTTCTGTATTTCAGGGTTTGCCCCTTGCTTCTTGTCCTTTTACAGGGCACCAATGAGAAGAGTCTGGCTCCATCTTCTTTACACCCTCTGATTAGTTAGACCCGTCAATAAGATCCTTTCTGAGCGCTCTCTTCTTGAGATTAAACAGTTCTGAGTTCTGTCATCGTTTTCTTGTATGAAAAATGTTTCGGTCCCTTTTTTTATCTTCATGGACCTTCATTGGACTCGCTTCTGCATGTCCATGTCTCTGTATTACTGGGGAGCCCAGACCTGGGCCCAGCACTCCATGTTGTGACCTCACCAGTGCTGAGTAGAGGGGGAATGATCACGTCCCTTGACCTGCTAGACTTGATCTTCCTAAGGTAGCCCAGGATGCTGTTGGCCTTCGTTGATGCAAGGGCACATTGCTGGCTCTTGTTCAACTTGTCCACCGGGAATCCCTGGTCATTTTATGCCAAGCTGCTTTCCAGCTGGTCAGTGCCCAGTGTATACTGGTATGTAGGATTATTCCTTCCCAAGGGCAGAGTTTAGCATTTCCCTTTTGCAAATGTCGTGAGATTCCTGTTGGCCTATTTCTCCAGCCTGATGAGGTCCCTCTTTTTATGGCAGCACAACCACCTTATGTATCAGCCACTTCTTCCAATTTTGTATAATCTGCAACATTTCTGAGGGTCACTGTCTCCCATCGTCCAGGTCATTAACAAAGAAGCTAACTAGGATTGACCCTTGTATCAGCTCTTGGGATATACCACTAGCTGCTGTCCCCCAGCTGGACTTCGTGCTGCTGTTCAAAACACTTTGAGCCTGGCATGTAAGGGAATACTTTTCATTCAGCCTGTGAATTTGATTTGTATGTCTAGAGATGGTAACTGCCACTTAATACGGAATAAAAAAAAATCATATGGTGCTTAAATGTTGAAACTTAGATGAATAATGAAATTACATCTGGACAGCATTTTCAATGTTGGGAAATATTAGCATTAAGCTAGGGCATGTTATAGCTCGATGCCCAAATTCTTCATAGTTACTATACAAGTGCTTGTTTTTAGGCACTTCACTGAAATGTTTTTCACCATCTTTTTCATTTAGACCAGGCTACTTTCTCTTCGTGTACCGCAGGTGTTCCACTATTTCCTTGCAGGCAGGTTAACATAGAAGGGGTACAATCTTTGAAAGCAGTTACCGCATGCTCTTCCCAGTTACTTCTGCAATCCTCAGTCATCTACCAAACCAAAACTGTGATTACACAGATTCCTCTCACCCTCTCTCCCCTTTACCTGTCCCTCCCCTACTGCTGAATCTTACCTAGGCAAGAACAGCTTATCTGCACAGGCAATATTTTCTATTAGTGAGAAGCTAATAGAACAATATAGTGTATAGAACTATTTTAGTGTCTGCAACTGAGTATTCACATGCTAGTGTACAGTCTGAAACTTTTGAAGTTTGAAGTAAAACTGGAGAGCTATTTTAAGTTAAACTTCATCTAAAATACGAACTTAGTCTAGTTTATTCTTTTCCTTAACATCCTGCTTTTCTCAAGAGGTACCCTGGAACTTAACTTCATCAAAATTGTGCACAAAAAGAATCCAGGCATGCAGCTGTTGGTACAAAAGTTGGCATCCAGAGTTTTTTGCCTCAGTTGTGAAGAGGCAATGTGTTGCATGAATTTTGGATCTCAGTTGGAATTTTGAATCTTGGAAAACAACTGCTTTGTAGCACTTTTTCTGGCTTTCTGTTACTTGGCTGTACTTTCCAGTACTTGTTAGCTGTTTTTTCAGTAGTTTATACAATACTTAAATGTTTAAAGTAGGAAATTTTTCTGTGGCTTTTGCTTGACAAAGATATGCCTTTGAGATTCATGTTAAATCAGAGGAATTTCGTACTATCTACAGTTCAGAAATAGGATGATGGTTTTTCTGCATTGAATTTACCAAAAGCTTATGTATTGTGAAGTAGCAATGTTACTTTTTGATAAGGATTATGACCAAGTCAGAAATGGGAAACGAAATCATTCTGCCCAAAATACTGTAAGTCTCCGTTTAATTTGCAACATTCTGGAGCGTGACCGAGCTAGGATAGGTTAATGGCTTTCCTTTTGCAGTTGATGTAACTTAAGACCGTGCTAGTTTATAACTTCTAATGGGCACATTTTACTAGCTCAGAGGACTCCTATCCTGATAGACTTGAACATGTGCAAGCCTTTTTCCTAACAGCAAGTGTTCTTTCAAAAAATCTTTGAAAGGGATTAATTTGTCTGCATGGTCTCTTCAGCCTGTTCCCTGGTAACTTTCTGTGCCTCCGTTCAGCTTGGAAGCTGTACCTAGGTGTCTAGTACTACTCTCAAAAGCAGGAGATGCCAATATCAAGAGCAGTAACTGTATTTTGAATAACTTGCAGCCTTCTAGGCACATTCTCTGCCATTAGAGATTCCTAATACTTTCTTTTTTTAAACAGCTTTGGTGTGATTACTGTTTGCATACTGCATAATTAATTGCAGAATTTCCAGGTAGTTCAGGGACTAATTAAGCTCCTGATACAGGTCTGCGTGCTTTTCGGGATCATCATCACCATTTTTCTATATTAATCATTCTTCTACTTTGCTGATGAGCAGTTTGAAATTTCACTTGGGAGGGCAGAACAGAGAGCATGAACCAGTGCTGCCCAGTGGAATAAGCAGAAAAACAGATATTGGTATGCATGTCCAGGTGAATGGAGGGGATGGAAATTGCTTGTCTACTTCCCATGGAGAAGAAAGGAATACTTTCCTTGTTGTTTTGGGATGAAATAAGTTCAGTTTGTTCTTCCTTGAATTACCGGTTCACCAATGAAGACAGAAGAAATTTCATGTTGCTTAGGACAGAACTCTTTACTTTTTAAGTTGTGGGGTTCTTTTCCCAAAGAGTGGTCTCTTGATTCAAAAGTGTCTAAAGCCAGTAAGCACCAATCCTTCTGCTGTGCTGGCTTCCAGTGTGTCTAGGGAAATCTCCACTGAAGACCCTTTAGATGGGTGGTGGCTGATCATGAATACATGTTCATTGAAAATTTCATAGCAGCATTCACTTGCCTCGGTTGTGAAGCAGAGGAGACAACTAGGAAATGAAACCTTAATGTCAGCACTGAAGTACCGCAGTCTAAACAACTCCTGGAAGAACTTGTAAAAGTTTGTTTTTCAGATTCTTTTGTGTTTGGCCATACAAGGCCAGACCCTGAAACTTAGAAACTGCTTGTTTACATTGCTTTACAGGCACTTCTCTGGCTAAAATACTTTGCTTCAGAGTTTGCTCTTATCCAGGACCATTGTTAATTGTGTTGCTTTGTCTCACTGGTAATGCTGATGCTGAGAGTATCTCTGCAATGATTCCTCAAAAGTTATTAACATTGGGAACAAAAGTAACATTGGTCAGAGGCTTGAATCTCAAAAATTTAGTTAAATGTTCACTTAGGTGAAAGATACATTTGTAAAGATACATTTTAATTCATGTCAAGGCTGAACTCCAGTCCACTTTACCAAGTATTTCTGAGAATGCAGGTGTCACCAACTAATCAGATGTACAAATATGCTAAATTCCTCAAGTATAGAGTGATGCTTCAGAGTTTTTAGTATGTTAACTTCAATCTAGAAGTGACCTGATTTGTTTCTTCAATGGCATTATTAAGATGTTTAAGTACTGAAGGTTTCTTCAGTCAACCAAATGGCATTATTCTTTTATTTAGAGCTCTCTCATTTAGGGTTGAATACTTTTTCAGTGTCCATGCATTTTCTTAGGCAAAAGGAGAATACTGCTGTCTACTTTGGAAACAGTTTTAATTCTAAATGTCAGACTCCAATCTTCTGTGTATCACAACATTGTTTTTTGATTAAATACTTGTAAAATTAGGAAATGATGATGACTTCCTCTCCTAAAGAATGGAGAGAAGAAAAAAACTGCATCCAAGTTTCAGAGGCTGTTCAGCTGAAAACAATACTAAAGATACTTTTCATCTTAGTTTGTCATACATTTATATGGACAGTCTTTATGTGGTGGTATCCTTCCACGTATGGAAACTGACTCAGCATGATTAGGCCCTGGATAACCTATTCTGACTGGTTACAGCAGAAGGTTGATTTAATGATCTCCAGAGATCTCCATATAAACAACCAGCCTAGATGTTGATATGACTGTGTGAAAGTCTCTGGCCACCTTGGTGGTTTCTTCCTGAGTGCTTTTTGCACAAAGACACAAAGTCTAAATAATAGTTTCTCGGAACATAAATCCACCATAAATAAAAGATAGACTTATGGAAATGTAGAAATAATACCCGATTTTTGTCTGCGTAGTACGCCTTTATCTTCCAATGTCACTGTAATCAGATTGTTGTTCCCAAGCTGAGACTGATTTGAATATTCATATATGCATTCCCTCTACTGACTTTTTCACATTTCAGCTCATCATTTGGAAAAGTGTTTTGGGTTTTCTCACTGTAATAATACTTTTTTGTTCCAAATAAAAAGGTGAGAAGTCTCAATGTAAGATTTCTCTTTAAGGTTGTCATGGTTTAACCCCAACCTGCAACTAAGCCCCATGCAGCCACTTGCTTATTCCCCCCTGGTGGAATGGAGGAGAGAATCAGAAGAGTAAAAGTGAGAAAACTCATGGCTTGAGGTAAAGACAATTTAATAGGGAAAGCAAAAGCTGCATGTGCAAGCATAGCAAAACAAGGAATTCGTTCCCTACTTCCCGTGGGCAGGCAGGTGTTCAGCCATCTCCGGGAAAGCAGGGCTCCATCACGCGTAATGGTTACTTGGGAAGGCAAAACACCATAACTCTGAATGTCCCCCCCCCTTCCTTCTTCCCCCAGCTTTATGTGCTGAGCATGAGTCATATGGATGGGATTCCTTGGGGTCAGTTGGGATCAGCTGTCCTGGCTGTGCCCGCCCCCCTGCCCCAGCCTCCTCACTGGTGGGGTGAGGAGCAGAAAAGGCCTTGACCCTGTGTCAGCGCTGCTCAGCAGTGACAAAAACATCCCTGTGTTCTCAACCCTGTTTCCAGCACAAATCCAAACCATAGCCCCATAGTAGCTACTGGGACAAAATTTAACTCCATCCCAGCCAAAACCAGAATAAAGGTCTGAAATTGTCAGCTTTGTACTAGAGAAGCTATTATCTCTTGTTCTTCTTAGTGACAAGTATGCAGATGAATGCTTCATGGCCCGTGTCACAACAGTAGCAAAGTTGCAGTACGAGTTCTGTCTTCTGGTAGTGTTGTTTTGACTCTTGCCCTTCATTTTTGCAACTTAACTGGTGACAAGATCAAAATGGGTATTTATTTTTTGTCAGATTCTACGTTTTTTACCATAAGGTGGTTCAGAATATGCTCAGCTTTATGATGGTAGTCTCTACTGTCAGTCACTCATTCTGGGGGGCTAGGCCCTCTGATCTTTCAAATACTAGTTTATCTTTGAACTGGACATACTAATAGTTGCCTAACCGGTTGTTAAAGGTGAAGAGAACCAAAAGCTTCCCTTTGTTACAGGCTACTGGCAGACCTACTGCACAAATTTAAGAGGAGATATGAAAAACAGATATAACCTGCTCCCTTGTGGCTTTGAGTCTTTCAGTTCTCTAGCGTTAAACATCTAAAACATTTCTTCTTTTGAGCTCTTTCTAGTCTCAGTGTTGATTTTTTTTTTTCTTTGCTGCTCTCAAAGCTGCTTACATAAGTGCTGTTTTCCCCTTTTAATGGGAACAGAAATGGGTTTGGGCTCATTTTATAAAATCCGTTCAGGACTCGAGGTCTTGTCAGTTGTAGCTGGTAGATCCAAACAAGGGGCCCGAAAGGAGGGGAAGTGTCTTTGATATTTGCAGTACCCTGGGTCTTATTTCCCTAGATTGCCAGTTCTAAACAACTGCAGCAGGAACGTATTTTGGTTTTGCTATACTTCAGCTTAGAAATCTAAACCATTTATAAATCTTACCAGGTTAAGAGTACACCCAGGTAGCTGGTGCAAATATCTTGTAGAATCCTGTTAGTGAATTTAAAGTCAGGAGGCTAGGTTGAACCATTGCCTAATAAGTGTCCTGTTGCTTGTGCAGTAGTGAATAAAATGTTCATTAGGTTATTGCCCATTGTTTCTCTGTAAAACAGTGAATTTATTTCATACAGAACAAGAACTTAAATTTTGCTTACATGCAAGATGCGTTTTTTTTTAGTGTATTTCCAGATGTTATGCTCAGAAGGTGGGAAAGTAACCATAAATCCTTTTAAAAAGGGTTCTTTATGTTTGGGTGGGGTTTTGTGTTGGTGGTGGGTTTTTTTTTTTGCTACTAGCCGCAAATAGAGAATTTGGAAATACAGTGAGAAGTTGAAAATAACTTTGAAATATTTTGAGGATGTATATTAAGTTATTTAAGGGGATACTTAGCATGTTAATGGTGCATTAAAGTTCTTCTGAATGCTACTCTCTTTTTGAAGTGTATGATTACAGTTCCAGTTCAACTGCAGACTAGATTCAATCATGGCCATTAATTCTGTAGTCTTAACAACAAAATAGTAAATATGTGTTCTTTCTAAACTTGCTTATGCCTTTTCTAAACTTTTCTTTAGCTTTGTAGGTCCTTACCAATTATTTTTGAGTGCTGTATGTATAATCTCTTTTAAAATTAAGAGCACTGATACTTAATTTTCATCACTAACACCTCTCTACTTTTTTCTCCTTACTTTAGAGATGCTAATAGGCAGAAAAAAGCAAACACCAAAACAATTCAGAAATCCTGTTTGTGTTTAGACTTCAGGTCTGTTACGTTACTTGTGTTATTTCAAAGTGTAGGTGATTTATTTCTGGCTATAAATTTTCTTTTTGAATAATGACAGTCTTTGAATGTCAGCACTTCTGTGTAATAAATTTGCTAGTATTTAAGAATAAAAGTTTGTATCCTTAGCAAACAACTACTTGGTATTTCAGTTTCCACCAGATTCCTGTTGTTTGGGGTAAAGGCTAGGAACATCCTTTTCCTTGATTTCTGTTAAAGTATCTGGAAACCTGTTATGCGATATGGAATTTCCACCCCACCTCTTGGCTTGTCTTAAATGCAATTTTTTGTTTTTTCCCTCCAGATCTAGCAGCTTTTATTTGCAGAGTAATCAAATTCAACAGGCTTGTCCAAAAAAGAAAAAAAAAACACCACACAAAACTAAAAGAAAAAAACAACCCAAACAACCAGTTATATCACTGAGCTGTTGAAGTAATAGCCCTGTGATGGGAGAAGAGATTATTCTGTCAAGAGAAATAGATCTAAAGAAGTCAAAACAACTAAACCAGAGATCTGTTTGTCATCACAGATGAAGGGCTTTCTTTTTTGATTATCTGATCTCTCTCCAGCCATCATCTGCTTACAGGCATACCAGTTCTCAGTGATTGTGGGAGTCCTGAGCATGTGAATATCCAGAAGTGTGTGGACAAGAGAAAGCTGTTTGATAGAGCCCCTTGGGATTTCCAAAAGACATGAAGTAAATTTCTTTTACAGAAGATTCTTAAAGAAACTGAAAGATGTGTGTCCTCTTGTAAAAAATCAACTAGTTAGAAGATGAGAAACATTCAATTTTTGTAGTAAATGAAGTTTGCTAGGAAAGCCCTGCAGGAGTCTGTGCTGGGCCTCTTGCTGCCTAGCATCTGAAAGGCAATGGATGAAGTGTGGCAAAGTTTGCTCGTGCTGTTAAGCAGAAGGACTGTTCAAGGCGATGCATCAGGAGGGAGAGAAATACTTTAAACTTTGTAGAGAGTGGTAGGCCCTGAGCTGATGGTTTCTTGCAAAGATGAGATCTTGACGTTTTTGCAGAAAACTGCTTTGATAATGCTTTCTTGATTTCCTCCTGAGAATTGAATGTCAAACCAAATTTCAGACATTGTTAGGAATAAAGAGCAGAAATGAAAACATCATGTAAAAATCCATATACATCCCCTATCGTGAACAGTGAGTATACTTTTGCCTCCTACACCAGAAGAAAATTGTAACACAAATGGAAGAAGAGTAGGGAAGGATGGTAAGAGTGGTCAAACATACAGAATTGCTTCTGCTTGAAGAATGAATGATTCTTTAACCTGGAGAAGAAAATGATCTAGGAGTATATGATCTAGGTCTGTGTAGTCATCACCGGTAGGTGGAAAAGTCAGAAAGCAGAATGAAAGGAAATGAATAATCAAGAACTGAAAGATCATCAGATAATAGGTCCAAATTAGACATGATGCTCATTTAAGCTGTGAAATGCCATAGCACAGGATGCTAAAAGCTTATAGCTTCAAAAATCTGAACAAACTAGTGAACAATATCTGGTTGAGAACTAGTGAATATAAAGGCATCATCTCTGACTTAAGAGGTCCCCAAGTCAACTTCCTTAAGCACCTGCTCTGAGCTGATGAGTCATAAGACAGAGGGATTCAGATTCTGCTCTGATAGTTTGACAGTCTTTATCCCGATGGCCTAAAAACCAATGCAAAATGCTTCATGACACGCTAGAGATCACTTTCTGTCTAGCTTATTAGTAGTTCTTCGGAGGTTTGATTACCTTTTGAACAGGGATGTGACTTCTTTTAGGATATATGCAAATAAGCTTAGTGGTCATATTTGCTGTGGTGCTCGTATCATCTTGTGGTAACTTGCTTTCCTGCTCGCAATACTTTTTTCCTGAATCCTCAAACTGAGGAGGAAGTTGCCAGATCTTTTGCATTTCCGTCTGAAGAGGATAGGCTTGCTGAGACTGTATGCTCCTTGGTCAGAGTTTTGTTCTGGTTCTACAGTACCAAAACTAAAGTTTTCCTCTGTTTTTTCAGCATATAGTTGAGGGCGACTGTGGTGTTTTCACTGTTGAAGGATCACTTTTAGTATTTTGACCTTATTTAATGTAGATGCTTAATTGCTTACATAATTGAGAGTCAGGTATACACTTACTGAACTAGAAAACTGCTGCACAAGAATGTGACAAGGTGGTGTGTTTGCTTGAAGGACCACTTGCCAAAAATACAAACATTTTAATTTTTTTTGTTTCATGTTGTTGACTTTCATAAATAGCTTCTGGTAGATGCTTTAGCAGCATACATCATTAACATTTGAATGAGGGATTATCAGCTTGCACTTCCTTTTTCTGTTTGTCCTTGACTATTTTGCCACTGCTAGTCTGAGGATAGCACTTAGCACATCTGTCTTGAGAGTCTGTAAGTTGGATGTTGAAGGTTGATTAGGTTGCTGAAGGAGACACTTTACGAAACAGTTTAAGGATTTTTATCACCCTGCAGTTAACTTTAATTATTCCTCAATACTTGCCTTCATCAGTTTGTTCTTCTGTATGCTTAGTGTCTCCTCTAATTATAATTTGACAGTAAAATGTTGCTTATGGAATAATGCCTTCAATAGCTGTTTTGGTTTTGTGCACACAGTTGTAATGATGGCTTGATGTTCTCATATTTCTTTCTACTCCAAACTTGTTTGGAAATATAGGTTAGTAAAGTATCTTTCAGATATGTCATATTCTAACCAGTTGCCTCAAATGTCAGCTTTGTGGTGTTTCTGTTTAACCAGTTATGGTAGACAAAATGATGTATTAGCTTTTGTTAAAGGCAGTCGGTTGTCTGTCTTAAAGTTATTGCTGTCAGACATCAGAAAAGGTTGCTTGTATTGAAGTTATTCGTTATTTGGGAAGTCTGTTTCAATTTCATCTTTTGAAACTCTTGTAGCTATTTTAAGTACACACACGTTAGACCAACTTACTGTATGCCATTAAGTGATAGGGAAGCCTGTACTAGCTTATGGTGTGGTAGATTTACTCTGGCTGCCATTAGACCTGTTTAGCAGTTTCTGTTCCAAGTTACTGGAGATTTCCCCCAAAGAAAGTGTCATGCTGTGTTCCCGATCATTTAATTGTTTTGCCTTGGTCTGGGTGTGTGGTGTGGTCTAGGAGCTGTGTAGCCCTGTGCTCAGAGCAGTAGGATTTATGAGCTCCTTACAAGCCATAGTGAGTTTACCTGTAGCTGAGTGAGATTATGGGCAGAGCTGACTTGCGCTTTGTATGTAACAGCTTATATGATTACACCCTTACATTTCTCCACAATGTTTCTGAAAGTCTTACTGAGTATCTCCCTTGGTCATGCTCTTGCTAAGATCCTCTAAAATAGACATGACTGTCACAATTAGTATTTAATGTTGAAGGTCCCTGTTTTTGTAAGGGTGAAGCATAGTGAGCATTTTTCATACTGACATTCAGGGGTTTTAAGGACGCTTTGAAACCTACACCATTTCATTTGCAGGGATTTTGCTTCAGAAAACAATTCTTAAGCTGTTAGTGCCATTGCACTTGCACAGCTAAAATTAGGCAAGCATGAAAAGACCAGTTGCTTCAAGCAGTGTTCTGTGGGAGCGACTTGTATGTTGAGGAAATACCACTGGTAATATGTGCTTTGTCTCAGTTGTTTGTATGCCTAAACTGAGTGCTTATCTTGTGTTTTTTAGCAGCACAGTGGAATGAAGTTTTCCATGAAAGGAACTCATAACCAAGGCAACAGCTACAGCCCTGTCAGCAGTGGAGGCATGAGGCAACCAGTTGGTAACCGAGGACACCACCAGTACAATCGTAATATATGGAGAAGGAAAAAACACAGAGACAGTTTGCCTATTAGTCTGAGCAGATAATGGCAGATGCCAAAATGACCTTCCCTGTTCAGACAAACTGAGTGAGTGCCACTCGACTTGAGGGATGGAGACCAGCGTCCAGCACATCGTTTTATTGGTGTTGCCAAATATCTGCAGCTGACTTCTTTGCATGTTTCTTTGTGTGGTGGTTCAATCCATCTTCAAGAAGTAGTTGTGCTTATCTGTGAAGCCTTATTAAATGTGGAAGTTTGTTTTCTGCCTTCCCACAACGGTTCATACAGTGCCGAAGCAGCTCTGGCAATAGAACTGCAAGGACATTTACAAATGCTGTGGCTTTTTTGCTGTGGCTACATCTGTTCCTTTGTGGGTTCTGTTTTCTTTTATTTT
The DNA here is from genome assembly GCA_034008185.1 of Gorsachius magnificus. Taxonomy (NCBI): domain Eukaryota; kingdom Metazoa; phylum Chordata; class Aves; order Pelecaniformes; family Ardeidae; genus Gorsachius; species Gorsachius magnificus. Next base: position 69,977,985 of record CM067082.1, read on the forward strand.
GGAAGTGAAGGAAACTTCAGCCCCTTGGAATTTATTTTTTTCCTTTGCAGCAAATCAAGTTGGGAATTCATAAAAGTAAATTTGCTGCTCTCCTGTTTTTGTTTCAAAGTTCAGAATTTTTTGCTCTGTAAATATTGGAAGTATAATTTGTGCAATAACTTGGAATTTTTAATTTAATTTCATATTGTCACATAAGTTATATTTAAGGGGAAGAGGTTTTTTAATTTACAGATCCTTTCCCAGGTTGCATTATCTAAGTTGGGTTCATAGTTTTGGCAGGTTGTCTGAGCAGTGTTACAAACATGACATTTGGTAATATTTGAGGCTTCTTGATTCACAATGAAAGTGCGATTTGGCTTACGGTTTTAAGAAGGTATTAAGCTCCAAAGCATTTTGACCCTGTGTTTTTTAGCTCATTGTCTGGCCTTTATCAGTCGTCTTGCTCTGACCAATGAGTTTTAATTTTATTCCTTTGACTAGACAACAAATCCAGCATTTGTAGTATCAGAAGTAAAACTTTTGAAAGGGATGGGAAAAAAGGTTGGTTCAAGTCCTGATGTGAAATTAAAAAGCTGTGAACTACATGCTTTGATGCATTTTAGTAACGTAACCTGTTAATGTTTGGGTTCAAACAACGTTATTAAACAGAGGTACCCGGCTTAAGGAATGTGGAGAAAGGAAATATGTTGATTCCATTAAGGAATCTGTATAGCAGTATGCATTAGTTCTGTTAAGAGCAAATATATAAAAAGTACTTCAGCTGCTCTAAGCATTACAAGAAGTATCTTTTTAATGTATTGCAGGAGAGCACAGCCCAGTGTTGTACGCAGTATGAGTGGCTGGCACTTAATTTACAGATGCATACAGGTATACTATGCAAGTGTGTATTGCCATGACAAACACTGTCTTTAACTTTTTGAAAAATGTACATCCTGCCTAACCCTGAGTTTTTAAAGCACCACAGTTGTCCTGGGAGTAGGTCACATCTCGCGCCCTCTGACTTCCCGTTTTCTTTAGTGGGAGTTCTTAAGCTCTACAGAAAACTACAGATCAGTTATCAGTCCACTAGCAGAGAAAGCTGAAGAATCCTGTTAACAGGACATCTATACTGTGTACAGAGATAGAAGGTTTTAAAACTGGTATCTGAATATTAAAATGAGGTGTCAAGCATGAAGCTTTTTAATATGCTGTATGCCTTTGAAGCAGAAGTAGTTCATGTTATTACTGAATCTGTCAAACACAAACAGGTCCTTGGGGGAGAGAGGGCAACATTCCAAAGTAGAGTAGTGCATATCTGTTTGATAAAAGTTTGTCTTAATGCTCCAGACTCATCACAATTTAAAAAAGTTTTAAAAATTGTGAGCTGATTCATAAATAATATCTAAGGGCTGTTACATGAGCCTGTACTGCTTAGTCTTCACACACTAGCAATATTGAGCATAACTACATTAAAGAGCCTTCAAAGGCTTTAGTTGGTGTCTTATACTAGCGTCCATTTTAAAGCAAAACTCATTTGAAAAGTGGTATCATGTAACACTTCAGTCATGGTGAACCAAATAAATTGGCCTGGCTATCACTGTGGTTATGTGCTACAGGTTTAAAAAAATCATGTTTAAATTTTTTGTGTGGACAACTATGTGGAAGCTAAAATTGACATATTTTTATGTAAAGTTTTCTATTCTTTGATTTTTAATAAACTTTGGAGACCAGTCACTCTTCTGTACCTTTTTATGGGAAGTTTAATGGATGAAGTAATACTTATCCCATTGTTTGACGTATGCTTGGAACATCTGCTTTAAATTGTCTGTGCCAGATGCCTTCAGAAATGAGCTTGGAAGGTGGATGGATGCCCTCTGCAAACATCTGTGGCATGTTTATAAAGGGAGTAATGAAAACTGCTGTTGGTTTTGTAGTCGTGGATTTGATCCCGTAATAATATGAGAGAGCGAAGGAGTTGGAGGTAGTTCCCAATGATATTCTTAAAAGAGGGGATTGACTAATTGATCCCTTGGGACACCTTAACTTTCCATGTAATTTTTAGTCCCTCTGTGTGGTTTCTAACTGCCTTTCAAAATCTTTGTTCAGTTTTTAGCCTCCTCAAAGATTGGACGTACCTTGTCTTTTTTGTTGATTTCTGTTAGCACTCTGAGAGGACTCTGAACTGTCAATAACTGATTTGAATTCAGAATTTCAGAAATTGAGTTTTTGGAAGGAACTTATGTAAATCTGTGAACTCCAAGAAAGGTAACTAAAGTATTTTTAATAGACAGTAATGCAGGGCTAGGGATTCAGAACCAGAGAGGTCTGTGGTACTTGGGTCAGTCTTAATGAGTATCCACTGGAGAAAGAGAGAAGTGGTGGGAAGGGAAAATAATAAGCACTCAGTAATGTTTATCACTATGGTGACAGGCTCTTTATATATAAATACATTTTTATTTATATATAATAGTAACATTTTTTTCTGTCAAGGTCGGTTAGCCAGTGGGACGTGGGCTGACAAAGGGTTGTATGATCTTTGCAGACACAAAGATCTAGTGCAGCAGCATTGGTATTGGAACTTCAGTTTTCCTGGGCTCCACCTTTTCCCATGTAGATGATGACTTTGCTTTATTGTTCCCACAGCTTCTGCCCAGCTATTTATCCTTGTTAGTAGTCTCCTGTTAATGCCCTGGGAGTCTCACAGTGTTCCTCTGAACCCTTGTTCTCCGATAAGAATTTCAGATATCCACCTGATCTGTTTCCCAGCCCTGCCGACTATTTTGTACACTATTCATAGGCAAAATTAGCCATGGACTTGAGGTGTGGAAGGCGGAGACTGTGAACTGAGTGGATGAAGGGACCCACAGCATACACTGTGGAAAGAGCTCAGTTGCTCTCTGCACTTTCCAAGAGATGTCAGTGCTGGCTGTCGGTGTTAGACTTCTGTAACTCCATCCCCTGTGCACTGAGGCAGAGTGAGACGGCAGAGACGTGGCTGCTGGCGCAGTGTTGCTGGTCCAGCAGTGTTGGGAATGGCTGTGGGACAGCATCTCGAGAACGGGCATGCACACAGCCTGTCAAAGAGCGATGTTGAGGTGTAGTATAACTCCAAGCAATGTAAGCTCTGTATTGTTTGTGGGCAAAAAGAAAAGCTTAAGTTGTGAATGCTAACAGGCAACAGACAGGTGGGTGTATACGTGTTCGGGGGTGAACGTGTTGACTTCTGAGCTCTCAAGGACAAGCAGCTGCCTACTTGCTGGCTGCTGCCAGTATAGTCTGGTCATAAATTTGGTAACACCTTGACTAAACCAAAATTATGTCCTGAATAATCCAATTAAGAAACATGAGGTAGACACACCAATTAGGTGGCTGATCGTGCCTTGTACTTACACACGTAGACTACTTTGATTGTGGCTTGGAGTGTTCTGGAAAGCAGATGTGGTACCAAAAAGGATTTGGGAAGGTGGCCTTAGGAAGAAGGGAAGCCTGAAAAAGAAAGTAAAGATCCTGCCTGGAGGAAGGATCCTGGAGATAGGGAAGTGCATGGAGAAAAACACTGGGGGATGCCCAGGGACCTTGGCTGATAGTGCCTTGGGCTGGTAACGGTGGGTAGCTGCACGGCATGAGGGGAGGTGCTTTTCTGCCTGACCTTGGCACGCTTGCAGCAAGCCTCCCTGCTGGGAAGGGAGTTGAGACCCTGGCAAATCTAATGCCTTGGGGGAGTGAGTGGATGCCTGTGTGAAATAATCGATTGGAATAAAAGCTCTGATTTTGTTGTTTGTAAACAAACCCCAGTATTTGGACCTGGTACAGGTAGTGTTTACTTTAATTCGCATGTAACAGAAAATGGTGTCAGAACGACAACACTGATGGTTTACTGAACCTCAGGTTCACAGCCAGAAGACTGTTGCAGCTGACCTTTCCCAAAATCATCTGCAGATAGCTTCAGTTTTTCTTTTCAACTGGGATATTAACCTATTGGATTAAATTTGGTTGGGTTTTTTTACTTCCAATAGATGGCATAAGGTTCAGTCCTGCAGGTGCATTGCCTATTTTGGATGACAGAAGTCCTTCATTTGTTCTTGGCAATAGGACATCACTTAAGGAAATCTATGGACAGCTTGTGTCTGCGAGAGATCTACTGGGCAAGACGTTTTTAATATTTTAACCAAGGATTATTACTAGAAGATCAGCCATAACATGTATTCCTGTTAGAATTCATTCAAGTAATGGTCACAGACTACAGTTGTGTTTCAGTGAAAGGATGATAGGGATGCATCTTGTAGAACATCTTTGTACCTGAAACATGCAAAATTGCCGCCTAAAGATCTGGTCATGTTTCTTCTCAGTGTTATGGTACTGAAAAAGTTTTGGGACAGAGTGTTGCCTATGAGAGAGCAGTCTCAAATCAATTAGGGATTCTCCTACTGTTTGCTTTTTTAATAAGCCTTTCTTATTGAGGGATTGTTTCAGGAACATAATTCCAAATGGAGGGATTTTTTTTCCTTTAGGGAATAGCCCGTATGCATGCTGTTGCCATCAATATACATGTCCTTATGCTTGAGATCAGGAAAAATTTCTTCTGTGGTATTGCTAATGGCCTTTGTGCCACTGCCTCTCATGCTAGGATTGTGGGTGCAAAGGGCATCTCGTCCGACCCCAGCTACTTTCCCCTCACCCACCCCTGCGCCGTGTTTTTCTGCCGTGAATTCTTAGCTGTGCAGCAAGCTGTTTCTTGCTTGAGTAACTTAGGAGAGCTGAACAGTAAGTTGATTTACTTACTAAAAAATGGGTTCCAAATAACTGCTTCCCTGACTCGTTAAACCTAAACTAAGCAGGATTTAGGAGCTCCTATTACAGATTTTCTGTGTGAGAGGATGAAAGTGGTGTTTAAACTGTAAGTCCGTAACTTCTGTACTAAAATGACCACTTTCTGTCAGTGAAAACTTCAGCACCGATCCTCTTGGGGACATTCTGCCGAGAAAATCTTTGCAGGAAGATTCCTCGCTTCTTTCTTCTCCTTTCCAGAGAGGAAAAGCTGAATCTTCTGATGGGCTACATACACCCCTTCAGGATTACTGTTGGATGCATCCGGGTAAGTTGAGGAGCCAAGACGAATAGGTGAAATCTCACCCTTGTCAGGAGCTGCTTGTCCAGGTGATAACAGACAATTTGAGTACTGCTTACTGTGTAATCACAGGCGAGATCATCAAATCATCTCTGTTCTCTCAGAAAAATTCCTTAGGAGACTGAGGACCAGAGAATGAGGTTAATCTGTTGGTCATTCAGCCACCTGCGTGCAGGCTTACGTGCATGAACAGAGCAGAGCTGTGGTTCTCAGCTGCATGTGCAAGGTTTGTTCTGCCATCCTCACGAGGACCTTGGGGGGAGCAAGGGCAGCCCAGCAGACCTGTGTGCCCCTCAGATTAAGAGGAAATGCTGCCACCTCTGCTCAAGAGCAGGTCTGTGAAGCAAGTTTTCTGACTTAGTTCCCAATACAACGGTTGAACAAAACAACTTGCCATTTCCTCCCACTCCTCTGTTAAAAAGAAGTGGCCAAGGAATGTAAGGTTATGTGAGTTACACGCACCATGCGGGTGTGAGGGTTAGAAATCATGAGTGGTTAAGCGCTGAATGGAAATGCTCTAGAGTGGTTGTGAAATTCCCATCTTTTGAAATTTTCAAGCCCTGCCTGGACAAGGCTCCAGGCAACCCAAACTGACTTTGAAGTCAGTCCTGCTGGACCAGGGGGTTAAGCCACATGACCTCTGTAGGGCTCCTCCTAATCTAAATTTTTCTATGCTATCACAAAAAAGAATAACTATTTTTTTTGATTTATCTTTATCTCTGTTGGGTTTATGAAGTGGCTTAGTGGGGGCAGAAGTCAGGCAGGAATTGTTCATTTTTTTTGCTTTGTCCTGCACTTGATAAAATATATCTGCAAATTCCAGGGCCAACAGGTTGAAACAGGTAAAAACATCCTGACTTCTGAAGTTGTTAATCCTTGGAAAGGTGTAGTCCTCAAACATGTATTACTGATCAAGTAAATCAATAAATATTTCTGACTAAAATGCATTTTTGTTTGTATCTTTTAATTATTATTATTATTATTGATAAAAATGTTTTGTGTCTTCTGATTTCAGTAAACTTGCATTTGCAATGGTGACACAATGCAGATGTGTGGGAGTAGTGGCTTGTGTAGGACATCAGCAAAATACTCCAAAATTCCTTCACCTTTTCTTCTTGACGAGAGTTGCATAGATTCAGCATGGAAACTTTTGATAATTAAAATCTGCTCATTTGCATTTATTCTGCAGTACAGGAGTAGGTAGATTACTTACACTAATACTGCCTGAAAGGTAGTAAAACAGCACTGATGGAGCTGAAAGCATCATGAAAAGGTTTTTTTAGAGGTAAGCTTTGGAAGCTGCTGGTTTTACCTAAATAACTGTAGATCCCATCTGTCTCAATCAGAGCTGTCCCTTACTTTGCTTCGTAGAAATCAGAGAGAGAAGAACGTTCATCAGGAGTGGGTATATAGAAAAGGAAATCTCCACAAAGAAAAAGGAAGCTAAATCTAAGAGCTTAACAATCTTAACTTGAAATAGAACATAACCATCCCAGGAGAATGGGAACTGTGCTGTGCCAAGCTGCAGATCTACTAATAAGGACTTAAAACCACCAGCAAAATAAGCCCCTAGTGCTAGTACGAAGGATGGAGAAGAGCTCCAGGATCACTTAAGATTCTAGTGTTGCTAAGAAATGACAAAAGTCATTATCTGGAAAACTCAGTATTTTGTCTTTATTCCTGTGGGAAAGCAGAATAGGGCTAATTAGAAACAGGCAAAATTTAAAACTAATTAATCCAATGTTTTGTAACTCCTAATGCAGTGTTGCTGCTATTAAAAAAAAAAACAAAAAACCAAAGAACTTTTTGACAAATTGTTCGGTAAAGTGTATGATATGGTTCAGTGCCATGTGGTGAATGTACCTGTGGTGTTACCTTCTACATAATCAGGACAGAATCAATAGATGGCGCTGAATGCCAATTTTTGGGCCCAGGTGGTGCAGTTAGTTGAAGATTAACTTTGGAAATGGATTATTTTGACTGCGTTTGCTAATGATCGTGACACAAGAACTGCCATGCACCGGCTGCATTTGCTGATGTCACAAATGTGGGAAGCGTGGCCAATGCACAGTGTTAGAGCTTTGTAGTACTGAGTATTAGAGATGGGATGAAATACAAATCACAAAGCTGGAAATTAAGAATTTATAGCTACTTCCAAACAGTGAAAGCCTGTGGGTTAGAAATGATAAAGAGGAGAGACACCTGGGCATATCTGTTGACAGTATGACTGAATTCACCAACATGCCTCGTAAAGATGATGTATGAACCTAAGATATATCAGATGAAATATTTCCAGTAGTGCTAATGACTTTCTTTTATTACAAGTCCAGAGTTTTACTGGTTAAATTACCTGTGCCTTTCCTCATTTCAGGGGAAAAAAAAGAAAAGGACAAAAATAAAAGAATAAAAGAAGTGTAATCGTCTTTTTTCTTTCTTCAGTCATGGCAGGAGCTACAGACACAGGTTGAAAGAATCTGCTGACACCTGAGGATCTACTTCATCTGGAGATTCATCAAAGCTCAATTTAGCTTATATGATGTCATGTCAAAATGATGTGAAGTACTAGGGATGACAGATACCATCACCCAGCTTTTTACATCAGTTTGCACCATTCTTGTATTGACTAACTTTAGATCTTTGGCTTTGATGTAGGAGTGACTTGCATCCTGGGGATGCTGAATGTATTGGCTGACTGTTGTTTTAGATCTGTGGATGACAAGTAGAAGATCTGACTGGATGTAATCGGTCTAGGAAATGTGGTAAGACTGAGGTAGCCAGTCCTCCTTCCTCAGTTTTGGTGGAGAAATGCATGTGGTTTTACTCTGGGTTTCCTGTCAGATGCTTTTGTGGTATCTGGAAGAAAAAGGCATGCGACATCTCAGACCCCTCCAATAACCCTGAGCACTTCAGTGAATAAAATGGGATGGGAATGTCATGCCACCCTTTGGCTTTGCCTGGCATCCAAGACCTAGCTCAGTCCCTGATGGCTCTTGCTTCCCATTTCTGTTCATTGACCTACTGATACAGATAGGTCTGAACTCAAATATGTGGGAGAGGAGGCATGGGGAGGCATCTGAGATTGTGAGGAATGTAATCCTGTAAGCATGAAAGCTATTTAAATTCTCACTGCATGGCTCCTGGCTGTCTGCGATGGCTTGAAAGAAGGGTGGTTTCTCAATGAGAAAGGTCCTCCCCTGAGAAGGAGAGATCTACCACATGGTTGTTGTGTCTAAATGGAATTAATTTGTCCCCTCCCCTAGTCCCTCTCCCATTTACTTGTACAGCCAGCTCTTAGTGACGTGAAAGACTTTTCTTCCCCATTATTTTGGCGTATTTGCTTTAACTTGGTATGGATAGTCTAGACTGTCCCAAAGGGGACAAATACCTCCATTACACTGATTAACCTGTTACTTGCTCTACTTGCTCTACAATATTCTTAATACCAATGCTCTCAGATTTATGCAGAATGTAGTTGTTTTATTTCTCTGTACACTCCCTGCTTCTCTAAATTGGATGCTTAAAAAATATCTGTCATGAATTTGCCCTTAGATTATAGCATGGTCTTGTGGCTTTATAAAACAGAATTTTTGTGGTTGTTACCATCTTCTGGAAAGAGTCAAGGTTCAGGACTTACTGGCAGTTCTGACCTTATTGAATCTTTATCCTTGCTGGTTTCCTACCTCCAATCCTTTCAAGTGTTTAGTGTAGCTTTCCCTAAAGTACATTTTGGATTAGGAAATTAATGTATTGATTTATTTTCTCAGAGCAGATGCTTTCAGGCCAGAGGAATTTTTGAAGTCCTCTTGACATCTAGGAGATGCTTATGGCACTAAGCCTTAGTCCCAGTACTGTACGTACAGCAGAGAAGATGTTGGGACCAACCCTGACTATGCAGTTGTTATTCAAGCTGATGGGGCACATTAGATCATGTTAAGATCACGCAGTAATCACAGGTAAGATGCACCTTAGTGATCAGAGCCTGTTCCACCATGCCGTAAGCCACACATGGAGCTTTGCTCAGAAATGTCTCCATCTCCGATGCATTCAGAACAGCTAGATGGGATCTCCATGTCTACCTTCATCAAACATTATGGAACTGTTGAGACATCCAAGAGTATAGTGGCATTTTGCGGAGCAGTGCTAAGATTGTTATTTGCTCGGAAGACTCAGAAATGCCCAGACAAGGCCCTAAGATGCAGGACGCTGCCTGGAGTATCCAAGGGTATTAACAGTCATGTCAACCAAGCCTCAGAGAAGGCTAATAAACACTTCCTAAAATGATGCATGTGCTCGTTCATCTCACACCTATCTTCTCTTTTCTCTTATAGCCCTTTATCTGTTGTAGGATCTGAAAACCCGTGCTTTCTGGCTTTCGTGAACTCCTGAGAGGAGACTGGACCGTGGGGGAGGAGGGACAGGGAGGTGTCAGAGATTGTGAGGGCTGTAGTCCTCTAGGCGTGAATGCTATTTAAATTACCAAGGCAAAATGCACTATCCGTTATGCATTTAAATATTAGAGACTGTTTTGATGCATGTCAAGCAGAAAGAGCTCAGCAGGATCTTTATAAAGATGATTTAAGAAAAGCATTGTGGTGAACATAAATTTTTTTCAGCATTGTTTAATCAGATTGCTGTCAGTAGTTACTTCACAATTAGCTTGTCATTTCTTGCTAGATAAACAGTGAATCTGGGGAAAAAGAGCTGTTTTCCTATGCATTTTGCAGAGGGTTTTATTTTTATTATTTTATTTTAAGTGAAAGTCCCCATGGAGTCCTGGAACTCAATGTTGTTCATGTGGCAATGAGACTTTGACTCGAGTATAGGATTTTATTTTTTTTTTTTTTTACTTATCTCCTGGTAGCTTATTATAAGATTTTCTGCCGTTAATAAGGTAAATGAAATTTGCTGAATTCACTTTGCCCTGGCTGCAGAGAGGGTGCGCTCTTGCACTGCTCTTAGGTCCCATCGCGAAATCAAGAGCTCACCGGCTGCTGGCCGGGAGGTGCTGCTCCCTTGATTGAAAAAGCTTTCCTGAGGCACAGGGCAGCTTTCAACGCAATTTCATTTTGCTTCTTACGGATAATACTCAGAACACTTTATTTGTATTAAGTAATGGATCACTGACCAGGGTAGGGTTTTTTTTATATCAAAATTGTACCTGGGAAGCCCTGCGTTCGATTTGCCCCCTGCTGCTGTACCACTAGCATAACGTTTCTTACCGCCAGATGTTAAATCGTTGTTTCCTTCTCAGGGATCTCTCAGTCCCTCAACTACGCAAATCCAGCTCAGGTGCATGAGCTCCTAATTGTTTTAGCATGCAGAAGAGATATTTTTTTTATTCCTAAGTGCTCTTGGGAATGGAACTGACAGGTTTTCTCTACCTAGCCTGAAATGGCCATGTTAATTTTTTTTTTCTCCCTTCAACTTTAAGATGCCAGCTGAAAGTAGAATATAGTCAGCATGGATGTAAAAGGCTCTTGAAAACAGCTCCAAGCATCATCCAGATTGGGGATTCTTTGTTTTGTGCAAACAGGTACTAAGGTTCCTAGTGTTACCCAGCTTCAGTTCAGTGGTCAATTTACCATTAACACTATTTTCTAAGGGTTAAAGAGTTGATAGAGTGAAATCTTTAGTCAGTAACATAATATCAGCAATCACCATGGCAGAGTTTGTATTCACTAAATGTGCATAGGGAAGAATAAATAGGAACAGGACTTCTAACATAGAGCAAAGGCGTGTGCAGGTCAGAACTTGATTCAGTTCTGTGCAGTCCGGGCTGTACACAGGCAGTCTGTTACCATCAGTTTAGGAGTTAATTTTGTGCTTTTAAAGAGAAATTGGAATCACAGGTGAAACAGTCTGAATCGGTAGATCTTATGTTTCAATAGGCACTTATGTTTAATTAAAGAACTTGTAAACATAACTATATTTGTTCACAAGGTTATCTTTTCCTGCCCCAGAATTACACTTATTTCACTCTGGGGTTGGGTGTTGGGTGTATGTTTGGGTTTGTTCCCCCCCGACACCTGAGCTTTTCTTTCCTATCTTCCTCCCCACTTCTTCCTGGAAGTTACTGGAGACAAAGGTGCTAACATCTGTTTCTCATCTCGTACCTTTTTGCCATGGGACTGCCTCCATTTAGGCTAACATTCAGTAAGAGCATCTAAGACTTCCATTGCCTTGTGTTTATATTGACGCTATGAGAAATGTGTTGGGTTTACAAAGTTCTTCTGATAGTGAAAGCCCAGAAAGCATTTGATCTGCTATAGCAGAAGGGTCTTGAAATTTCTTCCACAAGGAGATCTTTCCTAGAGCCTGTTTCTCTCTCCAGCTCCTTCCTAGGCTGTACAATGAGTAGTCCTTCAGAAAGAATTGTGGTTTGTCACTACTGTGTATCCAAATTTTTGTATTTTGCCAAACCTTTGCCTGCTGGAGGTTCATCAAATATTTTAACTTTCTGGTTTGGTATTGCATTTCTTACCATGAATTCAACATACGTTTAAAAAAAGCTTTCAACAATGTAGCCTAGCCCATATGTCTTTTTCCACATAAGTTGCTTCCACATAGCTGTCCTTCATTACATTCATGCCTTGATTCAGATTGATTTAAGAATCTAAGCCATCTATTCAAAGTATAGGCAGATTTGGAGTTGCTGAGAGCAATGTCCTGTATAGTTTCCATGTAAGACTATATAGAACACACAGATTAGGATTTTTCACCCTTGACAAAAGATAAGAGAAGACGGATATGTCAAAGGTCTAAAATAGGCTAGGCAATAGCTGCCAGTCTCTTCTAATAACAGTTGAACAGCATCAAACAAATCACATAGGTGCAGATGGAAAGCGAGCAAAGGGAATGATTTTCGTAACTCCTGGTTAAGCTGCAGAATTTCTTCCTGAAAGATTTTGTATGTGAAATCTTGTTTGAGTTTGAAAAGCAGCTGGGCAAATCCCAAGAAAAGAAACCCTTTTGGGGCTATTAAATGTGAGATAACACCTCTGGATACAACAACCAGAGCTGCAAAGGGGTTGGTTTGGAAAGGGGAGCTGTGTGCTCCAGATGGAGGCATCTCTTTCCTGTGACATCTCTTTTTGTCTCCCTCAGAGGCAGGCAGCAGTTTCTAGCACTTTGGCTGGCTTCAGGGTGAGGTAAGCAGTCTCCAGAGAGGCCGAGAGTGGTTTGTGTGGAGGAGGAAAGGGGCAGAAGAGAAAAGGAGTTTCTGCAATGAAAAGGATATAAGAAAAGGCATAATAAGATGAAATTAAAGAAAATTGCATTAAAAGGGGCTGGTGTTGCTGGCTTCTCCAGCTACAGAGGAGAGCGATGAAGGGCTTTAGAGTGAGGAGAAAATGAAGAGTAAGCTAATCGTACCGGAGAGGGGAGCGGAGGGAGAGATCGGTGGGACCTGTGGCAGGTGAGGAAAAAGAGGAAGAGCAGAACAAGAGAGCAAGTTTGCAGCCATTTATGGGGCCTCAGTACTTTCTTTTACCCTTGTGGCCCCACTGCACCGCTTACCCACCTGCCACGTAATACCCGCCTGGCACCAGCGCCTCCAGTTACTGTTGTCTTTCCTGCCATCCGCTGCTCCCCTGGTGCATCTCACCCTGTCGCTGCCACCCCTCTGCGGCGTGGACAGGGCTGTTCCTCGCACGGCTCTGCTCCCACCCATGTGCGAGATTCAGGCCGGTGGAGTCGGTGGTAAATATTAGCTAAGGCTAATGTACTGTATGAAATCAAGCTTTCTCTAATGTGTAGAAGCCTCTTTTGTGTGTAACCGTTACCTTAATTAGTTCAGTGGTGTTCCACTGATTATTTTAATAGCACCAAATTTCTGAGTGTTGCCAATTGGGTCTGCCCTCTGGTTTGGACTATTGGCAGTTCTGGTTGGGTATGGGTCAGGGCAGCCTGAGAGCTGCTGTAACATGTGTGGGAATCCCTTGGTCATGCTTTTGAAGAGGTTTTTAAAACTAAATACATTCTCTCTCTCTTTCTATATTTAATTCATACTACACAGTGTTTACTAGAGGTATGCAGGAATACTCTTAATCCCTGTGTTTAAACAGTCTAACACTTTCTTTCCTGAGGATCCAATGATTTCACATGCAAGGAATTCCTCAATTTTTACTCCATAATTACTCCATTTATACATGGACTTTGGGAGATGAAATCTGGATGACTTTTATTACTTCATTATAAAACCATTTAGTATGCCCCCATATGGAAAGAAAAAAGAGATCAGGCAGACTATATAATGCATCAGGGTAATTCTTCTCTCCTTAGCTGCAATCCAGTATTGCTTTATTCTCTGTGGGGATGCTTTCTCTGTTGGTGCATGTCAGAATACTGCTGTGGAATTAACTTATTTACAGCAGCTAAGAAAGTGCTCTCAGGAGTTTTAATATAATGCAGGACTTAATGTTTGTAAAATGTCTTGAGAAGTGTGAAATACTGAAATAATTAATAAGTGCTTATAAAAATATGAGAGGGTGATATTAAGATTCAAATGTCAGCATTTTCAGTGGTTGATAAATGGAGTGTGTAGAAGCTGAATTCTGCAACTTCCCCTCCTCAAGTACGCTGCTGTGATTTGGTGTCCCCTACCAAGCTGCTAACACTCATGGGACTTGGAGTAACGCAGTCATCCCCCCCGATATCCACCCTTTCCAAGCCTGATGGAAGGTGGCCAACAGAATCAAATCTTCTGTTAATAGACGTGTAGATGGGGCAGCTAGAAAATGGAATTGCATAAGCTTCGCTTTCTTAAGAAACCAACCTACAAATATGGCCTTCTAGACCTATTTGTCAGTCTCGCATCCCACCGAACTACAGTTTTTCATGTGTGACAGATATCAAGGTTTGGAAGCAGAGAACATTTTGATTAAATTTGTGTCCTTTGTTGCCTCAGGTACGTTCTGTGCATTCTTAGAATGTAAATCCTGCTGCTAATTAAGTTGTTCACTATGAGATGATAGTCGCAAAAAATATAGCTCACCTCAGGGAGTCCCGGAAAGTAAAATGTCCACGCGCAGGATTGTAATTTACCAGGAATAACTACTGTATATCCATTCAGTGGAAACAATCAAAGCTATTTTCATTTTTTTTATAAATTCTTTTCAGTTTGCAAAAGTTACTTTTATTCTCAAAATCTGGAAAGCAGTTATCATTCTGAAAAAGTCACATATTGATGATTTGGATGGAGTTGAACAATGCAGAATAAAAGTGCTCAAGCTGATCTCTGTTTGCCTCATGCTCCATTTTTAACTACAAAGAGGAGAACAATGAATAGATATAATCATAATATCTATGCAAAACACCACGCTCAAAGGGCTATGGCAAATACAAATCTTACATAATGCATTTGATTGAATTTTCTCTCTGAAGAAAACAAAACCCAATAGAAGCAGGCTGGTTTACGAGCAGCAGAACTAATGAATTTCAGTCGTTTCTGGTTTTATTGTTTCCATCTCCTACCCTTGATGCCAGTGCCACACACATCTCCTGGGATATTGCCACCGGGCAGAAGCCTGTAACTACCCTGGGGCTGTAGTTTTCCTGCTGCCCACTGCTGTGTGGACAGCACAGCCTCTGAGTTATGACTGCGGTTTGATGTCAGGACGCTCATGTACTTGTGATCCCCTACACCTAAGCTGCGGGTTTTTGGGGAAGCTGTAGGAAGTGAGTTACCTCGGGGACTAAGCAGCATGTGCTCTGCAAGGAGTGGCTGAGGGACTGGGTCCGGCTCAGCATGGAGGAGAGAAGGGTCCAGGAGGACCTCATGGACTGCTGGGACCCACAAGGAGGTTATCAAGAAGGTAGAGCCAGGCTCTTCACAGTGGTGCCTGGCGGGATGGTAAGATCCAACTGGTAAACATCAAAACATGAGAGGTTCTGACTGGTTGTTGTAAGGAGAAACTTTAACCATGGTGACAGTCAAAACGTGGGTCAGGGTGCCCAGAGAGGCTGTGCAGTCTCCATCCTTAGAAGCTCTCAAGACCAGGTCGGATAAAACCTTGAGTAAAGTTTTGCTGATCCTGCTTTGAGCAGGAGGTTGTGTCAGATGACCTTCTGAGGCTGAAGTCCCTTCCAATCTGAGCTATTCTAGGATCCTATTTCTCTGTCCAGTTTGCTTGACCTCATGAGATAGCTGCATGAAATATACAGGGAACTGCATAAACAGGAGATTGCTTTTACATTTTTGCCCCTCCTGCTTCATCTAAAAAAAAAAAAAGGCTTCATTTTGGTTATGACAAAAATAGGTACAAATTTTGTTTCTCTCCATCACAGCAAGCTGGTAATACTTGGGGCGGGAGGGGGAAACCTTTCCTATGCCACATCCTACATCCCCAGCAGATCAAGGGAAGCAAGGAAAACCCTCCTGTTAAAACAGGACCCCTGCGCAAGATGAACTGGAGAAAGCTCTTTATGCCTTCGTATTTCAGCTTCTCTTGCAACGGGTTTCAGGGGACTTAAGCATTTCTGTTCCCACCTATTTAACAGTTCTAATGTTTATTGATATAATTTGTGTTTAGTTTCTTAATTTATAAAATAGCTGTTGGTTTAAAGCTTGATTCTCTTACAATAACGCATTCTCTCAGTAGAACGTTTACTGTCTTGTAGGCTGACATCTTACAGAACCTTTTTTCCTCTACAGCCATTCTTGAAAATGTTTACCAAGTCACAAAAGGAAGAAATCAGCTTAGATAATTGGGAATACTCCCTATGTTTCTTGCCAATTTTCTTCATTTGAATGTGGAAAAAGCCTGGGAGGCTGACTTTGGCTTTCTCCCTGAGATTATGTTTTTGTATATGAATTCACTACACCTGTCTTAAGCGTTCTGAGGCGTGGTGGCTGCAGTATCCCCTTTCTGTGCATCACTGACTTTCCTGATAAGGTTTTTCTGGGTGCAAAACTGTTGATGGGACTTTATTTTTAAAAATCAGGACTGTTTCTGAAGACACCTTGTTAATTCTGTGATATGACTGACATTTCTCTTTTGCATCATCAACCAGTGGAATTCTTTTCCCTTGAGCCATGATATGAAGTCAAGAGCTTAAAGAGGTTCAGAAAACAGCTGGCTCTTTACTATTAATAAAAACCTAGACTGCTACGTTAGATAAGACCAAAAGAAAAGCAACCAAACAAGGAAGATTATTAGTTTGGACACTATGTGGGCATCAAAAGAGTTACAGGGAAAAGAGGTAGAGGAGGGAACCAGCCCGTTATATTTTTGAGGTTTAGGCTAGACAAAAGGTTTTCTTGTTACAAGTGGAAAATTAATATTTTAAGTTTGACTTAGCTGTGAGAATATACTGGAAGATCAGCTTTAACTGCTCATAAAATATTTAAAAAACCAGAATATTTACAGAAGGTATTGAATGGTTGAAAAATCCACTTTCTTTCTGAAAGGAACAATAATTTATAAACAGGCGGCTAATTAAATATTATTGGTATCATTCAGAGTTGGCTTTAGAGGCTAATAGGAAAGGAGAGGAAAAAAGACTATGGTAATTATTTCCGGTAATATCAGCAAAGAGGTTTTTATTTTTTTTTCCCAATTTGCCTATTAGTTATTAGTTTACCGTGTGTGATAAATTGCTACTACTCATACCTCTGCCCTAGAATTTAAATCATAGTAGACACATATTTTCCTTGCAAGGGCATAGTTTTTACTAATCCTGGAATGAGACTGCATATGTGACAGCAACTTGATCCTTTCCAGCATGGGCTGGAGCAACCACCCCAGGAACATGGGAGGTCTATGCTCAGGTGCTGCTCCAGAGGAGGCTCCCACTTCTCCAGGTCTGGAGCTGCCGGGAGTGCCCGGTGCCGCTGGCTGAGGCTGGGGCAGAGGGAGGTGATGTCCACACCTCTGTGGTGGTTGAGGTTGTGTAGTTGAGGTGTGTATTGGTTGAGGAGGTGTGCCATAAAGTTAAGGAGCTGTGGGAGGAGGGTGGCACGTAGCACAGTGTTAGGGATGATGAGAGATTGGCTGGATCCAGTCACCACAGAAACAAGAGCCTGGACTCTCGGCTGCATACAGGACAAGCCAGACCCCCTGATCATCAGGGTAGCAAACGGAGGCTCCCAGGACTGTGAAGGCTGGAGGCTTGTGACTTCAGGCAGTGGGAGGGTAGTTCCTTCTCCAGCTGCAGATCTGCACCTGTGAAATAGGTTCGGTGCCCCAGTAGCAGGCAAGGACACCAGGTATCAGAGCCAGGCAAGCCTGCACCATGTGACAGCACCAAGAGGAAGCAACCTGGGGTAGCAGCAGGAGACTCCCTCCTTCAGGGAACAGGACCCCCCAGGTGTGGCCTGACTTGCTGCCTGGGGAGGCTTACTGCTTGATGGGGGCTTGGATCCAGGATGTTGTGGACAGACTGACAGGGACAGCCCTCACACTATTCCCCACTGCTGCTTTTCAATGTGGGCATCCATGGTACTGCCGGGAAGAGCTTGAGCATGTCAAGAGTGACTGCATGTCTCCAGTGTTCAGGGTCAAGTATGAGGAGACCAAGGTAGTCTCAATCCGGCCAATGATAGGGAAGGGCTTGAGGAAAGATTGGGTGGATCCTACATTTCCTCTTGTTGAACTTCATGAGAGGTTCCTGTCAGCCTGTTTCTTCAGCCTGTCAATGTCCCTCTGCGTGGCAGCATGACACTCCAGCATATCAGCTGCTTCTCCCAGTTTTGGAACATCTGCAGACTTGCTGAGGGAGTGCTCTGCCCCATCACCCAGACCGTTTGTTGCTCTGTTTCCTGGTGTTACACTCACCCTTTCCCTGCTCCTCAGGATCCTCCTGTGTGTGCTTTCATTCTGGTGGTGGCAGTGGGTGTTATGGTGAGTTGCCAGGGCCTTGTGTCCTTTGCGAGGAGGAATATGATGTTCACATTGATAATTTTGTCTTCCTCCTTCTGGGATCCATTTGGGGTCATTTCTGTATGTTTCCTATCACATTTTTATGCCTTTGCTCTTCATTCATTTCCAGCTCTGTGTTACATCAAAATTTACTATAACTGGTGTCTTTTTTGCGTTACTGTTAATAAATGTATTATTGTTCTGCTATCTTACCAGGCCTATATTTCTCTATGCTTTATCATTATGTTAAAGGCATAAATATCTCATTCTACATAGAATAATTTACTAATACTGCTATCTATATAAATCTATGGTTGTACAATAAACAAACAAATTAGCCATAGACATGTGGTAACCAAGTAAACTAATTTAGAACAACCAAGTAAAGTAAACTTGCAGTCAGGTCAAGAAAAGTTGAGACAGAACAGGTCTGAGAAGCTTCAGGTCTGGTATCTTTTAAACTCAGTGCAAATCTTATGGCCTGACACTAGCCACCTGTATTACAGGGCTACATGCTCAAACTAATTATAATTTGATTACAGATTTTCTAGATTTGTATCAGGTAGTATGTTGGGAATTGTCTTCAGATCTGTTGTTTCTCCCATGAGAATTATGTATAAGAAACTGGAGTTCCTAGGTATAGTAACTTGTTGGCTTCTAACATCATCATATATTGGATGCTGCACCATTTCTATTGCGATGAACTAGCCTGTTCGGATCAATGGCCATGCGTCAGGTTCCAGGAGATGCCATATACAGCATGAGCACTTTAGGAAGCAAATTATCTAGTTTTGGGGCTGTAGCAATACCTTCTGTACTTAGACCGTATAAACTCCCTGAAGTGCTTTTGGTTCAGCCTATTCTTCACTATAGGCTGAAGAACATCTCACCTATGTGTATTGAGGGAAGCTTCTTGCCTTACTACTTTTGAGACTGCAGGTTCATAGTGCTCTTAGTGTCATAGTTTTCAAATTGCCTGTGTTATCTCTCTCTTGTGTCTTTTTGCTGTTGTTATACACCAGCTTAAGATGAGTGCAGGTGAGCTACCTATGTTTGCATTTTCATTGCCTTTCAGATTATCTGTACTTTTTAGCCACTGCGTATTTACTCTCCATTTTGTCTATGGGAGGAACTATTCCCATGGGTATTCTTCAATAGGCTTTGAATGTTTCAGTATCATGTCAGTCAATTAATTTTCATCAAAGACCTAACCTTCAGGATACTCTGCTGGGAAGGTCTGAGGCTGCCTGCTGCACCTAGTTATGGACCTGAATAAAAATCTGTCAGTTAAGAGCAAGGATGAGGCTGGCTAGGAATAGAAAATTATCACTAGCAGTTGTTTAAGATGCAGTTTTAATATGAATTTGGATGCAGATGCCTATAAATGGAATAAACATTTGAATATAAAGGTAGTTAAATTGGTTTTTTAAACACAAATAGAAGACTTCATTTTCTGAGTTTTCTGTAGTATGGCCCTTTCGTTTCCAGCTTCACAAAGGCTATTCCCATGGGTTTAAATGGTTTCATTTTCAACTTCTCAGTAATTTACAGATAGGGAAACAGCCATGCAATATGCTTATGTCCTACCCAAACTGTAATTGCCACTGTTAGTGGAACTTCGGAACAGCTCCTGGGTGGCCAAATCAGTTCAGATATATTGCAAGCATGAACTTACTAAGACCCATTTTTAAACTGTTGGAGGTTTTTGATCCTACTCTTTTCAAATTCCATTTCAGAACATGATTGCGTCAATGGTCTAGATATCCTCTTCTCATTTCAAATGGATATTTATTCATGGATCATTAAGAATCATTTGTTCTCATGCGTAATAGTTCATTTTCTTCCCTGATGTTAACTTAAATATCTGCTATTATGGGTATAGGTATACAAGCTAGAATGAGTTTTGTCTTTTAGAGGAGAATTGTTTGGAGCCAAACAGCAAATACTTTCTCACAGTTTCTCTTAAAACAGCGCCGCAACCCCCCCAAGTCCTTTCATCTCTCAGGCAGGCCTTCTCCACATGCCTTTTAAGAGTCATCATTCCTGAGGATAGGTCATCAGAACTGGATCCACTACTGAGATGATGGCTCACGAGCAATACCTCTGCTGATAGATTTTATGATTTTATTCTTACGGGTTTTTTAGTACTGTATCACAGCAGCGATCTATGTAGGCATCCCAGAGCAAAGTGTCCCAGCACTGCCTAGAGAAAGAAAAGCTAACATGACACTGGCTCTCTGGTTATAAAACCAGGGCAGCTCTGCCTGACTTGGTGTACTGGGATGTGCACTGATCATGTTGAAAGCAAAGCTTTGCCTACTGCTTCTTCACAGTATTGGTAACGACAACAAAGTTTTTCCAAAATCTCCTTCTCCTTTAAAAGAGAGGAAAGAGAAATGAAAATTCAAAAGTATTTTGCTAGCAAAAGATCTTCTCTCTCAATAATATGTTGAGAACAAAGACAAATTACCAAAGTTTTCATTATTTTATGTTTCTGCATTCTTGGTTCAATGTTTATGACTGATATTTCTCTCTTCACATATTCTTAGGGATCTATTTTAAATCTTGTTTGCTAAGTTTCTGTACAGCATCTGTCAGTCTTATGCCATTACATACCGTGTATTGCTATACTCTAGGAAAATAGATCTGAAATGTAGTTTGCAAAATCCTAGTTGGAGGAGAATTTGCCTCCAAATTCTTATTTAGAAAAAACACGTGACTTGAACTGCACTGTTAAACCAGCTTCTTTCAAGGCATTGCTTTTCTTTAAACAAATATGATTTTATATAAAAAAAAAAGTGAAGAGCTGGGTAATACCCCACAACAAAATTTCTCTTTCCTGGTTTCTTCATCACATCCATCACAGTGGTACCTGTGGCTGCCCTGAATTCCAAAGTCTGGGAACTTTGGGGGTCTTGGATTGAAAAGGGTAGCAGACACATTAACCCCTTGGGTTTTCTAGATTCAGCTGTATCTGAAAAGCAGCTGTCTGGGTGTAGATTTTCCTCCTGCATTGGCACCTGTAATATTCATATGATACTGGGATTCTTGACAGTTGCTGTAAGGGGTGAGAGTTATATATGAAAAGGTATGGCAGTTCCTGACAGAGAAATTTTAAAAAATGAATAATTTAAAAAGAAATTTGTAAATATTTAATGACTTAATAGTCTTTACTTATTAATCAATAACTAATGATTTGATTAATAAGAAATTATTTAATATTATTCAATACTTAAATATTAAAAGAAACATTTAAAATTTATATTGGGTTTATCTACATATTGTTATCATTTTACATACATGTGCGCATACATTCATACACACAGGTGTATGTATAGCTATAGTCATTGTATCACACCATAGTGACCCTTTGCCAGAGGCTGGCTTATTTCAAAATGATTTGGATCTATCCCCAGTATGAATGACTGGCCTTGTTCATATAGCGTAGCACTTACATATAGACCCTTGCCTGAGTATGCGTCCTACAGATTTCGCATGTACTTACTCACATACCACACTGGCAGGCTGTACCTGTGATCCTCAGCATTTGTCTACCTCACTTTGCAACAGCTTGCAGTTCGTTGCTGTGCTTGTTGCATCAGCTGTTGCTGCTGGTGGTGATGCTTCTTAAATGCTGTGGTTGTTGCTTGTGCTGGACTAGTCTTTTCACCAAGAGGCCTGTTAATGGGCCAGCCTCATCAGCAGACTGATTTATGTCCTGGGGTACCCGGTCCATCAGACCTTCCAGAGTATAAAAAAATAAGTAGAACAGATCAGTGTCTTTGGACAAAGTCCCTCGCCAAACCTTTCAAGGAAACTACCAAGTTATGACATAGAACAGAAGGCCTGTGCATCAACATATAAGTGGTTAAAAGGGTAAGTAATAGAGAGTAAACGGTTAGGTCTGGCTAAAGAGAGATCACCGATGTATCTGCAAGGACTTGTGTGGCTCAGCAGAAATGGAGATGAGCAATGGGTTAAGAAAAGGTGGGGGTCGGCCTCTTCTCCCTGGTAACAGATGATAGGATAAGGGGGAATGGTTTGAAGCTACGCCAGGACAGGTTTAGGGTAGACATTAGGAAAAACTTCTTCACCGAGAGGGTTGTCAGGCTCTGGAATGGGCTGCCCAGGCAGGTGGTAGAGTCCTCATCCCTGGAGGTATTTAAAAGAAGGATAGATGAGGTGCTTAGGGACATGGTTTAGTGGTGGGATGGCAGTGCTAGGTTAATGGTTGGACTCGATGATCTTAAAGGTCTTTTCCAACCAAAAAAAAAAAAAAAAAAAAAAAAAAAAAATTGCTGATAGTGCAAAGTTATTCACAGCAGTAAGGTTTAGAGCAGACTATGAAGAGCTGAGGGACATTTCCAAGTCACTCAGTCTTGTAATAAACTTACCCAGATGAAATTAAGCAGAAGTAAGTGTAAAGTGATGCACTTTGGGGGAAGATATTGTGTAGCTTCAGTTGTAAAATGGTGGGCTCAGCTGATCTGTGCAACTTGGGGCAAGATGGTGGGGTTATGCTAAATGATTCCATGAAGCATGAAGATATAGGAGGGTCTGCAGTGTTGCAAAAAGGAGATGCTTAAACATAGGTTATTTTGTCCCTAAGTCATGAGAGATCTATCTCAGTCATAAGTAGCCTACACAACAACCTGTGACTACTTTACAGCAGATTTCTAAACCAATTTGCTGCCCTTTTGTCAGGCTGCAACATCTGTAACCTCGAGTTGGAAACCATTGCCCTAGGATGACCGCTACTCCTGGCATGCTTAGGCATAGCTGTTTATTTCCTATTCTGTATCGCTTTTTTACAGACTATGTCTAAAGACGACTACTTGGAGGAGAACTCTGGGCAGGATGGGTTGCAAAATGCTGGTGTGAGTGGTCTCCAACTTGGGGGAGGAGAGTGGTGCTGCAGTGAATACCTGTAGGAAGCAAACTGCAGGGGAGAGTGAGTGGTGTGGCAGTTCTCTGCTGTGTTTTTCCAGCCCATTCCTGCATGTGTATGAGGAAGCGAGCAGTGTTCATCTCATCCCAAGGTAACTATTTCCGTCCCCTGCCTGAGATTACTGCTGACCCTCCAGCGGCCTGCTCACACACTGGGCGGTTACTGGAGAGCAACTGGGAATTTTCTAGAGTGAGGTCAGGAGTGGGGAGCAGAAGATGTGAGGAAAAGAGCACCAGATATCTGATTCACCTCTGTCACCTCCATATATGCAGGTGTCCATTTGAAATGGTGCTCTGCACTCCGTTCACTTTTGTGCATACAGCCAGCACCTTGTACAAGGCTTGTGGTGATTTGACATTACAGATCCCTCTCCTGCCTCTCTTTCCTCTGAGGCTTGGGAGAGCTTCAATCAGAGAGCTACAAGGACCCCTATTTACTTCCTTTGAGTAACGATGCCATTATCTCTGAGCTTGCTTCCACAGGATGATGCCAAGGGTTATGAGATCCGTGTGGCTGGGGGAGAGGAGGTATGGGTGGAGACAGGCCTGCTGAAAGAGTGTTGGAAAGGACAGTTCCTGCCATCCTCTGCACTGCCTGGGCAGAGCAGACCATGGGGTGGACTTTGGGGCAGAGGGACTATTGCCCCATGTGCATGCAGTGCCCTGCATAACAAACCCCTGGTGTCAGATGGGACCTCCAGGTGATGCACCATGAGCAACACACAGCAACAGACAAAAAGGCAAAGAGGATCCTGGAGGCAGATGACAGGTACAGCAGAGAGGTTTTAATGATGGTTTGTGCATGCTTCGGTAGTCCTGGCAATTTATTTCTGGGATAAGCTATTATCAAAAGTTTGTCTATTTAGGAATGATCAGCTTGACAAATGATGGTTATAAAATGAAGACTCTTAAATTACTGACCTTAGGAAGCGCAAATAGCAGGTAGCTTTAGTAACAATCAAGACTGAAGACACATTAAAATAGACACAAATCATATTTGCCATCAGGAAGCAAAATAGCTTTTTCTTTTCTTCCTAAAATTCAATATGGAGAATTTGCAGTTATATTTAGGGAAATAAGAAAGGAGATTACAACATCATTACTATTTCTCCGTGGATTGTCTGTCAAAAGGCTGCAAAGCTCGTAAAAATACCTGTGGTGAACTGGAACCAGACCCCAGACTAAACTTGAAGTTTTATGTGAATGTAAAATAGAAATGAACTTGTTTCTCATTCATCACAGTTCAGGAGAAGTCAAAGTGGAGGAGTTCAAATTCAGAATATATTTCCATTACTGTTCCATTTGCTGTTTTGTGTATCTCTCAAATCATTTATTACAGCTGGTATGACTTTATTAAACTATGACTTTATTAGGTTGAAGTGGCCCAACTGTTCAGCTCACAAACAGAAAATGCTCAGAAATTGACTTAGCCTATCTTTCTTTATTATTTATCCACAAGGGACAAATTATTCTTTACGTCTGATGAAAAGGCTACAGTTCATTTGAGGACAGTGTTTAACAGTGTCTACTCTGACACTCTCTCCCTAAATTTCCTGAGGGATTCCAAATGTATGCTATTAGTTATGAAGATGACATAGATGGAGGAGATTATATATAATAAGTTGGCAGCAAAGTAAGACTTTAATCATCAGCTGAGAGATTGCACTTTTTAATTCAGATGGAGATGAAAAACTGTGCAGTAATAAACATTTAAAATAGCAGGGAAATGAGAAACTGTACTATGCAATTTTAAACCAAAATGTTCCACTTCTTATTAAGGACCACAACAACCTTTTGTTCTCACTCTTCAGTGAGGAAAGATGACTCGGGACAACATGAAAAGGAGCCATTCATTTACTTCAGTCACTCCCCAGCATACATACCAGGCATCCATGTACCCACAACTAATTTTCATGACTATAGGTCACCCAAAAATTTCATTTGTCATGACAAGCTCGAGACTAATATTAACCAGAGTTAGGCTTACATTTATGTAACTATTTATTACCAAATTAACAAAAGAGTTGTCTAATTTTATGCCGTAATTTCTTGTTCTTGTATGCATTCTGACCTAAATCTTTGTACAAACTGAAAATCTAAAGAACTGGCAATATATAAAATTTTGGGATTTAGCAGTTTATCCAGGGACTTCTAATCATGCATCCTGAAGGACTTCACTTCTAAAAAGCCAGAACTTAGTAGTATGAGGCATTTTTGCATGTTTGATTAAGTGTCCTACTGCTGAATTCCAGATTTATTGCACACAGGAAAGTCAAGTGTTGCCAGAATCAAACATGACAAATTCTTAGCATTACAGTTGCTTCCTATAAAAGACTATGCCCCCAAGAAATAATTCCAGTGATCACCTCCTCCTCCTTACTGGCAGGGGGGGGGAAGGAGAAAATCTGACAATGAACTCTAATGAGTTAAGAAGTGGTAAAATTCTACTGGCACAAGTAACAAGAACAGTTGAGTTCAATTATTGAGGAGGTATCCTCCTTAAAAATAAATAACAAGAGAAGCTGCAAACTGAGAGAACTGAATTCCATCATCTAGGCTCCCATCGTGACTCACACCCCTGGCAAAACTGAGGGAGCTTCACCAAGAGGCTAATGCATCTTCACCAGAAGAAGAAATGCATCTGGGGAAGACAGCAGTGAGTAAACTGACAATATCAGGGCAATCATTATGATCTCCTTCTTGCCTTGCTCTTCATTACACACTCAGAACTTCTTCTCTGCTCATTGTGCATCCAAAATACATCGCTCTGTTGCATGTTTGACACTGAATAAAGAAGCCCTGACAAAGTCCCTCAGCTAATCCAGAGGTCTGTACAACAGCAGCCTGAATAGTCCTGTCATTAGGTAACTGTCTGAACTTGACTCTGGCCAGTTCCACCTTGGCTTGCTACCATAGCACTGCTGCTAAGCCACCTTGGCTTTCTACGTTGTGGCTACCACTCCACTATTTTTGCCTCCAAAGGGTAATCTGAGACATATGGGATCCATTGAATGAACTCTTGTCCCAAAACAGAAAACCTTGGGTACCTTTGTCAAGCTCTGGACCTAGATGGGAGAATGAGAGTCCAGAAGGTTCTTTGCTCTAGTCAAGTCCCTTATCCGCTCGCTGCCCCAAAAGGGTTAGTAGCAGGTTTTGCACTCAAAGTCAAAACTCATATTTTAACAAAAGAAGCCCTGAACTGTGGTTTAACTTAAACAAGTAAAGCTTGACCCACCCACTAGCCTTGCTGACCAGAAGCCCTCTCTCACTCATCAGATGCCTGTTTACCCGGAGTTCTTAGGAAGCCCTGAGCTGCTCCTCTCCCTCACCACTAACAGTGTCTGCAGTGAGCTCCTCACCATTTGGGACTCCAGCTACAGCCAGATGTTAGTGGAGATAACATTTTACAAGCAGGGAGTTATGATGGAACAGGATATTTTGTTCTAGTAACATCCCCATCCAGCATGGTGTTTGCAGTGGTGTGCTGTGCTGGCTGCTGCCCAGCCTACCCCACCGCGGGGACTGCCCTGCCTTCCAGAGCTGCGGGTCGGGGTGAGTGCTGAGGGCTCACGTGGTCTTCAACCTGGTTTGCTAGACTGGAGACTGAGCCACCCTGTCTGTATGAAAACAACGTTGTCATTCTGTTGCAGCAGACCAAACACCATTTTTTACTAATTTGAGTGTAACCAATCTAACAGCCTGAAATGTCTGTCTGGCAGGTACACCTACAAGCAGTATGACTGGATATCTATCATCACCGTATAGCTGGTACCCCTTTCTGAAGATCTCATTAGAATACAAGGAGTTTAAAGTGACAGCAGTTGCACACTGGTGCAACTAAAATGCTCTGTAACGCAAGGAATGATAATTTATAGCAATGCAAAGATTCAGTTATTTGAGTACAAGACATTCACAGATGCCCACATGTTCTCATTGCTCCCACCTGCAAGCTAAAAAGAATTGTGAAATTGTCTTGAGCCCTGCTTCTGCTTTTATGAACACAGGATATAGGTGGAGACTTGTATTTAGCCCCTGTTGCGATAGGATTTAAACAAACTCTTGCTAGTCTTTGGATGGTGCAGGCTCCCATGGCATGTGGCACAGTCACATAGGTGCTGTGCAGCACCTGTATTTGGATCAGGATTGTATCATCTGCTCTGGTTTACAACAGATAGTTGTTAAAAGCAGATTCACTAGTACTGTAACCAGTGACTGGGGAGGAGGCTAGTGGGGGTGCTATCTACCCCACCCAGAAAGGAGGGAGAACACTCTTTTCCTTTTACTGGGGGGACTAAAGGAATCACGAAGTCCACAAAATCCAGCCAAGCAATTGTAAATTCGGAGATTTAGGACTTTGATTCTCAAGTCCCTGGTCTCCTTAATAACATTCAGAGCTTCACATGGCAAAACCCCATCACTTCAGGTACAGGAAGGTTTAAATGAGATGAAAAAATCATTATGCATTTTGTAATTTGGTGTCTGGATTTTTCACGAGCATCTTGGTTTTCAAGCTTTATTCTGCAACTCCTTGTTCCTACTCTGGATGTCTGAGTTATATCACCTGGAAATCTCCTCTCTTGTCATTTGTAACAAGAGTGCAGCCAGTCTAAGACTTTTAAGCATCATGGACAAACTTAGAGAATTTGGGAGGGTGGAGTCTGGTATTAGAGGCCAGAGGTAATATAGGTGGAAGAAGGAATAAAAGGGATCAAAGACAACAAATCAATGATACGTCCAAGCCCAGACGGCTCTTTGCACTAGCAGGGCAAAACACATCCGGTTTCTGCAGCCGAAGTCTACATAACATTACATGTAGCCTTACTGCTTGTGGCTTCTGATGCCTTCTAAAGGACCTGTGCATGGCTGGGTGGACTAGAAGCAGTCTTTGGGCAAGAATTAAGTTCATAGCTACAGATTCTTGGCTGCCTTTGCTTCTCTGTCACCACGTTCACATAGAAAAGATTAGGAGGAGACTTTATTTAATCAACATGTCAGCTAGACTGTGCTAGAAAAGGAAAAATAGATGTTTAAAAGGATAAAAGTCACCACATTTATTTGTCATAGAGAGTGTATTCCAAAGGCAGTCTCACATCATGATGATTTTGGATATAGGCAAGTAGGAAAGATGAAGAAACAAATAAGCCATAAAAAATATTTTTTGATTTAAATTAATGATACAAACTCATAGATGCCTAGGTTGAAACCATCATCCAGGGTCTGCAGATTTTTCAAAGCATGCATCTACAGAGGAAGGAGAAGAGGATAATAGAGATGAAAAATGTGAACAGATGTGAAATACCTGAAGGAAGCACTCGCAGTATATTGACAGTGATGAACTAGGAGAGAAATTGTTCAATGCCATCTTGCTAGAGAATTGTTTCAAAAAGTAAATATTTTTTTGGCTAAGAATGGGACTGCTCAACAGAACAGAATCCAATAAAAAAGTAAATGATAATAATCAAGACAAAAGTCTAATTTCTTTACTGATTTTTGTATATTTTGCTCTGCAAAATTATCCGTAAAAAAAGGAAAGAAAATGTTTGGATTTTTTTAAACTGTGCTGAATAACAGATTACCTTTACATTATGCAGTCTATCTTGATAGATCTAGATAGATTGGTGCATTCTTCCTGCGCTTGTTAATACCTCATGAATGGATATTCCCTATCTATTTCATTTAGTTTTTCAGTAGTAATAAATCACAGTGGGTTTCTTTATATGTCCCTGAAGTAAGACAAATAACTTGGCCTTACTGCACTTAGCCCCAAGCTTCCTTGTGGGTGACATGTATGCCTGGAAAATTAAGTCAGAAACAATAGTTGTTTTTTCATGATCCAGTTGCTGTCTGTGCAGCTCTAGAGAATGGAAAATTAATACTACAATTTTCAAGCAGTTGGGACTGAGCTGCAAAAAATGACCTCCAACCTCCAATCTGGAGCCTTGTTGAAAAGATTTCACAAACAAGTACGTATAACCTCTTCTAAAAAGAGACAAGCTTGAAGTACAAGGGAAGTAGAACCACTCACTAACAGCTTTCAGCTTCTAAAGGGTTGTGGTCAAAATTCATTGTATTAAAACAAGGTAATTTTGTGTTTAGCATCATCAAAATGTTCTGTCTGTATTTAGGGCAGAACTGAGTAGGTTGGGTTTGAAGACGATTTTAAATAGCTCACTTGCTAAAACATATATGTTTGAGAGACCTAAACATAATAAAAGATTTCTGTAGAATAGTTTGAAAATGTTACCTAAAACTGAAGAGGAGACGGAGCTTTCCCTGCTGTGTGTGGAGGTTTGCACCAGTAGGGTGTGAGATGGACGTTTCTCAGTTCCTCACGCGGGGTAGGGCTCAGAATCTGCATAACAAAACAGGGAGGTACAGCAGCCTCATCAGATGCTTGATCCAGCCCTGGCCCCTTAGATGAAGCAGGTGACCACCCTTCTCACAGTGACCCTCTCATAGCACAGGTTGTCTGGCCCCTTCCCACCTCTTGCTGTTCCACTTGTGGTATTGTTAGAGATAAAAAGGAAACTATCTTTGTTATCCTGATTAAAAATCTAATCAAAATGCCACAGACTGGTTATCCAGTTATGATATTGCTTGCAATTACAATAATGCTTATGCTTGAAATGAGTACAGGAAAGCTTCATTAGTAATAGTACCCTTGAAGGGATAGGACTGGATAGGAGGAAGAGTTTTTTCACCATGAGGACAAAAAAGCAGGGAAAGAGGTAGCCTAGAGAGGCTGTGCAGTCTCTGTCCTTGGAGGTTTTTGCAACCGTGCTGGAGATCAGACCGAGCCCTAGGCAATGCAGTCTGATCTTACAGCTGTCCCCACTTTGAGCAGGAGGTTGGACTGCATGAACCTCTGTCTTACCTCCCAATCCTTACCTGGATTATCCTCTGATGATGAGACTGATGGCACTGACAGGATGCTCCTGGATGATACCCAGCTGGAGCTCAGGCGCTGTGCTGCAGGGAGGGCTGCCCTGATGTTAAGGGAATGGGTCAGTAGGAGCCTCATCACCTGCACAGGCCAAGGCCAGTCCCTGCACCAGGAGCAGCATCACCCCGTGCAGTAAGAAGTCTGGGTTCCCACAGGCTGGACAGCAGCTTTGCAAGTTAGGACCTGGGTAGGTGACCCAAGTCCAACATTAGTCAGTGATATGCTCTTGTGGGAAAGGTGACTACCAGCAGACTGTGGTCTCTGGGTGAGACTGGAGCTCGTAGGGTGGAGAAAGCCATTCTTCCCATCTACTTGACACTCGTTAGACACCAGCAGGAGGACCAGGTCCACTTTGAGGCTTCAATGCAAAAAGGCAGCCTACAGAAGGAGTAAGCAGATACAGGGTACAAAGGAGGGCTGTAGAAATATTGCCCAGGCATGCAGGGATGGTTTAGAAAAGTCAAAGATCAGCTGCAGTTGAAACTGGTGAGGGACATCAAGGACGCCAAGAACTTCTACTGTTACTTTAACAATAAAACACAGTCCAATTTCTTAGTGCGTCAGTGGATTTAATACAGTAGACACAGGCTGAGGTACTCAAAGCCTCAGTCTTCACCAACAACATCTCCCAGGCCTCTGTGCCTAATTAAGGAGTTAAAGGAGGAGAGGAACTACCAGTAGTATGTGAGGATTGAGTCAGGTATTATACATGAGAACTCAACAGGCACAAGTCCATGGGACCCTATGGGCTGTATCTGAGAGTGCCAAGGTTAATGACCACTCCATCATTTTGAAGGATCAGGGAGATCAGGGGACATTCTTGATATAACTGAAGAAAGTTGTACCCACCTTCAAAAAAGCCACAGAATTCAACTCAGGGAAATAGTCTCACTTCAGTGCCTGGAAAAATCATGGAGTGAGTCACCTTGGAGCACACTTCTCTGCATATACAGAAAATAACTGGGAACAGTCATGGAGTTACCAAGGGTAAGTTATGCTTGACCCACCTGCCTCCCTGCTGTGATGGAATGACTGCATTTGTGGATGGGGGAAGAGCAGTGAATGTCATCTATCTCGACTTCAGGAAAGCTCTCAACACCGTCTCCCACAGTATTCAAGTCAGTATGATACTATCTGGATAGGTACATGAACCGAGGGGTAAACAACAGGTTGGAAGTTTGGGCCCAGAGGACAGTTGTTAATGGACCCTCTCATCCCACCACATTTTTCTTTAGAATCTGATTTTTCCTATGATCCTGTCACACTATGGTGGTTACTTGCAGGATATTTTTCCCCCAGGAGAGCTGCAGCCCATGCTTCTGCTGAGTCAGAATGAGGCTGGTCCCCAAGAGGCCCCATCAGATACACTCCAGCTTTATCGGTCACACCAAACGCGGCAGGGAAGAGGAAGGGAGTGCAGCTCCTGGTCAGTATGGCGCATGTGTGGCAGTGGGAATGAGCAGTTCAGAAATTTAGGTGTAGGTAACATTTAGAAGAATACAGATTTGGTAACTTTGCTGAGGTAAATTTGGTTTGGTAACTTTGCTGCTTATGAAGTGATTGCGGGGCAAATACATCAAGTCCTTGACTGCTCACATTAATTCTTTGAGCATGGAGTCTATGATCAGCTTTGTCCTGAAGTTGTTAGCATGCATGATTTTTTTTATATTCGCCCCCCGCTCCCCCAATAAATCTAAGCAATATGAATGTGGGGATGTTTTTAAAAGGAGTCAGTAATCCACATATTCAAAGGGAGGAGGGTTTTTTTGATCCACTTTTTGTTTGAGTACCACTGTTGTAAAAGCAGTTGAGGTTGCTGTACACAGACTATCCTCAGTTCTAAGATTACTGGCAAGAAGCAGTGCTATGTAATCTAAGTAACAGGGATGGTAATATTAGTTTCAGTGGTGGTTTCACAGCAGTCACAGATCTGACAGACCCAGAACTCTCTGAGTGGTACAAAAGTTTTACAGGACCAGCAGGGGTGGCGCATGAACTGGAAAAGCACGCTAAGTGATATTCCACTTTTTGAGATTCTGCTGTGTATTAATATGTCATTATCTTGTGTGAGAGGAAAAATGGTGGTGGGCTCTCATCATTGTCAGATGACAACCTCTAATATGCCAGGGCCCTTTTTTTCCTTTTACACAATGAACATTAGAGTCAGGGTATCAGGAAGGTGTTTGGGTCAAAAAATTTTTGTGAGGTTTGTCATTCATTGTACAAACATGTTTAAGGCTGCCAATATTACTGCTAGCGCTGCCAGCCATGCGCCTGTGAGGATACCACAGGCACATGAATAAGGTGCCCTAACTGATGCATGGACATCCCCAGCCTCAGCATCCATTTCCTAGAATCTTTGGATATTTTTAATTCATGGAACTAAGCAGCCTTTCTGAAGCACTGCAATCCTAGGCCTACGAGTGTTGTTCCCCCTCCCCTCCTTTTTTTAACACTGTTGAAAATCAGAATTATATAACCCATCCCTCAATATGAATATTATGTGTGTCAGGGAACAGCGACGGCCGGCTGCTTCCTCGGGGAGGGTGAGCTGAGCAAGGCAACGGAGTCAGCAGGGGTAGTGTCTCGCTGTCCAGATCACAGTCCTGCCCTACCTGAGCAAGACAAGCAGGGCAGCCCTGGAGATGGCAGCCAGGTTGAACTGAGAGTCCAGCTCATGAGGCAAGTCTGGTCCAGGGTTCAGGTCAAATAAGTCAGGTATGGGGTCAATCCAGGAAGCCAATCTACAGGTCAGGGTCAGGTTTGGTGAGGGTAATCAGGATCAGATATAGCCCAGCAATCATTGTCTGAGGAGAAAAAGCTGTTCTTAGAATGGCACAAAGCAGTGAAGGAGAAAATTTTTGACCTGCAAGAACTGACTTATCACCAACAAGACATGAAAATTTTGAGAGGCTTTCTGAGACTATGGTGATGAACATCTGTGTGATGAGAAATACGGTGATGAAAATGCGTGAGTGGGCTGCAGTATGGAAAGTGACGCTGGCCGCTGCATGTTCGTGGTCCTATTTGTGTTCCTCAAGTCTAAGACTGTAGTGTTAATGGCCTAAAGTACATGGGGAGATTTCAAAATAAAATTTGAGGAGAAAGGTGTCCAGTGAGGTTACCGTGGCCTTTTTCATTTCAAGTGACTTGTGTCTACATTGTTACCAAAGAGCCTGTATAAAAAATAAACTCAGTCTCATGCAAACCTTGAGAACCATGATGTTAGCTCTTTTTGCACCCAATATGACATATCTTATCAGTTAATAGACTTCCATACTCCCACAGTCTTTCCCTAAATTACTATCCCAAACTCATTTAGTGTGAAGTATGACAGTTTCTGCGCTTGCCTCTGAGCTTGTTTTTTATAGGGCATTGACCATCACACCGCTGCACGCTGGCATGAAATTATATCTTGGTTTGATTTTAATGGAAATCCCCTGTGAACACAATGTTCCAACAACCATGAACTGCACTTGCTCCACAGGCCATTTCATTGCAGCATGGCTAGAAATACAGGCGTTCTCTCCTGTGCTTTGTGCTTGCTGTCTCCAGATAACACCTCCAAACAATAACCGTCATATGTAGAGACCATAAGAAGTGGTTGGTTGGTAATTAGCCTTAACATTTTTTATTTTTCTATTATGATTTTTATGCAGTTTAGGGTAACTGTAGTGGACATAACCAGAAGACTATTCTCTATCAAGGAGGTCATGATCCACAGAACAGTTGACCTGAGCAGGCACAAGCCTGTGTTGTGACCAACAGGCATAGGCAAGGTTAACAAGACAGTTCCAAGGTCAAGCCAGGAAAACCAAACAACACCCCAGGAACTGGGCTGGGGACATGCACACCTAATACATAGCTCAGGTTAGGACTAAAGGCCCAGGACTGAGCTTAAATGGAGCCCCTGGGCTGTGAGCATGAGTGAGGCCCCAGGTGAGCCTGGTCAGGGTGATTAGGGACTACTAGTGCTCTCAGGTCTGTGACAAATTCTTGGCATGGCATAGAGCTAATCAGGAGGAAATGTCTGATCTGCAAAAAGAGCTGAGTTGCTGTTGCTAACAAGATACAAAAATTTTGAGGGGCCCTTGCAGATCACAGAAGGAGATCGTGGTGCTGACCTTTACATGTTCTGTGAGAAAGAGAGTGATGAAAAGGGGAAGGTTTATCACTGTATAGTGATAAACCTTTTGGTAAACTACACTGGTCTGTAGTTCATGTCCACTTACTGGATTATATTTCTTAAACCCAGCCTAGTGGCACTCTTCCATCTAGATGGCTATCAGAGGAAAAAGAAATATTCCACCCTACGCAGTGGCTTGTACATGGACAAAAAGGAAAATATTCAGATCTGTCACGCAGTACAAAGCAGGAGATATGAAGCGTGAGCCCAACTTCTTGGATGACTCCACAGTCAACAACAGAGTGCTGACAGTTTTCAAATTGAAAAGGTGCTTTTCCCACAGCTGTGTCAAATGCTACCGTGGAAATGACCAAATCCCCTGGCAGGGAGAGGCCACCTTTGGGCACTTGTGTAACGCAAGACCACAAAGGATGGACCACCTGGAGAGAGGAGACCTTAATGCTGGCTCTGTGCGGGCGCAGGAGCGGGCTGTTGGGACAAAGCCCAGTGGGAGCTTGTGCAGTTCTCAGCTGGGAGCAAACGCTGCTGATCCCCGGAGGTGTGCTTCTGGGCAGCAGGACATAGGCCTTTTGCCTGTATGATGGAGCAGGCCCTGATGAGCAGATACATTACTACGATTTTACTAATCATCATCACTTCATCACCAAAACAATACTGTCCTGGACACCCCAAGGTTATTTCTGAGAGCTCTGGCACCCTGAGGGCATACTTTGGGCTGGTGAAAGCAAACACTACCTCTACCAGTGGGAAAGAACCAGATGAGTTGTATGGCTACCTCTTTTCTCTGACTTGCGCTGTGCCCTCCTATGGTTTTGTCAATAAGGGTGCAGCTCCCATTTCATGGAAGCACGTCAGAACAGGTGTGATACTGCTGCAAGGCACTAACACATTTATAGCTTGTTTTGCCCCTGCGTACATATGCCTAGAGCTTTATGACCTCATAGGTGCCCTCCAATGCCATTGGCTTTATCACAGCACAGATTCTGAGATTTTTGTGAATTGTTCAAAGGGGACCAGAACACCCCCAGCTTGGTGACTGTTTAGGTGACCTGACAAGTGAGCTGCTGCTAGATGAGCACATTACTGAGTTTGCATCATCAAGACTCAAATCCTATGGTTACCTGCAGTGTGTATGAAAGTTAAAGTCATCACTCTAAATGAAACAAACAGAAAACATCAATTTTGAGTTGCTGAGTGACTCCATCTTGGACTGTGGTAAAATTCAGACAGTGATGTACCCCAAAAGATCATAGAATCATAGAATGATAGAATGTTTTGGGTTGGAAGGGACCCCTAGAGGTCATCTAGTCCAACCCCCCTGCAGTGAGCAGGGACACTGCTAACTAGATCAGGTTGCTCAGAGCCCTGTTCAACCTGGTCTCGATCATGATAGTGAAGTGCCCTGTTGCCAGGAACAAGGAGCGTGTGATAGAAACAAGACCCTTTCAGAAGATGTAGAGATGCTCTATGACAAGAGGGTACTCTTGGATCACTGGTCACTTTGTCACTGTTAGGAACGTCCTTTTTCTGCTATTCTGACAAGGCACAGCGACTGTGGGAAAAATTACTTTGTAAAAACTCTTGGAATACCAGCTGCTTGTTTTTTCCTATGCCCGAGAGCATTGTGTTCAGTTACAGTCGTTGGAAACTGTTGCATCAGAACTGCAAATCTGAAAAAAAAAAAAAAAAGCAGAGCTGCTCTGCAAATTTTTTTTCTTCAGATTTGTGTAGAACTTAGTTGAAGATCTTAATGACCGTCCGTATGAGAAGAGGCTGAGAGAGAAGTCTGTTTAAGAAGCCCTGAGGTAAGCTCCAGGTTGCATTCTCAGCCAGGCAGGTGTATGACAGCAAGGCCCACTGCTTTTTAGAAGCATTTGAAGTTGCTACTTAGGCACTATATGGGTACCTGGTTGTCAGTTTAAATGCTTCTGAAGGCTTTTAGGCTAAGAACTGATTTTTTTCTGCCAGTGCAGCTGGCCATTTACATATTGAAAATAGCTACTGGCATTCAGCACTAAATAGGGAGGATCCAGACCGACATCCTGCCTTGCTATCAGGGCAGGCTTAGGAGCCTGATGTCCCACTGTCTGAGGAGTGACCTGTGCCTTCTGGAGCTGTTGATCTGTTAGTGTGCTCAGGGCTATGCCATCAGTCACTTGGGTACATGCCTAGAAATGTTTCTCTGGCATAGAGGTTTGCTGAAAACTAAAAAAAAAGGAGAGCTGTCTGCTGTCTGTCTTCACATTTAGTCAAAAGGCATATATGTCCTCTGGTTTATTTCTATCACATTGCCAAATATGCTGTCCATAATCATATTAACAATGGGGGTCAAAGCCCCTGCAAAGCATATTTCTGCTTTCATGCTTTCTGTTTTAATCAAGGAATAGTGATCAGCACGTTGCTGATCTGAAGACAGGTTGAAGGCAAACAGGGTATAGCCAGGGGTGAACTCTTCACTGTTGGTTGACAGCATATTGGGTCTTTCATATGGCTGCCAATCCTCCGTATGAGCCACAGGTATTCTCTCACACAACAGCCTTTCCTAAAATCAAGCTGCAGTGGTTTCGCAAGTGTTTGTTCACCATCCACATAAAGAGCCGCAAAATTTATATCTTAGTGTTTAAAGTTGAAAGGGTTCTAGGCATAATTGCTGCTAAAAGCATCGTTATCTATCAACACAATAACAACAAGCTTGGGCAGCTCTCCCAGAAACAAATTTTCCTGGTTGCTGACATGGCTGCCTGCCTGTTATGTTGAATGATTTCATGCCCACCCAGTCAACCAGGTATTTAGCGTTGGCCATGTGTAAAGACACAGTGTGTCCCAAATGCACCCTGTGTGCCACCCACACTCTCTTCACAACCAGCAAGCCACAGGCAGTCACTGGCTTGTAGGCCCCTGTTGCCAGGGAGCTCGTCAAACAAATGCTGTCTTTGCCACGCATCAAGCCTAATTTTTACATCCACTCACTTCTACCAAAGCTCGTCTTGAAAGAACAGATCGCGACGGAGTGGTCCCAAGTGCTCAGTCCTCCTACTCTGGGCCATCAGAGCTGAGCATTACCTCCACTGCTTTCCATTTTCTGCTTTTTGCTGCCCAGCCATCCCTTTGCAGAACAGCCCCATGGAGAAGCATGTGGCCAGCGACTCCCCTGTAACTGGGGAGTGACACAATTAGCATGCAGGAGGGGCGGCAGTTCTTGCTCTGGTGTGTAAGTCGGTCTCCCAGCGTAACAGACTGAAAACAGAGGCCGACAAGGCTCACAGCTGCACTGGCACTGGGGTTGGACCACCAGCTTTCATAGGTTTGCAGCAAAGGTACAGGAGAGTGTTGTTCAAATCTCTCTAATCTTCCCCATTCCTGGCTATTAAAAAGTCCAGAGGTGCAGACTGCCATGGTGGAAAGTGGAGGCACCTCCACAAACAGGCTTTTCTCTGTGCCGATCTGGGGACACTTCAAACCCAGCTTGGATTTGCTGCATTATTCTGAGCAGCCTTAAATGTAAGACATCCCTTTTAAAATATATCTCCTTTTCTAGTGGTAGAACATGCCCTCTTTTTTTCTGGGCTTTCAATTTTTTTTGCAGCATTTGGCCTTGGTTGGTTTTTTTCTTCTTCTTCTTCCCAGCCAGACTGCTGTCTGGTGCCTCCTGTCCTCATCTTTTTAAAGGGCAGGCACAGGCCGTTTCTGTGACAGGAGGCACGACAAGTCTCTCTTTCTTTTAAATTTTTTTCTTTGAATGTAAATAAGCCACAAGCCCTCCTTGGTTTGCTGGTGTTTCCAACTTGCCCAGCATGGCCTTGGAAGTGTGTCGAAACATATTTTTTGCAATGTCTTGAGCCATAACTTTCAACAAGTGACTTAACAATTTCCAAACCCCTTTTCAAAAGCTGCCTGGCCTTTCTACAGCTGAAGTATATGGAATGTACCTCCTACATACCCAGAATATATGGCAGGCTACAGAGCGTACCACCTACGCCTGTGGCACACACAGCAGGAATGCCTGGAAACCCAGGGAGACCATTGCTAGCCTGGACTGTATAATTCATTTACAGGGCCGGGTCCCTGTAACAATGTACCTCTGCCATGCTGGTGGGGTTTATTGAAGCATCGGAGACTTCCAAGGCTGCAGATGCTACTTTACAATCTAAAGCCAAAGAAGATGTGCTTGTTATGGTCAGTCTTTATTTTAACCCTGCTTGTGTCAATGAGCAGGCAGTGTGCTGGCAGGCAGTGCAGCTTACCACCCAACGTAGAAATGATCTCCTTGTTAGTACTGCTGGTTGGAACACAGCACAATAACGCAACCAGAAAGTCCCCAACAAGCTGATATGCTACAAGATGTGTGTAGGGGTAGAGCAAGCTAAACCCTTGCCTGCCACAAAGTGAGCATTTTTTGCAGGAACCCCTGGCAAAGCCCCCTCAAGTATGTGCTAAAATCCCAGTTTCAGAAAAGGTGTAAGGAATTTCATCTGGTTTAAGCTTTATTTTCCATATGACAGGATTGCAGATCAGGCCTATGGCTGGAGACTGGATGGCTTTGTCGTGAGGGTTAATAAGATAGTCCACCAAAACGGACCACCTTTCCACAAGGTATAATGCCATGTCTACTGCCCAGCAGTGATATTTCAAAGGTGGCATTTTCACTGATGTTATTCCAGCTGTGCAGGTATTGCACTTCTTCTAGCCCTGTCTCCTACTCACATGAGCTCCAGGGACCTCACCAGCTGTATGGTGAAGTCTGTGACCGTGGTAAAATCCTGGTGCTGGCATTGCTGGGTATGAAGAGGTATAAACCACTGTCCACCATCCTGCTTTTCTCCTTGCTCCAACCCAATCATTAGATGTCCTGGTCTTGGGAGACTTCCACACAACTGTTTGTTAAATATCTGGGGTAAGCCACGCCACATCACCAGCAAGCTGTTTTTCCTTCCTTTCCGTTTTGCAGTGATGACCTTCTCAATTTTGTAGAGTCTGCCCTTATTTAGATTAATTTTTTTAAGTTCTTCCGCATAAAATGTCCCTTCAGTTACTTCGTGACTGTGATCTACTGAATGGTACATGGGTATCCCTTTTCACAATTTTAGCTACTTTGAAAATTTCATCCATGAATGCTTACAACCCTTCTCAAATATCTTTTTTTTTTTTTTCCTACACCCTTACATGGTCTCCCTTTTTGATGAAAGGTGCAGGATCTTTAATTTAAATTTAATTTAAATTTTAAAATTTTAACTCCCACAAAGTTTAAAGATTTAACTTCCACAGGCTCTGTGGCTGTGATAGTTCTGTGGCAGCTATGGTTACAGCTCCTTATAAACCCTGATAATATACCGATGTAGCAGAAAATGTTGTGCGCTATAAAATATCACCACCTCTTGGTTTTGAGTGCCCTGTTGAAGTGCTCTGTGATGGAGGCTTTACTTCATTAATAGTAACAAAGCAGTGAATATTATACAGCTTTAAAAGCCTTTTCGAAGACCATCTTAAAACATCTTTTCCCAGTCAGTCTGTAACTTCTGAGGTGGTGTGCCCTTGGTAAAAATGGTTCTAAAATAGCCCTGGCTATTATGCAGTGGCCTGCATAATATACCTGTCACCATGAAGATGCACTTAACACCAACCTTGTGTTAGGAAAACTGTTGCACATCCACCAAGGCTGCCATTGTGCCTCTGCTACAATCACCTTGTTTATTTTAAAGTGCTTTCTTGCTGCCTTATGTAAACTTTAAGCATCTTGGTTTGCAAGCCACGCTGCCACTTGGCTTTTGTTTGGAGAGGGGATTTGCCCTTTAGCTACTTCAGACAGGTGATTTATACCCCCAAAGCTTCCCGTTTTCCCAGGGGCATAATGACACCTAACAGGAGCTGTGGCATAGATGTGTCTACCAACACACCACTGCTACACACACGAAGAAATGAAACACTGGGCAATCTGTTTAACTCATGCACAGAGACGTTTTATTAACTGGGTATGAGGGGTAATGGTTGCTGGTCAGGCTTCTCCAGCTCCAGCGCTGATGAAGTCTCTCCTATATGTCCCTCATCATCTTCTCCTATTAGAGTTTATAATGGGTATGACTAAAAGGCTAGAGATCCTCCCATTTCTTGAAGCTGATTTACAAAGAAGCAGGTGTAATAAAATTGACTTTTCTTCTCTCCCTTTCTTGTTTGGGGTGAGTATTCTTCCTTTGGTGTCTGACAAGGCACCTTTACAGGGGTCAGTGGAGTCTGTATGCAGCATTGTGATAGCTATGCTGATTCACAGGAAAATTAGTTGTTGATTTTGGACGAAGGAAAAAGTAAAGTATTCCCAAATTACAAACCACAGAGACGAATGGGGTCCCTAAGTCACACGTGCAGGAGTTAAGTTAAACACATGACTGGAAGTCCAATACCTTGTTTGTTTTCAGATTCCATCACAGTCAAACTCATCTGAAGTCTTCATAACTGATATTGCAGTTGAATGCATACTATACTGCACTGAAATGTTCTGGTTTGCTCTTTTGATGCTGTGTTATCTGATAATTCATAAACATACTTATTGCATCCAGTTAATTCTCCCAAGCTAGTATCCTAACAACTTGGATAATGAAATATTTAAATCCTATTTTGGGGTCATGAAATGTTTTAAAGCATGAAAACACAAAGCAATGGAGCCAAGCAAGAGTTTGAATTCTCTGGTTTGATTTCTTAATTTTAATATCAATTTGATGCTAATTTTTAATATGGATTATTCTTAATAATGTAATAATTTAAAGGACTAGTAAACTCATAAATAACTTTGATTTTAATTTAGATCATTAACATATATCCAGACCATGTTTATTCTGTCAGACCATTTGGGATTAGAATTAAAAACTTTTTAATCAGCAAGGTGAAAGCATTTCTAGCACTAGGTGTAATTTGGAGTTTGACATTCAGAAAGAGCTTTTTAGCCAAGCAAAGTGTTTCATTCCTTTTCCTTACATTTTCTGACTGACACAATCTCAGTCACTGCAGAATGATGGAAACAGCCTCTGACTGAAAAATCTGATTGTTCAAATGAAAAATGAGGTTCTGATTTTTTCACCTCCCAGCTGCCATATCAAAATCAGTAAGATCAAGAACGAGAGAACATCGCTACAGTTCTGTATCTGCTTTTTAGTGACCACTCTTCACAGTTTAGTATGCAGGCAAAAGGCTCAATATATATGTAAATGGGATGTTACTTAACTTCACTTTCT
This sequence comes from Gorsachius magnificus, assembly GCA_034008185.1. Lineage (NCBI taxonomy): Eukaryota > Metazoa > Chordata > Aves > Pelecaniformes > Ardeidae > Gorsachius > Gorsachius magnificus. The sequence continues at coordinate 70,019,209 of CM067082.1, forward strand.
TGCCTCAAATGGCTTGTCTAAGTCTGCAGTGGAACAGTGAAAATGTGCATTGGTTCCTGGCAACATACTTTATCCATTCTGTGAAGAAATACAAAGGCCCAGTTGGAGAATTTATAATTTCATGATCTTCCATGAGCATTCAGTTAACATGGATTTCATAATACAATCGCAAGTACAAAACTAAGTACAATGTTTATTTTTATTCAAATTCATTTTAATTTTACATTAATTTTATTATGAATATATTTCATTACAGATATTTACAAATTATTTCACTTCTGTACAAAATATTGCTTATTGAAATGAAGTACCAGTAAGCAATATGTATGAGGCCTTTCAGTATATAAAGGGGACTTTGTAAGAAAGGTGGCGAGAAATGGAGGGAGACAGAGAGTGAGCTTGTACCTAGGCTTATAGTGACAGGGCTAACAGTTTTAGACTGTAAGAAGGTAGATTTCGACTGGTTGTAAGGAAGAAATTCTTTATGATGAGGGTGGTGTGACACTGGAACAGGTTGCTCAGAGAAGTTGTGGATGCCCCATCACTGGAAGTCTTCAAGGTCAGGTGGCATGGGGTTTTGACCAACCTGAAAGATGTTCCTGCTTATGACAGGAGGGTTGGACTAGATAATATTTAAAGGTCTCTTCCAACCCAAACCATTCTGTGATTCTATTCTCTAAATTGCATCCAAATTGTAAATCATGTATAGTTACAGTTTTGTGGTTAGTGAAAGGAGGAGACTGGAAAACTTCCACTCATATTCACATAAATTAAATTCTTTCAAGTTCAAAACATGAATGAGTATGTCCATAAAGGAGAAGATTAAAAGTAGTAACATTACAAAGTACTGTTAAAGCAGCTGGTAGATGAAAAAGGAAATCAACAAGCAAGAGAATAGAAGAATGTACAGGGAGTTGTGGTAATGGTTAAGAACATTTGTTTTGCAAAAAGAACAAGAGCTGGGGCATGTAGATTTTAGCAACAGAGAATGTTTTATCATCAGAGGTGGTAAGAAGGCACTTAAAAAATATATCTTCCCACAACAATCTCAGAAAGCACTGGAGACAAGTGGTTAGAAAGTCACTGTGGGTCTGGGTGAGACAGGCCTAAATCCTGGTGAGAGTGCCTTAAAAGTAAAAGGTGAGAGGTAAAAGAGAGATAATTGCTCTTTTTATTGTAGTACACAAAGCAGTGCCACTCTGTTTCCCTCTGTGCCAGGTAATGCACTATGATCTGCGTATCTCTGTTAGGCTGCATGCTGTTTAATTTATATAACCATGCACCATCTTTATTCAAGGCTGAAGCAGATAAATTCAGATCCTTGACTCCATCACTTAGTAAACATTTGGTAAAAATAGTATATGATGTCTGGTGTTCCTGAATTCCACATCCTCTGATATCTTGCTTCTCAATTATACCCCTGACTCAAACCACAGAACGGTTTCATCCCAGAGCTGAAGAAATTTTTGTAAGTAAAAGCAGCAAGCATGTCCTACTGTTGTTCACAAAGAGGCAGCAGCTGACGTATTAACAGATACCTTCATAAATGCTGCAGAGTCTGCCAAAGCTAAGCACAAATACACATATTCATTGTATGAGCAAGCTGATCTCTATGTCTCCTTCAGTTTTTGCCATTTCTGAGTCATCTGTTTGAGAAGTTCCAGTCATTTCAACCTATGGCCTTTTGTTGCTCCAGCATCTGGGCACCAGTCACACAGCCAGAGAAGATGGGAGCAGTTCAAGGATGAGGGAGAGGGAAGTGTGGCCTCAGGTGGTATCCTTCTCAATCCTGATCAAGAGGAAGGGCTTGGGTAAGAGAAACATATCTAGAACAGCAGAACTTAGAATCATGTAATAATGTAGATTGGAAGGGACTTCCAAAAGTCATTTAATCCAACTCCCAGTTTAAAGCAGGCCTAATTTGATCAGGCTGCTTAGAGACTTGTATAGTCAAATCTTCAAAACCTCCAAAGATGGAGAATCCACAACCTTACCGAGCAACCTATTCCTGTAATTGACACTCTCATGGTTTAAAAAAAAAATCTTTATATTTAACCTGAATTTTTCATGATCTGGCTTGTGTCTGTTGACTCTTGTCCTACCACTGTACAACTCTGAGTAGAACCTAGCTCTATCTTTCTGTCCCATGGTTGAGTAGTTAATAAGGTCTCTCTTTAGTTTTCTCTTCTTAAGCCTGAACAGGCCCACTTATCTCAACTCTCTTTGTATATCATATGCTCCAGCTGCTTCACCATCTTTGTGGCCCTCCATTGGACTTAGCCAGTATGCGCATGTCTCTCTTGTAATGGGAAGCCCAAAACTAGACACAGCACTTCAGACGTGATCTCACAAATCCTGAGTAGAGGGGAAGGATCACTTCCTTGGACCTGCTGTTTGCATTCTTGCTAATACAACCCAGGATGTGATTGGCCTTTGTTGTAAGGGTGCACTGCTAACTCAGGTTCAACTTGTTCACCAGGACCACCAGATCCTTGCTGGAAAGGTGGTTCTGTGATAGCTATTCCCCAGCCTGCACTGTTGCAGGGGTGAACTGTCTGCTATCTTCAGAAAGCTTTGGTTCCTTTTATCATGGCACTTCACTCAATGAAGATGAAGGTCTAGTAGGAGAACATCCCTGTGAATAGACTTACTAATGTAATAAGAGGGTCTTGAACCATGCTTAAGAACAGGGACCTCAACACAGAGGCAAGTGAGGAAGTGGTACCTATGGAGGAGGAAGAGGTACCTATGGGGGAGGAAGCACGTGGGAGAAGGTTACAAGGAGAACTTCTCACTTTCCTGTTCAAAATGAAAGGTATTCGAAGATGTATCTCAAATGTCTGGACATTAACGCACAGTGTTGGAGCTACAAGCAAGAAGCATTGGAGGTACATGCACAGTCACATAGCTCCTTCAACATTAGAGCAGTGCATAAACATGTAGGTAATAACAATACTTTTGCATTCTATACAAAGTGAACTTCTGCATGAGGGAAACCAGCAGATATAAAGACATTCCACCTGTCGTACAGTTGTTAGTGCTGCAATCATTTTCTTCATAATTATTTTGTTCAGTGGGTGTAACTACCACATAAGGAAGAAGAGACTTACAGCCTTTTCAACCTGATACATTGCCATCAGATCTAAAGTGATGATATCTTACATCTCTTGAGGATTTACACAAGTTCTTTGTGTGGAAAAGCAAATGAAATGTAATTTCCTCTCCCATCTCCAGATTTCTCTCTTGTTTTCAAGTCCATTTTCCTTTTCTACATCTCTCTCTCAAACTTGCATTTGCTTCAGCAAATCCCTGGAATTCATTTCACGCTTTGTCAGTGTGGAATCACCTTTACGACTGGGAGGGGGAGGGGAAAATACCTGTTATTAACATTTAGTAGACCTCACTGAGTTATCTCCCTTTTACTTGATTATATCATGCTCTAATTTCTCTTCAGCTGTGCACATATTTTCCTCTGGGAAGATAGAAATTTTATTGAAGCAGAAGTCTGTGTGCTTTCTGAAAGAGCAGCCTTGTACTCATGGAAAAAAAAAACTGCCTTGACAAATGCACATATTTATTTTCAGAGCTGAATGCAACTGTTGCTTATTTTTTGTGACTTGGTCAAATTCTAGTAAAATAGAAATTGAAACCAAGTTTTAATCAGAACGACTGAAATAGGATGTAAAAATTTTTCCCTTTCCACTAAATCTGCTCCTCTTCTATAGCTTATTTATCCAGGATGAAAGAAAATCATGGTGTACTTGAACGTCTGTTAATGAAGTTTTAACAGGGAATTAAGCTTTTTAAAACAGGAGAATGTGAGTCAGTAGAGTCCATTTAATCATGGACCAGCTCAATCATCTTCAGTAGTCATGTTTGCCTGATTAAGGTTTGCAGGGCGTGGTTGCTTAGGTGGTGCATGGTAGTGTTCTATGTAGGGGTTTATGTCACTGTGAACTAACATAACGTTCACATCTTACTGACACATTTCACCTCCTATTCACAACAATTACAACTCAATACTTTCTCCTTGCCTAGCTGAGACTTTAGTATGGCAGAAACAAGGCTTATTAAGGTCCATCTAGGATGACTATATCTTATATCGTACTATAAAATATCAGTAGTAAATCAAAGCAAATGGGGACTATTCCATGCAAAACCGTATTAATTGTCTCAAATGTTTGTGGATGCCTTAAGCTGCAGTAGTAGTGCAGCACAAAAGGCACTCGTGGGTCCCTTAGTTCTCTCTATGAGAGATACCCGGAATATTCAGTGTGTGCAGAAGTTTTCTAGCGTTAAAATGACTAGACACGGGTCAAAGACATTTTGCCTGAAATGTAAATGTACTTTAGAACAGGATTTTGGCTTCAGGTATGCAGATAAAGTGAACAAGCATTTCAAGTCCACAAACAGTATCAGTTGTCTGTCTGCAGTTTTTATGTGCTCCTTTCCATTAATAGCTTCCTCTTTTTTCAATAAAATCCATCAAGAACAGTGTCTGTGCAAGTGATTTTCCACTATTAGTACTGTCTCTGGAAACTGTAAAACCCAGAGTCATTGCACAATTTCATTGCAAATATGCAACACTTCCCAGAATTTCTGATCTCAACAATACTGCTATGAATAAGTGACATGGGTACCCTTTAACAGTGAAATTTCAATCCCAGTCTTGCAACTGGTGGGACATGGAGATGGAGCTGCAACAGCCTCACTTCTTTAGCTAATTTGGTCCTTCATTCAAAACTTTGAAGGCTTTATTTCTAGATTCACACTTGTATCTCTTATCTTGATTACTCTGAGTCATCTAAGACAGGCCAGTGAACAACATATTTGTTTGAGGTGCAGAAACCATGGATCAGCATACCTTCATTTCCATGTAAGAAAAACAAACTTAGCAGTGGAGCCAGTCAAAAACTGAACATATTTCTTTTACTGGCTATACTAAGGACATCCTGGTATGAACACTGCTTTTAAGGCTTAAAGTTGCCAAGTTCCAATATTTGACAGCAAAGACTTTCACTAGATTTTGATGTGAATTTTCTAGCTAATTCCTTCAGACATTTCTGCCCTCCTCAGCAGTATTGTCACAAATGAATCTCTTCTTGCTGTGATATTATGGTTAATTTAGTCACTAAACTGATTTAATCTTCTTCCTCTAAGTCAATCTATTTACTACAACAGTTTTTTACCACTTCCCCATTCCTCGGCAATATCTTTATTCATTTAAATACATAAGTATAGGAAATTAGCACATGCAGAACTGAAAGACAGCTGACTATGGTATCTTCTATCCATACAGATCTGCATGGAGTACCTGCTGCCTCGTGGTAGTGATGATTGCTCCAAGAATGCAGTTATAGCTGTTTGACCCCAGCTAGAGACTTAAAGACCCTATGACAAGAAGAGCTGATGGTGTGTCAAACCCAGACAAACTTTTAGAGGATTCTAAAGAAAATAAACCTTTTAAGAGAATGAGCCCCTTCCCGAAATGATATGAAGAAGCTTTGTTTCACAGAATATATAGGCCAGGAATTGTCCCAGTGTTAGTAAGAAATCTGTTCACTTAAGGAAATGTGTTGGAAGTTTCTTCTTCATTCCTCTCAGAAAAGGAGAGTTCATCACCATTATGTTTTTCTAGCCGCTATCCACCCAGCAGCAGTGTTCTTTTGTTTACACAGGCTCATGTGTACACCTGTGTATTGATGGTGTTTGGCTGACCTGTATGTCATAAGAATTGTTTGTGACAACAGTGCTTTTTCTTAAATAAATGCATAATTATTTCTGAAATATTCAGCAGTTCTCTGGCTATATTCAGAGTTCAATTCTGTGAAGATATTTGTGAATCGAATTACTTCTATTTTGTGTTTAGAAATGTTAATTTAAGCCTTCTGTTAATAGAGCAATCATTTTGAGAGCAAAGCCTTTAACACAGTCCCTTTATTGTCCATTAATGTTTTTCCCTAAGTTGTTATCAGCCTAAGGAACGTATTGGTACAGCTACATGGCAACCTCTATACAGTTTTAAAATAGATATTAGGGGCACCAGGATAAGATCAAGTGAGCAAACCAGTGTGCATTCACAAAATAGTAATATTATTTTAATTATTTAATTATTATTATGGTTGTTCTAGTAACTAGCATTCTGTTCGTTGGTCTGAAAAGAGATATGAACCTGGACACCTGCTTATGAGCATGCCATCTGTCTAGCTACAACCTGCTCACTCTGGTAGCACCGCTGAAAGCAAAAGCCATCACAGTGAAACAGTCTAAGTGCCCTGCCTGTTCCAACACTCTCCCCCCGAAGGAGGCTGTTTCCTCCCCGAGAGGCGAATCCTTCCGAATTGCCATCCTCGCCCACCATCTCCATGTGGTTGTGATTGACAGAAGGGCAACAGGGAATGAAAATCTTATTTTAGGGGATGCAGTGAACCAATACTGAACATTCTAATTATTAAAGACAATACACGTGTACATACCTTCCTGAGTTATGCTGCACCATAAAATTTGTGCAGTGTTGCCACGGATGTTTTTCCTCCATTGAAGAGCTAACTGACTCAAATGAGAAGTTTGAGGAGAACATTTTTTTTTAAATGACTGGTTTTAAATGGTTTCTTTTAAATATTTCACCAGCACTTCAGAAATTTGCTGCATGTAAAAACAGGAAATAAATCTATGCAGTCCTTCTGTTTCTACAGTGTTCAATTATCAATGTTTTTCTCCTGAGGCCAATATGCAGGGGAGATATGCGGAGCAAATGAAAATATGAGTACGCACATCCATACTAATTCTCACCTACCTCATGCAGGAAATGAGAGTAATGAAGACTTGATAGGCTACAGCTCAGAGCAAACCCACCTTCACGAGCAGTCTAAGCTGATGCTGGACTGGGACCTGAAATATCTGCAATATAGCATATTCTGTTCAGCTAACTCGTAAAGAGAAGACAAATTAAGCTACAGTCAGGATACAGAGTCAAGGCAATAATCTCTTAAACTACTGCAGTAAGGTGTCATCTACCAGAATGAAATTTCTGTCACTATGTACTACTTTTACTCAAGCTAGAAAGAGTGATTCTACTTTGGGTGCACCTCTTCACGCCACAAATGTGCATTTCTTGATAGTGTTGTCGCATCTACCGGTTGCATGCTGGGATTAAAATTTAACTGTTAAGAGGTACCAATAAAGACCGATAAAAAGCTTCCTAGCAAGCCACTAGGTCTTTTTTAATAATTTATTCTGAGCAGAAGTTGATGGAGTCACAGTAGTCTCTGGGTGAATTTGCTATCCTAAAAAAAAGTGTTCTTTGCTTAAACAATTTACAGTTCACTAAGAAGAAATGGAAAAGAAAGCACCAGAAAAGTCCATGTTCCCAAAAATGCTCCTCTCCTGTATGCCTTAACATATGTTTGTATTTCCTTTTAATGTTAGAAAATCAGTGTTAACTTGAAACTGAATCCGTTAAGGTTATAAAAATTTTTTTGTTTCCAGTTTTTTTCACAGTATAATGTGAGGTTAAGAAAATTCCACTTTTAAACATCAGTTATATCTTATTCATATTTGAGTCACATACTGGAAGGGAGCTTTGATGTTATACTCAAGGACAAAATCACAATAATTATTCCTTAGAGATGATGAGGACCCAAAGGTAATGTCATAACTACATTATAACATTCTAGAAATAAGTCACATCTTCAGCAGTGCTATTGAAGAAACAGAAAGTGAGACAGGGAAAAAATATTCCTTCCCATTTTCAGTTTTCAGACATGTTTTAGGAGCAGATACCAGCAGATATATTGAAAAATTCATACTTATGCATAATGTTTTATACCAAGGACAATGTTTTCTCCTCTTGTACAAGCATATAAATGTCTTTTACTGAACCATGGATAACTGCTCCTTCAGGTGTTTTTATTGTATCACTTCTGCACTCCAAACCACTACCTTGTGAAAACCAGAATTTTTTTATGATTATCACTAATTTTGATCACTGAATTCATGTGAAATTATTATACTGACAGACCACATAATTGGCCTCTATTCTCTACTTTGAAGAACTGGATCTCTTATTTTTGCTAAAAGTGAGGTAATTTTACTTAAGCATGAGAAGAAGAATGAGGGACTTGCTAATTGGCAGTTGAAATCCAGAAGTGGTATTTCTTAGTATTTAAGATGAGATATGTATTATAAGTTCATTAACATTACTAATGTGAGATGAAGCAACATGCTTCTGTATACATATGTGTATTTTAAACATCTTAACTGACAACGTTTCATGATATTTTGATGGGAACAGAAAAAATCTGGTGTGTAGGAAAGAGGGAGGTTTTACCTCCCTCACAGGGTAGATGAGAAGGATGAGGAAATCCAAATTTTGTGGTAAGAACAGAGGAAATAGCTAGCTGTTTTTTGTACTTTTCCAGTCTAACTTTCAGATGATAAGAAGAACCATTATAGATAAGTAGGAAAAATAGGATAAGATCCTAAGAACACACCAGAGAATATTTTGTGCCAAGAACTGCTAATAGTAAAAATGTTTAAGTAGAGCTGGAGCACTTCTATTGCCATGTGGGATTACATAACAAACACATTAATATATAAAAAAATTAATTTCCATGTGTATATAAAACATACTTAGATATGCAAGCATATCTGTCTCAGAGCCTGGGATCAAGTACAGGGAACAGTTTTCCACCTACCGTTGAGTTGTATGGTATTGTTGGAGGGACTTCTGAGCAGTGAGGATCATTGGTCTGTGCAGAACCAGTCACTAGGATTAGTGTAGCATAGTTCAGCTGCTGCAATGTGATAGACGTGTTTCCATGATGGTTTCTTGCTTTTTAGCCCTCCCTGGCTTTATGAATTCTCAGCCACCGGAATGTTAAACAGGTAACATACAAAAAGTTCCGTGCCTGTGCCCTCATCTTCATGTCCAGGAGGCAGATGACTATATAAGATTTCTTCTGCTATGTGTCTTGAAAGCATGAAGAAGCTGAACAGATATATACACACACACACACACATATATAAAAAATATTATTTGACCAGAAAGTTTTGCTTTGCAATGAAAAACGTCTGAAGAAGATGGGAAGATAATAAGACTTACAAACAGTGGAACAGGGTAGCCTGTCCTAAAGGGACTGGAGGATTGCAACTGGCCAATACTTTCAGCTAGCTGTATCTTGCAGGATATGGACACTTAACTGCATAATTTAAATATCCATTGCTGAAAGTTTGACTGGGAAGGAAAAAATCCTGGCTATCACCTGGAAAAATAAGACTCGGAATATTTGAAATGATCTACCATTCTGTGGTGTCTGCTAAGGGGATGGGGAGATTCTTGTTCTCAGTTGCTGGGTTAACTGGAGCTCAGGAATGGGTAGTGAATCAACAGAAGAGAAATTTGCTGCTGGATCTATCTGCAGAGAAGGGAATGTTAAGAATAGACACACAAAACCACTGGAGAATATTTTATGGAAACTGACTTTAAGAGGTTTATTTTTGTAGGAATTGAAGCACAGGACATGGAAGGCTTAAATTTCAGGGAATATCAAGATAGGAAGTGCTAGGTTATATTGTAAAAACTTTGTCTTCACATACACAAAGGTGCACAAAGGAACAGTGATGGCAGTGGGGAACCCAAATAATACCCTGCCAGACTACTCCCAGGCTTACCCCAGGAAAGTAATTAGTCCGTAAAAGGCCCATCTCCACCAACATGAAGGAACACAGCCACAACATGACAGGTAAGTTACTGATAACCTGTAGTGGGTTGACCTAGCCGACAGCCAAACTCCCACACAGCCGCTCACTCACTTCCCCCACTCGGTGGGATGGGGAAATAGCATTAAACCACCTTTCCTCTCCCCTTTCCCAGGCTCAATTTCACTCCCAACTCCTCTACCCCCACCCCGTGCTGCTCAGGGTGGGGGAATGGGGGTCATCTCACAGAAGATGCCCCTGCAGGCCCACGGCTGCCAAAATCTTGACACCTACACCCAATGTACAGGCCAAGGGCCAGTCAAGGAAACAGAGCCCCTTCCCCAGCTCCTCCTAGGGCTGTCACAGGAGCCCACTCTGCTCTGTGGTCTGGGGGTGATGCCCATCTCCATGAATCAGATTTCCAATGTGTAGAAGGGACCAATGCTTTTGCAAATGTGTCCCATGTGCTAGAATTATTCACCAAAACTTTAGATGACTGTACGGGAAAATCCTGGGATAAGTCTAGTAATTGAATTGAGAACAATCTGGCTTGTTGTCAAAAATGAGACGTAAATTGTCTTTTGTGGGTGGAATTGTTTTATCTGAATAAAATGTACACTTAAAGGCACATATTCAGGGTCTTTTGAAAGCAGGTAACCCACCCCAAACGGAGACCTAAACCGTGACAGCCATGAAGCAGATAGAGACCTGGGAGAAACAAGCTAAGACTGGGTTCTCTGCAAACTGCCCTGTGGAATTTGAGAAATCCAGTTACAATGAGAAATAAACACCTGCAAATTGATTTCCTCAATGTACAGAAGGAATTTCAATCTTTATAGAGTCAAGTAGCAGGACTCCAATATGTATAGGAAAAACTAGGATCCTTTGGAAGGGAGAAAACATACAAATTTCAGCCTCACCATTCTGTGATGGATTTCATGCTTTCAGCCCTCTCCTAACTTCTGTGTCTCTATATCCACCCCTGGGCTGAACTCAACCCTGTACACGTCAATATTGTCACTAGCGCTCACAGCGTGCATTGCATCCGCAATCCCCTCCAGGGAATCTGGCCATGCTCCCAGGGATGCTGGGGACTGTCCCTCTCCCCAGGAGACACTGTGAAGGAGCTGGGACCCTCCAGCTACATGCCAGGGTCTGCCCTGGATGAGCAGTGGCAGTGCATCCCCGGGGTGCAGAGGGGTCTGTCCCGATGTGAGTCCTGCTGCTGGGCCTGTCTCTAGGCTGGATCTGACCCTGGCTTTGCTCTGAACCTGACTGTGGCCCTGGTGCCGGTCAGTGCAGGGCTGTGCATGTGCCTCCTGGGAACGCATGTGTCCTGGTTTTGGCTGGGATAGAGTTAATTTTCTTCATAGTAGCTGGCACAGTGCTGTGTTTTGGGTTTAGCATGAGAATAATGTTGATAACACCCCAATTGTTTAGTTGTTGCTAAGAAGTGCTTGGACCACTCAAGGACTTTTCAGGTTCCTGTGCTCTGCCAGGGGCACAAGAAGCTGGGAGGGGGCACAGCCAGGACAGCGGACCCCAACTGGCCAAAGGGCTATTCCATACCATATGATGTTATGCTCAGGGGGAGTTGGCCCAGGGGAGAACAATTGCTGCTCAGGACAGGCTGGGCATCGGTCAGCGGGTGGTGAACATTGTGCATCACTTGTTTTGTACATTCTGTATATTCTATTACCATTATTATTATTATTATTATTATTATTGTTGTTGTTGTTGTTATTACTTTATTTTATTAAACTGTCTTTATCTCAACCCACAGGTTTTACCTTTTTTTTTTTTTTAATTCTCTCCCCCATCCCACTGAGGGAGGCGGGAGCGAGTGAGCAGCTGTGTGGTGTTCAGCTGCCTGCCGGGTTAAACCACAACAGCATGCTCAGCCCTGCTGCTGTTGGACGTGGGGGCCTGGATCTGTGGCTGCCTTGTCTCTGTTGGGCTGCCAGATCCGGCAGCTCCTACCAGTGCCCATGCACTGCCCCTGCCACAGCTCCTCCGGGACCAACCATAGTTCCCTGCTGCTCCCAGTACCGCTGCACCATCAGTCCACCTGCTCAGGGTGGAGATCTGGCCCCCTCCTTATCCCGCTGTGTGCATGATAGGTCATCCTCTGCATCCAATCCAGAGTAAACCAAACAGTGGCTGGGGGAAGAAAGCCAAGTATGGAGCAAAAAATAATTTACCTAAGTCTATACACAGTGGTGTAGACATGACTTTCCTTTATCCAAGCCAATTGCTCTACGGGAAGACCTCTTACATGCTGAAAAACCCTTGCAACAAATCCCAGCCCACCTACCATGAAAGCCCAGCTCTGCTGAGCTGCAGAGCAAACCTCTCGCTATTCTGCCTGGGGTCCTATTGTCTACAAAATAATGAGGCGGGATCAGGGAACGTTAACCTGAAGAGACTTGGTCTCCAGCTGTGAAAATCTTGATGACTGGCAGTTCAAATGGGAGTCCAGATGACAGCAGTGTGATAGCAAGGAGAGAGGCAGCTGGAAGATAAGTCCTGTCAGAGCATGACTGATAGCTCCTTTAGGGGCTGTTCAGACACCCTTTTGCACCTGAACTTCCCACTGCAGCCATCCTGGGAATGGGCCAAGAGACCAGGGCTTCCTCACTAAGGCAAATCACGAGAAGAATAGATAGGTCCTTCTGATATGCAGGTGCCCATATGATATGCATTCAGACCCAGTTCTTAATACCTACAGACCATGTCTTCTCCTGCAGTTAGGAAAGACGCCCAGACCATCTTTAGAAAAAGGCAGCCTGATGCTGTCAGCAGAAGGGTCAGTGAGATAGGTGGGAGCTGACTGACTGCAGCTGAATGTTCCCCCGAGAGTTTTAAATAGCAGTTGCAGTGGACACTTCCCCCCATACCCGCCCTGGAAAACTGAGCAGAGATCTCTAGATGCAAGTCCTGATGATGCTCCCGCCTGTAAGCTGTGAGGGTAGAAGATGCCTTAGTCTCTAAATCATATTCTAAAGGAGCTCAGATGCAGCCACGATGCTTGTTTTTCCAGTTTCCTGCTGTGAAATTACATTAAAGTAAATGAAAAATAAGCTTTCTGTTACTGCTTTTTCACGCAATCAGATGCTGTACTTACTAGAGGGATGTTATTTACCTGTCAGGATCAAGAAAAGTTAAGGTTTGTAATAGGAAGTCCTGGAGACATTCCTTCTGCTTCTCTGAACTCCACGAGATGGTGTTTAGGGGCTCCCAACTTCAGTGTGACAATGCTGCATAATTAGGATTGGCAAGCTGAAACTCAAAATCGTGAATTTTTTTTTTTAAGAGTGACACCTAACTGCTAAATAACAGAAAGAAAGTGCTGGCAATCTCACTGGTTATTTGTATTTAGAACTAGAACAGAAAACATACTAAAAAGGAGTACTGGGAGAAGCTGTCCTGTCCTTTCATGGTTTCTTCAGATACTGGCAGTCTAAAAAAAGCCTCTTTTCCCCCAGTTATATAATTAGAGGAATTCATACATTTGCATTCAGGAAAGCCGTCACTTTCAAATGTGTTCTACAAAGCCATTTTATGAAAAGAGCCATTTCCAAATCATGCTGTTCTTCTAAGTGCGCTAAAGCATAGAGTGTAATTAGACTTCTTGCCTTAGAATTTAGTGGGAAATGTTTAAAAAGAATTCATTCCTCCTTAAAGCATGAGTCATCAGCTGGCTGGGGGCCTGAAGAGCCACAGCAGAGTCCTCTACCCCTTTGTCAGAAGGGATGCTTGTATATGAACTTGCTGTTACAAAAAAAGAGACGTCTCTATGTTTTGCTGGTGGTATTCCGTATGTTTGCAGACAGAGGCTGAGAATCTGACCCTGTCTCTGTTTCTGGGACTCCCGTTCCCATTACAAGAAGGGCCAGCAAAGGAAGAGTCTGCCACTCCTCATGCTCTTTGTTGTCGGAAGAAGGGCTGGGAAACTCAAAGAGGGACTTTCTGTGTTGTCAGTCGGGAGAAGGGTCAGCAGGCAAAGTCCTTTCAGCCCAGCAACGCAGTGAGATACATACGGGTCTGCTCTGCAACTCAGCAGTTGCTCTTTGCTCGATTCGTAACACAGCGAAGGGATGGACCACACTCAGTGAAGGCCACATCTTTAGATGGTTTTCTAGCCTTTGGATGTATGTCAACTTCTGATTTCTCATTTCCAAAGGATTATCATTTGAACATAACCGGGCATCCAAAAAAAGCCTTCTTATTACATATGTAGCAACTGTAGCTTTTTTTTTTTTTTTAAAACATATTATTTTCAGACTGGGGAAAATTATGTTTTGGCATATCTGCCTTGGAAATGGCTGTATTACATGAGCTAAAAATTAAAAAGATAACAGTCAATTGCAGCAAGCCCATAAATGAAAGAATTCAAGACCAAACAGCTGAAGATTCACAAAATTTTAATTAATGAAAAACAAGATTTACAGCAAAAAAAAATTGTCAGTCTTAACTATATGCTAAATATCTAATTTGTTACTTATTTATGAGCATGAAAAATTTAAAAGTCAGCCTGCCCCCACTTCTAATAAGGTGTGGAAGCATTCAATGTGCAATGTGGGAGTCATGACTTCTGCAGGAACACTAATTTTCACTTGTGCTGTTCCATGTGGATTCTAGAGAACCCCTGGTACTAATTTAAAATCAGATTCAAAGTGGCCTTTGCCAGCCAGTGTAAACTCACTTGGAACACTGTTAGCTTATGCATCAGAGGATGAGATGTTTAATACCAGTCTCTTATCCACATCTTTGATTCATGGTAACATAGCAGTTTACAATGCAGAAGATGGCAAGATCATATTCCATATGATTTAGTCAGGAATGCCCAGCCAAAGACTCCAGTTTTCTCTGAAGCATTTTCTAACCTTGGTGCAACGTTCTGCTCAGATTCCATTGACTGTAGCATTGCAATGTATCACCCAAGGGATGTCCTAGAGGAGAACCACAAAAGCATCATACAGAAGAAAAACAAAAATGGTGAGCTAGAGAGGAATTACAAACAAAGTTTATGATAACAACCCCTTAAAATTTTGGAGGTTTAGGTGAGGTGTGTACATGCCTTTCCAAGACCTGGGACTGTTTTATTAATAGGAGAAGTAAAGTGTGCCCAGAGAATGCATAAAGATAGCTTACATTTAACTAAACCAAGGAGGATATTTTGTAATGACTTTTTGATTTTCTCAAAAAAGAGAAGTTATTCAACATTTGCATGAAGTGGAACACTAACTAACCAACTGTAAGGTAAAATTTGTATCATACGCAACCCTCACATTGCTCTTTAGCTCTGACAAAATGCTTCTTGCACCATTAAAGCTGTGTTCTGCTGAATGCTTATTTATTTAAAATAATCTGTGAGCATTTTCTGTCGCTGACGGAGCATGGTTTTAATAGTCTTTTACGAGACAGTATAAATGGAGGCTGCAGGATATATAGAAGGGAAGCTTGTTGTGGAAAGATAATGGAGTCTATATGTGCATTCAGTATCTCTAAGCTATTCAGCTGCTAGCTTTATTACCTTTATTGCCAGAGTCTGTATTTTTGTGTTTTTTCTCATCCAAAACATTACCCATTTTTTAAAGTGTTCTGCCATTCAATGAACAATTTGGATTGACTCTAAAGCGTAAGACAAGTTACCAGCTGCTTCTGGCAACTGATTGTGTTCTTATTCATTATGGTCTTAATACACGCAATACACACTAATCACAGTATTACTTTTACTTTTGAATCAGTCTAATAAGCTTAATGCCATTGAAGGTTTTGCCTCTTGTTGGATCAAATTTTACAGATTATTGTACTAGAAGGATCAGAGTTTCTGAAGCAGAGTTATTGGTGAAATCTGGATTTTCTTGCAGTCAGCTGGAGTTTTCCCTGAAGCTTAGATGACAGTAAGCTTTCTCTGAGGAGTTTCTCACTTTTGGGGATGGGTCTAAGATGAAAGATCTTGGACATTTCAAATCCAGTGTTGATCCTTTCAAGAAATCAGGGGTCAGATTGGACTTCTGTGAGCACTAAGAAAAGGAGAAGCATCAGGAGTAAGGGGATACAAGCCTCTCTATATTAAAACCCTCTCTTCAGCCATTCCCCTCCAAAGAAACTTGTGAACCACTTGTGCCAAAACATTTGGTGCTGACCATTGCAAAGCTCCACCAAGAAGGCCACTTCTTGTTCTTCTTTCATGTTAACCTCCAAGCCAAGACTGAATGTTGTTCTGACCTTACAGCACAGGGCATCTCTAGAGGGAAATGCCGTGTAAGATCAGGGTGCTCAGACACGCTTGTCCCCGGCAGCTGTCCTTCCTCAGCCACCACTTGTAGAATCCAAGAAGCCTCTTACCCTGTTTTCAGACTGGAACTGAGGCTGAACTGCCTTTGGAAGACGGTCCAAGGCAGGACTGCGAAGGGCTTTTCTCTGATGTATGTTTGTCATGGTTGCAATAAACAACTACCTCAGTTATACTCTGCTCCTCTGACATCAGGTTACTGTGAGGAAGAAAGGTGTGTCATTTATTTACAACCCTTTCAGTAACCCTAGGCACAACACTTAAAGTAGCTAGCTGTGCATGACAACACTTAGACAAAGATGATCAGAGACCCGTAACATATGACTTGAGGAAGTGTATGATGTTGAGGGGCTCTGAAAAAGATGAGACTGATGGATGATCTAATTGCTCCCTACACCCTAGTGGGCAGTTACAAAGATGACGGAGCACTTCTTGTTAGTGCCAGATATAAAACCAAGGAAATACTCTAGAGATACCACGCAAGGGCTTTGCAGTTTTCTCTGTCCAGCAGCTGGGACCCTGCTGTAGCACCGCCAGCATGCCAGGCTGATCCCTTGTACAGTCAGAATTGATGGCTCAGCTGGTTTATACCATGGTATGCCATGGTATTTTTACAACAGACAGCGAGATTTCTCAAAGAGAGGTCAGTGCCCCCTGCTACTTTAGCCAGCTCCCTGGAAGAGTTTGAGACCCTTTCTCCAAAAAGCTACTCCAAAGCTGGAAAGAATGGTGGCAGCCTCCATACCATCTCTTTTCTGAGCAGTGGCTTTTTAACAGCACGTGGCAGGGATGACAGGCAGCAGTGTTCAGTGTAGTGACCCCTCCTGAGGAGGCCACCCAACCAGGGGTGATTTAGCCTGTGCTACACTGCATTTCTGGTGTGTGTTCCCAGACCAGTCTGTGAATTACTTGGCCTAGGGGTAGGATGGCCTTGTATGTGCCAGCTGGGGTTACTGCTTCTGCATCTCTGCATTTGTCCCAGAGAGCCTTCTGCTCATCACTGTTGAGGCAACGCATGCTCGCAACCTGCCTGTGGCTGTTGTAGCCTCCCTGGCACGTGTCTTGCATGATCCAAATCTTGCTCCTCTCTGTGATGCAGAGGTTTCCTTCTTTGCAGGCACCCTCTGCAGGGGTGCTGAGCCTCCTGTAGGAGCAATACCTGCAACCTACCTGTGCTACAGAGTCTTTGCAAAAATGAGTTACCTGTGGGATAGAAATAGCCTGGGTGCATGAGATGATGCCAGTGTCACATTGCCTTTGGGGTGTGTACTGGAGAACAGGCCTGCTTTGGCATTAAATATTCACAGGTGAAAGTCAACGCCACAGTCCAATGGCTGGAAACACCCCAGAAGGCACTGTCAGGGCCAAGCAGACCCAGCATTTCAACAGAGCACCCTCACAAGGCTTGCAAGTGCGCTTCAAGGGCAAATACGCTGTTGCTGCTTGGGGAATTTAGCGCTATGTATATATTGCCTGCCACGACTGAAATATGAGGTAGTAAAAGTGTAGTGCAATTGTTTGCCTTCCTCTTAAGCCCGTTGTTTATACACACTATTGACATGCTCAAAATCACTGTGTACCTATCGTCTGATTCTGTGTAGACCTGTACCTAAAGAAGTCATCCACATTTCTGCTTGTGGGCCTGGGCACAAATGCCTTAAGGCTGAAACTGTTCTGCAATTAATAAGTGGCCTGGTGGCCTTGACATGCCTGAAGGAGAATTCCCAAGGGCTGTTTCTCTTATGTAATCTGCCAGTGGAGCTCGTTGCTATGACGTGGCGAGAGATGATGTCACGCAAAATGAAGCTGGCACATTACGATGCTGTACCACTGGACGTCAAGAACTCATGTATGAACAGAGGGTCAGATCCTTCCTGTATCTGACTTGAGGCAAGTGGGGCAAACCCAAAAGAAAAAAAAGGGTAAAATAAGCCAAAAGAGCCAGTGACTTGGTAATTAACCCTGTTGTTCAAATATTTGAGTAAAATTCCTGCTCTGCACCTTTTGCATGTTTCAGTTTTGACAGTTCAACACCCCTGCTGTTCCATTTTCACACTGCTTTATGTGCTCCAGTCCTTCTAAGTCAAGACGGTTTGCTATGCATGTTCTATTATGAACATTTCCTGTGTTGGTACATGTTTTCTTTTTCATTTTTCTGTTTCCATATTCCATTATAGCCATTGCCTTTGGTTTACATGCCATGCTGCATTAGCATTTCAGTTCTTTGTTTTTGCTTGTCATTAAATCTTATTTCTGATTTCACATCTCATTACTCATTTTCAACCCTCTTTTGTTTCAATTTCTTTTCATACTGTGTTTTTTTGATCTGAAAGGTGCATTTTGGTTTTGCCTATCATTACTCTTTCGGATTTTATTTTGCTTATTACAATTTTTCAACTTACTATGCATTTCTGATGTCAAATCCTGCTATAAGTTTTCCTTTTCACATCTCTTTACCCACTTTTTTGATTCCACATCTCAATATGAATGCTTTTTTTCATTTTTATTTCAATGCTCGGTTTTGCTTCAGCATTTCATTATGTACTTTTAGATCTAATTAGGAATTTCATGTATCATCGCTTATTAGTCAATTGCCTTTTTCTTGCCCATTACAGACTATGCATAGCATTCTGAGCATGATCTTCCAGATTTCCCCATGCATTTTCCTTTTCTCACATTCTTCAGTTAACTTCTTACATCTTATGATAAATTTCATATATTCCTACTGGCTTCTTACTATGATTTTTCAAATCTGTAATTTTTTTTCCAAACTTTCTTTTGCACCAAAAATTTTATCTCATTACTCATTTGAATGGTATCATATTGCAAATTTAATTTTTGTATCTCATACTAGGTTTTCTTTTCCAGAATGCATAATGAACTTCCATTTTTGTATTTTTTGAAACTTGGGGGTGGTGGTGCCTCTTAGCATACATTTTCATATCTGCAAATCCTCACAGATTTCCTTTTCAGATCATGCATTTTTTCTATGTTTTCTTTTTCAGAGCTATTTCTGCGCTTTCCCTAATGCATGCGATTATGCAGCTTGATTTATTTCTAATGACATGTTTCAGATTTTGTAGCTCGTGACACATTTCTGATTTTGAATAGTCTCATGCTTTTCTTCTTTAGCTATTTATGCTTTTTTATTTTTGTGTTTACTTATGAATTTCCCCTTTCAGAATGAATTTTCCTTTTTGTCTCTCACCAAGCTCAAATTTTTCTTAATTTTTAAATCACCTGGTTTGATTTTTTTTAACTTATACACTACCTCCTTTGGTAGTGTATTACCCATTTTAGTTTTTTACGTCTCCTCTTTTAATGTTTATATCTGTTCTGCATTCATTATGCGCTCCATTATTCACATCTTGTTCCCTATTTGTCTTTAAAATGCCATTACACAATTCCATTTTACAAGTCCTTATGCATTGCTTATGTTGCATGTTTCCTCTTATGTGTACTTGTTTGTGTTTTTGAGCAGCTTCATATGCACCAGATGTGATCTTTGCTCATATTGTCATCCATTTCTTCATGCCTTTTTCTACTCACCTATGGCTTTTAAAGGTTTTACTTTTCACTTTTACACACATGTTCATTTTTATATATCACCTTTCATTCTGTAGCTGCTCAAAAAATATTTTTCTCTTTTGCATCTCATTGCTTTTTTGCTTCTCCTTGAAAGTGTTCCTTTCTACAGCACAGTAGGTTTTGTTGGCATATCACATATCCACCTCCTTTTTCACATAGTGTTGAACTTGCCTGCCTCTCATCATATCTCCCCTTCTGCCCCTCATTATGCAAGTTTTTCACACACGACTACAGATCTGGCTTTCACTTCTCATAATTCATTTTCATTCCCTTCTTCCTCACAATAATCTTGAGTAGCTGATCACTCAGAATTATTTATTTTGCCTTTGTGTATACCATCCTAATGCTGAAACCAAAGGGTACTTCCTCGCATGGTTTACTTGGTCCTTTTTTTTTTTTTTAGTTGCTATTTGTGCATGTAAAAAAAAATTAAATTGATCTTTCTTTCCTCCCTACTGGATGACCAAGTGCTTTTGGTTCACAGAAATAGCCAAGAGGGAATAGAACAGAAAATACGTATGTCAGCACAGAAAATACATTGCAGACACTATGGGAATACATAAAGTTGAAGATGAATGTGTGCTTAAAAGCATAATTAGGAACCTTTTGTCAGGTTTGTTCATTAAAATCATATGTATTTTGAAATGCTGATTCCATTACCAAGCACTCTCCATTTTCATAATCAGATTTACTTTATGAAAATCAGATTAGACAGGTTCTCTGCTCTTTCTGGTTTACCTTGGGGGAGGGGAAACAAAGTAAGGGAAATTTGGTTCTCTGGCTCCAGTAATACAGATTAGGAGAACAGTGATGGAGGTTATGTGGCTGCTATCCCTAGTTAACTGAGCACCATCTGAAGAACCATAGAAATGCTGTTCGGAGGAGACCTCTGAAAGGTTCCAATTCAGCATCCCACCAGAGCTCTGAGGGTACTGCCCAGCCTCCTGGCCCTGACCAGCCCCATCTGGGGCCTCCTCTTACTCTGCCCATGGCCCTGGAGCCCCATTTCAAGCTGAGCCGGGGCCTTCAGCCCCTGCCTGAGCTGCCTGGTCTCCAGACATGTCCCTGCCCATCTAGACCCTGACCTGCAGACTGTTGTCCCAGCTGACCCTTGCCACTACAGACCTGCCTGGACTCTTGGCTGAACCTGGCTGTCCCCCACAGCCTGCCCCACTTGCCCCACTGGGACACTATGGGATTGGGAGCTGGTGGGCTGGTGAGCTCCTGCCCTGCCGGCTGCAGAGCAAGGTGTGGCTCATTACTCCTACCTCCTCCTCTCGAGCAGGACTACACTAGGGTGTGTCAGCCTGGGTTTTGCCAAGCCACAGCTTGAAAGCCTCCGCCTGGGCATGCTCCACCTCTCCCTGGGCAATCAGGACTGGTGTAGCAGTGCCCTTCTGGTGAAACCCCCAAGCTGCCAAATGCAGCCATTGCTATTCGTTATATCGCTTGGCACTATGGTGAAATGTTTTTTTCACTTGTCTTTGTAGTTCTCTCTTCAAGCAGTGTAGGCAGCAATCATGGTGTCCCCCAAGTCTCTTTGCCAAATATTCCTCAGCCAGAGAGGGGAGCAGAACAAGGCCATTGGTGTTGTCTGTGTTTGTGTGTGGGCCAAGTGCGTCTGTCTGTGTTGACCTGTCCGGCTGGGTGTGTTTATATGTGTATATGTGCTGTTCACGTGTGCATGTGCCTGTGGCCAATATACACTCAGCCTTGCTACTGGTTGGTCCTGGATGCAGCAGCATTTCTCTCCTGGGCTACTGGATTTGGCAAACCCTAACAGTCATAACCACACCCCTAGGTCAACGTCTTCTACAGATTTGCTGAAGGTGGACTCTGTCACCATCCAGGCCACTGATGAAAATGTTGAATTACATGGGTAATCTCCATTTCACTCATTGCCATCTTCCAAATGGATGTTGATCACGACCTTCTGAGCACAGTAGTCCAGACAATTTTAAGCCCATCTAACAGTCTTGACCATTACACTCATTCTCAGTTTTCCAATGAGGATGTTATGGGAGGAAGTACCTAAAGTCAAGGTATGTTATGTTCACTTTGTTCCTAAAGTTTTGTATCCTTTTCCACTTCTTTTTTCTTCTGTCTCCAAGAGGCATCTCAGCAAAGAAAGAAAAACTTTCTAATACCTAGATCTTTCCTACGGTGAGAATTCCAGAAATGTTAGAATTAAATGTTTATTACACCAATTATTATTTCCATGTCCAATATTAGCTGCTGCAAGCTGTAACGGGTGAGAGACACATATGGTCTGGCTCCCTGTATGTACTATGTGGGGTCAGAAAGTTGGAAAGGAGCTGTGGCTCTGTTCGGGCAACAAGGGACTTGGCAGTGTTGTAGGAGAAACAGGCTGATGGGGAATTAATTCCCTTGAATCCATGCTATTTTGATCCCTCCCCAGTGCAACTGTTTTCAGCAGTTGATCAAGGACTGTAGCTTTTTTTCCTATGTTATCAACGTTATCAATGCTATTAGTTGTCTAAATATTGTCTTGAAGTGCACTTAAATGTAAAATTATTTTCACAGGAGAGGAAACAAAAGATGTCATTCACAAATAAACTTGCCTTCTGAAGGTAAATGGTATTGGAAGCTGAAAACTGAAACAACTAGGAAACAACTGAACTGTTACTCTAACGTCTCAGTGCCAGTAAAATGAAGATCTTATATTGTTTTCAGTTGTGACACAAGTATCTCAACACAGGACTGATTTTCTCACTTCATTTCATGGGCATGTAGAGTAAATAAGTCCATTGAAGGAGCAAAAAGTGTAAAACAATATAAGCACAATACAGCAAAGACTTTTCTCTCAGGATAAAAGTGGGTCCAGTACCTACTCAACATTCATCCTTTTTTGCATCATTCTTGAAATTCTGCTTAGAGAGGATGAAATATCTTTGAATATTCCTTTGTATCTGTCCTTAATTTCTGCATTTCTGAATGCTTAAGAGCAACATGTGACTTGCTTACATGTCTCTGGTAAAATGAAAACTTTAAATCCCCAAACATTATAGCAATTTAAAGGGATACGAGTAAACGAGATTATGAGGAAAAATTTTGTGCACGAATACTTCCTGTATCGGTATTATCTTCCCTCATGACAGTTCATTTAGTTTCAGACTGTGCTAGGAAATTTGTATTTACCTGGACAGCAGTTTGCGGTGAATCTGAGAGGCACTTGCTTTGCTGCTGTGCGTAATTTAGTACCTGGCCAGCACCTGTAGCACCGATGTGTCATCTGAATATGGCTGTGGCTGGTTATTGCATTCACATTTGTTCTGAGTGAAGGTAGGCAAGAAAAAACACAATACATTTATTCAGCCTCTGACCTCTTTCGAAAGAACAGGCAAGGTCCCTTTTGCAGTTCCTTGTAAGCCATTGAACAAATGAACTGCATAAAGAACATATGGAACTTACAGTTCCATTGTGCCTTTCGGTATATCAGACAAGAATATTATTTTCCATTTTCATTCTGTGAGAAACAGGATGCCTGCACTTGTTATCTGGTAGATTTTCATGGGAATGAAAGACAATCAAGGAATTCTTCTACTGAAGATTCATATTCTAGATACCTGACAGTCTGGGTTGTAGTGTTGTGTGCTGGCCTAATATTCCCTGATGGCTAAAGGTTTAAGCCAGCTGATGACTTTTACATATGTACACAAGACAACTGGAAGCATTTCAGAAGTTCAAGGTCAGACTAAGCTGGCATAGCCTGGGAGCAGTGCCTGAAATCATGCACCGCATTGGGCTATTGCCCAGTGTAAACATATTTGGGAAATATTAGGGCAGTATTCAAGACTGGAGAACTGACAATCCAGCTGCATCCCCTCTGGATGTAAAAAGCCAACAATAAACAAGCAAAATCACAACAAAGTATTGCATTTTTTTATAAACCTGATGGTCTGAAGATATCATTAGGGTAAGGCCTGTAGGCAGTAATATCTTGTTAGACTAAGTGGTATGTGGAGAAGAGTAGACAAGTTTTGAGCAGGCAATCCCTTCTCCAGGAGCAGCAGACGTCAGACATAATTAGGGATTCAGATTATTTCCTCTGAGGTGGGTTACTTATCAGACTAACTTTGAAAAGAAAGGTGTCTGGAGTCTTCAGAGCAGATAGGATATTAGTGCAAGGGGGGAAAGGAAGAGGGAGAGAGAGGGTTTTTGTATTCTGTGGAGCACAAAAAGGTTGGAGGGGGAAGAAGGAGACTATAATGTGCCATAAGAAGTGTCCCTATTGAATCCATGGGTTTTGATGTCCCAGTGTTATGCACTTAATTCCCAGGTGCACCTGTGCCCAGCATTTTGTAAGTCTCCCTTGAGGATCAGGATTGAGAGATGAAGTGCTTGTGATGTGCAAAGCATTTCCTTGCTGGCTGGATGTTTCATCCTTTCCACATTACCACAGGATTTAATTCTGGCTCACAGTGCCTGCTTGCTTTCACCTCCACAGCTCCTGAGAGCTTTTAGTGTGCTGGGTGAAGTGTGCAGAGGTCACATCTGAGAGTGGAGTAAGGCCACTGGCAGATGTCTTTGGGGATCTGGGCTTATGCTTCTGCTGTTCAACACCTTTGTCAACAGGCTGGAAAGGGAAATAAATAGTGAGATGACAAAGTCTGCAGCTGAGGTACCGGTGTGGTAAAAAAGTGCCTGCTTTTTTACTACAGCAAAAACTCATCTTGGTGCTGGCTGGGCACGGCAGTGAATCATGAAATTCTAGACAGATAAACAGAAGCAACGCGCATGAGGGGCAGAATAATCCTAGTTACACGTATAAAAAGATGGGCTCTGAGCTATTACCCCTTGGGAGCTAGAATTTGCAGTTACATCTCGGTGCTCTGAGGTGGCTTAAGAACAGATGGAGCAGAATGAGGGGGGCAGGCTCAGTCCTTCAAGCTACTCTTGGTCAGGAGAAGCAGGATACTGGAATCAGCACCAAGAAGATGTATTTTAGGTTTGACCCAACACAGCCATCCTTATATCGACGATTCTGTCACATCACAGTATTAGTGGTGGTCTATTGACAATATTTTGATTGGTTGCAACAGATTTCTTGCACAGTCTAGATCCTTTTGCTATAATTTGTACATTGGAAATGTAGTGCTCAATTTAGCAATTTGGGAGGCTTATTAGAGGTTAGCATCAAGGTTTCCTAAATGCTTTAGCTAAGGACTTTTGTGTTCACAAATTTACCTAATGTTTCCAGCTGTGTCACTTGGTCTAGGACACAGTGGTCAGGATTCAGAGGACTGAGTAGCCAGAACTAAGCAAAAGTCCTTGGTCCAACATTGTTCATATACATCACTCACCTTTCAAATGTAATACATAATTTCAGCTATATTCCACCTACCTTTTCCAAATAAATTATCATCCCACTTCCAGAAGTTTCAGTTTCTTATTGTTTTCCTCTATTGAAAACCTTTTTTCTCCTTTTCTGCCTGCTGAAAATAAAACTACAAATGCAATGATTATGTGCTGCCCAAAACTTTTGTTCCATGGCTGGACATATGAGATCTCTGATGACATATAGTAACTCATTGGTCATTTTCTGCGAACTTGCATGTAAAATTGTCTGAGGGTAATCAGAAAATTGGCAACGCTTGCCATCGTAAACTTTCTGGGGCACAGTTTGAGTGCATAGCTTTCTTTGTAAGTTCTCTATACTGACAATGATTTTCCATACTAGAATGCCACGCAAAACAAAATGAATAGAATGCATGCAACAAAAAAAAAAAGAGCTGAATGTATTTTATGTAAAGGCAATCAAAAAATCTACAGTACTAGTTAACAAATCTAGTAGAGTATACAGCAGTAGAGAGCTGTCTGCTGTCTCCTGTCAAATTAGCACTGGAAGTTTAATGGATGGACTTTCTCAAGGTGTGCAGGCAGGTGACTGGGTCACAGCCTAAGACTTTTAGCTAAGTGAACAGACCATGAGAAACTATAGGACATGACACAAGAAATTGTTCAATATAGTATGTTAAACACAGTATGAGGCTGACAAAAGTTCCAGGTAGTGCCCTGAGAAATGGCCACATCTCTCAGATGGTTATGAGTGAGTTATGTGAGAGGTGGTCAAACTTCACTGACGATTGGAGAGGAGTATTGGGGGTCTTTAGGAGAGCACAATTTCTGGGTTATGAGTAGCCATAACAGTAATATCATGTAAGGCCTAAATCACCTAAATAACAACATCAGAAATACCAAATTTGGGTACATATGTGGCAAAACAGAGACCAATAGGAAAAACTAATTAGACGTGTATTGTTTTTTTGGGGAAAGGAAAAAGGGTGAAGAAACAGAGGGCTCAAGGTGAATGGGGAGAAAAAAAGTGTGGGGAAACAAAGAGAAGGTGAGGGTGAAAAGTCATGTGTTAAGAAGGCTTATAAAGTGTAATCAGCTTTCCTATGTGGCCAGGGGAAAACCCCCAGTTAATCATTTCATGTGAGCTTTTGTGGGAACAGACTATGTCCCAAGAGTGAATTAGTATTTAATCTAGTAGACCTAAATTCTGGTCATTGCAGTAGTTAAGCCCTAGACCTGCCCCCAGAGGAGGAACTTCTGATTATTCCTAGTT
The DNA here is from genome assembly GCA_034008185.1 of Gorsachius magnificus. Taxonomy (NCBI): domain Eukaryota; kingdom Metazoa; phylum Chordata; class Aves; order Pelecaniformes; family Ardeidae; genus Gorsachius; species Gorsachius magnificus. The sequence goes on from CM067082.1 coordinate 70,045,389, forward strand.
ACTTTTCTTCCTGTCAAGTCACATGCGGTAGTTCATCACTTTCATACCAAAAATGAGAGACACCTCCCTGTATATACTTCTCCCAGTGATATAACCATCACATCTTCAATTCTAGTTTCAGTCGGTTCAGAAACATATTACAGCCTGCAGTCTAGTTCAGATGGGGTTAAAGAGTCTTTGATTACTTTGTCCTATTGAATGTGTTCTGTATTGCACAAAATAAATCTCGTCACACTAAGGAGAGAGCAAACAAAATGGGCTTGAGCGGGGGGCCTGGAATAGCTAGGATATAAAATAGCAGGGTTTGGGATGTCCTTTTGGAAGGGATGCCCTTTTCACTGTGGCACTCCACAGGCATTTGTGTTGACACAGTGGAGGGAGTGAGGCAAGGATGCAAATGAGAGCCTGGGTTTGGAGTGAAAATTCAGTAGCAGGTTAGTGGGTATTTTAGGAACATCCTGTGGTTCCTAAATGTTGCACTCAAGCATCTATGTATTCTTCTATCTCAATTTTAAAAAGTTCTTTCCTTCATCCAGTCAGTCAGTTGCTCTTGTCTTTACAGATAATGTTCTTTTAAGTATGGTACAGAATTTTCTTGAGTGCTTCAAGGTACAGAATAAAACCAGAGTAATTTAATTTGGAAGAGACCTTTGGATATTATCTAGGCCAACCTCCTGCTCCAAGCAGGGCTAACTCCAGAGCTAGATATAGGATATTCCTTAAAGTACCCTCTTCAATTTGCTGAGACATTTAGAGCAGCTCAGTTCAATTTCCTGCTTCTAGGCACTCTGTGCTATTTGAATGCAAAGTGGTAGTTTAGTATTAAATTCTGTATCCATATGTGAAAAAAAAAAAAATTACTGCCCTGCTTGCTCTTTATCAGTTTATGACAGCTGTTTGGCTCTGGTTTGTTGTGCATCCAGAGGCCCAACTCTCAGCTGCTGTTGTGCTGAAGGGCTTCCTAGTCAATGCACATGTGGATTGGGAGCTGGCCTTTCAGGCTGGAGTCCCATGCAGCCACCCTAGGTTGCCATTGCTTACAAAGCTGAACTGCCTCACTGAGGAAGATGGTTCAGAGGCTGGAGCATGTAATGCATGTGTAGCTGGGTTTATAAGTTTGGGGAAAAGAAAGCTTGGAGGGGAAGGGGGAAACCTCACTGCAGTCTTCCTTTACCTAAGGGAGTGGCAGAGAAGATGGAGCCAGACTTCTCCTGGGAAATATCCATCCTTGGAGATATCTGAAAGGTGATAAGACAAGGCCTGATATAACATGGAAGTTAGTTCTGTTTGGAGGAGGACACTGGACTAGGTCACCTTTTGAGGTCCCTTCCAGCCTAAAGTATTCTATAATTCTTTGAACAGGATACTATGAACTGAATGTATCTGGCAACTTCTTTTCTGAGCTTTGTAGAAAATCATCAGATAATATCTCACAGACCTACTTAAGAATTTTCTGTGGTATTGGCCAAAGAAAATTGGAAGTAATGGTAGATAAATATTATATAAATGCCAGATAAATATTACTTACTGCTATTTTTACTTTGAACAAAATGATACATCATCCTAAACTGAGAAATCATGTCTCATCATACAGTTCACATTAAAGAATCCTATGAACTATTCTTCTTGTGACTATTGCCTTCACAGAATGCATAGATAGAAACTACCTTGCTTTCTTTAGCAAAAAGTATGATATTTTTACTATTTTTTTCAAAACCCAAAAGATTAGAATAACAGAATGACTGTATTATTTTCTTCCTCAGTTTGTAGAATCTATTTTTTTATAAGGAAGGATTCACATGAATTGTATAGAGAAAAGATGAGAAGATTTCAGCTGTGGGCTATGTAAGTTGTCTGTTTTGCCTTCTGTTGTTATCACAGCCAAGTGTCTGCAAGGAGTAATAAATTCTTAATGGTCTGCTGTTCAAGTTATCTGATAAGAACAAGGTTACCTGTCAAAGAGTGAAAGAAATACACATCCTATGCTGGCTGAAGTATGGAATGCCTGTTGACTAGATTTGCAGCTGTTGTGAATTGTGAAAAATTACATAGAATAAGTGCTCATATAAATTTAAGAAAATGAGAACCCCATCCATTAATTTTAGCTGATTAGATTTTGTAAGGATTGAGGCACAAAAGACTGTGTGATTGAATAATATTGAAGTGTGGATTGGAGACTTTTCTATGCCTGAAGTACAATCCAGTTTCATACAGCACATTTTCATAGTGTTCAAAATCTCCTTCAAAGCCACAAAAGTAAATTACCCCTCTCCCTGACCTCTCATTATCTTCAAAAGTCTAATCTGGAATTTCTTGACTACTGTAAGAAGATTTGATGTGACAGATACATCTCTCGAGGAAGAGTATTTTGCCCTCCAGGTCACTAAAGAGTACTGTGATGCAAAGAGGACTTGATCACAAGTAATTTTTGAGACCCAATATTGTTTTCATATGTAGCACTTTCCCAAGCCCCAAGAAAACTATTCTTTCCTCAGACTTGAAAATTAAAGTGAAAATCCATGACCACATTTGAAACAAGACAAGGAGTCATCTACGAATGTAAACCAAATCATTTAAGGCTACTTTTTGTCAGATCCAGCCCAGAAGTGTTAAGGCAGGTGACAAGACAAGTCTGAAGTCAAACCAGGTAATCAGTCCACAGCTCAGGCACAGCAATCAGGTCCATGGCCAGGCACAGGCATGCTGTGATACAGCTAGAGACAAGAAAACCTACAGCATAGATTGGAATCACAGGGACTAACAGCCCAGGATGTAGCTTAAATGAGCCTGGACTCATGAGCAGAAGGGGTGGATGGAGCCCACAGATGAGGTTGACCAAGGCCTCTTAATGACCTCAGGGCTCTGATGCTTCTTGGAACTGTCAAAAACTGTCACTAACATTACACAAACAGAAGATAATGAGATTTTGGACCCTGAAGTTTACTATCTTTGTGTTCATTGTGAGCCTTAGAACTTCATTAGATATTTCCCATGGTCATCCTACCTCTTTCAGTATACAGCCTAGCTGGAGATAATTTAAGCACATCTCTTCATTATCTGCTTTTTGTTTCATATTTTTCAATGAGACCTTGTTCATTATAAATCATTCAGAACTCACTCTGATGAAAAAACCAAGTATTTTATTCACAAACTATTGGGTGGAACTCATCACAATATTGTGAGCATGCATGATACATTGCTATTGTATCTTCACAGTACCCCTGAGAGGAAGGAAGCTCTCACAGACTTAGACAAACAGAAATATTCATTTCATTTCAAGCTGCAAGTACTTGGTACAGTCACAAATCAGAAAAATGAATTTAAATCAGGCAACACAGTCTCAGTTATGGAATCCAAGACTAGAGGAACACAAATGAGTTGTTACCTTCAGATAACTTCATTTACTAATTTAACAAGCATTCTTACATGAAGGCAAGGCTTCATACTAGGTCTACTAATTAGCATTTAATGTCCTTGATCAGGAGACCAATGTGGTCTCACATGGCCCCCTGTCTTGATCATGCCATACCTTCAAACTCTGGCAGTTCTAGTGCCTCTGTCATAATGTCCTGTTTCATCCACAAGGCAGATACATGTAGTGTGCCAGATTAGATATTTAAGAGAAAAAAAGAGGATTTTAGCAGTGAATATTAATGTTCACACTTCTGAACTTTTTTTGCTTGAGTCTTCTCATAACATTTCCCTTGTATGACATTTGTATGCCTTTCTTCTGTTCTAAAAGAGCACAGGTCCCATCACAGAAGGGATGGTCACAGAGCTGATCATAAGTAGATCTCTTGCACACCTGTTTGTCACTAAAGATAATGGAAAGACTAACATCAACAGCTGGTGTTATCTTCTATTTAAATCAGCCCTCATTCCACAGATATTTGTTGACAGCAGAGGAATAATAAAACTTGAGAATTGTAGGCACTATTAGACTTTCCAGATACGCTGATTGCCACAGGCTGTCATCCCATCACAGTCTCTTTTCCAGTCTGTGCTCCTCTTTCTTGTACACCTTTTTCTGTCTTAGCTCCCCAAGGGAAGCAAACAAGAAATACTGTTGCAACGTGAGTCTTACGGAAGATGTTGTGTTCAAGGAGTCAGTGATCTTGAGCAAGCCCTGACAGCCACGCCATGTGTTGTGCTTGATATACCCATATGTTCACATGAGTGACTGCTGCGTAACCCCAGCTATATAGCAACAGAGGGCAACATGCTGGAAGTCTCTGGATATAGAATCATAGAACCATAGAATGGTTTGTGTTGGAAGGGACCTTAAAGATCCTCTAATTCCAACTTCACTGCTACGGTAAGGGACACCTTCCACTACACCAGGTTGCTCAAAGCCCCATCCAACCTGGCCTTGAACACTTCCAGGGAGGGGGCATCCACAGCTTCTCTGGGCAACCTGTTCCAGTGTCTCACCACCCTTATAGTGAAGAATTTCTTCCTTATATCTAATCTAATTCTTCCCTCTTTTGGTTTAAAGCCATTACCCTTTGTCCTATGACTACACACCCTTGTAAAAAATCCCTCTCCAGCTTTCTTGTAGGCCCCTTTCAGGTCCTGGAAGGCTGCTCTAAGGTCTCCCTGAAGCCTTTTCTTCTCCCCAACTCTCTCAGCTTGTCTTCACAGGAGAGGTGCTCCAGCCCTATGATCATTTTTGTGGCCCTCCTCTGCACTCACTCCAACAGGTCCGTGTCCTTCTTATGTTGGGAAGCTGAACCCAGCACTCCAGGTAGGGTCTTGCCAGAGCAGAGTAGAGGGGCAGAATCACCTCCCTCGACCTGCTGGCCACACTGCTCTTGAGGCAGCCCAGGGTATAGTTCGCTTTCTGGGCTGCAAGTGCACATTGCCAGCTCACATTGATCTTCCGGATACAGTTCCTGCATACGTTTATCTAGGCATGCTCTGCTGGGCATAAAGAAAGAGATGTGTCAAAACAAGATGTATAGTTTTGTTTGCTACACTAGATATAGAGAGACACAGTACTGGGTAGGAGTGAACCTCGCCATGCATGGGATCTGTGCAGCATGCTGCGGCTATACATCTGGGGCCTGTCCAAGGCTTCAGGAGAGCAGGGTTCCCAGCACCTGAAGAGATGTAAGATTTTAACACTATCTATATTTCCCTTCCTATTTCTATTGTGTTGTTGTTGTTATTATCATTAAAGTAGTTTGCTGCTGTGCCTTTCCTCCCCCTCCACACACCTCCCAGTGCGGAACAACTGTGCAACTGAATGAGGAGGAGGAGAGATAGCGGTTCCTTTATGAAATATATAAATAGTTCATATTGTTTACATTAAGGAATTTGATGGGATATGTCATTTAAGGCTTTGAGGGGTAGAGTGCCTCCTGTGATACGTAGTTGTTAAACTGTAGAGCGAAGGAATGGTGAGAAACATATGTGTTGTCATACCACTCCCCCATGACACTTTCCATCTTTTTGCATACGGAAAGGGAATAGCTCCAAGACTTTGTGGGGAGCTTGTATCATATATCACTTTCGGAGAAAACATTTCAGCATTTGCATCTAAGCGGAATATTGGTATAGGTCCTTTATAAAAAAAAAAAACCAAAACCCAACGTAAGAGCAAAACATTTTTGCCACACTGCCTTCCTGTTTCACTCTTCCTATTACTTAGAAAGCACCTTCAGGATGGATAACTTGATTTTCCACTAGTAGAACATTAAGTTCTACTATTAAGTCAAACTCCTGTGAATACAAAACAAGTAAGGCATTTCCCTGCAATCCATTGTTCTATTACCAGCTGAGTTCATTAAATACCTCTTTCAGTTCCAGTAAATTCTATCTTCACCTTTTCATCTGGAGACAACTATGTATTTCTCAGCCTGCTAGATAAAACAAACAGAAAAAAAGCCCAGGGAGACTGAATTATCATTTAAAGGAACTTTCGCTCTCTGTGCCTCTCTCACTTTTTAGTCTCACTCCCCGCCCCTCCACCCCCCCCCCCTTTTTCCCTTCTGAAGAAGACACTTACTTTTGATTCAGCAATAGTTTCTCCTCATGCTGAACTCTCATCAGTGAGAAGATATGCTGATACAATGTATTGCTATCTCCAAGTCTTAACTGATAGTTGTCAGTCTTAGTATGTACATTCGGACTATGCTTTCAGATTATCCAAGAAAAAAGGAAACTGTCTTAGGAATTTAACTTTTCTTATAGTTCCTCTTCAATAAAGAAGAGAAATAAATCAAGGGATTCAAAACTCTTAGATAAACCTCTTCCTAGGTGAAGATGAGCTGGCATTCCCCTGTGAAGTCATGTGTCTTGTTCTGCAAATTCCTAGCTGAACTGAGTTCAGTGGGGTTGAGGGCTCTTCCACTAGGGCCAGGAGAATATAAGGTGTCTCCATGGAAATGATGTACATTTCGTGCATGTCTTCTGAGAGAAGACTGTAGTTAAGTGTTCTGCAGGGTAATCCTGCAATTAACAGTCCTAAAAAGCAAGCCTCTAGCACTTTGTATCCAAACAATCATAAAGCCTTTTAGAAAATAAATGTCAGGACTTGGAAAATGCAGCATAATTTCTTTAGAGAAACTGAATATGTTTTTGTTTGGACAAGCTCACACATTTTTATGATAAATTTCTTTCAGACATTTGAATAGACAAATAATGTGCATATAAATATATGTTCTGAATTATTTTATCCCCTTGAGAAAATATTATCAGAATGCAAATCAGAAAAATTAATTTTGTCAGCTTCCTGTTTGGTAGACCTTGGTGCAACAATGAATCTGGATAAGAGGTTCAGTGACAGATTTGCAAGATCTTCAGAAAGGTATAGGAAGACAAGAGATTTTAATGAAAAAGAGAAAGAAAGGGGCTATTTCAAAAATTGTTTGCATTAAAATTTTTTCCTAAGCGCAAGTATCTCTAGCAGAATGACTCTTACCTGTGAAATCAGAATTAATTATATTAACAGTGACTTCTATGGTCAAGAATAATATATATTTCTATACTTGTTTTCACCCTACATGAATGATTAAGTCTTATTCCACCTAAAGGGGGATTATAGAGAACAGGGGACATGAGTTTTCTCACAAGCACAACAGAGAAAAGGGAAGAAATGGCACTTAAAAGGAAAATTCTGAATAGATGCAAGGAAAAAATTCTTTACCACAAGAGCATTTAACCACTGGAATAGTTTGCTCAGGGAGGTTGTGGAATTGGCATCCTTGGAGATTTTCAAAACTCATGTGGACAATACCCTAAGCAACGTGAATTATCTTTGAAGACAGTCTTGCTTGAGATTGTGCTTAAGTCAGAAGACCTTCAAAGTGCTCCTATTATCTGATGATCTCTGTTATACCACTGAGTGATAAGTAAACAAAACCCAACAGGACTAATAACCAACTTTGTTGAGAAAAGGCACAGGACTGCATGAGTACATGAGGAGCAAACAGCAAAATGCATTGCATCCAGTCTTGAAAAGGAGTAGAAGAGGGGACATGCTGTGACAGTGATGGCTGCTGAGTTCAGAAATACATGGAAGTATATGCTACAGGTCAACGTGTGGAATTTCCTGCATTTGGAATTTGTGATGTGACTTATTGAGGTAAAGCAATATCTAGTTCGCTGTATAGAAGAATGACATTTGCTTCTCCAGAATGCTAAGCAAGGTGTAATCCAGTATTTGCATTGTGAGAAACAAACAGATTACTTGCAGCACCTTTTGCATTTATGACACTAAACATTAGGCCAGATGCTTTTAGATATAAAATTACTTAAATATTTCAGTTTTGCAGATCTTCATAGTAGAGGTGGGCATGAAAAGCAGATAAACAAGTCACTGGTAAGATCCTATCAAATATTATTGCTATTTATCCCTTTCTCCTTGCTTGTCTGTGCAGATTAGATGCCTGTAGGCAAATGTCCTTTGAGAATTCCAGGAAAGGTCTCCCCATGCCCTGTGATGAAAGTGAGTCTTGCTGGTATTCAAAATTAGAAAGGAGGCGTATAAGCTCCTTTTCCTTCTACACTTGCAGTACAGTCAATGTAGCAAAAAAGATTGTTAAAAGATAAGATGCAAGCAATAGTTTTGAAATTGCAAAGGCATCCCTGCCTGCAGTATTCTGTCCACTGGTATGAATTGTTTTTCTGAGCATGCCATGCAGCTGTTATGTATTGCTGCAGCACTTCCAGTCTCTTGGGTTTGCAAAGCCAGCAGGTTTCACATTCTTCTCCTAAGGGGGTGGGGTTTTTTTTGCTTTTAGTTTTAGAGGATTATAGTAAAAGGTGAGCTAAGATGACTGTAATTTTATAATAGACATCAATGATTAATGGCATTGGAATGTAACATGCAGTCTGGAACAGATCACAATGTTGATCAAAGATAATAAAAGCATAAGCATTGACAAGAACTTTTCAACTTTTCATTTCAAATCTGGAAATGTATGCTGAGGAAGACTTCAGTCAGTTTCCTTCTATGTTCATACCATATATTCTCTATCTCCTAATTTCTTAGATATAATACTTTTCATTATCAATAAGGTTGGATCACATTTGAAACAGAGCTATTATAAATGGCTTTGATCCTCTGAAAGCCTTTTGACAAAGAATGTCAATCATTAAAAAATCTTAAGAAGTCAAATCTTAAGAACCAATAAAACTAGTGAAAAGTTTAGTCTAGATTCTATTTTGAAGAATTAATGTATTTGTGACAGTGTATTTTATTCCAGAATAGTATCCACAGTTTTAGATATGAGAAGACTATGTGTGTCTCCAGTTATTTTCTAAAACAGTGTTCTCACCCATGAGAAATGCAGTCCACATCTGATCTGAAGCTGGTTGAAGAGAACAGAAATAACATGCTCGCATTACTGGTCTTCGGATATTACCCCATGTATAGAGATGCAGAGAAAAGCTTTTTCAAATAAAAACCACAGAGGTGTGATGACCCTTATTTATGCACGATTTGTATAGCTGTCACTCTCTATTTTGTAATTAGCTTAAGTTATAAAGAAGGTTTTGAATCCAGACAAAAATAAGAATAATGAGATCATTTTAAAATATCCAAAAGCATTCTTCCCTTCTCCTGTCAAACCCAGGTACTTCCAGCTTCTGTATGAAGAGAAGAGGAAAGTAAGTCGATAACCTTGACAATGAGTGGGTAACATGTCTGTACTACTGTAAAGAATTTCACTGATCTCAGTACTCTGTTAGTAACTTGTTTCTCCCTCTTTCTTTCATTTTCTCCTGTAGTTTTTGATGAAGAACTCTGTACTTCGAAGTTACAGCATGGAAGAAATTAGATTGTACTATTTCTGATCTTGTGGTTCTCAAGTCAATGTGAGCACTGATCCACGTCTGGCTGCCTACCTTCAGGGAAAATAGATCAGCCTAGAGGGGAAGAGTCATGCTTCTGTAGCCCAGGACTCTTCATCACAGTGTGCTCTGCAGCCACCTTTCATGGCAGGCACTACCTGATGCAGCAGAATCAGAAGCTCCAGCACCAGTTTCTGGAGCTACAAGAACCTGTCTTCTTAATATGGGACCCCAGGCTCATCCTCCCCACTTTTCCCACTTTTTTGTCACAGGTCTCACCTGTCCAAGTCAGGATTCCAACCCCAGGTTCACTACCTCCTACTAAAAACACTCACCTTCTGCCTTGAAGTCTGGAGCCCACTAAGCCTGCCTCACCCATCCACAGTATATTCTGCCTCAGCCGGTGCCATGTGATGAGACAGAAATGCAGATACCAGACAGGATTACATCAGGCACCACTAGCTGGGACCTCACACATCAATGAGTTATGGCCAGGTGAGCTCTGCAGCAGCATGTTGGGAAAAAGTGTATTCTCGTAACATTTCCAGAGATGCTTTTCTCTACATTCTAGGCCTTACCTTACCTGATATCTTATGTAATATTGACCATGTCTGATCTTACTCTTAGTCTGAAAGGGTCTCAAGTCTTCCCTATGCACAGCAGAAACCAAAGCTAAGCAGGTTAGTACTCGGAAGCCTCGGGCACCCACTCCACAGCCAACAGCAGAAATTAAAAAAAGAAAATAAACTAGCAGAAGCTGAAGTAATGCGACTGTGCCTTGGCAGTTTAGCAGGGGTATTGAGGGATTAAGGTTTACTTCTGTGCTGCAAGTTCTGATGATACAGTTTTTCTGGGGTTATAGCATTTTGTCAGAAGTCAGTGGGCACAATACCCTCTTTTTTCCTCCAACTTGTACAGAAGTGCCACATTTGAGAGCAATGTCTGAAAATGCTCTTGTGGTGCCAGGAGACATTTTTATTTCCAATTCTGTGATAACATTTCCGGAAATAAATTCTGCCAAAGGCAGTAATTAAAGAGACCTTCCAACTGTTCTTTAGGCTGCCCTTTAGTGTTTGTTTTTCTGCACAGGCAACAGAACTGGTCATGACAGTAAAATATTCTGCTGGCATATCTTGAAGGCATATGTTCACCAAAAAGCCTTACTCCATTTCTAGATTCCCAGCTCAAATAATTAGCACTATTTGGTTTTAAGCTGAATACTTATCATTCCACTTCATGTGTTTAAGAATGTATGTTACACCAGGGCATGCCAATGGTACAAGCTTACTACAACACTTTCCCAGGGAACGCCTTTTTCTCCCCATCTCTGGCAGATCAGTGTGGCTGTCTTCACTGGCCAAGGTGACATTTTAAAGAAGTTTCTAAGCTCCAAGAGTGGGAGCAAGTGCTGTGCCTTTTCTGCACTCTCTCAAGAAACATATTCTGCTTCCCACTGAACTCCCTGGAAAGTCTCCCAAACTATAATCATCTTTATCCTTCCCACCTCATGCCTTCTCATTGGTACCCCCCTTTCTAACAGCTTTCTTTGATTCTCTTAATGCTGCCTGGTAGTGACTCTAAATCTGACTGGAGCAAATCAGAGCAGCCGACACTCAATAAGACTTCCTTATTTCAACCTCAAATGCCATGTCCTCTATGAGAAACATACGAACACAATAAAAAAAAAACCAAAAAAACCCCAAAACAACAACAAAAAATCTCATATGTTTTTAAAACCGGGTGTGAAGTTTGGGCTAAAATACCTTTAATCCCATTTTAAAGAGGAAATGTGCAAACTAAAGTTTTCCAAACTTCCTGATATTCTTTCTGTGCCTTGCCAATGTGACAGGAGAGTCCCACAGAGTCCAGCTCTTCAAGTACATCCTTTCAGTTCTCTTGTGAACTTTTAAAGAAATCTGAAATGTTAGCAGTAAAATAAATGCTATTTGGTCTGCATTTCAAATAATGATCACCACCAGGAGTAATTCAGAATACTTTTATACCTTTGAGGAGAGCACAAGCAGCAGCCAATGTCTTGTTTAACTGAACAGCTCAAAACCAGATTGAGTAGGTTCAGTCTAAAGTTCGAAAAGTATCAGGTACAGCCGAAAACAAAATTCTGACGGCTGAAGTAATCTCTTCAGCAGACACTAATTGAAGCAAAGCAGGAAAACAGTTTTAAAGCTGAGAGGTTTTAAATAATCAGAAACACAAGGTTATTTGCATAATGTTTGACTGATTTCTTAAAGATGTAACAGAACAGTATTTCTAAAAGATGATGCATGCTGCAAGGTCAGCACTGATAGCAACTGTTTTCCTTAATATATTTGAAGCTATTTAAATCAATTAGCATGACTTGCAGCAGACTTACAGAAATAAATAGTAACATAGTTTCACCTTTATGACACGGGGAAAAAATGACTAATGAGGTGTCTGTGAAATGCAGTGGCCTTAGTATGGGGGATTTATGTAATGAATATTAATGAAAAAAAAAGTTTAGAAAAAATCTGTAGTTTTACTCTTCCTTCTGAAAGGATGGATTTTGTTAAAAAAATAAGAGAAAAATGAGATGGTGGAACCATAGGAAAATTCAGTCTGGAAGGTAATTCAGGAAGTCATCTAGTTGAACCTCCTGCTCAAAGAAGGGTCAGCTATACGGGGTCAGGTTGGATTACTTGGGGCTTTATCCAATCTGAAAAATCTTGAAAATCTCCAAAGATGGAGACAGCACAAGCTCTCTGGGCAACCTGTTCCACTACCTGACTGTCTTCATGGTGAAAAAAGTTCTCCTTATAGCCAGTCTGAATCTCTTTTGCTTTAACTTATGTCCATTGTCTCTGGTCCTCCAACCGTACACCATCACGAAGAGCCTGGCTTCATCCTCTTTGTAACCTCCTCATCAGAATCTGTCAGCTGTCAATAAAATATTCATCTTAGTTCAGCAACACTTCCTTGCTAGTGCATATCAGATCCAACTGTGCATCACCCTTGTTTGCCCCAACATGTGCTTTTATGAATAAGTTATCCTTGACACACACCAAAAATTTCCTTAACTGCTCTCATCCCACATGTTGCTATGCCACCTGAGATCTGTGATTCATAGAATTAATGGAATTGTTTAAGAAAAGCTTCTCTGCAAAGCTGCTTTCCAGTCTGTTGGCTCCCAGCATGTATTGGTGCATAGGGTTACTCCTCCCTATGTGCAGGGCTTTCATTTCCCTTTGTTGAACTGCATGAAGTTCCTCTTTGCAGATCTTTCCAGCCTCTCAAGGTCCTTTTGAATGGCAGCACAACCACCTGGGGTATCAGCCCCTCCTCCCAGGTTTGTATCACCTGCAAGCTGGCTGAGGGTATCCTCTGTCCCATTATCCAGTTCAGTAATGAAGATGCTAAACAGGATTGGACCCATTGTCAAAGCCTGGGGCACACTACTAGTGACTGGCCTCCAGTTGAGCTTTGTGCCCCTGATCACAATCCTTCTGAGCTTGGCAGTTCAACCAGTTTTCAGTCCACTTGGCTACGTACTTATCTGGCCTGTACATCATCAGCTCATTTGTGAGGATGTCATGAGAGACAATGCTGAAAGCCTTACTAAAGTGAAGGTAAACAGCATCCACTGCTCTCCCCACACCCACCAAGCTAGTCATCTCATTGTTGAAGGTTGATTAAGCTCCCAAACACCTTCTTGTTCTTTATGTTTCTGGAAATGTTTTCCAGGATTAGTTGCTCCATTGCTTTCCCAGGGATCAAGCTGACACTGACGATCAGTATTTCCCTGGACCTTCCTTCTTGCCCTTCTGGAAGACATGAGTGACATTCACTCTCTTCCAGTACTCAGGAACCTCCCCTGATCATCACGACCTTTCAAAGATAACTGAGAGCGGCCTCACAAGTATGATGTTATCATAACATCAGATGTTATGAAGTGTATCATAGAGGGGAACTGCCCTGATGTTACACAGGCTATAGCTTTTCTGTATTCTATGAAACTCTCTTTTAGACCCAAACCATGTGATTAAAAATAATAATTAAAAAATCCTCTAGTATTTTCTGTTTGATTATGAGCTTCTTAGAGAACATTTTCAACCTTTTTTTTATGTGGTTGTAAGACCGGGAAATTTATTGGTTTCAAAACTGAAAGCTAAAATAATCTCAGAACTGTATGCAATCAAGAGAAAGGAGTTTCAAACTCTGTATCATGTATCATGGAATGTTTGGTGAAAGCCCGAGTTCTGACATTGCTACTGCTGCACAAATGAAATATAAGTCTTCTCATTCCCCAGAAGTGGAAATTAATCTTTAGCACTTTTCTCCTAATTTCTCATCATTAAAACATCTGTTATTCAGACATAATATTTAATAAATTCACAGCAAAAATTGCATTCTAAATACTTTGTGATATGATATTTAGACACTGCCTTTTTATTCAGATCTTTTTGAATAGTTTAGAAAGTAATCACATTTTATTGAACTAACTGTTCGCTTTGAGCTCATCTAAATGGTAATAAGGGAGAAAATGAATTAATTATTTCATTATTTTTTCATGTTTTCCATAAGTATTGAACCATTTCCCTTAAAACTTCTCCTTCTATTGATTTGTGCACTCATTTCTGTGCATTATTACTACCCATACTTTGAAATAATTATCTTTGCAAAGTAAAGACGTAAAACTTTCTGAGCTTTTCATATAAGTGAAGAGCAAAGTCAATTTTTAGCCTTGTCTTTAAGATCAGCTTCCTTGTAAAATCTGCTTTCTTAGATTTCTAAGATAAAACATTCACCCTGTGTAATTTTATGCCATGAATGCTGCTAGTTGCAGCAGGAATGGTTCTGATTTGTAACATCTCCAAAACCCAGTCCACTTAACTCCTAAATTACCACTTCATTAAATTCTTTGCTCCGAGTCAGAACCATGGAAATCTGTGACAGTGCCCATTCAATTTTCAAAGCTCTTACTCAGAAGCAGTCTGAGATGTTATCTCAGAGATGTGACTTGGCCTTTTCTTACATGAGATAATAACTAGTACACCAGTTTAAAATATCAACAGTGTTAATTACAAAGTATTTTAACACTAAATTACCAAGCTCATACCACAGACGTCTCTCTCACAACATCTTTCAACAGCTGCTTCCCCAATTAGCGAAATTCCTGACTCCCCTGGCTATGCAGCATAGCTGTGTGTTTTCAAAATGAAATCACTGCAGAGAGTAGACCTGGGTAAGCCTCTAGAAGAGGCTTTGCTGAGGCAGAGGGAAAATGGATAGTATTTCTTTTTGCAAAATCCCTTGTTATCAGCTTGCTAAAGAGACAATTCCAGGTTACTCAGAAAAAGGTGAAAGGCTCGCTTGAAAGCTGACCTTTCTGAGATGAGATGTCATGGCTCACAGGGAAGCACAGATGCTTTGGAGTTTCAGCATCAGTTTACAGAAACTCCTGGGGCTCCTACAGTGAAGTGAGAGACAAAAGAAGAGTAAACTGTAGAAAATAATAGTAAACTGTAGTATATACACATCTATCTCACCTGCAGATAGCAAGAATATCACCAAGATGTAAGGAGAGAGCTCCATAGCCAGTGAAAGGAAGAAAACATCTGTGTAAGCCTCTTGTATGGATACTGAAGTGACAAACATTACAGTATATGAGGCAGTACAACATAGAGCAGAATAATACACAAATCAGGCTCCTGCAGTTCACCAAAACCACTACACGTCAGTTGGGAGGCAGTAACCGGCCGTTCATGTACCCAGACTTCTCTTATTCCACACTCAGTTCATAACCTTAGGCACCCAAAGTGATTTAAACTGATGTGTTGAGCACCACAACTGTAATAATCTAAAAATGGATTTACAGTCTGTTATGAAGTCTTGGATGACAGGCGATGAATTACTGAGCAAGTACACTTGATCATTTTCTGGTAGGTGACATGCCCTTGTTGAAGTGTTAGGTAAATCAGTTTAAAGCAAATAATTCTATTAAAATCTTTAAACCAAAATATTCTCATGGTCTTTCCAAAAAGTTTTTGTGCTTTGTGGAAGAATATCTTTGTAGACTGTTTATAATTGTACTGAAACCTGAGGGATTTATTAATATAGAAATTGAGTTAGGTAGAAATAGCTTAGCATATATTTTGGGTTCTTTGCTATTCTAGGCAATTTGGAACCTGATAGATTAAATTAACAATGAGGAATGACAGTTAGAAGCAACTATCTTAAATCATGATGGGAATTCAGTTACTAAAATGATGTATCAGTCTTATGAAAAAATGTATAATAATGGTAGCATCCTCTGAGACACTTGCATGTAATTCTAGGGCTTTGATTTGTTCACCGTTTAACTTCTTCAAAACATATGATTTGACCTTGGGATTCTTTGACATTTCAAGTGTCTGTGTCTACAATTTCAGATTATAAATGTAATTCCTTCAAAAGTTATTTAAATTAAAGCATTTGGATAAATGTGGAATATCAAGTTATTACAATGTTTCAAATACATTTTCTGTCATGGCTGTTAACTGATCAAGAAATTGAGGAAACTTGGAACTATAAAAAGGACGTGCTTAAATCTATTTAAAAAACTAAACTAAAAAGTCTTAAGTATGATTTCCAGTTGATAAACAGTCCTTCCAGGGAACTGACATGCTTTCTGAATACTTGTAAAAAAGCAAGCATGGGAATATAAGGTAATGGGAAGAAAAATTGTGAAATATCAAAGCACTACCAGGGAAGTGAGTCTCACAGACAGATTGCATAAATTGGATGAATGATGTACTGTAGATTACAATGATAAGTAATTATAGATATCCTAGTTTTCTCATTAAACAAAGACCACATTTTAATCACTGTCTGACATTTTGATACTGAAGGGTAATAGGAACTAGGTACGCTTGTAGTGTACCTGGTGTGTGCACTGCTCCTTCACTGTCTGCAGCTAAATTGAAACTTTCTCTACATTTATACTGTTTTCACTGTGTACACAGCAGTCCCTGGATCAGGTGGTACAGAATATGCATCCTTTTTATCATCTAGACACCCCTGGCCATGACCACAGAATCCTTTGCACCTTTAGAGTAGAGCATCTCACAAATACAAGCTTCTGTTTTGAACTATTTTAGAAAAGGACTGATGCAGCTTGTTGAAAGGGAAGGCATGGAAAACATGGCTAACTAATGCTTTTGCCAGTTCAGTGGTTCTCCACCTTCAGATAGGCCATTTTCGTTTCTTATGTTTAAAATAGCACTGCTTGGTGCCATGCTGGGAGCTGGAACTAGCAGCGCTGAACTGCCCAGCAGGCTTATTGCAGGACTACCAGCATAACCCCATAATATGGCAGAATTCTGGCTGAGAGCAAGTTCTTTGCAAATGCAGACTCTGATTCCTATCCCCTCCAGACTACAAGTTGCTTTCCTCTGATCCTAAGCCATCACAATTAATAAGTGCAACCGTACATATAAAAGAAGTGCTTTTTGCAGCCTGTCAGACTTGATGTTTTACAGCATAATGCCAAGCACATGGCATGCATATAAGGGCATGGCAGAGCCTGTGAGCACAGAAGATATCCTCGGATATCTTAGAAGATGGTATTAGGAAGAAGAAGCAAAATCTGACAATGATTTGGGACCAAACTGTTTGCAGAGCAAGAACCTTGGCAGGTAGCATCTTCTCTTCCACACCCGTGTTTCCCTGTGGAAAGAATTAGCAAAAATCAGAGCCTTGTGGACAACCAGAAGATTAAGGTTCCAAACTGAAATAGGGAATGAATTAACTTGGCAAGAAGATTTGAACGATGATTCAGGTAACCTTAATTTTGAACCCTAGCATTCTGAAGCTATGTAAGCTTGGACTCCTGAGCATACCTCAGTTTAGAGAGAGTGGAACACACATGCACCCGGTATGATTCAAAACCAAGGTCAGTTCTGCTCAAGTCTCCATGGGACACAGAAAGTTAAGCATGCTCACAACCTAGGCCCAATGTTCTCAGAATGTTTTCAGCTCACAAATAGCTTTGGTGCTGCAAGCAGCTACTTTTTACATAATTATTAGTTGTCCTTCAGGAAGGTGGAGCATTTCGGTTCTGTGCTTTCCTAGTATGAAGAAGGTTGAACTGCATCTTTGATATTCCAGGGAAGTGTCCTCATTTCAAGGCTCTCCAAGTACCCACCACATGCAGGTATGAGTACAAGAGTCATGGTACTAAAGAGAGAAAGAAAAATGATAAAACTGGAACATGCCTGAGGTAAAAAGAGAATTCATTTGTTGGAGGGAGTTGTGGGTTGCACACATTATTATTATAAGAAATCATACCTCTGAGTGTAAGATCACCCATGAAAGAAAATAAAAAGCACAGATTAACAAGAACAGAAAGTTTACAAAAACCAAGGCCTTACTGATTATCCTTACTTACTTCAAGAAAAGGAGAAGCTTATGGTGACTTGAGTCAGCAGGAATTTCTTTTAATCCTAACCAGACAGGTGAGTTTTCATCATGGCTTTCTGATGTTTTATCCCTCTCACGTATCTACTTCATCTCCTACATTGGTATTTCTATCCATTTTTTCTATCATTTCTATTCAATTTTACATAAACAATGTATGCTTAATCAGATTACTTACACAGCGAACCATCCATGAAAGAAGACCTCATTGTCAGAAATATGAAAAGATAGTATGACTTGTTGTTGATTAATTAATTTTTTTTTTTTCTTTTAAAAAAGCATGCATATATTTCTTCTCATCTGGAAATATTCCAATGTACTGATTAACTCAATATAGAAATCTAATGGAAAATAAAATAAAAAAAATGGACTTTACTAAAAGCAATGTAAAGTCAGTGCTGCATTCATGCTGTCATGTAACTTTCATTACCATTGAAACTCACTAGTTGTGCCCATTAACATGTAAAAAATTAATCATTCAAAAATCTTCGTGCCTTGCAACATCCCAAACTCAATCATTTCTTTCAATATAGAAAATTTTAGACAAATCTTTCTGAGATTAAATTAATGAAAGCGGTTCAGTGCCCAAAGTAGGAATCGAAAAGTTGGAACATTTTTCTCATATGAACTACTTAATCTCTTAAGCTTAGAATTCACTTGAGAAACCAGCTATGAATATAGCAAATATCTTTATCAATTCATGCATTTTGCAGGAAATTAAACATATCATAGTAAGTATCTGTATAGTAAATGATCTGCAAGATTTTCTGGTTAGAAACAAGCACACACAAGGGATTTAAGAAAAAAAAACGGATTATTCAATTAATCAAAACCAAAAATGAAAACCTGTAACTATAACTATAAGGCAGAAAAATTTCAGATAGCAAAGGGCTCTTAAAATAGCAGAAAAAAGCTAAAGTAAGATTTAGTGCTTTCAAGATGAGGCTAGAGAAATTTGAACTTGAAACTGAAAAATTTAGTGGTAAGTTAAGTTATAGAATCATAGAATGCTTTGAGTTGGAAGGGATCCCTAGAGGTCATCTAGTCCAACCCCCCTGCAGTGAGCAGGGACACTGCTAACTAGATCAGGTTGCTCAGAGCCCCGTCCAACCTGGTCTTCAATGTTCCCAGGGATGGGGCCTCCACTACCTCTCTGGGCAACCCGTTCCAGTGTTTCACCACCCTCATTGCAAAGAATTTCTTCCTTATATCCAGTCTAAACCTACCCTGCTTCAGTTTAAAACCATTACCCCTTGTCCTGCCACAGCTGGCCCTACTAAAAAGATTTTCCCCTTCTTTCCTGTAGGCTCCCTTTAAGTACTGAAAGGCCGCAGTCAGGTCTCCCCGCAGCCTTCTCTTCTCCAGGCTGAACAAGCCCAACTCTCTCAGCCTGTCCTCATAGGAGAGGTGCTCCAGCCCTTGGATCATTTTTGTAGCCCTCCTCTGGACCCGCTCCAACAGGTCCATGTCCTTCTTGTGCTGAGGGCTCCAGAGCTGGACGCAGGGCTCCTGGTGGGTTCTCACCAGAGCAGAGTAGAGGGGCAGAGTCACCTCCCTCGACCTGCTGGCCACGCTTCTCTTGATGCAGCCCAGAGTACAGTTGGCCTTCTGGGCCACCAGCGCACATTGCCGGCTCATGTCCAGCTTTTCATCCATCAGTACCCCC
The DNA here is from genome assembly GCA_034008185.1 of Gorsachius magnificus. Lineage (NCBI taxonomy): Eukaryota > Metazoa > Chordata > Aves > Pelecaniformes > Ardeidae > Gorsachius > Gorsachius magnificus. The sequence continues at coordinate 70,064,779 of CM067082.1, forward strand.
AAGTCCCTCTCGGCAGGGCTGCTCTCGATCTTTTCTTCCCCCAGCTTGTATTGATACCAGGGGTTACCCCGACCCAGGTGCAGGACCTTGCACTTGGTCTTGTTGAACCTCATGAGGTTCACACAGGCCTTCCTCTCCAGCTTGTCCAGGTCTATTTGGATGATGTTAATAACTGGAGCAATTTTCCAAGCATGTAATGGTACCCTAGAATTTGAAGCTTTCAAATTATTCTCCGCTAGGAGAAGATTTTTCACAGAAGTTAGTGAAATCATATGCCGTGAGTTGTTCAGGAGATCAAAACAGACACAATGCTGGTCTTTTCTAGTTTTCAAAATCCATTTTATGGAATGGAATTAATATTACAAGTGAGCAGATTCTGTTTTTATGAGGTTCCTTTGAAATTTTGCTTTCTGTCTTCATCAATGTATAATTTTTGCCAAATTAACAATTTGATGTCGTCTGACAGCCCTACCTCAGGACAAAGTTTCTCGAAAGTTCAAACAAAAACATTCCAAGTGTTTCTGAGGACATAAGTAAGATAAAATGTGTATTTTTGCACATTTTAATCACAAATGTAGTTTTTCCTGCTATAGAAATCAACTAACTGGAGATTAAGATACAGGAATTTCAAAAACCTCAGCCTGCAAATATTTATTAAAGATTATTCAGTAAAGTCTCCGAAGACTTGTTTTTCGATGAGCAAGGTAAAGTGCCTCAGAGCTGTCCATGCTAACTACCTGGCTATATGGTTTCCCCACACTGAAGGTGCATACCCCATCTCTTCACAGGTCCCAAAGCTGGAGCATGTCTGTATGCATTATAGTCACTGTGAGACCTGAGTATCCTTCTGTCCAGAACTGCAGGAGTGAAGCTAAATTTCCTCTAAAATGTATTGTAGCTCAGAATTAGAGCCAAGCTATTACAGCTGTGTAGCTTACAGGTCTGGTTTGCATTGGACACTCCAAAATACAGCCAAAGTTTATACAGACATGCCCTGAAATGTTCTGTAATGTTACAAAATTTTGGGAAATATGTGTGTGTATATATATATATGTATGTATATCAGATTAGTTGCCGATTTCAAATCATTTATTTGTTCCAATTTAGATCGAAGTTACATGGGTAATACCTTAATGCTGACCACACGAACCTGATTTCTGCCTGGCTTTTGGTTCTTTTCATTAGCAAAATTTCACAAAGTAACTACTTGCCGACTCCTTCTCTTGTTTAACCTTGCTTTATAGACATTCAAACTAAATTTTGAATTTTGATTATATGGGAAAGTTTCACAGCTGAAAGCTCATGGAAATAAATCCCTGCCTATTCCCTGTGGATTTTAAAATTTCCATAAAAGTAGTAAAAGGAGTGTCAGTTTCTGTGAATTTAGTAAGCTTTCTAATTGACAGACTGATGAACAGGCTATGAACCACTGCATAAGTAGACCTGCATCTTGAGTGGGATGTGAGTGGGGAAAACCTTGTCTGAGGGAAGGAAGTGAGGTGGGGGCATATTTAATAGATGTCTTGGCCACTCTTTCAACAAGACAAAGCACTGTGAAATTTTAATAGTTGCTCATTAAAACAGGGAGGTGTTAGGAGGAAGAAGATGGTCTTTGTAGCAAGCTCCTTTTCAATTCTACAAAGAGAAACATAGAATCATAGAATCATTTAGGTTGGAAAAGACCTTTAAGATTATCAAGTCCAACTGTTAACCTAACCCTGCCATCCCACCACTAAACCAAGTCCCTAAGCACCCCGTCTACCCTGGGCAGCCCGTTCCAATGCTTGACAAGCCTTTTGGTGAAAAATTTTTTCCTAATGTCCAACCTAAACCTGCCCTGGTGCAACTTGAGGCCATTTCCACTTGTCCTATTGCCTGTTACCTGGGAGAAGAGATCAACACCCACCTCACTACAACCTTCCTTTCAGGTAGTTGTAGAGGACGATAAGGGTAGCCAAGGCTTGCCAAGAAGGCAGCTTGGACACAGCTGGGTGCAAAGCCAAGTATCAGTTCCTCTGAGGGCCACTTTTGCCTGGCAGTCATGTTATTGGCACACCCCATTACTGGTCACCAGTAACCTGTAGCAGTTACTCACTGTGTGGAAGTAACTTTCCATCAGCAATCAACATAAAAACCTGATAGTCTGTGGGTCATTGCTCCCCTTGTCTGCTGATGGTGTGTAACAAGGGTAAATGTGGATAGGAGATAATATTCTGGAGAATTATCATTAGCACTGGTCAGTGTACCCATGTGGTGCCATTATCCTATTAAAAAAAGGCTTCCCAGGATCCTATGTGTAAATTCTTCACCCACATGCCATACTTCTTAGCCTCCCAGACAAGTGTGTACTCACAGAGTTAGGCTCTTCCCTTTCCCAGGGTCTTGCAGACGCCTTCAGGTTGCAGGGTGCAGCTAGTGATTATGTGACACTAGAGAAGCATGCCTTCATCAGATCTGCATGACTGGTCAAACCCAGTGAGTTTAAGAAAAAGTACCGCGTCCCTTTCTTGTTTCTTCTCCTGAGGCTTTATTCAAAGCTTCTCTTGAAGACTGAGAAGGTTGTTCAGGACCTTGTCCTTGTAGCTCTAGCTAGGATGGAGTTAACCTTCATCGTAGCAGCCCACATGGTGCTGTGCTCTGTATTTGTGGCAACATTGATAACATGCCAATGTCTTGGCTACTGATGAGTAGTGCTTGCACAAAATCAAGGCTTTCTCCTCCATCCCCCCTACCCAAAATGAGTAGTCTGGTCAAGAAGTTCAGAGGAGACATAGCTGGGATATCTGACCAAGCTGACTAAGGAGATATCTCATACCGTATGATGTCACGCTCAGCAATGAAATCTCAGAGAAAGGAGGAGACAGGGGTGATGTTCACGCTTATGGCATTTGTCTTCCCAAGCAACCATTACTTGCACTGAGGCCCTGCTTCCTAGGCAGTGGCTGGACATCTGCCAGTCAATGGGAAGCAGGAATGAATTCCTCTTTTTGCTTTGCTTGTGCATGCAGCTTTTGCTTCAGTTATTAAACTGTATTATCTCGATCCATGAGTCTTCTTACTTCTATTTTCTTTCTACCTCATGGGAGAAGGGAGAGAGAGAGAGGCTGGGTGGGTGTTTGGCTGCTGGCCAGGGTCAACCTCCCACAGTAGCCAAAGAGCCAATGCATCTCAGCACCACTGGAAGCCTGCAGACTTAGCTGTGGTCTGTAACCCAACCTTTCACATAAGCAACTTCCAGCTTTTCCATATGAAACTGTATTTCTGAGAGCTAGGTTTTTTTGGCAGAACCAGAACTCTGTGCCTCCTTTTCCGGTTATGCCTAGGAGATGCTTCTTGCAGGGGAGCTGTAAATAAAGAATATGTACATATGGAGACTGATCCCTGCTCTGCTTATGTTCCAGGTGGCCCCTACAGCCCTATGCTGTTTTTTTTCCATAAAAAGACAGAAAAGATAGGCAATAACAAAGCTACATAACAGCCTTCTATACCTGTGGATGTATACCAAGTCAGCCAAGTGGTTCACTACAGGTAATAGCTCAGGAGTGACCTAATATCATATGGTCTATGAGGGGCAATGGGGCTCTGAAGCCAAACTGGGAGCAAATCACCATGCACTCTAATAATATCTTCTGTTTGGAATATCTGCTTCTATAAATCATGTAAAAATTTTATGTTATGGTATCTCTCCTTCAATTAATATCATTGCCATATCAGATTTTAGTGCCAACAGAAAAAAAAAAAATATGTTTGTTGTTCTCTGGGCAGCACTCCAGGTTGAAAAAAGAGCATAAAAATTGTGCTGAGGTTTTCAGGCCAACAAAGAAAACAGAAATAACAAGAAAAGTAACCCTGCCAGTCTGACTTTAGCAAAATTCCTTAATCAACTACAGTCATCAACATACACATTTTAACTTAGGATCTTGAAGTCCTTATTCAGAAATTGATCACTATATGAAGCAACAAATGACTAGAACTTTCAATTCAGCTGCTGATTTTCCAATTTATAGGAAAATGTAGGATTGTCATAAATTAAGAGTTGAGTTCCATTGTTATTGTTTGCTGGTGAGAAAATAATTGTCTCAATAACTGTATAAGAAAATAGGGCAAGGAGAACTGAATGTTGAAACAGCCAGTACAAATGGTTCCTGTTACGATGGCTAGTAGGGTAGTGGGTGAAACAAGCTGCTCCAGGGATGCACTAGAAGCAGAGCCTCTAGGCAGAGCAGATTTCCTTTAGGTTTCCTCGTAAGTGCACTGAACTATTTGTTCTCTGAAATCATAGAATCATAGAATGTTTTGGGTTGGAAGGGACCCCTAGAGGTCATCTAGTCCAACCCCCCTGCAGTGAGCAGGGACACTGCTAACTAGATCAGGTTGCTCAGAGCCCCGTCCAACCTGGTCTTCAATGTTCCCAGGGATGGGGCCTCCACTACCTCTCTGGGCAACCCGTTCCAGTGTTTCACCACTCTCATTGCAAAGAATTTCTTCCTTATATCCAGTCTAAACCTACCCTGCTTCAGTTTAAAACCATTACCCCTTGTCCTGCCACAGCTGGCCCTACTAAAAAGATTTTCCCCTTCTTTCCTGTAGGCTCCCTTTAAGTACTGAAAGGCTGCAATCAGGTCTCCCCACAGCCTTCTCTTCTCCAGGCTGAACATCTTGTGAAATCTGGTGCTGTTGTTAAGATTTGGGTGGCTCTAACAGTGACATGAGTGGGAAGGAGTCCACACACCTGCATCCTCTAACAGGGATCTGTTCCTTTTCAACATACAGGGCCAGCCACATAATAATGTTACTGTATAAACAATTCATTTTCAGATATCAATCTGATACATAACAGATCCTTAGAAGCCAGTTAGAGCCTGTTATTAAGATACAGTATTTGTCTTATTGTGATGCCATAAGTAATGCTTTAGCAGAACATGTCTGTTTTCTAGAGTGAAGACCTTGGTAGAAATAAAGCATCTGGTGTATGGTTCACACATCCCCCGCCCCACCTTGTTATTCTGGAAAATGTTTATATCATTTTTAGAGATGTTGTTTTCCAAAATGGAAATTTAAGTAAAAAATCTCTAAGAATCAGATTAGGAAAAAGAAAAAAAAATAAATAAAATCTTACATGTGAATACAAGAAAGCAGTGTAACATTTTGTTGGAGAAGCTCTAGTCAAATTAAACCATGCAAAGATGACATCGTTATATATTTATTTTTTTTAAAAAAAAATCCTTAACTCTTGAACTGCTTAGACAGATAATCATTTGTGTACTCCATCTGAAGTGAGCTTGAAGTTGAGGAATTGAGCAGAACTTTACCTGTGATTCCTGACCCATGGCTTTGACATATGACAAGAGGTAATGGCTCTCCTGTAGTCACAGTACTCCTCCTGCTGGTGACCAGGAACCGTGCATGAGATGAGAAAGTCACCTGAGTTGAATGCAGAGGGAGTGACTGGTTTTTCTGATTGTTGTTGCAAGAGCAGACTTTCAAGGAGGCACCAGAAGTAGACCGGAAAAAATGGCCTGATCGGGGAGACTGATGGGGAAAAAAACAAAGGGTGTGGGAGAATGGGAATAAAATGAAAATGAGCTAGGAAGAGATGAGAGCAGAGCCTGGAACAGGTGGCAAGGGGTCATGGGCCAAAGTACACTAGTGACAAAGGACAAAGGTGCAGAAAGGTGAAAGATTGAACAGGACTTAAGTTCTCTGACCAGTATAACTCCACTCTGTCAAAATAGGTGTAAAGTCCACTGGTAGAGAGTGTCTTTTCAGTGGTGAAGTCAAAGAAGAGGACAACAACTGTTTTTCTTGCCAGTCACTCTTTTGGGACAATTAAAAGGGACCTCTGAAAAAAATCTAAAATTCCAAATCTCTTATCACACGAGTTACTAATGAGACATCAGAGTCATTCAGGTACTAGAAAAGAATTTTCACAGTGAAGCTGGTTAAGCAGTGGAACAGCTTGCCAAGAGAGATGGTGAAATTTCCGTCATTAGTCAAAGACTTGTCTGGATATGGCCTTGAGCAACCAGTTTTAGCTTCAATGTTGCACATGCTTGGAGCAGAAGGCTGTGTGGAAGACTGTCAGAAGTCTCTTCCAATCCATATCTTTCTGTGAATCTGCTATGGATTTTCTGGGGGAGGTTCTAGTTTCTATTGGAAGAGAAGAAAATCTAAAACTTGCACACACTACACTCAAGCTGCCAGAAGTTTATCTGAATCCTGGCATTTCTTATTTCCACAACCTTGATCTGACAGCTTCTGGTAAGAATTCTTTTAGACCCTTTTCAGGCATAGCCCTATGCTTCAGCCACATGATCTGTGCCTTATTTAGGTGATGGGCTGGGTTGGGGCTGTGCAGCAGGGAAGGCAGCATTGTCAAGACCATGTTCTGATTCATTGCAGCAACTGAAGTCAGTGAAGAAAGCTTTGTAGGAAGAAAAGAAGTTTCATTCAGACAAACCATTGTAGGCCTGGAGAACTAGGGGTTATCCCCACTTGTGTCACTGGGCTCAACAGGTGGCCTATTCAGGGTAAATTTTTGATGACCGTTTTCCTAGTTTTATATTTGTACAGCTTCCCATCCAGAATCTATTTTGTGGAAGTGCTGGGCACAGGACAGCAAGGTAAATGCATGACAGAGCTTTTATACAAGGAGAGATTAAGTGAATTTAGGATCTTGCAACATGGAAAAGAAATAATTGCAGGAGGCAATACAACAAGGTCATGTAAAGTCATGGCTGCCATGAAAAAGGTGAATAGGGAATAATTCACTATTTTTTACAAGAACTACAGGAAACATAAAAATAAATTACCAAGCTGCATATCAGGAGCAAACAAAGGACTTCTTCCATACAAAGTGTAATTAAACTATAGAATTCATTGCCCCAGAAAACCATACATGCCAAAAATATAAATAATTTGTAAAAGTGATTAGATGAATCCACAGAAGATAATCCATCAAAGATTATTACAATGAAAAAAGCAGATATAATCTTTGACTTGGGAAGTCCCTCACAAAAGTGACTTAACATGAGGACATCCATTTTGCCTGTTGACATAAGCACACCCATGCTAAGTTTTCTCATCCATTCACAAGTGACTTCGTAAACAGTCTGGGCAGATAACAAATGGCATGTGCCTAACAAATAGCAGTGTTATCTCCTTTGACCAGATGCAAAGACAGATACTATGATTTAAGTGCCCATTTGCTTTACACAAAGGATGTGACATGTTGCAACACACACTTATTTTATTGCCATGAATACAGTCATACTGAAACCCAAGCCTTGGGATCCTGGAATAGAACCAGCTATAACATAAAAAAAATGCATGAGGAAATGTGTTATCAAAACAGAAGTACCAGGTTTGGGAGATTGGATTTACCACCATATCCAAAGAGTTTCCTACTCTTTCTTTTACTGGAGTTATAATTTGGGTTTGGCTTTTTTATTTATAATGCCTTAACAGAAGGATAATTAATTGTGTGTTTTGTTTTCCCATAACAAGTGGTCTTCCTAGTATTTGACAGAACAGTATCATTCTGTACTAGCCCTGTTCTTATTCTCTTTCCCCAAATGTTCTGTTCTGGCTGCTGATGTATGTGAAACACATTTTTGTCTTCACACTTATAACAGTAACTGTCAATTTTACTGAGGGTTTTCCATTACTGCTTTAGTCAAAGATTTACTAGCATTGCAAAGAAGCAATGAAAATACCTTCCCCTAACTTTTCCTCTTCTATTTGGGGGGGTGGTATTCTTCTGGCTGAGCAGCCACAGTTTTCCACATATGCAAGAGTTTTACTGAGGGTTTTCCATTACTGCTTTAGCCAAAGATTTACTAGCTTTGCACAGAAGCAATTAAAATACCTTCCCCTAACTTTTCCTCTTTATTGAGGGGGGTGGTATTCTTTTGGCTGAGCAGCCACAGTTTTCCACATATGCAAGAGCCTTTGCCACTTCTGTACACTAAAGTTCAAAAATTCCCATACTTGGCACAACTGACTTGGTATGTTGACAGAGCATCCAGTGCTATTGCTGCTACTTTGAGCCGTTGCATTGCACTGTCTCCCCAGCTCAGCAACAACATTCCTCTTGAAGTTCCTCCGGGACAGCTGGGCCACGGGGATTGATGAAACCAGAATGGCAGGGACCCAACAGCTGCAGAAAGGACCTGAATGGAGTCCATGTCTTTTCTCTGAGATACTAGGACTGCTTTTAAAAGGGGGTGGGAATGTGGATAGATACCCAACCTCCCACTTATTAAAAAGTAATGTGAATTGAGCACCTAACAGAGAAACAGAAATGAATCCCAGGAGGTGCCTTTTTACATTTTTAGTCTCATATATCTTCTCGAAGTCTAGCCCTAGGTGCTAATAGAGCTTTTCTCTGACACTGACAATTGAAAAGCTCACTGTGGCAAAACATTAGACAGATACACGTCCCTACCCAGTGGCTAATTCGGTTCTATAGCAGACCAAGCACGGTAATCAAGGTCATCCCATTGTGCTGCTGACTACAGTGGGGCTTCTCCATCCATCCATCGCTCCCTGCCAATCTCCTCCAAATGCCAGTGCCCCAGAGAATCTGTTGGATAGTCCCATCTCACTCATTTCTCAGGGGCACTGGCCAGCAGATAGCCCTGTCAAAAGCTGTGTAGGAAACAATCTTTATTCTCTTCACTGGAGCAAAGGTGACATATTCTGAAGAATTTCAGGCAGTTGTTGCGCAGGAAGCATTCAGAATAACAAAACCTGATGATATTAAGTTTCTCATGCAGGGCAGACAAGATCACTGTAGAATCAAGAATGATGCCTCATTCTGCCATGGATGTGAACCCAGGCACTAGCCTACAGGCTATTCTCTGAAGAGTGTTTCTCATGTTAGGTCTGGATAAATTGCATTTTGTATATTTAATTAAGCCATAATTAGGACAGACAGTAAACAAGAGAATGATGCTAACACACAGGAATGAGAGACAAACCAGCTCCTTCAGGCCATGTTAAATACAATTGAAGACAGATACTCTTCTTGGTAGGCTGTCACCTAGACAGCAAAGTGTTGGTTATACCACATTTTTCTGTGATTCTGTGAATTTACTGAATCTAAGGGAGAATGAAATATGATTCTCTAATCTGTGAGCAGAAGCTGTCACCTCAGAAGAAGATGACTTGGACTCCAGTTTCTTATTCAATGAATACTTAACGTAAAATACTTAAACTTTAATCAGAGCAGATATTTGAATGCAGGTGAGCAATCTAACCAAGTAGAGTAATTGCTGTTCTCTATAGACTGACAGTAAATTTATTAACCCTTCTTTTGATGTGATAAGAACTCCTATATCACCTCTGTTTTCCCCTTAACATGACAGGGGTGTGAACATAATTCTTCCTCCAGGAAGGCTGATGAACAGGAAAAGCTGAAAATCCTGATTTCAGTGCACTGTTGAGGCGCTGTTTCCCTGAGCTTCAGGAGGTGATTCTGAGAGAAGCTACCTCATAGATTATACTAGTTTCTGGAATTTACTGAGTGGCTTGGGAGAAAATCTCCTGAAGAAGGGCACTGATTCCAGCTTAGGCTTCCCTCAACCTGAATGAGTCCTTTGAACCATTATGAGTTAGACTCAGGCAATGAGTAAATCTGACTGTCAAAATATTGTGAAAAGTTACAATGAAGCTAATAAAGAAGTTCAGGTGTCTCAGCAGTTCTGCCTGTACATTGTCCTGTATATAACAGAGTTTCCTGAAGAGTTTGTCAGAACTGGGCTTAACTGTTTATGTCATACATTTCCAGAAGCTAATTCCCTATTAACCAGAGAAAAAAGCAATCAAAAGAGCTGTTAGAGAAGAACAAAAAATAACCACAACCTCAGGCACAGAAAAACTGTATGGCTCTGAGAAATAACTCTGTCCCTCGAGCTCCAGAGCTGTCAGAAAATAAACTAAATTAGAACCTTTGTAGTGCAAGAAAACAAAACTGTGTGCCATTTTGAGATATTATTTTGTCAAATAACTAAGTTGCCTTCCATTATTATTTTCTCCATCTAAACCCACAAAAAGAGTGTGTAGAGCCCCAAATAGTGGCTAAACACCTAGGTCTAGTAAAGTTAATATTATGGACCAAATGTTTCACTTGATGCAGTTATAACACCTGATGGCAGGAAGTTCACAGATCAATAAAACAGTATTGTATTTCAATACCACAAGCCAAAAAATTCTCTAAGAAACATTTTACTTTGAGAATAATGTATTGAGATACCATCCTCCTGCATAAATAAATAAATAAATAAAAGCAGACAAACAGATTCTGTTTTATTGGGAATAACTACTTATAGTTCATTTTGTAATTTTAAGGAACATTGTCTGTGGAGCAATTATATACAAATATAAAATACATGAAGTATGCAAACACTGTAAAATGCAAGAACTTTCTAGATAACTTAGACATCACCCCTTGCCTTTTGCTTGATGATTAAAAATAAAGCAGAAGTTAATAGACGTGAATCTACAGTCTGCTCTGTCATGTGTGTTTAACATAGCATCTTCCTAAAGAGATCTAAGACCTGATACAAAATCTTCTGAAATCAACATTACCCTTTGAAATTTTGAAGGCAGCAACCCACATGATAACAGAGCAGGTAATACTGCCAAATGTTTCACATCAAGTATGGTTTTTTATGGCAAACTATTTAGTTAAAGAGACTGAGGATGGGCTGACATTTTTAAAAGATTCTTTGGTCACTGTTGCTGACCTCTCAGACTAATTGTGCACTTATTCTGTTGAAAAGTAAGACCTTGTCTACTTCTATGGACACTCACTTGGGCATCCTGAAAACTAACAAGTATATTTAAAGGAATCAACCCCTGCTGAAACAAAAAAAAAATCTTCTTGTGATATTCTTGTTGTGATAATAGCTGCTAGTGATCTGCACATATAAATGGATATCTATTCAAAGCAGACACAAATATATCAAATTAGTACACCATACTTATTTAATGGAAGTTGTAGAGAAACTGTATGCTGGCACTGATTGTGCCAACACTTGCTTAAGGGCTTCTGACTGTTCTCCAAAAATGAATTAACTAGTGTTGAAGAATAAAAACTTTAAAGCAAGACTTTTTTTACTCAATGCCAATTTGATAATCTAGGGTTTTTTTCCTCTAATCAGGAGGATTCTGGTTTTATTTTCCTTTACAATAAAAAAACATTTACAGATGCAGGTTGTATGAAACACAGTGACAAAAAAGTTTCACCATGAGACACTGATATCTTAGAAAAAATGTTTGTTGTCATAGAGTGTGACAACACCAATTGTCTCAGTGTTTATGTCCTAGTTATCAGGAGTGCCTATGACTTGTTTATGTAGCCAGAGGCTCAGTTCAGAGGTAAAAAGACAGACAGGCTTACTATAACCAGTAAGACAATGTGATAACCGAGAATCATATCCCCTTTGGACAATAAAAAAGGATGTGGGTTTGGCTGTAGGAAAACATCTATATGAATATCAAACCACAGAATAATTACAGGAATGTAAGCAAATGTGTACAGTTGCTTTTCTCCCAAACTGTCTTGTCTTCTCACTTGGTTGCCTGTTTGAAGCACAGATGGTTTCTTAACACACCAGATCTAGTTTTCAGGGATGAGCAGTACTGTGCCCAGTGAAAGTGCTTGTGGCCAAAATCCTACAGTGAATACACAGAATTGGAGGGATGCAGGACTGAAGGGAACTCCAGACATCTCTAGTACAGCCCCTACTCCAAGCAGGACTGACTTCAGAGCTAGATCAAGCTGCTCAGGAGTTTATCCAAGCATGTTTTGAAAATGTCCAAGGATGGAGATTCCCCATCCTCTCCACGAACTTGTGCCACTGCTCAGACACTCTTGTGGAGCTGAACTTTTTCCTTCTGTCCACTTGGAATTTTCCTTGTTTCCGCCCATGAGGATTGTCTCTGCTCCTTTCTTCATGCACCTCTGAGAAGAGTCTGACTCCGTTTTCTCTACAACACCCCTTTGGATAGAAGAACACAGCAACTGGATCCCCCCAAGCCTTCTCTTCAAGCTAAACAAATAAATTCCCAGCTTTTCACTGTAGGTCATGTGCTCCAGCCCCTCAACCATCTCAGTGGTCCCCTGCTAGACTCACTACAGTTGTCCTGTTGTGCTGCAAAGTCTATAGCAGCCAGCATCTTTTGGTTTATTCCTGCTTCTTCCACTACCCAGCTGTGTAATTCTGAGAAGACCAAACCACAATAATTTTTCTTTTTCTTTTCCCACTCTGTTTACTATGTCCCTTTGGGATGTGAATGCTTAGAAGCAGGAATTGCTTCTACCACTTATATGTACAGTTCCAAATATACGAGGATTCTGATCTCTGTTGGCTTCTGGGCATTGCTACAATAGAAAGAGCAATAACACTTATCCACAGTAAGCACACAGGGAAAAATAATGGAACAGGACAAAAAGAGAAAGACCTAAACATAAAAAAAAAAAAAAGCTAAATATGAAATGAGGAATGATGATTTTTAGTACCACATTGTTTCTTTCAAAAAATATCTTCCACAGTCACTAGACAAAGGTATAGGTCTTGGAAATCACATCTCCCATTTCCTTTACACTTGAGTGCTCTCTGCAGGATGGGCTTCACTGCCTTTCTCTGGGTTTATGCTAATAGATCTTCACTGAAATGTTGGAGTTGTGCTGTCATAAGTATAATGGGTGAAGACAGAGTCAGGCTGCAGATGTGATGTGTCTTTCAGAAGGTTCCTGTGATGCTAGATTTTTTATGTATCTTCAGCCACCAGGTGTCTCATAGGCATTTCCAGGCAGGTTTCACTGTAAAAAATAAGGTCTGTCCTTTTTTAGTTGCCTCACTGAATGAAGAATAAACCCAATGATTTTTAAGTCCCAGCTGGATATCTGTGTAGTTATTTGTGTTGTTGTTACACTATTGATAATCTCATTCATGTAAACAGGTGGCCAACTGAAGAAGTGGTGTCCAGCGACAGGACCAGGGGCAATGGATACAAACTGAAACATAAGAGGTTTCAGTTGAACATGAGGAGGAACTTCTTTACTCTGAGGGTGCCGGAGCACTGGAACAGGCTGCCCAGGGGGGTTGTGGAGTCTCCTTCTCTGGAGATATTCAAAGACCACCTGGATGAAGTCCTGGGTAACATGCTCTAGGAGAACCTGCTTTAGCAGGAACGTTGGACTAGATGATCTCACGAGGTCCCTTCCAACCCTTGTGATTCTGTGATTCTGTGAATATAACACGTCATCGAGTGAAGATTAATGTTCTTCACTATACCGTTCAAGGGTAAACAAATTTTAACACCTAAAAAACTTGACACATCTCACCAGTCATTTAGAGTTTTATATAAGAGCAGTATTTTCCCATTCCTGAGTAGACAAGGCAGAAATTGTGTACATGAAGAATTCAAAGTACAGTGGATCAGAAAATTGTTAAGTGTTCTAGAACTCTTTTTTCCACATTTTTTTTCTAAAACTTTCTTTTGTTCCAAGTGTTAAAGGAATTTTTCCCATTTCAAGTTTCTAAATGAAGCTTTGGAAGCATATTCTATTGTTTATTCACCGATTTTAGAGGATTAAAAATAAAAAATGTCAAAGAATCATCAGTGAAAGTGCACATGAATAGGCCATCAATATTACTGCTGGTAGAAAAAGTTTTGTTCACTCTCTTTTTTTCCTCTATTTCATGGATAAAGGGATCACACAGTCTTGGTGACTAAGGTTATAGAAGTAATTAAGCACTGATCTTCCAGGTTACAGTTCAAAGTATTAATCCCAGGTTCTGCCTCCTTTCATAAAGCTGACATATATCTAAATCAGTAGAGTAAAAGGCACTGTAAAATAATCACAGAATCACTGAATGGCAAGGGCTTGAAGGGATCCTGGGAGATCCTCATTCCTCATACTCAGATGGAACTTCCTGAGTTTCAGTTTGTGCCCCTTGCCCCTTATCCTGTCATTGGGCACTGCTGAAAAGCGTCTGGCCCCATCCTCCTCACACGCGCCCTTAAGATATTTGTAAGCATTGATAAGATCCCCTCTCAGTCTCCCTTCTAAGTTAAACAGACAGATATCTCAACCTTTTTAATGTCCAGTCTTCTCACCACTTTGTAAGATGTCACAGAATCATAGATCATAGAATAACATTGGTTGGGAGGCACCTCTGGAAGCTGTCTTGTCAAATATGACATTTCACATCTTCCTGAAAGAAAAGCCTTTAAACTATAGAACCAGTCAGTGTTATCCATCTTGTAGTTAGGCTCCAAGGTCTCATCACTCTCATTGGCATTTCTTGCCAGCTGATGAAAGTTACTTCTGACTTAGCGTTTTGGTTTCTGTTAACGTTTCTCAGGTACACAATGCTGCCCATGCATTATATGGCTAAGATGCTATCTAATTCAGGTTTGAGAATTCCCTTAAATGGTCCTGCACTCAAAGAGTTACTGTCATAAGGAGATTAAGGAGTGGATTACAAAATGGTGAATGCAGAGTGCATAATACATGGATACAGACTCCCATCCAAGCAGAAAGGGCTATTAAATCATTTTAGCACACAAATATTTATAACTATGGAAGGAATAAAATATTTATCTAAATAACAATAATAATAGGAAGCCAGAAAGAATCATCTCTGGTTTCTTTAAAAGAAAAATACAAGAGGTGTTTTACTTCATAAATTTATTTTAAAGAGCTCAATACAACACAACCTATGCGATCTAATGGTATTCTTCATAGACTACAAATTTTCTCAGACATCATATATTTTCTAAAATGAATTTTGCATCATGATGAGTTATCTCTATCTTGTTTTCAACATTATTTTTTTACCTTCTTTGTAATGGTTCATCTGGTGAAATTTAAACTTTTAAGTATACGTTATTTCAAATGAACCTTACCAATGACTAATTCAATGTCATTTGGCACTTTTCTACAGCATTAACCTAGACTGAATAAAATAGACTTAAAGATAGATCATCTCATTAATTTCTGCCCCCACATGTCTTGTGTGAGGTGATATATTACATGAAGGAAGGATGGGGATAGAGAGTTGGTGATATTCGGGTAAAACAGATGTGCTTGGGTTCTAGTACATATGGAAAGAGCAGTCCTAACTTCCTCAGGCAGTACTGGGTCCTAATTTCGTGCAGTATTTAGCACACACTGAGTGAAAGAATGAGACTGCAATCTAAGATAGAATTCCACAAATGTAATGACAAAAGGAGTAGGAAAAGGGGGAGTGAGTTGACCAGTGCTGTAAACTTGCATTTTGAAAAGCTATTATGACTCTAACAGTAAAAAAATACAGGATTTAATCTTAGAAGAAAATAATAATAGTCAGTCTTTGCTGATGACTTTTGCCAGCCACCTGGTTGGGAAGAATCTATACCGGAGCACAAGAACAGAGCAGAACAAACGCACATCCTGTATGTGGTTGTAGGGATGGCAGTTGAGTTGAGTTAAGTAGAGTTTAAAACTCTCTGGTGTGTTCCAAAGACTGAGAATTAGGTGTGAAAGACTGCATATATAGAAAAAGATAAGCGATGCCATCACCAGCACAGCATTTTTTTTTTGAGAATGGCAAGTACCTTAGTTTTTCATACCACAACAAGGTTTGCTCATGTCTTACTGAGCAGAGTTTTTCCCTTCAATTTTGATTTTTTTCCAGGAGAAATTATTTACATTATCAAGGCATTGTTTTCTGAATTTACCTGTTCTGGTATTTTATTGTATTTTGTCTCAGCTTTGAGTTTCTTTAATATTAGTAGATCATTGTCCACATCTTCATATTTAGCTGAACTGTTTCTTTTTTAGAGGCTTCAAAATTCTGTCCATAAGAGATCTATTATACAGCGCTTCAGCCTCTGTCCTAGGACCCCAGCTCAGCACCTGCAAGACTGCAGATTCTCTGGGATGTCAGACTTTAACAGCAACCAGCAGAGTGCCACAAAGTACAGATATATATATTTTTTTAAATATTAAAAGTATTTCAAAGAAAGCCTATCATAAAATGAAAGCCTACATCAATGCTAAAATGAATGGATGCTGATTCTTGTTCACTTGTCACTCTGTCAATTGTTTATAAATCGGTTGTAAACTTCAATGCTGATGAAGAAGTTTGCTATATCATTGCAGATTTTCCATAGTGTTATTATTTAAATAACATATAAATACTTTCATGAATGATAATTTGTATATTTTATCTACTTGTTTTATTACTGAGTGGATTCAGGATAAGCAATTTCCTAGAATTCTCTGTTTTGATGTCACAGAAATTAGGGTATTAGATTCCTCACAGACTGTCTGCTTTCAGGTGTGCAAAGAGGGTAGCTGTCCCACAGAAAAAACATGTTGCCTGAGGGATTTAGTTCTGCTTGTAACTGAACAATTTTGCGTTCTTAGTTTTACATTCACTTGTTGTCACATTTGTTGTGCCAAGAGAAGACGGTCCAACTGCTCACTTCAGCTAAACATGTGTTTGTTATTTCAGATGTACTACTTTCCTTTTTCCTGTTATTATGACATATTGTTTCTTTTCCACTTTTATACACTTCTGCCACAAATAGCAAGGATGGGAAGTAAATTCATTAGCTTGAATGCCTAAGGATCTGTACTTGAGAAGGGTAGCAGACTCTGGCATCCCTGACATGCTCGAGGGCAGGGCTACCATTCAGAAGGATCTTGACAGGGTGCAGGGAGGGGCTGGGAGGAACCTTATGAGGTTCAACAAGTCCTGGACCTGGGAAGAAAAAAACACTTGCAACAATACAAACTGGTGGTGTTCTGGCTGGGGAGAAGCTTTCCTGGAAAGGGAGTCTTGGTAGTAGCATGCCAAACAAGAGCCAGCAGTGTGCTCTGGCAGCCAGTCAGGATAACTGTACCATGGATTGTATTAATAAGAACATACCCATTAGACTGAGGAAAACTATTATCTCCTACTCAGCATTGATTAGACTGCATCTCAAATGCTGCGCCCAATTTTGGGCCCACTAGTGCAAGAAAGACATTGATAAACTGGAACATATCTGCAGAGGGCCACCAGGACAGTCAAGGGGCTGGAGCACTTACCTTGGAAAGGGAGGCTGAGGGAATGAAGCTTGTTCAGTCTGGAGAGAAGGCTTGGGGTGGGACGCACACTTAATAGCAGCCTTCTAAAACCTAAAAGGAGGTCATCAAGAAAATGGAAGCAGGCTTTTCACAGTGTTGTGTTCCAGCAGGACAAAAGACAATGGGCATAAGTTGAAACAGCAGAGATTCAGTCCTGATGTAGGGAGATACTTTTCCACCATGAAGACAGTCAAGCAGTGGATCAGGTTGCCCAGGGTGGTTGTGTAGTCTTTATTCTTGGACATTTTCAAGTCCAGTCTGGGTAAAGCCTTAAATAATCTGGTCTGACCTCGTAGCTGACCCTTTTTTGAGTAGTAGGTTGGACTAGATGACCTTCCAAGGTCCCTCGTGGCCCGAATATTCCTATCATCCTATGATCAACCTAGAAACCTTCCTGAATTTGCAAAAGTGCAAAGAAGCAATTCTTTCCAATACTAGCACTGTTCTAAATATGGCTATTAACACTATGCAAATAAGTAATTTCCTTTGGCACCAAGACTTTCACTGTATAATTAGCTTCAGAGACTTTGTACCTCTTAGTCTACATAAAATGAATTATATTCAGTACTTTCTCCATGTGTATTCAGTAACAGCATGGCAAGAACTATAAAAAAGGATTTCTGTGGATCTATTTTTACAGAATACTGTGGCTTCAGTTCTCCCAGAATGATCCACAATTTTTTAATTATATTTGGCAGAGAAAGAAAATTGGTTTTGTATTTACAGGCATTCTGGAGGAAATGAAATGTGTTATTCAGTTCAGCAGCTAATGCTTAACGATAGAACAGCAGGGTCAAAGCTGTTTTTTTTTTTTTTTGTGAGAGAATTTAAACATGTATATATGTCTCTAAAAAAAAATTTCCCACCCCAGATCCTATAGGGATGGAGTACACTGACATAAGGAGAAGGGGAGAAGGCAGTGCTTTTAGTCTTGTGTGAAAGAATTCTACCTGAAATAGCAAACTTAAGCGTTCATTAACTAACATGTAAGAAAGAGAAAAAAGTGATAAACCTGTTGGTTATGATATTCATTTATAAGACTGGACATACAGCCATCAGTACTTCTTCCAGAGATGATGTTTTGTACAAGGTGCATCAAATTCTTCAAAGGAAATTGGTAGCACCCTTCTTCCCCAGAATACAACGTAGGCCATTAAAACACCCTCCAAGGAGGCTGCAGATATAGAAGCATGTCCTTTGAAGAAATCATGAAACTGGAAGATGGGTCTTCAGGTGAATGCTCTAACTCCTGACCTGCTAGCAGACACCAGCTCCTCCATTTTGGGTTCCTCTCATTTTGTGCTTCACTTACAATTTTTCTTATTAGAGCCTCTTGGCCATTTTTAATCCCATCAGTTTACACCAAAGACTGAAAACCTGAAGGTGAGCAGGGAGGGTATATACAGCTGTTGAAGGAGAGATCTGGCCTAAGTTACTTGGCCTGAGGACCCAAGGAGCAGCACAAGTCTCCACAGGAGCCAGGCTTGCCTCACACTCAAAGCAGCAGCAACATCCAGGAGCAGGAGCAGCACTGTTTTAGGAGTGAGTGACTGACAACGTTTATGCATCTGTATTCTGCATATTTGAGTGCTGAGAACAAACCCCCCTGTGCTACTGTTAAATGTACGTGCATACTGGACTCCTCCAAAGGCTCCCTAAGGGGTTGTTTTAGGGCAATGAAGGCTTCTACTTGCTTGGATGAAAGCTGCTGAAGGCTCTTTGCCAAAGCATCTGGAGGGACTATGAAGAGGCTTGAGTCTAGCAGGAAACAACCTTTTCTCCCTATTCCCAAGCATGTGCACAGCTCTCTAGTACTAAACTGGCAGTGGTGTCCCCAGTCAGCCCCTACTTTGCCTCCTACTACTGTATGGTCTCTCATAGTCATCACATCTGGTCAGAATAGCATCATGTATTTTACCGGTGTTTTCCCACATTTCTGTGTAACTGTTAGTAAATAGCATAAGGCTAACTTTGAAAATGTTAAAGAGTAAACACTGTTGCAAACTAACCCAAGGATTAGCTCACCCAAGAATATCAACCCTCAGCACCTCCCAAAAATGCAAAATGAAAGTATATGAAAAAATTTTACCTTTAGTTGAACACCGTGCTTTATCATGTGTTATCTTCTAGCACAGAACTCTTTGGGAGCGCTAGCTATTCTGGGAAGAAACCTTGAATATTTCAAGTAAAATCACAGGTATTTCAAAAGAGACAGCAACCAGCATTAAACATGATTCTGGGCAGCCTAGTTTTGCAGTTTTCTGAGATCACAAAATTGCTTGGAATTAAGCAGTTTTAGTTCATTCACACAGTTCAAAATTTGCTATATTTCACACATAACTGTGTGCTGTATCTTCCAATCATCCATCAGTTACACAGATACATGAATAAATATACATATATATATCCACATATCTTTTCTGCATCATGTGACAGAAGATGAATGTGTCCCATATTTGTCCTAAGTCTAAGGTGTTTGCAAATATTATCTGCATCCTGCCTATTTAATTTATCTCTTGGAGTTACTGCCAATAATTATTTCTAAGCTCCAATGCAATCCCCACATAGAAAAAGAAAATAAAAATGTACAAATAAACCCAAGCTAATCTCTAAAGCATGAGTTTAGGAAACTAACTTGAATCACATGAGGTTGGAAAAAAATGCCCAAGTTTCTAAGGCAGAACTTCAACTTACCAATACAGTTTTGTTCAACTCTATTCTCAAACATAAATAAATTTCAGTAAAATCTCATATTTGAATACTTTCTATTAAAATGCAAGTTCTTTTATGGTACATTTCCTTACACACAAAGCTGTGATGCTCTTTGAGAGCGACAGAAAGTCTGGACAAGTTTGTCAGGCAATGACACATTTATTAGTGTCTGTAACTTGCAGGTATGAGTGATACCAGATTCTTACAATAGTTAGAAATGTAAGTCATCGTGGGTTGACCCCACCGCCAGCTAAGCCCCCACCCAGTCGCTTGCTCACACCCTACCAGTGGAATGGGGGAGAAAATCGTTAAGGGCAAAAGCAAGAAAAACTTGCAGGTTTTGATAAAAACAGTTTAATAAGTGAAGGAAAAAGAAGAAAATAAGTGGTGCAAAGGCAATCATTCACCACCTCTCACCAGCATATTGATGCCCAGCCACTCTCTGATAAATGGTTACTTCAGAAAAACTTGTCCCTTCTCTCCCTTCTCCCAAAGTTTTATTGCTGAGCACAATGTTATATGTTATGAAATATCCCTTTGGTCAGCTGGGTTCAGCTGTCCTGGTTGAGTCCCCTCCCAGATTCTTGCCTAACCCCAGCCTACCCACAGTGCGAGAAACAGAGAAAGTCTTGATGCTGTGCAAGCACTGCTCAGCAATTGCTGAAACACCAGTGTACTATCAACACTGTTTTGGACACAAATCCAAAATACAGCACCATATGAGCTGCTATGAAGAAAATTAACTCTGTCCCTTCCAGACGCAGTACAATGTGAACAGAGCACAACCCCATTAAATTCTCGGTAACCCGTAGTATCAAATGCTGATAATTATAAGTACTTAGAGTGATTTGGGCTAGATCCTTCAAACACATGGGACAAATTCTATCAGTTCTGAAGAGGCCAACACATGTGTCCAGATATTTTAATGAAAAATATTCCAGGATGTTCCAGAACAAGAGATGATTTCTATGAAGAAACTGTCCTGGTAGAAATATCTTCAGTAACGCAGAAATGGACCAAAGTGTTTATGAAATAAGAACAAAGAGTAAATACATAGGTGCTTTCAGAAGCTCTGTGTAAAATGTTTTCCATAATACATAAAAGAAAGTGAAACACAATTAGTACCATACACAATCTATACTTAACTTGGCTTGACAGAACATCCCTTAAAGCAGAAAGAAACTATGGATTTTATGTAAATAAAAATCAGTGCTCAGTACATGAGCAGTAACTGTGAAGGCTCACTGTAGAATTACTTGTAGTGTTGCAAGATAACATTCAAAAATGAAAACTACCTCATGGGTATTAATAACTTGATATCAAATAGCAAGAACAAACATGGTAAGAGACAAGTAATTATTTGTTCTTTGAAGAACTACATAATTCCAAGCTCTCTGTATTTTTTTTTGTGATTTTTCTGTCATTCCTTCTGTGATGACGATGACAGAGGTGTAGTGCCTGTATCCCTCCTAAAGCCGACACCCCCTACATTCACAAACATTAGAATTCTAGGACAGGCTTTATTTAACATTCTTCTCCTGTTCAGCAAAACACTTCAAAATCCTGCATGTGAAGTGACGTGACACAAAAAACAACATCAAAAGCAAACCCATTAGCAAAAGCAATCAGCCATTACTTGATAATCACTAGGCAGCACTGTGAAATTCTCAAGTGGCCATAGTGCACACTCCCTTGGTGTAGATGATGAAAGGCAATCATAATTTCCCTGAACAGTGTAGCTGGTTATATAGCAGTACCTACCTAGAACTCTCCAGTGCAAGGAAATGTATGCTCCCTCTTTTGTGTGTGTGTGTTTTCATTAAAGTTTTGAAGCTTCAAATAAGCCAAAAGCCCAGATGACTAAATTGCTACCTCAAAACCCAATCTTCTTTTATCACTTTTCTAAGTGAGCATAGAAGCCTATTTTGAATAGAGCTTTCCAGACTTGCAGACAAATCCAGTTCTTAAATAAGCAGATAATGAAGTGCTGTTAATGCAATGGGATTGTGATCACATATCGCATAAGGTTGAATGTACAGTCTAGAACTTGGCTATCATCACAGAAGTTACCTATTACTTACACAGCTTTTATCACAGATTTCAAGGATTACAGAAATCTAATGTGATTGCAGTTAATATAATTCAGAATTTGAATTGAATGCTTGGCCTCAGTTCCTGATTTCAACACTCAGGTGTAATGTCCTAACACAAAGTTCTTCATCTTGTAATTTTTGTTACTGACAGTCACAAAAAATGGCTGAGGCAGTCCTCTCTTTCTAAAAACAATTTATCACTCAGTCAGGCATGCAAGCAGAATGACAAAAGAACACATCAGCTTTTCCATGATGATGCATTCTTTGTTTAGGATTGATTTATCTGCCAAGAAGTGAGTAAGAGACAGGTTATTTGTTGCATAGAAGCACAAAACACCTTCATTGGTCTTGCTATGTGTGAATTGACAACTATAGTAATAATACAGGGCTTTTATCAATAAAGATTCCTGTTATTGTAATTTATGTGATCCCTGTGTGCAAACACTATTCCACAGACATGGCAAATGCTTTGGTCCACACTTACTGTTTTCTAAGCATTCCTTGTCCAGAACTGCAGCTGTCAGCTCCATCGTTCCTAGACGGAGAATAGCTTGAAGTTAGCCACTGACCTTGTAAGGCTGTTCAGCTCAAACTACACTAATATTAAAAGGATAGGAAGAAGTTGAAATTATTTATTTAAAACAACTGCAGTAGACCAGCAAGTCATGAATATTTACATATGACACACCTGAAGAAATGAAAGAAAAAACACATTTGATTTTCTTATATGAAAAGGTGGCTGTCCTACCCCCTGTATTCACCCAAACAATTGTAGATGTTTTCTTAAGGTGATTCATCACACATGTAATCTTCTTATGTTTTAGGCTGCATCAGAAGGAAGATCTTAGCTGTGGAGCACCCTAGCTTCACAAGCAGTCTCTTTCCAGTACTCCTGAAGAGTTTCTTCAGTCTTTTTATTCAAAAGTAAATTTCCTTCTGATTTATTGAGGAGATAGCATATAGTCTTCTCATTAAATTAAGGACTACTTTATATCTTAAGGGTTACAAATAATGTTTTGGCAGACTAAGTGACAGGTCTGTACTTCTGTAGCCTATTAACAACTCCTTGACTTAGTATGAGGTGAAAATTTCCTTCTTTGTGTTTGGTGACTGAATGTCTTCTCTAGGCTCTACATTTCATACTTATATTGTTAAACATATGCAAAAACCTGTTTGACTAGCATTAATGAACATAGTCTTTATACAGACAAGGTGCAACAGTAATTAGTTACCTCAGGAAAACATGAGTTTGTGGTGAAAGTTTTTGGAAATCAGTTTTCAAGGGTTACTGTAAACTTGGCCACAAATACTTCATGATGCTTTGTGTCCCTCCATTGTGCCTATTCTACCACCAAAGAAGAGGAGGAAGAATTTTGAGAGAATTTTGGTATGGTCTACATATTCTCTAAGCTCCATATTAGCAGATCAGCTTAGTGTAAGGTCTCACTCACGTCACTTTTCGCTGGACATCAGCTTGCCACTCCCTTTCTTTAGATTATTTAACACTGAGTAGAACTGTCATATTTATTTGAATCCTATATATAAAAATGTAATGATAATACAACCACCCCAAGTACTAAGTTGGACTCTGAGAAACTGATGTGATTCTGCTGTGAATGAAATTAAGATACATCACTTTTTAAAAATGAGGATTCACAGTGGGGTTACTTCTTTCTGGATTTTGGGAAAAAATTCTTGTTTGCAAATAATTTTAAATTGCTGTTAAATTTCAACACAGTTTATTCCATCAGAGCTAAAAAAATACCAAACCTAAAAGCACACCTCACCAAAATTTCCCTAAAAGCCTAAATGGGTAGCATAAAAAAGAAGAAGAGAAGTCTTGGGAGGATCCGATTGCTGTATTCTTCTACTCAAAGGGGTGTTGTGGAAAAAATGGAGTCAGACTCTTCTCAGAGGTTCACAAAGAAAGGAGCAGAGACAATACTAAGAGTGAAAAAGGGAAATTCCAAGTGGACAGAAGGAAAAAATTCAGCTCCACAAGTGTCTGAGCACTGGCACAAGTTGCCCAGAGAGGAAGGGGAATATCCATCCTTGGACATTTTCAAAACATGCCTGGATAAACTTCTGAGCAGGTTGATATAGCTTTGAAGTCCATCCTGCCTGGAGCAAGAACTAGACTACAGATGACTCTATGTATTTACTGTAGGATTTTGGCCAAAAGCACATTCATACTGATCCCCTAAATACTAGGTCTGGTGGAGAAGGAAAATAGCTGTGTTTCAAGCAGAACCAGGTGAAAACACAAGACGCTTTGGGAGCAAAGCAGCTCTACATGTTTGCTTACCCTCCACTGTCTTTTATTACCACAGTATTTCAATTAAGTACAAACATGAATGCTTTTACCTCCTACCAGCCATATATAACATTATCACCGCTTCACAGGCAGTGATTAAACACACAGAGCAAAGCCCTAATTATCTTGCCCAAAGGTCATATGCAGAAGCTGTAGCAAATTCAAGAGCAGAAACAAGTTTTCTAAATTCTATTCTAGAGCTTAAATTTTAAGCATTCATCCTCTGAAGAGGATTCACTTGCCTTATTACTACAAAACAGTAAAGTAGTAACTGAGGTACCAAAGCATCCAAAGTACTGTTTTTTTCCTACTTCATGCCTCGTAGTATACATATGTGTTATTTATACCGGTAATATGGTTTAGAGTGTGGAAGCTAACACACCTCAACAAGCTCTGACCCTGATCCAAAAAATCCTGCTGATTATATCCCAGCACAGGAAAGGAGTAAGAATCAGATGTAAAACTTACAACATTTAAACATTTATGCTATTGGCAAGGAACCTCTGCATGAAGCTCAATACTGAATGGTGGACCAATCAGCAGCTGTAAATGTTTTTTTAACACGCACACTTCCAAACAAATTTGGAAGTGGAAATCAACCCCCTGCTACCTGGTCAGAATTGATATGACAGGCATCTTGTAGTAATTTTTTATTAGTACATCATCAATGAAATGACAACAAACAAAACGGATCTTAAGTTGGTTAAAAAAAAAAAAAGACAATTCAGAGGGTTAGGAATAATTTTTCAAGCAAAATGACAAATTAGTCAACTTGTGGAAATTCAAGCTCCTACGTAGGTTTCTATTTTGATTAGAGAAAGAAGCCTAATCAATAAAAACAAGGAAAACCACAGATGGTTATGTAGCTTTTCAGTGATTTCATTAAAATAAAATGTAACTTATTTCCTTTCAAACAAAAGCTTTTAAACATGTTTTTCCCTCAAGTGACACATCAAGCAAAGCCTATTTTCCTGCAGAAATGCATCTCATCCCCCACAATAACCCACAGTTAGCGTGCTGCATTCCTCTCCTGTCCCACCGGACAGCACTCTCACCGCCATGCCTGCCATAATCTCCACTTCCTCCACCCGCAGCGCCATCGCCCATTGCCTTGGCAGTGCTCTCAGTCCTCTCCATCGCCCTTGGCCAGCAGAAAAGCAGGAAGTGATGTATTTGGCTGTTGGTCCTTCCCATGTCCATCAGACCCAACTGCACATACAGCTGCCCAGCGCCTGCTGGGGCACCCTCTGCAGAGCGCCAGGCTCCATCTCTGCTGCCAGTTCCTCTCTCCTCACCCCTCCTCAAGGTGCATGATGCTTACAGCAGCTGCGTATCTTCAGTATCTCCACCGTCCTGTCAAGTCAAGTTTAAAAAGAGATCAAAAGCTTTTAGGGTCGAGTGAGAAAAAGAAAACTCACTCAAATAAACTTTCTCAGGAAACTAGGATTAAAACACGCAATACTATTATTTGTATTTATCTATTAATAATGCAGCAATGTAGAGGGAGTGTAGGACTTTAGCCAGCTGCTCTGTACATTTAATTAAAAGTTACACACAGAAGCCCAGACAAGGCCAAAAATATGCTCCCAGGTGGCAGTCGCTGGGAACCTACTTTAATATGAACTGAGAGGAAGTACTGCTGAATCTACAGTAACTGCGGGACATACTGACCTTACAGAATTTGAAAAGCAGATGAATGTAAAATGTGACTAAAACTTTTCTGGTTTACCTGATGGAAAAGAGACAAATGTATATACTGTTGATTATAGTGCTAAATTCATTGAGTACAGCACAGATGTGTGAGTCATAGTCACCTTCTTGCTGCAAGCTTACGCTTTAAACCTAGTCTCCTAATCCCCTTTCTGCTGCATTTCCTTACATCAATATTTAGAAGCATTTTAATGACTTCTTGTTTACAGCTTTCTGTATCTACAAGAAATATACTTCTTTCAGGAAAATACTGCCTGCAGATGAATGGCCATACTCTACCTTCATCTGGTCCTTTTTAGTCTGCCAGTGCATTTATTTTCTTCCATATTTGTTCACAGTAAACTAAAAATTGCTAGAAATAAATAGGATTTTCAGAGAAAACAGCAGCACAAGAAAGTCCTGCAAGGACTTTTACATCCTTCTTAAATGGTGGGGCCCAGAACTGCAGTCAGCACTAAAAGTGAGGCCACACCAATGCTGAATACAGGGGGATGATCACCTCCTTTGATCATATATAAACACAGTATAGTGTTTGATGCACCCCAGGATAGGGTTTGCTCTCTTGGCTGCCAAGGCCCGCTGCTGGCTTAACCTTGAGCCTGCTGCCAGCCAGCACCCCCAGATCCCTTTCTGCAGGGCTGCTCTCCAGCCACTCCTCTCCCAATTTATACTTGTGCCTGACATTATTCCATCCTAGGTGCAGAATCCGGCATTTGGACTTGTTAAATTTCATCCCATTAATCATTGCTGAATGCTCCAATCTATCTAGGTCCCTCTGCAAGGCTTCCTGTACCTCAAGGCCCAGCCACTTGTACACCTACTTAGCCATTTTTCCACTGATGGTATCTGCATGCATGGAATATGAGGACTTTGTGCACAAAACCCTCCAGTTAATAACAGATATTAATTGTGTAAGGCAATATTTTAAAAATCTGTACTCATGGAAATGGTTTGTCTTGTGCTAGTTTCAAACTGCACCTTAAATGAGACAGGGAAGAGATCAAGAAGGTCAATTATGAGGTCATCTACCCTCTCAAGAATGGAAGGATAATCTCAATAAGGACAGACTGAATCACAACAGATTTCATCTCTGCATAAGCCTTCCTTGAGTCCCCTAAATGGAGGGGAACATCTCTACCAGCCTCTTGCAGGCCATAACTAAATGCTTCTACTCAGCTTTTTGTATAATACTACACAAAGAAGGAAGAAAGCAAGGGAATAAACCTTCCCTTCCTTTCCCCTTTGTTAAAAAGGTACAAATGTTACAGACTTTGCTTTTAAAAAGTAATGTTTCATATCCAGTTGAGGTTTTGTGCCCAAATATCAGAGCACTTTGTATTATGCAGCACTGTTTTGACATATATATGTACTATACACAGTATACATGAATAGATAATAACATATACACAAGTCCCACTAACTTCAGTTGAAGCTGTGAATGCTCAGGACTTCTGCAAATGAGAGGATGTCAATGGATGCCAATGTCCAGAAAAAATATTCCTGTATGAATAGTGGGAAATGGTACAATGAAAGTGGGTCAATTCACCACAGCAGCTGGTGTTTATGCTATCTGTTTATGCCATTAGCAGCGCAATCGGGAAAGCTTCATCCTACTGTTTCATCTGCCTCACACACAGGTCACAGTCACACATAACTGCCTCTGCAACACTGTCAAGATAAGGCTTTCTACAGGAAAAGGAGTCTTATCTTTCTTTCAGCCCATACCATTTCTGGTACCACAGCGGCTGCTCCCCATCCCACCTTGTGGAGGAGACTGCATGTCCTCTGTCAGGATAGTCTGCTTAACAACACCATGTGAATCCTGCAAAATTGCCTGATTTGGACTAAAATAGGAGAGAACACCTATCCAGAGCAGTATCTGCCTAGAAGAAAAAACTGCCTATTAATTAAACCCTGTTGGATGGAGCAAACAAGAAAGACCAAAGATAACATAAAGGGACTGTGCAGAGACACCCCACTGGGGGACACCAAAAGCAGCACCTGAGAGCTCTGTGACATTCCTCTGTTCCTTGCCTTTTGTCCTTGCTTTCTAACCCTCCCTCCATTTTTATTTCCAACTTTGTTGCCCAGCAACATATCCTTATATGAGGATATATGAGATCCAGCCCATATCCTTAAAAATCCTCATCCTCTTTTTCTTTCTTGGGAGCTCCTAATTCTTTTCTTCCCCTCCAGATCTTTCCAGTTCAGTGTTCAGCCACGGTCTCTCCCTGATTCCCTGTCCCTCACTCCAGACTGCCCAGCTGGTCCCAGTCTCTTCACTGAAACTCAGCCCTGCGTTCCTCACAATTCTGCAGTGGGAGTCCTCCGCATAGCACAGTGGTCTATTTTGTTCCTGTATGAATTGCATTGAATATGCCTTGCTTTCAGCCTAACAACACTGTGTAAACAACTTTGAAAGAACAAAACCCTTTAGCTTAAAGAGAAAGAGCAGTATTGACAGTACTGACTCTGAGGACTCTTACACCACTTTTCCAAGCGTACAAATAAAATGGTCTCAAATTTCAGCATCATTAAAGATGAAGGCTTGCAAGTACACCATTATCTTCTATTTTGCCATCCTTTATGGGCTCCATTAGACTGATGAAAGCTTTCTGACACTTTTCAGCCCTTTCTGACAACTTTTTTTTTGTGCACTTCTCGAGAAAAGCAGAGGTTTAGCAAGAAGGAAATACTTTTCTTATTTTACATACTGGAAGCTATCACCAAGCATCTCAAAGAGCTCTTCGTTAACCATGAAATACTATGCAGAAGTGGTTAATTAACCGTGGTGATGTAAAAACACATGGGAACAGTTAGTTATAAGCAGTGCTATAATGTTACAACTTGTGCTGGCTGTTTATGTTGTTCTCCCAACAGAGAGTTTGCTGGGTATGGCATCTTTTCATATTCATTGTTTTAAATCTTTTTGCACATTCACTTTTTGTTCCTCAGTCCATGATCCAAAATTTTAAAGTGAACATGGGGAAACTGTGTTTTTTGAGTGTTGTAGTATTTACCTATAATGTGGTGAGGAGAAGCCATTTGGGCTGTAGTACAAAATTTTGTGCTCATTTGTACAGCCCACTTTATATATGTCCAATAAATGCAGATTTTACCACTGGAAAAATGAGGGCATCTCAAGAGTAACTTTGTACAATGTGCCATGTGGCAAAGCAAATTACAGAGTATAAACCTGTCTTGGGCATCTGTGTCCCTGCCATAAAAAAACTAGCTCACATCTGTTATATTTCCAAACAACCACATTCTTCCTTCCTGCTAGTGCAAGCACGCTTCTCATTTCAGTGTGAAAAAGGAGGAAAAAAATAGAAGTATAACCTAGGCCAGAAGAGGTAAAGATCTACTGCTGGGTTGGATCCTCACATATGGTATGGGTTTTTTTTCCCTACGTAGCTGTGCTCCAAGATATTGTTTTGTGGTAAAATGCAGTAGCAGCTTATTGGATGATAAGGAAAAGTCTACTAAACTGTCCTACCAGAATCCTTCCTCAAGCTTGCTTATAAACATCATTGTCTAAATTATCTCTGGATATATATCTAATGATTTTATTTCAAAGCATGGTAATGACTGTCTCAGTCCCAGGTCAGCAATAACCGTTGCACCACTGTAATACCATTGACCACTGACATCACTGCCTCAGTGAACACTCTTAAGTAAAGAATGATAGCAATATACAAAATCAATATCTGCACCTTATTCTTCATTGCTATGTTTAGATATTGAAAAAGTATATTTCTTTGTGTCAGAATCCATAGCTTTGATTCCTCTATACTTTAGCAGTATAATTCAAGTTTCCAAGCTAGACAAGGAGTAAAAAGCATATAACCAACAGAATCAACAGAATTCTAGGAAAATGTAAGCTAGTACTGTGCACCCTCTCTCTGCAATTGCACTTAATTCCTGGGAGAGGAATTCCTTAATTCCAGGAGAGGGGTTGGGAGGTGAACATCCCAACCACTGAACTCTCCTTGCCCTAAAATTTCTAGTCGTTAATTAAGGGTAGCAGGAATTCTTACATGAGCAAGAGGGATGGTAGAAAATGTGGAGAGAATGAGAAAGAAATGGATGTGGGATGGAGAAAGAGAATGAGAAAAGGAACATGGGGAAAAAACCCTCCACACCCCACAAAAATAACCTAGGGGGAAGAGGTGGCCAGGGTGCAGAGACAAGTGGAGGCCAGGATGCAAGAGGCTTGGCAACAAGGGACTGATGTAACAAGGATATTGCTCTGAATGGGAAAAACACTCACCCAAACAACCAAAAAAAGTAAGAGTCAGTGGAGAGAAGAGCAGGAACAGCATGAGTAGTATGAAGCCTGAAGTATAAGCAGACAAAGACTACATCTGTGATGTCCTTATGATCTCCTTGAGGGAGCAATTCCTCTTCTAGCAATTGATCCAATCAGCTCATGTCTACCCTGTCAATGACTACTCCCAATTGGTGTGAACTGAGAACCTCCATGTTGCAGAACACTTGAAATAAGTTCTAGTTTGGTATCTGTGGCACAGGCTTTTCCACCTACTCACTCACAGGTTTATCTAAAATGCTATGTGCTTCATGTTGAGCATTCATATGTTCTACACAGTCCATGTGAGCACATTTCTTCTGTTTTAGCTGGCCTGCTCAAAGTTATGTTCAAAAAACATCCATGAGAAGCTTCCCTGCTACTTTCCTATTCATTGGCCAATATGAAAAAAAAGTAATTAGAGACAGATTGTTAATTTGGGAAGGGTTTGGATGGAGAAAAAGAGATGCAAGGGCTGTGAGAAGGTCCATCTAACTCAACAAAAAATGGAGCATAAGGGATGAAATCATCAGAAGACAGTCATAGGGCAAATCTTTCACCATAGCAGTGTGGATGCCTACAAACATTAGTGAATCTGACCAGCAAATACCAAGTTCACTGGGACAACTGACCAGGCTGTCTATTGTTTCTATGGCTATGTGACTTGTGGGGAGAAATAAAACTTGCACCTTCATATTTATAGAAGTTCAATTCAATAGGGACTCTTCATCTGATTCACTAGATTTAAGAACACTAGTTAACAGCTTCATAGGAGTACATGATAGTCTGCACAATCCTAATTATGAATCAATATTAGCAATATGTTATTTAGCTAATTTGATTATTGATAATTGTGCTGATCTTTTCTGATTTCCTCTTATTGTATACATTAATCAATAAACACCTTAAGCACTTTACACCAGTTGTATCTTAAGTCTCTGATTTAAAAGGGGAGTGTTAAACCTCAGAAACACTGCACCTCTGAGCTTGGCACTTGTGTGGACACCCTTATTCCCAGAATCACTACTTAGAAGAGTCCAGAAGTGTCTAGCACTGCTCTGAGGTTCTCATTGCTGGACATCCCAAAAGACCTCCACCAGGGAAAATCAACACATTCAGAGACTTTTGGGCTCCTCTTCCTTTCAGAGTTGACATCAACAGCCCTTTCTATTGGCACTCCTGATTCCAACCAGTTGGAATATACCATGAAGGTATGTTAGTGCCAAAATTCTGCTAGAAGTCCCACTCATCACCATTTTAACATTGGGCTTAGAGCTCCAGGGGCACAATATATGTCACTGATCTGACTGGGGGGGCTTCTCTACCTTTCAGAGCCATTCCTCCAAGGCTGAAATCTGCACTGACTTCAGAAGCCACTTACCTTCTGGTCTGTTCAGTGTTGGGAGAAGCTGAGTTGAAGTACCATGCTTAGGTTTAAAACTCTTTTTCACACAAATGTACCTCAGGTGCAAGACCAAGAAGACAAAAAAACCTGGATTTTTTCCTTTGTTGGGGGAGGGCATGACAAGGATCACAAGGATCCTCTATGGTTGTGGAAAGTATGGTTTTCATAAGGGTATAAATATAGCCTTGGGAAATGATCAGAGGAAATCAAGTTACCGGGGGAAAAACTAAGATTAGAGAGAGGTAAAACTCTCTCATTGTTAAGATAGTACAACTCGCTTGTACCAGGACTGTAGAAAAGTGTTGGAATTTTTTTCACTGTAAGTTAAAAAAAAAAGGTTAGACAAGTGTCTGCACAAATTACTTAGATACAACTGATCTGCTAAAAAGTAGGGAGTAGATTATGTGACATTTTGAGTCCCTCTGGCTATCTAGAATTGTGATACGCGAGTCAGTAACTTCTGCTAATTGAGTCATTAATCCAAATACAATCACATTGCAAAACAAATAACATATTTAATCTGAAATTTGGTGGATAAACTAACACAGGAAAAGAAGAAGTATTAAACAAATATATTGCTGTTGATAGCCATAGTGGTATCTTTCCTCAGTTTCTGTTTAGCAGGTTTCCTTTCCATGTTTCTTTAAAATAAATGAATGAGCTGATGTAACAGATGAGGCAAATAATTCCTTTCTGTATATGTGTAGATTCTGAAATTCTTACCTTTACCCATTAAAATCAAATCGCATGCATAAAAATTTTAAAAACCCCTCTTCCTTTGGTCTGACATGAATAGGCAAAAGTCAATGAAAACTTCTACATAGAAACTTTCCAACAGAGCTGCTTCTGCCTTTTGCCACTAAAGAACAAAAAGCAATGGAATAAATGTTGGATGATTTTATGTTGCTCTCCTTTGTATGCCTTCACACTCATACCGTAATCTGGATAGTCTCTGTTGCCAATACAGACATATTATGTGACATGGAATATTAAAGTTCAAGAAAAATCCAAGAACTCTGTAATCAGAACAACACATAGACAGTGAAGATGAAAAATTCCATGAGACTACTTCGTTTATTGTATTAAATTCTGTAAATATATGCAATATCTGTTCTAAGATGATACGGAATAAATAAACCCAGAACTGACTCTGATACAGTCTAGTGAGCTCATTCTATTTAATGCCAAAATATTACTTTGGTGATAACTTTTTTTTGTTTTCCCATCAGAACAGCATTACAGTAGACTGTAAAGTCAAAAGTACAATATTTTCTTCTCACTTCACTACTTCTTCCAAATCATCTTTCTCTGAATGAATGTACACTGCTTTCAGCACGAATATGCAAAAACACTCGGTGTAGGAAAAGCAGCATATTTTGCTAGCAATTATCTATTTGTAACTAGCAGCTGAGAGACTTTTCCTGAACTAGTATCTTTATCTAGTTAAGTGACTTGGTTAGTAGAAGGCTTCTGAAAAATATTGGGGTTTTTAACTAATTTGACATTTGCAAAGAAGTCATTATTTAGTTCCCCAAATGATTTCTTGCTATTTGACATTTTAGGAATTGAAATTCCATTTGCATACACTCTTTTGCATAATAAATATCATAAAAATGATTATTTGAAAGAGGTGTAAAGCTGCTCTGCCATACTATGACTGTATAACTGAGGTCATAATTATAATTCAGCTATTAGTTATCCTATATTCAATTTCAAAAGTCCTTACACAGAGTCCCAGTTTCAAAAAAAGACCTTTTGTTATTTCTCTTCTTTCATCTGGTCTAAGCCTCTGATTTGTTTCCAATATCAGTTTTGCTAAATAAGTTGTTTCAATAGCTTCAGTCATAAAAATTGAAGACAAAAGAAGAATGTCCCTGCTGCAGATCAATCATTATAGATTTCAGGCTTAGGACCTGTTTTAGGCACTGTATGCCTGTTTGGGAGGAATAATAATCATTTAACCCTACCTTGACACTGGTGTCCTGCATTTCAGTAATGACAATGAGTGCTGTACTTGAGACCCAGGCCACCATGGAGAAATGGGCAGAACATAGGAAAAGATAGTGTTGCTAGAGGTATTATCATTCACCAAAAGTGTTAAGTATCTGTATACATAACTATTATATATTCTTTATAATAACTGAAAAAAGCTCAATCTAGAAAAAACCCAAACCTCCACATTCTTTGTGCAAGTGGCATGTCTCCCTTATTACAGTTGGAAGTACTACTCAGAACTGTGTGGTATGTACTGTATTTAGGCTCCTGAAAAACTTTGGGTACATTATGAAGAGCTGTTTAATCAGCATTGTGTGTGGCCACACCTTAATCTGTGATAAGTATCTTAGTAAATATTAGCTAAAGCTTAATGTTGAGCCTTTCTTATAGAAAGTTTATCTAGCCAGAACAAAGTATAAACACGTCTCATGCAGAGCAGTGGCCAACACAAAGAATGTCACTCGGGGCCAGAAGAAAGGATAAGGCAGTAGATTGTTTTAAAGAACTTGTGGTACCTTTAGTACCACCAGATATTCTGAGTGTTACTTGAGGATGGCTAGGTTCTACTGTTAGGCTCAGCTCTAAACCAACAAACAAAAAAGAAAAAAATCACAATTTCACAATTCATAACACTGAAGCATGTTAACCCCCTATGAGGGATAATTATTTATTGATTACATTTTGTTTCTGTGTAAAAAAACAGCCTAGGAAAGGATTTTGGTGATTCAGAACTGGGGAAGTAATGGAATAAATGAAATCTGAACAGAAGATAAGTAATTCTTCTAAACTGCAAGGTGCCCACATAGTTTGAACTTTCAGTTTAAACATAAATAGGTAAAAGAGAGTTTTATAAAGACAAGGAAGGAAATATCCTGCTTCTCTGCATTCTGTGATGCTTTTCTAAAATACAGAGTTTTTTTTAAAAATGAAAACTTGTTATTTTCTTTTAAACTCAGGTCTGATTATTTCTACCATTGCTTTCCAAATTTTTAAAAATATTGTTTTCGGGAAAGCCCAAGGCTTACACTGAAGCTGTGGATTGGTCTTCTGTGAGATGCTGGAATGCCTGAGGAATAGAGTTGTTGCAAAACTCCATCACTGTCAGATGTGAAGCATAGAGCCCCAGAAAAGGAGGTTTTATAGCACAATATAAAAGAATATAGGGAAGCAGGAATCCTACTGAAAGCATAAAATGAACCAAACTACTAAAGATGAGAAGAAAGAAAAGGCACAAGAGGTTACGAACAGAGTAAGAAAGGCTAAGGCAGAGCTAGAAAAAAAGATAAAGTCAAAAACTAGTAAGAAATAATGTCAAGAAAGCTGGTGTGGTTAAGATCTCTTCTGTTAGTCTCCAACAAAAAGTTTAACTTGGGTTAATATAATTAACAAAGGCTCAGACTAGAATAGAAAGAGAACAGGTTGGAAAGTACTTAGATTATTTCAATAACACATATTAGAAAAATGAAATTCAGTTTCTGATACTTTGAAGATCTGGTCCAAGAGATTTGGTTCAGTTATCTCTGAGAGCTGTTGAATAGATGAATGAGATTCGGAAAGACTAGATACAGTAAATTGGTGGTTTCGGGGTTTTTTTTTGTTTTGTTTGTTTAGGGTGATATATACAGGTGACCCATCACCAGAAAATCTGAGTTTGGTTCCCAAAAAGCTGCTGGAGCTGATAAACAGTTTCATAAGCAACTAGAAAGCAACACAGTACAAAATAGCAACATGGCATTTTCAATAATGAGTATTTCAGAATAAGCCAGCTCTTCTTCTATACAATAATACATGTTACAACTTCATTAAAAATCTTCCATGATGCTGTCAAGATGAAGCTAATGAAAAAATACAACATAAAGGTAGAGAGTTGAAGGATAGACACACTTTACTGGAAAGCTATATTCATGGTTTAACATCAAATTGGAAGAGACGTGTCCTGCAAGGTGTTACAGAAGTTTTTCCTCAGGTAGAAACCTAGTCAGTGTATTCATAAATAGTTTGACCGAATAAATGTAATATTTGCAGAGATACCACACTAGAAGTTAGTTTCAAGTAGTTCAGAGGAAAGGATCATAATTGAAGATGACAGTGATGGGGCAAGGAAGTGGCCTGAAATCAGGTGAAAAACAAGGAGTATACATTCAGAGTACACCATATGAGGGCAATGCAAGCAGGACTTCCACCTTCCACAAACCAACCCTTCCACCTCTCAGGGAGCAGCAAAGGCCAGCCCCCTCAGGGACATAAAAACATGGCAGCAAAGCCACTCCAGCCTATGCCCAGTCCCACAATACCCAACAAAGTGATCAAGGAAAACAGATGGCTGCCATGTTCACCCAAAGGTCCAGATCCTCAGGCAAATGCATAGCAATGAGGCAGGGACAAAGTCAAGCCAAAAGTCAATCTGCAGGTCAGGTGCAGTGACAGTAGCCAAGGCCAGACATAGTCCAATGATCATCAGACAGGACCGCAGTGACAAGGCAGGACTGGTTCCATACTGGGAAGTCAGCATGCAGGTCACGAGCCAGAGTTTTGGGGTTCATGGCCAAGCACAGCTGTGACTGAGCTGGAGATCAGTACCCCTACAACAGAGATCAGGCAAGCACTGATAGCCCAGGATTAAGCTTAAATAAGTCTCCTGGGCCCTGTGGAAAGGGTGTGTGGGTGGAAGCCTCAGGTGAGGCTGGTGAGTGCCATTAAGAGCTGTCAGGGCCCTGGCAGTAACCTCTCCTCCCAGCAAGGTGTCACCTCACAGAGGTCAGGGCTCATTGGGACCTCAATATAAAGTGATCTAATTGCTGTGGAGTGTCAGTGGGCTCTTTCAGGGCACATAGAGCTGGGACAAGGAACTGGGAAAGGGACATGGCAACTTGATACAGCATGGCATGAGAGATGTGGAGCTGGATGGGGGGGGTTCAGGCTGGCTGTGAGAGTGCAGGCCACCACCAGTGGCTTAAGGCAATCAAAGGCCCCACGTGCCCTTGATGGGCCTGGTCTGCTTTTGGTGAAAAGGAATTTTGGAGGGGATATAGAACATTATTTTTTCGGCTACTAGTGGTAATATTACTTCACATTTACCTGATGTTGCAAAGCAAGGTACAAGAGACTCATCCCTCCTGTAATAAAATATATTTGAGCTCCTGCATTAAAACAGCTCAGATCCAAATATTCTTAAAATTTTCTATCATACAACAATTTGTGATTGCATCACTCATGATTTCAATAACCTATTGACCTTGAGAAGACTTTGCTTTGGTGGGGGTCAGGAACTAGATGAAGTTATGTCTGTGCAATGGTTTTGGTAGTTACTTTTGAGCAGTACCCTAAGAAACATGGATGTCTGATTAAAAACGTGAGAGCTTCTACTCTTCTTGTGAAGATCTGCTGGAGGGCAGTGATTGACACACCTAGGCCCACCTGGTGGCTGAGGGCAGTTGTATGAAATCAGATTCCATGTCAAGGTACACAAATGATCAGTCTCTTCTTTTTGTACTTCTGAGGGTGCACAAGGCTGGATGGGGTGGTAAAAGAAATGTGGATCTGGACCTTCCTCTCCAGAGACTTGGTCAGTCTCTACTGCTGCTTGCTTTTTATATTGGACTCTAACTCATGTGAAAGTACAGAGAAAACAACATGCTTCCCCAGCTTGTTTGTGCCAAGAATTTTAGGGCAGCATGCAAGGCTTTAAGTTCCATTTTGAATGTGACTGTGCCAACTGAAAGATTCTGTAATCATATTGGCTCAAGCTAGGAAGCATCTTATTTATATAATGAACATACAATGCAGTGTGCCAAAAAATAGAGTCATGTGGACCTTCTCTTCCCCTGTTGATAACTTAGAAGACTGACACTAATGAGGTCCCTTGGTCTCCCAAAGGGAGAACTAAAAGCATCCTAACTTCAAAAGGATTTTGTGCTTCAAATATTAAAGTGATGCAGTAGAGAGAATGGGCTCACAGTTGTGGAATCCCATGAGTCAAGCCAAACCGCTTGAAGATTAAAAGCCATATCTGACCTTGTATCACAGATATATAAATGATGGAAAATCTGTTCAGAGGAGATTATTGTCTCAATTTCTCTAAAATTTCTAAGGGAACTTCCCACAGGGGACTGTGTGGCTGAAGTTTGGTAAGGCCTGACATTGCTGGGAATCACGTGAATGATATGCATGACTTTGTAAGCAACAGGCAGGATTTTTTTCCCATGCGTACATGCCTGCTAGCCATCAATGAGGAGAAACGTCAGTCACGCTTCACTAAGGATTTTAGGGAAGTTGCAGGAACCATGACAATACCCTAAAAATAAAGTCCTAGGAAGAATTAAAATGCTAAACCAAAATAAAATATTAACCCCAGCCAGAAATTAAGCACCACACAGCCGTTCTCTCACTCCCCCACCCCCAGTGGGATGGGGAACCCCAAGAGTAAAAATGACAAAACCTGTGAGTTGAGATAAGAACAGTTTAACAATTGAAATAAAATAAAGTAAAATTGTAGCAGTAGTAGTAATGTTACTACTACTACTACTATACAAAGCAAGTGCTGCACGATGCAATTGCTCACTACCCACCAAACCATGCCCATCCCATCCCTGAGCAGAGATCGCTTCCCCCCAGCCTTATATACTGAGCATGACATCATATGGTATGGAATAGCCCTTGGCCAGCTGCAGTCAGCTGTCCCGGCTGTGTCCCCTCCCAGCTTCTTGCACCCCTGGCAGGGCAGGGGAAGCTGAAAAGTCCTTGACTGGTGTCAGCACTGCTTAGCAACAACTAAAACATCAGTGCGTTATCAACATTATTCTCATACTAAATCCAAAACTCAGCACTATACTGGCTACTAGGAAGAAAATTAACCCTATCCCAGCTGAAACCAGGACAAGTATATAAAAAAGAAAGATACGCCAAGAAAAATAGAGGGATTTCCAGGATGAGATTTTACTATCCTAAAAATATTTTGTGTTTCTCTTAAAAATTTCCCAGTCTGTGGCTGCTATGACTGTCTAATAGCAACAGATCCTGGCTGCTTATGTAGGGTCTCAGATCTCAGGAACAAGTGCTTCTGTGTGGGTAGATGACTGATGCGTTACCTTAACCAGGTGATTGTCAGGTACTTGGGTGTTCTTGGTTTTCAGCCATTGAATTTATTATGCTGTTTCACAGCCCCTGTGTGAGCCTAGCCAGATGTCAGGAGCTCCATTCTCAGTAGTTCAGTTTAGGAATGGGACAAGAAATAGTGTAAGAGTGGCAAAATGAAGCTGGTGAGAGCACATATGTGCTAGACAGGGGAAAGACTGGAAGTCTTGGCTGGGGTGGGGAGAGGAACAGAGATGAGGTGTTGGTTTCTAGCAGTAGGGAGTAGGTGGTAGGAGAGTAGGTGTGGCAGTGTGGGGCTGAGCTTTTAGTTGGGGAAGGGGTCTGGTGGGAAGGTCAGGAAGAATATTATCATAGAATAATATAGGCTGGAAGGGAGCTTGGGAGGTCACCTTATCCAGCCTCCTACTAAAATCTGTGTTAATTTATGTCTTAGATCAGATTGCTCCTGAATTCTTTGAGACTATGGGATCCTGATCCAGGCTTGGGGCAGGTATATAGTTTCTGACAAAGAGAGGCAGGAGCTAAGGTGGCGCCTCTCAGCCGCTTGCCATGCAGCTGGACATTAACAGAATGCTTTAGAAAATGAGCATGTATGGCATACCTCTTGCCTGTGTAGGTTTATGAACTGCCATGCAGGGGGCTGTCTTTTACCTTTTATGTAAACAGAATAAGCAGGCTGGGTATAAAAATGAAAAAACACATTTAACAACCAGTTTTGAAAAAAATTACTCCTTTATAGAGTCATAGAATCTTAGAATTATTTACTTTGGAAAGGACCTCTAAGATCATTGAGTCCAACTGTAAACCTAACACTGCCAAGTCCACCACTAAACCAGGTCACTAAGCACCTTGTCTACCCATCTTTTAAATACCTCCAGGGATGGGGACTCGACTACTTCCCTGGGCAGCCTGTTCCAGTGCCTGATAACCCTTTCAGTAAAGAAATTTTTCCTAATGTACAATCTGAACCTCCCTTGGCGCAACTTGAGGCCATTTCCTCTCATCCCATCACTTGTTACTTGGGAGAAGAGACCGCCCCCCACCTGGCTACAGCCTCCTTTCAGGCAGTTGTAGAGGGCAATAAGGTCTCCCCTCAGCCTCCTTTTTTTCCAGGCCAAACAACCCCAGTTCCCTCAGCTTCTCCTCATAAGACTTGTGCTCCAGACCCCTCACTGGCTTCATTGCTTTACTTTGGACATGCTCCAGCACCTCAATGTCCTTCTTGTAGTGAGGGTCCCAAAACTGAACACAGGATTCGAGGTGTGGCCTCACCAGTGCCAAATACAGGAGGATGATCATTTTTCTAGTCCTGCTGGCCACACTATGGCTGATACAAGCCAGGATGCTGTTGGCCCTCTTGGCCACCTGGGCACACTGCCGGCTTACATTCAGCTGGCTGTCGACCAACACCCCCAGATCCCTCTCTGCCATGCAGCTTTTCAGCCACTCTTCCCCAAGACTGTAGCGTTGCCTGGGGTTGCTGTGATGCAAGTGCAGGACCCGGCACTTGGCCTTGTTAAAGCTCATACAATTGGCCTTGGCCCATCAATCCAGCCTGTCCAGATCCCTCTGCAGAGCCTTCCTACCCTCAAGCAGAT
Source organism: Gorsachius magnificus (assembly GCA_034008185.1). Taxonomy (NCBI): domain Eukaryota; kingdom Metazoa; phylum Chordata; class Aves; order Pelecaniformes; family Ardeidae; genus Gorsachius; species Gorsachius magnificus. The sequence continues at coordinate 70,105,137 of CM067082.1, forward strand.
CAACAATTCCACCCAGCTTGGTGTAGTCTGCAAACTGTCTGAGGGTGCTCTCGATCCCCTCATCCAGATCATTGATAAAGACATTAAGCAGAATTGGCCCCAATACTGAGCCCTGGGGAACATGAGTTGTGACTGGCCACCAGATGGATTTGACCGCATTCACCACAACTCTTTAGGCCCATACCTCTAGCCAGGTTTGTACCCAGCAAAGCGTATGCCCATCCAAGCCATAAACAGCCAATTTCTCCAGAAGAATGCTGTGGGAAACAGTGTCAAAGGCTTTACTAAAGTCTAGGTAGACAACATTCACAGCCTTTCCCTCATCCACTAGGCAGGTCACCTTGTCATAGAAGGAGAACAGGTTAGTCAAGCAGGACCTGCCTTTCATAAAGCCATGTTGACTGGGCCTGATCACCTGGTTGTCCTGTATGTGCTGTGATGGCACTTAGGATGGCTACATAAATTTCCCCAGCACCAAGGTCAGGCTGGACACGGCTGTAGTTCCCTGAATCGTCCTTCTGGCCCTTCTTGAAGGTGGGCGTCACTTTTGCTAACCTCCAGTCAACTGGGACCTCTCCGGCTAGCCAGAACTGCCTATAAATGATGACAAGTGGCTTGGTGAGCACTTCTGCCAGCTCCCTCAGTACCCTCGGGTGGATCCTATCTGATCCCATAGACTTGTGTGTGTCTAAGTGGTGTAGCAGGTCACTAACCATTTCCCCTTAGATTATGGGGGCTTCATTCTGCTTGCTGTCCCTGTCTTCCAGCTCAGGGGGCTGGGTACCCCAAGAACTTACTATTAAAGACTGAGGCAAAGGTGTCATTAAGTACCTCAGCCTTATCCTTATCCTTTGTCATAATGTTTCCCTCTGCATCCAATAAAGAATGGAGATTCCCCTTAGCCCTCCTTTTGTTGCTGATGTATTTATAGAAACATTTTTATTGTTTTTTACAGCAGTAGCCAGATTAAGTTCTGGTTGGGTTTTGCCATTCTAATTTTCTCCCTGCATAACCTCCCAACATCCTTGTAGTCCTCCTGAGTGGCCTGCCCCTTCTTCCAAAGGTCATAAGCTCCTTTTTTTTTCCTGAGTTCCAGCCAAAGCTCTCTGATCAGCCAGGTCTTCTTCCCCACTGGCTCGTCTTTCAGCACATGGGGGCAGCCTGTTCTTGCACCTTTAAGATTTCCTTCATGAAGAATGTCCAGCTCTCCTGGACTCCTTTGCCCTTCAGGACTGCCTCCCAAGGAACACTGTCAACTAGGCCCCTAAACAGGCCAAAGTCTGCCCTCCAGAAGTCCAAGGTAGAAGTTCTGCTGACCCAACTCCTTACTTCTCTGAGAATCAAAAACTATCATTTTGTGATTGCTGTGCCTGAGACAGACTCCAGCCCTCACATCACCCACAAGTCCTTCTCTGTTCAAAAACGACAGGTCCAGAGGGGCATCTTCCCCGTTTGGCTCACTTACCAGCTCTGTCAGGAAATTATCTTACACACACACCAGGAACCTCCTAGACTGTTTCCTCTCTGCTGTATTGTATTTCCAGCAGATGTCTGCTAAGTTGAAGTCTCCCATGAGAACAAGGGCTAGTGATCGTGAGACTTCTCCCAGCTGCTTATAGCATATTTCATCTGCCTCTTCATCCTGGTTGGGTGGTCTATAACAGACTTCCACCATGCTATCTGCCTTGTTGGACTTTCCCCTGATTCTTACCAAACATTTGACCCTATCACCTTAAGCTCTAACAGTCAAAACTCTCCCTAATACACAGGGCTACCCCACCACCTCTCTTTCCTTGTCTATCCCTTCTGAAGAGTTTATAGCCATCCATGGCACCACTCCAGTTGTGCAAGTCATCCCACCATGTTTCCGTGACGGCAACTATGTCATAGTTTTCCTGCTGCACAATGGCTTCCAGCTCTTCCTGTTTGCTGCCCATGCTGCAAGCATTGGTGTAGATGCACTTCGGTTGGGCTATTGATCCTGCCACCTTTTTTGGGAGACAAGCCCTAATTTCTATGTGACCATTTTCAGGTACTTCTGTGGTCTATAACACATCAATAACCCTTGAGTCTTTGCTGCCACATGGATCTCCATCCCCTGTCTTCACTGAGATGGCAGACTGAAGGGCCTCATTAGCACACTGTCCCTCAAACATTAGCGTGACACCCCCAGGCTTATCTCTGATGAGCCTGGTTTTCTCCCCTTCCCCCTTCAAGTCTAGTTTAAAGTTCTTTCAATGAGCCCTGCTAACTTCTCCACAAAGACCCTTCTCCCCCTTTGAGACAGGTGTACTCCCTCTGTCACTGGCAGGCCTGGTGATATGTAAACTGGCCCATGATTAAAGAACCCAAATTTCTGCCAGTGACACCAGGTTCAGACACCAGGTATTGATCTGTTGGCTCTTCCTGTTTCTTCCCTCATCATTTCCTGCAACTGGAAGGATAGAGGAGAACACTACTTGTGTGTCCTGATCCCTTAATGGGGGTAAAGAAAATATAGGATATATTTTATATAGAATATAAACAACATTGTATTACTTATAAATAATATAAATAATAATATTTTTATAATAAAACATAGGAGAAATTGTGTTGCATTCATTAGAAAGATCCCAGTCCAAGAGTGGGATTTTGAAAAGCTTGACGGCTTCAAAGGATCATCAGTTGAAAAATCATAAGCAATTCAGGGAAAAATTTTTTCAATTCAGAGGGAAAATTCAACTCAATTCTTAAATCTTGAGTAGCTGCCTTGGCTTCCCTTGAGGCTTCTCAAAAGCTCTCCAGGATCCAAATCCCTGTTCAGCTGTTTTGTGTAGTCATTTTATGAAGCTGAGCAGTGTCTTAGAAGGAAATTATTGTTTCCCTGAAGGCAAGTCAGAACATATTCTGGATAGGTAGATAATATTTCATATTTTGGGGGTCTTTTAAATTGTTTTTAACTGTTGTGTTGCTCTCCTGGTAATAAGATGCAGATCTGGGTAGCTCTGATGCCCTAGATCTAGTTAGCACATCAAACAAACTTGAGGGGTATGTAAAAATGGATCCTGAAGTGTTTTTTGAGAGTTATTTTCTTACAAAATACAGAGCAGTTAGCTCCATTTTTCATAATAGTCCTTTTGCTATTATAGTAATTCTGAAGTAACTTTGCCATTAGAATGTTTTTGTCCTTGCTCAGATAAAAACCTCATACTTTTCAAATGGACAAAAAAGGAAGGGTTTGCACACCTACTTCTTCAATGCCTTTTCTTGGCAGGCAAGATGGCAGATGGCTGAGATGTCTCTAAAAAATACCCACCTTTTTATGAGAAAGGAGTGATTAAACACTGCAGGACTGGGCATAACGTTTAAATGCATTAAAAGATGAAAGACTCTTGGGTTGCTGAGAGCTGATGATGGTACTATATGTTCTTGAAGGAAGAATATTTTTCTTGATTTGCAGTTAGTTCTCAAAAGCAATGCATACTTTTACAATTTAGTTTTAAGGATTGTCATCTTCAGTCATTTTATGTTCCCATCTTTACAAATGTGTATTTTTAATTTGAAAAAGAAAAAAAAAATAGCAGAAATGAGCAGGGCTTTCACTACTTGGAAAGTGCAGAATGCCTTTTCCAGGACCAGAGTTTCCTTACAGTTTGGGAAATCTTAATATCAAACACAGAGTTTAATTTCCAAGAATGTATGTGGCAAATAATATGAACAAGGAAAAACTGTATCTAAGTGATCAAAGAACTTGTGTGTAGTATTAGGTTTAGCTCCCATACTGGTAACACATTTGATTAGGGATAAGTATAATCCCTGAAGGAAAAAAATGGGGCATAACAACAATGAATTAGAAATGGAAGAATTGTACGTTATAATTTATTATATCTCTCAGTCACAATGAAATGTACTTCTCCTAACCTCTGTTCCATCCATTCTTATTTCTGTATAAATCCAGGGTTAGGGTTTCAGGTACAGAAATAGATGTGAATATACTCACAGGAATAGCAATAAACTCATGTTTCCATTCAACAAATCGAGACAACTCCTGTTCAGCACAGTAAGAACTTTTATTATGTAGTCAATGTTGACAAATAGACACAAAACGCCTGATCTTCCAAAGGACACAGAGCAGAACCCCAATGGGCTTCAGAGTGGTCTTCCTCTGTAGGCCTCACATCTGCATCTGGTAGTGCTTACCTTGTGACAAGAAGGGAAGGGAAACAGAACTTCATGTAGGTAAACGAACCTCTTTTCTCTGGTTTGGCATTTATCTCTTGCAAGACTCCACACGAATTCTTGCTGGCATGTTTCTGCTCCCACAGGAGGCAAGCAAGGCTTTTGGATCTTCACACTGGATTGTGAGCATATCGAGATCTTTTTAAGACATTACATGACATACCTGCTGAATGTTCCTCCCTGATCTGAAATATTTGTTGCATTAGCACATTATTACTCCACAAACCAAATGCTGTTGTCTGCAAGCATTGATACTGTAACTAAAACCAAATGAAGACTTAGCTATATCTATCCTAGAAAAACAGAAGGTGTGCACAATTTTTCTAAAAGCCTGTTTTCATGAAAACAAAAAAGAAAAAAAAAAGCTGTTTATGACTGCTCTATTTTCAAGCCGTGCATTTAGTTTTATAATGAATGTTTTTCTTACCACATTTATTAACATATTTTCCTTTGGTAAAAACCATGCAGGTTTATCTTAAAAAATTAGTCTTTACTTTTAATTATGTGATGAAGCTAAAACAGGCAAACTTTCCAGAAAAAAATCTAGTTCTTTCTTAGTGTTAAACATGGTGTATATGTCGCAAGGGAAATGCAACAGCTTGATTTTCTGAACTGTATTATTGGCTTGAGGGAGCATAGCAAAGACTTATTTTGACAAATTCACTCATTATTAATGCAAGAATAGGATAAATATACTATAAAAGGACACCAAAATGCTATTTAACATAACAATTTCTGTCTTTGTAAGAAACATTCTTATAGGCACTAAACTTGCCTTTTTTTTTTTTTTTCCCCCAGTTTCCTAAGGGGAATCAGGCTTAGATAGTAGGAATTAAAAGAAAAGAGACATTGAAAAATAGTGTTGTTACACCTGGGATGCTAGAACGGAACTCATTTGTGAAATAATTGTCTGAACTGAATTACAGCCTCCTCCTCTGCTGCTTGCATTCAGCACTCCAGATTATAAGTCCTCATTGCTAAAATGTACAACTTAATAATAATAGTAATAACACTAGTACTAGCACTAGAAGCTTCAAATGGTGATGTGTTCCCTTTGTGTTAGGCATTACACAAACACAGCTGAAATGGAAAGATCAAGGGAAAAATAGATGCTATTATTTTTCCCATTTCACATCAGTGAGTCACAATACATTTAAGCAAATTTCCAATGTTCTCCTGAATTAGGGGCTGATTCTGGTGTGAGGGTTAGAGCACACCAACTACATCTGAATTAATCTTTGCTTGCTACATTTTCCCCTGCCTCCTCCTGCTTTGACTGTCCATGTTAAGCACCTCTTGTAGTACGTGCAGGACACATGCCTAGCCTTCCTTTGAGTGAAAATGAACGTTCAGGGAAGAGAAGAGTAGGTTGTAATCTTCATCATTTCACTTAAAATGGAAGGCAATCACAACAGGGGATCTGTCAAGGATTGAGAGCTGAACTAGATGACCATAGTTGCATTTGATCCATCTAACACAGTATCTCACCTTTATCAGTGGAAGGTGCTTATGGTGGAGTATAAGAGCAGACAAACATACTCCAAATACTCACCTAGCTGCCTTTGTTCTTTTAACACAATTAACAAATCTTGTGTTTCATAGCCATTGGTGACTTTTCCCCTCACACCAGAAATCTTCCAATCTCTTTTTAAACCTACAGGAAGTCTAAAAACTAATCAATTCTTGTGGCAAGGAGTTACACATCTTAAATCTACCCTTTGTGAAGTTTTATGGTCTTTTTTTTTTTTCCTGAAAGTGTTGCACTTAATTTCCTTTGCTGTTCCTTGTTGTTACTGGAAGAGACAGAGAATATCTTCTTACCCTCTTCAGGCCATGCTTGATTTTATAGGTCTCTAGCATATTTTGTGCCCAGTCACCTCTCTTCATGGGCTAAATAATCACATTTTATTAAATATTCATGGACAAAGTCAACACAATATTCTGATAGTCCTTATCTTTCTACCACCTTTTTTTTCCCCCCTCCTACAATCTTTTTCAAAGTCAGGAGCAAAACCACATGTAGAGTTCAAGATACAGATCTCTCATGGATTTGTACAACGTAGTTATGCTTACTGGCTTTTTTCTCTCTGTCTCTCTCCTAACAGGTCTTAAAACTTTTCTTTTTTTTTTTTTTTTTGCCCACCAGTAAGCAATGAGCTGATGTTTTCACAAAATGTTAATCTAACCCCAAGAACTCTTTCATAAGGGTTTCATACTCAGTTCAGAATCCACACCTGTACGTACAAATGTAGGATTCTTCCCTGTTCATACTCTTCCCCAAACAATTTGAACTTCACGAGTTTCCTGTTGGCTCACATTTCCAGTTGTCATGGTCCCTCTGAATGGCAGCCCTGTCTCTTCGGGAAGCAATATTGATTGCTCTTCCCAAGCCCTTTCAGCTTGGCATCATCTGGAAGCTTGTTGAGTGTGCACCTTGTCCTATCATACAGACTTTTTTTTGAGATATTAAACAGAAGATCAAAGATGTTCAGTCACTTGTCCTCCTCTCATAATGATTTTCAAAGTTGCAGAAGGCGTGTTCTTTTATCATTCTCAAATACATAGACATTTACATTTGTTTCCTCTCAGGTGGTTGTCTTCACAGTCTGCAGTGGAAGGTATATTAAAATGTTTCTTTTTATTAGAAGCTTTTTCTATTTTATTCTATTACCCTATTGCATTTTTTTTGGTAATAAAAATAGAGGTGATGGAGAGGCTCTTCCGTTGACCAAAGGTTTGGATATGGCTTGTCTTTACGAGGAATATTGTCTGAGAAATTCAGTAGTTGGTAAAAGAATGTTTCAGATCCTATATTAGGGTGTGGACTGATACTCCATATTCGATATTAATTCTCTCATTTTTAAAATGTGTTGACTTTATTATTTTCTCTCTGACACAGCAAGGGAAAGAATATTTTGCTGCATTAGATTGGAAAAAATAAAGGTACATTGAGCTAAAAAAGACCAGATCATTGAATTAAAATAACTGATACATATGAAAAAGAAACTGTGAAAATAAGAGAAAAATATATGATGCATTGAGAGAGAGATGATGTTTACTAAAAATGTCCTTTGAACGCCCTTTAGTCTTCTTGTGCTCATCCATTTATTTTATATTATAAAAGGGTCTTTAACTATTGGACTAAACTTACTGACGTTCAAGTGATCTTGCACCAACAGAATCAAGTTCTGGCACAGATAACTTCTCCTTTCTCGTTTACTACCTTTATTTTCTGTCAGCCTGTATCGTGTTAGGTTTAAACCAGTTAAATCACCATATTTTCTCGAAAAATAGAATAGAACGGAGATCCTGTTATGTTGCTAACTATATCTGACTGAAAATAGATGAATTTGAAGTGGGTGGCCAGAATTACAGGCAATATTCTAGATAAGCTGTTACATAATAGCATTCGAAGTGGAAAGCTGGAAATAGTTTGCCTGATGCATCTTAGTATTAGATTTGCCTCTTCTATAAGTTCTTCAGACTGGTGGTTCACAGTCTGACTAACCATAAGCATTTCTTTCTCCTCTTTTCTGGCAGCTGGTTTAAGCTGAGATACTTAATATTAGTTTGCCAATAAATGATGGGAAGCTGCTGTACTTTCACATGTTGTCACATTTCTATTGTTCTGTTGTCAAACTATTCCAGTTTGTTTTGTTCCATTTCTTCTCTGCTTTAATAAAATATTCCTGGTGATTCTTGAGTCTTTCTCCTAGCCCGTTACCCTGGCACATCAAGTTTCTTCCCAAATTCAGTAGTTCTAACCCATGACCTCCCCAAATCAAGGTTAAAACAAAGCAAGTACTCGAAAATATATCAGACATTCCATGGGCTGTACTGTCTGGAAATGGCAGGAAATTGATTTCTAGGAGCACAGCAAGTTTAGTCAATGTTCATTGTCTCCAGCAGCGTAGGCAGGTTTGTTGTTCTCAGGTACCATCAAGAAACAGTCAGAGCAGAACTGCTCCACAAGGGAGGACCGACAACAGCAGAGGGCGACTGCCATTCAGGTAGGGTTACAGTCTCCCCACATCTGAACAGGGTGGGTCATAGCTGGGCTCCACCAAAATGGGGTGATTCATCTGGTTCACTGTTCCTTCAGGGATCCCAGTCAGGATGAGGAGGAGATGCAGCCAGACGTGAAGAAAAAAAAGGAGGCAGGGCTGAAGACAAGCTAATAGGTCTGAAGTCCATCCAGGAGACAACTGCAGGTGTCACAGACAAAGTAGAGTAAACAACAGCCCATAGCAGATCTGGGTTTATTTAAGACAAAAAGAGACTAGAGCTCTTACTCTCTCTGATGACTACACAGCCACTTAATTCCCCTGCAGAGCAGCATTCAGTAGAACCTATATAGCCTATGCACAGGTGGTTTTGTCTGATGTCCCTTCATTAGCTGGAGGATTCAGAATGCGCTGCTTTGGTTTAGCTCAGTTGTTACCAAAATTTACAACCAGCCTGTATCAATTTCAGCTAGCAGGTTCCTGTCTGAGAATTCAAAAGTTCAATCTCACACAGACATCCGCCACCAATTACATACAACCTGTAAGCATTAGCAGTTTAAGTTATGCTTTTCACCTACAAAAGCAACATAGCTGTGTCAAAGATTGAAGGATCAAGCCTGATCTTAAATGGAGTTCCTGGACCAATTTGCAGAGCTTGTGTGGGTGGAGGTCCCAAGTGAGGATGGTCAAGGCAATTTAGGCCTATTAGTGCACTCATGGCCCTGCATTCATGAATTGCCTAAAAAGCCTTCTGAAGCTCTTCAAACAACCAACTCAAAATGTTATTGATAGGCTAAAATATTCTGCCCCATTTTATCATTGCTTTTTTTGTTCTCATCTTATGCAAATTTCTTCCTGAATTTTCAGCTTCATCCATCTGATCTAAAAGGAAGCATTAATCTGCATATATTCCAGAGCTGAAGCTGGCTGAAGTCACCACCTGCTTCTGGTGTTTTACATATGATGTAAATCCAAAGTATGCTGTAATAAGGGATTCCAAACCATAGTCAATTGTGGTAGCCAAGAGGGTTTTAGGAGACCTGTTTCAGTCGGTTGCAAATACACACGACCTTGCAGGATTTCATCCTGAGTTCATTCTGATCTGGTCAGATGAAAGACACTTCCAAATCAGAAGCAATGTAGTTACAATGTGCTGGGAGTAATGGCAAAGCAGCTCATCTGTGCATGTGAAGCTACTTTGGAAATAGCTTTGTTTCTGAAAGTATTCCCTCCTCTAGAATAAGCTGATACTAGATTTTTCAATCTAGTAAATAAAGGAAGACAAGGTGCTCATTAAAAGTAATGTACCTTATACCTTGGCCATATGCTGCTTATAAGAAGCTGTGAATGTATTATTATTCCAGTGACAATAGTAGATCCTTAGAGAAATGTTTCTGTGAAAATACAGTCCGCATATGTCTGCAAGACTGACAATCACTGCAGTGTTTAACATACAGATACCCTTATGCTAATATCTCAGTACAATTTTTATTGCATCAGTCTACCACCAACCATGGAGAAACTTCTGTTTTATATTTGTCTGAAAGAAAATAAATAAAACCAATAATGCCTTTTAAAAAGAAATGTTCCATTTCAAACAAGAACAAAGTCAGGAGGGTGCTGTGGTTTGAGCTATAACAAGCAGCTGATGGAATCATTTCTGTGTGATGTATGGCCCGTGCATAGAATATAGCTCAGTAAGCAATACCTTTCGGTGGCAGATAATTTATGCCATTTGGCTCTTCGTCAGCTGAGAAGGGAAGTGTGTTTCTTAGCTGGCTGACCAGTCACAGTAAGCGTGGCCAACCAAAAAGGTGCCTGCCCATACCGTCCAGACTGGAGGTACGCTGGTTTGTCAGCACGCCAAGATGCTCATGTGTTTTCCTTGTCCTGCTGCCCAAGGAAGTGTGTGTGCAGGATCTTGGCTCTGTGGGGGTCTGCTGTGGTTTTGCAGGCAAGCGAGCCTGTCAGTGCACAAGTATATTACAATACTACTTTAAACATTTTTATTTATTTGGATAGGGGAAGGGGACAGCAGATTTTGGGGGGATGGGAAGGAGAAAAACATTCCCTAGCAGAAAAAAAGCTGCTGCCTGCTGTGGATAAATTAAATCTGTTTAAAAGTTCACCCACTTGTTTATATTTGACTTGCTTGGGCTGAATTCATGCAGTTATCCCTTCATAAGCCATAGGTGGGCGACAAACAGGCAATTATATCAGATTACAGATATTCCATTTTTTTAGATAAATTGAGGAAACAGAAGGTATCTTGTCCTGCCTTTCTGAAAGATTTTGGCTATGTCACTTAAGATTTTAAATGGTCATTTCTCTTTTTCATCACAAGGCTTTCATCTTGAATAACTTTTTGCCTCTTGTGAAGAAAGCACTTTTGTCATATTGAAATGGTAGAGAAATCATAATTTTGTCATTCTTTAAATGTTAAAATGCAGGCATTGCTGTAAATATGGCTGCTACAGACCAGGTCTAATGCATTGGTTTTTGCAGTTCAGCTCAACTGTTCTTAATCTTTTCAGTGATACTTTAAGCAATCAGCTTTATGAGGTCTATAAAACTCTTGTGCATGGAGAAGAGACAGTTCTACTCTAGGACCTGCAAAAGCAAGAGCTGGTAAGAAGATATCTCCTAGCTGCCTTCTCCTACAGATTTAATTTCCTCAGAACTTGGGTATACACATAGTTGTATTTGCGTTTTGGCTGGCAGAAACCTCTGTCAGGACAGAGAAGAGGGGAATGTGTATGCAGGTGTAGGCAAAAGACGTATCTAAGTATAGAAATGAAAGAGGAGGGGGGGAAAAAAGTCATAATGAGCATGGTTAAGCACAGGAACAGATTGACCAGAGAGCTGGTGAAATCTCTGTCCTTGGAGGTTTTGAAGACCCAGCAGGGCAAGGCCTTAAACAACCTGGTTTATCTTAGGGGGCAGGCTTGCTTGGTGCAGGGGGTTAGACTGGATGATCTCTGGAGGTCACTTCCAGCCTAAGTTTTTCTGTGATTTCCTGAATCAGCACTAACCAAATAGTACCTTCTACAGAAGTAAACTATCTACTTCAGGAGATTCTCTAGCTGCTTGTTTTACCTCACTAGCTTTTGATGTGGTTCCTCAGTTATGCAGATTAGCAAAATTAGCATTACTTTGCACACAAAATCAGTCTTGTTCATATACGGTAATTACTTTCACTTCCCACCTTGCAAGCTTAGGCAGACATCTCAATGATTAGATGTTATTGCTCTGTTGTTAATAGCTGACTGTGCTTCTGAACTTCTTTGTGTCAAGGACAAGATACTGACTTCTTGTTTGTGGAACATGGCTTATGAATGTGGCTTAGTCTAGGGGTGTTTCCAATGAATATGATTCATGGGGGACAGGAAAGAAAGCAGTTTCCTCTTACTCCTTGGCTCTTCTCCATTTTTCTTTATCTCCTTCCCCTGTACATGTTGAGTCAACTGCAAGATTCAAGTCAGCCCCTAACCTATTCTCTGTTTTCCTGGAAGTTCTTAACCCTTTTTCATTGCTAGGGCTTGACGTTCTGCTCTGCATGCTACACTTTCCAGAGGCAGCAGGAAAAATATGATGAAATAACAGGAATTTCCTCGGGAAACAGAAATGTCAACCATCATATGCAGCAATCTGCCAACCTCTTGCATTTTCATTTTTCTGGGAATTGTTTTTTACTGTGAGACTCTGGATGTTTTTTCTCCACAATGCATTTCTGGGTGCTTACTCTCAGTGTCCAGCAATCTACACAGTTTTTGAAACTACCTGCTTTCTATACCTAATTAAGCTAATCAGAGAATTCAGATGAAAGGACTAAATCTTGAAAGTATGAATAATGTTTCCTCCATCCATTAGACTCAAATGGTAATTCATGGCAGTCACAAACCCAAAGTCAGAGTGTTTTTCTAACTGAGGGTATATTCTTCACAGGTTTCCCATGCTGATAAACTCAACCAAAGTCTTTATGTAGTGTACAGTTATATATGACAACTGCACCGTTGACATAAATTACCTTTTTAAACTGTACAGGTTGCACAACCTGGTGATCTGTTCCTGAAATATCTCCTGTGGGACTCCATACCAATATTCTCTTGTAAGTGACTGCCGAATGGAATCATTCCTGAAGTGCTTAACAACTCACATTCATAAGGGAGACTTTGCAGGCTTGCAAAACCTATGTCTCTATTGCAAGTGTCAACATTGTTAGCTCTAGATTTTCAGTTTCAGTTCACAGCTGATATAGTCTGTAGTTCAATGAAAATTTGGGCACTACATGGAAGTTGCCCCTTAGGTCCCAAATGAGGAGTCTTATTCTTCCTTAGATTGACATTGCTGTGCTATATAAATTGGGGTGTCCTTTATATCTGCCTATAAAGATGTCTCCATTTGCAATTAGTAGTGTCACGGCCCAGAGCATGCTCCCCCTGTTCTGGGTGTTTAGTTTACTGCATTCATGCCCAGCTCACTGATGGGAGCTCTACTAAAGACACAGACAACAAGATTCAACAGAGGTCCCCTCTCTTTGCTTTGGGAGCTGCCTTCATGCCGAAGATCTCTCCCTTCGTCCTCACCTCAGCTCCATTGCAGCCATGCCTGTGCCTGTCCACCTTCTCCGCTGATCTAGATCCTGACCCTGGCCCACACACTGGACTTTCCATCTTGACTGCAGAGTTCTCTGTCACTGGTACTTGGCTGGAGCTCACTGGACTTTGGCTTACACTGCTCACCGTCTCCAGACCTGGTCTTCGTCCTGACTTGATGACACAACTTCTCGGTGTGATCCTGGACCTGCCTCATTGCTGTGTACTTGTCCATAGCGATTGCCATGTGGACTTGGCAATCTGAACTCTTGGCTGAACCTGGAGTCTCACTTTCCCTTAGGGAGCAGCCTGCCCTTGCTGCAGCCTAACAAATAGGTAGCAGCTCTGTTGGCCTAAGGTAGTAATAGCTGACTTTCCCAGGTTTTTTTGTATGCAAAAATTAATAATAGGGAGTTGAGAGCCCTGTGTGAACTAACGGTAGAGAAGCTTTAGGTCCAAGAATTATTAATACAGATTTATGCTTAGCATGAAGAGCCAATTCCATGTTACCTGGCCCATGAAAATGAAATAGGGTATTGCAACTTCAGCGTGCTCTCTGAGACTCGCTCCTTTCAGAGAGACAAGCTTTTAAAAGCCATGCCGATGGCAGTGACACTAACATGATCTTTAAGCAAAACAAAAGCATTTTAGTGTTATGTAATTTGTATTGTATGAAAAACAGCCCTTGTGCTAGTCATGATTTGTGTATTTGACCTTATGACCCAACGGTACCGTTGGGTTTGTTTTTTCTAGTCACTGTGAGATGTAATTCTTGTACAGACACTGGGAAATTCAGTAGTTATATAAGGCATTCAGAAAGTTGCTGTTTGAACTCTTCCTATCTGTCATATTTTATCTGTTTGTAACTGGTAATTATGAGTTCATGCCAATCTACAATTTCAGTTTCTACAGCAGTGCTTTTTAAAAGTAATTTGGTTTTAGTCTGTCTCATTCTCCTCAGTAATACATTTCAAGGTTTGGGTGTAACACTGAAATATTCATTAAGTTCCAAACCATTTGCAATTTTTTGCACTGTGTTATAGTGATGGGAGCTGCCCTGACTGAAAAATGGGGCACAACAGAGCAGAAGAAGGGTGAAGGGAGAGCAAGAGAAAAGTATAAAACAAAAAGATCTGAAACTGAGTACAGAGAAACAAGAGAAATGCATAATGTAATAAAAGAAAACCATAATAAGGAAAAGTAAAAACAGTGGGAAGGAATAGGTGGAGAATCATTAAAAATAGAATATAAATGTTTGGTCACCACCCAACAAATAGGTTAGTAAAATGTCAGTTTTTATCCAATCTTATACCCATATGCATGACATACTACAGTAGCTGAAAGACTAAGAAGCCAGTGTGACATTTAAGTTTCTAAGGGAAAACAAAAAACTCGAGGTTAAATAGAGGTTAGTAAAATGAAGAAAAATTGTTGCTGAGAAACTGCCTTTAAAACAATTAGAGGAATTATCTGAGCGTTCTCAGAGACTAGAGCTCAGACTAGCTGAGTTTTAAGAAATGTTGGTGTTACTACTTTTTTTCGGATCTGTTTCTTTGCATAACCACCCCAAACTGGATGGCCTGATGCATTTGAAAATCAGACTTTTTATAGATTAACAGTTGCACTTGTTGTGTCAAAGAATAAATCAGGTGTGTCTGATAAGACCTGCCTTCCTTCACAGCCTGTTTATCAGCATTAATTCTATTTCTATTCTTTAATTCCTCTGCTGTTGTAGTCCATGGTTTTGGGTGGTAGTGGTGGTGTGTGTTTGTTGTTCTCCTTCCCTCCCACTCTGGGATTATTATGATTTAACTAGCCAATTGTTGCATCAATTACCCTGCTTGACTGACTTCATTCCACAGTGGCATGACATCAGCACTCTCCCAGCCCTTGGACCTCCTTAGCCGCTGTGTTAGTTATGATCAGATGTAGTCTTCTGGCTTCAGCTCAATGAGTGAAAAGTTTTGTATTAGAAGATTAACACTGCCCCTCCCCAAAAGTTATCACCTCCTTGGATCTGTCAGCGTAAATTCACGTGGAATATCCCTCTCTAACCTAGGTTTACTGAAATGATCCTAAGGATTTTTGACCCATTGAAAACAATAATAATTAAAGTATTTAAGCTAAGGAAAAAGAGCTGGTCACTGATACTTCTTAAACAGCTCCACTGGAGCCAGAACATCACATCTCGGCATATTTCCAGGCTCCCCTCTTGGTTAGCATTCCCATTCTAAGATGCTGGAAGCAGGATGAAGGATTTCTGTCTTTGGCATCTTAGTAAGCATTTAACAGAGTCATTAGGAACAGGCTGCTTGTTGTAAATTGCATCTGCCTCTGTTCAACCTAACTCCAAGTGGCACATTTGTGATGTTCAGCCCCAAGATAACTTGATTATATTGAACAGTGCACTGCAAAGCGCTGGTAACTACAGGGCCGTTTGCCTAAGTGTCCCTGCCTAATAGCCTTTTGGTCCAGACAGCTGTTAGTACTGAACTTCTGTGAATGCATAGCACACTGTACTCACATGCCTCTCTAAAAATGTGTTGTAGGACAACTTTGCCACGCAATTTTGATCTTTGTGCCAAATCAGAATTTGGTCTCCCAGTGATCATAAATAAGATGGGAAGTAGATTCCAGATGGCAGGGTACATGCTCTCACAGAGACACAATTGTATAAATTGTTGTCACATGAGAATCTTCCTTCATATTTAGATTCACACCACTGTAATCCAAGATTTCGCCCAACAGTGCAAAACTTTGCGCGCCTCCAGAGAACACCAACATGCTTATATTGTAACCCAGAGGTTTAGGTTATCTGTCTGAAACAATTGCTATGTGAAATTACTGGTCTGCTTGTAAGCTCTGTGTGTGGATTTGTTTTTAAATCTCTAAGTCTAGGAATGGTAATGACAGAACGGCAAAACATTTCCAGTTTGCTTCTTTTCACCATATACTGATGTCATGTTCTTCTCCAGCAGGATATGAATATCAGTGGACAGAAATGCTTTCCCAATTTAAAGGCTATATTCAAACTAGGGGCACAACTGCTGTTGTAGACATCATTGCAACATCTACTTTCTAGCTGGCAGTGTAACAGTGCACACAACCATGTGTTCTCTAAGCAGTGTGTGGGAGAACTGGCCATCCAAGGGCGGGCTCCAGTCTCAGAAATTCCACCCCAGTAGTACTCAGCTGGAAAATACTAAAAAATAAGGCTATGTCTTGAATTCCACTCTGTGTCCTTGATGCCTAACTCAGGGTCACATAAAGGTCTTGACCACTATACCATGTCCCCTTGTCCTTAAAATAGTCCATACAAGCTTGAAGTAAGCAGGGATCAATCCTTTATTTGAAACAGTTTGTTGGAGGATAAGAAGCCATTACAGTCCTGGCACCTCTTCCCTACCCTCCCACCTCTGTAAGCAAGTTCAGTAGTTAACACATGGGAAAGACAAGCTGCTTTCCTTCCTCCTTGCTGTTTCACACTCATATTTCTGTCTAGGGTTTATTGTATGTGTGTTGTGCGAAGGAGGGGTCAGGAGGGTTCTAATTCCCTTCTGTTGGCACTGGTCCACCACGAACTAGTCCACAGTGAACCCTTACTGATCCATAGAAGATAAGAACCTCTTGTGTTAAGTACTTATGAAACCCTCTGGAAAAAGAAAGGACTCGGTTGCAGTCCTTTCCATAATGATAACTTATGCAAACCTTTCACAGAATAAAATACTGCCCTAGAAACACAGACTAGAGACCAGGTCCTCTTCTCCCATGAGTACTGAACAATTAGCTTAAAGGGTTCATTTTTTAGCCAAGAAATTTTGAATATTTCTGCAAAATGGGGTAGTATCAGCAATGGTTGCTTTCCAGTCTGCTCTGGCTAATGTTTCAGCCATCTTTCAGGGAGGTCTGCAATGAGCAGTAGAATCCCTTCAACACTACGCTGCGTACAGGAGGGAAATGGACCCTAATAACTGCTCCAAAAACTACCAAAAAAAATATAAAAAGGGGGGAGGGAGAGTTTTATCTGGTCCAGTGCTTGTGATAAAAAAAAAAAAAATCCATCGTGAGGAGCCGTCTCTTACACATGTACATTAACAGATTTCAGAATGCATCTACTTCAGCAAGTCCTCAGATGTTTAGAGGAATATTAATTGGTCTTTTGTGTTAGCTACATTCTGAACTGCTCAGATCTGTTAATGCTGAAGCATTTCTAGACATGCACAGAAGCAAAAATGTAGAGAACTGGAGAGTACTAGAGGAAAAACAAACATAAGCAGACACAGATTTTGTGTATTTTCAATAGCAGAAAGCAGATAAACAAAAAATTTTAGTATTGCAATTTTGGACATAAATAGATGATACTTATGTCTTATTTCAAATATGCCTAGCATTTAACCAACCTGTTTGGTTGACTTTAATGCTTTATCTTTGTAAGATTTGGTCCTTCAGCTGCTGATTTTTCTTATAAATCTTTCTATAATAAGAGAATTTTTTAAAAGAATGTAACATAAGATGTCTACTGAAAAGACTTTGGCATAGAGCTTCTGAGATTTAGATGAATCTTTCAATATGCTCAGCATGTTTCTTAATCTGTTCTGAAAGGTGAATTATTCTACATAAGTTTTCCATGAAACAAAAAGACATTTGTCTCCATGGCAAAATCAGTTTCTTTTCCCGTAATCAGTTTTCATCTTTGTACTCATGACACAAAAAATCTGTTTAAAAGCATAAGAAATAAAGCATATTGGCCAAAATAAAAGTGAAAGGCAGTGAAACTACAGGAGATAGGCACATGGGATATAGAGAAGGTACAAAGTATGTTTTAAGTTCTGAAAGTGTTCTAAGAGGGATTTGATTTTTGTTTTTGGATATTCTCAGCTAGAGTCCAAGAATGGTGGCAAATAAATGTAGAATTGACAATCTTGTCATTTGTGCAGTTGTATCATATGAATTTGTGCCATACTTTAAAACTTCAGAGCAATCATGGTCAAAAATTATAAAATACCTCCTTGCCTCATGCATGTAAGTTAACAAACCAGTACAGAGGTTTTCTTTTCAAAGTGAGTATCCCTTTGGTCACCTCTTCATTTGCCTTAACTGTTGAATCTCTCTTTCAAGATTCATAAATTTTGAAAGCAGTAGTGAGAAAATAATGAAAGTTATGGTCACTTAACCCTCCAAAACCCTTAGCAGAACAGCTGCTGGCCAAGAGAACCAGCAGGTACCCATCACCAGCTTCTGATGAGGAGAGGCTGACAGCTCCAAACAGAGAGTCAAGGTTATGGATAACCCGTGACAGATTATAACGTGTTTCACACAAAAACAAAATTTTGACTTGTGATGTCAGGTGGAATTTGCTGTTTAGAATCACAGAATCATAGAATCTTTTAGGTTGGAAAAGACCTTTAAGATCATCAAGTCCAACTGTTAATCTAACACTGCCATTCTACCACTAAACCATGTCCCTAAGCACCTCGACTGCCCGTCTTTTAAATACCTCCAGGGATGGGGACTCAACCACTTCCCTGTGTAGCCCATTCCAGTGCTTGACAACCCTTTCCATGAAGAATTTTTTTCCTAATGTCCAATCTAAACCTGCCCTGGCACAACTTGAGGCCATTTCATTGCATCCTATCGCTTGTTACCCAGGAGAAGAGACCGACCCCCACCTGGCTACAGCCTCCTTTCATGCAGTTGTAGAGGGCGATAAGGTCTCCCCTCAGCCTTCCTTTTACAATATGAAAAGCTGATCAGAAAAAAATACAGTGTGCATGGGTGCAGACAACACTAGCCCAGTACAGCCTCCACGCTTACAGCTGAGGATAATACAGGCAATCTGCTACAGCTTTTGCAGCCAGCAGGCCAACTTCAGGCTTGGCTTAAATTTACTGCAAGGCTATTTTAGGTCTGTTTTTGGGAGACCACCTGCCCTTTAGTTAGGTGATAAAGCACACGTTCAAACTATCTGCTTAATCCTTTCTTTTGAATTGTATTGGAACACACTGAGGTGGCGACTGAAGTGAAACTTATTGTTTGGAGCCTGAGAGTAATGGATTTTAATAAAACTCATTACAGTACATCAAAATAAAAAGCTTTGGAGGGCAGGAGAGGGGTCTGGAGTCTCAGCCAGGCTGCTGACATCCACTCACGCAAGCTACAATCAGTCTTCCCTCCAGGCTTTTACAGGTAAAATTACTCTTATAATTGCCACATAGATGTATGTGGCCAGACTATGCTTGAATAAGCAAATGTGGGAAGAGGCATCTAAGGCCAAGTAAGTAACAGTAATGATTTTATTAATGACTAAATTCTAGGAAATCAGGGATCATAGAAGCACAGGGCTGGAGGGAATCTCAGGAGGACTTCCAGTCCATTGTGTTCCTCACAGCAGCTAGATAGCTAAAGCTAAGTCACTCCCAAAGAGTGTTTCCCTAACCTCTTATCAAGGGAGACTTGTCCTCCACCTTCAAATGATGGAGATGCCCCTGTGCTATCTATCCCAGCTGCTTCACTGTCATGATCATTACAAGATGTTTTTCCAGGAGCCTATCCTGAATGTTCCTTGTTTCAGTTTACTTCATCGGCTGTTTCCTATGCTATATTTATGCAATTAATTATTCCTACCTCAACAACCTAATTCATATTCCATATTCACTGGTACTTTGTAGTTTGGAGAATTAGCCAGTTGATGGATTTGGGAAGAAACATAAGAAGTGTATCTAGTTTCCTTAATGCTGAGAACTTGTATTGCATATTTACTCAGGAGTCATTAGAAGTAACATATGTGCTACCCCCATCTTCCAATATCTGTGTTTTTACAGTTGAAAAGACTTTGATTTTTGCAGCTGCAGAAACAAGCAAGCAAAGAAGTCTCAGCTGCATGAGTGAAGAAGTGGATCAGAGGAAATAATTTCCGGATGATTAGAAAGTAGCAAGACATTGAACAGAGAAGTGGAAAACAATTTTTTTCCCTCCAAAATATTCAAAAGTGATACCATAAAAAATGTAAAGCATGACAGAAAAATATAGTACATTCAAAGCTATGCAGGAGAACATTCCATCATAACTCAGAGATTGCTTGCTTGATCACGTGACAATGTCAGTCCTGTCCTACGACATGACATAAGCCTTCACATGATTAATATGCAGTTCTTGTCATGTGGGCAGGCAGGATGGGGACTGCTGGAACTCTGTTCCCATAACTGTGGTGATTCCTGGTAACATGAGTAGAAGTGTTAAGGCATGAACATTACCAGTCTGTTAAGAGGTGTCCATTGTGCATCTATGCCAAAAAGCTCTCAGTTGTTGCTAGAGACAACCAAAATCTTATTAAATCAGTTGGAGTTTTCAGAGCAGTACCCTTGCAGAGCAGATTGTATTGATTTAATGGGTTTTGCCAACTGTTGAGCCCCAGGTACATGTACCTGCAAAATTTAATCAATGTGACACCAATGATTTCTATAACTCTTCATTCTTTAATGGATAAGTATATACATAAAAGCAATGCATATATTCTGGGGAGACCTTATTGCAGCCTTTCAGTACTTAAAGGGGGCTTATAAGAAAGATGGGGACAGACTTTTTAATAGGGCTTGTTGTGATAGGACAAGGGCTATGGGTTTAAACTAAAAGAGTGTAGCTTCAGACTAGATATAAGGAAGACTTTTTTTTTTATGATGAGAGTGGTGAAACACAGGCACAGGTTGTCCAGAGAGGTAGTAGATGCCTCATCCCTGGAAACATTCAAGGTCAGATTGGATAGGGCTGTGAGCAACCTGATCTCGTTGAAGATGTCCCTGCTCATTGCAGGGGTGTTTGGACTAGATGGCCTTTAAAGGTCCCTTCCAACCCAAACCATTCTATGATTCTATGATATTCCACAGTGGGAACTGATTTTATATATAACTAAATCTTATTCTCATAATTTTTCTGCAACCAATATAAAACAATTGGTGTATGAAAGCACTTACTTTTCTTTAAAAGTTCTCAAAGAATTTTAAATTATAGCTTTAGAGAAATTATCCTATTTCACATAGGGTCAACATTGTTCCTTTTTAAAAATAAATCTTAAGGTTACCAGAGACCTTAAAACCTGACTTTTTTCTCTGCAGTCCTCACAGGCTATGCAACAGTATGGTTAGGACTGCTGTATTGAGGGATTCAATCAAGTGGTTTCAGTCATGTCTTCCTAGAAGTTTTGGAAGACTTTGAGAAATGAATAAACCAGGATTCCTTAGTGGTTATTTGGTTATTAATGATCCTTGCTTTTAAAATATAGACATTTTTTCTCATATTTGCCACGACATGAGCCAATGACTTTCCTGTGTGTGCCAGGAATTCTAAAAAAATAAGAACCATTTGGAAAATAATTTTTAGACTTTCTGCAGCTCTATATGGAGGAACTAATTTTCATGCCTGTGTTTTATACAGGCATGTATAAACCCCCCTCCTTTGGGAAGGAGGCATGCAGAGGGGTACAGTTACATAACAGAAATGGTAAAATGGTCTACCTGCCATTTTAGGTTCTTCACTTTAAGAAAACTTTCTCAAACCCATACCTCCTCCTTCGGTAATACTGACAGTTGACTAGTGAAAATCAATAGACACATGTTTTTCTGCCACAAAGACAAGTGCCGGGGGCAAAGGATCTAATCCAAGAGCTCTTGTAAGTGGAAGAAGAACTTACACCCCCTATCTCTGCTGCATTTCCTAACAGTGTGCTTGTTAGAGCCATTGCCTGGTATGTGAAAACCAAACTCATAAACTACATGCGTCTGTTAGGAAGCCAGGATTTTGTTCTCTATCCACCTCTTCCTCTCTTCCTAGGGTAATTCTTTGGCAGTTGGTCTATAAGCATGCTGAGAGAGGTCTTGGAGGTCCCTCTGTCTCTAACCCTGAAATTGTTCCACTTGTGTTAGTCAGGAAAAGGAAGATGGAAAAAAAACTAATGCTTTCTGTACAGTCTATTTATTGGATAGATGTTCATATGAGTCAGAGGAGGGATTTTATTCTTGGCTAAAAGGTATGGTGGCACAAGTGCTTTGTTTAGTGCAAGAAAGTACTGCCTTGGCTGGGACCCCTTCAGTCATGCTCTTCACTGGAATTCTGAACCTCAAACTGTGGCAGGTCTTACCCCAAGCCTTCTGCTCAATTTTTTCCTAGCAGCTTCCATAAGCACCAAATTCTTCTCATTCTTTCCTCTTCAAGGTACATAGATGTCCAGTTCTCCAGTTCTGCTTATAATCAGTGGAATTTAGGAATAGGGGTTTAGGCAGCATAAATACCTTGGAAGAGCGGGCATGGAGGATGAGATTAGAGAGGAAAAAATAAAGCAGTTACCAGCTGAGACACAAAAATTTGACAGTGACTAGATTTGTACACTAAACAAGCCAGAGCACATATTTGGGCCTGGAAACATTTACAGCACAAGCTGCCTTATGCTAGTAAACTTTCTGTCTTACAGAACAGGGTGTCCATACTCTGGTTGCTCTCATTTGCTTTTACATGGATGCTTTATCACACTCTCTAGTGCTAAAAATGTCCTGAGCTCTATGCCTCTATGCTGGCAGTATCTGGTGCAGTATTGTGCCACAGTCACTGCCTGTGACTGCAGGCTCACCATGGGATGTTTCTTCCCCTCCTGTTTTCCTTCTTTACGTTCACGCCAGACAGGATTTGATGCCTTCTCTCGTTCCTGGCCCCCATTTTCCTTCAGGCTGAGATCTGGATTTCTAGTTCAAGTTCAGTTCTCATTTGCTGTAATAAGACATCGATCTGAGTCCATTTCAAGGAGATTCTGAGAGAATTATGATCATCTTTCTTGTTAGTTAAAGTAGAATCAAGACTTGAAGTAAATGTTTTTGATCCCAAGGAAATAACATGCACTCTTATTGCAGATTAAATGAACCTCTTTCTTAACAGGAACCATTTAACTTCTGGTGTGCATGTGTGAGAATTACCTTTGCAGCTGTTACTATGCTATCTTTATATTCTAGCAATAAGACTGTGTTGCGATGCTCTCCGACTGTTGTCAGGGCTATTTTCCAGGTGTTCCGTACTAGCCAAACTGCAAGGTTATTTCATTTCTGCAAAGCCGTTGATGGACTAACCCTGTCTGTTTTCCAACTTGAGACAGCAGGAGCATAAATACTCACATAAATGCATTCCTCTACCCTGTAAGCTGTTTCGTGTGCTGTTGCCAAACAGCACAGTGTGTAAGTAATCAGGCAGCCATAGTATCATTAAGACTGAATTCCACAAACCTAATGATATACAATAAATACAGGACTGTATAACATCTCTCTGCTGACTTGACCCTCTTTCTTAATGTCTGTCAGAAGTCTTTGGTCCAAAACATTCAAAACTCAATACATGTTTATTTTTCCAGACAGTAACGCTGAAACAGGAACACTCAGAGGTCAGGTGCAGCTTCCTGGTGACAGAATGGTAGCTATGAACATATTCTGCTGCTGTAATAATTTTTTGTTGGAGTCCTTTCAGAAAAAGTGACTCTACAAATATCATAGTCCTAAAGGATATGTGTTACTTCTCAGCCCAATTCTGGGCAAGAAACTGATAGCAGGAAGAAGTTACATGTAATGCAATTTCTTCATTCAGGGAAAAATGAAGTCTTCTTGGATTTTATTGTTAAAGGAAAAAGGAGAAGAACAGAGATTAAATTTTCTGTTAGCTCTGAATAACCTTTAAGTAAAGTTATTAATAGCCTAAAAGGATTGCCGTCATTTAACCTTTTGAAGAATACAATATTTTGTTTCAAGGCTAGCAGCCTGTCTGCCAGCACTGACCAGCTACAGATCCCTCACATAGCTACCAAACAACCAGTTTGCTTCTAAACTTTGTTTATATTCACCTGACAAGCAGCACCATTTATGCCCCTCTGACTATCACCTAAAATGGATTTCTGCTCTGAAACAGCTGTTAACATCACTAACAATCCTTTGTTATTGCTAATATCCAGGCTGTCATGGCTTTAAAGAAGCGTTATTGCTGAGCTCAAACACAGCCTATGTCAGCAATCAGTGCTGCAGCCATGACTTGCTCCATGGAGGTTAATCAATGAGAAGCTTACTGGCAGCAGGTTGTTAATTTTCTATTAAATAATCTCCATGTGAAATGGCATCCTTTACTTGCAGGTTTTTTTGATAGTTGGTTAGATTGACTTAGCAGACTTGGCCCTCTGTCAGCCAGACTATCCGATCACAAAAATATATCATAGAAGTTTAAAGAAGTTTTTATTTTAAAAAATGCAAAACAACCCCCCCCCCCCCCCCCCCGAATTAATGCTCAGATAAATGATTTTCCAGATCAATCACCACTCACTTACATGAGTACCAAGGCTGCTTCCAGGGAGCACACAGAAATGTGGGGCTACCAGGGGAGGCGAGGGCAGGACAGTGCTATAGCAACATGGGGTTTGATGACTTCAAGCCACTCTGGGATTTCATCTTGCTAAATATAATTTAGGTGATTAGTGACATATACTATAAAAATTAATTTCTTTGCCAGGGAAATCACTTGTGAAACGAGAGATTTCTTAATGGGACTATGTGACCGTGTTACTAAATAGGTAAGAAAAGGAAGCTACACAATATCCTCATTGCAGTGGTACACAAAAAGATGATAATGCAGTGTAGAGCTTGGCAGAGTGCTCCCTGCAGACCAGTTAATCAGACCTGGTTTGGTTGTTTTTGCAGGACGTTGTTTTGTGACCTCTAGTAAAAATATGAGACCAAGTTGCTTGTGCAGGGACACAAGAGGCTGAGGCCATAACTCAGAAGCCCAAGACCCCAGGCAGACAATTCCTACCCTCTATTTAAAGAGAGTTATCATATAACCAAGGTCCATAACTCACTGCTATGAAGTCTGTGATCTTGCAAGTATATTTGTTGAGTATGAAGCTGCCGAGTCCCATATCCGTTTAATGGCTGGACCTTAGCATTTCTATTTCAGTGACTGTGCCTAAACCAGGGTACAACCATTAATAGTTCTAACAGAAAAGAGATCCGCTTTTACAGACCCACGACATGACAAGTGCTAAGAACTGTATCCGGGGACTCTTACTTATGCTTCTTGATATAAGCGAGATCATGTATCCTGTTCTGTGCCACTTGCTCTTTCCCTGTCTTACAGGGTCAAATTTCAAAATAGATAGGATATCTACTAGTATTGTACACCAACATTTGTAAGACTTCCAGCTGGCTACAGTGTTAAAATGCAGGCTTGCAAAATCTAACACATATGGATGTTGCTTACTGATGATTTAGCTCCTAGTTCCCAGAGCCAGTGAGTGAAAAAAAGGAATAAAATGTGATTCATGGAACTCCAGGTGCTGAAATGTGTAATGTGTTTATATTAGCAACTTTACCTAATTAGCTTAATTTTAAAAGTCTCTATGTATGAGAGAGAATTAGGGAATACTAAAGGAGTGTTTTATTCCTTTTTTTTTTTTTTTTTTTATGCTTACTCTCAGATTAATTCTTTGAAACAGGGCTGAGTATCTGATTTTATTTGGAGTTACACTGAAAGCTAAACCTCAAAGAAATTGGATGTAAAACACAATTATAAATAGGTGTTAATAGCTCTCAGTCAAGTTCAGAGAGGGCTTGCCATAGATTTTCTTAGCTAAATACTGTAAATAGTATTGAGAGATGGGAACGTATTATAAAATACATAAAGCATAACAACTGGAATCTGAGTACTATGACTAACTGCTAAACAAACCCTTAGAAAACCTAATGTTCTTTAGTAAAAATCTGTATGTTAGACATTCCAATAACAGGTTTCAACATAACATTTACACTGTGGCTTAGGAGGGAACAACATATATTCTTTAAAACTCAGCAAAATATATTGCCTATTTTACTTTATTTTCCTTCGTGTTATTAAAAAACTACATATGTTTATGCATGATTGTATTTCCAATGGCAAACGCTCCAAGTATTTTGCAGACCCATGAATACCGGAGCTGAGGAATTATATTGTCGGATTTTGGGGCACTGCTGTCCCACAGGGCAAATAAAATCTCTGAGAATCATCCTGGCTTCTTCCCAGCCTCCCAAAGGAAGGGGGAGAAGAATCATGTCTGGACAGTCCCACTGGGAATGTGGAGTGGTAAGTTAGAAATGCAGAAGGGGGTAGTGCAATCTCAGGAGTCTGGGCACTATTCCTCCTGCAGAGCCTTTGTTCATCTTGTTCCTGCTGAAAGCCTACAGGGATCCAGAAGATAGATAGATAGAGTGCTGCTTATCCTAAATTCCCAGTTCAGGAAGATGTTTAGGGATCTCTCAGCACAAACTCAAGTCTCACAGCTGGAACTGCATCAGCTGTAAAAAAACCCTAATACTGTGAGAAGATGCCACATGCCCTCTTCATAAGAGCTTCCAGTTTCAAACAGTTGTCTGGGACCTACAAACTCATTCCTGTGCTTAACTGGATAGGTGGCACATCACTGAGAAACCAGCTGTCCTAAAGTAAGGTCAGGGAACAAAGGACTCTGTCTCAGAGTGCGTGCAGGTCTACCTGCAGGTTAGGCTGGAGAAGTTTTTAGTGATGCCAACTTTTCCCGTGAGCCATTTGGACTGCTAGTTAGGTCTCTTTCATTGAGCATCATGTGCTCTGTTGAATAATAACAAACCATTAGAATTTGCATGGGCTTCTTATTGCATCTCTGTAATTTTCATATAACTTTTACCTTGCAAGTGGGATTGCTGACATCAGGCTGCTCTAATTTTTAAGCTTCAGGGGAACTACAGAGCTCGTGAATCAATTCATGCTATACTAATTATTTTCATACCCCTGATTCTCCATTAACTTTAATTAATCTCCAAGTTTGGTAGCCTTGCACGCATACACACATATAAATATGTTATATTTACACACACAAATGCACATGACTCCTTATGAAATTATTTTTTCCAGCATCAAGTCTCATAGTTATTTTTTAAATTACTTCACCTATACTACTATGCCTATCTTTTACATACCCAGGAAATTAAACCAGACTATTCAGTCTCTAACTAAACCTCATTTAAAATTGCCTACATGTTTGCATTTTCATTTGTTCCTCCCAGTGCCTCTCTCTCCCCTCTCAGGGAAGTTTAGCTAAACATATTTGGAATATTAAATTCATTACAAAGAAGAGCAGTCACCATAGTACAAATCCCACCTCTTCTTTTCCTTTCAGTACATCTGTGCTGAAGTAACATAGTTTAGTCCAGCATTTATCTAAGAGGTTCAGATATAGCTAGTATTTAAGAAAGGTGTGCCCATCCCAAATTAATCTCTTTTCACTCACTGGTGAAAAAAAAAAGACTTTAAAAGCACTACAAAAGCACTCCCTTTTCACAATTTGCAACAAATAATTGTTTTTCAACACAATTTTATTTTATTGTCTTTTTTATCTCCTGCTCTTGCATTTGCTTTTACTAGCAAAGATCACAGATCTCGTTTTTCTGAGTGCCACAATCTCAACTACCCATTAAAAAAAAAAAGTCCGACATTGCATTGTTTGAGAAGCTCACAGTCCTGAGCAGCTTGCTGCTATGTAGGAATAGATGCAACTTACAGAAAAACAAACTCTGTAGTGATGTAGACCATCACCCCTACTCTCTACCTCACCTAGCTTCCATGACCATGCCAGCACTATATACGTGTAGCCCTGTAAATACTGTTTTCCCATTATTTGTAAAAGGCCACAGGCTTTGTACTGACCTCACAGCGCAGCCTCTGGACTTGTCTGGGTCTGTTTAGGCCTTTGTTGGTTTTAGGTGGTATTAGCCACGGCACCAGTTGCCTGATGGGCATATGGCTGTTGCCTGCTTTGTTTTGGCTTTGCTCTGGGAGTGCCCAGGGCAGGGGGCTGGCACCCCTATGTAGTCACTGTGGGACAAACAGCCCTGCCGGGGTCACAGGGCTGGGGGAGGACTGCATGCAATTTTTGGTGTTCTGTCTGGAAGAAGTGTCAAGGAAGTGGGCTGTGATAAGGAAACATGTAAAAATAGCCAATTAAACATTAATTGGTCTAACAATAAATTCCTAGCTCTGCCCCTTGTTTGTGTTCCTTCTCTGCTCTGAACAGGATATTGAGTGAAACCTTCTAGCACACCATGACTATCAGAGCATCTCACATGTACAGATATTCTAGAGATAAAAGCATCTGCCCTGAACTATTAGAAATTGCCAGGCTCACCTGAGAAAAGACTTTGCTGAGAACCACCCACGTCATAGCTCAAACAGGCTGTAAGCAAAGAAGAGTTAGTATCTAAAACTTAACCAGCAAATAATCTAATGATACTGAATATTCCCAGTTTCCCAGCATTGATTCCTGGGAAAGGAACCAAGGAAAAATCTTTACAGAGGCAGAAGACCTGCCTGGGCTAGAACAAGCACAGGTTGAAACTGAAATATTATAGGCATTACTTACTCTCTAGTCCCCAGAATTGTGTGACTGCAATCAGCAAACATGCTTTCAGGTTGTAAAAGTATGCATTTCTTTCCCTTGTGACTTTGAGGAAAAGTTGACAACTTTATCAAAATGTTAACAATGCAGAAATGTCTGGCTTGCTCCACAGAACCTATGCCATGCCCCTCAAAACAAATTTGATACTCACCCATCATTTTCTGTATATGATATGTGGTTGTGTAGTGCCTATCTGTTGTCTGTACAGATAGATGAGATTTTTGGTCACTCTTTTGCTACTCCCAAGATAAAGGATGCCACTGTTTCCTTTTTTTGTGATTGGAAATCGCTGTGGTAGAAAGAACTCTGCCATTATTACCTGTCTTTGAAAAGGACGGAAAACCACTGCCACACAACTGGTGATAGAGAATCAATACATGCAACAGAAGTTAAGAGGAAATCCATTTTTTCTTTGCATCCAAATTTCTTTCCAATCTGTCAGGGAAGATGAATATCATGGATTGAATAAAGTGAGGAAGACAGTTGGCAAGAGTAATAATACTATCAAGTATTCCAAGTTTAGTGGAACATTGGCCATTTCTAATCTTGAATCACCTAAAATGTGACTTTGGGCTGTTAGAAGCAAAACTATCTAAAGTCAGGGAATTTTTCCCTCAAGAAGGCAATGATCACCTGTTGTCCTTTGCTTAGTTTTTCTTCTGGGTGTGTTCCTTCAGTAAGTGCCTCATCAGCATGGTGAAGAAGTTCTCCAGAGGTGTCTTGCTAAGTTTTCATGGATAATGCCATGGTAGATGGTAGGACTCTTTTCTTCACGGGGGCCGCTGGTTCCCAGTGTATTGCACACTATTCTGGGAGAAGACAAACAGCAATCTCACTTTTCTGGCCAAAGAGTTAAAAAAGAAAAGACATTTGCAAGACCACTTTTAGCATACCAGGTATATTCTTTAGTCTCTAGCTCCAACAATGGTTGTACCATATCCAGAACCACCGCAGCTAACAGGTGTGACCTAATTCAAAGTCAGTTGTTAACCACTACTCTGCAATGTTCTTCTGAACAGGACAAACAAGACTGTTGTAAGGTACGCACATTTTGGATACAATCCAATGTTTTCTGAGAGAATCAGCTGATTTTTAAATTTTACTGCCAGCCCCTCAGTTGGTTTGATACTGCTTTTGACAAATTACTTTGTCCCTCAGCGACGGTAACTGGGTCTACCCGAGCACATGTAGGCAGGAGCTACACCGCCCACTCCAAAGACCCAGAGCCTTCCTGCCCTGTACGTCCCTCTACAGTGGTCAAGAGAGTAAATCCCAATGACAGCAGGGGCATCAGGGCCAGTGGCAGTAGGTGGGGGGTATGAATCTCATCTATTCAAACCAAAGCTTTCCCCCACTAGAGATGGACACTTCTTCCCCCAGTGCCTGCCCTGTGCCCATGGGCCACAGTCCCAAGAGGTGTAGGTATGCCTGTTTTGTGCAGAGAGTCCCCACACGCACACACACAGAGTGTGTCTCCAGACTCCAGCAGCTGCCAGTTTCTTTCTGAACGGTGTTTGGGCAGGGGCACTGTGTGCCCCTCTGATTGGATAAAGTTTCTGTGCTTGATGGCTCAGGTTTTTTATATGATGTTTGCTTTCCACCGTTGTTTTCATGTGCCTCAGGGCTGGCTGAATTATCTTACAGCCTGTGGCATAGGCTCATTACATAGGCACGCTTCTTCACGTCCCACTTTTCCATCTTTAAAAGGATGGTGCTTAACTCTTCTATGCTGGCTAAACATACATACATGCATTATGTATGCAATATAATTTATGGATTTTCATATCTATCTTGACCTTAGGAAAATACATCATAACCTACATTTCAACAAAATGGCTTCTTCTATGCTCATATGTTTGTCTTCACTTACAGTCATCAATCAGCTCTCAGTTTTAAGGAACACATTGGAAATGATTTTCTCTAACGTTTGCTTGGGAAAGAGAAGGATTTTGCACCAGTTTAAGTGTGACTCAGTGTTTGGTAAAGATTTTTATAGCTGTAGCTTCTGGCAGTATTAATTAGAGCCAATTATAATGTGATAGACAGGTTTTTCCAGTTTAAGATGCTTAACAGAACTCCCTCTGTCTCCCTTAAAAGCCAAACGGAGATTTTGATTGCACTTGCATGCCTAAATTGTTAGACTCCATTAATATAGTAGGCTATATGAAAATTAAATAATCAGAAATTTATTTAAATAGATAACCAGATGTCCACATGTGTGTATACAGCATTAGGAATGGTACAAATAAGCATAATAAATAATTTGGGGCTGTTTTTCATTACAGTCTTACTAACAATGATTTTCAATCTCAGCTTAAAGTTTTCTTGTCAGACTTACTATTATTGATACTTAAGTCATTTTTCAGTTATCACAGATGGTAATTTCAAGTTTCTATTTGACTGGAGGTGGTGCTAAGCTATTAATTGGAAAAATAAATATATATGTAATGAAATATTTTCTGTCATTATCTGCCCCAGTGGCTTCCTAGATCCCAAACAAAGACACTTAATTAGTGGTTCAGTCTCTCTCTAGTCCAGTAAATGTTTTAATCAAACGCAAGGAATAAGAACCAGCAAGAAATATCCAAAAATCAGTCAGAGTACATCCTTAAAGTACATGATTACTGTTGTTTCTTTCTCCACCTACAGCGTCTTCGTGAAAACCTGGTTTTGTAAGCTTTTTGTGAAAACAGAAGTCAAGAACTACATTTTGTGTAAAATCAAATAATTATTTTCTGGCCAACCTTGCTACCAAATTTCATCTTCCAAAATTCACTTTCTTAAGATGAAGTAATCTTCAACAGTGTCTTATCCCAATGGCAGCAAGAAGAAATGTGACTTAATTATCCAGTGAATTGTAGCATACTTTTCTAGAAAATGCATTTTTTAATATGCAAAGGCATGTTCTTTAACCATGTATGGCATGCTACCAGGGCCAGAAGGTGACTCGCATGCAGAATGTTAAGTATGCTTCCTTCATGTCCGAAATGAAACAGCTAAAACAGTGAAAACAAACCTCTGTTAGACTGCATATCTGGACACAACATGAATAACTCTAAATTAATTTTCTGTGCAAAGACGGTGGAACTCAGATGACCAAAAATAGACTCATTAACTCTCCTTAATTAAGCATTCAACTCTCCTTAATTAAGCATTCAATTAATAATTATTAATAGTAGTTAATATCACCTATTGTTAATTATTGCATGTTCTTAACCATGGCTGATCTGCTAATTTGACTTCGAAGTTTCTGTATCCTGACCTTCTTTACAGTTTAGTTTCTGGGTTGCCACATCTTCATGTTATTTGAGTGCAGACTTTGGCTATTGTTGCCACTTCACTGTGAGCTGTGCTTTCCCGCCACAACACAGTACATTTCATCCTCCTTGAATGCCATCTCCAGAAGCTTCAGCATGCATAGACCAAAGCTGAAATCACTGGGCTTGTTCTTGTTCCATACTTTTCAACCTCCCAGGGCAGATCTGCTTCTCTTGATAACTGCAGATGCAAGGAATAGGTAAGCTTTTGTATGTCAGTTCTTTGTTTGCTGCAAGTCACTCATCTCCTCTGCTGTACTATTAGTTTCAAACATGTGAACAATTAACCCAGCTATGGAAACTGATGTCAGTACTGATTTTTCATGGTCTCAAACCAAAAAAGTATTCATTTTTATAGTTATATTTTATTCTTTGTGGCATTAAGAAACATGGGCATTTGCTCTCTGAGATCTTAACTAGTAGACCTTACCAAAACATTTAATCTATCTTTAATTCTGTTCTTATTTTATATTTCTGTGACTTTTTTGAGGAAAAGAGAGAAATTATCTCCAAGGCTTCTAGTAAACTCTTTTTTTTTTTTTTTGTCAGTACCTCTCTCAGCAGGAACATGGCAAAAGAGAAACAATAAGCTCCTTTTTCTGGTGACACACATCAAGTGAATGTATTCATGAAAATCAGATCCTTGGTCTGACCTCTTTAGAGGCAGACTGTGGAGCTCACCAAGACACCCAACTGGTTTCTGTGAATATCTTCAGAAGTACATCCTCTACCATTGGTCCACTTATCACTGTATGCTTGATGCATATCATACCCGAAAGCACAACTACAAGCCACTGCAGTGTAGGAAAGAAGAGCTGGTGTTCATCTTGTAGCAGAGAATTTTTTTGGAAATATTTGCTATGGTTCATATACAGTATTATCTAGTCTACCCTTCTAACCTGCTCATCACCACAGTCCAGGAGTGCCCATGACATCCTTCAGCGAGATCACTCACTAAAACATCTCCTGGGAACAAGACAACATGTTAGACAGCACAGTGGAGAACCAAGGTAGGAACACGTGGAGTTTGGTTGAGGTGCTGGAGGTAGTATAGGTACAGTGATAATTACTGCAGGAAAAAAGTCAAGATAACATAGATCTGCTGACTACTTCTGATACATAACATGGCTTCTGTTAGGTAACCATAACTCTAGGACTGACCATGATTTAACGGATATTCTGGTTAATCTGGACAACATCAGTGCCTGTTCTAACTAGTAGAAATGAGCTTGGATACAACCCAATATATCTTTACTTCTTTGAGGTATGTGAAGTTCTTAGTTAATATCTATACCAAGAAGAAAGAAACATTCAGGGAAAAATTAAGACGGTGAAAAAGGGAGATAGTTGGAAAAGGGAATGAACAAAGACATCGGATTATACAATATGCCATTGAAAATGAATATTTGCCTAGGAGTTTCAGACAGCACATGGGCCAGGCTGGAGGTCTAACTGGGCCACTGGTTAGAGACCAACAAGGAATGGAGCAGCATTCAGGGAAGGTTCTTAAGGTCAAAGCCAGTGATAGTCAAGATCCAGGACACCTCTGGAGAAATTAGCTGTATCAGCTATAGTTGTATCAGCTACACAGGGAAAGGGTCCCAAAATATATCCAGTAGATAAATCAAAGTAAGTTCAGCATCGAGTAGCTATCAGATTGCTGTAGTTCCAAAGAGGAGGACAGAGTCCTCTGCAAAGAAGAGGCAAAGGCTAACACAGGTCCAAAAAAAGACAAGTAACTGGATCAGCTGAAAATACTCCACTGTAAAGCTAGTGCTTTTGGACAAGTTTGTGCGAGCTGACTTTTACTGTAGCTAATCCTGAGTCACTATCATCTGTGAAGCTTGCAGGAATGCCCCAAAGGAACAGTATAAACACAATGCTAATAATCCTGTCCCATTAGAGTCTGGGACCTGCTTAATCACTGGTGTTTCTCCCACTCCTTAGACTGCCTTTGTTTCAGGTGTTTATCTGCAGTATTTGACTATGAATCCTAGATCCAAACCCTTTCAGAGCTATGAAGTTCAGGTCTATGACTTGGCTGTTGGTGTGAATTACAAAGCCTTTCTATCCAGATCCGTGCCCTAGATTTGAGCCTAGTCACGCTTTAAAGTTTTGAAAGCTGAATCTGCTCCATCCTTGATGTTAGAGAAACACGTCTCAGTGTGAACTCAGAGTACTGAAACCTCCTCTTACCATTTCTCTCTCATGCACCACAGGGTGAGCACACTGCTGCTAGACATTCAGCATCCACCTCAGCTATACTTTGTCCAAGAAATACTCAGGATTCTACAGGACTCACTGATTTTGTGTGCCCTGTAATCCAGGTGTAGATTTTACTATGCAAGTATCCTTCTCCCAGACATCTGCATGAATTATTGCAGCACCATCTGCCCCATAAGCTTGAACCGAGAACAGTGAAATGCAGTTTTGCATCTGAACCTTTTGTTGCAAATGTGCAGTCAAGGGTGGTAAACCCTGACTGAAAAAGGCTATGCAGAGCTGAGAGAGCAGATTGCCACCCTAATGGAGCATTCTCTCACATGTTGTGGTTTTGCTCCAGAGAATTTATATGCTTTCCCTGAAGGCTGTTAATTTACTGCCTGTATTACTTCAATGGCTAAGAATAAATCAGGCTCCTCTGGTTGGGCTGCTCTCTGAAATTCAGTATGAAAGAGCCACGGTTGAGAATTTGTCCTCTTCACAATGATTTTTCACTCTTCCTTCATCCCTCTGCTTCATTTTACTTTGCAGACAAATCCCTTTAAACAGCACAAAGGTACCACTTACAAACACATTTCTTTCCCCAAATATAAGAGGTTTTCATCATCTGCCTTCTGTATTAAGACCAGCGTCCCCTAAGACATTAGGAAGCAGCAATCATGTGCCACAGCTGTATGGAAAGTACCCCCCTGAGTTGCAGAAGCAGCGCCAGGGTGACCTGTATGTCATCTCCACCGGGCCTCACTTCCTTACCTCAGCAAGTCAAGAATTCACCGAGTAGTTCAGTAAATCTATCATGCTATTTGCTATTCTTAAGTAGTCTTCTGAGGTGTGTCTGGCAGGACTACAAAGAGCAGCGAGATCTGAAGCCTTTTTCATGAATTATTAGGTGACAAGTTGAAAGAACTGAATACTTAGAAAACTAGGTTGACTTCTTAAGAAAATCTGTCATAACTGCGCTGCCGTTACATCCCCTGAGCACAAAACCTTATTTTTTTGTGCATTTCTTGGTGCCTCTTTCCTCTTGCAGTATTTGTTTTCCCTACTTCCTGTGCAGATGACTGAGCATTCTAGGAGGTTGCTTTAGGCAGGGTAAGCCATTCTTCCCAGAGTTAGTTCTCCTCGATGGCTTCAGACCTTCCATGGATTTTTCTTACCCACTTTAAGGGGAAGAGCTGTACTGGTTCCTATTAAAAATACTAGGATTCTCCTGCCACCATCTCAGCTCAGGAAATGAGGCCTGATGTATGGGAATGAGCCAATGCTTTTATCTTGCCATGGTTGCATCCCATGAAGTTCCACTCATCCCTGTTCTTCTCTGAGTCCTTAAGATATTGGCTTGGTCTCTGTATTTTATGCTTCAAGGCTGGGTTGGCGTCTTGCATTAGACATAGCCTGCTAGAAGGCATTTCGGGAAAAAAAGCAGCACTGCAGAAGCTTAAGATATCTGGCTTTTGGGATGCCATGCAGTTTGCTGTGTCCTGGCCAGATGAGAAAGTTTTCTGTAAAGCTGTGAGAATTTGAAAGTAAAGAAGTAAACAGGTGGGAGGAACTATTTCTTTAGTTTTTTACTCTTTTTTAGGCCTTTCCTTTTATGTACCTGCAGTATTGAGCCCATTGGAGGCTGATATTGTCTGGAAAAATTCAGAAGCTGTAATATTTTAGTAATAAAGTATTAATAATAATTGAAAATTGGAGAGAAATAGGGCACAGAAGCAGTGGGCACAGGTTTCCCAGTAAAAGAAATATGGTGACTGACTTTTTTCACTGATCTCCGCTCCATGTTATTCTTGGAAAGAATTCATTTGTTCCATTTATACAACTGTTCATCACAAGGAATTGCTGTGGTAATAAATCCCTGCCTCTCAAAGAAGATAAGATGTGTCTGTCATGCAAATAATACTTGAAGTGAGTTAAAGCAACAGGAGGTTAAAAAGGAAAATTAAACCAAGGCAAAACTTTAAAAATGCCAGCAAGAATAGCAAATCAGCACTGGAAGGCCCATCATATGTCAGGGAAAAATATGATAAAATGGATTTGGGGTTTTGCCTGTCAGATTTACTTCAAGGAAATTTTCAAAAATGTGCTACTATTGGTGATAACAGCAATTTATGTTTTGTCTTGTTCTTAAAGCTGCTGTGTTGCAGTCAGTGCAATAAGCATTATTTGAAGCTTCCTTTCAGTGCACGATATTTTTAACTCTGGAGGACGTGATTACAGGAGCAGGGCTTGCACGATGTGTGTGTATGAAAGCAGGTGAGCATGTTTGAGACTAAGTAACAAAGCTACCATGTTCTCAACTATAAAAGAGGTCGCAAATTAGCTCCTGTGCCTTTCAGTATTGTGCAATGGAAGTGGACAGTTATGTGAGTTCATCTGTCCCCCAAACAGAAATGGGAATAACATAATTTAATTCTCATCTTTCTTTGCCAGATTCCCTGTTTCTTAAGTTTCCACTTCCTGAGCTCCAGTTTACTGTTTACAGCACAAACCCTCAAGTGTTCGTATCTGTAAGCTCCCAAATTTGAACTCCCATACAATAACTCTACTAAAGTTCTGCTCCTAGAACCTCTTCCTCCACCCCAGGACTCACAGTCACAGAAAGCTTGACATTGGAAAGGACCTCTCGAGGTTATTTGGTCCAACCCCAGCACTCAAGCAGGGCCACCCAGAACTGGTTGCCCAGGAACTGTGTCCAGACAGCTTTTGAATATCTCCAAGGTTGGAAACTCCAGAACCTCCCTTGGCAACCTATGCCAGTGCTCAGTCACCCTCACAGTGAAAAAGCGTTTCCTGATGTTCAGAGGGAACCTCCTGTGATACAGTTTGTGCCCATTGCCTCACTGAAAAGAGCCTGGCTCTGTATTCTTTGCACCCTCCTTTCAGGTATTAATATACATTGATGAGATCCCTCTGAACTTTTTCTTCTCCAGCCTGAACAGTCCCAGCTCTCTCAGTCTCCTCTCATATATTAAATATTCCTGTTGCTTAACCATCTTCATGGTCCTTCACTTGCCTCTCTCCAGTAGCTCAGTATCTCTCTTGTACTGGGGAGCCCAGAACTGGACCCAGCATACCAGATGTGGTCTCACCTGCGCTGAGGAGAGGGGAAGGATCAGCTTCCTCAACCTGCTGGCAACAGTCCTGCTCCTAATGCAGCCCAGGATACTGTTAGCCACCTTTGCCTCAGGGACACATTGCTGGCTCATGTTCAACTTGATGCCCACCAGGACCCCCAGGCCCTTTACTGAAACGCTACTTTCCAGCTGGTCAGCCCCCAGCACATGCCGGTGCATGCCCTTCTGACCACTGCATCCTCTTCCTCACCACAGACCTCACATTCATCCTGTTAACTCCTCCCACCCCCCAGCTTCTGCTGCCACTTAGACCTCCTTTCATCCCTTTGCTCTCAGCCCCCACCTTACCCATGTGTTACTGCTGAGTTCAACTCCCTTTCTTTCTATTTTAAAATCACTGATAATTCTTCCTCCCTCCCCCACCTATGGACTCAGATTACTCTCCAGCATCCATTTCTCATTGATTTAGCCTCCTTTCCCGAGTTTCCCCACAGGAAAAACAAAATCTAGCTCCAGACTGCAGCTATCAAAAATCTGCCTGGATGTATTCAGAGGAAAGAAAAGGAGCAGCTGTCTGGGAAAAAAGATGACGTGTAATAGCCTGTATTATACAAGTAGGCATTTTCTTGTGAGCTAATAATTATTGTCATCAAGGCAGAATCTGTACAAAACTGACTGGAACTCTTTCAATTAGGAATGAATGCCAACACAAAGTTGGAAACACTCAAGAGATTTAATACAATTTTATTTCTTTTGTCCTGTATCTATTCCTTCAAATAAGAATTAATGCACTTGGACAAAAGCGGGACACATTGCAGTATTTTTAACTAACTTTTCTTTCAGTATGCAGCAAATCCTGTCAGTCTCTTGTGGGGTAAACGGATGTGCTGAGTGTTACCTGCCACTATGCCAAATGAGCCTTTCTCTCTCATCCCTGCGATTCACTTCTTCTCCAGCAGTCTACCCAAGAATACAACAGTTAACAAGAAATCAAAGCATTGCAAAAGGAAAACCAAATTCCCCTAAAATTTAGGACTCTTCAGTTTCATTGCATACTCCAAAAAATACAGATCCTTTTCACTCAGCTGGTATGTTATTTCCATTTCAGTTTGAAAACTGGATGATTTTCCAGAGAAAAATAACCTCTTTTGAGCCAGTTGGCTTGGATGTTTAAAATACAGAATTCAGAAAAAGCACATTGCATATGGTTTCGATTAGAAAAAAACTTTTCCACCAAACTCTGTTAAAACAGGATATGGTGGGCACAGGACTGTCGAGGATAAAACAGCAAAGGAAATTCCCCAGCAAACCAGCAAGGTTCTCAGATCAGTCCTGTCAGATAGCAAGTGAGTCAATTACTTTATATGATGAAAGGGTGGTTTGAGTCTTTCTTTTGTGCTTTTCTCCTCTTGTGTAGGCCTAGGGAATGCAGAAGACAAAACGGAGAACAGAGGAGCAGAACAGGCAGGAACGGATGTAAGTTTGTGGCTCCATGCAGACTGAGTTCATAGCAGACCTTCAGTGTAGGGTGAGAAAGAGGCAATGACAGAGAAAAGGCTGAAGTACAAGATGCGCCTGTAGCTGACAAGTGTATATGACTGTTGTTAGGCATATGCGGTGACTGACACCAAGAAAGTAGATAAAATCAACAATGGGTGATATGCAGATGAGGAAGAGGTAACAGAATTTGGGAAGACTTGCCAGAGCAGAGAAAATAATATGGAGGTTGAGGTCTGGCTGCAGAGGCACAAAAGCTTATTTCCAGAAGAAAGAGACCAAACACAAATTAATATATGTAGCTTTCTTTGTGTAGTCACTGAAAAAACCCAGACTTTTATAGGAGACTAAAGCTCCTTGATTTGATGTTGAAAATACATAAAGTGGGTTTTTTTAACATTTTACTTAATTTATGCTTTTCTATTTTATGTTGTCATTAAGAATGGTTACAAGGTGTGGCTTTGTATTTTTCGTGTCTCCTTCTTTCTTAATGTGAACTCTGCTGAAATCTTTTAACAATGAAAATAATGTTGACTATTTTACATAAAAAAATAGTAATGGAAACAAATTGATTAGAGTATTTGAATCATCCTAAATTAATATGCCAATGAGATTGGGTTTTTTAATTGCTTTTGATTTCTAGACAGTCCCCATGTTCCTGGGCTTTATTTAACATATATCATTGATGTGGACTGAGCTTTCCAGTAGGAATGCCTGTCATCTCTCTAGATGACTCTCTCTCTTTCACCTACACTCTATTTTTAAAATAGAAAGTGTGATGGTAGGGAAGAAGTAAACAATTCCAGTAACTGTAGTCTCATGAACTCTAGCATCACATAAGCAGTGCCAGCAGCACCAATAAATCAGTATAATCAGCACAGCGACCGTACACATGACCACGTTAAAATTTCGAGGCTTGTGTGTGTTTAGTGCTTGTGAAAACGAGCATATTGATAGCATCTAAATCCCACATCTTCCAATTCTCCACTGAAGCGTTACACGGGGGGAGCCATAGCACAGGAGCCTTAACAGTGACATGACCCATTCCTGGGCACTGATTACCTGTTCCCTTCTGGTGCATGAGATCACCTTCAAACTGAGGATAAAAAGACATGGGTCTTTTGTTTTCACCAGTCTCGGTCTTGCAGGCCTTCTCAGCGTAATACGGACATTCCCAGAGCTGCAGACCTTCTGCCGTGGTGATCAGAGCCCCATATTATAACACAGCCATCCGGAATCTCTCAGGAGTAATAGCAGCATAACTCTGGAATATAAAGCACCCATCACGTATTTCCTTCACCACCATAACAGTGTGCTTTACTAGTGTGATATTGGTCGAGAATAAATCCTACGTGCTTGATGCTCGGGGGGGTTCCTCCAGCTGGACGCAGACTTCTGTAAATGTCAGTTTACAATTTCAACAAAGTTCTGTCGGCAAGGGAGGGAAAAAGCTCCAACACCTTGAACTTTCCTGTCCTTTGCCCTCTTGCCTCGTGAGGAGGCATATTCTGACTCTTTGGAGACAGAAGTGCCATGCTTGCTACACGAATCATCCTGTGGCAACTAGTTGGAGGCTGCCGCTCCTTGTGGGTGGCACACAGCCCAGAAGCTGAAGTGCAGAAATTAATCTTAAACACACCTACAGCCTCCAAAGGCTTTGAAAACTAATCTGCTTCTTCATCCTCAGAGAAAGGTGTAAGGGAAAGGTAATAAATTACAAAAAGAAATAATGGATGAGGCCAACATAACCTTTTTTCAGATGCTGCTTTTCTCAGCACATCTATTTTGATACCTCGTTCAGGAGCAACACTCAGCACATCTCTTTACTGCCCACTGCATCATTTTTTCACAATCAGAGTGTTATACTGGAGCACTACTGACTTATGTTGCATTTTTCCCTTTATTTCACTTCCTTGAGGAGAAATTTGAAATATTCACTTGAACGTGAAGAGATTAACAAGAGAGTGAATTTTCTATTTATCAATAAGCAGAATTGAGGGAAGCAGTGCCCGGGCCTTTCATTCATCTGCTTCAACTCTGTCAACTGTGATTCAAGATGTCATAACTAGTAACAGAAAAAAAAATTAATTCTTAATTTAAACAGTCAGAGAACAAAAAATATGAAATAGTGTGTCATAATATAGTGGATCAGAAAACATATATGTGGATATATCTGGAAAGCTAATGTTTTAAACTGTTTGACAAAATAATGAAGAAATACTTAAAACCTAGTGATGAAGTTTGGCACATGAGGGGCCAAACTAGTTTAGTGTCTAGAAACTCTCATTTCACAGTTTCAGATCCTTTCCTGTTTCATAATGTTTTCTAATGCCTATTCAATGGTCTGTATTACTATGAAAGATGCTAGAACAGTTCTACTGTTTTGCTCACTGTTTAATTTATGCACACTGTGTGGTTATGTCCTACTATAAAAAGAGTGGCTGCGCTACAAGGCAAGTGGCTCTCTCTTTGCTTTTTAGTGGCTGCCGTGCTCCGGATTGAGTGGATGCCTCCAGAGAGGAGGAGATGCTGCTTCCCGTAGAGCTACCCAGCACACAAAGCATGGGAAGGCTCCCAGCATGCTGGGAAGGGCAAAAGCAACACCAGGCAGGTGTTGGGGGGCTGGAGAAAATGGGGAGGGAAGGAGGGGGAAGGTGTCTTCTTGCAGCACAGGTCAAGCTTTAGAGCTGGCTGCAAAGAAAAGGTGTTCCTAGAAAGGCAGAGGTGGTTATGCATGGTGTGCTCAACCCAGGAAGGTACCAGAGAGGAGCTGGACTGCAAAACACAAAAGGAAAGGCTGCCTTACCCCGCAGAGAGTGCAAGAGAAGGGACTGGGTTCTGTGCCAAGTGACAAAGCAGAGTGGCATTCTAACATTTTTGTCCACTAATGAAATCTGACTTAAGAGTTCAGAGGAATTTGACTTTTAGGTAACTCCTTTATGGGAATGCTTCTGCCTCAAATTGGTACTCCATCCTGGCTAATTTACTTTCTGCTCCTGGCATGCATACTCATGAAACTGCATCCACATTATCAAAAGTACAATAATAAGAACATTTACTTGTCAGCTGAACAAAGCCAAAGGATACAATGGATGTGAAAACTGAGCATGTTGTAAATGTAAATAAGCCCAGGGCTG
Organism: Gorsachius magnificus; assembly: GCA_034008185.1. NCBI lineage: Eukaryota > Metazoa > Chordata > Aves > Pelecaniformes > Ardeidae > Gorsachius > Gorsachius magnificus. Next base: position 70,146,683 of record CM067082.1, read on the forward strand.
GAGAGGTTTGATGTACTGCTGGCATTTTGTGCCTGGCCAGCTGTAACCATCAAGGGAATATTTGTGCAGAAGTACTATATTCACAATACAAAATTAAATCTGAATGCATTTGTTCTAAAGAAAATAAAATAGACCCCTTTTATTTTCTTTGCCAGGAAATCATGACAGAATTCTGCCTCTGAGGAGCTGAACAGCAGAAAGGGAAGGCAGCCTAACTGAGGTCAGAAAGTATTAGCTATGGTACCAATGGAGAGGATGGAGGGAAGGCAGCAATGGTATGCAGCAGGCAAAGATGGGGCTGTTAAGGAAAGGGCAGGCTTTACGCATGTACATACTCATCGACAGAAAGAGGCTTATATATGTATATATAGTCATACCTGCTGGCATGCCAAAAAGGTGTGTGAGTAGTGGAGGGGTGACAGTGGGTTAGTTATACCTATACGCTTGGAGGACAGTGAGCTATTGCAGTTTGGTGATGGTTCCTTTTAAGCTTTCCTTCCAGGGCAGGACAACTTAAAACCCCCCTACATTTATGGAGTTCAGCACAAGGGATCCTTCAATGGAATGTTCCTAGAGACCATCAGAAAGCAAATCACTGCAATAGCTCATCAAAACTCAAGCAATGTAATGAAAAAGCATACCTTTGCAAGCATTTTCCCCAGTACAGCACAGCCGAATATGTGCCTTGGTATATCTTCTGACAGCAAAAAAGAGCTATTTTGCATTATTATTCAGATTCTTAGCATTATTGTCCCTGTCACAGAATTGTTAGGGGGCAATGAACCTAGGCACAAAGTGATCTAAGAGGGTAAGCTGTGTATGACAGTACCTTCTCCTTTAAGAACGTAAAATAAATTGAGATCTGACAGGACATTGGCAAATTAACTGCAGAATATGCAGTAACCACTAATAGTTATATTCCTACCTAGAGGGACTCAAGGCTTAACTTTTTTATGCCACAATAATATTTTCTCTCCTTTAACTTAATTACTTCTCTGTAAGGTCAAGAATATCCCTTTTCTATCTGTACTAATGTTAAGGACATCCAGAAGGTAACTGCCTATTCCTGGTTCCTTTTTTTTTTTTTCTTTTCTTTATGGTGATATCAAATGACTGAAACATATTGATTAAATATTTGGCATCAGAGGACCATTTAGGGAAAAATGGGAACTTTTGACAGACAAGGCTCAACCTCTCCACAGGGACAATGAATTTTTTGTTCAGAACTGCACATTTTTTCTCATTTCTTTCTTTCCCCTGTTGTTCATAAATACAGCCACAGAGTCACAGAAAGATTTTGGCTGGAAGGGATCCCAGAGGTCTCTAGTCCCACCCCACCTTGAGCAGAGCCAAAGTCAAAGCTATAAGGTTGCTTAAAGCCTTGTTCAGGTGACTTTTGAAATCTTCTAAGGATGGTGACTGCAAAACTTTTCTGGGCAACCTGACATTTACAAAGATACAGAAATATTTCTTTATTTATGTGAAGCAGAATAAATAATTGCACACTAATGCCATCCCCATTTTTTTTCTGATTCTTATTTACTTAACTAAGCATACTATTATTATGATATATGAAAAACTTAGCAGATTGATACTGAATAAACAGTTGTTTCTCTTTTAAACAAAAAGAGGCGTATCTGTGCCTTAGCTTTTACAAGCTCTGCTTGGAAGAGAATTTTCCTCATAGCAGCATAGGTCCTGGTGGCAGATGGGCACTTTTTGAACAGTCCCAGCTTTCCCAGATTTTTTAGCAATGTAGCCAGCAATTTTTCTTGCTGATGGTCCTGATATGCTGTCATTTGCCCTTGCTCATCCTCTTCAAGTTCATTTTTTTCTGGACAAGGGGCAAAGTCTCCAGTCAGTTCCTGCCAGCCCAGCCTAAAAATAAAACACTTGCCCAGTTTTCTGGTAAGATTTGATATTATAAAAAAATAATATTTTTTTTCAATAACACGTCTCTGGCTGCTGCTTGTTATTCTGAATTTATTTTATAGGTATGATATTTGTCAATGCCAAACACAGAAGAGAGGATACCATACACACTAGCTAGATAGCTTCTCACCTTTCTATTTGTAGGGATTCAAATGCAACACTTGAACCAAGCTTTAATTTGCTGGAGGATCAAGACAGGTTTTTCTGCTGTCAGAAAATTCTTTGCAGCTGGAGCTTTCAAGTAGCTGAAATTTCCTTTCCTGCCAGAAAGAGTGGTGCCTGCAATGACAAACACTCCACCAGAGTCTATCTAAGGCCCCAATGGAAGGTTATCAGGTGTGCACTGCCCTGGATGTGCCACGATTTGAGCAGGAAGGGTTTGCACAGCATTTGGCTACTGCCACATCTTTAAAAAATCAGGCCTCAGCTGGGCATGCCCTGTCCAGTTACAGATAAACAACCCCATTTTCATTTCAAAGAGTTACCACACAGTGTTATCTACGTCTGTGATTTTTTTCAGGTAGGTAATTTTGAAAGTACTCGATGATCCCCACACAGAGAGTGAATTGTAAATTGACACTAGATGTTACCCTACGTAATTGGGTACAGGATGGCTCCGAGACTGGAAGCCTGCAGGTCAGTAGGCTGCAAATTCCAGGCACTTTTTATGGCATCCATCATGTGCAAAATACCACGTTCTACCTGGGGTGCATACTGTCTGTAGGGAGGTGTTAAAAGGGCCTCAGAGCTGGCAGCTGCAGGCATCTTAGGTAACAGGGAAAATTAAGTCAATAAAGCTGACCGTGTTTTATACCTGTCAGAATGAAAAAGCTATGTGAAAATGCATATTGTTGAAGTTAGTATTTTTTACTGTTTAATCTGACTCCGAAAGGGATTGCTAATTCTTTGAAGACTGTGGCTTTTTGTCATCTATTCTCTATATGTCATGTAAAATCATATTTGTTCACAAAGGTCACTATGTTCTCTTCTTGGATTTAAGAAGAAATTATTCTGTTTATGGATGTTTGCACCCCTTTTAGTTATCAGTTGCTACTGATGCATATTCTTTATCTTCAGACATTAACTAACCTTCATATGGTATCTCTGTCTCATCCATTTATCACTCCATTCTCCATTCTTCTGAGAGGTGTGTTTCCTTTTTCAGACCTTGTCAACATTTAGATTGTGAACATGCAGATTCTTTTAGCGCATCAGGTTAGAAAACTACTTTTTATTTTGACAGTACCATTGAGTTGTATAATTTTAGAAGAAGACGACATGAATGCTGTCCCAACCACCTATGTTTTGGCAGAAGTCTTGATGTCAAACAGGCACTCTGATTTGTGTCAAGACTGTTGTTTACTTTACACCTTATGGAGAAAATTCAAATAATTTTGCTTTGTAATCATTTGATAGTTCTTCTCTAATACATTTCTCCTTTCAAATGCCATTTAAAATACTGTCCAATTAAAAATCAAAATGTTCTTTTTATGTTCTGTAAGTTCGTAGAAAGACTGTGAAAAACCATTGATCAGACTTGTTGAGATTACATTTTCCATGACATATTTTAAAATATTATTTTAACAATTCCGACAATTTTCATTTCCAATTCATGCCTTATTGGAATGCTCTTAAAATCCTATTCCTTCACAAAGAAGAAAAAAAATTGCTTAAGCTAGAAATTTCAACATGATAGAGTTCTCTTTTCCTTGAAAAAAAAGCGCAATTCACAGTGAAATCAAGGAAAGAAGACAGCTCTGAATAATAAAATTAATCTTTTAGGCAAATGCTTAAAATCAACTTGGTTGGACAGTGCAAACCTAAAACATGTGCATGTGTTTGTATGTATAAAAATTGTAGAGTTCTCAGGAAAAATATGTGATATCAAACTCTCAAATTTGCTTTTTCTTATTCTAGTAATCTATGGAAGCCTTCCTTCTGTAATATAATAATTTCAGAGAAGGGTTCTGCAGAATCAGGACAAATGGTCAGTTTGAGACACGTGCAGCTTGATTTTGTTCAGCCACCCTTTCATACTTTCATGCTGGGGGAGTCAGGCCCTGGTCTGACATGATAAATGTGCTGAAATAGCCTTAGAGCTCTTCTCTTCTATTTTCCAGTGGCAATGCTGGTTCTCAGGGAGTGTTCTGGCTGTCAGGACCACCGAAGCACAGTGCGTGTCAGTCACAGTGTACTCCCACCCTCCCTGCACCTTCTCTGAAGTGTTCATTGAGCAAAATGAGGTCAAACGTAAATGACACAGAGCCAACGCCTCCTTATACACAGCATCTGGAGGTGTTGCTTCTGTAGAGGAGCCAGTTGTTGACTGTTTGGGACAATTTTAACTTTTTTATATGCTGCTGAGCATACAAGGTGCAACTGAGGCAGAACAGAACCAGGTTCATGGCTGGTTGTTAATGTAACTATTTGACAGGTTCTTGCTTTGCATTATACAATGCATCTACAAAGCAGACCTTGAGAAAACATATTTCATAAAACGGCTGTTACTAATATAAGCTGAAGGATGGTAAAAATCACAGCAAGTGGACAGTCAAATACAAACCTTCCTTTTCCTGGCTTTGTATTCTCCATTCCCCCTTCCACCTCTCTTCTTGTTTCTGCTGAGGTACCTAACGTGATGCTTTACAGCATGTCAGATAGCTCCTCTTGTGGCTCTCCCTGCACAGAAACCTCCCAAATCTGATTTCTTAGCTCTCCCCATTGATGTCTGAAATTTTGTAGATCTAACTGCTTAAGTCTACGAGACAGTTCTGGAGCTTAGATAACATGTAGTCGTTATTGCTAGTGTTATTAATTTCAGATAGCTGAATCACATCACACCACCAAGAAGGTCACACAGTCGTCTCTCAACAGGAATTCACCTTTATTCCCTTACTGGGACGCCCTGAGCAGCCTGGTGTAGCTATGAAACTAGTCCTGCTTAGAATAAGTTTAGTCTAGAGGACCTCCCGAGGTCCTTTTCCACCTGAATTTTTCTATAATTATTACAGTACAACTTTAACTTGGAAGGCTGGCACTGAGTATATGTAATATTAACAACATTATGCAAAATAACATTGTGGAGGGGGAGGACTGTTAAAGGCTTTGACAACTGCATAGGAATCGTACCAATTGTGCAGTCCTCTCTTTTTCAGTGTGTTCAAATACAGTTTAAAGTTAATTTTCCTAGTACTATTTTGTTCCTAGTATAGACATAACGATATACAGGCTTGTAGTCAGGGAACTGCAAGAGACTAATGCAAATCTTAGCATCTGTGACATTCAGAAACATTTATTAGTTTATAATTACTGAAGTAAGTAATATGCCTTTTGTCAAATTATTTTCAGCAACCAGGAAAAATGCATGACCAAAAGAAAAGAGTTTAAGCTTTGAAGCCAGCCAGCCCCTATGGACAGCAGTTGTTTAATGCAAGGAAACATATTGCTTCTCTAAAGCAGATGTTAGAAAACAAAAAGGATAAAAATATTCTCAGATGAATGATAGGAGGGTACTAGAACTCTGTGTTTGAGGCAAAAATTATCCCCACAAAGACAGCAATATCCCCTTAACACTGTGATCTTGTATAATTCATTAAAAATGTGTGTAGAACCTTATTTTCTTTTACATAAACATAATAACAACTAAGTTAGGTTCAATCCTAGCTTAGTGGCACTAATAATTAACAGGCAATCTTGTTGCCACTTGAATGCTAATTGTATAACAGGCATTGGGTAGTAGCTGTTTATCTGGGCTTTACAGATGTTGTATGTTATCTTCCTTTAAAAGGGCAGTGGGAGGACAGCAGGGAGAAGTGTGGTTTCTTCCTCTGGATTTCTGGGGAGGGGGGGAGTTTGCTGTCTGCAGCATAGCACACACTAAGAAACCCCTGGGAAGAATAGAGATCGGCACAGAAATAGTTTCTTACAGACCCAGAAGGTTAACACAGCATTAGCTGCAACTGGGAATCTGAGGAAACCTGTTAGACTGAGAGCAGAACTGGAAGGGACTGTGAAAGGAGACGGTAGTTAGAGGGAGGCATGTTTACAGACCTTTCTGTTTGAAAGATCTTTTGCTCTAATTGCTGCTGTACCAGCCTAGCACCCACAGGTACGTTAGGTGTTCAGATTAGGGAAACAGTGCAGGCAGAATCAAGGCAGAAGTCTGGCCATTTTGCACAGATGTAGGAAATAGTGTCAATCCCAAACATAACTGTGTTCCACTGGGTATCTCCAGAGTGTTGTGGATTGCCCTGTTAGCAGGAAAATCCTGCCTGTATTGCCCTCCACCATATCCATGGAAACATTTCATCACGCATCACGTTGCTTTTGCCACAACCAAGGGAGCAACTAAATGCACGAGTGGGAATGCTATCATTGTGTGACCTTGCCCACGTCCTCAGAGAAGCAAGTTCAAACCAGTCTGCAGGACAGAATTTATCCCCTTTTCTGACTGAGTAAGCACCTTGCCTTTGAATCACCCTACGATTTTTAAGCGAATAAAAGCACCTGTTGCCCACATCAGTTATCCCTAGGCAGTACTGAGCAAAGCGAGCATGCAGCAGTTGTTCTTTTCCTTTTTGAACTCCTGTCTCCAACACACATGTTAGTGAAATTATTGTGTTTGCATTATTACTTGATAAATAACACATTTCTTTATGCAGGTAAGTGGAAAGAACAAAGAAACAGATTAGATCACAGTTCCAGTACAAAGACACATTATTAAACCTAGCTTTTTTCCTCCCCTGTTCCTCAGAAGCAGGAAAAAACCCACAAGGACCTCACTAATGTCAGAGCTATTCAAAGGCTGCATCCTCTCAGAAACCATTTGAGTATGGAATATGCGACAACAGATCTCAGAGCGCATGTTAAAAACATTTTCTTCTCCATAATCTCTCAAATCCGCTTAGATTTCTGAAGAAGACTTCTCCGAGCTCTGACAGTGTGGTTGATTCACAAAGTCACAATCTGTAGCAGCCTAGGTATCACAAATGGCTGGCTATAAGTGAGCTTTGGCCTGCTTCACACATGGTCCGATGTGACTCTCGACTGTGCTTCATTCCAGAACACAAGACCCTCTGGGCACACACACGTCAGGCCTTGAATGCCATGCCAGTATAGTGAACTACCATCAAGTGGATTGCTTTGCACTATCTTAAAATCTTCAGAAATGTAAAAAGTTGACAGTTTTATTATGGATATATAATTCTGCAGAGGCAAGGATGTGTAGGTGCTCTCCTCAAAAAAGTATAGGGGACTATAACAAAGCAATGCATTCAAATTAGTATTCCTCAAATCTAAAAAGAATTTTTTAGACTTGCTGGATTGTGGAAAAGGATCTTTTGTGGGTAGTTGTGCTGCAGCGAAAGAATTACAAATGTGAAATAGGAACCTCCAACTTTGTTTAAAAAAAAAAAAAGTCTGCAGCATATATATGTTAGAGAAAAAAATATAGCTTAGGAGAATGACACTTTAAAGAGTAAAATCCCAATATTCGTCATCCCAGTTAGTTTACTGATACAGAAAAGGATTGTTGACCAGAAATCAGCTAAAGCCATGAGCAAACTGAGTTGAGGTAAATTCATTCTCTCCTAAGGTTTTATTTTCTCCTACAGCCTTGGGAGCAGCTAGGTTTTTCATCTTTATATTGATCTTGCCAATGTAAATATGTGGTGGGTTAGTCTTGGCCAACAATGTAACTCCCACCCAGCTGCTCACTCACTTCACCACCCCCCTCTCCAGTGGGACAAGGAGAGAAAAGGCAAAACAGGATTGAGAAAACTCATGGGTGAAGATAAAGACAGCGACATTGCCGACCAATTACTGTCACAGGCAAACCAGCCAAAAATTGATTTATTGCCAATCTATTTTATAGATTTGGGCAGTGAGAAACAAAAACCCCAAACATTAAACCAATCCCTTTCTTCCCTCCTTTCCAAAGCTCAACTTCACTCCTTTAGACTCCTCTACCCTACCCAGCAGTATAGGGGGATGGGGGAATTGGGGTTATGGGCGGTTCAAAGCAGGAGGCCCAGTTGCTTCTTCCTCCTCACTCTTTTCCCCTGCTCTGACGTGGGATCCTCCACAGGCTGCCATGTGGATATCTGCTCCATCATGGAGCTTCTCCTCCTCTTCCCCACCACTCCTGCAGCCCCCCGCTACCAACACCTTGGCACCTACACACAATACAAAATATTAAAGACACAGAGAAGGCTTTTTAAAGAAACCAAGACAAAACGGAGGGTAACTGAGGAGTGAACAGACGAGTAACTCTCTGATGAACAGAAGTTGTCTGAAAATTGTTCTGGACATTTGTGAAATCAACCCTCTTACTGCCTCCAGGTGCAAGCAATACCTTGCCAATCAGGCCTGCATTTCCCAGAAGTTGACTACATTGCCCATGGCTCTGCTTCAAGTTGTCAGGGAAAAAAAAAAAAAGAGGTTTTGGGTGCTTTGGTACCCATGTAGCCACATTTATCAGCCAGAAGCTTAATACTGGGAAAGGGCTCTACATCCCTCACTTGGCATAAGTATTGCTGCAGATATGAACAATGAAGAGTCACCGCATCTGTGGTGTTGCCATAGCTCGATATGCTGAGCTGTATGGCTCTGAAACAATGGAAGAACCTAATTCTACTCCTGTTGGAAAATTATACCACTGTTTATATCAATTGCCTTCCATTCTGTTGCCTTTCTGCTGAAAAACTGCATAGGCAGGATGTGCCTTGTGTCTGCTGGTTGTGCTTGGGTCAGTGGCTTCAGGCCTTGGCATCATCACGTGGTCCTAGAGAAAGGCGATTACTTCAGTGCCACACAGGTGAGCCTTACTTTTAGTTATCTTGCTTCTGGAGAGAGAGTTACAACCCCAAGTCTGTTGCCTAACACCAAGTCAGAGGCCATAAATAGGAGATCCACAAAGTCAGCATGTCAGGGGATCAGTCTATTATCTGTGCTCTGCGATAGGGACAAGCTATCTCTTCAAATTCCTTCTGTAGGTCTGAAAACAAGCTGGAGGAAAAGTAATTTATAGGTTATTACAGAGAATAAGTGAGATGCAGTGGCTGAGCTGCTTAATAGCAAAGGGGTTTGGGTGCAGTTAGACCCTGGAGGACTTTCCCGGTGACAATTTATTTATCAGCGGGCTTGAATTTGCAAGCCGTGAGAGCAGATAAAGGGAGTTCTTAAAAAGGCTAAGCATTAAATGTTTTTTCCTAGCAAGTCAGTTAACTGCCCAATATCTAGCTTCCACAACTCAAAACAAATGCTGACTTCCCTATGCAGTTAGAAAAGAGAAGTTTGGAGGTTGACATTTGTCTCCATACTTCATAACAGTGAAATGAGGTGTACATCATTGTATCTGCTATGATCTCAAATAATCATTGTTGGCTAATATAGTATAATGTCAAATGCTGTGTAACAAATGTAGTATTTCTTTATTGGAATGAAAACTCATTCAATGCAGGTATAAGTGTTAGTGCAATATGCTTAAATTTTTGCAAGACATTTAATGTGGGCTCACCCGCTGTTCTGCTAAAATAATGCTGTACACAGTCAGCATATGTAGTAAAAGGAGTTAAATAAAGGTCTGAAAACCTAATTGTGAATGAGAAACAGCCATTTGACAACAATACTTCTAAGTGAAATCTTGCAGAGTTAGACTTACTAGGGCTTGTTGAGTCCTGGCGTCTCCTTGCATAAGCACAGAATCTGATAATCCTCCTCCCAGGCACTTGAAATTCCATTTGTAAAAACAATAAAGCTTGGGAACAGCCAGATATCCTTTTGGAAACATGTTCTAGAATTTCACTGCTCTGATATTTTATATACACTTTCTTTTTCACCCAGCTACATTTACATGTAGGTTGTTTTTATCCATTTGCTTTTATGATAGTTTTATCATTTTGATCTTCTCTCTTCCTGATATTAATGCTCCTCTCTATTTATAGATAACAATTGTTCCAGCTAAGACTTAATTTGTCAACATAAGGAAAAAACAAGCTCTTCTAGTCTCCTTTAAAGCATAAATAGAAAGAGAGGTTTTTTATTGACTGGATCATTAAGAATATGCCTGTCCTCTGGAAGTCAGGGACACTTCCCAGGTTCAGGTGTCTTATCCAGTAGGATTCTTGTTCTGTGTTGGGGTGAAATCTGGATGTACACCGCCCTGTTTTCCTCTATTTGCATAGGAAGAAAATCAAGGCACACAAGTGAAATGGAGCAGCAATAGCCTCCATCTGATTACCCTTTTAGCAAGACATAGGGAGAAAATGCTGTGGGGTGCCCATATCCACAACATAGGCATAGTTTTATAGTTCTCACTGTACCTAGTCTGTTTTTCACTCATATTTTTTCAGCCCCAATAGTCAGGAGTTTATTTTGTGCACCTGATGGCGTCTCACCACTATCTGTTACAATGATACTAATATTTGCCTTTTTTTCTTTGAAATACTTTCTTCATACATAAGAGAATTGTGTTTGCCTTCCTTGGTGCTTAACCTTGATAGCTTGTAGCGAACTTGTAGCTAAATAGTTGAGATTACAAGTCCTGAGGCTTATCAGTTATTTCCAAAAAGAAATTCCCAATCTATACTGAGATCTACAGTGTTTTTCAACTGCATCACCTTGCATATAGCAATACTGATTTTATTCCCATTTTCATTATTTCAGTCCTTGCAGTCATTCAGTTATTGCAGTCCTCTTTTATGGTAATACATTCCAGCCTAGCATATTCAGTATGCTTTATTGGCATGCACATTTTTTTATGCCACCATCATTAATGAAAATATTGGAAAAGATCAGTTTTCAGGGGCAGTATTTCAGAAACTCCACCAATCACCTTCTGCTGGCATGATATTTATTCTTTCAGCAGTACCTGCTGTATTCTCCCCTTTAGTGAGCACCTTACCTGTACTGCAGCTCCTGTACTGTCTAATTCTCTTACTCATCCAGATCTTTTTGAAACAGAGTCCCTCAGGTGAGACACACATCCATCTTGTATTTGGTACTTCTGAAAAAAGAGGGGGGAAAGCATGCCGATGAACGTGAAAGGTAGACAGACGTCTGCCAGCCATTAAGATGAAATCAGTTGTATAAATGAGTAATCTTTGAAATCCTGTTAACTTTTGTCTAAATTGTTTCTATTTTTTTCTGACAGTGAATTAATTCCATAGCTTAAATTCTATATGGTACTTTAAGAGACGCTTTTTTTAGTTTTAACTGTGATATCTTTTAATATAATAATTTTGTATTCAGCATATAATGACCACTTTTCTCTACATCATCGTTCATATCACAGATTGTTTATGACACACCTAAACTGTCATCCACTTTTGTAAAATACTATATCCAGAGACTCATTGATAATTCTAGAAGTCCTTCACAAATAAAGGGCATGCAGAAGAAATAGATTCTAACAACAGCTGTTGTTAATATTTCTTCAAAAGTAATCTGTAGTTTGTTTTTTCATTGGTCAGAATTATGGTCTTCTTAACCTGTATATAGTTGGTGGCCCTTTTAAAACAGGAGCCACTTATGTCGACCTAAAATTTAAATAGACGTATTTTGGGATACTCACACTTTTTTTTTTTTTTCTCAGAGAGGTCTAAATTGACAAAAGGGAATATTTCAAAACAGAATTCATAATCAACCTGCGGAACCTGCTGCAGCTGAAAAAAAATAAAAATCCTTTACTGAGATGAAGAACTTGGTTGAATTCCAAGGCTGACATATGAATTCATTCTATGAATTCATCATAGCCCCACTTTGGTTGTCACTTCATGAAGTCTTACTCCACTAATTTTTGACAAGCACTCTGAGCTGCTCAATCAAATACAGATAATCCCCCGAGGGTCTTTCTGACTGCCCTCTCTATCTCCCAGCTCTCTCTGACATACTCTTTAGACAGCTTTAAATTTTGAAATTACCTCTTAAACAATGAATGAAGCAGGGATTTTGGATGCTCAGCCATCTCACACCTCTTTCTCTAGTAGGTAATCTACTTCTAAAGCAATTAACACCACCTGCAGAAGATAAAATATCTCAAAACTGTGTCAGGATTTGTGAAGACGTGTGGAAAAAGTGAGTGCACAGAGAAATGGGGTTATATTCCTTAACATGTCATGAGACAGCACATCTCACCACTATCTCAGAATTGTAATATATCCAATAATCTTCGCCTTAAGGAATAAGTGGGAGATCAGAAAAGTTTTGCATATTATGAAGATGGATCTGGAAATGCTTTCTAACTGGTTTCAGTAGGTACAGGGTTTTTGTCATACAGAGTAGGCACTAAACAACCGAATCTTCTATTAATGCTATTTTACCTGCCTTCACCATTGGTTGGATTAGTAAGAATTATATTTGTGGCTGACAGATGATCATACCCAAAGTCATCAGAGAGATGTCCCAGAGCTGTGTCAACTGAAGTAAAATGAGTGTTTGGTAGTGTCAACCACATACATCCTCATTTAAATGGATTGAAATGCATTTAACTTCTATAAGTACTGACCTTATTTGTTCTAGAAGCATGGCTAAAGCTAATTTGAGATAATGTTCCTTCCAAAATGTAGCCATTACATCTAGCATATTAAAGTTAATCTATTGTCATTGATTTTGATTCTGTGCCACACTGGTGAACGCATTAGTCCCCATTTCAGAAAAGTTTGAGAAAACTCTTTGGTATCATTTGAAAAACTTCTCTGAATCAAGATTTTTAACAGGTTATTTATCAATATTGTTTGTCTTTCCTTAGCTCACAACTGCTATATCTGAGACTTGATTAAATATATAATCAAACGCATACATTTTTATCTCAGACTCATACAGATAAAGGAGATGGGCAGATGTTTCTTAACAAAGAAGGGAAAGAAAGGAGATATTTTATTTTCTTACAGCTGCATGTCAATACAAAGCAAAATATGAATCCAACAGGTATCGAGGTGTACCTGCTTCATCTTTCTTGTAGTCCTTCCACAACGCCATTTGCTCTGGTCTTCTCAGTCTATTTCCTCTTGATCTCAGCTGCACTGTACTGGTCATGTAAGGCAGATACAAATAAAACAGAAAAGAAAGTTTTTTGTTCTGAGAAACCATGAGCTTCTGTAGTAGGTAGAACTTTAGAAAATAGTTTAGTGCTTACAAAATATTAGCAATTATGTACTCAGCCTACAGTGCCTTCATTACACTGCTAACAAACAGCACTGCAGAGCTTGGGGGGAAAAAAAAAGGGAAAATGGATAGTGCCTTTCCTGCTTTCTTTTAGAAGCCTGTATTAGCAAGTATTTCACATATTTCTGAATATGGAAGGAGCCTGGTACTACAGCTGAGTGCTGGGGAGAAAAGTGCTGCTACTCAAAACCCAAACTAGAATTCTTGATCTTGCATGTAGCTTCTCTGAGGAGCAGGCAGTTTCTTCTGTTTTAGAAGGCCAAATGGAATGGCTACATTTCTTAGGGAATTAGAAAAGTCATCTTGCATTGATTTTTTTTGACCATTCTGGTCAAAGAATGTGCTGAAATAACCAATTGTATTCTCTGCTTGCTACAGATGACATTCATTCCTTACTACACACAGCAGCAGGAAAAAATCCAGCCACTAAACTCTTCACTGCAGGTGGCTCCGGGAAGGTCATCAGTATTCAACACCAGTCTGAGTTCCTTCGTCCACTCCAGCTACCCTGTGTGCGCTTCCTCATCAGATAATCTGAAGAAGGGAGGACCACATGCATGCCATTACTATAATCCTTTATCAGTATATTCCAGAGATGGGGAAAAAACATTTGTAAGAGCAGGGCAAGAAATTCCAGAGGTTGCAGTCAGAACTGAGTGATGACTCTCATATGGTAGATTCCTTACCATCTGGAGAACTGATTTGCATGCTTGGGATGCTGAGTACTGGGAGACATCCTGACAGATGAAGAACTCCCTCTGCCTTGAGTTACGAGAGAGAACAGCATCTTGTCCAAGGGCTCATATCGGTAATTTAGAGCAATAAAAACATGTCTGTATTACAGAACTGTACACTGAGAGGAATAAGACATGGCCAAGTGCGGGGATGAATTGTGAGAGACAGAGATCCATATGTATCTGTCCATGAGGTGGACCAAAACTGGGGCTATGGCTGTTTTACTTCAGGCCTAGAAGAATTAAACTGAATGCTGTTACCTAAATCAGGCATAGATTTTACCTTTGCTCATTTTTATATTTGTGTAGAAATGCTTTAACCTCTTCCAGTGTGCAACTAGGATGCCAGCTATTTCCCCAAAAGCCCATCCTTAAGTGAGCTGCCTGACCAGATGAGCAATATGGTCCTCTGCCCTAGAAAACAGGCTGCCTCTTCCCTATCTCTGTCTCAGATGGATTTACAAATGGCCTGTATGGTGCTAGTGCATAGATATATGGCCAGGTCTTGGCAGTCATCTAGGTAATTTTTGAGGTGTCCAGTGACACTGACTGACAATGTTTCTGCCCTTTTTCCTGCCAGTACCATCTTCAGTTCTGTCCTGTGCTTGTTCCTTTCCTGGGTGTGCCTTTATATCCTTTCAGTGATGTGCTAACACTGCATAACACACTATTTACCTGAGCATGTTTATCTTGTTTAGTACTGGAGTGTCGGTAGTGGTGCTGACCTATCTCCTGTAATGCCAGCTCTGAAAAGGGGATCTTCCAGGTATAATGGGATCAGCTGGGCCTTTGTAGAATCACAGAATCATAGAATCATTGAGGTTGGAAAAGACCTTTAAGATCATCAAGTCCAACCATTAACCTAAGACTGCCATTTCACCACTAAACCACGTCCCTAAGCACCACACCTATACGTTTTTTAAATACCTCCAGGGATGATGACTCCTCCACTTCCCTGGGCAGCCCATTCCAGTGCTTAACAACCCTTTTGGTGAAGAAATTTTTCCTAATGTCCAACCTAAACCTGCCCTGGCACAACTTGTTAGGAAGCTTTTCAGCAGATTGTCTGCACTGGCTGCATTTGCTCATGGTACATGCCATCTTCAGAGGTAGGGAGCGGGAATGCTTGCAACATTTTTTGGAAACTCCAAAATGTGAAGAGAGAGTGGCTGAACAGAGACAGTCGTGGTGTGATGAATCACACACGACCTCCAGCTACAGCACAGATACCTAAGTATTCAAATGAGATTGAAGGGTCTTTTTCACTTGGAATAGGGCCCTGGATGTTTAAGCCAGAGTCTGTTGGATATTGAGGGAATTTGCCACCTCTCTCAGGGCAGCTTCCCTGCATCTAGCTACAGGAATCCCTTTGCTCTTTCAGTAACTCTATAGGGATAGAGTGATGAGAATCAAATTGAAAGAGCAAGAGGACTGTATTTTGGGAGCTAGGTGGATCACTATGAATGTGAGGACTTCAGTACAATCATGTTATCATAACACAAAAATGTTATTAAAATTAATATTGTGCTTTAAGTAGCAGAAAGAAGACATTTTTATGCAGAAATACTAAATACATTGAATACCTTCTATACCTTCTCTGCTTCCCTGGTATCTATACTAGATTCTCATCTTTTATGTTCTGGATATCTTTTGCGAGTAAGAATTTGGTGGTAGCCACAAAACTAATAAGCAGGTAAATTGAGGCAGGAAAAATCCTGTATGTTTCCACTAATAAAGATTCACTGTCATCCTACTTTAGATGTTCAGAACTTCAAAGTGTGAATATACTGGCATCTGCAGTTCCAGTGTAAGAATTCTAGTCCCACCTCTGGCATTTTAGAGGGAGCTATTAATTTTTTGTCATTTGAACACACCTTCAATGTCTAAAATCCAAGAACAGGTTTGTTCAAGGGGACCGAGATATGCTCTTAGCAAGGCAAAAACATTATTACAGTGTAAATCATACACAGTGGAACTCTCAGCTGGCAAAGTTGGGGCTACTTTAAAAATAGATAAACAATGCTCCAGTAATGTCTAATTTTTGACTTAAAATTTTCCTTTGCTCCTATAGTTGTGTCTGGTATATGAAAGCTCTATTTATGTCCCCCATCTACTTCCCCTCTTTGAACTCTTTTGCTAAACTTTCTATTTCTAATAAAATGTTTCATTCTGAAGACATTCACTGAGAGAGGAAATTCCAGTTGAGCTGCACTGCTAGGTTACTATAGTTTTGGCATTCTAGTTCCAACCCTAGGCCATTCTTAATGGTGACATAGCTGCGTGGATGCTGCGACCAGGATGTCCCTGACATGTAAAACTATATTTATCAAGACCTTTCCAGTAAAAAATACTAATTCATCAGTTAAAAAAAATTGCCATGAAAATTCTTCAAGTTTGAAAAATTCATTAAATTATGAGAAGTTTTCCTTGGTTTTCCCACGCGGTGTGGTTTCCCAGCTGACTTCTAAGGAAACAGGGCTCTGCGATTCTACAGGGAGGCATGCAGACCAGGTTTTGATTTTGGCAATCTTGAAAGCGTGGGGGGTCCTCTTCTAGCCAAGGTTCCCACATTCTGTATTCTCAAGTCTTTACCTGAGTGGCTGGATGCCTGGGAATCTCCACTCAAGCTGAAGATATGTTTTAGGTTCCCCAAGATGCTGTTTGAAGCTGGGACACTCTACAGACTTCCAAGATCTTTTTATTCAGATCCATGAAGCTAGTGGTCTCAGTGGTAAGCCTGTACTGCCAAATAATTTAGGTTCACAGTTCCCTCTGGGGTTCTGCTCCTCTACTTGTTTGCATATTTTTATTCAACCTCAGAATGTCTTTTGCAGTGAATCAATTTCTTGCATCCACCAAAAACCCCAGCTATGGTTCTGGGACACTTCCCCAACCTGCTGTACAGATGAGTGGTTTTGACTTTTATTGCCATATGCAATACCTCAGTTTTATCTGTCGTATGCAATACATCAGCCTTATCTCAGAATAGTTTGTGTCTCAATGTTCAATATTGCAGGATATGCCCTCAGTTTCATGTTAGAGAATAACAATTCTGGTGGGCTGCAGCACAGCCTTTGCATTGTTAATAATAATAATGTCACAATGCCATGGGACAACAGGGAGGCCAAATGAGACACATGCCACATAAGATAGACACAGTCAGCCTCCTCTAGAAGAAGATAAGACTAGTGGGCCCACTTGGCCAATGGCCACAGTCTTTCTCTGAAATTGATGCATTTAACACTCAAAATGGAGGCCCGTATCCTGAAGCTCTGGAGTAATCCCATCACCTGGGTCACTCCAAAGTATGAATTTCTTGATGTCCATCCTTTTGAAATGGCCAAGACTCCAAGTTTCTGAGCTGTTTGCCCTGGGAAACACTATCAGTGACATCTGAAAGCCCTGCAAGAACTCTGGCTGAATCAATCCACATACTAATGAGATTACAAAGTATGGATCCTGTAAGCGAGAAAACACATGGGCTTTTACACATGTACCAACACTCTTTTAACAGAAATAGTATTTCAGGCAAGTAGGTACTGAGGTTCTCAATGTTTAATGTTACTGCAGGAACTATAAAGCTGTTCTCGAACCTGGGTTCAGAAAATATTTCTTACTGACAAAAAATAAGATCTAAAATAATCCAGAGTATTTTTATGTGTCGTGAAGGTTTCATTATATAAAAGCTACTGCTGTCGCTGTCATAGATAAGTTAGGCACTACTTCAGGGCTGGGGAAGGTAGGAGGTGAGCAGTTGTTACACAGATGACTCTAAGATACGTGTGCAGTAACCATCTTTTAATGAACAATTAATAAATAAGCTAGTACGTTGCTGTTGGTAACATACCTTTGCCTTGCATATATCCTTGATATCAAAGGCCGTGCTATGATGTTCAAAAGCATATGCTAATAGCAAAAAGTTTAAAAGAATTAGCTAGCAAATCATAAATGGTAAAGTGTGTTCGTTGGAGTGCCCTTGAAATGATTTTTTGCCTAATCACCTTTCCTCTTTGTTTATTCCATTTCATCATGCAGAAGTTGTTTGGATATTGCTCAGCCAATCCTTTGATCCACATCATGACAGATGGGGTTTATTATATGAAGAATTCTTTGATATTAAGAAAAAAATTTCTGAAGAGTTTCAAAACTTCCTATCAGGATTTATCAACTTGGCCTCATAATAGTTCTCTGAGATACAACAAGAAAGGATAATATTGATTTTACCCTTACGGGAACTATATTAAGCTTATATATATACACACACACATACACTATGTAAAGCTAGGATGTTCAAGCTTTAATGGGAAAGGCCAGGTATTTAAAAAACAAGTGATCTCATTTTTCAAGATACTAAACACTTGCAGTTTTCCTGGACTTCACTAATACCTTCTTTAATCAAAAAGAGATCTCATGGTGTAACTTTGGTCATCCATCCTTAATATACTTGGACAATTCCATTAGCAGAGATAGTTTGACTGGTTTAAGTTAAGTTACATTACCAGGAAATGTGTTTGCTATGAATTGAACTCTCTCAGTTGAAAGTACTGTTCATTCTCACACACAGTTGTCATGTCACTAAGATCCAGCCAGTATTTCCCAAAAGAAAAACTTTAGGGTTAATGGGAATATCTAGTCAAAGCAACATTTGTCATTGGTAGCATGACTTTAACATAGAAATTGCAATGCAGCGTAAGCAAATCATGTAAGAGTGACTGTTTCACTGCAATATTTTTTATTCATTGAACTTTGAGTTACACATCAGTATGCCAAATCAAACACTGGGTAGCTTTTACCTACCATCACTGACAAAGCAAACATTTCTTCCCCCTTATTTGATTTCTCATTCTCTCTGTTTCCCAAAGTCACATCTGGTCAAGTTATGAATAGGAAATACTCTCTGATGTAACTAACAGTGACATAAAAATTATGTTACTTTATTGTCCCCAAATAGGAGATTGCTAACATGGGAGGGAAAAGAAACTCTCTTCCTAGAAAGTTCAGTCTTAAATGTATTGAGTCTTAGATCTGTGGCTACTCCAATATTTTAAAAATAAACAGACAGTTAAAAAAAAAATCACTTCAATTTGTCTTGAAACGTTTCCATAAGCTCTTCAGATAACTCTATCCAGTGACTCTGACAACTTATTTTGCTGGAAGGACACTCAAAAAAATCCAAGCAAAGTAATTTTGAAACATCAGGAAATAAAACCAGACAGATTATCTGTAAGTTGATAACAGACGGATACACCCAAGTAAACACTCCAAATCCCTGAATACTACTTCAATGCTACTACTATTAGTTGTATCAGAAAATAGTAATTGGATCAGTGTGGTGGGTTGACTCTGGCTGGACACCAGGTGCCCACCAAAGCTCTGTCACTCCCCTCCTCAGCTGGATAGGGGAGAGAAAATACAATGAAAGGCTCATGGGTCAAGATAAGGACAGGCAGAGATCACTCAGCAATTACAATCATGGGCAAAACAGAGTTGACTTGGGGAAAATGAATTTAATTTATTGCCAATCAAAAGTCAGAGTAGGGTAATGAGAAATAGAAACTGAATCTTAACACACCTTCCCCCCACCCCTCCCTTCTTCCCAGGCTCAACTTCACTCCCAAATTTCTCTACCTCCTCCCCCCCGAGCAGCGCAGGGGGACAGGGAATGGGGGCTGGGGTCAGTCCATCCCACGCTGTCCCTGCCGCTCCTTCCTCCCCAGGGGAGGACTCCTCACCCTCTGCCCCTGCCCCAGCCTGGGCTCCCTCCCATGGCAGACAGCCCCCCACGCACGGCTCCAGCCTGGGGCCTTCCCACGGCTGCAGTTCTTCACGCACGGCTCCAGCGTGGGTCCCTCCCCCCCCCGGGGGTCACCCCCAGCCTGGGCTCCTCTCCCCACGGGGCCAGGCCCCCGGCCCCGGGGCACAGCCTCCTTCCTTTGGGCACCCCCCTGCTCCGGCGTGGGGTCCTCCCCGGGCTGCAGGTGGGGATCTGCTCCCCCGTGGGCCTCCCTGGGCTGCAGGGGCACAGCCGGCCTCACCGTGGGCTGCACCCGGGGCTGCGGGGGAATCTCTGCTCCGGCGCCTGCAGCCGCTCCTGCCCCTCCTGCCGCACCGGCCTGGGGGCCTGTGGGGCTGCGCCTCGCACACATTCTCACTTTTTACCTCCTCTTAACTCTGTTATCCCAGAGGCGCTACCACCGTTGCTGATGGGCTTTGCCTTGGCCAGTGGCGGGTCCGCCTTGGAGACAACTGGCGTTGGCTCTGTCGGACATGGGGGAAGCTTCTGGCAGCTTCTCACAGAACCAGAGTCATTTAGGTTGGAAAAGACCCTTAAGATGATCGAGTCCAACTGTTAACCTAACACTGGCAAGTCCACCACTAAACCATGTCCCTAAGCTCCACGTCTACCTGTCTTTTAAATATCTCCCCGGGACAACGACTCCACCACTTCCCTGGGCAGCCCATTCCAATGCTTGACAACCCTTCTGGTGAATAAATTTTTCCTAATATCCAATCTAAACCTTCCCTGGTGCAACTTGAGGCCATTTCCTCTCATCCCATCACTTGTTACTTAGGAAAAGAAACTGACCCCCACCTGGCTGCAGCCTCCTTTCAGGCAGTTGTAGAGAGCGATAAGGTCTCCCCTCAGCCTCTTTTTCTCCAGAGTAAACCCATCCTCCAGCCCCCCCACTACCAAAACCTTGCCACTTAAGCCCAATGAAGTCAGGAAACAGTTAGTTGTGCAGGTTAATTGCACACAAATATGTACTGCTGAAAATTGTCTTTGCCATACTATTTTTATTTTACTAGTTCTAGTTGAACATTTAAAATCAGATTACAAAAATACTTGCATGCTCTAAAGCAATATCAAACCCTGTTGACACATGTTAGGAATCATAGCTTCATTTATCTTTTCAGAAATGCCAATTTGTTGACTCAAGTATAATATAGCATATGCTGCACTTCCAGAGGGATGAATTCCATCCTCTTGGGATTTTTGCATTTCTAGCTCAGAATGTTCTGTGTATCTTTACTAGATGCCTAGCACTGGCAGATACATTTTTAAACATCATCAAGGGTTTCTGTGATAGTTACTCCATATTTATGCTGTATATATTTACTTAAGAAGTAAGCTTTCTTTGTGAGATGTTTCTGTGTAATATTAGTAATGTAAGTGATTCAGCACCCCAAAATTATATGTCATATAACTTACAAAATTTAACAAGTGATCACAGTTTTTGAAAAATATCTGTCACTGTGAAAATCCTTTTATTTGAAAGTCCCTAAAGGATATAAAAATGTATTTACTTTACTGAATTAAGATTATTCTCTGATGCATTGTAATTGTGCTTAGAAGCTAGATATATGGCAACTAGTACAAACTAAAACTCCTGTATTTGTGAAATTTCATGACTTTAGAGATAGTGGCTAGGAAATCATTACCAGGATGAAAAGTACAGGACTGTTCTGTTTTATCTACCAAAGATCAAAGGAAGACACATAAATGAAGGCTGATTCTGAAAATGTGGCATGATGCTTTTATTTCAACTATAATCATCCATCGACCACCATAGAAAGGTTCTGGATAGATATCTACATTCATTTATACTTTCAGATTCTCAGTGTTTTGTCCAGCCAAATCTGACAGAACACTTCAGGATACATAGACAAGTATACTATGTTAGGCTTCTAGATATGGAGCAATCAAAGACCATTTTTTAGTTTCTATGGGGAAAGAGAAGAAAAACAGGTTTAGCTGATAGCATTTGTTCAAACTATGGACTGAAAAAATGCTGAGGAGTTCCACAGCCCAGAGAGTGTAAATGGGAGCAAGGGTGCAGGTGGGAAAGAAAAGCTGTCAAGGATCTTTCATTCTGCCTCCCCCCCAGTTCTGCAGGGCATGCTGTCTTTGTCCTTGCCTTTTTGCTAGCAAAATCAGTGGAGCTTTTTCGTGCGATTTCTTATTTAAAATCTAAGTAATCCACCATGTTTTATCCAGCCTTGCATAACCAGACATGTCCTTACGAGTGACTTTAGAAGGGGAGGGAAAATAGAGAATGGTTGGACTAGATGGATTTCATATTTCGGTATTGTACAAAGAAGATATTAAATATTGTACAAAGAAGATATTAAATGACCATCCAGAGATATATCAGGCCTTTGTTTTTTTCTATTGTACCTGGGTTCATGTTGTCTCTGAACAAATTTGTTTCATGAGAGGAAAAGAATCTTTTAAATAATACTTTTGGAGTGATCTTATAAATCTTTCCTCTTCCCCTGTTCTAGTGGTTGTTGTTTTTCTTGGCCTGTGTATGCCTGTGAAAAAATCTGTCATTTCCTGATGAGCGTGGGATACAAAGTGACAGAACAGTTAGACAAGTCAGGTAGCAGCAAAACCCCAGAATTTTGCCATAGCTCTCCTAGATGTGCCTAGAGTTGGGAGAAAAAGTTATTTAAAAATAATTGAGTTCCTGCAACTTTATTCTGTGTGGGAACTGGGTTTATCTGCAGTGTTTCTCTGTAACAATAACATGATTCAATGCTTACGATTATGTAGGTTTCATTGATTTGTACTATTATGACTTTTGAGTAACCCTTTGTTCACTTGTAGGATCTTGTCTTCTAGTGTTTTTATGACTTTTAAAAATGTTAACCAATAAAATGCCAGAGGAGCGACTCGTGAGAACCATCTGAGGTTCCTGCCTCACCTTAGGCAAGGTGTGATCTGCAAGTCCAGGCAGGAATCAGTGCTCACTTCAGTTGTTTTCCTGCAGCTCTCACAGCCAGAGCTGCCTTTAGGGGCACCCCCACCTCTTCTTCCCAGACCATCTCACCTGCTCACCAGCTTGCCTGGGTTAGCCTTCGCTAGCAATCAGTCGCTCATGCACTCACCTGTGCTTGCTGCAGCACCACGGACACACAGACCCTCCCACCCGTAGTCTGACCCCCAGTGATGCACTCACCCTCCCCCCAACATGCACACACATGTACTCAGCATAGAGCCCTTCTCACCCAGGAAAGAGTTATAAAGGTGTTTAATATGACGGGACAGACTATGTGGGTCAGGTGCAGGGCATGACCAGAGAAGCAAACTAGTTATGTATGACCAGCCCTTTCTAATCACCTTGACCTTCCATTTTCCCACCCTTGTTCCTTCCCAAATCACCTAACCACCTTCCTTTCCCTGCCTTTTTTTCTTCCCCTGAACATACCATAACAGTTCATGTGCAATCCCAAAATATTCTTCCCCTGTATCCCATAATATTTCCCACACCCCTGGGCAGTGGCTGCCCTTAATCCAAAAGGTGAACTGCAGAGCTGCCCCCCATGGCTCATGGGGATGAGCGTCACACCTGGAGACGGGGCTGAGGCTCCCCTGGGACAGCCCTGGGGGAGCCCAGACAGGGTGTTCATTCCTCCGAGTCCTTAATTTTGTTCCCCGTGGAAATGGGTCTCTGATGGGCTAAGGGCTCCTGTGATGGGCCTGGGAGTACCCATGGCAGGGAATTACTTGGGCTCCTCCACTGCTGTCTCTCTGTGTTCCTCTATGGGTGTGCAGACGGGCTTTTATTGCATAACCTAACAAAGTCTGCTTCATTGCATATTGCTCCTTTTCTCTTGCTCCAGAATACAAGAAAAAGAGTAGCCTTAACTTATACCTGAAAGAAAGTATCCAGATCAAATTGTACTGGGCCCTTTAGCAAAATGAGGTAACATACTATGTTTCAAACCAGCAGGCATCTCAAGTTGCTATGCTGAATTTTATGATAATATTCTTAATATTTGAAAAAATGGAGCAAAAGGACAAAAAATATTTAAGCTTGTGAAACTCTTTAAGGTTGATTTAAAATAACACACCCCCCCCAAATGTATTACCTTTCTTCTTGACTTTACCAGCCCATCTTGTCATTTTCTACTTGAATGAGCTTCACAACTTTAAAAAAAATCCTTTTTTTCCTCAGTGTGCTCTCTCTTTATTTACCTCATGTTTCTAACCTATTTGCTATTTCCAGATTAACTCTGTAGTGACTGCAAAAAACCCCAGGCTTTTACACAGACACCTGAGCTCCTGGAGGACAGGAGGCTGAGGTGGGGCATGGGCAACAGGAAGGGAATGTGAAAAAGAACAGGTAAGTCTGGCTCACTCAGACTAAAATCAGAACTTACTGGATTAGGATATGAGCTTAAACAAGCAAAAAATGAAGACTTGTTTTAAGATTGATGTTAATACTTCCATTCCCACACCTTTGAAGGTCTACTTTCCATCTATCTGTTCTTTTACCCATTTTTTCCACAGATTTGAGTTTTCATTGCAGTTTGAGCTGCAGCGAGAGGTCCCACGAGATGTTACTGCTCACTAACATCTTGGAAATACAAGATGGCTGCAGATAATATGAACTGTAATGATTAAAACCCAGCTGTTGTGCATATTCTAGTATGATGATTGTGGCTCAATCATACCATAATAATTAATTTCATTAATAAATTGTCCAAAGCTAATGGCGTTTTGAGTCAATAAAGTACTGGAATTAGCACCTAGTGAAATTAGTGCACAACCGCACCATGCTGCTTCAGTCAGACCCCCAAAGGAGTGTAAGTAAGTAAAGAAATATACTTTGTGTACAAGAGATGTCATCAGAGTACTACTAGGAGCCATAAGCAAAGCTTTGTCTCTTATTTTTTCAAGACTTGATGTCATGGCACCTCAAAGTGCGAAGGCACTTCCACTGAAAATCTTAAAAGCCTCAGAGCAGATTTTGAGATTGGTGCCTTATGAAGAAAAGTTGGGAGAGTCAACATGCCAAATTTACATTTGTTAAAATAACAGGCATTGAAAGTGTTTGATTGGTAGAGTAGAGAAATGGGATTTTAACCCTGTGCAGCAGTTGAGTCGAGTGAAAATGTAGCTGAAACATTTTAAAGTGTAGTTGCAAGTGAAAAATGTCCTTTTTCTGCTGTATTTCAGCTGGGTTTCTGTTTAAAACTCATTGCTGTCTATGAAAGTAGACCAATGTAAATGTTGTATTAGTGGGCTAGAATACCCTACATCACTTCTCTGAAAAAATACAGAGGTATTTTCATCATCTGAAATATTAGTTTTAGTATTTCTGTTAGTTGTCCTTACAGTATCTGGATAGAAATCTGAACAGTGAATCCTCTGCAATTATGTTGGTTTAGACCTAAATTTTAAAAGATTTTAACACTCATCCTGCCTGTTATAAGGTAACTAGAAGGCCCTTGGAGGGATTTCTGTAGTAACTAGATTTAAGTTTGGTTTTTTGGGGTTTCTTTTGTAAGATAATTACATTTTTTTTCCACTCTCTTTCTAGCTTTTCACATTTTTCATTCAATTTCAAGCTTCTCCAGGAACTTTATGACCATTTAAATGATAGAATCACAGAATCGCAAGGGTTGGAAGGGACCTCGGGAGATCATCTAGTCCAACCCCCCTGCTAAAGCAGGTTCTCCTAGAGCATGTTACACAGGACTTCATCCAGGTGGGCTTTGAATATCTTCAGAGAAGGAGACTCCACAACCCCCCTGGGCAGCCTGTTCCAGTGCTCTGTCACCCTCAGAGTAAAGAAGTTCTTCCTCATATTCAAGTGAAACCTCTTATGTCTCAGTTTGTATCCATTGCCCCTTGTCCTGTCGCTTGACACTGCTGCAAAGTCTGGCTCCATCCTCGTGACTTCCACCCTTAAGACATTTGTATGTATTGATGAGGTCCCTTCTCAGTCTTCTCTTCTTCAGGCTGAACAAGCCCAACTCCCTCAGCCTTTCCTTGTAGGGGAGATGCTCCAGTCCCTTTATCATCGTAGTTGCTCTCCTCTGGACTCTTTCTAGGAGTTCCTCATCTTTCTTGAACTGGGGAGCCCAGAGCTGGACACAGTACTCCAGGTGGGGTCTCACCAGGGCAGAGTAGAGGGGGAGGATTACCTCCCTCGACCTGCTGGCCACGCTCTTCTTAATGCACCCCAGGATTCCATTGGCCTTCTTGGCAACAAGGGCACACGCTGGCTCATGGCACTTGTCTCCCCAGGACTCCCAGGTCCCTCTTGGCAGAGTTTCCCCAGTCCGTACTGGTGCAGGGGTTCAACCTCCCCAGGTGCAGCACTTGGCACTTGCCCTTGTTGAACTTCATCATGTTCCTCTCCGCCCAACTCTCCAGCCTGTCCAGGTCCCACTGAATGGCAGCGCAGCCTTCCGGCATATCAGCCACTCCTCCCAGTTTTGTGTCATCAGCAAACTTGCTGAGGGTACACTCTGTCCCCTCGTCCAGGTCACTGATGAACAAGTTGAACAAGACTGGGCCAAGTACTGAGCCCTGGGGAACTCCACTAGCTACCGGCCTCCAACTGGACTCTGCCCCGCCGATCAGAACCCTCTGAGCCCTGCCATTCAGCCAGTTCCCAATCCACCTCACTGTCCACTCATCCAAACCACACTTCCTGAGCTTCCCTATGAGGATGTTATGGGAGACAGTGTCAAAAGCCTTGCTGAAGTCAAGGTAGACAACATCCACCGCTCTCCCCTCATCTACCCAGCCAGTCATGCCATCATAGAAGGCTATCAGATTGGTCAAGCATGATTTCCCCTTGGTGAATCCATGCTGGGTACTCCTGATGATCTTCTTTTCATCTACTTGCTTGGAGAGGACACCCAGAATGAGTTGTTCCCTAACCTTTCCAGGGACAGAGGTGAGACTAACCGGCCTGTAGTTCCCTGGGTCCTCCTTCTTGCCCTTTTTGAAGACTGGAGTGACATTGGCTATCTTCCAGTCATCAGGCACCTCTCCTGTTCTCCACGACCTTTCATAGATGATGGAAAGTGGCTCAGCAATGTCATCTGCCAGTTTCTTCAGCACTCGCAGGTGCATTCCATCAGGGCCCATGGATTTGTGGGTGTACAGCTTCCTTAAAAGATCCCTAACCTGATCCACCTTGACTGAGGGAAGGTTGTCCTTTCTCCAAGCTTGCTTGCTTACCTCCAAGGACTTGGAAGCCTGAGGGCCAGCCTTGGCAGTGAAGACTGAAGCAAAGAAGACATTCAGTAGCTCCGCCTTCTCTGTATCTTCTGTCACCAGGGCACCCATTTCGTTCAGCAGCGGAGCAATCATCTTAGTAAGTATCCAATTCTAGATCCAGTCCACCTAATCTATCTGAAATCTGAAATCCAAAGAGAAGTTTTTTTCTGACAGAAATGGAATATGCTGGCAGGCCCATCAAAGCATGTGGAGCATCTAGGAGTAATACAAAACTCACACAAAGATGAGCTGTAGACATTCTGGTTTGTTGTTCCAGCTGACACAAATTAAGAAGGTGGAACATGATATAGTGAATATTTTCCCTCTTAGAACTTGAAACATATTTAGTGCTTATACTGGCATATACCCATATGTTACAGGATGTGTCCTTGATAAAGTTTTTAACATGCAAGAAAGCTCATATTCCAAGCTACAAAGAGATGGTTTGGTACAGGAAGAATAAAAGGTGGATTTGGTTCAGGCACTGAGCAGTCATAGCTGGCTTTCTTATGCAATTTGTTACAAAACAAAGCATACTCCCCCCTGGGCAACAATACCTCCCTGGACATTATACAGAGAATAAAATGAGTGTTAACATCCTCAACAGTATCTGAAGACCAGAGAACTGAATACAACAACGGCAATTCTAAGCATGCTTGCCTTCGGATACCATGGTTTGCCCAAGGAACTTAGCAGCACAAGCCATGTAGGGCTCTACATGCAGCACAGTTGTGCAAGCACTACACATCACAGCATCATACTGGCAGGTATACAGCCCTCATCTAAACAGCCTGCCATGATGCCATGCAAACACCAAAAGCAACCCAGGAGCTCATTCTCCCTCCTCCTGTCAGTTGACACTGCCTAGTTCAGAGAATGTCATCTAATTTACTGTTATGGAGAGGTCTAGCAGTAGAGATGACAAAATATTTTAGCACAAAACTTGCATCTTCCTCATGGCTTGTGGACGAAGCCTAAAACCCTGGTAGAGCAGGCAAATATCCTCTGGCCAGATCAGTAAGAAGTGGAGGGCTGCACAAACCTACAGTGAAAGGTAACTTGCTTGGCACATCACTTAACCACTAATAACAAAGCTTCAAATTAGGAGAGGTTGGAATAAATGATGATGGACACTTTCAGGAAATCAATATTCCTTTATTATATTCCATTTCAGACCAGTATTTAGAGGCAGTAATTATGTCAATTATTGTGGAAGCAGACCTGCAAGTTTAATTATTTAGAAAGCTGGCTTGATCTGTTGGTTCTTGAGTTTCCTAAAAAGTTTTTACAAGGATGAAGATGGACAGTTCATATCTCCAATTTTTTTCTTTTTTGGTTAGATATCTCTATAATGATATAATTTCCTTTGTCTTTATTGCTGTGAGAGAAAAAATAAAGTTGCAACTTTTTATAATCAAAATGGGCATTCTCCTTAAGTTTAATCTCATTTAGGGGGCTAGATAAATGTTTTAAAAATATTGCATATACAAAAGACACACTCCCAAGCTCTGAACCCATGAAAGAAGGAGGAATAAAAGGAAATATACCTCACTGTGTTTGTTGTGGTTTAACCGGGCAGGCAGCTGAACACCACACAGCCGCTCGCTCACTCCTCCCCTCCCCAGTGGGATGGGGGAGATACCTGGAAAAAAGTAAAACCCATGGGTTGAGGTAAAGACAGTTTAATAAAACATCAGAGGAAAATAATAACAATAACATCAACAATAATAACAACAACAATAATAATAATAGAATATACAGAATATATAAAACAAGTGATGCACAATACAATTGCTCACCACCCGCTGACTGATGCCCAGCCCAACCCTGAGCAGCGATCACTGCCCACCAGCCAACTCCTCCCGAGCATGACGTCATATGGTCTGGAATAGCCCTGTGGCCAGTTGGGGTCAGCTGTCCTGTCTGTGCCCCCTCCCAGCTTCTTGTGCCCCTGGCAAAGCACAGGAAGCTGAAAAGTCCTTGACTGGTGTCAACACTGCTTAGCAACAACTAAACCATCAGTGTGTTATCAACATTCTTCTCATCCTAAATCCAAACCACTTTGCTATGGCAGCTACTAGGAAGAAAATTAACTCTATCCCAGCTGAAACCAGGACAGTTTTCTATGTCCCACCATGCATTCACATTATGCTTATACATGCTGTAATTCTCTTAAACGTCCATAGTCCCTAGAGAAGATGCTGGCATATAGCTGCAATTCTTCTCCCTCTGGGACAGATACCTTCTTCCCCTGTTTACATCACAGGAGGCCTTAAAGGCTTCTAGGCTTATTGAGAGTCATTAAGCTCACTGACTTCCTACAAGGCATAGAGTAGTCACCATATCCAAAGTAAACTCATGACACCTCCTTTATACTTCTGTAAATGGCATTTGTAATGCTTTACAAAAAAACCTTGTTAATGGGAAAAGATGATGAATTAGAAAACACCCCTGTAACAAGAGGACTCATGGGACGATAGGGTCACAACTTTCCATGCTGAAGAAGGGTTCACTGAGGATGGAATGCCTGACACACCATTCTTTTCCCCAGCACAGGCCAAGAGGGCAACAAATTAAATAAGTCATCAACTTGGCACACACTCTCGAACTAATCAAAACACCAAGAATCACATATTGCTTGTTGTATTTTAGATGAATCACAGCCTAGAACTACTATGTTATATACCATACTTAATCAGATGTATTATTCCTGAAAATTTATCAACCCCAAATGAAGTTGAACTATTCCTTTTAGCTATTTATACATTGTTCATAAAAAATAATAAAAAAGGGATGTTTTACTCATTAATCAAAAAAGGCTGCTCCATGTAACTGGTGGTCATCAGTAGCTAATTGTATTTCATTGTTCCTTGGACAAGCCTCCAGTCATTAAGTATTAAATAAAGCCTTCAGTATAGGCTCAGTAACACCATTGTGCATAATATACATAATGCATGAAATAATTTTGATATAAAGCTACATGGTACAACTATTCCCTTTCCCACTATCTTTCTTTTCAGCTAAAGACTAATTTTTGAACAGCATGAGGATCACTGACTTCATATGGATTCCCCTGAAGCTGATGTTCCTGTGAACAAAGATTACTCACTTGGCTAGAGGCTTCAGGATAACCCATATAACAACAGCAGAGTAAACCTCCATAAGTAAAAAAGGTCGCAAAATTGACACCTCATATGTAAAATGGAAATTAAGCTCTTTCTTGGGCTTTTGCTAGCTTAGAAATCTTGCCATTACAGGTTTCTTTAACTGCCGTGCACAGAATGTTTAGTTTGTTATTTATTTCTCTACTCTTCTTTTTTTTCTAGGTCATGCATTTCATTATTTCCCAGCATTTTAGCTCATTTCTGCCAGCTCCGCTTATGTAAGGAAGTAAGACTGGTGCCACACATCAAGGGCAGAACTGAAAGCATCTCTTTTCTGCTTATAACTAGAGGATTCCCATTATCAAAATGCTTGTGGCTATAGTAGTGTCTGCTTCTGTCCTGGCTCCTATGCAAGAACAAAGTAAATCTTATTATACAAGAGCAACAAAATAAATTCTTTGAGTAAAGGGTATGTGACTTTTACCAGAAGTATAGCCTGAAGCAGAATAATGTTCACAAGTTCCTGGAACACACTGGATCTAAAAGAGACAAAGTAGGCAAGAGGAAAAACAGTGTCATCCAAATAAATACCTTTGAGGAAAACAGAAGAAGTGCTTGTGTGTATCTTCTGGTTTCTGAGTGTATTTGAGCATGTGGACCAGGAGCATGAGCTGTCATGAGACCAGAGGGAGAAATCATGACTGTGTCAAACTTGGTCTTCATCACCGCTGGTAAAACAGTATTCCTATGAAGAGACATAGAGATACCACACCACATTCTCTTCAATATTCAGTAATATTAAAGGTTATCTGTCCTGTTCATACCACATTGTGTGCATTTGTTCTTCAGTTGTGTTATTATGGCTGTGTGCAATGGTTCTGGGCAGCTAAAGGCCAGACACTGGTTTACATGCAGTGGTAACAATGATGAGGCAGGTTGATGTCTCCAAGCCAGCCCAACTGTGGAGCAGGAGCTCGCCATGCTGCTTCACACCACCTCCAGTCAGCCATGGCATAAACAGGGATGGGAATTTTGCATGCAGAAAGGATTGAATAGGTATTCTACTGGCTGCTGTGGCCCCTGCAGTTACTGTTCTGGCTGGGTTTGAAGACAGCAGCTAGGAAAAAAGAGACTCATGATTCCCTTCATCTCAAACAAAATCTTGACGCAGCAAAAGCTGGTCACAAACACCAATCTGCATACTGGCCAGCCTTTATGCAGCTATTGCCGATTATTTAGCATGTTAGCTAATTAGATCTCCATGTATGCTACCACTCTACAGCACATGGGATACAGCTTTCCCGAGGGATATAGGGAATAGCTGGAAAAAGCATTTGCTAAGACTGGGCTTATGTGTGTAAACAGAACAAGTTATGCTTCAAAAAAAATTAGACTTCATATTACTAGTTTCTCCTCCATGAAGAAGCAGAATTCCTGGCTTTGACAGCTGTTGAATAGTTAGTTGAAAAGCAGCCTTAAATTAAGTCCCAGGATGTGAATGCAAATCTAAAACATTACAGCTGCACTCCCCATCTTTGCCCTTCAAAATGTCACAAGTTCTGTAACATCTAAAATATAGACGGGAAACTCATCTGGTCACAGTCTGGATGGGTATCACTGCTACTGTTATATTTTGTGCAAGGTGGAGGAATTTGAGCCCTCAGGCAACTCTTATTTAAATAAGTGCTTTCTGTTCTGCTAACTGGCGAAGTTGTCAGCAGCCCAAAGAGGGAAAACAGCGTGAAAACTGAACTACATTTTACTTTGAGAAGCGGCCTTTCCTGTTAAGTACTGAATTATAATGCAGAACAGCGTGTGGAACTTTGCACTGCTGTGTCCTTTAAAATACTCTTTCTACAGAGGAGGTTAGTCCCCACTGTTTTCAAGTTGACATTGATGTGGGCAATAAATCCAACACACACAAAGAGAGGTTAGAAAATGATGATATACCATTATTTTAAAACAGAGATCTAGCTAAAATACTTTACGAGCAAAGACATCTTGAAGATCTTGTAAAAACTGGTTACTAAATTATATGGTTGTATATATGGAAAAGGTATTTTTCTCTTGTCACATCTCCACTGCCTGTGAATAATCATTGGTCTTGTGTGTATGAACTACTGCAATGCTAATGATTTAGAAGATTAGTTTGAGACTGTTTCTCTTATCTGTGGAGCCAGTTTGGGGAGCCCTGTCCTTCCTCCAGCCTTCCACATGGCTTCTCATTTTTGCTTCCTATCTCAGTTTACGTTGCTGCAACTCGGGGCTAATGGTGTGTTTTCATTATCACCCTTCACGAAATGTTCATCACATGATGGCCTTAACAAACCAGTAAAACAAACAGCAGAACAAAACAGGGTTTTTATCTAAGATTGCAACAATCTGGGAGAAAATACTAATTGGTAAGCAAAGATGTTCTAGGATTTGCATCACATTGCATAAGTTGTTAAACCAAATCACATCTTTATTTCAGGGTTGGCTTGTTTTTTAAATGGGAAAAAAAGTAAGCCAATTCTAAACTGAGTTGTTTTGTAAAGCTAGAGGGTTCTTCGTTGCTAAAATTAGAGTAGGACCCTGAAGACATAAACAGCAAGCGTTTTAAGAAACAGGTAAGAGATGGAGAATTTAATGTAAGTGCATCAAGCTGCGCTGCAGGAAGGCAGGGTAATGAAATTGTACTGATTTTCTGCAGAGTGAAAAGAATGCCACATACATTACTGCGCTGACCAAGACAGTCCCTGTAACACTTTTCTGCAGTAATTTGCTTTGGAAAAGGCAGAGCTTTGATTTTATCTTGGGACAATGTGGCACATGCATTTCAAATCTTTTTGAATTGTTTGGTTATATGTCACATGCCACACTGCAATGTCATATTCTACTAAAAATTATATATCTAATTATTTGTTTGGGTATCTAACAATATGCCTACAATGGTCTAGCATTTTGTTGGACTTGTTTATGCTTATCATCCCAATGTTACCTTATGTTTAAAATATATCATCTCAGATACACAGCATTAGCCTTAGTTTCCACAGCATTTGTCCACTTATGGTACATGTCTTTGTGCCTTTTATTTAAAGGAAAATTTTGTTTTCACTCAATTTTAAAATTAGGAGAATAAAAAAGTATTATTTTCTTCTAAATGGTTTAAATTTCCTCGGCCATGAATTGAAGGTGATACCCACAAGAGATTTCTAAGTCATAATTACTGATTGCAAAAGCCTTTTAAAATTATTTGAAGAAATAGGCTGTAGAAATATTATCATTATTAGGCATAGTTTAGCAAATGCATATTTTATATGTAATACTAGCCATTATCAAAGGAGCACAAGGATGTTTCTTGCTAATTTGACAATGTTCCTCTGTTTAAATGTGTGCCTGAACATCACATGATAAATCGTCTTGTAAGTTTAGCACAGCCAGAGCTTCAGGACTCTTCACAACTCTTTGTACAGTACAGATTTCTGTTTCCAGGGACCCCGTGACACTCTTTAGCTCAGCCACAGACTCAGCTCCATGCCCTGTTGCCCCCCAGGCACAAAGTAAAAAAAAAAAAATAATGGGGAGGCAAGGCAAAGAGAGACAAGAACCTACTGAAGCAAACACATCCTTGGCATGGGGGGGAAAGGTAAGACGCCGGATGGGTCAGGAGAGGAATGGAAGCATTCTGAACCTCCCTGGCATGCAGAGCAAGGGCAGAGGGAAGAGCAAGAAATTGCTGCAGCTGAGGAGCGAGGGAGCATACGGGGGAACCTGATGGGGTGGAAGAAAATCCAGGATCCAGCTGGACCTCTTCATCAGGCTGCCTTTGTCTCACAGCTGGGCCGAGGAGGGAGCTGAAGGGAAGCCCAGGCTGGGGGCTGCTCTCGTGGCTGCGGGGCTAGAGCAGGTTGCTCTTCATCATGCTGCTTGCCCTGCACCCCACCGCCTTGCCTCTGCGTAAGCCTGCAAGTGTGCAACAACCATGCTGCACCGGCTGGATCCCTGTGAGTTCATGAGGGGTGTTTCAAATGGAAATGAACAGCAATGGACATCAAATTAATCCTCGAGCTGCCATAAACTAAGAGCTGTTCTCAGCATTTTCACTAATACCTTAATCTGTGTAATCAAACTCACAAACCAGAACAAAGACCAAACTTTGGCCTAGGATGAAAACCTAGTTTCACAGGCACAGTCTATGCATAATTAATGACTGACTAATCTGTCAAGTACTGTGATCAACTTTCAGTCCTACATCTAAGGTTCTCACCGAACCTCATTGGGTTTTAATGCTAAAATGAGGCTAGAATATGATGGTAACTACTTGCATTCATTTAGATATGAAATCCTATAGAGGTTTAAAAAATTTTATTAACATGGGACTTACAAGAACCTAATTTTTTAAGAATAATAATTTAATATTATGCTCATTAATATAGCTGTATGTAAAAAGAGAACATTCTAACTACAGATTTATATACTATATGTTGGTATGTATTTGTATTAAGGGCTGTAGAAATTACTAGAGGAAACTAGTACCTCACTGAATGTTGTTCAGTTCTTCTATGTGAGCTTCTAAAACTTACTAAAAAAAAAAACTATGCAAGAATTTTACTCATTGTGTAAGTAATATACATGAAAAATCATTTTTGAGGATCAGGCCTTCCATTAGTGACCATAGGTTTTTGCCTAAATAATCCTCAAATTAAGAAGTAAAATGAAGTTACTAACTGAATAATTTATAATGAATTAATGGAAAAAGTAATCAAAAATTATTGGAAAGATAGAGAAAAGATAAGTATTGAAGGAAATGCAGTTAAACCATTTTGAAGTTCAATTAAGAGACTAACTATAAGACTTACATTAAAAACTTGTTATATTTGAATTGTGTTTTCACCTTAAAGGGAAGTGTTAAAATTGGAAGGAATGAAAATAGACTTAGTGATATTGTTGGTACTATGGGTTACTAAGAAGAAAAAGAAAAAAAATCTTACAGAAATTCAATTAGTTCAACTTGAAAATTGTGAAAATTTCTCACAAAATGTACTAAAGCAATATTCAAAGTCCTGTTCTTTACAGGTTTTTTAGTATGTATTATGTATTAACATAGTCCCCATTCTATCTGTACTGTACTCTCCATGCTTCTCCAGACCTGAACAAAGAACTGAGGAATAACATTGCCTTAAATGTCCATGATTATCCCTATTAGTGGTTCCATTTACAACAGTAAGCCCAAGAAATCTGAATCTGGACTGTCACCAATGTGTTCGTTTTGCTTAGAAGTTAAAAGGATAGGTTTCATAACCTTCAAAAAAAACCCCACAGCCCAAATATTCACAGCTCTCCATTGTTTTCTGTCTACTTCATGTCTCTTATGTGAACCTCCACATTAGTTTATAAGGGCTCTTTGTCTATTTTTCAAAAACAGACAATTGAACAGCAACTGTTAAATTGTCTCACAGATGCTGAGATTTCCCAGTACTTACTTTTTCAGTTTGGTTTGGTTTTTTAACTAAAAGAATGAAGGTGTGCATTTGACATTGGTCTGTGGCAAAGCTAACATCAGTTAACGCCCCCTGCCATGTCCCTCCATAGTGCCCTGCAGCATAACAGATGTATGTTGCATATCATAACAACTCTTTGTTCTTCCTGAGAATTAAACATAACCATGCCAAAAAGCTGCACAGTAAAATCAATCTAAGCATTTGTAAGTAGGAAAAGAATCAATTAAGAAAAAAGATACATGCTCAAAAAACCACTCCCTTTTTGTATAGTCTCTGAAACCAATGTGGTTAGGCAAACAACCTTAAGGTGGTATGTCCTTATTTTTATGTCCATTTTAAATATATTCTGCTTGAGCATCATCAGCCAGAAATGAGCTCTATTCATTCCAAGATTTTTGGATACTGCTCTGATTGATACTGCTGACACAGCCTAAAAAAACCTCGTTTTTCATTTTTTGGCTATTTACCACTGGCAATTGACAGCACTTTGAGCCAGCTCCAAAATCTGTCAAAGCCATGAATAATCCATCTCCTTGCTCAGTTAATAGCTTGTTCCCTTTCTCCTTTCTTGCAACAGTTCATATGCAGTCTGTTCTCCAAGCCTAGCAAGTGGGGTAACTTCAGTAGCAGCAGCAACAGCACCGAGAGGTGGCTCTTTTGAGATGTAGTCATCCCCAGATAACACTTGGAAAGAGCAACTTCTGTGATCCCCTTTAATAATCCCACTCCCCAGTGTGTAAGGTCCCAAAGCGTCTCTAAACATCAGAGCCAGAAGCAGAGAAAAAGGGAGAAAGCACCTGGCTTCTCTCTACCCAACCTGTTCATGGAAGCTGAAGAAAAGCCGAAGGGCAAGAAGAAGCAAAGACATAAGCTCCTCTCAGCACAGCGACCTGGCCATGGAAAGCAGAAGCATTGCTCCCCAATAGCCCCAGGAAAAGCTGTGAGCAGAACTTCAGATATCTGAGCTGGCAAGGCTTTTTTTTTTTTTCTTTTTTTTAATAGCTGGAGACTTTAGGATGCTTTTCAGCAATTTATCTGAAATCGTAGCCTACAGCATTTGTAGCAACTGTTCCCATGTCGTGAGCTTTTCTTTAAGATCCTTTGGAATGCAACATTGCCATCTGTTTTCTGTTGTTAACGGACCTACCAGGTTTTGTGTGGCTCCACATGGGATACTTTCTCAAACTCATTGAGGCACATTGCAGATTGATATACTTACATGTCAAGTGTCAGCCTTTAATTAACTCAACCTGCAAGTGCAGTGTTAGGATAGGATTCAGAGCATGCCCATATGCGTGGAACAGGAAAGCGGGTAGCTGCCTTCCTTGGAAAACTGAGCAGACATATGGGGAGTAGATTGGTAGGTGGTTGGTATCATGAATTGCTACAGGTGTGGGATGTATATGTGTGTGGGAGGGAATCTTTGCTAGGCTTGCTTGGTAGCTGTAGGATGAAGATAACTTGGAGTAACCGAGTACTCTGGGAACTGGAAAAAATCTGCTGGAGGGACTGGGTGCTGCGTTTGTTCTCTTTGGCTTCTGGAGAACTTGGAGATGGTGAGAGGGAGTGTTAGTTTTCCATCCCACGTAATGTTGCTTCCACCCTCACAGAGACTGCTGTTGCTTCATAACTGCCCCTTCACAGCTGGGGTTCACAAGTGAAACATCGCTTTTGAAAAAAAATAGCAGTCAGAAAGCAATTCTGCAGCCCAGCATATCAGTTAAGGAGTATGGCAGGCCCTGTCTGTCACTTGTGCATCACAGCAGTAATAGAGCATTGCTGCCAGTTCCTTTGCTGCAAAAAGCAAAGAGATTGGGTGTCTTGCTGGTGCCAGTTCCTTTCTACAGCCATAAGAGTTTGCTTCTGTTGCTGCACAGAGGCAAATGCAAAAGGTGCCAGAAAATAATTTTTGGCCCTTTTCCTGAATCTTTATAAACCATATCTGAATGTGAATTTTTATTTTGCTCCAGGAAAAGAGAGTGGTGTTCTTTTATTCTGAAGCCAGGACACAAGTTTCCTTATTATGTGTCAGTTTTTGTTTCTGGATGAACCAAAATTGTGGTTCAATATATTACACAATTTTTTTTTTCATCCTTTAGGACTCCAAACCACAGCAAAAACCTTGACAGACAGTTCTCTGCACCCACTTAGCTCCATCAAGACTCTTCCTATCTTGAGTATTTTTCAAGTTTAGGTCCAGCCTTTGAATTTAGAACACTCACATTGGATTGACCGGAAGTAACGTGGCAACCAGTAATGACCACCGCCGACAGTGTATGCCTTTAGCCCTTAAATTGTATCTGTGGCATAGAAGCAACTTAGACCAGTGCATATATCACCAGGGTCCCTCCAGTGCTGCAGGGACTATCCAGCCAGAAGCTTTCCTCCACCAGGATCCCTATGTGGTGCTGAAGGAACTTTAAGAAATTATTCCAGAGACCTGGAATATGACCTGTAATGGTTCTGGCAGATCTACAGACATGCAGTAACAATGGTGTTTTGTCTGAATGTTTTCTGTCTTTTGGATATGCTAACATTGGAGTTTATGTGTGTTTTGCAAAGATAATGCAAATAACGTAAATAAACCCTCTCTTTTTTCCTCCCCCCCCCCCCCCCCCCCAAATAGTAATGCTTTTATTAAATAGAGGGGAATTTTTTTTTTTAATACTTGTATACTGGAGGCATTTTTAATGATCAGGCAAATTTTCAGACCTGTAATCCAAACCAGGGCTAGATGTTTGAAAAAAATGAGATTGTAGTCAGTACTGTTGCAAGTGGACACTTACTATAATAATATAGTCTTGACTGATTTATTTCTCATGTTGGGTAGAAATGTT
Source organism: Gorsachius magnificus (assembly GCA_034008185.1). NCBI lineage: Eukaryota > Metazoa > Chordata > Aves > Pelecaniformes > Ardeidae > Gorsachius > Gorsachius magnificus. The sequence continues at coordinate 70,184,957 of CM067082.1, forward strand.
CTTATAGAAAAATATTTCCTAGAACTTCAAATACTGAAATATAGCTGTTGTTGCTGATTACAAATGATTGTTCTGTAATTAGAATATTTTTTTTTTTTTTTTTTGCTAGGCACTTGGGTCACGAAGTGTAAAAGTTAGCTTGTGAGGTAAGGTCTTTTACTGTCTTTGGGGTCTCAGCTGGCCTGCTATATTCCAATCAACCTCTTAGTCCACTGACTTTATGAAATGCCTATTTAAATCTGCTTTTCTGGCAGAATGAGGGGTTATATTACATAATTTTCCGTTTCATTTTCTGTTGTGCCAATTTAGACATGATTTATCTGTAGGTGTTATTTCCAGATGGGATGGCTCAGCCCTACAGATCAGGTGTAAAATGTAACAACAACTCTAAAAAAAAAGAAAATAAAATCCTCAAGCAATCCTATAGAAATTGTAAGATTTCCCTGAAAATAGGAAAAAACCCCACAAAACCAAATAGATTATGGATTTGTTTCATTTTAATCCTTTTCATGTGCAGGAAATGTTTTTCTTTTGGGAAGGCTAACTAAGTTCTTAAAGCACGGAATTACTTTGATCTTATTGGAAGAGTTCTGCTTATGCAGGCAGCTATTGCATTTTCCTGGTTCCCCAAGTTGTGTGCAAATAATTTTTGGTTGTCCCCACCTTACGCAGTTAATTACCTTCATAGGTCTTTATACCTTCTTTCCCAGCATTAGCCAAGATTTGCCTCACTCTCTCTGGTCCCAGACCTGGTGCTAGAGGTGGATTGCATGAGAGCGTTATTCACAGGAGAGTGTCAGCTCTATCTTCTCCTCCACCACTCAGATATTTCTGTGTTCTTGAAGGGGTGCCATATATTGCTCTCTACAGTAGCACTAATAAACTGCTCTAGGAAGCAAAAAAGTTCGGAAGACAACCTTTCAGATTGGATTATCCTTCTAGAAATACAACAAATTTCTGGGGGAAAGTCGAAAGAACTTGATATTTATTTACTCTCCCTTCTGAAATGAGAACTTCTGAAAAGTATAAGGCAAAGAAGTGTCCGTAATTTTGTTTCAAAGCTTTTCAAAACCCTTCAAATTGAACTGCTTACTCTTGGCTTGGTGAAATGACCTGAAGTACTTAATTTCAAGCTATTTTAATGTTAATCCTTATCTTCCCTGGTGGCACGTTACCCTTCAGGAGGAAGGTGATAACTGGATTAAAATAGAGATTCCCAATGCATCAGACATTGTAGCCAGAGAACAGTGCTCACTATGCACCAAGAATCTCACCAGCCCTGAGATGCTCTGGAAATATTCACAGTCCTGTGTGGGAGTTGTAGCCTGGCCCTAGGGAGAGACCAGACGGCACAAATACAGGACTCATAAGGCAATGCAGAAAACATTCTGGTTAGGATCAAATCAAGCTGAAATGTAGTATTTTGCTGTGAGCTTTCTGATGGAAAATCAGGGCTTCAAAAATTTGCTAGGATGATCGGCGCTTGGTACAAACAGCTTGTTGCATCAGTAAATCAGAAGCAGAAAATCTCAGCTGGCTCTCATCACACCCGTTACACACATTTTCTTTGTTTTCTTGAAACACAAACTCAACTATTTGTAAAGAGATGGACTGCTCACTCTGTGTAGGTATTTTGGAGGAGAACTGGAAGACCAATGGCCATGTTTCTGCCACTGGTAATGGCAAAAATTGTCAAAAAATGGTAATTAAACATTGACCCCTTTGGTCTATGTTCAGGTTTATGTTTGGTCTGTATTTAGGTACATTAATGCAGAATCCAATTTTTTGTATATGCTGGATGAATATTAAGTAGCTTTTATTAAGGCTCCAGGCCTTAAAGCATTGTTTATGAATTTTTTTCTTTTCTGTAGGTCAGAGTCCCTGCGTAAAAAAACCACTGTTTTTCTTACCACTTTGAGCAATTGTTTACTACCATCCATTCCAGATGAGGTTACATTTCTATAATTGATAAAATAATGAGTCATAACACACAATATAAAATTTATTTAACACAATGTAAGTGTCACTTGCTTCATTGTCATAACTATTCTTGAAAACAGAGTAGAAATAAGAGGTATTTTTATTAAATTGTAGGGTTTTTTAAATTGTATCTGTTTATTTTAATAAACAAAATACATTTTTTAGTACAGTTAACATTTGTGAGCCTTGGTGATCTAACACAGCTGTGTGAGAATTAACTGGATGTTACCAATAGATGTGCTAAATAGTAGAATTACCAGAATTTCAGATACAAAAATACTTGTATTGTCCAAGAGCAAAAGAGTTCAAGTTTCATGGTAGACTGTTCAGATTCACAATTAGCACAACCACAACTATTTGCGTGAAAACTAGAGAGAAAGAAAGAGTTTGAAAGTTTGCCACATTAGTTTCTAAGGTGGTTTTTTTAGAGAACGGTTCTCAATATAGCACAGGTAATTGTATCCAATCTACTTTAAGTGGACTGAGATAAACCAGCTTCAGAAATTATAACTAAATGTATCAAACGCAGAATGTAACACTCTCACAAGGCCTTCTTTAATGTCTAACTGAGGCTATATTTATCACTTCTGCTCTTTTTCAAGTAAAAAATACATCAGATTTAAACTGTACATTTTCTTATTCAGCTCTAACAGAAGCAAAGCACAGATGCGGCTCTGTGCAGAGCCTCTCTCCGGTGCCAGGTTGTTAGTATTCAGAAGCGGAGAATTAGTTTTTAGAAAGAGTTTATTTCTTCTGACAAGGCAAGCTGATAAGAAACATTCCACTAAAGGAAAGACAAAAATAAATGAAGGTGGAAAGATTAGATGGTGACATCTCACCCTTGAAAGCAGCATATTTTTACAGGGTAGCTATTATCATTAAGTTACACCCAAATAAGAATGGCTATTAGCAAAAGCACTGAAAGTTTAATTAAAGGCTACAATGGGTTTAATTTAGCAAAAGTAGTATGCAGTTTTTCTAAAGCCACAGGAGCAATGATCTGGGAGGGATACGATGGGGGGAAGGGGAAGCTGTGCAGAAGCAACTCTCTTATCTCCTGCTCTGTAAAAATCACCAAACATCAGCTTCTAAAATGGGGCCTCACAGTGACAGAAACAGAAATAAATAGAAGAGAGAATAAGATGAGCATTTACTGAGCAGGAATGAGTGCTTTGGTTGCACGTGATCTGAATGTTGGAATACTGGCTAGAAAAGAGGAGAGACTGGTATTTCAGCAGATCCAAGCTTTCCAAGACATGGCTGTTCACCACATCACTTTTGTTGCCAGTAAAGTATGCAGATGCTGACAGGAACTAATGTTTCCTGATCAAATACACCCTGTTGACACAGTGAATGCATCATGGACTAGCAACAGTGGTAAACACACTGGCAGTCATAAGCTTCTTCATTACGGCATATGCGTACTTATCCCTCCAAAATAATTATATATTAATATTTTACTTTTTGTGGGTTTCTTTTTTTTTTTCTCCCCAGTTTGTAATGTCTATTTCCTAATAAAATGCAAATTTCATTTAGACTAATGACCAGGGCACACCTGGTCTGTAAATACTGTCTTACACTTTAGATGTAGTTTTACTAACATACAGGCAATCACAGCTTAAAATCAGAATAGCCAAGGTAGTTTTCAGACAAACTTTTTCCTCTTGCTGGAAAAAAGAGTAAGTCAGAAGAAAATAATACAAAAGGATTGTTGTCCCTTGTGTATTATGTTCCATATGGTGTTAGCTTTAAAAATGCAAATGTTGTAATTAATTTACCATACTAATTTGTATATTGACATTGCCTTGCTTCATCACTGAGATGAAAGATTTTAAATGTTTTCATATGTTTATTGCCAACTTTATAACATCTGGTGTTATTCTTAACGTCTGAGTTGCACGATTGTCTGAGAGTATCAGCTTTTGCAGGTGAGTGACTTTTTAAATTGGAATTCCTATTCCTCAGGTTTTGGAGGATAAGTCTGTAAATAAAACCTTTGGAAAAAAGAATATTACCAGGTAATCAATAAGATCTTTTGTTGTTGTTAAAAATGTATAATTTTAAGTATATTTGGGAAAGAAGAATTATAATTCAAAATCTTACAGTTCTGGAAATACCACAGGCATGGGTATGCAGGACTGAGAGAAAAGAACAACTTTGAAATTATTTTTGGGCCAGACTATCTCCATGTTACTCCCAGTTCAGGATTTGTTCAAAGGTGACTAAGACAAAATGGAAGACTTGGCTGTTTAAAATTTTTGTCTTCTATCTGTATTATTAATAGAAGTGGTGAAATTCCAGCACCAGCTAAGAAATATTTTGGTTTATTATTCTGTGAAGGATGTTCTCAGAAAATTGATAGTACCAGTCAGATTCAATCAACTTAATGGGTCTTTAGTGTACCACAGGGATGGTACAATCTTTCAGTTTATTTTACTTTCGATGTATTCAATTTTTTTTGAAGGAAGATGTTATATAAAAGAGAACAAAACATATCCAGTTTTGCACCCTGGCCTTAGACATCCCTTGAAATTTTTGTTGCTGCCAGTGGTGCATCATTTCTTGTGCACATAGCTGGTAAGCTGCGTTGTATGTTCCTTCAGTCCAGCAGTTTTGATCACTTGGCATCCTTTTTCATTTACTCCAACTACCATTACCTTAAAAGTGTTGCTAATAGAAAAATTGCTTTCTGTAGCTTTTTCTACGACAAGGTCTCTTTCATGACCTAAGGATAACTTCTCACAAAGTTCTCATTTTGGCAGCTAATGCTAAGTGACATTGGCTGTGACTCACAGGCTCACAGCTGAAGAGCCACAAAGAAGTGTAGGTAATCGTGAGATCTGACCCGCAGTAGCACTATTGTGTAAACATGTTCTGAGGCAAGCCTAATTTCCTTTTTAAGATGACCTGAAGGATCAAGGTAAGAGATCTAAACTGATTTCACAAAGTCCATGAATATTTGTAACCCACACAGGTATAAGAGGCATCCATTGTCTTGGTCACCTCAAACAACATACAAAAGCTAACAAGGGGTTCCAGAACTGTTTTCTTGCTTGATTTGTATAGCTGTGGTATTCTTCTGGGTTAAATTCTAACTCTTAATGAAGTTAACAGGATCTTTCCACTCACTTTAAGGGAATAATGACCTAAATATCTGAAAAGAATATTCACACTTGTTTACCTTTAAGAAATATTACATGCATTCCTCACAATCTACTTCAAATAAGTTTTCCCAATTTTGAGCTGTTACATGGTCTGTCACATTCTATTATTCCAGATATTATATTATCTTTTCCTGTATATGTTTAAACCAGAGAAGCGTGAATCACAGCCTGGAGTGGAAAAGTATTTTGATTTGGGAAGCAACAGAGAAGAAAGAAAATTCAAAATAGGCAAACAAGGAAAACCATGAAAGAAGCATAGCCAAATCTTTCCACTTCATTTGGAGAACATACAGAACATTTCAAACATTTCAAAAAACTGAACTGACAAACAGCAATTACTGCATTTGTTGAGACAGAAAGATAAAACTGCATCTAGCATTTAAAACATGCATAATGGATTTGTGATAACAGCAGCATGAGGTTTTCTCTATTTTTTTCGCTAGAAACAATCCATTTTCACTTCCAGCCTCTCATTTTCATGCAGTGACTGCCTGGGCCCTGCACAAGATGCAGAAACTCTGCCTCTTCTTCCACCCTGGTCAGGGCTTGGCTGCCCAAGCTGGCACTCGGCTCTGGCACGGTGCTGCTGTGGCACCTCGGATCACAGCGCTGTGCAAGGGGCACATGAGAAGGGCCTGTGAGGAGCCCTGCTGGGGGTCTCCATCCCTTTGTTTGGGAGCTGCAGGTAAGCTCAGGCCCTGAGCTACATGACAGTTCTGCCTGTGCTTGGCCATGTACCTTGCTGTCCTTGACTGGGTGACCTGACATCCTGGCTTGGCCATGGGCCTGCCTCATTGCTACAGGCTTGTGTGGCAGTCACTGGTCTGTCAGCTCAACCTGGTCACCACTCTTGGTGGTCATGCCCTTCGGTTGTGGCTGGAGAGGGACTGTGCCTCTTGTGAGGTGACTATTCTGTCTGCCTTGCTGTTACCCTCAGCTTCTGGTTCACCTTCCCGTGTGGAGCAGCCCCGGTCTTGCTGCTCCGCAACAACAAGAGCACATCGTTTTACCTGCAAAGTCAGGCTTGGGGCTTGCATTAGGATTGATACATTTATGCGTTAGCCTACATTTCTTGGTGTTGGAAGATGAAAGTCGGTGAAATCAGTTCTACTTCTCATCTCAAAAAAATAAAGTAGAAGTGGCAAAGGATTATACAGCTGATCAAAGGTATGGAGTAGCTTCTATACAAGAAAGAACTAAAAATGCAAGGGAACTTGAGCCTGGAAAGGAGATGACTGTTGTGAAACAAGCCTCCAAGTTGTGAATGACCTAGAGACCATGAAATAAATGTAGTGCTGACAGATTAAAAAGAAATAGAAGGACATGGTTCATGACAGAACACATCACTGAGTTGTGGAAATACTTGCCAATAGGCTGTGGAGTCTGAAAGCTTATGGGTATTCAAAAGAAAACAAGGGATGAAAAAAAAGGGGGAAAAAAAACTCTACCAAGATTTACTTACTTACTTCTAAGACAGTTTCTTCGATGATAAAAATCTCTGAGTTACAAATCACCAGATGTTTGAAGCATCATTATATGCTTGCTCTGTTCTCATACACTTCCCTAGGCATCCGCTAAGGCCCCCGCCAGACAGGATGCTGGGCCAGACGGATGTCTGCTCTGACCCGATACAATTGTTCTAATGTTCTTAGCACCCCCGGCTGACACTAAGGAGTCATTTGTGCTGTCAGGATTTTCTATGGAACAAGGGCTTAATGTTTTGAATCTCTGGGGGAAAATAGGAAGTGTCATTTCCCGTAAAGAATTCTGTCAGTTTCTGTTCAGTTTCTTTCAGTTCTGCAGTAACTGGAGGATGAATGCAGAAAACTCTTTTTTTTTTTTAAACTTTTACCTGCAGATTTGGGGTTTTAATTATCATTTTAAGATGGATATTTCCAGCACTGTATTTTTTGAAAATAAATAATACTGTACAGGTAATTATTAATTAAAGACATTTACAAAGCTTCCCATCAATAATCTCAATTCCATCTGGGGTGCACGCTCTTTGGAGTACCTGAGGTCTGGAAAAGGATGTCAACATATATTTTGTACTGAAAGGTAGCACTTGCTCTTGCTTCCTTCCCTTGAGTTCCTGTACTTCACTGGGCAGACCAGACAAACACACAGAATGAGGGCTGAACTGCTTCAGCATGTTTGTCACTTGATCCTTTCAACTGTGCCCCACAGTGGAAAAGGAAGAAAGAGTCTGCAGAGAGGTGAAGATGCGAACCACCAGCCTTGTCATCACAATTCCCTTTTCTGTTCTTTGAGTAGAGTGGAATGCAAACTCCCGTCTTCCACCTTTTTCAGCTGAGTCATCTATGCCCTGTGGGAGATCAAATAAGCATTTAAAAAGTAGGGGAGGGGAGGGCAGGAAGAGAATTTGAGGTGACTATTAGAGACCAGATGCCAGACACATACGGGGGGGAGGGGAGTATAAAAATAGAGCAAGCTATTCAGGCAGCAGTGATTAACATTATGTACAGAAAGAGGTAGAGAAGAAGGAGAAGGCAAAAGGGCAGTTCGGGTTATTTAGAATGAGCTCTTTAGATAGCTGAACCAAGTTATCCAATGCACTAATACATTTAAAATTAATAAATCTAAAATAATTACATTTAATTAAATAATTAATAATATATCTATTCACATAAATTTACACAAATTATTTTGCACTCTGCTGTAAAGGTAAGTGTGATACCAATAGAATAAGATTAAGAGTGTATATGACACCTTTCTCTCACTATCTCAAGGACACAGACTTTTATTTTTATTATCCAGTCAAAGAGGGGAAAAAAAAAAGTTTCTGATAAGGCAAATTAAGGAAGAAGGTTTCAAAGTGTCTCAAGCCACACAGCAAAGTAGACTCTGAAACCAGTGTCAATTCTGAAAAGTGCCCACATTGTGGAATGGGCATGGAGGAGTTAGACAAATGCCTTTTCATATAGGTTTGAAAGACTGCTGGAAGGACCCTGGGTGGGGAGAGGTACTGCTAAAATCTGCATCAAAAGCAGTATGATGTCACTGTAGTTGTGTTCTTGCACTGAAGGAATGGTACACGACATTGCCCTAGCAGTGCATATTCTCTTTCACACCTCAGTAAGTAACTGAGTTACCATAAAGCAGGCTGGACATTACTTTTCTTGTTACTTTTCTTGCACCGTAGGGTGGAAAAGATAGCCACTGGTGCTGTGAGATATACCTGTTGTTTTACATAGTTCTGCCCACAGTTATTTGTATTGGAAGGGCCCTGTGGAGCTCTTTTGGTCTAACCCTCCTGCTCAAATCAAGGCTACCTTAAGTTTGTTTACTCAGGACCTCATCCAGTCAAAATATTAATATCTCCAAGATGGAGATTCCACAACCTCTCTTAGCAACTTGCTTCAGTTCTCGTCAACTTTCAAAGTAAAAATGCTTTCCTTTAATCTGGCCTGAATTTTCTGTGTTGAAACTTATGTCCATTACCTCTTGTATTTCCAGCCTGCATTTCCAAGACAAGTCTGGCTACATCATCTCTATAACCTCCCTTTACATAGTTCAAACATCAGTAAGATATTCTCTTAACCTTCTCAGGTACAATTAAACCCAGTTCTTAGCCTCTCCTTGGACATCATGAGCTCCAGCTCCATAATCAAGTGGTGGCCCTCCACCAGGCTTGCATCAGTGTGACAACAACTTTCTTATACTTGGGAGCTCCAAAATGGAAATGTCCCCACAATCATTACCACGCAATTTATCCTCAGCTGAATCCTAAACTCTGACAGAATTTTACCACTTTAGAGCAAAAGTATTTGTTTTCATATTGAAGTCAAAAGGCACCTATCTTTAAGCAACTGCAAAACTTGTAGAACTTGCTGCTCTTAACCACTTTTTTCAGCCAGTGGAGAATCTGTCCCTTAATTAAAATCCCTAGAAATTGCTGGGTCCTTCAAAAGACTCTTTCCAACTTTGAAAAGGATGTTCTCTTTCTCTTCTTCTGTGAAATATTTTCAAAGACTTGTTCGCCTGTTTCTCATACATCCTATGGTCGTAACATCACTGAGTTCTTCCTCCTGTCCTGTTTGGGTAACAAGATGTTACCACACGCTGCAGTTCACTTATCTTAGGATAAGAATGTTTACCATCTTACTCTCTTACTCTTCCTCACATGATGTTATTTTTATAGACTAGAAAGAATAATATAATTCATAAATTCATTTTTTATATAAATTGCAATTACAACTGCTAATTTGAAAAAAAGCTTATTTTGCCTCTCAAATAATGTACAAGAATCCAGTTTTTCAGAAAACTGTTAATTGCTTAAAATTTTTCACAGTGCTTTTCAATTTAGAAGCAAGATCTTAAATCCCTGCCAAAGGAAAGGTCAATTTCCCAGTCTTTGCTCATGAACTTATGGGGCAGTATCTCTCTGCATTTATACCACCGAAAGTCAGAGACTTTTATACATATATATTGTAACACAGCATGTTTTTATTTGGCTTGGAAATGTTGTAAAGGTAGTCAGTACTTTTTCATCAGGATTTTAATCTGTAGCAGTATTAGTGAAGCTGGAGGTGATTCTAAGCCATTCTTCAACACATTTTAATATATTTTCTGAGAGAAAGTGATTACTATTATATGTTATCTACAACACAGCTGGTACAAAAGAGGAAAAATACTGCTGGCATGTGTATTACATGGATGTTGAAATAAAATATTAGCAATGCAATCTGCAATAGCACATTAGGAAGAATTACTTTTCTAAGAATTTGCAAAGAACATAGTGTTTTCAACACTAATGTTTATGTATGTTTGAGTCAGTTCTTGCAACATGACAGTAACTAGAAAAATACAATGGTACTCAGATCAAGAATAACATTTCTGTATTTAAAATACAACTTTCCTGTAACTTTTCTGTATTTGCACTCTGTGCAGCCTAATAAGGTCAGGTTTTCTCATTACAATGTTTTATAATCACCCTGAGGCTTCCGTATTCTGCCCTTTCGCTTTATACCATTACAATCCAGTGTCCCCTCACCAGTCCACTGATAAAGAACACATTGACTCTAGAAAGGAGAATTGTAAGTTTCAGTGGGAAGTAATATGAAAATTCATCACTTAGCCCTCCAAAAGACCAAGGAGAACTCAGAACAATGATCCTCATCTTGATTTTAGGACACTCTTAGATGATTAGTGATCAAAAGCTGTGCTGCTTTACACTAGCAGATTATCCAGCTCAGAATGGCTTAAATACATTGGTTTATATACATTTATAGCATAAGAGCTCGATTAGCTTTCCTTTCCATCCACAAGTGGAGCTTGCCTACCTGAATATGTAAGCAACAGGTAACCTGAACTTGGGGTTGGAGGTCAAAGCTCTGTACTCCTTTATGTGCTAAAACCCCCTAATCTCAGGTAGTACACATACACACACACACACCCCTGAATTTAAAAAAACCCACCCTGATACAATTTCTGTAGCAGCACAGTTCCACTGGGGACATTTGCAGCCATAAATTTCATCAGCCAGAGTCTCTGCCATCTTCACGTTAAGTAGTGATGTCACATTAGTCATTCTGCTTAAAAAGAAACTGACAATAAAAGCACTTTACAAGCAGAGAAATATAAAAAATCTTATTAGATACTGTGGCAAGGAGACTGTTTTAAAAGAGCTGTGTGAATCTCCAGTGAGTAAATAAGAGGAGTAAGAAAAACTGAGTAAGAAAAAGTATGCATGTAAAAAGACTTGTGATGATAAAGAATCTGTGGAATGGAGAAAAGAAGCTTTAAACAGCCAAATGCTGAGGAAATGTGCATTAGAGCATCAATCTGAAACCCAGTGGGGCACAGCATAGCAATTCCACCATGTTTAAGAGTGTCAGTTTAATACCTGAAAATTAAGTATAAACTGAGCATGAGTCAGTTGAGTACAGCTGCCTCATCCAAGTACTGCACCTCAGTCCTCAGAGAAAGACTAAGTAGGAAATTGTTCATTTTAAGAGCCATTAAACAAACACACAGGGAGGAAAGCAGGGTTCAGAAAGTCCGGGCTTATGTGTTGGTTTAGACCCTGAATCCCAGTGTGGGAATGCTGTCCCCAGCTTTGCACAGATGCGTCTTGACGCCAGGCCAAGCAGCGTGCATCAATGGAAATGCAGTGCGTGCAGCTGCTGGCAGCCACATCACCAACGCGCACGACCCATGCTGGGTATGAGAAGCCATCTTCTGTAAAGGAACTGAGCCTCATTAGGCATCTTTGTTTGCTTTACCCTCATTACTGCATTACTCAGTTTATCGAGTGTTCGCATCGCAAATAAGTATCGGCTGATACGGTATTTAAAGTTCAGACTTGAATGTAGAAGACAATTCTGTGAAAGGCCGTGGAAGGGCAGGTATTTCCCTGCAGCCTGTGGAGAGCTCGGAGCAGGGAGAAGCGCGAGGAGGAAGGGGCAGCCGAGAGGGGCTGTTATGGGCTGACCGCAGCCCCCCCGTTCCCCATCCCTTACGCCGCTCAGTGGGGAGGACTCAAGGAGTCGGGAGTGAAGGGGTGAAGTTGAGCCTGGGAAGAAGGCGGGGGGTGGGGGGAAGGTGTTTTCGTTTTGTCTTTGTTTCTCACCATCCTACTCTGGTTTTAGCTGTCAATAACCTATATTTAGTTTAGGCCCAGGTGGAGTCTGGTTTGCCTGTGACAGTAATTGGTTAGCCATCGCCCTGTCTTTATCTCAACCGATCTTGTTTTCTCCCATGTGTTGTTGAAGAGGGACATTGAGAGAGTGGCTGGCTGGGGGCCTGGCAGCCTGCCAAGGTAGACCCACCACGGTAGTAATAAATTAAACACAAGTTTAGCATGGCTGGTTTTATCACATCTGTCTCAGCTGAGCATAATTCAGAATTTGTTGAAGGGAAGCCCATTCTCTATTGAACTCTCTCTCACTGCTGCTCTGTCACCTGAGAGATCTACAGCAGCAACTTCCACCATTTGGCTAGTTAAGTAAAAGAAACCCCTCACCAGGTCCCTTTCCAGCACTGTAAACGTCCTGGTTTCGGCTGGGATAGAGTTAATTTTCTTCACAGAAGCTAGCATAGTGCTGTGCTTTGGATTTAGTGCCAGAAGAATGTTGATAACACGCTGATGTTTTTAGTTGTTGCCAAGCAGTGCTCAGACTGCTCAAGGACTTTTTGAGCTTCTCCTGCTCGGCCAGGTGCATAACAAGCTGGGAGTACAGCACAGCTAGGACCCAAACTGTCCAAAGAGCTATTCCATACCATAGAACGTCATGCTCGGGGGGGGGGGTTGGTGGGTCGGTCGGTCGCGGGGAGAGTGATCGCTGCTCGGGTACTGATTGCTGCTCAGGACGGGCTGGGCATCGGTCGGCGGGTGGTGAGCAATTGCATTGTGCATCATTCGTTTTGTATATTCTGTATATTTTGTTATCATTCTCATTATTACTATTATTATTATTTTCTCTTATTAAACTGTCTTTATCTCAGCCCTCGGCTCTAACCTTTTTCTCCTTCCCGATTCTCTCCCCCATCCCACTGAGGGAGGGGGGGGAGTGAGCGAGCGGCTGCGTGGTGCTTAGTTGCCAGCCGGGTTAAACCACGACAGTAAAGAAAACCAGTGAGTACTCAGTAGAACAATATTTAGGAGTCTGTTTGTTAAAAATTTCACTGGAGTCATGAAAGCTGCTTTACTCACAGACGACAGGGTTGCTTAACCTTAATATGGTGTATAACATAGTATGTCACATGGCATGTAGACGTGGCACTACCTGGCAGAAGGTCTAGGTATGTATTACCAGGCAGAAGTGTTATGATGTTTATACTGCTTCATCCATGCTGTTAGTTTCTTTGCTTTTAAGCTTACTTATGGCAATGCAAAGTTAGCTCACCCCTACCTGCAATCAGAACAGGAAGCAGTTTCCTGAGTAAACATATGTTAATTTAAATAAGCTGTTCATATTTTCCTTTTCTGGCACAATCTGGTTGCTCACTCACCAACTGAATGAGTCAGGAAAACCAGTTAGAATCGAGAGTTAACATTAAAACGCTTTGGCATTTTCACTTCCATGTCTCATACATTTGCAAAGGAAATGATACGTTGCCCATCCCTTTTTCTCAAGTTACTTAAAAATCTATCTGTATGAGGTCAGGTTGCTCTTGGGCACTGCTCTGACATGCAAGAAAACAGACTTCTGGTTGATTCAGAGGAAATAAATCTCAGGGAGTAGCTTGCTTGGATTTTTTTTTTTTTTAGTTTAATTTGCCAGAGATGGCAGAGAAATTATTCCTGCTCAGGAAACAATCAGATAATGAGAAAAGGCCTCAGGCTTTTAAAGACAGTACCTCTACTTCCCTCGGTGGGAGTAATGGTAGTGGCCAGTAAGTTTCTGGCAAGTTGCCTGTTGCAGGAATGCTATTTACTTGCTTTAGAAGGGAATATTTCTGAGTCTGGATGTGGTTTATTTCATTTTTAAGGTTGTTTTAAACAATTAATAAAGAACCAGCACTTCTGTGGGCATCAAATGCTGTTTCCAGCACTGATTCCTGCTACAGACCAAGAGCCCACATCTTCCTGACAATGGCATCAGCAGCATCTGGTCAATGTCCCGCTGGCCAAGCTAAGGAGGGCATTTGGTGAAAGTCCTAGAGTGTCTTTGCAAGACTGGCTGTGAGCAGTCCTGAGCTTGCTCTGTGTGCTATCAAAAAGCACTCTGTATTGGTATTGCTCTGGGCTGGGGCACTAAATCAAGCACAGTTAATCCTATTAGGACAGTATAGCATCCAGACACAAGCTGTTTCACATCTGGGCTGCTCCAGGAGAAGACGTTGGTGTATTAGGACCTGCTCATAAAGACTATCCTCAAGTATCTGTCTGAGGGACTTAGAAAAATGCACCTAAAAGCTCTTCTGAAATTCGGAGGGGAAAAAAAAGGAAAGAGGGAAAGGAAAAGGAAAGGAAAGAGGGAAAGCGAAAGGAAAGGAAAAAGAAAGAGGGAAAAGAAAAGGAAGGGAAGGGATCACTGATACTGGAAAAAATGAAAGCCCTACTTGAAAGAGGCATATTTACAGATGTTTACAGATATCTTTTACTATCAGTTTTTAATACTGTTACAGTCAAATGAAGAACAACTTCAAGAATTAATGAAGCAGGATGAGGATCTAAAGGGTTTTTACAAAAGTTTTTAACTCATCACTGTACTTGATTGTCCTGTATTTGAGGAGCCCTGCACCATGTCACAAAGACCACCTTCCTTTAATATATTCTTTTGTGACCAGTTTATTGTCCATCTCATAGCAAGGTTTCTCAAAATACCATCGGCACAAAGTCCATTAGGGAACATGTGCAAGAATATTTCTGTATTGTGCCTGTTTCAAACATGAAATATGTGGTATTTCTGCATGCCAAATAAATATTTTTCCACCGGGCTCCTGCATTAGACCAATTTGTCAATATGGTAAAATCACAATTCTACATTTCATCATTAAATTGAGCAGACAGGTTCAAACCAGATTTCTACAAGATAATCCTTTAAGACTTTGCTATCAAATATTCAAGGATTGTAGAAATGCTATAGGACATCTATCAAAATGAAAGAAAAAGACACAATTTTGTTTCCTTTGGGAAGAAGAATTAGTTTGTTGTAAAGTTTAAATGTGTGTCAGATGTGGAAACACAGCTGAAACACTAAAAACTTCATATAATTTCAAGTGTTCCACATTGATGTTGTATTAGGCAGCAAGAGCATGAATTATGGGAAATGCATTCATTTGTTTTGTTTAAAGAAATAGCATAGAGATACGTTAACTACACCAACCCATTTCCCCAAGCTTCTTCAGTCATGAAACACCCTCCATGTAATAATATAATGTCTGGTATACTCTTGAATAGCTTGACAAGTTGCAGTTTCAGTCAATTTTGGCTTTCAACACTTGCTGTCATGGAAAGAAGAACTGTTTCAAATAAAAGGCATGAAAGGAGCAAATCTGGAGCAAGGTTCCTTAGATAAATAACCTTTCAACTTAGGACAGATATGATTATTATTTAATTGGCAAAAAAGGGTAGATT
Organism: Gorsachius magnificus; assembly: GCA_034008185.1. NCBI lineage: Eukaryota > Metazoa > Chordata > Aves > Pelecaniformes > Ardeidae > Gorsachius > Gorsachius magnificus. The sequence continues at coordinate 70,200,146 of CM067082.1, forward strand.
ATGAATATTTAATTAACAAGACTCCAGTGCAAACCAGAGGCTGAAACAGAAACAGACAGATCTTAGTCTGAGATTACACTGTTCTTTCTACTATTAATTAGAACCCTACTCCATGCTCTTTTGTTGTGATTGTACCGTCTCTTATGCTAATTGGAGTTTTAGCCTTCCTGACGGAATTGTAATTTACATTTTATAACATTGTATGCTTTAGCCATTCATCCTCTTGTAGCTCCCAGCCCATATGTTTTGAATTAGATTCATCTGTAACTGGGTATATTAAGGCTGTTGGAGTGTCTATAGCTGGAGTTATATCCCTGTGTGCTTGATTATGTTATCAAGTCATTCTTGATAAAATTAGCAATTATGTACAAGTTCCTTTAAAAAAGGTGAAAGGAGAGGGGATTGATTTGGAAGATGGAGAACCCCTATACAGGTAACATTTCTTTCTTATCTATTCTGTTATAGTAAACTAGTCTCTGACTCAGGATAAGGCTTCATGCTTTTCCACTATTAACAATGATTTAAACTTTCCCGGAGTTATCTCAGCAACCAATGGCAAAAGAATCAGTTGTGTAATTTCCTCTTACGTGTAGACTAGCCAACCATTTCAACAATTAAACATGAAAGGCAGCACGACAAGGAACATAATCTAACTGTATCAGTGGTGTCAAAATTTGGCTTCAGTTCAGACCAGATATGTTAATCTTTAGAAAACTGACATCGTGCTCCATGCTGAATCCTCTACCCAACGGCCATCTTTAAAGATACTTCTGTTCTCTTCTGCGGTGAATATCTGTTAGCTGCTTGCCCCTTGTAATGTTTCAACAGATGGTGAAGCCTTCTGACTGTTTTCCTAGGATCTTTCTAAGAAGGTCTGTGCTTAGCACCGCACTGCTCTAGAAGTCTCACACTTGGGATGAAATAACTCTGTGCAGCAATACAGGCTGGGCACCAATTAGCTAGAAAGCAGCTTTGCAGAAAAGGAGCAGGGAATCCTGGCATACAACAAAGACTTTAGTAAACATGGGTGAGCTGTATGCCTCTGCAGCAAAGGTGGCCAACAACTTACCCAGCTGTGGTCGCAGGAGTGTAGCCAGCAAGTCAAAGGAAATTTAGCACTCCCCTCTGTTTAGCACTAGGGAGTTCACAGCTGGACTGCTGTGCCTGCTTGTGGGCTTTGCAGTATAAGAAATACATGGCTATCCTGGTGAGAGTCCAATGGAGGGCAATCAGAATGCTTAGACTGCAGCACATGGCATATGAGGAAGAACTTCTTGCCCTTTCTGAAGATGGGTGTGACACTTGCCTTTTACATCAGGAAGCATCTTCCCTTTCCCTCCTCTTCAGTTTCCATGAACTTTTAATGATGACAGAGCCCCTTCTTGCAGTATCAGGCAGTTCCATCACCACTCCTGAACAAATTTGGTTTTTTTCTAGCATTCTTTTTTTTCCCCCAAAATCTTGTGAAGATTTGAGTTAACTTCCAATATTGATGAATATGAGGTAAGGAAACTAGACTGTTTCTTGTTCTATTTGCTCAGCTGTATCAAAAGGATGGCTGCTTGGCTGATTCACAGGTAGTAATTTAATGCCTCCTCAGATGGAACAAAGTGGTAATTTAGTGTAACCAGGTGGGCAGGGTAGTGTATCAAAACCCAAATAATAGTCCATGATGGAAAGCAGAATTTTCAAAGGAGATGAAGTCTCCTTTCATCTTTAGTATGGTAAGAAGAGCTTTATTTTATGTCACCGAAGAATATTTATCCAAATTCTGATGCTGTCAATGATTTTTCTTTGCTATTTCCTTCAAATCTAAAGTATAAGCACCAAGTTTTAACAAAATTGGCTGTGGTGATAGGTGGTTATGGATAAGCCCTGCTCATGAAAACAGCTAGAACCTAGAGCTTCCTGTGCCTTTAGATATGTGAAGGTAAAGGCAGAGAAAAAAAACAAAACCAAAATGAGGGCTTTGATGACACCACTGTATGGGCAACCTGTACTCAAAACATTGAGATAGGCTGCTGAGGAGACCACAGAATTTCAGATTAGTTGACTGTAATTTTAAATACTCATAGTTACTTAGGAGGTACCTGAAGCCATACATTTTCATGGAGAGAGAGAAGAAAAAGCATGTCTTGATACTTGTAATTCACAGGAAGGAAGTTAAAAAAAAAAAAAAAAAAGCAAAGATACAGTGCTTGGTTTTCTAAGGATTACAAAAAACCAACACATACCCTGGGTAAGGACAGAAAACTGAGGAAAAAGCAACAAAAAGAATGTGTCATCGTAAAAAGCTGATACAGACCACAGTGAAAGGTATTTCTAAATTCTGTCTGCACTGATTTGGATATTGAAAGCATAGACAAGAGGGAGAAAAAGCTAAGGTGGTGCAGAAATACAGGATGACTGAGAAGAAATGCAGTGACTTAATCCAGAACCATTTCTTTTAAAAATTAAAACAGTTTTTAATATCATAATCCTGAAAACTTTGCTCATGATCTTATTAACATGTCCCTTAATGAAAACTACAAGTATGGGCCAAGAATGTCTTAGTAGTTTCTGGGATAATGAGCAATAGTTAGTAAAGACAATTTATTACTGCACTGTGCCCCCAAAAGGGTAAGGCTTACAGTGGTTTTAATTTACAATTTACAAATGGTTTTAATTGATTTATTGGGTGAACTACTTGACTATTTTTAAATTACTCCTTCCTTTTTCTTCCCTGAGCTCAGCCTCTCTTAATTGTAGTCACACAATAAAGTGTCCATTCCTCTAACTGAGAAAAGTATTTCCCTGCTTTTCTGAGGGACCTTCTGAGGTTGAGTGATGCCTGATTCCTGAATTTTGTATCATCTTAGGCTATAAATTAGTCTTTAACAGAGAGACCAAAAGCATAGGTCACTTGAGATGGTGCTCAGCTCTGTTGATCATTAAATACCAAAAGAGAAATTTTGACTGTGAGAGAGAGAATTTAGGGAGACAGGTGATAGGAGTCAGCTTGTGCTTGAGGCTGCAGAAGCTGGCACTGCCGAGGTATCCATCTGGTTCCCCTCCCTGTATCCAGAGCCTGTGCAGGGCTTGGGCTGCTTGCTGAATGCAGATGCTGAGCTATAGTGTCTTGGAAGGATCAGATGTGCAGACCATCCTGGGATTAGTGCATACAGGGAGTATTTGACAGTGCAGTCTGACAGTAAAAGTATAGTTACCTATGGTTTTTTTTAAGATTTTATCACGTGGGTAACCTGCTTTAACACATGTATTGCAGGAAGTTTTATAATTTTTTCATAGAATATAAGCCATTTCTTGGTGAATAATTTTAATTAAACTGGCAGAATATCACTGAGAGAGAAATACAACAAAAACCATATTCTTAGGTCTTATGCAGACCTAAGGCTGGGGTATTGTTATTCTATTACCTCCACCAAGACTTGGCAGGATAAAGCTTTTAATAACTAAGGAAAAGGTGTGGAAAGAAAATACTAAATTCTATGCAGTGCTGTCTGCCTCAGAGTAAAAATCTCCTTTGGGGAGGTGAAAAAAAATAAAATAATGCTGTATTAGCTGGCTAGTTCAGAACCATTCCTACGCCCTAATGAAAGCAATTCCGGAATTACATATCACTCATCTCGGGTGGAAGGGGCAATTTGTATAAACCTATCTCACTGGTTATGGGCAGTTATTGTCTGTCACAGCCTTTGAAAAAAAGATTGGCCTGTCACTGAATGGGACATTTGAAAGTAGGATGACATAAAGAGAAGGGAGGTGCCAAAATACATATGCTTCATGGCTGCAGCAGCTTTAACAGAACATACTAAAGTATAAAATAGGGAATCAAACAATATTTAATAATGGAGCATTACCACAGCAAACCCAGGAAATATTATAAGTAATATTGTTATCATAAGCATTAGTTCATACTGGTTACATCACCATTTAATTGCTTGTATAATGAATGCGATCTTTACTATTACTATTAACATGATTTTATTACAGATACAAGCTTATATTTTAGCTGTAATACAATGATTACGACTTTTATAATTATATTACATCTTTAATATTTGTATAATTAAAAGTGATAACATTATTAACACAGGTTTACTTTTATCTGTGTAAATAATACTTATACATAGTTATTCTTTCAAACATTTTTATTAATGGTCTGAAATGCAAGACTGGGAGGCCGTGGTGGCTAGGATGAAGACTGAATGTGACTCAGAGCAGCCTGAGCCAGAGTGGCATGATAAACATTCAGAGCATTTTTAAAAGAAACCAGAGGCAAATTATAAGGTACAAAATGTAGCTGCCTACAGTTATTTTAATGTTCCCAGCAAAGTGGCCAATGAGACAAAATTAATGAATGATTAGACAGTAAAGCAGTTAAGAAGTCCTCTGGAAAAATAAAAGTTAGAGGGAGACACTGACAACTTACTTAAAACTTTTTTGTGCATTTTTCACAGACATCTGAAAATTTTGGACTGAGCACCAGACTGTGAAAAGACTAATGTGAAATGCAGACTGCTCTTGCATGAATGAAGGGGCACCAGCGTTGGAAACACAGCAAAACATAAGAAAAGGCATTTTAAAAAATGTGGAAAGATTTTATTATGTCTCAGAACAAGAGGAACAAAAGCTGGATATATTTCTCTCAGAGCAGTTGTTTCAGCATTTGAAACCTATCATAGAAAAATCCAGTCAGTAATGATCTGGTATGCACTTTATCACCTGCTGTTGCTCATTTCGCAAAGAAAATTTGCCCTCTATGGGAGATGTAACGTTTGGGTTGTGACAACAGTACCTGTTTTATTTGCAGGCACTTGGTCTGTGCATCTTTAACCAGGGGGCGGCTGGCTGAGGAGAGCCTGCTGGAGACTGTCCTGAGCTGGGAGCGCCTTGGTCTCCGCCAAAGGGATCCCAGAGCTGCCGGGGCTGGGAGAGAGGCAACAAGGATTTGTGAGTTTGTAACTCAAGCAGGATGCACATTGGGAGAGACCTACAGGTGCAGCAGGTTTAGTCAGAGCTGAAGGTTGTGCACTTTTTTCATAAGCCTATACTGCTTTCCACTGCCACTCCTGTTTCATCCTCACTTCACAACTTTCCTTTGGGGTAGTCGGCTTAAGCAAGCATCAGTTTTGCAGCTGCCCATATATCACATAAACTGTGTCTGTTGGAGTCAGTGTCAGCAGAGAGAGTTTCACATGGTTTCAACATTTTTCTGCAAAATGTTAGTAATATTTGGGAAATGGACAGCATATGTTCCCAGAGCTCCTTGTGGAAACAACGGGAGTCTGAATTGTTCAACTGTGTGAGAGGGCTGGAGCACCTCTCTTATGAGGACAGGCTGAGGGAGTTGGGCTTGTTCAGCCTGGAGAAGAGAAGGCTGCGGGGAGACCTGATTACAGCCTTTCAGTACCTAAAGGGGGCCTATAGGAAAGATGGGGATAATCTTTTTAGTAGGGCCAGCTGTGACAGGACAAGGGGTAATGGTTTTAAACTGAAGCAGGGTAGGTTTAGACTGGATATAAGGAGGAAATTCTTTACAACAAGGGTGGTGAAACACTGGAATGGGTTGCCCAGAGAGGTGGTGGAGGCCCCATCCCTGGGAACATTCAAGGACAGGTTGGATGGGGCTCTGAGCAACCTGATCTAGTTAGCGGTGTCCCTGCTCACTGCAGGGGGGTTGGACTAGATGACCTCTAGGGGTCCCTTCCAACCCAAAACATTCTATGATTCTATGATTCTATTATCCAAGCCCATTTGATTATTGAGCCTTTCTTAGTTTTGAATACATCTTGAATATACCTGTAGAAAGCTTAGGGAAGGGTGTGATTCTGTCCAAACCAGCAGAAGGAAATGAATTAAAATAGCCATGGGAGTGAAATCCCAGTGTAGCCCCAGTTTGGTCACCTCCTTTCTCATGGTTTGCAGATAACATGCTTTTGCTGTTCTGATTCACCAGTTATGGGAAGCTTTGCTTCTGCTTTCCCAGAGTGCTGTGGTAGGGAAGGGAACATGTTCACTGCTCCTTATGACACTTGAGTTCTATTCATTACAAATCAGTTCTAGATGAGATAGAAAGCAATACAAGCTTTTGGAAAGCAGGAATGGTACAGCCCATAGCAGCTTCCTCTTCTGCTTCATACAGTTTGCTAACTGTATAATGAGGTCTGTTAAGAATTAGACAATATTATCTATATACAGAAGTCTTTATACTATGAAGCATGTGAGGCTAAATGTTTTATCCAGAAATAGCAGACATAAAAAAAAAAGTTTGAATAGTCTTTGATAACTCAGCCACATAGCTACATCCCCAGAATATTGAGCAAACAAAACCAGAATACTTAGTCCGCATGCCTTGTACACAGACTGCAGGCACCATCAGGTTTAACTGATGACTGAATGCCTAACTTGCATTAAGATCTTTCATCAAAATACAATCATAACCATAGTGCACACATTCAGAATCTCAGTAAACATACCGCTTTTCATTTTCATGCTGATAAAGTTCATTTACAAGGAAGAAGGGAAAGGTAAATAATAGCTTTCTGGAAGCATTAATATTCTGATCAAAATATTATATGTGTTCTGTAGATTACCTGAATCAGTGATGCTGTCTTGAATTTGACAGCTATTTTAGCATTTGTGACAAAGGCACAAGTTTTTCCTCCCCTCCGAGGAGAGGAAAACACAAAAGAAAAATTAGCAAAATTTGTCAGCCATCCTTGTAGTCTTTGAGAGGTTTTAGAACTTTCTTAATCTTTTTAAAAAAAAAAAAAAGCTATTCCTTTTAAACACTCCCACCTATGAAACATGAAATTCAATGATTGTGTATAAAAATCAATGTTCTACCATCATGTTTTTTCCCAATGGTGAAATTAATTGGCAAAAGTCCTTAATTTCTATTTGAAATAGAACCTCTATGTAAGGAAGAAAATAATGAACTAAAGAAATAAACTTCTGAAATTTATACAGAAAGAGAAATATTACTTTCTTCCCCATACCTCATCATGCTTCAAAAATTATGCAGGAAATTGAGTTGAAAATAATAGTGCATAATGAGCATCTTTATTTTTCATGTGTGATTTTTTAAGTACATGCAGATGGGAAAAAAATGGGAGGAGAGGAAGGGACCAGAATAGGGAACTTTTTTTTTCTAAATTTAAAAGTCTGCTAGAATAAGAGAAGATACCAACTATTTTTTTCTTCTCACCTCTAAGCCCTTCTGAAGTCATGACTTGTAGCTTCTAACTTTTTTTGTCTCTGTAAGCATACGGCTCTACAAAAGAATTTTATCATCCCTGAAATATGGAACTTCACAGCTGATGAAGTTGTGGCAAACATTATGTCCTTTTAGAAACCTTTAAGGGAAAATAAAGTTGGTTTTGGTTTGAGTCTTATCCAGGACACCTATCCAACCTTTTAATAGTGTTAAGAAATTTATCAGTGGCTGAAACAGAAACTGATTGTTTCTAATATGTGTAAATATTTCTCTCTGCCCTGTGCTCTGCTAGGAAGAGATTCTTTCTAATAAGTAAAGCATGTTAGCCTTTTATAGCCAATGTCTGTTCTGCTATAATATCCAGACAGATTTAATCTTTATTTATCAAACCTGTTGCTCTTTCTTGTCCATGAGATGGCTTAGCCATCTTAAGTCAAAATTTTTTTATTATGACCTGCATTTTGTACAAGTGCTGTGGGGCAGGAACAGGCAATCAAAAGAAGAAGGAGGAATCTGGAGCAAGACACGTGCTTATGCTCTCACACACTAGTTTATTCAATATCCATTTCTAGGTTAAAAAATGGTCTTGATAGAAACATCTAACCAAGCTAACTTTGTGGTTCACTATCTGCAGCTAACTGCAGTTAAGATCATCAGTAATTATCTGTCCTGAAATGATGGTGTGATTAGGATAGGATAGGATGGGATAGGATAGGATAGGATAGGATAGGATAGGATAGGATAGGATAGGATAGGATAGACTATTTCATTTGGGAGGCTCCTACAACAATCATCTATTCCAACTGCCTCACCAGTTCAGGGCTGACCAAGTTAAAGCGTGTTGTTAAGGGCATTGCCCAAATGCCTCTTAAACCCTGACAGGCTTGGGGCATCGACCACCTCTCTCGGAAGCCTCTTCCAGTGTTTGACCACCCTCTTGGTAAAGAAATGCTTCCTAATGTCCCATCTAAACCTCCCCCAGTGTAGCTTTGAACCATTCCCATGCATCCTACCACTGGATACCAGGGAGAAAAGAAGAGCTCAGCACCTCCCTCTCCACTTCCCCTCCTCAGGAAGCTGTAGAGAGCAATCAGGTCACCCCTCAGCCTCCTTTTCTCCAAACTAGACAGGCCTGAAGTCCTCAGCCGCTCCTCAAAGGACAGGCCTGCCAGCCCTGTCACCAGCTTTGTTGCCCTCCTTTGGATGCATTCAGGGTCCTTCACATCCTTCTTAAATGGTGGGGCCCAGAACTGCACATAGTAGTCAAGCTGAGGCCACGCTGAATATAGCAGGATGATCCCCTCTTTTGACTGGATGGTTGTACTGGTTTTGATGCACCCCAGGATAGGGTTTGCCCTCTTGGCTGCCAGGGCACGCTGCTGGCTCACTCTGAGCCTGCTGCCAGCCAGCACCCCCAGATCCCTTTCTGCAGGGCGGCTCTCCAGCCACTCCTCTCCCAATTTATACTTGTGCCTGGCATTACTCTATCCTAGGTGCAGAATCCAGCATTTGGATTTGTTAAATTTCATCCCATTAATCATTGCTGAATGCTCCAATCTATCTAGATCCCTCTGCAAGGCCTCCTGTCCCTCAAGAGACTCAACAGCACCTCCCAGTTTGGCATCATCATCAAGCTTGCTAATGGTGCATTCAACACCTGCATCCAGAGGATTGATAAATACATTGAACAGAACTGGCCCTAGAATTGAGCCCTGAGGAACAGCGCTGGTGACCAGTCACCAGACAGATGCAGCCCCATTCACTACAACCCTTTGAGCTCTGCCCTTCAGCCAGTTCTTCACCCAGCACACCATGAACATGCTCATGCCACAGTTGGACAGCTTGTCCAGAAGGATGCTGTGAGGGACAGTGTCAAAAGCCTTACTAAAATCCAGAAAAACTACATCCACTGCCTTCTCCCTATCCATTGGGTGGGTAACCTTATCATAGAAGGATAAGCCCATGTTGATTGTGCCTGATCACTGGCTCAATACCCCTTTTCTAAGCATCTTATAAGATATTCTTTGGAGCTGATGACCTAGCAAGCCCAGACTTGCGCTCAGAGATCCAATGGTGATGTTTTTTCAAACTGGCAGCAACAGCAAGTTGATAAGCTATGCAGGTTTTTCCACCTCTAAGTTCATAAGACTAAACTGTGTTCTCTAACACATGCTTACCCATGATTAAAAAAAAAGGGAGGGGCACATGGCCTCTCTCTGTTACAGCTAATCAAAAGAAGAACCATGCAGCAGGAAGCCTATGAACATGTGCAAAATGAACATGCAAAAGATACCCACAAGGACAAGTGCAATGTCATGCACACATCGCGCTTTTGGAAGTTCAGTAGAAGTTACACATCCCACTCAACGTGATGTTGGAACCAGAAACAAACTGCTATTAATTAAAAGGTAAACATTAACTTTCTCGACAGATCCAACCCAGGGAAGGGCGTGACTGATTCACAGGCAAGGACTAACATAAAGGAAATGCAAAGGGAGAAATAGATCATGTCAAAGAAAAATAGTGCCCAGAATTGTTACACGGGAAAAAATTCTGTGATGATTCTTGCTTTTCAAATGAGAAGTTGCTCCTTGGCTCTGTTTTCAAGCACTGCATCTGGGTCCCTTTGAAAAGAAATGGGGAATTGATTTGGAAGGGAGGAGTGCTCTGTGTGCATGGTGTCGAAGAGGGGGCGTTAGAACTGTCACGCTCCACCCAACACTTGTCTGCCAACAATAAAATGCTGCTCTTGTGGAGCTCTCTACTCCCAGATACCACTAAGCAGATAAATGCAAAGAGGTGCTAGAGTTGCATGCAGTCTTCAGAGTAACTTCAGTTTTTGTGAATAAACTACAAATGGTAAAACTCCCTGAAACGCAGATCCTAGTTCTCCTTTGCCCTTAGTGGTATTGTTATGATTATGTACTCTTAAGTTTGTTTTTCTAGTCAAATAAACCAGATTAAATTCAATAAAATTTTCTAATCATTACTCTTTTTTTTTTACCACATGAAAGTTTTAGAGTGGGCATCAATTGCAAAAAGAATTTAATGGCAGTATGACCTTAGTTCTAATCCTAGTTGTTTTTCAAGCCTAAGCTATTTATTTGTTGGAGCTTTAATTCCTTCTCTTGCTGGATTAAGGTTGTCTTATAAAAACAGATACTCTATTATTTTATGATAACTGAGCTTTTTTTTTTTTGAGTCATGCTCCTGGATGGTACTTTTACTAACAGTTGTCACATGCCAGCTGTTGATCTCTTGATGTCGTGTAACGACATAGATTTTTGGAGGATTTAGAAGTTAAAGTTGTGGGAAGAAATTTTAATGTCTGTGTTTGCCACTCACTGAAGTCACAAATTCAAGGTATTTCTTACATCTGCCGTATTGTATTTCTTGTACCTCCCAACCCTCTTTTACTCAGCAGATGTTCCTCTGCTGCAAAGTCATTTTGCTTACTTAATGTTTCCTTGACCATGTCTAATATGTCATTGGTTGTACACCATTGCTTTTCTGTTAGATCTCCTTATGATAGTGTTATCTTCTTGTTTTTAAGTTAACCTCTCACGTGCAAGATAACAGCTGAGCTGAGACTATCTCTGTGAGGCTGTCTGACCCTGCAGCTCTTTCATAAGCAGAATATCAGTGGGGCACGAGAAGGGGAAAAGGAGCATGGTATTTTGTTATTGTTGCTTGTACATGAAACCATTTGCACTGTTCAGCTTAGCACCAGTCCTCAAGACTTGCCACAGCAGATCACATACATGGCAGCACTCCATTTGATTGGGAAGAGCGGCTTTTAGGGCACAAGTTAAAAATACTACCTGCAACTGGAAAAAGCAGCATTCAAACTTATTTAGAGCTTAGCTTCAGAACTAAAATAAGCATTCTGGGTCGCATACTAAATTGCTCATATAAATGTACACATATTTGTAATGTACATTATGCAACAAAACTACGCCGCTATTAGGAAAATGGCCTAAGGATTTAAATGCAGCTAGGGTAGTTGCACTGAGGTGTCCAGTAACCTGAGGTGAAACTAATTTCAAAGCTGCTACATCCATTTTAGAAGCTTGCATCCCTCTGTGTGCTTATCTGTTTCCAGTCCAGTTTTACAGTCTTGGAGTTTGACTCTTCTATAGCAACACTGCACACAATTCTTCTGGCTGATCTCAATCATATGTTTTGCAATCAGTTATTTTTAAGCAAAAGGAAACTATCTTTAAATAGACATTTTAAGATGTAAAAGGTCCCATTTTGTACCTACTATTTCAGATTTGAGTATTGTATTTTACCTTACTTACAGTAGTTGCTAGAGAAAGCTGCAGTTTTGAAATAAACATACTTCCCCAAAGTTTTATGAATTTGCATCCAATATTCCTTTGGTCAATGGTATGACTTCTTTGCTCCAGACCTTAGAGGGAAGAATCTCTGTACGTGTGAGGTCCCAGGAAAAAGAAACAAAAGAATGCAATTTATTTCTGCATAGGTATTTACAGTAATTTCAGTATAATTTTAGTTGTTATTGTATTGTGACCTAACTGGCTAAAACATAATTTTTTTTTTTACTTACAGTTACTCTTATGAAATTTCTTGCTTGTTGCACATTTTACATTGTTGCAAGAATTAAGCTTGTAAAAACATCTGTTTTGCTAGAATAAGAGGAGGACTGCAGGAGAAACAAGTGACTGAAATACAGGTTGGCTTCTCAGTCCCTTGGGGGACCTTTGCTTGCGTTAGGTTTGCAAGTGCTGAATTATTGTTTTCAAAACCACAAAGCTATTTTGCAGAAGCCAGAGAATAATAATGAAGTCCAGCTCTTGAAGCATTGCCAACTGTAGAAGACAGACTGCTCTCCCCTTCCACCCAACCTGTTGAATTTGACTTGCATCTTAGTTGCTGCATCGTACTGACCATGTGAAGTGTTAAGTTTATTTTACTGTTGTTCCCCAGAGAGTATCACTATGAAAACTTATGATTGTATCAACAGGCCTTGAAACTTTTTGCCACTTCTGCTGAAATGCAAACTAAGACTCTAAAGTGAAGTTTGAAAGAGAAAACACAGGCAAAGAGGTTTGTAATGCCTTTCTCCAGAAGCAGAAGCAAACTTTTGACCATCAATTAAATTATTTTAAATGAAAAATTAAAATTAGTCAACAGCATCTCTTGTGGAAAAAAATCACCTCTAATCACATAATTTCTGATACCTTGCCTTTGTATAAAAATGCTTCAAAGCAATTCAAACAATAGCTTCTGTCTATATACATGTACGTTTCCAAGCACCATATGCCTCAGACAGATACTTTGGAAATACTTAGGAATTAGTTTTGAAGGCCCCATGTAGACAAACGTGATTAAAATATAGCTTTTGTTCATTAATCGAGACTTCTTTCATTTGCCTCATGGTAAAATTACTCTGCAGCCTTGTGCAGTTGAAGACAATTCTTGGTTTCCACTGTGCAGAGAATCATTGGAAGGAGCCTCATCTATTCCATTACCGGAATAAAGTACTTTTGTACTTGTACTTATGTCACTCCTGACAGATGCCTGTCGATCCTGATCTGAAAGACCTTTAGCAATGAAGATTTCACACCCACTCTATCCCACTCTTCTGCTGTTTTTAGCAGTTGAAATGTTTCCTGAATACCTAATCACTATCTCCTCTGCAGAAGTCCACTACTTCTTGCTGTATTTGGACAGAGGAAAAGCTACACATTTTGCTTACTTTGACTTCAGTGAAGCTTTTGAAAGGAAAAAAATTGCAAAATTACTTAGAGAAAGATATGAAAAAATTAAATTCAGCAGAAGAAGGTGAAAAGTAATCTTATGCAGGAATAATAAACAGCATGAAGATTGGATAGGATCAGTGGAAGTGGCTCTCTAGCAGCTATGCAGAAAAACATAAGAGACTACGGAGGATGATGAGATGACGGTGACACAACAATGTCAGGATACTGTGAAAAGAGATAAACATCACTGTGGGAAGTATAAACAGACATATTAAGTAACTCTGCTATGTAGTACAAAGTATGGTAAGGCTGGAGTACTGTATTCTATTAGGAAACTTTGAGTTTCAAAAAAGATGTAAAGCAAGTAATAGAAGCTCAGATGATAAAAATGGAAAGAAGCTAAAGTGTAGTATATATGATCTAAAAAGTTTGAACAAGTTGGGACTTCCTAGCTTAAAGACAAGAATGCTTAAGAGGAAGGTTACAGCCTTCATCAAACAGGTGGAACAGACACAAGAAGAGAGACATATGATCATTTGAAGAGCTTGCAGTTGTTCTCTTTTTCTAGCATATTTTGCATCAGGCTGTAATCATAAAAAGGCTTTTCAGGAGTTGGTCACATGTCAGGAGTGTCAGGACAGAGCCTGAGGTTGACTTGCCATCAATGTGCATTGGCTTGCTTCAAGGATATCCTTAGAGTTGGCAAGACAGGCAAGTCCATCTTCCCTTGAGTGTCCACAAACTTGGTCCCCTTGTGCCCCCAGGTATTTTCTGTGGTCTCTCCTGAATTCTGAAACCAGGATTCTGAAGTAGGTTGTTATCAGTGGTATCAGGTTGTTGGCTGGATGATACCGACATGAATTATTCCATTATTTGTTGAATCATTGTGTGCATAGTTTTGTGCTCTCAGAAACTGTGACGCTGGCCTTGCTAGGCTGAACAGCTTTTAATAACACTTAAGACCAAATAGAGCCACTGGGGCAAACCTTCTTCATCTTCAACACAAACAAGTGAAGTACATGTGCATTCTCACTCCATTACTATGAAAATCAGAGTGTCCAGAAAATATGCTGATTATCGCAACACTAGAAGGAACTACACAAGTATATGAAGATAAATTAAGGTTTTGGGTTTTTTTTGAATTAATATTGATAAACTCTTTGAGACTTTCTGCAATGTCAAACTGTGATGAAGTTTATAGGGCACTAGGGAAAATGGTTGAAGGATCAGGAGTGCAGGTAGTGCTCTCCTTGATCCCATTAGTGTCAGGAGGGATCACGGAAAGGAATAGGAAAGCTAGAGCAGTTAACGTGTGGCTCAAAGGTTGGTGCCATCGGAAGGGCTTGGGCTTCTTTGACCATGGAGAGGTTTTCATGGCACCGGGCCTGTCGAGAACAGATGGTGCCCAGCTCTCTCGGAAGGGAAATAGGATCCTCGCTCATGAACTGGCGGGGCTTGTAGAGAGGGCTTTAAACTAGGCCTGAAGGGGGAAGGGGATATAAACAGGCTCACTAGAGAGGAGCCTGGGGGGGTCACCCCATTGCTGGGGGTGACACCGATAGCCCAGCTCAAGTGCATCTACACTAATGCACGCAGCATGGGCAACAAACGGGAGGAGCTGGAAGCCATTGTAAGGCAGGATGGCTCTGATGTAGTCGCCATCACAGAAACGTGGTGGGATGCCTCCCATGACTGGAGTGCTGCGATGGATGGCTACAAACTCTTCAGAAGGGACAGGCAAGGAAGGAGAGGCGGTGTGGTAGCTCTGTATGTTACGGAGTGTTTTGATTGTACAGAGCTTGACACTTGTGGTGAGGCAGAATGCTTATGGGTGAGGATGAGGGGGAAGGCCAACAAGAAAGATATCCTGTTGGGAGTCTGTTACAGACCACCTGACCAGGATAAGGATGTTGACGAAGAATTCTACAAGCGGCTGGCAGGAGTCTCTCAGTCACGAGCTCTTGTTCTTGTGGGGGACTTCAACTTCCCAGACATCTGCTGGAAATACAATACAGCAGAAAGGAAACAGTCCAGAAGGTTCCTGCAGTGTGTGGAAGATAACTTCCTGACACAGCTGGTAAGTGAGCCTACCAGGGGAAGTGCCCTGCTTGACCTCCTGTTCACTAACAGAGAAGGACTGGTGGGAGAGGTGGTGGTCGGAAATCATCTAGGCCTTAGTGATCATAAAATGGTAGAGTTTTCGATCTTTGGTGAGGTAAGGAAGGGGGTCAGCAAGACCGCCACCATGGATTTCCGGAGGGCAGACTTTGACCTGCTCAGAACGCTGGTTGGGAGAGTCCCTTGGGAGATAGTCCTGAAGGGCAAAGGGGTCCAGAAAGGCTGGGTGTTTTTCAAGGAAGAAGTCTTAAAGGCACAGGACCAGGCTGTCCCCATGTGCCGTAAGACAAATCGGCGGGGAAGACGACCGGCCTGGCTGGACAGAGGACTACTACTGCGACTAAGGGAAAAAAGGAGAGCTTACCAGCTCTGGAAGAAGGGCCAGGCAACCCAGGAAGAGTCCAGGGATCTTCTCAGGTCATGCAGAGAGGAGATTAGAAAGGCAAAAGCCCAGCTGGAATTTAACCTGGCCACTGTTGTAAGGGCCACTGTACGTTAAGAGCAAAAAGAGAGCCAGGGAGAACCTCCATCCTCTAGTGGATGCAAGGGGGAACATTGCCACTAAAGATGAGGAAAAGGCTGAGATACTCAATGCCTTCTTTGCCTCGGTCTTTAATGGCCCGAAGAGTTATCCCCAGGGTACCCAGCCTCCTGAGCTGGAAGATGGGGACAGAGAGTGGAATGAACCCCCCATAATCCAGGAGGAAGCAGTCTTTGACCTGCTATGCCACCTGGACATCCACAAGTCTATGGGGCCGGATGGGATCCACCCAAGAGTGCTGAAGGAGCTGGCAGAGGAGCTTGCCAAGCCACTCTCTATCATTTATCAGCAGTCCTGGAGAACAGGGGAGGTCCCAGATGACTGGAGGTTGGCAAATGTGACACCTCTCTTCAAGAAGGGCCGGAAGGAGGATCCGGGGAACTACAGACCAGTCAGCCTAACCTCGGTACCGGGGAAGATTATGGAGAGGTTCATCTTGAGTGTGCTCACCAGGCACATGGAGGACAATCAGGGGATCAGGCCCAGCCAGCATGGGTTCACGAAAGGCAGGTCTTGCCTAACCAACCTGATTTCCTTCTATGACCAGGTGACCCGCCTGGTAGATGAGGGAAAGGCTGTGGATGTTGTCTACCTGGACTTCAGCAAAGCCTTCGACACAGTCTCCCATAGCATTCTCCTGGAGAAGCTGGCAGTTCATGGCCTAGATGGATGTACTCTTTGCTGGGTTAAAAACTGGCTGGGTGGCCAAGCCCAGAGAGTCGTGGTGAATGGAGCTAAATCCAGTTGGTGGCCGGTCACAAGCGGTGTCCCCCAGGGCTGTTCTAGGGCCGGTCTTGTTTAATATCTTGATCAATGACCTGGATGAGGGGATTGAGTGTGCCCTCAGTAAATTTGCAGACACCAAACTGGGTGGGAGTGTTGATCTGCTGGAGGGGAGGAGGGCTCTGCAAAGGGACCTGGACAGGCTGGATCGATGGGCCAAGGCCAATTGTATGAGGTTCAACAAGGCCAAGTGCCGGGTCCTGCACTTTGGTCACAACAACCCCATGCAGCGCTACAGGCTTGGGGCAGAGTGGCTGGAAAGCTGCCTGGTGGAAAAAGACCTGGGGGTACTGGTTTACAGCCAGCTGAATATGAGCCAGCAGTGTGCCCAGGTGGCCAGGAAGGCCAATGGCATCCTGGCCTGTAACAGGAATAGTGTGGCCAGCAGGAGCAGGGAAGTGATCGTGCCCCTGTACTCGGTGCTGGTGAGGCCGCACCTCGAATCCTGTGTTCAGTTTTGGGCCCCTCACTACAAGAAAGATGTTGCCTTGCTGGAACAGGTCCAGAGGAGAGCAACCAAGCTGGTGAGGGGTCTGGAACTTAAGTCATACGAGGAGTGGCTGAGGGAACTGGGGTTGTTTAGTCTGGAGAAGAGGAGGCTGAGGGGAGACCTGATCGCCTTCTACAACTACCTGAAAGGAGGCTGTAGCCAGGTGGGGGTCGGCCTCTTCTCCCTGGTAACAGATGCTAGGATGAGGGGCAATGGCTTGAAGCTGCGCCAGGGCAGGTTTAGGCTAGACATTAGGAAAAACTTCTTCATCGAGAGGGTTGTCAGGCTCTGGAATGGACTGCCCAGGGAGGTGGTGGAGTCCTCATCCCTGGAGGTATTTAAAAGAAGGATAGATGAAGTGCTTAGGGACATGGTTTAGTGGTGGGATGGCAGGGTTAGGTTAAAGGTTGGACTCGATGATCTTGAAAGTCTTTTCCGACCAAAGTGATTCTATGATTCTATTCTATGATTCTATGAAATATTATCCTTAGTTAGGGATAAGTTAGTGTAACCTGATGGTAAATAAAATCCCTGGTTGAGTAGGCAAGGAGCAGTGCCATTTTGTGTGTACAGGAAATAGACTTTCAACTCTTTTTATTTGTGTACTCAGCAGCAATGGATAGAAATGGAATGGCAAACAACAATCTGCAGAAATAGGAGTTATAAAAATTGGAAGGTGATTCTATGATTCTATTCTATGATTATATCACCTGCATTGCATGCTCTCAGCAAAATGGCTTATATGTGGGACCTGGAATGATATTCTTTCATTTTTCTCTGTGGATGGCATGTTGTAGGAGAAAAGGGCTCTTTATATCAGTTAGAAATGTAATTTTATATTTAGCATTTCTTAATGAGTTACATTTACTTGTTCTTTATATTATTTCACTGTTTCTAGAGGAGCTGCAACTGAAATAAGACAAAAAAGAATTCTTTAATTTGGTAGAAGAAACACCATGAAGATATATTAAGGATTAATTTCAGCAATTAATTTTCATACTTAAGAGTTAATGATGACTAAGTAAGAGTTTTTCTAACTGAAGATAAACATTGTAATAACAAAATGTCCATGCTGGCCCTTTTTCATTTTAAAGCAATGATATCATTCTCAACAAGTAAGATTTATCTCCTTTATATACTTCCCAGAATGAGGATACTAAATGCGTCAGAGATTTGGAAGAAACCTTAGAAAATAGAACCGGAAGGGGTCTAGAGAGATCATACTATTCATTTCCATGTGCACGCTTAATATCATTGCTGTGAGTAATCCTGATACATTAAGTGGAATAGCTCACATGAGTAAATAAAAGGATACATATCTGCAGATCTGAGACCACATTTTTTAATTATTAAGCTGCAATTTTCATTCTTGAGTACGTTAAGTTGTTGATTTAAGGACCTCTGAATTGGTAAATCAGTTAAAAGCTAAAAGTTCCACATATTTACCAGAAAAAAAGGATACTAGAAAATGAAAAAAAAGGTCTTTCAAATAGTATTGTTGTGCATTTAAGTAATGAGTATTAAGACAACTACATGTATAATGCTGACACTGTTGGGTCTTTTTGTTCTTTCATAGTGTATTGGGTTTGTGTAGCAAGGTCTTGGTAGTGGGGGGGCTACAGGGGTGGCTTCTGTGAGAAGCTGCCAGAAGCTTTCCTTGTGTCCGTCACTGGCCAAGGCCAAGCCAATCAGTGACAGTGGAAGCACCTCTGTGATAACAAATTTAAGAAGGAAGAAAAACCAGCTGCGGCTCAGTAGCTGGAGAGAGAAGAGAAGTGAGAGGATGCAAGAGAAAACAGCCCTGCAGACACCAAGGTCAGTGAAGAAGGAGGGGGAGGAGGTGGTCCAGGCGCCAGAGCAGAGATTCCCCTGCAGCCCATGGTGAAGACCATGGTGAGGCAGTCTGTCCCCCTGCAGTCCATGGAGGTCCATGGGGGAGCAGATCCCCACCTGCAGCCCGGGGAGGACCCCACGCCACAGTGGGTGGATGCCCGAAGGAGGCTGTGACCCTGTAGGAAGCCTGTGCCAGATCAGGTTCCTGGCAAGACTTTGCCGACCCATGGAGGGGAGAAGCCCACGCCAAAGCAGGTTTGCGCCTGAAGGACTGCGCCCCATGGAAATTATGGACCCACACTGGAGCACTTTGTGAAGAACTGTAGCCTGTGGGAAGGACTCATGTTGGAGAAGTTCATGGAGGACCATCTCCCGTGAGAGGGACCCCACATATGAGAAGGGGAAGAGTCCTCTCCCGAGGAAGCAGAAGTGGCAGAAACAACATGTGATGAACTGACCTCAACCTCCATTCCCATCCCCCTGCACCGCTGGGGGGAGTAGGTAGAGAAAACTCGGAGTGAAGTTGAGCCCAGGAAGAAGGGAGGAGTGGGGGGGAAGGTCTTTTAAGATTCAGTTGTTATCCTCTCCTTCTCTGATTTTGATTGATAATAAATTAAATTAATTTTATCAAGGTGAGTCTGTTTTGCCCATGATGGTAACTGACAAATGATCTCTCCCTGTCCTTATCTCGACCCATGAGCCCTTTGATTCACTTTTCTCTCCTCTGTCTGGTTAAAGAGGGGAGTGATAGAGCGGCTTTGGTGGGCCCCTGGTGTCTAGCCAGGGTCAAACCACCACACACAGCCTTACAGTTTTATTTGCTTTATACCAATTCATTCATAATACCTTTATTTCTGAAAGGAGTAAATAATATTACTTGTGAAAGAGAAGTTCAATTATTTTAAAAGCATTATTTTAGATGTTAACAAAGCAGTACCTGTTAAACAGAGCATTTATAAGCTCAGCAGATGCTAGATAATTTCCAGCTTCAGAAGAAATGTTGTCTCAAGCATGGAAATAATCTCTTCCTCTTTCAGAAAGTGTACTTGGGAGAGGTATTGTAATCAAAAGACTGAATTTCAATTACAGATTGTCCCCTCCCCAGGAAAGCATCATGGCCTCCTTGAACCAATCTGAAATTGGAAAAGAGCAGTGTGATGGGACAGTGTTGGGATCCTGGAAATTTCAGTCATAGCTTGGACCAAAAGAGGTCAAGGAAGGACAAAACTGTTGTCACAGTTCAATATATGACTGCCTTTCACAAGCAATGTGATAATAAAAGTAGGACAAAAAATTAAGAGCGGTGTGTTTTTTAGAGCAAGATTCATCTGCCTGGAAGTTTGAAAATATTTCCCAATTGCTTCAGCTGGATAATTATTCCCACATGTCTATTGCTGGATCTAGCTCTTATGGCAAAGTCAGCTCTAAACCAAGTGAGAATTGCCATCATGGATTCCTTTGATGTTATCTTTTCATCTAACAGCTCTAGATTTGAGCTATCATTAACATAAGTCTCTGTGTAAAGAGCTATATATTTTTAGAATGCTTTCAGTTTAAGGTATGACATTTGCCTTACTCAAATGCTTGAAATATATAGTTCTATAGTACGTAGTTAGTATCTACTGTTTCTATTCTATGACATGTTTAATATCAGGGCTAGATTGTGAATTCCTGCTTATTCTGGTCAACAATAATCTACAAAACAAGTCTACTAAAAGCTGTAACAGTTTGGGTGAAACTTTCTTAGGAGTCTTATAAATCATGTGTCAATCTTTGCAAAGAAAATGTGGTACTGGATCTGTGGCACTCTCTAGGTTGCCTTAACATTTGTCAAAACATCTAACAAATAATCAGTTGAACCAAATTTAAGGTTATTCTGGTGACATTGACCATCATAGGAACAAACTACTTCCTATTTTGAGAAACAGGAGACTGCCCAGAAACAGCAGTTGCATTTGGGTCAGGATTTCCAGGATTTGGATGATGTACAAATTTCTTCCACCTTTCAAACTGCATAAAACCATTCAACAGCCCTTTCATTTCAACCCTGAAATTTGGGACCTTTTTTTCCTATGAGGATATATTCTCCATATTCTCTCCATCAACTGATCCTTAACTGATTCAATTGACTGAATTCTTGAAACCTCTTTGACAGCTTGTGCTACCTGATCAGTTGTCCTTCCAGCCTGCTTCGCATGTGAGTACAAACTTCGCTTGTTGCATATCCTCAAATATGTTTCTCTGAGACTGAAATAAAAAGAATCATATAGTAATAGGATAATTCAGGTTGGAGATGATCTTTGGAGGTCATCTCCTACAGAATCAGAAGCTGCTGACCTGAAAACAGCGTGAGCTATGAGGTCAGACCATGTTACTGAGGGCTTTATCCAGTCTGGTCTTGAAAACTTCCAAGGATGGTGGCTGCACACAACTTGTTTAGGTGATCATATCCACTGCTTGACTGTCATAGTGAAAAAATTTTTCCTTATACCTAGTCTGAACATATCTTGTTTCAATTTATGCCTGTTGTTTCTCATCGTCTCACCCCTGTGAATAGCTTGGTTCCATCTTCTTGATAACTTCTTCATGGGTACCAGCAGACTGCTGTTAAGTTCCCCCAAAGCTTTCTCTTCTCCAGGCTGAATAAGCCCCACTCCCTCAGCCTCTTCTCATATGGCATATGCTTCCTCAACACCTTATGCCAGCAAGTTTACCATTTCCAAGTCGGTTTGCAGCATTCTGTGACATCAGGACCAAGTTCTCCTCACATGTCATTCAAGGAACCCGTAGACCCTACTTAGAGATTGGAAATCCCACTTTGGTAACAGACCCCTTGGGACTTCCTCCTTGGAAGGTCATGGCAACTGAGGGAGGTTCCTAATGAGCACAAAAAGACAGACACCCATCTTCAGGAAGAGCAAGAAGGCAAACCCAGGTAACAACAGACCTGTCAGCCTAACTTTTGTCCCCAGGAGATTATGTAGCAAATCTTCCTGGAAGCCCTATCCAGGCATATGACAAGAAGGTGATAGGGAAAAGCCGGCATAGATTTACCAAGAGGAAATCCTGCATGCTTATTATAATACACTGCCAGGCTTTGTGGGAAAGTGGTAGCAGTCCATGACACTTACCTTGACTTTGGCAAAATGTTTGACACAGTCTCACATAGTAACCTTGTAGTCAATTAGATAAGATATGGACTAGAAAAGTGGACTGCAAGATGACTAGACCTTCAGACTCAAAGGGTTGTGATCAGCAGTACGAAGTCCAAATGGTAGTCATTACTAGTGGCATCCCTTAGAGGCTGATATGGGGGTGATATTTTTAGTGTCTTTGCTAATAATCTGATGGGACAGAAAGCACCTTCAGCAAGGTAATGGGTGAATATTGGAGATGGATACACTAAAGGACCTAGCTGCTATTCAGAGGGCCCTCAATGAACAAGTAAGTTGACAGGGGGCTCATGAAGTTCAACAAACACAGATGTGTGGTCATACATTTTTATGTGGAATAACTCTGTACAGCAATACAGGCTTGGTGCCAACTGGCTAGAAAGTAGCTTTGCAGGAAAGGGGTGGGGAATCCTGGTGTACAAGAAGGATGTAAAGTAAACATGGGTCAGCAATGTGCTCCCACAGCAAGGATGGTTGTCAACATATCAGATTATGTTAGCAGGAGTGTAGCCAACAAGTCAAGGAGGTGATACTTCCTCTCTAGGCTATTCTCAGCTGGACTGCTGTGCCTGCCTGTGGGCTTCCCAGTACAAGAAAGACATTGCCATTCTTGTGCAAGTCCAATGGAGGGTCATCAAAATGCTTAGGGGATTGCAGCACATCACATATGAGGGGAGGCTGAGATAACTGAATTTGTTCACCCTTAAAAGAAGAGAGGGCTGAGGAGACATTTTTTTGAACTGCCTAATAAGAGGGTGTAGAGGAAGCAGAGACAGAATTTTTTCAGAGATAGGTGGGAACAGGACAAGCAGCAGTAGTAGCAGGACAGATTGCATCTGAATGATGTTGCCATACTGGAGTGAACCCAGTGGAGCTGATTAGGGGCTGGAGCACATAAAGTATTATGAGAGACTGAGAGAACTGAGTTTGTTTAGCCCTGAGATGAGAAGTCAAAAGGACTTTTTTATGGCTTTTAGAAAGTTCTTAACAGAATAACATAGCAAAAGTGGAGTCAGGCTCCTCTCAGAAGTGCAGAGTGCATTGCACAGGGGGGAATGGACCTAAGTTGCAACACAGAAAATTCTGATCAGATTCAAGAAAAGCAACTTTATTTGAAGGCTGTTAAACACTGGAACAAGGTGCTTGGAGAGGTTATAGAATCTCCATCCATTCATCTGGACAAGGCCCGAGCAATCTGATCTGGCTGAGCCTGCTTGGAGCAGGGACCTGCTTGCATTAGATGACTGTCAGAAGTTGCTTCTAGCCTAGATTTATAGATTCTATGATTTATGTTTTCATAGTTTCAATGAAAGTTTGTATGTATTCTATATTTTTAACTTAATTTAAAAAGATTGACTGTATTAAAATAGTTTAACTATCTCATTTTATAAAAGAGAACGTTGGAAGACAATATAAACATTTTCTATATTTGGAATGCAGACTTATACAGTCTCCCAAAGTTTGTTTGGTTTAATATAAATATAAGGCTTATCTTTGCTATCCATGTACTACAGAAGGCTTGTTTTGTTATGCTGTAAAATAAAAATAGTCCCTAAATAAATTTATCTTACTTGTGCTTTTCGTAATATATTCACAGAGCATGTGTTTACTTATTACAGCTGTATATGCACCAGTCATGGACAGCAGAGTTCTGCTCTGAGGCTGTGTGGTCCCTCTGCCAAACCATATCTAGGACTTTGAAGGAAGGAGAAATCAGTAAAGCAGTTATATTTATAAAATATACATACACACACATATATTTACATACACATATACATACACATACACAACTTACACATATACATATTGTTCATGCAATTGGGAATTAAGTCTGCCAAGCAGCCTTCTAGAAAATTCCTCTTTCCACAACTCTTAGTTATACCGAAGACTGTAGTTAAAAGTAATTCTGCCTCTACAGACACCTTTGCATAACCCACAGATGTTTTCCCAAGACTACCATGTGCTCAGGTGGTAGGGTAAGACTTGGAAGGTTATGTGTAACAGCACCACCTGGTGAAATATTTTTAAAGTCTACATAAGGCCATACTAGTAGACAGGCTAGTAGTCTGTGTAAATTAAGACAATGTTCAACCAATTATCCGAATTTCACCGTCACACCATTGCAGCAGGACTGGAAGTGAAGCCCCAGGAGGTCATTTAGTCCATCCCATGGGCCAGAATAGCATCATTTACCAACACCAGCTGCTCTCTAACTTCCAGTGATGTAAGAAACTTTCTTGGCACAAAAGTTCTACAGACTCGCTAAAATCTTCCCTGTTAAACCTACAATCCATTACTTCTCTCCCTGTTAATCATATGCACCAATTATTCCCTTCTTTTTCAGAGGTTTTGCTTTCTCTTTCCCCAGCTGCCCTGAGTGTCTTCCAGTCTTTTACTCACCCTCATTTTTCTGTTATAGATTATCTTTATTCTGGCCCAGCTCCTCCTTGAACAGCAGTGCCAGACTACCAACATAGCGCTCTAGCTGCTGCCTAGCGGAGCAGCAGAATCACTCAGTGTGGATTAGAGGCTATATTTCTGCTTATAGACTCCGGCTGGACATGTGGCTTTTTGAGGCAACATATCATGATTACTGTTCTGCAACAACCTTTAGATCCCTTTTTGCAGGTCTGTACCAGAACAGCTGGGTTTTGTTTTCTGCATGAAGTAGATTTCTCCTGCCTACACGTAGCCTCATGCGTTTCCCCCTGCGCAGCAGAATCTTACTTTTTTATATCATATCCCCAGCTTCTTAAGTTTCATTTTCACTTCAAATATACCTGAGTCCTCTTCCAGCTTGATCTCACTTGCAGATTTAATAACCCTGTTTTCTTATCTCATCCCTAGGCTACACATGAAAATATGATACAGCACGAGACTTAGGACAGACTTGCACATCATCTTCCTAAATCGCTCCATTCATTCAGACACTGAGTCAGAAATAGCTCCTGTCTTGGTGCAGATTTTCTGATCTCTAGCAACTCTGCACTCACTCAATAATAATTTCATCTGTGGATTGTTTCCCTGGTTTGCATATGAGAATACCATCTGAGATGGTATTAAAAACCTTACTCAACCATCTTCTTTCTTCAAAGTCTGTTACCCTGTCTCAGACAGAAATCCGATATCATTGACCAGTGCCTAGGATGAAATTAAATCAGGACTAGCTGATTTGAAAGCACCTGTTCTATCCAGTTATTCCCTCTCTACTAGAAGGTGGACTCTTAGTTTTTTCTTAATTATGTTTACTTTGATAGCCATCTGATTGCAACAGACCCTGAAAAAATTATACCTAAGCATCAGGTCTCTTCATAGAGCCTGTCATAGCGTCCCCTCATATTCAGTAGGTCTTTGGTTTTGATTTCACAACTCAACTAATTTAAAAAAATAATTTCTCACTACAGGTTTTACTGTTACATTTCTTATACATCTTTTCATGCCATAGCCTTTTTTATTTTGTTCTTTCATATTAATGTTTTTCTACTCATCTTTCTAATCTGGTACAGATTTTTTTTCTGCCTCCTTTTTTCTTTTTTTTTTGAAAGGGAAAGTACATTTTCTAAGAATTCATCAAGGTTATTCATCAGGAAAAGTATAAAAAACTATTATTAACATTAGATTTCCTGGTCACTTCTTCTGTGGACATAAACATTTATTTTCTAACATGGAAAACATAGCCAGAACAACAACAAAATCTCCAACAGAAGCAGCCCAGGAAACAAAACCCAACCAAACAAAGAAAGTAAGACCGACAGAAAACAAAGAAAGCAGGAGCATAGAAGGACCCTTTTGATTAGCCTGTTGGCCTGCTCTTAAACCCATGAAAAAACCTGGAATATAATGCAGCACTTTTGAGGATTTTATCTGGGGAGTCTTATGCCTCTGATATAGAGACAGGTGTGGAAAGAGAGTGCAATGGGTGTTCTGCAAGACAGGCACACTGTTAAAGCAAAATTATGGAAAAAAGAGAAATGTACTAACCCAAGGATGAGAAAACAGGACTGCCCTTCCAAGGACAGGTGACTGGGACTGACACCTGGCAATCTCCTGCCACTCCCGAATGTCTGTTCTTACACTTACACCCAGCCCTGCACAGGCGATCTTGTTTGTTTTTGATGTCTTCGAGACCGTAAAGGTGTGCATAACTTTTCCTGGGGCTGTTTGAACATGATAAAGCTACTGCTGTCTACACCGCTCTTAGTAATAGGGCCATCAGTACACAAGAGGTACTCCAGTATTAAATTAACCTCTATATTTTCCGGACAGTTTTGAGAAGCTGGGAAATCACTTCCTTGAAATGATACAATTCCAGAAATTTATAGCAAATCTAGAATTGCACCACTGTCTTGGGCTTCAGCTAATGCTGTTAACCACAAACATCATGATTCGTCTTCCAAAAAATGTAGTGTCTTTTGTTGCTTTTTTTTTCCACTGAGATGAGCTGTATTGATCCCAGGAATACTCAGACTTGTTGCCTTTTCCTATAAGTAGTAGCCGTATCAAGAAACCAGGAAGACAGAATCTTTGCATTCTCTATGATCCATGTAATGTGCAACTCGCAACACTTGCGAATCCGCCTTTGTTGCAAAATGAATTTACTCTTTCTGCCAGCGTGTGAATGACAAAGCATGAAGTTGCAGGCTTTACTCTTTCATAGTGCAGTTGACTGTATGACATCTGATCTATAATTCACACTGCTGTGTATTTTGATACTAATTTTCTTTTTTTCCTGATACTTTGCACAATTTTGTTGCATGCCTTCTTCTTACGCAACTATTTGGTGCTAGTCCACAACTTCATTTTTTTTCCATTCCAAGTTAACAACCCATTCACATAATAAATCTTTCTCGCTTTTTTTTTTTTTTTTTTTTTGGACAGAATAAAAGCTCCAAGCATAAGAAGTTTCTCTTTTAAAATTTTATTTTAACTATTCCTTCCTTACTATGTTATTCTCTAATTTTTCTTAAACATGGCATGCTTTGTAGATCACACAAACCTATAAAGCAAACACATTGAGGAAGAATGTGTTCTCCACATATAGGGTTTTTTTATGCTAGATAAGATATTCCACATTTTTTATAGTATGTTACTATTTCTTGGGGATACAAATAAATACCTGAGGCATGGTTAAAGCTTTCAGCCTTTGCTCTAGCATTTTCAGCACTTGATTTTTCATCTTTGTGATTGCATTAATGCTATTGTCTTGCTTATAATAACAGTAACAATGTTATGATAATCATATCTCCTGCTTAAGCAAAGTGAAGCAATATTTTCAGTAATAAAGCAAAGTAAAGCAGTTATTTATAGATGAGGTAAGAAGAAAAGGCTACCTCTGGCAAATATGGCAGTGAATATTTTATATTAGGAATGACTGTCTTATCAGGAGAATATATTTACTCAAATGGGATTTCAGTCAGGATAAATATTTGTTCAGAGCTACACTCTGGTTTCAATCCTCACATACCCTGGAAAATTAAAATAAGTTTTATTCTCAGGCTGAAGACTTCACATATTTTATTTTTCATTTGTGGCTATGCAAAGCCAGGACTCAGTGTCAACATACAAAGGGTCTGAAGACCTTCAGACTTAGTCATACTTGTTGCTGTTCCTTCCTCCCCATCCCTGATGTCCTCTGACAATAAGGAGGCCCTTTATTCTTTACTCACTGGCACCATATCATATATTAATTATACATTTATTCACTCTTACATCTTCTCTGCTACTGATCCTTCACCCTAGTTTGCAACATCAGAAAGCACGCAGTGTTAATGAAAACAAATTTTTTTGGCATTCTCATAGATTCCAGGCTCACTTAGGAGCCCCTTAAGCAAATAGGCATTTAGCACATTTTCTATTAAAATTCTAGCTAAATGATGAAGTGTAGTTAATATTATCAGTATGTTCTGGGGAGGGGGTGGCGAGTCAGTGCAAATCTTCTATGATCTGTCATAGCTAGTGTTTTTTAAGTCACAGATTCTTTTCTCAAAACATGTCCTTATTAGAGAGGGAGGGAGAGTGAGGAGCGTCAGAGTGTTATCAATGAGTGATTATATCACTCGCTCTGTGTTTCTGTTTTTCCACCTATAAAATGGTGATGTATTTTCCCCCAGAAATTTCATGCATTTTTAATTAATCTATTTAAAGAATTTTGACATAAAGGGAAGAATGGATTTACTTACCTCTTCCACTTTAATTTCTGTGTTCCTCTAATTTAGTTAGTATTTACATCTCACAAATGTTCTTTTTTTGCAACTCTTTTTTTAACTATCATCTCACCTGTTGGAAAATTCTCAAAGGATGCCCTTGCCATTGGAAATTCCAGATTTTCGCTCTGTAATGAATGGCTGTGATCACCAAGAGCACATTCTCAGATATTCACCAGAACAGCTTTATGCATCATCTGCACATGTAAAACGTTCCAGTATTTTGCAGGAATTCAAATAAGCGAAGCTGTTTGCCAAGGAACGCTTTGAGGGTTTATAAATTGAGTGCTACTTAATATAGAAGTGACTTAAGTCCATTTGTAGTGTTCACACAGAAGGCTTTTTACTTTTTTTGGAAATCTGTATGGCTGAAAGCAAACATAAAGCCACAGTACAGTCACTTTTCTTTTGATCGGAGGAGTTCTATACATCACACCCCTAGGAATGCTGAGCATCTCCACAGAAACAGTTTGTATCAAGGTGTTGATGCTCAGCAGCTTTGAGGACTGTGAGATTTATTTCAATGGGATTTATCAGCATTTAGGCAGCCTCAGGAATTGGCCCAACAACAATAAAAGAATAAGCTTATTTTTAAATTATGGTTTCTAGCAGTAATTGTGTAATTTAAATTGTTTTGCCTTTAGCTAGTTTCTCACATTTAAAATTTGCTGGCATAATGCTAAGACTAATATTTTTTGTGCTTTTTTATCATCATTACCGATGTCTGCCTTTTTTAAAGAAGAAAGACTGTTCCTGTTGTGTTTCATCTGTGCTCATGCCATTTCTATACAGGAATCAGAGGGGAAAAGGATGAAAGGAATATCTGATCTAAAATTTTCTTGGACAACATAGTCCCTTCTTCACTGGCCAGAAGTCATCTGGTCAGTTTTGAAGGCACATCTTTTTCAGCTTCTGGATGGGTTCACCTTCGCTAAATAAGGGCTGAGGGGTTTTGATTCACCAGTTAATTACTGATAATTCTCTAGGAAAAGTAAAAGAGGGGAGGAGAATGGCTTTGCAGCTCACTTTTGAATGATGCTTCTGTAGTGTTGAATTTAACTACTGTTTTTATACAGTTGGGGGTTTGGATGAGAGTACAGAGTGGGTGAGAACTTAAATTGCATCCCTTGATCTGTTTGTTGAAAAGATATCTGTTTTCTATTATCAGTCTTAACGACTATCCTCCAGGATTTTTGAAACACTCCAGAAACTCAAATTATAATAGCAGGAGCATTACAATGTGTGCAGATTGCTGCTGTCCAAGAGCAGAAAACTTTGAAATGGTTCTAGGGGAACAGTTTGGGCAGTCCATTGAGAAAATTCTCTCAAAGCCTCTTCTTAGTAAAGGTCCTACTGAGTGGGATCAGAGGTCCATCCATCCTGGGAACCTGTCTCCAACAGTGGCCAGTAGAAGATGCTTAGTATTATGCACAGAAGTTCAAGGCGAGTAGCCAAGTGACCACACCTTATGTGAAGATCCATGACTGGACTTCGCTGCTAGTCTAATGCTGTAATAGTCTAATCAAACATAACAACCACTTAGTTTTAGTCCAGTTACAACAACACTACTGCTTATAATGCAAATTTCTTAATTCTGTTAAAGGTCATTAGTAATATAATAAAATCAACAGTATCTGCCCTTTAAGCTCTCACCCTTCCAGTGGATTGTTACAGCAAGTGCCCTGAGTTTTTGCAAAGAGGAATACAGTGTTGAAAGTTCATTCCTTGGGTTTACTCGGAGTTATTTTTTCATGTTTCCTGATTTCACCAGGGTTAGTTATACTATAGTTACTTAGGTTTGGCGCATCTTATTGCCATGATTCCTTTAGAAGCAGAAGAACTACACAGTTGCCCAAAGCTAAGCAAAAAAATAGGCAAAAACAAGTTAGATAATATATATAAAACAAGTTTAAAACTGCAGGACAGGCAGCAGATATATGGAAGCTGAGTAGTTTTGCTGTTACATCTGTGACAACCTGGACCATAGTCATCACAGAGAAAAGAAATTTTTCACATACTTTTTCGTAGCTACACTTAAAATACCAGATTGGCTGGGCCATAAGGCTACAGGAGGAAGGTGTATAAAGACTGGACAGTGCAGTGATGCCTCCTCTGACTCCCCTTTCAGCCTTCGGTAGTTTGTGGCTGTGAAAAACAATTGTTCAGGAACTTTTTGAAGTGAAGGTTGTTTCTGAGCCTAATAGCCACCAGCAGATTCCCCCCACCAGACCACAACCTTCTCAAGTTGCTATTTGAACCCTTGGAAAGATTTAGCATTCACAGCATCCTTCAGCAAAGAGTTCCACACCTTGCTTATGCACAATGTAAGGAACTATCTCAATTGAATCAGGACAATTTCTCCAATCTATATTTAATATGAATTCTACAGCTTTTGATTCAGACCCGAAAACTGATGTAAATGAAACACACATGCCTGAAAGGTTTTCCAGTTCTCCCTACTTAACTCTGTTAATCTAATAAAATAAATGAGGTTAATAACAAATCGCAGCTGTGGAAGAATAATATGTTTAAGTCCTTATTTCTGTTATACTGTACTTCTGTCTTTTTCTATAGCACCAAAGATCATTACCCTTATAAAAAAATTTGGTGCAAGCCATTATTTCCTACCAGACCTGTGAATTCAGTAATGAAAGGGACACATGCATGGCTACTTCAGGGACAATGGCAGAAAAACAGGTCCCTAGCTTAATTACGTATTGATAGCAGACAAAGCAAGTACTGAACTCCCTACAACCTCAGAATGTATTACTGTGACCTTTCTTAGTCAAAACACTTTTGCAGCTTTTATAGATTTTAATTTTTTTTTCCCAAGCAGTCAATGAATGGAATATGTTTAATTTTAAAAGGATTAGCTTTTTGCAGATTCATAAAACTACTGTTTTTCTCCTCTGTTTAAAATTTAAAACTATCGTGGAATACAAAACCAGGATCTCATAGTCTATGAGCTAGAAATCATTGCAAAAGTTTTTTTGTTTTTTTTTTTTAATTGAGCAAGTTATCATTCTCCATTCCTTTGGACATTTTCAAATTTGCAGGCCAATGCAATCAGTTTGTGAATTCGATGAGATTGCATTAGATTTTTTCCTCTTGCTTTTAGTATTTCAGCATGACAATTATGAACACTTCATGCTTCACTCCTGGGAATTCTGATTACCTTTTGAAATTTGTAGTTGTACTTAAACTTACACTTACAAATTTTACTATTTTCTAAATGTCTCAGATGCCTAGAAAATTGCTAATTTGGGGGTTTGGGTTTGGGTTTTGGTTTTTTTTTGTCTGCTTCACTTTGAACAACCTCTTTAAAATAGTCTTTTTGGTCTCTTATCATTGAATGTTTTTTGTAACCAGAAGATTTTAAGAAGATTTTATTCTAATTTCATTCTTTTACACCACTGCCACATTCTTTAATTCCAACTCTTGTATTTCTTCATCAGTCTACTGCCCTCTTTTGACTTTACCTCTCAGCAGGAGACTGATGCTGGACTTTGGTCAAATGTTCCAAGTTTCATATTGATCCTTGAATGGTTTCCTGTAGATGGCATCAAGCTGTTTCTTGTTCTTTAGTCCTCTGAGTCTACTCATTTCTTTATTCTGTGACCCTTTCTACCCTATCTTTAAAACAAAAAGTAGTGATTTGCTCTATAAATTCCATTGTTTTGAATCAATAAGTATATGGCCAGTCTGACTATACACAACCCCACTACAGGGTAATCACACACTTAGGAATGCACATATAACAACCCACATTGCTGGTGAAAAAATCACATCAATAGCTGCATCACTGGCATCACAAAGAATTTACACTTTCATGATCAAAAGGAAAGGCTGGGGATTTTTTTGCCATCAGAGACCTAGATGGAAATTTAATTTAACTCCATATAACAGGCATGATGTTAGGACCTTATAATGAAACAGGACTTTATAATAAAATACAAGAATGGCATAATTTTTATGAAAATTGCCATAATTAGTTATGACTAATTCTTACTTCTTTCCCACAAGGATAAAAATCATACCATAGTCCATTCAGTCCTGCACAAGTTTCTGCCTATTGGTAGAGAAGATTAGAGAAGGCACATAAGAACAGGACATGTATAGGATAACACTCCCTCTGGTTTAACTACTTCGCTTCCATGGATCAACCTGTCTGGGTCTTCCCTAGCAAACTCTTACACCCTAATTATAATTTTTAATAGCCCTTGATTAACTATTTGATTTTTTTCCCTAGTCCATTTTTAATGAATTTATACTTGGTTTCTGTAACAGTGACTAGCAGTTAATACCACAATTTAATTACTCTGTGGGATTTTTTTGTTCTAAAAAGAAATGCTTCTTTGCTTTAAGCCTGCCATATGACAGTTTCACCAGGTGTGTGTTAGTTTTTGCATTACAGAAAATAATGAATGGTCTTTCTCCATTCACCGCCCTTACAGCTTTCCTATATTGAAAGTTTCAGTCAGATGAAAGGAATTGGCCTCTTTTGAACAGAGTCCTGTTCCATTAAGTCTCTCCTCCAACTGGGATCATCATCCTTTTCCATACCTTTGCATGTTCAATACTTTTTTTTTTTTTGAGATGGGAACTGTGCAGAGTGATCAAGGTGTGGAGTATTGATACATGAATGTATATATTAACATAATTGCTAGGATTTTTTTCCCTCTAAGTATTATTTGGAATTATCATATACATAAAAGTGTATAATTTCTTGGTTCAAGAATCACTGGTTGTGCCCTAAAAGGGGAAATGAGGTATTGTAGAAGTATTCTATCATACTAGTGTAGTGACAGGTATTACATATAATTTACTCTAGTAAGCATAATGTAATCACAATAGTCTAATGTTCACCTAATTAGCATGGCTTCAAGAGCAGCTCATTAAGTGGTTGTTTCGAACTAGCATGGGTGGTTTCCCAGTAACAATGTAAATAACTCATATATCCAATAAACATGCATCTGAGAAGCACAAGACTGACAGCATTGATATAAAATGCATGATCAAGGTTATTATGTTTTAAACCTAAAAAACCTCATTTACTGGCTGCTTTCTTATGGCTGTGAGATTGAGCACTGTATTTTAACATATAGGAAGTGATCAGTACAGTCATGTATGTTCTAACTGGTTGACGGTTAAAACCAGAATCGGATCAATATAACTGAGACCTATATTGAATAAAAATATACACAACACTAAAATCAGTTACTAATTGATCGGTATGTGTATCTTTAAAAAAACAATTCAGTGCTGTTCAGATGAACCTTGTGCCATTTATGTACTGGATACTGACAAGGAGCAGAAAAGCACTCTGTTATGTGAAGCGTTTGCTGACAAACCCTGTGGAAAATATTTCAATTTTATATAAGCAGGAAAGAACGCCTTTATTTTTGTGCTACTTTTCTTTCCTAGAGATCACAAAATACTTTAGAAACTTGGGAATTTTTTCATAGCTATTTGAGGTAAAACATGTAAAATTTGGTAAACATACCTAATAAAGGCTCAGGAACTAAAAGAAAAAAAAATACATTGGAAATATTTGGATTAGCAAACCAATTATTTTTATTCCTACCATAATACTAACAATCAAAAAGGATACATATGAGGGCACAACAGGATTTAAGAACATGTTGGTCTTTACCTGATATCTGATACTATGATCTGTCTGGAAAGCAACTTGGTAGAAAAAGACCAGGGCATCCTTGTGGACAAGTTGAACATAAGACATCAGTGTGCCCTTGTGGCAGCCTACTGGGCTGCATTAGGAAGAGTGTTGCCAGCAGGTTGAGGGAGGTGATTCTTCCCTTCAGCACTGGTGAGACACATCTGAGTGCTAGGTCCATTTCTGGGCTTCTCAGTACAATAGAGACATGGTCAATGTAGGGTCATGAAGTTGATTAAGCAATTGGGAATCTGTCATATGAGGAAAGGTCAAGACTTTTTAGCTTGGAGAAGAGAAGATTCAAGGGGGATCTTGCCAGTGTGTATAAATATGTGATGTGGGCAGGAGCAGAGAAGATGGAGACAAACTCTTCTCAGTGCTGCTGAGTGAAAGGACAAGAGACAATGGGCACAAAATGTAAGACAACAAATTCTGTTTAGAAAAAAGCTTTTTACTGTAAGGGTGATCAAACATTGGAACAGGTTGTCCAGAGAAGTTGTGGAGCCTCTGTCCTTGGAGGTACTCAAAACTCAACTGGATGTGGTCCTGAGAAACCTGGTCTAGTTGCCCCTGCTTTGAGCAGGGGGGTTGGACTAAACAATCTTCAGAGGTCCCTTCTAGCCTCAACCGTTCTGTGATTCTGTGAATTTTCTTTCAGTTCTAAGGAGACAGAAAGCCCCTGTGAAATGGATAGGTCCAAAACTTCATCTCTCTTGATCTCAAAAAATGGAAAAATTCACACAAAGACTCTTAGTAATAAGATGGTGCTCAAATTGGACACTTTTAAGATTCGGCTGGACAGCATGCTGGGCCATCTTGTCTAGGCTGTGCTTTTGCCAAGAAAGGTTGGACCAGATGATTCCAACTTGGTATTCTATGATTGAAATATCTGAGAGATTGCTATTACAGTCATTTATAGACTATTTGTTCCAAATACACATCAGCAGTACCTACTTGTATGTCAGTCAGCTGGTTTGAAGAAAACTTCTGAAGTTGGAATATTTTGTTGACTGATATCAATATCTTTTCTCCAAACCAACAAGACCAGGTAATACTCACATTCTCTAGAGAAGCTTTCCCAATGTGAAGTAGGCCTCATTAGGAAGGCAGAGGTCTGGGCTGCCTTTGCCAATGACATTTACTCTACAGTTCCTGAGTGGTAGCTGCAGTAGGATTAAGCTGTGCTTTCAGCCCACAATTGGCATGTTTAAGGTGTGACACCATGCCAGAACCTGACTCAACCCACACACCCAAAGCCTCCCTTCACAAAATCACTCCAGCTTCCCGAACCCCAGCACCCCAGTCTATCACTCATCCAAAACCACTGGATTTCACGGCCAGAGTAACTTCTTGTCCTCAGTAGCAGTTCAGTCCCTCCTGCCTTGCTCCAGAAGCAACACTTGCTCCAAAATCTTGGGAACCATTGCTCTCGGCGGAACTCCCCAAACTTGGGTGCTGGAACATTGCCAATTCTTACAACTTTCTGCTGTCAGCTGGGCGGTCTTATCAAATATGCAGCTCGTACTGCTTCATGCGATTCTGGAAGCCATCTGTGGTTAACACATTTTTGCTAAGGTCACTAAGTAGCTCAGGAGAGGTCTGTTTGAAAGCAAGCAGTGCCAGCTCCATCTCCAAAGGGAGCATGTGGCATTTGTCTGTCAGAACATGCTGAAGCTGTGGAGATGGAGAGGAAGAAATTTGGGACCTCTGGAGGAATGGGAGAGACAGCACAGCTCTGGCAAGTGGAAAAATTATGGACAAAATTTTCCTGAGATCCAAATCTAGGGTGATGTTCAACTCTTCTGTAGTTTTATGCTTAAGTCCAACCCAATTTAAGTATTAACTTGTTAACATTCCTGGAATATTCCTTTCTTGGTCTAAACAAAGTAGTAACTGATGGCCATTAAATAAATAATAGCACAAGAATTATGAAAACATGAGCCCAGATTGACTTTCTTGGACCCAAGAAGACCAAAAATAATAGCAGGAAATGTTTCATTTAGGAAAAATACTGGTCATTCCATCGTGCAAAATGTTATTTCACTGATTAATTCAAGTTTTCAGAAAGTCTCACAGATGTCCTGGAGGTAACGTGCCAACTTTGCTTTGCTTTTAAGTTTTTTCAGAACTGGGATTGTGAATTTTGCACAATTGCACCAGTAATTTGCGCTGTAATTTGCAGTCCCTGTTAGGAGGGAGCTTCTTTCAAGTAACTATTACAGCTACTGAGGGAAAAACTGAAACAAGGACAGAGATTTTGCAAAAAATGGCTTTTTAGATACATATTAGTATGGTTTTCTTTGATTTGAATGTAGCTACATGCATTTATTTATTTTAACTGCTTTTTTTATATTTAGATTCATATGTTTCTGTTCTGTAGCATGGGTTAACCTCATTAATCTGTATAGGTCAGAAAATGCCAAGTATCAGATTATCAAATCTAATAAATACATTAGTTTATATATAATAATATATATATTATATATATAAAAATAAATAAAATACATTGCAATAATTTTGAAGGGTTGCATAGATACAGTTTTGCTTTAGATGCATTTTGGTTTACTTCCAGTGGATTGTGCAGATGAGGTAAAGATCACAATAAAACGTTTACAAACAAAATAATTTTACCATGTAAGTGCCTTCCTTTTTGCAGGGAGAATATGTGCATTGTGTTGTATGAGTCAGTGGTCATTGAATCAATGGTCTTGTCCTGTATTCAGGAAATCAGTATCTTTTTTAGTCAATTAAAATGATAGGAACACCATTTGCCCCAACTGAATGACAGCAAAGAATAATCCAGTCCAATAACCTGTCTCTGAAAAAAAAATAAAAGCCACATTATGATTCGGTGGAAGAAGCAAGAAATCCATTGTGACATAACTTGCCTTTCATATTTTTGTCTCATCTACTGCCTGGCATTGATGTTACTCCTGAAACAATAGGATCAATATTCCTCCTAACTTATGTTATTATTGGTGATTTTCAGACTTATTTTGACAACCATATAAAACCAAATCCATTTTGCCACCCTGATAAATAATTGTTCTTAAAAGTCTCCTGCAACAGAGTTCCACAGATTAAGTACAGGCTGTGTGAAGTAACGTATCCGACTTACTAATTTTGCATTTCATTCCTTTAATTTTGATCTATATATTTTTTTTTTTTAAGAAAAAGGCTAATGTGAGTTCCAAGCAGCCTCTTAAACTCCATCTTGTTTTCATTTCTGTGGATAACAGTCCTATACACTTGCAAAACAGAAGAAACTCTTCCTTCTTGTTTTTGATTACTTGTGTTCTGAAGAATGTGTCTCTAGTTTGGCAATATTTTTTTTAAGAGATGGGGTAAATAGTGTAATACAACTCACGTTGAAGCTGTATGACTGATCAGTATAAAGGCATTATTGTATGTTCTGAATTATTCATCATCGTATTCTTTATGCATTCTAATGCTGTAAAAGTGTTTTGACTGTAGTTGTATGTTGAATAGGTCTTTCCTGAGTTACCTACAGCACTGGGCTTGAATTTGTCCAGTTAATATGGAATTTTGTAAAACTGCCTGAGCGGTTTTAAATTTCTGAAGAGTTTTATTCCTTTCCTCCCACCTTCCCCAGACCTCCTACCCGAAAACAGGTTATCTGGAAGAGTAGATGGTTACCTAAGTAATGCTACTAAGTTTGCACAAACTGTCCCAGTATGAAAGATTAGGAAGTGTGTAATTGGAGGTTAATGCCTTGAAACTGGAAAAGTATGATATAGTACAGAATTTAGAAACAAAGTCAAATTATGAGTATCAAGAACAGCATGATCAAAATAAGAAAGGGCAAGGTACAAGCAGAGAGAAAACCAATGCACTTCTGGATAATTCTGCATTCATCTCATGCTTTTTGAAAGAAGGAGACTGTGGGAATAGTTGACCCACTCACTATTCATTGAGTACCAAACATCTAAAATATTGATGCGTATTTTGCTGCAATCTTTAATAAAAAGGTTATCTATGGTTAGATGACAAATGCAGTTGCCATCTGTGATGAAAACAGGGAAAAAGGGAGACTACTGAAGTATTTTCAGATCATCTGGATCTGGACTAGTTCCTTCAGTAACCTCAGAACTTATTAGTAATTACTCTTAAAAGTTTATGGAGGCTGAGTGAGGCCCAAAGTTAGATACTACCTTCAAAAAGGGGGAGGAAGAAAAGTAGAACACAAGGAATTATAGATCAGTCGGACCGTAATTTAGCACCTTAAATAATAATGTTAAACACCTCAAGCAAGTCTGTATTTAAATCAAAGGTGAATTTCCCCAGATTCTAGATGTGTAAAATCAAATATATTTCTGTAGGAAATTCTGTCATCATTTTTTGAAGATCAAGAGTAGCACACAGCTGCAGTTCAGGCTTGAGAGAGCAAGTCCTGATAACTGAACTCAGTGAAATGAATCCAGAAAAACTCTGTAAAAGAAGTTGTATATCCCTGATGGAGAAGTTAATGTTGTTAAGTAATTGCCCATGCAGATTTACTATTCCTCAGCCTGTGGGTTTCAAG
The DNA here is from genome assembly GCA_034008185.1 of Gorsachius magnificus. NCBI lineage: Eukaryota > Metazoa > Chordata > Aves > Pelecaniformes > Ardeidae > Gorsachius > Gorsachius magnificus. The sequence continues at coordinate 70,238,449 of CM067082.1, forward strand.
GTCACAGGGAAAGCCAGACCCCCTGCACAAAATTTAATCCCCACTTCTACAATTGTGGACAAGCCAGAAGTATTGATGTATTGCTCTTACAGCAGGGATCTCTCATGGGTTGGTGTTCCCCAAGAGTAGCACTAAGCAGGGCTTGTTGACCTGTCTTTGGCCATGCTGCCACAGCCAAGCTCTGGAAGTGCATTTCAGCTGGTGGTCGTGTGTAATCTCACTGGCATTGCAGCTTGGCGTAAGGTTAGCCTGATGGACGTGGGCAGTAGCAGTACAGTGTCAAGACTATAACAGTGGGTTTGCTCTTCTGGGCAACTTTGGTGACCAGATGCTGAGAATCTGGCCACCAGTGGACCTGTGGGCAGTGTATTTTGCTCAGGCCAATTGCTATGGCTCTTTTGAGTGCTTACTGTGTTGCAGGACTGGGATGCATCATCTCTTCCTTGCAGTTTATCTTCTGTGGCTAGGGATGTCCTACAGCTGAGTAGCATGACTGAGAGCAAAGGATCCGTCTCTCTTCTCCCTCTGCTGTGAGTTGGTGTGCATCCCTGACCAGAACACCCATGCAGGAGAAGACAATGGGGAAAGGAAAATGAAGGAAAGGGGTGATGGAGACTGATTGAGTCCGAGTGGCAAAGAGAGAGATGCAGGGAACAGGAGCTTCTCCTGTACCTCATGTTCCTATTTAGCTCTCTCCCTAGGATCTATCAGAGATCCCTTGAGGCCAGTAAGATATCGCAGAATCACAGAAGAGTTGAGGCTGGAAGGGACCTCTCGAGATGGTCCAGATAGAAGTTTTCTAGGTTAATCAATCTGCTACTGGAAAGCATAATGCCTCTGGCACATGGTTGCTTTGACAAGCAGCTGTGGACCTCAACCTTTTGTTCTGTGTTGTTTTGCTTCTCCAGATGGGTACAACAGATGCTTAGACACAAGCTGCTCAAGAAACAGTTTCTTTGACGTTGTTGGAGTCCCAAGGGTAGACAGTGGATAATTTCTGTCAATCATCTTAAGTGCTATCTTTGCTTTTTTTTTACTTTTAGAGAAACAAGGCAGAATACATGGAGAACTTTTTTCCCAAGAGCCTTCTGCTTTTCAACCCCAGATTACAAAATTCACTGTACATTCCTTTTCCCTGAGGCACTGCAAACTTTCAGGTTGAGACAAGTAAGGATGTATATTTTAGGCTACCTAGGGAAAATGGTCTCTAAAAACATATGGCATTTCAACTTCAGCAATGACATAATTGTCATTTGACTGTAATAATGTTTATTTAATTAAATGCATCCGGGAGGGGGGGGAGGAAGTGGTAATATGTTAGTTAAAAAACAGAGCATTCAAATTAGAAGGTCAAATTAAGATTTAGGTATTGTGCAGTTTTAATTCCTTTGTCAGTATATAGAATAATGCACTTATTAATTACATGACAGTATGGCATTTTTTCTCACTGGACCTTTGCCTCTAACTATAGATCTGCCCTAAGGATTGATGTGGGTTCTAGACATTAAGGTGTGGGATGTTCCTTGCTGGAGCTGGAAGAATGAATTAAAGGATGCAGGTTTCTAGTTTGGAAGAGGGAAAGTAGAGGGGCTGAGTCCACCAGATGGGCAAAAAACCCTCAAAGTCAAATGGAAAGGTGACTTGGTACTTCTTCTTGCTCAGCTGCTGACGCACCTTATGTCTGGTCTCTCAGAAGAGAGTTATGCTGAACTCAACATTCTGGAAAGGCACGAGATGCCACTGGGCAACCTTGGGGTTAATTAAGTTTTTGCTGTGGAATTATAATTTTATTTCCTGAGAAATTGCATGAAATGAATATAATGAGGAGTAGTTGTTACAGGCATAAGATCTTACTGAAATAACAAATTACATGATTGTCGTAGCAAACTCTTTGGAACGGCCTTTTTCTGTTCAAGTCCAGAGAGGCGGAAAGTAGTGGAAAGCCATCCAGGCAGAATCAGCTGGGGGAAGAAAGACAGCCAGTGCTGTCATCTGTATTAACATCCTGAATAAGCTTCAAGTGCTTTTGGGGGGATGGTTGTTGCACACATGGAACAGAGAACATGCTTCATTTTGCCTGTCTAGATCTTTTACACTTTTGTGAGTCCGTACAGAATCACACAATTATTCTTGTACTATAAATAAGTACATATGTAATATTGGTCTTCCCACCCTTGAGAGATCAAAACTCAGATGCCTTCAAATCCCAAATATTGCGACCCACTTTCAAAAGAAGTTTTATATTGTAATTCTGTTCTGTCTCTTGATTTTTGTTCAACTCCCCTTGCTTATCCCACTATATATCTGTGTGTGACAGTGAGGGTGGCCAACTCCACAATTTTTGAAGTGACTGCAAGTAAAGCCTTGCAAAAATTCTCACACCCACCTCTACTAACTCCTTCCCGGCAATTAATTCTGCCAGAATGTTCTCCCCACATAGATTTGTGTTCATCCTTCAATCTTATCACTGCTGCTTCTGAGAGTTTTTCGCTCTCTCTCTCCCAGAGCAGTGGGCGCAGTTGTAACTTTCCACTTCTTCCTCATCTGTTCCTTCTGCCCCAGCAAGCACTTCAGGGGAAGGAAGAGTGAAAGCCAAGGAGCTTTTCTTCCTTCCAGCCAGCTGAGAGGAACAGGGGGCAGGGAAGCTCAGGCCTCGCCCTTGTTTCAAACCCGAGGAATCTGAGAAGTCTAAGCGTACGGAGAGGGCTTCCGAGCTGTGTGTACAATAGGTTTCTCTGCTCTGTCACACTGGTGGTTGATGCACCTCTTTGGATAAAAACGTGAACAGTGGCAGGGAGAGAAGCCAGCATTAGGTGTTAAAGGGGCAGTTTTTGCCCGTATCATCCAGCCTTCTCTTCCACCTGGCCAATGGTTAGCTCTCTGCTCTAAATCCCTCACTTCTGGCCACTTGTGGTGGCCCCAGTTTTTCACCTTCTGTAATATTGTAGTACTCTCAAGTCCCTCTTGCTCCTGGCATTACTCCAGTCACCAGGAGCCACCATTGGGACATTTGGGCCCGGTAGCATCCATGTCGCTTTGCTTTCTCCCTAGGAAGCTAAAGGCAGCCCTGCATCCCCTGGGAGATAAAGGATGTGGTAAAGCAACAGCAGAGGCTGGAGGGCGGGTGAGAGAAAGCAGAGAGGGATTTGCCCTGTGGGGTGGGACATTTGGTGGGGCAGTGGGAACCGCATGCATGTGCTTACAAAACTTTAGCTGGCAAATGCTGTGCATGATGTATGTGTAACTTTAGCGAGTTACATGTGCAGTTTGTCTCAAATGCCTGCTTTATTAGGAATAACATAGTCCTTCGGAACAAGGAAAGCTGGGGAAAAGCACACGTCACGCTGCTTCCTAACTCGAATGTCTGTTTTTGACAAAAACCGAGGTATGAATTTTTAAAAACTGGAGGTTCGGCCCCCGGGAAAGGTACCCAGCGAAACAGACCTGCCGAGCCCTCCGCCCGTGGGAGAAATTTCAAGGAGATTTTCAAAGGCATCTCCCTCTTGCGTCGGGAGGTGCTGCCACGCACGGCGGGCAGGCGCGGCCCGTCCCGAGCTGCCCCGGGGCCGCGTCCCCCCGCCGGGGAGCCGGGCAGGGCCGGGGCGGCGTCCCCCCGGGGAGCCGGGCAGGGCCGGGGCGGCGGGAGGCGGGCGGGGCAGACGGCGCGACCCCCGGCTACCTGCCGCCGCGCCGCCGCCGTCCGGAGAGGCACCCGCGGAAGCGCCGGACCCCTCCGGGAGCGCCGGGGGCAGCGAGGTTCCCCGGCCGGACGCAGGCGGGGGCCGGGCGGAGGCTGGCGGCGGGGCGCGGGGCAGGGGCCGCTCCCCGGGCCAGGCATGTGCCTGCGGGGCGGCGCTTCCCGGAGGCGCTCCACGCCGCGGGCTGGCTGCGCGGCCGGCCGCCCCCGGGAGCGCGCTCCGCTCCACTCCCCGGCGGCCTCCTGCAGCAGCGGCGGCGGCGGCGCTGAGGGAGTTGCGCGGGCTCTGCCCGATGTGGCAAGAAGCGATGATGATGAGGAGGAGACGCCGCTACCTGCTGGAGCGGGCAGAGCAGGCGGGCGGCGGCGGCTGCGGGGCGAGCGGCGAGCAGTCCCGCTCCCGGGACTGGCTCTACGAGTCCTACTACTGCATGAGCCAGCAGCACCCGCTCATCGTCTTCCTGCTCCTCATCGTGATGGGCGCCTGCCTGGCCTTGCTCGCCGTCTTCTTCGCCTCCGGGCTGGTAAGAGACGCCCTCCCGGCTCCGGCACCCGCGACGCCCGGGCATCCCCGCTGCCGCCGCCCGGCTGGCATCGCCGCACCCGGCTCCCTCCGCCCAGCCCAGCCCAGCCGAGCCGAGCCGGGCCGGGCGGGGCGGGACGGGACGGGGCGGGCGAGAGCCGGTGCTGCCGCTCCTGCGGAGGAAAGTTGGTGGCGGCAGGCGCCGGGGTGGCGGCGGGCAGCGGCTGCGGGGCCCCGGGGTCCCCCCGCCCAAACTTTGCCGCCTGATGTTTGGAGGCGACGCTGGAACAGCGGCAGCGCGGCGGATGGGGCGAAAACTGAGTCAACAAGCGCATCGAGTTTAATTCACTTAATTCATTGGCTCTGCTCCCTTCCAACTGGCAGCTCAGCCCGGTTGGCCTTTTTGGTGGCAGGGTTTAAATCGCCGCACAAAAACGCAGACCGTACCGGTACCCGAAGTAACAATTTTATGGCGAGTTAGCGGGCGCCGTTCCCTCCTAGTCCCCCGTGTCCTGTCGTCTCCCCCGGCCTCCCCCCCGGCCCCCCCCCCCCCCCCCTCCGTCCTCCCCTCATTATACCATTTTCTAGCGTTTGACCCATTTTCTCAAGAAACCTTTTGGGGCAGCGCAACCTTCGTTTTTAAGGAAGGCAAAGTTTGGTCGGTTGGATACCTTTTCTGCACGTCCAGCGCGGGGCTTCCAGCCTTTGGGCGACAAGTATGTCACAGCGGCAGATGACAGTCGGTATCAGTTTATTGCACCCAGAAATCGGTGGCGTTTTGCCCTTGTGTTGAAGGCAAAGGAAAAGCTGCAGAGGGCAGTAAAATTCTTGCTCCTTACAGGGCTTTCCCGCTGTGAATGGGGAGAGGCAGGCTGTTTGCATCACTGTATGCTTCTGAAGTAAGGAATGGGGATTTGAGCGGTCTCAGACTTATCTTTTTTTTAAAAAAAATATCTTCTAATGGTCTTCTGGAAAGCTTAACGTTTATTGAGTAGTGATGTCTAAGAGCGAGGATGAGTGGGTTAGTATAATCTAATGGATTCTCTTCTAGAGGCACTGCACATAACAGTGTTTGCTTAAACAGACAGAGAATCCTGCTTTCTTGCTTGTTATGACCAAACTTTTGTCTTAAAAACTGCAGGTACTGCCTGCAGGATTACCTAAACTTAGGGTTAATTGGTGGTTTATTTCCTTTCGATATTTGTATTAATTGTTTTTTGAGCTTTTTGTTTAAAGTGCCATTCCTACTAAATACAGAACAGTTGTAAAAGAGCTAATGTGAGGCCAGTAATGGTGATGCCTCGTAATTCAGTTGTTTAATGCCTAAATTTTGGAGCTCTGTGTACAAAATGCAGGTTCAGCGCCGTATCTCATTCTGGTGAGTTAACTTAGGTGCTCGCCCATCAGGGCTGAAGGGGCCAATGATGGAGATGGAAGTCCGTCAGATACTAACGCTGAGGCATAGTTAGGTGTGGAGATGTACATGATGCCCGCCGACAGTCAAGGCGGCAGAACTTGGGCTTGTCAGTGTTTAGCACTACATTTCATACCCTTAGGTCATGGTACTATCTACAGCTTGTTTACAAGTTGCACATGCTTATTTTCGTAATTCCGTTTCTTGAGGTAAAGCATTCACGATACCAACGGTGGCATAACACCGGGCCCAGATTGAAGACTCCTGAAAGTTATGGAAACAAAACTGTGAGCTGGCCGAATCTTGCCAGGCGTTGCTACTTCAGAAAGAGTGCATTTTATAGTTCAGTCTGCATTTGGAATTCCAGACATACCGGAAGAGGAAAGAAAATGCTTGTAAAACCTTTTTCCTGAGCCTTTATCTTCCAGTGGCTAACAACTGGACGGGAGAGTGGAGAGAGAGGTGGGGTTCATCCTTAAAGTTTCCAGTCAACAGATGAAAGTAACTTCAGGCGGAGAGAAAGCTTGCCTATACAGACTTCCAGCCACAGGATGTTGGGCAAAATCCTTTGGAGCCCTGCCCAGAGTTTCACCTAAAAGCCTTTTATTATAGTCTAGCTCTGGTTTGCATTTGTGATTAAAATATTCCTGAAGGTTTAGATCTGTTTCTCCCGCACCTGAATAAAGAATACTCTTTTTATATAGCTGTGGAATCTTAGTCATTTTTTTGGTGCCTGATGATATAAAGGGGGCAAGCAGTTATGCATGTTATGAGCCACAAGAGCCAACATTAATATCCTTGTCTTTATTTTGCACATCCAGTACGCATGTGATTGTTTTGACAGAAGATTTAATTTTGTAACAGAGGCGCAATGGAAGTCAAGTGGGGTAGTTCTGTGTCAGTCTGCGCTGTGCAGCTGAAGTTAAAGGAAACCTTTCTTAACAGTTGTTTCCTTTAGATTTTGTACAAAGCAGTTAAGATTTTACTGAAAATTACTTAAGCCCGCTGTGGAAACAAAACTCAAAAATGACTCACTATAACACTCGATTCGTATTTCTCACTTGTACTTCAAAGAACAGCTTAGAACATGGAGCGGGGGACCAGGCATGGTTCAGAAAAAATGGATATTCGTGAAGCACGACCCATTTTTATGTTCCAGGCTTTCTTAAAAAAACCCTGAAACCAATGGAAGTGAGAGGCTTTCCCTCTATTTTAATTTTTTATTTGGTTGTTAAAATACATCATTGTGATATCTATGATGCCTTTTTTTTTTTTTTTTTTGGCAATGTATTCTTAAGTGTTCCCAAACACAGTCAACCACACAGGGATGTATTCCGCTTATTCAGCTCTTTCAACCTGTCAGAATACGAGCTGTAGCCTTCCTAATTTCGGATGAAAAATTTTTAAAAGCTGTTGCAAAATTACAGTAAACAAGGTTACTTACAAAGTGTGCCTGGAAATGCGATTACTTTTCTTTCAGACAATGTACTGCTATCGTTACTGAGAGAGGTTTCTTGGGAGATTGTGCTTTTGTTTGTTTGAGAAAAATATTGTGATTTTGACCTTTGGAATTAAGCACTCTGTCTTCTCAAACACTAGATATAAGACTCCCAAAGTCTGCTTGAAAGATGACCATTCAGAGATTGGAGTTTTAAATAATGTAGTGATAGCATCAGCCTTTGAATTTCCTGTGTCGAAGTATCCTCTATTTTTCTGTACCTGGCATGGACTGAAAACTGGCAAACTGAGACCAGCCATCCATGTTTAGCTGCTGCTTTAATCGGTAGAGAGTAAATTATTTTCCGAAACCTGTGAAAGCCTTCCAGTGCTTAGAAATGCCAGAGGTCAGCTTCATTTTCTGTCTGGTTATTGTCTTGTTCTCTCAATGTAATATGTAGGACAAACTCATTATTTTACCCCCTCTTCAGCACTAAAAACTTATGACCATTTTTAGTGGTATCTAGAACAGTTTTGTCTCTGGTCAGAGCATATCTGTTAGAACTGCAATTTGTAGGAGAAGAAAATGCCATTTTTAAATTCGAAATGTAAAATGTGAGTGCATCTGAAATATCTGCAGTTGTGATGTTTTGTTTCTTACGTGGTTTAACAAAACTGATTGAAAACAGGGAGGATGCCCAAATTGTGCAATTTATCGGAAGGCCATAACTTTCCTTTATCCATGTATTTTCTAGACATAAAGAGTGCCCAGTCCATAGATCCAGGCTTCAATAAAACCCTACAGTTTGGGAATATCAGAATCTTTTAGCACTTGTGGTGTATGTGGGAGAAGAGCTAGGTCTGTCAAGATCTTCTTTCTGTCCCTTTCCAGAAACTCAAGGTCCACCAATCTGCTGCCAGATATATGTGTATTTTCTTTTAGATTGGCCCATGCCCCTTGCTCAAAGACTGCAAGCCTGCTATGTGGTGTTTACCTTGAACACTAGTCTGCATCCCTATCTGTCTCCCGAATCCTTGCTGCTACATGTGACCTTGTAAAGCTCGTAAGATGTGGTTGTTGATGTGTTGACGTAGATGTGGAACTGCATACTTCTTGATGGTATCATTGGCCAAGTGAAGCACCTGTTGAGTGAAAAGTGCTTCTACAATGTGGCATTCTGATTCCTTCCCTCTTCTAAAGCACCAGGAGATGGCTTTGGGTTAGCTGCCTGGTGGCTGGCTGTGGAGCAGAGGTCTTACTTATCCCCTCCAACTACTTCTTTGAAGTTCCTGAAAAGTTCATGATCATGCTGGTAGGCTCGGTTGTGATTCCTGAACCTTTTTACAGATTCATAAAGCCAAGAAACTAAAGGTTGGCTGCACACCTACATCACTGACATGCCCAAATACCTTCTGTAGCAAAAGTGGGAGTAGGCAATCATTCTTAAGGGGGGAGTACAATTAACTAGGGAGGTGCACCTGCAACATGGCCAATGTGCATTCTGCAGGAACTGTTTTTCTGGCATCAGACTGCTGGATGTACCTTTGGCTGATCCTGTATGGAAGCAAAGGTAGCTGCCTCATTCTGAAGGAGCACATTACAACTTTTTAGCTGCCAGCCTGGCTGGCAGGGAACTGTCTCTGCGCAAACAGAAGAGGATCTAAAGAGTCCTGTAAGCCTCCTGGGGCTTGAGCTGGAATGTGCCACTTCTTTGGGCCCTTGGTCAGAATGACAGCAAATCATCCCTCCCTCTAATTGGTCTTCTTCTGTCTAAAAGAAATCCTTGCTGCCTCGGGTAAAAACTGATGTCAGACAAACCCTTCCAGATTGCTATGATCAGAATCTCATCCTGAAGTGGAGGGGGAAAACTCTTCAAGTCCATGTGGAAAAAGTAGCTAAGACATGTTCCATCATTCTCATTGCAAGTGTCTCAGGTGATTAGGTGTCTGCATAAGGGTGTCTGCTGCATGCCTCTGGTAAAGTTCTCACCAGTACTCTGGATCTGAAAAATTTATCCGTCCACACCAAAAGGTCACCACGTTGACACTGTGGTGATGTTATATCCCTGTTCATGAGATGCTCTGTTACAACGTAATTGCATAGATCTTACAACACATCTGTATTATAAGTCCACAGCCATATTGTAAATTCACTTGTACTCTCAGTTTTAGGAATCTTTTGAGATCAGCCCTGTGTAATTTAAAGCATTTTTGGTTCAAAAGCACCAACTGTCTTCCCAAAGTCCAAGAATACCCAAGGTCTGAAAGCATTCCTTGGAATCCTTGCAGACTGAAAGTAAGCCAAAACATCTGCTATACTGTTTTCAAACTCCAGGATATCCATTTCCCCAAAAAGGAAGCTAAGTCACAGCAAACATAATGAAGTATGAAAATCTTCACTAACTGAAGGACAAGCAGAGGAGCATTGTTTGCATGCTTGATGCTGTGGTGGTTGTGCCCAGGAGGTATCCTACCTCTTCTTAAACTCATTCTGACAGATTATTGCTACTACCAAGATGAGGAAGAATTCAAAACAAACATTAGTGTATTTATAATGCCTTTCTTTCCATAATTCCAGCTATAATTGAGCATACAATTCTGCTTTCATGTCCCCTGTTAAAATGTTCCATGAGGAAATCCTATGTTTCTAATTTTTTTTTCCTGTCTCTGGGCACCATAATATTACAATATATTCTTCCAGCTATAGTTGCTGGCTGTTTGGCAGCCATAGTTGCTGGCTATTTGATACAGTCTTGGGATATTGCCATCCCCGCCAAATGTTCCTTCCAGTAGTATCTGTGGTTGTCTGAGCGTGACTTCTGTAGCCAGTATTTCCTCTTTCCTCAGGCCTGCAAAGGTTGCCACGTCTTCCTGTCTGAAGCAGGAATTGCCTAGCTTTGTGTCTGGTTTCATTCCTCAGTACTACATCAGTCTGGGCCTTTTCTTGTTTCATTTGCTAATGACACTCCCAGTATATCTGCGGTTACTCTTAATGCTGCTAAGAGCTTGTCTCGTTTGCCAGTCCCTAACAAGTCTGGAAACAGAGACCCGTCAAGATAATGAGGTGCTGGTGGCAACCACCCTTTGCATACCTCTGTTTCATCCTTCATATTGAATAACCTGAATGCTGAATAGAACTGGGTAAAACTGGAGGTATGGCTATGTTGGAAAAATACTTAGCCTTGAACGGTAATCTTAATATATTGAAGTTTCCTGGATACCCTGGCAATGGAAAGCTTATTTAACATCACAAACTGTGACTCAAATTAGTGGAACCACAAGTCCTAATCATTACTGCAGCTGACAAAAATGACAAAAACCATACTGACTAGAGCTGTTGTTTACTGAGGTGCAATGGGAATAAGGCAGATGATGGATCAGGCTATGATTGTCTGCTGTCTTTATCAGCATCAAGCCAGGTATGTGGATTCTCAAATCGTGTATTGGCAACTTCGTAGTGGATCTGTCATGGACCAGTGAATACCTGTCTGCGTATCTTGCTTAAAATTTTTTAAATTGGTTTCAAGTTCCTTGTTGTGGACAAAGATATCTGACCCATTTGTGAGGATCTTAAAACTCCTGTAAAAATTGGTTGAGCCTTCAAGGGGTTTCCTAGATTAAGGACGTTAACCAGAGATCGCAGTCCCTACGTTTATGCTGTGAATAAGAAAACTTCTCCTCGTTATAATGGTAGCAGTCACTGGAGTCTTTGAGACAGCACCATGCATTGCTCCAAGCTGATGGTGCTATGGACATTTAACACAGAAAGAAGTGATCTGCCAATCTTTTGAGCGGCTGGGTGTGCCAGCATCATGGGAACAGAGGCAGCTGAGCACCTGTAGCGTTTCATCCTGTGCCTACATCCCCATCCATAGCCAAGCTGTGATCCCAGACAAGCTAAGTGCTGCCACGGTGGTTTCTGCATATTTCAGAAGGAACTGAGTCAGCTCAAACCTTATTGATACGTGATGATACGAAGATGCCAACAGACTGAACTTCTGGTTTGGGGGATCTGGACCCCAAAATAAGTGAATTGGCACAGTTCTGCCCCTTTTCCCTGCCTTCTCTTTTTTCCTTTGAGCATTGCTTCTGATTCTATTGAAAAAAAGAAACCTCCACACATTTTCTTCCCCAGATCTGTTATTTTTATAGGTTGAATAAGCAACCTCCAGACACTGAACCTTATTCAGATGATGCTGAAAATTCAAGGTACTATTGCAACCATCTGTGCAGAGGAGTGTGAGGCTGTCTCTGCACTTATCCTCCCAGTTGTCTGTTTCTCCCACCTGTGTAGAAACATTTTCTTTATCTCTTGTCTCTAAACAGAACTCTTGTTCTTAGTGGTGCCTACGTGATATAAAAGTCCCTTGCTGCTCCTGGTGAGAACCTGTTCAAGACTTGTGTCTGGGAGAAGCAGAGGAAGCAGCACCCATCATCACTGGCCTCTCAGCCTTGCCCTCAGTCTGTTGTCTGAGCATCCACTACTTTCACCATCCATAGTTCTAGTTTTGAATTTTCTCTGACCTGGAAGATGTGCTCCAGAGTGCAGGAGCAATGGCTTCTGGTTGCACGCTCAGAGTGCTGGGGATAAGATGTGCTCTGGCCCAGATGTGTTTCCTCTATAGCTTCAGGTGCAACCAGTCTAGTGTTTGATCATTGGATAGTCCCATGAGATCCCATGTGGACTGATGGCTTTTCAGAGCCACTCATTGGGGTTTGCAAAAGTAGTTAGAACTTGCTTTTTCTAACTGCCTCCTCAGGCAGCTGAACTGTGTGCTGTGGGACCTCTTAAAGAACCCAAATGCTATGGCATGCACAGTGGACCTGCCCACTGACTGGAGAAGTGGAATTGCTGTCCTTCCATTCCAGGTAAAACTGCCCTATCCATGTCTCCAGTTTGCTAGTACTTTGGTCAGCCCTCCAGGAAAATCGTAGGAAGACTAGATTCCCCCAGCTCCTTTTCTAGCAAGACTGAATTCAGGCTGGAGACTTGGACGCCTTATTTCTCTTAAGAGATGTGTTAGGAAAACATGCTCTTTGAACTTGGCTCAGCACCTGCTTGCTAGTGTTTGTGCTCTCATAAAATCATAGAATCACTTAGGTTGGAAAAGACTCTTAAGATCATTGAGTCCAACCATAAACCTAATGCTGCCAAGTCCACCACTAAGCCATGTCCCAAAGCACCACATCCACACATGTTTTAAATACCTCCAGGGATGGAGACTCAACCACTTCCCGGTGTAGCCAGTTCCAATGCTTGATAACCCTTCTGATGAAGAGATTTTTCCTACTATCCAATCTAAACCTCCCCTAGCACAACCTGAGGCCACTTCCTTTGGTCCTATTGCTTGTTACTTGGGAGAAGAGACCGACCCCCACCTCGCTACAGCCTCCTTTCAGGCAGTTGTAGAGGGCGATGAGGTCTCCCCTCAGCCTCCTCTTCTCCGGGCTAAACAGCCCCAGTTCCCTCAGCTGCTCCTCAGAAGTCACTCCTCTTACCCTGGCAGGTGGATGGGTTCCCTTTCTTTGATGCAGGCCACTGCTGTGGTCCTTTCAGCACAGTAGTCTGAGCACAGTCTACTCTGGTTAAGACCTAGGAGGCAGTAGGTTGTCCAGACCAGTAGCTGGTCCTGCAATCCCCACTGGCAGCCCTCTAGCTTGTGCCAAAAAGTGGCCATTATCTTTCACTTAGGCTGGTTTTCTGCCCCAGTGAGTCCAGGCAGTTTCCAAGCCCGACTGGTAGATGGTTACCTCCCTGGTAACAGGTGCTAGGACGAGGGGGAATGGTCTGAAGCTGCGCCAGGACAGGTTTAGGCTAGACATTAGGAAAAACTTCTTCACCGAAAGGGTTGTCAGGCTCTGGAATGGGCTGCCCAGGGAGGTGGTGGAGTCCTCATCCCTGGAGGTATATAAAAGAAGGATAGATGAGGTGCTTAGGGACATGGTTTAGTGGTGGGATGGCAGGGTTAGGTTAACGGTTGGACTTGATGATCTTAAAGGTCTTTTCCAACCAAAGTGATTCTATGATTCTATTCTATGATTCTATGGTGGGATTTTAGACACTTCTTCAAGTAATGTGACATCTGTTTAACACTACAACAATTTACCAGATTGGGTTTGGTTTCTTTGATTTTTAGTATTTTCTTACCTGTACCTTAAATTAAATGGAGTAATGGTATTGGTTAAATAAATAGAAATGCCTGGATTTGCAGAATCTCTTTTGCTCTCTCTCCTATGAATGCGTCTGAAGTTTTGCTCCTTTATAGAGGTGTTATTTGGCATAGTTATATTTCAAATGTAAGTTAACATGTTGGTTACCCTTATTTGACATGTTATCATTGTAGAAGTAATACTCATTGTAGAACGTGGGCCTGATCCCGAAGTCAAAAATGAAATAAGAAACCTGTGGTTTGAAGTCAGTTGAACTGAGAGACGTATGAGAGTGCGGAAAGTGTCCTTAGGGGGAGTAAACTTTAAGAACCTTCTCTGCGATAATAACAACTGTGTTTAGTGAGTAATTGCAAAACCTTAGGAAAAACTTGAAAAGTAATTACACAATGACAGTAGTGACTTTTCAATATTAAAACTATTTTTCATGTTACCTTATTATGCTGATATATTAAAGCTGTGGAATATTCTTGCAAAGTGTCTTTTTAAAAGACCCGGTAGAGAAAGAAGCCGAAGCTTACCTTTTGCTTCATTGAACAGACCTTCAAAGTGAGGACTGTTTCCTTGTGTGCTGAAGCTCGTGTGCTCCCTGCTTCAAATTTTGCGATCCTTACTTTTAAGCAAGTTCCATCCTGCCATCTTTTCTTGATTACAGCCAGTTTCTCCAGTTATTATGTCAGGAGCAAAGTGGTGAGGGAAAGCCACCTTTTAGCTTCAATTTAAAAGTGACAGCCAAAGTATGTAACTGTCAGTGTTAAACAGCTCAAAGAATCCTACTTCAGTATTTCTGACTTCCACAGGTCTATATGGGTACAAGGAAGACCATAATTCCACTTTTAATATGTGTTACAGTGCAGTAATGTATTACCCATAACGTTTAACTGATGGAGCTCTTTCAACAATGACATATTTTGAATATATTTAACTGCAAAGTATACTTTTTCATAAGTGTTTTACTGAATTTATCTTCTTTTTTCTACATTTTGGGATGTTGCATCAATAGTTGTATTTATTGAGAGTTTCTTTCAGATTATTTTAATAATAAGAGAAGGAAGGATTTTGAGAACATCTGAAAACCAAGCTGAACTAAGTCATTAAGCCACATTTTTGGAGAGGGATTCAGAACCAATACATGTAGAATAAAGCATGCAAGAGGGATATGTTGATCACTACATTTATATTAAAAATAATCTAAACTATATGAGTAGGTGCTAATTAGCTCTGGAGCCTGAAATAATGAGTTTCATCAAAGTACAAACTTCTGCTCGCTTTGCTGCGTAGTGTCTCGGCCCCCTCCTGAAGGGGACACTTCAGGGAGCAGAATGTAATTAACCACCATTGCTCTCCGGGACATGGTTTATCTTCTGTGCCTGCCAGCTGTTGTCATCAGGTGGGACAATTTTATAAGTGCACCAGCTGAGTGTTGCAGCCGCTAATAACTAAGGTTGGACCACCTTGTTTTTCACAGGCTGTTAAATGTCTTAAAGTAGAGCTACTTTTGATAATTGCCAGCCTGAGAGAAGATTGAGATGGTCCTGGGTGACCAAAAGGTATGGCAGTCCTATTCATATTCCTTGACTGGCTGTGAGCCCCTCTGAACCCCAGCTTATTAAATAAATGGTTGTATGCACTGGCAGATTTTATATGACATGTGGTTAACAAGATGAGAAGATACAAATCGATGGAAAAAAAAAATCAAGAGAGAGAAAACTTGCCAATGTGGTAAATGAGGATGCATAAAGAAATAGGAGAAGCTGCTCACCATTTGTGTTGCTTGCATGGGGTTTGCACAGGGCATATTTATGTATATAAAATATACAAACACACACACACGAATTCTGATAATTATGTTTTTCCCATGGCATACGGTACAGTAGGAATAGTCACAGGCTCACAGGGTTCCCTGGCTACACATTTGCATGCAGGCAGCTGAAGTGGAGGTTGTTCCCTCTTGGTCTGAGATGGACGCTACCTCTAAAAACTGAAAGAGCTGTATCAAAGGACAGTTGTGATCACCCCATGCAGACAAGAGGAACCTTAAACCCACATGTTACTCCATCAGTATCTAGCTGCTCTGTTGCAGCTTTGAGCCATCCTTGGAAACCTATTTTTTCTAGTTCTTTTGTATACATTTGGAAGTGGAGGTGGTGGTGGTAGGACTAGAATTGTTTACTGTGTTCATCATGCTTTGCGGTGGCATCATGATGTTCTCTCTTTGTTTATTCTTTCCCTTTGTTCTACATTTTGTGTTGTTTTTTGACTGCTAGTGAGCACCAAAGTGATGTTTTCATGAGTCTACCTATGATAAACTCCAAACATCTCCATTTCTAAGTGTCCATAGTCAACCAAGAGCCTGTTGTCATGTGTATAGAATTACGATTCTTTCGTTTGAGCTACGTCACTTCACATACATCTCCACTGAAATTCATCTGCCATTTTCTTGCTCAGTAGTGACTATTATGAGATCCTTTTGCAATTCTTCATAGTTGGCCCTCATCTTTGTCGGACTGCTATTCACCCCTTTTCCCAGATTGTTTATGGGTATGCTGAACATATACCCTAGGAATCCTGAGGACTTCTGTGGGCATTTTGGGACTTCTGTTTTTAACAAATTTTCCCAGCGTACATGCCAGACCTACTGGTACTTCCCTTAGTCTTTGAGAGGGATCCCAGGAGAGACTGGCATCATATCACATTCCTGTCTTTGGATACTGGGGCAGTTTTGGGTGGAGGTTAGATGTTACTACAGTTTTAGCTCTTTCTCCTTTGAGTCCCATTGGCCCTTTCTGGTGAACCCTATCTGCTTGTGGTGATTCTTTTTACATTTCATGTTCTCGCTTTTGTCTCAAATGCCTTGTACTGATACTGCAGATTGAGACTCATCTTCTGATATGTTCCCCCTGTATAGAATATTCTGGAATGAGAATTACCCCACACTGAACACAGATAAAGAAAAAAAAAAGAACCCCCTTTCTGCTACAGTTTGCTCTTCTCTAAGTGTTCTTTTTAATACCTGTGTCATCTGTTTGCTTAGAAGTCCTTTAGCAGGCTGCAAACTCCCGATTAAGTTTCAAAAAGAATATACTATTTATTTTTACACTCTTAAAAATGATTTCTCAAGCTCTTTTCTTGGCATGCATTATTGAGTCTTTATATTAATCCTGATAAATTTTATGATCCTTTTTATTATCCTCCCACCCCCTTTTTTTTTTATTTGGAAAGATAATTTTTAGAAGCTTCACTGCTTGGCTGTTCAGGCATTCTGGTTGTGTTTTGGTCTTTCTCAAGTCATTTTTGGGAACTGATTAGCTTTTGGCCTGTGCCTCCGAGTTTATAGTGTCCTCAGGCCACTTACAAAGACTTTAATCTGTAAACTTCTAGCTCCCCCTTTCAATTTTCGTGTTTGAGTTTTGTTTTTCATTTGTTTGCTCAACAAGCTTTGTTACTGTTACAAAGCAGCTCCTCAATAGTAATATTTTATGAACCAGCTTCTTTCTACTTTTTGAGATCAGATTGAGTGTTTTCTCTTCTTCAAATGGGTGCTTTTTTTGTTTGTTCGTTTGTTTTGTTTTGTTTTTCAGCTGGGCATGAGACATAGACAGTGATCTCAGCTTCCATCTGCTGTTGCGATCTTTAGCCAGTCTAGCGGGGAGTCACTGAAGTATCCCTCGACCCATTGTGTTTTCTTCTTTGATGGCGTTTCTTATCACTACATTTCATAGAATCTCAAATAGTTTCTCTCCTGGTTGGATGACCAGTCCTCTAGGTAATTTATTTAGATAAGCCTTTGCTGTTCAGTCTAGTTTTTTGGTTCACAGGGACTCTATGCTATTTTTTGATTCCCCTAGGTTTAAAGGCTTAATACAAGCCTTTCTTTGATCCCTGCTGCAGCGTATGGCTTTCAGTCTTTCCTGCTTTTTCAGTATTTTGCTGATGGTCTTTTTTCCAACAAGTTTTCAGTAAGACTATTGTGTAAATAATGTTGTTTTAACAACAGGCATTTTAGTTCTTCTGTCTCGCTTCTTAGGCTTTTACTGTTTATATAGAAGTCTATACTTTCCCGTGGGTGTTTTATTCCTCTGCAAAAATTTTAAAAAGAAAGTTCTGGCTTTTCTTTGTCATTTCCTTCTTGCCTGAGTTTAATCAACCTCTGTCCTTTCCTTTAGTTGAGATCGCAGGTCTCCATGACGTTACTGCTTCTTTTAAACCACGTACTATGTTTCTGTCACCTCTTCAGTTTGAATGGTTTCCTGTGACCTTTGAAGTGTCAGCAAACTCATTCTTCTCTGGTTTAGATTAAGCTCAGCTACCTTCCAGACGCTCCCTTCCTGTTCCCCAAATTTCCCTGTTTCTTTGAATCCCCTTTTTAACACATTTTCTTAGCTGCTTATTGAACTTTTGCTTGTCAACCTGTGTCATTTTGGGAGCATTTCTGGAAATATTACCATAGTTCTCTGCTTCTTCCCTAGCAACCAATATTTTGCCTCCAGAACTTTTCTTTTAACCTTCCTTACATTACTGTTAGAGCAGCTGTGGCTTTTGACTCTTCCTCAGCACCTCCAAGTAGCCCTTCCAAACCCCCTGTGAGGTCTGATGTTTCTGCATTAAGCAGAGGAGTCTGTCATCTCTGGTATGTGTTCCTGATAATCATTGCTACAACACTGAGGCAGGCGAGGTTTACTCATAGCTATCAGGCAATCTTGGAAAAATCTGGATGGAGTGATTTTCTATTGGGGAAGATAAATAACATCTATATATAGTTGGACTTGCAGAAAATAATCCACTGGCAAAAAGTGCTTGGCACCGTAGTCAAGCACATGGGTGGTCAGAAGGGTGTTCACAACACCTATGTGGTTGGTCACTGTGTTACCTCTATTAGTCCTATGTGCTAACTAGGACAGGCCCTGTAAAGTCAAAGAACAGTTGCAGTTGATTTGCAAAATGCCACACTTGTTGTGTGTGTGTGATTTTACAGCACACATCGTTCATGACTTTCAAGTTTGAGGAGAGGCTCCAGGTGACCAGAATGTCACCTGAAGGATTTGAATGAAGCCTTACTGCTTTAGTAGTGTCACAATATATTAGCAAATCCAAAAAGATCTAGAACCTGGCCATGAATGCAGAACTGCTTCTGGCTGGTTATATATGACATCACGCAGCTGCTTGGCAGTTGGAATGCCGGTCAGAATTACCCGATACATGCGACGCGCAAATTGCTGGACTGATTGTGGACTAGCGAGGAGCCAGATACCACTGTGTGCTACCAGCAAGTCTAGGCTGCACATCAGACTCATTAATAGAGAGAACTGAATTTCTCAAGACAACAGACATCACGAAACAACTGGATTTGAGCCTGATGCTGTTATCATTGATTTACCAAGCCAAACAGAGAATGCTGAATCAGAGGAAAAGAATCTCAGGCATGCAATTACATAGGGCCTTAGTGAAAATCAGAAGCTTCGTTGACACAAACTTCAGGACAGTTTGATTAAAAGGTACAGTTCAATTAATTTTCTGCTAGTGTCCTTGAACACATTGCACAAAGCTCAATAAAAGCTTAAAAAAAAAGCGGCACATGAGAAAGCTTCTAACCAGGCAGCTAAGCAAGAAAAACAAGCAAAGCTTTGTGTTATGAAAGATAAATGGTGGGCACGAAAGGCAGAGGAGTTTTTCTAAGTTTTGCATCCAGAAAATACCATGTGGGCTTGGAAACAGTATCTGGCCTTAAAGACACTGCACCGTTTATGAAGTGAAGATGGATTAACAATGATGGAATTGATGGAAAAGAAATCTGAAATGGTGGGCCAAAACTTTTCAGTTGTTTTCCTGAATGATGAAGTCCTAGATGAAGCCATGCAGCTACTTGGCCAGGAGCAGGGCACGGCATCTCCTAATAAAATGGAGATTTTTCCAGCTGTCTAGCAGATGGCACACACTGCAGTCAGCTGTAAGCAAATTCACTAAACTATAAAACCATGGGATAAGCCAGAGAACTTTTGCAGCTTTTTGGCTTTGTAGAGAACTGTTTCTTGAGGTGTTAGAGAATCGAAAGGCTGTCCACTTTTATGAAGGGAATGGTGATGTGTCTTCTGAAAAATCATTCTAATTATCTCAAGTTCTGGAAAAGGCTTTACAGGAAAAATGGGCAATTTTTGCTATAGATTCTTTCAGTTGTTAGTCTGGTTATAGGAAGGTGTTATCCTGTTTTGATAACGGGGTCCATAAGTTAGTAGTCCTTGAACCCTGTAACATTTTTTTAACACTCAACATTTTGGGAAATCCTACATTGTTTTTGGTTTGTTTTTTGTTTTTTTTTTTTCATTTAGAAAGTGTTCCGTTGATCTCAACAAAAAGTGATTTTAACAGGAATTTAATACAGTAAATGGTTCGGGTTAATTCAAAGCATGCGGTATTTCAGATCCCAGCAGGAGTCCCCTGTATATAGACTGCTGTCAAATTCCAGTAGATGAAAAGAATAAAGGAAAAAGTACCAAAAGAATGAAAGACCATGTAAAAGATTTTGTGCTAAAACAGGTATTTTGAATGCTTGTTTGTTCATTTTTATGGAGTGCTTCTTCAAGCTGTATGTTTTTATATAGAACAGTGAAGTGCTTTACAGCAGCTTTGCTGTTTAAAATTAAACTAAGGGCATGGCATTATCTGGAAAAGGAAAGAAGAGGGTGCAGAATGAGAGAAGGTTGTGGGCTTTGGAAAGATGAGTGAAAGTAATTCTTCAGATTTTAGTGGTGATAAGTTTATCACACACTGGTGAAGAATTTACGGGGGTTGGAAAAATTTCTAACAGTAGGCTTCTTAATTTCTTCAGTAATTAAAAGACAGCAAGATAGAAAACACTCAGGAAGACAGAGCTGTCAGGCAAGATCCATGTATTGCAGGCTTAGCCATTATGTTTGAAGGTGTCACGCTGATATTTTAATTCCATTAGTTCTGGTGTATATTAATTTCTGAGACTAGCAACAAAAAGGAAAGAAGGTGTTTGGGGTTTTTTTCCCCCAACCCCTTGGGAAGTGGCTAGGGAAACAGAACAGTTAGCCTTCAGGATTCGTGTTTGTATCCAACACCATCTTTTAAGCTGCTAAACACACTGATGACTGCAAATATTGATCAGGAAGCTGCAAGTTTTAAATGTCCTGCTCTCCAAGTTACATTTAGTTCCTCTGAAGTAATAGGAAAATATTGTTAAAAGTAATTTCTAAAATAACCCCCTGCCTCACAGGGCCTGCTGTTGTGCACCGGACATCAACGTGTATTTTACAGGCAGGATTGAGAAAAATCCCCCTGTACACATGAAGGCTTTCTGGGAAGGATTCAAATTGTAATAACAGAAGTTTTCTCATGGGTTTTTTGATTGCCTAATGTGCGTACTATTCTGTCTTTAAATTTCAATTTCTGTTTCGGAATTCACACAGTGCACGGTGCGATGCAAGCAGCGTGCGACGTCGGAAGCAGGTTGTTTTGTAGTCAGCTCAGAGAGGTGACGTCCCGCTGCAGGCGGTGAGGTTGCGGGCAGTTGCCTGTGATGAGGAGCTGATACATCGTGGTCTGTTTTTTCTCCTGCATACGTCTATACCAAAAGCAAAATTGTGCCAAACAGAGGAGGGGAGAAAGCAGAAATAAAATTTTAGATTTAGCGATCAAAATGGCTCGGCTAAGCGTTGGGAACAGTGTACACTTCAAAAAAAAGGAAATTGATCAGCTGTTAATTTGTAACAAACGTTTTGATGGATTGATGTAAGGATAGAATCCATACAGAAATATGCAGCTATGTGACCATATAGATGCTCTAAACTGAAATCTAAATATTGATGATTTGTTATGAAGCAAGATTGTCCTAGAAAGCACAATACTTTTATTTTTTTTTTGACTGAAATGGAGAAGCGTGCTGCCGAAGCACATGTGGATATTCTCGCGAGTATATTTGTAGTGTGATCGTTATCACTGAAAAACCAATTTGCCGTCACTTAAATCTGTGGTTTTCCTGAGTCTTGGCTTCCTCCAGGAACTTGCGGTTCCTTTGGTGCTGCGACCTTGATTGCGTGACATGATGGTGCAAGGAACGTGGTGTTGTCCTGGAAGTGCACAAGTCAAAGGTCGAAGCTTTTGCTGTTATCTGGGCTGACATTGGTTGTGACATCACTGAATCAATTCACTGAAACAAATTTCAGAGATGGGAATGATCAAAAGTCACAAAATTCAGAGACATAAATCAGTAGCTCTCACTACTAGTAGTTAGGTTTTATATTTTGTCTTGCACTATGCAAGATTGCCCGTATCTTACTTCATACAGCTCTGTGCTCATGCAGATGCTTACCTCTATGCCTAACTTTAAGCCCATACATTTGTTTTCAGTACAACTACCCAGGTGCTTGAAAGCCTTAATGTGTGTATTTTATATTATGAAGATAAGTGTTTGCATTTCAAAGTTAGCACCGTCACTTGCAGTTTCTCAACTCTTCTTTTGCTCATGTCCTGATCACCAGTGCTGCAGTAGTAATTGCTTAAATGTGTGACTTCGTAAATTTAAAAGGGGAGAAAGAATAAGAAGGGGTGAAAGATGAGCTGCCTTGTGTCGGGCAGGGTAGGGTAGGTGAAGGACAATCTGCAGCCTGCAGAGTAAGGTGTGGACTTCCATCACGGTGTTTCCCCTTGGCCTGAACCTGCTGGCGTCAGCACGGAGTGGGGCCTCAGCTAACGTGTGACCCGCGCCTCTCCTCTCCTGCTGCTGCTGAAATTCGGAGGTTATTGGCCGAGGTTCGGTTGTGGGTTCGCCTGTATGAGGGGCTCCTGGCGTGGGGCTGCCCGGTGCTGGGCCCGACGCAGCGGCTGGGTGTTGCAGTGCGCAGTGCAAGTGCCGCAGGACCGCGAGGAAAACAAAGAAGTTTGAAGAGAAGGGGGGGGAAAGAACCTTACAGCAAGCATCTCTATAGATGTCAGGTTGTAAAACTTATTAGATCGGGGTGGGGGGAACCCAAAAAATGCCGACAGCATTTGTAAATTTTTGTAGATTTACAAATTTACTTGTAAATTTTTGGTTTTGCTTTAACTGTAGTAGGTCTTACAAGAAAGGAAAAAAAAGTCACATCAAAAAGCTTTTTAAGTGAAGTGTGAAGTATGTAAGTTGAAAACCCATCAATAAACAAGATTTATCAGGGCACTAAGGAAGCAGCTCCAAAACTAGGGAGAAAGAAATGTTATTTCTTTGTGCTTAGATGTTTTACAAATCATCAAATAGGTACTTTCAGATTGGTCCCCCGCTTTCACCAGCATGAATAAATGGATATGGGGCTTTTCTGCATGAAATGTGTGGTTAGTGGAGGATTTTATACCATGGCACTCGGGGCCTGCTTTTGCAATCCTTGTTGCTACAAGGTTAAAATTTGTAACAGCTGCCCGAATGAGTAAGGATCCCGTGACCAGCGTTTGATACAGTGCTGTTGTACTTCAACCAGAGATACTTTTGAACACGTACAGCGATATAAAAACAAATATTTATTCTTTTTTAATGCATCCATCTCTAGATGATTTAAAGATATTAGTGTAGTAATGGCTATGTAAGTTCTGTAAATAAATTTAAATATTGTTTATTCTGAATCTCACTTCAAGATGGATTTTGGTCCTTTCTCTGGGTGTCTTTGTGCATTCTGAAGTAAGTAGTTGCTAGGAGAAAATGTCTATCTGTAATCTAGAGCCCATCCTTCCAGATAAATACTTTAAACAGAAGCAAAATGTATAGTACCTGGCAAATACCACTGTCAAAAAGGCTTTTATGGAGTTATGGGCACGTAGTTGATTTGGGAGGCATTGTGACAGCTGCAGCCTTCAATGGCAATGCTTGAGTTTCACCTGCAAACCACACTGATCAGAGCAATCTTTGGAATTCTGAAGCAGAAAGGCTACGCTGCTTCTGCAGATTGGGGCTGCCTTTTAATGTGCACAGTCCTATGGGCCTGGTGCATTACTGCAGTGTGATTTACAGTTTTCTCAATCTGCTTCAATTCCTCAATTTAGTAAAAGAAGCACCACGCAGCAGTGTGGTCATCAGTTGTTTATGAAGTTAATACTCCAAATAACAGCTCCTTACGGTGAAAGAAATCCTATTTTGAGTCATCTCGCTTTTGATATTCAGCCCTGTCTTTCTGAGGTCTCTGTGTGCAATCAGTTTAGAGTATGTTATTGCCATCTGACCTTTAAGTACATTAGTTTCTAACTTCCTTTTCATTTTCCTCTGTTTCCAGGAAATTGAAGACCATGTGGCATTTTTAATAACTGTTCCAACAGCCCTAGCGATTTTTTTCGCTATATTTATCCTTGTCTGCATAGAACCTGTATTTAAGAAGCTGCTTCGTATATTTTCTCTGGTGGTCTGGGTATGTCTTGTTGCCATGGGATATCTCTTTATGTGTTTTGGAGGAATCATCTGTCCCTGGGACCAGGTAAGACTGTTGTTGTTGTTAATTTTACTTCACTGGGTGCATTTCCAAGAACCATTTTCTGCAAAACTATTCACATCTGTTTTTGTGGGACATCTCATAAAATGTTTTTGTGACTAAGTGTGTGCATGCTGAGACTCCCCGCATCTATTTTATAAATACCGGAGAGATGTGCATACTTAGGATGGGGAAACATTTGAATGATTTTACTGTTATACTTTTAAGCTCCTTCGCGTAACGAACATTTGATTCCAGTCACCAGCTTCATTGTATAGTGCATATTTGATTCTAGTGACCAATTTACATGGCAGAAATGGTAGTTATGGTCAAGACCACTCATGCAGTCTTCTTCAGCTTAAAATGTTCAAGCTCTCAGTGTAGGCTTTCTGTGGTCTTCAAGACGTTCTCTAGCAACATGTGAGAAAAAAGGACTGGGAGTTTCCTTACATCTTAGGGAAATAAATGAGTAGAGAAACAGGGAAGTACCCTTTATATTTTTTAACTTTTGTAAGGAAGACAAAGCAAAAATATGATTGCATTTTAGTAGCAGCGCTTTTGAAATATCAGTAAATGATGTGCAATATCCAACACTGCGGCTGATCGATTCTTTTGTCTTCTGCCATTTCCTTTTCCTTTTCCCAAGCCTCTCTGCATGGGAATACTCCCGATACAATAATTGTAAAACTCTTCAAAGGATGGAAAAAAGCTTTAAAATATATCAATGTTTTCTGAAAATTTTATGCTAATTCCATGAGTTTGTTATGAACTTTAAATGGTAGTGCTGTATCTGGGGTGCCTTCTAGGTCTTTAAGATAAACTTGAAACAAATTCTCTGACTTGTTATTCAGATCTTGCAAAGACTTATGCAAATACTGAACTTTAAGTATGCAAGTAGTTCCTTTAAAATCTTTAATTCAGATGATTTAAATTACTGGTGTATGTTGGTAATATTAGTTTTGGAGCCCTTACCTTTGTGGGCGACTTTTGTATTCTCATTTTCTTGGAAGGTTCAGGGATTAATTAGCTATGAAATGCCTTACTGCTTTTTTTTGGCTTTTTTTTTTTAAGTATTTGAAACTACCAAACCAGGCGACACTTGCATGTAATAAAAAGCAAATCAGAACACGTAATGTTTTTTCTCTAGATACAGATTTCACCATGAGAGTCCCTGTGTCTTTGTGGTATCAAGTCCAGATAATTCACATGGTTTTACTTTTATTTATTTATTTTCATTGCCAGTTGTGGGATGTCATGCGAGAATATTTCAAGCTTTCAAGCTTAGATGCACATATTTAATTAGCCATATTATTTGGTCATTGCAAATTGTACCGAGTTTAATTTTGTTATTTGAAAGATACGATGATGATTTTCAAAAACATGTGCCATAAAAGAGATCTAAGAGGGATGCTGATGTCTTGGTCCCAGGGTTGTATTTAACCTGTGAAGATGGCTTGTCCTGCCTTGCTTTCTTCTTAGGAAAGCCGTAGGCATTCCCACAGCATCCGAGGGACGTGGCCAGGCCTGTGTGGCAGGAAGGGCTACCGAGCTCCGGGGAAAGGCACTGTCTGCCTGCAGGTTGCCAGGACGCAATCCCTCGCGCGTTTCAGTTTGCCCCTTGCTTTGCGTGCAAGTGTTGCTTGGAGAAGAAAATATTTGGGAGGGAGCTGCACTGATTGCTCTTGCCAGCAGCAGCGGGCTCCAGGCAGCTGCCTTGCCTAGCGCTGCACCGCAGGCCCCAGCCCAGGCTGGGCTGAGCTTTCCCAGAAAGCCCAGACCCGTCTGCAGATGTGTGGCTTAACTCCACCATCCAGGCATCTTGGGTATCTGGTGGGCGAGGGGCTGTGGCAGGGTGGGCCCTGGCCGCTGCTAGGAGTTGGAGGCCAAGTGCCTGCCTGCAGTGGGACCCTTTGCTTCCCCAAACCCATTTTTCTTCCCCCCTTTGAATAGCAGTGCTGTTTTGTTGATCACGTTTGTAGGTATACTTTCGCCTGTTTTGCAGCTGTTAAGAGTAAACTATGGAAATGCAGGAATCTTTCTGGGATTTTGACACCTCACACAAGAGACCATTCACAGGTTTGATGGTTTTGAACGTTTGTAAAAAAGCAGTGAGCAGTAAAACGCTGCCGTGTATTCCTGTGATGCTGGTGTTTTGGTTGCTCGGCGTCAGGAATGCGTAGGTCAATAATCGGTGTTCTCGTCTATAATTATACATGAAAGCAAATCTGAAAAATCCTTCCTCGGTGATCACTGACAGCTTCTTTACTGAAGTTTTAAATTTTGTGAATTTTCAAAACATTTTGCGAGGCTTGCTAGGGTGTTTTTGTTGTTCCTTTATCTTTTTTTATGAAAGAAAAGAAATATGATGTAAAATTTAAATTAGTTCTGTCTTTGTCAACATAGCTAATTAGGAAGTTATTAAAATAAAAGTAAAAAAAGAGCCAGTTCATGCAGACTTATTTACTAAACAAGGGCTTTGTTTTAATTTTCTTCAAATTACAGCCTAACTTCTGTTCTGGTCCAGCAGAGTTTAAAAATACTCTTTTTATCATATCTTTCATGTCTTTTTTCTGAATCCTAAGCGTGTTAAAAATACAGCATTTCTTAATTGTACTAGTAAGTACTGAAAGATCAATTTTCTGCATACCATAGTTTACAGAAAGACCATGTTATTCCCTCATTTGTGCACAAGCCTTCGCCCTTTAGAAGACAGCCCCTCACCCTTCAAATTTTGGCTTAATGATTTTTATGTTCCTTTGGCTGTTTGCAACTGCTAAATGCACTTTTTCTCTGTTGTCTGAAGGAGCCTTAGGTGTGAACTTTTGCAGCTTTTGTTTGCAATAAAAATACCACTTCAGAGAGACTATTTTTGGTTATGAACTCAATATATATTTAATGTGGAGCAGTTCCTCCTGAGCCTGCAGGCACACCGCTCAGATAACTTCCACGCACAGTAGCGGGCTGGAAATGAAGTGGCTGGTCAGGGCCGTTGTTTTTTTTGTCAGAAACCTGTGGGCTGATGTGAAATGAGTGCGGATCATAATTGGTTTCAGCGATCTCTTTGCTGTCCCTGCAGACTGCTTTTATCTGCCTGCGTTGCCTTGTCTCTCCTTCGGCTGCAGCTACAGCTTTGGAGAGAAAGCCGTAGCAGGTAGGTATAGAATCATAGAATCATCTAGGTTGGAAAAGACCTTTAAGATCATCAAGTCCAACCGTTAACCTAACCCTGCCATCCCACCACTAAACCATGTCCCTAAGCAGCTCATCTATCCTTCTTTTAAATACCTCCAGGGATGGGGACTCTACCATCTCCCTGGGCAGTCCGTTCCAGAGCCTGACAACCCTTTCTGTGAATAAATTTTTCCTGATGTCTAACCTAAACCTGCCCTGGTGCAACTTCAGACCATTCCCCCTCGTCCTTTCGTCTGTTACCAGGGAGAAGAGGCCTATGGCTGCCGCTCGAAGGGGGGAGGCAGGGCGGCTGTAGATGGTTGCTCCATCCCTTCGGTCAGTCTGCAAACCCCATGCGGGCTCTGTAATTGCCTGCTGAGCCTGATCCAAAGGCTGTAATTGTCACTAGGCTGTCTGGGCATCATCACAAACCCGTCTACGAGAGGAGACCTACGAGGTAGGTCAACCCTACCAACTAACTTCCCTCTTAAGTTAGTCCAAGCTCCCTTACTCCTCTATACGGACGATGAAGAGAAGCAAGTACATTGAGAGGGAGATGGAGGGCGCCTTGGTGAGGCAGTGGGTGGCTTTACATTAAAAAGACTAGGACAGTGATGGGCAAATGTCTTCGGTACCTGACACACACTTTTAAAGAAGCGTGGTAACCCTCTCTTGTTGGGGTCAGCCCAAATTTCTGCCAGTGCCAAACTTGGCAGTTTTTCCTGGTGGCCCAGGGAACTTGGATGCTTTGACTGGGCCTACCCGCACTGCGCTGTGTTGCAGCCCAGGAGGGATGCTGGGCTGTCTGGTCGGAGTTGCAGGACACCTGGCCAGGGCTGGTTGGAAAGAAGTAGAGCAAAGGAAGACATGCAAAGGCTAAGAGAGGGTAATTGCCTTCTGGCAGTTCTTTCCAAATCTAAGGCGTGAGCAACAACGGGTGGAGATGGTTTCAGTGGGGGAAGACCCAAGGATGACGCTTAGAGAGGTCTGTGCGGAAATCAGGGGTTGGTGTGTTTGGTGGAGGGCCAGTAATGCAAGGCAGGCAAGCTGAGGAAGTAGTGCTGGTGGAAGAAGGCAATATATTGGTTTTGCCATGTTAGGACCTTTACCTACTATAGAAAGGAGCACCTTTCCTTACAAAATGTAAATCCAGTACCTATCGGTAGAGTTACATGCCAGGGAATGAATTTAAATTAGTTTCCTCTTGTTTCACTGACAATGTAGTTATTGTACAACAGTCGCCTTTCCATGTCATCCTCTGACACGTCTAATACTTCCTCAGCCTTTTGTACAGGGTGTATGTAAATATGTCATAGCACATTGATAGCAATGGGTAAAAAGAGCTCTTAAAGCATACAGTGGATGATATAAAAAAATAGAGTAATTATACAGCATTATACTAGTCTAATGAATTCTATCATTGCTGGATTTTGGTATTCAATTCTACTTAATTATAAATACGTTTGCACAGCCCAGGCACCAGATGTGTTCCTCCTTGTCTATATTCTGTTACAGCACAAAAATTACTTCAAGCAGGATTTGACACTTCTCGTTTCTGAAAAAAAAATATCCAGAGAGTGATGTGTTTAGAATATATGTTTGGCTGTTTTAGCCTAAATGCTACTTTTTGAGCTGCATCTAAAGTACTTCTTTTGTTTTGTTTTAATGTGTTGGTACGGAATGGTTTAATTCCAGCCTTGAAGCAGCCCTGGTTTACGAAGTGCAGGCAAAATTTTCTATATTAGTATTTCTGATTTCATTTTTTTTATACTGCCTTGGTACCTGAGGGTATCAGTCTATCGTGTGCTGAAGGGTGAGGGCCTGTACAGAGTTTCTGCAGTTGTGGTAATGAGCTCCTGTATTGGTGTCGTGGATGGAGTGAGAGGGAGGCAAAAAAAAATAGTTTATTGATGATATAGAACAGTGAGTTAACAAGGTTCAATGGTAAATGTGACAGTAGTTTGTAAGATTCGATGGCAAGGTACACTTGGTTATTTGCTGCATAGAGGACAGGGTCAGACAAAACTGTCAGGGAGACCCTCCCCTTGAGTCATGAGGTTCAGAAGGGACCCCCTTTCTTTCTAAACTTCTTCCTCAGAGAGGAGCCTAGATGCGGCTGGATCCAGTCCCAGTCCTAGACTTGGTCAACAGTTTATGTCTAAAGGATTATATATGCGCAGTCAATCCTTGATATCACATAGCTAAGGTTCCAAAGTTTAGTGTGCTGTTAGCCACTTATCGAGAATCTTTTGTGGCAAGGAATCTCTCAACCTCGAGGAGTAACATTGAGAGGCGTCCCTGTTCAAGGGGAGGTCCTGGCCTGCAGCCTACTGCCATGCAGGAGAGCTCCAAGGGCTCTTGGGCTGCTCACTATTTAGGGGGGTAAGATAATTGAACTCATAGTCATGTTTACATACTGACTACAGATGTTAAATTTCTTCCAGATTTGTCTTGAGTCGGTCATGGACCAGCACTGTGCTTAGGTGGGTGCCTTGCACAATAGCCTTTGGCTATTGTGTTGTTTCCTGTCTCCCCCAAATCCACGTTGAGCTGGATGCATCCCTCATGACCAGACACATCCATCACAATTGCCACAGGTGGTTATCGCTTGAGCAGGGTTAATGGAAAAGGTCGGGGTGGGGGGAGAACACCGCCACAATTAGGCAGCGGGGCAAGCTGATGGATCCACAGGGAGGGAATAATTTTCTTTGTACAGAATTACATTGGGTCCCAGTTCCTCACCTTGCTTGGGACCTGCCTTATATAACGTCAGCCCCACCGTAAATTATTAATAATGTGGTGTGTGGTTAAGCAGTGCAAAAAAAAGGAGTTAGATGTTTGAGGAAGGGAGCAGGGCGGGTGTCAGTGAAGTCCCTGCAGCGCAGGAAAGGGAGGATGAGTTGCTGTCAGCTGTATCGCTGGCTCAGGATCTGGAGTGTGGGGGAGACTTGATATTTTTTCAAGTTCAAGATTAATCAGACTATCAGGAATGAGTATTCCGAGCAAGGAACTAAATCTTGTAGGAGCATGGTTCAGTACATCATAGGTGAATAGTCACCTGAAAAAGGACGTGAGGAAAACCAGGAGGCTTGTATGAAAGGGGAATATATTGCCCAGAAGATGATACTGTGCTTTAGGAGTAGGTGTGGTAGAAAAGGAATAAACCCACAATCCACAAGTATAGGCTGTATTTGCAGTTATATCTGAGGAAGGAGAAGAACAGATGATTTTTGTCTTAATATTCATTTTTTATAGACATGTGAAGTCACAGGCTTAATAGCAAGACATTTAAATGTGTTTATCAAGTCTGGTATGGCTATATCTGTATAGAAGACAGGAAAAAGCTGAGCTACTAGTGACCTGCCAGTTAGTCATTTAAATCAGTAATATAATAGATTAATATAGTGGAACAGTGTGTGGAGCCTCGGAACCCCCTGTTAGCACTAACGTGCCATTGTTAATCTTTGGTATGTCATGGCAATACACTGTGGTAGCTGCTCGTGGAAAGAGAACTGATGTCTTTTATAAATAGGGAAAGCAGTTCTGTAAAACAGACAACCCTGTGTGTTAGTGCCAAATGGAAGACTGGAAGCACTGCTAGAGGAGGTGAGCATTATTAAAGTAACTGTACATATAGGCGAGGGGAGGTGGCAGCTGGTGTGACTTTGAAGAGCATCAGGCAGGAGGAAGATTGCTGGCTGAATTTCTCAGGCAACTCTCTGGGGGATGTTTGCCTTTATTAGTGCTTTTTACTAGAGGTGGGGTGACAGAATGTCACCGCTGTAATGAAATTTGTTGATGACCCAGTTAAAAGATTCCTAATACAGCAAAAGATCAGAATGTTATGGGAAAGAAAAGCATGACCTTGAGGACTTGCAGTAATAGCAACTAGATGAAATTTAATCATAGGAAATGTGAGGCGCCTGCATTTGGGAACTAACAGCAGAAATTTCAGCTACAGGCTGAGAGTTCAGCAGAAAATGAGCAGGGACAAGCAGAATGAAGAGGAGACGCATTAGTTGGTCACTGGGTCATTAGGATATGCATGCAGAAAAGACTCAGTTACGATGGCAAAGTATCCACCACTGAAACCTCACCTGGTCACCTGCATTCAGAAAGATAAACTGAATGCAGAGAGTGCCAAGCGAGATCACCAGGAGAGAGGAGAGTTTTGTGAGAGGGTATGGGAAGAGCTTGACTTGGGTATAGATCAGCAGAAGAGAAGAACGCTGAGAGTGGTGTGACTGCCATCTACAGATAATCCGTGGCTGCAAACATCAGATTTGATGAAAAGCTACAGAAGATAAAGGATTATTGACACATACACATGCCAAAAAAGAAAAAATAAAAATCAGCCAGCCATTAATGAAGTTTAAACTGGAAATTAGAATAAATCCCTTAGCCATTAGGGCACTGGGTTTGTGGAGTGGCTAATACCCTCAGGATAATAAGGATTAAAATAATGAATTGGTTTTACTGTGGAATGCTGACCTTAGCTGAGACTCATTCAGTGTCTTTGATAGCAGGGACATGGACTTCAGCAATCCAGGAGCATCCTTCTAGTTCTTTATTCCTATGCACTACTTACATCTGGGGACTACTGAACTAGTTTAAATGACAATTTACTTTGACCTGTGCCTGAAGTTCACCTAAAAACTACAGAGATGGATTTTCTGAGTTATAAAAGTTCAGAACTTTTCTCTATTTAAATGATTTCTATCCTTCTAGCATTCTTCTGGAGCAGTAGTCTCAAAAATCATAACATCAGGGGACAATAATCTTGCTATATTTCTGATCTCTTCAGGCATTCATTATAAGGCTTATGAGAGAGGTTTAATGTAATATAAAGTAGCAGAGACTGAATGTGTCCTGCACCTGTATCAGAAGAACCCAATGAAGCCCTTGTTTCCCTGCTAGTTTATTTTTCTTTACTCCATTTCCTATAGTGATTTTTCCATTTCAGAGCGTACATTTAAGTACAAAGGCTGAGCTGATGTAGATTTCATCAAGATTATTGCATAGCTTGTGTGCGGTGTGATATTTGCTGTGCAAGTCATGTGAATGAATTTTGCTTAGGGAAGCGTTAAGGTAACTCCATCAAAGTACAATAAAAATGTGAGCCGCAGATAAATATGCAAAACCAAAGGCGCCAAGACTTTTCTCTCTGATGGGAAATAACACTTGTCAATAAGTATATTGATGTTTCTGAGAGTACTGAAACTAAGCAATACTCATTTCAAATATATTGTTTGGAAGTTGCTAAAGTCAAGAGACCAGATGAGAAATGGACATTAATAATTTAAGCCATTCATAAGGCCTCTTACGTGCTTAATAATTGATTTGACATTAGGAAATAAACAATTTAATAATGTCATGGTACATATTAGTTAACAATTGTATGATGGAGCTACCAGAGAACCATTACAGAAGCTATGCAGAATTTCTTGTTATCAAGTGTAACCATGCAAGCCTTTACCTTTTCATTGGAATTGTTTTCCACTCAGAAATGTGACAGTTTACCTGACTTCCAGGAGGGAAGGCTTTGGCATGACACTGCAAGAGTCTCTCGCTTTGAGCTCTTTGACTTTGCTTACCTGCCTGCCATGGAAGAGTTTGTACCTATACATGGCCTTTGGGTATGCTACTCTACGTTTTTATTTTTGTGAATTAGGTAATGAAGGGGTGTATCACCACAGGTCCTGACCTTTGGTCATTTTCCACCATTTGTCTCAAATCTGTTTCTGTTTCCAGGTTTCTAGTGCTGTAGTAATTCAGCTAGAGAGCTGTTACACAAATTAAAAATAAAATAGATGGTGGAAACATTTCCTACAAACCACATAAGAAGACTTCAGTTTAGTTGCTTGAGGGTGTTCCCTCTTTCTGTAGCTTTTACGAAGTTTTAGGCACAACTGTTGTGCTAAATAAGTGAATCTTGTAAATAAATGAACGTGTCTGGATTGTCAGAGCACTGCTTCTCTTTTGCTCTAGGAAGCAGGTAGCAGAATTTCTCCCCCTGTGCTTGCAGTTTGAGATATGCTGGCTGTGAAACACCTTTCAGTTTCACTTGCCAGTATACAAGCCTATAATGCTATGCAGATACTAGGAAACATTGCTTACATTAACTAATCTTTGAAAGAAAGTGATAATGGTCTGCTGGTTACAAATTTGTTGACAAGCAATGTGCTAAGCATGCTTTTCATCCTGGTAACTCCATGAAAAAGGATGGGCAGGTTCATTGCATAATGTAATAGACATAAAATATATGAGAGAAATCTATCTATCTATCTATCTATATCCTATATTAATTAGTCACAAAGATTTGTACTATAAGGGTCTTCTATTTCTGGTTACTAAAATTAAAAAACTTGATCTTAGAACCGTTTTTAAACCACTTTTGTGGTTTTAGCATGTCTTAATTCTGATGGATGTCTGAAAGACGTTTTGTAGCACAAAGAGACATCTTAGGTTTTTTGATAGCATTTATAACTGATTTGTCAGTGTGGTTAAACCCTCTAAACCATTTATAGACTTTTACAAAAGTAAGAGATAAAGAGGTAGAAATGAGTTTGATATAGTGAGGCTCACTCAGTATGAGTTGTAGAACATGTATAAGTTTTATATATTCATATGAAAATATATAATCTCTATGAATAAATTTGTATAGATCTCTTAAATGCACAATTATAATTATGTCAGATTGTATGATATCAAATGTGTTTAAGTTTAGGTTTTTAAGAATAATGTATAATTAAATCGTAAGTTATCTAAATAATAGATAAATTACAAATTGTAGATTTATTAAGAACTGGAAAACAGATGTGCTTTTAAGACATTATTTGTGTTCATTTAGTGACTTTTTTGTTTTATTTTGCTACGTGACAATTTATCTTTTTTTTTTATACAAAGCACTGTGTGTTGCTTATTGGGACATAACTTTTATGTTTATCTTGGCTTAATTCAGCTATCTAGAATAACAAGAAGGAGAAAAATAATGGGCCAAGATAATAGTCAGTTCTCAGAAAACATTTCAGTGTTGCAGAGGGACAATCCCAGAAGTCTTTATTTTTTATGATTTTGCTACCTCTTTAGGTAATGTATGAGACTGATTTACACATTGATAGGAGAAGGGCTGGGAACAGGAAAGGTAAGAGGACTTTGGCAGGTTTCCAAAGGGAGCAGCCTTTCAAAAGGGAACCAGTAACGACTTGGGAGATGCAAACTGGGGAGAAGGACACAACATCTCCCAGCTTCCTCACTGTGGAAAAGCCGAGCCCCCTGGGTCACTATCACAGGAACTTAGACACCAGTTAGGACTGTGTTTGTCTTTTAAAAGCTTTGTTTCCCCTGCAAAAATAAAACATGCTTGAGTGCTAAGAAGCATCATTGATCAGACTGTTTTAGTCTGACCACAGTGGTTGTTACTGCTCATCCTCACACAAGGAAGAGGCACAGTCGCCCCAGTTCAGCTGAACTTGCAGGGTGAGAACAGGGAATATTAAGTAGTGTAAGAGAAAGCATAGGCTGGGCTACATTGGTTTGGGGAATCTGGGACAGGGATATGTTAAAAAAAAAAAAAAAAAAACCAAACCACAAAAACCCCCCAAAAACACCAAACTGAAATGCTAGAGGTTTCATTCAGAGCTACCGAAAAGCCAAGAGAATTGCACACAGCCCAGCATCTGTGACAGTGGGAGAAAAATCTTTTCAGTCTATCAGGGAAAAAACCCTCCACCCTCTGTCCCTGCATGTACATGCATTCACAAGGCTTAAATAAATAAATAAATCATGTTTTCATGCAAATGCAGCCTGAGCTGTTGTGCCAGTTATGAAAATGGTTTTCTTTCTGTTACTGCTACGAAACTTCATACTGATTTTATAGCTTAAAAAAACTTCCTGTAAAATAACCCATTTATCAGTAGTGTCAGTTTTGTGCAATATCTTAAGTTCTTGAATTATATTGTTCTGGCAGAGCTAGTTTGAACAGCTTAAAATTTTACTACATTAATCATGTTGGATCGCATTTTTCTTACTTGCTTATTGTACATACCATTTTAGATAAGTTATATAAATTCTGTATCTCACTTTTTGGGACATTATCTTTGCTTATATTGGCAAACCTGAATCTCTTCTTACATGTTCTGCTTTCTGTAACATTTGCCTGATTTGCAGATATCTTTGTTTTGCAAGAATCGTATTCAGGATGGCAGGCGGAGGGATGGCTTAGCCAGTAACTACAATCTCCCCATCTCATGTCTTCATGTGACATTGCAACGGAATCGGCATTTTGTAATCTGCACAGTGTCTTTCCACGTTAGTGCTTTCTAGATTCCTTCCTTGTTGTAATATCCCAATTTGAGATGGTTTCTGGAATTTATCATTTTGCACATTTGTAGTATGAATGTCCTTTGACTATTTTCTGCCTGTTTTGGTTGTTTCACAATTCCTTTGTACTCCTTTTTCAGTTCTTCCTTTCATACATTTCCTCTTGAGTCTGCATCACCTTCTCATATTTACCATGACAGTTGTCTCCTCTCCCACTTATTAATGAAGACAGCCTTTCTTCAGTTTAATAAATTGCTATTTTTCATCACCCTGTATTTTTTGTCTTGCAGCCAGCTGTAGTCTTCATAACAATATCTTTTGCCTCACTCAATACGGATGAGTTTATGTAAATAACAATTTTTAGGTGTCATTAGTGACAATAATAGTGTTGCAAGTTCAAATATCTGAGGGCTCAATTAGAGTTCTGTCATATTCCCCTTGACCACACTTGCAGTCCTGCCCTCCCCCCAAAAAAAAGAAAAGAAAAAAGCTGTGTGGAAAGGCTTTTTTCTCTTTGTTGGTAATATAAGCAAGCAAAAGATTATGGCTTTATCTTTCAGATTCTGTAATTTTTTTTTGTTATTTTTTTAATTTGGGATGGAATTGATCCTAAGTAAATAGGATTGTACTTCTTACGTGACAGAATTGTATACATTTTTCTTTATTATGCTGTTTTTAGTCTTGATCATCAAATTTTTTTCCAAATAATTTACAGTGATGAAGGAAATGGATTAAACAGTCCCTCATATAAAGAAGGTGGATATCTAAATAAATCATATTAAACATACATGTGCCTGAAAACTTCTACTTTCCATAAAGAACTGAAAAAAAAGATCTTATTGCAATTAAATGAGGCAGAGATTTGAGTAAGTCTTTTTTTCTCATGTCACGCTCTGATTACCCATTATGACTGCATATGTTATGTAATGACAGTTCCTGTCAGTGTGTACATATTACTTACACACATATATAAACAAGTATAATGCGGTGTTTTAAATGACTTTCACAGAGACGAGATTGCAGTCTTACTTAGATACATGTGGATGCTTTTTATTTTCTTCTTGCAATAACCTGAATTTACTCAGCATTTAGAAACGTACTTAAGAATATTAAATATGCTTTTAGGTCTTTGCCAGGTCCAATGTGGATAAACTGCCAGGTCTACTGGATGACCCAGGGTGTTGACAAGAGAAGGAAAGTACGTCGCCTGCCTGACATTAATTTGTATATTGAGTTCCATTAAAAGGTCAGGTTGGTGCACAAGAAACATTGGGAAAGATCAGGTTTCTTTGGTTAGATGCAGACTGAAAAGTGAAATTCTGATTGATAAGAAAGCCCCAAATGCAGAAAAGTGCAATAAATGCTCATTATCGTCTGTGAATCATATTTATTTCTATACTGCCACATAATTTGCTCTAGATGAGCACAAGATTTTCATACTCTTTGGTGATGTAGGCAGATGGTTACAGGATATATTTCTCCAGAGGGGCTAGGAAAAGAATGTCTATTTTAATGCTTCTTAATTCCTTTTCTTCTCACCTCTCCTTATTTACTTTCAGCCACATTTCAGTAAGTGCTACTTTTCTCAAGCCATGTGAACATTCTGCAAACGGCATCTTACAGTATTGCAGGGACATGTAGTGGCCACTGAGGTCAGCTACAAATGGAAAATCTTTCTGGATCCATAGAATTTGCATTGTTTCAGTGAATCATGATTTAGCTAGTAGTGGTGATCACAGAGCAGCGATAATGTAGAAATGCAGAACAAAACAACTTTGCCTCTTGTATTGTTGTAGGGCTTGTATTCTCTTTTTTCTACCATGCTGAGCAACCACATTTCCTAGGGAATTGTAAATAAAATGGGATTTATTTAATAAAATGTCAGGTTTCAGTTTCCAGTACTTTTGCAATTGTGTTGCGATCTTACATCAGAATTTGGGGGGGGGGGGGGGTTGTTTGAGTTTTTTTAACCTGTTTTATAAAAACAGAGAGTGCGAGGCCAGATGTATCCCTTTGTTGAGGATGGCTGCAGTCTCGGTGATTGCGGGAGAGGACTGAAGTCAGGACGAAAGCCCACCGCCGACGTGTCTGGCTTCTGCCTCCCACTGTTTCCACGCGATGAGATCTGTGCCCACGGGCAGATGGCTGCCGTTCAGCGTGCACAAGCTGAGCACCAGATGCTGGAGAAAAGTTGGAGTCACTGTGTAAGGTTGTTAGGGAGGAGGGAGGAAGCAAGCAGGACTGGTCACAACCCTTGGGGGTTGATCCCACGTCCTGGGATTTCAGTACTTGGAAGAAGCTGCCTAGAAGTGTGGTGAAAGCTGTGCACCTTCACTCCTGCAGCATGGAGGTCTGTGCATACGGGTGAAGTAATGGCTTGTGGGAAAGTGGAGCCTCTTGGTTTTTTAACGGAAAGCTTTCCCCGCTGCTCTTCTGTTTTCCTTCTTTCTGGGAGCTGGGACAGTTGGTCACCTAGTCCTGGACAACAGATGGGTCCTGGGCAGCAGTGTGGAGGGAGAATGGCTGAAGGGAAAGGTGGAGAAGTAAGAAGGGCTGAGTTTGAAGTGTAAAAGAAATGCAAAGTAAGTGTAAAAGAAATGTAGAAGTGCAGCAGGATGGCTATGATGTAGTCGCCATCACAAAAACGTGGTGGGATGCCTCCCATGACTGGAGTGCTGCAATGGATGGCTACAAACTCTTCAGAAGGGACAGGCAAGGAAGGAGAGGCGGTGGGGTAGCTCTGTATGTTAGGGAGTGTTTTGATTGTACAGAGCTTGACGCTTGTGGTGAGGCCGAGTGCTTATGGGTAAGGATGAGGGGGGAGGCCAACAGAAAAGATATCCTGTTGGGAGTCTGTTACAGACCACCCGACCAGGATGAGGATGTTGACGAAGTATTCTGCAAGCGGCTGGCAGAAGTTTCTCAGTCGCGAGCTCTTGTTCTCGTGGGGGATTTCAACTTCCCAGACATCTGCTGGAAATACAACACAGCAGAAAGGAAACAGTCCAGAAGGTTCCTGCAGTGTGTGGAAGATAACTTCCTGACTCAGCTGGTAAGTGAGCCTACCAGGGGAAGTGCCCTGCTTGACCTCCTATTCACTAATAGAGAAGGACTGGTGGGAGAGGTGGTGGTCGGAGGTCATCTTGGCCTTAGTGATCATGAAATAGTAGAGTTTTCGATTTTTGGGTAAGGAAGGAGGTCAGCAAGACCACCACCATGGACTTCCGGAAGGCAGACTTTGACCTGCTCAGAACGCTGGTTGGGAGAGTCCCTTGGGAGATAGTCCTGAAGGGCAAAGGGGTCCAGAAAGGCTGGGTGTTTTTCAAGGAAGAAGTCTTAAAGGCACAGGACCAGCTGTCCCCATGTGCCGTAAGACAAATCGGCGGGGAAGACGACCGGCCTGGCTGGACAGAGGACTACTACTGCGACTAAGGGAAAAAAGGAGAGCTTACCAGCTCTGGAAGAAGGGGCAGGCAACCCAGGAAAAGTACAGGGATCTTGTCAGGTCATGCAGAGAGGAAATTAGAAAGGCAAAAGCCCAGCTGGAATTTAACCTGGCCACCGTTGTAAGGGATAATAAGAAAAGTTTTTATAAATACATTAAGAGCAAAAAGAGAGCCAGGGAGAACCTCCATCCTCTAGTGGATGCAAGGGGGAACATTGCCACTAAAAATGAGGAAAAGGCTGAGATACTCAATGCCTTCTTTGCCTCGGTCTTTAATGGCCCGAAGAGTTATCCCCAGGGTACCCAGCCTCCTGAGCTGGAAGATGGGGACAGAGAGTGGAATGAACCCCCCATAATCCAGGAGGAAGCAGTCTTTGACCTGCTATGCCACCTGGACATCCACAAGTCTATGGGGCCGGATGGGATCCACCCAAGAGTGCTGAAGGAGCTGGCAGAGGAGCTTGCCAAGCCACTCTCTTATCATTTATCATCAGTCCTGGAGAACAGGGGAGGTCCCAGATGTCTGGATGTTGGCAAATGTGACGCCTATCTTCAAGAAGGGCCGGAAGGAGGATCCGGGGAACTACAGACCAGTCAGCCTGACCTCGGTACCGGGGAAGATTATGGAGAGGTTCATCTTGAGTGTGCTCAGCAGGCACATGGAGGACAATCAGGGGATCAGGCCCAGTCAGCATGGGTTCACGAAAGGCAGGTCTTGCCTAACCAACCTGATTTCCTTCTATGACCAGGTGACCCGCCTGGTAGATGAGGGAAAGGCTGTGGATGTTGTCTACCTGGACTTCAGCAAAGCCTTCGACACAGACTCCCATAGCATTCTCCTGAAGAAGCTGACAGTTCATGGCCTAGATGGATGTACTCTTTGCTGGGTTAAAAACTGGCTGGATGGCCAAGCCCAGAGAGTCGTGGTGAATGGAGCTAAATCCAGTTGGCGGCTGGTCACAAGCGGTGTCCCCCAGGGCTCAGTTCTAGGGCCAGTCTTTTTTAATATCTTGATCAATGACCTGGATGAGGGGATTAAGTGTGCCCTCAGTAAGTTTGCAGACAACATCAAACTGGGTGGGAGTGTTGATCTGCTGGAGGGGAGGAGGGCCCTGCAGAGGGACCTGGACAGGCTGGATCGATGGGCTGAGGCCAACTGTATGAGGTTCAACAAGGCCAAGTGCCGGGTCCTGCACTTTGGTCACAACAACCCCATGCAGCGCTACAGGCTTGGGGCAGAGTGGCTGGAAAGCTGCCTGGTGGAAAAAGACCTGGGGGTACTGGTTGACAGCCGGCTGAATATGAGCCAGCAGTGTGCCCAGGGGGCCAGGAAGGCCAATGGCATCCTGGCTTGTATCAGGAATAGTGTGGCCAGCAGGAGTAGGGAAGTGATCGTGCCCCTGTACTCGGTGCTGGTGAGGCCGCACCTTGAATCCTGTGTTCAGTTTTGGGCCCCTCACTACAAGAAAGATGTTGCCTTGCTGGAACAGGTCCAGAGGAGAGCAACCAAGCTGGTGAGGGGTCTGGAACACAAGTCTGATGAGGGGCGGCTGAGGGAACTGGGGTTGTTTAGTCTAGAGAAGAGGAGGCTGAGGGGAGACCTGATCGCCCTCTACAACTGCCTGACAGGAGGCTGTAGCCAGGTGGGGGTCGGCCTCTTCTCCCTGGTAACAGATGCTAGGATGCGGGGGAATGGTCTGAAGCTGCGCCAGGGCAGGTTTAGGCCAGACATTAGGAAAAACTTCTTCATCGAGAGGGTTGTCAGGCTCTGGAATGGACTGCCCAGGGAGGTGGTGGAGTCCTCATCCCTGGAGGTATTTAAAATAAGGATAGATGAGGTGCTTAGGGACATGGTTTAGTGTGGGATGGCAGGGTTAGGTTAAAGGTTGGACTCGATGATCTTGAAGGTCTTTTCCGACCAAAGTGATTCTATGATTCTATTCTATGATTCTATGAAATATTATCCTTAGTTAGGGATAAGTTAGTGTAACCTGATGGTAAATAAAATCCCTGGTTGAGTAGGCAAGGAGCAGTGCCATTTTGTGTGTACAGGAAATAGACTTTCAACTCTTTTTATTTGTGTACTCAGCAGCAATGGATAGAAATGGAATGGCAAACAACAATCTGCAAAAATAGGAGTTATAAAAATTGGAACCATTTTGAAGTACAGAAGGTCAACAATATTGTGTACTTCAGGCTGCTGTGTCTTACTGTCATGTGGCTGTAGTAAGGTTTCTTGCTGTTAAGGAAGTTGCTTCTTAAATACACCACGTCAAGTACTTCACATACTGAAATTTATCTCATATATTTTTAAATAAAATTTAACACTTGGCACACTAATATTAATATGAATCTCCAGGTGTTTGAAAAAAAAAATAATGCTAGCAAGAGGGGGTGTGTGTTTTGAATAAATTAATTTTTATGCAGAATATGCATAAGGAAGTCATTCTTTTTAGGCGAGGTCTGTTGTTGAAGTCATGCAATATGAAGTAATACATTAAACTTGTCACAATTTTAGGATATTTTTTAAAGGAAAGAAATTTCTGCGCAAAAAAAATTGTCTAAAAATGTTCTTCTTACAAAATATAGCTGAAAATGTGATGGCTTCAGTGACATAGTGATAATGAAAGTGAAGTTTTTGCTTTTCCCCAGTCGACTTTTCCATATTTTGCTATACTTAGAATTAAAAAAAAAAGTTTAAAACCCCAATGTAATGGCTTGTAGTGAAGGTACCTTTTCAGTATCCCCTTAACTGGCAAAGTATCATCACCATTATCGAACTGTAGAGTTCCCAACCATAGATCTCCCAACACTTGTTTAAATCTGCAGTGCTCTAACCCCCTTTCATCCTGAGTAGTCTTAACCTTGAGATCCTCCAAAAGAAGCCATCACCTGAACTGTAACTGCACGGTAAAAGACTCGTAGCTGTGTCTATGCAATTAAAATGTTGCTCTAGTTAGGTTTCTTCGTACTATTAAGTAAATTACTACTTGAAGATCCCATTTTTTCAGTTCTCAGACTAGTGATACTCTCCTAGTGTCATTGTTTTTCTGACTAGAGATATTGGAGTATTTTTAGTGTTGAATTAATTTTATAGAACTTTAATATTTTGGGCTATATGTTTTTTTCACAACTAAAGCCTCAAGTTAGGGAAGAAGCAGCACTAGGCACCTGATGGGGTGAGAAACCACGGTAGCACTGGTGCCTGAGCAGGCAGAGCTTCCCAGCTGCCC
Source organism: Gorsachius magnificus (assembly GCA_034008185.1). Lineage (NCBI taxonomy): Eukaryota > Metazoa > Chordata > Aves > Pelecaniformes > Ardeidae > Gorsachius > Gorsachius magnificus. Next base: position 70,280,307 of record CM067082.1, read on the forward strand.
CATGGAAGGTTCTTGTCATCCTGACATGTCTTCTGCTCCTGGACTCCCATCCCTCTTCCTTGAAAGCTCAAATCTCATTTCTCCAACACACCCCAACTCCTATACCCAACCCCTTCTGTTCCAAAGGATCTCCTAAAATATTCCCAAACTCCTCTCTCAGTAATTCCTCCCCTTCCCTCCATCCTTCCTTTTTAAGTCATCCTAGCCAGAAACCCCATAGTCAAGGTTCCCTGCTCCCCTCTCTAGCCGTGCCTCTGCCTTCTTAGGCTTCCCATCCTCAGTGTTTGCCACAGTTTTGTCTGCTTAAGCATCAATGCTACTGTAGTTTCTCACTCCACTGTGGCAAGGTATTGCACTGCTTGCCAGCAGATTAACAGTCTTTAGCTGGTCTTTAAAAATAGCCGTGCCTGATTTATGGGGTTGGTCTTCAAAGAAGCATAGCCACAACTTCTGCTCTGTTTTAAATGTCTCAGATGGGTGTTATTTATCAAATAATTTTGGACACGACCCTTGAGGGCAGGAAAAGCAGTGGGGCACAGCAGGTCCTTTCATGATGGAGTTAAACTTGTTTATAATTTCTGAAACGTTTCAAATTATTAATTCTGATTTTCAAATTACCATCTCACTAATTTTCATTTAAACTTTTAGGATAGTGCATACCTGAAATGTTTAGACAACTTTCAGAATATGCTAGTTTACATGTCTCAGGTTTTGTTAAAAAGAGAAGGTTTCTACTATTAGAGGGAAAATAATATTAAAAAAACGTAGGCAATTAAAAAACCCTTAATGACCGAAGTATGCAATTTCTGTGAATGCATAAAAACATCCGTAGTAGAGCAGATCAGAAATCATTCTGCAGTATTAAGACATAATCACCACTGTTTTGTCAGACCTTCTTCCCTACCTTGCTGCCTAGTAATTTTATGGTGTCTGATCCCGAAGGTTTGGTAATCGCTGACAGTGGACCTTGTCAACACAGTAAATCAAACACGTTACAAAGTTATAGTTAGCACACTGATACAGTCTGTGGTACTTGAGTTAATTCAGATATAGCTGAAATTACAGCTGAAGTGACTGCCTGTTTCTACATGTCCCTCAGTGTGCAGGACCCCCCAGATGGGGCAAGCGTGATGTAGGACAGTGATTCTTTCCACTGATGTACCCAGAGTGGAATCTTTCCCGGAATAGCATCTCTGATCCAATCCGTCCATCCATCCTCCTAGCGAAAGACTTTGTTCCGCTCCCAGTCCAGAAAACTGGCTTAAAAGCTACAAAGAAGCCTCCTGTAAGATTGTTCTTGAGTTCTTCTTCATTACAGTTTAAACCTCTCTTGCAGTGAGAAAACAATGTTATAAAGGTTGTAATTAGATTACGGCAGTTAGCAATTCCCAGATGATGTATTGCCATTGTCCACTTTGACATTTACGTAGTTTTAATGTTGACAAACTGCGGTAGAAGAGCTCAGCTGAGAGTTTGTTGCAATCATTAATCCGTTGTGCTTGGGCAAGCACTTTATCATTATTATCAGAAGATATTTGCATGAATACAGGCAAAGGTGACACATGACCTAGCCTCTTCGCACTCCGGGGGTGATGGCTTTTCAGCTTACTCTCAGGGAAGGGAGAACAGCTGAGGAACCAGCTGGAACAATTCCAGTTTTCGGCAGGGTCTGAAGCCAAGTAGGAGATTTTCACTGGAGTGGCATCTCTTCTGAACATTCAGGAATGGCAATAGCTCGGAGCCCTTCTGTACAGCAACTCACAGCCCTATTTTGTCCTTTTTAAATTTCCTGAATCTTAGTATGATATTTTTAGATGTAATGCAATACTCAGTCTTGCATTACACGTGCTTATTTTTATTTTAAATGTCTGACTTCCCTTGAATTTTGGAGGATGCGTCATGTCCTCATTTGTTTAATAGGTCATCAGGAAAGTAATACTGAGCAGGGATCATTAAAGGGGATATTGTGTGTGACAAGTGGGAAGTTATTTTTAACCACAAGACTAAAGAGCAGTCTCTTCTGTCCTAGTCCCCCAAAAGACAAGAGTGACTCATTTACATTTCAGATGAGATACAGATACCGTCTGTTACCAACTTCATTCAGATTTGTGATGAAGCCTTCAATAGCTTGCTTTCAGATGAATAAAAAAATGACAGGTTATTAAATATACCAACAGTAATGTTTGCTCCACTCCCATTACACTGGATTTTCATGAGAGAATGTATTTGGCCAAATTGCATACCATATTGCAATATTTTTTTTAAGTGTTTTATTTATTTTTATTTCACTCCTTTAAAAACAGCAAGGTACATGGAAAATCCTTGGACTCAGCAGCCAAGATCTGTTGAATTCTGTGCTTAGTGTCTCGGCTTGCCACCTGATGTGCTTTGGTAAGAGAAAGAATCAATTTACCACTTGCAGAATATGATGTTTAATAAGTATCTTCCTTCTCCCCCAGAACAGTGCCCTTTTTTGTGGTAACATGGAATAGCAAATTACTTTATCTGGTATCTTTTGTGTGTTTCTGTAAAGAAGTGGCTGTTCTGGCTAAAAACTACTGTTTTGTCTATATTGATAGTTGAAAGTGAAGGTTTTACCGGTAGGAGAATAAATTCAGCTACTTCTAACAACAGCTATAATTTTGATGGAAGTACTGGAAATTCCTCATTGGATCCTATTGGTGGAGTAGCGGCCATCACGAGCATTTACCTCTCAGATTTTTCAGGGGGCCCTTCTGAAGCAGAATCAATTGCTTGTCACAGCGGTGTTTTGGCAACATCCTACTTAATTGCAGTTCAGTAGCGGCATAAAACCTCCAAGGACCACTTTGAGATAGATCAGGGTAGTGCTGGAGAGGGAGTGTTCCTCTCAAGCGTTGATTTGGGAGAGCACACAAGGTGGCAAGCCTAGACAAAGGCAGAAGTGGCAAAAAGCATGCCAAGCCCATGTGGGGCAGGCTGAGGAAGGACCGTGGGGTGCTGTCGGAGCTTGGGCAGGGCTGACAAACCGGCAGTGATGTTGTACGACCGGTGCTGCCACTGTTTGCCTGCCAGTCCGCTGATCAGGAGCCGGCTCTGGCAGCTCTTCCAGCCGGACAAGCCTTTGCGGCTGCATCGGAGATGTGTTCATGGTGTGGGCTGAAATAATTAAATAGGAAAGAAGTCGGAGCGTTCCCATTTGGATGAGGCTATCAAAGGCGTGATTGCTCGGCTGCAGCATAGTTCTGCCAGTAGCAAGACGTGTAAACTGACAAACTGGGGAGCAGGGTGGCTTCTCTGATGCGCACCTGTGCAGCCGGTTATTTGGACGACAGCTATAATCCATACGTATGTGAGAGAAAGTGGGTATGGGGAAGGCAGTATGTTTTAGGTCAGAGGATGGTCGAAGTGAGCTTCCATGCCACCAGTACAAGGAGAAAAAGAAGAGCGTGTTTTCTCCGCAGTGATACTCGAATTTTTATCTGGGCCGAGACATGGGGTGCCTTTTGCTACATCAGGACGCAGAGCGATGGGGTCTGGCTGCCATCACTGCAGACGGACCTGCTCTCCTCTTCTGTGCCCCCCCTCCGGCAGGCAGGCGGGTCTGCTGCACCAGCCCGGGGTGGCGTGAAGGAGCATCGTGTGCCGCTGGTTTGCTCAGTGCTGGGCTAGTGAGGAGCGCTGGGGGCTGCAGGGTGACCCCGGGGCGCAGCGGGGCACGGCAGAAAGCGGCACAGCAGGGGGGTGACGGGGAGCCTGGTGTGTTTGTGTTTCCTCGCGGAGGAAATCTTGAGTAGGATTTACAGCAGCAGGTGCTCCGTCTAAAGATATTACAGTGGGAGAAGGGCCCGCGTTTCTGGAGCTGTCTTCTCTGCCTCTCTTCCAGTGTTACCAGCACTGATCCGTTCTCACTGCTGGTGGAGAGAGCACCGGGCCATGGAAGGTGGGTGAAACGCTCTGAAGGTGGGCGTTAAGATGCGTAGCAACCCACAGAAGGTAATTCTACTTAGTTTTGGTTGAATTGAATGTTTCCCTCACAGGATCCAGGCGATGACATTGACACCTAAAAAAAATGACACAAATGAATACTTCCAGGATAGTCTTGGTGACTGTAAGGATAATATCCAGTCATTGCACACTATGAAAACACTGAATTTCTTTGTTTAACTGCTTTCATATGATACTGGACAGTGACAATAAGACACAGGTTACCACGTGCATGGAATAGTACGTACAGATGTGCAGCACAATCCTGACCCATTGCTCCCGTCAGATGCATCAGAGCTTTAACTTCAAGCATGCCTTGTGAATAGAGTCTTCATGTAGATACACTTTCTGTTTGCAGCTGCAACAGACGTCTAAATGAATATGCACAGTATTTTGTGTTATGCAGTCCTTGGGCACAGATATATGATTTATATATATCTAGCTATCTATCTGTACTTGATTGGAGCTTCAGAACTGTAAATAGTAGCTAGAGATTTCTTTCCTCTCAAGGATAGGGAAGGGGTTCAGATGGAAGCAAAATAGTGGATTGCCAGTCAACGTACAGTTTTTCTGCCAGTGCCGTCAAGATAATACTTGTTTTGCTAGAGGTGACCTGGGTTTTTTTTTTGAAGTAGAAAGGATGGAGGAAATTAACATATATTTTACGTTTATTGTCACAGGTGTATGATTACAAGGAACAAATTAAAGTAACACAGAGAGAAATGTCTTCTTTAAATGTGAAAAAAATGATTATGTAAATGGTATTTGGGTAATGCAGTTTCTTCCCCCATACCAGCACTTCAAAGAGAAACACCAGCACTGCAGGATAAATGGGATGAAGCAGGCATATATTCAGATCTTCCTCCACCCACCGTCCCCCGCTTTAGTGTTTCTAAATGTTCATTTGAGTACTTCTGAATTCTCATTTTCATCACTGAACAAATCTAAATCCAATCCAGGAACTATCAGCAAAATAACACACCAGAAATCAAGCTGGAAACATCCTAATAGTTATGCTGCTGTGAAATCAATGTAATGGAGACTGGAATAATATTCTGCATGTCTTTCAGTTCTGTTTGGTTAGTTGATTTACCCGTGTGAAAGAACTAATGCTTAGCAGAAAGTCTTGCTGCTTGTGCTGCCTTAGGTAGCACGGGATGAATTGCTGCAGAAGGGCCAGACAGTGCCTGATGCAGGAGGAAAGCAGCTGGTGTTGCAGATGCCAATTTGCGTGTATTTTTGTAGTTTGTACAACAATGTTTCTAAAGCTCTAGATCAGGGTTTTTAAAGCTTTCCTGTTTGAGTGCTTCATCTCGCCCCAGCAGCAGCAGCTCTAGGAACCCGAGAGTGTTTGTGTGCCATCCTCTGTTTGGGAGCCCTTGTTACGGATTTGCCAGGAGTTTAGCAGATTAAAACATTAAGACTGAACACTCATATTTTGATTTCAGAGTCACATTCGCATTAGGGGAATACACCTGGCCTCTGTTCTGTGGTACTTAAAAAATAAAGTACATGGCATCTATTTAAAAAAAAAAAAAAAAGTTTAAAAATAGCATCAGGAAACAGAAACCTGTCAGAGCTTTCAGTAATTCTAAAATAACTAACTACCTGAAACACCAGGTAGCTGTACTCTGTGTTACACAGAATTTTCCACTGTGTGCTCTAAGTGCGGGATATTGCTTTTCCCATATTTCCCAGTTGCGATTGCTGCTCCCTCTGCCACTACGAGCATGATGGGTTAGCATCAAATCCTCCCATCTTCTTGTCGCCATTCCTTACAGCCTCTGTCAGGTGCAACTCCATATTTTCAAATTCAGAATATCTAAATGTAGATATATAATGTGTAGATAGTTTCTAGATATCCAAGTCTGAAGAGCTGTCAAAAAGAGTGAATGATATCCTCTGTCTAATGCTGTGTATCTTCAAAATTCCCAAAATTTCCCTGTTGGGAAGTTCCATTCTGCGTTCTCCTCTTAAAAGGCAGGGAAAAAATCCTGGTTCCCCTTATCATACCCACTGTTGCTTGAAATAATGTCAAACATTGAGGCTTTGCAATTGCCCTTTAGCTGGTGGATGCTGTTGGAAGCCTCTCATGATGGAGAGACCTTTTTGATTTTCAGTTTTTCAGTAAAAGTTGCATTCTGATGTCATAAAATCGATCCGAATTCCTAAGTCATACATAGGTTCTGAAGATCATCAGAAATGAGCCAGTAGATGCTAGCAAATCGGCACCAATATGTCTTTATTTTAGGAAAAGAACAAACAAGACCAGGTGGAAAATGTGACATTGAATGGGGACCAGGTATGCTGGGTTTTTTCTTTCGCTGGTCCTAGGTTTCTCCTCTGTAGCTGCCCCCTTGTATAGCCCAGTTACATGTGTGTGAGCAGCACATACACTTGATTATAATGTAACATGTTTTATGTATGATAACTTTTATCTGCTTATCCATTGAATTATTTTACCTATTGATAAAAAAGACTAAGTCCAACCATTCAAAAGAATTCTTTGTATTATGTGATGTATTTGAGATTCCTATTCTAGCAGGACAGGCAACATTTTCTTGCCAATAACCGGTCAGTAATGAAAAACAGGACTGCCAGGGAATGATTTCTTCAGAAGCCACATTTTATCTTAAAAAGTGCACAAAGAGCAAGCAAAAACTGCCAAGAAGTCTGAAGGTTAAATAATTATTCTGTCTGAAATTTCTGAGTGATTTTAAACATCAGCTTTTAGAGGAAAACAGAGCTACAGGTAACATTTGAAGCCGCTTTTAGAATGACAGCCTTAAAATAGAGTTGTTCCCAGGCACTTCTGTAAGGATTTTGTGCTTTCAGAAACTTGAGTTGTTTGGAAAAATCGTATGGGTCATTGCTTTGCCTGAATTTATGTACGCTCTTTTGTAAAACTGAGAGACTAAATCTCTCCCAACCCCCAAGCCTCCAAGGACTGAATTCCTCTGTAACAAAAGACCAGTGTAAAATATGACTGACTGTGAAGTAGATATTTTACCTTGTATTTAAATTCATGTTTCATGAGCACTGAAGGCCAAACACCGAGTGCGTTTAGACCGATACACTGTTGTAGCTTTATTGAGTGAATTCCATACTGAAAGATGCTACACGAGAAATGAAAGTCATTAGTCATGAACACCGGGTCAATGAAAGAAGTTACACCAACAGCAAACATTTATAAGAGAAAGGCATCTTTTCATTGACCACGGGCAGCTGCAGTCCAGACAGCAAAATAAACAGAGGGGACTGTGTTAGTGCACGGTATGTTCCTGGATAAGACTGGCTCTGTTGCTAGTATATATTGATTTAAATCTAGAGGAGGCTGAGAGAGGAAAAAACCAACCAGGACTGATGAGAAAACTATTTTGGAGCTCTTTATGAAAAAATCAGTAACATAATTTTATTTCTACCTGAGTGAATGATAATTGCTAATTTTTCCCCCAAACTCTCATACTATCAATATTCGGACACAATTATGCATATGCTTTTCTTCTGCACAAAATTACAATTTCTTAGCTTGTTCAAGTTTATGGGTAATCAGCATGGCTTTTAATCCCTGTATAAAGAGTAGAAGATGACTTGTGCATAGGTCTTTTCAAAAAGAAAACATGGGCTGAGCAGAGTTTAAAATTTTAAAATATGATCTCAATGTTATTTTCCCATATGTAAACAGCTTCTGGAGTTGCTAGGGGATGTTTCACAGTTGGGAATCGTTGGCCTCTGCAATTGCCAATAGGTGAGTAATGGCTTCGTGAGATAAACCGTCCCTATAAATATGTTGCCTGTACTGTAAAGATGCCTGGGAGCCTTCTGCAAAGCACTAGATCTTCCTGTTCTCCTAGGAAAGCCTGTAAAGAGGTTTGCCATTTCAAAACAATTATTATCTCTCAAAATATGGCTTCTAAAGAGATTATCCTTATGAAATTTGATATATAAATTAATAGTTTATTGATTCATTTGCAGGCTACCATAAGGGAAAAGAGAAAACTTGGTTCTCCCTTCTGTTGAGCAAATCATCTCAAGATGATATGGATTACTTAACAGAAAACAACCCTTTTTTTGCCTGTTTGTGTAGATGTGAATCAGTCAAAGAATTGAACTTTGCTTTTCTTTTACTTAAAAGAAAACTGATCTATGTGTTACAGATTTTTGTTACCTATTTTTTTCAGCGTTGAAAAATAAGTGCTGTGTGGCATCAGTCCTACTGCGAAATGATGTTATCACAACTGGCGTTAGTAATGGAAGGAATACAGAAGTGCAGCACGTGTCAGTACTGTATTGATCTTACAGTTATCATTGCTTGAACTGTGTTGAAGGTAGACTTTTTAATATTTTCAGTAGATGTGGAATTAATTTTTTTTCCAGATTTGGGTGGAATAAATTGGTGCTCTCAATGGACAGCTGTCTCTCATGTGAGGGGAGGACTGGTTTATAACTGGTGGTTTTACTGCTGATGAGAACTTAAGTAGGAGGTTTCATATGATTAAAGCTAGGCAAGTTGATGTGATATTTTCTGTATGGTCTGCAGGGTACTTAAAAATAATGTGCCACATAATACTCCTTGTTTTTTATAACTCTAACTACTAGGTGAAAAATCTCTATTGCTCAAATGTTCAGTACATCTTAGGTATCTACATAGTATAACCACGAGTGGTTTTTGACATTTTGGCAGCCATTTTTTCTCCAAAATAAATTTTTCTGAGTCTTGAATGGGTAGAAGTTCTGTTTTCAAAGCTTATTCTGATTTGGCTGGTGATGGCTGACAAGGTTTGTTCTCCATTTTGTACATCCCTGTAGGCTGATGATCTGAAGTTTTTCCTGGCTAGTCGATACGGTACGGCTGGCTGCAGGTGCGTTATGTGTTTGATCGTCTGCCTCAGAGATGAGCTATCATCTCCTTCCCTCTATCTTTCCTCAAACGCTTCCCCTCCTGGGTGGCTTCCTGGGTCCTCCTGTGTTCGAGTGATTTCATCAACTCTTTAGTCTTGTCTTTGAGAAGGCAGAGTTTCATTTTGACACCAGGTTGAGTTTACCGGCAGGTTAGCAGTATTCTCTAGTTCAGATTGTTCAAAGTTCTTTTGAGGCTACTCTGCCTGTTTCTGGCCAGGACGGTGTTGCCTAACAGTTTCTTAAATGGTCTTTGGTGTTGCTGTTCTTGAGCAAGAAGGCAGCCTTCGAGAAAGAAAGACAGTGAAAGCAAGCCAGCCTTTAGATGGTTTAGGCCTGGGAGGCTCTATATGATTTACTCTGTTGTACACCTTGTAGACCTAATACCCAGGGTTGAATCCTGGCCAAATGCCATATTTTGACAAGACCTGGGTGTGTATCGTTCCTTCCACACTGCCATTTCCTTTGGAAGGAAATGCAGATGCATGGGGAAAGAGGGAGGTGCAGTGTGCTCTACCAGGAGCAATGGGTTTATCTTCCCAGTTAGGGTGTGAAGGCTCTGGGAGCACATCTCTTCCACCCGGCACAACAACTTTCATACAGGTGTACGCTGTGTGTGCCCTGTAGCTGTTTTTCCAGATGGGCTGCTTGAGCTCTCTGACTTTGGAGTTTGTATTGTAAACTTAGAAGTCACTTTCAGAGGTAGGAAATACTGGTTTCCTTCAGTAGAAGAGAGCAGTGGAAGGGGGCAAAAACCCCTCATGTTTTGGAACATTCACAATGTTGGGGAGAAAGATGAAAGATGAGCTGAAAAAACGTGTGTGGGTTGTTTTTTTTTTTAAAAGATAAATAAAGGACATAAAAGGCAAATTTAGGAAGAGGAAAGAATGTAAGTATTTTTAATTTTTGTGTCTTAGGATTCTCAGTAAAACAGCTACAGACTTTAGCACCAGGCAGTCCTAGCTTTCACCTAAGAAGAATAAATTTCTTGCCTTGGTGATTGCGACAGAAGAGCTAGGACAAAACAGTATAATCTGCATGAGAGTAAACCAGAAATCAGGGGGGAAATAGTCCCTTTTTTTTTTGTCCGAAGAAAAGCCAGTCTACGATTTTGTTGGTTTGGTTTGGTTTGGTCTCTTTTCTCGGTGGGTTTTTTCGACTGCTTGGGAAGCAGAACAGCAATAGAGAGAGAGAGATTATCTTTGGTTTGGCAGCAGAAAGATTTGTGGGAATAGTGCTGACCCTAAAGATGCAAGGACTTTTCAATAACATGCTTGGGAAAGGACAGTTTGGGAAGTAATCAGAATGTGCAAAAAGAGCCTGGACTACTGATAAGCAAAAACACCCACCAAAACACCCAACAACTGGGACCATTTTCCCTTCTAAATCAAGTGCATCCTCTTCCAGAGGTCTTTTTTCAAAGGGCAGGCATACTAAGCATACTCGTACAACTGTACTGCCACACGAGGAAAACCGTTAGTTGCACGGATGAAAGGCCCTATTTAATTCCCTACCCTGTGAATGAGGAACGATACTATGCCACTGCATTGTTCATCATTTTTCCATCTTTCATAAACCAGTACAAAGCATAAAGAACGGCAGCAGAAAAAGAAGATGGTGGCACGGAGCATGTTTAACCGGACTCCACAGCAGTTTGTGGTTTGTCTTCACAAGTAAATCAACACACGATTTTTCTTGATTGCCATAAGCTGTAGGTAAGATATTGCCTCGGGAATGGAAGTAAGAGGAATGTTTGCACTGGAATGAATTTGTTCTTGGCAGAGATGAATGGGGAGCTTGCTGGCAGAATGAGTAACTCTGGATGCTGCATCTTAGTTCCTTATTCTCAGAAGACATATATGGAAGACAGCGATCTTAAAATGAAGCATCAATAGAATTTTGCATCTCATTAACACTCTGTTTTGATGAAAATTACAGTAACATTTCATTAACGTGTGCATCATGAGTTAAAATTGCTGTTACAGAAAAGCATTTGTACTGGAATAGTAAATGGAAGCGTATTTTAGTATAGGGCTACTGCAATACCTTGGTAATTGTGTTAAGAAAGCATTTCACCAGTCTTGCACAACTTGATTCTTCTCGCATGTCAGTGGTAGCAGGCAGCTGTGCTAGCATCAATGATGCAAGCGTTCACGGGGTCGGTGTAAGTCAGGCAAAGAATCATTTCGTCCGGAGGTTCCCTTTCACTCCAGTGAGCGCTGTGTCTTCTTTCAACAGTACAGGGGCACTGTAATATTCCTGCTGCCCTCACAAGGGGTTTTCCCAGAAAAGGCCATTTTTGGGAGGTTTTCCACTCGCTTGCATGGGGACGTGCTATGGAAGAAGACTGAGGGCTCAGGGAGGTGAGTTTTATACTGCTGCTGCTGAAATGTAAATATGTCGCTGAATTGGCAGCATTTGGGAAGGTGCTGCTCTGATTTCCCCTGAGGAATGAAGATGGCCACATTCAAGAAGGTAGAGTGGTGACCCTCAGGAGCCTTTTGCTCCCCTCCTCCTGGCTCCTTCTCTGTTCACTCTTCAAGGCTCTTTTTCTCTCCAGGCATCTAGGCTTACAGTTTGTATGGAGGGGCTCTTTTTTCTGCACAACTCCAACCACAGGTTTTAATAGTTCTTCTGTATGATTTAGGCTTCCTAGCTTTTTTGAACAGGGAAATGTGTCAGAGAGAAGACAAAATAGACCAGAAATGCTGTAGCAGTGTCGTCTTGTCACTGTTCTCATTTTTGTCTGGGAACAACTTGTAAATGGGGTCCTAGAGAAAGACAAGAAAGAGAAGAAGACATTTGCATCTCCTTAAGAAGTAAACCCAGCAAATTCAAGGCCAAAGTTTTGACCGCTAGGACACTGTAACACCTGTCTTAAATAAGCCTTTGAAGAAGTAAATTACTGTGAAACGATTTAAATGAGAACAGGAAAGAAACCATATCATGTGCTGCTGGTAACTAATCTTACCGTGATGTGACATGTCTCTGGAAGTACTTTTAATTGTGCAAAATAACCTGGCATTCTGAGAGCAGTGTCTTTGTTTATCCTTGCTTTGCAAATCTGAAAATAAAGGAAAAAAAAATGAGTAAAGCATTGAGAAAAGTATAAAGGAAAGAATACTGAAGATCTGTATTACTGTTTCTAGGGAATTTTAGCTACCTTTCCAACATTACTGCCTTACATTAATTCTTCAGAGATGAAAGCAAATTTCTCTTCAAGATTTCAAGGGTTGGAGTATGAAGTGAAAATTCAGCGATTAAAGTGCAAACCTTATGTGGTTTGAAAGTTCTTGTAAAAAAGTTACATTTGGTAGAGGAAAATTAAAATAATTATTTAGTGAAAGCAGAACCTATGTTTGAGGCTTTTTTTTGACATACAGGTTAGCGTTTCAAGAGAATATTATTGCAGAGTGGACATGTGGGTCCAGATTTAAAGTTGGCAGTTTAAATCAAAAAGCTATTTACTATCACCATTAAAAAATAGTGAAAATTGATTTACACATTTAGTAAAAGGGAGATAACTAACACATCAAATGGTAGCTAAGGAAACGGCCTTAAATCTGAGACCATTTTCTGGCAGTATATTAATTATTATTTTTCTGTAACCTCCCCAGAGGATGGAATTAATGACACATCAGGAGGTGTGAAGTGTTTTTTTTCTGAGGTCGGTGGACCTACTTATTTGTCTAAGAGAAGTGCTTAAAGCAGCAGGTTTTAGTTTCTCCAAGGGAAGCCTTTAAAGGAACAATACCATTAAAAAAAACAACAAAGTTTTAAATTATTTTCTTTGTTTATTATTAATGTAATCAAAGTGAATTAGTTGTGTAAACAATAGCATTTTTTTTTTTTTTCCTTATAAAGAAGGAAAATGGCTCATTTCAGAGTTTCTGGACAAACAAAGTCACATTGATGGAGTATTTCACCTTGAAAAGTCAAACAGATTTCTTTTAAGTTTGTTTCTATAGCATTAGTGGGCACTTGTCATAATTACTGGGCTAAACGAACGAGACCTGTGGCTTTGCCACTGTGGAATATATACTCAGCTATGATTTGCTTGGCTTAGCAAAGCTCAGCTTAGCTTTACTTAGTCTTTTCTTAACATTGATGTGCCTGTTGTATATATTTCTGCTCTGTAAAAACTGTAGTATGGGGTTTCTGATATGGAATTACTCATCTGGGAGCCAGACCAGCTCACATGATCCAGCAGGAGGAGCTTTTTGTTACAAATGAGAAAAAAATATACCCAGAGCCCAGGAACCTCAGTGGAGCTCAGTTTGCGTGCATACTTCTGCCCGCCCAGCACTTGTTCATTTTTAAGCTTTTCTGCAATACAAGTCACTGAAAAGCAGGGAAGTGAAATGTTCCCAAATGCTGGGGTTTAATAATTTTTATTTAATTAATAAATATGAATATGTAGTGATATTTATTACCTTTTTCTAGCCTAATAACTAAATTATTATCACTCTCTGTTTTCCATTTCTGGCCTTGATGGAAGGCTTTGTGTCCTGTTTAGATTTCTTTTCCACTCTGCTAGTGCATGCAGAGGAATCTGTGCGGCAGCATATTTAAGAAAAGGCATTTTTTGTATGGTAAACAATTCTCCTGCCTAGTGCTGACAGCTGTGTGACTCTGATAGGTTTGTGTGGGAAAGCACCCAAGAACTTTTAACTGGCTTACTTAGAAGTAAGTTCAAACATTAGCAGAGCTGTAGATGCTTGTAGGTATGTATTTGTAGATTTAATTATTTGTAAATGAGAACAATCATATATAAATGATGTCAGAAGACTTTTTTTTTTTTTTTTTTTTTTTTAACAAGCAGCAAGCTAATGATAACCAGAACTCAGAAGACACAGCACCTAACAGAGCGGTTTGGGGAAGAGTACGGGGCATACACGGCAGGGGTTGGTACTGGGGTGCTGTGGGGTGCCCTGTGCTGGCCACAGTGGGGTGCAGGCAGCTCTGAAACTGGTGTGAGCACCCCATCGCATGCCCACCCCAGCAGCGTGCTGAGCCTCTGGAGCAGCAGCCGCTGCCGGGGGCTGAGGCACGCAGGGAGATGCTCTTGGGGAGAGACGGGGAGGGAGAGGCTGCCCATGAGACACACGGCTGGAGGTGTCCTCCTGGAAGGAGGTACTCCATCCAAAGTGGGGACCCTTCTGAAGAGAGTGCGGCCGTGGGTGACCCACACCAGGGCAGGGACCTCCTCGAGGGACAGAGGCTGTGGGTGGCCCAGGCCAGGGCAGTGCTGGCTTAGTTGTTCATGTTCTTTTTTATTTCTCTAATAACCAAAGCAGTGATCAGTGGCTGGCGTTAGCTGGCAATGAAATAAGTAAAAACCTCACAAGTCAAGACCGTTTTGCCTGCAACAAAAAGTTAAAAAAAAGTGCAGAGCAACCCAGGCAGCTCAGGTCCAGCACACTGCCATTAGAAGCACGTACATTTCTGTTTGCATTTACTGTGTCATAGGCTGGTAACATTACAGCTATTTCCCAGTTATCAGCTTCCTTCTTCCCTTTTCTGGGGTCTGTGCGTTGGGTCTGTGGGTTTTCCCTTTGTTTTTAAGGAAGAGTTAACTGTTTCTAGTATCCACCTTTGTGCTGCTGCCAGTGAATCAAAACGCGCAACTCCTCCTGCCCTACCCCAAACCAAACAGTGTCTGGAAGAGGCAAAGACTTGATGTCATCATGAAGGAAGGCCAGCACCCAGGAACAGGGATGCCTGGCTGCTTTGGAGGCTTGGGTCTGTCTCTAATTACTTTTTACGATGTTAGCAGGCATTTGGGAATAGAGGGTAGTGCATTTGGGAATAGAGAGTAGTGTTTTTACGCTGAACATCATATTCCTTCATACTCTTACACTGAAAATGCAGAGACGTTTTCTTTATGCATAGAATAACATACCCAGGCTAAAAATAGTTATTTAGCATCCTCTGAAAAGGGAGATTCCTGGTTTTTTTATTACTGCTCAGAACCTGTGTCTATCCCTAGCAGGATCAAATGTATTGAACCTTTGAACTCTGATAGTAGATACTGGTAACCCATCTTAGGTAGCAGCGTAAGAGCTATAAAAACCTATCAGTTATTTTCCATTTGAAATTTCCACTTGTGGTAGCATATGTAGAGCTGTGTTGAATGTCTTTAAGATATTTTTTCTCCAAAGCATGTGGAATATTGCAAGACAGATGAAATCATTTAACATTATTGGTTACCTGAGTAATGCAGAGGTTGCCTCGATGAAGGTGGAGCATTGGAAACATTTACAGCTCTTGGGCTGCCTGTCAGGCTCCACATTAGAAATGGTACTGATACTCCTCAGTCTCTTGGCAGATCATCAGTGATTCTTTTGGTTAGGCAAAATTTGAATGTTTGGCTCAGTAAGTGTTTCCAAACCGAAATGGGAAAAAATGTGAGGAAGAAAGATAGGAAATAAAGTGTACTGAAAACGATGAGTTCTGCAGAAATCGAGGTACTTTTTCATTTATTTCAGTGCCTAATCCTAAGTATTTGAATAAGTCTGTGGGCCTAAGGTAAAAGTATGGGAGAAAGGTAAATGGATTTAAGAAAAAAAAGCCACACTATATTGTAAAAGAAAAACATTGTTGACAAAATTTCACTCTAGCTAATGCATGCTGTGATTTCTCATTCATTTTAGACATATAACATAATTTTCTCCCATCTGATAACATTTTAACATAAATGTTTTGACCTCTGCTCTACTTATTTGCATTCTGAAATTTTTGGGGGGATTGTGCCTCTCCTAGCTTCAATTTGTGATTTCTCTAAGATTTTTTTTAGGTTATTGCACAGCTACCGACACAAGTTAAAAGAGCATACTGAAATGTACGAAGTCAATAAAATATAAAAATGAACAAGTTTAGAAATTTTAGTTTGACTGCCTGAATTCAAATCTGTTCCTAACTTATCAGACTTGATTGTGGTCTTATATGTTTATATATAAAAAATAACTCCTCCGCTACTTAAATTAGCCAGTTAAGTGAGAAGAGAATTATAAGGCTGTACATATTCCCTCCCCAACAAGATTTTCTGTTCTGCTGTTTGTGTAAAAGTAAGTAATGGAATAAAAAGCATTATTATTTCATGAACAGTGGCAAGTATAATATCCAAAATGTCTGACTATCATTTTGAGATAAGTCAAGCTTGTAAAACAGTGTGACTATAACTTTTCAAAGGGCATGAGAGATTTGACTTTCCATGCGTGAGGATGTAAGGAGACTTTGAACTCTTGCATTCTCAACATTTCCTAGTCACATTAAATCCTACCTGCATTAAATTATATTTTTTTTTCCCAGTTATGTCATATGGAAACACCTGTCAGAGTGTGACACCAACAGAAGAACAGTGCCTTTTTTTTCCCCTTTTCATGGGATGTGTGCTGTGATAAGAATCAAGTTACTTCACTCTGTTTTTTTAATATTTGATAAAGATGCACTGACTCTGGAGGGCATAGTTTTTTTATGTTTAAAAAAAATCTCGTGTTGATAACACTTAAAAACAGGAAGGAAATTACTGAGAAAGAAGTACATAATTTCTATAAGTTTACATGACAACAAGGGAAAGCTGATGTATTCCAGTAACATTGATAGGAGTGAAAGGAACTGGCAAATTTAATCCTTTTAGGCCATGGATCTCCAGGATGAGATCTAGGGAAAATCTTTGCACGCATCTGCAGTAATATCACCGGACATTGTACTGTTAGGCTTTGGTGCCAGGGGCTGGGAGGGTTTTCCTGCTCTTAAGAATTTGTGTGTTGGGGTATATATAGTAGAGAAGATATTCTTTCATAGGAAGATACAAATGAAAATGCTGTTATCTGGAAAAGAATCATTTGCATGGCTTTTATATACACTAAAATGTCTCAGGAATAAAAATTATAATGTCTGTGGTAAAAAGAAAATTATAATTGGTATAATGGTAATTTCACCTAGAAATAGATGAGGGGATACATAAATTATCTTTTTATTCAACTTCAGTATAGTGATGACAAATATTGCCTGCCTTGCAAATGTAGTTAGCTGTCTCTTGTGAGAGCTGTTTTTTAGAGAAGCAATGATTGCAAAAGATGCTATTGAAAGCCCTGCTTTTTATGGTGGTCTGTTTTTAAGTTTTAATCCTGTCATCTTTAATTCATACTTCTTTCCATTTGTACCTAAAGCTTTCATTAAAAATTCCTTTAGGAAAAAGCTGCTTGCAGAGGGGGACTCAATACAGAATAATGCAGAGATTTGTCCATTAGTAGCTCAAAGTGTAGAAAATTGCATCTTGGAGCTGTGGAGTTCTGTTTTAGATTTCTTCTGTCATATTGGTGAAATAATTACAGTGTCTGTAAGATGTGTATAATTAGATGATGTAATGGGACTTCAGAAGTACTTTTATGAATGTTTAGAAGTCTGAGTATGGGAACGCTGAAGTCTTGTGATACCCGATTTTCTCTCTGCTTCCCTTTCTTGATAAGTACTGACGTATCTTTCAGATGCTGTTAGGGTGTGCTGGCATACACTGGCTTATTTCAAGCACCGAGGATAATGATATTTATCTAACCTGTCTGTACCTCCTCAGTGCTTACCAACTGCTGAATCACATTCCTGACGTAGCTGTGTTGCACCTTAAAATAGTAGCATCTGTAAAATTTGGAGATACATAAATATCAACGGATTTGAACATCCAGTGTATTAGAATTAGTTGTTCTGTATCACCCGCTTGGCATTTTGATGCAGCTGTATTGCTTTCATTGACATCCTTAGCATGAATGGAAAAAGAACAGATGTGAATTATGATTCCTGATGCAAGGGAATAGATTAAATAAACTGAATTATCTTCATAGGCACTCCAAGCTCGCTGGAAGACTCTTGTTTCTAAAGTCATTGGTCTGTGCTTATCATTGGAAGACGTCTGTTCTGTACAAACTCCTGCTGACCCAGTTTCCAAGCATTTTATCTAGCTTGACACTTATTTTTACATTCTCTGGAGTTGTACTGAGCACTGTGAGAGTGCAATTCAGTATCTCATTTCT
The DNA here is from genome assembly GCA_034008185.1 of Gorsachius magnificus. Lineage (NCBI taxonomy): Eukaryota > Metazoa > Chordata > Aves > Pelecaniformes > Ardeidae > Gorsachius > Gorsachius magnificus. Next base: position 70,298,204 of record CM067082.1, read on the forward strand.
AAGGATTACCCCTTTGGCAGGGATAGTATTTACCAGTTACCTACCAATCACCGGTAACACAATCCAGGTTAAAATAGTTGTAAAATAGGTAATCTATTTATAAAAGAGGAAAATAGAAAGGTACAGGGTTGCAAATGGTTTTGAGATAGGATACAACAAGTAAAAGAAGATCACGGTTAGGTTTAGTTATCCTTAGATCAAGCCCAAACTTCTCCCATTCTGTCTGATTGTTTGCAGCACCCATCTAATCATGTGGCTGGGCATGGAGTTCTCATGCACCAGAAACCTGTTCTTAGGCAAACTCTATGTTTTCATTCGTGGCACAGCAATTTGGTCTGGATGTGTATGTTTGCTTTACACCCAATCTGGTCTATGGTTCTGTTCAGATTCACATCATCTTTCTCCTGTCATGCCTGGAAAAAGCCGTTCCTGTCTGATGGCAGAGATAGTTATTAAGTCCCCTCTCACTGGGCTGTTGAAAGACCTCGTGCTGCGTTAAATTATTAACCTACAAATCGCCAGCCTGGGGTGAGGTGAAGCACTCTCCTTCACCGGTCAGGGCAGTATTCATGCTCCGTGTGTAGTCTTTTTAGTCTTTGAATTTTATCTTGTGCGTTACAGCTGTAGCTTGTCAGTCTTGCTTTATCCAGTCATTTAAGTGGAATTAATGCCTGTGGCATACTGGTTTAGATTAGACACAGCGATAATCACTCACTTTGCTGTGGCTGACTTTTAACCTGCCACTGCGATAGCAGGAGACAGTTGGCATGCTAATGGGTGGGAGGGAAAATATATCCCGTTGCTCCCAAGTAGTTCCCTTTTTTTTCCCATCTGAGAAAACACAAAGAAAAACAGAGGAAACATTTCCCCCTGGCTTGAATGAAGCTTTCTTTGTGCTGGGTGTTGTAGGATTCCTCTGTACCACTGATCAGGCAGCTGAATCCATTCAGAGAGAAGGAATGAGGCAGCTTAGTTTGTGTAAGAATATACATTGCCATAGATTTGTTGGTGATGGTAGTGTGTTAGTTCTCTGGATAGGCTGCCTGGGAAAGAAATGCAGGATGCAGGACTATGTTTAGTATCAACTTCAATTTATTTCTCCAACTTATTCAAATGCTTGGGCCTTTGAATTGACTGCAGTAATAGATTTTTTCACTTCAACTGTCATGGAGGTGGTGTGAAGCCTAGATGCTTCTGAAGTGCGCGGCATATTTTTTTCATTTATTTTGTTAGCACTAACTCAGGTCAGCGGTGACTTTGGATTTGACATAGAGCACTCATTTGTAGTTGGCCAGTCTCCTCAGGAATATGTTGAGAATATCACCTCATGACTGTACTCTTCTTCTACAAGCCATGCCTGATTTCCATTGATTTCTATAGTATGATCCACAGACATTTATTAGAATGTAGCATTTAGCCATATCTGTTAATGTGGGTATCTGTGTGTTTCCATCTATTTCTGTGCATGTGCACAATCCAAAAGCAAAAAGAGAGGTTACTACTGTATTGTTGTAATAACTGTGAGAAGGACATTTGTATTTCACGCTTCTGTTGGAGTGTCACTGAGCTCCCAGCAGTATCTGGAAATCCTTGCCTTTTTTTCCCAGATATTTTTTCATGGGCAAAGTTGTGCGATTCCAATGAGTGAGACTGTGGCATGATTTAGGCGGAATGTGACCATTTATTTTTAACAGTTTGTGACTCTTCTAATTTGGGCAGGTATTTTCTTCCAGTCATATTTACTAAGATCAGGAACTTAACTGGATTTGAGGGTCTGGCTTCGATAGTGATTTGGGATTGGGTATGTCAAAAAAGAGGTGAAAAGTATGCCTCTGATTTTGGAGGAATTGCCTTGTCCTGTTCACTTGCAAAATTGAACATCATTCTTGATAATACAAACGTTATTTCCTACTATAAGAAAAAAAAAAAAAAGAACAGTTCAGGTTTTTATGTTATATTTCTCTGTTTAAAGCTTTTCTTTTAATTAATTCATTACTGTCTTAAAGGCACATACAGTTTTGCTAGACAACAATAAAATAATTCAAGATTCATGCCCATTATAGGAAGTAATCTGAACTTTATTTGTCTTTGAAACCAGTCAAGGAGTTGGGCTGGATGACCTCCAGAGGTCCCTCCCAACCTAAATTACTCCATGATTCTATTAAGTGGAGAAACATGCCAAACATTTCACTGTTTAATTCAGATGAATTTTCCTGTGATGTGTGTGGTACACACCGCCTAGACACATTTCACTATAAAAAGATGCTGTTCTGATTCCTGGAGAATTGTGACATGTTCTCTGGGATGTTGAGTGTGCTGTTACTTCCTTTTGGGAACCTGAACTTCCATACAAATTGGTCCACTGCAAACTTTTGAGGAGAAAAAGCTTTGTGGTGTGAAAGGTGTGAAAAGGAAGGTGTGAAACAAAATCACACAAGCTTTTCAGCAAGCAATGGCTGGAACCTTGTGCAAAACAACATGTAAATTAGTTGTTGACTAATTTTAATATTTGCAATGCATTGATACATGAAATCCCATGCTTGTTAAAACAGACTGGAATAACTTTTTCTCTAGATTCATCCTGCTGGGATTAATTTAGTCTCCCACATTTAACTAATCCTACAGGTACATAACGAATCTCTTTGTAATTAGAAGATAGCTACAATTAAGAGTTGCATATGAAATCAGATCACTAGTCCATGAGTATCTGGGCCTATGTTATTCATCAAATCAATAAGCACTTTGTAAAAATAATTACAATATTTAGAATGTGAAGGACTCTGTACTTAAAATCAGGATTATTAAGATTATTAAGATCACCCAGCCTAAGAATAGACTCCACTGCTGCTCTCTGTTGCAAAATTGCTTTAAATTTTACATAATACTGTTTTAAATACAGATGTTACATTAAAGTAATATCAGTTTATAATTATTTACTTATATACTGAAATGACCAGGATTATATTTTTCATTTCCATAACAAAGTGTGTGTGAAGTTAATCTGAGAATTTCTCATTAACAAAGACGTTATTACCACTGTTGATTATTTCCACATTGCTACACTCACAATTCCAAACGAAACTCACAAAAATCCCAGGAGAACAAACCCCAGCTGCATTATGACAACAAGGTTTGGATTTAGGAGGAAAAGCAGCTCATTGTGAAAAACCTGGGCTGAGAAAAGCATTTGACCTTGAACAGTACACAGGCAGGCAATGAGAGAAGTTTGGGATGACGGTGCTAATGGTGATTCTGCTTGGCTGTCAGGTTAAATTCAGCCTTAATATAATTTCTGTGTAACTTCTCTCCATTTTAATCTTCGTTCTTCTTTCAGTTGTTATGTAAAAAAGCCCAAACCTGTGACACCTTCTCAAGTGAAGGCCTATCTGTGTTATCAAAACAGGTTGGATTTCTATGAATTGCCTTGAAATTATTTTACCCACATGTTTTCTTGAATTCCAATTGAAAGGAAACCCCCTATCAGAGAATGAACAGCTTCAATCTGTATCCATAAATCTAGTAGGGATTAGTGTTCCTAAAAAAAAAGGATGTTTGAAAAATGGGGCAGTGGGAAATAAATGTATGAATACCCTCTCCCTCTTCTTGTTTTACTTGGAGGGGTGTTACGAGTAAAATATGTGCAATTTTTACATGTCAACACTGGAAAAGAGATGCTGCTGCTGCTGCTGCTGCTGCTGATGATGATGATGATGATTAGTAGCTTTGGTACACATATTCATTCCTACATTAACATTCAACCTTTCTGTCTCACATCTATGCCTTTTGCCCTGCCAAAAGGTTTGCCTGGAGTGAAAGGGGAAAGGAGACCTGGGCTGCCTCTTTCAGAGCAGCAGTACTTTCCTCATGAGGGAGCAGCATCCAGGTTGTGAGCATTGTTGCTCCCCAGGGTTCACGTAAAGGCTGTAGTCTCAGTGACTACCAAAACCTGGCCACTTTCTGAAGCTGAAAACCACTTTGTGGTTTTCAAAAGTTGAGGGGAAAGACAATGTTGCGTAAAGGATGTTCGGACAAGTTCACATGCGCAAAGATTTATTGGCAGGGTTTGTAGCTGAAGGCATGCCTTGACATTAGCGGTGAAGAAAGAAGAACAAAATAGGAGAGAGAGAAAAAAAGGAAAAGACAAACTCTCAGTGGCCAGCTGGGAGGAGAAGCATCAGGGGGACCCCAGACGAGCATCCTTGTCCTCTCCAGTGCAGTGAGTGGTTCTCCCTGTGATACTTTTCCCATGGTGACTCTATGGTTTCCTTCAGGACCTGCTCGAACTCCCAGATGTTTGTCCCTGCATGCGATGCTGTTAGTGCTGACTGCAGCGTGCTTATGTCAGGGACAGGCGCTGCGTTGCTGCTTGACTCTTCAGCTCTCTGCATGCTTATTACTGGGTGCCCTAATGTAAACAAAAACCACAACTGAAGAGAGGGAAAAAGGGAAAAAATAGGTGGCGCCCATGCCAGTGGCAATCCTTGCCTGTGAGAACCCGCCACAGCAATGCTGCTTGGGTTGGCCTGTGCAGGCCCATGGGTATAACAGCCAGGGTTACCAATAGAAAGCTCTGAGCAATGCAAAAGGCTGAGGTCCCACTGTGCAACAACCAAAGCGGTAATCTCACCCTGTATTAAAGTCTTTGGGAATGTACTCGCAGATGATTTGAAAACCTTTGGGAAAGGCAGTTGTTGCAGGGGAATAAGACACATTTTTGAGCAACTGCCACAGAATGTGTCTTAGCCTCATGACAATTGAATGCTGTGAATTTTTCCTTGTTTTTCCCCCCAAAGTTTAGATTATCTTAACATGGTTATGTCCACTCTTCTGCTAGGCATGTTGTTTCTATGATTAATAACATTTTCCAAGGAGGTGTTATGTCCTATTTTGGCAGCTCTCCTAAAGAAGTCTGGTTCCCTCCTTTCTGTTAGCATTATGCTATTACCACTCTGTATACAGTCACAGTATTTCATGGTAGTCATTGACAGGCCTCTTTCCTTGGCAATTTCTTGTGTTTTGTCTTTGGTTTGCCCAAAAATGTATGCTTAGGGAAAAACATAATTTGCAAAAAAACAGCCTTTCAGGTTATCAGGTTTCTGTAAGTGGAGTCATGCTGCTCAGTCATTTCAGTTTTCCACGTCTTTCCTTTGCAGCAGATTCTGTCTTGAGCTGTTAAATGACACTATTGATCTGTGCACTGTTGATGTGTGCATGGAAATCTAAGTTACCTTTGTTTAAGCTCCTTGCTATTCTAATTTTTTCTGCCAGATATACCCCAACCATGATCCGTTATCACCCTTCTGGCTATTTTTCTCTCATTCTGACACCTGCCACAGCAAATGTCAGCTCACCAGAGGTGTTGTCCTTCACTGACCCTTGCATGTCTCAAGGAAAGGAGGCCTCCAGCTCTCTAGCGAGAATGACTGCTTTTCTCAGCATTATCATCTGCATGCTCCTGCTTGGTAGTAAGTAGATAAGGTCAGGAAGAAGCATGCCCTCCTTCCATGGGAAGTACTGTATCCTGGGTACTTTTTGCTCTCTGAAACATCTTGTGCCCCTCAGCGTGCAGAGCTGCAGTTACTTTCTGCTTGACCTGCACTACATTTTTGCTTCTTACCATGACCCTTCCTTTTTCCTTCTTCACTTTCAAGCATTGCTCTTGGTGGGTCCTCTGATGACCACTAACACAGAAGATTTCCAGGGCTTCTCGATGTGTTGCTGAAGGCTACTCTGATGGTTGCAAAGTTCCTGTGGGTCAGAATGTAAGGGGCATACATCTGTCAGGGCTTAGACTTCCTCAGGGTTTTGGGTGGTGCTCTGCTGGACCTGGTCAGGCGAACAAGCCCCAAACAGACTACAGTAGGAAGAGCCTTACCAGCAGGTCGAGGAAGGTGATCCTTCCCCACTACTCAGCATTGGTGACACCAAATCTGGAGTGCTGGGTCCAGTCCTGGGCCCTGCAGTACAAGAGAAATACGGACTTACTAGAATGAGTCCAGTGAAGAGCCACAAAGATGGCTGGGGGATTGGAACACCTTTAATTTCAGGAAAGGCTGAGAGATCTAGGGCTGTTCATCCTGGAGAAGAGAAGGCTCAGGAAGATGTTATCAATGTCTTGTTTTTCTTTTTTAAGGTGGGGAGAAAAGAATTGCATGAGCTATTCAAGAAATATGCACACCATGGATCCCTGCAATGCCATCATGATGCTTGATTCTCTATTCTTTTCCTAATAATTGCTGCCCTTTTATCTACCTTTTCAACAACTGCTACCATTCATTTTTTTCAAAGAGCTGCTCACAGTGACTCCCATATCTTTTCCTGAGTTTGTAGTAACTAAGGTGAGGCCTGCTTTTGTAAATGCTCAGTTAAAGTTGTTTTCCTCATGCCTGCTATTTTGCATTTATCAATGTTGGATTTCATCTGCTATTTTATGGCCCAGGTCACAGTAGTGTGGGGTACTTCTGCAACTTTTCCCATGTGTTATTGCTTTTGAATGCCCTGAATAATATTAAAACCTCATCAGAGATTGTCATATCACTATTCTGCTCCTTTTTACAAAACATTTAGGAAGACATTGAATAAATCCTGAGTCCACAAACACAGTCCCTTCAGTGTAAAAACTGACCACTTATTTCCTATTTTTCATTTCCTATTTTTTACCTTTTACCAATTCAATTTGCCTCTAGTTCTCCAGAACTACCCTGGTGTTTGGGAGGTACTGGCATACATAAGCCAGAGCTCTTATAAGACACTTGAGCATAGTTTATTGGACCTGCTGTTTAAAAAATGTCTCAACATTAGTGTGTCTGGCTTTATATACTTTATATACTGTGAGCTAAAATTTTGGAACAGAAAACTATACCACAATCATTCTTTAGCATAATGTAAATATATCATTTAGCTTTTCCCTTAATAAAGAATTTGATGGTTCTGCTTTTCCTTTATTATAATTAAGTTTTAAATTCTCTTATAATAGTTCATCAGATTCACTGTTAGACTTCTTTCATGCCTAACATGAGGAAAAACCTCCTTGGATTCCCTGAAATGTTGTGTATTCATCTTCTGCCCTTATTAGCTTATTGTAATTCTGATTTAAAGTAATTGCTGTCATTGCTTATATGTGCAAGCATGCATATTTTAACATGGATTTTCACATCCTTTCTAGCCAGGTTAGGTTTTTATGCAATTTATGTTTTTTCCAGTTCTGTATGTTTCTTCAATTTTGAGGCAACTTTGAGAATGTTTTCAATATATGTTCTCATTAGACTCCTTTTAAATTTGAGGCACAAGTGCTTGAGTGTTGTAAAATTAGCTTCCTAACAGTCCAAGTGAAATTATTTTTTATTGCTTTGGACTTCAGTCTGTTTACATATACTGTATAATCATTTGGACCTCTTTTGATTATCCACTTTTAAAATACATTAATTTAATTGCAGTTTACTTTAGAATTGTGTGCTGCTATGTAGTATTGTTCTGAAGAGGATGCAGCATGGGCTTAGACAGAGTTAATATGCCTTGTTTGACTTTTACTGTGTCATGGGAAGACGAGGCTTTGGTTTTAATAGCATGCTCTAATCCCATTCCCACTGGCCATAGATAAAAAAAAAAAAAAAAAAATTGAAGAAAAATTATTAAGGTAGCATTAAAGAGGGCATCAACTGTCCTTTTAGAGAAAATGCTAACTGTGGTGATCAGGAATTATTACTGCTGTTGTAGGTTTCTGATCTTATTATTTATGGGCAAAACACAAAAGGAAGAATAACAAGGATGAAAGATGTATTCTCTATCTCTGGTGCTTTTCAGTTGTCTCATCGCTGAAAAAACCAAAGGCATAGCTTATTGGCATCTGATCCAGCTAGTGACTCAAATCACTGCAAACACATGCCATTGTTGGGCTATACAGTGCTTTATGAAGTTGTGTTTCTGCTTTCAGGGACCTATCAGCATTGTAACAGAACAAATCTGTCCTCTTGACTAATTAGACTATAGTGTGGTTGAAACATGGCTGACAAGATACAGCAGAAAGAGGAGAATTAAGTAAGGAATAGAATGATAGTAGAAGACTATGAATGGACGTTACAGAGTGAACCAAATTATTTCTTTTCTGAGTAGTGTATTCAGGAATAATCTCAAAGCTGGTAGAGATGATGGTATCTCAGTCTCCTCTTTCTGTAGCAGGAAGGATGAAGAATTGTTATGGATCGTTGGGTCACTGCTGATGGTCCTTGGGTCACTCCTTCCAGATCCCATATCCCTCTTACTGATTCCATTCAGTGAAGGAAAAGATTCTTTGACTCAGAAAACAATCACACAGTAGACAGTATGCAGTCAGGTTATAGCTTGATTATTTCAAAGGTGAATTTTCCTTCCTTTTCGGGAGTTTTTCATCTCATTGTCATATTAATCTGTGACTTTAGCAGCACATTTGAAGGTCCCTTATTGCAGTTATTTTAAAAGACCTGTTTTCCTGGAGTCAACTTGCTTTTTCTCTATCCTATTTTGCTAATGGTTGTGGTTACTTTTTTTTTCAGAGGCTGTAATGAATGTTTGTTTTCTGATGGCAATTAAACCCAGACCTCTACACAAAAGAATGGGATTATTAGTTTGAGAGTTCTCCATGATAAAGAAGACGACATGATTTAGAGGGTTGTTTACTACCTCTGTGATAATCATTGCAAAATAAAAGTTTATGTTTGGTGAAAATGAGTGAAGTAATAATTTATTGTGGACATAATTTTGTGGAGTAAATCACAAGCAAATTCTTCCTTTTTGATTTTATTCTTGAGTTTTATGATATACCCGACACTTGAGAAACATTGTTTTTATATCAATTAAAACTTAGCTTCTTGGTTTATTTTATCCTGGTGTTGCTGAAAGTTGAACTTTCCTCTCACCATTCCCTTCCAACGAGTAGATGGTTCTACAATGCTTTCTGTTCATAGTCTGCTTGGACTTCCAGTTCTTGTTCTAAATTACTTTGCTTTATTTTAAAGTCAGGAAGGATACTATGTCATAACTGCTTCCTTTTCCTTTTCCTTTTCATTTTCCTTTTCATTTTCTCTTTTCCCCCCTCCTCTCGTCTCGTCTCGTCTCGTCTCGTCTCGTCTCGTCTCGTCTCGTCTCTCTCCTCTCCTTCCTCTCCTCTCCTCTCCTTCCTTTCCTCTCCTCTCCTCGCCCTCGCCCTCGCCCTCGCCCTCACCCTCAGGTCAGACCACGGTCCACCTAGCACAGTATTCTGTCTCCAAGAATGGCAAGAGAAGTTGCTATTAAAAGGCAGCACACAGGGCCGATCACTTTTTATGGTCTGTGCCCTTCATACCTTGCCAGCCTCCACAGCTGTGTTAGCAATGTCAGAGGGTGCATCCCTGCCCTGTCTTTTTATTACTGGTTTATGGACAAGGTGTCCATGAATTTGTTTAATCTCTTTTTGAACCTGCTGGTACATTATGACCTCCTGGGGCAGCAAGTTCAAGAAGGTCACACTATCTGCTAGGTAAAGATGTACTTTCTTTTAATCTGTTTTAAATCAATCTTCTACTAGCTTCATTGAGTGCCCTTTTGTTCTAGTGTTGCAGGGTTTGGTGAACAACAGTTCCACCTTCACCTTGTCCAATGCTTTCATAATTTAAACCTTTTTATAGATGACTCAGAACAGAAGTTGATTTTAGTACTCAATGATTTTTTTCTTTTACGTGGGTAGCTTGTTTTGTTCTTTGAATATTGCTGGGCTTTTAGAATTCTGACTCTGAAGATTTGAGGTCTGGAATTCAGAAGAAGTAGAATGGCAAAGCCCTTTATGTATTTGCAACCTTTACTCTGCCTACACAAAGCTTTAATGCAGCCTATAGCTTGTATAAATACCCTTCTGACACCTTAATACATACTTTTTTTTTAGATCATGAATATAGTATTTGTAACGATTTTGTAAGATCAGTAGGTCCTGCCAATTATGTTATGAAACCTAGTTATTTATTTAGAAAAAGTCGTGTGTCTTCTTTTGTGTGATTATGTATACAGACAACATTTGAAATCAGTAGCTGAAATCCAAGTGTCTTTCCAAGGGAAAACTCTTTAATTACCTGATGAATTTTTACTCCCTTTACACAGGAAGGAGGAATCTCATCTTGAAAAACCTCTGAAAGTGATCCTGTAGTGGGCTGGCCCACTTAGTGTGAATATTTGTAGTCTAACAGTTTACTTATGGGAACAGGGTCTCTTCTGGTTACACAGTGAAAAGCTAGCAGTATTTTCTCAAGTGTTTTGCTGTCATTACACTTGTGTGTAAGAAATTGTCCCCAAAAACCCTACAGATATTTTATTAGCTGTAGCCTGATTACTGCTGTCTGTGTCCAAAGCACTGCTTTCTCCTAACTCATACGGAAACAGCACATTTAGATTTGCATGCTTGCTTCAGTGCCAAGATGTCGTACTCCTCAAGGGGAAATTCTGGTCAGAGTAACATTATGTTGAGTGAATTTTACATATGCCAAGCCAGTTATGATTAACCATTTAACACAATCTTAAAAAGGCTGTCTAGCTGGAAATCTGTGAGTCATTGTTGGAATATGGTTTGTATAAAATGAATGGTTAGTATCTTTTTCTACAGCTATTCTCAGTGTCAAAAGCAACATCCCCTGTGGTACCCTATATAGTAGGAAAGACAATTTTAATGTGTAAAATGTTAAGCTTTCTACTCCAGATGCCCTTCAGAGTTAAGGCTATGCCACTCAGAGTAGAGACTGGTGACACCAGGGACACAAGGTTTCTGAGAACAGGTTGGGTCCATGGGCTGTGTCCACTGCAGTTTGTGCCATTACAGTCCAAATCAGTGACCTCTCCAACAGCAATATCTGTGAACCACCAAGTATTATCAGCTTCATACTGGTTCTCATAAATCAGTCACCAGCATAGGTCAGAGCCTGAAGTGGCCAACATATATCTGGAGATGCTGGGACAAAAATGCCATTGTTAAAAATACTCAGAATGGCCTTGATTTAAAGAAGGAACTACTTATCTATGCTGTACAGCCAAAATCTTTCCATTTTGCAAGATGTATAAGGATGCTTACCTATAGGTTTATGTTGTGTTCTGTGACAAGAATGACTGTGAGTGGTTGTGATCATCAATGATACCCCACACCATGGTGTCATTATACCATTTGGTGTCCAAGTCTCTCTAAAGGGATCACTACAGCAATCTGTATGAGAACATTTGCTGCCCTTCTGAAAGCAGCTGCACAAAATCTGCAGAAAAATAGTCTGTTACGTACCCATCTAGACAGCAGCACCATGGCAGCTCATCATCCTTTAAATTGCGGTGGGAAAGAATTTCTTACATAGTAGCTGAAAATGTGGCACTACTGAAGTTTAGGAGAAGAGATACCCAGAGCAACAAACATGCTCAGAGTTTGCTAAGCTCTGACAGTCAAAAATGATGGGCAAGAGTCCTGGATACTCCTCAATCAAAGCAGGAAAGGCACATACTTCTCTGTAAGATGTTACCCCGGTGTTAACCAAAAGCGAATGCTATGTGCTATGAGGAATACCGTCAATGCCCAAATACTCCCCATCTCCAAGGTATGGATAAAATAAGCTCATCAAAAAAGTCTTTGAGAATCAAATTCCTAAAGCAATCTAAGTTCAGATCAGGACAAAAACCGTGTTTCAGCTAGGCAGTTGTAGTGATGACTCACATCAAAGATTGCTTCCAACACAGTTTCAAAACAGCGACAGGCTATGTGGTTATGGCACACTTTGGTGGAACAGGCTGCTCTTAATAGTGTCAGAAATAGTGTACTGTAAATTAATACTGTGTTTAGTGATGGGTGCACACACCAAGTGCAGACATGCAGTGACACGCATTAGTAACTCTTGCAATGGGATAGGGGGGTCCTTCAGAGCTTGACATCACCGCTTTTTAATGTTTGTATCAGCAATACTCTGCTAATTCTTACAAAAAGATCATAAAAAGGGTTAAGGGACACTCTCCATTCTGCAGGCTGTGACTCAGTTCAGAAAGCCTGTCTCCTCTTCCTACCTGAAGAGCCACCCTACTCAGAAACCTTTGAGTATTGACTTCTACAGTATCAAACTTACGTTCAATGACATTTTGTAGTATGTTGAAAGGTTCCAAGCCTTACATACTATGTATGTATGCTATCAAGACGAAGGGTAGAAGCATCTTATTTCAGAGTACATGGGGGGAATATTCTTGAGCCACAGTGAAATAATAAAGGAACCCCTGTGATAAATAGAGCTATCAACTACTTGGGTCATTAGACCATTACTGGAAATAAGAGAAAATGAGTGTGGCCAAGAATCAAGAACTACTGACAGGAGCTGTTCCTACGTGCATTTTGGATGAGAGTTTCTGTCTCAGCATGACTGATACCTCTCCTGTTTGCAACAGCATTCTCAGACCCAAATTTCAAGATGCAAGCATAAGAATTGACAGATCACTTTGTTATTAACTGTTCTTTAACACAGTTCCAGTTTCAGTACAGCTCAGCCTGTTTGATGTTGAGTAATGGAGAATTTGAGGTCTGAATATGTAGTGTCAAGAGGGGTTGAAACTTCTAAAAACTCTCTGTGTTTGTAGTTGTGGAAGGTTGAAATTATCCATTTATTTCGACCAAGGAAAGTAGTGAGGTAATTTCAAGAAAGGGTACTTGTTTACAACAGTATAACAAATCTGGAGCTGATAAAACTGATACCAGTAGAAGCACTGCAATATACAAAAATCTTTTTTACTTACTTAGTAGTCTGCTCTGCGTCAAAGTTGAAAAGCAACAGCATCATATTATATCTTATATCCACTAATGAGTTTTTTGTAAGTACCCAGCATATACCTCACAAGAGGGGTGGGATTTAGTCTGGCTATAAAGTTAAATCATATTCAAGCACCGAAAATATGCAAGTTCTATTTATGGAGAAAAGACAGTTAGAGAAGGATAATGTTTTATTTTTTAATCATAAAATTCTCACAAATATGTAAATGCCATCTTCCCCCTAGTCAATTAGAAAGCTAAACTTAGAAACAACAAAATCTTGTTTTTATGAAAGGTCACTGGGATTGGAGGCATTTGAAATCCTTCTTCCAGGACTATGGTCCAGGATTCTTCTTCAAACCATTTTTTAACTGGAAGCATGTCTTAGGCAGCTGGTCTTACATGCTGGTAAGGTATTTTGCCCCTGTCATCCATTCATCTTATGCCTGTATTAGAGGACCTTTCACATCCCTTGTTGCTACCTAACTCATTATTCAGGTTTTCCCCTACCCTGATGCCTGTTATCGTGACAGAGGAAAATGTAGTTGCTTTAACATGATTTGTTCTCAGCAAAATCACATTGGCTGTTGCTTGTGTTTTTCGTAACTTTCAGAACACTTGATTATGAATTGTTTTATTATTTCGTCCGTTATTGCTCCAGGAATTGAAGGGAAGCTGACCACTTCTTAATTCCTTAGCCTTTTTCCCAGCCTTTCAAAGACGCATGCTGTGTTTCCCTTTTCTAGCCTGCCAGAACTTTCTACATCTTTCCCAAGTTTTGAGGGTATCAGTTAGTTCTCTCAGTATCAAGGCTGATTTTTACCTGGCCATGACAATTTGAAAACTACATAACCCTTCTCTTGGCTAGACCAAGTTTGTATGCCCTTTTCTTTGCTGTTGGTTTTACTAACATCTGCTCACAATTAAGCCTTTTAGGGAGGACTGAAACTATCAGATACTGAACACTTCTGTTTCCTTGTGCTGTTAGCTGGTAGATTGGAAGAGTAGAGAAGCAAAGTGTTCCCTTTGCCTTTTTGTTACTTTATTTTCTTATCATCCCTCATGCCCTTTGCAGTTCTGTTTCATTTCATGCCATTGAACTTTTTGACTCTTGAGCATAAGGGATGGCTGGGCAGCATCAAAAAGAGTATAAGTGATCAGGAGGGAGTTGTAGCAATCTTGATGGAAGCATTGGGGAAAGATGAGTGGAAAAATGGACTTCCTTCTCCACCCAATTCTGTCTCTGTGATGGAGAAGAACGCCTCCTCTGTCTTGTAGATACACATACATGAGGGTTCAGTTTTGACTATGGAATCATTATATGCAGATGTGAAGAAAACAAACTGACAATAAGAGAAGTGAGCAGCAAATTCCTATTGCTCATACCTGCTTGGGAGCTTTCTGAGTTAAATACTGTGTGTATACAACTGTTAGATGGTGAATAGGCTTGTAAGTCAACTAAAACTGATGGGAAGGCTTACGCAAGAATATAATTATACGCAAGCTGGCACTTTTTCAGAATTGCCTACTTATGTGTGCAAAATCTGTGTCCCAAATCTAGTTACATTTTCTCAAGTATGTGGTGGAGTTTGTAACATATGCATACCATCAAATACGTAATCTTTTGTATGAATAGTGAAGGAATCCCTTTTGCTGTTACAGGTTGGGTTGTGCATTTGCAGAGTTTGTTCCATAAAGTTAGTGTGGATGCCAGTACCCTTTAAAAGAAGCTAACAGTAACTTCTGCTTATGGGCTGTGATTGTCTGAAGCTGTTTTTCATGTCCAAATAAATGTATGAGCTTAAAATGTAGTGTTTTAATGGAACTTGACATACGTCGTGTAGATACACATGAAGTGTTATCTTATTAAACCAAAATGCTTGGCTGAACTTGGGCTTTTTTGTATAATGTAATTTTATATGAAATGGTGAATTTTTAGTGCATCAGGATGAACAAAATCTCTTTGCATTGAAATTTAGGTCTCATGGTGGGGTTTGCCAAATTGTCTTGCAATGCAGTTCACAATTAGAAACCACCAGTCCCAGGAGAACTACACTCTAACTGTAAACAGAGCATTACTAAAATTGAAATTTGAAAAGATAAATTTGAAGTTAAATTTGAAACATTTGGAGTACTGTGTATTTCTCAAACCATGATGAAGTATCTTGAAACTGCACTTGTTAAATCAAATATAATATAAATTTTCCAACAGTTTTAAAAATTAATTCTTCCTAAATTGATTTTATGCAAGTGGTTAGCAGTAACTTTCCTGTAAAAAAATGATGTGTAACTATATGCTGAAAACAGTTGAAAATTAAATGCTATTTTTTTAATGTTATTCCAAAGTGAATTTGACATGCTTCTTTTTTGTCTTGCTGTCTTGCACAGGTATCATTTTTCTTGTTCATTATTTTTGTGGTGTATACCATGCTGCCCTTCAACATGAGGGACGCTATAGTTGCCAGCGTCTTGACCTCTGCATCTCATACGATTGTGCTGAGCGTCTGTCTATCAGGTACAGCTGTTGTAAAGGAACACTTGGTTTGGCAGGTAGGTGCTTTGTGGAATTAATGATTAATTGTGCACTGAATAGCCTGGTAAATGAGCCAGGAGTGCCTCAGTGGGTGCTTGGGAGTATAAACTTATTTCTCTCTTCATTTCTGAATTGCTACAGACTTAATTCATAGGTGGTCACTTTCTAATAATGAGGGTGTCACTAATGTTATGTCTTGCTGAATCACATGCTTAAGTGGTGGAATCTACAGCTGCGTAGCGCTTACCAATGTAAAAACTAACACTGCTGTAGATGCATTACCGCTCCAGTATGTAAACCACATTGCTCCTCTCCCCATGTCATTAAAGCCTGACTTCTAAGACCAAGGATTTTTTTCAGGTATCAGTGTTATCTTTGACTCAGAAAAACATTGTTCCTTTGAATACCCTGAGGTCTGCTGGGTTAAAGATCTGTTGTGAAGGCATCGCCCTCTGCAAGTCTTCTGTAGGGCTGGTCCTCCTTCTGTAGTTCTCAGCCATTTGTAGGAATTTTACAGCCTCCTCCTGGTTGCCCTTCCTATTGAAGGAGACTGGCTGGCTCCAGAATCCATGACATTCAGGGAACCCATCTGTGTTTGCAGTTGGGTCTTGGCTTGTAGCTCAACTCTGATACTTTGCTACATGACATACTGCCAATTAATAATTTTTAAAAATCCAAATATTAGGAGTT
The DNA here is from genome assembly GCA_034008185.1 of Gorsachius magnificus. Lineage (NCBI taxonomy): Eukaryota > Metazoa > Chordata > Aves > Pelecaniformes > Ardeidae > Gorsachius > Gorsachius magnificus. Next base: position 70,314,193 of record CM067082.1, read on the forward strand.
GTTTTTCCTTACTGTTTCACAGAAGATCTTTTAAATGGTGAAAAACTACAGTTTTTGTTGTGGTACTGTGACAATCCCAGCTGTCATTGATAGAAATCTCTTATTTTTAAGGAAAAATTTAGATTTCATTTTGAAAAGCAAAAACTTGGGGTTTTTTTAATACAGTTATGTCATTTTAGGAAAACAGAATTATTTTAACTTTTGCATCAAAATAACACTGAAGCTTAAAAGTAAGTACATTTTTATAAACGTACCAGTCGAACAAGAAAGACAGACATCATGCTATTTATTGTGAATAGCATGAAGAATGAAGCAAATAGTTTCTACTTACCTTTTAAGTTACTTAGCCTTATTTTGAAAAACATTGTGCCTCAAAGGATAACTTCAAAATTGCAGTGATTTTACAAAAGTCGTGCTTATAAGTCATTGTTCAGGAAAATGCATTTTATTTCCAGATATGGCTGTAGATCTGTGTTAGATGGAATATTGAAATTGAAGTCCCATAAACAAAACATGTTCTAAGATGTAGTTTTCTGTAGAAAGTTTAAATGGTGAGATAAGCAGGTTTGCTTCTCTCTTGCTGATTTGGGTTAGTTGCGTGGGTTTTGTGGAGGTTGCCAAGTGGTGCTGTGCATTAAGCAAGGACTGTGGTCACCTACAGTCAAGGTAGTATTTTAATAATTCAGTACTATGGTTATTGATAATTGTAGTGGAATAAATCAGGAAGAATGTTGTTCTTAGGTTTATGTCAACCTATGGCTTTTATTCTGGCCATAGATATGCTGCTAAAACAGTATTAATGTTTGCCACTCCTTCTCTAAAAGTGTTTTGGGTTAAAGTTGCTGTTTGCAGAATTTATTTATTTTTCCTGCCTATCTTTCTAGACCATTAAAATTTGGTATATCTAAACCAGTACTTTCAGAAGATGTTATATTTTTAGACACACCATGTCTCCAGAATCAAAAGAAATAAATCATGGGCACTGATGTACAATCATCTGTCTTTCATCTCTTCTGTAACTTCCTGTTTCGTTCAGAAAGAGTAGAAGTCTTTGAGCAATGTGTAAATTTATTAAGAGTACTTAATTTCCAGGATGCTATTAATTTTCTATTCTCTCTTTCTAAAATGTATTAAATGTTCTGAATAGTTTGGCAGTTACTGAAAGTACTGAGTGCACTGCGTTCTTACGAATGTGCAGAAGGGACTAAATGCCACTATCGCAGTTCATTTGCCCTCTGTACACTTTTAGATTACTGTTGTTTATACTTTGGAGTATATTTGCAAAAAAATGTTTGTTTTGTGTTCTTTGCTTTTGAAAATCGAGACCACAAATAAAAGATTAGATTAGAGATGCTGATTTCACTAAAAAGAGAAATAACATTTCCCAGTGATATACCTCAAGTTGGTATTGGATAAGTGTGTGTAATTAACAACAGGAACAAAAAAAAGTTGGGATATAGGACCATGCTGTTGAACGGGGATGGGGTGGGTTTTTTTGTTTTGTTTTGTTTTATTTTGTTTTTAGTATTGCCTGGACTGAAGCTGCAGAGTTCGGTCACTGAAGCCCAGAAATGAGGAATCACCAGTAGATTGAAATTTGAAAGCTTAGAGAAACACATTCAGGACTAAGTAGAGTAAATCTGGCTTGCGGAGCTACACTTAGCTTTGACAAAAATATATTATTTTGATTGCAGGGCTACTGATAATGTTATCAACGAACAGTGTATTTTCCTTCTGGCATGGATTTTTTTTTCTAGAGGACAGGTAGGGGGCCAGTAGTAGGCACTTAAGAAGCAGAAAGACAGTGGAATTACAAGTTAAACATCAGATATTATAGTGTATATATCCTGTATGTATATATACAGTGTATATATATATAGAAGTATCCTTCTGTAGAGAGTACCTGCATTTCCTTTATAACTACTTCCTATGTATTGAAATACTTTGATTAAATCTTTTCTGAGCTTTCTGTTCTCTTGGCTGAACAAACCCTATTCTTTCAGTCTTTCTTCTTGAGTTCTCCTGCCTTATAACGCTTTTGAATATCCCTCTGCTGGACCATCTCCAATTTTTCAGCATCTTCCATTGACTCTGGTTGGCATCCCATAGCATTTTAGAAGTTATTCATACCTTCAGTCTGTCAGTAGAGAAAAATTGATGTTCAGAAGCATTTGCTTATTTTGAGATTTGGCAGAACCTATCTTACTGGTTTTGTCATTCCTTTTGTTGTCCTCTGTAAAATTTTACACCCAAAATTGGCTTCAGGAAAGCTGAAAGGCTTAGCGTGCTCTTGATTATCCAGTGTTGGTTTCAGTCAGAGATACTGAGGTAAAAGCCCGATAAAGAATCCTTCATCACACTATCTGCTGGTAATGTGAACTCATTTGTTTGACCTATGCCTGTCTTTTGGAGGGAGGGAATCCACCTTGGTTTAAAAATTGGCAATGATGGAGATGATATTCCACAAGCCTTCATATTTTTTCCATGGTTGTTGACCATCAGTGTTAAAATTTTGTTCCTCTTTCCTAGTAGGAATTTATCTAGCCTTGTCATACAGCTTCTGGATCTTGTTTTTTTGGCGAGTAGACTGACAGACCCAATAGTGTCCAATTTCTGTTTCTCCCATGAGAATACTTCTAGACTATCATGAATTTGCCTCATAACTTTTTTGTCAGTAAAACAAATGAATTGCCTGGTTTTGCACTAGGTAAGCCTTTCATCACTTTCAGAGTTCTTCTTTGAGTCCTTATTTGTGCTTCATCGACACCTTTCTTGCAACGTGGACGTTAGCCTTAGAGGAACATGCCAGGAATGGCTGCTGCAGTGCCAAATGCTAATAGGGGGCTAGGTCTACAAAGGGGTTAGTGTGCTGCCAGGCTCAGCATGGAGACACAGACTTTACAGTAAAATACCCAGTTAGTCTCCCCTTGCAGTTCTGTGGGGAGTTTAATGCACAGCTATGGGATCTGTGACAGGGAGGAGGGGGAAAAAAAAAAAAAAAAAAAGAGTCCTGTGTACCAGTCTCAGTTTATGAAAAAGTAACTATGTATGTATGGTTTGGTTGGGGTTTTTTTCTGTTGAAAATTTTAATCCTAATCCTTACAAGGCACACAGTCTGGAATCCGGGACTCTGCCCCCTCTTTCCAGGTGAGCATCCTACTGCCAAGCAGGGGATGTTGTTCTGTCTGCTCCTGGGAGCCTGGTGGTTAGCACTGCTGCAAAAGAACATGGCTCTAATTATGGCGTTAAGGCATTTGGCCCAGAAGACTTCTGTGACTTAACATCCCTTTCAGCTACTGCTGGAATGGAAAGTATTTCACTGCCATCCTTGCTATAAACACATAACCTGTTTCAACCCAAACCAAAACAGGTTCTAATCAAATACTTGTGTTTTTCGTGCTCTATTATCAACTGCTCAACCATTCTGATCTCATAATGGGGTGATACTATCGTTAGAGGTAATTTTGTTCTTAATTTGTTAAAAAAAGAGCTAACCAAAATCATTAAACATCCTATAAGCTTCCATTTTTCTTTTTCCCAATGTTATGTATGAGGAGTGTGATTTTTTAATTTTACTCTTTAAAAAAGTATTGTTGTTTTACTCTCTCAGCACGCAATTCTGTTGCTTTTGTAATCTTTTTTCATTAGCTGTGGCTAAATGTTTTCCAAAACTTGGCTAAATCATTACAAACTGTCATTCTTTTTTTTTTTTTGCTTTTTCTTTAAATTAATGTTCCTTACCTTTTGGGATTTTTTTGGCAGCTCCTTGCAGCACTGTAAAAGGGGTCCCTTTTAGAGGCACAAAATTGTAGCTGGGCAGCATGCATGTGTACATATGTATATATATATATAGTTTTTGGACTCTGTTCAATAATGCATATAGCAAAAAGAAACAATTCATAACAACTTTTATGTAAGTAGTGTTTGGTCTTTGCTTGTGTGATCAGTTTCTTTCTGGTAGCCTGGTATAAATCCTTAGATAATGTTCTATTCTGGTAGACAAAAACAAATGCTAAATGCAAATTTTGTTATTTTCAGGAATGTTTCAATTGTGAAATTCCAAGGCTACATCCGCAAGATCTTGTGCATTTACCATCAGCTAGGCTGAGGTCTCCTGTTAGAGTACAAATTTTATCCTTTGTGCTATGGACAGCTAAAGATGAAGCTGCTACCTTATTCTTACGTGATGTCCCTGTGTGTATGCACTAACTAGTGTTAGTGTGCATCCAGATTATGGTTTCTGCTTGACTTCTGATTCATGAGCTTTTGGTATAATTTGTTTCAAGACCTGTAGTGACTAAGAAATTGTTGGGATTTTTTTTTTTAATAAAGTCACCTTCCCTTTTTCAACTCATTGGTTGGTTGGTTTGTTTGTTTTTTCCTGAATAGGCCATAGCCATTGATTTTTGGCTTAGCAATCAGGCAAATCTTCCTGCTCATTTGAATCTCTGACTTTCTTGCTACTAGAACCTCTTTGTTCCTACGTAGAGGGGTTGGTGGCCCAGATGCCTCCTTTTCTGGGGCTTGATTCTGCAGGCTCCAATGCGACCCTGCATATTCTTTGAAAATGTTGATAGATTAAATTTTACGGACACTCTTCAAAGTTAGGTAGATAATTTTGATAGCCCATGGTAGGCCTTCCTCTTTTGGGCTACTCACAAGCCATCTGTTGGGGTTCTAGTGGTTGGATCATGAAGTGTTTCAACCCTCAGAGCACTTTCAGCAGGTACCCCCGATGAACAAAAACCCCTCTGGTTCGGCTGCCTTTGCCATACTGATTCTTCGAGACTGCCCCAGGCTGCCACCAGCAAGGTGAGCCTTCTGGCTTGTGTTGTGTATCTTCTTCCACAGATGGCAGTTATACTCTGCCCTGTCTTTTCTGGAGTCACCAGTGGTTTTCCACAGTGTGGACTTTTAAATGAAATTTAAACTATAAGATCTGCCATGTGTGTGTTTTCTGTCTGGAAAACTCATGTCTTTTGTAAGGGAAACCGGTTAGTCTGATATGATCTGTATTTGGCAAAAGTGACCTGCCTTTGCACATGTACACAGCACATATATGCACATATATGCTGCAGGCCACACAGACTGAGAGATGCAGCACTCACACAAACACAGACAGAAGCAGTGGCCTCGTCCTGCTCCCCTCTCTGGCTGACCAGGATGAAGGTCTGCCAGCAGATATGGTACCTTGCATACATCAGTGTGCAGGTAGCACGTGGATCCCTCCAGCAGCTGGGCTCAGGCACCCAGTCTGCCCTGTAGCTGCCCCTGGATCCAAGTCTCCCCGGTGGCTGGCACCTGGATGTGCAAGACCCACTCCAGCTGCTGGGCCAGCCCCCCTTGCTCACAGCCATGCACGTACATGTGGACATCTTTGCAGCAGTCTCCCAGGTGCTGTCACCTACCCACCAGCTGGTCCAGCTTGGTTGTTGCTGGTGCTCACACACTCACTTGCACACCTGCGCTGGCTCCTGCTGCTGACGCAGGGGTCCCTGTGGACCATGGCTGTACCCCAGCTGCTGCACAGAGATGCCCATGCACACATGGATGCACAGACTAGAGAGTCCCTCACCAAGAAAAAGAGTTAGAAATGGAGTTCAGTGAGAAGACAGGACAGGCTGCAGAGGTCAGGTGCAGGGCAGGGCCAGGCCAGCGTACCAACAAGTAACCTGTTTACATGCGACTGACTCCTTTTATCCCCTTGACCCTCTATTTTCCCTCTATTTTGTTGTCCCTCCCTAAACCACCAGGATCTCTCCCTTTCCCCACCTTTGGTTCCTGCCCATAATAAGTAAGTCTTGCATGGCCCGGCATCCACTGTGTGTCCCATGCCCTGGGGCAGTGACCTCCCTTAGTCCAAGAGGTGGTCTGGAGAGCTCTTCCTGATGACCCATGGGAATGGGTGTCACACCTGGACACTGCCGCTCAGGCTCCCCTGGGACAGCCTGGAGAGGGGCCAGGACAGGGTGTCTGTTCCTCTGGGTCCTTAATTTGGCTTTCTGCCTGCCTTTGTGCCTCTGTGCCTGTCTGGCCTTGTGCAGGTGGGCTGATGGCTCCTGTGATGGGCCTGGGAGCAGCCCGGTGTTACTCAGGCTTCCCTCCCCGCCATTGTCTCTCTGTGCTCCTCTGTGCACATGTGCGCAGCTTTTGATCACTTAGCCAAACAATAATTACAGAATTATTTCTATCAACATTCATGAGATGATGCTTAACGTGTTTTGCAATTTGTACTTAAGGGAAATCACTAAAAGAACATACTGTATCTAAATTACAAATATTTCCTAGATCTAGTTAGCTCTTTCAGAGTTAATAGTGCTTCTTATGCTTCTGTATCTCATTTAGCTCCTAAAAAATATATATAATTGACAGTATCAGATGGTGGGCTGGATTTTCAAAGACGGGCAACTTTAGTATGGCGCCTATAATATACATTTAGATGTTCTAATCAACATGCAGCATATAGGCATATACCTTCTGTTTAGACCACTGATTTAAACTTATTGTTAACTAAACATCTTTAATAGGTGATGATATTTACCAAAAAATGTTTTATGTAATAGAGTGGCATAACAGCAAAATAAAAACCATCAGTATTCACTGGCTAATGAAAGAAGAAAATGTACAGCTCTAGGGCTCAGAAATAGAATAGAAGTTGGTTTGTGCTGTGATCATTCAGTACAAGAAAAAATAATGTTTATTTAAAAAAAGGCTGGGAAAAAAGACCACGTCTTTAAGTACATTCATTATTGGATAACCCCTGAGGCTGCATAGCTACACAGTGAAAGGTTAAATCACACAGGAATTTTAGTAGTCTGAATGGCTAAAAGCTGTTGCTGTGGGTTGAATTTATCCTTCTCCCTTGACTACCCTTTTTTGAGGGAGATGGGGAACGGTTATTCATGAAGGTAATGCAGCTTAAACAATTCTTGCTTTCTCCTGCACAGTTACATGAAATGAGTTGCTGTTATCCCTGCTGAAGGGAGGGGCGGAGGGCTAATGAAGGAGAGGGACTGTATTTCTTGCAGCAGCAGCTCCTGCTGTCCCATCCTTCGCCCCTTTTTCTCCTTGCTCTCCCCACCCCAGCAGCGGTCGGGCTCACCACCTTGTGCAGCAGCTGCAAACCAGTTTGAGAGAAGAATACTATGTCCTGCATAGCACAGTCTAGTAGGGATTGAAATGATACTGAAATGCCATCTGCTCTGTTTTTTTTAACTAATTTTTACAATCTGCGGGTGTACTTTGGGTTTCACTCGTTCTTTAAGACCCTCTGCATAGTTTGGATATGCTTACGAAGAGCCCACTTGCCTACAAGAGTACAGATATGCAGGAGAATGCATAACTGCATTTCATAGTATTCAAGCATTAACATGGAGAATGTGAACATCTTCCAGAAAGTCCCTAAGGCTGTAAAGAGAAGACCTGCAATACTTAATACGATGGAAAAATTCAGCAAAGGCTGAGAATTGCAATGCTGTGCTGAAATGAAATCATGTGTGCAGGCGGCCATGTGGGTTTTCAAAAGCAGCATTTACTTGCAGCCCAAAATCAGCATCTAAGAAATGCATAGAAAATAGTTCTGGTGAGATGTGTAGGAAATCATCAAAGCACAGAAGATAAGTAATAAATGCCTCCTTTTTTTTTTTTTACATCATGGAAATATATAAATCTCCAGGTTAATAGGTTAATATTTTTATCAGCAATGAATTTCACCTGTAGTATTTATTTATCACTCTTATACTACTTTAGCTTACATTTTGTATCCTAAAAATGACAATTTTTTTAGCAGTTATAATTTTCCAAATTATAAATTTATTTGATGAACAACTCCACAGTCCTTTAGTATATTAATTAAATTATAAAATGCCTGTGTTTGAATGCTCAATCCTAAGGCTGCTGTACCTCCAAAAACTTAAAACAGTTGAACAGGTGACTGCAAATTCCAGTACTCCTAAACTGGACCAGAAAGCAGCGTGCTATGCCAGCTCTAAACTTCCCCTCTAACATAACATTGCTGGAGCAGCAACTGAACTCCCACCATACAGAATACCTTTCGCAAGGGAGTTGTATTCCATATCCCTTTAAGAATGGCATTAATGTAAATAACTTACCAGTGGAAGGCTAAATCTATGCATTCAGAATTCTGTAATTCTGTCCTTCCAGGTAATTTTTCTAGACTAAAGAATGTTTAATTCCATCAGTTGAGTTAGTTTTGCTGTTTTCTTTCCATTTTCACAGACATTGCCTAGCCTCTTCAGTTATGTAGTACCTTTACGGCTTGGTATTATTTGTCAAATTTATTGTGAATTACTTCTCTTACCACAGCTGAAGCATAAAATTCTGTGCGAGATACTCTAGACATGATGCTTTGTCGTTTTATGTACTTGTAGAGTTATCATCTATCTCTACACGTTATTTTCAAGAATTCAGTAGAAGAAAAATGCCTTTCACTATCAAGATGTGGATACATTTCCCCATCCTGTCAGCCAGTTTTAGTGCAGGATAAAAGAAGAGTGATCAGGAGCACAAACACCTTTTCTTGCATAGAGAAGCCTTTGGCAAGTCAGAATCCAGCTAGGATGCCACCCTCCCCAAACTACCAACTTCCCGATGTTGCAGTGGTTCAAGCCCCCGTCTATTCGGAGACACCTGCAATAGGATGTAATCTTTTTATTTGTCCTCTGAGCCCCCTGATGCTAAGCTGCTGGTCAGGCAGGAGAAGTCATTCCTCTTCCGGTCGCCTTCCAAAATTTGCACTCCTGTGCATTCCTGCTAGTGCCCGCTCACACAAGTCCTTGGATGGCCCTTGTTTCCTTCTGCCCACTTCTACCATATGTTGGTCCTCAACGTGTTTCAGTGAAGTGCTGGCTACAGAGCTGTCTGGCTCTTAATTATTAACGACAGTCTCCAAGTGCCAATGTTGTAAGGCGCTGTGGAAGCATGTGATGGAATCGGTTAGTGCTCCCAAAAAAAGCAAGCGGAGGCCAGAAGCAAATGAGGCAACACAAACTTCTGCCACAATTTTTTTTTTTTTCTTAGCAGCTACAGCTATGCTGCTGATGGAAGGGGAGCCATTTTCTGGCCCAGGAGCTGGGTGGCACAGCACAGCTCATGTTTGCCTGCCTAAACTCCCACTCTTCCCCAAACAGGGTGAGCAGGTGTTGACTTTCTCTGAATAATTCCTGACGTGTCCTGTCCCCTAAGACATGTCAAAGCTCTGGGAAAATGTTGGTTGGCCCAGATCAAAATGGTGCTAGGGAGCAAGATAGCAGCTATACAGCAGTGATGACCATGGAGCTCAAAACTGCCTCCCAGTCTTGTTTGGTTTACCAGCAGACACAGCTGGAGGACATCATCTGCAAACCTTGAAATAATCCTTAATTATTCCCAGGGATTGGTTATTACACAGTATATTCCTTCCCTTCTTCAGGTACAGCTGTTACTGCACACCCAGTGAATGGCATCAGTGTTTGTTCTGTGTGGGCCTGAGAAGGAGTCATGTCTCTCCCGTGCCTCTCACTAGCTATGTATAATAAATCATATTTATCTGCTGTCAGTTTGGGCAGGTTCTGGGTATACTAAAGACTATATGCTGCATATTTGCTGCAAAGGCCGCCTGTGTGGACTCCGCTAGCTCTATTGGTTTCTGAGTGGGACGGTGTTAGTTACAGCTGATGTTGGGCTCCTCCACTGCTATTGGTTTTGTTCTATGGGTTTTAACTTTGTTCGCAGCAGTCTGAAAGCAGCATAGGCTGTGGTTTATCGTACATGAAGTTATGTTTGTGAATCTATTTGCAGTTTCATTTTCTTTGTACCTTTGAGGATATATTTTCTCATAGATGTGTAGCAGTCTATCAGCTCAGAAGCCACAAGAACGCAGGCTTGAAGTGAGCAAGCTGGCTCTGCACCGAACCAGCCCAGGTCCATGGGCTTTGGGAGCTCAGGCTGCATGAAAGCACTTATGCTGCTCTGGAAACACAGAACCTTAGGCCAACCCCCACGTCTTTGGATGTACAATAGCACGTTAATCCACAGCCCTCTACACCATTTTATCAAATAATTTAGACTTGTCAATGTCGAAAAGGTTTAGGTCTCCAGAAGATTCAACTGCTTATAGATGTACAGAACTAAGACCGTTAGGTGGTCAGTAATTGAGGCCTCAGCAAGGCAAGAAACAAACAGGTGAGCAAAATCACCCTAAATGATCCCAGCAGATGTCTGTTCTCAGTGCTGAAGAAGGAAGAAGGTGCCCTCTGCATCCTTATCAGTCTGACATGGAGAAAATTTTCCCCTTGATTCCTAAGCAAGAATAATTGGTTCTACTGATCCTATAAGTAGGAGGACTTCCATGCCTGCAAAAGACTAGCTGTTCAAGATCCCAGTGCCTGTCCTTCCTACTGTTGTTGCCAGTATCTGCTACTTCAGAAGCGGATGAAAAGAAGAACTCAAAAGTTCATCATCTGACCAGTTTTAAACTGGGGGGAATTATTTCAACCAGTTCCCATGCAAAGGACTAGCTCAAACTCTGAAGCATGAGCTTTTGAGTTCCTCAACACAGGTATGCTCTTGTCTTTTAGAAGCCAAAACAGAGTTTTGCTCTGAAGAGATAAATCGAGTTTTGCTCTGAAGAGATTTGCTCTGTTTGTTTAAAAGATTTCTAAGGGACGCCTTTGAATAATCTTCTTTGTCTTGAATACTGTCTCACTCTGTACGGTCTTAGTTCAGCAAAGGCTCTATCACAGCAACACTTGCTCAGGCTAACCACAGCAGGATTTGGCTGTCCTATTTACTAGCGTTATTTGCTGCACTTCGTCCCAAGACCTGTAGAGACAAGATCTTGCCCAAACTTTTTGCAGACAGGAAGAGACTGTGTCCTGATGAGCATTTACTCACACACATACTTGTAGTGAAACTCTTTGGATTATTCAAGGAGGTTTGCAGCAGCTTGCGTAAGCAAGCTTCATGCTCTGAATGCAAATATGGGGTGTGCAATAATCCTGTTTCCTCTAGTACATAGGCGGTGAGATGGAGTTTCAGCTTCTGCCAGAGGGCTGTTGGGGCTTTGCTGATGGTCTCTGAATGCTGACTGTGGCTGACCTTTTCGTAAGCACACACGCAGGCACTCTCGCCTTCTGAGAGAGATGTTTTGGATGCTTATGCACATCTTGGCCTGTGGGAAGAGTCATTAAAATTTGGTTTGTGGAAAGAACAGCCCGTAGTGACAATGATAAATGCTCCCAGGCTGTCTGCCTGCTCCAGCTAACTCGCATGGGCCAGCGGGCAGGAACGGAGAGAGGAGGCGGTGTGCTCCCCATGTGAATCCTGGGGAGGCTGCTGCCGCCGTGGTGATGGTGTCCTCTGAGCCTAACTGGGAAGTGAAGTGGTGGCACTTCAACTCCGGATCTTTTGCACTAACATTCTGTTTAGGTCCACTTATTTATCACATCTAATTAATTTTGTAACAGCGAATCCACTTGGGTAGGTTAAGACCCTTAGGTCTTGTCTTGGATTCCCCTGCCTCGCCCCCTTCTTTTTTAATAAACTAAGGGTAAGATAATGCTTTGAAAGTCTTAAAAAGAGCAGACATCATGACAATGTAAAAAAAGAACATGCAGCAAAAAGGACAAGGGGAACAAAAAGAAACAGATGGAAATTATCCATGCAAAAATGGTGACAACAGCATAAATACTAGTAAGTAAGAGAAGTGGAATGCTTAAAAATTAAAAGGTGGATAATAAGGCACCTTTGATAATGCTCTGCATTATTTACTCTAAGATTTTGCTTCATTTGCTATTCAGTCATCAGTGACAACACCTTTCTTTTTCTGCTATCCAGCAGTTTAGAAAGTGAATGTTTTCCTTGGGTTTTTGGCTAACTTTCTCACTTCAGTTCAGTTTATTGATGCTGTACTGATGACCCCTGAATGCAGAGATTATTCCCTTTCTACCGTTGTTGCTATTGACCGTATCACTTCTTGTACGTGCTACACATGTAGTCCCCTAAATCATTATCCAGTTATTTTCTCTCTGCTACAGTATTTCAGCTTCCATTAGCTAAAAATATTCTGGATTTGCACGCGAGCAGAGCTGGCCTGCCCGGGACAGTGGGGGAGCAAGCAGCACCCTTTGTAAACGTGTTCTGAATCCTCCCTGGACCTACCCTTGTCAGCAGTCCCAGGCTTTGTCAGTAGCCTTTAAGCTCCTGCTCAGTTAGGGCAGAGTGCAAATTAAGATCCCACTTTGCGACACCCCTTTCCTCAGCAGTGTCAGTGTTAAACCCAGCTGCTCTGCATTTGAATTGCCTGATGCAGGGCTTGGATGCAAGACTGATGCTGATGGGTGTCAAGTAGCAAAGCTCTGCCACTTTCCCTCCTCTGATGGGAGGAGGTCACTGCTGGGCAGCAGAAGGTGTGCTGGGAAGCCCCAGCAGTGACTCCAACCCTCCTCACACTACTGCTGGGCTAAGAAGTTACGGCAGCTACACCCAGCTGGTCCTCTCTTGAAAAAATGTGCTTCTACTTTCACAAGAGATTTGGATACTGTCCTTGTCACAAAGTTCTGCCGATGTCCGTGTTTGTACTTTCCAAACTCCACTGACTCTTCTCAGATTGGATCAGCTGGGTAGACTGTTAGGTCTATGTTAATTAAAAGCTGATCTGCAGAAATATGAAGGAGCAGGGAAGCGATGCAGAGGAACCCCAATAACCCAGTCAGAGCAAAAAGGACACCCTGGCCCAGCTCCTCACTGGGCTGTCCCAGGGCAGCCGTTAGCCCCAGTGTCTAGGTGTGACAACCATCTCCCAAGTGGGTCAGTGGGAATGGCTCCCCAGCTCACCCTACAGATGGAAGGGGTCCCTGCCATCAGGCTATGGGTCTCATTATGGGATGCAGGTGTAGAGCATTCTTGGATTGCACACGACTTACTATGGGATGCTTAGGGGAAGAACCAAAGGTGAGGGAAGGAAGGGATCACAGTGGTTTGGGGGATGAACAAGTGTGGGAAAATATAGGGATTAGGAAAATAGAGGCAATTAGGGGGGCTGATCATGTGTGAGCAGGCTGCTGGTCAGTACAGTTACCTGGCCATGCCCTGTGCCTGACCCACACTGCCTGTCCTGTCGTCTTCTCAACCTCCACTCCTAACTAGATGAAGGGACGTCGTGTTCTGTGTGCATGTATGCGTATGGGAGTCTTGCATTCAGCAACTGGAGCGGAGACCGGGGGTCACAGGGGCCCGAGTGCCTGTGGTGCAGCAGCTGGAGGGACTGGAGTGGGCGAGAGGTCTAAGCCCCAGCAGCCGGGCAAGGGGCCGTGGGTCGGAGGGGCACGAGGGCAGGGGCAGCTGGAGAGGCTGTGCTGTGTGCCCATTTTTGGCCAGTCAGGCCAGACTAGCTGTGAGTGGGAGATGAGGCCGTAAGCCTGGGTCGGATACTGGAGAGACCGGAGGCTGTGTGGCGTGGCTACTGGGAGAAGCAGGGGGTCCAAGCTGGACTGGGGAGACCTGTTTGTGTGGGTGGGGGGAGGGTGTGGGTGTGTGATTCAGGGGCCAGCTACTGAAGAGGCTGGGTATTGATGGAGAGTTAACTGGTGGGATACATAATGTATCTACATACACGTTGTGTGCTAAATCGCTTTCGTCCTGGTCAGCCAGAGAGGGGAGCAGGAGCAGGACGCTGGTGCAGCTTGCGTTTCCCGAGTGCTGTCTGTTGCTCTGGATGGCTGGCCATGAATATAGGTCTGTATGTATTGTATGCACGTGTGCCCACGTGCCTCGCAACTGGGCGGACATGGGGATGTGGTGCTGCAGCAGCTTTGCCTTTCTCAGGCTGCTGGATTCAGCAACCTCCAGCATAGACCAGAGCCATGTATTTTCAAATAGCATTCTGTGTATTTTTAAACAGCATTATGGCTTTTGCGTGGGAAGTGATTTTCTCAGTGATCTTGATGAAGTTTTAACTTTCTTCTCTTTACAAATGAATAATTTAAATGTCTTGCACTCTCTTTTGGTCACTCTTAACAAAACTAGGTCACAGAATTATTTTCTGCCTAAATAAATCAGTATAACCATGTGTACTATGTAGATAAAACCATATCCTTCTCCTTGAAAACTTCCTGAGATCATTTCTTTTATTAGCATGGTTGTGGTTTTAAGTTTGTTGTGGTCTCTTTCCATCTGCAGAAATCTCCAGAGAAGGGATTCTGCTCTTTGGCACTACTTGAGGTGGTATATGCTCACGTGACATGGGGGCAGTTCCTTCTCTGGGCATCCTTTTCCTCCATATTCACATGCGGGATGTGCTAAGCCCTGAATCCATGAGCCATGGCCATAGTGAGAAGCATTAAACTTCCGTATTTCCTTCTGGGCGTTGCAGGCGTATGTATTACTGCATGACGAGGTAATTGATTTTTCACTATACCTTTGCTGATCGGTGTCAGAGTTCCAGGCAACCACAACAGTACCAGAGTTAAAAAGAACGAGAATAAGTGTGAAAATGCTCCTCCATAATTAGTGGACTGATATGATACCTGACAGCGAAAGACTGCCTCAGGCAGTCCGTGGGGCTGTGCAGAGAGCAGGGACTGTGTATGCCGAGGGAAAGGCTTTTCCTTGTGCAAACTGCCAGAGTGGAAAATGCTGTCCCTAGAGAAACACTGAGCATCCATTCAGGTGGTGGTGGGTGTATGTTTATTTTTCTCTTCACAGGCACTGAAAGAAATATAAGGAGGTGAGCCCAGACTGTTAGAGTTAAGCCAGAAATATTAAAACTTTCTGAGAAACAGATTGACTAATAAAGCTACTGAAAAGGGATCTACAGTAATGGATTCTCTTTCCATCCCTAAAGTGACTGACATGGTTCCTTCTATTCTCATTAAAAATGGGCATTACCTGTTAGATAGTCTGTGACAACAGTACCAGGCAGACAGCGGTGTCCGGATTCTCATTAATGCTAGGCACAATTTGGATGGTTTGGTGTGAGGCATAATGAGGCAGCTTAGGGAACCGAGTAGCCAAGAGGTAAAGCAAGAGTTGGAGAATCCATGGTTGGTTGCCATCACACTTAACTGCTTCAGGGCGATGCTCCTCCGTATCTGTGATGCTCTTTCGCAGTCAAAGTGCATGCAGTTAAATTGGCTTCTTTTGCACTGTGGAAAGAAAAAAACACCCTCCCTTCTTAAAAACTGTGGCTGTTGGCCTTTGTGTTGATAGCTCTGGAAGTGGCACCCTTTGGTTCATATTGGCTATAAACTAGCAAAAGTCAGGAGTCTACCATTTTATTTTGGCATTCTGCATTTGATGTTTTCTTTGTAAATTGCTGAAAGTTTTCTTCCACTTTTTATTTCTTCTTTCTGCTTCCCTCACACCCTTGTTTGTAATCCATTTTTGCTTATTTCTTATGATTTGCTGTTTCTTACGAACCTGTTTCTTACTTCTTTTTCTCATCTGGCAGGACCTTTTTTAAACTTTTTATTTAGGGATTTATTTTTTTTTTTTAAATCCTTCAGTATACTGCATCTTGTTTCACAGCGTATTCTGACAAGGAGTTGAGCAGCTTAACTGCATTGTAAGAAGAACCCATCGTTTGCTTGTGTCAAACCTGTCATCTGTTTGTTTCATCTGAGTCCCCCAAATTCTTACAATGGAAAAGGCTGAACAGTTGATCTCAGTTCACCCTCTCCAGGGCATTTATGATTTTATAAACCTCTTTCACACCTCCCCTTTCATCTCTTTCCCAGGCTGAAGAATTGGAAATTATTTATTTTTCCCTATTTAGAAGCTATTCTATACCTTTGATCTTCCTTGTTGCCTTCCTCTGATCTGAAAAGAGTTTTCCCTTACACAATATGAAAGCACAGTCTGTAAGACAGAAAATCCATTAATAATTCATAGCATGCTTGTTTAGTAAGGAAGTAGGTTATCGTAAATTCTGATGACCTTGAATAAAGAGAAAAAAATTATGATCCTGATCCTCAAGGCAAGAGCAAATTAACTGAAATGTTACTAGTGAAGGAAATGAAAAATCTGTGACCTGACCCATGCAATTTTGAGGCGAAGATTTAGAATATTATGCTTAACAAAATGCACATGCTTCTGTGGTTTCTGAAGGAGGCTCAAAAGAATTCTTAAGCATTTATTAGACTGAAGTAAGAGAAATAAATACATTCGCTTTTCATGTCAGAAGTTAAAAAGTTAAGGTCTGTTTTCATTAAAAGTAATTCTGAAGGAGAGAAGAGTTACTATGATTATACTGCATTATGCTAAAACCTGAGCAGTTAGGATTGTTTCCACAAGGCTGCTGCTTATTGATTTACTATTATTATTATCATTAATAATAATATTATTATTGAATTATTATTTGAAGAATGCCAACTTAAGTATTGGGAAGCTGAATCTTTAAAAAAAACCCCTGTATTACTTGGGACGTCAGAAATGAAAATCCATACTTCAGAACAAGCAAAGAATCCTTCCTAGTCTAGGAGGAATAATTTTATTTTCCTGATTTTTCTAAGATAGCTGTATTCTTCTTTTAAAAAATTGTATTCAACAAAAAGATATATAAATGGGCATGAACTGAAAAAAGAAAAATTGCAGTGTATCTGAATGATAATGCAATTACTGGCTCATTAAGTGGATTCCAAAAGAAGGCAATCATAATTGTGTAGCTGCTGATGAGAGAATTTTCAGAGAGCATTATGGATGTTGTGCCTCATCCTGACAAATTCAGTTCACAAAAGACTGAGCAATAAGCAGCATCCCAAAAGGGTGTTACATTTCAGATATTAGTCTTCCCTTAGGAAGCATCCAAGACATGGAGCAAAGTAGAACTGCAGTGTGTATGGCTTGAACCTCATACATATGTCCTTGCAGATCTGTTCATGTTATGGATACCAGATAGTTCACGGTAATTTTCAGGTCAAATTCATTATATATTCTGCAGAATTCAGCATATTAACAGTGAAGAAATGTTTCCCATTATGTGGGGTCTTGACAGTAGTAGCATATGTATGTGTGCATATATATAATATGCAAAACTATATATATAAGAATATATATAGTATAGATCAATATATGTGTTTTTCCCCTTTTCCTACACATGTAGGTTTAGTAGGAAATCAAAGGCTCTGGGCTGTATTTTGAGAACAATACTTCCAAACTGTTGTGTTTCAGCTGTGGCTAGCAAGGTTTTTTTGGTTAGGTTTGTGTGTACATACCTTCCGTTTTAGTTCAGTGAGTCCAGCAGGGATTAAGCACATCTGAATATCATAGGACTGAACCCAAATACAGAAGTCTTTCCTCACATAGTTTGTTTGTTCGTCAACCTCATGCACTTTGCCATGAGGTGAGCAAGAGAGTATCAAAGTTTGCTTACTCATAGCTTAAAACACAGACCACATGATGAATGCAATGTTTCCTCTGAGGGTCAGACTATCTGGAGGGGCAGGATAGGCATGGATGAGCAAGTAGCACATATGCCCCCTACACAGATTGAGAGTGTTGATGTTCAGTTTTCTTTCACTGCCTTTTATATCATTTGAAGGGGGGGAGGTGGCAGAGGTAAGGGGCAGTGCTAAACCCTAGTGTACATGGAAAAATAATTATTTCTCTTTTAAAACCCTAGATATTTTTAATACTTGGTAGTTCTCCTGCACTTTCACATTTACATAAGTAAGTTTTTGGAAAGAGAACAGCAAATACAATTAATACGCTGTTGTGGCAGCCAGCTTTGCCTGTGCTGTTGTTTTGGATGGGGGGTTTTTTTTTCCCCCTTACAGTGTTGTAGAGAATCAAATTAAAAGACATTCAATAGAAGTTAATTGTCTTCAACTTTTTAAGAAATTTATTGAGCTGGATAAAAACAAATAAATCCAAATCTATATTCAGTTACAGAACTATTTTAAACTTCTGTGTTTTCTAAAGATAGAGCAGTGATAACATTTCATCGGTGCCAAAGTGCCACAGTACATTGCTTTAAGATTCAGAAGAGCTGACCCGTATCTCTAGCTTTGTCTCTTGAAGTCCTGTTGATCTATTTGAAATCCTTTGGAATATCATCCTTCTGCTGTATGCCTCCATTTCTTCCATTTCTTCCATCTCCTTATTGGCTAAATGCTGATTTTAATATTTACCTTCATACAGTTTGACCCCAAACATGCTATATAATGTTTGTAACATGCTACAATATTTTATTTTGAGGAAGGTTGTTGCAAAGGAAGAGCTCAGATCTGGAAGTGGAAAAGAACGCCTTGTATTTGGCTGTATTCTTGTCTACTCTCAGCAGATCTGATGAATATCATTACTGTGTATTATTTTAAGATCTTTCAGATGGTACATAAAAGATCATCCTGCTTTCTTAAAGTTTTCTAAAAATCAATATGACTTAATGGGTTTCCTTACTGTGATTTTGTTTATTGTCTCCTTCTGCACTGTGGGGAACGTAAATGCTTTTCACCTGGATCAGGAGGTGCATTATAGCATCAGTATGAGCCTGGAAATTATTATAAACCTTACTTGTCCAGGGCCAAAAAGTGCCTTAGGGTCTTATGTGTGCTGATCAAGCAGAAGTAAAGGCTAATGTATAGATTACAAAGCCAGAAGGAGCTGCAAGGATCATCTGGTGCTGTAGGTTATAGTCCTGTATAGCTTAACTGAATCAGTTTTCATTTGCACTCCAGCAGTGGCTCCCCCACTCTGAATCTCAGCCTACCATGGACCCACAATAATTCCTGTGGACCACCGTCCATCCTTGTTATTTAACTTCTAATTTAAAATACCATAAAATCTGGTTGCACAGACTAGCTCTGACCATCTTACTGCAACATTGCAAGACTGCCGTAACACGTAGCCCTCTTGCCACAGCTGTGAAGACAAGCAGCTCCACCCCCCACCCCCCCCCCAAACACCCTAGGAAGTCTCTCTTGCTATCTGCTAGTGACACAAACTGATTTGTAGTCACTGAGCGAGGGCTGGGTTGATAAGCAGACCAACCAGTGGTGGGTCTCAGAAGACCTGTGAGAGGCTGGGGCTTTTCTGCCATCTGAGCTGCATCTCAGTGGCCTTAATTTTGAGAGGAGGAGTTGCTTTACTGACTTACTCAAAGGCAAGGCATGGGCTCCAGATGGTTGAGACTGCTTCATGAGATGCATACAAACTCAAGGAGGGGGAAGTGATTGGCAGAAGGAAACAGGATGAGAGGAGTCAGAATAAAAGTCTCCTGAGTTGCTCGCTGCCAGACATGACTGCAGTGCAAATGGGCTATTTCAATGTAAATGAACTATGACCAAATTTTCAATGATATTTGTGTGCCTGAAACCCACTTATGAGTATTTTATAAAGTGCTTTGATTTCCGCATGAGTTGGTACCTAGACACTTTTAAAACAGATTTCTGCTTGCTGTGCCATGAACTGTGTCGTTTTGGGAGCTAGTACTTCTAGAGTGGGGCGCACAGGCAGCAGGTAGTGGTGCTGAGTGAGCCTTTCGGTCTGAAGACTGACACGAGAAGAGGCTACTGGGGCTCTGAATAAAGGCACACATCGAAATGATTGATAACCAGGGGGGAAAAGAGTGAGAAATAATAACACAGCAGCCTGTGAGTGTTGCTCAGATCAATATTATGGTCCTCAGTTGACAATTCCCATAAAGGTTTCTGGCTCCCCCCATGCAGTATGTGTTGATGGTGATTGCCTTTGACAATCTTTGAAACAGCACAAAAAGAAGAAAAGCAAAATCGGTTTCTGCTCTTCTGTCATGGGGCTTCTAAAGAGCCTTTCTATATCCGCTTTGACACCACTATACCTGTGCTTGAAAATCCAGATTGATTTGTTTCTCCTAACATAGAGGAAACTTGATTCTATCTTGTGAATGGATTTTGCCATCAGAATTAAGGCTTGGAGATGTTTGCTATGATCTAGGTCATGCTGACCTTAATTAAAGACCAAATCACCATGTGTCAGGTAACGTCACACACTATTTTGATAGTCCCCTGCTGCAGTAGTTCCTCAAAAAAATAGCAACTGAGCACAGCATAGGCAAGCTAAAAGACGTGCAATTAATTTGTTTCCAAAACATCTTTATTCAAATGTGATTTAAATTTCCTTAGTTATGGCAACATTTCCCATGATATGATAGGATTTTCTGTAACTACCATAAACATTCTAGATGGGAGACAAATCTGGAGTATTTAATTTGTTTGTTTGTTTGTTTTAACAGCAATAACAGGCATGTCTCATCTAAAATGCAGCACATGAAACTTAGTCATTTGCCACCTACTCTCCCTTTTGTGGTTGTGTTTTTTTTTTTTCCCCTGTAATTCCTGTACTGCATGCTATTTTGTGCAGCCTGTAATTTCTTCCTTGCCTGGGGACCCACTCTGGCGTGGGACCTGGGCAGACTGCCTGGGCATCGCATGAGGAGAGAGGGCAAGTTGCTGGGCTGTTACGGCAGAGGGAAGGGCCCTGTCCTCCTTCGGCACCGCCTTCTCTGGCTTCCTTACCTTGCGAGCCCCCAGGCACCGCTACGTCCTATCACACGACGCAGAGCAAGGTGGTTGACAGCTCTGTAGTTTGCTAATTTTATTCTACTTTTCCTGTCATGGGCCAGTGGAGATCGGTTGTTTGATGGGGGGTGGGATATAGTATTTTTGCTATTTTGAGTATCAAGCTATTAAGACAAGCTGACAATATGGAATGTGGAGAGCATAAGAATAATTTATGTGAAAAAAAGTATTACTTCTGGGAGACATTTAGAATCCAGGATTCATCTTACAGCCATGTCCATAAGGCATTTTCTTAAACATATCCACGACAGTCTTGGTGTTCTTGTAACCACCTTGGCCAACATCATGTTTTAAACTGAGCACTGTCTTTAAGGCAGTTAATTTGCTTTCATTATTTCTCCCAAGTATGAGTAGTATAGAAGCTAATACAATGAATGAAATAATTTCTGTATTTTAAAATTTCTTACATTTTCTTCTACTGTGAGATAATTTCTCACTAATTCTAACAATTTTTTTTCACATTGTTCTGTACATTTAGTTGCACTAATCTTTGTATTCCCTTTGTACTTCAGTCCTTAATTATCTATCTGATACTAGTCTTTCATTGTGCTAGGAGACTAATCTTTTCTTTCATCCGTAAGAGACATTTCAATTGACTTCCAGCTACAGTCTGTTTATTTTTAGCTGTGTTTTTAGCCATATGAAATAATAATGTGTTGGGTTGTGAGGTGGATTTTTTTTTTTTTTTAAATTTTTGTTTGAATTGCCTACCGGTGGTTGTTTGAATTTATCCATTGAGCGTTTTCAAACTGACTGTAAGCATGTTGCTTGTGATGAGCTCTATATTTAATATTAAATTAATGTTAAAAGACTGGTAGAGGATCATCTAAAAATCATTAATATTGCCTACAATATAAAATAGCAGGCAAGCATACAAAGAACTTACGAAAGAATGGACTGCTGAATAAAAGTTCATTAAACCCAGCTACATCTTTTTTGAGGTACTTTTAGAATCAATTTTAGTTTGTTTTTAATGCATAGTCATTAAATATATTAATGCACTGTTCTAACTCTGATTTTATTTCTTACTAGTTTAATTCCTGCTATGCTCTTTGCTTGATTCTTCTTTGATTATTGTGGTATTTGTTTTAAAAAAACCCATGTTATTCTAAGCTCCATTCATTTAATCATTTAATGAACACATATAGCAGTTGTTCACTAGCAAGCAATGTTGAAAAAGTGCTAGTAAAATTTACAGTATTTTAAAAGCATGGAGGAACTTTCTATGTCTTTTTCATCTATGTTTGGCTATTGATTTTTAAAATCTGCATAGACAAGTATTTGTCCCCCTCTCTTCTGATTTTCAATAGGTGTGTGCCCATCACAAACACTGGATAGCATCATTTCCCTGCCTATAAGCTGCAGCTCTTGGAACCCAGCTAGCATAGCAGCTCCCTCTAAAACGTACCTGATGCCCCACTTTTTTACCCATTGAATGCCTGGATTATTTGTAAAGAAAGCAAAACACAAAGGTACTTTATTGAGTAGCAGTAAAAACAAAGAGAATTTTACTCCAGGCTTACTTTCCCAAGTCTTACCATTATTTTTGTAGGGTGGGAAGGTAACACAAAGTTAAAGATACCTGCGCAGGAAAAGCAACTGCATGGTGTCTACATATACATCAAATGCAGTTTTGCTACCTCAGTTCTACCTCTATTTAGAAGACAACAATTAGTAATTGTTACCTCCAAAAAAAATTCTGGAGATAAACACTTTAAAGATTATGATCTTGCAGGTATTGCAGTTTAAAACAAGTAATTTAGTAATCTTTTGTAGCATTTGACTTTATAAAAGATTATTTTGAGTTTTAACTACAGGAAATTCCAAGGAAAAAACATTAGCCTTTGTAACCTTTGAGTTCGATACTCTCCTACCATACTCAGGGCGGAACCACTGCAGGTATTCTGTCAGGTTGCTAGTTTCGGTGGGTAAGAGGAGTCAAAATACAGAGGCCAGTTTTGAATTTCTCTCATTGCTCAGCACAGTTTTGCTGTCCAGCAACGAGAGAGAGGTGTGTGGCGCAAGCCTGAAAGGACGCCCTTTGCCAAGCTGTACTTTCTGTAGAAATTGGCCGATACACTGGACCCATATGTTTTAATTAGCCTGGCACAGTGCATGATTATATCCTCACTGTTACTGCCCTTACACATGCGTGTGAAGCTGTATCTATAGTTCTTTGGTGCAAGGTGCTGCAGGGTGCATCAGCCCAGAGGCAGTTGGGTGGGATACCCTGCACGCTCGCTGGGCAACAGCTGGCTCCAGCTGAAGAGCAGCCTGGTCACCAACCACACTGGTTGGGAGAAGGTAAGGACCAGGAAAACCAGCCTTACTAAGCCTGAGCAAAGCTCTGTCTAGACTAGTGTCCTGTCACCAGTACAGCAGTGGAATGGCTAGGGAAAATTAAATATAAAAAAGAACAATGTAAGAATATTATAATAATTTCCAAGCCTACTTCCTCAGCTCCCAGCAATTCCTACGTAGAGGTAGTATCTTTGTATTTAATAAAAGTTGGTCAGTTATTCTTCGATAGGTTTTCCAGTTGACTTAAGGTTAATATAAATTTCAGCTTCCTCAGCATCACATGCTGAACTGCACAGTTTGTCCTATGTGCCTGTTTCACCGATGTCCTCTAGATCTTTTACTGTGAGACTAGAGAACAGTCAATCCTTGTGCACTCTGTGCTCTGTCCATCCAGGAATGCGTTGATCTTCATGATGTTCCCATAATATTGTCCTTTTTCCAAGCTAAAAGGTATTTCTCATGGCTCTTCTTGGCACACCTTTTTTTTCCTACCCCTTTTGAGAGGGGTAGACCACTATCGTGTGTAATGGTCAAGGTATGGTTATGCTGTGCGTATTTGTGGCATATTTGGTTGACTGCATAAAGCACTTCCAAGCCTGGGCAGTTTTCAGTATGACGGTAATGGGCTAACTCAGGTTAGTAAAAACTCCAGTTTGATCAAGTTCCCAATCTTATATTATCTGTGCAGTATAGAAGGTAAGCTTATACTTAGTAGTATTTCATGTGACAGCTTAATAAACTTCTGGATTTTTACCAACATATGGGTATGTAATGAAAACTATATTATGCTTACATATGTTGAAGCTAATATCTATTCTTGTAGTTTAGTACAGTAAAATAATCCTTTGTACAAATTGATGCACAGGTATAACTTGTCATTCATCAAAGCATATATGAAAGCAATGATTGAAGCCCAAGTTTGGGGACATTGGTGAATTCTAGAAACGATGATATAGAGGCAACTCTTAAGCATTAATCCACGTTAAAGGCTCCTGGTATATAATTACAGTAACTGGAAATTATGTTTTTAAAAACTATTAATGGTTCAATATACTTTTCTTCAGTAAATAAAAGATACTTGTGTGGAACATGGATGAAACTCGGTGTGTTAATTGGCCAGAATGTTCCTGCTGATGTATCTACGCTATATAAAGTAAATAGAAACTGTTCACATTATGTCCTGTTCCTGACTTAGTATGCTATTTTAACGTGTAGCAAATAGAAATACATCTCACGAATCCATTCCTCCCTGTCATTGTTTGTTTATGAAGCACCGATTATGTTTTCAATACTGAATCCAATGGAACTGCCTGAAAATCCTGAAGGCAATGAATTGAAATTCTTAGGTGAATCATATTCTTTTAATGAAAATGGAGTGAATTGAATTGCATTTCTTTTCAGAGTAACATGTGAAGTGGTTATATTGCCAGCACAATGCTGTGTCTGAGTCTTAGTATAGAGTAGTACAAGAAGAAGCTGCAACTCTCTGAAAATTGTCATTCAAAGATCATACAATGTTTTTCTTACGCATAGTCAAAATCCTTTTTCCTTGTCACGCTGGCTCATGGCTTTCTTCAGGAGCTCCATGGTGTTCAGCTTAGGGCTCAGGAAAGGCCTGAGCTCTTTGAAAGGGAGCAGATAAGGGCTGAGGCCTCACTGCCCAGATTCCAGCCTCACAGCACCTCAGCAAGGCAAGCCCAAAGAGAGTAACCAGCTTCAACCAAGAATCAAGATCATAAGGCAAAATCATGGTGAGGAGAAAGGTGCAAGGTCAAACCAGAAAGGCAATCCATAGGTCAGGATCATGTCCAGTAATTGCTGGGCAAATCCACAGTGACAAGGCGGGGCTGAGGTCAAGTTGGTCCAAGGGCATCTATCTATGGTCAGCCATATCTTAACCGGAGACCAACATTCCTCCAACACAGCTCAGGTAGGAGCAAAAGGCCCTAGGCCTGTGGATATAGGTGGAAGCCCCAGGTGAGGCTGGTAAGGGCTGTTAGGGTTTGTGAGTGTGCTCAAAACCCTGGCACATCCACCACCCTCTCCTCATCCACAAAGCCAGTCATTTCATCACATCAGGATGTTCAGGCATGATTTCCCCTTCATAACACCATGCTGGCTAATCCCAGTCACCTTCTTGTCCTTCACAGAGTTGGAAATGGCTTCTAGGAGGATTTGCACTATCACGTTCCCAGGGATCAAGGTGAAGTTATCTTCCCTGAAGATAGGAGTGACATATGCTTTCTTCCAGATCTCAAGAACCTCCCTTGATCACCATGAGCTTTCAAAGATAATTAAGAGTGGCCTTGTAGTGGTATCAGCAGGCTCTCTCAGCTGTTGTGGTTGCATCCCATAATGTCCTTGAATCAGACCTTCAAATGGAGCTCTACTGAGGTCTCTAACAACCTAATGAGAAAATAGTGTGCTGGATCTTTTGCATCTGAGACCATCTCCAAGCATTCTGATTTAGAAAAGAGAAAGAAAAATCTATTGATCTGGATTGTGTGGTATGGAAATGTGGAGAGAATATAAATTTTTTAAAAAAAAATTATATAGAAATGGCAGATTGCTTTTGGAAAAAACACCATTTTGTGAACAAGAGAGAACCACATTTATCCCTGATATAACATTGCTGACTTTTGTGGTGGTGTTGTAGGTCAGACATGGGCTCAGAATGCTTCTCCAGTTTCCGAACTAATGAAATTCCTTTCCTGTGGTAAACTCTGGCTAACAAAGAGAGCACTTCAATTTCATTACCTTCTCTCATTAGGATAAAGTCAGACACTAAAAGACATTTTCATATTATCTGAGAGGCTGTAGCTTCCCAAACCAGAAAGGGATGCAAGAAAGAATGTTTAGATTTTATTGGAGGAAAAAGTACTTTTTCCAGGAAATAATCTCTGGGGCTCTGTAGCAGTGCATGTACAGTTAGTGTGCAGTGCCTCAGTATTTTTCCTGCAAACATTTTTCTGTTATTTGGCAGGCAATAAGTATGTTCAGCACAGTGCTAACTATAGAAACATCTAACACATTTCTAACTGCAGTGGGGACACATCTGCCCTCAGCCACACAGGCAATGCTGGCAGTTCCACAAAACACCAAAAAAAAAAAAAAAAAAAAAGTCATAAACTGCTTTCTTTGTCAGCCTATGAAATAGTTTTGATGAATATTCTTTCAGAGTCAGAATGGAACAAGAGTAACAAATATTTATCTTCTGTCAAGCATAAATTTATTTTCTGTTCATTGATATTTTACTTTGCATCTGGGTCTGCGTTTGCCTTGCTAAAGATTGTTCTCCTGCACAACTTGTACCTCTGTTAGCACTGATTCAGGATTCCAGGACTGGTTCAGGTTCTCAAGCTTTTTTCAGTGCTGCCCAGCTATCTGTCCCTAACAGCCATTGCTCTTGCTGCTGCTTGCTTTTACTGAAGAGTGCCTTGTAAAGGATCACTTTGAAGCAATTCACTGTCCACTTTTGTGGTACCTCTGTGGAGACTATCTACACTACCTGCACAGTGCAAACTCGGATATCTTTCTTCTGCTACAGAAGTGGATAAGTGGAGATGGAGGAAGATTAAGAAATCTGTAGGAAGACAAAAGAAAGTCACAACTGCAAACCAAAGAAACCCCAGATCAACCAACTAAGAAGGCTAAACAAAGTGACTGAAGGAGCACTAACAAAACCCAAAGCAGGAATTTTTAAGCCTTGACCAGAGGAAGCAAAGTTCATTACTCATTGCAATGCTCTTCTAACGCTTTCAGCCATTGCTCGTTTTATCCCTCTTCTGGCATTTTAAGCAATGAAGTGTTGGGGTGTCTTCTACCAGTCCTATTGGGTGACCCTTACATGAGGCTCCCCTCCTGCTGGCTTGGGGCCAGCATTTAAAGAGCTCTCCTGTTAGCTGCTGATCCTACGCTTTCTCATGATTTTGCTTCAAGAAGTCCTGACAGCAGGGGCCAAACCTGTCTTTGTGTTCTTGCAAAAGCCGCACCTACTGGCATTGCCCATCTAACTGGCCATTCAGAAGCTGGAGTTTACCTCATAAATTCTGCCTTGTCATTTTGAAGTCTTCTATTATGGTGTCCATAGGTATTTGCCATGAAACCTGTTGTGTGGAGTCTCGAGGCAGTCTTGGAACAACTTAAAGAGATTTATGTGTAGGAAAAAAGGGAGAAAATATGTCCGTTTTTGTTAGGATCTGGGAACACATAATGCACTGAATTAGCCACTGTACTGGCCTCCTATGACACCAGTACCCAAATACTATGTTCTTCAACTTTGTGCATGGATATCTAAGCTGCGTTTGTTTGCAGTCTGTCTCAGAAAGTTACTTGGAGAGAAGCTCTGTGTAGAGGGATAAATTTGTGCAGGAATGAATTTGGGAGAGGTGGAAGAGCTTAGGTTAGCCTGTGTTGCTCTTCAGCATCCCACAGCTTGTAGAAATGTCTAACAAGCAATGGGAGTGGGGAAGGAAAGGAGTCAGTTTGTGTGCTCTTTTAGAGCCATTGGGTAACTGGTGGTTCCTAGCTGCAATTTTGTTGCTTCCTGAAAGAGAAGAGTAGATTGAAAACCTTTTTCTGCAGAATGTGGTGAATAAAGAGGTAGCAGAGTTTTCTGATCAGATTGGGTTATTCAAAGTAGAGATAATGAGGGCCCATTGTAGAGAGCTGAGAAATATGTGAATATGTTTAACTGGTGAGTAAAACAGAGCAGGGACTGCACTCCAGCCCCAGAGGTGAGCATGGCTAGTGTCCATACACTTGCACTCATCTGAGGGGAATGTTAATTAAGGAAAAACAGGGAAGGAAAAAATTGAATTAATGTGTATGTCGATTCACAGATTTGGGAAACTGTGTTTAAAAGATTGACTTACATAACTCAAGAGCAAACTGAACCTGCCATTGTATCTGGTGCTGAGAACGGCTCCCCTGAGGTAGCACATTGCTTTGCAACAAGTGGACGCTCCAGCACCCTTCTGTGATTGAGAAGGGGTCATGTGTGAGAGATACTGCTCCAGGTCTTTTTTAGTGTAGTATTACTTTATATCTTCATGATGCATTGTCAAATCTTTCTAATGGCAGGCTGTACTCCTAAAAGGCAAGTTGCAGGGTGAAACTTACTTTGCCTTAAAAGATAACTTGTATTAGCAGCTGAAACTGGTGGGTTTTAAGCAGGAATTTTCTTTTTGTACAGGATTATTTTTCTCGTGGAAAATAAAAACTGTAGTCATTCCATATAGTAAAAAACCCCACAAGTCAAATGCACTTTCTGCATTGTTCATATTGCTGCTTAGGATCACCTATGATGTAATTTTTCCATTAGCTTAGAACACGCTAGGTTCAAAACAGGCATCTTTTATTAATAAAGGTGGGAGATAAAAAATGTTACAGAAGGGATATTGTTTCTTTATGTTTTGTTGCTACACGTCCATCAGAATTTTTGAAAAGAGATCATGTTTTCATATGACTATTTCTACTTTATCGATAGCATTCTGATACTATTTTAGTCTAATTTGGGAATGAAGTCAGAAGTTAATCAATATAATAACAATATGACTGCAGTCATCTGGAAATTGGAATATGCTTTCCTTCATATTATTGGTAACTTCTCTTTGTATGTAGGAAGGCCTGACAGTTTTTACAAAGCATCATGGTGTATTTCAATAATAGACTCACAGCCTATCTTTTCTAAAATACATAAAAATATGGTACACAAACTGTAAACCAATCTGTAAGAAATGTGTGAAATGCAAAATCTGCTAATAAGGCAGAGCTGTAGGTAATAATAGACAAGGTTATTGTGGAAATGGCATGATTGCTAGTCTAGTGGACTTGTATTTGCCTTCATTTCACAGTATTAAACCCACTGGAATTTTAAAATACATTCTTTGGAAGGGAAGACTTTGTCATGTTCACTACCAGAATTTAATTTTCCCTCCATGCATTCACAGCCTAAAACCTGCTGCTTGTAAGGTGCACAGATTTTGTAGGTTCATCCCTAAAGCAAAACCTCTAGAGAATATTTTGAACCCAGGAAAGAGTAAATTAAAATATGAGCAATAAAGGTATTTCAAAATCTGTCAGAAAATGATAATATGGAAATTATTTTTTTTTACTTTAACTATAACAATCATAAACAGTTTTAAGTTGTAGTTAAGTTAAAATAATATTTGCCTTAGATGCACAGCAGACTCAATATAAAAAAGCTATGGAGCTATCTCAATTCACCTTGTGTCTTGTGCCTGTTGTAGTTGCAATTTTTACTGCTAGAAAAACTCATTCTGCTTACTAGCGGTGACCTGGCATGCTTTATCAGCAATTTTAGGATCTATTTGCTCCACTGAAGTTAATCAGCTGAAGTGAAAACATTTCATCTGTGCAAATGTTTTTTAAAGTGTTGCAAAATGCCTTTGTATGCAGTTACACAGATCAGATAGGAGTTTGAAGATCATATATCTAAAAGTATGTAATTTATATTAGATACCATCTAGAGCCATGGCAGTGAACCAAACCAATCTCCCCTTCCTTGCACACTCAATCGTTCTTTCAGGAGTTGAGTAACAAAACGACTTCCAGAGAGTCTGTAAGGCCATTTGACATGCAGGTTATAAAAATCTTCAGGGAGGACAAGGCCATTGCCAAGAAACAATTTCTGTATTTCAGTGAAGAAGAAACTGAAGAAATTCCCATATTAAAATCGTTCTCAGAGGGATGGAGGAAGGAAGGCATATATAGATTGGTCTGAAATAAACCTTGGTTCCTGAAGATCATCAGGTAGCAAATGTGAAAATAAACTTTAAAAAAAGGTTCTAGAAAGGGTCAGGGAAACTGTAGCTCTGTAAACTCAATGTCTTCATGAGGCAAAAACTGAATCTGTAAGAATAGAGAATGGGATAAATGCATCCTATTTTGAAAGAATTAAAGGAAAGTCTTTCCTTAAAAATGTCTCAAAGATGTCTGATGGCATCAACAAACAGGTGGATGAGGCTGCTTTAAACTGATAGCTCTACTTGGATTTCCAAAAAGCCTTTCAAAGAGTCCTTTGCCCAAGCCTCTTCAGTGAACTGAGTAGCTGGGAGAGAAGATCCATGCATGGGTAAATAGTTCTTTACAAGACGAGGAACAGAAAGTAGGAGTGAATGGTACATTCTTATATTCAGACTTAAAGAATAGAACAAGTGTGGAAGCATGGAAAATGTCTCTTCCCTGGAAAAGTACCTCCATTTGTTTAATCATTGCTCTTAGCTAGTTTAAGAGCCTATTCCTAATAATGCTGTGTAGTATTTTAGGTGTCTATAATGTATAACCACATGCTGCTACATAGGGGTTGTCACTAATACTGGTGTGAATGTGAGGTATTGTGCTATCTTTTGAGGTGCTAGTCAGAATATATCCCCACAAACCATGTGATTTAGAAAAAAATGGTTCAGGGTGTCCAGCGTCCTTCACACTAAGGCTTTGGAACAGAAAGCCTGGCCTGACTAGTGACATCTTGGCAAGTTTTGAGGCATGAAGGAGAGAAAATGGCATCTTTTGTGTAAAGATGGAATGAGTTGGCGGTAGCAGCATGAAGGAGTTTTAATACTTACTTCATTCCTTCCTGGATGTAAACCAAATTAAGTACTTTCTTTGTCCTTTCTCACTCTTGATAGCATTTGCCTGTCACCAGAAAATTGAACTTCAAAGTTTCCTGAGAGTAAATTTTCCTGTTAGATGCCTTCCAATTAAGAATTATCCCAGATGCTGATTGGAGATCTCAGTATAGTTCAAGAAGGTAACCAAGGTCTTAAAAAACATTACAAATACATATAAGACTGTCATCATTAGAAACGTTGGCTCTGAGGACATTCGGGAATCAGTTTAATCCAATGTTGTAGGTCATCGCTTTCCTTGGTTATGCACACTTTTGTTATTCTCCCTTCTGCTCCACATCATTCTTTGTGAAGTACATAGCCAAAGACCACTGGTTCCTAGCACAGGCTGCCAAATGATGAAAAACACACTTGATAAAAGTTTGTTGTAGTCATCAGAGAAGCAGAACAAATACTTGAGGCATATTTCCTATTAAAAAGCTTATCCAGTTCATTATGAATACTGATAGAGAAAAATATTACCTAAAAAAACCATTCTCATATAAATCATAATTTCATTTAGTTAGAGATCATAAAAAAAACTATTTCAAAATGCCTAATTACTGTTGTCTATCAATTAGATTAAAACACATTCATTGCCAACAGTTTGCGATGCAATAGAAAAATTATATTGAGTATGTGTTCTTACTGTAATTTATTCATATAATACTAAACTGTCCATTGGTTTTAATTTTATTATATATTGATAACTGAGACCATGTAGCATATGTAATATGCAGTGCAGTTATACACCATGTAAACCACAGTGACTGGGGAAGAAAGCTGAAATCATCATTATGGTTTTGAGGGTAATCTCATTTCCAGTTAGGCATGCCAGAAGTTGGTACAGTAATTAAAGAGAACGCATGTGATTATCAGTTCATTTATTTTTGTCCTGCCTGGTAGCTTTTGAATCTATTGATTAATTTCTGTAAAACTTGCCAGAAGGAGAGATGCTTAGTGATATATAATTTACGAAGAAATTTCATGAAGGCTAGTAGATAATAATATGAAATAAACTTTATAAAGATTGATAGATAGTACAGGACAGATAGCCTGGTAATACTCCTGCTGAGGGAAAGGAAGGAGAAATCTACTGTTACACATTAACTTGGCAGTGTCTTGTTGGTCCTGTAAATGAATAGATTTATATTACAGATTTTAGTCTTTTTTTTAAAAAGAGTGAAGCAGATTAATTTCTTGGAAAAGACTGAGGGTATCTCAAAAATCAGACCTGGGACTATTTCTGTAATATATCAGAGATTGATGTATTACCCTGTAGATTTTTTTTTTAATTAAGCTGTTTAAATTTTATGGTATTAAATGTCTTTTTTTTTTTTTTTTTTTTTTTTAATAGCATGCTAGTACTCATTTCTATATTAGATGTAGGACCTAAAAATGAATCTCATTCTTTTTGGGATAACATTTTAGTTTTAAAGATGGATGACAGTATTGGTTGTATACAGATTCTACTTCCAAAATTCAAGCCAAACCCAAAGTTACTGTTAGTTTTACCTAAATATATATATGAATATATTTGAATTTTTTTTTTGTTTGCTTGTTTTTCCAATTAATTGTATATTCAAATGTGTTAGAGCAGTTTTAGTAGTAAAGCAATAAAATGATCCCAGAGGTGCACATAAACATAAAAAGAGCTCTCTGCAGGCGGGAAGGGGAGAGGAGTGGCTAGCTGGTTCCTTCTGAACAGAGAGAGTATGAGTTCCCCTCTGGCAAAAAAATTATTTTAGATTCAAAATATGAAGAATGATTAAGTAGAGTCAATTATATTGATTATGTGTATTACACAGAAGCGATCTAAAGGGACCATAACTTTGATTCTTGTTTCTGGTGTATTTTTCCTGGTTTTGATTCAAGAACTTACAGTTTATGATCTGTTTTCATCTACGCTGGCATATAGATAGGCTCTGTGTATGCACAGAGCTGAATAAAATAAATCCAGTCATTCCACAGAACGGCCTGGAGCTATAAGAAACTTCAATCTGTAATAATGATAAAAAAATCACATCAAATAACAGAACTATTACAGAAAAGGAATATCCTGCTGGTGTCCACAATGCTCTGATTGCAAAAGCTACAAAGACAATTACACATACAAATTACAAGACAGCGTCACAACTTCCTGGCTTGTAAAATGACATCCAGTCCCCTTCCACAAAGGGACTTTTTGCCAAGTTTATTTTCATACTGAAAATATGGAGCAGTTTGCTGATGTCTGGAATAATGGGTAATTCAAACTTCTATTTTTTTTTTGTTATTTTGAGAGCTCTTAAGTGGTTGGGTTTTTTTGTTTGGTTGGGTTTTTTTAATTGGGTTGTTCCTTGCAAAATTGCAATTTGTTTTTTTGCTTATCTTTTTGAAAAACATTTGAGATTCTCCTTGATATAGACAAAGGCTCTGAGGAAACTGGAGCTTCCTTTTTCTTCTCATCATCTGTAGTGTGTTTTTATTGTGGCCTTCATGAGTATTTAAGGATTCAAATACCTTTTACCTTTCAGAGTATTAAATACAATGTTGCAGTCATAAAAAAAAAAAATAAATCTGTTTTTCCTCTTAAGTCCTGAGGAAGTAAGTCTGCAGTTGCCACATTCTGACTGTCCTGTGCCAAATAACTTTAATTCATGAACTTTTACCATCAGCTCTGAAACAGAAATAGAAATACAAAAGATTTCTCCATTCCTTTATGAAAGACAGGAGCTTTCATGATAGAGACCCCAGATTAGTGATCTCACTAAGACAAATATAGGAAAAGGCCAGTTGTTTGTGTGACAGCAGCTGGTGGACCAGGTACCACTTGATCACTGGTTTTAGTGCTATAGCTGTAACAATCTTTGGCCTGTTTGAGGAGTTGGAAGCATAAGTGAGGAAATAAATGGGCAAAAGGATACAAATCCATAGGAACCCAGACTTCATTCATTTTGCTACTCCTCAAACTTCTTGTTTTTGAAACAGTGGTTGCCCTACGGGCAAACCATCTCCTGGTTTCAATGCTGTCATCCTTCTTGTTAGCTATCACATAGCTATAGATATTGCTGACACTGAACTGTATTAAAATGTCAGAACTCTTGACTTTGGACCTCCATAGGTCTGGAAATGTGAAAGAAAACAAGTCAGCACCGTATGACTGGCCAGAGCTCCATGGGCAAGAGTATTGCATGGAATATCTGGAGAACCTTCTGGACACATGTACTGAAATAATGGTATTTGGCATAGTACATGGTGACCATGCAAATGACTAATTTACACTGTGGCTAAGCATTTCCTTTTTAAATGCTGCTTTTCAAATTCTTTTAACTGTACCCAGCGTTGTTCTTTCTGGCTGAATTTTGTCCGAGTCTAAAACTGTACAGGTTCCAAAGAAGTACAGACTTGTTCCCTAGCTTGGCTACTCACACCACAAACCATCAAATGAAAGATGAAATGGGGAGAGAGACTATTCATCTTTGCAGTGCTAAAGAATTTGCACCTTGGCAGTGACACAAGAATTCTTTTTTCTCCCATTAATTTCCATGCAGATATTATAAATTACAGGCTTTCTTGCCCACCCCTCAGCTTCCATTTCTTCAACTTTCTTACCCAAAAGAAAAGTGGAATCTAACGATTAAAAAAGTTATTGTTTGTGTTGGGGGTCGTGGTGGTAAAAATTCTGTTCATGCAAGAATTGCTGGAAGGATCCATACAATACCTAAGAGGAAAGAAATGTGACAAAGTCACTCATAAACTGGAGGCTTTCCACATAGGGAAACTCTGTAGAAAGCTCTGATTGTTGTATTCAGTATATGAACAACAGTTACTAAGTTATTTAACAAATGGTTTATGCTTCAGTTCAGAATCAGCAGCCTTGATTATAATTCTTTTATTTTTATTTAGTATAAGACTTCCTTATATATATATACCTTTGTGGGCAGCTTTCATCAGTTGAACTGGGAAGATGGACCATTACTGTGCAATCTAAATAATACACTACATTTTTCGAGCAACTCTGTGAACTTTAGTACTCTCTTGAGAAATTAGTCATAGCTACTTTGTCTTCATTTGCTTTTAAATACAGTCTATTTTGATAGTTAAGCACTAGACAGATTATTTTATATTCACTGATACTGAAAAATACATGTGCTTGAATGTAAAAATACAATTTAGAAAATGCCCCGTTGCCTGAAAGTGCATACAGTTTTCTGTAGGTCAAAAGAGATGTAAGAGAGATCAGGCCTGACAATGTGATTAGAGGTACAAGCTGGTACTTGGAGTATGTAGAGATACTTCTTGGCATTCCTTGCATTGATTTTTAACTCATATTTAGATCACCTTCTGTAGACATTGAATTTATTCATTGATAAGCAGAAACTTCACCAGAGTGTACACTTAATTGATATATCTAAAAGGTGCAGATGGCCCAGAAGATGGACTTACCTCTCCACTGGCTGTACAGAGGGATTAGAACTTCTGCTGTGTGACTCAGTGTTTCCATATGGTGGGTTGAGTGGGAGCTTAATAGAGTTTATGTATATTGTGGTTTGGGGCTTTATTTTTTGTACAGTGTCTGTTTGTAAAGGAGATGAACTAAGTTCATGCAGCACAGTCTTTGAGGTCACCCAGGTCTTTTTCTGCTGTTGAGTTACCATCATTAGTTACGCCCTTTTCCACAACTCAGGCTTGTCCTCCTTGGCAGAAGGCCTAGCCATGTTGTGTAGTCTATTCAGGTACCCCTTAATTTCCTTATAGAGGTTCTTGGCTACAGTTTTATCTGCACAGCTGATCAGAGCTCTTGCAGCAAGATCCAGAGTTTCTTACCAGAAGATCCACCACATCTTCTTTTATTATCCAACATTCATCAGGAGGGGTAGGGGTGGGGTTGGGGGGGTGAGGGCAGGTGGGGGGGAGGGGAGAGAGGAAGGGGTGAGGGGGGGGCGGGGAAAGAGGAAAAGAGAAAAAGCCGAGTCCTAGCCTAGAGAAATGACAAGGTAGAAGACTGGTCTGACTCAGGATTTCTTTCCAGGTGCTTTGGTCCAGGTAGGATTCACAGCATGGAGTCTTCTCAGAGCAGATGCCTGAACAGGAGGAATTTTTTGTACAGTTGTATACTGATTAGAGTACTTGCTTAGGGAGTGAGAAGCTCAGTTCATTTTTTTGGACTGAGGAAAACTTTGAACCTGTTCCTTCTAGGAGAAAGGCTATGGGACTTTAGAGCAAACCTGGGATGGAGCTCATCTCCAGCTCCTATCTTGAAACCAGACTGCAGTTCAGAAGAAAATGCAAGACATAGGAGAAGAGAGATACCCATCAAGAAGTATATATGTTGTTTATTTTGTTTAGCAATCTTAATTGCATTTTCCATTGAATAGTCTGTGGAGGATAAGTATTTCACTCAATATCTCTTCAGGGACAAATACAGAAATATTCACTCAAGCCAGGTGACATACAGGCAAAAAATCTGTTGGTCTGAGTTAGAAACCAGTTAATCCATTTCTTGTATTTTTCTTCTGAGTTAATACCCTAGTGACACGTTTCTGAATGAACTCAGTGCTAGCCAGAAGAATTAATGATGTTTTGAACCAGTTTCTATCTACATATTCACTTATACACTTACGTGTTACATCTACACTAAGTATGGCAATGGCTGAGATAGAATCTGAGTTGTCTTTGAACAGCCTAATTCAGGTACTGGGAGCCAGCACAGAGCTTCATGTGGGCTGAATTACCCCATTGAGAATCTGAAAAGCCTGGTTAATTAGCTTCCTTGCCTGTCAGTCACTTGTTTCCATCTATTTTCTCACTTCAGCTAGTTCAGTCATAAAACTGTAATCTGTTTTTCTATGGCTGTGAAGGTGATACTCATAATTTCCTCCTCCATCTACCTATCACAGTATACTGTTTAATTTTGATTGGTTATATTCCTGAAGTTTTGCTTTAAATAGTCTATAGCTCTATGAAGCTGGACAGCACCTTTAGTAAGTTTGTGTGCAGCTTTTCAGCAATGATCCATACACAGAGATGCTGACAGCACACTGCTGATTTCAGTTCAGATCAGTGTTCGTGTTGTTACTAAACCTTCCCACTGCGTATCTGACAATTTTCTATGCCCAGCAATCTTTATTTTCAGGCATTGGTTCTCATTTCATAATTTCATTTCGAAACTCAGTGCTGACTGCCAGTTGGAACACCCTACCCCTGCACTGTAATCTCACGCAAGATCTTTGTTCCCTAATCCGTGTTTGCTAAGAGTACCGTGACGTTGCTGACATCAAAGCAGAATTAAGCAGGTGCAATTTACAGAGAAATATAAAAGTATTTTGAGTTCAAACATTTTTCTGTACACTGTGTGTTTTTTTAAAAGTGATTGACTATTGTGAAATGTTTCACTTAAACTATTTCCTATCCCTCTACTTCAACAAAGAGGTTCTTTGGAGAAAATGAGAAATGTAGATTTTTCTCCTTGCTTTTACATTTATGTATTTTAGAAAATTTAAAGAACTCAAATGTTGCTTTTAGAAACATTACAATGCCATGATATTAAAGTTTTAGGGGAAAAAAGGAGAAGTTTTATCAAATTGGAAAGATCAATCCTTTTTGTGGCAAAGGTGTATAGTTCCTGCTTCTAGCTTTGTGGAACCATGAGAGGTGAGATGTCAGATACATCACAGATGGAGGAACAGGTATTGCCTGTAATGATGTGATAATTTGTGAGGAAAATAAAAGCATTTCTTTAAAACTCTTATTTTAAAGTGTGCATTAATAACTTCATGTATTTTTTTGTGGATAAAATGTATTCTTTAAGGAGATGGATTTCTGTTAATGGGACAATTTCTCTCTTTTTCTCTGAACCATGGGAGCATGCTGTCGGACTTTTCTTCTGACATCTCTGGCTCTTCACTCTTAGCAGTCCACAAAGGATTGCCTGGTACATAGGTACACCAAAACCAACCATGAATGATCACTGGGGAAATCTATCATAAACCTCATGATTATATTAATTGTGGAGAATTAATGGAATTGTAGACTCCTTTCTTCCTCCTTCCCTTCCAGACCATGAGCACTACAACATCACGTAGTACTTGTAATCCAGGCGACATGATACACTAGGGCCTTATAGATAGAGACATCCTCTGATCAGATCGCAGCTGTATCTCAACTTCAGTTCCCTTTTAATATTTGTTTTTAATTGAATTCAGAATTGGTTTCATTACTCTACTGTGTTTTCTTCCGCTCCTAGAGAGCTGGGAGGGGTCAATGTGTCTCTGCAGCAATAAATGGTGGACAGTTGAAAGTGCTAGCATCACCACAGAGCATTCTGTCCTTCCTGAAGTTCAAGCACAGGAAAGGCCTCTCTCCTCTCTTTACTTTCTCTGAAAGGTCCCAGACAACTAATAAATAAAACTGAATTCTTTAAGTGAACTTATTTCTCATGTCCATGTGTTATTGTGAACACTGAGTTTGACCCTAGGTTTTATAGACTAAGTCTTGTGGTTTAGGCAAATGCAGTGTTTTGGTAGTAGTGAAAAATATAATCTAGTAGAGAGATGTCAGATCTTGTTGCCAGATGTTGCTTGCCTTTAATTAACCAAGGTTAATATTTATAGCTGACTGACAGGTAGTAGTGTGTCAGGCTGAGATAAAATGCAGGTCAGGCTGTTGATATAGGTGAAACTTTTCACCCCTTAATCATATGGCCCTGGAAAAGAGCGTGGCAATAACATGGCTTCTGATGTCGTTATTAGGAGCCGTAGCTATTGTTTTACATCAGTAGATCATGATCCCACTTAATTAATACTCAGCAGTGGGTGTATAACACAAACTGAATTTCTTTTTCAGAAAATGTATACCTCATTGAATAGGCAAACATGTTGTTCATTATCATTCCTATTTAATCTTAAATAAAAATGGTATTATTGCTTGGGATTTTGCCACTAATTGAGAAGCCTTTTCAAAAGGTGAACCTTTGCTAGAAATCAATCACAGGAAAAATATATAACTGCATCAACCTTTCATTTCATGTTAGGATTATGTTCTGTTAGGTTATTTATATAAAATCCCTGACACTTTTTTCTTTTTTTAACCCCCTAGATACTGGCAAATGTAATCATTTTTATCTGCGGAAACTTGGCAGGAGCATACCACAAACACCTCATGGAACTTGCACTGCAGCAGACGTATCAGGACACGTGCAACTGCATCAAATCCCGCATCAAGTTAGAATTTGAGAAGAGGCAACAGGTAAAGTCACACCCCCATGTCTGGATCTGTTTTGCTGTTTTCATGCTATCCCCCTATTCATCACTATATAATCCAGTTTGCTAATGCAAAAACACTTAATGAATTACTGAAAGTTACTTAACGAAATATGCAGTCTTCTGAACAGTGTTGTGCACGATTACCATCTGAATATAAGAAGGTATTATAATTATTTTTATTGTCAAGTACATGTTTTCTTTCATTTGTTCTATGAAAGTATTTTATGATAGAAAGTCAAAAATGCTCTATAGATTGTGTTTGCACACTCATTTGTTGTCCTCACTGAATGAGCAGTGAGATGTACATGTGTGCTTTGGGAATCATCAGTTCTTCATGCCTAAGACCAATACTGCAAAATCACTGTGAGAAGGTATTACTGCACTGTTTTTGAAAAATATTTGAAACTACAATACTGATGAATCATGTGATATAGTTCTAGGGGTCAGATATGTTAAGAGGAGCTAGGGGAATTGCATAATGAGACTATCTGTCATTTATTGTAGCAGCTGAATAAAAGGCTTCTCTGATTGCTTTATATAGTTCTTTTTCTCTTTGCAAGTTCTGTACAGTGCCTATCATCCTGACAGATAGGTTCTTCATTTAAGAGAATTTGAAATACAAATTAGTTCATCAAGTAGTAAAGAAGATAGATAAGTGTATTTTGCTTTGAAGGTCACCAGGCCCAAACTTCTATGAACTGTTAAGGGTCAGAGAATAGAGCCTTCATTGACACATTGCTGTTGTCACAAAAAGTGCATGGAGATGTACACCTTGTATGTCCCAGCTGACCTTAATTGTCATGTCTGTCTCACAAATACCTGCAGCCATTTTAAATGAAGGTTTTCAAGATCCATCACCAACACCTTTTTTTTCAGAAAAAGCAAATGGAGAGTCCGTACAAGGAGTTCATCAGGCAAAGTGTGTTCAGAGGGCTAGCCTTATTCCGCTGGGCACCTGGGTTGTGTACTGGCTGAAGATGATGCAAAACATTTAAGGTAGTTGTAAGGAGAAAGTGGTTTACAGTAGAGGCAGGCTTTGACAGTTAGATGCAAAATCTGCATGAGGTACTATTGTGGGAGAGGTTGTGTAAGAGCAGTCATTTATAAGTTTCCACCTCTGCCTCCATGAGCTGTGTTCAGTGAATCGGTAGGCTTTATAACTGATAGTACACACTGTACATTTTACTATCTGTTGAGAATATGGGTGAGAGTGTCTCCAAATTATTTCTAGTGAGAGAGCTTGTGAGTGCAGAACAATCAATGCCAGGTAGCTGGGAGCAGTACCACTCCAGACTGGGCAGTCTCCAATGATGTGGGGCTGATGTGATGGCTCCTAGGCTCATGGTGACTTTGTAGAAGATGGTTAGCCCTGTTCCTTGTGCTTAGGTCTCAGCTGCCAGAAGGATGTATGCAGACCATAATAAAACAGCACAATTCATAGCAGGCATCAAGGTCTCCCTTATTCAGGAGAGACCTGAGTTCTTAGCTTAGCTTCCTGAGCATAGGAAGAGCCCAGGTTTCTATTGTTGGTCGCTTTTTCCTACAGGCATAGGAAATGCATTGGTGTATCTGCCAGAATCAGGAGGGTGTGTTACTGGACACTGTCAGTAGGTGAATTGAAAGGGGTAAGGATGCTGCTTGTAGAAGTCAGTAGTTAGAACAGACATAGGGCTAGCTGGTGGTTTCTGTAAATGGGTATTATTTGCTAAGCACTGCTAATTTCTATGGAAAGTAATAAGTAGTTTTGGTTTTCTGGCACTTCTGAATGTCTTGCAAAAATGGTTGAGAACCTGAGAATGGAGAGAAGCAAAAATATCCGTAATTCTGTGCCAAATGCTTCCTCTCTGTGGTTTGTAGGAGCTATATGTCTAATATGCTGGAGCTCAGCAAGATGTAAAGCAGCAACAGCCATCTTTCATTAATAAATTGTTGTTGTTATAGAATAATGAAGGACATTATTGTTGTCATATTTGTGTTTTGATAGAAATAAGTACATCAGACTAGTTAAGACATCTACACAGCTCTAGGTAGTGTGTTGGAGGTCTGGATTAATAACAGATGGATCAATGTCTCATTAAAAAGAAGTCAAGTATTCAATGAGTGATAGTGATCTTTTTGACCTCTGATGAACCATTAGCTCACCAGACCTTCTTATATAGATTTCTTTAGCCTTTATCCTCTCAACTCCATAATATGTCCTTCATCTCGTGTTGCAGGTTTTCCAACCAAAAAGACAAGGAGGCGCACATCCTTATTATCACACTTATGAATGCTAGATATTTAAATGTGAAAAGGTAAATGAGAATTAGTTTGATCAGTTGGTTTGGTTTTATTTTTTCCCCAGGTCTAACATACTTCTTTGTTTGCAAACTTTGTATCAGAAGTGGATGTACATTTGTCGGTATTTTAATACCGCTTGTTTTGCCAAGAAGATACAGAAGATCATCCACATTGTTAGTATTTGGGGAGGAAGTCAATCATATTGCTGGCTATTTTTAGAGGATTGGGATACATTGCAACAGTAGGAGCAGGTGCATTTTAAAAAAACGTGCAGTTTGATCACAAGCTTTATTAGCCTGTGAAAGGTTGTAGCATGACCCTTGATTCTACATCTCTTTAACAAAAAAAATCTAATTTACTTCAGTGAGAAGTAACACAGGCTACTTTTGTACAAGTGCAGAGCGTAGGATGTGCTTCTAAATGCTCAGGGGTCCAGATCAAATTTGCAAATTTGTTCAGAGCATGGACGTCATGTCTTTTACAATTGTCTTTGAAAGATGTACAATTTATGTTCCAAATTATTCCATTGGTTTCCTCTTAATTTGTTTGAAAGTAGTATCATACAAATGCAGCCAACTTGTTTTTCAGTTGGGATTTTTTTGTGTGTCTTTGAATAGCCTTTTTGAGAGCACCATTTTGATTGTATCAATGGATAAGCATATCGAATTACCATTCAACAATTATGCCAAAGAACTCAAGAGAAACACAAAATTCATTGTTTTCAAGTGAGACCAGCGTACATGAGTGTCTGGTGAAAGGAGAATGTGTATATATACTGAGGGACAAGTCAGACATATTGTACCCACACCACTGTGTATTTCTGTTAGGGCACAGCAAAGGCTGGCTGCTCCCAAAAGGACAGGAAGCCATGGGTGGTGACACCTCCCGGCAGGGCAGGGACCTCACCAGCCAGGGCCCTGTTCCACAGCACCAGGTGAGCTGGGCAAACCCAGTTGCTGGCATCCAGGGTTGAGCAAGAGTCCGGAACACCAGCCCAGTCTGCGGTGATGAGGCCAAGCTGAGGGTCAGGTCCAGCGATTGCTAGGCAGGTCTGAGGTGAAGCCGGGAAGTCAGTCCAGGAGCCACAGCCTGCTCCTACAGCACAGCTCAGGCTGAGCTGAAATGGGGCTCCTGAGCCATGGGCAGAGGCTGAGGGTGGAACTCAGGTGAGGTTGGTCAGGGCCAGTAAGGCCAGTCAGTCCCCCCCCAGGGCCTTCACAATTTCAGATGATTTATTGCACAGGAGTCATACTCAGGCTTGGCTTGGGTTTACACTACATAATCTGTTTGGCTGCAGGTGTGGATGTGTAGATGTTTATGCATGTTATGAACCACACCTTTATGACCTGTGGCTTCATAGGGCTGTGTTTGATAACACTGGACAGTCTGGATTTTATTTCCATTAGTGTACATTGTTGTGAAAGTCACTTTTAAAGTCCTGTGGTAGAAGGCAGTATTTTCAGCACCCACTTTGGTGTTTCTCACACAGCTTTTCTATCTTTTCAGTGTATACATAAGAGAAATGTGAAACTATTCTGACCTCTATTAATTTGCAGCCTAATTTCAAGATATATGTTTAAAATAATAGCCTCTCATAACATTATTTGTCTCACTGATACAGGCTGGCTGACAGTTTATAGGGGTAATGACTCACTAACACTGAGTGCAAGATCTTAACGCTGACAAGCAGTTAGCATAATTGCTCTTCTCTCTCTCTTCTGGTGCTTTGCATCATGAGGAATGGGAACATACACTGAGAAATTCTTACAACATCACAGGGAGGTGTTCATAAGGTGTTGGTGTTCAGTGGGTTCTCTAAAATGCTGTCTTTGAAAAGGAGGCAGCGTAATGATGGTTTTAGAAACAACACTCAAGTAGCAGATGAAAATGAATGAGGTTTCAAATCATTCAGTGAGATTTTAATTTTTTCACTGAAACATGGTGAAGCAAAACCATTCATTACAGGAACTGAAATATTTCAAATTTGGTTTTAAATTAATCTAAAACAGAGAACATTTGTGAGAATTGAGGCTGAAGAACAGAAACATTTCTGAAGAACAGAAACATTTGAAATGTATTACTTGGAAATAATATATAAAATGTGGATTCCTGTACGTTCAATTAATGCATTTTAAAATGTAACCTACTAATAATTTCATGAACATAGAATAGTTTTTCTAAAGGATTCCCTATTTTCCTTTTTTTTCCCCCACATAGCTTCAAGGCTAGTAAGCAGGAAAAACAAAAACTAGTTTTGGTCTTTTCAGGTTTCAGAATCTTCTACTTCAGAATTTTCTACTCCAGGTGTGTTTGTACACATATGCATAGGTGAGGTGTCAATCCTTTCTGTTAATCTACATGTCATTACCAGAATTAAAGCCTGTTCTGAGGAAGAAATTAAATGCCAAGTTCTGCATGGTGGGCCATGTGGAAGATCAGGATAGAGTATGTAAGCAGAAACTAGGGAGACACCACTGAAGGGTTACAGGGGTAATTAGGGGGCTGGAGCTCATTGTCAGATAACGAGACTAAGGCAACTCAAGATATTTAGCCTGCAGAAGAAAAGGTTTGGGGGGGGACACCTAACATCCACCTATTGCCTGAAGGAGCTTATGGAGAAGATGTAATCAGATTTTTCTCAAAGGCACACAGTGAAAGGATGAGAGGCAATAGGCACAAGTTGCAACAGGGCAAATCCTGGCTGGAAGGAGGTAAACAATTCTTCCCCAAGAGAGGGGTTAAGCACTGGGAAAAGCCGCCTGGAGAGGTGGTGGAATCTGCGTGCAGGGAGATTTTCAAGACTCAACTGGACAAGTTGTTACGTTTCAACTCTTGTTGTGGGCAAAAGGGAACACACTATAAATACAGAGCTCAGAATCTATTGTTAGTCTAATTAAAGTCTTAACATCTAATGAAAATACAACAATTAGTGGTAGTGTTTCAGTTACAATAAGAGTCACAGTCCACGTTAT
This sequence comes from Gorsachius magnificus, assembly GCA_034008185.1. Taxonomy (NCBI): domain Eukaryota; kingdom Metazoa; phylum Chordata; class Aves; order Pelecaniformes; family Ardeidae; genus Gorsachius; species Gorsachius magnificus. The sequence goes on from CM067082.1 coordinate 70,358,175, forward strand.
CTAATTTACATGGGAAAACGTAAATACAGCTAAAACTGTTATGCAGAAAATCTAATATATCCCCTTTTTCTCTGGTATTATCCTCAGTCATCAGCAACCACGTAGCCCCACAATACAGTACTGCCATTGCCATGTGCTTTGTACTTGAGTTTGCAAGGCCTCAGGGTTAAGGCTGTCCTGACCCTTCGTTTTTATTTGATTTAGCTGTAACACCAATTTTTGTAATGACAGAGTAGCTACAGCTAATTAATTTTACTTATGGCTTGGTACAATCATAGTTCTTATATAGATAATAGTAAAGAACAACTATTCTGTGAAAAACGAGATATTTACAACTGTAACGTAATGTGGAAAAATAGAGACCTGGCGTCATAGTGGAAGCCTTAAGAAGAGGAGACACAGAATGCAGTGCAGAGGAATACAGGCATGCGGTGATTAGAGATGGGGCACAGGCCTGGCACTGCAGACCCCAGGTCTATAGGTAGTTCACCACTGGTCAGTTAAATAAACGCAGACCTGGACCTGGAAAAAAGTGGGGTTTAGGGGGAACAAAGAACAAGTTCTAACACATATAAAACACCATATAAATTAAATTTGGGTATGGAATGGACTTGCAGACCAACAATGAGCAAGGTATAAATGCATGTTATCATATGTATAAAAATTACCCCAGGGAGATCCTACATTGAGGAAGAAGTAACCATAAGCATCAACATCAGCATCATGCTCTTCCTCACAAAGGAGTCTAGATGCTGATGACTTGCTGAAAATCTTCTCTCATCACCACTGCCAGGCTGAAGCCACCAACCTTAGGAACCACAGGAACAGTTAAAGTGTGAGCCTTTTACTAGAAAAAGGTTTAGAAACTAGGAAGTGTATGTATAACAATTTAAACTGTATTATTACTATTGGGACTTTGCTTTTTTTTTATAGAAGTACTTATTTCTTTATTCGATTTTCTTTTTTTTTCTCTAATAAGTAAAGCAGGAATAATAATGATTCTTGGATTAGACTAATAAGATTTCAGTTGTACTATCAATAACTATAAATTAACAATAAATTCTTGGCTTTGTATATATGTGTATGGGTGTGTGTTATCAGGTTTATTTCCTTTTTGTCCATAAACAAGATTTTGAGTGCTACTCTTCATATACCCGTCTGGGTACTAAGGGGAATTACACCGATGTTACTTGAGCAGAAAGCAAGGGTGTCATAGCAAGTTGTCAGTGTCGCAAATTTTTCATCAGGAGGAGGGAAATACTGGTGGTTTGGACCCCCTTCCTCATCCATCTTATTCCACTTGGGGCTGTATTAGTAAGTTTTCCTGCCACAGCCTGCCTCTTTCTCCCTGCTTCCCAAGCAAAGCCTGAGAGCTGCACACTGCCTTCCCGCAGCCCCGTGTCCCCGGCAGGGCTGTTTGTCCCGCAGTGACTACGTAGGGGTGCCAGCCCCCTGCCATGGCCACTCCTGGAGTGAAGCCAACGTAGGGAGACCACAGGTATGTGGCCACCAGGCAACTGCTGCCATGGCTGAAAATCAGGCCAAGGCAAGCTCAGAGAAATCTGGAGATCCTCTGTTGAATACAGAGCTTGTGGTGCTATGGTAAAAATCATATTTGCTGGGCCACAGAGGCTCTGAGTGACTTCATCTAGTTTTGAAGTTAGACCTGTTTGGAACAAGATATTGGACTATAGATCTCCAGAAACCCCATTCAATCCAAATCTTTCAGTCAGTCTGTAGTTTTCTTTAATGTCTTTCCTATAGAGAGTGCTATGAAATACAGGAATACTGTGATTTCAGATAGAGAGAAATGAAAAGGTAAGTGTCCCCTTGAATCATATCCTATAATGGCAAATGAATGGGTTTTATATCAACAAGAAATCCCATCAGGTAGTACTGAAATTCTTCCAAGTTTCTAATACAGACTCTTTGCTTACAACACCAGAAATAATGTAGATATTTTTGTTCCAACTTATTTATGAGAATAATAGTAATTTTGCAAGAGGAGTGTATGTTTGTTATCAAAAGCTGCGTGATTTGAAAATTACATAGGTGCCCGTTGTCACTTCATTAGGTTTAGGTTGCCCGGTCACTGAAGAAGTTGAAATGGATTATGTAAGCATGATGATATTACAGTCACAGAATCACAGAATCACAGAATCGCAAGGGTTGGAAGGGACCTCGGGAGATCATCTAGTCCAACCCTCCTGCTAAAGCAGGTTCTCCTAGAGCATTTTACACAGGACTTCATCCAGGTGGGCTTTGAATATCTTCAGAGAAGGAGACTCCACAACCCCCCTGGGCAGCCTGTTCCAGTGCTCTGTCACCCTCAGAGTAAAGAAGTTTCTCCTCATATTCAACTGAAACCTCTTATGTCTCAGTTTGTATCCATTGCCCCTTGTCCTGTCACTTGACACCGCTGCAAAGAGTCTGGCTCCATCCTCGTGACTTCCACCCTTAAGACATTTGTATGTATTGATGAGGTCCCTTCTCAGTCTTCTCTTCTTCAGGCTGAACAAGCCCAACTCCCTCAGCTTTCCTTGTAGGGGAGATGCTCCAGTCCCTTTATCATCGTAGTTGCTCTCCTCTGGACTCTTTCTAGGAGTTCCTCATCTTTCTTGAACTGGGGAGCCCAGAGCTGGACACAGTACTCCAGGTGGGGTCTCACCAGGGCAGAGTAGAGGGGGAGGATTACCTCCCTCAACCTGCTGGCCACGCTCTTCTTAATGCGCCCCAGGATACCATTGGCCTTCTTGGCAACAAGGGCACACTGCTGACTCATGGTCAGCTTGTCATCCACCAGGACTCCCAGGTCCCTCTCAGCAGAGCTGCTTTCCAGCAGGTCAGCACCCAGTCTGTACTGGTGCATGGGGTTCAACCTCCCCAGGTGCAGCCCTTGACACTTGCCTTTATTGAATTTCATCATGTTCCTCTCTGCCCAACTCTCCAGCCTGTCCAGGTCCTGCTGAATGGCAATAAGAAGAATGTTTTCTGATATCTATATAAGAGTCTGCGATTGATTTTCCCCCAAGGTTCAATATTTCAATAAAAGCTAGAACTTTAATTTCAAGAAACATCTAAAAAAGTTTCTGGTTCCTACCTGGAGGCTTAGAAGTACTTCTGTTGATTCTAGAGTTTAGAATTGCTTCTTTATTATTTTCATGCTGAGTCACTTCACATAAATGGCATTTTAAAATAGTAACTTGGTACATATTTGTAGATTTAAAATTAACGGTATTGTACAAAAATCTCCTGGATACAGAAACATTTAGTGTAGACTGTTGACAAAAAGTAGGTCACTTGTTAAGGGTCCAAACCATGAATTTAAGAACCTGCTTTGGGCACTAATGTTTGATAGTCCAGCTGTCTTAGTGTAGGTTTGGAGCTATGTCATGTTTTAGAAAGCACATTTCACTGATAAATTCCATATGGCTAATAACATAGTAATTTTACATCATACATCAGTCATTTACTGGTGAAAATAGACCATACAATATTTATGGTACCTTTTGTTTTTTTCAGTCTCAGTTATCCTTCTTATACCACAGTAGCTGTTTAGTGCTGTTATTTCTATTTATGAGTCCCTGAAATACTTTTAATGAACATTAGTGGTGATTATGGTGTAATGCTACATGTGAAAGAAGTAAAATATGTGTGAAATCTAGCATTAGCATTCTATGCCAAAGTAGGAAGCCTGATTTAGCAGTAGAGGAGCTAGGGAGAATAGCTTAAAGTGGAATACTTTCAATTACATGCTTCTCTATTCTTTGTCTCTAATCTAATGTGGAACCGTGTTTTTAAAAGATTTCATTCAAAAATCACTATGTCACATATGCCTTTGCTTTAGTAAGTTTGTCAGAAAAAATCATAATAGCACTGCAGATCAATAATTAAAAAATTACAATTACTCCTTTTATTCTGGTCAGTCCATCCCACGCTGTCCCTGCCGCTCCTTCCTCCCCAGGGGAGGACTCCTCACCCCCTGCCCCTGCCCCAGCCTGGGCTCCCTCCCACGGCAGACAGCCCCCCACGCACGGCTCCAGCCTGGGGCCTTCCCACGGCTGCAGTTCTTCACGCACGGCTCCAGCGTGGGTCCCTTCCCTCCCTCCCTCCCACGGGGTGCAGTCCCTCAGGCACAGGGCGGCTCCAGCGTGGGTCCCTCGCGGGGTCACCAGCCCGGCCAGCAAACCTGCTCCAGCCTGGGCTCCTCTCCCCACGGGGCCACAGGCCCTGCCAGGAGCCTGCTCCAGCGCGGGCTTCCCACGGGGGCACAGCCTCCTTCCTTTGGGCACCCCCCTGCTCCGGCGTGGGGTCCTCCCGGGCTGCAGGTGGGGATCTGCTCCCCCGTGGGCCTCCCTGGGCTGCAGGGGCACAGCCGGCCTCACCGTGGGCTGCACCCGGGGCTGCGGGGGAATCTCTGCTCCGGCGCCTGCAGCCCCTCCTGCCCCTCCTGCCGCACCGGCCTGGGGGCCTGCGGGGCTGCACCTCTCACAGCCTCTCACTCCTCTCTCCGGCTGCAATTATGCGGGGTTTCTTTTTTTTCCCCCTCTTCTTAACTCTGTTATCCCAGAGGCGCTACCACCATCGCTGATGGGCTCAGCCTTGGCCAGCCGCAGGTCCGCCTTGGAGCCGGCTGGCGTGGGCTCCATTGGACACGGGGGTAGCTTCTGGCAGCTTCTCACAGAAGCCACCCCTGTTGCCCCCCCCGCTACCAAAACCCTCCCATGCAAATCCAATAAATGGTTGTTCAGAGATGGTTATTTTTGGCCTCAGAAATTAATACTTAAGAGGCTATAGACGGATTTCAGTATCTGTGCTCATAGTCTTTCTTTACTCTCACTAATATATTTAGATTTTTGCATTGATGTTGGGATGTGGTATTCTGCTGCCTCTTCTATGCCTTCATGATTCTTAACAAGAATGTTCTTTGAAACATTTTTTTCAGAAGAAGCTGCTGTTCTGAATTGGAAAAGTTCTGATAAGGAGATGTATTCAGAATGAAATTGTGGGCTTGTCCCTGTTCACCACGATTTCCCTACTAGGGGTGTATTTGCAAAGCGTAGTCCACCAGGGCTAAACTATGTTTTTCAGTTCTTTACAGCAAAGTTTCATGTTCTGTAAATACATTCTTAAGGATTAGTTTGTCATAAAAGTGGTGGCTAGAATAGAACAGTATTCTTTCCACTCTCTGGAACATACATTTAATTTCTGAAATTCTCTAAGGGGAAAAAAAATAATTGGTGTATTTAAGTGCATGTAAGTGAATCATAGAGAATAATTCCTGGCAGTATGAGTAGAACAACTGAAACTTTAACCATCATTCACTGAAACTTTAACCGTTATTCAGTGACTCTGCACTAGCTGCTGGATTACCCCAAAGATTTTTCCACTTCTTTAAATAGACTAATTCTCTTAATAGCATCATTGCATGTGCTGTAAATGTGTCTCTGACATTTACTCTGCTTTAATGCTGACTATACTGTTCATTCACTTCAATTGTATTTGGAAGCATCTTAATGCAGCCTATTTCATGCTGGTTTTTATTATTTCTATTAACTAGGAAAACAAGGAAGAAATGGATTTTAGTATTTCCTTTTAGGGAGAGGTACTACACAAGTTTTAACACATTCTATAGTTGGTAATAACAGGTATTTCATTGCAGTATTGCCAAAGAAATATCTGTCATTTGTGGCAAAGAAGATGATATTGTAAGTGAGAGGCACCTAGAAAGCATTAAAGTGGATAGATTTATTTTCAATTGCTTTGGATATACCATAAAATATATTATTTTCCAGATGTTTACTTTATTTTTCTTCTTCCACACCCACATTGGATTATAATTCTTGGACCCTCTTTTTTAGTGCTGCAAACATTTCAATAAATTCATTAGACAGTTTCCAGTTTGCATGGCTACAGTTGCCTTTGCCTTTTTTTCCTCTTTTGATTCCTTTTCACGATGCTTGTTGATTCAGTTGATGCTTTCGTGGTGCTAAACACACCACTGTGTTTTTTGAAAAAAGGTCTGAGACCATAGACTAGCCAAAAAATGTAATAGCTACTGGTAAAATGATTTCCTGCTTCCTATGGCTTGTGAGCCTCAAAAAGTGACTGTGGAACATTCTTTGCACAGCACATATTGGCAGAGCAGATACTCCAGGCTTTTATTATCCAAGTCACTTGCTGTGCTTTACTTTTATGTCACGACCAAGACCTGTAGATCAAAAAAGAATAGCACGGGTAGTGATAGGAGGTACAGAGGCTTGCGGACCAGTGCTTTTATAAGGTAAAAAAGATATTCAGTTCCTTGCCTGCAAATGGATCATTTACTACATTAGCATCCTGCATCTTGTTTGAAGTCCTGGAGGTACTCTTTCATAATACTTTGTGGTTTCAAAAGTTGCTTAGGAGCTTCTGCCCTGTAGACATGGAGTTGTGAAGAGGGGTGGCTGGTTAGCCCTCTTTGCAGCTTTTCAATTTACCCCTTTGGAAAACTCCAGAGGTCCATCGGGTGTGGGATGCTGCCCTTTTAGTGCTTTTTTGGGAATCTGAGAAATGACCTTGAAATCTGTAGAGAAACACTATTGACTTTTCTTCAGCTATTTTCCAATTTTCACTCTGCTAATTTTTTTTTTTTGAGCTATGAGAGATTCCTTATGTAGAAATAAGGCTTGTCATGTTTTGAAATGTTATAAACTGTGCCTTTCACCCCAGGGAACGTATATTTCATTGTTCGGGGGAGAGATACCATTATTGGAAGTCTAGTTATCTACGTGAAGACACTCATACATGTCCACTATTTTAAAATTAACAGCTTAGCAAATGCCTTCTGCGAGTATCTACTGCACAGTTCAATAGAGACACTGCAGTCCTTGCATGTTATTTTTTTTCCTACCTTGGAACTTCATAAGAGGAAAGGTCATTTACCATTTTGCAGTGAAGTAGATGAGATTTCAGCTGCTTCTCTGTGTGTTGATCTGCAGTAATTTATTACATCTAACATCCTCAGATAAACCGATGAGTCATGGTGCTTTGTTTTAAGAGTAAAATGCGTAGTTTAAGCAGATACTAATTGCCACGTTTTCATAGCTACTCTGATAATTCTGATGAAATATACAGCTGGTAGGCAAATGTTGATTTTTGTCATGCCACCTGCGATTTTGTCAGCCACATCACAAAACCTAAAATTAATAACTAAAATGTAGTTCTTTTTAGAAAGAGAATGTCTTTTGACAGCAAGTCCAAAATTTTCAATCGTTAATTATTCCTGTAATTAATTACTCACTCCGCTACCTTCTAGGATCTCAGCTGGTTGTGTGCAAGACCAGCTTGCTAGTAAAAGCTGTTATGAAAAAAGCTGTCAGTCTCCTTGCTTCTTCCCTCAGGAGCTGCTTTTTTGCTGAGGCTCTCACTCTTGGTCCCCACTTGACCTACAGCTGCACTTCAGTCATGCCTGTGCCATCTAACATGTTGATCTGGACCCTGACCCACAGACTTGACTTTCTGTCTTCCCCTCAGACTTGCCTGTCACAATATACTTGACTGGAGATCACTGGACTGTGGCATACCCTGGTTACCATTTCCAGAGATGAGAATCACTTAGGTTGGAGAAGACCTTTGAGTCCAACTGTAAATGTAACACTGCCAAGTCTCCCACTAAACCATGATCCTCACCCTGACTTGCTAACATGCCTTAATAGTTCTTTGTTGGTGACATGTTGAGTCCTGCCTCTTGGCCCCCAACTCTTGTGGAGTTATGTGACTCTTGGCCCCCAGCTTGCCTTCTCTTGCAGAACAGCCTGCCCTTGCTGCTCAGGGACAGTTAGGGAGACTAATGTTTCTTGTATGGTGCTTCATCAGCTTGTCTTCAAATGAATTGTACTTTGACTATTTCTTGGATGTTTTATCTAAACCCATCGTCTAGACAGAGGAAGCAAACATCTTCAAAACCATTTTGTGGATCTCAGACAAGGGTTCTGTCTCCTGTAAAATTAACATGGAAGCTGTTCTTCCATTACTATTCACTCCTTTTGGCCTTGCCAAATTCCAGCCACAAAAGGCTCCCTGCTAGCTTTGGTGGGCCTATCCCAACTTTGGGAGGTCTCAGGTCATTCAAGAAAAGCCAAAGACAGAAGGAGACATGAGGATACCTTAATACCTCTCAAACATTGGCTACCATGGATCTACAGCTGTCACGCTGGACACACAGCTCACTCTCATCTCCTGGTTGTTCTTTGCTCCAAAGCCAGTCCTGATGGGCTATCTGATGATTACTTTTTTGCTCACCCTCTCACCCCAAGAGCATTGTGCAGGACACATCTAAGCTAATTTCAATTGTCCCAGCACAGGCAAGGCAGCTGATTTCAGGACTTTTTTCATTTGTTTCTGCACACTGTTGTGAAACTTGGCATTAGGCTAGATCTCCTTATTAAGGAACTGGAGGGAACTCTGCATCTCATGATCTGGAACCTAACAGTTTTGGGGTTTTAAATGATGTGAATGAAGAAGAACCTCCTGTCTAGAAGAACAACAGTCCATAAAGTTTCTATGGGTGGCAATGTACTTTTTTTGGATCGATGTGGTAACTATTCAGTAATTCTTGAGGAAGTCCCTCTGCATTTGATTCCAAAATATCTTTGAGAATTAAGATCTCCATTCTTTATCTAATCAGGAAAACTTAATTTACAGTCATTTTGGGCTTGCACTTGCAAAAACAATGGAGTTCAGATTTTTCCTCATCTGCCTGCAGGATGTTTTCTTGGCAGACTCGTTTGGGTTTTTCCACTGGCCAAAAATCTGATATTTCTGGTGGGATCTAAACTTGGGTTTGATTAGTGTAAAAGGAAAATCATTTGAGCAATAGCTTCTTGTTTCCTCCCCAAACTTTTCATGAAATAAGCTGCACTTTTCGTGATGATTCAGCTACCAGTATAGAAGAGGTATAACTGGCATAACCAGTCCCAATTACACTAGGTTTTTCAGGTCAGGGTCAGACACCGAACACAACTGAAGTTCTGCCCACTGTTCCATTCTTGGTGGGTTTTATTTCACAGATGGCATTCATCTTCAGCAGAGGCAACTCTTTGTAGTGGATATTGAAATGTCTTTGACTTCTTAAATACAGTGTGATTTCTCAGAAAGATCTCTTGGGTTTTCTTTAATAAAGGAAAACTCTTCCCTTTGGAATGGTCATTGGATTCAGCAGTTTGTACTCAATGACAGTGCTAGGAACAGGGAATCCTTTTCCCATAGGCCACCAGCTTTCTCTTCAGGCAACCTCTTTATATTTGAGGTACTGGTTAGAATGGTATGTGTGGACGCTTAGTGAAATGAGAAAGAAAAAGTACTTACTAGTAAGTAGAAGTTCTGTGAATGGTGTTGCCCTGAAAGATGTTCACAACTGTGTGCCTTGCTGGTTCTCAGAGACATGTTTTATGTTTTGCTATACTTTGTTTTTCTTTTAAATAAAGAGTCTTTCAGATGGTAAAGAGTCTTTCAGATGGAATGTACTCAGTTTATAAGGGGGAAGGGGAAGTGACATGGGCATGCTGTTACTCTTAGAGCTAAATGGTGCATGTCCAAGCTCAGGCGCTCGGGCATATACATACCTACAGCATGGTTTTGTGCAGCAGCTCTCAAAGAATATGGACATGATGCAAGCAGTTTTTTGTTTAAAGCATTAAATTTATTTATTTTCCAGTTTATCAAATAGCTTTAAGGAAACCTGTGATGTCTCAGACATGCTACTCAAAATACTCAACATAAAAATACATTTCTGAGTAAATTGCATTTTAAAATCTGCCAGGAACTTGGATTGTAAACCATTCATTCTATGCTACCGTGATAATTTTTAAACCAGAATGTTGAACAACACTAAATCGTATGTTTGTATAAATCTAAATTATCACGTGAGCAGTGTCCTTATCATCAACAAATGTTCTCGCATTTAAAAAAAAAAAGCTTGAATGCAGCAGTAAAGGAAACAAACTAAAAAATTTCAGCTGCTTCAGTTCTTGAGGTAGCTCTGGTTGAAATGAAGCTTTGTGTATGATCATAGCTGAACGTAAATTTGACATCTTGATAAAAATCTGCTTAACCTTTTTAAAATGCTGTAGTGGTGAAAGTAAACACCCTCCCTGAACTTCCTCTCCCTGTATTTCCTCATTTCACCGAAACCTGATACTTTCCTTCTAAACCCTTACCAGAGCCAGTAATGAATTCTTTTCAGCCTTCTCCAGTTTTAATGTGTTTTCTGATGACAGAGATTCAAAAAGGAATAAAGAGGAAAAAGAAGTGAGAGAGAAATCAAAAGTCCACAGATTTAACTGCTTACCAATTTTACATTCACCTCTTACATATCTACTGACACCCATTTTGTGAACTTAATTTGTTCAGTTTAAAAAGAGGGATTTATGTATAACAGAAATGTTCAACTGATTTTCATGAGCAGAAGCAGAATTTTAGAGTAGACCCTACTAGGTCTGTTTTCAAAATATGATTTATAGAAGGCTTTTTTCCTACTTCAGAATGTTTTTGTGAAATGTAGAAAAAGAAGTCTCAAACATGAAGAGGTTATTTCATCCTTCTCCTCTCTCAGTGGCAGGACCAAGTATACTTGAAACACCCTCAACAGAAGTCTGTCTAAACAGCTCTTCAAATTCTGGAGCTTCTAAACCTTTCCTAGATGATCCATTCCCCTCAGTTTTTATCTTTGGGGAATATTTTCCCTGTTAGCCAACTTAAATATCCCACAATGCAATCTAGGCCTGCAGATGTGAAGAAGTTTTCTTTCTTTCTTCTTTATTACAGCCTTCCATGCACCTGAAGGCTATTGCCTTCTGTCCTCTCAGTTATCCCTTTAACAGGGCAGACAAGCCCACTTTCTTCCATTGTGGCTTGTAGGCCATGTTTTCTAGACCTCTGGTATTTTGTGGTGTTGTGCTTTCTCCAGATGGCCCAAGTGATTTTATGTAAAGTTACAATGCTTTGGTGGTGGTATGTTTCTTGTTAAGTTCAATTTGACATTTCAGAGGACCTTGGAATATAACGTGCTATTGCCCTTTCACCTTTGCATTTCCCAAAGTTTGTTTAAAAATGAAATTATTGGTCATCATATAGAATCATCAATTAAATCTGTTTTGTTATCTGACAGTGCTGGAGTGGAACTGTCTTCACTATTTAACTGATCTCTCACCACTCCATTCTGCCAGTAGCACAGTAGTTTTCCTGCTTTCAGAGTGTAGCTGCATAAACCACCATGCACTTAATTGAAATACAGAAGATCTTCTTTCAAGGTACTTTAGACTACTGTAATTTAAAAAGCTTTTATGTTTTAAGTGTTTTTCATACAATTTGGCTGTCTGTGTAGAATACTACCCCAATCTAAGAAAAAAAAAATGGCTCCAGTGCTGATGTCCTTTATTCAATTACTGGGAAGTCTGCAAGATCCCTGAAATCATGTACCCTGCAATTGCAAGGACGTATATTGTCTCAGCCTTTTTGTAACTTTGGATGCCTCCCTCTTAACACCAGGTAGGGCTTTTGTTGCAACTGCTTGTATTTGAAGGCTCTTTCATAGTCTTGTTCTTTTGACTATGTAAGAATCTTCTACTTCCAGTTAACATGTGTTTGTGGCTGCTCTGTATTTTAGTAAATTAACTGTTGCCTTTCTCCTGCACTGTTGTTTATATTCAGATTTCCTTTTTACTAATGAAAAAATGAAATCAGATGGAGCAAAGAACTGCAGCTGACTTTTCCGAGATTCATCACTTTGACTACCCAAAACCATCCTGTAAATAACTTCATCAGGAAGCATTCCTTTTCCTCTGTCATTTGCATTTGTGGCATCCTTAGTTTTTGTCAGATATTCATGTTAAAAGGATCTCAAAATGCATTTTACACTTTTAAATATCATTCTATTTCCTTCTTTCATGTCTCTGCCAATAAATTGGTGTCTTCTTCCATGGCTCTTTTCATCTCTTGGGACATCTCCCACATTCCTCATGTACATCTTTCTTCTTTTAAAGTACATTTTTTTCCTGGACAATCTTAGAGTAAGATCTTCCAACCTAGAAAAACCAGGACCACTTTAGTCTTTGAGAACGTATCAGTTTCACTCCTACTACTGTATTCCTTTTGTGTGATTAGCCAGATTAGTGCTTGTAAATATTTATGAGTGTCTGATATGCAGGTCCTGTTCAGACTTTATTCACCTTCCTTATCCTCACTTCTAATTTTTTTAGATGGCCATTAATGGCCATTCAATAAAAACCTCAAAAACATTAAACAACCTGCCTGCTACTCCCCCCTAGATAGTCTGTGCAAAGAAGGATAAACTTTTGAAAACACTAAAATGCAACATCTAAAGTCAAGTCCTGGTTACTCTATATTCTCAGCCTCTCAATGAGGCTGAGGAACTACTTGGGGAGATGGGAGCATCTTCGCCTATGGCAAATGCAACAACACCGGGAGGCTCCAGTCACATCTGTCTGGGCTTGGTAAATGTCATGGGCCATGGTCTGTTATGGGTCATGATACAGCATGAATAGACATGCAGACATAAGCTTACTAAACTAAGTTCCTTCTCAGTTCTTTAACTAAGCTAATCAGAGAAATCTCATAGGGAAAGTAAACCTTGATTTAGTACTAAACATTATATATGATGGTTAAAAGGCGAAAGAACCCAAAACCACAAAAGTAATATTACCTTTAAAAAAAGGGATCTACACAAAAATCAGGAAACTGATTGAAAAGAGCATTTAGGAGATAACTTGAAAACTGAAAAGGCAGGAAGGAGACACAGAGACTATATAAACCACCACATGAGAGGCTCAGAGAACAATATATTTTTTTTCTAAATAGACCAAAAGAGAAAAGTTGTTGAAAAGCAGAGTAAAACAGATTGCTAGGAATAAAGAGCATAAGAACAGGCACCCTGAGACAAAGGAAATTACCATCTAGCCCAGTATCTTGTTGCTAGCCAGTAGCTTATGCCTATGTAAAAATGCAAAAGATAATCTTAGCATATAGTGATACTTCCCCAATAATCTGTCTGAGCACAAGGAAATCTGTGGCTCAGTTACTTAATGAACAGGAATTAATGTTGCATTTAAAAATGCTTGACAAATTTTCCACCTGTGAATTTGTCTACTCTTTTTTGAGGCAGTTCAAATTCTTGACATCCACAAGTCTGGTGGCCCACTTTTTCAGCTCAACTGCATATGGTGTGAAAAATAATTTCCTTTTGTTTCTTTTAGTCATTGCCTGCATAGTTTTATTTGATGCCCACTTAAGGCAGTCTCAGATAGTCTAAAGCCCAGATCACTGTGTGCCTATTTTAAAGTTTCTTCTTTTAGCAGATAGTGGAAAATTACTCCTCTGATGACTTTAAAGAGGATAAGGAGTTTTCAGGCTTTAATGATGGCTGACACACCAAATGTTCTTGCAGCATTGAATAGGAAGATTCTTGTATTATTTAGAAAACAGTGTAATATTGGGTTAGCCATGGCCCACAGCCAAACTCCCACCCAGCTACTCACTCACTCCACTCCAAGCCCAGCAGGAAGAGAGGAGAAAACAGGAAAAAAACAGGGACAAGAAAGCTTGTGGGTCAAGATTCAGACAGGGAAATCACTTACCAATTACCATTGTGGGCAAAACAGACTCAACTTTGGGAAAATTAACTTAATCTCATGCCAAAGAACATAGCTTTGGCTAGTGAGAAGCAAAAAAGACAGTTATTAAAGCCACACCTTCCCTCTCACCTTTTCCAGGCTCAACTTCTCTCCTTCACTCCCCACTCCTCTCCCTCCCTTCAAGCAGCCGGGGGTGGGGGGATAGAGGGGTGGTCAGTGCACACCGGTTCCTCTCTGCTGCTGCTCCTTCCTCCTCATGGTTTTCCTCTGCTCTAGTGTGGCGTTTCCACAGGCTGCAGTTCCTTCAGGCATACTCATCTGCTCTGGTATTGCTCTCCATGGGCTGCAGCGTGGATATCCGCTCCAGCATGGAGCTCCTCCTCCTCCTCTGACCTTGGTGTTCCCTCTGCTGATCCTCACTCTTTTTCTTCCCTCCTCCTCTCCCTGTCTGGCATTTCCTGCCCTTCCTTACACAGATTTTCCCAGAGACACCACCAGGGTCTGCTGATGGGCTCAGCTGTGTTCTGCAGTGGGTCCTCTGCAGAGCCACTGATCTCTTCCCACAGAGGCCACCTCTGCAGCTCCTTTGCTGTCAAAACCCTGCCACCCAAGCCCCGTGCAAGCATAGGTGTCACAGGAGAGAGGTGGGGACCGTCATGGCTGGCAGTGCAGGGGGAGGCTGGAAGGGAGCTCTTGGTAACACCTGGTGGGATATGCTGTCTTGTGTGTCCTGTGAAGCCATGGCCTTGGTGTTCTGAGACCTTTCTACAGCTTTTCACAGTCTGTCTTTCTCCTAGTTATTATGAAGAACTTTGTATCATCAGAATAAATTGGCCCTAATAATTGTTCCTGTTGGCTTTGTCCCTTCACTCTAAAACCTGTTCTACTGTGACATTAATTTGTATCAACTTCTTTGATTCATACCCCAGAACTCTGGTTAAACTCCCTGATAACAAAACCCCATTGTTTCTATTGCTCAGAGAAAGTTGCTTCTCCAGAACTTTTTCTCATGCCTTTTAATGATTTTATGCTCTTCTCTATTTCCTATGTTTGGAAAGAATGTCAGTTTCGGAAGACTGCCTTTCTGCAGTCGCATGTGTGATCCTTTAGAAATGCTCTAGCCAGAGCAGATCTTGACACCTGCCTTCCATCCCAACTCCAAGCTATATAGGCTACTGCAGTCTTTCAAATGTGAGAAGACTGAGGGAAAATAAAGGTATAACTTGGCTTTGTTAAATTCCCTTTGCTCTGAAGGTCACTTCTGGTTTTGTGCATGACTCAGTCTGTCACAGGTACCTATAATAATGTCCTTTACAGCACTGAAGGGAACCCCTAGGCAGCCCAGGGCTGATATGCTGCAACAACTGGGGCCACATCGCTCTTTTTTTAATTAATTAAAAAAAAGGCCTAGTGCTTACAGGGATTATGTGCAACTGTAATACGATCCACACTGACAACACTCTATAAAAGCACAATTACAGCAAAGAGTTTTACTCCAGATGAGTAACTCCTCATTCTGATTTTGCAATGTAGAGATTGCTGCACAAAATCTGTCTGTGAAGAATGGAACTTCAGATTAATAACAACTCCATTTTCTCTCCGTATTTACAAAAAAAACTTTGCACCGGTAGTCCTCTTTCATTTTAACATATTCTTCCAGGTTATTTTAAAATACATCCTTGAATGGTCATCATATGTTAAGAATGAACATTTGTTTTCTGGTACCGTAGGGAAAAAAATATGTTCAGCTTGTTATAGTAGTTATAAAAATAGAAGACAGAAGTGTTTATGTGCCTGGGACTGTTATTGTGGCATACAAATACTCTGCAAATATGCCCAAGGATGTCTGGGGTGTTTTATTGCTCTAACAAGATGATTTAAAAAAAAAACACAAGCTTTTGTTTTTCTTTTTATACCTTTTTTTTTAATGTTAGATCTTTCTTTTATATGTAACCTTTTGTTGCTCTATTAATATATGCCTTTCTAATGAGAGTTGATTGCCTATCTTGCGTGTGTCCTGTGATACATTTTTTCCCCATTTTCCTTATTTTCTGTAAACTGCAGAGCTAATTTTTCTTCCCCATATGCATTTTCTAGAGTTCTTGTAAATTAATGCATGCATCTTCAATGAGTTTGAGGAACAAATGATATGTCATAACCCAATTTAGAATCAGTAGCATATGAATAACATATTGCTGGTAGCTGAAGTCCCATTAATTTTCTGCATATAAAATGCAATTAAATATTATTGTTGTTGTTAGTGTGTTTGTCCAAGCTCTGTGCAAGGATTCTCAGTGATGCCAACAGACTATCATTAAAAGGCTATGTAACGCTATAAATAGATGTACTATAACTTACTCATATAAATCATTGCACCACAGCTTCTTCCTAAATTTTTTCATTCAGCTAAAATTATTATCCAACCTGTCAAAGGCATAAGTACGTTGTTGCACAGCATGGCATACATTAGCATTTTGAAGATATGACTGGCTGAAGGTGAATTGGTTGACAGGTGTGGAACAGTATGAATGGAGAAGCACCTAAGAGAAAAGGAAGTGACAGCGCCATAGTGTAATATGTCTGGAATGCAAACATGGATGCAATAAGTGGATCTCAGGAAACTCTGATGACAGCTAAGTAGAACCACACACGTTTGGGATGTCTTAAAATACAGCTGGTTGTAAGATCTGCAAGATTTGTGGTATACTGTCAGGGACATACTTAAAAAAAAGAATCAGGTCAGCTTGTTGCTTGCTGAAACTTTGGTAAAAATAGAAAGTGTATGTTATGACTACGTGTAGGAAAATAGCTGTCCATTATGAGGACGAGAGTGACTTTTCTAGAAAATTATAAAAACGTAGAAGCCATGTGATAAGCGTCTGATAGTCATTGTGATGATTTACAGTGATTTCCAGAAAAAGTATGCTATTGTTTTCCATACTAGTAGGAGTAAACCAAATGATGAGAGTCTCAGTGACAAGATAAAAAAATCCAAAGCTATGGAAATGTATAAGGACATCAGCCCTTTGTGGATCTTACATAAGCAATGAGGCAGGACAACTAGACAGACAAACTGTGGACTATGGAGAGCCATGAGAGATGGGGTGAACTTGTAAGAGGCAGAGGGAGCTGAAGGAGTGGCCACAACCTGTGCCATTACTGAAAGTAGACTGGAAGTTTTCCAAAGAGATTCAATATCCTTTTAACCCCTCAAAGCACGTTAAAACGTGGCCCTATTCACTGCCATCACTGTTAAAATCAGTAAAGACCTAACAGCATGTACCAAAGGATTTTTAATCTCTACAGGTATCACCAGATGCCCTGAAGATGACTCTGATCCTGACAGAGCATTATAGGGGATCCCTCAAACCTTGTTTCAGAAAGCTTCAAGTCAGTCATGAATTTATCTAGTTCAGCGGTACTTCTTCGATTTAAAAACATGTTAACATACGAAATCCTCACTGAAAATGGGTATAAGAGATTCAGAAAACTCTCCTTAAAGCGTAATAAACAGCTGTGGTGCAGGAGCAAAGTGGAAAAAGACGTAATGTGCACACAGAGCAGACTTCAAAACTGCCTTGCTCAGGCTATAGTTTCAGATCTGGAAACGCTGTTGCTGGTATAGCCTGGATACCTTTGCTATGTGTAGGAAGGGCCAACCATATAGTCTGTGAAAGTACTTGACCAGAGTTCTCCCAACTAGCTTCTGGTACTCATTTCAGCATCCTCCTCCTGGTAGCCTCTCTGTCTTCATCTCCCCGCTTCAAAGGGCATTCTTCCACCTCCTCTTCTGGGAGCTGAATTCATTAAGAGATTTACCATGGAATAGCAATTTTCAAGCAAGTTTGGTTCTTTAACACTCATGAAAAATCTGATACAAGATCAGCATATGGTTCAGTCATTGTCTTTGTCTCGTACATCACATTACTTACAGTTAGAGAGGAGCTGC
This sequence comes from Gorsachius magnificus, assembly GCA_034008185.1. Classification (NCBI taxonomy): domain Eukaryota; kingdom Metazoa; phylum Chordata; class Aves; order Pelecaniformes; family Ardeidae; genus Gorsachius; species Gorsachius magnificus. The sequence continues at coordinate 70,375,755 of CM067082.1, forward strand.
ATTGCTGCTGGATGCAAAGAGAGAACCATTGCCAAAACTCTTCTGTTTCTTCTGGAGCATAAGCATAGACTCTACTTACCCTTGTCGTCTTTTAAGAGTGACTCACTGCCTTCCTCCCTTTCCAGATGGAATAGCTGAAACTTTCTTTCATAAATTAAACTCTTTCCCCCTAAAAAATTGCAACAGCTAGTCATCTACCTGCAACGAGACACACTTTCACCAAGAGGAAGAAACAGTAACTGAAAAATCTAGCATTAGTTTTCCAGTCAACTATTTCTGAAACGCATAAAGTCACTTGCAGTTCTCCATTACAGTGGCTTATCTTAAGTGATGTTGGAATTTCAACCGGTTAATATGGGTAGGTAATAAGACATGTTTTTAAGAAGTAGGAAAGAAAATAAAATTACTGGTATGTTATGATGCAAGGTTTTAATTCCATGGAAATGCGTGCTTGCGTTGGTCAAGTGCTTAGCCTAGCCTTAATGAATGAATCAGTCTCAGTCTGAAAAGCCCACATATTAAAAAAAAAAGAAGTATTAAATTGCCCTCTAAAGAGGTTTTTATTTTGTGAGGTAGATTTGGCATTGGGAACATTCTGGCATCAGCTGCAGGGTGAGCGCAGTGACAGCTGCTTCTGAGTCACTGCCTCTGTTAACAGGGATGCAAGGCTGTTTACCCCTCAGTGAAAGATCCGCTGCTGAGCAAATTAGCAAACGGCACTGCAAAGGCTGCTGTAACCCCACCGTACCCATCGCTTTGTGGTAATTATACCTGGTGCAGCATTGCCATTCTGTCCCCATTGCCACAGGTTCCCATCTGTCTTGTGTCCGGTACCTCTACGCAGGGCAATACCTATGCAGGAGAATATGCTTGTAAGTTTTCTTCATTCAGAAAAGGATGATTTTAGCTCTTCAACTGTAGAGCTGCAGTTTTAGGTTAATTGCTTTTTTCAAAGGGACTAGACATGATAGAATAACCTATACTTGAATGTTACGTAGCATCCATTGTTGCATACACTGCAATATTGAAATGAAAGGATTTATATTTATAAATATATATTATTATATTTGTATTATATATAAAAATAATAAATAAATATATATATATATAAAGGGTATTGTTGTAATGAATTACAGCCAAGTAAGAAGATGGCATGGTACGGTTTCATTGATTTGTGTTTTGATTTCATTTTCATTTCATTATGCCATTTCATCAGCTTTAAGAAGTTTGAAAAATACAAATTTAAGGCATTTTGTCATATCTGTGCCTGTTGGACTTGTAAGTTGGTATACAGGACTTAATTTTATAAATCACAAATAGAACAAAGTTAGGCACTTGTTCAGAAAGGTATCTATAGTCATGGCTTAAATACACTTAAGTTACCCACTCTTGTAAGCCATGTTGGGTGAATTCAGGTGCCTGTTGATACAGGATGTAAATGCATAGAAAAAGAAATAGTAAAAGTTTTAAAGGACTAGGTTCTGTTCTGTAGCTTGGCTGCTTTTTCTTCTTGGAAGTACGTTAAAATGTTAAAAATCAATCACAGGAAAGCAACCTTCCCTCCACCATTGATATCAAACTATTGATTTAGTTGATTCTAGACCAGGTAGTTGTTCTCAATCACAAGAAAAAGAAAAAAAAAAAGGAAAAAAGAAAGGAATCGAAAGGCATTCAATTTAATCCATTCTTAATATTTAATACCTTCTTATCCTGAATGCAAATTGGTAATGGAGTAATTTTAAATAACTGCAAGAACATCTGAAATTTTGCTTAGATGAAAGGGGATACTGAATGATTTGAAAAAAAAAAATATATCTTTTTTATCTTTTTGGCAAATTAAATTAGCCTTGAAAAGAGAAATGTTACTGTAAGTTTAACAATTATTAGAAAGAAGCATGAAGTATTTTTTTAACTGTATAGAAATGAAGTGATTTGTCTTTTCCAGAGTAAGTTCATATTTGGGAACTATGCCATGTGATTCCCCACAGTAAATCTGGTAAATACTTTTTTTTATGCTTCTGCATTCATTGTGGAAGAAAGGAGTTTCCCTTGCTGATGGGTGACTCATTACAGCATTTATCTCAAGGTGAAGTGTGAGGAGGAGAGGTCAAGGAACAGATAGCCTAAACAAAAAAAGCGGTAATAAATCCTCATATCTGTGTGTTCGGCAGAGAGATATAAAGAAACTCAGGAATGAAACAGCTGAAATGCTGCTGATACCTCTTGTGTGGAGTCTCTCACCAGGAGTTGTGCTGATACTGCAGGACAGGAGGGAGGCAACTGTGATGCCAATTTTGGCAGAGCTCCAGGGGAGAGCAGAGGACTACAGACTTGTAAAACCCAATGTCTGTTTTGGGCATGTTAGTGGAAGCAGAATATAAGATCAGTGCACATTTGGGTGAGGGTGAGGTATGGAAGAGTCAAGGCAGCTTCTGTAGAGAAAAAACTAAGAATTCTCTGAAGGTTTCAGGGATCCTGTGGGTGAGAATGATCTACTTGATATGGGCTTCCTTTATTCTTGAAAGCAAAATCCCTCATGAAAGGGTTGTGAAGAAAGTAAGCAGTCATCAGACAGGACAAATATCTTTGCATTATCAAATATTTTTGATTTGATTAGTTCTCACCATTGAGAAATTTTAAAAAATGTATTTTTTCAAGAATATCCTCTTAGGTCCCTTTGATTTTCTTTTATGCTCAGATTATTTTTAAAGTAGCTTTCTGCATTGCTCAAAAAAGCAAAGATTTGAGTGAAAGTTGCTTCTCAATCATAAGATATGTACAAGTCCCAGAAACAATAATTTGTTGTTGGAGCATGTTCCACCAGTCTGCAGAGTGTTATTCACAGAAGTGCTTTGGTGTTGCATAGTACACCATAGCGTGGAGCTCTGTCAGCTTTTACAGTGAGCTTTATGCTACCAAAAGTAAATCTGTAAATACATTTGATTTATGTAAGATATTTTTAGATCTCTGTTCACATATAAAATAAAGCCTGAGTATGCAAGTATACAGATGGTAGTTTATGTACATTTCCAGAAGATGAAGAGAATACTGAAAGAGTAATTTTACTAGAATTCATAAGGTGCAGGTTTGCTGGTTTTTTTCTTGCTTTACTGTAGCCAGATATATTTGCTTATGAAATAACATGGACATTGACGGTAGGGCCAATTGTTACTGTAAAATTAACCGCAGACATTTTCCTTGCTTCTTCATAAACGTGTTGCTGGCTAGTGTTTGAAAATAACAGTGATGTTTACTGCTACATCTTGTAGCGTAGCTTGGGCCCCAGCTTTTGGTGTAGCCCCGTGCTTTCTTGTTGACCATTTATAAAAAAAGCAAAACCATCAGATTTCGGTAGTTGAAGGTATTTTAAACCTGGCCAGCTGGCACAGCCATTTTTCCTTCCTGTCTCCAATATCACACTGAAGAAACATGATTTCCAGTTCCTCCTGGGCCACATTTTGTTCCTTTCTGTTTACTCCCTTCTTCTGCACTGGAAGCAGAAACATGGTAACACCGTATTGCATACGCTGTTGGATTTCTGTACCACTTGAATGGAAAGAGTACATCTGGGCAGTCATCCTTTCAATGTGCTGCTGTTAGGTACCAGAAACAAGCATCTGAAGAATGCAAATGTGAATCCAAAAGTTCTGCTGGAAGAAGCAAGGTGACTGGTCTGGGTGGCTGTTACTGTTCTGAATACAATTAATTTTGCCCTGCTGGAAAAGCTGTAGGTTTGCCAAAGAAAGGTGGACTGGTTGCACTGAAACAGCTGTCAGTATTTCAGCGTACAGGTTCAGACCAAAGCACCAGGCTTCTTTGGAGACCACACAAGGGAAAGGATACAGGAGAATAGCAGAGGAACTGGCATCACACCAGACTGATGAGATGCAGACCTTTATCTGTCAAGTGTTAAATAAGAATTGCCTTGTGTATGTGCAGTGTCATTCTTTGAGCAACCATTGTTGTTCTGAGCTAAGGGATGAGCTTTTGCAATGAAAGTTTCTCTTGACTCGCCCAAATATGAAACAACCTTTTGTCCGCCAAATGAATTACAGAATTTGCTCATTGCATGGGCTGCAATCCATACAGGGGTAGGCGTATCTGCAAAGGCTTAACCTTGCTGGATCACTGAGAGAGTTATTCAAACTTTAAACCACACTTGGTATGATGGAGCATGACTCATATAGGTCCTTGGGTGGAAGAGCTACTAGTCTCAAAGAAAATGGGCTCTATTTACAGCACAGTTAACTTATTCTAAATTAGTTAAACCTTCAACCAAGGAAAACTCAGAATTGCTGATGAAACATGGAAATACCAAGACTTGGAAATAAACCTCTCATTGAGTCCTTGCAGGGCAGAGTTTCCTTCAGCCTTCTTCTAGCCCTTCTAGTTCAACAGCTTCCAGCGGCTTCCACCATTAAAACAACCTTAGCAAATCCCTTCTGGGTCTCTAGGAAATCTTCCTGTCACCTTCACACTTGGCTGACAGTCTGCTCTGCAGAAGTCAGTTGCACTGCAGCAGAATATTGTCCTGCTTCTGTGTGCTCTCTCCCTGCTTCCTCCACCCGGTCCCCTGAAAGGTTCCTTCTGCTGCACCTCTCTGTGTCTCTCGTTTAGATGGATCCTCTTGACACTGAGTGCAGGGTTTGGAGAATAACATCTGCTTCTCCTTTCTTTTGATCCAGTCACACCCCTTGGGGGGAAAAAAATAAAACAAAATTAATACTGAGATTGTAAACTGCAAACAAGCAAGTTCTGCAATGACCCAAACCAAATATAGAGGGCACTTTTCTGTAGGAAGGCCCCGATTCATCAGAGCATGTCAGTGTGTTTAGCATGTGTTCTGTGGGTTCTTGGCCAGTCTTAGCATTTGCATGTTGCTAAGCTGTGCTGGATGTGGCAATGCAAGCGCTGCTGAATACAGCTATGAGGCTGTTTCGGGGAGGGCGACCATTTTAAGGTCTGCCTTTGAAGCTTTACCAAATCAGGATTAAAAAGGAAATTGGTTCCCTTTGGTTTATTAATAACAATAGTGTACTAGTAAAAACCAAAAAGTATTTTTTATAGTATTTCTTACTACCAGGGGCTGAAAACATACAGGTCTTTTTTTTCCCATTTTCTTCAAAATTATATAGTGTAAATGGTGGGAACAGGAATGCTAGTGTGAAAAAGAAGTACATATTCTGTAACCTTTGCTAATATCATGCAGAAAGAGTTTTTAAGCAGTAAAAAGATTTCACCAAGAGGACTAGAAGAGGAGCCAAATATGAAAATAAGCATCCTGTTAATACTAAAGATGTAAATTTTAAGTTCTGCCTCCCTTTCCAGGAAATATGGTTCCTGTATGCTAAATAGTTAGCATTATGAGCCTGTATTGCTGAGGTTTGAGTGATAAATAATAAATCATGATCTTGTGAATCATAAAATTTTATCAGTTATTACATATACACAGAAAAGGGTGTGTCTTCAAAATTACCTTCTGGTTTGTTTCCTTTCATTTTATCTTTTTGAACAGCAACACAATCCTCATTGTCAATATGTTTTTCTGAGGGATAGATGTGTTAATCCGTGTTTAAACTGTGGAGTTTCAAAATTCATCAAATTAAATAAAGGCATGGAGTGTATTGATGATGCATGCTGGAAATTATCAAAAAGGATTTTAGGTAAAGTAGTCACCAGCCATTTCCAAATTTCTCAAAAGCTTGGAAGTTATTTAAGTGCAGTGATCATAGAATAGATTTAATTCATCCATGACATATTTGCCATTAGAAATAATGCTGCCAAAATCAATCAGCTGCAGCTTTGGTGTTTGTCATTACAGTATATTTAATTCATATTCACAGGTAAAAATGTGCTAGCATCAGTGTGTAAACTGGGATTCAAAAAAAATAGAAATAAAATGTGGAATTAGTAAGAATTAGACCCATTTAAAACCCCTCAACATGTGAGGCTTTTAGATAGCCACGACTCTGGACCTAATCCCACAAGAAGGCAAACTGGGACCCAGCTTTCCTTGTGTTGAAGGACATTTGCCAAATGTCTTCACAGGATTGTGCCTCCCCTGTGAGAGAAAGAGGGAGCACAGCAGCCCCTGTGCAGGAGCCTGGGGACTAGGGAATTCATCCCGAGCACTGCAGAGACAGGAGACCTAGGACATGCTTCACTGATTGCTAACTCATTTCATTTTGGAGTGGATTAGCTTCACCTGAAAAGGCTGATAGGGCTTTACCTCCAAAATAACTTCATTACTCACTGAGAAGCATTTTTAATTTGGGGATAGGAAGCGAGAGGTCTTTTTTGGCAGGGGACTGTTGTGAATGTGCGTCACTCACAGAGCGCATCGCCTAACCCCTGCATCTCCTGTTAAAACACAAAAACTTACAGAGGTGACACGCTGCTTCGGCAGCACGGGTAGCTGTGGCTCCATCCTGAGCTTGGATCCATCTTGGATCGCCATATGCAAGTCAGAGCTGCCTCCAGCCTACCATGGGGCGCATGAAAACAACCATGGAAAAAAATGCTTTGTGTATGAAAACTTACTCACTGAGCACCAAAACACTGTCTGATCAGAGGCCTGCAGTGCCCCTGCCCAAACATGGTTCAGAAAGAAACAGGCAGCTGCTGGAGGCTGGAAACAAGCTGCTGGGTGTGGGGGACTCTGCATCAAAAGAGGGTACCTACACCCCTGAGGGACTGCTGGACAACCCACGCTGGAGCAGAGATGCACCTGAGGAGAGGGGCAGCAGAAACCATTAAGCATAGAGCAGCAGAAGGGGTTAAGCAGAGAGTGGCAGAAACAATCGCAGATACCACCTCGACTTCCTACATAGCCTGCTACCTCGTCACAGGAATTTCAATGGACTGATTATAACCCACAGCAAAAATAAGGAAAATTGGGATTGGGAAGTGTGGAGGATAGACTGTGTAAGTGTTTGCTTCAGTGTTTTTCTTCTTTTTTCCCTAAGCTGCAATCAGCAATGAGAGACTTATTTTTGTGTGCAATAAATTAATTCAATTACAGTTCCCTGACTCTAGACTGTTTTGCCCACAACAGAGTCCCAAGCAAATAAAGGTGCCTCACTGCAGCCCAGAGCTAAGCACCTGGTGGCTCTGAGTACAGAATCATAAGCAACACCCTTTTTCCTATTAATGTGGCCTCCCCTTTCAGCTCTAATTTTTCTCAGTCACATTTTTAGGATTCTGGTTTTCTCTCCTCATTGCACACACAGTGTTAGTGACTGGCCTCTTGGGAACTGCTTTCCCTAGGTGACACAGCACTTGAAAGTCTGGTATCTACCACCCCAGTCTTCCTGTGGATTAATCTTGAGTTTCTGTCTGGATCCTTATGTGCCTAAATACCTCTGGAACCTACTATAGGAAATTGTACACACAGTAACTTGGAAAATGTTGTTTAAGAGTTTTAGAAAATAAAACCAAGATAATTCTGAAAGCTTTAATCCTTGCTATGATTTATGCTAAATTTTGTTTTGTGAAATTAGGCCTAGTAATAAGTGCTCATGAATAGTTTATCATGTGTCTGCCGTACAGTAAGTTATTGGGTTTTTTTCTGATCAGATTCCTCAAAATAAAGAGGATTGTTTTTCAAAACTCTGTTTTGCTTTTTATATTCCAGTGGGAAAAAAGTTTTTAATTTAAAACTTTCTATATTTAGTAGCTAGCAAGTATAATCATTAAAGAGCAGTGGGGAGATTTCTAAAAGATACATGCTCTGTGAATAAGCAAAAGAGGAGCTTTCATTCCCGAGATAGAGATATAATGCAAATCATTCTTGTTCCCTTTTATTTAGACCATTGTAAGGAAAGAAAAGGTCTGCTTATGAATGCAGTAACAGGGTATACCCTCCAGATATCTGCCTGTTCTTTGATTTCTACCTAGGGTGAGTCAGCTTCCTCTGTCTTCGAGGCTAGGAAGTGAGCTGCTGAATGAATGGTGACGCTTACTGCTGCTCAGAAAAAAGGTGTCAAAATATACAGCTTCCGTCATTAACATTTATCATTGCTGTTTCACAAGAAGTAGGACAGATCCTTACTGTAGGTTCACTTTTCTTCTTGAATTAACTTCTGCTTGAATAAACGTCTCCCTCCATTTAAATAAGCTGTTCTGTGAGCAAACTTATGGTTACCTGCCCCTACTCTTGACTAATCTAATGCAGAGATTGACAGTTTTGATTAATTTTTATTGCTGTCTTGCCCTGCTTCTGATGGCTCTATCTGACCGACTTCAAAGTGTTTATGAGCTCCCGACAGGCATAGCTGGGTGACTGATCCTTGGGTTTGCTCCTTTTTCTGCGTGATGACTAACATTTGATCACACAAATCTGTGGTATCTGTATGGTATCTGATAAAATAGTGGAAAAATACCAGTGAAATACCAAAAGAAATCCATTCTTGCATGCTTAGTTGGTATTCTTTAAGCAGACAGCTAAAACATCAGCAGGCAAAGTCTGAGGGAAAAGCAACCAGTTTCATGCTAACTAGAAGAGCATGGAGGAGTTATGCTTTCAGTGTGCTTCAGCCATGGTCCTCTAACTTAAGTGCAATGCTGTGCCTTAGAAATGCTTTTGGGTTTGATGCTTTCAACCACAAGGCTTGACTCTAAACTGGGCAGCTGAAAAGAAAACCTCTGTCTTGTGGGAAAGGGCTGCATAGATACCTTTCAAGGGGTACTCTCAAATAACTTCCCTGACATGTCCAATGGATGGTTTGGAAGAAGGAAAAGACGTGAAGAGAGAGTTGTGTATGGTTTTGTTCATTTCTGGTGAAAAAATAACATAAACCTCTTCTCATCAAAATGTGAAATGAGAGGTGCAGGAGTTCAAGGATTTAGTGTTTAAAAGAATTATATTGAGCAAATGCCAGCACTGTAATACTTCATCGTTGTTAAAGGCTGATATAGTAATAACTATGTTAATGTCATCAAACAGATTCTTTGCAAAATGCTGCTCCTGTCTAATCAGCAGTGGTCTTGAGATATATAAAACTTAAAGCAAGAGTTAACAGGATCAGACTGAAGCAAACCTGGAAATTTTGTCAATTAATTAAGCAGCTCTGGCTGTGTATGTTGTTATGTTCTGTTTTTACTCTATTGTTTTGCTGTTTGATGACTCGGCTCTTGAACAGCCTCAAGATAGGCACGTATTCTGAAGGTGTAGTCAACCTCATTTGCAAAATTAGTCATAGACAGCCTGCATATGCAAACTGTAATCTGTGCATAAACATTAAGCATCCCTTAAGTTCCTTGAAGGAATTTGTCTTTGCCAAATATGTGGTGAGCCTGTGCATTCAAATGAGCTTTCAGACCCATACACTGAAACCATTGCAGCAAAGCGGTGCTTTCAGGTAGCTTTAGTGTTACTTCAGATAGATTTAGTGTTACTTGGAGATGAAGGTGACCGGCTGGATGTTAACTGTACATTTGCAGAGTTATTCAGCAGCAAATGAGCTGGGCACACCTGAGGGTGCAGAATGGTGCATATTTAGCCTGAAAAACAATACATGTATTTCTATCAAAAGCCTGGGTCGGTTGTACCGTACTTCATAAGCAAGCAAGTCATGCCACAGATGTTTTGCCACTACAAAATGATCTGAAGTCTCTGTGCCCACTCCTGGAGGCTTGGCTGGAGATTGGCGCCGGTACAGGGAGGGCAGCCCCTCTCCCCTGTGCAGGGGCTCCCGGGCAGCACCGTGGGGGGCAAATCCCCATCTGGCCCCTCTGGCAGGAGCTGCTTTTCAGCTGCGGCTCTGCCGCTCGGCCTGGCCTCGGCTACAGCTCCGGTGAAACTGCCGCCATGCCTGTGCCTGGCCACAGGCCTCTTGGCCCAGCCCCAGCCCCACTCCCTGACCTGCAGCTGGTTTTCCCAGGCCTCCCTGAGCCTCACCTTGGCCCTGGCCCCTCCTGGCTCCCCCATGGCCATGTCTCTCCACTGTGGGCTGGGCTGGTGACCTAGGCCCTTGGCAGCCCCCCACCCCGAGCCTGTTCCACTCACCTGGCAGTGGGGCTGGGCCCTGCCCCGCTGGCAGCCCCCACTCAGGGCTCCCTCTCCCCTGGAGCAGCCACCTCACGCTGCTCATGGACACCTGCAGCTTGTCTTCTGCAAAACATCTTCGTGAGGGAGTGCATGCCCCATGGCTGGTGAAGCAGCAAGGACTGAGAGGATGGTGCTCTCACTCTGCTTGTGTGTATTGATTTTCTGGTTTTGATATGATTGCCAGCCTTGAAACTTCACCTGCAGGATCATGAAGATAAAAAGTCTTACAGTGCTGTGCTCGGGGGATTTGAAAAAACTTGTTTTCCACAGGGGGAAAAAAAAAAAGTTAATAAACAGACAGGAGTTCATAATTCTGTCATCAGAAAAGATGTCAGCTGTGGCGTAAAGCCTGTACTAGCCATGAGTGAAAGCAAAAGCAGCAATTAAATAAGTAAAAAAATGGTTTAATATGACAAAAATTGTGATCTGTAGGAGACTTCTAGATGTCAGGAAAAATCCTTGCCTGTTTTTGTCAAGCCCAGCATTTTGGCAGTACAAAGGAAGAGATAGGATAGGATAGGATAGGATAGGATACTGTTCCATTAAATAGGAAGAGTATAAATAAACTGAAATAAAAGACGCTGCTATGATGGTTTTGTATTTGGAAAGAAAGAGAGTCATGTACTCAACAACTTTGTAGGAAATCGAGTCATATGAAAATGTTTTTCAGTTTTTAATGTGACATAGGTTTGGGTTAAGTAATTTTCCAAAAGCAGTAGATTTCAGTAAGATGTTTGAAGCAATCAGCATCCTGATTAAAAGTACTGACACTGCTACCCATCAAAAGAGCACAGTCTAATGGATTTTGAGTGGGGTAACTGGAAATTGTCAGTGGAGATGTTAAATGAACTGGCATGTGTATCGTGTTCTGCAAGAACCAGTTCTCATCCTTTATGCTATTTTGTATTTTTTATTAGTGATCTAGGAGACACAAGAAGAAAATCACAGTTGTTTTTAAAGAAAAGCCAAATATTGGTCCAATAGTAAATACAGTAATACAGAATGCTTTATAAGCTATATTCATCAAGACAAGGTACACCTTTATAATAACTGTCTGGAAAGTCATAATTCTAAAAGCAAAGAGTATGGGTCATAGCTAGAAAATTTGAAGGCTGCAACTTTGAAAAATATTTTGGAGACACAGCAGACAGAGAACTCCTAAGATGTTACAGCAGAAAGTTGTACAGTGTAAATCATGGACATATTGAGGGGAATGGGGCAGGAGGGTATGTGTGTGTATGTCTTTGCTTACAGGAGCACAATGTTAGGATTTGTGTCAAACAAACTTTCAAAAAATGTTTGAAGGCTTTAGAGAAGAGTGTGTAGAAAATACTTAGGAGAGGAGATTTATGGAGCTAAGTCTGTTTATCTGATCAGAAAGAAAATTAAGTTATCTGATCAGTGTTTAACTTTACATAGAAAAGAGTGTGGACATAGTCTTGAGCTGAGAAAGATATAAAAGCACCAAGACTTCAAAGTAAGAAATACAGAACAGATTTTTAACAGTTTTTAACAGTTCAGCTGATTAACCACTAGAACAAACAGCTAAGGAGTCGATCAATTCTCCATCTCTAATGTCTCTGTAATCAAGATTGAATACCTTTCTTGGTGTGTATGAGTAAAATGCAATTTGTGGTCTCAGTACAAGTAATAAGGTTTGTGGAGGTTACTAACGTAGGCTAAATTTAAGGGGATAATAGTGCCTAATTTTTAAAACCCATCTCTACTCCCAGTTAGGAGTCCAAGTTTGCTTTAAGAAAAAAACAGTTTACAGCTGTTTATCCTACTAGGTGTATTTGAGAGAACGTGCATGAGATCTGAGTAAACAGATTTTGCCAAACAAGTACCCTGTTGATCACCATCTCTATCAGCCACATGACTGATTCATCATTGTGTGATCAGGAATCATAAGATTCCTTTCTTGTATGTTATTTCTTGGTAGATTTCAAGGGCAGCTGAAAATTTTGTTTTGTCTGTATTTATTTGTAAACTTTCTTGTAAACCTGGATGCATGTATAGGCTAATTGCTTCTAGAGCTCTTACTGATGACTTACTGACCTGGCTTGTGAAACTTGCTAAGTAGGTGATTAGACATATGCTACAGGAATCTGAAAACAAAGCCCAGCCCACAGAAGAGTAGAATTCAATATTCAGTGCCCTGAATGACATTGTATGGGATAAAAAAAAAAAAAACCTATATGGGATTATAGGGACAAAAATGTCCCTATATCACTTCATTGATCTACATACATGTAGTTTTTCCGCAAACTACTTTGACATCAGAAGCTCAACAACAAAGATGGACGTTTATTCCAAAATTTGGACCTGCACTTCGCTCCGTGGCGGGGTGGGGGGCAGAGACTTGCCCCTTCAGGAGTTCAGTATTGATTCTGTGAATTGCCTTGAAGTACAGTTTCTCTCCACTGAGTGTCAGGTGCTAAGCGAATTTTAATGTAGTGAGCCCTATCAGTATACCTTTGTTTCTCCATGATGGCATTCTGTAGTCTATATATTCAAGAAATCAGGCAAGATGGAAAAATATTTGGCCTTTAAATCAATAATTTCTTAGATTTGTTTATGCTTCAGTACAGAGAAGAGTTGATAGTCATGTAATCTTGTACAAATGAGTGAATCAGAATTGGTAGTTTACATAACAAAACAGGAACGACCAAATAAATAACGCGTTATTGCCTCAGGCCAAGAATAGTTTGATTTGTGAAATAGGCACTTAAGAAAATGTACTGTACCAAGCATTTGAGGATGTTTTGCTTGCTTACTGCATAACAACAGCATGACCTCCATTGTGCAAGATACCGCAAATGCAATTGCCACCTTGCAAAAACCGACGCAGTCCTATCATCGTTAACTGAGGTATGCTAACTTATTCTAGCTAAACAAACATCCTTTATCAAGCTTTAGGGAAGTGATGAGTAACTGGCAATGACTGCTAAAGTCATCTGTATAATTTAGGGAAAATTCTGACAAGGAAATGAACTTGGATGTGAGAGTTTGAGAGAGCAGGAACTCAAGAAACAGTTTGACAGATACCGGAAAACCAGAGAAACGAGGGAGAATGACGACTTACTAGCCATCTTCTGGGATCCAGATGGACATGTTCTGACAAGAGAGGAGTACTTAACCCAACAATATTGAAAGGCGCTATAATGTTGTATTCAGGATGGATCGTGCGCTCTGTCTTTTAGCCCTAGGACTTAAAAATCTCAGCTACAAACGATCTGAGTGTGAGGGGAAAGCGTAGCCCCAGAGAACACGAACAGTCAGCAAGTAGTCTTGTGTGCATGAATCACATATACTGGCTGTAAGGTCACGTTGGTGATATTTCATGGAAAGACATTTGTGAGGGGAGTTTCATTATTGCCATAGCACCGCAGTTTCTCTTTCACCAGAAGCAGGTAGTGTTATTTTTAGTCTGAAGACTTTTAAATGCTGCATCTTGACCTGCATTCAGAATGACTTTGGCTTTTTTTTTTTTACAGACCGTAGCTCTGAGAGTGGCTTCTCTGTCTACTACAAATAGACAAGTATTTTGTCTCAGTCAGTGTCTTTTATGTCATTTCATCTAGGTTTTGATGTGTAGATTTTCCATCTTTTTGAGAGAATAGTGCAGAATGTATTACCAAATAAAAAGCCATCATAAGCAGCAGTCTTGAATTGCTAGGTCCCTCACACTGTTCCAGTCTGCAGAAATTTCAGTGCACACCATCAGGCACTACCAATCTGATTAGTAATTGGTTTCAATCCTTCCGCTATGCTCTTTTTAGCCACCAGAGGTGACAAAACATGAAGGAAAAGGTGTTGTTAAATACTTTCCATTTCTTAGGATCATTTGGCGGAAAAAGAGGGAACAATGTATTTGTAACCATTTTATACTTGGCTAGCTCATACAGTACATTGTGGCACACAAAATATGTGACTTAATAACACATTATCACACAAGTGGTAACTTCAGGATTGAAACGTGAGCACTCACAGCCTGTGTGATGGAGAGGGTGGCTGAAGCGTTTAGGTGTAGCTGGGCATGGCAGGTTATCTTGCAGTGTGCTTCACCAATTGCAGTTCTCTCAAGCCACTTTTGGTTGTAACCTCTTTTGTACAATGTGAACGGAGGAAGGAAAAAATTCTTTGGAGAGAAGTTCTGGTGTGGTGACAGCTTCACCAGGACTTTTAAGCAGAATAGGGTAGTGGTCTGTCCTGTCTCTCCTGCTGTTGTCTACAAAATAAAGGCATTCTGTTTCCCCTCTCCTCTTTATGATTCTGTAGCTTGCAGTTGACTTTACACTGCTTTCTACAAAAACTGTTTCTATTGCTTTTCTCTTTGACCTTTTGCCAGCCTCTCTGGGTTTCAAAGACATAAGCAGTAACCTGGACATTGGGTGTCTGCCTCACTGCATGTCTGGAATCATAATGGAGTCATAAGAAGACAGTGAGCTAGCTGACATTTACTAGCCATGGTACAACAGGAGCGCAATGATGTAAAATTGCCACTAAGAGCACCCACCTCTTCGTTAACTATTTAATGATAAACAAGTGCTGACCTGTCCTGTACATCACAAAACAACTGCTTTAACAGAGCAACTCACAAGAGTAAGCTTTCATTATGGAAAAAAAATCCACTGTTTTTTTCAGGCATTCTTTATAAATTAGCAAAATGCCTCCACCAAGGACCAGTGGACAACATTAGAAATTCAAATAAATCGGCTGTGTACTTGCTAAAATGCCTGAATTTACTAAATTAATCTTGCATTTAAGAAATAAAGCTACATTAACATTTTGATGAAAAGTCAGTTGCTTATATTCTTCCCAGTTACAATGTGTCAAATCTGAGATCCTAGCAGTAGGAAAAGAGTACATCTTTTATTCTTGCCTCCTTTAGGCAGGCTAGAGACAGATATACTTTACCTTGAACATTTGTATCATAACTCATCTTACTGTCTATGTGATATGCCTTAATATGCAAAACAAACAGGAATAATTATCCCAGGCAGAGCATTGGATTAATGGTTACACTTCTTCTGGTACCTTCATGAATAGAACTGCAAACTCTGCAAAAATACACATTGTGAACCAAAGAGAATGCATCACTATGAGCAACACCTGCAGACCGTGCACATTTTGAGGTCATCACCTTTTCTGGCATAGCTGTTTTGCTCTCTGACTCCATCATGGGCTTTTACAGCTGCCTTCCTCCTCCTCACTGTTTCGGGGAAATGAGAAAATGGGAAATTCTTGTTCAGTTTTGAGGTGGAGTATGATCAAAGCAGGAAGGTTTTTTTGCAGAGTTCTAGCGATTCCCTTGTTGACTCAGTTTTCCAGAGAAGCAGGAACGCAATGAAAAGCTTTAACAGGTAAAATGGGCAAAATTAAAATGTACTGATGTAAGAGAGCTTGATAACAAAAATTTTGTAGGCTTTTTAAACAAATAATAAATTTCCTTTTAGGTTAATATTTAAAAAAAAACCACTTTAGTTTGTCAAATGCTATATTAAAGTAAGGGGAGAGTGTGTATCAAAATAGTCTGCAAAAGTCCAACATTTTCATTATGTTCTGTGTTCTGATTTTATCTTTTCATTTTCAGTCTAACAACTGCTAAAATGATGACCAAACATTTAAAATACATTAGAAAAAAATTATTTAGCCTACTCTTGCCTGAATTGGATTGCATTTCCCTGAAGTCCTCTGAACAGTCCTGGATGCTCTTGCTTTATTTTGCTAATCTATATTTCCTGAATTCTACTCAGATATTAATAATTATTACATAACTTCTTCAGAAGTCAAGTTTACCTTAAGCTTTTTCTAATATACACAAAACCTTGAAGAAGTTAGATATCACTTGGAAATGCATGTTTATCTCTGTCAAGTTCTTCAAGGAGGCCATACCAGGCAAATGCCTGAGTACAAGCCTCGTTGAAGTGTTCTAGGGTATTGACAATAGCCTATGCCTTGCACAGTATTGCTTCCATGTTAATTTCATTCTCCTTAAAGAAATTTTGGACATTTAATTTCAAATTTCAGGAGCGTCTTCTACTTTCTTTACTGCCTGCCCACATTGCCATGGAAATGAAAGCAGAGATCATTCAGAGGTTACAGGGTCCCAAGGCAGGCCAGCTGGAAAACACCAACAACTTCCACAATTTGTATGTCAAAAGGCACACCAATGTAAGGTATTGTACTATCATAAAATGTATCAATGACATTCAGAAAAATTTTGAAATGAGTTAAGAGACCGATTAAGAAAATAATTGTTTTAATATGCTTTTCAAGAGCTTAATCTTTAATAACCATTAATTTGATCAAATGCTATCATCAATTAAGTGTTCCAGAAGAGCAACAAAGATGATAACACAAAGGGATTGTTTAGAAAAAGCCACACATTAACAGTCTTAATTTTTCAGGTTAAAGTACCAAATCCTGCTTTCATGTATACTAGTCAAAACTGTAATTCGTGTCAGTTATGTTATTCTGAATCTGTAATTTTCTTAACTGGTGCAATTTCTCAGGTTTAATATAGTGTAAGTAGAGGCAGCTGTATCACATATGTATTTTACACAGTAACAGATAAAATATTCTGCTGGCAAATCTAATTATTTATTAATTATAAATTTTTTCATCTTTACAAGTTGTTTTTCCTGGTTTGTTTTTTTTTTTTTTTAACTTGGACATGTTCATTTGAATTACATTGTTAAAATTTACATTTTTAAAGCAAGTATTGCAGGAGTTCTGAGGAAGTACATTTTCACTTGCGAGCACAAATACTTTTTACTTAGCCTGATTCTATGAATTGATCAAGTTTTCTTGGTGAATAGAAACATAGTGTATGGCCTGAATATCTTAGCAATCAAGCTTGAATTTAATAGCCTGAGTAACAAGTGAGCAAAGATTTCCATGCTGCTTATCATTGACAGGGAAATCTAGACAGAAAAGGTATTAATTTCTGATAACAAACATGTTTATTGAAATAATTGCCATTATTATACAGCCAATTTTTAAGTAGGAAAAAAAAATCTATTTTTTGAATACACTGTAACAAATATAGGTGTAGAATGCCTATAAATATAGGATACCTGTAAATGTAATAGCTGTGGGGGTAATACCTATAAAGGTAAAAATAGGTGTATATTACATATAAATGTAATGCCTTTAAAGGTAAATGTACATTTACCTATAAATATAGTTTTTATATATATATATGTATATATATAAAACTATAAATATAGTTATATTTATTGCTCTACATTTAGCAGTGGCTGTTTTGCATATGGGCATACCTCTGTGAAGTCCAGAATGCCTGCTTTCAGGTTTTGCTGTTGATTGATAAATCTAGGTTCTGCAGAAGGAAACTGTGACTAAATTTCTATTCATTTCTGTTGTAGCATCTTGTATGCTGATATCGTGGGATTCACTCGCCTGGCCAGTGACTGCTCACCAGGGGAATTGGTGCACATGCTAAACGAGCTGTTTGGCAAGTTTGATCAGATTGCAAAGGTGGGTTTCTACTGGGCTGCTACAGTTAATTTAAGTAAGTAAGTAATCTTTAAAATATTTTTTTCTTCTTGGGGACTCTTCTACCTCCAGACAGCATTTCTGAGGCTTTGGCAGGAAGATTAGACTTGAAATGTGTGAAGAAAAAATCTGGCTCTGGTCTGAGTGTAACAGCGTGTTTCTGCCAGTGTGACAATCTGTGAAACCCAAGATAGCTCTCTCTAATAGGACCAATAGAGACAGCTCATGGAGCCCTATAAAGCTTAATGGAAGGTGAACAGCTCTTTAAATAGATTTTTTTACAATAACAAGGATTAAGAAACTCGAGATAGAAAATTTATACAGTCGGATTTCTGATCTCTGGAAAAGCATTTAAGAGACTGGAGACAAGGGAGACAACATTGATCAAAGCAATTTTAATTACTGACCACAGCCTCTTGATTACTCAAGAAAAGATTCAAATATAATCAGAAGATTTTCTTCTGTTTATTTAGGTGTCATTTTTATTAAAATTACATCAAACTTCATGCTATGTGAAGGTGGAATCAGAAACACTAAATTTTTTTATTAGTTCAAAACCTATTGTCCAGTATTGGTTAAAAAAAAAATAATCTTTATATTGCCTTAGAGTACAAGATAGAAATAAGATTATGATTGCAAGTTTCAGGAAGTATTGCATAGTACATCTTCAAAGATGTAAATATGGAAGGCTAGGTCTTTTGATTTCATATTTCAAACAAAAAGACTTTATTTAGACTGAGTACAGGATACTTTGGCTCATTTCTTTAATCTAAGGTATGAACAACACTGGAGATACCTGTTTTGCAGTGAACTTACCTCCTTGTTTTGCCCATTAAGGATCATAACAGATGGAGGAATCATCTGCACAAAACTCTCTGACAGCACTTCTTTTCTAGCAAGCCAAATCCTTCTCTACTGAAACAAGCTTAAGTAGAATGATTTTGCTAATATCATTTAACTCAGTCTTTGTAACAGTAACCCTTCATTTATGTAATTCAAGTTGAAAGTGACCATCTTACCTTGCTTTTTCCTCCAGGAAAATGAATGTATGAGAATTAAAATCCTAGGCGACTGCTACTACTGTGTTTCTGGACTACCTATATCTCTTCAAAATCATGCCAAGAATTGTGTGAAAATGGGACTGGACATGTGTGAAGCCATTAAGTAAGTGCTGAACCTGTTGTTAAATATTCAACAATAAAATTCTGTCTCTTTAGTAGCTGATGTGTTTCACTACAAGGTCCAGCATGGTAATCTTGATCTCAACCTCAGCAAAGTAATGTTTTATTTGTGCCAGGCTATCTCGTCACCATACCATAAAGATGATTAAGGGCCTGCAGCATTGCTTATATGAGGAAAAGCTGAGAGAGCTGGGACTGTTCAACCTGGATGGGAAAAATCTCATCAGTGCATTTAAGTACCTGAAAGGAGAGTGCAAAGAGGATGGACCAGGGTCTATTCAGTGATGCCCAGTGACGGGACAAGAGATGATGGGCACAAACTGAAACACAGGAGGTTCCCTCTGAATATCAGGAAACACTTTTTTCACTGTGAGGGTGACTGAGTGCTGGTACAGGCTGCCCAGGGAGGTTGTGGAGCTTCCAACCTTGGAGATACTCAAAATACAACTGGTACAGCCCTAAGCAGCCTGCTCTAGCTGGCCCTGTTTTAAGCAGAAGTTGGACTAGACAATCTCCAGAGGTCCCTTCTGACCTCAACTGTTCTGTGAATCTGTGATTACGAGATGGTAAATATCCCAAATAGACATCACTTGGGACTTGAGAAGCTTTGCTTTTTGCAGAGTCATGGTGCTGCCACCCACCCATTAGTCAAACGGCTCTGTGAGAGGCCAGAGCTCCCAGCTCCTGATGAGTTTGGAGCTCAGTGGTGGTCAGGAGCAGTTGCCCCTTCACAATTAAGATGCCTTAAGCCTTGAGCCTGTGGAGTGATACTAAGCATGTCTACCAAAGACATTTCTAATGTCTTACAGATTCCTAGGCTGAGAGGCCTACTTCCCATGTTGTTAAATAAACAATAAAATGTGCCTGTCTTAGTAGACCCCAGGTTTAGGTTTAGTTTCACCTTTTCTGTAATTAATTATTTAGGAGAGGACTTTCTAAAAATTTTTGTCAGTTAACACATTAAGGCACCATTGAGAATTCTGTGCTTATCAGCAGTATTTTGGATTTGTCGGTTACTGTATTTGTCCCTTATTTCTTTCCCATAGTCATTGTGCTTGTTCTGTCCTTGAAACAGAAGACAGAACAAGGTATTTAAGAATCCTAATGTGTTTGGTTTTGAAATTGTAGTTGTAACTTACTTCAAGTAGCTCAAATACTGTAAATGTTTATTTATAGCAGTTATTGTTAATGGCACAAATATCTTTTCTGTAGGAAAGCTGTTTCCTTTGACTAAAATTACAGTATATTTAGGTGAGCCACACTTTGCAAAAATATATAGCATGTGGAGGTCTGTATATTTGGTAGTCATCTGTGTGATTTGGTTTTTTTAAACAACTGGACTTTGGTTTTAAAACTTGGTATGCTCTTCTGTAAGATTCAGTTCCAATTTTTATGGGTTTGCCCAAATCACATTTACCACTGTCCAGGTAGCAAAGTAAGCAATTACCTCATCCTTGTGCACACCACAAAAAATGGATAGTTATATTGAACAGTGTTGTCTCAGTGATTAACTAAACAGGCATATAAAAGTGGGTCCTCTAATCCTTAAATACTACCCTCATGTGTGTGTAATTGTAGTCACAAGAGGGTTTTGGCTTTCCCTTGCCTGGTCTTGTGTAACTACTGTATCAGTAGGTTGATTAATGCAAATTTGGTTCTTTTCCTTTTAAGGTATTAATGGAAAAGGTGTAGTATTTGTGGAGGTGTGATTTTTATCTCCTTGCTTTAGGGATCTTTTGTAAAACTAACCTCAGTACAGGAATCAGCTTGCTGCATTTTCTAAAATGTTTTTTCTTCATCCAGATATGGTTGTACCTTACATTTTGTCCAAAGAAATCTATTTTTTAAAATGATACTTGGAGTACTACTTCTTGCCAAGCTTTAAAAGCTACAGAAATTGGTTGTTTCCTCAGTTGCTTTCACTGGATGCTTTCTCTTTTTCATTTAGATATACTAGGACATTATTATAATTAAACCAATTGCTTCTCTAACATATTAGGAACTAAAGCTGACATCTCTTCAGTAGAGCAGTAGGTAAAAGACTTTCTGTCCCTAAGTTCTGACTCCCTCCCTGTTTTGGGCGTTGGCTTAAAGATCAGGCTGATGGA
This sequence comes from Gorsachius magnificus, assembly GCA_034008185.1. Lineage (NCBI taxonomy): Eukaryota > Metazoa > Chordata > Aves > Pelecaniformes > Ardeidae > Gorsachius > Gorsachius magnificus. The sequence continues at coordinate 70,396,613 of CM067082.1, forward strand.
AAAACAATACTAAGCTCAAGCAATAAACTGTCCTTCATGAGGAACTGAAAGTATAATTTTACACATCATAATGCAATGCTTTACTTGAGCTCAGAGAGCAATCTGTCAGTTCCTCACACTTCAGAAATTCCCATTTTTTTTTGAAATAACTTTCTGCTCAAGCTGCTATCAAGTATGTTTATTGTTAATGCCAGATGATAGGGTCCTCCTTGCAAACAGCAACCTTATAGAGTAGAAAATTATGTTTTAGCTGTATAGCACATTCTGATCTGACTTTGTTACAGTAGTCAGAGTTCACAACGCTTCTGTAGACAGGTGCCTGATTATCACAGCCTGTTTACATCTCTGTAAGAGGTGAGGAATCTGTACCCCGTGCTTTGAAATGCTTTCAAACTATTATGTCAAGTGTTGCAGCCTGCAGGTGAATAGAAATTACTGATTATTAATCAAGTCCATATTTTGTTGTGTGATTGCTGCATCTTTGTGTGGAAGCATCTCCTGAAATACTTCTGTGGCCTGTAAAACTAAAAGTAGTAATACTCTTGCTGTTGGAAGTGTGTCACATAGTATATGTTTGACTCACTCTGTCTAAAATATCTTTTTTGTCAGATATGAGTTTTTGTTATATTCAGTCACTGAGGTGCTAACTGACCTTTCAGTGCATGTCACTGAAATAAAGCAGTTTGCTGTTTAGATTAACAGTTCTATATAGATTTTACCACCTGAACATGGTTTCAGTTCCTGTTCTGCAAACTACCAGGTGATCTGTAGTACAAAGGCTTATTCAGTCCTCCTAATGATGTGTAGCTCCATTTTGAGCAATTCAGCCTCACTACGCTACAGATTGTTTCCATTTAAATATGTTAGTAATCCCATTGATTAATTGCTTTGCTTCTCTGCTCTGTGTTGGAGCAAATACAGTGTTTCTTATAGTCTGCAGCCTGCTTGCCTGGGAGTGGGCTGCTCACCTTATCAAGCCATAGATGCCAGTGCTGCCTGTGATGTTGAGAGCTGGCCACCCTCGGCTTTGAGACCAGAGCTTATCTGTTAGGGCAAAATATGTTTGTGTGTGTATATATATGCTGTTTTGCTTCAGCCCAAACTCCACCCTCTTGTCTGTCTGGTGACTTCCAAATTTACGTATTTCTCAGCCACATTCTCAAAAGCTGTCTTTGATTTGGTAGCGTGAAATGAGTTCCATTTCAGAGGAAAGCAAAAGAAACTGTTGGATGAGAGGGTTGCACCATTTTGAAAGCTAGACACAAAATAAAATAGTTTTTTTTAGATATGGTTTCATTCCTGCAGGTCTGATCCAAAAAGGACCTATGCTTTTAAAGCTGGCAATTTGCAGGGAACTGAGCACTCAAGGCTCACTGAATGTGTTAAAGTGCATAAGACAGGACTAGGTGAGACTTCGATGCATTAGCCCAGAATTACCAATGAATAAAGCTCGAATAAACAGAGCAGATACTTTCCTCATGACCTAAACTCTTGCATGTGTGGAGTAAAGTTGCTACAACTACCTGCAAGCTAACCATACCTGTGAAAAACATAGAATCCTTACAAACTCAAATGTCAGGCTGCAACAGGAAAAATACAGTCTTGATGAGTATTTTAACTGCCCAGACAGGATGGGCATACTGCCTGTGGTGTGCTGAGGGAAACTGGAGAGACCGTGGGAGGAGAAAATGAAATTATGGTTGGAAGTTTCAGATTACCTATGTAGGTAAAGGAAAGTGTCCTATGGGGATGTGATAGGCTACATTCTTAGACGCATTCAGTGCCTGCATCGTCATAGCAATTGTTCAGGGAGCAAGGGAGAGAAAAAGCAGTAAAACCTAATTTGGTCCGGAGCAACACTTCTAATTTAAAATCTTCTGTGGTTTCTTTAATTTGTGAGACAGAACGGAAGGTTCAGTTCTGGAACATATTCTACTTGCTCCCCTCCTTAACTCCCGAGAGCTTATTATAAAGCAGATTTTATGGCTTGCTTTCCAGAATATGGCAGGGCAGCCTTTCAACAAGCACTCCTAGAGGATAAATGTTCCTCTTCCACTTTGCTCAGTTTTGTAAAACACTTTTTTTTTCCCAAAGTGTTAAGCTTGTGTCATATTCCTTGTGCAGAGCAAAGTGGTGTTTGTCATTTGCTGACTGCTTACAAAGATCATTTACAAGCCATTCATTTTCAAGTGTGTCAGCTACAGGAGAGCAGTGTAAAATGGCAAAGTGAAAATAGATATCAATAAACACTTGATAGAGACTGAGGGAATTAAAAAACTTCTCCTCTCTTCTTTTTAATAACTTCAAAACACAGTTTAACAAAATACTTTTAGTCATGCTCCTGTTGTTTTCATTTCCCAAAAAAAGAACACTTGAGAACTACTGCTTACACGTAGGTTTTACCATATCAGATTAAGCCCGTTAAGTTGTATGTTCCCTTTCAAAAAAAAGAAGAGAAACAGGCCGGTTTAATTCTGTAATTCAGAAGGTGCTGAGAGCTGATGATTATCATCATTGAGACTGAAGATGTTGCTAGAACTAGGAACCTGACTCATATACAGGGGCCATTTAGGTCTCTTATTCTGTCATTGTTCCTTCCATCAGCATCCTGAATTCCCCCTATATTGGGGGAATGTATATACATGTTCCTTATTACTGGTTAAGTTTTGGTCCAGCTGAGTTGGGGCTTAAATACATAAATCCAGTTAAGTTATGATCTTCCCATTTCTTAGAACTGTATAAACCTGTAGACATCTGAATTAATTTTATAACTCTTTAGTTATAGTTTTATAACCAATATGACATATGTCTGAAAATGTTCTGGTTGTTTGACTTTAGTTACCCACCTGTGATTCAGAAGAACGTCTTCTGGAAAGATTAATGCCTATCATCTTATGCATAGGGCTCTTCTGAGATTTGGGTTGGGGTGAACAGATACTTCAACTCTGCCTAAAGTCACTGGAAAGGTCAAAGGTTTAGATGTGGTCTGGACAGTGAGGGTGGCCTCTCATTCTTTGTACAACAGTCGAGTGGGTACAATGTTCACCAACCACATGGAAGGCTGTTGAGCCTATGTTCTCCACAGCCTGAATGGCATGGAGCCCATATCCCCAAAAAGTATATGAGCCACGAGGCTGTAGAATATCCTGAGGTGCTGTGTTTTTCATCCTTCCTCTCAGAGCAGAACCATTTGCAAGCAGGCATGTAAGAGTGATGGCACCTGACAGAAGCCAGATATGAGAAGGTCTCCAACATAGATATTAGGGTCTTCAGGTAGAAGGGTGCATAACAGTAGTTCCAGATTTCCAAAATATGTTTGCTGGTCTGTCACTGCATTAAAAGCCATAGCAAAGGCTGCCTGTAGAACAAAAATAGTCCCTAGTCTACCATGAGACCGAACATTTCCACTACTTAGTTCAGCCCTCCCAATTAATTTCAAATGAGTATAAAAGAAGGGACTTCACACATGGACTTGAGAATTAATATTTATTGTAAATAGTTGCAAATATAGCTAATAGTAAAAGTAATACATAAAATTAATCCTAGAATAAAAAGAATGGAGGCAATGCTAAAAAGAAATAAATGTTATCACTGTTGTTACTGCTAATTTGACTGGTAACTTAAAAGAAAACAAAGGCCCTATTATGTGTGTTATCACAGATTTTCTTCTCAACCACAGGAAAGTGAGAGACGCAACTGGAGTTGATATTAATATGCGTGTAGGAGTGCACTCTGGGAATGTGCTTTGTGGCGTTATTGGGCTACAGAAGTGGCAGTATGATGTGTGGTCACACGATGTTACTCTGGCAAATCACATGGAAGCTGGAGGAGTCCCAGGGTAAGAGACTCTGTCCCTCTGTTAACCTTTGGATACATGGCTGTTTGTACCATGGAGAAATGCATAGGCACCATGTCTTCAGCCATCAGCCTTGATGGAGAAGCCTGAACTAATTCTTAGTGCTGTCTTTAAAAAAAAGAAAAACCAAAAAAAACCACGCACTGACTATTTCCTGTGATTTAAAGAATACTTTTTTGTGGATGGAAACCTTTAGATTTATGCCCATCACAGCTTCTAAAAATGAGATTAGAAGGACTGTGAATGAAGTGAACAGCATATAAAAAGTATATCCAAAAGCTAGTAAAAAAAGGTTGATCAGGTTCAAATTATGCTTTTGATCGGTATTTGTGATTCTGTCATTCTTTTAAAATATAATTTCAGCCGTGTTCACATCACCTCAGTCACCTTGGCACATTTGAATGGAGCTTACAAAGTGGAAGATGGGGATGGAGATGTGAGGGACCCATATCTGAAAGAGCATAATGTTAAGACTTACTTTGTAATCAATCCTAAGGTTAGTAGTACTTTTATTTTGTGGCCATAGTTATTTGTGAGCAGGACCACTAATCTCTTTATTGAATAATTCACTACCATAAGATATTGATCGGAGCTATTACTGATGCCTACAAATACTTAATGTTTGCATTGCAAATCTCTCCCGCTCTTCAGAAATAAGTCTCTGATATTTCCCAGCAATATCATTAAGAGTTGCAGGTTCTTAGCATCTCTCCATTTTTAAGTTCCTAAGCATGCAGATATGTGGTACCAGATGATGCATTACTGCTTCAAAAGGTAATGAACACCAAGGCTGATATCACCTTTTATTCTCTGTCAACCAGGGAGAGAAGCGGAGCCCTCAGCACCACATTAGACCTCGACATACTCTTGATGGAGCCAAAATGAGAGCTTCTGTCCGCATGACCCGGTACCTGGAATCTTGGGGAGCAGCCAAGCCATTTGCACACTTGCACCACAGGGACAGCATGACCACTGAAAACGGCAAGATTAGCACAACGGTAGGGGCCTACTTATGTCATTTCATACAGTTTAGTAATATGTGAAAGGAAAAAGGTGCTCACTGCTAAATACCTGGTTATTTGTGATAGAAGAAGATACACGTGTTTGTACAGGTCATGAACCCAGTGAAGTTGTTGGGAGCTTTTCCATTGAAATGTGAGCTTTGGATTAGACTTTAAGGAGCCATATCTTGCTATAAGTGCATCTCTGAATTATGAGGAGTCCAACATACTTACTAAAATACACGGTTTGGCCCTCTGAGCTTGAGCCCCGGTCACAGTATGTAGAGTGGCTGCTGTTCACCTTGTAGAAAGACATTTTGAGCATAAAGCCAGAGGGCAACATCTTTGGTAAAGAATACTTTTGATACAGAGATATTCCCTGAGATTTATTGGCTATTTAGCCACATTCTCTGTTTGAAACATGGCCAAACCTGGAACAAAGTCTGTGAAGTGGTACCTGGAGTGGACTTTATTAGAAGGGTTCTCTGGGAACCAAATCTGTGCTCACTGTAACATCTACCTTTCGAATGTGCACTAACTGCTCATCTGCTATGGCTGATAGCCTGAGTTTCACAGTGCTGTAGTGCAACGCTACACCTCTTATACTGAACAGAAAAGATTTCTTTTTAATTTTGTGAACACTATTTTACTGCTGTCAGTAAGACACTGCAGTCCACAGCTTGTACATTGCATTGTTTCTACTTGTAAAAAGTTCAAACATAACAGTAAATTCTAATAATTTTCAACACTGGCACTCAGTTTTGCTCCTGTTACATGTGTGAACATGGGATTGAGCCACCTAAACCATCTTGTTCAATAGATACAGTGCATCAGAATGTGGATTGTGATGTGTTCATTACAGAAAGTACCCAGCCATCACTATTAATCACCAAATAAATGTGGCTGTGATGGCTGCTTTGCTTATCAATAAAAAATAATGGCCATTGCCTGTATTTGACCACTCCAGTCCGTTTTTTTGTTTTCAGAAACATTTAACATTGTTTTTTGCTGAAACTGGCAAGGGTTTGGGCTACATTAAAACAGTGGTGACTTTGAAGCAGTGAGTTTCTAGTAAAGCAAAACATTCTTAGATTCAGATTGTTGTATTAGTTACTTTAATGTTTATAATGACAGGATCAGTTTGTGTCCAGGTCACTCCATCTTTGGTCTTGGCTGGATTTTTCTTTTAGATGGTTTTAATCTAATGCTAAAAGTATTCGTATTGGAAACTTTTCTCCTTACTTGACCCTGTTTTCAACACTATTATTAAAGCAACTTAGTGTTGTGGAAGTTTATTATGGTTCATAGGTATTTTCTTCTGGTTTCTAGGATGTTCCCATGGGACAATATCATTTTCAACGTTGCAGAGAGAGGTAAATTAATTCTTAAAAATCACTTATTCATATAAAGTCCATGGAAATACATATACATTCATATGCATTCATATGTATATAAGACATGCTTTCAAATATTGAGGGCCATTTCTCACCCAAACTATTTTTTCAGCTGATACCTCTTACATAGAAAGGGCATGGAAACAGATTTGGCAGACCTGTTACTTGTGAATTGCAAATACACTTCCTGCTAACAAACAGCATTATTCTGAATTAGTATAAGTATGTTGATGGGCTACTATTTGCTTCTCCTAACAACCCAATTATTCTATCAGTGGGGAGAAAATTATATGCAAGAAAATCGAGAGGAGTCATAGAGGTGTAAGAAAAGGGAAGATGGAAAGGGCTGTTAATAATCTGTGTTACAAAAGCTAATCATACGTACTGAGAGACATATATATTTTGTTAATTGCTTAATATTTGCATTCTGTTTTATTATTTCAAAGTCTGCAGTATGTTTGCAGTAGTAAAGACTCAAAAGGTATTTTGTGGTCTTCCTGTAGTGCTCCTGCTACACAAAATGTTTGCAAAATCACAGATGCTTTAAGTTTTCATTCTCCTGCTTGATACTTCAATGACTTGGGCAAGATTGTGAGAAATGGAAACAAGGTTGAACTGATTACTTCTTTAAAAACACAGAGAATTTCTAAATCAAGAAAAGAAGGACATCTGTTTAAAAGACAAGCTTAGCACTGTCAGAAACCTGGAATGGTTAGTTTTTATTTTAATGACGCAATAATGCTTCAGGTAATCTCATTCTTACACAATTATAAGTAACATCACAAATACCATAAAATCGTTAGAAAGAACCCCTTAGAAATTTGTATTTTTGTTGTCTTTGGTTATGCAAACAAGTAATTCTGTCTGTTCCTTCCCCATATCTCTGCTTGGAAATGTCGTCTCAGCAAAACACAAGTTACTGAAGAGCTATGCAGTTAGCTAAAATATTGCTAAATTCCAGAAGATGACTAAGTTTTGAATGAATATGCATGATGTTAATAAGAACACTTTGATTTTAAAACTGAGCATTTACATTTGGACAGTATGTCAAAAGGAATTCTATCAATCATCACCCTTATGGTAAAAAGAAAAAAACATTGGAGTGTGGTATTTGCATATAAGGCAATTATTTAAGATTCTGAGATGTTCTTGCTTTTTTGTTTCTAAATTTCAGTCTAAAATAGATCCAAAAGGTACAAATGTTACCATGAGTCTTGATACTGTGTTATGGAAGGAGTTTCTAGAAACCATTACTGGAGTCTAATGTCCATAGTGAGGCATATAACTAGGACTCTAGACAAGCTAGTCAGTCCTTCCCACAGGAGAGAGCTGAAATGATAATAAGCACTTTGAAAGTCAGTATTTTATTAGAATGTGAAAATGTGGGGTTTGAAGCCTGAATGTAGGCTTCTGTTTGTGGCAGTCTTAGCTCTTATCTAGTTACATGATAGTCTTATGTTGTTAGGGATCTCCCAAGAGGGTTAAGTGTGATTAGATAATGTCTCCTCATCTTGTCTAGTTATTTCTCCTAGGCAGATTGTTTCATATGTGAAAAATAAGCTGTGAACACTTTCTTACCTAAATTCTATAGCATTGAATAGGCATGAAGTCAGTTGGGTTGTTTAAAGTTACTGTACGTACACTAATATAATTTCAGTATGAATTTGAATCCTGCAACAGGTTGCCAGTTTTGGGGAAATAACCCAAAAACTTGATGTTGAAGAAAATTAGTGTTACATTTGACAGGGTTCAGTGTGTAGATTAAGAAAATTTTGATAAGCAAAGAGCCAAATTTCAGGTCTGACTTAACTTCTTGGAAAACACTGTTAAACACTGTTATTAGCAACGGATTTCAGTTTTCGAGAGGCAGAGACATAATCTGGCAATATTTGAAATATTCCATTTTTAAGGAGACCGCAACTGCTGAAAGGACTGATGATGTTTGCAGTAACATATGTTAGCAAAGACAAGCCCATTCTAATGATCCTGTGTTGGGTTCATGCTGAGTCCAGTGAAAAGAAAAGATCATTTTTTTATTGCAGTTGTGTTATAAATAGAGAAACATGACATATGTTTGAAACTAATTTCAGACTTGGTGCTCAGTTTTCTTATTAAAAATAATAAAATATTTCCAAGAAAACAAGAGTTGGAAGGCCTTCTGTAGAGAATGCTTATTATGCCTCAGTGCACTAGCACATTATTGCTCATCATACAATTCTGACAAGGATTTTCAAAAATAACTACAAGGAACAGGATTTTTTATGAATTTGAGAATATTCCCGTTCTTTTTCATGAATTCATAACACCGTGAAGACTTTTCTTCAATCAGAATTTTTTTCAACTCTCTTGGTTTGGTTTCTTTATGAAATGTTTTCTTGTGCTTGTTTTTTAAGTGCTCCCTAGTAGCTAAACTCTAGTTTTTTATGTGTATGGCTGTACGTCAGACCCTGTAGCTTATGCTGGTTTTGTTAAGAGCTTATTATAAGGCTCAGTGTGCCTAAAGCCTATGGCTGCTATTGCAGCATAAATGTTAAAAAATTGTTATTACCCTCACAAGTTTATGCCAGTTATCAATCCAATTTTTAAAATTAATGTTTATTAATAATGTAAAGATTTTCCAAAGTAACTTCCCACACTTTTCATTTCAGAACAAAATCACAGAAAAGAAGGTTTGAGGAGGAACTGAATGAGAGGATGATCCAGGCCATTGATGGAATCAATGCTCAAAAGTATGTTTTTGTCCTCTGTTGTCTCCTTCCTTCAACTTTGACATAAATCTGCAACAGAGGGTAGTGTTTACTATTTCTTGCTCCTGCATGCACGCAGAAGTATGAAAACAGTAAAGGTGTCACAAATACTGGCATAGGGCTATCTGTGCATTGTGGAGATAGGCTGTACAGTAACATTTTCTACTACATGGGATAAGACAGTGCCTGTGAATCATGGTGTGACAGAGGTTTTGGCTTGTCTCGATCTTTATGGCAAAGGGATTTTTGCTCTGTAACTGTACCTGTACACTCATAGCCATAACTCTACAGAATTATCTCATCTGAGAGCAGAGAACTCAGACACAAGAAATAGCTGGCTCAGGAATCAGAATGATGTGAAAATTGATGCTTCACAATTGTCACAGAAACAACTCCTCAGAATTAGAAACTTTCCCTAAAATTATAGTTTAATATCTCTTTGTTTCAACTGGTTGGTTTATTTCTTAGAGAAGGTTAAGCTTGATGGCATTTTGAAATTGTTGGGGGAGGCAACGTGCATATATTTTTTCTGTGTCCTACGAAGAGCTGGAGGAGGTATTGATGTTCTCCGTTTGCTGGTGAATAGATAAAACTGAGAGAAAAATCAATACCAGTCCAAAATAAGTGTTCAGGTTTCTTATATTTATCTGATGAAATAAGGGAATTGCCCTTCAAAAATGTGGACAATAATTGTGATGAATTACATGTTTTCCCCCCTACTTCTGTTACTCAGAATTTTAATCAGCTGAGTATTAGACCTAATTATTAAATGCTCATATGCCGCATTTGGTTTTTTGCATCTGATAGTCCTATAAAAGGTACTTGGCTTTTGGAAAATATTTTTCAGTTGTTATTTATAGAAAAGAGTGTTGATAGCTATAGGTCATGGGTATGCTTGCTCTGAAAAGTGGATTGTAAAAATGATAGTTTGATGTCAAAAGTAAAGGATCTGTTTAAATGCATTAAAATAAAGGTATGATCATACTGTATATTGTTTTATCTCAGAGACTCCCTGTCTTAGCTAATTAGTGCATAAAATTCAGAGAAAATTGGGAATAAGAGATGTTTGTGTGATAAAAACAGGTTTCTTAAAAAGTTTCAGTGCATTTGGTGAATTACATGGGGAATTGCAGAATGATAAGGAATGATCTTATGTATCAGAGAGGCTGAATGCCACCATCCAAAACTAGATGCACTACCTATCCCTGTACTGATTTGCTGAATGAATCACTTAAATGATATTATTCAATTGGTTACCTGAGAATAAATTGTCAAAAGTGCTGATTCCCCAAATGGCAAGTTAATTCAATAATATTTTAACTATGTGAATGTTAAGCAGTCAGAAAAATTAGATAAAATACTTCCTACATTTAGGATACAAAACTGATCGTGTTTTTGTTTTCTTTATAGTTCTGCGGGGGTTTTGTGTCTCAGTTTTTCAGCTGTAGAATGAAAATAACTAAACTAATGGAGTGGTTGCAAAGCTAAATCTTTTGCTTTCATGAATCAAGAAGCAAAGTTTTAAAAAAATTATGAGAAAACTGGTATTTCTAAATGTTTTTAAGTGTAGTTTGGATTGTTTAGTGAATAGATCTATGACTGAATGAAGAAAACTTTAAAAATTATTGCACATAAACTATGGCATTAAAATTACCATTCTTTTAACCTTTTTGATTAGAAAATTTCATTAAAATAATTGAAAAGCAAACATTCATTGTTTTTTCTACCCTGAGCCATCAGCATGGTCTGACTTTTTCATCCACATCATGGTTCTTTGCCATGTGTCATTCTGTGAAAAAAGTAACTGTTTGCAAGCAAATGGCCACAACACATGGGTCTTCGGACATTACAGGCCCAGGTGTTTAACTGCCAGTAACTGGAAGGTAAGGGAATGCAGAGTCTGGATCTTCTTAGTCCAAGACAAAGCTGTAATCCAAATGAATTTGTTTTTACACAGTGTAAAATAGAGCAGTACATAGTCAAATGGTACCTCAGGTTTTCAAAGCAGTGTAGTTTTTTCTCTGGGCTCCCTCACTCACTGCTTTCCTGCTGGTTCACAAGCAAGCTTAGCTATCTTTCCACAAAGCTGCCAAATGCCACATGCACTCACTGTCAGTAACTCGGGGCATCTGGGTTCAATTCTTTCTTCTGGAATGCAAACTGTGGTATCTGAAAAGCAGTCTGCTGGCCTTAAAGCATGATTCAGAGTCATAGATTTAGTTGGCAACACTACTTGCAAAGTTGCATGAGGAAAGTTACGACCTCTTAATTCATTATTATTCTGTTAGAGCACAACATTAAAAGATATGTAAATACAGATTTAAAAGAGTGAGTGAGGAGCAAGCAAAGATCTTCTGTCTCTCAGCTGAGTGCCTTAGCCATTAGGGTGAAACATCATTCTGTCTCCACGTTTCTTTTCCCCATCCCTTGAACAGAGTATTCCTGCCTGCAAAGTGCCCATTCTGCACAGGAGGGTGATGAGTAGCCCTAGCTATGCCACCCTGAGCCTTGGTGGTTAGGGGACTTCTGTAGGATGGATAGCACTCCGCTAGCTAAATGTATACCCACAGCAGGAGCTAAACTGAAGTTACTTGCTCTTTGATAAGTAGGTTACTATGTTAAAGAGACACAGTCTCTTTGCTCTCCTTTTTCCTTAAGTCATGGTGGCTGCGGTGTTCTGTGCGTAATTCCTTGCTGTACATGGTCAATTGGTACAAGCCCCATCAAACCACAGGCCTCTCTGGGTACCGGCAGAATTCAGCTGTCTGTCTGTGTTGTTCCTCAAATTAAAAAAGAATTTAGACAGAAGTTTGGTACCTAGCTTCCCAGGAAGCATATCCCCACGTACTTGCAGATTCTTCAGTAACTTTTAGGCTTATCAGAGAGTCAGGCTGTAAGCAGAATTTTTCAGCCCTTATCTCTGTGCCAAAGATATGTGACTTTGTGCTCCCCCTTCTGTTCTGACTCTCCACTTCCATTTGTCTGGGTTATACTTGTTTCCCTCACCTCAGACCTCTCGGCTACCTAAACCCAGTATAGTCCTTCCTGAAAACATGAGCTTGTAATGTGGAGTATGAGGCAGCATTTGCTCTAAATGGCACTACTGACTTCACATGTAATCAAGTGTGTACAGACCAAATTAGGCCTTTGGGAGTAGATCTGCAGACAGAACTTTCTAGGACGGTGGTAATGGTAATTAAATCAATCCGCCAGTCAGATACTGTAAGAAAAAAAGGAAAATTAGTTAACAACACAGACAAGACAGTTACTTTTTGTTCAATGTTTATAACTAAATGGGAAAAGACTTGCACTTAATTTTCACAGGTTACGAAAAATGTTCATAAACTGAATGTTTTCCCCAGTAGATTACAGCTGGACCCAAACAAAATCATCTTATACATACAACAGCCTATCATATTCATTTATTCTCAAAATCCTAACTGTGATCTGATGTAGATGGGAGACATTGCAGAGCAAACTCAGAAATATATTTTTTAATTAAGCATACCTAGAACTGAAGAAGTTTTCAGCTCCTTTTTATAATGAAACCAATTGCACAGGAACAGGGACAGTCTCCCAGGCAAGGAAACAAATATTTTAGATTTCAAAAATCAAAGCTAATAGCTTACACTCCACTCTGTCCACTCCTGTTCTCCCAGGACCTTAATTTAGCATATATTCCACTGTGGTTCATTGCTGCTACTTACTTGCATTGCAGCCTGTCAGTTGAGACATTCCCTTTTATTTAGAAGGCATTAGCTACACTGCTAGCTTAGAGCCTAATTTGAAGTTATTGCTGGAAAGGTTGCAAAAAAGTCTCAAGCCCTGCTATTATTGTTCAAGATCAAATATTGCATGTTCACAGAAGTTCAGATTTGTTTAGTCCCCTTGAGGTGCAAGCAACCTAACCCTCTTGAAATTTAAATATTCTGTTTCTTTTCAAGTGTCCATTAAAATAAATGTAGACCTTCATATTAGAACATTTCATTTTGTAAAAGTTATGTCAAGCTTTTGTCAAGATTCACTTCTTTTAAAATAGATTTGTCACTGCAATGCAAGTACTTATTCTATTTTGTATTTCTCATCTTTAAGCAGGGAAGAAGTTTTTATAATCAGTAAAAAGATCAAAATCTACCTCTAGAGTACAGGGTCATGGTCAAGATACTAATACAGCTCAAAGACAAAATCACTCCACCGCTTTTAATAATGGTTTTTAAATTTTCATTCAGAATAGATGTTCATAAACTGTAATTTACCTGCCACTCTTGCATATTGTAACAGTGCGCTTCTTAAAGGTACTTTGTGAAGGTCTGTTTTTATCTCAGATTCTTTTCTGTGCACTGGATGTACTACGGTATTTTGGACATGAGTGGAATATCAGTGTCAGAATTATATCATATAAATCTCTCCCTTGATTGTCCTTAGGAATGATCCATGGAAAAAATGGTTCATCTGAGCTTTTGTCTCATGTGTACATTAGCAATTGAAGTCAAAAGGGAGAGGGGATTTGTAGTTTCCGTTTTTACTGTCAGTGCAATTCACCATGCACATTGCAATACACAAGAACTTGCTTTCTTCAAAGTGATTTTCTTATTTTACTGCATTTCAGTAATATAAAAAGACAGGACTACTTAATTCTTATGTCAATTAGAATGTTCCTTTTCTCTTCTAGACAGTGGCTTAAATCTGAAGACATTCAAAGAATATCACTTCTTTTCTATAACAAGACTCTGGAAAAAGAAGTAAGTTATTTTCACTGCAAATTCATGCTTGGTTCCTTCTTTGCCTTATCCCAAGTGAAGCTTGTACCCCTTGCTTTTGTAACACAGAGCCATGGCCACAGCACCTCTCCTGCAGGGAGAAGTGCTCAAACCTTACAATAATATTTTAACTCATTTATGGAAGAAATTTTATGAATGTGATATCTGAGGCTGCTTTCCTGTTTGTAGGGCTCTGCAGTTCACTTGAATTTCTTGAAATTTTCATGGCCTCGCAGAAGTGGGAGGAGGTTTGATAGTCCAAATTTGATGTAACTGGAGCAAAGAATTCCTAAGTTCCATCACCTACATCCTCAAAAGGCATTTATCAAACTCCACTCTGAATTTTTTTTCTTTTGCCATGTCAAAGATTCCACCTGTAGTAATGATAGTCTTGTAATGATACCAGTTGCTGATTAGTTTTCTCCATATGAACTTGATGCTCACAGTCATTCTGGGGAAACAATACTGTAAATGTTTTTTAAGAAAAATGCCTAGCTGTCTTGGATTCTGACTAATATGTGTGATAAAACATGTTTGAGTCATGTACTGATGCAGTAAATGACACTGTTTCTAGTTCTTGGAGTAATGACCAGAATGAAAGATTATTTCGCAGCTCAGCAGAATAGTGTTCTTATGACCAGCTGCCAAAGGCATGCATGTGCCCTTGGCAATACATTAGGGTGAAAAAAGTTTTAAGGCTTGTTGAGGCTGTTTAGAAGATGGCATCAGAGAGAAGAAGCTAGACCTGGTATGGTCTCATCCGTAGTGTTTAAAGGGTACACTGAGTGAGGGGATCAAAGGTGTATCTAGAAGTACATTCAGATTTTAATGTGGGTAGTACTAACTGATAAATTCTGAAAGAGGACTTGAGAGGAAACCATCATGTGTGCACTTTGGACAATCAGGGAATCAAGACTTGGGAGAAAATCAGGGAGTTGTGTTATTCATCTGTATAGATGCTCCCTGTAGGAGTCTAATCTCTTTCAGTCTGTAGAATGCCACGGAATGGCAAAGAACTAATTGTTCTTTTCAGATCTGGCCTTCTAATATCTTTCTTCAATACCTTTGAATGTCTCACCAGTCTAGTCTTGACTTTAAAGAACACAGCAAGAAGCCTGCTTATTTTTTTAAACAGGAGCTTTTCAGGCCCTGTAGGGCCTGAACACACAGCAAGGTAATAAAGCAAAATAATTATTTAACCTAAGGAGTGAGTCACCTGACTTCATTGGGAAATGTCTGGAGAAGTATGAAACACCAAAATGAATTTACAAGTGGGTTGGAATATTTAAAGATTTTAACAGCATCTCAAGGTCCAAAACTGTTGGACAAGACCATTAAGAAACAACATATTCAGCAAGTGGAAGAACAAAACTTGCTGCAAAAATACCCATCAAGCAAAGTCATATTTGTGCCTTGAAATTCAGTTAGGTATGTGATAAGAATTGCTTTTAATTTTTCATACAATTCAAAAGTGAAAAAAAATCTGTTGGGTTGCTAAACTAAATTTCTACATGTTCTTGTAAAGTTTGGTGCAACAGTTACAAGGGCAGAACTTGGCACTAAGCACAAAGACACAGCTGTGTGCTTGCAGTTACTAAGCACAGCTCATGCACTTTCTGTTTTATGAGGTTTGCATTTTGAGCACTTTTTGAAAACAATCTTTGCTGTGTTTTCTTTTAATAATCAAGTCTTAAATTCTTACCCTTTGAAAAAAACTTTGATAGGGTAAGCAACTTTAATAGGCCCAATACTTAGGTCATTTCCCTTTGAGTGCTTAATTGGTTTCAATCTAGACATATCTATCTCAAATAACAGAATGGCTCTGATAAATATTTCATTGCTTAATTCTTATGTCTCTAGACAGGCTAATTAGAGATTCATAAATAGAATTTTTTTGTTTGATAAAACAGATCAAATTGACTCTCTCCTAAGAATATCAAGTGTTTAGTAGTATCAGTGGACATATGAAGCCTTTTAACACAGACATAGAATATTTTAACTGAAGTAATAATATAGCTGCAGTACATATCAGTATGATTGCTAGCTATGCTGTTGGAAATAAAGTTTATACGTATCTGTGGCACAGTTTACACTTTGCTGCTTTGTGTGCTCAGAAGTTTCCTATCTAAATGACTGTTACATTTTTTTATAACTGTTTCAGCCCATTCAGTATTTATTAGTAATTGAAAATTAGTTTGGGGAATTAATGACTAAAAACTTGGAATCGGCTAAGAATGGTTGGCCATTCCTGAAAATATTTTCCAAAATGCTTTCACTTTTCAATTAAACTTTTTATGATTAATTTTGGTATCCTGTTCTGTGGAGGAACAACACAAAACCATTTGACATGACTACTTAAGCTGTTCTTCAAGAAGTAAAAGGATTCAGTACTATGCCTGATAATCCTTATCCCTATGTGAGTGGATGTGCAAGTCATTGAACAACAGGGAACTGTTGCTAAAGACTGTCTATACATACCTGCATCTTTAAGCTGAAATTTCAGTTTGGTGATATTTTCTCTGCTTTGGAAATTGTGGGTTTAATGTTTGTTGGTTTTTTTTTTCTTCTAGTATCGAGCAACTACTCTGCCTGCATTTAAGTATTACGTGACTTGTGCCTGTCTTATATTCTTCTGCATTTTTGTTGTGCAAATTCTGGTATTGCCAAAGTAAGTGGTATTTAACGTGTACTCATTCCTGTGTATATTTGCTCATTAATGTAAAAAATAAAAGCATACATGTAAAAAATTTTGGAATTGTCAGATTACAGAGCTGGAAATGGAAATGAAATTGAATGGAGAAGATTGAGAATTTCGGTCCATTTTCAGTTATGCTTGTTTCTAATTTTAAACACTGTCAATAGCACGGTGCCAAGCAATAGTATCAACTCTTCATTTTAGTTTTTCTCTTTGCATTTAAAAATGTGTGATGGTGACAGGAATTAAATTAATATTAAAAAAAAGGTAATACAAGCTATAAGTTTATGCGACTGAAATTCCATGTAAAGTGTGACAATTGGACGTTGAAGTGGGACAAAATGGATTGCAGAATTGGGACTGTGATTAAGTATATGTATCTACCATATCACTGTGATAATACTGCTCTATTCAGCATGCAAACAGAGCGTTAATGTTCATAAAATATCATTTTAAAACTAATTCTAAAATATTATAATCAATTTCTGGAATAATTATTTTATCAGAATTTATATATTAAGATCTAATTTATATTTGTGCATATAAATCAGCTATCTTTCTATCTGTGCATATTCTAGAAGGGCTGAGAAAACTGGAAGACACTTCCAATAAAGAATATTTTATTAGACTTCTTAAAATGGAATTTTGCTGTTGATTGTTTACATAGTGGAAAGTTGGTATTTGTTTTATAGCAATTGTTTCCAAAGCCAACACTGTATATTGCCTGTGATACAGTATTTCTTCACTAATAGTCTTTTCTCCTGTGCAGCACTTTCAGGAGTAGCATTTATAACCTCAGTTGATTGATTGGTCTTGTGCTGTTGTACTTACTCACATTTTAATTCAAAGCCAGAAGGAACTGTTAGGTCATTATAAATTGACTTTCCATACTGCAGACTTGTTTTATAACATGTATAAAGTTTTATGGACTTCTGTTCAGATGTTACAGCATTTTCTTTGCAAAGGGTTTCCCAGCTAGTTTCTAACACAGAGTTGCAAGCCACAAAGGGACACTCTTCCAAGAGCTCAGCAGTGTCCTGCACATGGTTCAGTCTGACTTCAGGCATTACTATTGCAAAATATGAAATTAAGACTCATGATTAATTTTATTTGTCATTTTGCATGAGTGTATTTTACAGGCTCATACTGTATTTTGATTAGTACAGGAATTAATTCAGGGAAATTTGTAGTTTGTGATATACCAAAAACCAAACTTGGATCTAACTAGTCCCTTCCAGCAGTATGATTTGATTTATGAATCTGTTTTTATGTTTTGATTTCAGTCATGAAAATGAATCTAGATTTATCACCTAACATACATGTAGTAAGATGCTAATGTTGTTAAATCCTTATTATGTCTCTTAAACCAATTGTGTAGCTCATTAGAATGTATCAGATACTTGAAATCAGTGAACTCTAGGGAGCTGTATTCAACTAAGGAAAGTGTCCTCCAACTTGTAAAACCATTTGCTTATATTACATGATCTCTTTCTAACATCAGGGCAAAAGATACATATAATTTATCATTTTCATTACCAAAATGTAAATTATCTTTTAGTCCTTTTATAGGCCTGCATATTAAATTGTAAAAGCAAGAGTGTAAAATCAGGTATTACCAACATGAATGGTATTCAGCTTCAAGGGGTCTGTTGATTGATTGAAGAGATGCAAAAATGGAAGACAGAAAGGCGAGGTACTATACAGGCATCTGCATCTTTGCTGGAAAACTGGGAGCATTGAAAGTTAAAAAAAAAAAAAAAAGTTGAAAAATCACCAGTGTATGTAGTCATCACAAATGTAGCTTAAATTGAACATACTCCAGTGCGGCAAAAATTATTTCCTTCCAGCAAAAAATCAATAAATCATAGTTTAGTCTAAAATTCTGGCTAGCCTTTTTATTTTCTTCCAAAAATTCTACAGGATTTTTAAATGATGAACAGGGAGATAAACCGCGGCTGTCATTGGGTTTTATTGATTCACTATTCCATTAATCTGGTTTTGCAGTATTATAATATCATTGATTTCTGTGCAGGCACACCACCTGCTGCTTTAAAGTAGATTTGGAGATATTTGATGGTGAGTAACACCCACCAAGTTGCAAGTAATATCTCCAAGATCACGAGACATTTATTTCAAGGCTGAAATAATTTATTAATGCTTTAATTTTCCCAGGATCAATAAACCAATGTGATGTTTTCATAATAAACTTTACACAAAGTGGTAAATACAAATGTAATCAAGTAAACAATATCTTGGGGTGAAATGTATCATGAAGAGTAGGTCTTCACTGTAACATTAAAATGACAGCAAATCTTGATCATTACATTTCCTCAGAACAGGCCTTCAGTGTCTCTCTAGCATTCTTGGTTTACCAAGTGACAGAAGTATCTCTAGTAATTCACAACAACCCTACCTTCTTTATTTAGGGAAACAGTCCACTAGCAAGGAATTGGTAGTGTTGTTTTTTGAAACACAAACTGATGAATTGATGAAAGTATATTCCTATTGAACAGGAGTTACTTCTTGTGTTATTTCAGTAAGGGCTTTGTTTGGGGCTATGTTTAAGATTCTTCCCAAGTCTTCGGTCTTTAATCTCTGAGGCTGCCATGTTCAAGAACTTGTGTCCTTTTGTCCCGAGTCAAGCCAAACTAACAATCATCTTGTTCTACACAGGGAAGGTGGTTAGGAGGCCTTAAAAGAGTAAATCCAGTCAGGCACAGCTGAATATCTTTATAGAAAAAGTAGTACTTCAAAACTTAAGCTGAAAGCAGGCATCTAAAATATAAGACAGTATCAATGAAAGAAACCCACCGTTGCTAGCTATTTTTCATAGAATCATAGAATGTTTTGGGTTGGAAGGGACCCCTAGAGGTCATCTAGTCCAATACCCCTGCAGTGAGCAGGGACACTGCTAACTAGATCAGGTTGCTCACAGCCCCATCCAACCTGGCCTTGAATGTTTCCAGGGATGGGGCCTCCACCACCTCTCTGGGCAACCTGTTCCAGTGTTTCACCACCCTCATTGTAAAGAATTTCTTCCTTATATCCAGTCTAAACCTACCCTGCTTCAGTTTATAGCCATTACTGCTTGTCCTGTCACAGCTGGCCCTACTAAAAAGATTTTCCCCATCTTTCCTATAGGCCCCCTTTAGGTACTGAAAGGCTGCAATCAGCTGTCCCTGCAGCCTTCTCTTCTCCAGGCTGAACAAGCCCAACTCTCTCAGCCTGTCCTCATAGCAGAGGTGCTCCAGCCCTCGCATCATTTTTGTAGCCCTCCTCGGGACCCGCTTCAACAGTTCCATGTCCTTCTTGTGCTGAGGGCTCCAGAGCTGGACGCAGTACTCTAGGTGAGGTCTCACCACAGCAGAATAGAGGGGCAGAATCACCTCCCTCGACCTGCTGGCCACGCTTCTCCTGATCCAGCCCAGAACACGGTTGGCCACCTGGGCTGCCAGCGCACATTGCCCGCTCATGTCCAGCTTTTCATCCACCAGCACGCCCAAGTCCCTCTTGGCAGGGCTGCTCTCGATCTTTTCTTCCCCCAGCCTGTATTAATACCGGGGGTTACCCCGACCCAGGTGCAGGACCTTGCACTTGGCCTTGTTGAACCTCATGAGGTTCACACAGGCCCGCCCTTCCAGCCTGTCCAGGTCTCTCTGGATGACATCCCGTCCTTCTGGCGTGTCAACCGCACCAATCAGTTTGGTGTCATCCACAAACTTGCTGAGGGTGCACTCGATCTTGCTGTGTAAGTCATTGATGAAAACGTTAAACAGCACCGGTCCCAGTATGGACCCCTGTGGGACACCACTCGTCACCAGTTTCCATCCGGACATCGAGCCATCGACCACTACCCTCTGGATGCGACCATCCAGCCAGTTCCTTATCCACCGAGCAGTCCACCCATCAAATCCATAGCTCTCCAATTTAGAGAGGAGGATGTTGGGGGGGACCGTGTCAAAGGCTTTGCAGAAGTCCAGATAGATGACATCCATTGGTTTTCCCTTGTCCACTGTTGTCACACCATCATAGAAAGTCACTAGGTTGGTCAGGCCCTTTGTGAATCCATGCTGGCTATCTCAAATTATCTCCCTGGCCTCCATGTGCTTTAGCATAGCTTCTAGGAGGATCTGTTCCATGACCTTCCCAGGCACAGAGGTGAGGCTGACAGATCGGTAGTTCCCGGGGTGTTCCTTTCTACCCTTTTTGAAAATGGGCACAATGTTTCCCTTCTTCCAGTCACCAAGGACTTCACCTGACTGCCATGACTTTTCAAATATCATGGAGAATGGCTTGGCGACTACATCGGCCAATTCCCTCAGGACTCTGGGATGCATCTCATCAGGTCCCATGGGCTTACGTGCATTCAGGTTCCTCAGGTGGTCACGAAGCTGATCTCCTACAGCAGGAGGGGTTTTGCCCTCCCGGTCCCCCTCATGCCATTCATCAACTCGGGTGGGGTGAGGAGAGAGGTTCCCAGTGAAGACTGAGGCAAAAAAGTTGTTGAGTACCTCAGCCTTCTCCTCATCTGCTGTTACCAGCTTGCCGGTCTCGCTCATCAGCGGGGGTATGCTTTCTTTAACCATCCTTTTCCAGCTGGTATACCTGTAGGAACCCTTCTTATTATTCTTTGCATCCCTAGCCAAGTTTAGCTCCAGCTGCGCCTTGGCCTTCCTGACCCCATTCCTACACAACTGGACAGCGTCCCTATACTCTTCCCAGGATGCCTGTCCCTGCTTCCACTGCCTGTGCAGTTCCCTCTTCCTCCTTAGCTTGACCAGCATCTCTCGTCTCAGCCATGCCGGTCTCTTCCCTTCTTTGCCTGATTTCTTACATCTAAGGATTGAGAGCTCTTGCGCTCTGTGGATCACATCCTTAAAGATCTGCCAGCTCTGTTCCATTCCCCTGTCCCTGAGGACTATTTCCCAGGGAGTCCTTTTGACTATCTCCTTGAGGAGCAGGAAATTCAGGGTCCTGACTATACTCTTTGTTCTTCCCATTTCCCTCAGGACCGTGAGCTCTACCAGTGCATGATCACTGCAGCCCAGGCTGCCTCTGATCTTGACATCTCCGACGAGCTTGCTTGCATTGGTGACCACCAGGTCCAGTATCGCATCCCCTCGGGTAGGGGTGTCTATTACCTGGCTTAAGAAGTTGTCCTCAATGCATTCGAGAAACCTGCTGGATTGCCTACAGCTTGCCGTATTGGTTTTCCAGCAGGTGTATCTGATTTAAAAAAACCCCTCAAGTAGAGTTACAGTACTCAAATTATTTTTCTTAACACTGAAACTGCCATACAGTTAGTCTACATAGCCATTGAATCCACTGATGGCTTAGTGAAAGCATCAGTTGAATTAAGATAGAAGTCGCTACTGTTAGATACCAAAAATGTCTGAATTCAGTATTTCTTTGTATAGTTGTCATTTGTAATTGTTTCATTATGGTTTTCTCACCTCAAGAGAATTTGCAATCAAATAGTTCAAAACATGAATGCTAATTTCCTGGCAAGCTAAGGAAATTCTCTACGTCCCATTAAGGGACATGTGCCGTAAGTCACATATTTTCCTAAAAGTTACAAGAGTGTAGAAAGAATATGTTCTTTTCTCCATTTTTCAGTATCTTTATCTTCATAATAAATTTTTATTTCTCAGTTAAAATGGTACCAACAAGACATAAGTATGTATAAATACATGTTTTTTTCCAATCTTGTACCACCTGATACAAATGAATTATTCAAAACAGATATTTACTGATGAAAGCAGAAAAATGTGAGAAGGATAGCCAAGATCATAAATTATTTAGACTTGGAACTGTCTGAAGCGTGGGAAGTTCTCATATTGTTTCCTCAGTTTGAAACTCTGTCCCTCTGTAGGTTATTGTCAGGGGTTGTCCTGTCAGGGCTCCTGGCGGGGCACCGCAGCAGAGAGCAGACCTTTCAGAAATGAGGGAATTCCTTGAAAGCATAGGAAGAGGCAGGTAAAAAGTTAGCTGGCTTATAGGATCCCAGGTGCTCTTTTGACAAAAAGGTTTGCCTGAATCTACCAATGCAATGTGTTTGGTGACTTGTGTGATGTGTTTGATGAATCTACACAATAAAGGCAAGATTAGTTTACTGTAAAGTCCTATACTGTTTTCGTAATGTTCCAGTGACAAAGAATAAATGCATGTTATGGCTTTCCTATGGTCATTGTCTCAAATGAGGCATGTTTATGGTGGCACTTAATTTTTAGTATTTTGATTCCTGTGACAGCATTTTCAGCCCACTTCTTTCCTTCTAGCAGCAGCATGAAACTATTTTGGCTTAGCCTAAACTGAAACAGAAGTCCTGCTGGTCCCAGAAAAGAAGGGGGTGTGGCAAGCAAAAATCGTACAACTTTTTTTCTCTGTATTCACCCCTCAAATCTGGATTAAAAGATATCACTTTTCCTTTTGCTTATCCTTAGTTCTTTTCTCTTTGTCCTGGTAATCAGAATCGTGTTCACCTTGCTATGTAATTCCTTTTCTTATGCCACCCCAATAACATCATTGATCATGTAAAACAGCTACAAAGACCTTTTGTTCTTGACTGTTGCCCACGTGATTAAGTACTCTTTGCGTAAGCTCTCTTTATGCCATGTTAATTTTATTTCCCTTGCTCTCCAGTTTCTCTCACAAACATCTGCATTTCTTCTTCTACACGGATGCACTCCAAACTTGACTCTTAAAGCTATTCTGGAGCTGAATCATTTCTTAAGGTGTGCAGGCTCCTTTTTTGTATCCTTCGTATCAGGGAAAGACTAGCAATAGTTTGAAATGCAGGAATGGTTACTGAAGAGCATATATGATGAGAAGTGTTTATGCATATATGAAAAACAAGCCTGTTAATTATATTCCTTTTCTGTCATCTCTTCTGTTGCTTACTAGATTTTAAATTCCTAAGAGTAGAGACCATAGCTTTGCATACGCTGATGTACAGCTTACTGTCCTAGCCTCGATGAGAAATTCTTGCAGAACATGTGTTCATAAGCAATAATAATTTTCAAATAACTTCTAAAAGAAACATTATTTCAAGATTAATATATGTTGTGAATTGCCAGTTGTTTGTTTTTCATTAGCTGTTCACATCGACCCAAAATCTGATGAATACTTAGCATATAAGAGGTTCTCTGAATGATTGGCAGGGAAGCTCATAAATTATCCTCCAAAGTGCTTTTAATGGCAGCAGTATGGCATCAAATTGGTTTGTGAAGTTAATGCCTTTTTGTTCTTTCCTGAAAATAGCTTCTTTAACACTCTTATTGAAACAGATCAAAATGTTTTCCAATATTTGTATGTAACTAAGGAAATTGATCCATAGAGTTCTACTCCTAAATTTTTAGTATTACAGTTTCTAAAATGTATATATTTGTATTCAGGTGGCATCTTTAAAGAACAGAGATATATGGTTTTATTAAATATGTATTTTAATTCTGAATCACACGTTTAGGGAGGAGCTAACTTAACATGTAACTTTCATTATGGTTTTGTGGAAAAAACAAGGGATATAAAACTTATTTCTAAAACATCATGCTGACATTTCTAGCATATAAGGTTTGATAAAATAAGAGATCTGCTGATGCACAACGGAGTTGAGAGAGATTTTTAAATTCTGTAAAAATGTCAAATCTGTGGTTAAAACTGAAAGCAGACACATAGGTGAGGGACTTCATGGCGGCATCTAGTTCCCTTGCTTAAACAACTCAGTTGGTCCA
Organism: Gorsachius magnificus; assembly: GCA_034008185.1. Lineage (NCBI taxonomy): Eukaryota > Metazoa > Chordata > Aves > Pelecaniformes > Ardeidae > Gorsachius > Gorsachius magnificus. The sequence continues at coordinate 70,420,796 of CM067082.1, forward strand.
GAGCTTCTGATCTCCTCTTGGCATTCATTAAACATAATTAGGTCCCACTGCATCTTTCCCTAGGCAGCCATGCTAAGTAGCTTTCATATGGTGCCTGATGGAGCAATTACACTCTACTGTGGCATTCATATAGAGAGATTTCCACATTTGCAGACTGAATGCATGCACAAATTGTTTCTGCATCCCTTTTTCTGTTTGCTGAGTATCCAGTGGTGCTATTTTGGCTGGACTTTCCTATTTGTAACACACAAGAAAAAGATGAGCTAGAACGCGGAGTAAGGATGATTTCAGGAAGAGTATAGATTACTCAATTTTTTTTCATTTGAAGGCTGTTATTGTTTTTTCTTTTCTTCATGGTCTTTAGTTTTCCTTCTTCTCATGTCCTTCGATACTTCAGGATCTACTGGCCAGCCAGTCAAATCTGATACAAAATGGAGTTTTCAGAGGTGTTGAATACCTATCTATTCGTGAAATAGCAGTCACTATACTAGGCCCCTTCATGACTGAGAGACTCTAGGATCACAGATATCAGAGGTTCTAGCTGTGAGACACTGAAAACCGGGCATCATTGTACCATGCTATTGCTTTTTCTACCTTTGGGGGGAATGGACACTACCAACAAATTAATTTGTATACCTGTTAGATTCTTAAATTATAAAATCAACAGCATAAAAAGAAAGCAATAAGGATCTTATTTAATATAGGCTTTCTAAAGTAAAAACAAAAAAACCAAAACGTTGCTGCTCTTAATGCACTCTGACATTTAATTTATTTGTGTAGAAATTATTATCGTCTCATGGTAATACGTTAGCAAAGTGAGAGGTAAAGCCAATTCAAGCATTCCTGAGTTGAGAAAATGGCAGGAAAAAGGCCTGTCGTTCTGGTAAGGATTGGAATTGTTTTTCCATGGTGTTGATGTTTGGAAGTTGCAACTTTCACATGATAATTTTTCATATCATCATTATTATACACAAAGAAAGGTCATGCTACAAATGTGTAACAGAGAAATTAATACACATTTTCTTATTTCTCGTAGAACATCTATTCTTGGAATTTCATTTGGGGCTGCATTTCTCTTGCTTTCCTTCATTTTGTTTATCTGCTTTGCTGGACAGCTTTTGGTAGGTATTCAAGGAAATGTAATCCAGTACTTAATGGTTTCTTTTAAATAACATGTTCTGATTTTGCCAAGTCACTCTGCCTTTGCAGAGTACCAGTTCAATGAGAAGGGCTTGCATGCTCAGGCTTCTGAGGATATTGTTTTGTCCACGTTAACTTACTATAAAATGTCCTCATTTACCTGAAAACCAGAAAATGCCAGTGCAGTGACTGTATACCTACACTGATATTCTCTTTCCCCCACGTGAAGCTGGATCCTCTAAGATGTTTGCATTATTGTTTCATTGTTTGTCTTTTCAAAATTTTCGATATTCCACTCACAGGTGACTCATGAGTGCCTTAATTTGGGGGGCTGTGTGTTTGTTTAAGTATTGTATAAGACCATTTTCTGAGTTTACAGAACATTTCATGATGAAAATTTAACTTAGTATATATAAATTTTATAGTAAAATTCTAATTTTGTATTAGTGGTCCAGGTGTTAGTGTAATGCCTGTTAGTGTAGCCAATAATATCCTGAATTTGAGAATTTAATTTGTTTCAAGATTTGGTCAAAAATTTCAGCATTTCACAATATAATTTACAAGTATTATTGTCCTCTTTTCAGTCATTCTCAAATAGATTAACATATAACCCCAGTATCAAACAGGCTGGGGGAAGAAAGGATCGAGAGCAGCCCTGCCAAGAGGGACTTGGGCGTGCTGGTGGATGAAAAGCTGGACATGAGCGGGCAATGTGCGCTGGCAGCCCAGAAGGCCACTGTACTCTGGGCTGCATCGGGAGAAGCATGGCCAGCAGGTCGAGGGAGGGGATTCTGCCCCTCTATTCTGCTGTGGTGAGACCTCACCTAGAGTACTGCATCCAGCTCTGGAGCCCTCAGCACAAGAAGGACATGGAACTGTTGAAGCGGGTCCCGAGGAGGGCTACAAAAATGATGCGAGGGCTGGAGCACCTCTGCTATGAGGACAGGCTGAGGGAGTTGGGCTTGTTCAGCCTGGAGAAGAGAAGGCTGCAGGGACAGCTGATTGCGGCCTTTCAGTACCTAAAGGGGGCCTATAGGAAAGATGGGGAAAATCTTTTTAGTAGGGCCAGCTGTGACAGGACAAGCAGTAATGGCTATAAACTGAAGCAGGGTAGGTTTAGACTGGATATAAGGAAGAAATTCTTTACAATGAGGGTGGTGAAACACTGGAACAGGTTGCCCAGAGAGGTGGTGGAGGCCCCATCCCTGGAAACATTGAAGACCAGGTTGGATGGGGCTGTAAGCAACCTGATCTAGTTAGCGGTGTCCCTGCTCACTGCAGAGGGGTTGGACTAGATGACCTCTAGGGGTCCCTTCCAACCCAAAACATTCTATGATTCTATGATAACTCCAGCTAGAATGAGGTATTTCAGGATTTGTAAGAAAGTTAATGCAATTTTAATTTGGTGTGTAATCTAGAATAAAACTAGCAGTACACTTGTCACTTAATCCGTACTTCTCTCTCTTTGCATTTTTCCACAAGCTCCCATGGAGAAAGCTGAGAGAAAGATCTTTCATAAAAAAAGCAAATTATGCTCATGGGAAAGACAATTACATTACTATGCAGTATAACAGTAAGGAAAGGTGGCCTGACAGTTGAAGCAAGAAACAGAGGAAACAGGATTTTATAATTTTTCCCTTTTCCCTTGTGAGGCTTGTAATTAATCAGGACATGTTTTTAAGAAAATTAATTAATCTACATTTCAGTTGTCTTTCCAATAAGGTAGGGATGCTGCCACTGCTCAGGAATTAATCTGAGATATAATGCAACAGTATTTTTAAATATTTTAAATCCTTGGAGTGAGGTCCTAGAGGTATTGCTATTACTTAATAGTAAAAATTAGTTCTCATGTAATGTCGTGCTTGATTGCTGTTTTTTATTGACTTAAAGAGTAAAATGGTGGAGTCAGAGTACTGCTGTTGAATAAGCAAATTAAAAAAAAAAAAATCCTTCAAGGAAAAGGCACCCTTTTTCCTGTAGGAAAAAGATGTGCCAGTGAAATGGTACCAGGCAGTGTTGGGACATACAGTCTCTTGGGGCTTTTATTTATAATGTAGCTTAGGAGGAACACAAACATATTTTTCTGCATTTAAAGGGATGTCTAGCTAAGCAAATATCCCAAGTCAGAGTTGAAGAGTCGTGCCACTTGAATCATATCTAACACCTACTTTTGATGCTGTTTTTCCTATTTCTTGTATGCAATGTAAATAGTTCCCAGAAATTGAGACCTATTATTGCATTTCTGTTGACTTGCGAGATGTCATGTTCTAACCTAAATAGCTTGAAGAGGACCCATTTACATCTATGTCATTATGAGTTCAGCTGCTGTAATACAGAAGTTATGCTGATAAGAAGCCTTTCAGCAATTAAGTTATGACCATAGTTGACGCAGTTCTGTCTTTCCTTCATGAGCAGGATGTAGTTCTGTAAGGTGATGGATGAGAGGCAGCTAACAAAAGAGGCAGTAGGTTCCTTCACGTCGAAATCCAAGTATTGTTTGCAGCTTTAACCACAGTGACACCCTATGTTATGTTTTGGTAGCATATCCATTGCAGTATCTGACCCGTAACTGTAAATGCTTTCTTTCTAGAAGAAAAAGCCTGAAATTCTCAAGCAAACAAGTATCAATATCTGCGTTTTAACACTAGTGTCAGTGTTAACAGAAATCAAGCTTTGCCATCCTAATCCTGACTGGATTTGAGTTTGGAGTGGGTTTTTTGCCAGTGGCGGTTTTTCTCACCTCTTTTTCTAAAAGAGTGCATTTCGGATTCCCTTGCAGAATGCATGTAGTAAAAGTGGATGTGCTTGTGTGTACACACATCTGCACGTAATTACAGAGTTTAAAATCACCAACTATCTCTCATCTAAAAATGCACAGAAAAAGCAGAGATTTTTTTTTTTTTTTGCCTGACTGCCCCTGACAGAAGAACTGTGGTGGGTTAGCCTTGGCTATGGACCAGGCACCCACCCAGCTGCTCACTCACTCTATCTCCTCAGTGGGGTGGGTGAGGAAAATAGGATGAGAAAGCTCGTGGGTTGAGATAAAGGCAGGGAGATCACTTACCAGTTACTGTCATAGACAAAACAGACTCAACTTGGGGAAAATCAATTTAATTTATTGCCAGTTAAAATAGATTTGGGTAGTAAGAAACAAAAATAAACATTAAAGCCACACCATTCCTCCCCCCTCTCCCAAACTCAGCTTTGCTCCAGACTCCTGTACCTCCCCCCCAGGCAAGACAAGTCAGGGTGGCAGGTGGTCAGTACATAAACATTTCTGTCTGCTGCTCCTTCCCTTCACGCTTTCTCCCTGCTCCAGCGTGGGGTCTCCACAGGCTGCAGTTCCTACAGGAACATCCATCTGCTCCAGAATGGGTCCTCCATGGTCTGCCATGTGGACATCTCCTCCAGCATGGAGCACTCCTCCTCCTCCTTCTCCTTCTCCAACCTTGGTGTTCCCTCTGCTGTTTCTCACTCTTTTTGTTCCCTCCTCCTCTTTCAGCCCAACATTTTCTGCCCTTCCTGACCCAGGCTTTCCCCGTGGCACCCGCCCGTGGCTGAGGGGCTCAGCCCTGCCCTGCGGTGGGGCCGGTGGGGCCGGCGGGAACCGGCTGTGTCCGGCACAGGGCGGCCCCTGCCGCCTCTCGCAGGGGCCGTGCCTGTAGGCCCCGCCATCAACCTGGGGACCTGCACCTGGTACATAAACTTGCAGTAGCAGTCAAATATTTACATGACTGTTAGGAGATTTATAGAATGGGACCTGTAGTGCCCGTGAAGACAGCAAAATCTGAGTTCAGGTGAAGACACCTGGCTGTCACCGCATTAGGCGCTTATCTCAATACTTTGACACTTTACCCTCAGTCTCACCGATTATAAATGGCTGTCACCACCGCAGAGTAAGTCACGCAAAACCCAACTTTGAACAAGTTTCTCTGTATGATTTACATTTCATTGGTGAATGGAAAAAAAAAAATAATCCAGACTGTAATGCTAAAATTACTAGCTCTTGTGGAATTTAATTACAATATTGTAAGAAGAGATTTATGCCCACTCTTTCACTCAGTTTATTATTAGTTGATTTTACTGCAGCACGGTCCAACTCAATCTGTTGTGGAGTGATAATATCAGCCATTAAATACGAATAGGAATGTTTCCATCAAACAATGCGGCAAAGCGGCAGCACAAATAACGAGGTTACAGACTTCCAGATCCTGCCTTTTGCGGCGTGTTGTCCCCTGCCAGTCTTGGGCAAACAGGCTGAGGGCAGGGAGAGCTGACGGTTCTCATAGAAACAGTTGTTTGCCCATAGGCATTAAACCTTCGTCAGTCCTAGCTAAAATTGGTGTAAGTCCTGAAACGTGAAATGGATTTATATCTTTTATATTCTAGTTACTTCTTCTGTGCCTATGCATTTTTTTTTTACTTTTTTAGATAATCACAGTATTCAGAGTTAAATCTTAAGATTATGAGTATTTTGGGTCTTAAAGATCGGGTTTGGCTTACATTTTCATATTTTTAATATAGGTTATTATTCTTTATTAATTTTGTATATTTTCTTTGAGTTTTCCTTGATAGGTTTCCTTCCCAGATTACATGCAGATAGAGGACAGTGATTGTCCTTCAGCTCATATATTTTCTGTGTCCCTTCTCTTTATCTTCTTGAACTACAGATGGGTTCATAGAATGAGTGTGAAATGCTTCAGACCTGGTAGCAGTAAGATGTGTTTTACCTCCTGATGTGAATGCAAGGAAGCAGAGGTCTGGTTACTTAAATGTTACATTGGAAAATGTAATGGAATCAATAAAAAAAAGCCCCACAGTAAGCAGGTAAAGGATAGATCTGTGTACCACAGCCGAGGTAGCCTGCCGAAGAAGTATTAGTCTTAAGCAGATGGTTTTTGTGCATTGATTCGAATACTGTCTCAAAAATTTCTTGGCATTACCTGGGACATGTGTGCACTTAATTGATACCACATACTCTTTGTATCAGTTATTTTCTATTCATATGAAATGGCTTTTTGTTGCATATGTTTATACCTTGCCAACCTATTTAGCTACTTCAGCTGACAAGGAAGATTAGAAATAAAAGCATTTCTTTCCTATCACCTCATCTGAATATGTTTATAGTCTCTCTTAAATACCCAGTTGAACCATGGAATTAGCAGAACACAGTACCAACAAAACAAACATCAGAAAATAGCTGGTTCCACGGTTGAGAAAGATGCTCTAATTTGAGGTCACCGGAGCATCTAACAAAGTGCAGCCAGATCTGTCCCTGCTAGAAGAAAGCATGTTATTTATTAGTTGCATTACGCCACACCACTGTATAAAGAGTGATACACAATCTTCACCTTTGTTTGCAGGGATGTGTATTGTACTCCAAAGCAATTGGCACTGGTACTTAACAGTCAGAAAGGCTGTGTACACTTAAGATATTTAAAAGCTCTGCAAGGACAGGAATATCAGCACCAGCACTACTTGGAAATTATTTTCGACCTGGAACCTTACCTCTGATGTGAGGGTCTCTGAATGCAGATACGAATGAAAGATCAAGGCCCTTCAGTTTCTTCAATAGTGAGGTTTTGCTTGTAAATTAAGATTAAAACAGGGATTGGGGAAGGCAGGGAGACCCAGAGAGGCACTTTGACATCTACAGTGTCCACGGAAGAGGCTCATCAAACCTAAAAGTCATCCTGATGAGTCTCTAGCACAGGCACTGCAATAGCAATCCATCATCACTACATTAAATACTATGTTCAAACTTCAGGAATTGTTTGAAATGGACTGATTTTCAGTAACAAAAATCCTTTACCTTACTCTTTCTTGAGTTACATGCTTACGACATGTTATGTGATTGTGACCAACTGAAGAAGTTGCCTAACGTGGTGAAAACCACAAGTTTCTTGTGTCTGTTGTGCCAATAACTTCTCTTTTACTATTTTTTGATGAGTGAGACTATCTTGAATTTTTTTAAAATATGGCAAGGCTGCCTTTTAGTGTCTTTGCCCAAGATGGGATTGTAAGTTACCTCCAAATAGATATCCATGTGTGCTTCCTAATACCTACAGTCCAGTATGCTGGACTTTTTTTCCTGCAGTTTTCCCTACAGTTAGTTAATAAGAAGGATGAAAGCAGAGAGCATTCAGATTGTTTTGAAAGTTCTTTTACTTGTATTACCTGAGAGGTGATATCCGTGATGTGTAAATACCTCAATATGGTCACAGATCAGGGCTTCTCATGTGTGAGGCAGTTTTTGGGTGGTAGCACCTTACCTGGAGATCAAGACTTGGTCAGTGTAGAATGTAGCATTCAGAACTCCTTCCTCTAGTCCAGTGCCCTGAGCACTGTCTTTAAAAAGTCATTCAGGTTCGCTCTTTCTCAAGACCAGCGCTCTTTAAATATTTCATGTGAAATAGAACAACTTTGATGGGAGGGACTGAGAACATCTTACCTTAAAATAGCATATAACACAGCAACTGTACATTTGCTTGAATGAAGAAAGCAGCACAGGAAGTACCAGGACTGAACTCTGAGTGCCTAAAGGCATATTTATACGGCTCACTGCCGTGTTCTTTCCTTTGAATGAGACAGTTGAAGTGAAGCACATGGCCATTTTAACATGACCCTTTGTGAAGGATAATAAACACTGCAAAGGCTGGTGAAATAAAAAATATGATATTGACTTTAGCTCTTCCTGTTATTTCTTCATTCAGGATTCTAGCTTTTGTCAAACCAGTTGTACCCAATATAAGCTGTGTAGACTCCACCTGGATGCATTTTGTGTGATTCAAAATGCCTGGCTTCGATTTACAGGTGCCACCATGGAGTTCAAAAGCTTGGTATTACAGTACTCATTTTAGAAGTACTTTGGTCCTTTTTATCAACAATAGGACCATTAGAAAGTATGTCAAGTATAAGCCTTGTGATACAAAAATCACCCTTCTCCAAGCTTAGGTAAGTGTAATCACTGCCAGCCCATCCTTTGGATTTGAACTTTGGTGTCTTCAAGTCTGAGTTAAAATGAGCATGTGAAAAAAATCTGAATTTGGGGGCTTTTTGTGTCTCTTTATTTCATTCTTTGTATCATCGGTGTTAGTAAAATATAAGTTGTATTTGACTGCAAAAGGAAAAGAACAATAATAGAACTATAGAAAATGTGATTCACTGGCTTTCCGTAAATAAGAGGTCTTCAGTCAAGATGTTCCAACCTCTGCTAGCATGTGAAGGAGAAGTGTGACAGCTCTTGCGACACTGTCTTTCATCTACAACGTAGCTGTCACAATTAATTCTTACACCAGTTCCTTGATCTCACTCAGAAAGACAGCATTCATTTTGTTAAATGCTGAAGTAGATTTTTGTGTGTGGAAAGACAACACAGGGTACATTTATTAACCTGGATATTCAAAATAAGTTATTACTCACTATCATGCTGAGCTGTCATATCAGATTTACCATGTTCAGATGAAAAGGTAATACATTAGTCACCTTTCATGCTACAAATACCTATTATTTCTAGTCGGTAAATGATAACATAACCATATTCTGCCAGCTCCACTCAGGATAAGCACAGAAGCTAATGCTATGAGATCTGATGTCTTACCCTTCTTGCATGCTTTGTAGAAATGATTGCTTTCTTCCTTTCATCTCATTCTCTGTTTTCTCAAGAAAATTGCGAATGAGACATAACATTTACAGGAAAAAGTGTTTGACAAGCTAATGAATCAGCAAAATAAACCTGCATAGTTGTGCCAGTGCTATTAAGAATCTGAACTTAACGATCACCCCACCATTCCGGTTCTGCTTCCAGGAGTTCCCTACATTTTCAGCAGTACTGAATGGCTGCAGTTGTACAATATATGGACTGGATTTAAACTGCTCAAAAGTGGAATGAAGTTCAGCAAATCTGTTAATTCACATAGAGAATTACTGATTGACAGTGTATCCTATCATGTTTTCCACGGAATTTCTACTCAAATAGTTTAAAGATTTTTAGTGTCAATCGGGGTTTTGTCCTGAATTTTCCTTTTAGGTGCCTCATTGGCTTAACCTATGTAGGCTACTCTCTCTGCTATTAGAGAGACCTCTCATCTATTTAACAAACCAGGTGGGCATGACGGATGTCTGATAGGACATGTTCTGCTTAGGGACATGGTTTAGTGGTGGAATGGCAGTGTTAGGTTAATGGTTGGACTTCATGATCTTAAAGTTCTTTTCCAACCTAAACGATTCTATGACTCTGTGTACCAAATAAACAGTGGTCCTTCCCCTCCAGAACTCAGAGCTGTGCATTAAACCTCCTGTCAAGAAATGTATCACTGGGTTCTGGTGTGCTTCTGTTTTACAAGTGGAAATAACTACCTACAGCTTCATTTTTGAAGCTGCAGTCTAAGAACACTCACATTTTTCTTCAGGTCAGAGCCTGCAATATCTGTAATTTTAGCAATACCAGCTGGAATAATGGAATCTCTTTATTGATTAATCACACTGACTGAATGATGTATTGTTTCCTGAAATTTATTTTATTCTCCATAACTTTTCCTAGTGATAGACTTGCCCAGAGAACACACACACACACATATATATATATATTTAATTTTTTTTATGGAAGCAGAAAAATAGCTTTTTAAATAAATGTCGAAAATCAGTCCAATTAGTTTCTCCTTGCTAAAATACATTAGCAAAGTCAGGTGATACTGATCAAAAAAGCCTTCTATACGAAGGAAATTCAGAAATATTGCAAGGAATTTTGGTACAGAAGGTTCATAAGTCTGTTCAAAAGTTTACAGGTATTTGGAAAGCAATAAAATTGTCCTCAGCAATGGATACAGTTCTCAGCATGGACATTGCTAAGTAATCTCAGCATTTATATACTGCAATTTTTTCAATGATTACTTTAAAAAAATGAAGAGAGTTCAAATTTAACAATTGGAAGCGTTGATTTTAATGTAGAAAGGTCTGACAAGCCTCCATCATTTGACAATGACATTTGTGTATTTGGATACAGGGATTTAACAGAGATTTTCTGTGTGAAACTTAATTTTATCTTCAGAATTAACATGAGTTGTTCATTTGTGCAGAGGAAACCATCAATTTATGTTGCTTAGCACTAGAAAAACATGAAGGCATCTTTTTTGTGACATTGTTTTGCATCTGTTACTGAGCCACGGTTTTTTAAAGTTCTGAAACTGAAAGTGGGATCTGCTAGAGCTTGTTGAATCCAGTGGAGTTTGAGAGCCGGGGGGAGTGCTCCTTTCTGGTCCACTGGAGCCCAATCTGATGGAATTAATGACCCAGGGGATCCTCCTGTCCCAATCCCATCAATGGGGGGCTGTCAGCACCATGTCTCAGTTACAACCAGTAGTGAGGCTGAACTCATATTCTCAATCAGCACACAGGCGTATGCCGTACACACAGGGCCAGCCGCACAGATACACAGAGAGAGCGGCTCTTTTACCAGCAGCCACATAAAAGCAAGCAACAGTCATGTAAATACGAGCAATGCTGATGGTCGCGTTCCTCCTTTCTGGCTGATCAGGGCTGAAGTTTGCTAGTGGGATTTATGCACACGCTGACTGTCACCATCCACAGGCACACTCGCGTTTGCTGGTCACTCAGCATGGACTTTAAGTCGATACAATATCCGTGCCCAGCCTCTGCCCTCCTTATGCAGTGACTAACTCAAACCTTGGGTCTCTGCAAATGTAGATCTTCTATCTACCAGCCAGTCCAGCTTGAAGTTTCCTAACAGTTACACACACACACACACTTGCCCCTCCATGGGTCTCCCCAGGGCCTGGTCTGAGACACTTCAGGTGCTGGCACCCAAGCCCTCAGACATGCGATATCTGTCTCTCTTTCTCTCTTTCCAGTGGCTGGCATCCATCCTGTGCTACTTGCCATCTAGTCCAGTATTAAGTTCGCTAGCATTTGCACACATGCAGGTTCAGAATAAGGACTGCACTTCCACAGAAGATGGTTAGAGATAGGATTTAATAAGAATATGCAATAGACTCATTCAGACAAGTGTTTACATGCAGGCATTTCCTTTCATCCCCTCTCTTCTCCGTTTGCCTACGCCTGTTCCTCTGTGATCCACATTTGTCCTGTCCCCTAAACATCCTGTAAGTTTTCCACATACCCACAAGGCCCTTAAAACATGTTTTACACAATCCAAAGTTTCCCTCTGCTTCATTGCAAAATTATCTATCTGCCCTGTGCTGGCATACTGTCCTTTTAGGCACTAATTGCCCTTAGTCTGCAGGGCATCCTGGAAAGAGACTTTTTTAGTTGAGGCTTCTTGGTAGGTTTCATATCAGAAAATGTGGCTGAGACATTCTCCTTCAATGGTCTTAGGAGCAGCAGATTCAGTGGCTTCTGTTCTTCACTGATTAGGTTACTCTGGTTCCACCATCTATCATTGTCCATTTGATCATCACCAGGTCTTTGTGTTTCATTTGATTAGCCTTTAGTCAGATAACCTAAAACCAGTAAAATTCATAATAAAATGTATCTGGTTTCGGCCAGATAATTTATTTTCATCATTAGCTTCTTTTCTTGGAATTTTTTATCCTAAAGACTTTCTTTGAACTGTATAGCTCCCTGTAACATAATTCAGAAAGGGGAAGATGTTGTTCTGCTTTATCTGTATCATTTGTTATCCACTTCATATTCCTTGTACTTTCTCAGTGCTCCTGCCTAGTTTTGTTCCTAATCCAACTTAAACTATTCCAGCTACTTCTAAACTTCCAAGAAAATCACAGAACAATGTAGTCTTTAGGACAAGAAATTCCAAGAAAAGAAGCTAATGATGAAAATAAATTGCCTGGCCTAACCCAGACATATTTTATTATGAATTTTACTGCTGTAGTAAAGCTCCGGGTGTGCTATAACAAAGGCAAAGTGTAATTTAAAGCATGTTTTCATGACTTTTTTAATTTGCCATAAATCCATGCTCCCAGACTCATTGGGTTTTAGGCAAACTAGGCAGATAACTGAATGACCATTTTCACACAGATCCATTCCCTGCGTCCAGTTGAATACTCCCCTTCTGTATCAACAGCGGCAATCTAGGCTTTGTGCTTCTTACTTTATTAAAGTGGCAAGGATGACAAATCTTTTCTAAAATGTACATGTGGATTCAAATTATCTTGAAATTTGCTATGTACTTAGGGGTGGAGAACAAGGTTCGGGAGTTCAAAAACGTATTTGAGGAGGAGTTTCTTGCTCAAAAATGCACGTCCCTTGAGTTTATGTGGGCTTTTTTTTTAATGTCCATCCTTGAGATTCAGATTATTGTTTTGGCCTTCCTGAAACTGACTTCCTTCACTCAGAATGTCCAATCCAGTATGCAAAACTCCCTGTCATAAAAGGAAACACTATGTACAATGGGCTTGTCCAAATAGTGTGTAATTGGGAGGGAAATAGTTATGTGCAGCGTGACAAAGACCTTCATGTAAACTACATCATATGTGTTGGGTAATAGTGTAGTCTAGCATGATGTGCCACAGCTATTGAACCTGAACTAGTAGATAAGTGCTGTAAATTAAGTCCTATATTTGGTAGTTTTTAGTGCTTGATTTCTCATTTCAGAGAATTCCTGTGCTTGTGTCTCTGTTGATTGCGCTGGCTGGGGCGAAAACAATATATAAAGTGATCTCTGATAATATCAAGTAAATAGAGAAAACAAGTGGCTAAAAAGCCAATACTTTTCTGGAACTCTCGTGTTCCTTAACTTTTCATCGCCTTTTTTACAGAGGTTTCAGTATAGCCAAAACTGACATTTGGAAAGGCCACAAGATGCTTCTAGGCAACGTTATCTCTTCATTGCTAAGTGTTGGGAAAATTAATATTTATTGGATGTGCCACAAATCGTTGGTTATTCTGTGTGAGCATCTTGTGCCTCTAGGCACTATGCGTGTATCAGTGGAGGGTATTGCAATGTGATCTTGGGAGGAGGTTAAATGAGTCAGAGTTTTTTTATTGTTAATTTTTGCCACTAATAAGAAAATTTTTTTATCCACTAAATATTCTTTCTGTCAAATTGTAAGCCTGATTGTTGTATGAAGTGCTTATTTGTTTTCTAAATAGTTTTAGGGAAGGCTGATTTGCTTTGCTGAGTTACCTTTCACTTAAAATGAATTATCAAACAAGTCTCCAAACAAATGAAAGAAAAACCCAGAAACCCCACTATTTTGTAGACTGCCAGGGATATATCTATGTGTACAACCTTTATCCTGCATGAGGAGACCTCTGTCTCTCTGTCAAAGACTTTGCAGAGTCATTATTTACCTTTTGAAGTTTCCAGAGGCCACTAAATATTGCTCTTTCAGTCGAGGTGGGGGAGGTCAGTTGGTTTTCTTGGTTTTGACTGATATTAGAGGTAATTTCACTGCTGTCGACTCTGTATTTGCTATTATCAGTAATATACATTGAATTTTTAATAAGGTGCTTGCAAATTGTAATTATTTAACAGAATTGATATTATGGCAGCTATTTTAACTAAATTTGCATTTAGTTTCATGTATAACCATGATCTGTAACTCCTATGAGAATATAATAGTTGAATACTTCTGTACAATGTCTCAAGATTAATGCTGCCCTCAATCTTGAGCCTTCTTAATACTTCCCTTTTTTATTGTAATTAGATATACTGAAGCTATTTTTATTTTCTATTTTTTAAACTCTTTGAACTTAGCAATGCAGCAAGAAAGCATCAGCTTCATTGTTGTGGATCCTGAAATCATCTGGAATAATTGCAAACCGTCCTTGGCCACGGATCACTCTTACATTGACAACCACTGCTATAATATTAACTATGGCTGTATTCAACATGGTAAGAGAAAAAGGGTTAATTTTCCTTGGGTTTTTTGTTCTTTTAAGATCTTGTTGTTGTTGTTGTTCAGTATTTGTTTAGATGTCAAATTTATGGCCCATGGCTATGCCAGGAACATATGCGACAGTGATTGCCAGAGACAGAAATGTAAAGCAGAGCAACAGAAAACATACTGTGTAATGAGGACCTCTGCAAACAGCATGCTCAGCAAGGGTTTGGATCTTGGCTAAGTTTATTACAGAAAAATGTAATTTATAAGGAATAAAAGATAGTTAAATCCCAGGTCTGAATTGTTCAAATCCTTTGCTCTTCTGCATTGCTTAGAAAAAACAGAGTATTTCTTAAAGAATGAAATATCTCCTCACAGGATGCATGGAAGACTTTGATTGAAACAAACTAAGCTTTATTCAGATTTGTGATGCTCCTCTGCTGATCACAAAATGATCATAATATGTACATTATTGAATTTAATGTGCTTGTCTTTTTTTTTCTTTGAAAAAGAAAAAAAAATTAAAGTTACATTGAAATTTCAAAAGTACTGAACTACAAGTTTGTTAGGGCTTACCTCTATTTTAGACATTTCCACCTGTGCTTTTCTTTTCTCTCCTAATAGGGAAAATCCATGTAATTCTATTTTTCTTTTGTAATTATAGCAAATACAGAGTAGATCTGTCATTAGTCTGCATAAAGCCTGAATCTTAATGTCCTCATTTATTCTGAAAGACATGGTGTCTAATGGGATGAGCAGTATATGGGATCAAAAAACTTCCTTTGTTTTGCCCTATTGGCTGAGCCCAGTTCCATTCATAAGACTGTGAAGATGCTCCAGCTCAGTTCTGTATCTGCAAAAGGGGAACTGTAATATTTATTTAGTTTGGTTTTATTATTTACATTTGTTTACATTACATCATTAATGCATAGATATTAGTCACATTTCAAGTGAGTGAGATTTGCACTTCAGTGCTTTTGAAATTGCAACTCTAGCATTTCCTTGAGTTGCTGGCACTTGTGTTGCTTGAGGTTCATGAAGGACTTAAAGATTGCTAATACCTACACTGTTTATTTTGTTTTCCCACAACATTTCAGGGGACCCTTAGTCAATCATTTGTTACAGTAACTACTAAGCTTGTCAGAATGATGTAATGTGGGCTTTTAAATGCGAACACCTGAAATTTCTGGTAGAACCTTCTCTCCATTTTTTCTATTAAATGATCCTAGTCTTGGGTTTGTTTGTTTTCTTTTCAGGAAAGTACGTATTTTCCTTCCCTTCTCTTGCTTTTTTTAAGGAGAGGAGATAGACTCAAAACCAAGTCCATGTTCAAGAATTTAAAATTCAGCTAATTGAATTTGGTGTTTAAGGCTGGTAGAGGAAAAACTCAAAGAAGCAGTGGCTGGAAAATGAGAAAATAAGCTCACTTTTTAGCAGTGAAGGCAGTTAGCAATGGGAACAAATTATTCTGAAAAATTGTTGATTCTCCATCACTTCTTGTCCTCAGCTGAAGACTATATGAATGATAATGTTAAGTCAAGCAAAAGTTTTTTGGCATACTACAGTACAAAACCCAGAGACAGAGTAGCTTGTAAAATGTAGGTCAGATTAGACTTTCTCTTATTTTGAACTATACAAACGTGTAAGATGAATGAAATAACCTACTTGGGTTTAAAGTATACTTCAAGTAAACTTTAAGTGTAAAAGAAGATATGATCAGCAACTTTTTTTCCTTAGACTGAAGTTCTACTATTATGTACAGCCCACTTAATTTGGTTTCTGAAATAGTTTTATTGGTTCAAGTCCACTTTTCTGTGGACTGAATGTTACAGTAAAACTTAATAGGCTGTATTTTAAAGTCTTTGTGCCTTATCAGTAATGACTGCAGTATTACAAATAATCATGTTCCATGATATTCATGAGATGATAATTTTAAGTACAATTCCCACCTTGAAACTAAACCTTAATAGTTTGACTATCAAAAATGACTTTAAATGTGATTGTGAAATTTGCATTTCCTTAATATTAATAGCAAATTGTGGGAGAGACTCTGAAGTATCATTATTATATCTCCAAGCAACACGTACTTAATAGCAGAGTCCATTAACTGCGTTTATTTCCATGAACTCTTTCAGGAGAAAAAGGCAAAATGTAGCCATTAAGATTTAATGGAGATAAAAAGCGTCTAACCATCCCACAACTAATAAATCATAATTAAGACCAAAATGTCAAATAAAACTCGGTCTTTATGGTCAAGGGACATTAGAAAAGAGTGGGGGTGCAATTTTATTTCAAATTAGCTGTTTCGGCAGACATCTGAATCTAGTCTTCATGTTTGAGAAGTATATAGTCTTGATCGGTGGAGGGAAGTTAAAAAAACAGCTAATGTGACATAAGTATCAAATGCTTCTTAGGTGAAGGGAGAGGGTGACTAATGCTGCTTCCATTGAGCATTAGATCTGGTGCCGTATATAGAGTAGGGCAACAATCAATGGCTGAGGAAAACTGGTTTTGCAAAGCTGACCTGCAGTAAACTGAACATGAGGAAGTATATTGCAGGGAACAATCCAGACATCTCAGAGAGACAGTAGGACAGTAGGACTGCATGACTGCAAAGGGTTGATTCTTGGAAGCTGAATGAATGACTGTATACCAATGAGGGTGGTGAAACACTGGAACGGGTTGCCCAGAGAGGTGGTGGAAGCCCCATCCCTGGAAACATTCAAGGCCAGGTTGGATGGGGCTCTGAGCAACCTGATCTAGTTAGCGGTGTCCCTGCTCACTGCAGGGGGGTTGGACTAGATGACCTCTAGGGGTCCCTTCCAACCCAAAACATTCTATGATTCTATGATTCTATGATTCTATGATTCTATGCAATACATCAGATGACTATACCTGACCACCCTCTGGGATTCGTGTGATTTTGAGAAACATGGCATGATGAAAGAGCCCTGAAACAGGTCTTTCTTTCAGTGACTTCTGCATCAAATGCATGCATGGTTCTTGACACAGCAACAGGATCTCAGGGCTGTACTGTCCCAGGAAGGTGCCCTGACTACTAGCGTTCAGATTCAGCATCATAGAATCATAGGACAGTTTGGGTTGGAAGGGACCTTTAAAGGCCATCTAGTCCAACCCCCTGCAATGAGCAGGGACATCTTCAACGAGATCAGGTTGCTCAGAGCCCCATCCAACCAGACCTTGAATGTTACCAGGGATGAGGCATCTACCACCTCTCTGGGCAACCTGTGCCCATGTTTCACCACCCTCATTGTAAAAAATGTCTTCCTTATATCTAGTCTGAATCTACCCTCTTCTAGTTTAAAACCATTAACCCTTGTCCAATTCCTACAGGCCCTACTAAGTCTGTCCCCATCTTTCTTACAAGCCCCCTTTAAGTACTGAAAGGCCGCAATCAGGTGTCCCCGCAGCCTTCTCTTCTCCAGGCTGAACAAGGCCAACTCTCTCAGCCTGCCCTCATAGGAGAGGTGCTCCAGCCCTTGGATCATTTTTGTGGCCCTCCTCTGAATGTTACTTGCTTTCCTGTCTTTTTTCCAGTGAATTTTGAACAACTGGACTATTTCCTTTGAAAGAACACTTGTTTAGAAATGTAAAGACTGACAAAGGTTTGAGTATTTTTGCTCCATTGTTTAATGTACGTCTGTGAACACGAGCTGCCTTAAATGATGCAAGTATTGGCCCCATATTGTTCTCCGTCTAGTCATGGCTGGTATCCTGTGTTTTAATAATGACAAATAGTTAAGTAAACCTGCTTCCATTCTCATAGTAGAAAGTTGGTTTCTTTAACATACCTTCCTTTTAGTGCAGCGAACTCTGTTAAATAGAGTTGCTGACCTTGATCAGTGCTTTATTTTTAATAGGCAAGCTCTTTGGCAGATACGCTCTTAGTTACATGTCCCCACAGTGCCTAGCACATTGAAGACCCTGTTTTGGAGGGTGGCTAATGCATTTCTTCTAAGAAATATAAACAGACACTGCCAGAGCTTGACCTGGCCTAGGAGTTGGAAGGAGAAAGGGGAATGCACAGCTGCAGTGATGTCATTTAAGTGGTACATGCAGGGCCCCATCACAAATCCATTCCAGATTATAGATAGGATTTAAGAAACTTACCAGTCTAGGTACACTGGCCTAGCAGAGATGCACTAGCAGGTGAGATACCGTCCTGAAATAATGTTTACAGCAGTTCTGGCGTCTTTCAAGTGTGTGGGGAGAGAAGGTCATGCTGTCACGTGATCATCTGCTCCACAGTCCAGCAAAGATGAATCTGTATAAGTGAGCATCACTCCATATCTATCAAATACCACAATGGTATCTGAGTCTGTAAAGGCCAGGCAGGCTCCTCATCTCTCTTACCAAATGCTGCTGGGAGCTTTGAACAAGACAGTTGCTTGCCACTGCGTATTGCCTCTGCAGGGAGGCTGGGACTTGAACACATGGGGACACGTAGATAGTTATGCAATTTCACTTGGCCCACAAACTTCTATAAAAAATGAAATTCAATTATTGAGCAACTTGAATTTGCTAAGTTTGACTATTAACAAGAGACACACCACAGGACACTAAATAACATAGGTGCATGAGGACTCTCAAGCTAAGAAGCCTTGTACAAACAAAATGCTTTAAAAATCCAATTCAGTGCAGTGCAGTACTCATCATCCTTTTCCAACTTACTAATATCTCAGCGTCACCTCTTGTTTATTAAAAAAATGCTTAATAGTCTAGGTGGGTACTTAGCATTCCAGGCTCTTCTTAAACTTCTGCTTATGAGCTTGTGAAGATGTGGAACAATACCAGAATTCAGGATTGTCCATATTATTCTTGGGGCATTTATGTGGGGATCCAGGGATAAATTCCTGACTCAGCTGCCATGCTAAATGGCATTTTTCAAAGGAAGCAGTGAATTGGTAGAAAAATTTAAAAAAAAGAAAAAGAAGAGGAATTCTGCATGTTTGCCTTAGAGGTTCAAACAAAAGAGCAATGCTGAACAAAAGCATCATTGCTTTATTTTTTTTGTGTTAAGAAAAATGTAAATCCTCTAGTTCAGCCTATGATAACAGGCTTCTGCCATACTTAAAAGTATATTCTTCTCAATCTGTCCTTTGCTGAACAGAAGAGTAGGGCACAAACATGAACAAATCTGTTTACAACAGCACTATAAAAACTGTAGACCATTGTGTCTTGAGATTGCATAGCTCTTCTGGAACAGCAGAAAATTAATTTAAAGTATAGTTACATGTTCATATGAGGCAATGAGGTAGCGGGGAGAGGGACAGTGACAAAAATGGGGTTTATACTTTATAAGTCTTTGCGTGTCCATTTCCAGTGTAATGTTGTGTAATAAGGATGAGAAAACAATGATGGGATCAAATTAAACATAAGCTATAAATTCAACTGAGCTGCATTTTTGGCAGCATGCCAGACCTTTTGTTTTTCCTGGTTTTGTGTTTCCACTGATTAAGCACAGCTCTGCTCTGGAACTGCTGATCCTGGAGCACCTACTTCCTAAAGAGCTTGCCTCCGGCTGCGGGGCTTCTTGCCGGTGTGCAAAAGGGCACTTGTTAGTGTTATGAGGGTGGCCTATGCCTTATTTTTGGACAGAAAATGATGTTAGTATTTGTCTTTACATATGGCTACTGCATGACGCGCTACCACAGGTTGATGATCACAGCTGAACTATCTGTGGCACTTGAATCAATTAATTTTGCCTTTTACTCTGTGACTCAGTAGTTCAATGGAGGGGCATTTCCCAGCTCTCTCCCTTCTGCACATCTGTCACGGGGTCAACCCATTCACATAGTAACTATTAAAACTTTACACATTTTATTGTTTATACTATAATTGTTTAATTCAGTGTGCATTTGATTAGCACACTTAATATTAAACTCTGCCACCTTTTCTTCTTCTCAGTAGGGTACTATTTTATGCACATTAACATGGAAATCAGCAAGCCTGCTTGCTGAGCAAGGTGAGATACAACCCTTTCAACTTGGCCATGTTTACAGGCTATCGGACCGTGTTCATTCTGACACCTTGGTTCTAGTGCCTTGTGGATTGTAGAGAAGGGTTGAAAGTACCTTGGTGAGAAAGTTGGCTTTGGTTTTAGTAAGATCTAAATTAGTGTATCATTTAGTATTATTTTTCAGATTCTTGGTCAGATAACAAGAGAGATGCACTAACTTGCTTATCCCGTGTTGTGGGGCGAGGGTCTGTCACCTCATGGCTCCTATTGAAGGAAATAGCAGCACAGCAGGTATTTTCATCATGTGAGGCAAGAAACTCACAGCTGAAGATTGCAGATTATACGAACAGGGGAAAAGAAAAAGCTGTAAGAAAATATGAAGATAAAATGAGAATTTAATGGTAGTCTGCTCAGATGTTCCCTGGCAAACATTGGTATTCATAAAAAATATTGCTTTCATTTGAGTCATTTGAGTAGGTGTGACTGCTTAGTAGGACTGAGCTGTCTCTTACAAAAAAATACTATGATGTTGAAGAACAATATATATCTCCAAAGCGTGATAGCAGAGGTAGATAACTGATGAGAGACAAGAAAGACAAGTACAAACACATCATTCAGAAATAAGTGTTGTTTGGCTCATGGGAGACGACAACATTTCCATATCCTTTTTTTTCCCCTTTCTATATTTATTTATGTATTCACAGATATAGCACATTTCATATAGCATTCTGCATATACAGGTAACACTTATAGGTCAGAAATGCCCTGTACAAAGCTCAAAACCAAAATTAAAATGCTTTAATAGAAATTAATACATATATAAATATATATGCACATATATGTTTATATAATATAATTGTGTTTGAGTTCTTCATGGTATAGAATCTTTTGCTCTGTGGACGTGTGTGAGATGGTATTCTGAAACTAAATACAGTTATTTCATGTTTGCAAAAAAAGTAAATGCACTGTTAGTGGCATGTGGGGACTCTCTTTGCCCATCCTTGGCAAATGACCTGGTTAACAACACCTATTAAGATGAGAATGTGAGTTTAAATATTTGGGGGCAGGGAGGGGTATTAAATACTTAAAGCTGTCAGATACTGTGAGCTGCAACGTGGGCGGGCAGCAGTGTGGGCTGTGACGAGCGGGGACCCAGACCTCAGGTGTGTCTGTGCGCATGAACTCGCAGGGTGCTTTCTCACTAGCATGTGCAGCAACAGTTTGTAGGAGTTGCACAGGTGCCCATAAAGCTATGGGCTTGCACACCCCTCCTTACAGGGGTGTGCAAGTAGGGTAACCCACACTCCCAGAAGAGGGAGGGTGTGCATTTAGCGCACGCATCCTGTGAGAAGGGGCAGATGTGCACATAACTGTCTGTGTGTGTGTGCGTGATTAGAGCTCTTTGGGATCAGTTATAGAAGGGTGTTTCAAAATCTGTAGGTGTTTATTAACATTTCTTAGGGTTTGGTTTTGCGGTTTATCTGTTGTATTACAGATACTGATCCTGAACACATAGTTCACTGACTGCGGGTTAATCGTGTGTAGTTGCACATAAGCAGTCAGAGAAGCATGTTAGTGAAGGAAGACAACCTGAAAGTGCAACTGTACAAGCCAACTGTGAGTGCCAACTTCTTGTAAAGCAGTCTTGTAAAGGAGGTGATGTATCAATCACCTTTGCAAGTCTGCAAGGGGTGTTGCAGAGACAATGGCTTCAAACTCTTCCCAGCAGTGCTTCAAAACATATCAAGGGGCACTGACCACGGGTGGTGGCTTGGGAGGTTGGATAGTCTTTAAAAAGGAAAAAAAAGTCACTGTTTATGTAGTACAGTGCTGGGACATGCGGCCAAGGGGGTTGTGGGGTCTCCATCCTCAGAAATTTTCAAGGCTTGGCTATACGGAGCTGTGGCTGACCAGATCTAGTGCTAGTTAGTAAATCAATAAACCATTTTGATCCACAATTGGTTACTCTGAGTGAAACTGAAACGGTTTTTCTCCAGGGCAGTGGGTGAAGATGGGGTTGGGGAAAGAATTTAGAGGTGGGTTACAAACTGGCTACCTGATAGAACAACGGGTGAGAGGGAGGCAACCTCTGGTGGTCTGCAATGGTCAACCCAGTATGGATTTTCATATACAGTGTATGAGAGGGACTGTGAAATTTGCTATTGAAATTAAGGGGACAGGCAATGTCTGTGAGGGAAAGCTTGGGATTTTAGAAAGGAAAAAGCTGAGGATTTGAGTAAAAGAACTAGGATGAAATTTAGTAGTGCAGAGCACAAGATTATGCTTGGTCTGACAGAGCAGTGATGAGAAATTCTGATACAAGTTGGAAGCTCATGAGATGGTGATGCAGTAAGTTCAGGATTTTAATTAATTATGTGGGTTTGATGATAACTCACTGAATCACAACAACCATCCATGTGACTGCTCTTACCTCAAGGTAAGTATAAACCACATTTACCTAAGTGAGTCCCAATGAAGGAAAACTACCTCACATTTGCTGAGCATGATGTTAATGGCTGGGATTATGTCAATGTGCAGCAATGTGTTAAGCTGCTATAATGCCATGATCTGCCTGATCCCCACTTGCATGAGGTGCATTAAGGTTTTGTAGCTGTGAGCAAAGGACCTGTCATTCTAGGATGTATGAAAACATATTTTCTGCAGAATTAGTATTAATGCTATTGCACGACTCACTGATAAAATCTGGGAAGTGTGTTTGCAGTTTTGGTCACCCAGAAGGTTGAATTGAAAGAGGTATGTACAGAGGGTGACTGCTAGAATGATCAGGGCAATGAAGAGCTTGTTTTCTGGGAAGAAACTAGAAAAACACAGATTGCTGAGCATAGTGAAGGCTGAGATGTCATTAAATATTGGCAACGTAAATACGAAGGAGAGAAAGGAGCTATCTGGAAGCTAAAGGATGAGATTAGCACAGGAAGAAAAAAAAACATGGGAACAGGCCATGTATACTGGTTAAACTTAGAAACAGCTTGAAGTGGTGAGATTCAAAGCAGTGGAATTACTGTAGTCAAATTAACTCATTAAGAAAGCACTGGATCAATACATCAAAGGGTATTGTATGATGGTGGTTACCTGTGACATCAGCTGGCTGAATTTGATGACACAGGAGATACTGGTTCCAATCCTCTATTTCAATAACATTAGTACCAATATTATCTTCATCATTATTATGAGAAGGATTGCATCTGTGTAAATCAACTTCAGTAAAGACTTCTTATTCTTTCTTTAATTCTTTCTGTGTTTAAACAGGAGGTTCAGTTGAGGTAAACCCAGGAGTTATTCATACTGAATTTATTTCATCATTGTCTCTGGTGTGTGTGAGCTTCTGATATATGAAAGTAATATAACAAAAAGCCTTTCGTCTTTTATTCAAATGGAAAGTGTCAGATGAAGGTTAACAAAGTTGTTTTTGTCTGAGCATGCAGGAACAAGTAATCAAGTGATGTCATTTTCCCTTTTCTATTTCAATTTGCAGTGAAATACCAAAGCTAAATGATTACTGGCAAGGCTTTCTCCGCTTCTCCATTTCTCTTCTCTGTTTTGACCTTAAACAGCTGACAAGCTAATGGATTATATGTTGTTTTTCTCTAGTTTTTCCTGGATAATGCTGTGAAAGCTTTTCCCTCAGTTCTTAATTCATCAAATGCAAGTTTTCCTAATTCGAGTAATCAGACACGGTGGTGTATACAAAACAACTGTTTTTTCCTACCGGTAAGTTCATTTCACATTTCTTTGTTTGTTTACAACAATTACACTAAATTGACTGTTGCTGGATCTGCTTGAAGTTAAACACCCACCAGTTTTTAAGACTGCAGCAAAAGCTTGATTTTTTTTCAGTCACCTGCAGCTGAATTTGAAAGAAGTGGGAAGTTAAAGGAGGTTAGTACTTCTGAAAATAGAGGTTTTAATGAATGTCAGATTAAAAAGCAGGAAACAGTCTGATAACTAAGAAGCATAGCTCACCCGTGCCAACAAAAGGGCGTTACAAGATATCAGGAGAACAGACAGCCACTGCGAAGCAGACTCTACACTGGCAGCTCCACATCGCTGCCAGTGAGAAAACCAGGTCAGTCTGCAGGCAGGTTTCGCAAGTACCAGTGGCAGACCTGAAGATATTCACTGCCTTCATCATTCACCTGGCAGTAAATGTGAAATCTGTGATTGTCACACTTCTGTCATTGCTTATTTGATTAAGAGGTGGGGTGAGAGGGGGGGGAAATACAACACATGCATACCACTATATAAACTGTTTAAACGATCTGAACTGGTTTGAAGAAGGTGTCTTGGTGTGAACAAAAGCACAGCAGCACATGCAAGAAGAGGGGGAAGGACATTCCTGCAAAAAAAGGGAACGATATCATAGAAAGCAATGATTCTTAATAGGTTTACAAAAGACCTGCAGTTGAGCATAACAAGCTGTATATTGTGCCAAAATAGGTCAATAGTCTTTGGATGAATACACAGGAGGAGTTGTCAAGAGGAAAAGGGAGATTATTTTATCTCTCCGCAGAATTGATGAGACCAGTACCAGAACGGTGTGTGCTGATTCCCACAAAATATGTTTTACATGAAACGACTGCCTACTGAGTCAAGCTAAACAATCCAAGGCGCACACAAAAGGATGATGTTAATTATGTATAAAACTCTCCTGGAAAAAAACAGTTGCGGTAACTGCAGCAGTTACAAACTTCCAGCATGTTCCTGATAAAGCGACAGCAGAGCATGAGTTTCTGTTTCTCATTTTGAAATTTAGCTAACTAAATGCCACCAGGTATGGATAGGCACCTACGTCTTCTTTTGGCCCTGACAACAAGGCCCTTGTTGTCAAAGAAATGATGCAGTCCTTCTCCCAGCCTCTGCATGTGTTCACACTCACAAACACACAGAAATAAATTGTTCCAATGCTTATTTATATTTGTTTGCTTTTTTAGCTAGCAGATTTTCTAGTCATCTTTTTTTATATTGCTTGTTATAGTTTTGAACATCTTGAAATGTATTTTGTTTTCTTTCTTACCACTAAGTTCTCCAACAAGTATCTGAAGTGTCCAGTTTTCATAATTTATACTTAAGATTCAATCTACTGCTCTTAAAAAAAAATCTTTCTGTCTCTTTTTCCTTCGTTTTCCCAGGTATAATGAAGATGTTTGTCAGCTCTCCACCTGATTGACACATTCTAACAATTAGTGGGGTTTGGATTTTAAACTATTAAAATGCATTCTTTCATCAAAGAAAGTTGGTCTTTGATAAATTGGCACAAAAATTATGTTAAAATTTCACTTCTGATAATAATGAATGAAAAGGTTAAGTTGGCTAAGGTTTCTAAACACTTTTTCCCTCACTTTTTTTATTAAACAGCTCTCAAATGCACAACACATCCTCAGGCACTGCATAACTTCTAGTTTGAAAAAGCTAGAATTCCTTTTGAATTACTGCTTTCTTTTAACCCCATCCAGCAGCTAAGCCCCATGCAGCCACTCGCTCACTCCCCCAGTGGGATGGGGGAGAAGAATTGGAAGCGTAAAAATAAGAAAACTTATGGGTTGAGATAAGGACAGTTTTAATAAGCAAAGCAAAAGCCGTGCATGCGAGCAAAACAAAGCAAGGAATTCATTCCCTGCCTCCCATGGGCAGGCAGGTGCTCAGCCATCCCCAGGACAGCAGGGCTCCATCACGCGTAACGGTGACTTGGGAATACAAACACCATCACTCCGAATGTCCCCCCTGTGTTCTCCTTCTTCTTCCCCCAGCTTTATGTGCTGAGCATGACATCATATGGTGCAGGACATCCCTTTGGTCAGTTGGGGTCAGCTGTCCTGGCTGTGCCCCCTCCCAGCTTCTTGTGGCCCCCCCAGCCTCCTCGCTGGTGGGATGGGGTGAGGAATAGAAAAGGCCTTGGCTCTGTGTCAGAGCTGCTCAGCAGTGACGAAAACATCCCTGGGTTATCAACCCTGTTTCCGGCACAAATCCAGACCATAGCCCCATACCAGCTACTGTGAAGAAAATTAACTTTACCCCAGCCAAAACCAGCACAGTTACTACTTTTGATCTTTTTTTTTTTTTTTAAATCTGGATATAAAATAATTCCTTCTTTATTGAATGAGATACTGAATACTTAAGCTGACAAATGTTTGTTTTCTTAAATTAAAAATCCAGTCTCTTGAATATGTGTGTTAGCTTTAAGCTTTATTCATGCAGAAAAACTTCGTGTGATTTATGATAGTGGACCTAACAGATCTACTGACTATGTCATCTAAAATAAGCGAATAAGAGATTTTTGAATTATTTCAGCCCCATGGAATTTAGTTCCTTTTGAAACAAGCTAATTGATTCCCCCCCTCCTCCACCACCCAAAATAACTTTTCTGAGTTGTATTGCTTGCTTTCTTGCTCTTTCTATTAACTCAGGAGATTATACAGTAAGTTTTAGGGACCTTGCTTGTGTTTAGTTATTGTTTAGTTTTGCTATGATGTTTCTATAGTTTCCATAATAGAAGTTAGGCCCGGGAGATTTCAAGTAGTGCATATCTCTTCCTGTGATAAACTACAGTGTGGTTTCCGTGCTGCCACCTCCACATGTTAAATAAATGAAAGTTATAATACTGACTTCTAAAAGATGCATTTTTGGAATACATTTTATTTGACTAGGGAATTCCAAAATTACTTTCTTCTCAGGTTTTTCTCAATAGACAAATTTTTACTTTAGTAAAGATCTTTATAACCACAGAAGCGTAGGTCTTAAATTTTAAGAGAACAGACCAAATGCACTGGGCTGGAGATAAGATCCTAAGGGTGTAGTCCACCAGTGCAGGGCACTGGGCCTGTGATCCCAGTAAGAAAGGCACTCAGACTCTGTAAGGTATTCGTTAAAATACCATTTACTGCACCTAGCACAGGAAGAAAAAAGAGGGTAGATGGTGTTACATCCCTTCAGATTCTGGGAACTCTGAATCATGCAGCATTGAATGCTCCTCCAGGCAGGGACAGCACGTGGTGCAGATCCCATCTGTGGAGAGGTTACCCAGAGTTATCCTCTTTTGAGCTCTTACAGGATTTTCTTAAAAGGAAACATTTCTATTCATCATTTCTGCTGCCAGACAAAAACGATGTCCATGAGAACTTGCTGCTGGACTGTTATACAAAGTTAAGGCCACGCAGGTGGCATACTCGCTGCTACCAAGTGGGAGCTGCCTGCAGGCTCTTTGGTTGCAATAAGCTGGCTGAGCTGGCTGAGGTTATCCCACGGCCAAGGGATTTTTTTCCCAGCTGGACACTAATTCCTCTGTAGGAAAGTTCATGTTCATTTGATGAACCGTGAGCAGACCACTTGGCCCAGGAGACAGGCTGCCATTCGTCTGAGAGCTTGCAATTTTTGTGCTTTGACAAAGACCAGAGCTCTCATGCTATACATATGACAGTAATTCCACCAGTCCTGATCTCCTGTATGGCTACTTTGACTGTTCCTTCACCAAACTGTTACTGTTTTCCAGTGTCTTGCCTGCTTTGTAGCTGCATGCATCCTCCTGAGAAGCTAGCTAGAATGCCAGTTACTCCTGTTCCTCTGCAGTGTACCTTTTGAAGCATTTTGTCTTGCAGTTCCCCCTCTCACTTTTTTTTCAAGCCCTTTTGCTTTAGTCTGAAAAGCTGAAAGGGTGAGAGAAGGATCCAAGCTACAATACTTTAAGCATCTACTAAAATTCACAAATTCTGTTAGTAAAAGGGTGAAATTTCAGTTCCCTCGACAGGAATTGAAAAATTCATTTGCAGTGTTGAGCACTTGGAAACAATAGCCTTGAATATATGTAAGATACATTTGGAAAAAGGTTTATTTAAAGTGGCATTTTCAAACAAAGCTTCAGAACCTGGTGTGGCTGTTCAAGTGGAGTTGCATACAGACTCATTTCCAGATCTGCTTGTTGCTTAGCGGAATCTTGCATTGCAATGCATGGTATTGGAGTCTGTATTCTTAAATGTGTGACTGTGCCACTCTTCTCTAATCCATCCACCCTTGTTTGAAATTTTCAGTCTAGTTTATGTATTCCTATGGAACATTAATAGGCTGTCTATTCCACTTGGAAGTTTCTTGGTCTTTGCAAACTTCATCCAGTCATGGATTCAAGACTGCCTTTTGTTTCCTTGTTTCTTTTGGAAAACTGATTTCACAAGTAGAATGCCTTACAGAGTAAAAAATGGATGCCACTACTTTTACGTAACACTGAATTTGGAGTATGACCTCCCATGGAATGCAGCCATCAGAGAAGTTTTATTTTTGGGGATTCTGAAGAGCAGTTCTTTCTATTTCTTATTTCAAGCAGATCTGCAAGCAAATTACAGTAACGGCAGAGATTCAGATGGCAGATCAATTCTGTCTGATGGGTGCTGTGAAAATTATTCTTCTTAGTGATCCTCCAAAATTGGTATGCAGTGATTCAGGTTCTGTCAAAAGTACTGCCATCAACAAGTCAACAGTAGTCTGAAAATAGCTTATCTAGAAATAGAATGCTTTGTAGTTTCAGAAAAGATAACTTCCTTACAAGGTGCAGGACTGTAATTTTCAGGAAGCATCTTTGACAAAGGTTCTGTATGTTAAGGACTAAGATAATGATTCTAGTGAAAGTGTATTACTCCTGTTCTAGCATTAATTTTGATGCCTTAATCCATTTCCACAAATTATCCAGAGAAAATATTTTTACAGGAATTTAACTTCAACCATGCGTATTTTTGTTGGTAGATGAGGGAAAGACTGTGGATGTTGTCTACCTGGACTTCAGCAAAGCCTTCGACACAGTCTCCCATAGCATTCTCCTGGAGAAGCTGGCAGTTCATGGCCTAGATGGATGTACTCTTTGCTGGGTTAAAAACTGGCTGGGTGGCCAAGCCCAGAGAGTCGTGGTGAATGGAGCTAAATCCAGTTGGCGGCCGGTCACAAGCGGTGTCCCCCAGGGCTCAGTTCTAGGGCCGGTCTTGTTTAATATCTTGATCAATGACCTGGATGAGGGGATTGAGTGTGCCCTCAGTAAATTTGCAGACAACATCAAACTGGGTGGTAGTGTTGATCTGCTGGAGGGGAGGAGGGCTCTGCAGAGGGACCTGGACAGGGTGGATCGATGGGCCGAGGCCAACTGTATAAGGTTCAACAAGGCCAAGTGCCGGGTCCTGCCCTTCGGTCACAACAACCCCATGCAGTGCTACAGGCTTGGATAAGAGTGGCTGGAAAGCTGCCTGGTGGAAAAAGACCTGGGGGTACTGTTTGACAGCCAGCTGAATATAAGCCAGCAGTGTGCCCAGGTGGCCAAGAAGGCCAATGGCATCCTGGCTTGTATCAGGAATAGTGTGACCAGCAGGAGTAGGGAAGTGATCGTCCCTCTGTACTCGGTGCTGGTGAGGCCGCACCTCGAATCCTGTGTTCAGTTTTGGGCCCCTCACTACAAGAAAGATGTTGCCTTGCTGGAACAGGTCCAGAGGAGAGCAACCAAGCTGGTGAGGGGTCTGGAACACAAGTCATACGAGGAGCGGCTGAGGGAACTGGGGTTGTTTAGCCTGGAGAAGAGGAGGCTGAGGGGAGACCAGATCGCCCTCTACAACTGCCTGACAGGAGGCTGTAGCCAGGTGGGGGTCGGCCTCTTCTCCCTGGTAACAGATGCTAGGACGAGGGGCAATGGTCTGAAGCTGTGCCAGGGCAGGTTTAGGCTAGACATTAGGAAAAACTTCTTCACCGAGAGGGTTGTCAGGCTCTGGAATGGGCTGCCCAGGGAGGTGGTGGAGTCCTCATCCCTGGAGGTCTTTAAAAGAAGGATAGATGAGGTGCTTAGGGACATGGTTTAGTGGTGGGATGGCAGGGTTAGGTTAAAGGTTGGACTCGATGATCTTAAAGGTCTTTTCCAACCGAGGTGATTCTATGATTCTATGATTCTATGACATAGGAAATAAAAAGCTTTTTTTAAACAATTGAATGTATTCTTATGTAGTCATAACTCAAGAGGATTTGAAAAAATGGGTTTTTTATATTTACATTATGCATAGGCCATGTTAATAACTTTATATTCTTCATATCTTAGCTTTATTTCTAGAGTTTGTAAAATTGCGTATCTATGAGGTTTGTAACAACTGTGTATTGCATCAATTTATAAATACTGCAAATATAGGCAATGAAATTGTGGGTTTCAGATTTATTTTTTTTTTATACATACAGGGTAGTTATTGAACTCAAGCATGAGTGAAAACCATACAGTGACACAGCAGTAAATCTTTTGTCAGTCTGCTGAAAGTAGGCTCTTGCATTAGAGTTCAGTACCAACAGTGGTGTCCCACGAACAGTCACTCCTCGCTACTGCAGATGAGTAAATCAGAAGTGACAAAGGGTGAAAATTAGGGAGCATAAATTAGGAGGATAATCTGGATTCTACCGAGTTTTGAGTGAATTGGAGCCTAGTAAGAAAAAGGGTCTATTTTATAAAATACCAGCATCTGGTTGTTATTGACTGTCTGTAAACCATAATGTCCTAGGTTGTGATAGATTCTGTGCTTAAGTGGTCCGTCAATATTTTTTGAACTAGCCTGAGCAGTTTATTATGTATGATTTCCTACACAAGAGCCAAATTCTAACCATTTTCCATTTCATTTTTCTTTGCCAGTATTTTATATACAGCTGCATATTAGGGCTCATTTCCTGTTCTGTTTTCCTGAGGATAAATTATGAGTTGAAAATGGTGATAATGTTGATTGCATTGGTGGGCTATAATGTTATCCTTCTGCATACTCATGGGCCCATGCTGGATGACTACAGCAAATTTATGTATGCAATGGCACCTCTTAGAAGGTAGGTGGATAACTCCAGTCCTTCTGAAATAATTAACAGAAATTAAATACTACCTAATGGCAGTTCTTATGTCATAGAACAGATTTTTTTTCTATGTGTTTGGCTGTATGATCTACAAGTCACAATTCAAAATCCTTGTCATGCTGCGGTTAATATATGATTTAATGTCACACCTCAGAGCATGAGAATAAAGTAAGTCTGGGTGAGATGTTTAAATCACATGCTAAAGGAGATAGAGTATGGTTCAATTTGCATTTTTGTAATGAAGGACATTAGGAAGAAGTCATCATTAACATTGCTAAGGCCTAAGGCTGAACTTAATTAAGGCTGCTGAAGCATATTTGCTGCAAGCCAAAGAAAATCAACTTCCTCAGTGTCTTAAAACTTTACAAATGCAATCTTAGCTATTGAAAAAAATTAGTAGACCAACAATTTGGAATTTTTTTGCTGTGTTGAAATTTGTGTGTTAAATTTTCAGTGAGACTGCTGAAATCTTTGCTATAGGTGATAATAGATAAGACCAAAATTACGACTCTGAGGATTGCTGCGTAAAATAATTTTTGTACACATGTAATTTCCACCTCATTTTCAAGCCAAAGAGGTGATTCTCTTTTATGTAGGCTGACTGTGCAGTGCACAGAAAAACTGAATATTCAGAGTAGAGTTTCAGTATCCTTTTTCCTGTGCTCAAGATCTTTAGGACACAGAGACAACCATGGAAAAGAATCTGAATTAAAAACCAAAAAAAAGGTGTATGTTTTTGTTGCTCTTAAATCTAAAGATCAAATAAACAAACCCAGGTCTTTATGTTTCCATTGCACTAGTGGAAAGGATATCTCTGTGGTGGGATGGAGAACCACACGACGGGTTCAATTTAGCGTGTGCTTCTCGCAGCCTTGATTTTGCCAGTCAAGCCGTGTGTCTGTTGGTATTTTCCTTCCTAAATCTCTCAGCAAGGTCCTTCCTTCTTTCAGCGGCATTTCCCATTACCTCTAGTGTCTTTTCCCGAAGCAGAGTTTTTAATAAACTCTGTACAAGATGTAGTTTGTGCCTCCTGTAATTCTGAGGTGAAATGGGATCTTGGGTGCTTTAGTTTCTGTTTCTTCCCATTCATTGGACAGGGTCAAGCTCTCCATTATGGAAGTAGTGTCATTAGGTAAAAAATCTCTGTGTAATCTGCCTGTACAGAATAAGCACCAAGTACTCTCCATTTGTAAGCAAACGAGGATATTATTTTTACTAAATCCTCATCTTATTACTGGACTTCAAAATGTAGGCACATTTGCACAGACTGTAGTAGAACTAATTAGAGCTACATAATGGAATTAATAATATTTCACCAAATAATAAAGTATATCATATTTAAATGGTCTTAGTTTACATACCAGAAAGTAGTATAAATCGTGGTCTTATTCTTGTGCTAAAGTAATTTTCTTTTAACTTTTGAGCGGCTGGCTTTACTTATGTTGGTTTCTTTTTTTTAATAGGCCAGGAATACTGAAAGACCTGAAGACAATGGGCTCAATTTCTTTGTTTATATTCTTTGTCACATTGCTGGTTTTGGGTAGACAGGTAAGATGCCCACTTCTCTTCATCTGCAAACCTCCACACGCAGCCTCTCACCTTCTCAAATGTTTTTTAGATTTCCTGTCAAACACCTTTATTCCCTTCTGCCCCACACCCTTGCAAAGGAGTGTCAGAAGCATCTAAACAGCTATTTTCTTTATTACCTTCCAATATGCCCTTAAAACTCACCAATAACTGTCATTAAGACTGTAGACATTATGCTGATAGTGTGCTGTGACTATTGCTTGTCATGCTGACCAATATTGTCTCATAGCTTCCTAGTGTGCTCCCATCTGCCTGCATCCATCTGCTGTCTCCCTAGTTGCTTAATTACAAGCTATTTTCTTCACAGTTATTACTACCATTTGATGCAGACACAGAAACAATGTAGCATGCACACACAAGTGTACCACATGCTGAGGCCACAGTTGCACTAAAACTATGACCCAACAGGAAGCTACTCTTTTTATTACCCAGTTGTGCTTTTTCGGTACATACGTGATGTCAATGGTCCTACCCTCTACAAAGTTGAGGGCAGGTGCGAGGGCAGTTCTCTCTCTAAATCCTCGGGTCTGTCCATGATCCATGGCTAAAAGCTGCAGTTCCAGCCTGTTGTGCCAGGCACGATGGATGCAGTGCACAAGACAGGGTTCTGAGATGGCAGAGGCAACCCATGTGAGATCTCATGAACAGCCTGTTCCCCCACAGCCTGCAGCCTTGGGAAGGATCTTATCCCATACCGCCTTTAAATCACTCATTTACATTACAATTCCCCGACACATAATGACTGTCATTTAAACTGCCAAGCAGGCCCTGCAGGTTACTAGACAAAAAAATTATCTGGCAGCTTCTCCAGTATTTGCTGTAGTGGGGAACATCCTTCTTGAATTAGAAATAACATTCTTCATGTGCCTTGCTGCCAACACTGTATTAGAGTTTGCTCATTTGGTGACGGTAGCAGAGAGTGGGGCTGGAACACAGCTACTTCCACTCAGAAAGAGGGATAAGTACTTCATCACACCAGTTGAGAACTTTTAGTCCCTGTCAACCAGGGTGTCAGACAAAGGCAGTGGGAGCAACACCAATGAAGAAGGGAAGAGAAGGAACATCATCTTCACTGGGCAAGGAGAGTATTCCTTTGTGGGTTCAGTCACATCAACAAGAAAGTTTGTTTTGCATACAACAACAGTGTGTGTGTGGTGTTCGTTGTCACACCAACTGAAAAATGATCCTGTAATGGAAAAAGTCTTTGTCTGCAGAGCTGTAGGTCCAGGACCTTTGTCATGATGCCACTTGTTTGTGGCTCTTCAGTCTGTTACCTTTGATTTTTCTGCTAATTTATTCTTCCATAAAGAAGAAGGAGAAAAAAACCTCTGTGTTTTCAAACAATCTCAAGAAAAGTCTGAATGATAACTGGAGAAAGCTTTGAACTAATTTTAATACATACCTGGCCTAAGACCTGCCATTTTAAATTACTGTTAGTGATACTGACTGGTAGCAAATGCTTGGGAAAAGAATAGGGGAGAAAGTGAAGCTGTGTAGAGTGACCCTTCCAGGGCCATATACTTCCCGTCTGTCAGTCAGCATTTCTGTGGCAACATTTAATAGCAATTGATTGCTCTGCTTCCTGTTACACTGTCTAATCCCTTTTTAACCCATTTTATCTTCCTAGTCTTCCCAACATTGTCTGATAATGAATTTCACAATTTGTTAAAAAGTCATGTGAAAATGTCTGTCTTCTTGTTTGCTTTTATACTTTCTGCTTGCTACTTTCATTGAGTGGCGCTTGCAGAATGATGTTGAGCCATCTTGGCAGTGTAGGCAAAGTAAAATTCTTTCTTACGCTTATTCCACAAGGGTAATATACAGGTAATGTCTCTGTTTGCTAATGCATTTTTCTACTTTGCAGACAATAACATGTCTTTACTCTTCTCTTAATATCTGATTATTTTAACAATGCTAAAGATAATAGCCACTGATGAGAAGGGTGGTCTTTCCATTTCCCTTAGGCAGTGAGTAACCAGAAAGTTCATCTAAATAAAAAGTGAATGCTTTCGCACAAGCCTAGCTCTGTGAACCTGCTCACCACTGGTCAGAGAGATGCCTGTCCTGATGCAAAAGCAGGAGGGGGAATGTGTGTCTCTGGTTGAATGGGGGTGAAGAGAGGGAGAGCTAGTGTATCATCACATTATGTAATATATATATTATACTATATATAAACCAACTCAATTCTTAGGTTCAACTAATAATTTTAGCTGCACAACCAGCATCCCTACTGGAAGAAGTAGGCCTTCCCTCAGCTACTCATTCTTATCCTTGTATCTCCTCATTTGTACTGGCACAGCTGCCTGTGAAGCTGTAGAGTGGCCCAAAATAGGGAATTGATCTGGCTTAAAAATTAACCCTGGAAAAATGGTTGGTTTTCAGCCAGATCTTTTTCCTGATCTGGTTTTATGGTGTGGCTGCAGCAATGCTTGTGCCAGAAGAATGAGCATAGGATGGGAGTGAACAGCCAGACGTGAGGTGGAGAAAGTAGAACCGCTTTTTTTTGATGGCCATGCCAGTGTAGGCTACAACCATTGCCTGGCACTGTAATCAAGTGGTGCGTTTCATTCTGCACGCATGCCATTAGAGTTATTTGAAAATAGGCTGGCAGCAGGCAGACAATATGTTGAGAATGGCAACTCTTGCACCCTGCCCAGGCATCGCCCGGGAGAATGCAGTTTGGTATGGGCTAGGCTGTGTAAGGAGTGTGCTCGTATTTAAACACTATTGAGCATTAAATTTCTCTTACGGCCCAGTTTGAATTACCAGTATTGACATAGCCTGTGAATTCCTTTCTCATCAGTACCTAAAATTACACATATCCCATTACTCTGTAGGCTAGGTGAATATTTTGTTTTTCTCATGATTGATTATATTGTCTTTATCGACGCTAAACTTCATTGGCTGTTTTACTGCCCAGATGTTTATGGCAACTTCCCTCAGCTGTGAAAGCTGTTTATTTGTAGTCTCTGTTCTGGTTTTTTTAGTGAGCTTTTATTCTGTGAGAGGATCCTTCTCAGATAATAAAGTGTTTTCAAGAGCCTCTTCTGAAAAAATTTAATTTAAACTTATTTCAAACTTCACTCCTACTCACATGCTCATTGACTTCTTTGTAACAGATGGAGGTACATTTACAGAAGAGGTGTCAACTCTTCCCCATTGTATCAGCTTTAGCTAGTACATCTAAATATCTCTTTTCCTTAGCATAGTTTTTCTCCAAAGTACTTTGCTTTATTGTTCCCAGGGTCACCCCAGCTCTTTTTCAAAGTTTTGCATTATATCCTACCATTTATCAGTTCTCTGATGCTGTGGCTGTTTTGAATGATCAGGCTATCCACCACAAGTTTCAGACCAGCAGCTTTTCATTTTGGTTACTTTAGAGCTGATGACTTCTTGTTGTT
This sequence comes from Gorsachius magnificus, assembly GCA_034008185.1. Classification (NCBI taxonomy): domain Eukaryota; kingdom Metazoa; phylum Chordata; class Aves; order Pelecaniformes; family Ardeidae; genus Gorsachius; species Gorsachius magnificus. The sequence continues at coordinate 70,456,585 of CM067082.1, forward strand.
CGACTTAATGTGTTCCGAGACATCTTCTGCTGACACTCCATGTTGAGACAGTTTCTCAGATTTGTTGTCTGTGTTATGGCTGTGGGGTGGAACCTCCTTAACTCCCTCACCTGAATGAAAACACAGGTTTAATTTCTGGTGATCTTGCCTGCTTTAGTGCTGCCTTCGCTGCCCCTTTGCTGAATGCCATAGCAGTCACCTCCCTTGACTGTAGACACCTATGGCATAGGCAGCTATTCTTGAGCTGCTTATCTTGACTTTCTACGTAGCATTCTTTCAGTGAGGAGAATTAGTTCATTGCCTCACTCAGGCAAATATTGAAAATAGACCCAGGTGAGTGTCATAGAATCATAGAATCATAGAATCACCTCGGTTGGAAAAGACCTTTAAGATCATCGAGTCCAACCTTTAACCTAACCCTGCCATCCCACCACTAAACCATGTCCCTAAGCACCTCATCTATCCTTCTTTTAAAGACCTCCAGGGATGAGGACTCCACCACCTCCCTGGGCAGCCCATTCCAGAGCCTGACAACCCTCTCGGTGAAGAAGTTTTTCCTAATGTCTAGCCTAAACCTGCCCTGGCGCAGCTTCAGACCATTGCCCCTCGTCCTAGCATCTGTTACCAGGGAGAAGAGGCCGACCCCCACCTGGCTACAGCCTCCTGTCAGGCAGTTGTAGAGGGCGATCTGGTCTCCCCTCAGCCTCCTCTTCTCCAGGCTAAACAACCCCAGTTCCCTCAGCCGCTCCTCGTATGACTTGTGTTCCAGACCCCTCACCAGCTTGGTTGCTCTCCTCTGGACCTGTTCCAGCAAGGCAACATCTTTCTTGTAGTGAGGGGCCCAAAACTGAACACAGGATTCGAGGTGCGGCCTCACCAGCACCGAGTACAGGGGCACGATCACTTCCCTACTCCTTCTGGCCACACTATTCCTGATACAGGCCAGGATGCCATTGGCCTTCTTGGCCACCTGGGCACACTGCTGGCTTATATTCAGCTGGCTGTCAAACAGTACCCCCAGGTCTTTTTCCACCAGGCAGCTTTCCAGCCACTCTTCCCCAAGCCTGTAGCACTGCATGGGGTTGTTGTGACCCAAGTGCAGGACCCGGCACTTGGCCTTGTTGAACCTCATACAGTTGGCCTCGGCCCATCGATCCACCCTGTCCAGGTCCCTCTGCAGGGCCCTCCTCCCCTCAAGCAGATCAACACTACCACCCAGTTTGGTGTCTGCAAATTTACTGAGGGCACACTCAATCCCCTCATCCAGGTCATTGATCAAGATATTAAACAAGACCGGCCCTAGAACTGAGCCCTGGGGGACACCGCTTGTGACCGGCCACCAACTGGATTTAGCTCCATTCACCACGACTCTCTGGGCTTGGCCACCCAGCCAGTTTTTAACCCAGCAAAGAGTACATCCATCTAGGCCATGAACTGCCAGCTTCTCCAGGAGAATGCTATGGGAGACTGTGTCGAAGGCTTTGCTGAAGTCCAGGTAGACAACATCCACAGCCTTTCCCTCATCTACCAGGCGGGTCACCTGGTCATAGAAGGAAATCAGGTTGGTTAGGCAAGACCTGCCTTTCGTGAACCCATGCTGGCTGGGCCTGATCCCCTGATTGTCCTCCATGTGCCTGGTGAGCACACTCAAGATGAACCTCTCCATAATCTTCCCCGGTACCGAGGTTAGGCTGACTGGTCTGTAGTTCCCCGGATCCTCCTTCCGGCCCTTCTTGAAGAGAGGTGTCACATTTGCCAACCTCCAGTCATCTGGGACCTCCCCTGTTCTCCAGGACTGCTGATAAATGATAGAGAGTGGCTTGGCAAGCTCCTCTGCCAGCTCCTTCAGCACTCTTGGGTGGATCCCATCCGGCCCCATAGACTTGTGGATGTCCAGGTGGCATAGCAGGTCAAAGACTGCTTCCTCCTGGATTATGGGGGGTTCATTCCACTCTCTGTCCCCATCTTCCAGCTCAGGAGGCTGGGTACCCTGGGGATAACTTGTCGGGCCATTAAAGACCGAGGCAAAGAAGGCATTGAGTATCTCAGCCTTTTCCTCATTTTTAGTGGCAATGTTCCCACTTGCATCCACTAGTGGATGGAGGTTCTCCCTGGCTCTCTTTTTGTTGTTAACATATTTATAAAAACTCTTCTTATTATCCCTTACAACAGTGGCCAGGTTAAATTCCAGCTGGGCTTTTGCCTTTCTAATCTCCTCTCTGCATAACCTGACAAGATCCCTGTACTCTTCTTGGGTTGCCTGGCCCTTCTTCCAGAGCTGGTAAGCTCTCCTTTTTTCCCTTAGTCGCAGTAGTAGTCCTCTGTCCAGCCAGGCCGGTTGTCTTCCCTGTCGATTCATCTTACGGCACATGGGGACAGCCTGGTCCTGTGCCTTTAAGACTTCTTCCTTGAAAAACACCCAGCCTTCCTGGACCCCTTTGCCCTTCAGGACTATCTCCCAAGGGACTCTCCCAACCAGCGTTCTGAGTAGGTCAAAGTCTGCCCTCCGGAAATCCATGGTGGCAGTGTTGCTGACCCCCTTCCTTACCTCACCAAAGATCGAAAACTCTACCATTTCATGATCACTAAGGCCTAGATGGTTTCCAACCACCACCTCTCCCACCAGTCCTTCTCTGTTAGTGAACAGGAGGTCAAGCAGGGCACTTCCCCTGGTAGGCTCACTTACCAGCTGTGTCAGGAAGTTATCTTCCACACACTGCAGGAACCTTCTGGACTGTTTCCTTTCTGCTGTATTGTATTTCCAGCAGATGTCTGGGAAGTTGAAGTCCCCCACAAGAACAAGAGCTCGTGACTGAGAGACTCCTGCCAGCCGCTTGTAGAATTCTTCGTCAACGTCCTCATCCTGGTCAGGTGGTCTGTAACAGACTCCCAACAGGATATCTTTCTTGTTGGCCTTTCCCCTCATCCTCACCCATAAGCATTCTGCCTCACCACAAGCATCAAGCTCTGTACAATCTAAACACTCCCTAACATACAGAGCCACCCCACCACGTCTCCTTCCTTGCCTGTCCCTTCTGAAGAGTTTGTAGCCATCCATTGCAGCACTCCAGTCATGGGAGGCATCCCACCATGTTTCTGTGATGGTGACTACATCAGAGCCATCCTGCCTTACAATGGCTTCCAGCTCCTCCCGTTTGTTGCCCATGCTGCGTGCATTAGTGTAGATGCACTTGAGCTGGGCTGTCGGTTTCACCCCCAGCAATGGGGTGACCCCCCCAGGCTCCTCTCTAGTGAGCCTGTTTATATCCCCTCGCCCCTTCAGGCCTAGTTTAAAGCCCTCTCTACAAGCCCCGCCAGTTCATGAACAAGGATCCTATTTCCCTTCCGAGAGAGCTGGGCACCATCTGTTCTCGACAGGCCCGGTGCCATGAAAACCTCTCCATGGTCAAAGAAGCCCAAGCCCTTCCGATGGCACCAACCTTTGAGCCACACGTTAACTGCTCTAGCTTTCCTATTCCTTTCCGTGTTCCCTCCTGACACTAATGGGATCGAGGAGAGCACTACCTGCGCTCCTGATCCTTCAACCATTTTCCCTAGTGCCCTGAAGTCCCTTTTGATCAATTTGGGGCTTCTCTCTGGCAATTCATCGCTGCCTGCCTGTATAATCAAGAGCGGATAGTAGTCAGAGGGTTGTACCAGACCAGGGAGTCTCTTGGCAATGTCCCTGATCTGGGCCCCAGGGAGGCAGCAGACTTCCCTATGGGATGGGTCCGGGCGGCATATCGTCTAGTGTCCCACTAGAATTTAAAAATACAGATGCTTGCTTTTGCCCAAGAAGTTACTACTGGTTTGAACCTCTGGGATTGCATTGCATTGCAGATGCATGGTAGTTTCATGTCCTGAAGGAAGCCAATTGCTCTGTGGTGCCCAGAGGAACACTGTCTCCCTCATGCCTCCCTGGGCGTTCCACTACACTCACCTGCTGGAAGGTGCTGTCAAGTAAAGCAGCATAAGGTGAAGAAGGAAAATTTTGTATCTCAAGGATATTGTGCCTGAAGATGTATAAACGCCATTCTGAGATATTTTCATTCTGATATGTTGAAAAAGTTCTGGAGATAACATATGAAGTAGGAAACAATCTTGGTTTTCAAATGACTGCAAGGCTACAAAGATTGAACAGGATCTTTAATGACATGTACTAAATTGGCTAGATCATACAAACAAAAAACCCTCACAGTTTAAAGGAAGATTTAATAAGGTAGGGCTTTTTTGTTTTCAAAAGTCCGAATAGGCATTTTGAAATACGATACGTGGACTTTTTTAATTTCAAAGCAAATTATAGAATACATTCTGCTTTATTTTTTCTGATTTCTGATTTCTCTGCCATTTTTTGTGGCAGCCTAAGTTTCAATTCAATTTTATGTTGAATAAAAAATAAAGCAGTAAATAAATTTACTGTTTAATATTAGCTCTTAAAGAAGAAACATTTTTTCTTGAAGACTTCAGCTTATCTAGCACCATTTCTTTTCAGTACAAAGTTGGTAGAATGTATGGATATCTAATTTTAGTTTAATGCAAGTCATACAGTTTACTTCTGTCAATTTATGCAAATAATTTTGACATCTCAGGTTTTTATTGGATTTTTTTCTGCATGAATACAGTTCATGGCATTTGAATTTATCATCTATGTGTGGAACTTAGAGGTATAAATAACTAATACACATATTTAAAAGCTTGCCAAATCATTTTAATACCACCTCATTTCAACTTTCTGCTCTAGCTTTGGCTGTAACCTCAACAAAATATGAATCATTTTGAGATGTGACAGCCACTGTCCAATCAGAAGGACTGCTCCCATTTGTATGTGAATGTTTACTGACTGCTAATAATACTAGCAGGCATTTTTAGCTTTTCCTATAATAAGATTATCATCATAATGATGTTCTCCTGGTTAATAACAGTCTTCAGTAAGGCTGCCTGATAGCATTAATCTATTGGACTACATTGAAATAGCTTTTGATTTATATCAGCTCAGATATGATAGCCAGGCCAGTGGAGGCTTTACTGTAGAAGCAATGCCATAGAATTTACAACAAAACCTTGACAGTAATGAAAAGAAGTTGAGAACACTCCACACAAAAATGCATTTTTATTCATTTTTCAACATCTTTGTAATTAAATCAGATCTCCAAAAATACTGATATTCCAAGAATATTACACATTTCCATATAGTTCCAGTTATTCTTATTGGGGATGTTAAAAACCAATTATGAAAACTCCAGGACAAAAAGAAAAGAAGGATAAAGTATTATAGCAAGCAGTGTAAAAAAAAAACAAAGACAAAACAAAAAAAGCCCCAACAAAACCAAAACTGGGTTGGCCCAACTGACTGATAACAATTTGATAAACTGAAGGCATATTATATCAATTGGCTGTTTTTTCTTGTACTTCCCACTTTTTACCAGGCTTATTGCATGCAAGCTGGTAAAAGTTAGGATTTTCCTGAAATGCCCATTATTCTAAGTGAAATGCTACGCTTCAGATAAATAAGACATCATATTAAGTTGCAAAACTGTAAATTGTTTCCATAACAGTGTGTGATTTCTGGAATGAATTTTTACCTGAGGGTAAATAAATAAAACTTCCATTATTTGAGGCACCTTGCAACTTCATTTTTTTCCTAGGACTTTTTGTTGGGGGCGCCTTATAAGTTTGATGAAATATGTCACATAGTGCGTGCTTTGGGTTTGATTTCTGTGGGATCTGGAATCGTACTTGAGTGGCCAAATAATAGCCTTGTAGGGGTGATGTACTGTGCTTATTTTGTCTCTGAAACCTGTACTCCAGCAGGACAAGATGCCTATTGTTTCTTTACCTCTGTGTCCTCTTGTAACAGAATGAATATTACTGTAGGTTAGACTTCCTGTGGAAGAACAAGTTCAAAAAAGAGCGGGAAGAGATTGAAACCATGGAGAATCTGAATCGGGTGCTTCTGGAGAATGTGCTTCCAGCCCACGTAGCTGAACACTTCTTGGCAAGAAACCTGAAGAATGAGGTCAGCCATCTCTGTATATCCTCTGCTCTTTAAGAAAGCAGTGTATCCTGGAAATACCACTTGATGCTGATGTGAACAGTAGAGCCATATGAGATTATAGATTTACAATCACTTCCATTCTCCCTTACCTACCTGAAAGGCTTGTTTTGCAGCACTGAATGCACCTTAGTACCCTGAAGTAACAAATGTGAAATTATCTTAAGTGGCAATGCACTTTGCCTTTTGAAGGAGGGGAAGAAAGGATGAGGAGGAAGAAGGGGATGGCTGAATCAACATGGATTTAAATTTAAATCGTATGCATTCAGATACTTTTTTTCTTTATGATCAGAGTGGAGCTGCATCCAGGTTCTGAATTTTCTTCTGGGAACCTTGTTTACTGGAGTGAAAATTAACCTTTTCCGTGAAACAGCGGCTATGTTAATTCTGGAAAGAGGTTCTGAACACTGAATTACCTGTTTACTTGCTTCTTATGGACCTAATCCAAGCACCAGAAAAGTCAACCAAAAGACCCCTGTTGACTATGGTGGAAATTAGATTTATTCCTAATATTGCTTTACAGTTTTAATAAAGCAAAAAACAATGAAAAAATAAAAGCATTTAGAGAGAGTAGCAGTTCTAGAGATCTTAAATGCAACAGTTTGAATTACTTGTGCATACCAAAGAATTATTCAAAAACTGACCAAAGAGGGGAGAGGGCAGCTTTAGGGATTCATTTTTGATCTCCTGAGTCAAAAAGGACAATGTTTTCCCTTTCACTGTGGTTTGCATTAAGCAGTACGAATCAGTGCTTTATATCAGTATTTTAGTACTACCTGCAAATATTCATTTGGTAGCTAATGTCGAGTGCAAACTGCTGTGGGGTTCCTTTGAATCCAGTGAAGACCCTGGCTGGAAGACAGGTTGGCTCAGCTCCAGTTCTCAGTTCAGGCATTAAACACAGCAAACCATCAGGAGATTGCTTTCTCATTTATGTGCTATTCCACCTCAGCTCCCCAGCAGAGCAACACCATCTGCTCACCTTTGTATTGGCAACTGGATTTATACTGTCACCCCTCAAGATTCATAGGCTGGATTGCGCTTTAGTAAATTTAGTGAAGATCAGAAATTGTAATGTGCTGAGCTCTCCTATCTACCATGTCAGCTGAAGTAAAAATGATTTAACATAAATTTAGTGGCATCCTTTAAAAAAAAAAAAACAACACTAAATTTTGAGTTGTTTCTTGTTTTGTTTATCTTTAAACACAGTTTTAAAAGAGGGAAGAACCTTTCAAATCCCTGGAAATGTTCAGGAATGTAAGCCTCTGTCGTATCTTCAGATGTGTTTCAATGTCAGCAAGGATGTGTTGAGCCTTAAAGGACATTCTGTATGTTTCTATGTATATACACCTAAGAATGTGTTAGGACACATCAAGCCTTTGTCTTCTTTCTGTGGCTATTTAGGTAAACAGATACTGAATTGAAATTTGTCCGCATTTTCCTTATTTGCAAACCTTCATGTTAATATGGTTTTATGCATATTCTTTTTTGTTTAAAACAGATTTTGAGGTGAAAATTAATGGATTAATAGTCTGTTTCAAAATACTGCTTCTCATAGAATTTCATGCATGCAGCTGTATGGAGAAAACAGAAGACAAAGTATGCTGCTGAAGAACAGGCAGCAGGAGTGAAAGGGGAAAAAATTAGTGGAGTGAATGAATGCTAACTGGGAGTAGTGGGACTGTACTTTTAGATGACCAACAAAGGTCTTTTCATAACAGGATACACATTGACAAATGCTGATATGGTAAAAGCAAAGTTACTTCAGAGCAAACTGTAATAAGGCTTTGTTTGCTTTACCAGAACCCCTGGAACTGGGTTTCTGCTTATAGTCTGCATGGTAGGTTCCAAACAGGGTACTTTCTAGTTGAGAGAGAGAAAGACAGGAATAAATATAAAATGAAAAGCAGGAAACGGGGCCAGGATTAAATATATCTGCACCTGGCTTGTGCAGTCTTTTCCTTTATGCTGTTAGCATCCAGATCCCCTATTAGTAAAAAGTGCTCAGGAGCTTTTTGTGCCGCAAGCTAACTGGCAAGCACATTACTGAGCAAGAGGAATCCTGTTTCATTAGCTGCAGGATGGAGCCAGCACCCTACTAAGAGCAGAAATTCTGCCCCAGAGAAGCTGACCGCCATACCCTTCCAAGACCCATCCCAAGAAGGTCTCCAGGCACTGGAGAGGAAGAGGCAACAAGCAGAAATTCAGATTTTATCAAAGGGAAAAAAAAGAAAAAAAAGGGGGGGGGGGGGGATTGACTGCAGAAGACAGGATAATTTTTTTTTTTATTTTTGTTGCAAGAAGCAAAGCCATTCATTGCTGGAATGGTGTTGCATTTAATTTTCTGATTAAACATTTTGGAGCGTACTGTTTCAAAAAGATGTACTTATAGGAAAATTAAGACACCCAATTGCTACAGCCTTTATTATTATGAATGATCAAAATAAACTAGCTGGGAGTGCCTCCTTAAAATTCTCTGACATTTATTGTGACAGCCACAATTACTACTCATCTGATTATAAACAGTGCTGTTTGTTGTTGTTCCCATGCTGGTGCTATGCTATAGAGCATTACTGGGAATGGATATTGCCCCAGTATTAGAGGAGAAGGAAGAAAAACGGGACACTGTTGCTGAGCTTCAGCATATGGCAAGTGTTCACATACAATGTGTTCATCTATTTTTGAGGTGGAGGAGGGGAAAGACTGATAACTCTGGTTATAGAAAAAGAAGATTTATGTCTGTAATTGTAACAGTCAGGCACGCAATCCTTTCTTACAGGTTGGTTGTCCCCCTACTGGGTGGACAGCCAAGAGCATAAAGCACACGGATCTTCCTGTGTTACAACAGCACTTTTATTTAAATCTCTGCTCCTGTCTTTTGTTCAGTCATATTTCTCTTCCTCATGACTGTGCATTGTGCAAGTTGCCATGATTTATTCTGGGCAACACTTCTACTTTCAGGGAAGACAGCAAAGGCCATTCATACTAGCTAATTAGGGCTTCATGTTTAATGTCTGTAAGGCAGACGTTTTTTTCAGTGGCAATCATAGCAAGACAGGAGTTGCCACCCATCAGCAGTCCAGTCAACTGCAGGGCTCAGGCAGTATCCAGCGTTAGATACTTCAGCAAAAGTTCGAGGAACAGCTGAAGATTAATGTGCTTATTACTTGAAATTCATTTGAAATTAATGTAAAAGCCCTTCTGCTTTTACCCATAAATGTAAGGGCATATTTTGCTTCTGCAAATGCTTTTTATACACTTCCTAATTATGCATTTTTCTAGTATTCACAGAAGCATGCAGGTTTTTAACCCCCTAAGCTCTTGGTTTATGTTTTGAAAACATATACATTTATCTCTCTCTTATGTAAAATATTTTTCCTTATTCTACTTTTAAATGTTCTATTTATCTTCTGGTTCCTATATTATGAGGAGGTAAAATGAATCCATCTTCTACCACCTCTGCTTCGTATTATTCAGTAATACCATATGCCTGAAGCACTACATAGCTGGCCTCCTTTTCTTGTAAGGGTTCAGTTGTAGCTCCTAACAGACCTGTATTCTTATAACTTGAAGTTACATTCTCAAATAAACCTTTAAATGGTGTTAGTTTCTGTGTGCTATTTCAGATATGGCACCATCCCAGTATCATCTCTGTGCCTAGATTTTGTCTGTTTCACAAACTTTACAACTAGTAACTCATCAGTAGCATAGTTCTGGCACATTTCACATTCTCAGGATGAAAAATCAGCAGGATTCAATAAAGCAAATAAAACAGCTGCTATCTAATGCTAATCTGGTAAATTAAAAAACAGTTTTATTTTTACTAATTAATAGAATCCCTAGGAAAATAGAATTGTGTATTAACTTACTGGATTTTTCAAGCTGGTAGGAACATGGACAAAAAAATTTTATTTTAAGTATTTGATCACAAATGTATACAACTTGTTTATTTTGTCAGATCAAGTTTCAAAACTATGTGTAGTAATCCATGTTTTGAGTAATGATTATCTACATTCTGCTATAAATACTCTTGTATGCCCCTCCAGCCTTTTATATAGCACTGTGAATTTCCCCTTCTGTATTACTAAGACCCTATATATTTTTGATGCAGCCCTCTATTAATACCCAGCACCATGTGTGTGGCCTGAATTCCTTCATGCAAAATTGAAAACAAGTTACAGGGAGTATGACTTGAGGAAATAGAAGGAAAGCTGAGTTAACCACAGACTGTAATTCCTATTCTGCTAACTTGCCCATGAAAAGCACTCGGCACGTCAAATCTTAACTTTTTAGTATATTTATATGCAAATGTTATTGTAGCTTCAGCGTAGACATGCCTGAGGTAAATTTGAAGTAGGTAGATGTGAAGCAAAATGAAGACTGCAGAAGCTAAACTTTTGAGGAATGAACCTGTTAATCTTCTACTGCTCCACTTAACTGATTTCTAGCTAATTTGAGGAGATCTGCACCGAGTCTAGGTGCGCACTTGCTCAAGCCAGACGCCAGTGTATGTCGCTGCAGCGTTACAGAGTGGACCTGGTTTTAATTGTGAGAGGCTGGAGCAGAGAGAGGTCATTTTGGGCCTGACCTTCTGAATTTCTTAGAGTCATCCTGCATAGTTTCAGGCACTCCTCTTGAGTGCCTACATTAGGAAAAATTACCTCTTTACCCTTTTTTCCACAACTGACTGAAAAGGAGAAACACTGAGGTGATTTTGCCCCTCTGGCATTAAAATGACCTTCCAGATAGGCACATCTGCTGTACTGACAATACAGGACACATAGGATGACTGTGCTCTCAAATTAAGTACTTCAGTCAGGTGCTTAAGTTGCCTAAATTCAGTTGACATCCAGCCAGAGGGGCTGCCCTCGTGTTTTTGGACATGGCAGAAAAATGTTATCACAATATTGGTTCTTCATGAAAAACTCTCTTGGCAAGAGGACAATGGAGATCCAGAACTCCTTTGAAGTTTAGTAGTGATCTGACAGTGAACTGACTGCACTAGTTAGTGCAACTAACTCATCAGCTTGGTTGTTTTGTTTAGTTGCTTTTCAATTCCACAGTCAGGTAACTTTAAAGAGATACTAATTTTGTATATAAGGCTGTAAGCTGGATGTCAGGTATAGCTGGGTGATTTCAACTGGCTCAGCTTTGAGAATATAAATAATAATGGTGAACTGCAATGATATATTCCATCCCCACTGCATAGAGGCATGGTGGAGCTTCAGTGAAGCTCTGGTTATGGAATCCTTAGAAAATAAAGGGGCAGAAAAATCTAGTAATAAATCATCTACCTTCTCCAGCTGCCCATCATAGAATCATAGAATGTTTTGGGTTGGAAGGGACCCCTAGAGGTCATCTAGTCCAATACCCCTGCAGTGAGCAGGGACACCGCTAACTAGATCAGGTTGCTCAGAGCCCCATCCAACCTGGCCTTGAATGTTCCCAGGGATGGGGCCTCCACCACCTCTCTGGGCAACCCGTTCCAGTGTTTCACCACCTTCACTGTAAAGAATTTCTTCCTTATATCCAGTCTAAACCTACCCTGCTTCAGTTTATAGCCATTACTGCTTGTCCTGTCACAGCTGGCCCTACTAAAAAGATTTTCCCCGTCTTTCCTATAGGATCCCTTTAAGTACTGAAAGGCCGCAATCAGGTGTCCCTGCAGCCTTCTCTTCTCCAGGCTGAACAAGCCCAACTCTCTCAGCCTGTCCTCATAGGAGAGGTGCTCCAGCCCTCAGATCATTTTAGTAGCCCTCCTCTGGACCCGCTCCAACAGTTCCATGTCCTTCTTGTGCTGAGGGCTCCAGAGCTGGACGCAGAGCTCCAGGTGAGGTCTCACCAGAGCAGAGTAGAGGGGCAGAATCCCCTCCCTCAACTTGCTGGCCACACTTCTCTTGATCCAGCCCAGGGTATGGTTGGCCCTTCTGGGCTGCCAGTGCACATTGCCAGCTCATGTCCAGCTTTTCATCCATCAGTTTCATGTTCCTCCCTGTCCACTGTTATTTTCATGATTGCCCAGAAACTTCCCTTGCACTTGGTCTGGAATGAGGCAGTCAACAGTTTCCCCACAGTTCTGCTATTTTTCAGTTATACATCATCAATAGAGATTTGCTATGTCTGTACACTTCTGTGTAGAGACACGCCACATTCTTTCAAAAAAAAACCAACGTACTGCCAGTGAAATTGCAAAAAAAGCTTTAATAAGTAAAAGGGGAAATAATATTTGATGCTTCTTGAAATCACAGAACAAATCCTATTCACCTTATTCATATGAGTATTGAAAACCTTGTTTTACTCAAATAATAACTTGAACAGAATTTGATTTTATAGTAGCTTACAGCATCTTTTATTGCTGTGGTTACCTTTGTGCACAGATATTATTATTCCTGTAAAGTATTAGTTCAATAAATATTCTTCCTTTTTTTTTTTTTTTTTTTTCAGGATGTGAATTTATCCTGAAAGAAGAGATATCCTAACATTTAAGGGTAGTGGAGAGGAAACTGAAGGCAGGGGCGGGTGTGGTTGGTCTTTTTTAGTACTGGAATCTTCCTGTGGAGCAGAGGTGCTCTCAATTCAGTGGTCACAGAAGGCAGTGGAGAATCTGACATAAATAAGTTTTAGTTCAGTTGAGTTCTTTCCCTTTGCCTCAGCTCCTTGTTATGGAAAAGAAATGACAATTATTTTGTCCTATTAGGCATCTTGTCATTTTAGGTTAGGAACTATCAGGATTGTGTTGCATTATGCATTTGTAGTGCATCGGGTTTGTGATTTTGGTTCAGTTTTCTAGTTATTACAATAACACAAACAGCTAATAATAAATTAGAGATTATTTTACAAAATACAGTTTCAGCCAGGCAAGCCAGACCAAATTCTCAAATTCTCTTCATGAGAAGCCTCAGAAATGGTCCCTATCTAATAAATCAGTGAACTTTTTATGTTCACAGAGTTAATGGCCAGGAGGGAAAAAAGCTAACTTCAAAGCACTAAAATATTTTCAGCTGTGTATGTTGAGGCCCTTCAACAAACAGGTATATACACCATTTAAAATTAATAAATGCAACTAAATGCAAAAAAATACCAAACCACCATCTTAAGGCATTCCAACCACTGCAACACCTCCCTTTTCAGAACCAGGACACTGTGTATTAATAAGGAAGCTTTTATTTAGAGCTGGGTGTAACAGATTCTTTTTTTCTCTATTCTGTTTTCTTTTGGACAGGATCTATATCATCAGTCATATGACTGTGTCTGTGTCATGTTTGCCTCTGTTCCGGATTTCAAGGAATTTTACACAGAATCTGATGTTAATAAGGAAGGCTTGGAATGTCTCAGGCTGCTAAATGAGATCATTGCTGACTTCGATGATGTATGTACTTCTAACAACAATCAACATATGGTTTCAATCTTAATAACCCAGGGTATGCAACAGTAAGCAAACATACTTGAAAGGGAGAGTGGAAGAGCTGTCAGAAAAGAACTGTTGTGTGCCTAGTCACTTGGAAATTACTTAAAGGGAGTATTAAAGGAAAAAGAGATTTATGTGAGATAAATCAGATATTGATCTGACATGATATTCAATTGTTTTCATTTCGCTATAATGAGAATCCTATGTGTATATCTGATGGAGACATTTTTGCCCTTTAGCTGCAGTTCATGAGGCAGTCATATTACGTTCCATATATTAACTACAGTTTCTAAATACTAGTTCCTAAAGTCAGGTACGTAAATCTATGTCCCCTAAAATGATATAGCTTTGTGTTATACCTGACCTGTGTTGCTCTCATTATACAGAGCGTTGATCAGTTGATACATGAGCAACTCAAAGGATTGTATAAGTTTTAATATTCTGTTCTCTGAAGTTACAAGCAAGTACAGACTACAGATGGATTGTGAAAAGGCAGCTGTAAAGGTCTCACTGAGAACAGCATTTGTCTTAAAGAAGTTTATTAGTGATGAAGATACCAGAAAAAGGAGTTAAGATCATGTCATGACTCAGAGAGCACAGTCTGAATTTGTGGATCTGCAGCTCTAGAGGGTATTCTAGCAGCAAACCCATTTGGAGAACACTGGAATGTTCAAAAAAAACTGGGACATGAACTAAAATCCTTGGATTTTAGTCCCATTGGCATGGACCACCCACTGGCATGGAAGAAATGCTTACTTTCAGAAAGCTGCTTAAAACTTAACTGTTGGCTCACATGGTGACTCAGGTCCAGTATCGAATGAGTGCAAAGTCTACTGATTTTTAAGACCTGTATGTAAAATAAGGTGGAATTTATTCTCATTACTATAAATTTAGTCCCTTTATAATAAAGAAGATATTTAGCAGACAGAAATTCCTTTTCCTTGGGGTCTGTAACCATTGTTTTATCCATCCTTAAGTCCTTCATCCTGTATATATTTGTGAAGCCATTTGGTGTCTATTAAGAGACTGTTCTAAGAATTGATGCTTTGAATGCTGTTAATGCAACAATGCTGTTAGAGTAACAAGGTTGCTGATCTGGATAATGAATAACCATCCTTGGTTTACAGTTACTATCAAAGCCAAAGTTCAGTGGAGTTGAAAAGATAAAGACCATTGGAAGCACTTACATGGCAGCAACAGGACTGAGTGCTACGCCCAACCAAGAACAGTGTCAGGTACAGGAAAAGGTTCCTGCTTGATAAAAAGAAATGTTCAAATGAAGGCTGAAATTCTGTTCATTAAACTGCACGTTATGTATAATGTTGTGGCCTAGGTTTTTTTTCTTATTAACATAGATTGTATTGTACTAGACAAGTGTATACTTTTGTTTAGTGGTCTCTGTGAATTATTGTTCTTCACATTGCGCTTTGAAAATGCCACCTCTGTATTTGCGAAGTCTAAAACAGGCCTTCTGCTCTGAATACAATACGGCATTTTATTCCTACATGCTGCAGCAGAACTGGATTTATAGAGTGTACAAAAGACTGAAAGAATGAGTGTTTTCCATTGTAAGCTAGGAGGGCTGAGTAGCCATGTTAACCATACACTTATAGAACCCTCAGGCTCAGCATTGAGAACATGTTCCTTGGTTTCTGGTTTAGTTAATAGGGTAGGATTGGGAAGTGCAGTCAGTAGAAATGAAGTTCAGAGGAGCAATTCATAACTTTTAAGCAGAAACCTTGCTTTTGCCATGATCTTTAAAGCACTACAGGTTAGCAACAGAGACAGTAATTATGAATCAACACATTCTCTGCTAAGGATTAATGAGCTCTTGCCAAACTCATGTTCCTTCTAGACAGAAGCAATTAACGCCTGAACTATAGACCCTAAGGATCCTGAGGGGGAAAAAAAAAAGAATTATTTTAAATTAGCTCTGACATTTAATACAGGGAGGTGAAGGGGATGAAGGAAATGCAGAACTGTAGACTGGGGATGAGAAGATATAGAGGAGCTCTCAATCACAACTAAACCTAGTGTGTGCACAGGAAGAAATTTAACATTTGAGTTATTTCCACAAACTGTGAATCAAGAGATCCAAGTTTTAGTCTTCCTTTGGTGATTTAGTACACATTTTCAGAAGAAATCCACCAAAAATCAGCAGCCTTCACTCCCAATGCCCAAAGATCCTTGTGGCAGTGCCTGACGGCTCGGCATGCTGCTGGGAACAGCCCCAGCTTAAAACAAGCACCCATGGAAGAGCAAGTGCCTAAGGAGGGGGTCTGAATACATCTACTGAGCAGGAAACCATCTATCTTAGCTAAGAGTGAGCTCCACAAAGGAAATGGGCTTCATTCACCTAAACAGCTGCTCTCGCAAGCGCCGCTACTGTCCCACCTAGGCTGATGCATCTACTCTATGAATTATCTCCCAAAGTTGTCACCTATCCATCCCTTCTGTCACTTGATCTCAAGAAATGAGGAAGATTCAGTAATTTCTCATAGAGATCAGTGAGTCCACCTCTTATGGAATCATTCTTTTGTCAGGGTCCTACCCTGGGCTGTGGGAACCCAAAAATCAATTTTCTCCTCAGCCTGAGAGGACTCAAATCAGTACTTAGAAATCAGACTACACTGTTAATGTATGAGGATACATTAAGTCTATAGCCTTTATAAGTGGTATAAGCACTGAGCTACTAAATTAGGGGGTAGAGGATGGGTTGCCACCTTCCTCTCTTCCTCTTGTATTTTATTAATTTTCAGATCTATTAGATGTTCTCAGAGGTGCTTGCTTATCTGCCAGATGAGATCAGTGGAGAAACTCTTAAAATTGAAAATATTACTGGAGCTTAAGCATTAACTGGGGTGCCGAGCTGTGCAACAGTGAGAGGGAGGAGTCCCTGTGGGGCTGTCCGCAAGCATCATGTATTATTAAAGGCCGTAAAATAGAAGCAGACACTTAGAGAAAATTAATGACCAAATCCTAGGTACACATAGACACTGAGTGTCTGTGGGATCAGATAGCAGCTAATCAGTTGTTTGACAATCAAAATATTAGATTAGACATGTTTTGGATCTATCATCTCTGCCTGATTGTGTAAGTAAAGTGCATCCTGGTCTATTGGCCATTGTTCAATCTAACTGATGTTGGAGAGGGCACCATCTTCTACATTACTTTGCTTCTGCTGCCTGCTGGCATTAGGAGGTCCCAAAGGGTTTAAGTGCTTTCAAGTGTTCAGCATATTTTGGTTGTATTCTCACAGCAACTAAGGCTAAGGAAAATGATTTTATTCTGTTTGTTTGGCCATTTAAATTCAGGAACCTGAACGACAGTATATGCACATAGGAACCATGGTGGAGTTCGCATTTGCCTTGGTGGCGAAACTGGATGTCATAAACAAGCATTCATTCAATGACTTCAAGTTACGAGTAGGTACGTATCACCGGATTTTTATGAGAATGTCATGGGGGAGGGGGAGAATTCAGTGTGAATCACCAGCTGATTGAAGTGCTAGTCGAACTGACCAGAAGGGCCATGAAAGTAAATAGCACCATCTTTACCCTGTTTAAAGGCAGCCTATGTGGTATTGCCCGTTAACCATAGCTGCTGTTGTGGCAAGGAGTGTTTCAAGGGCAGTATTCCTAAGTAAAGGATGGTTGAAAAATACATCCCCCTGGCTCTGAATTGTTTTATGGAAACTCTATAATAATTATTCTAGAGGTTGTTAACTGCATAATTTGTTTAAGCTTATCAATGCCAAAGGACACACAAAGACTCTAGGGCTTTACAAAACCATATAAATGGTTTTGGAGGACAAGAGCTATAAGAGACCAGTGAGGCTGGAGTCTGAAATATTTTAGATGTACTAAACTCAGACAAGCATACAAAACTGCACCCTTTCCTTCCCAGCATTAGGCAGAGGAGGATATTTGTCGTCTTCATTATTGACAAATAAGAGCAAAGCAAACTAGTTGTCTATATTTGAAAGCTTATATGTCAGCTTCTCATTGCTTCTACTTGCGCATCATGGCATTTTAAAAAAGAAATAGGCAGCTGCAGTAAGCCATGGAAAGTATGATGAATTAAATGAATTCAGAGCTGGTCAAGAACCATATGTTCCAAAATGTTTATTTCCTGATAACAGTACAGCAGTTTTACAATGCAATGTGTAACTTGGAAAGTGTGAAATGAAAGCAGTAAATAAATATTGGAAACCCATAAATCCTGTAAACATGTCAGAAGTATTTGATTTCCAGCTATTCTCCTGTCTTGTCTTTCTCTTGCTGTGCTGCTTGCTTTTCCTTTCTGCTGCTCCTCTCACGTTTATTTCACAGTGCCACCCACTGGCACAACTTGCTATCGCCTGACTTGAAATATTCGTGTGCTCCCGAGAGTGCTTCTTTGCCAGTAGGTTTTGTATTCCTTGCTAGAGTTAAAAAAATGACAAAGCAAATCTGAAGTATGCTTCCTTCTCAAAGCATTACGGAACTTACACGTTTTAAAAAAAAGTGTAACGATACCATATTTCTGTACAGGATAAAAGTTCTCTTCTTGTCATAGATGACACATGTCACATACTTGCAAACATATCGGCAGTGTCGGTACAGATAAAGAGCTGCTGAGTGTCAGGGCTAAATCCGCAAACTGATTAAAGCAATACTGTTTCCTTTAAAGTGGGGATCATGAAGTGAACTTTCTAGGGGAAAAAGATATGCATACTTGTGATTTTTAAAGTGTTTGCTATAGGTTCCAGAGAAGTCAGAGTCCTTTGCTTCATGAAATGAGGAGTGATTAAATCTACAAAGGGACACAGGCCCCAAACTGGCACTTTTGCCCCCTTAATCCAATATAGGCACCATTGAGGTCTTCACTTCCATCTTAACTTCACTTCTTCTCCACTTCCCACCAGCACCTGACCATGAAAGCATCGGATATCCATAGCAATTAGTGCCACAGAAACATTTGAGTATCCGGCCTCTGACATAATCCCCACTTTAAACCCAAACTGCCATCTGTAAAAGCCTTCCTTGGCCACCATCCCACCCCACAGAACTGTTGCAACTCACTAGAGGTCTCAGCTTTCAACCTTCATTTTCTGCGATTGCCTGGAATGCTAGTTGTGCCTTAGGAGGTACACAGCCTACCCTGACGTTGTCAGGCAAGGGAGGGGACCACCTAGATTATATTTCAAGCATTCCTCCCCTTCTGTTGGCCAACATGCTTGATTTATTAGACAAGCTCGAATATGCTTTTGCAGCAAGTTTTGCACAGGTACTGGGTTTTTTTCAGGGCAGAATAGAGGCTGATAGGTTGTTTTCCATATAGCTGCATGGTTAGAACATTTGTCTGTGTTGTAGGTGAACTTAATTTGGTTCCGGCTTTTGGCTGAGGCTGCTCAAGCATGGGGATCCCTGTTTCCTGGAGAATGTTATGAGCCCAGGCCGCGGGATACTTTGGAATGAGATATTCTCTGTCTGTCCTGCTGAACAGTATTTGCTGAACAGTGTTTGCCTTTTCATGGAATAATTAAATGTCTCTTTGGATATGAGAGAAGGAGACAGATGGTATCACCCTCTGTTCGAGCATTCACCTGGACCAAGAGTGCTACTCTTCCAGCCTTGTCCCAACAAACATTCACGTGTGTCAGGCGAAGGAGACCCACACTTCCAGGAATGAGATAGAGCAGCACATCCCAGAATGGCTGGGTGGCCAAAACACATTCCTAAGAGATATGGGTAGAAGTACACTTGGATCTTGAAGCTGTCTCTCCAGCCCCTGAGGTGTTACTCAAACCATCAGCAGTGGTGGTTCAGGAAGGAGGTAAAAAAAACCCCAACAAAACAGACCACCCACCTCCTGCCCATTGTATTTTGTAGAAAAGTCCCACCGCACTGCCCTAATTTCTGGGCTGTGGCAGAGCATATGCCACACACATCTCTTCAGTATTCCCTACTAGTCAGCTTGGGCTACTCAGCTGATGGCTGTTGTGGATTCCACTCTTAGGTCCCTTGTGCTTTTTACATGTTGGATGTCGTGAAGCAGAATGCAGAGTGTGACAAGACCTAAGTCCCTTTGTGCATTTAATTCCAAGTACTTAGCCAAATGTTTTTCAGGTTGTATCTGGTATCTTTTAGGGTTTGCATATTTCCCCAATTTTCTAAGTTTAACTGCTATAGTCACTTTTTCCAGGGTTTCCAAGTGGGCTTGTAGTGTGGTTGCTAGCCAATGCTGCCATGCTACGTATGATCCGTACAAGATGAGCCAGCTCTGAGATGCCTCCCCATGCTGCAATCTCACCTTCATTTTTCTGCATAGATATATCCCTAGTGATGGTTTCTGTCTAGGAATTAATAGAAGTCAGTTATGATCCACTGTTGTGGAGATAATTTTAGAAGTCCAAACTACTCACTTGTCCAGGGTTTAGTTCTCACTAGGTCTAACTTGGTTTTCCTGCTCATCAGTATATATAGTTACAATTATAGTATATTTGATGCTGGTTAATGATAGTGCTTTTGATTCTGCTTCCTGGTTTCCTTCCCCACTAGCAGAGTACAACCCACTCCCTTTACAAGCATAACATAGGATACAAACTGACTGCAAGATAAAAAATGCCCAGAGTCTAAGGAGGGACTATACTATGTTTTTCTTCACCCTTACAGTGTGCATTTCAGAGCTAGCAATTTGTTGCTCTTACTCCATGCTTAATCAAGTTATTTGAATACATATATTTATATTGCAGTTATTTAGGACCATTCTGTGGGCAATCCAGCCTTCAGAACAAGGCTTCAAATCCTTCCAGCATATTCACATTTGTTTCTTCTGCATTAAAGAAGCAAAGAATAGTGTAAAAGTCATTTGATTTGGCCATCAAGGGTTACAGAGAGAAGTCCTTTTCACTACAAGTAGAAATGAAGAGAAATCCTTGTATATCTGTTTCCCCAGAAGCTGCTGCTCTCCCGCAGTGTGTTCCTCATGGTATCTAATAAAGGCAGTAGTAGGTTATTAGGATGCTAATGGTTGAAGGTATCAAATTTATTCAGGATGGGAGTGAGTTGTAAAAGTAAAATCAGATACACTAACTTTCGGTATTTTTATAACATCCTCCTGCTGTAAATGGTTGATAAACCAGTTGTGAACAGGCCACTGGTTGCTGTACTCACTATTCAGCACTGGCCAAATACCATGTTCATTGACTTGATATGTGACCAGAGGTACTATGTGTCCTTGTTGGGTGGATCTTCTTTTTTAATATTAAGTTCTGATGTTTTCCAGGTATCAACCATGGACCTGTAATAGCTGGAGTAATCGGAGCTCAAAAACCACAATATGATATCTGGGGCAATACAGTAAATGTGGCCAGCAGGATGGACAGCACTGGTGTCTTAGATAAAATACAGGTAAGTCTTGGTTTTATCCTAGTATTTATCTTACCCTTTTGAGTTTGGTGCTTAAAAAACACCATATATTTGTATGCTAAACAGGTCTGTGTTTTGGAGCTAAGGATGGCTACAGAAAAAAATTACCTACCAGTTGTACCTGTCCATTTCAAAAAAATTACACCTTGGGCAGAAATGTAAAGAATTAAAAGAAAATTATAGGGAAAATGGAAGGAGAATCAAAACTTTGTCTTGACCCTACAGTGGAGGAAGTCATGGGTTGCCTGGAAATGCATCCCTCTATTAAGAGAGGATTTGAGGGAAATCACATTTGTATTCTGTGAATTTCTAAACTCGTAAAATACTAGCTACCTTATCTCTGAAGGGCATTCCTGATGTTAATTATTTTTAAATACAGGAAGTGACCATAACTGCTGTACATCAAGTTAAATCCATAAAGCAATCATGAAATTTGCCTTTTAATGAACCATGCTGATTAATAATCTTTATAGATTATTATCTGTATAGACTATAGATAGACCTGAATAGAAAAGACCTTCAATTTACTGAGTTTGCAGTGATACCGTATTTAGGGGTCACATCTTAAGTATCTGCCTACTATGCTGCCTAGCACTTTGGGATCCCCGCATGTGATTGAGAGCACTCCAAATCTATGATTGAGACTATTCAGAACTAAATAATGGAAAAGTAGAGTTACCAGCTGTTGGTCAAAACCAAAAACAGAAGGGATGTCAAAGCAATGACATCTACAAACCATTGCTTGCTTCACTAAGAAACACAGACAGTCTGAGACAACTGATGCTGCAGAACAACCTCTGTCCTCGTGGGCCTTCACCTAAAATGGCAGAGTGGCCTAAAGTTTAGTTCTTTGCCACTTATGTGAGAAAGTGGCAACAGCAGCTCTGACAGATGATGCTAACATCTCACTATCACTTTGTTCACACAGCCTTAGTGTTTGCAAAAAGATGGGGAAGCTTAGGCCTACTGAAATGAAAAACAGCTCCCGAAGTTGAGAAAAATGCTGTATGGGGAAGAGTGTTATCCCTAGTGCCGTTTGTCTGTTTGTGAGCCCTCTGTTTGCAATCCTGGGTAGGAAATGGTTATACCCCATTTGATACTTGACACAAGTGATTAGGAGGGGCATCCAGCAACAGACTATTCAAAAGCTCAGGCGCTCAAACCTCACTTGAGACCCTTAAAGGCCTTATACATATTATAGCAAAACCCTTATAATTGCTCAGAACATATGTTCTCTTCACACTTGGGAAGAAGATTCTGCTTTGCTCTGTTATCAATGCTGGTTGTATTACTGTGTTGTTGCAGGTTACAGAGGAGACGAACAATGTCCTGCAAACACTGGGGTACATGAGCACTTGCAGAGGAATAATAAATGTAAAAGGAAAAGGAGAACTGAAGACATACTTTGTACATACCGAAATGACAAGATCCCTTTCACAAGGGAACGTGGCATCTTGAAGAGTGCTTGTATGTGTCATCAATACCATATTTTCAGGAAAGTATCACGCACTTTTTAACTACATTTTGGCCCTTAACATGCGTGCTATTTTCTGGTATGTGGCACTTATTTTAATATGGCTGCAGAATAGTCCCATGAGCCATCATTTTGCACCTTGATATTCCTATGTTCGAGGACAGTTGCGATGTACGCTATAGGACTGGAAGATTGCACTGTTATTCAAAGACAAGAAAAGAAGGGATAGAAATTAAAAGGAGGTAACTCATCCTGAAAGGACTGAAAAGAGATGTTAGTGACAAATGAGGGGGAAAAAAGGCAATAAAGCTAGGGGTGCTTACTATTTTCTGATGCATGGTGTTTTCTGGAAAATACAGTCGCTCCCCAATAGCATCTACTAATCTGGTATTAAAATATACAGTATTTGTAAATAAGTTTACTCAGTCCACACATGATTTGGATGTGATCACCAGTTGCATCTCATAGCCAGGGACACGTTGGGTGGCTTGCTGGCATTCTTTCCGAAGAGAGAGCTAACAATGCTGGAATAGTTTTGTACAAACGTGTCAAATGTTTTGAAGCTATTGTCTTTTGTAAGGTTAATTCATTAAAAGTTTATATGTACTTTGTCTTACTGTTGCTGTCTCTTTAGTTTTGCTTCCTTCCATGGCTTCTGTCGCTCTGAACCTGCGCGTCCTCTGCTGCTGCCCCTGCTGCTTTTTATTGAGCAGTTAGATGCTGAGGCAGGCTATGGCCAGCTATCTCAAAAGTCTTGATCACCAATATCTGCTAGGCTTGCTATTGCCTTTCAGAAGTTGAATCACCTCTATTGTCTTCAGTCTTGGGTGGCATCCTAGGCACTTTGCGGTCATTTACTCCCTAGCTGATACAGAAGACTTACCTCAAATCCATAAACACAAGCAAAGTGGGGGATACTGGAGACAGTAGCAGTGTCGCTACTATGCAACTGGCTTGCAATGCTTAAACAATAACTGGGAGAAGCTGTACAAGAGAGGAAACTTTTTGTTTGGTTTGCACTTTGACATCTTCTTTTGCCTTTGCATGCCTTTCACTTAACATTTACAATGCCAGATTTCATGGGATATTTAAAATAATCTAATTTATCAGGACATGAGTATAAGCAGAAGATACAAAAAATGCTATTTTGCGGATATTTGAGATCAGTTTAAATCCTGTCAAATTGAAAAGTATCACACTTGCAGAGTTTCACAGATGAGCCAGGTGAAAGACTGAAAAGCAGGTAATTGTACTATCTATGCCACATGTAAAGATTAATTTTTTCTTTGCTATTACCAGTACTTGAAATTAACATATTCTTTTAGTCATAACAGCCTAACAAGACCAAAATTTTAAAAATCCTCCTATTTAAAAAATAGCATATAATTACAAGATTTTTTTTCTGACTGATATCATATGAATGTAGAAGTCAACTTATGCAGTATTAGCTCTGGCATGTTATTTAAATGTAAAAAGTGTTCAGATTTTTCATTCATGAAACATGTATTTACATTTGTATTGCATTGGTGTCCTTTCAGAAGGAGTTCTTAGAACTGTGGGTCACAAATAAATGGCATCAGGCCACAGTCTCGCTGCGTGTGGCACAGTTTACTCACAGCAGCCATCTGCCTGCTAGCAAATTGGAATGGCAGTAGATTTCAATTGCCTGCATTTGCAGTAAAATAGACAGCCTGAATTTTGAAGCCTTTATGTTAGTCTAAAATCAAAATGCAAGTTGTTTCAGTTATGTCCAACATAACACACTTGACATCTCACCCAGCGCTGGAGACTTTTGATCAGTAACTCTCAAGATAGGTGGTCAGTCCAATAAAATCTCATTAAAAATGTTTTGTTGCCTTTATGATCTCTTCCTTTTAATTAGTAAGTTAAGATAAATATTTTCCAGTGGAATGGAAGGCTTTCCAAATAGCTCACGTGGCAGCAGAAACAATGTCCCAGTCATTGCCTAAAACAAGCTATCACTTAGCTATGCTTAAGACTTCTCCTAAACCCTTGCTCTCCACTTACTACAAATTTGTGCTAGGAACAATTGAAAAAAAAAAGTTATAAAATCTCTTAGACTTTGAATGTACTCTGGGCCCTTGAAATCATTCTGGTATTATCACAGGTGAAAGCAATCATTTCTCACTGTGGATGAAAACCTTTTATGTAAAGTTGATTACGTTGTACTGTTGTATCTATGTGCAGCTTTCAGGTATAACCTGTACATTCAGGATTTTGCTTTTCATTTGTATTCTTGCACGCTTTGGGCATGAGCAGCAAACCTTGTACCTAACCCGATAGCCTTGTTTCTATGATTTTTACAAAAGTTAAACAATATTATACTTCTGTAAGCCATGAAACGTTAAAATATTTGAATGGCCATGAGCTGACTGGTCCAATGAAATATAAAGATATGTACGCGCCCTCCAAGAGAATGTTGAAAATGCCCTTGTTCAGACCACTCATGTTTCACGGGTGATCTTCTCTCATTTTGTAGTTGCATTCAGATTCTTGCCGCCAAATCCTGCTAAAGAACAGGAAAGTGGGCAAAAGTTGATTATACATGCGGCATGATGCCCAGACAAAGAAAGGTGCATACCATCCTCCCTCCAGCCTTCAGTTGCTGACTATTATTATTACCTTTCTAGCACTGAGAAGCTATTTGTATTCAATAAATACTTTTTGTCTTCCAATGCATTTTACATCTACTGTTTATACTGTTTTATTTTTCCCCTGTCTGGATTGACCCAGAGTTCTTGTATCCTCTTTCTTCCTCTCCCTCAGCAATTTCATCTGCCTCAGTAACTGGATATAAGTAACCCTGCTCATGTATCAGTGTGTAACTTGAAAAGCTTTATGAGAACCATACAAACCAGTATTCGAGATGCCATATGTTCCACATCGCAGTAAGGCTCAAGTTCGGCGACTTCCCTGTCGGTGCCGTAGTTCATAGTTGTATGCTAGTGAACCACAAAGGACGTGACTTCCAAAAGTACAATGCAAATGCATTTCACACCGTGAGGAAGCAGCCAAAATGTCAATGTAAGAGTGATTCACTGTGGTCTGGGAAAATGAAATCCGAATGGGAACACCTGAGGAGCCTGCTGGATTTCTTTTTCAAAACCAATGCTTTGCTCCAATTTATGGAGGGCTACCAAGGGACAGGAAGAAGGATTGGACTTGCAGATATTTTTGTTAACTACAAAAGTAGTCGGGATTACCTGTAAATTAATGCTATTTAGCTGCTTTTCTAAAGAGAGACATTAGCATCGTATTTCTGCTGTGTGAAAAGCATTTTTCATTCTCTTTATATTCCTTTATGATTCCTCTATTTTGTAAAATATCTACAGACCTTTCCTTTTTCTGCTGAGGCACAGGTAGGAGTTCAACCTGCTTGTTTCTAAAGAGACAGCTGTGAGCACATGAAGGTAGAGCTGTTGAAAGTCCGTCCTGTTTTGTTTTCAGAACCTCACATCAGGACAAATAATTAGCTATGTTGTCAGGATGCTTTATAGAGCAGAAAGTTTACTGTTAAAAGGAATGGTTACCTTGTCCTTTGATATGTTGTTTTCCTTTTGGTTGTACTTCTGTATGAAGACACTTTAATTTTTCATTTTCAGATAGCAGATTCTCCTTCACCTGCCCTAGATACCACCCTTCAACACTTTTTACAAGTGGACCCCAAACAATTTTAAGACCAGGGCTTGTCAGTTTTGTTTTTCCTTTCTTGTCTAAAATAGTGGAGTGACTCTGGAGAAGATACAAATGTAGAATGAGATATATGTGCCTTAAATAAAACATGTAATTAAGAGATTATTTTTGTTCCTTGAAGTACTTCAAATTTGTGTGGATTTGTCAGAAGTGGTGTATATATCAGTTGTATCTGATTCACCCTCAAGTTTGCCACGTATTAATTTTAAACATTTTCAAAGTCAGGGGGAGGAATTATTCAGGTCAATTTAGTTTTTAATATGTCAAAATGCAAGATAAGTGTATTTTAATCCTGTTTGCAATTATGAAGGTATGAACCCCTTTTTGTTGTAGGCTGCCACTGTTCAAAACAAGGGTTCTGCCAAGAATTGTTTGAAATTTTTTGATGGGAGTATTTTTCAAATATATTTGTAGCCATTGAGATGCTCTTCAGGAAAATCTGAGTTTTGACAGGAAAAAATGCATGTGAAGTATTTTGAAAGATTGACATTCCTGGACTAAAAATTTTCAAGTTTGCATTCCAAAACAGTGCTACAAATAACAATTGTTACAAAAGTAATGTTCACCTTGTGTATAAAATTGTGTATCACTCTACTTACCAAGAGGGTTATTAAACAGGATATTCATCTGACTCGGTGAATTGGAATATCCATTCAGCAGATATCAGACAGCATATAAATAATAACTGAAATTATATCAGTTATCCAGTTATTATTTTATAATTGTTTTCAAATTATTAAAATAAAAATGATAATAATTACTTGAAAAGCCTAATTCTCCAGTCAAGCAGTTGAAATTGTAGTCACAGGCCACCCAGGAAATGTTTCCAATATGCAGACCAAGGCTCAGTCACTGTAATTGTGTAGAGAATTATTTGATACCACAGATTTATTCAGGGAAAATTTAAAAAATTCCCAAGTAGCTCATGAACTAAACCCCCCCTGCCCTGAAGACTGCAAAAGGTATGATGACTTCTGCAGGTGATGTACCATTGTCTCCGTCTCCCTCAGAAAACCTCTGAAGAGCCTTCCTGTTTGAGATGGGCAGCCTGTCACTAATTTAGGGTCTGGAAGAAACAAGTACTTACGTGAAATGACTGGCTTAGGCCAAAGCTATGGTAGTGGGAAAGGGACTGAGTTTTTGAGCCATTTTTGTTTCAGCCTCTTTTTCTAGGGCCGTCGGATGCAGCATTGGTTGGCAAAGGCTGTCTCTCCTTCGTGGATTAGCTGAGGGTCAGGAACATGCAGCAATCTGATACATGTTGAGGTCAAACAGCAAGGACAGGAGATTAATTGCTCAGCCTTAATTTGAGGCTAGCCATCTCAGCTCTAAGTGACACGAGTTTGAAACAGGTACGTCAGCTTGTAGAAAGAGAACAGCTACTGTGGTTTTTCTGTGTATCAGTGACCTGTCCAGTTATGTCATCTGTCCTCTTGCACCTGTCCCGTCTCCACCCCCCTGTTGTTGATTCCGTCCCATTCCCCACACCCCACCCTCCCCACCCTCCCATTACTATTTGCTTCACAAATTCCTTTTAGGAATTTTCTTGCAGTTATTCCATACACCAGTTTGACATTTCAGAACAGTGACCCTGCCTCTGAGACGCCTTTATGACTACAAAAGTACATAACAACATATTTGAAATTCAGGAACCTTAGCAGTGGAACCTGAGGGGCATATTGCTAATCCCTAAAAAGACAGGCAATTGAACTTCTGAACACTGAATTCAAAGCAACTTTTAACACTTTGGTCTCTGAGCTCAGCTGTATTTGAATGCTTACTTCTGACCAAATAGATTAAAGTTTCTCCATCGTCCTCTCACAATTGTTTACATGTTCGTATTTAAATTCCGAAAGGAACATACCGACCTCCAGTGCTAACCTGTAACAGGAACATATGCTGAACAGTAGCATAGTAGCAGCATTATGATCTAAGTCCGGCTGTAACTGGAACAAAACCCCCTGGGCGCTTATATCCTGCTTCTGGGCACTCTGCAAAAGGTGACCAGGAAGAAAAGGCTTTGTAAGATTCCAATAATTCTAAAGGGATTTATACCTTCATAGGGAAGGAAAAAATGAACAGAAAACCATCATTTTAGGTGATTTCAAATGGGTGGTTTAGGACAAAACTGTAACAAGCATCCAGCAGTATTTTTGACAATCTGAATTGCACCCAGATAGCGCAACCCAATTAATGCCATTTTAAATGTTAATCAATATGAGCTACATGTGAACAGTAAAAGGAAATCTGGAGATAAACATTTCAGATCTGACTTCACAGCTCTTGCCTAGCTTAGTTGAGATTTCCGGCGAATGATTTCTTGCTGCTCTATTTATAGCTGCAGCTTCAGCTGAGCTGCTTTTTATAAATGGGCTTGCTATCTCTTGGTGCTCGGACTAAACTACAAAAAAGCACTTGCACCGTGGCAAAAGTGTCTCTGCGCAGGGAGCTGATGTAAGGCAGCTGTTGGGTTTTCAATTCCACTGCTTGCTTAGGCTGCACTGATTTGGCCCATGCTGCAGAAGGAAGAGGACCCTAATTGTTAGAAGGATGTTATTAGATAAGCAGATGGGAATTGTCACGAATGATTAAAAAAAACACACACCAAGACTGCAGAGCATAGATAATTCCACACTGCACCTGAAAAGAAGCCGGAGGTGACATTATCCAGTGTGTTAGTGATGGGAGAGTGGCAGCTTTGTAGTAGGGATGGGACTTTTACATCAGCAGACCTGAATTATCGCATGGGTCCGTGATGCCCAAAAGAATTGCTTGCAAAGATCTCTGGTACCCTGAATGCTGGGTGGTTGGTGGCTTGGGTTTTTTTGTTTGTTTGGTTGGTTTTTTTAAATAAATCTTGGATATTCAGTAAAAATAAGATGCCTGGAAGAGCGCTGTTGGGAAAGCGCTTGCCAAAAGATACCAGCAGCAATAACAGTAATGTTGTACCTACAGCACGCTAGTTCTGCAACTGTGGTTGCAGGAAAGAAAAGTAAAACAAACCAAAGAGTCACAGATCCCCAAGCGGCACAGTTAATGCCTGTGTTACAGCAGGATAACCGTGAGGTGAGTATCGAAACTAGGAGCCAGGTGCTACCAGGGCAGAGCAGCTTCAGAGTCAATCTGGTGTTAGAGACCTGCAGCCGGTAGATGCTGACTTTCGGTGCTCCCAATGCGAGTCTCTGCATGTGAGAGAGGTTTCCAACCGCATTGCCTGAAATTGCCGGACATCCTGTTAAAACCTGTGCCCGAGTGGGCAAGGAGGCGCAGGCTGAAGAGACCCCAAGGCTCCCCCCGCCCCGAGAGTCGGGATCCTCATTCTGGTGGCAACTCCACGTTTTGGTGTGGTTTTACTCAACCTCTCCACTTAAAAGGGGGTTTCTGGATTAGTGCGAACAGCCACGGGAAAAAGTCGGTCCCCTCGGGCCAGGCTTTGCTCTAACCTTCTGCCCCGGCTTCCAAGGACTTACACGGGATGGGGGAGCCAGCCGTGAGGGCTGGGCCGCAGGTCAGGCTGCCCGCTGAGGTGGCCCTGAGGCCGCTGCTCAAAACTGGGCCCGAGCCCTCACGGCGGGCAGCCGGCAAACCCACGCTTCCAGGTTTAACACCGCCCCGAGGAAACGTCCGGAGCTCCCCCGAGCCCCCCGTGGCCGCGACCACCAGGGCCCAGCCGCGCGCGGGGGGCCGGTTCCTGTCAGGCTGCCTCAGACGCCGGGGCACGCCCGAGGGGCTTGGCCCGGTGCTCCCCGCGCCGGCATCCCGGTTCGATGTGGGACTCCCCGCCCGCCTCGGCCCCGCCGCCGCCCGGGCCCTCCCTCCGCCAGGCGACCGGCGGGCGGCGGCAGAGCGTTGCCGGGTAACGGCAGCCGCCTGGCAGCATGGCCTCCCCCGCCCCGGGGCCCCCCCTGGAGGGTCGGTAGGGGCAGAGGAGGCACTCGGTAGCGCGGCGGGAAGGAGGCGGCAGGCTCCCGTTTCCGCCCTCTCCGCCTTCAGCCACATCCCGGCCAGACGGGAAGGGCCTCCGGAGCTCAGCTATTTCCACCGGG
This sequence comes from Gorsachius magnificus, assembly GCA_034008185.1. Lineage (NCBI taxonomy): Eukaryota > Metazoa > Chordata > Aves > Pelecaniformes > Ardeidae > Gorsachius > Gorsachius magnificus. Next base: position 70,486,691 of record CM067082.1, read on the forward strand.
AGGCCAAGGTGAGGGAGGGAAGGGAGCGGCGGGGAGCCTGGCAGGGCGGGGCGGCTCTGGAGGGAGAAGCCTTCCCGGTGGGTTTCTGTGGAGCTTAACGACGTTGTCCTCGGTCCTGGTGCAAGGGCTCGGCCCTCATCGTGAGGGACCTGGTCAGGCGGGTGCCTGAAAAAATCCCTCAATATTCCAAAGGCCAGCAGAAACGCTGCGCACCTGCCGCCAGCTAGGCTATCTAATGCCTCGATAGCAGGTTTGTATCTTCAGAGGCCTTTGCCAAGTGTAAGGGGTGTTTGCTACTTGTGGATGGAAAATGAGGGTAATGTCTTTCGCTGGACGGCAAGAGAAGGCACAGATGTGGTTTGCCAAGGATTAAGGACCAAGAGGCCACCTGGTATCACCAAAATGCAAGATGTCTTTAGGGGGAACACTAGGAAAGGCATCACCTGTCACTGGGGTTGGATGTGGCACCGGTGTTTTTTCTGGTAACGCATGCTCTCAGGGACCCTTTAATAAGAAACTGCTCCATTTCCAGTCGAGGGAAAGAGTTTTCAGCGTGCATCGCACAAATTTTCCTTATACTCAGCTTTAATAAAGAAAATCAAGAGAGCTGCTTAGAACAGTAACATTAATATGTGCCTTGATAACTGAATGCTTCTGAAGGTGTTACACTGACACTTAAGGAGACTAGCAGGGAGCCTCGCCCCTCACCCTCTGCTGCATTGGATCGCCCTTCTTCCTCATTCTCCCTTTCCTCATGCTTAAAATCAGAAGTGAAAACAATCTTACACCCTCAGCCTCAGCTGGGCCATACTTCTTGGGTAGCAAACCTTTCTCTCTCTGAAGGGAGTCATATCAGACATTGAACTTAATGGCTTCACACACACACCCCAAAAAAACCCCACTAAAAGTTCTGAAATGTCTATTCTATTGATGTATTATAGCAATATTATGGCAACATGTATTTATTTACATGCTGTGAATCCCCTCCCCACCCGAGTGACAGGCTGCTGAACCCGGGGAGCACTGGGGAGCGACAACTGGCGACCTGTGAGAGTTTGCAGGTTGTGTGGCCCTGGGATGTGGGCAGGGTGCAGAGCACAGCACAGCGCTGGGCATTAAAGGAACAGCAAAAGCCATTTCCAGCACTGACTGAATGGCACTGCTAAAGGATAGGTAGGTTTGTAATTTCAGACTCTTTCGTGCTGATTTCAGCGTTACCTCGGGAAGGTGCTCTGAGCCAAAGGTGAGCAGGCACAGTTAGTGCCGTGTTTAACAAAACACGGTAGGGAGAGCCCAGCAAGAGTAAGGCCAGGGCAGGTCATGGGGCTGGTGTGGTGCACTTGGGGCTAGTGGAGCTTGCAGTCTATCCAATCTGCACGGAATTAGCAACCATATGGTACATCTTTTGCTTACGATATAAAGTCTGCTTTCACACTCCCAGTGACACGGTTTGTGGAAAACGCTGCTCCAGTGGCATGGAAACAAAAAGTGATAACAGCTGTTTTATAGGTTTCTTCACAGCCCAGGCCTTGGCCACAGGGGAGAAAGCAGAATCAACCCATTCTTCTGTACAATTAAGGAATTGGATCATTAGAAATTTTTTATTTATACAGGAAAAGGAATTTCATTCCTTTTTGCAACTAAAATAACTAAACCCAACTGTGTGTACAGAGACTGAAGCGGAGAGAAATAGAGGAAGATGTGCTCAGTACATGGCCAGAAGCCAGAAAACCCTGCCTTTTAATCCCTTGGCTGACAGTTGCTCCCTCGGTTGCTTTACATAAGTTACTGTAGCCAGTTTGTGTGGTGCTTCCTCTTCTGCGACATGGAGAAAGCTATTACCTATTTTATGTGTGTCTGGAATATTAATGAATGTTTGCAAAGTGCTTAGCATTAGTAGCAGTACACAGAGGATGCCCACCCAAGTGCAAATGTATTGTCTCCACGTGATTCACTTGCTCCCATGTGTTTAAGAAACAGCTCCCCATCGCCACCACCTAGCCCAACTGACTCAGCATTTAACAACAACAGTAAAAAGTTGTCAATATATTGAGCACAGAAGTGTTGCGTCTACACATCTGGCAGAAGATCTTAAAGGCATCATCTGGGACAGGGCTAGTTTTTAACATAACATGCTAGCTACCTATTTGCGAGTTCCACAAAGAATGAATAATCTGCTCTGACACAGGTAACAAATAATGAAGAAATAATGCCACGTGAATAAAAAACAAAGGAGCAAATAACATTCCCAGTGGTGAGCACAAATTAGATGCCCACTAAAATTCTGAATGACACTGGTAGTGTGGGGAGAAAAGGAGAAGCAAGGAATCACAGAAATAATCAGAATGGAGGTGACAAATCAGATACAGGATGCTCTCGAACGTGCCTGAAGTTCTGTGAGGCTTGATGGTTTCTGAGGCATGAAGGGATGGATAGGTTAAATATCAAACCACCTCTCCTCTTGGCACAACCAAGTAACTGAGATACCTGTCCCAAAGACAGCGGTGCCTCACTAGCACCCTTACTGGTGGTTTCCTTTTAATGGAACCGTTACAGCCTTCTTCACCTGCCCCAACTTGACTGGTTTTGGAGGATAGCATTGTAAATTGTAAGACTCAAAATACAAGGGTTTTTCAAAGGCTAAATTGGGCACAATGTCAAATTAGAGTTAAAAGAAAGCCCAACAAAATGCACAATTTTTCAAATTTGTAGTCAGCTGTGCACAAAACCAGTGATCGATTGACGTGTTTACCAGAATATGGACATTAATGAAGTTCGTTAACAACTGACAGCATATTTCAACAGAGGATTTTGCTTTTCTTTCCTTGAATTTTTTTTTTCTTTTGAAATTCCTTTGATTCCATTGCGGAGAACTTCTTGATTGGATTTCACAAATGGATTTGTTAGCAGATCAGATCTTTAGTGTTGCTTATTTGGATGCAACTATGTCAACAGATATCATAAACATGATGATATTCTGGCTTGGGGTGTGCTGTATTTTCATACATAACAGACACACGCATACTACTGGATCACAGGATTACCACTGTGGCCTGTTTCTGAACTCTCCTTAATTCTGCTTTAATCAGAAATTAAATGGTGATTCCACTGCAGGATACCTTTGTCTTTTTCATTCCAGACTAATTCTGAAACTGCCTGCTTTCCTTTTACATTCCAGTGCCAGATGATTTGACAAATTTATGCACTTTGACAAATTTATGCAATCAAGAGGAGAATATAATGTTCAGAAAAGTAAAAACAACAAACAAATGAAACAAATTTCCAAAAGTTACAACAGATTACAGGGAAAAATTGAGGTAAATTGCCACAAGGGAAATTTCAGAGCTGAACAGACTTTAAGAAGATGCCACACGCCATTAGGTGTTTTTATTGCAGACTATTTCAAAGGAGTGACCCAAACTTGCTAATGGTGGCTCAGTAATATTACAGTTGCCATCATCTAATGCTATATGTGCACTGTTATTAATTATTATTGAGTTATTAAATATTGAGTTATTAAGTATTGAGTCCACTACATATATTTTGTAACCTGTAAATCTAAGCGATACTGCGAATTAACCAGTTTTTCCCCTTTTCTCAAGACAGGAGATGTTTCCACTTATGATTCCATGTTTAAAAGACCAGAGGGTTACAACAACAGTCTTCACCGATGTGACAGAGAACACGCAAAGAGTCGTGGTCTTAACATTAATGAGGAGGTAACCCTTTGATAATTTCATAATTATCTTTGTTAAAGGTATTTTGTACTTTTTGACATGGCTGGAGGCTATAGCCATTGTTTTACCCCTTATAATGCAGCCTATATGGTATCAAAGGAATCGGAAGGAGGACATCATTGTCCTCACCCTGCAGGTTTAAGAAAAAGCACTAGCCGGTGAAGACACCTGAGTTAGCTCTTTGATATCCTGTAGATTTCCAGGTGACAAGCCATATGCAGGTTAAAGCATGGGGAAAGAGACATGCACAGCAAGGCAAACTCTCGGTTACAGAGCTTCAGGGTCACTGAGAGTGTGTGGTGGGCTGACCCTGGCTGGATGCCAGATGCCCACCAAAGCTGCTCTGTCACCCACCTCCTCAGCTGGACAGGGGAGAGAAAATATAACGAAAGGCTCATGGGTCTGATTGGATTCAGGGGTCCTGACTCAACCACTGCCCTCTGACATCCACCTATGCGACCATCCATCTATGCGAGCATTCGCTGAGAGAGCCCAAGTCTCTGAAGCTGGTGAGTTTGTTACAGAAATTTACCCCAGATTGCCCTGCGGGAAGGAAATTCATAGGCAGCTAGTGCAAAGGAGGGGTCAATCAGAACACCACGGACATGCCTGGAAAAGGCTGGGCAAAGCATTCAAAGCCAGAAGAATCTGGCAGCCGGATAGCTAAGGAAATATGCAGCCATGTTTCTAAACAGCTGCCTTGAAAACAGAAATACTATAATATATATACATGTATATAAATATGTATTTTTCCATGCAGCATCTGAATAATACACATACATACACAAGTGTGTGTATATACATACATTTATATTTATATACACATACACAGAGGTAGAGGCTGTCAAAACCCAAATGAAGTGCAACCTCTGTGTGTTAATGGCCTCAAAATCCTGGTGGGTTCATGGGATGTAAAGAGGCGGGTAGGCTCAGAATGGCTGCCTGTATTGGTGATTATATACGATAGAGATGGAAGAAGGAAGAAAGAGACAAAAGTTAAAATTACTGTAATTGCTGTGTAATAAAACTGTTGAGATTCTGGGACAAAGGCCACTGCTTGTGATTCCTCTCACTAGCAGCGAAAATGCCAGACATTTCAGTGTATAGCCATAATGCCCTTCAACTGTATCACACAGCGCAGGGATTATTAGGTGCTCCCAAAGGAATCCCAGGAGTGCCCATTACTATCACCTGCTCATGCCTAGTAATTCAACTGCAAATCTGCGTGAGGCCAAAAGCCATATAAATAGCTACTCCAGTTAAAAATGAGCCTTTTTATTTAAACAAGATAAAGCCAACCCCCCTCCCCCAATACCAAACCCAACCTCCAGCTGGGAAATTTGTGTAGAAACAGTTTATCCATGCAGAGTTAAGGTTTCCTACTGAGTTCTCGTGTCCTTTCAGTATCAGCAACACTCACTTTCCTACCAGTTTGCTTCCTAAAGCAAACATGTATGGGCCAGAATTCACAGCAGCTCTGCTGGGCAGTGCACACAAGGGACTTTGCCTGAACAGGTGTCCCTTAATCGTCCTCTTTAATTAGCATGGAGATACATCAGACCCACATCTGTTAAATAGCATGATCCTCCTGCACGTGATGACACCCAACACTGGACTTAACCTGTAACTAAGTGCAGGTCACATACTCAACTCCTGCTCTTTAATTACCTCAGTGGCCCTCACAGGCTTTATATAATAATAACAACTGCATTATAAAACATAATAAATAATAAGGCCACAATCAACATCTTTCTAGTAAAACACTGAAAGAAGACAGGCTGAACCCACCACAGTATACTCCTTTCCTTGAAGTGGGAAAAACCAAACTGCTGCAAGTAGGCCCTTCCTGTCCTGCAGGAAGCCTGGGTCCACCCAGGGAATCCAACAGTACAGTCACAGATTCAGTTGAGCTACACATAGCACAGTGACTGCAGCAGAGTGTTTGCACAAGGCTGCCGTTGCCGATTTCGAGTGTTAACACTGCTAGAATTACACGCTGCGAAGGGGTGTAGCGGGACGCTTTCCAGGCAACCGTTGGAAAATCTGAAATCTGCTGAATGCCGAAGCCGCGAAGATGAAATGCCACCGTGCACAGTCAGTGCTGTGCTACCAAGGATGCTGAAAACTAAATCTTATTTACTTAAAGGGAACACAAGCTGTCAGAATTACATGCTGCTGCCTGTCATTAGCACTGTAAACCCTGTATCACTAGCAAAGTCTTTCTTGATGGTACAAAGGTTGTTATTTCTACCTTTTCAACATTTATCCATAACTGGGGTTAGGGAGAAATTGGTCTTATTTTTTGCCTGCCACTTTTCTTGACTTGATTTTTGTTCTGGTAGGGGTTATAATTTGGTGTACTGAATAGCTTTTAAGGCAGTGGAGCAAGGTAGGCTGGAAGGGTACAGGGAGAGTTTGGGTATGAATGGTTATTTTGGAGTGGGCGTTTCTGGTTGGTTGTTTTGTTTTTTGATTGTGGGTTTGTGGTTTGTTTTCTGGTTTGTTTTTTTTTTTAAATGGTTTGCAGCATCTCCCCAGGAATCTCAGGTCTACTTTTGTTGGTAAGTCTGGAAATGTCTCACATCTGACTGCCCTGCTATGAGACCCCACAGATCTGTGCTCCCGCCTGCATCCTTGAGAAAATGCAGGGGCTCAAGTGCTTCACGGGTTCTGTCATAAGATATGTCTCAGACTTACGTCTGTTGTAGCAAACAAGTTGTTTGTTTGCACCTGAACTGTGGTGTGGTGTCCGCATTTTGATTCTCCTTGTAGATATTGTTTATATCGTAAAGACTAGGACATATCGGGGACTGAGGCTTACTGTGTGTGCTGCCAGTGCGCAAACATGCAAGCAGCCTGATACCTTTGGCTAGGGAAAGAAAACCAAACAAATCCTGTCTTTCCCTTCTGACTCCAAAGCTCCCCATTGCTGTAGCACGGGAAGGAAATGCAGATTGCAGATAGTGATTGCACAGTCACTTAAAGTGCAGTTTACTAAGAAGCAGCTTAAAATAATCTTTTCTTGGTCAGGTTATTTTTCGCCAAGTCCACTTCCCATCATTGCAGAGCCTTTATTTCTATAATCTTACAGCTACAAGCATTTTTAGTAAAACCTTTCATTGTGTAAAAATACAGTAGTATATGCTTTATGTCCTTCAGGGAAAGCTTGCATGGACCAGTGGTTGCTCAGGGTTTTTCTTCAGGCTTTGATTTTTTTCATGCAGTGGCTTCACTGAATTGTGCAAGCAGGGTAGCTGTTCCTGTAATAGGGGATACAAATTAAATCTCTCCTATTTTTCAAATTAATCACGCAAGTCAGTGCACAAGAAAAATAATTAAAATAAAATCTATGTCACTTTCCAGTAACATAGCATTTAGTTTGCCAGTAACCACATGGTAATTGCATGTGTGTTTGCATGTGTAAAAAATTACCAGTCCACAGCAATGCATGGCACAGCTCCATATCTTACCATTTTGTCATCCAGTGATACATTCATCGTTTATTAATATACATAAAAAAACTAGGTCAGGGATGGAACAGTAAGAGCAGATCACTGCTAAATAGATATAAATCCATATAGCAGATGCTGTACAATTCTGTTATTTTGCCCCCAGTCACAGCACATTTAGCAGTAGATAACTGCCAAGTATTCACTCTGTGATTTTCTTATAAGGAGAACTTTATATTTTCACAGGAAATGGCAAGACCTGTCGCTGTTTTGTCATCTTCAGAGTATGGGAGACGCATAAATAAGCCCATAGAGCAGCCAATCAGAGATCATGCAAGGATTAATCACGTGCAGGCAGAATTCTACAGGAAAAATGGCATCACCTGCTTATTGGAAAAACCTTCTCCAAGCCTGGATCCATGCTAAATCTCTTGTACCTATCATTACCAGCAACATTTATGTGGAAAAAAACCCACCTCACAACAAAAAGCAATATGGTGGTTTTGCCTTTTCTTCTGCATTTTAGTTAATGAGAATGATTTGGATTAAAAATAGGATGAAATAGCAGCTGTACTTTCCTTCAAATGCATGTCTTCTCCTTACAGTCTCATAAAAATCTCATGAAGAAGAGCATCAGCAAGAGCTGAACATTTTAGGTAGCAAGGCTGGAAATGAGACCTGTTGGGGCAACAGTTGTCTCTGCTATTTTAGGCAGTGCTTCTACATAACTTTTTACAGACATAACATTTAAGCGAGCTTGCTCCTCAAGGTACCAGTGGTCACCCACTTCTTAATCCTTACAGCACTGCTACAAATTGCGAGGTGTTATTTTATTTGCACAACAGCTGAAACAGGGATTCAACCCAGATTTTCCAACATGGATGGGCTTACCCGTAAATGGGCAAGTAAAGAAACAATCTGACTCAGAGAAGTGCTTAGCAGTTTCAGTAGACTTCAAGTGGAAGTCGAGTTAAAGGGAACTTCTCAGTACTTAGCATTTAAATAGACAAAATCTGGGCTCAGCTGATTTCAGACATCCTTTTCTCTGACTTTCACTATACGAATGGTGTTTGAGGGATTGATCTGTTCAAGAGCATCACAAGAAAAATCATCGTTAGTTCTGTATCCAATGCTGAAAAAAAGAAAAACAAAAAGTAATACTAGGAGAACAAGCACTAACTAGTTTGGTAGAAAGGATGGAAAAAACACAAGGATTTGAGCAGTCGTCATTTTAAAAGCATATTTAGAGTAAATGTCTAAACCTACTTCAATGTTTAGTGCCTTGTATTCTCACTGAATCCAGTACTGAAGTTACAAGGCAGTATCAGGAGGAGTATTTCAGCCTGGAGAAGAGAAGGCTGCGGGGAGACCTGATTACAGCCTTTCAGTACCTAAACGGGGCCTATAGGAAAGATGGGGATAATCTTTTTAGTAGGGCCAGCTGTGACAGGACAAGGGGTAATGGTTTTAAACTAAACCAGGGTAGGTTTAGACTGGATATAAGGAGGAAATTCTTTACAATGAGGGTGGTGAAACACTGGAACAGGTTGCCCAGAGAGGTGGTGGAGGCCCCATCCCTGGAAACATTCAAGGCCAGGTTGGACGGGGCTCTGAGCAACCTGATCTAGTTAGCGGTGTCCCTGCTCACTGCAGGGGGGTTGGACTAGATGACCTCTAGGGATCCCTTTCAACCCAAAACATTCTATGATTCTATGATTTCCTGCTGGGGTCTGCATCCATTTGGTTCTCGAGAGCCATCGATCCTGCTGTTGCTTAAAGCTGAGGCAGTACTGTTCAGAAAGGAACAGCAGCTGGACCGATCATACCAGAACAAGGACTGGAAGTCCACAGCTTTGCCTGACAGTGGAGTTTTGTCATGTACTTACACATCGGAAACCTATTGTCATGTATGAACATAGTGAGTCTCATAGTAAAAAATAATAAAACCAAATTCTTTTCTGGGGCCTGGATAAGGAGTAAATTCAGCAATCAGTAGCACTTGTTTGGCATGACGTGAGAAGCAGAGCACACAGAGCAGCCCATTCAGAGAGGTGGTTATTACTTGCATTATTCATGACCTGCAAGTTCGTCTATATTCAATGAGCTAGGGACAACAGGGCAGTAAGTGCTACATTCCTTTTTGACAATAAATACTTCTTTAAACAAATCCAGCAGCATTAAATGAAAGGAACGTAAGAATGTAAATTTAAGGAAATTTTAATTTTTAAAAAAAAGTATTCCAGTGAAGAATGAGATGGAATATGGCCATATTCTAGACAGGTTATTTTTAGTTTGGGACAACCAGTACAAATTACTTCCTTTAAGTAGTCTTACTACATTTACAGACCATCTGTGTTTAAAAAAACTGCGGGAAATCAAATCTGTTTGAGAACACCACCACCTCCTGGCCTGTGTGAGAAATAAGCATCACCAGCTCACTTCAACACCAGTATCAGATTTCCTCTCTCATTTCTTTGCTTGTGTCACCCCCCCTTCTCTTTCAGCCCCTTCCCATGCCTCCTCCCTTTTGAAGGCTTTTCACAGGTTATTCCTCCTACTACTTGCTTGCTCAGTTAGTGTAGAAAGAATACCCTAGCGATTTCTTCTGTATTAGGGAGAAGTTCCTTATAAATGTCTGCAAAGACATTCCAGTTGTTCTCCAATTTCTCTTTTGCTAGCATGACAACTATTAGGTTACTGATGTGCTGTAAGCTTCCTATAACACTGCTGGAAAGTGTCTCATTACCTCTTGGTGCTCCCTCACCTGTCAGCGCTGACATACTACTGTGAGTAAGGGTTTTAGACATGCAACGAATTAACATGAACAGAATGCACAGCATGACACAATGTAAATCATATTTTGGATCTGGATTTTGCATCAAGAATCTCCAGGGATTGTTGGAACAATTGATGGGACACCCGCAACTCACAAATTGTTAACAGTAGCCTTGGAAGGAAAAAACGGCCACGTTCTGTATCTACTGGTGAAATATACAGAACTTCAAGGATGTAAAAGTTTCACCTTTTTTTTGTATCAAATCATAATAGTTAAAATCAAACCAGGTGATGCTGGGAATTCTGCTTTGCTACTCATAAATAATAATTCCACACAGGACATGACGCACAAGCTAACCTGAAAATGTGTCTTACATGGCAGTTCATCAAGCATACGTTATCTGACGGGAACTAAGGCTGCTTTATTTTCCCTTCGTCCATCTATAAAGCAACACATTGACGCAAGTTAGGGCACACTTGTTCCAGCTGAAGTGGTTACTGGTTCCAGTTCTCAGTTCCACCATTCTGCCAGAATTTATACTCAAGACATAAAAATGGACTGCACAGGACACAGTTCTTCTGGGCTTCAGAGCGTAACAAGTTTCAGTTTAGGCTCGAATGGCAGGCTGTAAACTGAGGGAACTCTAGAGCGCGTACATGACCCCATTTAGCCAGTTTAGCTAAAACTGCCACCAAAGACAAAACTACAAAACAGTACGTACCCCGAACCTAGGTTGCCCCCCCAGAGACAGCTGTACAAGTCCACTACCCTGTGGCAGCTCTTCTTTTACAAAGTAAAGCAAATCTTTTTAATAAGAACATTCTCATTTTCTGTCAGGCATTGCTATTTAGTGGACAGCACTGTACATCTCTTAAGTATGAGCAATAAGCCAACACTGCTTGAGCAGCTACTGCAAATTTTACTTTTACGAAACACTTGGGAAATCACGTGAACAGCTATGAGTAAATTGCACAATTTCTTTTTATACTCTCAAGAAAAGCCCTGATCATTAAGTAGCATGGCACATTCTGTACATTCAGCACCAGCCAGTATCCCTGAATAGCAGCATCTGTCCATCTGCCGTTGTGAGTTAGAACCAGTGAAAATAGAAAGGAAATGCAGCACTGACTGTCTGGCAATTACATCTGATAACTTATAATAAATATTTATGTAAAACTTAAGAAAATATGTTGCTCTTTATTACTCTTTACATATCAAGTGTTCCAAATATTGGAAGGTCTCACATTGAGAAGCTCAGATTATGTTAGGTGGAGTTATTTAGAAAACAGAATTGTTCTTCCACACACAATATTTACACTTTATAGTACAGGAGGTCAATCTGTGATTTAGTATTATTCTCCAGTGTCAGCAGTTGAGTCCATATGTATGAGGAAAGATTTTTTTGTGTAGATATTCTGCCATTTTTCTGCAATTTTGTAGACTCTCTACCTCAAAAAATGGAATCTGGAAACAAAACAAAAATAATTGCTGAACATACCTTTTAATAAACAACTGGGTAAGATTGATGTTCATTAACAGCTCTAAGATTACACATCAAAGATTTGTCTGTTTTAGAATTAAAGATTTAATCCTAAGTGTATTATTGTTCTGTATATCACCTGAATAGAGATTATTGTAAAACCAAGAGAGATATCCATACAGTTTAATCTAAGTTAAATGTAATGGAGTTAGGCTTATGTGATAAGTGATTATAAATGGAAAAGAAAATCTGAAAAATCTAAAAGTAACTGTTTTGCTCCAAAGTAGGTTTAAAGATAAAAATACTCCTATTAATTCATCAGGCAAAATAAAGGATATACTCTGTGGTAAAAATAGTATTTACAATACAAAGCAGTTCCTTTTTTTAACTCCTCTTTTTAAACTCTAAATTCAGACTTTTTAAAAAAAGTATTTAATTAAAAATCCCGATTCTACTGAAAAAAAAACCCTTATCGAAGAGTTAAGTCAAGATTTGAACCTTAATCATTGCAGAGAAGTACTCTTTCAAGCACCCACTATTTGGCAGAAAACACAGACAGAATACACTAATTGATCCAAGGATGAAAAAGGAATTTCTATAACACCCTCAAAAAGGCAAAAGCTAGTTTGAGAGAACATAATACAGACAGGACAAGACTACATCTGCCTTGGGAAGTAATTGCAATTACAGTTCTAAGCATTATAAAATAATCATTTTTCACTTGTTTTGTTAGCCAGAGCGAAAGTAAACGGCCGCCTTTGGACTTTACCTGCACAACTTCATAACCAAGTAACTGAAGATGTCTCTGTTTAATAGCTTCTTCTCCCAACAGATTGTGGCTATTAATGCAAAATCTGTTTTGACCGTCAACACACAGGGCAATTCTAAAACCAAGCACAAGTGTAGTACCAAAAAAATAAATCAGTTATTTTAATCACCACAACTACCACCACAGTTCCTAAGAAGCATGAGACAATACCTCCCCTCTTACTCCCTAATACTTCCTAGGATTAGAGGTTGTAGGATGGCAGTTACCTAGTTCAGGACAATTTATATCACTCAATTTAAGGGTGGGTGGGGGAAGGCTTGAAGCTTAGTGAAACCGATCTGAAAAGCTTCTTTATATGCTCCAAGTTAGTAAGAGATTGATATTATTAATGCCACTATTGGTAAACTGCTTTGAATTCTTTGAGGAGAAAAAAAATAAAAAATACTTGTCTCAACTTGAAAACATTTCAGCACCTAAATTTATTCAAATTATTAGTGTACCTATTAAACCTGTTAAAGTTAAGTTTAAACTAAATCTGTTTAAATTAAACCTATATGTATGGTTGGCAGCATCATGGATTACATTTTTTCTCCTTGGTGATAAATATCACATGAACTTAAACCAAAATTTGTACATCCACTGTAAAAAAGTTGCTTAAATTTTCAGTGTGTTAAATATATTGTGACCTTATTTACTCATGAAAGCTGTAATTTTTAAAAAAATCAAAACCCATCCTCAAACATTTAAGCATGGGATTTTTGAAAGAACCTATATTAGTCTGTGAGTCTTGTGAAAGTTATGTTGGAGAGAACATAACCTATTCAAAGACTTTTACTTTATCCACAGAAGCGCAATTGCAAATATCACACAGCCAGGTTGCTTAACTTTGTATCCAAAGTTTCCCAAAATAATCCTTGTTTAACATTTTTTTTAAACACCTATGCATTTTGCATTAAAAATAGCATCTGTAGCAAATATCCTCATTACACAGGATTCCTTACAGAAGTGAATTTGTGAACTCAAACTGGCTTAAACTGCATTAAATCTATGCGGACATGCTCAATTAGAATTAATTTGGTTTTAATTTGAACATAATTTACAGAATATCAAAATAACATTACTATACGCCAAATCAGGATCACTTTGATCCTGACTGTCACAAGACTAATTGTCTGGCGCTGTATAGTCAGGAGGCAAAATAATGAGGAAAAAGTACAGATTGTTAATTTTGCCAACTTTGTCCTTCTGCCAGTGGTTTCAATGTGAAACCTTAGCTTTGTTGAGGTCAATGGCAAAATGCCCATTAGCTTAAATTTTGCTGGGGTTTCACCCTGGATGCTCTTTGTCAATGTTAACATTTTACCAGTGGTTTCTTTTATTCTCTTACCGACTGTGTACCTCTTCACTTTGGGTAGCAGGCAATACAAAACCTTCTTCATCTAATTTAATCTCAATATCTAGTATAGATGAAAAGAGAAGTGACATTAAAACTAATTTCATGTAACAGTTTACTGTAATTCTCATCCTCTCACAGTTACTGCTTTATAAAATAACTAAAATACTATCACAATACTTTTTTCTTTCAGGAATACCTTTTTCACAGAGGCTTGCAAAAGATGCGTATAGACTATTTAACACAAAGGAGTGATAATTAGTAACACTTCTGCCTTTCATATGCTAACAGCAAAGTAGTATTCCAAGTCCACTAAAAACTGTAATGTAGTTAAATGACACTTTGCTGGGCTGGCTAAGGCCTCTGCAATGTTGAGGGCTTTAGGGAGAGTCTCCTCCCTCCGCTTTTATTTTTCTCACTAATTCCCTAATTTTATAGACTATGTCAATCTGCAAACAGAGCTCGGGACCTACACCCTGCCAATTTCAACCCCACGTGGAAGCTGAAATGCAGAGTAATTCTGGAGTCACACCTCTCTCTAGATTTTTTTTTTTTCATCCCTACGATGTCCATGGTGTCCGAGAGACCCTTCTCTCAACACCTTCTTTATGCTCCACCCTTCCTGGGCACACATCTTTCCTCATTACCTTCTCTCTGTTTCCTTTCCTAGTGCATGAAACACTGTGGTTTGGCCACTCCTCTCTTTCAGTCCACAAGCCCCTACTGACTCTAGGTAGTCACTAGTTCTTGCTGAGGGGAGAGGAGCCCAGCTGAGCAGGGCAGAGGGCTGACAACCTTACAGCTCTCCCGTTCTCTACTCACCACCAAAGCAGAGAGATCAGGCAAGCAGCACTGCCTCATTTTGCTTTAGGTTATACAAACTGTTTACAGGATATGCAGAAGGGGAGCTGATAGTAAAAATACAGAATACAAGAGAGAGCAGCTATTTTCAGTGCAGACTGGCTACGTAAATTCCAAGTACTATTTGCAGTTCTTTTCTCTCCTTGTTCTTTCTCACTTTGAAAATGCATTTACTTGAAGTTCCCATAATGTTTCCTCCTTCCAGACTTTCTATGGAGTTTTGTATTTCAGTTTACTTTTTCCATACTTGCACAGTTTAGAATGCACACATAGGGAATAAAATCAATCATCTTTATTCCTGGAAAATGATAAAGTTTTGACTGCATAAGTAATGTTACTTACCAACTGTATAGAAATATGGTGTTGATACCTCTGATGAAAAATATATTCTTTTTTTCAGTAAATAAAGTAATCCAGTCTTCACCCTTTTGAGGAGGTGAACATCCAGGGTACTGCGAGGCGTGAGAAAGGCCTTCACTTGGTATTTTGGAAGGAGTTTGGGACCCTACATAATGACAGAAAACCAAATCAAAGAAAATAAAAAGGAGGTTACATTTTTTTTACCTCAATTTAGCAAAATGTATCCTGTGCATTTCAAAGACCTGTCTATTGAGAGACTTACAGTCTGAGGTATGATTTACCAGAAACTTAAAAAACCCAAACTAAACGAAAACAAAAAACCCAACTACCAGAATATCCTCAGCAAGCTTCCATGCTATCACAATGAATGTATCGCTCATGAGAAATGCACAACTGTTTCCATTCCTCTGCAGTCAGGCCAATATCGAAGTGCCTGATCTCTTTTGTTCTCAAAGTCAAAATAAAAAAGGAATCCTTGTTGGAAAAGTACTTGGAAATACTCAAAAAGCACTTTAGCTTAGAGCTAGTCAGTTCCATCAAACATACAAATATATTAAGTCAATCAAACATAAAAATGCTTCATATTTTCATCAAGGAAAAAAAAAGCTGTTTCATCCAATTCCTTTTACGGGAAAGACAGTCTTCAACTAATTATTGACAGCGCCCTAATGACCTTATCACCTCTTGCTAACATCAGATCCAGTTTCATATGTACCATACCTCATAAAATGGGCACTCCAGGGTAACAGTCAGAAAAATCTGGGTTAGCTGGGAGGTAACAATTCTGTCCAGACCAGGTGGCTGAGCTGAAACAAAAAAATTCAGGCTTTCAGGTGTACCTTCAACAAAGTATCTTTACACAAACCATTGCACAGAAGTTAGGAAAAGCTATTCAGTTTAACACGCAGAGAAGCTACTTGATCATTATCAACCTTAATCATTGTTTGAATGAACAGAAAGATCAGTTGTGAAATGATGTAGTTAGAAAAATGAGGAAATTATTTACAGAAATATCATCAGCATAAAAAAAAAAATACATACAACTAGCAAGATCTTAGTTAAGACTGTCATACTCCTTCACCAAAAAATGAGGGTCTTAAGAGATGCAGGAAGCTCTACAGGGAGGAATAAGTTTGAGCTGAGGTCTCAGAGAAATGCCCTATTACATTCTTCCTCCAATCCCCTCTCCCCAAGTTATAATCCCAGGACCTCATTGTTTCACTCAGATTTATTTATTTTTTTTTAATCTGAAAGTAGTGGGTAATACTGATGAATTTCTGGAGATTTCTCTAGAAGTGTATATTTGAAGAATCTTTCATGTTACATGCAAAGTATTATTACAGAAAGGTAATCCTGAGGTAGTATAAGATGCTAATCATACAGGTTATCTTCTCAAATTCCTGTTCTGAACATTTGACCACTCTAGTGGAATACCTTTATACTGAGTTAAAAGAACATACTCAAAGTAACTGCTACTCTGAGGTTTCTCATTTTTGAAGTATCAGCTTGAGAACTTTACAAGACATTCTGGTTTTTAGGATATGAGGAATGTCTGCTTCCTAAAAATCAACCTCTTCAGGTATTTTATGTTGAACAGCTAAAACCTGAGCAACCAAAGTTTCTAATAACTTTGAAAACTTACCTTCTATATAGTTTTATTAACAGAGCTATCTTAGCTGAGATCTACAGAAGTCACTCATATTTCTGGTGTAGCTTACGTATCCCTGTAATGCCGCTAAATATGCTTTACTATCTAACACAGAATTACTTAAAATCTATAGCTTACAACTGTGGTGTTCGTAATAGGTTTGTGTCCAAAAGTGTTGGGTTATGTCATAGTTACAGCCAAGGACAGGCTATCATACCACATGGGGGATGTTTAGAAACGTACCAGACTGGGAAAAAAAACCCCCAAACAATTAGGTGAAGGCAGCCCTTGCAAGACAAGACAGTCTTGGAAGCAGCGGGTGAGCAGACTCTTCCACCTCCCTAAGCAAGCAAGATGGGATAAACCATGGGGTAGATTTTTAAATTTCATAATGCTTTCCTTAGTATGGTAATACACAGGGCCAAGGATGGGACTGTAGCACTTGCTGAGAGGTGGGAAGGGAAGGAGCTCAGGGCACGGAACAAAGATGGGCGTGGGAAGCCTCCACCGGAGGAGTGTGGTCGGCAGACAGGCTGCCAATGGGAAGAAGCATCACATAACTGCATTGGATTCTAGATTAAAAGTAATTTAAAACCCAGGACAAAGCACCAATCTTTATGCCTTGTTAAAACATTTGTGAGCCTTAGAATTCAATTTACATTTTTACCTAGATAATTAAAAAAAACCATACCAGGCTATATTTAACTGCTCACATTTATGATGCTGTTACATTTTACTGTTTCAGATCTCACTTTATTTTAATTAAGCCAACAATTATGCACTGCAAATTAATTTTTTCAGCTTTATCCACTTACCCTTCCCAGCTTTCACAAGCTGATCACAATATAATATGAAAGAGAAATGCAACCAAGTTGGAAGCAAGAATATAATACAGTAAGCCTTATCCTGAAAGAACAGAAGAGTAGAGATGACAGCAGAAGTCCATACCTGGTTCTACCTTACACCCACCTGAAAAGTTGGACACGACACAGCCTGATGGAAGGTAAGGAACAAAGCACTAGAATCACTTAGTTGCAATGGACCTTTTTTGAATCATAAGGCAAAATAGCATTTGAAAACCATATTTGTGCTGCCTAAGATTTACAAATCCTGTATATGTAATTGTGACACGTTCTTATCAATAATGGTAATTTAAATTTTTTGTCCCAATGCTACACTTCACCTTACTTCTCTCTAGAGTTTTCACTAATCTTGACCAAAGTTTATAAGGATTTTTAGATTATTTTTTTTAAATATAACAATGAATTATTTCTGTAGTAATAGGTGAGCTTGCTAGTAACACAATTACAAGTAAGCTGTGGAACAGTTATTGTAACTTTTCTTATATATCATAGAATCATAGAATGTTTTGGGTTGAAAGGGATCCCTAGAGGTCATCTAGTCCAACCCCCCCTGCAGTGAGCAGGGACACCGCTAACTAGATCGGGTTGCTCAGAGCCCCATCCAACCTGGCCTTGAATGTTCCCAGGGATGGGGCCTCCACCACCTCTCTGGGCAACCCGTTCCAGTGTTGTAAAGAATTTCCTCCTTATATCCAGTCTAAACCTACCCTGCTTTAGTTTAAAACCATTACCCCTTGTCCTGTCACAGCTGGCCCTACTAAAAAGATTATCCCCATCTTTCCTATAGGCCCCCTTTAGATACTGAAAGGCTGTAATCAGGTCTCCCCGCAGCCTTCTCTTCTCCAGGCTGAACAAGCCCAACTCTCTCAGCCTGTCCTCATAGGAGAGGTGCTCCAGCCCTCGGGTCATTTTTGTAGCCCTCCTCTGGACCCGCTCCAACAGTTCCATGTCCTTCTTGTGCTGAGGGCTCCAGAGCTGGACGCAGTACTCCAGGTGAGGTCTCACCAGAGCAGAGTAGAGGGGCAGAATCCCCTCCCTCGACCTGCTGGCCACGCTTCTCCTGATGCAGCCCAGGGTATGGTTGGCCTTCTGGGCTGCCAGCGCACATTGCCGGCTCATGTCCAGCTTTTCATCCACCAGCACCCCCAAGTCCCTCTCGGCAGGGCTGCTCTCGATCCTTTCTTCCCCCAGCCTGTCCTGATACTGGGGGTTACCCCGATCCAGGTGCAGGACCTTGCACTTGGCCTTGTAGAACCTCATGAGATTCACACAGGCCCACCTCTCCAGCCTGTCCAGGTCTCTCTGGATGACATCCTGTCCTTCTGGTGTGTCAACCGCACCAATCAGTTTAGTATCGTCTGCAAACTTGCTGAGGGTGCATTCGATCTCGCTGTCTAAGTCATTGATGAATATATTGAACAGCACTGGTCCCAGTACGGACCTCTGAGGGACACCACTCGTCACCGGTCTCCATCCGGACATCGAGCCATTGACCACTACCCTCTGGATGCGGCCATCCAGCCAGTTCCTTATCCACTGAACAGTCCACCCATCAAATCCATAGCTCTCCAATTTAGAGAGAAGGATGTTGTGGGGGACCGTGTCAAAGGCTTTGCAGAAGTCCAGATAGATGACATCCATTGGTTTTCCCTTGTCCACTGATGCTGTCACACCATCATAGAAAGACACTAGGTTCGTCAGGCAGGACTTGCCCTTGGTGAAGCCATGCTGGCTATCTCGAATTATCTCCCTGGCCTCCATGTGCCTTAGCATAGCTAATCATAATTTGGTCCCAATTTTAAAGGCTATGAACAGGTTTTCTGACAACTGCAATCATGTACCTTGTCCTCAGAGCCTCAGAAAGAGAATGGTTTGGATGCTTAGGAAGATATCCAGAAATAAGGATTATGCAAAGTCACAGCAGACTTAGCTTTAAAAAGACAGGCAGTGAAATCTTAAATCTTACCAGCCGTGCACAAGCAGACGGTAATTATTTTAGCTTCACAGTCAGAACTACTAGTATTTCTAAGGTTTTTGAAACACATCCTCTCCTGGGATAGCCCCTGAGTAAAACGCCCAAGAGCCAGTCCCAACCCTAAAGGAGTATGAGACCCAAGTAAGCAAAGCAAACAATTGTGGGGGGAGGGAAAAGGTACAGAAAAGTGAAGCAACTTCCCAAACCTGCAAAGCAAATGGAGGGGGGCAAGGGGACTACACCCAGAATAAAAGTCAAGTCTCAGGAGTCACTATCCAGTGTTCCAACTTTATGCCACATTCCCTCAGGTGGCAGTCATTACAATGCAACGATTTAGAGAAAAATGAACGCAGAATCACTAAACTGCATTTTACATCACTCACGCATCATTCCAAATATCACTGTCATAAAAAATTCTACCACTTTTGGTGTCAGCCTTATTAGTTCCATTACAGCTAGTCTCACAGTAACAATAGTCTCACTTCAGTGTGAGTGTTCACATTGGTCATTGCATAGGCAAAGGAGTTTAAACAGCCAGAGTTAGAAGTAACACACTTCCTGCACAGAGTAACTTAGCATCTAAAACCTGTATGAGACAAAGGACAAATATGGGGAAAGACAGAGGGTCAGAATTTTTTAGAAAAGCAGAAGGATTACTTGAAATAAAATTCTGAAGGGATTTCAAATCTCTGCTTAAGATTGTACAGGACAATTTTCAAACTCCTCTAAATGAAGTAAACTGAAAGACAACTGCAACTGTGACAAGGAAGCAACAATCTTCAGCCTCCAGTCACCTTAATCAGGTCACTGTTGACTTGACAGATGTAAATGATAACAAATGGGTTCTTGACAAGAGACACACCACATAACAGAAAGAAATGCAGAACGTAGCAAGAGAAACACTGCTCCCTTACCTTGAAGCTGCTGCAGAAAATAGGGACTAAATATTTTTGGCAGAAAGTTTACTGGATAACGTTGAATAAGGACACACGAGTGCAGCAGGTTCAGCAAGGTGTGAGGCTGAAAGTGACGAAAGCGAGTACACAGTACGGTTTCAAGCTTCCTAAACAAGGAAGGAGCACTTGGAGGGAGATAGTTAAGAGTCCCAAATGGTACAATATACTCAGCAATCTGGTCGGTGGTAAATCTATCAGCACTGGAAATGAAAGCTTCTGCCACTGCATCAAAGATGGGCTTAGAAAGGATCATCTTTCGGCAGCAATAATGCATGACTTTGCTGACTGTTTGCGGATGCATGGTAAAGATGGCCTCAGGAACATGCGTTTCCAGTGCCTCTGTAAACATTTGTTCACGATGTCCAAAGTACAGGAAGGCTTCCAGTACATTTACCAGTTCATCTCCTGTGAAATATGGAATATGCTTCACTGAATGCTTACACAGTGCTGTCACTAAGGGAACTGCCCGAGTCTGATGAAGAACAACCAGTGAATTTAGTATTATGCTTGTGAATTTTGGATTTAGCTGGGAAACTATTGTTAAAGTGACACCGTTCATTCTGTTCAGCAAGTCTTGGTATTGTTCCTCTTCCCTGACAGTCACCTGCAGAATCTTATAAACCATCACCATTTCCCTAGGACTCCACTTCTCAATGTCTTTTTCCTGCATGTGGTTCACAATTTGTCCCAGCGTCGCACAACTTGGGCGTTCCAACTCAAGCAAACTCTCTCCAAGAGCACACAGATTTTTAACAGTCAACTGTCCTTTACCAAGCCGTCCCTCACCCTCTGAAAGCAAGCTTGCCATCAGCGTGCTCTGGGGATCTATACGCAGCTTTATTAAAGCTTGCAATGCATTCAGCAGCCCAGTGTTTGACAGTTTTGAGGATTCAAATTCAAACTGGAAGCACAATGCCCTGAAAACTTCATTCTCTAACACTCCCTCAGGGTTTTTCAGACCACTGTCATCCACCTCAACTTCAGAAATCCTCTGCAAGGCTCCTGATGCCATAGTATCAGACATGACTTCCAGAGAGCTGAGAAAGTCAAAAATCTCTTTCGATGTACAAAGGCTGTTCAATTTATTGAAAAACAGTTGTTCATCCATCCACCCGTTATCAGATTTAGGACTGCTCCCCATATCTCCACAGAGATGCACAGTGTCGTTAACAGAAAGAGACTGTATCCGCAGTTGTACGTGGTTTTTTCTACAAAACATATACTGAGATTTATCTCTGAAACATAGCATCCTCATGGCTACGGAGCTACGGTTTTGGGGCTTTTGCTGCCCGCTGATAAAGCTCAACCTTTTGCTCAGGGTCAACAAAATGGACCTGGTTGCTGGTGTGCTGGATGAATAAAACTGGAAACTTTTTTGGCTAATCAAAGCCATGTTGGACCAAGTGGCTTCTCAAAAGATACCTAGAGGAAGAAAAATACATATAAATGTATAGTTCGAGAACAGCGTGTCATTAAAAAGCAGGGGAAGAAACCCAACTTTTGGTGGCTGGACAGGACGGGGATGATCGCTCTCCCACGACCACCACCGCAAGGCAATGCAAAGAGAAGATGAAACTGCCGGGAGCGGCGAGACCGGCGTGAGAGGCTGCAGCGCAGCTCTGCCCCCGGCCTCCGCAAGGACACCACAGACAGGCGGGGGCGGGACGCGGATGTTTCCCCGGGCACGGACCGCACGACGGCGCTCCCCTTCGCCCTCCCGGGCCGGGGCCGCTGGGCAGCCGAGAGCCGCACCGCCCTCACCCGCGGCTGGAGCGAGTCAAGGCGGGGATCGCAGCCGCGAAGCCGGGGGGCGACGGGCGACTCTAGCATGCGCCAAGGCGGCACCGGCGGGGCCCCTCCGCCCCACCGCTTCCCTCCCCCGAGGGCGGCAAGGGGCGGGCGGGGCCCGAAGGCGCTGCCGCAGGCCGAGGTGCGTCCCTCCCACCGCAGCGCCCACTGCTCCCTGCCACGGGCCGGGGCGCCGCTCCCCCTCCGCCCCCTCCCCCCTCGGCCGCTGGGGGCAGCCGGCGGTGCCGGGGGCGAACTGCGGGAGCGCGGACAGCCTCACCTCCGCCGCCATGGCGGGCAGCGCGGGGGCTGCCGGGAGCTTCCGGCGCTCTCCAGGCGGGTACCTCCGGGCGCCGGCAGCCGCTGCCTGCCCCCGCGGGGCCCGGCTCGCCCCGCCCCGCCCCGCCCCGCCCGCCTGCCTTCTCGTTACTGCCGGACGCCCGCCGTGGCGAGGCGGCACCCGGGCGGGCGCGGAGCGCGGGCTGGCGCGGGTGCTTTGCCTTGGCAGTCGGATTTGTCCCCGTGTGCGCATCGATCAACAGCGCGCCCTTCGGAGAAAGTGGCCCCGTTCTCCGCAGGCTGGCGGCGGGTGCGCGCTCTGGGGGGCGGCTGGGGAGCAGGGCGGGCCGGGGAGCAGGGCGGGCCGGGCGGGAGCGAGGTGCGGCCCGGCCCGGCCTGTTGGCGCCGGCTGTGCGGGAGGCTTCGGTCGCCGCAGCGGCGTTCGAGCCTCTGGTGAGGACCTCGCTTGAGCGCCCTGGAGTCACCGTCCTTCTCCAGGGCCGGCTTTCCCCGTTCCCGGCGGGGTGTCGGCTGGTCCAGCCAAGTGTTTCCGGGCGGAAGGTCAGCCCTGGGCCGCGGAGAGTTTCACGCGCGGGTTTTGTTGAAGTTTTTATGGTTTTCACGTTTACCTTGGTCGTAGGACAAGAGTGATTCTGAGCAAGTCGCTAACCGTTGAAAAAAACGACATGGAGGTGGCTTCAGGGCTCTGAAGGCACGGTCCCACAGCCCAGCTTAAAGCCACACAGAGGCATGTAAAGCTACTGCAGAAGTTTCTTGCGTTTTTGTCCTGTCCATGGGTGCGCAGTTTGACATTTTTGACAGACCGGGTGCATGAGGTAGGTAGTCTGTCCTCAGTGTAGCTACATAATTGCTAGGGCCAGCACATCTGGTTCAGTAGAACTGTGGCTGGCATTTGCAGGTGGCTTGTTTGCTCATACAGCATGTTGACTTATGGAGCTGATGGACTCTCTGTTAATCTTTTGTGGACTGTTAGTTTTCTGACTTTTTTAAGTAGTTTATCAGATGAGCTATAATTTGGAATTTCATCCTTAATTCATGTTAAGCCCCCGTTTGAGCCAGCAAATCCTGGGTTGTTTTCCCATCTTAAACATTGTTCTGTGTCTACTAGCGCCATCGTGTTAAAGGCTGCCGGTGTGGTAAAACTATTAAAGTTAGAGGGGTTCTCTAGAAAGCTTGATAGTCAATAATTACCATTTTTTCCTCTCTTTATTTCAGTTGAACTTGTGTCACATAAGTGGAAGTGGCATATCATCTTTGTGCAGCAAAGAGCAATGTGGGCAGTATGTTCATCTGTGTGCAAGTGTGTTCCTGGTATATGATTGCCCTCACCTGCAGGTAGGCATGACTAATTTTCCTTTCTTTCACCAGGCATCACTTGACTAGTTTGTGCATGAAGCTGATGATAGAGATGTTCTCACAGGGAGAAACTCCTCAACTTGTGTAGTTCAGGTCAAATCAGGAGCAAAGGAGTTTATTGATCTATTAATGATATAATAATTTTTCACTGAATTCATGTATGGTACAGTCACTGTACTCTTAAAAAGCTATCACTTAGTTTTACCACTTTTGATTTACAAGCATGCTTTTTAAAAAAAAATAATCTAATAGGACAAACCTTCCACAATACTGTGGGGAGAAATAGCGTGCCATACCAATAGAGTGCAGTGTTCTTCTTATGCATTTGAACTGTGTTTGTTTTCCCTTGGGAGAAACAGGAAAAAGATAAGCCTCAAATTACTTAGCCACAGGTTTCCATAAATCAGTGTGTGGGGCTAGGGCACTGAATGCTTTCTGTAGTTTAATCTGTGTGGGAGGAAGAGGTGAAGTACAGCAAACTGGGCCCAGGCACGTGGAAAAAATCTCAGGTTGGGAACTGAAAATTACTCAGTTGTAATTCTAGGTATTTGAGTTCTACTGCAGCTCCCTAGCAGCAAGAAAGTATTGACAGAAGATTGACTTGTAATATATGCATGAAAGACATTCTGCTGGTCTCTTATTCAGTGCTTCTTGAAGTTGTCCTTACATCTGTTGTGTTCTGTCTGTGACAAGATCACAAACAAAAACTTCTCAGATTCGAACTTTCATGGGTCAGGTGAATGGATAAGGATTTGCATCTCATTCACCCTACTGCTTGCAAGACTTTGTGAAGGAGTGGCATTTTACACTACAGCGGATTCCTCTAAGATGGTTTCTTATTTTTAGGAGAAAAAAAACCCCAAACAGTCAATTCTGTAGTTGCGCTTGTGTAAGAAGCTCCTTTTTGAAATACAAAATGAAAAACAATGTTTATGTTCTAAAATACAGACACAGTGGACAGTAAAGCATAAAGGCAATCCAGCAAAAAATACTGATTTCAGAAAAGAAGAAACTGGTATTTTTGATTTATTTTTTTTTTTCACCCCTCAGGCACTGTAGTTTGACTTTACCAGGTCTATGTTTTGTTTTGTTTTCAAATACATCTTAGAAAAGTGACCAAAGCAGTCACTGACTTAAAGTGGAAAATATAACTTATGTAATTAAAAAGTGTATATATTTTCATGAAACTAGATTATTGTATTGTTTACAAACTAGATTCTTGATACTGGGGGTGTTCCAATATTACCGCAACATCGAGGCAGTACAGCACATATGAACAATACCACCAGTCCTTTACAACCTGGCCTACAAAGCTTGGCTGTGAGAAATGGCTTCTCTTCAGAGCAGGTGCCTGACTTCCAAGTTAAATGACAATACTGCTATCCTTTGAAGTATTTATTTTTCATCTATTAAGCAAAGCAAAATCTTGCTGTTCCGCTTGCAATGAATTCACTTTTTTTCTTTTTTTCCTCCCCTGCAGTGTCTTTAAAAAAAAAAGAAAAAGTGCTCTGTCTTAGGAAATGTGCTGTGATTTAAAAAGGAGGTTTTTGCTCCTTTATGCAACACAAAGGGGACAGGCAAAAGCCATAGCTGAGGAAATATGGCAGCAAGCAGGTACCCATGGACTTGAAGCTGATATGCACTGTATAAGTGAAATGGACAAGGTGAGATACTCCACGCTGTTTTGAAAAATAGGTATTTAAGAGCTGCATTTTTCTTCATGCTTGAGTGGTGGCTGTTAGGAATCATGAAGGCTGAGCACATGCACACACGTAAAATATGCCATGTAGTTTTAAATTTTTGTTTCTTACGAATCAGTAATTTGGACCAATACTTATAGACACTTAATAGCTTTCTGCCAAAGGTACATCTTCCTTGTGATTTTCTTATTAGAACAGTAAGTTAATATATCTTTGATCTCTCTTCTGACAACAGTACAGTGACTTCTTGAGAACTATCTATGTGTGCAGTAGTGAATGAATTCTGTGTTTACTGGTCAGCTCACCTGTTGTTCGAAATGATGCACGTTTTTTTCTGTTGTTTTTGTGGTCTTGTGTTCTGTTAACTGTGGGCTCCAGCATGACCCTGAGCTTTTGTGGCATCTTCTCGAGTACGTGGCATATGTACTCACTCCTGTTCACACTGGATACACTCAAGTTATATTCTAGATAGAAATAAAAAGCTTGGCTGGAGCAAGGAAGTGGCTTTTGATTATTTGCTGTTATCCAAGGGTAAGGATCTGAAAACTGTTAGTGACTGTCTGTAACTAAAAGCAATATGGACTGTAATTTCCTTCACAAAGTACTTTCAACTGTATGTCCTCAAACAAAAGCATTTAAACAAACAAACAAACAAAACTTGATAGCCTGGTATTTCATATAAGATGAGCAGAAAATAAAACCTAAAAGAGGTTTTTTTGTGCACTTGAGAATGTGAGAAGTTTATAAAAATAATTTAGTTCCCTTTTAGCAAGTTCTTTTCTTGGGAATACGCTACATGTTGGGTAGCTGGACATCTGCTTTTGAATTAATGTTCACTGCATATGTAGCAACGTGTTACAAAGAGGCTTTTATACAGCCAGCAGGGAGTGTGAAGATTCTCCTTATATTCTTCCATTTAATTTCTTCTGCATTTGACAGGCTTGGAAATTATTTTCAGGAAGGCAGTAGGCAGGATATTTCCAACCCTGTTATTGGCCTGCCACTAGAATAAATCTATTTTGTCAAATTTGGCAAGATATCTCAGAGCTGTGAGTTATTGATGAGGTAGAAAGATGTAGTGAATTGAGAATCTGAGAATTGGGCACTGAGGAAAGAAGTAATTTCCACAGCTTTGTCAATTTCATCACTTAAGTTTTTCCTTACTCTTTACTGTAAAGAAGGAGAACTTCTAGAAGCTTAAGTGTAATTGGGGAGGGGAAGGAAGGGTGGCATAATATACTGGAGCAAGAGCTGTTTGAATTTGGTGGGGCCTTTCGTGAAGTCCTTTGGGCACGTTAGATCTGAGAGTTTATTCCACAACATGCACAGTTCAGAGAGGTGTGCGTGTATGCTTTAGGCGAGGAAGTAAGGGGTTTCTGTTTTGTCCATATTTGTCAGTTGGAAGGCCTGTCTTTATGCAGCTGTTGGGTATTTTTCAGACCTTTTGTCATCACTTAAAGGGATTGCTGTGAAAGCCTATGGATGGAGTAGGTGGCTACAGAGTCAATAGTCATAATGTGGTCCGCTTGCTATACGAAAATGAATGGTCAAATACTACTCAAGTCTCAGAAACACTGTCTGTTTCCAAGTAGTGTGTCTCCCCTATGCTCTCGTAGGTGAGAAAAGGTCATAAATTTTTTGTTGTTTACTGTAATTGCTTTTTATGCTTGATGAAAGGTTGAAATGAAGTGGAAGTGAGGTAGGAACAGTAAAATAGGAGGCTAAATGGAGATCATCTTGGGTCACAATGCCTGTAGTCAGGATGGGTTATCTGAATCGGCATGTTTGCCATGACATGTATTGTCCTGGATAGGACATATCGGGGTGTTTGATCCCACCTTCTTCCTTCAGTAATCATTCACAGCTTGAGCAGGAGGCTCGCTGCCATGGTGTGGCATTGCTGTCCTCTGCTGAGACCCCACCTGGAGTACTGGGTCCAGTTCTGGGCCCCCCGGTTCAAGAAAGATGAGGAACTCCTAGAGAGAGTTCAGAGGAGAGCAACAAGGATGATGAGGGGACTGGAGCATCTCCCCTATGAGGAAAGGCTGAGAGAGTTGGGCTTGTTTAGCCTGAAGAAGAGAAGACTGAGAAGAGGATCTCATCAACATGTACAAATATCTCAAGAGTGGATGTCACGAGGACGGAGCCAGACTCTTCTCAGTGATGCCCAGCGACAGGACAAGGGGCAATGGGCACAAACTGAAACTTCTTTACTTTGAGGGTGACAGGGCACTGGAACAGGCTGCCCAGGGGGGTTGTGGAGTCTCCTTCTCTGGAGATATTCAAAGCCCGTCTGGACAAAGTCCTGTGCAACACGCTCTGGGTGAACCTGCTTTAGCAGGAGGGTTGGACTAGATGATCTCCTGAGGTCCCTTCCAACCCTTACCATTCTGTGATTCTGTGAAGGAGAAAGAATGGGACAAAGATTTAACACTAAGGATATGGGAAAAAAATAGAAGGTAGAGTAAAAAACTATGTAATTGTGTAAGGTTCTTGTTTGCCTATGAGACTTCCCAGTAATTGACACAGTTAATGCAGGAGCTGTCACCAAATGTTTAGCTTCCAAAAGGTCTTTTAAGTTTGCAGGGGAGAAAGTGCAGTGGAGCAAGCAAGAATTTAGTGAACTAATCATACATCTATTCTAATATACCACTTTTTACTTTCTGAGCTTTTATCTTTTTTAGTTTTTTAATGCAACACAATTTATGGTAAATTTTTATGTGATACTAGTAGACCCTTGCTTTTTTTACTTGAAGAATTTGCTTTTGTTTGTAGACACAGTAGTCACCCGTGACAATGCACTGCAGAATCTGTTCTATCTGTACTTACCAAATCAGCTGTGGAAGTTTTGAAATCTGGGTTACTGCAACAGGACCCTTAAGGCCTTTTTTTGCACAGCTTAACAGTTTGGTTTTGGAAGCCTCGGGAATTTGTAGATGCTTCGAGTTCGCCTGAACTTGTAAAAGGCAAAACCTCTGTTTGGAACATCCCTGGACCACAACTCACTGCAGTCTGGAAAAGTGCTTTAGGGAATATCCTTGCGTGCTTGCTTTCTTCTCTTATACTTCTCTAGGCACCTGCTGTTGGCCACTGTCAGAGGCAGGATGCTGTTCCAGGTGGTAATTGCAGTCCTAAAACTGCTTGAAATGAAACATAGTATCTCTTGCAATCTTTATTTATATTTTCTTATAACCCTACTATTTTATTAAACTTGGAATGCTGTGAGAGAGTTTAAGCTGAAGCCTACAGGGAGCAGTAAAAGGAGTTTGGGTTTCTTATTGTGGCAAAAAGGAGGCTAAGGTGTGACCTAATAGCAGCCTACTTGAGCCAAACTCTTCTTGGCAGCAGAAGACTCTACAACAGGAGGCAAAATACACCGAGTGCAGCCTGATAAACTCTGATTCGGCACTAGTGGAGGAGATCTGGATGGAAGAGGCTGTCCAAAAAAGTGGAACCTCTACCCCTAGAAGTTTTCAAAACACAGCTGGAGTCATGGCTGACCTAATGCAGCATTGGCAGTTGGTCCCACTTGAAGCATGGGGTGGGACTGGGTGACCTCCAGAGGTCATTCCAAACAAGGTGTCTGTGATTCTGTGGAGCTGTGTTTCCCACAGGTTGCTAGCTGTCTGTCTGACTCAAAACCCCTAGCCTGTAGGGGGGCTGTGAAAGAGCGCGTTGTGCGGGTCACCTGACAGACAGAACACGAGCGCAGCACTGCACCCCGCTGCTGCTGGAAAGCTGGAATAATCAAAGAAACAGAATGCTTTTTAATTGAGAAGTAATAAATGGTTGCATGAGACCCGAATTTATGGAACTGAGGCACATTCCCAAATATAGGGGGTTCTTGTTGGCCCAGTATAATGGGTGTAGCCCCCCATAAAACCATGGGAAACATGAAAGATCAGTATAGCAAAGGGGAGATAAATGAATTGGGGGCAGGGTGAAGGGGCCACAATGAATCAGACTGTAGAGCACGGTGACTGATTTTCTCTGTTCAGAGCTACCTTAGGTCCTCCAAAGCATGGGGCTTTTTTTGTGGCAAAAAGAGATGTAACACGGAAGTTTATCAGACAGAACCAAATGATCCCTAATGGAACTTAGAAATGATCCCCACAATTTGTATGGCCACACCCCAGTTATCTGTGTGAAATATCGGGATTATGGCTAACTGTGTGATTCTAATCATATATACAAAAATACTTTTTCCAGTTGACAGAGCAAATGCTGTAGGAGTTGTGTATTTAAGCTGGCTGAGTGCAGTTGTGAAGTAGTGTACTAGCCTGCTCAAAATGCTGCCCTTTGGCATTTGTGTATAGGATCATAGGATAATTCAGGTTGGAAGGGACTTCATGAGGCCATCTCTCAGCAGGGTCAGCTGAGGCCAGAGCAGGTTCCTCAGGGACCTTACCTGGTCTGGTCTTGAAAACTCCAACCAAGACTGTAAGTTGCATCCCCAAAATGACTGTAATTACTTGAAAGACTTTACGTGGTTTAATACAGGTAAGATGAGATTAAACATTTTTCTGTGTGCCTTTGGGAAAAGTAAGGTGGAAGATAATATCTAAGGCCACAAATAGGTATCAAATGGCACCTTGTAACTTACTTCTTCTATTACTTGTAGTATAACCTGGAAACAGAAAAGGATCCTGTAGTTATTGTTATTTCCACTACCGGTACTGGAGACCCACCAGATGCTGCCCGCGAGTTTGTAAAGAAAATTCAAGACACAACCTTGCCACCTGATCATTTTGCACATCTCCAGTATGGATTGCTAGGTGATTTAGTATCTTCTATATTATTGCAGCACTTGTTGGTCTGTGAATAGTTATTATATTTTTTTTACTTGTGAATAAGTTGGCTGGGTTTTTTTAAGTACTTATAAAACATTTATTTTTATAACATGAAGAGATTTTTTTGTGCAATGTCCTCTATGAGCAATAAAGGAAAAGTGTCACAGAAAATATCTGAATGTAAGCTACCAATTTAATTTTTTTTATAGTTTCATTTTCTTTGCATAAACAAAATATGATATAAGCTATATATAATTGTTGAACTTTTAATTTCATATCATGGCTCTATGGACTAGATGAGTTTACCTGAATTTGTGAGTTATTGGACATTTCTCTATATAGAGGGAAAGGCAGTATAAAACGTTCCTAAAAAAATAACATTTTAAGATCATCCCATCACTTACAACTTGCAATAATTTTTTTTTTTTTTTTTTTACTTTGAATGTCATACTTGTCAGTAGAAGGAATGTAACTTCAGGTTAAAGATTGATATGCAAAATACATATTTGGAAAAATGCATCTGATAAATATTGAGCTGATGTTAAGGTCAGTTGGAGTTTTCAGGATGTGTTTAAACAAATTCCAGAAACTTGTATTTTAACCTAGGTTATTTTTGCCTGAGAAGTTTAAGTTGATAGGTAGGACTGAGGAAACTTCTAGATTTCTAGTGAGGAAAGTACCCACTAGAAGAAAGTTTCTAGTGGATATAAAATGTGGAAGTCTGAAATATATGCATCCTAATCGTGTAACATTTTAAGAAGATGTTACACCATTGCCTAGTTATGCATTCCAGTTTGTGAAATGGTTAGGTTTTAATTAGCTGACTGAATGCAAATGCATATGCATATATGAAGATAAGCATTGTATTAATACTGAATTTTGTTGTAACAGTTATTGTTTTAGGATCTAAGTTATAACATGTTTTGTGATTTTAGTCTTAAAATAAATTCATGGTATACATTTCAGCTTGTTCAATGAAGTGTTTGCTCTAAGTACCATGCTTGAGAGGGAGCAGAAGTTGGTTTTTTTCTTTTTTTTTTTTCTTTTTTTTTTTTTTTTAAAAAGAATAGAAAAATGAGGCTGTTAGAAAGGAATAGTCCACTTTTAGGTGGGGATGGTAAAGATCTAGTGGTCTGAAATTGCGCACAAGAAAGGGTCAGGCTGTGAAAAATGGTGACAGGATGGTGAAACAGCGGTGTTTTGTGAAGACTACCTTTGGGTTTCTTAGATAAGCATCTGTTAAGGGTTAAGTATGTGTGATTGATCACTTTTAGGATGGGTCAGTGGCTTAGTTGATCTCTTAAAATCTCAGGTCCTTCATGAGCATACCTCCTGAGTCCACTTTAGTTAGTTTGTTTAACTGATAAGAAAGAGCATCTTCTTCTAACAGAACATCTTTGTGACTGTTAAAGGGCAGAAAACAGAGTGCAGTGAAAATGAGATCTACAAAGAAATCTCTGATTCCTGGGGAGGAGAATGTTGGACCAGATTCCTTTATGCACATTTTCTACATATCTTGCTTCATATTGCTTAAAATCACTCCTGTGTTTGATTCCCGCCCCCCTCCCAAGGTTCCAGTATTTTTTAATACTCTTTCCCTTATGTTGTTGACATATATTAACAATGTTAACCTGAAGGTGAGATAATTTCTTTTGATAATTCACATACAGTTTATCAGTTTCACTCTTTTTATAATTATTTCAGTTCCTTACATTTTTCCTGTAAGAGGGGTTTTGTATTCCTTAAAAGCCTCAAACTAAAACAACATTCTTCAGAAATGTGAAATATTGAAAGCAAAGTGTTTCCACAGAAGAATTTGTGTCTTACATCTGTGAAGGAGGGACCACTTTTTTAGCTCTACTTTGGGAAAAACTTGGTTTTTTTTTTTTTTTGGTAGGTCATAAAAGTACTCTGGTATTATGCACTTTGCTATAGCAGGTTCCTTCTGTTTGCCTGCAAGAAAATCCTGTGTTGTCTTTGCAGATCTTTGTCCTTGTAGCCTGGGTGACTGGCTGATTGACATAATTTCTCTTTCCTTGAATTTGCTAGGTTTGGGAGATTCAGAGTACACGTTCTTCTGTAATGGTGGAAAGACAGTAGACCGAAGACTTCAAGCACTCGGTGCTCAGCACTTCTACGGCACAGGATTAGCAGATGATTGTGTAGGGTAAGAGCTGAATGAGTTTGGATTTTATTTCTTCAAGTTGCAATAACCACATGTGAATTTGGCTAAATGTTCTGAACTATTTGAAATCAGTTGAACCTGAATACTCAGCACCTCATAGGAGTAAGTGCTGTCTGAACACAGTATGCCTTTTCAATCTCAATTGCTGTTAAATAAAACTCCATTTTTAAAGTGTGAACAAACATCTGTAATGCCTGGAAAAATTGAGAGTATTTAGCAGTTTTAGAAATTTAAGTAATTCATAATAAGTTAAGGGGTTTAAAAATGTAGTCTGCTTACTGAAGCAAATAAAAATAAAACCAGTTCCCAGTATGTGTATTTTGAGGTAATGGGATCTCTTTCTACATGCACATCAGACTCTTATCCAAGGTCACGTCTTGCAGCATAGCTGCTGTAGGCAAACCCTACAATGTTTTTTAATTTTTTTCTCTCTTCTGTAAAACAACCTTTTCTTTTTTCTTTTTTTTTTTTTTTTTTTTTTTTTGATCACTGTTGAGGAATCATGTAAGAGGGTTATTTTGGTTGCTGTAGAGGAATGATGTAAGAAAACAACTCCTTTCCTGCTCTGTTCCTCTTTCTGGCCGGTAGGCTGCAGTCTTGGCTTATTTATTTTGAACTACAGATTATATTGGTTCTGTGCATGATGATATGAGACAATTGAATGCAAACATTACCATAACCATAAAACTTGTATCTTATGTTCTAAAATAATAAAAAAGGAACATTAGTGTAAGCTATTGATGTTGCTGTTGCACAGTAAAAAGTTAGAACTTCCTGTCATAAAGTTCAGCATAAGGAAATAATAATGAGAAACTGGAAGAGCAGCAAGGCTGCTACACACTCTAGACTGCATAAATTTACATAGTGGTAGTAGCTAAATGGAAATACAATAACAAAAAAGTCATCTTGGTAACAGCTGCAGGTTTATATTAAAAATGGAAAATGAATAGTGTTTTTAGCTTTTGTGGTCTTTTCATTATTTGTAAATTAATAGTCCAGAAAGTCACAATAAGTCAACCATTCCTTTCTCCTTTGTGTTTTTTCCTCCCTTTTTTCCCTCCCAGTTTGGAACTAGTGGTTGATCCTTGGATTGATGGACTTTGGCTTGCCCTCGAGAAAGTATATCTACTGCAGAAAGAAAAAGAAGTTATGAGCAACAGTGCTGCTTCTGGCTCACTCTCTGCAGCCCCGCATATTGGGCATGAACTAAACTTAAGCTCAGAAGTACAGAACTTGAAGGTAGAAGATGAAAGAGTGAGGAGTTGTGATGTTCCGACACAGAAACTGGTTGACATCCATCTTGTGGCTTCAACTAGAGACACCAAACCTTCACTTGTTCATTCTGTCCCTCCTGTCTCTCAGTCTGCTCTTAATATTCCTGCCTTGCCACCAGAATATATAGAGGTGGAGTTTCAGGATGCCCATGGTGAGGTAAGGACTTCACTTCGAATGGTGAAAGCCCCTGGCTCTGTTAAGTGCATGAGTGTATACTCCTACATATGGCTCAAAAGAGCAAGTGCATACTTAAATAAAGGAGATAACGTCCCTGAACGCATTTTTTTGAATTGTAAGTGAAAGGTCCATTTTTATTATGAAAATGTAGTTAC